>CM060939.1:417884271-422884271 GCA_030765085.1 Allium cepa
CCCTTAGGTCGTAACTCGTAGGCTCGGTTTTAGGTCGTTGCCGACCTAAGATTTTCCCCGACCTAACTTAAGTCGTTGCCGAACTATCTACCCCACGACCTAACGATTACTCATGACCTAACAACAAGCGGCCCAACCTACCGACCTAACGAGCAACACGAGTTACGACTTATCACACATACGACCTAAGGACTTACACGAGTTACGACTCATCAGCTTACGACCTAACAATGCTACGACCTAAAACATGACGACTTAACTACCAGGCCATAACTCGTCTACGACCTAACTTCCTTAGGCCGTTCCAAAACTCCACCGACCTAACTATCATACGACCTAACCCCTTAGGTCGTCAACCCTTAACTCGTCCCAAATCACTAAGTCGTCTAACCTTTAGGTCGTCTATTACTATAGGTCGTCTACGACTTAAGACTCTAGTAACTCCCTAACTCGTTAACTCTTAGGTCGTTACCTCTATAGGTCGCTCTATCACCCTAACTCGTATACGACCTATCACTTAACTTGTGCCAACTTCTATAACTCGTAATACTACTAGGTCGCTCAGAAACCCATAACTCGTAACCTCTATAACTCGACAACTCTTATAACTCGTTAACGACCTAACACACTAACTCGTTAACTCATCTTAACTGCTAGGTCGTAATCTCCTAAGTCGTTTACGACTTAAAACCCTACTGACTCGTACACGACTCATCTCTTAACCCGTTAGTTCCTCTAACTCAACCTAACTTCCACACGGGTCAATTCCTTACGAGTTAAATTCATACGACTTAGGCTAAAGATGCCTTAAACAACACTAACGACCTAATAATTCTACGATCTATCGATACGTAAAAATACGGGTCATTACATTCTCTCCCCCTTAGGAATTTCGCCCCCGAAATTCCAAACAAACAAGGGCAACCAAAACTATTCTGCATGCCTACCATCCATAGCAATCAACAAACCATGCATCCAATTACTAGCCTAGCATGCAGAATTCTAAAATTAGAATCAAGCTACAAATTCATGAGATGTCACGACACCTTAGGGCCATACCTCGAAGAGTTCAGGATGAGCTTCCTTCATCCTCTCTTCCTCCTCCCATGTACAGTCGTTAACATCATCACTCCATTGTATCTTGAGCAACGTAATCTTCTTCCTCCTAAGCTATTTCGTGTCGGTTTCTACAACACGAACCGGCTTACGAGGTCTCGTAACAACTGGATCAACCTCCAAATCTTCACAGCTATCGGCAGAAACCACTGTATTCGAGTCGTGCACATACTTCCGCAGATATGATACATGAAAAACATTGTGCACACCCGACATCTTTTCCGGTAACTCCAATCTATAAGCGAGCTTCCCAATTCGCTCGATAGTCGGGAATGGTCCAACAAATCTCGGAGTCAATTTTCCTTTCTTCCCGAATCGAATAACATTCTTCAGAGGAGAAATCTTCACAAAAACCATATCACCTACGTCGAATTCCAAATCTTTTCGACGCTTATCGGCATAACTCTTCTGACGGTCTTGGGCTGCCTTCATTCGTTGCCGAATGATCTCTATACAATCCGAAGTCTGACGAATCATCTCAGGCCCAAGTATCAGCTTTTCTCCAGTTTCCAACCAACATGTTGGAGAGTTACACGGTCTTCCATACTGTAACGACCCAGAATTTTTATAAATTAAAATTTGAATATTTAATTTATTTTAAATATTAATAAGTGAAATTTATAAGTCAAATAAATTTTATTTGAATTATTGGATTTAATTGGATAATTAAATTGATAATTTAATATGTGAAATTATGGAAATAATTGAAAATTGAGTTAAATATGATTGAAAATGATTTGTAAAATTTTATTTTATCATGTTGAAGTTAGAATGATATTTTAGAACTTTTAAAATCGAATTAAAATTTAATTTGTGAAAATTGAATATTTTAATATTTAATAATCGACTGTAAAATAGCCAATTTTTGAACAGTCTCAGAATTGAACGAAACCAGTTTTATTGGATCCGTAATAGTTAGTTATTACCGGATTTCAATTTTCGTGTCAATCGGAGCTATCATTTGATCGTGGCAGCTCGAAACGCATCGAATTATTTTTAATTTTAAATTTGGCGAGTCAAAATAGCCATTTTTCAAAAAGTCTCGGATTTCGACGAAACCAGTTTCATCGGATCCGTAATATGATATTATTGTAAGGTTTCAAATTTCAAGTCGATTGGATTTACCGTTTGTCCTATACAAATTAAAACGCCTAGAAAATCGCTTAAATCGGTTTAATTCAAATTGAACGTTTTTAGCCATAACTCGCACAGATGTCCAAATTAGCTTCCGAAACCTGTTCCATTGTGTCCGGAACGTGGGATAAACCCTAGGTACGTCAGTTTCGGCGCGTAAATCGGAGTTCGGAATTTCCGGATGAATAGTGTCGATCGAAATTCTATAAATAGCCCACCATCCTCTTCATAAATTAAAAAAATAAAAATAAACCCTAACAAAACCCTAGCCGCCAGCAACTGCAATGGATGGCCGAAAATTGCCAACCATTTTCCCCTCTGATCTCTCAATCCATCAAGTTTTGTCTAAAACTTTCAACATGGAAGATGTAGAGGGCAACGAGACGAAGAGATTCAACGGTGGAGATGTGATTTGGAGCGACGTGGTGGCGTCTAGGGGGGGCCGTTCTCTACAGCTCACGCACGACTTTCCACGTGCTATATGAGGCCGAGCTTCATATCCTTGGGGCCGAGCATAGAGTGGAGCAAGGCGAGCAAGATGATGGTCATTGATCGTGCTATAGATCGTCGTGGAGGAAGAATTAATTAACCCTAATTTTGCTTATGGGTTCGGCCTCTATGCTGTAGCATGCGTGAAAGATGAAGAAGAAAGGGGGGTGGGGACGTGCGGACTGATGGGGTTTGGGGTTTGTTTGGACGGTAGTGATTTGGTTTGATTTAAAATTATAAAGTTATGTTGAAATTATTATATAAAAATTTGTGTAATGTTCAAATATTCGTAACTTTTTCATACGAGGTCGAAAAAATGCAAACTCAGTTGCGTTGGAATCGTATGGACGAGCACTACGCGATGGAGTTGGTTTGGAGTCGATTGGATTTAGTGAGAATTTTGGGTAAAATTAAACGCGCGTTTAATTTTATTCGAAATAAATCGCTAAAACAAAAATAAAATCAAGGTGAGAACTTCTCACTCAATCGAATCGGTTTCGATTTTATTTTAAATAGTTAGATTTAAAATATTTGAATGCATGTTTGAATGATGATTGTTATCTATTGATTGTTAAAATAGACATTATACGCCGTTAGTAAGCGGATGTTATTTAATAAAAAACATATACCGCGAATATTTCATAAACAGTGAAATTGGTATTATATATAATAGCAATATATATATATTGGCATATGTATATATTGGAGTTATTGATTTCCCGCATTTTTTGTTTAGCGGATGAGACCCTATTGCGCCGTTATTAAGCGGATAATATTTAATAAGAACATATACCGCGATAATTTTGTACTGGAGCGAAATTGGTATTGTGCTAATGTTTGTGGATGCAGGAAAACAGGTTGGAGGGATCCAACAGGATTCCTCAACAGTTTTTATTTGATTTCAGATATTTTGATATTTGATGGATTATCATATCGATATATGATATCGTTGTTGTCGTGATTGACTATTTGGTGTGTAGCATCATTAGACCAAATTTGGAATTTTAAAATGATTTTTAAAGTGATTTTTTGAAAATATAAAATATTTCTGAAATTGATTCATTTTAAATAAATAAACGTTATAATTTTTAAAGTTATAAAAATTATGATTTTTGAGAAATATAGTTAAAAACTGATTTTTGAGAATATGATGCTAATGATTTTATAAAATAGTTAAATTGGGATTTCTGAAATAATTGTGAAAAGTTTAAATATAGTATTTATAAAATTTGATTATTTTATAAATAAAAATGGTGAAATG
Organism: Allium cepa; assembly: GCA_030765085.1. Taxonomy (NCBI): domain Eukaryota; kingdom Viridiplantae; phylum Streptophyta; class Magnoliopsida; order Asparagales; family Amaryllidaceae; genus Allium; species Allium cepa. The sequence continues at coordinate 417,888,272 of CM060939.1, forward strand.
ATAAAGGAGATTAAAGACGTTTTAAAAGAATAATATAAATTGAATTATATTTAGAGATTTATAAATGGATATTTATAAATTGAAATATTGACATTATAAAACAAGTTTTTATAAGTGTTGAATGAAGTGAAAATGGATTGCATAAGTGAATGGAATTTATAAAATTATAAATGGTGAAGTTATAAATGAAATTTATAAATAGTAAGATTTATAATTTTTGTGAAATTATTAAAGAATATATTTGGATAAATAATTGAATCCTATAAGTTATAGGATTTATAATTATGAAGTTCAAAGGAACGTTTTTGTAAACGAATAAATTATAAGTATTTAACTTATAATATGAACTTTTAGTTTATAATTAAGTTATAAACTGGAATAGGTTAATAAAAGAATTTATAAAAAGGAAGTTTTTTTATAAATAAATAGAAATGAAATTTATAAACGTTGTTTTATAAATTTGCAAACGACTTATTTTGATAAGTTAATTGTTATAACTTAGAAATGGAGTTATATTCACATTTTTGAATAGTGAATAATCCTTTGAATTGAAATGAATAAAAGGATGAATTGTTAACGAAGTATATTCACGTTTTTGAATAGTGAATAATACGTTAAAGAACATGTTTGAATGTGATGTTTTAAATAGAATTAAAACGATCTAATGATGTTTTAAATGTGTTGAGATTCAAAATCATAAATTTAAACATTCATTGTTGAAATAGATGTTTTCGAGAAATAAAAGGAAATGGTGGACTATAACACTGTTGTTATAGTAAATGATTTCCGAAAGGAAATGTTTTGAATAGTATTGGGATTTATATATCTATTTTAATTTCGAATCCCTATACTAGTGATTTTGGGACGTCGTGACGATGTTTTACGCAACATTCGTTTTGACCCAAATAAATATGTTTAAGTGAATGATTTCCTTAAAAGAATGAAATATATACTTAATTCGATTTAAGTATATTGAATATTTTCCTAGTGTTAAAAATAAAAAGATTTGTGAATTACTTATGAATAAATAAGTATGGAAATGTTTTCCAATGTGAAGTGAATATTTAGAATTTATCTTTTTGAAGATAAATTGAAAATGGATAGTTGAAATCGTATATGCATGGATATTTTGAAATATAAATTCATTATGGAATTTATAAATGAAAGGTGGAATTTGTTAAAAATAAATATTGATTTATTTTTGAAGTGTTGAAATTATATATCTTGTAAAGATATTTTGGAAAATAAATAATTTGGAAAATTATTTGGAATCTGGTGATGTGTGCATATCCATTGATAGTTCAATAACCGACTATCAATATTTCCCTTTGAATGGGTATTGGATGTGATTTGATTTAATTTGAATGTCACACTTATTTTTAAATAAGCGCTCACTATTCGGGTTAACCGGGAAAGGACCATGGAGTCGTATAACCCATTCCGAATATGTGATACGTCGTTGTGAATTGCATTTGAAGATCGGTGTTGAAGACCGGATATTTGCGAGAGCGATAGGATGACCTGTCGATTGACTCTGCACCGCGTAGCTACGGTATTGAGTTCTCCATATGTGATGGTGAATCCAATCAGGATTGTGGATATCCGGATTGCAAGGACTTCTTTGTAAGTGCCTTCGGTTTTGTTCGATCCCGGAACAGACTTGTATGGATTGTATGCCTGACATTACAAGTTGAGATATAAAGCCGGTTTCTTTCAAATATATTTCTGTTGGTGGCGGAGAATTTATTCTTTTAGCTTAACACCCTTCTCTGAGACGTACGAGCTCAGAGGTTATATAGTTGAAGTTATCAGCGATATATTCCCAATTTGGTAATGTGACATGCTGAGTGATGCTGAAATGATCATTGTGTTGATTATTTATGATAGGATCATTTGTTTGATCGTCTATCTTAGTGATCATTGTGTTGATCATTTGTTGACCCAAAGCATGGCTTTTGTATAAAGTATGTTTTTGTGGACGTGAATTCGTCGAGCCTCACATCCCGGAAATGGTCAAAACAGGAAAGATGCAGCAAGGTTATGAGGGGTAGCGCCCTTTAGGATATGTGCATTTCCTTCTGGAAAAGGGTGGTATCATGGTATGGAGCCCAGATACTTACTCATGTTGAAAACACTTTATGATTGTGTGAATTGATTACGAGCGCTCGGTGATAAAGGTCCCAAAGGACCGGGGGATGGCATATTCGGTCAGTTGTTACTCAGTTAGGGGTAACCCGGCCTTGTGTTGGTAGAGATCCGGTTTGGTTCTCGGGGATGTCCATCCAGAGGCATTCTCATGTGGCAATGGGAAGTTCCTTGCCTGACCATTTGTTGGAAATCCAAAGAAACAATACGAAACTTGTACGGTTTTAGTTGTATAACCTGCCATGGAATGTGGCGGTAACCTGCTATTGAACATGGTAGCTATAGTAGGCATAAGTGCGGAATGTCTATGCTGGCTAAGATTTATATTCTACTTTCGAAATATTTCCTACACTATGCACTAGTAATAATATCAAATGTTATTTTAAATGCGTATCAAGCATCTTTGACTATCATAAGGAGAAATCTCCTCCGATTCTGCGTTTGCATGTGTGTGTGTGCGGGAGGCCTTATAGTAGTCTCATTTTTAAAAGCATTGCGAATTGAATTTAAAAATATTCCTCTATTTTGATTTTAAAGATAAATAAACTGTTTTGAGTTCTCACACCAGTCACATGACTGACTCAGAGTTTATTGTTTTCCTTCCTAAACTCTAGGTGCCCACCAATTTTCACACGGGCAGTCAAGAGTTAGGTTTATCAGGATATCAAGAGTTAGGTTTATCAGGATATTCTGGATATTCTGGAGTTGCAGGAGGCAAGCTGGATGGCATGGCGTATTACTAGTATATAGTATTTCTTTTCCGCTGTTTAAAATTGTTTGTTGTTGTACACTCTGATGATGTGATGTAATGTAATATGATGAAATGTAATAACTGATATAGTTCTTTGTTTAAAGATTATTCATTTATTATTATATGTTGTTCCGCTGCGAATTGTGAGATTCTGTTGTTGTTTTGTTGTTTCTCTTCTGTTCCGTCCTATTTTAAATTTTCTGTTTCTTTTCCCTCTATTTTCTATCTTCTTATCTACTCTTCTCTCTGTTTCTTTTCTTAAATTCTTTTTAAAAAAAACCCTAACTATTCGATTTTTCGGCAACGAAAATCCGCAGACGTTACATTTGGTATCAGAGCATATGGTTAAGCGACAACCATGGTTCTGTTGGGTAGTACTCATTAGAGATAGAGTCAGTAGTACTCTAGAATGAGTTTGAGTGTAATAATAGCTATGAGAGCGTATTTGTTAGTGAATATGAAATTGTTTTATATTGTGATGATTGATTTGTTGAGTGGTATATGAACCTTCGTCAGCACGGTCTCGACAACTATGCCGAAGGGGTTTCTAAACACTTGAATAGAACAATTCGACACAGTATTGTTTTAAATTGGGTAAATGAAATAATTTTACCTTGATTATATTTTATATATAAAAAAATAATTTTTCAGAATTATTAAAGTGTATATAAGTTGATTGTTAGGTTGTTTGAATAATCTAAATAAAAGAATAATTGTATAAGTAAAAGAATTATAAGAATTGAATTATAATTAATGTGATTTACAATTGTGAAATAAACTTATATATATATATAAAATGTGAAACTATATGAATGTGAGTTGTAAATAAAAAAATGAATTTAAAGTTAAATGGAAATTTACTTTAGAAATGGAAGTATAACTTAAGAGTTATTGAATGAAATTGATATTGGTATCAAACTAAATTGTTCAAGTTAAGTGATAAATATGAACTTAAGTTATATAAAGGAAATTCAACTCTTGTAATTGAATTGAATGAATGAATTGGATGATAATCAATTAAATGTAAATTAAGTTGATATGGAATAATGAATATAAGTATTAATTCATTAAAATCTAATGCTATTGGAAGTTGTATAATTGAATGAAAGTCAATTTAATATGATCCAATTGAAAGTAAAAGGTGTTAAACCAAATTTGAAAGAATATAAGCAAAGGAAATTTGGCTGTATTATATAAACATTGGTTGTTATATGATTGTTAGTTGATTGTATATAATTCATTAAGTATTAATGAAATTGAAATTCAAATTGAAAGTAAATAAATTTGAATAGAATTGAACGTGAATTGGATTTAATTAGTAAATGTTAACTAATTGAAATATGAATGAAAGTGGATAAAATACAATGTTAAAGAATCAAATGTGATTTAAATTGAAAACCAATTCATTGAATATGAACGAGAATATGAATGAAAATTTGTCAGTTATGGATGATAGTTGGTTGATGTTTGCATTTGTTGTTTTGTTGCATTTGCTATGTGACATATATAGTTGTTATGTTGCTATATGTTGTATGTTGATACTATTTACATGTATGCATGATTCTCATGTTGTTTGTTGAGTGTTTAGTAGGTGCGGATCGCGTTTGCTTCGCATTTGGAGCTCGCTTTCGCGCTATATTAGCCGTATATGCTCGCTAATAAAATATAAGGTACATATCTCGGATTAAATATCGCACTTTTATACTTTTTTCCCTTCGGGATGCCTCATTACTTGATGAGATGTATATTTGTGATATATATACTGTCATTTTTTTTTCGGATCGAGCCGCGCAAAGGAGACTATGGCGAATTTTTCCGAAAATTTAAGGCGTTAGAAAAATTTGAGAAAATTGGAAAATTTTGAAAACTTTAACTTTGATTTTGGAATTGAAAGTTAAATGATACAGTTTGTTTTTGAAAAGATAACTAAGTATGATTTGAAAACTTAGTAAAGTATTATAAGAAGTTTAATTATGAATTTTGGGAAAGTTAATAGATTCTATAACTTTACTTACTTGTAATTTCGAGGACGAAATTCTTTTAAGGGGGAAAGATTGTAACGACCCAGAATTTTTATAAATTAAAATTTGAATATTTAATTTATTTTAAATATTAATAAGTGAAATTTATAAGTCAAATAAATTTTATTTGAATTATTGGATTTAATTGGATAATTAAATTGATAATTTAATATGTGAAATTATGGAAATAATTGAAAATTGAGTTAAATATGATTGAAAATGATTTGTAAAATTTTATTTTATCATGTTGAAGTTAGAATGATATTTTAGAACTTTTAAAATCGAATTAAAAGTTAATTTGTGAAAATTGAATATTTTAATATTTAATAATCAACTGTAAAATAGCCAATTTTTGAACAGTCTCAGAATTGAACGAAACCAGTTTCATTGGATCCGTAATAGTTAGTTATTATCGGATTTCAATTTTCGTGTCAATCGGAGCTATCATTTGATCGTGGCAGCTCGAAACGCATCGAATTATTTTTAATTTTAAATTTGGCGAGTCAAAATAGCCATTTTTCAAAAAGTATCGGATTTCGACGAAACCATTTTCATCGGATCCATAATGTGATATTATTGTAAGGTTTCAAATTTCAAGTCGATTGGATTTACCGTTTGTCCTGTACAAATTAAAACGCCTAGAAAATCGCTGAAATCGGTTTAATTCAAATTGAACGTTTTTAGCCATAACTCGCACAGATGTCCGAATTAGCTTCCGAAACCTGTTCCATTGTGTCCGTAACGTGGGATAAACCCTAGGTACGTCAGTTTCGGCACGTAAATCGGAGTTTGGAATTTCCGGATGAATAGTGTCGATCGAAATTCTATAAATAGCCCACCATCCTCTTCATAAATTAAAAAAAAAAATAAACCCTAACAAAACCCTAGCCGCCAGCAACTGCAATGGATGGCCGAAAATTGCCAACCATTTTCCCCTCTGATCTCTCAATCCATCAAGTTTTGTCTAAAACTTTCAACATGGAAGATGTAGAGGGCAACGAGACGAAGAGATTCAACGGTGGAGATGTGATTTGGAGCGACGTGGTGGCGTCTAGGGGGGGCCGTTCTCTACAGCTCACGCACGACTTTCCACGTGCTATATGAGGCCGAGCTTCATATCCTTGGGGCCGAGCATAGAGTGGAGCAAGGCGAGCAAGATGATGGTCATTGATCGTGCTATAGATCGTCGTGGAGGAAGAATTAATTAACCCTAATTTTGCTTATGGGTTCGGCCTCTATGCTGTAGCATGCGTGAAAGATGAAGAAGAAAGGGGGGTGGGGACGTGCGGACCTGATGGGGTTTGGGGTTTGTTTGGACGGTAGTGATTTGGTTTGATTTAAAATTATAAAGTTATGTTGAAATTATTATATAAAAATTTGTGTAATGTTCAAATATTCGTAACTTTTTCATACGAGGTCGAAAAAATGCAAACTCAGTTGCGTTGGAATCGTATGGACGAGCACTACGCGATGGAGTTAGTTTGGAGTCGATTGGAGTTAGTGAGAATTTTGGGTAAAATTAAACGCGCGTTTAATTTTATTCGAAATAAATCGCTAAAACAAAAATAAAATCAAGGTGAGAACTTCTCACTCAATCGAATCGGTTTCGATTTTATTTTAAATAGTTAGATTTAAAATATTTGAATGCATGTTTGAATGATGATTGTTATCTATTGATTGTTAAAATAGACATTATACGCCGTTAGTAAGCGGATGTTATTTAATAAAAAACATATACCGCGAATATTTCATAAACAGTGAAATTGGTATTATATATAATAGCAATATATATATATTGGCATATGTATATATTGGAGTTATTGATTTCCCGCATTTTTTGTTTAGCGGATGAGACCCTATTGCGCCGTTATTAAGCGGATAATATTTAATAAGAACATATACCGCGATAAGCGAAATTGGTATTGTGCTAATGTTTGTGGATGCAGGAAAACAGGTTGGAGGGATCCAACAGGATTCCTCAACAATTTTTATTTGATTTCAGATATTTTGATATTTGATGGATTATCATATCGATATATGATATCGTTGTTGTCGTGATTGACTATTTGGTGTGTAGCATCATTAGACCAAATTTGGAATTTTAAAATGATTTTTAAAGTGATTTTTTGAAAATATAAAATATTTCTGAAATTGATTCATTTTAAATAAATAAACGTTATAATTTTTAAAGTTATAAAAATTATGATTTTTGAGAAATATAGTTAAAAACTGATTTTTGAGAATATGATGCTAATGATTTTATAAAATAGTTAAATTGGGATTTCTGAAATAATTGTGAAAAGTTTAAATATAGTATTTATAAAATTTGATTATTTTATAAATAAAAATGGTGAAATGATAAAGGAGATTAAAGACGTTTTAAAAGAATAATATAAATTGAATTATATTTAGAGATTTATAAATGGATATTTATAAATTGAAATATTGACATTATAAAACAAGTTTTTATAAGTGTTGAATGAAGTGAAAATGGATTGCATAAGTGAATGGAATTTATAAAATTATAAATGGTGAAGTTATAAATGAAATTTATAAATAGTAAGATTTATAATTTTTGTGAAATTATTAAAGAATATATTTGGATAAATAATTGAATCCTATAAGTTATAGGATTTATAATTATGAAGTTCAAAGGAACGTTTTTGTAAACGAATAAATTATAAGTATTTAACTTATAATATGAACTTTTAGTTTATAATTAAGTTATAAACTGGAATAGGTTAATAAAAGAATTTATAAAAAGGAAGTTTTTTTATAAATAAATAGAAATGAAATTTATAAACGTTGTTTTATAAATTTGCAAACGACTTATTTTGATAAGTTAATTGTTATAACTTAGAAATGGAGTTATATTCACATTTTTGAATAGTGAATAATCCTTTGAATTGAAATGAATAAAAGGATGAATTGTTAACGAAGTATATTCACGTTTTTGAATAGTGAATAATACGTTAAAGAACATGTTTGAATGTGATGTTTTAAATAGAATTAAAACGATCTAATGATGTTTTAAATGTGTTAAGATTCGAAATCATAGATTTAAACATTCATTGTTGAAATAGATGTTTTCGAGAAATAAAAGGAAATGGTGGACTATAACACTGTTGTTATAGTAAATGATTTCCGAAAGGAAATGTTTTGAATAGTATTGGGATTTATATATCTATTTTAATTTCGAATCCCTATACTAGTGATTTTGGGACGTCGTGACGATGTTTTACGCAACATTCGTTTTGACCCAAATAAATATGTTTAAGTGAATGATTTCCTTAAAAGAATGAAATATATACTTAATTCGATTTAAGTATATTGAATATTTTCCAAGTGTTGAAAATAAAAAGATTTGTGAATTACTTATGAATAAATAAGTATGGAAATGTTTTCTAATGTGAAGTGAATATTTAGAATTTATCTTTTTGAAGATAAATTGAAAATGGATAGTTGAAATCGTATATGCATGGATATTTTGAAATATAAATTCATTATGGAATTTATAAATGAAAGGTGGAATTTGTTAAAAATAAATATTGATTTATTTTTGAAGTGTTGAAATTATATATCTTGTAAAGATATTTTGGAAAATAAATAATTTGGAAAATTATTTGGAATCTGGTGATGTGTGCATATCCATTGATAGTTCAATAACCGACTATCAATATTTCCCTTTGAATGGGTATTGGATGTGATTTGATTTAATTTGAATGTCACACTTATTTTTGAATAAGCGCTCACTATTCGGGTTAACCGGGAAAGGACCATGGAGTCGTATAACCCATTCCGAATATGTGATACGTCGTTGTGAATTGCATTTGAAGATCGGTGTTGAAGACCGGATATTTGCGAGAGCGATAGGATGACCTGTCGATTGACTCTGCACCGAGTAGCTACGGTATTGAGTTCTCCATATGTGATGGTGAATCCGATCAGGATTGTGGATATCCGGATTGCAAGGACTTCTTTGTAAGTGCCTTCGGTTTTGTTCGATCCCGGAACAGACTTGTATGGATTGTATGCGTGACATTACAAGTTGAGATATAAAGCCGATTTCTTTCAAACATATTTCTGTTGGTGGCGGAGAATTTATTCTTTTAGCTTAACACCCTTCTCTGAGACGTACGAGCTCAGAGGTTATATAGTTGAAGTTATCAGCGATATATTCCCAATTTGGTAATGTGACATGCTGAGTAATGCTGAAATGATCACTGTGTTGATTATTTATGATAGGATCATTTGTTTGATATTCTATCTTAGTGATCATTGTGTTGATCATTTGTTGACCCAAAGCATGGCTTTTGTATAAAGTATGTTTTTGTGGACGTGAATTCGTCGAGCCTCACATCCCGGAAATGGTCAAAACAGAAAAGATGCAGCAAGGTTATGAGGGGTAGCGCCCTTTAGGATATGTGCATTTCCTTCTGGAAAAGGGTGGTATCATGGTATGGAGCCCAGATACTTACTCATGTTGAAAACACTTTATGATTGTGTGAATTGATTACGAGCGCTCGGTGATAAAGGTCCCAAAGGACCGGGGGATGGCATATTCGGTCAGTTGTTACTCAGTTAGGGGTAACCCGGCCTTGTGTTGGTAGAGATCCGGTTTGGTTCTCGGGGATGTCCATCCAGAGGCATTCTCATGTGGCAATGGGAAGTTCCTTGGCCTGACCATTTGTTGGAAATCCAAAGAAACAATACGAAACTTGTACGGTTTTAGTTGTATAACCTGCCATGGAATGTGGCGGTAACCTGCTATTGAACATGGTAGCTATAGTAGGCATAAGTGCGGAATGTCTATGCTGGCTAAGATTTATATTCTACTTTCGAAATATTTCCTACACTATGCACTAGTAATAATATCAAATGTTATTTTAAATGCGTATCAAGCATCTTTGACTATCATAAGGAGAAATCTCCTCCGATTCTGCGTTTGCATGTGTGTGTGTGCGGGAGGCCTTATGGTAGTCTCATTTTTAAAAGCATTGCGAATTGAATTTAAAAATATTCCTCTATTTTGATTTTAAAGATAAATAAACTGTTTTGAGTTCTCACACCAGTCACATGACTGACTCGGAGTTTATTGTTTTCCTTCCTAAACTCTGGGTGCCCACCAATTTCCACACGGGCAGTCAAGAGTTAGGTTTATCAGGATATCAAGAGTTAGATTTATCAGGATATTCTAGATATTCTGGAGTTGCAGGAGGCAAGCTGGATGGCATGGCGTATTACTAGTATATAGTATTTCTTTTCCGCCGTTTAAAATTGTTTGTTGTTGTACACTCTGATGATGTGATGTAATGTAATATGATGAAATGTAATAACTGATATAGTTCTTTGTTTAAAGATTATTCATTTATTATTATATGTTGTTCCGCTGCGAATTGTGAGATTCTGTTGTTGTTTTGTTGTTTCTCTTTTGTTCCGTCCTATTTTAAATTTTCTGTTTCTTTTCCCTCTATTTTCTATCTTCTTATCTACTCTTCTCTCTGTTTCTTTTCTTAAATTCTTTTTAAAAAAAACCCTAACTATTCGGTTTTTCGGCAACGAAAATCCGCAGACGTTACACATACAGTGCCTCATATGGTGCCATACCAATACTTGACTGGTAACTGTTATTATACGCAAATTCCACCAAATGAAGATGATCTTCCCATGATCCTCCGAAATCCAAAACACATGCCCTCAGAAGATCTTCCAAAACTCGGTTGACTCTCTCAGTCTGACCATCTGTTTGAGGATGATAAGCTGTACTCAAACACAACTCGGTTCCCAAAACCTCCTGGAAGCTCTTCCAAAATCCACTAGTGAACAATGGGTCTCGATCACTCACTATACTCTTCGGAATACCATGGAATCGAACTATCCACTTAACATACAATTCAGCCAACTTTGATGTAGTCCTAGTTGATCGAACAGGAATAAATCTTGCACTCTTAGTCAAACGATCTACAATGACCCAAATCCCTTCATTTCCCGTTCTAGTTCTAGGTAAACCATCGATAAAATCCATCGATATTTGTTCCCACTTCCATGTAGGAACTTCTAACGGCTGAAGCAATCCACTGGGCTTCTTCTGCTCTGCTTTAACCAACTGGCAATTCATGCACTTGGAAATAAAATTTCCAACATCCTTCTTCATACCTTCCCAGTAATAGGTTCTCTTCATGTCCCGATACATCTTATTTCCTCCTGGATGAATTGTCAACTTCGAGTGATGACTTTCCTTCAAAACTTCATCTCTCAACTCATCGATATCGGGAACAACCAATCGTCCTTGCTTCCGAAGCCAACCCTCTCGATCGACTTCGAATCTTTTATCCTTCTCTGGGTCCAATCCAGATTCCAAATCACGGATAATCTTGACAAGCTTATCGTCTCGCTTTTGGCTCTCGCCAATTCTTTCCACAAGAGTAGGCCTTATCGATAAGTTTGCCAACATTTCAGGTTCCAATTCACATCTGGGCCTGAAGTCAAATCTAGCTAAAAACTCGAGACTCTTCCATTCCGAAAACATGGCTCCCAATCCTGCATGTCTTCGACTTAACGCATCAGCTACTGCGTTACCTTTTCCCGGAGTATAGGCTATACCAAAATCATATGACGCTAAAAACTCTAGCCATCGTTGCTGCCGAAGATTCAAATCCTTTTGGGAGAAAAGATACTTCAACGACTTATGATCTGTAAACAACTCGAATCGAACTCCCAATAGATAATGTCTCCACATCTTCAGAGCAAAAACAATCGCCGCTAACTCCAAATCATGAGTCGGGTAATTCCTTTCATGCGGCTTCAGTTGTCGACTTGCATACGCAACAACTTTACCCTTCTGCACTAGCACTGCTCCAAGTCCAGTACCACATGCATCAGTGTAAACCACCATCTCATCATTTCCACTCGGAATAGTCAAAACAGGAGCACTCGTCAGTCGCTCTTTCAGGATTCCAAAGGCTTGTTCACACTTAGCATCCCAACTGAACACTTGGTTTTTCTTCGTCAATCCTGTTAACGGTGCAGCTATCTTGGAAAAGTCTTTGATAAACCGACGATAATATCCTGCTAATCCAAGAAAACTTCTCACATCGGATGCATTCTTAGGTCTAACCCAATCCTGGATTGCTGCCACCTTAGCGGGATCAACCGCTATTCCATTTCCAGAAATAACATGGCCTAAGAACCTCACTTCACTCTTCCAGAAGTGACACTTCGAAAACTTAGCCTTTAGCTGATGTTTTCGCAAGATTTCCAAAATAATACGCAAGTGCGTCTTGTGCTCTTCTTCAGTTCTGGAGTAAATCAGAATATCATCCACGAATACAAGTACGAACTTGTTCAACTGATCTCTGAACACTCTATTCATAAGATCCACAAAATATGCTGGTGCATTAGTCAATCCAAACGGCATTACCAGCCACTCATAGAAACCGGATGGTGTCCTGAAAGCAGTCTTCGGCACGCTATCCTTCTCCACTCTCAACTGGTGAAATCCCGTTGCCAAATCCATCTGAGAAAACACCTTAGCTTCATGAAGCTGATCAAACAAGTCATCTATTCTCGGCAATGGATACTTGTTCTTCTTAGTCACCTTATTCAGCTCACGATAATCGACACACAACCTCAACGATCCATCCGCTTTGGTTGCAAACACAACTGGTGCACCCCATTCGGACACACTACGCCGAATGAATCCTTTCCGTAAAAGGTCGTCAACCTGCACCTTCAACTCTTGCTGTTCTCTAGGCGCCATCCGCCTAAGAGGCATCACAACGGGTCTGGCTCCCTCAACTAGATCGATACGAAACTCAATCTCCCTATGCGGCGGTAACCCTTTGACCTCGTCAAAGACATCCTCGAATCCATTCACGATTGGCACCGATGACAGTCCATCCCGTGGAACAACCAGCGAATACATGAAGCTCATGAAGACGCCTTCTTCATGCTTACATCGTATCACAACCTTTCGCCCCTCCACATTCTCGACTGTCACCTCCAATCTCTCACAATCAACCTTTGCCGCATACTTCCTAAGCCAGTCCATACCCAAAATAATTCCGAACCCCGCAAAGTTCAGAACAAAACAATCACAAACAAAAGAGCAATCATGACTCGATACAACTAGACCACGGCATAGCATACACAAACAAGACGAACCCCCAACTGGATTAGTCAAAACCAATGGCCTATCAACGATATCCGGTTCCAAACCCAACCGGTCTACTAACTCATTACAAACAAAGGAATGCGACGCCCCAGTATCAAACAACACCCTAACTGGAACACCACAAATGGAAAGAGTACCTTGAACCACCACACTCTTCCCCTTCTCTTCAGCAGTAGGAGCTTTCAAAGATGATGGAACAGCCCCCAAAGCATAAGCTTTCACAATCTGCTTGTCCTTCTGTGGTTCCGGACAATCCTTCCTAAAATGCCCTGGCTTGTTGCAGTTGTGGCACTTCGCCGGCGCTTTCGGATTCTTACAATCCCTAGAGAGATGGCCCTTCTGCTGACAGTTATAGCAGGTTACTTCGCCCTTCGGTTTCTTCTGGCCATTCTTACTCTTCTGCTGTTGCTGCTTTCTCTTCTTGTTTCCACCCTGCTGTGGTTTGAGATCTTCCTTGGTCACAGCAACAACAAATCCTTCCTTAGGAAACAAACTCTCGTGCCTGAGAGCTTTCTCCACTAGCTTCTCAAATGGATCGTCCAGATGATCCACCAACTGTCTTCCAAGATAACTGTCCAAGCCTGTCACAAACTTCTCATTCTTCTGATAAGAAGATTCAATATACGACCGAGCATACTTGGACAAAGCCTCAAACTCAGAAACATACTCAAGAACCGATCTCCCACCTTGCTTGAGCTCAACAAACTTCTTAAACAAGACAGACTTCTGAGCCGTAGAAATGAACTTAGCTTCAAATCTAGCTTGGAACTGCACCCAAGAAATTTCTTCCTCCGGAGTATCAATGGTGATAGAGTTCCACCAATCAGAAGCTCTCCCTTGAAGCTGTCTTGATGCAAGCTTCCTTTTAGTTGCATCCTCAATTCCCAAGTCACCAAAGATCCTTCTACAAGCATCTATCCATCTTTGGACTTCAATGGTTGACTCTGTCCCTAAGAAAGCCTTCCCTCCAAGAGCAGTATAATCCTTACAAAGCTTAGCAAAATCCACCGGTCTTGGAGCTTGAACTTGAACTCCAACATCTACAGATGGCCCTGGAGCTGGTATCCTTCTCATGACAGAAGTCATCATGACTTCAAACATAGCTCCATAATCATCAACTCCTTCAGCGGCACGGCCTTCCCTTGCAACTGGTCTCCCTCTTCGACTCATCCTTAGTATCTACAAAAAGGACTGATTAGAACACCTTGAGGAACAACTACATAAGGAGTTCAAATCCATCTAAACTACTATATTATATATAGTAATCATCCATCAAAATACAATTACGTCTCTCTTACGTAGTTACGTCAGCGAGCGTTGGCTAAAATCGATTAACCAAAGCTCTGATACCAAATGTGACGACCGGCCATGACTTCCGCACCAAAACAAGGAAATAGTGCGCTGAAAGTGTGCCAGGCAGCCATGGACGATAGTCAAGGGTAGAATAAACATTGCAGAATCTATCGTATAACTCACAGCGCATGGACAAAATACAATAGAGAAATATATAGTGAAACTCCATAACAGAAAATCATCATATAGACTTCATAATAGTTTGATACAAGCATCTGAAAATCAATACAATCGAGCCTCACTACAAAGCACTCAAAGAAAATACAGCAGCGGAACACCCAGTACATAGAATATGAAATAATATGCAAAAGCCTCCTACTCGCCTTCGTCATCAGCAACGTGATCTTCTAAGAATAGCACCTGTCACCTGCTACCTAGTATGCCCATCCCAACATGGATGAACAGGCCAAGGTAATAAGAGGAGACATAAAACCTTGAGTCAGACAAAAGTCCTAGTGAGCAGTAAATCAACTATCAAACATACCAAAAGAGCATAAGGGATAAAAAGGAATAGGAACCCAAACCATCCCACTCCACCTCTTTCTACAGTGATAGCCCCCAAACACACACTAAGGAGAAGCAAACATAGCAAAGCAGATAATTAAAGTAAAACAATAATCACTCGAGTCAAGGTCGATGTTTTCCAAATGCAAACCCCAAGGCCTAAACCAAGATCAGATAAGCACCCAGAAAACACCGCTCTTGAGACCGAATGATGATACAACCGAACATCCATGACTCTGACTATCACTGTTATCATTGCTTTGATTTCACCGTTAATTGAATGACCAACTCATTCTTTCATCCATCTGTCAAGGGCTAATGGTAACCCCGGTTCTAGACATAACTCCGCACGTCGTCGCAGCCCGTGCCTAGGAATTTTCGCAACTACCCAGAGTACTAGCACGTCGTCGCAGCCCGTGCTTGGGAATTTTCGCAACTACCCAACGTACTCTTGTTTTGAGCATGCTAGAACCTTCAACAACGATGAAGTCTCAGCCTCCTAGTCATCCTCCTCGACGACTATTCTCATACTAGCTCAAGCGCCTCTCGAGCCATCCATTATCACCCAACTCGCACCGCATCATCGAGTCATTAACCTGCTTGGAATGATCCCGCCTGGATTAAACCAAGACTATCTCACATCATACTTTGCTCCATCGCATCTTAGCAAAGTTCATCTCAACATCATGCTTCACCTCATCGCATCATGGCAAAGTCCATCATCATCATCATGTTTTGCTCCCTCTAATCATAGCAAAATCCTCGAATTCATCCATATGAGCTTCATCATCCGCTTCATATGCCACAAGCAGCTTTCACCATTCAAGAGCCTTTCCACCTAGCTTTTGAATCATCTTCAACCATCTTGTTCCAAATCAACTACTAGCTAACTTGAAACAATCAAATCAATCATCAATACAAGCAATCAAACACTCAAACAAGATCTAACAAGCAATATTAACTATAATGGCAATTTCGTAAATAAATGAGCATAAGTCTAACATGCATGAATCATGGGTTTTGTCTCTACAACTTGATGAATGAACTTGCATAAGTAAACATCTTCATAAGTAATGGATCTACACTTGGATCTAAGGAAAATGTATGAAATCACTATCTACAACACATAAACAAACCACCGATCCAATATACTCCTTTGGGTCCGCGTGAGAGATAACTACCACTCACCGAATCTCCAAAACAACCCAAAAGCAATACGCTTCAGATCTGGACAGCAAAGATTCAAGCTTGATTCGTCAAAATCCCGCTTGAAACGATGAAATCTCACTTCGTTGGATGAAGATCTTCAACTTTGGCTCTTGGATCTTCGATCTTGATCTTCGATCTTGGATGGATGTTAACACTAGATTAGAGTAGAGAAAAGAAGTGAAGAACTGTTATAGACGAGCTCTCAAAATGGTAGCACTTCGTCGCTTCAAAAACCGGTGCCAAAGAGTGAGCCAAAGCCCTCTATTTATAGGCAGATCGCCCCCTTAGGTCGTAACTCGTAGGCTCGGTTTTAGGTCGTTGCCGACCTAAGATTTTCCCCGACCTAACTTAAGTCGTTGCCGAACTATCTACCCCACGACCTAACGATTACTCATGACCTAACAACAAGCGGCCCAACCTACCGACCTAACGAGCAACACGAGTTACGACTTATCACACATACGACCTAAGGACTTACACGAGTTACGACTCATCAGCTTACGACCTAACAATGCTACGACCTAAAACATGACGACTTAACTACCAGGCCATAACTCGTCTACGACCTAACTTCCTTAGGCCGTTCCAAAACTCCACCGACCTAACTATCATACGACCTAACCCCTTAGGTCGTCAACCCTTAACTCGTCCCAAATCACTAAGTCGTCTAACCTTTAGGTCGTCTATTACTATAGGTCGTCTACGACTTAAGACTCTAGTAACTCCCTAACTCGTTAACTCTTAGGTCGTTACCTCTATAGGTCGCTCTATCACCCTAACTCGTATACGACCTATCACTTAACTTGTGCCAACTTCTATAACTCGTAATACTACTAGGTCGCTCAGAAACCCATAACTCGTAACCTCTATAACTCGACAACTCTTATAACTCGTTAACGACCTAACACACTCATAAATCTCTAACCATTCATAAATCTCTAACCATTTATAACACATAACTCGACAACTCTTATAAACTTATTTCTAAAATTCGTTTATAAATCTCTAACCATTTATAAACTCTTTAACCTTGTAAATAATCTTCCCTTAAGTCTTCAAACCATTTTATAAACTCCTTTATAAAATCCAAGTCTTTCACTTTATTCATGGGTCTTCGATACAATTACAAATAATTAAAAGTCTTCACTTTAAAAACGTTTCATAAATAATTATTTAAAATAACATTATAAATAAATAATAATTATCCATCTTAAAACATCTTAAAATAATTATTAATCATTTCAAAAGTAATAATAATAATTCTTTATTCTTATTGTAAATGATAGAAGTTTATTTCCAAAACCTTGTAAATAAATCCTTATTATTAATTTCAAACCAAAATTATTCTTGAAATAATTAATCTTTTCACCTTTTGATAAATTCTTTAAAACCATATTACTATAAACAAATAACTTTAAAACAATACTAATATAATTAAATAACCTTAAAATAACATTACTATAATTAATTAACTTTAAAACAATATTAATATAATTAAATACTTTTAAAACAAATTTAATTTAATTTAATAACTTTAAAACAATACTAATATAACTAAATAACCTTAAAATAATATTACTAAAATTAATTGACTTTAAAACAATACTAATATAATTATATACTTTTAAAACAATATTAAGTTAATTAAATAACTTTAAAATAATACTAATATAATTAAATATTTTAAAAAAATATTAATTTAATTAAATAACTTTAAAACAATACTAATATAATTAAATACTTTTAAAACAATATTAATTTAATCAAATATCTTTAAATAATATTAATTTAATTAAATCATCTTTTAAAAAAAAAATCGAAACCCATTTTCGGGTTTAAAATAATTTTGTCTTAAACCCAATTTCAATTCAATTAGTCGTTTATAGTATTTCAAAATACGAATTTTCAGACCAATAGCCGCCAAATGCTCAACAATATTGATATTGATTTTCTATAATCAATAGGTTTTTTTTTAACATACAACAATGTTATAACCATAGTTTCCATAATCAGGTTCGTTATTCAATAATCCATATAATAGGAATACTATCAAAACAATTCAACAATAGCTAGGAATCCCGCTGGATCCCTCCAACCTGTTTCCCCCTGCATCACAAACGTTTTATAATTATAGAATATAAATCAACCGCTTTGAGGCGAGATCCATATACAAAGGGTCATCCGGTCTTACACGGGAATGTAATAGGGTCTCATCCGCTCCAATAGATAAGAATATATCCAAACCAACTAATAAATATAGTAATTTATCCAAATAATCATTCAACAATTTATATCAACTATATATCATACTAGTTAACCAAAAAAGTGAGTTTAAGTCACCGAAATTTTCTGTCGCCGCCGACGCGTTTTGGTTTGGAACTAAAATCAAAAGACGTCTGATTTTAGCCCAACTTTCAATTGTCTCCAAATCCAACTAAACAAACTCAATCGCTAAGCTTTCGTCGCTACGAGCACAACGCAGAAAGTTCCGTCTCGATCGGACCTCGTATGAGAGAGTTATGAAAAATGATTTTAAATTAACGATTTACAAACAAATAATATAATTAAATTTTAAAAAAAATTACAAGAATGCCCTTTCCAATTCTTCCCAAATTCTCCTCCCTTGTTCCATATTCTTGCCTGTACACGCATAGGGTGCACGGCCGTGCAACCCAGATCGGCTGCCACTCAACTTTTCTCGAATCTGACTTCGCTAATGGCCTCACCATCCAAACTCCATCTTCCCCGCACCTTCGAACCCATACCCAAATCATTCCTCCTCATCGCATCCACCAGCAGCTGCGTGAACCCATCATGGTCGCGATGACCATCCTAGCACCGCCCGCCTCCATAACTTCATTGGAGATGCTAAATGATCTTCTCATCACAAAGCAATCATCAACCTCCATTATTGACCAGCCAAATCGCCCCAAAACCCAAAAATCGTTGTTGCCTTCATGGCTATTTTCTGGCCATCTCTATCTATCACCGCTAAGATCGACCGTTTATTGAGTTTAACTTGACATCGCCTACAAGTCCCTAGTTAAGGTTGAAGCCTAATGACGCACAAAATGGTCCCGATCATCCTCGGCCATAGGATGAGGCCAACGTAATAGCAGAAGAAGACCTTCATTTTTCTTCTTCTTTTTTCTCTTTCTTTTCCAGTTTTTAAAATTATAAAAAAAAAGTTGAAAAAATATATATTAGAGATGGTTAAAGCTTGGATATGGGAATGGTATGGTGTGAATAGTGGGAACCTATGGGTTGGGGTATGGCAATGTTATGGTTAATTAAAGAATATTATATATATAATTTTCAATTTAAAATATTGATTTACGAAACGTTAAAAAATTCCAAACTCCAAACGAGACGTGCCACCTGGCGTTTTAAAAGTTATAACCCTATTTCAAACGCAATGGAACTTGTCACAAGTCTTAGTTCAATCACATGCAGAAGATAGCTTTTGAACCCAATTATTATATTAAATTTTAGATATTAAATTCTAAGCTTTTCGATCTCGCACGACCAAACGATTCACCTGATCGCCATAAAATTCGTCAGCATACAATAACTCACTATTACGGATCCAATAAGGCTGGTTTCATCGAAATTCAAGACAGTGTCTCGGAAGACTATTTTTATATGTTAATTAAAATGAGTTATTTTCGAAATCAGTTAAATCACTTTTAAATCCAATTTAAAAGTTTTATTATCTTCATTCTTATTTAATAGAATTTAAATAAGATTTTAAATCATTTTTAACAAACTTAAAACCCAAGATTCAATTGTTTAAACAATTTTAGTTATTAAATTCAACAATTAAATTATCTAATAAATTGCTATATATGAAATTCGAGTTATTTAATCTATAAAATTAACTTTTCAGTATTTAAAATTAATAAAATATTCCAATTTCAAATGACAAAAATTCTGGGTTGCTACAACATCCATACATATATATACACACTCATTTAACCATAAAAAACATTCTTATTATGGACGACAAAAGCATATATAAAGGGAAAATGTGTCTATTGCAGCATAAATCCCAATACCTACATTAACTATGTACGCTTCTCATATATTGCACTTGCACTTTTACACATGGGTGCATTTTTTGCGCTCATTATAATGTACAACGATGTAAATTAAATTCAACTAAATTTAAACAATTATAATAAAATTAACATTTTTTGTAATTAAAAGAAAATTTAGAAAAGTTCTAAATAAAATTAGACTATATAGGCCTAATAAATATCCAAAAGGACTTTTTTTGAAATTTAACTAATTAACTCGCTTCGGACTGTCCCAGTTCCAACTCATTCAATGGTTAGTTGTGGCCAATTTTGACTACAATGGTCATTTAATTAACCTATATGGATCAGTCTACTGATCAACTTTTGATTAGAGAGATTGGGTTCCTTATAAACCATCGAATTGGATTTTTCAAGTGACTATCTTACGTTTATTCATGTGAGCACAATGTTGGCATTGATACCATTATTGCATCCGGTGTATTGGTAATGGGGTAAAAAAGGGAAATTAAAAAAAAAATTATCACTTTACACCAGATCTGATTTTATTACATGAACAATTTTTTTACACTAAATCGTATTAAATGATCATTATAATAAAAGAGTTTGTAGTTTCAGAATAATATTTTAAAACATTACCGTATATGAGTGTGCATTCCTTTATTATAATTTAAACCTATATGCATGTTACATATATATGTATATAATTTAGTTCAATTTTAGTTTATTATATGTTTGTGTTCAAAATGCAAAACGTATATATAATATCTAATCTAGGGAATATAAATGTAAATGGAAAATGTATGTAAATAACCATTGTGATTATAGGTGATAATATAAATATAAGTGATATATATATAGGTGATTATTGTGATTATAGGTGATTATATAATATCTAATCTAGGAAACAATATCAAGAGTTTAAAATAATGATAATCATAAGTGATAATATAAATATAATTATTTTTGGCCATAAATGTATTTATTAATTTACATTATATATATAGATACACATAGAGAAACCATTACTGTTTGTTGACAATAACATAAAAGCAAAGAATGTTTTTCAGTTTAAATTTAATATATATAGGTCGATTAAATATATTTAATATATATAAAATATATATTTTGATATAAGTACTTATATAAAATTTTGATTTTAAGTCAAGTTTGACTTATTCAAATATTTATCGAAATTATATTTTAATAAGTCAAGAGAGAAAATTCTTGTTTTTTAATTATAATATATATATATATATATAACAGAAATAAAAAGTGGTTTTTTCTTGCTTTGTTAAACCAAAATAAGTAATCATTTAAATTCTAGAGCAAAAGAAATTTCTTTAATTTTTTAACTAAAAACAAATTCATTTTCTTTATATATATATATATATATATATATATATATATATATATATATCTTTGTGTGTGCATGCGCGCTAATATATTTATGTTTATTACATACTATGGTCGTGAGCACAAAATATTTTTTACTATATAAATGCATATATAATTGATTTATATGTAATATAGTTAATACATATAATTTTTTATATGTTTATTATAATTTTATTTTTGAAAAAAATTGAGTTGTTTTTGTTTGGTTGAAAATAAGCATTAGATAGAAATACATATATAATTTGTATTGTTTAAAATAAGAACGCACTAGTTTGATCAGTCGATTATCGATATTTTGGTTGCTACCTATTTCCTCCACTCTTTCCTTCTCTTCAAACTTTGTGTGCAAATCTTGGCTTTAAAGCCTTCACCAATTCTATAATTGAGACTAGGGTTTTTATTTTTTATGTTAATAATGAGAGAGGATGGGGCTATTTATAGCCATCATAAGATCAAATGTCCTCTCCCTTTCTCTCTAGATCAAAAGACTAAATCATTTACCCCCTTTTAGCCTTATCTATGGTTCTTCATGCCTTTATAGGTTTCTAGACTTTAGGCCCAATTAATACGTAATATATATTAATTATTTAATTATTTATTTATGCCTATATTTTAATTATGTCAATATATAATAATTATATGTTATTTTAATTAATTTTAGGGCCTCAAATAGCCAATTAAAAGACCATAAAAATTCAATACAACTTTTGTATTAATTTTATTATTAATCTATAACATTTATAAATTAATTTCAGATTGGTTGAACTCAAAAATTAGCTAACAACATGGTTGAAATAAATCATGGTGTGAACTCGGCCCACAGTTAAATTAAAAAAAATAGATACTGAAGCATATATGGACTTTGCTGAAGTATAATATCGACCACAGGTTCGGTTGCTTATAGATCATTTGGGTGAAATCTGATTTCTAATACTTTTAAGCTATACTTTGTAATGGTATTTTGTGCATGTTTTCTTATCATCATCACTATATCACTAAGGTATCTAGAGTTTGGACAATGATCAAAAACTTTAATAATATCTATAGTAAATTGCATAGACTACTTTAAAGTCCTTAGTTCAATTCGATAACATTAAACGATTAACCATTTTACTCTGGCCATGTATTTTAACTTTACGATGATGCTAATCTTCTACAATGAAGGAGGTAAATCCTCTCTTGATTAGTGTTTCACTTCATGTATGTCAACGTATACCCAACTATGGCGGTAACATGATCGTGATGCCATGTGATTCACTATAATCCAAGTATAGTCTAGCTACTTAAGATCCAAGTACTCTCAGGTCTGAAACTCCTGCATGTTGAGTTTGGATAATCATCAAAAACTTTAATAATATTTTCAGTTAATTGCATAGACAACTTTAAAGTCCTTAGTTCAGTCCGATAATGTAACGACCCGCCTTTTTGGACAGTTTTAAACCGACGATCGAATACACATGCCGATTCCAAACCATTCAAAAGGGCAGAAGGTTATTGGGGTAAATAAGAAAAGAAAAGAAAGAGAAATAAAGGAAAAGAAACAACACAGAATCTCGCAGCGGAACGATAAAATATAATAGTCAAATAAACAGTTCATGAAGCTGTTTACTATACTTTGATCATTATTTATACAACATTTATCAGAGTTATACATATACACCTGGACAAATAGAATAATGCAGCAGATAGCATGATGCAAAGATAATAATAGTAATATAATACCAAATCTTCGTCTTCGTCTTCCAGAATAGATCTTCAATAAGCTGAAAAACTCAGGTCTGACCCGAGCGTAATGAAAAGACAAAACACTCGAGTCTGGACTAAAATATCCTCATGTAAGTTAAATCAATCGTAAATAAATATGAGTGTAATGGCGTGAGAGATGTTTACGGGGTTTGACATCTCCTATCCAGTGTCAACGTGCGTGCAATAACTCAAGAGATGTTACGGGATTTTCCATCTCTCAAGGACCCGTTAAACTATCTACTATGTAGTACAATACACTATTATAATATGTCTACAGTAAAGTAAAAGTATTAAAATAGTGTTAAGGCATTACCATAATTCCCCTTAACACATTTTTATAATGCCATAGTCTATACAACACCGTAAACCCCACCGTAAACTAGTGGTTATCAGAGGGTACCCCATAGGTATAACACAAAACAAAACGTAGTGGTAGCGAATAGGATAATCAGTATGACAAGGTACACGAGGCGATACCAACTAGGATACTAGTAGTTGCGTGATCCGGACTGATGTTGAGCATAGCCAGCAGCTACCTCAACACCGCGAAATAACACTCCCAAATCGAGGGGTGCACCCAAATCGAATCACAAAAGGTAATAAATATTGTATCGAAGAAGTGTGTCCGCTAGAGGTGGCGAACCTCAATGGCTCGGCGCGGCTCCTGTTTTAGTCATGTCAGGGGTCATCCAATATCGTTCTCTTTCTTCAGTCAACGCGTTCACCAAACCATCCACTTCATTCTGGATCAACACTCCGCGTATAATAGTTATTAAAGTGGTTTTCGGTATCGACAAAGAGTATGTCCATATCGGATCCCGGTCTCTTTAATAACTGCGTATTATTACATCGGTGGCTCTTTTACATTTCAAATGGATTCATAATTGATATCAAAATATCATATTCGCTTCAAAAATCAAATCCATCTCAAATATCATCATATCTATTCAAAATGTAAGGTTCCATTTCAAAAATCATTTTTCGCCTCAATATCTCATTTCGATTTCCAAATCATTTCGAATTTCAATTTAGGTTGCAACTTCATTTAACCCAATTCGTATTTACATTCAAGATTTAAACATAAACATTTCACCTTATTGACCAGCTTGAAATTTTAGAAAATAGTTTTAAGTAGTTTAAAAGTAATTTTAAATAATTAAAATAGTTAAAAATACTTAAAATCTTAAAATGGATTTAAAATAGATAAATTAGTTTAAAATAATTTAAATTGGGTTAAGTAGATTTAAAATAAATTAAAATAATTTAGCATGGTTTAAGATGGGTAAAAATAATTTAATATAGTTAATATAGGTTAAAATAGTTTAAGTATTTAAAGATGGTTTATATAACAGAGTAATTTGGAAAACAAAATGAAACAGCTTCTAAACCAATTCATTTCAATTATAACTTCCCAATTCAAATCAATTTCAATTTCTATTCTACCGATTCAATTTCGATTTCAATTCAAATCAATGTCCACTTTGACTGCAAATTAATTCAATTCTACATTCACCTTCAATTAATTCAATTTCAATTTATATCGATTTGGAGCTTGATTTTTCAAAATATCAATTTATAACACTTAACAAAATTGTCCTTCAATATTCAAATTTAAATCCCAATTACAAATAAGATTCAATTTCAAGCTCAATTTCAAAATATCATTTTTATATCACCTTTACTTAGTAATACTCAAAGCTCGAAATAATGTTCAATCTTTAAAACAAATAAATTTTTGAAATTCAATCATATCCCAATTTTTAATCTCAAAGTCTCAACTTAAATTATTTAACAATTTCCTTTAACCAAAATTTATTTCAACAATCCAAACTCAATTTTTCGATAAATTCAATTTCTATAAATTGATTTCTATTTATAACTTTTAAATCAAAACATTTAAATAAATTTCAAATCGACGATTTTAAAAATTATTAATTTAGCCAATCCGGTGTCCGTATATAATTTTCTATCCTATGGCCAAGTGATTAGTTATTTCAATTAAATGTCAGGGATGAATATATATCACTTAAACCAAATCACAGTGTCATATGTATGCATAACAGTATATATATAAGCAAATAAACATCCAAACATTTAAATATCAACCAATAACATCCATCGAAATACATCATCCAATAGACAATACAATTCATGGCAATTTCATAGTTATCAATGTCAGATAATTTAATCGCAATTCAATTTTAATTTCAATTTAACTGTCAATTTAATTTTCAACGGTTAATTCAAATGACAATCTATATGACAATTAAATTTTATCAAACAACAACAAATAAAATTCATATCACTTCATAATATTAAACTTAACTGCCATAAAGATATTCAGTACGTTGTGAGCGTTATAAAACAATCACCGTGATTTCAATGTAGTTCCAGCGTTTTATTTCGAATAAAATTAAACGAGCGTTTAATTTTACCTAAAATTTCCACCATCTCCAAATGATTCCAAACCAGCTCCATTGCGTAGTGCTCGTCGATACGATTCCAACGCAAAAAGTTTCGTGCGTTTTCGACCTCGTATGAAAAAGTTATGCTATTTTAAAGTTTATACGAATTTAAATATACAATTTCAGCTTTTATTTTAAATATCAAACCCTCAACTGCATCCTGGCCATCGATTTCTGCATCTACAGATCTGAGCCGTCCCTCATCTCTTCTTCCTCAATGTGACATTCACGTATGCAAACCCATTAGCCGTCGTTTCTTCCATCAATTTTCACGACCTCTACGACGACTTCCAGAGCGATCAGGGAATACCACCACGCGCGCCACCACACAAGCCACCAACGCCTGGAGCATCTCGAAGCTCGGCCCCCCATCTCACCTCAAAAAACATGAAAAACGCAGCGGCTTCAATCTCGATTTGCCGGCGATCCGTGGCTCCGTTTCCGATCTCCACCGTTGGATAGCTAGATCTTGATGCGCTCTACAACTTTGTAGTTGACGACTTTTGCTAATTGTTTGTAGATTTGGAGATAATAGAGGAGGAAGTTTCGAAATTCTCAGCCATTAATATCTAGGGTCGGTTGGAAGAAAAAGCAAGGGTTTGAGTGCAAAGTGAAATGTCGAGGTCCTTATATAGAAAATTGCAAAAACACTATTCATCCGAAATTTTCCGAACTCCAAACGAAGCGTGCTGGCTGGCGTTTCTAGGGTTTACCCCGCGTTTCGGACACAATGGAACAGGTTTCGGAAGCTAATTCGATCATTTGTGCGAGTTACGGCAATAAACGATCAAATTTAAATTAAACCGATTCAACTAATTTCTATGCGTTTTGGCTTGCCCCGGACAAACGGTAAATCCGATTGACACGAAATTTGAAACCTTACAATAATATGACATTACGGATCCGATGAAACTAGTTTCATCGAAATACGAGACTGTTTGAAAAATGGCTATTTTAACTCGTCAATTTAATATTAAAATATTCAATTTTCACAAATTTACTTTTAATTCGATTTTAAAAGTTCTACAACATCATTCTAACTTTAATATGATAAAATAAAATTTTACAAATAATTTTTAATCATATTAAACCCGTTATTCAATTATTCGATAAATTCCAAATATTAAATTTAAACAATTTTGATTATCCAATAATTCATTATCCTTTGAAATATTTGAAATTGAACTTATAAGATTCAACTTTTAAAACCAATTCACATCTTAGAGCACTATTTCCACTTTATAGTTATTCAATTATTCAATAGGTTTTAAATATTTACTTTAGACAATTTACATGATCAATATTCAATTATTTGATTTTAAATAGATTTTACTCATCAATCAATTACTCTATTATACCCAATGAATTCAACATTTATTATCCTATCCAACTATTGATTGCAAAGGCATTCACTACGTAGCATTTATTTTTCAAGACTTATTACTATTCAAATCTTCGAAACCAATCTATTAAAATTTGTATTACTACTAAATAATTCACAATTCTTATTCACTTATTTACATTTGTTTTTCCATATATTCCCTTAACCAAGTTATAACATTTGAGTCAATTCAATTAGATTGGAACTCCATTCAATCTATTAATAATTACTTGGATAATTATTGTTGCAATTCATTCCAGTTATTATTATTACAAACGAATTACAAATTTTTTTTTCTAATAAATTAGCTATTTTAATTATCGAAAATTTACGGGTCGTTACACTCTCCCCCACTCAAAACTTTTCGTCCCCGAAAAGGAAAAAGAAGGAAAAAGGAACTAAGTATAGAATTCAACATTAGATATATTTTATTCAAAGTTACCAACTTATAAAACAATGAAATTCCATTTGTAAAGTCATAACTACGCTTCCACTAAGTTACTCCTAACGGCTTTCTAACTTTAAAAGTTAGTTATCAAACAAGATATAAAATTTTAAAACTCGAAAATTTTCTAACACCCGAATTTACGAAAAAATTCGGCAGAGTCTCCTTTGCGCGGCTCGATCCGAAAAAAAATGACAGTGTATATATCACAAATATACATCCATATGTACCTTATATATTATTAGCGAGCATATACGGCTAATATAGCGCGAAAGCGAGCTCCAAATGCGAAGCAAGCGCAATCCGCACCTACTAAACACTCAACAAACCATGAGAAACATGCATATATGAAAATAATATCAATATACATCATATAGCAACATAACAACTACATGTGCCAACATAGCAAATGCAACAAACAACAAATGCATCCACCAAATCAGTTATCATCCAACTATCATCCAACGAATCCATAACTAATCAACATAAATTCACTTCTCATTAATATTTATTGACTTGGTTTTCAATTTTAACCACAGTTGACTCATTAACGTTGGATTTTACTAACATTCATTCTCGATTCAATTAGTTAACATTCACTAATTTATATTTACATTAGTTCACTTCCAATTTGAATCAAATTAAATTCTATTTAAATTTATTTAACTTCCAATTTGATTTCAGTGATTTATAGCTTTCAATTTCATTAACACTTAATGAATTATATACAATCAACTAACAATCATATAACAACCAAATCATACCCAACATAACCAAATTATTAATTTTACATTCAATTTGGTTTATCTCTTTCAATTCCAATTGATTTTTAGCCACACCAAATTCTTTTGTTTACATTTACTTCATATTCAGTTTCAGTTAATAACCAATTTATTTGCGGAACATTTTATTAATCATCACTTTAATTTATAGTCATTCCATAAAAGTCTAACTTCTTATATATGACTTTTCTTAGTTTATAGTTATCTCAAAAGTTACAAATTTATCTTCACATATTTTTCTTTTTATTGCAAATTTATATTTAATTCTACAACCAGTTTACAAAGACATTGCTTGACTCAATGGCCTTTTCTTAAGTTCACTTACTTGTTCCATTTATCCATTCATCATTTCATGCTATATTTAAGTTTTTATAATTTTTATCACAACCAAATTTTACATTTATATACATTTTAATTCCTTTTGAGTTTTCCTTACATGTATACTTCAATTGTTTTCAGGTTCTGTTTAGTTGCACAATATCTCATTACATATCCAAAACATCATTTCAACTTCTTAATATTTGGTAAGTCATATTATATGTTATTAGAATGCAAATTTGGTATTATACAAATTTATAGAATTTCATTTTACTTAATTAGAATGTTCACAAATTTGATTTATTTAAATCCTCTTTACCTTTCAACTTTAAAGGTACACTACAACTCTAAAGTTTTTCCAAACATAAGCTTAGATATCTTAATCCTCTTATTTTATAAATTCTGGTTATTCACATTTCATTCAAATAATTTGAAAATTACTAATTAACATAACTTAGAAATTTAAATGCCCGGTTCTTTTCAAATCGTTTGAAATAAACATATACACTTATATCTTTAATATATCAAATCATACCTTTGGAATTTAAACCAAAACCCATTCCAAAATAATTTCGAAGAAAAGCAAAGCTTCCTAGAAGTCTCCCCCACTTTGAGACTCGAAAATGAACGTCGACGATGCTGCGCAGTCATCACCGAAATTATTTTCCAGCGACATAAGAGAGGAGTACTGAATTCCTTCCTTCCTTTAAAAATCCTTTAAAAATCCTTTCAAAATATTTCCATAAACAGTTTCCAACTAATATTACTATATATTTCTTCAAAACTTTGAGAACCATTTTCCAAAATCTTCGGGTCTTAAATTTAATATTTTCCCATTTAAATCTATTTTAATTCATAAGTCGCCTTTATAAAATATTCTTATAGGATTATCTTTCTTAAAACATTTCACAAGTGTTTTATCATTGTTCATTTTGTAATTTACCTTATTTATTAAATTACAATATCCAATTAATGATAATAACCAATATTATCATTCCTAACAACCAGGTAAGCTAGATAAGTCACAATAATTTCTGAAAATTTTTCTTTATATACAAAATATAATTAGAGAAAAATTATTTCATTTACCCAATTTCAAAACAATACCATGTCGAATTGTTCTGTTCGAGTGTTTAAAGATCCCTATCAATGGCGTTTATTACTCGTATTGACCAGAATCCATAAGCCACTCAACAAATCAAACGACACAATATAAAACATTTTATATCACTAACAAATACGCTCTCTCATATGTATACACTCAGCGAATCATCATAGGGTATTACTACCCTATTTATAAAGAGTCAGACCCCACAAAGCTAAGGTTATCGCTAAACAAAAGCTCTGATACCAACTGTAACGACCCGCCATTTTGGACAGTTTTAAACCGACCATCGAATACACATGCCGATTCCAAACCATTCAAAAGGGCAGAAGGTTATTGGGGTAAATAAGAAAAGAAAAGAAAGAGAAATAAAGGAAATGAAACAACACAGAATCTCGCAGCGGAACGATAAAATATAATAGTCAAATAAACAGTTCATGAAGCTGTTTACTATACTTTGATCATTATTTATACAACATTTATCAGAGTTATACATATACACCTGGACAAATAGAATAATGCAGTAGATAGCATGATGCAAATATAATAATAGTAATAGAATACCAAATATTCGTCCTCGTCCTCCAATATAGATCTTCAATAAGCTGAAAAACTCAGGTCTGACCCGAGCGTAATGAAAAGACAAAACACTCGAGTCTGGACTAAAATATCCTCATGTAAGTTAAATCAATCGTAAATAAATATGAGTGTAACGGCGTGAGAGATGTTTACGGGGTTTGACATCTCCTATCCAGTGTCAACGTGCGTGCAATAACTCAAGAGATGTTACGGGATTTTCCATCTCTCAAGGATCCGTTAAACTATCTACTATGTAGTACAATACGCTATTATAATATGTCTACAGTAAAGTAAAAGTATTAAAATAGCGTTAAGGCGTTACCATAATTCCCCTTAACACATTTTTATAATGCCATAGTCTATACAACACCGTAAACCCCACCGTAAACTAGTGGTTATCAGAGGGTACCCCATAGGTATAACACAAAACAAAACGTAGTGGTAGCGAATAGGATAATCAGTATGACAAGGTACACGAGGCGATACCAACTAGGATACTAGTAGTTGCGTGATCCGGACTGATGTTGAGCATAGCCAGCAGCTACCTCAACACCGCGAAATAACACACCCAAATCGAGGGGTGCACCCAAATCGAATCACAAAAGGTAATAAATATGGTATCGAAGAAGTGTGTCCGCTAGAGGTGGCGAACCTCAATGGCCCGGCGCGGCTCCTGTTTTAGTCATGTCAGGGGTCATCCAATATCGTTCTCTTTCTTCAGTCAACGCGTTCACCAAACCATCCACTTCATTCTGGATCAACACTCCGCGTATAATAGTTATTAAAGTGGTTTTCGGTATCGACAAAGAGTATGTCCATATCGGATCCCGGTCTTTTTAATAACTGCGTATTATTACATCGGTGGCTCTTTTACATTTCAAATGGATTCATAATTGATATCAAAATATCATATTTGCTTCAAAAATCAAATCCATCTCAAATATCATCATATCTATTCAAAATGTAAGGTTCCGTTTCAAAAATCATTTTTCGCCTCAATATCTCATTTCGATTTCCAAATCATTTCGAATTTCAATTTAGGTTGGAACTTCATTTAACCCAATTCGTATTTACATTCAAGATTTAAACATAAACATTTCACCTTATTGACCAGCTTGAAATTTTAGAAAATAGTTTTAAGTAGTTTAAAAGTAATTTTAAATAATTAAAATAGTTAAAAATACTTAAAATCTTAAAATGGATTTAAAATAGATAAATTAGTTTAAAATAATTTAAATTGGGTTAAGTAGATTTAAAATAGATTAAAATAATTTAGCATGGTTTAAGATGGGTAAAAATAATTTAATATAGTTAATATAGGTTAAAATAGTTTAAATATTTAAAGATGGTTTATATAACAGAGTAATTTGGAAAACAAAATGAAACAGCTTCTAAACCAATTCATTTCAATTATAACTTCCCAATTCAAATCAATTTCAATTTCTATTCTACCGATTCAATTTCGATTTCAATTCAAATCAATGTCCACTTTGACTTCAAATTAATTCAATTCTACATTCACCTTCAATTAATTCAATTTCAATTTATATCGATTTGGAGCTTGATTTTTCAAAATATCAATTTATAACACTTAACAAAATTGTCCTTCAATATTCAAATTTAAATCCCAATTACAAATAAGATTCAATTTCAAGCTCAATTTCAAAATATCATTTTTATATCACCTTTACTTAGTAATACTCAAAGCTCGAAATAATGTTCAATCTTTAAAACAAATAAATTTTTGAAATTCAATCATATCCCAATTTTTAATCTCAAAGTCTCAACTTAAATTATTTAACAATTTCCTTTAACCAAAATTTATTTCAACAATCCAAACTCAATTTTACGATAAATTCAATTTCTATAAATTGATTTCTATTTATAACTTTTAAATCAAAACATTTAAATAAATTTCAAATCGACGATTTTAAAAATTATTAATTTAGCCAATCCGGTGTCCGTATATAATTTTCTATCCTATGGCCAAGTGATTAGTTATTTCAATTAAATGTCACAGATGAATATATATCACTTAAACCAAATCACAGTGTCATATGTATGCATAACAGTATATATATATGCAAATAAACATCCAAACATTTAAATATCAACCAATAACATCCATCGAAATACATCATCCAATAGACAATACAATTCATGGCAATTTCATAGTTATCAATGTCAGGTAATTTAATCGCAATTCAATTTTAATTTCAATTTAACTGTCAATTTAATTTTCAACGGTTAATTCAAATGACAATCTATACGACAATTAAATTTTATCAAACAACGACAAATAAAATTCATATCACTTCATAATATTAAACTTAACTGCCATAAAGATATTCAGTACGTTGTGAGCGTTATAAAACACTCACCGTGATTTCAATGTAGTTCCAGCGTTTTATTTCGAATAAAATTAAACGAGCGTTTAATTTTACCTAAAATTTCCAGTATCTCCAAATGATTCCAAACCAGCTCCATTGCGTAGTGCTCGTTGATACGATTCCAACGCAAAAAGTTTCGTGCGTTTTCGACCTCGTATGAAAAAGTTATGCTATTTTAAAGTTTATACGAATTTAAATATACAATTTCAGCTTTTATTTTAAATATCAAACCCTCAACTGCATCCTGGCCATCGATTTCTGCATCTACAGATCTGAACCGTCCCTCACTCTTCTTCCTCAACGTGACATTCACGTATGCAAACCCATTAGCCGTCGTTTCTTCCATCAATTTTCACGACCTTTACGACGACTTCCAGAGCGATCAGGGAATACCACCACGCGCGCCACCACACAAGCCACCAACGCCTGGAGCAGCTCGAAGCTCGGCCCCCCATCTCGCCTCGAAAAACGTGAAAAACGCAGCGGCTTCAATCTCGATTTGTCGTCGATCCGTGGCTCCGTTTCCGATCTCCACCGTTGGATAGCTAGATCTTGATGCGCTCTACAACTTTGTAGTTGACGACTTTTGCTAATTGTTTGTAGATTTGGAGATAATAGAGGAGGAAGTTTCGAAATTCTCAGCCATTAATATCTAGGGCCGGTTGGAAGAAGAAGCTAGGGTTTGAGTGCAAAGTGAAATGTCGAGGTCCTTATATAGAAAATTGCAAAAACACTATTCATCCGAAATTTTCCGAACTCCAAACGAAGCGTGCCGGCTGGCGTTTCTAGGGTTTACCCCGCGTTTCGGACACAATGGAACAGGTTTCGGAAGCTAATTCGATCATCTGTGCGATTTATGGCAATAAACGATCAAATTTAAATTAAACCGATTCAACTAATTTCTATGCGTTTTGGCTTGCCCCGGACAAACGGTAAATCCAATTGACACGAAATTTGAAACCTTACAATAATATGACATTACGGATCCGATGAAACTAGTTTCATCGAAATCCGAGACTGTTTGAAAAATGGCTATTTTAACTCGTCAATTTAATGTTAAAATATTCAATTTTCACAAATTTACTTTTAATTCGATTTTAAAAGTTCTACAACATCATTCTAACTTTAATATGATAAAATATAATTTTACAAATAATTTTTGATCATATTAAATCCGTTATTCAATTATTCGATAAATTCCAAATATTAAATTTAAACAATTTTGATTATCCAATAATTCATTATACTTTGAAATATTTGAAATTGAACTTATAAGATTCAACTTTTAAAACCAATTCACATCTTAGAGCACTATTTCCACTTTACAGTTATTCAATTATTCAATAAGTTTTAAATATTTACTTTAGACAATTTACATGTTCAATATTCAATTATTTGATTTTAAATAGATTTTACTTATCAATCAATTACTCTATTATACCCAATGAATTCAACATTTATTATCCTATCCAACTATTGATTGCAAAGGCATTCACTACGTAGCATTTATTTTTCAAGACTTATTACTATTCAAATCTTCGAAACTAATCTATTAAAATTTGTATTACTACCTAAATAATTCACAATTCTTATTCACTTATTTACATTTGTTTTTCCATATATTCCCTTAACCAAGTTATAACATTTGAGTCAATTCAATTAGATTGGAACTCCATTCAATCTATTAATAATTACTTGGATAATTATTGTTGCAATTCATTCCAGTTATTATTATTACAAACGAATTACAATTTTTTTTTCTAACGTTAAATCACGAAATCTTATTAAATTAGCTATTTTAATTATCGAAAATTTACGGGTCGTTACACTCTCCCCCACTCAAAAATTTTCGTCCCCGAAAAGGAAAAAGAAGGAAAAAGGAACTAAGTATAGAATTCAACATTAGATATATTTTATTCAAAGTTACCAACTTATAAAACAATGAAATTCCATTTGTAAAGTCATAACTACGCTTCCACTAAGTTACTCCTAACGGCTTTCTAACTTTAAAAGTTAGTTATCAAACAAGATATAAAATTTTAAAACTCGAAAATTTTCTAACACCCGAATTT
The DNA here is from genome assembly GCA_030765085.1 of Allium cepa. Lineage (NCBI taxonomy): Eukaryota > Viridiplantae > Streptophyta > Magnoliopsida > Asparagales > Amaryllidaceae > Allium > Allium cepa. The sequence continues at coordinate 417,923,143 of CM060939.1, forward strand.
ACGAAAAAATTCGGCAGAGTCTCCTTTGCGCGGCTCGATCCGAAAAAAAATGACAGTGTATATATCACAAATATACATCCATATGTACCTTATATATTATTAGCGAGCATATACGGCTAATATAGCGCGAAAGCGAGCTCCAAATGCGAAGCAAGCGCAATCCGCACCTACTAAACACTCAACAAACCATGAGAAACATGCATATATGAAAATAATATCAATATACATCATATAGCAACATAACAACTACATGTGCCAACATAGCAAATGCAACAAACAACAAATGCATCCACCAAATCAGTTATCATCCAACTATCATCCAACGAATCCATAACTAATCAATATAAATTCACTTCTCATTAATATTTATTGACTTGATTTTCAATTTTAACCACAGTTGACTCATTAACGTTGGATTTTACTAACATTCATTCTCAATTCAATTAGTTAACATTCACTAATTTATATTTACATTAGTTCACTTCCAATTTGAATCAAATTAAATTCTATTTAAATTTATTTAACTTCCAATTTGATTTCAATGATTTATAGCTTTCAATTTCATTAACACTTAATGAATTATATACAATCAACTAACAATCATATAACAACCAAATCATACCCAACATAACCAAATTATTAATTTTACATTCAATTTGGTTTATCTCTTTCAATTCCAATTGATTTTTAGCCACACCAAATTCTTTTGTTTACATTTACTTCATATTCAGTTTCAATTAATAACCAATTTATTTGCGGAACATTTTATTAATCATCGCTTTAATTTATAGTCATTCCATAAAAGTCTAACTTCTTATATATGACTTTTCTTAGTTTATAGTTATCTCAAAAGTTACAAATTTATCTTCACATATTTTTCTTTTTATTGCAAATTTATATTTAATTCTACAACCAGTTTACAAAGACATTGCTTGACTCAATGGCCTTTTCTTAAGTTCACTTACTTGTTCCATTTATCCATTCATCATTTCATGCTATATTTAAGTTTTTATAATTTTTATCACAACCAAATTTTACATTTATATACATTTTAATTCCTTTTGAGTTTTCCTTACATGTATACTTCAATTGTTTTCAGGTTCTGTTTAGTTGCACAATATCTCATTACATATCCAAAACATCATTTCAACTTCTTAATATTTGGTAAGTCATATTATATGTTATTAGAATGCAAATTTGGTATTATACAAATTTATAGAATTTCATTTTACTTAATTAGAATGTTCACAAATTTGATTTATTTAAATCCTCTTTACCTTTCAACTTTAAAGGTACACTACAACTCTAAAGTTTTTCCAAACATAAGCTTAGATATCTTAATCCTCTTATTTTATAAATTCTGGTTATTCACATTTCATTCAAATAATTTGAAAATTACTAATTAACATAACTTAGAAATTTAAATGCCCGGTTCTTTTCAAATCGTTTGAAATAAACATATACACTTATATCTTTAATATATCAAATCATACCTTTGGAATTTAAACCAAAACCCATTCCAAAATAATTTCGAAGAAAAGCAAAGCTTCCTAGAAGTCTCCCCCACTTTGAGACTCGAAAATGAACGTCGATGATGCTGCGCAGTCATCACCGAAATTATTTTCCAGCGACATAAGAGAGGAGTACTGAATTCCTTCCTTCCTTTAAAAATCCTTTAAAAATCCTTTCAAAATATTTCCATAAACAGTTTCCAACTAATATTACTATATATTTCTTCAAAACTTTGAGAACCATTTTCCAAAATCTTCGGGTCTTAAATTTAATATTTTCCCATTTAAATCTATTTTAATTCATAAGTCGCCTTTATAAAATATTCTTATAGGATTATCTTTCTTAAAACATTTCACAAGTGTTTTATCATTGTTCATTTTGTAATTTACCTTATTTATTAAATTACAATATCCAATTAATGATAATAACCAATATTATCATTCCTAACAACTAGGTAAGCTAGATAAGTCACAATAATTTCTGAAAATTTTTCTTTATATACAAAATATAATTAGAGAAAAATTATTTCATTTACCCAATTTCAAAGCAATACTATGTCGAATTGTTCTGTTCGAGTGTTTAGAGATCCCTATCAATGGCGTTTATTACTCGTATTGACCAGAATCCATAAGCCACTCAACAAATCAAACGACACAATATAAAACATTTTATATCACTAACAAATACGCTCTCTCATATGTGTACACTCAGCGACTCATCATAGGGTATTACTACCCTATTTATAAAGAGTAAGATCCCACAAAGCTAAGGTTATCGCTAAACAAAAGCTCTGATACCAACTGTAACGACCCGCCTTTTTGGACAGTTTTAAACCGACGATCGAATACACATGCCGATTCCAAACCATTCAAAAGGGCAGAAGGTTATTGGGGTAAATAAGAAAAGAAAAGAAAGAGAAATAAAGGAAATGAAACAACACAGAATCTCGCAGCGGAACGATAAAACATAATAGTCAAATAAACAGTTCATGAAGCTGTTTACTATACTTTGATCATTATTTATACAACATTTATCAGAGTTATACATATACACCTGGACAAATAGAATAATGCAGTAGATAGCATGATGCAAATATAATAATAGTAATAGAATACCAAATATTCGTCCTCGTCCTCCAGAATAGATCTTCAATAAGCTGAAAAACTCAGGTCTGACCCGAGCGTAATGAAAAGACAAAACACTCGAGTCTGGACTAAAATTTCCTCATGTAAGTTAAATCAATCGTAAATAAATATGAGTGTAACGGCGTGAGAGATGTTTACGGGGTTTGACATCTCCTATCCAGTGTCAACGTGCGTGCAATAACTCAAGAGATGTTACGGGATTTTCCATCTCTCAAGGATCCGTTAAACTATCTACTATGTAGTACAATACGCTATTATAATATGTCTACAGTAAAGTAAAAGTATTAAAATAGCGTTAAGGCGTTACCATAATTCCCCTTAACACATTTTCATAATGCCATAGTCTATACAACACCGTAAACCCCACCGTAAACTAGTGGTTATCAGAGGGTACCCCATAGGTATAACACAAAACAAAACGTAGTGGTAGCGAATAGGATAATCAGTATGACAAGGTACACGAGGCGATACCAACTAGGATACTAGTAGTTGCGTGATCCGGACTGATGTTGAGCATAGCCAGCAGCTACCTCAACACCGCGAAATAACACTCCCAAATCGAGGGGTGCACCCAAATCGAATCACAAAAGGTAATAAATATGGTATCGAAGAAGTGTGTCCGCTAGAGGTGGCGAACCTCAATGGCCCGGCGCGGCTCCTGTTTTAGTCATGTCAGGGGTCATCCAATATCGTTCTCTTTCTTCAGTCAACGCGTTCACCAAACCATCCACTTCATTCTGGATCAACACTCCGCGTATAATAGTTATTAAAGTGGTTTTCGGTATCGACAAAGAGTATGTCCATCTCGGATCCCGGTCTCTTTAATAACTGTGTATTATTACATCGGTGGCTCTTTTACATTTCAAATGGATTCATAATTGATATCAAAATATCATATTCGCTTCAAAAATCAAATCCATCTCAAATATCATCATATCTATTCAAAATGTAAGGTTCCGTTTCAAAAATCATTTTTCGCCTCAATATCTCATTTCGATTTCCAAATCATTTCGAATTTCAATTTAGGTTGCAACTTCATTTAACCCAATTCGTATTTACATTCAAGATTTAAACATAAACATTTCACCTTATTGACCAGCTTGAAATTTTAGAAAATAGTTTTAAGTAGTTTAAAAGTAATTTTAAATAATTAAAATAGTTAAAAATACTTAAAATCTTAAAATGGATTTAAAATAGATAAATTAGTTTAAAATAATTTAAATTGGGTTAAGTAGATTTAAAATAGATTAAAATAATTTAGCATGGTTTAAGATGGGTAAAAATAATTTAATATAGTTAATATAGGTTAAAATAGTTTAAGTATTTAAAGATGGTTTATATAACAGAGTAATTTGGAAAACAAAATGAAACAGCTTCTAAACCAATTCATTTCAATTATAACTTCCCAATTCAAATCAATTTCAATTTCTATTCTACCGATTCAATTTCGATTTCAATTCAAATCAATGTCCACTTTGACTGCAAATTAATTCAATTCTACATTCACCTTCAATTAATTCAATTTCAATTTATATCGATTTGGAGCTTGATTTTTCAAAATATCAATTTATAACACTTAACAAAATTGTCCTTCAATATTCAAATTTAAATCCCAATTACAAATAAGATTCAATTTCAAGCTCAATTTCAAAATATCATTTTTATATCACCTTTACTTAGTAATACTCAAAGCTCGAAATAATGTTCAATCTTTAAAACAAATAAATTTTTGAAATTCAATCATATCCCAATTTTTAATCTCAAAGTCTCAACTTAAATTATTTAACAATTTCCTTTAACCAAAATTTATTTCAACAATCCAAACTCAATTTTTCGATAAATTCAATTTCTATAAATTGATTTCTATTTATAACTTTTAAATCAAAACATTTAAATAAATTTCAAATCGACGATTTTAAAAATTATTAATTTAGCCAATCCGGTGTCCGTATATAATTTTCTATCCTATGGCCAAGTGATTAGTTATTTCAATTAAATGTCAGGGATGAATATATATCACTTAAACCAAATCACAGTGTCAGATGTATGCATAACAGTATATATATAAGCAAATAAACATCCAAACATTTAAATATCAACCAATAACATCCATCGAAATACATCATCCAATAGACAATACAATTCATGGCAATTTCATAGTTATCAATGTCAGGTAATTTAATCGCAATTCAATTTTAATTTCAATTTAACTGTCAATTTAATTTTCAACGGTTAATTCAAATGACAATCTATATGACAATTAAATTTTATCAAACAACGACAAATAAAATTCATATCACTTCATAATATTAAACTTAACTGCCATAAAGATATTCAGTACGTTGTGAGCGTTATAAAACAATCACCGTGATTTCAATGTAGTTCCAGCGTTTTATTTCGAATAAAATTAAACGAGCGTTTAATTTTACCTAAAATTTCCACTATCTCCAAATGATTCCAAACCAGCTCCATTGCGTAGTGCTCGTCGATACGATTCCAACGCAAAAAGTTTCGTGCGTTTTCGACCTCGTATGAAAAAGTTATGCTATTTTAAAGTTTATACGAATTTAAATATACAATTTCAGCTTTTATTTTAAATATCAAACCCTCAACTGCATCCTGGCCATCGATTTCTACATCTACAGATCTGAGCCGTCCCTCATCTCTTCTTCCTCAACGTGACATTCACGTATGCAAACCCATTAGCCGTCGTTTCTTCCATCAATTTTCACGACCTCTACGACGACTTCCAGAGCGATCAGGGAATACCACCACGCGCGCCAACACACAAGCCACCAACGCCTGGAGCAGCTCGAAGCTCGGCCCCCCATCTCGCCTCGAAAAACGTGAAAAACGCAGCGGCTTCAATCTCGATTTGCCGTCGATCCGTGGCTCCGTTTCCGATCTCCACCGTTGGATAGCTAGATCTTGATGCGCTCTACAACTTTGTAGTTGACGACTTTTGCTAATTATTTGTAGATTTGGAGATAATAGAGGAGGAAGTTTCGAAATTCTCAGCCATTAATATCTAGGGCCGGTTGGAAGAAGAAGCAAGGGTTTGAGTGCAAAGTGAAATGTCGAGGTCCTTATATAGAAAATTGCAAAAACACTATTCATCCGAAATTTTCCGAACTCCAAACGAAGCGTGCCGGCTGGCGTTTCTAGGGTTTACCCTGCGTTTCGGACACAATGGAACAGGTTTCGGAAGCTAATTCGATCATCTGTGCGAGTTATGGCAATAAACGATCAAATTTAAATTAAACCGATTCAACTAATTTCTATGCGTTTTGGCTTGCCCTGGACAAACGGTAAATCCGATTGACACGAAATTTGAAACCTTACAATAATATGACATTACGGATCCGATGAAACTAGTTTCATGGAAATCCGAGACTGTTTGAAAAATGGCTATTTTAACTCGTCAATTTAATGTTAAAATATTCAATTTTCACAAATTTACTTTTAATTCGATTTTAAAAGTTCTACAACATCATTCTAACTTTAATATGATAAAATATAATTTTACAAATAATTTTTAATCATATTAAACCCGTTATTCAATTATTCGATAAATTCCAAATATTAAATTTAAACAATTTTGATTATCCAATAATTCATTATCCTTTGAAATATTTGAAATTGAACTTATAAGATTCAACTTTTAAAACCAATTCACATCTTAGAGCACTATTTCCACTTTACAGTTATTCAATTATTCAATAAGTTTTAAATATTTACTTTAGACAATTTACATGTTCAATATTCAATTATTTGATTTTAAATAGATTTTACTTATCAATCAATTACTCTATTATACCCAATGAATTCAACATTTATTATCCTATCCAACTATTGATTGCAAAGGCATTCACTACGTAGCATTTATTTTTCAGGACTTATTACTATTCAAATCTTCGAAACCAATCTATTAAAATTTGTATTACTACCTAAATAATTCACAATTCTTATTCACTTATTTACATTTGTTTTTCCATATATTCCCTTAACCAAGTTATAACATTTGAGTCAATTCAATTAGATTGGAACTCCATTCAATCTATTAATAATTACTTGGATAATTATTGTTGCAATTCATTCCAGTTATTATTATTACAAACGAATTACAATTTTTTTTTTCTAACGTTAAATCACGAAATCTTATTAAATTAGCTATTTTAATTATCGAAAATTTACGGGTCGTTACACTCTCCCCCACTCAAAACTTTTCGTCCCCGAAAAGGAAAAAGAAGGAAAAAGGAACTAAGTATAGAATTCAACATTAGATATATTTTATTCAAAGTTACCAACTTATAAAACAATGAAATTCCATTTGTAAAGTCATAACTACGCTTCCACTAAGTTACTCCTAACGGCTTTCTAACTTTAAAAGTTAGTTATCAAACAAGTTATAAAATTTTAAAACTCGAAAATTTTCTAACACCCGAATTTACGAAAAAATTCGGCAGAGTCTCCTTTGCGCGGCTCGATCCGGAAAAAAATGACAGTGTATATATCACAAATATACATCCATATGTACCTTATATATTATTAGCGAGCATATACGGCTAATATAGCGCGAAAGCGAGCTCCAAATGCGAAGCAAGCGCAATCCGCACCTACTAAACACTCAACAAACCATGAGAAACATGCATATATGAAAATAATATCAATATACATCATATAGCAACATAACAACTACATGTGCCAACATAGCAAATGCAACAAACAACAAATGCATCCACCAAATCAGTTATCATCCAACTATCATCCAACGAATCCATAACTAATCAATATAAATTCACTTCTCATTAATATTTATTGACTTGGTTTTCAATTTTAACCACAGTTGACTCATTAACGTTGGATTTTACTAACATTCATTCTCGATTCAATTAGTTGACATTCACTAATTTATATTTACATTAGTTCACTTCCAATTTGAATCAAATTAAATTTTATTTAAATTTATTTAACTTCCAATTTGATTTCAATGATTTATAGCTTTCAATTTCATTAACACTTAATGAATTATATACAATCAACTAACAATCATATAACAACCAAATCATACCCAACATAACCAAATTATTAATTTTACATTCAATTTGGTTTATCTCTTTCAATTCCAATTGATTTTTAGCCACACCAAATTCTTTTGTTTACATTTACTTCATATTCAGTTTCAGTTAATAACCAATTTATTTGCGGAACATTTTATTAATCATCACTTTAATTTATAGTCATTCCATAAAAGTCTAACTTCTTATATATGACTTTTCTTAGTTTATAGTTATCTCAAAAGTTACAAATTTATCTTCACATATTTTTCTTTTTATTGCAAATTTATATTTAATTCTACAACCAGTTTACAAAGACATTGCTTGACTCAATGGCCTTTTCTTAAGTTCACTTACTTGTTCCATTTATCCATTCATCATTTCATGCTATATTTAAGTTTTTATAATTTTTATCACAACCAAATTTTACATTTATATACATTTTAATTCCTTTTGAGTTTTCCTTACATGTATACTTCAATTGTTTTCAGGTTCTGTTTAGTTGCACAATATCTCATTACATATCCAAAACATCATTTCAACTTCTTAATATTTGGTAAGTCATATTATATGTTATTAGAATGCAAATTTGGTATTATACAAATTTATAGAATTTCATTTTACTTAATTAGAATGTTCACAAATTTGATTTATTTAAATCCTCTTTACCTTTCAACTTTAAAGGTACACTACAACTCTAAAGTTTTTCCAAACATAAGCTTAGATATCTTAATCCTCTTATTTTATAAATTCTGGTTATTCACATTTCATTCAAATAATTTGAAAATTACTAATTAACATAACTTAGAAATTTAAATGCCCGGTTCTTTTCAAATCGTTTGAAATAAACATATACACTTATATCTTTAATATATCAAATCATACCTTTGGAATTTAAACCAAAACCCATTCCAAAATAATTTCGAAGAAAAGCAAAGCTTCCTAGAAGTCTCCCCCACTTTGAGACTCGAAAATGAACGTCGATGATGCTGCGCAGTCATCACCGAAATTATTTTCCAGCGACATAAGAGAGGAGTACTGAATTCCTTCCTTCCTTTAAAAATCCTTTAAAAATCCTTTCAAAATATTTCCATAAACAGTTTCCAACTAATATTACTATATATTTCTTCAAAACTTTGAGAACCATTTTTCAAAATCTTCGGGTCTTAAATTTAATATTTTCCCATTTAAATCTATTTTAATTCATAAGTCGCCTTTATAAAATATTCTTATAGGATTATCTTTCTTAAAACATTTCACAAGTGTTTTATCATTGTTCATTTTGTAATTTACCTTATTTATTAAATTACAATATCCAATTAATGATAATAACCAATATTATCATTCCTAACAACCAGGTAAGCTAGATAAGTCACAATAATTTCTGAAAATTTTTCTTTATATACAAAATATAATTAGAGAAAAATTATTTCATTTACCCAATTTCAAAACAATACTATGTCGAATTGTTCTGTTCGAGTGTTTAGAGATCCCTGTCAATGGCGTTTATTACTCGTATTGACCAGAATCCATAAGCCACTCAACAAATCAAACGACACAATATAAAACATTTTATATCACTAACAAATACGCTCTCTCATATGTGTACACTCAGCGACTCATCATAGGGTATTACTACCCTATTTATAAAGAGTCAGACCCCACAAAGCTAAGGTTATCGCTAAACAAAAGCTCTGATACCAACTGTAACGACCCGCCTTTTTGGACAGTTTTAAACCAACGATCGAATACACATGCCGATTCCAAACCATTCAAAAGGGCAGAAGGTTATTGGGGTAAATAAGAAAAGAAAAGAAAGAGAAATAAAGGAAATGAAACAACACAGAATCTCGCAGCGGAACGATAAAATATAATAGTCAAATAAACAGTTCATGAAGCTGTTTACTATACTTTGATCATTATTTATACAACATTTATCAGAGTTATACATATACACCTGGACAAATAGAATAATGCAGTAGATAGCATGATGCAAATATAATAATAGTAATAGAATACCAAATATTCGTCCTCGTCCTCCAATATAGATCTTCAATAAGCTGAAAAACTCAGGTCTGACCCGAGCGTAATGAAAAGACAAAACACTCGAGTCTGGACTAAAATATCCTCATGTAAGTTAAATCAATCGTAAATAAATATGAGTGTAACGGCGTGAGAGATGTTTACGGGGTTTGACATCTCCTATCCAGTGTCAACGTGCGTGCAATAACTCAAGAGATGTTACGGGATTTTCCATCTCTCAAGGATCCGTTAAACTATCTACTATGTAGTACAATACGCTATTATAATATGTCTACAGTAAAGTAAAAGTATTAAAATAGCGTTAAGGCGTTACCATAATTCCCCTTAACACATTTTTATAATGCCATAGTCTATACAACACCGTAAACCCCACCGTAAACTAGTGGTTATCAGAGGGTACCCCATAGGTATAACACAAAACAAAACGTAGTGGTAGCGAATAGGATAATCAGTATGACAAGGTACACGAGGCGATACCAACTAGGATACTAGTAGTTGCGTGATCCGGACTGATGTTGAGCATAGCCAGCAGCTACCTCAACACCGCGAAATAACACTCCCAAATCGAGGGGTGCACCCAAATCGAATCACAAAAGGTAATAAATATGGTATCGAAGAAGTGTGTCCGCTAGAGGTGGCGAACCTCAATGGCCCGGCGCGGCTCCTGTTTTAGTCATGTCAGGGGTCATCCAATATCGTTCTCTTTCTTCAGTCAACGCGTTCACCAAACCATCCACTTCATTCTGGATCAACACTCTGCGTATAATAGTTAATAAAGTGGTTTTCGGTATCGACAAAGAGTATGTCCATATCGGATCCCGGTCTCTTTAATAACTGCGTATTATTACATCGGTGGCTCTTTTACATTTCAAATGGATTCATAATTGATATCAAAATATCATATTCGCTTCAAAAATCAAATCCATCTCAAATATCATCATATCTATTCAAAATGTAAGGTTCCGTTTCAAAAATCATTTTTCGCCTCAATATCTCATTTCGATTTCCAAATCATTTCGAATTTCAATTTAGGTTGCAACTTCATTTAACCCAATTCGTATTTACATTCAAGATTTAAACATAAACATTTCACCTTATTGACCAGCTTGAAATTTTAGAAAATAGTTTTAAGTAGTTTAAAAGTAATTTTAAATAATTAAAATAGTTAAAAATACTTAAAATCTTAAAATGGATTTAAAATAGATAAATTAGTTTAAAATAATTTAAATTGGGTTAAGTAGATTTAAAATAGATTAAAATAATTTAGCATGGTTTAAGATGGGTAAAAATAATTTAATATAGTTAATATAGGTTAAAATAGTTTAAGTATTTAAAGATGGTTTATATAACAGAGTAATTTGGAAAACAAAATGAAACAGCTTCTTAACCAATTCATTTCAATTATAACTTCCCAATTCAAATCAATTTCAATTTCTATTCTACCGATTCAATTTCGATTTCAATTCAAATCAATGTCCACTTTGACTGCAAATTAATTCAATTCTGCATTCACCTTCAATTAATTCAATTTCAATTTATATCGATTTGGAGCTTGATTTTTCAAAATATCAATTTATAACACTTAACAAAATTGTCCTTCAATATTCAAATTTAAATCCCAATTACAAATAAGATTCAATTTCAAGCTCAATTTCAAAATATCATTTTTATATCACCTTTACTTAGTAATACTCAAAGCTCGAAATAATGTTCAATCTTTAAAACAAATAAATTTTTGAAATTCAATCATATCCCAATTTTTAATCTCAAAGTCTCAACTTAAATTATTTAACAATTTCCTTTAACCAAAATTTATTTCAACAATCCAAACTCAATTTTTCGATAAATTCAATTTCTATAAATTGATTTCTATTTATAACTTTTAAATCAAAACATTTAAATAAATTTCAAATCGACGATTTTAAAAATTATTAATTTAGCCAATCCGGTGTCCGTATATAATTTTCTATCCTATGGCCAAGTGATTAGTTATTTCAATTAAATGTCAGGGATGAATATATATCACTTAAACCAAATCACAGTGTCATATGTATGCATAACAGTATATATATAAGCAAATAAACATCCAAACATTTAAATATCAACCAATAACATCCATCGAAATACATCATCCAATAGACAATACAATTCATGGCAATTTCATAGTTATCAATGTCAGGTAATTTAATCGCAATTCAATTTTAATTTCAATTTAACCGTCAATTTAATTTTCAACGGTTAATTCAAATGACAATCTATATGACAATTAAATTTTATCAAACAACAACAAATAAAATTCATATCACTTCATAATATTAAACTTAACTGCCATAAAGATATTCAGTACGTTGTGAGCGTTATAAAACACTCACCGTGATTTCAATGTAGTTCCAGCGTTTTATTTCGAATAAAATTAAACGAGCGTTTAATTGTACCTAAAATTTCCACTATCTCCAAATGATTCCAAACCAGCTCCATTGCGTAGTGCTCGTCGATACGATTCCAACGCAAAAAGTTTCGTGCGTTTTCGACCTCGTATGAAAACGTTATGCTATTTTAAAGTTTATACGAATTTAAATATACAATTTCAGCTTTTATTTTAAATATCAAACCCTCAACTGCATCCTGGCCATCGATTTCTGCATCTATAGATCTGAGCCGTCCCTCATCTCTTCTTCCTCAACGTGACATTCACGTATGCAAACCCATTAGCCGTCGTTTCTTCCATCAATTTTCACGACCTCTACGACGACTTCCAGAGCGATCAGGGAATACCACCACGCGCGCCAACACACAATCCACCAACGCCTGGAGCAGCTTGAAGCTCGGCCCCCCATCTCGCCTCGAAAAACGTGAAAAACGCAGCGGCTTCAATCTCGATTTGCCGTCGATCCGTGGCTCCGTTTCCGATCTCCACCGTTGGATAGCTAGATCTTGATGCGCTCTACAACTTTGTAGTTGACGACTTTTGCTAATTGTTTGTAGATTTGGAGATAATAGAGGAGGAAGTTTCGAAATTCTCAGCCATTAATATCTAGGGCCGGTTGGAAGAAGAAGCAAGGGTTTGAGTGCAAAGTGAAATGTCGAGGTCCTTATATAGAAAATTGCAAAAACACTATTCATCCGAAATTTTCCGAACTCCAAACGAAGCGTGCCGGCTGGCGTTTCTAGGGTTTACCCCGCGTTTCGGAAACAATGGAACAGGTTTCGGAAGCTAATTCGATCATCTGTGCGAGTTATGGCAATAAACGATCAAATTTAAATTAAACCGATTCAACTAATTTCTATGCGTTTTGGCTTGCCCTGGACAAACGGTAAATCCGATTGACACGAAATTTGAAACCTTACAATAATATGACATTACGGATCCGATGAAACTATTTTCATCGAAATCCGAGACTGTTTAAAAAATGGCTATTTTAACTCGTCAATTTAATGTTAAAATATTCAATTTTCACAAATTTACTTTTAATTCGATTTTAAAAGTTCTACAACATCATTCTAACTTTAATATGATAAAATATAATTTTACAAATAATTTTTGATCATATTAAACCCGTTATTCAATTATTCAATAAATTCCAAATATTAAATTTAAACAATTTTGATTATCCAATAATTCATTATCCTTTGAAATATTTGAAATTGAACTTATAAGATTCAACTTTTAAAACCAATTCACATCTTAGAGCACTATTTCCACTTTACAGTTATTCAATTATTCAATAAGTTTTAAATATTTACTTTAGACAATTTACATGTTCAATATTCAATTATTTGATTTTAAATAGATTTTACTTATCAATCAATTACTCTATTATACCCAATGAATTCAACATTTATTATCCTATCCAACTATTGATTGCAAAGGCATTCACTACGTAGCATTTATTTTTCAGGACTTATTACTATTCAAATCTTCGAAACCAATCTATTAAAATTTGTATTACTACCTAAATAATTCACAATTCTTATTCACTTATTTACATTTGTTTTTCCATATATTCCCTTAACCAAGTTATAACATTTGAGTCAATTCAATTAGATTGAAACTCCATTCAATCTATTAATAATTACTTGGATAATTATTGTTGCAATTCATTTCAGTTATTATTATTACAAACGAATTACAATTTTTTTTTTCTAACGTTAAATCACGAAATCTTATTAAATTAGCTATTTTAATTATCGAAAATTTACGGGTCGTTACACTCTCCCCCACTCAAAACTTTTCGTCCCCGAAAAGGAAAAAGAAGGAAAAAGGAACTAAGTATAGAATTCAACATTAGATATATTTTATTCAAAGTTACCAACTTATAAAACAATGAAATTCCATTTGTAAAGTCATAACTACGCTTCCACTAAGTTACTCCTAACGGCTTTCTAACTTTAAAAGTTAGTTATCAAACAAGTTATAAAATTTTAAAACTCGAAAATTTTCTAACACCCGAATTTACGAAAAAATTCGGCAGAGTCTCCTTTGCGCGGCTCGATCCGGAAAAAAATGACAGTGTATATATCACAAATATACATCCATATGTACCTTATATATTATTAGCGAGCATATACGGCTAATATAGCGCGAAAGCGAGCTCCAAATGCGAAGCAAGCGCAATCCGCACCTACTAAACACTCAACAAACCATGAGAAACATGCATATATGAAAATAATATCAATATACATCATATAGCAACATAACAACTACATGTGCCAACATAGCAAATGCAACAAACAACAAATGCATCCACCAAATCAGTTATCATCCAACTATCATCCAACGAATCCATAACTAATCAATATAAATTCACTTATCATTAATATTTATTGACTTGGTTTTCAATTTTAACCATAGTTGACTCATTAACGTTGGATTTTACTAACATTCATTCTCGATTCAATTAGTTGACATTCACTAATTTATATTTACATTAGTTCACTTCCAATTTGAATCAAATTAAATTCTATTTAAATTTATTTAACTTCCAATTTGATTTCAATGATTTATAGCTTTCAATTTCATTAACACTTAATGAATTATATACAATCAACTAACAATCATATAACAACCAAATCATACCCAACATAACCAAATTATTAATTTTACATTCAATTTGGTTTATCTCTTTCAATTCCAATTGATTTTTAGCCACACCAAATTCTTTTGTTTACATTTACTTCATATTCAGTTTCAGTTAATAACCAATTTATTTGCGGAACATTTTATTAATCATCACTTTAATTTATAGTCATTCCATAAAAGTCTAACTTCTTATATATGACTTTTCTTAGTTTATAGTTATCTCAAAAGTTACAAATTTATCTTCACATATTTTTATTTTTATTGCAAATTTATATTTAATTCTACAACCAGTTTACAAAGACATTGCTTGACTCAATGGCCTTTTCTTAAGTTCACTTACTTGTTCCATTTATCCATTCATCATTTCATGCTATATTTAAGTTTTTATAATTTTTATCACAACCAAATTTTACATTTATATACATTTTAATTCCTTTTGAGTTTTCCTTACATGTATACTTCAATTGTTTTCAGGTTCTGTTTAGTTGCACAATATCTCAATACATATCCAAAACATCATTTCAACTTCTTAATATTTGGTAAGTCATATTATATGTTATTAGAATGCAAATTTGGTATTATACAAATTTATAGAATTTCATTTTACTTAATTAGAATGTTCACAAATTTGATTTATTTAAATCATCTTTACCTTTCAACTTTAAAGGTACACTACAACTCTAAAGTTTTTCCAAACATAAGCTTAGATATCTTAATCCTCTTATTTTATAAATTCTGGTTATTCACATTTCATTCAAATAATTTGAAAATTACTAATTAACATAACTTAGAAATTTAAATGCCCGGTTCTTTTCAAATCGTTTGAAATAAACATATACACTTATATCTTTAATATATCAAATCATACCTTTGGAATTTAAACCAAAACCCATTCCAAAATAATTTCGAAGAAAAGCAAAGCTTCCTAGAAGTCTCCCCCACTTTGAGACTCGAAAATGAACGTCGATGATGCTGCGCAGTCATCACCGAAATTATTTTCCAGCGACATAAGAGAGGAGTACTGAATTCCTTCCTTCCTTTAAAAATCCTTTAAAAATCCTTTCAAAATATTTCCATAAACAGTTTCCAACTAATATTACTATATATTTCTTCAAAACTTTGAGAACCATTTTCCAAAATCTTCGGGTCTTAAATTTAATATTTTCCCATTTAAATCTATTTTAATTCATAAGTCGCCTTTATAA
Organism: Allium cepa; assembly: GCA_030765085.1. NCBI lineage: Eukaryota > Viridiplantae > Streptophyta > Magnoliopsida > Asparagales > Amaryllidaceae > Allium > Allium cepa. The sequence continues at coordinate 417,939,185 of CM060939.1, forward strand.
AATATTCTTATAGGATTATCTTTCTTAAAAAAATTCACAAGTGTTTTATCATTGTTCATTTTGTAATTTACCTTATTTATTAAATTACAATATCCAATTAATGATAATAACCAATATTATCATTCCTAACAACCAGGTAAGCTAGATAAGTCACAATAATTTCTGAAAATTTTTCTTTATATACAAAATATAATTAGAGAAAAATTATTTCATTTACCCAATTTCAAAACAATACTATGTCGAATTGTTCTGTTCGAGTGTTTAGAGATCCCTATCAATGGCGTTTATTACTCGTATTGACCAGAATCCATAAGCCACTCAACAAATCAAACGACACAATATAAAACATTTTATATCACTAACAAATACGCTCTCTCATATGTGTACACTCAGCGACTCATCATAGGGTATTACTACCCTATTTATAAAGAGTAAGATCCCACAAAGCTAAGGTTATCGCTAAACAAAAGCTCTGATACCAACTGTAACGACCCGCCTTTTTGGACAGTTTTAAACCGACGATCGAATACACATGCCGATTCCAAACCATTCAAAAGGGCAGAAGGTTATTGGGGTAAATAAGAAAAGAAAAGAAAGAGAAATAAAGGAAATGAAACAACACAGAATCTCGCAGCGGAACGATAAAACATAATAGTCAAATAAACAGTTCATGAAGCTGTTTACTATACTTTGATCATTATTTATACAACATTTATCAGAGTTATACATATACACCTGGACAAATAGAATAATGCAGTAGATAGCATGATGCAAATATAATAATAGTAATAGAATACCAAATATTCGTCCTCGTCCTCCAGAATAGATCTTCAATAAGCTGAAAAACTCAGGTCTGACCCGAGCGTAATGAAAAGACAAAACACTCGAGTCTGGACTAAAATTTCCTCATGTAAGTTAAATCAATCGTAAATAAATATGAGTGTAACGGCGTGAGAGATGTTTACGGGGTTTGACATCTCCTATCCAGTGTCAACGTGCGTGCAATAACTCAAGAGATGTTACGGGATTTTCCATCTCTCAAGGATCCGTTAAACTATCTACTATGTAGTACAATACGCTATTATAATATGTCTACAGTAAAGTAAAAGTATTAAAATAGCGTTAAGGCGTTACCATAATTCCCCTTAACACATTTTTATAATGCCGTAGTCTATACAACACCGTAAACCCCACCGTAAACTAGTGGTTATCAGAGGGTACCCCATAGGTATAACACAAAACAAAACGTAGTGGTAGCGAATAGGATAATCAGTATGACAAGGTACACGAGGCGATACCAACTAGGATACTAGTAGTTGCGTGATCCGGACTGATGTTGAGCATAGCCAGCAGCTACCTCAACACCGCGAAATAACACTCCCAAATCGAGGGGTGCACCCAAATCGAATCACAAAAGGTAATAAATATGGTATCGAAGAAGTGTGTCCGCTAGAGGTGGCGAACCTCAATGGCCCGGCGCGGCTCCTGTTTTAGTCATGTCAGGGGTCATCCAATATCGTTCTCTTTCTTCAGTCAACGCGTTCACCAAACCATCCACTTCATTCTGGATCAACACTCCACGTATAATAGTTATTAAAGTGGTTTTCGGTATCGACAAAGAGTATGTCCATCTCGGATCCCGGTCTCTTTAATAACTGTGTATTATTACATCGGTGGCTCTTTTACATTTCAAATGGATTCATAATTGATATCAAAATATCATATTCGCTTCAAAAATCAAATCCATCTCAAATATCATCATATCTATTCAAAATGTAAGGTTCCGTTTCAAAAATCATTTTTCGCCTCAATATCTCATTTCGATTTCCAAATCATTTCGAATTTCAATTTAGGTTGCAACTTCATTTAACCCAATTCGTATTTACATTCAAGATTTAAACATAAACATTTCACCTTATTGACCAGCTTGAAATTTTAGAAAATAGTTTTAAGTAGTTTAAAAGTAATTTTAAATAATTAAAATAGTTAAAAATACTTAAAATCTTAAAATGGATTTAAAATAGATAAATTAGTTTAAAATAATTTAAATTGGGTTAAGTAGATTTAAAATAGATTAAAATAATTTAGCATGGTTTAAGATGGGTAAAAATAATTTAATATAGTTAATATAGGTTAAAATAGTTTAAGTATTTAAAGATGGTTTATATAACAGAGTAATTTGGAAAACAAAATGAAACAGCTTCTAAACCAATTCATTTCAATTATAACTTCCCAATTCAAATCAATTTCAATTTCTATTCTACCGATTCAATTTCGATTTCAATTCAAATCAATGTCCACTTTGACTGCAAATTAATTCAATTCTACATTCACCTTCAATTAATTCAATTTCAATTTATATCGATTTGGAGCTTGATTTTTCAAAATATCAATTTATAACACTTAACAAAATTGTCCTTCAATATTCAAATTTAAATCCCAATTACAAATAAGATTCAATTTCAAGCTCAATTTCAAAATATCATTTTTATATCACCTTTACTTAGTAATACTCAAAGCTCGAAATAATGTTCAATCTTTAAAACAAATAAATTTTTGAAATTCAATCATATCCCAATTTTTAATCTCAAAGTCTCAACTTAAATTATTTAACAATTTCCTTTAACCAAAATTTATTTCAACAATCCAAACTCAATTTTTCGATAAATTCAATTTCTATAAATTGATTTCTATTTATAACTTTTAAATCAAAACATTTAAATAAATTTCAAATCGACGATTTTAAAAATTATTAATTTAGCCAATCCGGTGTCCGTATATAATTTTCTATCCTATGGCCAAGTGATTAGTTATTTCAATTAAATGTCAGGGATGAATATATATCACTTAAACCAAATCACAGTGTCATATGTATGCATAACAGTATATATATAAGCAAATAAACATCCAAACATTTAAATATCAACCAATAACATCCATCGAAATACATCATCCAATAGACAATACAATTCATGGCAATTTCATAGTTATCAATGTCAGGTAATTTAATCGCAATTCAATTTTAATTTCAATTTAACTGTCAATTTAATTTTCAACGGTTAATTCAAATGACAATATATATGACAATTAAATTTTATCAAACAACCACAAATAAAATTCATATCACTTCATAATATTAAACTTAACTGCCATAAAGATATTCAGTACGTTGTGAGCGTTATAAAACACTCACCGTGATTTCAATGTAGTTCCAGCGTTTTATTTCGAATAAAATTAAACGAGCGTTTAATTTTACCTAAAATTTCCACTATCTCCAAATGATTCCAAACCAGCTCCATTGCGTAGTGCTCGTCGATACGATTCCAACGCAAAAAGTTTCGTGCGTTTTCGACCTCGTATGAAAAAGTTATGCGATTTTAAAGTTTATACGAATTTAAATATACAATTTCAGCTTTTATTTTAAATATCAAACCCTCAACTGCATCCTGGCCATCGATTTCTGCATCTACAGATCTGAGCCGTCCCTCATCTCTTCTTCCTCAACGTGACATTCACGTATGCAAACCCATTAGCCGTCGTTTCTTCCATCAATTTTCACGACCTCTACGACGACTTCCAGAGCGATCAGGGAATACCACCACGCGCGCCAACACACAAGCCACCAACGCCTGGAGCAGCTCGAAGCTCGGCCCCCCATCTCGCCTCGAAAAATGTGAAAAACGCAGCGGCTTCAATCTCGATTTGCCGTCGATCCGTGGCTCCGTTTCCGATCTCCACCGTTGGATAGCTAGATCTTGATGCGCTCTACAACTTTGTAGTTGACGACTTTTGCTAATTGTTTGTAGATTTGGAGATAATAGAGGAGGAAGTTTCGAAATTCTCAGCCATTAATATCTAGGGCCGGTTGGAAGAAGAAGCAAGGGTTTGAGTGCAAAGTGAAATGTCGAGGTCCTTATATAGAAAATTGCAAAAACACTATTCATCCGAAATTTTCCGAACTCCAAACGAAGCGTGCCGGCTGGCGTTTCTAGGGTTTACCCCGCGTTTCGGACACAATGGAACAGGTTTCGGAAGCTAATTCGATCATCTGTGCGAGTTATGGCAATAAACGATCAAATTTAAATTAAACCGATTCAACTAATTTCTATGCGTTTTGGCTTGCCCCGGACAAACGGTAAATCCGATTGACACGAAATTTGAAACCTTACAATAATATGACATTACGGATCCGATGAAACTAGTTTCATCGAAATCCGAGACTGTTTGAAAAATGGCTATTTTAACTCGTCAATTTAATATTAAAATATTCAATTTTCACAAATTTACTTTTAATTCGATTTTAAAAGTTCTACAACATCATTCTAACTTTAGTATGATAAAATATAATTTTACAAATAATTTTTAATCATATTAAACCCGTTATTCAATTATTCGATAAATTCCAAATATTAAATTTAAACAATTTTGATTGTCCAATAATTCATTATCCTTTGAAATATTTGAAATTGAACTTATAAGATTCAACTTTTAAAACCAATTCACATCTTAGAGCACTATTTCCACTTTACAGTTATTCAATTATTCAATAAGTTTTAAATATTTACTTTAGACAATTTACATGTTCAATATTCAATTATTTGATTTTAAATAGATTTTACTTATCAATCAATTACTCTATTATACCCAATGAATTCAACATTTATTATCCTATCCAACTATTGATTGCAAAGGCATTCACTACGTAGCATTTATTTTTCAAGACTTATTACTATTCAAATCTTCGAAACCAATCTATTAAAATTAGTATTACTACCTAAATAATTCACAATTCTTATTCACTTATTTACATTTGTTTTTCCATATATTCCCTTAACCAAGTTATAACATTTGAGTCAATTCAATTAGATTGGAACTCCATTCAATCTATTAATAATTACTTGGATAATTATTGTTGCAATTCATTCCAGTTATTATTATTACAAACGAATTACAAATTTTTTTTTTCTAACGTTAAATCACGAAATCTTATTAAATTAGCTATTTTAATTATCGAAAATTTACGGGTCGTTACACTCTCCCCCACTCAAAACTTTTCGTCCCCGAAAAGGAAAAAGAAGGAAAAAGGAACTAAATATAGAATTCAACATTAGATATATTTTATTCAAAGTTACCAACTTATAAAACAATGAAATTCCATTTGTAAAGTCATAACTACGCTTCCACTAAGTTACTCCTAACGGCTTTCTAACTTTAAAAGTTAGTTATCAAACAAGTTATAAAATTTTAAAACTCGAAAATTTTCTAACACCCGAATTTACGAAAAAATTCGGCAGAGTCTCCTTTGCGCGGCTCGATCCGGAAAAAAATGACAGTATATATATCACAAATATACATCCATATGTACCTTATATATTATTAGCGAGCATATACGGCTAATATAGCGCGAAAGCGAGCTCCAAATGCGAAGTAAGCGCAATCCGCACCTACTAAACACTCAACAAACCATGAGAAACATGCATATATGAAAATAATATCAATATACATCATATAGCAACATAACAACTACATGTGCCAACATAGCAAATGCAACAAACAACAAATGCATCCACCAAATCAGTTATCATCCAACTATCATCCAACGAATCCATAACTAATCAATATAAATTCACTTCTCATTAATATTTATTGACTTGGTTTTCAATTTTAACCATAGTTGACTCATTAACGTTGGATTTTACTAACATTCATTCTCGATTCAATTAGTTAACATTCACTAATTTATATTTACATTAGTTCACTTCCAACTTGAATCAAATTAAATTCTATTTAAATTTATTTAACTTCCAATTTGATTTCAATGAATTATAGCTTTCAATTTCATTAACACTTAATGAATTATATACAATCAACTAACAATCATATAACAACCAAATCATACCCAACATAACCAAATTATTAATTTTACATTCAATTTGGTTTATCTCTTTCAATTCCAATTGATTTTTAGCCACACCAAATTCTTTTGTTTACATTTACTTCATATTCAGTTTCAGTTAATAACCAATTTATTTGCGGAACATTTTATTAATCATCACTTTAATTTATAGTCATTCCATAAAAGTCTAACTTCTTATATATGACTTTTCTTAGTTTATAGTTATCTCAAAAGTTACAAATTTATCTTCACATATTTTTCTTTTTATTGCAAATTTATATTTAATTCTACAACCAGTTTACAAAGACATTGCTTGACTCAATGGCCTTTTCTTAAGTTCACTTACTTGTTCCATTTATCCATTCATCATTTCATGCTATATTTAAGTTTTTATAATTTTTATCACAACCAAATTTTACATTTATATACATTTTAATTCCTTTTGAGTTTTCCTTACATGTATACTTCAATTGTTTTCAGGTTCTGTTTAGTTGCACAATATCTCATTACATATCCAAAACATCATTTCAACTTCTTAATATTTGGTAAGTCATATTATATGTTATTAGAATGCAAATTTGGTATTATACAAATTTATAGAATTTCATTTTACTTAATTAGAATGTTCACAAATTTGATTTATTTAAATCCTCTTTACCTTTCAACTTTAAAGGTACACTACAACTCTAAAGTTTTTCCAAACATAAGCTTAGATATCTTAATCCTCTTATTTTATAAATTCTGGTTATTCACATTTCATTCAAATAATTTGAAAATTACTAATTAACATAACTTAGAAATTTAAATGCCCGGTTCTTTTCAAATCGTTTGAAATAAACATATACACTTATATCTTTAATATATCAAATCATACCTTTGGAATTTAAACCAAAACCCATTCCAAAATAATTTCGAAGAAAAGCAAAGCTTCCTAGAAGTCTCCCCCACTTTGAGACTCGAAAATGAACGTCGATGTGCTGCACAGTCATCACCGAAATTATTTTCCAGCGACATAAGAGAGGAGTACTGAATTCCTTCCTTCCTTTAAAAATCCTTTCAAAATATTTCCATAAACAGTTTCCAACTAATATTACTATATATTTCTTCAAAACTTTGAGAACCATTTTCCAAAATCTTCGGGTCTTAAATTTAATATTTTCCCATTTAAATCTATTTTAATTCATAAGTCGCCTTTATAAAATATTCTTATAGGATTATCTTTCTTAAAACATTTCACAAGTGTTTTATCATTGTTCATTTTGTAATTTACCTTATTTATTAAATTACAATATCCAATTAATGATAATAACCAATATTATCATTCCTAACAACCAGGTAAGCTAGATAAGTCACAATAATTTCTGAAAATTTTTCTTTATATACAAAATATAATTAGAGAAAAATTATTTCATTTACCCAATTTCAAAGCAATACTATGTCGAATTGTTCTGTTCGAGTGTTTAGAGATCCCTATCAATGGCGTTTATTACTCGTATTGACCAGAATCCATAAGCCACTCAACAAATCAAACGACACAATATAAAACATTTTATATCACTAACAAATACGCTCTCTCATATGTGTACACTCAGCGACTCATCATAGGGTATTACTACCCTATTTATAAAGAGTCAGACCCCATAAAGCTAAGGTTATCGCTAAACAAAAGCTCTGATACCAACTGTAACGACCCGCCTTTTTGGACAGTTTTAAACCGACGATCGAATACACATGCCGATTCCAAACCATTCAAAAGGGCAGAAGGTTATTGGGGTAAATAAGAAAAGAAAAGAAAGAGAAATAAAGGAAATGAAACAAAACAGAATCTCGCAGCGGAGCGATAAAATATAATAGTCAAATAAACAGTTCATGAAGCTGTTTACTATACTTTGATCATTATTTATACAACATTTATCAGAGTTATACATATACACCTGGACAAATAGAATAATGCAGTAGATAGCATGATGCAAAGATAATAATAGTAATAGAATACCAAATATTCGTCCTCGTCCTCCAGAATAGATCTTCAATAAGCTGAAAAACTCAGGTCTGACCGGAGCATAATGAAAAGACAAAACACTCGAGTCTGGACTAAAATATCCTCATGTAAGTTAAATCAATCGTAAATAAATATGAGTGTAACGGCGTGAGAGATGTTTACGGGGTTTGACATCTCCTATCCAATGTCAACGTGCGTGCAATAACTCAAGAGATGTTACGGGATTTTCCATCTCTCAAGGATCCGTTAAACTATCTACTATGTAGTACAATACGCTATTATAATATGTCTACAGTAAAGTAAAAGTATTAAAATAGCGTTAAGGCGTTACCTTAATTCCCCTTAACACATTTTTATAATGCCATAGTCTATACAACACCGTAAACCCCACCGTAAACTAGTGGTTATCAGAGGGTACCCCATAGGTATAACACAAAACAAAACGTAGTGGTAGCGAATAGGATAATCAGTATGACAAGGTACACGAGGCGATACCAACTAGGATACTAGTAGTTGCGTGATCCGGACTGATGTTGGGCATAGCCAGCAGCTAGCTCAACACCGCGAAATAACACTCCCAAATCGAGGGGTGCACCCAAATCGAATCACAAAAGGTAATAAATATTGTATCGAAGAAGTGTGTCCGCTAGAGGTGGCGAACCTCAATGGCCCGGCGCGGCTCCTGTTTTAGTCATGTCAGGGGTCATCCAATATCGTTCTCTTTCTTCAGTCAACGCGTTCACCAAACCATCCACTTCATTCTGGATCAACACTCCGCGTATAATAGTTATTAAAGTGGTTTTCGGTATCGACAAAGAGTTTGTCCATATCTGATCCCGGTCTCTTTAATAACTGCGTATTATTACATCGGTGGCTCTTTTACATTTCAAATTGATTCATAATTGATATCAAAATATCATATTCGCTTCAAAAATCAAATCCATCTCAAATATCATCATATCTATTCAAAATGTAAGGTTCCGTTTCAAAAATCATTTTTCGCCTCAATATCTCATTTCGATTTCCAAATCATTTCGAATTTCAATTTAGGTTGCAACTTCATTTAACCCAATTCGTATTTACATTCAAGATTTAAACATAAACATTTCACCTTATTGACCAGCTTGAAATTTTAGAAAATAGTTTTAAGTAGTTTAAAAGTAATTTTAAATAATTAAAATAGTTAAAAATACTTAAAATCTTAAAATGGATTTAAAATAGATAAATTAGTTTAAAATAATTTAAATTGGGTTAAGTAGATTTAAAATAGATTAAAATAATTTAGCATGGTTTAAGATGGGTAAAAATAATTTAATATAGTTAATATAGGTTAAAATAGTTTAAGTATTTAAAGATGGTTTATATAACAGAGTAATTTGGAAAACAAAATGAAACAGCTTCTAAACCAATTCATTTCAATTATAACTTCCCAATTCAAATCAATTTCAATTTCTATTCTACCGATTCAATTTCGATTTCAATTCAAATCAATGTCCACTTTGACTTCAAATTAATTCAATTCTACATCCACCTTCAATTAATTCAATTTCAATTTATATCGATTTGGAGCTTGATTTTTCAAAATATCAATTTATAACACTTAACAAAATTGTCCTTCAATATTCAAATTTAAATCCCAATTACAAATAAGATTCAATTTCAAGCTCAATTTCAAAATATCATTTTTATATCACCTTTACTTAGTAATACTCAAAGCTCGAAATAATGTTCAATCTTTAAAACAAATAAATTTTTGAAATTCAATCATATCCCAATTTTTAATCTCAAAGTCTCAACTTAAATTATTTAACAATTTCCTTTAACCAAAATTTATTTCAACAATCCAAACTCAATTTTTCGATAAATTCAATTTCTATAAATTGATTTCTATTTATAACTTTTAAATCAAAACATTTAAATAAATTTCAAATCGACGATTTTAAAAATTATTAATTTAGCTAATCCGGTGTCCGTATATAATTTTCTATCCTATGGCCAAGTGATTAGTTATTTCAATTAAATGTCAGGGATGAATATATATCACTTAAACCAAATCACAGTGTCATATGTATGCATAACAGTATATATATAAGCAAATAAACATCCAAACATTTAAATATCAACCAATAACATCCATCGAAATACATCATCCAATAGACAATACAATTCATGGCAATTTCATAGTTATCAATGTCAGGTAATTTAATCGCAATTCAATTTTAATTTCAATTTAACTGTCAATTTAATTTTCAACGGTTAATTCAAATGACAATCTATATGACAATTAAATTTTATCAAACAACGACAAATAAAATTCATATCACTTCATAATATTAAACTTAACTGCCATAAAGATATTCAGTACGTTGTGAGCGTTATAAAACACTCACCGTGATTTCAATGTAGTTCCAGCGTTTTATTTCGAATAAAATTAAACGAGCGTTTAATTTTACCTAAAATTTCCACTATCTCCAAATGATTCCAAACCAGCTCCATTGCGTAGTGCTCGTCGATACGATTCCAACGCAAAAAGTTTCGTGCGTTTTCGACCTCGTATGAAAAAGTTATGCTATTTTAAAATTTATACGAATTTAAATATACAATTTCAGCTTTTATTTTAAATATCAAACCCTCAACTGCATCCTGGCCATCGATTTCTGCATCTACAGATCTGAGTCGTCCCTCATCTCTTCTTCCTCAACGTGACATTCACGTATGCAAACCCATTAGCCGTCGTTTCTTCCATCAATTTTCACGACCTCTACGACGACTTCTAGAGCGATCAGGGAATACCACCACGCGCGCCACCACACAAGCCACCAACGCCTGGAGCAGCTCGAAGCTCGGCCCCCCATCTCGCCTCGAAAAACGTGAAAAACGCAGCGGCTTCAATCTCGATTTGCCGTCGATCCGTGGCTCCGTTTCCGATCTCCACCGTTGGATAGCTAGATCTTGATGCGCTCTACAACTTTTTAGTTGACGACTTTTGCTAATTGTTTGTAGATTTGGAGATAATAGAGGAGGAAGTTTCGAAATTCTCAGCCATTAATATCTAGGGCCGGTTGGAAGAAGAAGCAAGGGTTTGAGTGCAAAGTGAAATGTCGAGGTCCTTATATAGAAAATTGCAAAAACACTATTCATCCGAAATTTTCCGAACTCCAAACGAAGCGTGCCGGCTGGCGTTTCTAGGGTTTACCCCACGTTTCGGACATAATGGAACAGGTTTCGGAAGCTAATTCGATCATCTGTGCGAGTTACAGCAATAAACGATCAGATTTAAATTAAATCGATTCAACTAATTTATATGCGTTTTGGCTTGCCCCGGACAAACGGTAAATCCGATTGGCACGAAATTTGAAACCTTACAATAATATGACATTACGGATCCGATGAAACTAGTTTCATCGAAATCCGAGACTGTTTGAAAAATGGCTATTTTAACTCGTCAATTTAATATTAAAATATTCAATTTTCACAAATTTACTTTTAATTCGATTTTAAAAGTTCTACAACATCATTCTAACTTTAATATGATAAAATAAAATTTTACAAATAATTTTTAATCATATTAAACCCGTTATTCAATTATTCGATAAATTCCAAGTATTAAATTTAAACAATTTTGATTATCCAATAATTCATTATCCTTTGAAATATTTGAAATTGAACTTATAAGATTCAACTTTTAAAACCAATTCACATCTTAGAGAACTATTTCCAATTTACAGTTATTCAATTATTCAATAAGTTTTAAATATTTACTTTAGACAATTTACCTGTTCAATATTCAATTATTTGATTTTAAATAGATTTTACTTATCAATCAATTACTGTATTATACCCAATGAATTCAACATTTATTATCCTATCCAACTATTGATTGCAAAGGCATTCACTACGTAGCATTTATTTTTCAAGACTTATTACTATTCAAATCTTCGAAACCAATCTATTAAAATTTGTATTACTACCTAAATAATTCACAATTCTTATTCACTTATTTACATTTGTTTTTCCATATATTCCCTTATAACCAAGTTATAACATTTGAGTCAATTCAATTAGATCGGAACTCCATTCAATCTATAAATAATTACTTGGATAATTATTATTGCAATTCATTCCAGTTATTATTATTCCAAACGAATTACAAAATTTTTTTTCTAACATTAAATCACGAAATCTTATTAAATTAGCTATTTTAATTATCGAAAATTTACGGGTCGTTACAGATAATATTTATCGAATAACCATTTTACTCTGGCTGTATATTTTGACTTTATGATGATGCTAATCTTCTACAATAAAGAAAAAAATCCTCTCTTGATTAGTGTTTCACTCCATGTGTGTCTATGTATACCCAACTATGGTGGTAACATGATCGTGATGTCATGTGATACACTATAATCAAATTATAGTCTAGCTACTTAAGATCCATGGTACTCTCAGGTCTAAAGACTAATGCATGTCGTTACATAAGATTTTTGATTTAGTTGTATTAACCTATAAAAGATTCTCGTTGAGTCGTTATGTATTTTTTTTCAAATAACCACAAGTATGTAATCTTATGGTATCCCCAATGGTCATGAGTGATTCACTATCAATCTTATGGAGAACATTACGTATACTAATCTCCAAGGATGTATATATGTCACTTTCTTGATACATCTCGACCAGGAACCTTTAACGAATAAGCATATGAATATCAAAACTCGTGGTTATGATAAAACAATTTTTCTAAAGATTTTCAATTTATATATGTTTAATTGTATTCTATCATTACTTATATCACTCTATAATAACACAAATAAAAGAAAATGTAACAACCCGGAATTTCGAACATTTTGTATTTAAATATCGAAGTTATTTAAATATTTGAATCCAAGATTTAATGTGATTCAATATGATTTTATAACCTTGATAAATACTTTTTAGTTAAAAAACTAATGTTAGAAAACTTATTTTTGAAATATGTTTACAAAAATATAAACTTTGAATAAATACTGAAAATGTAATCGAAAAACGTTTTATTAAAAATCAACTTCTTATTCAATACAAGTTGTGTAAATATTTTGCAACTAGAATGGTTATCGAATATATGAAAAATATTAAAACCTCTCTTATACTAACCAAATTAATTAAATTGAGCATGTAAGATTAAAGAGACATTTAGTACGTAAGGACCCCTAAATCAAGGCTTGATTTAAGAACCATGTTTCATGGCTTGTTTTAAGAGGATGGTTGTGTAAGAGCATGGCTTGGATGTAACTTAACTTCATGGCCAAGGAGAGTTTTTACTAACTTTTCACATACACATACATATGTATATGTATATGATACATGTATCTATATAAATTAAATCATTCAATTAACTTTTCATTACAAATTACTTATATAAAATACATGATTTTATTTAAAACCAATTAAGAATTGATCTAAATGAATTAAACTTCATAGGCCTAATAAAGATCCAATAGGATAAAAAAATTGAAATACACCCACCACTATCATTGCCGACTGGCCCAAGTTCCAACATTTACAAGAACATACACTTTGGATAAATACTGAAAATGTGGCCGAAAAATATTTTACTAAAAATCAACTTTTTATTCAATAAAATTTGTGTAAATATTTTGCAACTTGAATGGTTATCGTATGTAAACATATGGCAAGTATTAAAACCTCTCCTATACTAGTCACATTAATTAAAGTAAGCATGTAAGAATAAGAAGACATCTAGTATATAAGGAACCCTAAATCAAGGCTTGATTTAAAGACCATGTTTTATGGCTTGTTTTAGGGGTATGGTTGTGTAAGAGCATGGCCTAGATGTACCTCAACTTCATGGTTAAGGAGGGATTTTTACTAACTTTCCACTCAAATCCTAAGCTTATAAATACACATACATATGCACTTCATTTATACACAATTCACTTCTAAACCATGTCTTCACTTCTTCCTCTTCATGTCCTGTTTCTCTTCTCTTCTCTCTTAGGCCGTGAGATAGGAGAGGGGAGGTGGCATAGAGCCGTGCACTATGGTTGAAGAAGTGATGGACGTGAGCTATGGTGGAGGAGGAGCTATGGGTGTTATTGGAAGAGGGATGGTGGCTTTGGTGATGTTTTGGTTAGAGTTGGAAGTGATAGTAGAATTGTCGATAGATTGAATGTTGGTAGGAAGTACTTGGGTTACTGAAAAGTGAATTAATCTCACTTTGATTACACTATAAATTGGTTGTAAGTTAACTTGAAATATTTCTTGATATTTGCTTGCTTAATCTCTTGAAAATTGTTGTTAAATCAAATGTTAGTATGCTTGCTCTATATTAATAATAACAAACATTAATTACTTAAAGTTAAACCTTTTATTATATGCTTTAAAAAGTATATAAATTGTAAAAGTAGTTGCTTACAAAGCCATTGAATTGTAATAAGTTAACATGAACATTTAAAACGGACAAATGGTTTAAATACATATATTGCTATATGTTATAAATGATATGGTTTGAATTTGGATTGATATAAGTGTTTAAAAGAAGGTAACACTAAATATTGGAATTAAATACGAAATGGTCCGTACAGTGATAGTCGATATAAGCGCACTTCGAATCCCTTAAAATATAACTTATGAAAATGGTGATTTAATGGCATATCGTAATAATAACTTGTTTTATTATTATCTACACTTCTATAAGTGTTTAGAAAAGCAAAGGATATGTTTTGGAAAGTTATGCAATAAGTAAACCAAAGTAACAAAAGATTGAAGTAAAATGGCCGCTGTAGTGACACTTTTAAAAATAGTCCGTCTATGAAAATAACGCGCATTTACGTGGAAAGTTTCATAGGGGTTTCTTTAGAAATTAATCATGTAAATAATATATTTATTCTTATTAGGAAAGTTTTGAAGCCTAATTCATTTGATAGCTAGTTGAACGAAGTGCAAAAAATTATAACGAAATAGTTGTTATAAGTGAAGTTCGGTAAAATATCTTGTTTTTGGAAAATTCTCTAAAAAAACTTAATTGATATTCTTTATGATATTTCTTCATGGTTTTCAAGTATCCAAAGTATAAAAATCATTGTAAAAAGAATGGATTAAAAATCATCTGTTAGGATGTTGAAATCTAGGCGCAAAGTTGTAGCAAATTCACCTTAAATGACAGCCCTAGACTTTTGGAAGCACTTTTGAGCTGTGCGAATTATTTTACAGTATTTGCAGAAATGCTATCTTTTCTATTTGAAACTATAATTTATTTAAAAATGATATTTAAATTAAGTATTTTTCTATAATCTTTTTAATGTTGTTTTCTAACTTATAAAAGTGTGTTATAAAATTTGTTTCAAGTTTAAATATATTTTTAACAATTAATTATGAATTTCTAAACTAAGTAGCTTTTAAAAATAAAACTTGTTTTTTTTTTTTTTCGAACTTCCTCATGTTTTACATAATATGCTATATTGTGAGAAATGTGGAATACGAATCTTAAGGCTATGATTAACACTAGAGGGGGGTGAATAGTGTTTAAAGGAATTACTAAATCTTTTGAGTTTTTGTTAATTTGAACACATATGTATGCAATATTCAGACACAGATATGATCGCAGAATCAAAACAGATGCATAAATAAAGTAAAAGAAATAAAGGAAAGAACACAACGGATTTTATACTGGTTCGAAGTTACCCTACATCCAGTCCCGAACACAAGTACAGATTTCCTTTGAAAAGCAATTGTACAACTACACCCTCGATTTCAAGGCCACGAGGTACACCACTCCAGATTCACAATCCTCTGGGTAGAGGTACTTGATTTCAGGAGCAACAAGTTCGCCCAATTGATTTCTAAGGCTACAATCACACCTTTTCTCACTTGATTGATTTCCAAGGCTACAGTCACAACTTTTCTCGCGAAATTGATTACAAAGAAGTCTATATTTCTGAATAGCACTGAGATCTTATTGAGATAGTGATAGAGAATCAAACCAGAAATGATCTAGTTAGATTCAATGTTGATTACGGCAGAGTAATGGTAAGAATATATATAAAGAAATGTGGAAGAAGAAGAGGAGTGAAATCTGAAAAAATATAGCTATAAATTTATTCAAAACTACCCCTATTTATAGTAGAACAACAGCCATGTCCATTCGTGAAAGGATATGACGAATAGACACTTCCTTTGAAATTCAAATTTTTGAAATAAACTGCTACCATGTCGACATGGGGTACTTGAGGATGTCGACATGCCTAAGGAAATTTTGGTAATTTGTTTTTCTTTGAAAATAATTTTCATCTTGTATTAGAATTATTTAAACTTTATAAATATACTTAACTATAGTTAAAATACATAAATAAATACAGAGAATAATATTTTGGCATATATAAAATTTTACTATAATTTTATATTTAAATCTAAGTATAAATATTAAAAGTTAAATATATTATTATTAAAAGATAGTTAAAAACCACGGATAATTTGATTTTGAAAATAAAGATTATTTTGAGGCTAAAAATATTTAAAACTAGGATAGATATATTTTTTATTCTTTTGAAAGGAAGGTTTTGAAATCATTTTGAAAATAAGATATAATTTTTCAAAATCATTTGAATAAAAGGTTAGCGGATACAAAACAATATTCCACTAGATTTTTCGTAGGTTCCATCCTACTTAGGGTTCCATCCCTTTAACAGGCTCGAAGTGGATTCCATTCCATGAATAAATTGGATTTTAAGATGCTAGTGCTTTTCTAGGAGTATTAACAAAATTCCTAATTAGATTACTTATTATTGAAATCTTGAGCTCTTGATAATCTTGATACTCATGAGTCTTCAATCTTGATATCTTGAATCTCTATACTGTACAATCTTCATTCTTGGTACCTACATAGTTAAATCCTGCATATACATATATATCTAAACTATAATGTTAGTATTTATATTTTGTAATCTTATTCTAAGGTTGTTGTCATCAAAACCATCATCTCAAGGACTAACAATCTCCCCCTTTTTGATGAGGACAACCTTTGTTTATAAAATATTACTTCTATCCTAATAATTCCCCCTAAAACTAATAACTCCCCATTAATTTATGCCTAACTATCCTATTTTATATTTCTCCCCCTTTGTCATCAACAAAAAACAAAAAAAACTAACTCCAAACTATATAACTCCCCGTTAATCTAATACTCTACGATTATAATGATAGTGTTATCATAAATAATCAGCACTTAATTCTAAAACTAAAAATTAGTCCTAAACTACTAACTTTCCTAAGTAAGAATCTATACAAGATAATATTTATAATAGTGATAAAATATAAGAACACAATCATTTATTAATTATATTGTTATATTTACATGTGCGTAGAAAATGTAAGTAAAAACAAACAACAATAGGAAAGAGAGAAAAGAAACTAATGTGTGTCCTTAAAAATGGGAGATCTATGAACCGAACAATTTGGATAGTGGAAACATAAATTTCCACGTTGTTCGACAAGATTTCCATTCTTGTCAAAGCACATTTCACCAACGCAAATGACTTTGTCATCATCTTCAGCGTGCTCTTCTTCTGTGAATGCTTCTTCTTCTTCTTCCTCGCCGTCCTCTTGCACTTGATCTCCTAAAGACTCTTCATCAATCAAGATAGGATTAGCGTGATTGTCCATTAGAAATTTTTGCAAATTTCTAAGGATTTTGCCTTACCGTTCTTGTTCTTTGGCCATTCTAAGTTGCACCACTTGAATTTCAGTCATTAGTTGCAGTGCATCCTTCAAAGAATCCTCCATTTTTATCACTCGTGCAAGCGTAGTTCGTTAAAACGGTCCAGAAGTAGGAGAAGGGAACGAAAAGGTTGAATTTTTGTTTGATTTGGAAGAGGAGGCCATTGTTTAAATGTTTTTAGAAGATAGAATAGAGACAGAATAGAAAGAAGGATCCAAATTTCGAAATACGAAGAATATATTACCATTTATTTGAATTTTGGTGGAAAAAATTTCAAAAATAAAAAATCGTTATATGTCGACATGGGTAGAGGGGGGATGTCGACATGGTGCTTGATATTTTTACTATTTGATTTATTTTGATTTAATTTTTAATTATACTTTTTTATTTATGTTTTATATTTCAGTTATTGAACAAATACCTAATTCTCTTTTAAATTTAGTAAATATAGATTCATTTAAGGGTTTTGTTAAGATATCAGCAATTTGATTCTCAGAAGTGATATAATCGAGAGTAATTACTTCCTTACTTATATTATCTCCGAGAAAATGATGTCTGATATCAATATGTTTAGTTCGAGCATGATAGTAGTATTTTTGGATAAATTTATTGCACTAGTATTACCACAATAAATTGGTGATTTTGAGATATTTAAACCAATCTTTTAAAGTTTGTTGCATATATATTACTTGAGAATAAGCCAAAGCAGCAGAAATATACTCTGCTTCAGTTGTTGATAAAGAAATTGTGTTTTGCTTTTTACTAAACCAGGAAATCAGAGAATGCCCCAAAAAGTGACAAGTTTACTTTTTCGGTCTGATTTACAACCAGCATAATCAGCATCACAGTAAGATATTAAGTCAAAAGAATCATTTTTAGGGTAAAATAAGCCATAATCACAGGTGTGTTTAACGTATCTTATGATACGTTTTACGGCTTTTAAATGGGTCTCTTTAGGTTGAGATTGATATCTTGCACAGAGACAGACACTATGCATGATATCAGGTCCACTAGCAGTGATATAGAGTAGTGATCCAATCATTCCTATATATAATTTTTTATCTGCATCTTTCGAGAGATCGTCTTTACTTAGGTATTCATTGGTTGCCATGGGAGTGGGTTTTCCACTTGCAGTAGTCAAACCAAATATACTAACTAGGTCTTTAGCATATTTTTCTTGACTAATAAAGATACCATTATCTAATTGTTTTAATTGTAATCCTAGAAAGAAGTTTAATTCACCCATATGACTCGTCCCAAACTCTTTTGTCATTATTTTAGAAAATTCTTTATTAGTTGATTCGAAAATGATATCATCTACATAAACTTGTACTAGTTGAATATCGTTTTTATTTCTTTTTATAAAAAAATATTGTCTACTTTACCAATTTCAAAGTTTGATTGTAATAAGTAAGATCTTAGTCTATCATACCAGGCTCTAGGAGCTTGTTTTAGATCATATAGAGCTTTCTTAAGTTTGTAAACATGATTTGGTAATTTTTCATTTTCAAAAAGCGGTGGTTGTTCAACATATACTTCCTCTTTTACAAATCCATTTAAAAAGACACTTTTAACATCCATTTGAAATAATTTAAAATTATTATGATTTGCAAAAGCAAGCAGAATCCTAATGGCTTCTAATCTTGCAATGGGAGCAAAGATTTCATCAAAATCTATTACTTCTTCTTGACAATAACCTTGAGCGACCAACCGAACTTTATTTCTAACAACCTCTCCTTGTTTATTCATTTTATTTTTATAAACCATTTAGTTTGAATTATATTTTTATTTTCAGGTCTAGGAACAAGTTTCCAAACAACATTTTTAATGAATTGATTTAGTTTTTCTTACATAGCCAAAATTCATGAATCATCAGTTGATGCTTCTTTTGGATTTTTGGGTTCAATAGTTGATATAAAGGCTATATTGCTCATTTTACTTAATTGATTTCTTGTTTTAACAACAGATTGTATATCTCCTAATATATTTTCTATAGGATGATCTTTTAAAAGTTTAATTCTTTTATTAGGATGATAAATTTCATTGTTAGTTTCAGTTGACTCTTGATTTTGAGTGATTAAATCCTCTTCATCGTTCGTATCTTCAATTTTTTTGAGATTTTCATCGAATGAAACATGCATTGTTTCTTCGATGGTGTTAGTTCTTTAATTAAACACTCTGTACGCTTTACTTCTATTAGAATATCCGATAATGATACCTTTGTCGGACTTAGGATCAAATTTATCTAAGTTATTTTTTGTATTTAAAATAAAACATTTACTTTCAATAATTCTAAAATAAGATACCTTAGGTTTCTTTGAGTGAAGAAGTTCATAAGATGTCTTATCGGTTAAAGGTCTAATTAAAATTCTATTTAAAATATAACAGGCAGTGGCAACTGCTTCTGCCCAAAAATACTTTGGTAATTTACTATCTGAAAGCATAGCTCTCACACACTCTTAAATCGTCCTATTTTTACGTTCTACTACACTGTTTTGTTGTGGAGTTCTTGGAAATGAAAAATTGTGAGTTATTCCCTTTTTATTGCAGAATTCCTCAAACTTTTCAATTTCAAATTCACCACCGTGATCACTACGGATGGTTATAATTTTTAAAGAAAGTTGAATTTGAATCCTTTTTGTAAAGTTCTTAAAACATTCAAAACTATCACTTTTATGTTTCAAAAATATTGTCCATGTAAATCTAGAATAATCATCTACAATTACAAAAACATATTTAGTATGATTTATTGACAGAATTTGAGATGGACCAAATAAATGAAGGTGAAGTAATTAAAGAGGTTTTGAAGTTGAAATCATATCTTTTAATTTAAAGGAACTTTTTCTAAGTTTTCCTAATTGACATGCATCACATAGACTATCTGTAACGACCCAGAATTTTGAATAATTTAATTTGAAAATATTTAATTAATTTTAAATATTTGAATGATGGTTTGACGTGAATTTCAAATTATCAGAATGAATTTGGTCATTAAATTTTAGTTAAACAAATTTATTTAAAAGAAATTGATTTAAAGATATTAATTCAAAGTAATAATTAGTTAAATAAATTTATTAAAGGAGAAATTGGTTTAAAACGAAACTATCAGAATTAAACCATTAAAAACGGAAATTGGTTATTTAATTGGTTCGAATATTTATTAATTTGTATAATATTTATACAAGGTCAAAATTGTGAAGGAAACGAGCTGAATTGGAAACAGATTGCAAATTAAAGGTGAGAATTTCTCACTCAAAAATTTATAAGTTGGATTTGCAGTTATTTATTGATTGTTGCTTGATTGTGATATTAGATATAGTAGGATATATCTATATATATAGCAATATATATATATATATATATATATATTGGCATATGTATATATTGCAGTTGATTGATTTCCCGCATTGTATAGCGGATGAGACCCTATTGCGCCGCCTATTAAGCGGATAATATTTATTAAATCCCATATACCGCGATATTCCACCTCGAAGTGGAATGGGTATTGTGCTAATGTCTGTGGATGCAGGGAAACAGGTTGGAGGGATCCAACTGGATTCCTCACAAATATTTATTTGATTCAGATATTGTGATATTTGATTGATTATCATATCGATATATGATATTGGAAAGTCGTGATTGACTATTTGATGTGTTGCATCATCGGATCCAATTTTGAAATTTAAAAATAACGATTTTGATTTTTAAGGGATTTCTAAAGTGATTTTTGAAAATATACGTTTATAAAATATTTTTGGAATTGATTCATCTTAAAAAAATAAACGTTATAGTTTTAATATTATAAAAATTATGATTTTTGAGAAATACAGTTTAAAGTTGATTTTTGAAAATATGGGATTAATGATTTTTTAAAATAGTTAAACTGGGATTTCTGAATTTATTATAAAAAAAGTTTAAATATAGGATTTATAAAATTTGATTATTTTACAAAAAAAATGATATATTATAAAGGAGTTGAAAGACGTTTTAAAAGAATAATATAAATTGATCCATATAAAAGATTTATAAATTGATATTTATAAATTAAAAATATTGGAATTGTAAAACGAGCTTTTATAAGTGTTAGAATGAATTGTGAATGAATTTCATAAATGAATGAAATCTATAGGATTATAACGGTGAAGTTATAAATGGAATTTTATAAGCAGTAGGTTTATAAAATTTATAAAGTTACTAAAAGAATAGATTTTGGATAGATAAATGGATCTTATAAGTTATAAGATTTATAATTTGGGAAGTTAAAAGAACAATTTTGTAAACAAATAAATTATAAGCATTTAACTTATAATATGGACTTTCGGTATATAATTGAGTTATAAATCGAATAAGTTAATAAAGGAAATTTATAAGAGGAAGTTGTTATAAAATAAATAGAAATGGAATTTATAAACATTGTTTTATAAATCCGCAACGACTCATTTTGATAAGTAAATAGTTGTAATTTATTAATGGAGTTATATTCACGTTTTAGACAGTGAATAATCCTGTAAAACAAAATGAATAGAAATGATAAAATTGGTTAACAAGTATATTCACGTTTTTGAATAGTGAATAATATATTAAAGAAAATGTTTGGATGTGATGTTTTAAATATAATTAAAACGATCTAACGATGTTTTAAATGTATTAAGATTCGAAATCATAGATTTCAACATTCATTGTTGAAATAGACGTTTTCGAGAAATAGAAGGAAATGGTAGATTATAACACTGTTGTTATAATAGATGATTTCCGAAAGGAAATGTTTTGTATAGTATTGGGATTTATATATCTATTTTAATTTCAAATCCCTATACTAGTGATTTTGGGTTGTCGTAACGATGTTTTACGCAACATTCGTTTTGGCCCAAATAAATATGTCTAAGAGAATGATTTCCTTAAAGAATGAACTATATACTTAATGTCGATTTAAGTATATTGAATATTTTCCAAGTATAGAAAATAAAAAGACTTGTGAATTACTTATAAATAAATAAGTATGGAAATGTTTTTCCAATGTGAAATTAAAAGTTTAGAGAATTTATCTTTTTGAAGATAAATTGAAAATGAATAATTGAAAACATATATTCATAGTTATTTTGGAAATGTAAATTCAATATGGAATTTATAAATGAAATTTGGAAAATGGGTTCAAAAATAAATATTGATTTATTTTTGAAGAATGGAAAATATATATATCTTGTAAAGATATTTTTGGAAAATAAATAATTTGGAAAATTATTTGGAATCTGGTGATGTTGTGCATATCTATTGATAGTACAATAACCGACTATCAATATTTACCTTTGAATAGGTATTTGTTGTGATTTGCTTGAATTTGAATGCCACACTTATTTTTTTAAAATAAGCGCTCACTATTCGGGTTACCGGGAAAGGACCTTGGGGTCGTATAACCCATTCCGAATATGTGATACGTCGTTATGAATTGCATTTGAAGATCGGTGTTGAAGACCGGATATTTTCGAAAACGAAAGGGTTTCTTGTTGATTGTCTCTGCACTGGTTGATCCCCGGTATAGAGATCTCCATATGTGATTGGAAATCCGGACGTGATTAGAGATTATCCAGATTGCAAGGACTTCATTGTAAGTGCCTTCGGTTCTGTTCGAGCCCGGAACAGACTTGTATGGATAGTATGTCTGACATTACAAATCGAGATATAAAGCTGATTTCTTTCAAATATATTTCTGTTGGTGCCGGAGAATTTATTCTCTTAGCTTAACACCCTTCTCTGAGACGTACGAGCTTAGAGGTTATATAGCTGATGGTTATTAGTGATATATTCCCTATTTGGTAATGTGACATGCTGAGTGTTGCTGTGAAATGATTATTGTGTTGATCATTTGTGATAGGATCATTTGTTTGATCGTCTATCTTGGTGATCATTTCTATGATCATTTGTTGACCCAAAGCATGACTTTGTATAAAGCGTGTTTTTGTGGACGAAACTTCGACGAGCCTCACACCCCGGAATGGTCAAAACAGGAAAGATGCGGCAAGGTTATGAGGGGTAGCTCCCTTTAGGGTATGTGCATTTCCTTCTGGAAAAGGGTGGTATCATGGTATGGAGCCCAGATACTTACTCATGTTGAAACACTTATTATTATGGTGTGATGTTGATTACGAGCGCTCGGTTAAAGGTCCCAAAGGACCGGGGGATGGCATACTCGTGTCAGTTGTTACCTAGTTTGAAAGGTAACCCGGC
Organism: Allium cepa; assembly: GCA_030765085.1. Taxonomy (NCBI): domain Eukaryota; kingdom Viridiplantae; phylum Streptophyta; class Magnoliopsida; order Asparagales; family Amaryllidaceae; genus Allium; species Allium cepa. The sequence goes on from CM060939.1 coordinate 417,963,020, forward strand.
CTTGTGTTGGCAGAGATCCGGTTAGGTTCTCGGGACGTCCTTCCAGAGGCGTTTCCATGTGGCAATGGGAAGTTCCTTGGCCTGACCATTCGTTGGAAATCCAAAGAAACAATACGAGACTTGTACGGTTTTATTTGTAGAACCTGCCATTTAATATGGTAGCTATAGTAAGCATACTATAATGGTACCTATGCTGGCTAAGATTTATATTCTACTTTCGAAATGTTTCCTACACTATGCACTAGTAATAATATCAAATGTTTCTTTTTAATACGTATCAAGCATCTTTGATTAACATAAGAAGAAATCTCCTCCAAGTCTACGTTTGCATTGTGTGTGTGGCGGGAGGTCTTATGCTAGTCTCATTTTTAAAAGCATTGCGAATTGACTTTAAAAATATTCCTCTATTTTGATTTTAAAGAAAATAAACTGTTTTGAGTTCCCACACCAGTCTTGCTTATGCTAGGTGATATGTGATGGGGGGTTCTCGCTTCGCGGTTTGGTGGCGAACGGGAGACTCTTACCCCCACACGTCCTCTTTACGGGGTTGGTTAGGCGAAGCCGTGACATTCGAAAGGGTGGCCGTAAAAGCAAGTTTGGGATATCAGTGTAAGCCACGGTGGGGCTGGGATGGTTGCAAAGCCTACCGGTCGCTGCTGACGGAAATGAGGTTTTTTACATTTGGTATCGGAGCATATGGTTAAACGACAACCATGGTTCTGTTGGGTGTTACTCATTAGAGATAGAGTCAGTAGTACTCTAGAATGAGTTTGAGTGTAATAATAGATATGAGCGCGTATTTGTTAGTGAATATAAAATTGTTTTTGAATCGGGTGAATAAGATAATTTTGCCCAAAACTATTTTTGTATAGAAAAGAAATGATTTTCTATTATTATAGTATATGGTTGCATGATTGTTAGGAAGTAATAATATTAAATTATTATCATTAGTATATGGAATTAAATAAGAAATAAAATGGATTGAATTCAAGTAAACTAACTTGATGAATTATTAATTCTTGGAATTTGAATTGGTTAAATTAATGTTTAGTTGTGAGCTAAATTTGAAGATAAATTGAATTTGTATATAAATTCAAGTAAAAGAAATAAATTGAAATTCCCTTTGTTAGTAATTAAGTAAATTCGAGATGAATTGAATATGGAAATTGAAATTTAAAATGAATTAGTGAATAAAACTAATTTAAAGTAGTAATATGAATTAGTAAATGAAAGTTAATCGTTAGAATTCAATATTTAGAATTGTGAATTGAATTCAAATAGAATTGAAATTGTGAATTCAAATGAAATTGAAATGTAAAATTGAATTGAAATTGGAATTGAATGAAAATGAATGTGTGACTTCAATAATGAAGTAAAAATGTATAAGAAGCATATATTGAAGATTTTGTAATGAATTGGCAAAATGGTTTGAATGTTGGAATTGGATATTATGATAGCAGGATATACAGGTATTATAAAGGGATTGGATTTTGATTTTGAAGATAATTTAAATGGCTCGACAAAAAGGTACGTATTTGAATTTCAGTATGAAATTTGATGATTTTCTTCTCCAGCCACTTGGCTTTCTCTTTTCTTTTTGATTCTGAGGGGTCGTGGTGCCATTTTGTAGTCGTACCGAGCTAGCCGCGCAAAGGAGACGCTGGCGAAATTTTTCGAAAATTTAGGGTGTTAGAAAAATTTTGAGAAATTTTGAAAGTTTGAAATTTGAATTTAAATTTAAATTTGAATGGTTAAGGAAAACAATATTGTTTGAAACTTATAATTGAAGTTGGAAAGCTAGTTGAAATGATAATGAATCTCTACTAAAAAGATTTGTTTTAGTAAGTTGATAAAACTATTTGGATTGTGAAAAAATAATAGACGAGATAGGGGCATTCTCCTTAACTTGTAATTTCGGGACTAAATTCTTTTAAGGGGGGGAAGATTGTACCGACCCAGAATTTTGAATAATTTAATTTGAAAATATTTAATTAATTTTAAATATTTGAATGATGGTTTGACGTGAATTTCAAATTATCAGAATGAATTTGGCGATTAAATTTTAGAATTTAATCTATTGAAAGTTGAATAAAAATTTGAATCTTCAATTTTAAGCCGATTAAAAATATTTCAAAGGCTTGTAAATTTCATATTGATAATATTGAAGATTATCGAAGCTTCAGAATTGAATTTGGAAGTGAATTGTTCGATTTGGAAATTATATCGTTTGAATCGATATTTAAAAATAGCCGTCCGAGGCACAGTCTCGGAATTCGACGAAACCAGTTCCCTTGGGTCCGTAATATTGAATTATTATCGGATTTCAAATTTCGTATTTTCCGGAGCTGTTATGTGAGCACACGGTGAGTAAACGCATTGAATTTTTATCGAGATTCAATTTAAATTTAAATTTAAATTTGAGTCAAACTTCACCATGTTCTCCCTTAAAACATGCAGAAAATCATGCCTACAATCACGAAGATGATCGTGCAAACCATCCTCCTTTCAATATTTAATGACCATCTCCCTCTATCTGTAAAAATCAAAAACAAAATCTTCGTTCAAATTTTTAATGGCTTCGGCCGTCTCCTTCTCTCCTATTTCTTCTCCCCCCCCCCCAAATCAACATTTAATGGCCGCTTCCTTCTTTAAAAAAAACGAACGAATTCGTTCATTCAATAAAATAAAATAAAACCAAGACCCTTTCTCAAATTAAAATCAATGGAGGCGCACGCGCGCGTGCTCGTGCGTGAAGGGGGGCGGCATCGACTCAGGGAGGCGACTCGCGATGTTGGGCGGCGTCGCGAGGAGGAGGGGGCTTTCGCGGTCAACTGGAGGGTTGCGATCGCGAGTGCTAGGGTTCGAGGCTTGGGTTCGCGTTCATGGCAGTCGCGATGGGATGGAGGCGCATTTCTTCGAGCATCAGTGGAAGGCAACTCGCGATCGAGTGATAGGGATTCACGGTGGCAAGGGCTGCGTGCGTTCGTCGAGGAGTTGGGGAAGTCGCGAGTTACTGTAAGATATTTTTTAAATTTATTTTGTTCAATTTGAATTTAAAAATGAATTTGAATGCTTGTATATTTATGCAGTAAAGAAAATAATATTGGTGCATATGGAAAATTATTTAGTTTTTCTTAGTTTAAAATTTAATTTTTTTAGATAAAATAAAATCTATTAGATAGAAATTTTATATTTACTGCAGCGATAGTTTATTTGTTCGGTTCAAACATTTTATTTAAAAGAAATTTTTGTTGGAAATTAAAATTGTTAGAAAAAAATAGAATACCAAACGAAAACGGGTACTCGATTTATTTCGGGTATTAATGAATTTATTTAACTTCCTTGTTTAATTTATTTTTAGGAATGATTAAAGAAAATTTAGTTTCAAAGTTTAAATTTTAGTTAAACAAATTTATTTAAAAGAAATTGATTTAAAGATACTAATTCAAAGTAATAATTAGTTAAATAAATTTATTAAAGGAGAAATTGGTTTAAAACGAAACTATCAGAATTAAACCATTAAAAACGAAAATTGGTTATTTAATTGGTTCGAATATTTATTAATTTGTATAATATTTATACAAGGTCAAAATTGTGAAGGAAACGAACTGAATTGGAAACAGATTGCAAATTAAAGGTGAGAACTTCTCACTCAAAAATTTATAAGTTGGATTTGCAGTTATTTATTGATTGTTGCTTGATTGTGATATTAGATATAGTAGGATATATCTATATATATAGCAATATATATATATATATATATATATATATATATATATTGGCATATGTATATATTGCAGTTGATTGATTTCCCGCATTGTATAGCGGATGAGACCCTATTGCGCCGCCTATTAAGCGGATAATATTTATTAAATCCCATATACCGCGATATTCCACCTCGAAGTGGAATGGGTATTGTGCTAATGTCTGTGGATGTAGGGAAACAGGTTGGAGGGATCCAACTGGATTCCTCACAAATATTTATTTGATTCAGATATTGTGATATTTGATTGATTATCATATCGATATATGATATTGGAAAGTCGTGATTGATTATTTGATGTGTTGCATCATCGGATCCAATTTTGAAATTTAAAAATAACGATTTTGATTTTTAAGGGATTTCTAAAGTGATTTTTGAAAATATACGTTTATAAAATATTTTTGGAATTGATTCATCTTAAAAAAATAAACGTTATAATTTTAATATTATAAAAATTATGATTTTTGAGAAATACAGTTAAAAGTTGATTTTTGAAAATATGGGATTAATGATTTTTTAAAATAGTTAAACTGGGATTTCTGAATTTATTATAAAAAAAAGTTTAAATATAGGATTTATAAAATTTGATTATTTTACAAATCAAATGATGAAATTATAAAGGAGTTGAAAGACGTTTTAAAAGAATAATATAAATTGATCCATATAAAAGATTTATAAATTGATATTTATAAATTAAAAATATTGGAATTGTAAAATGAGCTTTTATAAGTGTTAGAATGAATTGTGAATGAATTTCATAAATGAATGAAATCTATAGGATTATAAAGGTGAAGTTATAAATGGAATTTTATAAGCAGTAGGTTTATAAAATTTATAAAGTTACTAAAAGAATAGATTTTGGATAGATAAATGGATCTTATAAGTTATAAGATTTATAATTTGGGAAGTTAAAAGAACAATTTTGTAAACAAATAAATTATAAGCATTTAACTTATAATATGGACTTTCGGTATATAATTGAGTTATAAATCGAATAAGTTAATAAAGGAAATTTATAAGAGGAAGTTGTTATAAAATAAATAGAAATGGAATTTATAAACATTGTTTTATAAATCCGCAACGACTCATTTTGATAAGTAAATAGTTGTAATTTATTAATGGAGTTATATTCACGTTTTAGACAGTGAATAATCCTGTAAAACAAAATGAATAGAAATGATAAAATTGGTTAACAAGTATATTCACGTTTTTGAATAGTGAATAATATATTAAAGAAAATGTTTGGATGTGATGTTTTAAATATAATTAAAACGATCTAACGATGTTTTAAATGTATTAAGATTCGAAATCATATATTTCAACATTCATTGTTGAAATAGACGTTTTCGAGAAATAGAAGGAAATGGTAGATTATAACACTGTTGTTATAATAGATGATTTCCGAAAGGAAATGTTTTGTATAGTATTGGGATTTATATATCTATTTTATTTTCGAATCCCTACACTAGTGATTTTGGGTTGTCGTAACGATGTTTTACGCAACATTCGTTTTGGCCCAAATAAATATGTCTAAGAGAATGATTTCCTTAAAGAATGAACTATATACTTAATGTCGATTTAAGTATATTGAATATTTTCCAAGTATAGAAAATAAAAAGACTTGTGAATTACTTATAAATAAATAAGTATGGAAATGTTTTTCCAATGTGAAATGAAAAGTTTAGAGAATTTATCTTTTTGAAGGTAAATTGAAAATGAATAATTGAAAACGTATATTTATAGTTATTTTGGAAATGTAAATTCAATATGGAATTTATAAATGAAATTTGGAAAATGGGTTTAAAAATAAATATTGATTTATTTTTGAAGAATGGAAAATATATATATCTTGTAAAGATATTTTTGGAAAATAAATAATTTGGAAAATTATTTGGAATCTGGTGATGTTGTGCATATCTATTGATAGTTCAATAACCGACTATCAATATTTACCTTTGAATAGGTATTTGTTGTGATTTGCTTGAATTTGAATGCCACACTTATTTTTTTAAAATAAGCGCTCACTATTCGGGTTAACCGGGAAAGGACCTTAGGGTCGTATAACCCATTCCGAATATGTGATACGTCGTTATGAATTGCATTTGAAGATCGGTGTTGAAGACCGGATATTTTCAAAAACGAAAGGGTTTCTTGTTGATTGTCTCTGCTCTGACTGATCCCTGGTATAGAGATTTCCATATGTGATGGGAAATCCGGATGTGATTAGAGATTATCCGGATTGCAAGTACTTCGTTGTAAGTGCCTTCGGTTCTGTTCGAGCCCGGAACAGACTTGTATGGATAGTATGTCTGACATTACAAATTGAGATATAAAGCTGATTTCTTTCAAATATATTTTTGTTGGTGGCGAAGAATTTATTCTCTTAGCTTAACACCCTTCTCTGAGACGTACGAGCTCAGAGGTTATATAGTTGAAGGTTATTAGTGATATATTCCCAATTTGGTAATGTGACATGCTGAGTGTTGCTGTGAAATGATCATTGTGTCGATCATTTGTGATAGGATCATTTGTTTGATCGTCTATCTTGGTGATCATTTCTATGATCATTTGTTGACCCAAAGCATGACTTTGTATAAAGCGTGTTTTTGTGGACGAAACTTCGACGAGCCTCACACCCCGGAATGGTCAAAACAGGAAAGATGCGGCAAGGTTATGAGGGGTAGCTCCCTTTAGGGTATGTGCATTTCCTTCTGGAAAAGGGTGGTATCATGGTATGGAGCCCAGATACTTACTCATGTTGAAACACTTATTATTATGGTGTGATGTTGATTACGAGCGCTCGGTTAAAGGTCCCAAAGGACCGGGGGATGGCATACTCGTGTCAGTTGTTACCTAGTTTGAAAGGTAACCCGGCCTTGTGTTGGCAGAGATCCGGTTAGGTTCTCGGGACGTCCTTCCAGAGGCGTTTCCATGTGGCAATGGGAAGTTCCTTGGCCTGACCATTCGTTGGAAATCCAAAGAAACAATACGAGACTTGTACGGTTTTAGTTGTAGAACCTGCCATTTAATATGGTAGCTATAGTAAGCATACTATAATGGTACCTATGCTAGCTAAGATTTATATTCTACTTTCGAAATGTTTCATACACTATGCACTAGTAATAATATCAAATGTTTCTTTTTAATACGTATCAAGCATCTTTGACTAACATAAGAAGAAATCTCCTCCAAGTCCGCGTTTGCATTGTGTGTGTGGCGGGACGTCTTATGGTAGTCTCATTTTTAAAAGCATTGCGAATTGACTTTAAAATATTCCTCTATTTTGATTTTAAAGAAAATAAACTGTTTTGAGTTCCCACACCAGTCACATAACTGACTCGGAGTTTATTTTTTTCCTTCCTAAACTCTGGGTGCCCACCAATTTCTACACGGGCAGTCAAGAGTTAAGGTTTATCAGGATATTCTGGAATTCAGGAGTTGCTGGAGGCAAGTTGGATGGCATGGCGTATTACTAGTATCTAGTATTTCTTTTTCCGCTGTTTGTTTGTTGTTGTACACTCTGATGTAATGTAATGTAATGTAATGTAATGTAATAACTGATATAGTTCTTTGTTTAAAGATTATTCATTTATCTATTATAGGTTGTTCCACTGCAAATTGTGAGATTCTGATGTAGTTCTATTATTTCTTTCCATTCTATTTTCTATCTTTTCTCTCTTCTTCTACCTCTTTCTTCTTCTTTTCTTTTTCTTAAAACCCTAAGAGTTCGTATTTCCGTTCATCTTGAGTTAATCACTGGAGATAGTGTCTATTCAAGGAGTACGGATTTGCGGGTCTTTACACTATCTACTTTAAAATTCATTTTAGGGAGACCTCTTACTAGATCATGTTTTGACGGTCTAGATAACAGTTTGAAATTCAAATGTCTAAATCTCTTATGCAAAATCCAAGGGTTGCTTATATTTGCCAAAAGACATAATTATCATTTGAGACTTTCATACTAAGAATATAAATATTCTTTTTCCTAATTCCCTCAAATATTATGGTTGAATTATTATCTTCAATGTGACACTTATCTTTTTCAAATTTAATTTTATATCCTTTATTGCAAAGTTGACTAATACTTAGCAGATTATGTTTCAGATTCTTAACTCGCAAAACACTAGTAATAATAGGAGTTTCAGAGTTATCGACTTTGCCAATGCCAATCACATATCCTTTTGAATTGTCTTCAAAGTTAACCAGTCCTCCATCTTTGTATATTATATCATTCATCATATCTGGATTGCCAGTCATGTGTCTAGAGCATCCACTATCAAGTATCCATTTATTCTTTTTGATCTGCATAATTTATCCATTGTGGATTGGTTCCTCAACATCCATAAAGCATGTTTCCTACACATCATACAATTTTGGTAGACAACTTGAATTTGAATATTGATTATATGCAGACTCAAGAGACAATAATAAACTAGTGTTAACAAGTTTTCAAACATAGCCATTTTAAAAACTTTTTCAAAAATCGTATTATGAAACTTTGAAAACCTTGCTCTGATACCAAATGTGAGAAATGCAGAATACGGATCTTAAGGCTAGGATTAACACTGGAGGGGGGTGAATAGTGTTTAGAGGAATTACTAAATCTTTTTGAGTTTTTGTTAATTTGAACACAAATGTATGCAATATTCAGTACAGATATGATCGCAGAATCAAACACAGATGCAGAAATAAAGTAAAAGCAATAAAGGAAAGAACACACCGGATTTTATACTGGTTCGAAGTTACCCTACATCCAGTCCCGCACACAAGTACAGATTTTCTTTCAAAAGCGATTGTACAATTACACCCTCGATTTCAAGGCCACGAGGTACACCACTCCAGATTCACAATCCTCTGGGTAGAGGTACTTGATTTCAGGAGCAACAAGTTCGCCCAATTGATTTCTAAGGCTACAATCACACCTTTTCTCACTTGATTGATTTCCAAGGCTACAGTCACACCTTTTCTCGCGAAATTGATTACAAAGAAGTCTATATTTCTGAATAGCACTGAGATCTTATTGAGATAGTGATAGAGAATCAAACCAGAAATGATCTAGTTAGATTCAATGTTGATTACGGCAGAGTAATGGTAAGAATATATATAAAGAAATGTGGAAGAAGAAGAGGAGTGAAATCTGAAAAAATATAGCTATAAATTTATTCAAAACTACCCCTATTTATAGTAGAAAAACAGCCATGTCCATTCGTGAAAGGATATGACGAATAGACACTTCCTTTGAAATTCAAATTTTTGAAATAAACTGCTACCATGTCGACATGGGGTACTTGAGGATGTTGACATGCCAAAGGAAATTTTGGTAATTTTTTTATCTTTGAAAATAACTTTCATCTTGTATTAAAACTATTTTAAACTTTATAAATATACTTAACTATAGTTAAAATACATAAAAAAATAGAGAGATTAATATTTTGGTATATATAAACTTTTACTATAATTTTATATTTAAATCTAAGTATAAATATTAAAAGTTAAATATATTATTATTAAAAGATAGTTTAAAAACCAAGGATAATTTGATTTTGAAAATAAAGATTATTTTGAGGCTAAAAATATTTAAAACCAAGATAGATGTTTTTGATTCTTTTAAAAGGAAGGTTTTGAAATCATTTTGAAAACAAGATATAATTTTATAAAATCATTTGAATAAAAGGTTAGCGGATACAAAACAATGTTCCACTAGATTTTTCGTAGGTTCCATCCTACTTAGGGTTCCATCCTTTTAACAGGCTCGAAGTAGATTCCATTTCACGAATAAATTGGATTTTAAGATGCCAGTGCTTTTTTAGGAGTTTTAAAAAAATTCCTAATTAGATTACTTATTATTGAAATCTTGAGCTCTTGATAATCTTGATACTCATGAGTCTTCAATATTGATATCTTGAATCTCTATACTGCACAGTCTTCATTCTTGGTACTTGCATAGTTAAATCCTGCATATATGTATATCTAAACTATAATGTTAGTATTTATAGTTTATAATCTTATTCTAAGGTCGTTGTCATCAAAACCATCATCTCAAGGACTAACATATGTAAGTAATTATCATATATTCTATGTAGTTTTAAAAGTATTTTAGCATATTAATAAGTATTTTAAAGATATTTCTATATATACATATATATATGTAGGTTTCAAATATTAAATTAAGTATTTTATAAATATAATAAAGGGAGTTTGGATTTTAACACTTAAGTTAAAATAAATTATTTTGTGGAAGCTACTAAAAGTATATTGCCCTAATTAATAAGTGTGGATATGCTTTGATCTAAATAAATGTTTAAAGTTATAAATGGATAAGTAAATAGTTTTGGGTTGTTGTAAATAGTGTTTTTAGCAACACTTGTTTTTAACCCTTATTATTAATTATATTTGGGAATAAAATTAGATATTTACTAATGGAAATTTAGTACAAAAATACAAGTAAATGGTTTGGGCTTATTGTGATAATTGTTTTGAGAAAAAACTATCTTTAACCCTTAAATGTAATTAAACCTTTAAAAGAGAGTTTTAAGGATAATGATTAAATGGATTGGTTTTGGTTTATTGCAAACAATGTTTTGGCAACATTTGTTTTTAAACCCTTGAACTATATTTTGGAAGAAATATTATAAATCTTTAACAATGGAATTTGAAGATAATAATAAGTATTGAAATCTTTCATAAAGAGATAGAAAATGTTATATATTTAATTTATTTAATTTATAAAAGAAAAGAAGTTTATTATAGCAATGTTTTGGTAGTAATTATTTTAATCTCATTGATTATATTTCAAGTAAGTAAAACTTGTTAAACGATTTATGAAAACACTTATACCATTGGAATAAGTATATGAATACTTTTTAAGTATTAAGATAATAAATGAATAGTTAAATTTATAAACATAAGTATATATCTTTTATAAAGAGAGTTCCAATATATCTATACAAGTATATGAAGGAAGTTTGGATTAGTAAAAGAATATTAATTAATAAAGGAAGTCTTGATTTATAAAAGAAGTTTTATTAGATAAAAAGGAGTTTTATAAAAAGGGTTTTGGTTTACTAGACCGATCCGAGTGTTATTTTATTCATAATGCTTGGGTCAGCCCCATGTATGTTTCCAGATATCGTTGATGATTCATTGAGCTCTTGGAGAGAGGAATTGGATGGTTCCCTATCACAGATTTTATTTTTGCTGCATTACATTGTTTATTTTTACATCAGCAATAGTGAGGACAGGTTGTTATAACCGTCCAGGTTGATGATATGTTAGTTTACTGTGATTACTGTATCTATACAGTTTTCCTTTGTAAAAGTATCATGTTGATATTATATGTTATCATTTCGTTGTGAGATTCTGATATTGTGTTCTCTTCTTTCTTGTTTCTTTTATGTTTTTATTTATTTTTCCCTAACATTCTGCCTTTCCGTCACTTGGGTGCTCAGCACGTGAATACCATGGATGTATTAGTGTCGACATTTAGGGGTCGAAAAGGAGTTCATTACAACGTGGTATCAGAGCACAAGGTTATGTGAGAACCTTGGCTTTGGTTGGGTATAACTCATTATGAGATAGGCTAATGGAAAGATTTATTATGAATTTGAGTGTATTATACATATGAGAGCGTATTTATTGGTGCTATAATAATATTTTATATTGTGTTGATTGGTCTGCTGAGTGCTTATGGATTCTAGTGGATGCGTTTGATTAGCGTCATCGATAAGGATTCATAAATACTCGATAAGGATTCATAAATACTTAAACATAACAAACCGACATAGTATTATTTTCAAAATTGGTAAATGAAATAATTTTACCTAGGATTATATTTTATATAAAAGAATAATTTTCAAATAATTAACATAGTTATTTTTAATGTATTTATTAGTAGGAAATGATAATATTTACTTAATATCATTTGTTGTTTGAGTAGTCATGCTTGGCTAGTTTATGGGCATTGACTATTGTTTATTGAATTCCAAGTAAATTACCTTTTCACGACATGGGTTAAGTAGGTAGTAATTTATGGAAACATTTAAACAAACTCCTTGTGAATCAAGTTTCACAATTTGACTATAAGGCATTCAATGATAATGTTGGGTTAAAAAATTAACTTAAATAAAAAGTTGTTAATATAACTTAAGAGGAAAGGTAAGATATTAAAAAGATGAATACTTATGAAATGATATAGTATAAGAAAGTAAATTTATATAAATATGACTATGTAAATATAATTTATATAAATATGACTTATATAAATATGGTTTATACAAATACGACTTATATAAATATACTTTGTATAAATATGATTTTAAAAAAAGGAATTTAAATTGAGAAGTGAGAACTTAAATTCCAATGTTTATGAAAATGTTTTCAAGGAGTTTGGAAAATAATAGTAGTATTATTTAAAAAGAACAAATGATTTTTAAAAAAGGATTTTAAGATTTATTTAAGTTCGAGGTTACTCTCGGAATCAACAATTCGATTTGGGAAATAAAGTATTTTATATCGGTTAGTTCGAGTGGTTTGAAAGTGACTAAAATTGGGTATAAGGTTTGTTCGGTCGGAAAGCACTTTTCTTAAGTACCACCCTTTTTAGTAAAGAGAAAATATGATATTATTTAGTAGAACTCAGTTCCTAGTGTCATTTTGTTGTTACTCGATCTATATTAATATTTTCCATGGATTAAAGAGACTATTTTGGAAATTGGTTTTGAAAATGGCTTTCGTTTAATCTCGAAAACTATGATTCGATATCTAAAAGATATATGTATACATTATTATCTCAATGACTTAAAACCTGGAGTTTAAATTATTAAGTTTTAAATAAAGACATATAAGATTGCATGTATCTTTTGCATTAAGGTAGTTTGGTTGTGCATCTTATTATAGTATGTTATTAGTTTTCAATTATTGAAATAAAATAAAATTTTTGACAATTTTGGATAGTCAAAAACTTCCGAATTAATATAATTGAAGCTAAGTATTTTTGTGAAAATATAAAAGTTAACTTTTATAACTCTTAATTTCAAAAGATAGTAAATTAAAACAAATTTAAAAAGTTGTCTAGTATTTTTGTTAAATAGGGCACTCAATGTTATTGGGCTAACTAAAATGTCTTTACTTTAGGGTCTTCTAAGGAATGTAGACTCTAATCATGAGTTTGGATACCAAAGTCCTACTCTACCTAGCTACTTGCCTAATCCAATGAATAAAGAAGTCTAGAAGGTTGAATCAATTATAAGATTCAAATTTATTTTTGGTCTTCGTCAAAATTTTAGGAAGCAAAACTTAAAAGATTATTTTGTATATACTCATAGGGTATAGTTGAGTATTATACAAATTATGAACCAAAATTTTGAAATGTTTTAAACTAAAATTATGTTTTAAGAAATATTTTTAATAAAGTTAAGTTGCTATAAAAATGTTTATGAAAATTTAGTTAACATTTTATGAATATTTATTAATAAAGTTATGGTTTATGGAATGATTATGTAATTAAGTAATATTTTATAAAGATAAGTCTTTATGAAATGTTTATAAACTTAAGTACTATTTTAAGAAACGTTGCATAAAAGATTTTAATATTACTTAAGATATGATTTTGTGTAAATAGATGAGAATTGGAAAGAAATTGGTGTGGTTAAGTAACCAATTGAATTAAGTACGTAAGTTGTACATGGATTATTCTATTCCCATTACAGTTCTTGATATAGGATTTGAGTACATGATTTTGAGGTAATATACACTGGTCTGAGTTAAAACTTTTTACTTGATTCTTGATGGCGAACACTTGATACATATTCTTGATATGATCCCTAAGTTTTCTATCGTACTTTATTGCTATGTAAGGAGAATGGAGTTATCTAGTCAAGGAACCAGATCGGAGTTTGCACTAAAGAAATCAAGTGAGATATACTAGTTTGAAAATGAAATCTATGTGATCGAGTAAGTGATCAAGATTAAGATTGCATACGAATGATATATATACATCATATGGACATAAGTATGACTACATACTATGTTGTTTGGCTTGTGGAGGATTTGGGAAAGGACTCTTCAAATCGTTTGAGGTAATATGGATATTCGACTAAGTAATAACCTAAGCCAGTTGAGCAAAAGATAAGCTTAGTAGTTTATTTCTCATCCTTGGACGATGAAAAGATTTTGCCCTAAGCAAACCATTAGCCTTGTTTCCTAATGAAAGTAATGTTGTTGAGTATTAATATCTTGTTGTTTCTTTAAATTGCTTGCGTTGGAATTTCGAGGATGAAATATTCTAAGAAGGGGAGAATTAACGACCCAAAATTTCGAACATTTCTTATTTAAATATCGGAATTATTTAAATATTTGAATCCAAGGTTTAATGTGATTAAATATGATTTTATAACCTTGATAAACACTTATTAATTAATAACTAATGTTAGATAACTTATTTTTGAAATGTGTTTACTAATAGAGTTAGGGTATGCCCTAGGGGCAATTATGTAATTTGTTACATATATCTAACTCGTTGACCAATCTTGTTCGAAATAAAGGTATTTTCTTTCTATTATATACTTGATATAATGTGGTTATATTAATTAAAAAATTTAATTAAAATATATTTAATAGAAAATCCATAAATGGTATGTTTGGTTATAGTAGTTACAAAATGTTGTAACAGTGAGTAATTTATCATAATGAAACAAATGTACCATTTTAAATGTTCCCAGTCAAGATGCATCAAGACTAGATATCGATGTATTCGTTGAGACTAGAGTACGTAACGCTCTCCAAATGTTGGACAATGTATTACTTATGGCTGTTGGGGGTACCAAGGGGTTACGTACTAATAGTTATTGGATAACAATGGAACGACTCACTCAATAGTTTTCTGTTGGTTAATATAACTAAGGTCAAACAGAAAATATCGATATGAATGATTTACATAGTTCTCTCGACTTAAAAATATTGCATATCTTCAATATGAAAGCTCAGCTTTGATTATAGCCAAATCATGGCATGGCGTCCAACGAATGACTATAGTTGGGTCGAATGGAAGTATTGGAAGTGAAGCACTATTCAAGAGTGGATTCGTCTCCTCGGTTACATGTGGTTAGTATCACAATCAACTCAAGTCAATGCAAATTCAAAATCTCTGGCCAGAGTAGCACGGTTAATAATAATTGTTATTATTGAACCAAGGATTTTGTGTTTGGACTATAGAGTTGAATATGGACAATATTGGAATTTTGACCGTTACTAAATTCCATAAATCCAAAGTGATACGGTTATTGACGAAGAGAATTGGTGCATATAAATGTCTTTAATGGATAAGATTTTTCTGAAGATGAATAAGCGATAAATTTGGCCATAATGTCGCATGCTAAGTGACGTGTGAACGTTAACATTCGAATAGTTCGGTATTGATTGCTGACCGAATTTACACCCAAGAGTTACACAACTGAAATGATAAATTCCCCTAAGACTGAATGATTTAATTAGTTTATAATTGTTATAAATAAATTAATTTAATTAATATTTATGAAATTTGAATATGTTTTGAGAAATAAAAATCATTATATATTTATAATAGCTTTAAATGTGCCAATCGATATACGATATCGATAAGCATGTATTATATATTTATAATAGTTATAAATGTACCAATAGTTATTAATGTATATATGCATGTATTATATATGTTGATATATGTTATGTTATTTTAACATGTTTAAGATAACATAAGTATACATGTATGTATACAAGATAAATTTGGAAATTAATAAATTTTAATAAAAAATTGTTTAATTGAATAAAATAATTAAAGGTTAATTAACTAAATAAAATACACATATATATGATATATATGTGTTGCATTATAAAGGTTATAGTATACACTATAAATGTTATAGTAGATATGTCCAATATAAAAGTTATATTGGAATACTAATTTAAAATTAATTAAAGAGTTAATTGATTAAAATTAATTAGATAAGTTTTAATTAATGATATATTATGCGTAAGACTATCATATAAGTAATATGAAATATAAAAGTTACATAACAACAAAACTTATATGATATGAATGTATAAACTAAAAGTGGGACATTAAAGAAATCCAAATAGACTTAATGAATAAATACATGTGTAAATGTACATACACTATGATTTATGATGTGTCTAACACTTGAATAACGAGGGTATTTCATAAGAAATATATTATTCCATAAGTCGATATCACTTAATATAATATATTGAAGATTATGAATCTTCAATATAATGTTGTCCTCTACCATATGTATATTAATAAATTACTTGCATACTCCTTAGTTGTTGAGCAAACTCAAGCTGGGGATGTTATGTATAGTATTATTAATATATTAAACAGATGAGGTAAGATAACTATATGTATTTGTTGAGCAAACTCAAGGTACATATACTATACTTAGGTCATCACGATATGGTAGGTATGAGCGAATAATCTCTTTCGATTTGTTAAGCAAACTTAAGGCCGAAATGAGATTAGGACAAGGAAAAATGGATTAGGAGTTGTATGTGAAACAACCGATAAGAAGTTATCCATCGTTTGTGGGGCTATGATTTGTTGAGCAAACTCAAGGTCAGAATACCAAAACAAACGAGTCCTAACACCCACAAGTGAAGTTGTAAGACTTCTATGCTTCATCTTAGGGTTTGGATAAACATAAAAGACTAGTGGGAGCCTTATTGGAAAAATGAAATGGTAACATTTAACCTTTCTAATATTGTAAAAACGTATGCTAAATAATGTTATAATTATCTACAATGATAAATTTTTCCATTTAATACGATTGATAAAATGTTTATCAATTAACATATACAAACGAACTGAACTGAAAGCTGCCAAACGGAAATATAATACCCACTATCAAATTCCTATTGCATGTTAACGTTTCGACACCCACGCAAGTGCCTGATTTTACAACTACTTAATACATTCGTGGTTTGGTCACTTATACATTTATTTGGTTAAGACCATGTATTGCATTTTATGAGTTTCAAACTCTAAAATAATACAAGACTATGGATATTTGATCCATATACAATTGTATATAAATGTTATAGAACGGTCAAAGTTTGTAATGTACAATATTTCGTTTAAATTAGTTCATCCAAAAAACCGAAAAACCTTAGTGCGAGACCAAGTATTCAACTGATTGATTACAAAAGAGATCATATTGTGTTAATGTAACATAAGACCAAAAACTACAGATAGATATAAGAACTCGATCACTGAAATGTCATTTTGATCGATTTATGTAACGATCCCGATTTTGAGTCAGATTTGAACTGATAATTAAAATAAATTTTTGGATTAAATTGTGGATTAATTTGAATTTTCCAAATTAAATATAACATTTGTTTGTTTATTCATATATATATATACACACACATATATGTATATACATTGAATATGAATAGAATTTTGGTTTGAAATTCAAAAATAAATATCTTATGAATAATATTTGGATTTGAAAATTCTATAATTTAATACTAATAGAAATTTGTTTTCTAATTTTAATATACATATATTTTGAAAGTTATGATTTGAATTTAATATAATAATTTTCAAAATCTATTTTTAGTTAAATTATATATATATATATATATGAGTGTTACATACATGTGTGTATATTTATGTATGTATAATTAAGTTTAAATTATTTTCTTTAAAAAGTTATATAAGTATAAATATAGAAAATGTATGAATAAAATATAAAGACATATATACAAATCTAAAGTTGGGTTGTAAATATATAAAATGAAATTTGATTAAAGATTTAAAATACTTTTCTTTTATATATCTTCTGAAAGTATAAGTATAAAATTTGAAATACATAACCCATATGTAAATATAAAATAGATAATCTACATTCATAAATTAAAATAAGTAGGGATTTAAACAATAATTTATAAATAAATTAGAGACAACAATTTAAACATAAAAGTACTTATTTTAACAAGTGTAAGATTTTAAAAACATGAATTTAACAAGTGTTAGTTTACATGAACAAGTGGCAAATGCATTAATTTTAAATAACATGAATTAATGAAAGAAACTTGGCTATATTATTCAGCCTAAAAACTTTCTCAATATTCTTCCTTCATCTTTTTTTCTAAATCAAACCGGAAAAATAAATAAAAAACCAAATCAAAAGCCTGAGATCGAATGTAACCAAAATCAAAGCTTCGGTTTCAATTAGGAATTCCAGATTTTCAAACAACAAGAAGATCAATTAATCTTCAACCTGGAAAACAAAAGCAACCAAAGCATCTTCAACCTAAGTTAAAAGCTTCAAGAAATCAAAACAGAAATCAAATTTCAACCCAAGATCAAAGCAATTCAAAGATTCAGATCAAACAAAGTTTCCAGATCAAATCAGATCCTAGTGTTCCGGTTTCAAAAAAAATCAAGTTCAAAAACATTTTAGCATGTTCTTTGTTCTTCATTTAAGGTGAGCAAACTCTTAAAACCATATATATAATTTGGTTTGCATCTGATTAATATTTAGTAAAGTTGTGAAATATGTTTAAATGGGTATGAATATGTATGTGTGTGTGTGTATGACCGTGCACATCTCCGTTGTATTTACAGGCTTAGGTTCACTAGAAAAATCATATCTCCTCATCTAATCAAAATTAAGTCATGATCATCAAAGGAAAAGTGTTTGTATTTACCTGGTTCAAGTTTTAAAAATGGTTTCAAATATTTACATTGAATAATCATTTCAAAATTATAAAATTTACAGTAAACTCATTTTAAAGTCAGAAACCTATAAACTCAGTTTCATGCTTGGATCCCATAATTAGATTAGTGTTAACAAATGATGATTTTTAAAAGAAATTTCATGATTTTTAGAATTGTAAATAATGAGAATTTTCGAGTTGAACGAGAATTATGTTTTGGGTAAATTCCGATGATCGATGACAACTGGTTCGTCGTGCTTTGGTTGGAAGGTGGTTCGATCATCGTGGGTCAAAGGAAAAATGGCTATAGGGTTATCAGATCATCGAAGTGATCAGGCGACGCCGTTTTAGGGTTTATCAAGTTATTAGGTTCGTCGTTGAAATCGAATCGACTGTGTCGTCACAATTTACGTGAAGTGCAGCATATTTAATGTCCTTAAATGTTAAGGATAATCGAATGCGCTTTTGTAAAGAGTTTATTATGATATTGTAGTAAGGTTTTCTTTTGAATAGTTTGGCCATTTGAAAGAAAAACGAATGTATAAGAATAGATGTAATTTAAGGTACAGTTGGAATGAAGAGAATGAATACTCACTTCTGCTTCATAGAGAAACACTGGAAATATAAATTGTAATAAATAATTTATACTTAATATTGGAATAAGAAATATGATTTCTATTCAGAAATGTATTTTTATATAAAAAATTGTTTTCTATGAGATTTATTTCTTTGAGCTCAAGATATTTGATATACGAACTCTCCACTATAAACAGTTGCAGTGTATAAAATAAACAAATTATATTAAGTGAATGACGGATCTCTAAATTTAATACACTATTATAGTAATGGCGGAAATAGTGGGAGCATACAATATAGCACTTATTAATTACATCATAGTACGAAAATTGTTTATTTATAACTTACCATACATTATTTATGAAATAATGATTATTTTCCGGTATCGACTGAAAAAAATAGACATAGCTATATTTCAATATGAATATTATGAATATTCTTTGTGAAATAAAACTATAATGTTGTAATTTTTCTTATAATAAAAGTGATGCATTGGAAAATACAAATGTATCGCATATTATTTATGGTTGTTTCGGAATTATTGACAAAGCCGTAGTTTTGAGAAATAATTTTATTGTATGATTTTGAATCATATGATACTTGTTAATTACATCTCAAACAATAAAGGGCTATGCACCCATTCAGTGGGAGTATCATAAAAGTTGATGAACTCCTCGGATTGATACATATAGATGTATGCAATCATAATTCTATAAACTCCAAAACGATCCCTTGTACTTCGTCATATTCACCGATGAGTTAACGTCAACATGGACATGTGTATTTGATACACATGTAGTATGTTTATAGTAAACTCATAGAGAACAAAACATAACCAGATAAAATAACATGCAATAGAAATGATTCGATTTGATCGAATGAGTGAGTATATTAGAAAAAGGTTCAAATGTGCCTAAAATGAATAAAGATTCAATCTCAAAAGTCACTCATCCATGTGATGCATAATGATGCATCAATAAGAGGTAATCGAACTTTGTTGAACAATGTACGATTAATTGTGAGTGAAGTTGAGTTAGTTTCTTTCTACAAGGTCATGTACTTAAGAGTAGTAGACAAGGTTAATATTATTTCATCTAAATAACGGTTTACAAAATCACACAAGATAAGGGTTTATAAGAAACTCCAATATATCCTAGGCCAAGGAGTTGGCAGGTTATGTGAGTCAAAAGATTGCACATAATAATTTTCATGAAGGTCTTGTATGAATCTTCCCAAAAGGATTTTGAATAGACTGTCATTGGATGACATATTTATGTTTCGAACATAACTTTTGTAAACTAAAATCTAATCAGTTTAACGAATAAGAAAATTCATAAAACGTTTATGAATACCTATTCTATTGCACTAAGAAACATTTCAAGAAATACCAACTTCATTGTAAAGGAATTTCCTTGAGAAATTATTGATAGTAAAAAGGATTTGGATACTATCCAAAGATAGAACTGATTAGATGAGATGAAATAAAATTGACTAACCTAAACGAACACATTGCATTAGAATGTCCAGTAAGTATTCTCGCTCATTGAAGAGAAACTATGAGTTTCTTATCAATGTCGAAAATATATAATCCTCGATTGTTTAATTAAACCACTAAGAGTGTTGACTCTATCATATAGTATGATGCACAAATCTGAAAGAATTCTAAGTACGTTGTCAAAATATGATTTTGGTAGTCGTAACCTAAGGGATGTGATCCATCGGCTGTGAATATCTTTATGAGCAAGACTAATGAAGTTGGAATTAAATGAGCAACGTTGATGAGAATAATATCGCAAATTTCAATTGTTGAAATTAGTGTAATAGATTCGGTATTCAACGTGCTCAAGTTAATTCGGATTTACTCACAAAATTACCACTTGATATAAATTTATGTTTGGTATGTATGTATTGAAACAAAAAATTCTAAATAATGGTTTAGAGTAAACTGTTTACACATAATAACCAAAATGTCTCGAAGTCGGTGTGAGAGATATTGAGTTTGTGAGTTTCTGGATATGATCCAAGAAATGATTCGAAAGTATCATTTTATAAGCATCAAGAATCCATAAGTATTTTGATAGAAATATCAAATTGTTTGATCAATCAAAGTGCAGAGGAAGCGTGTATTCATAAGAAAGAATGTTAAAAGGTCCAATGATATTTCTAAGCTATAAGTAAACAACAAGTTGTTGATTTTAACGATGTACTTATGTTAAAATTAGCCTTAGTTGTTTTAATACTCAACATTGGATTAATAAGTAATGTCTTTTATAGTAAGTATAAAAGATGTTGGGAATGTCCCAAATGATATGCAAAAGACACCTTATTAAAATGTTTAATATGGAATATGTAAGATTGATTCCTTTGCATTGGCAAAATGAATTATCATACATGTTGTGTTGCTACCATGATTTCTTTATGTATTTGATATATGAAAAAATATCAAATCCAAATTGATATCACTAATTGGTTGTTTGAAGTACTCGTGTATTTATGAAATATTATATAATTATTTATAGAGACATAAATTCCTTAGGAAGGAATGTTCAGACTCAAACTTTCACTAGTAATATTGAGTATAATATGTCAATAAAAAATCTTTAAGTTGGACATGTTCCTAATGAAAGACTGTGGCTGATTCAATGAAAAAAGGCTAGGTACATCACCTTGAATAGTGCCGCAATCAAAACAATGTATACAAAAAATATAAGTGCACAAATTTGTAATTGAGTTGAGAATCTCATGATAGATTTATATGACAATAATGTCGTAATATAGTTCATAATAGAACTTAGAGCTTATTCGAAGTCGAGAGACGTACTCCGAATTGTTCCACATGATAAAACAGTTTATCACCGTCGTAGAAGTTGATTGACAGAGTAGATAATTAAAACATAATAGCATACTCGTTCACAAAGGGACTGACCTAATTGGTTTTGAGAAAACCGATTGGAGAAGTTGGAATAAGATTTCATAATTGACCCCAAGTGCAAGTGGGAGATTGATAGAGTTAGGGTTATACCCTAGGGACAATTATGTAATTTGTTACATATATCTAACTCGTTGACCAATCTTGTTTGAAATAAAGGTATTTTCTTTCTATAATATATATACTTGATATAATGTGGTTATATTAATTAATAAATTTAATTAAAAGTATATTTAATAGAAAATCCATAAATGGTATGTTTTGTGATAATAATTACAAAGTGTTGTAACCGTGAGTAATTTATCAAAATGAAACAAATGTACCATTTTAAATGTTCCTAGTCAAGATGCATCGAGACTGGATATCGATGTATCCATTGAGACTAGCGTACGTAACGCTCTCCAAATATTGGACAGTGTATTACTCATGAAAGTTGGGGGCACCAAGGTGTTATGTACTAATAGTTATTGGATAACTATGGAACGATTCACTCGACAGTTTTCTTTTGGTTAATATAAATAAGGTCAAACAAAAATATCGATGTGACTGATTTACACAGTTCTCTCGACTTGAGAATGCTGTGGATCTTCAGTATGAAAGCTCTGATTTGATTATAGCCAAATCATGGCACGACGTCCATCGAGTGACTACAGTTGGGTCGAGTGGAAGTATTGGAAGTGAAGCACTATTTAAGAGAGGATTCGTCTTCACAATTATATGCGGTTAGTATCACAGTCGATTGAAGTCAACTCGAAGTCAAAATCTCTAGCCAAAGTAGTACTAATGATTGTTATTATTAAACTAAGGATTTTGTGTTTGGACTATAAAGTTGAATATAGACAATATTGGAATTTTGACCATTACCAAATTCCATAAATCCAAAGTGATACAGTTTTTGATGAAGAGAATTGGTGTTTATAAATGTCACCAACAGGTAACGCTTATTAAATTAAATAAGATTTTACTGAAAATGAATAAGCGATAAATTTGGCCATAATGTCACACCACTTGTTAAGTGATGTGTGAATGTTAACATTCAAATAGTTCCTTGTTAATTGCTGCCCAAATTTACATTCAAGAGTTGCATAACTGAAATGATGAATTCTTTTAAGATCGAATGATTTAATTAGTTTATAATTGTTATAAATAAATTAAATTAATTAATATTTATGAAATATTAATTATAAAAATTTGAATATGGTTTGAGAAATTAAAATTGTTATATATTTATAATAGTTATAAATGTACCAATCGATGTACGATATCGATAAGCGATTAAATTAGATTTAATTGCATAGCATTTCAACTTGGGCTAAAATGGGTTTAAAGCCCATCGTTAGGGCTAAATTTTTTGGTTTTGACAAGTTATTGGAGGCGGCTAAAACTTAGGATTAGACCTAGAGATGGATGGCTAAGATTAAGAGAGAATAGGTAATGAGATTGTCCTAATATCTCTCTTGTACAAGGCTATATATATGGATCTCTAAACCCTTAGTCAAAAATAACTTTTGGCTACCATAATTATCAAGTTTGCTGGCCAAAATTAATCCCCATATCAGTTCTAAAAATTTCAAATCAATTCAAGTTTAGTAAAAGCACTATTTGACAGAAAAGATCGACGATTCTAGACTTGCAATCTGACGGATCGAACATAACCAGAGAAGGGAATTCATTGCAAGTGGACTCAAAGGCATCATCAATTGGTATTTTATTTATATATTACAGTAATCATATCATATTATGATTTAATATTGATTAATCCCAAACTTGTATATATAATAATGTTGTATATTTAGTTAGGTGAGATTTTCGTAGGTACATGTAGTTGTGAAAATTTAGTTTGATTTTGTGCATGGTTATATTATTATGTGTTATATGTATAAAAAAAATCTAATTTGCTGAAGAAAAAAAATATATTTTATCATTATTAATTATTTTATGTATATTTATATATTAATTTAAATATAGACTAATGTAAATTTTATACATATAGTTACATATATGTATACTTATAATGTATCAATAGATTAGAATTTTCCCTTACACCTATTTTTTATACATAATATGAATTATGAAATTCGAAAATAGTTTTTTTATACATATAAATAATTTTAAATTATCTTTTATTGATTATTTGAATTGTTTATTGTATCCAAAATAACTATTGCATTGAAAATTCAATTTTATATTTTTTTTAAATTACTATATTTTTGCAAAAACCTACAAAAAAATTCAGAGTTTTTGGTTAAAATTTAATATTTTTAACAATTAAATTAATTCAGTTGAACATTTATTTTATTTATTAAAAATAATATTTTATTTCAAAAATTCATGGAAAAAAATTTGAACCTGTATTTTATGATCCTAAATTTTCTAAAATTTTAAATTTTTATTTTTTCTATTATTACTAATATTTTTAATTATTATGATCAAAACTATTTATTATATATATAATAATGATAAAATAATAAAATTATTATTTTATGTTTTTATGCTAGTTTCAATCTGGAAATAAATTTAGTATATATATATATATTAAGTATTTTAATGTAATTAATTATTCATATATATACATTTTATTTAACCTTATATATAATTTTAATAATTATATATATATATATATATTTATATTTATATTTATATACATATATGTATGTATGTATAATTTAATATGTTTAATTATGTATATGTATTTGTACAAATGTTTTAAATTACACACACACACACATATATATTTATTTATTTAATTTTGAGACTTTTAGTTATAAAATATATTTTAAATATATGTATACATATTTATATAAATATACTTTACATTATAGATTTATGCATATATTTAGACAACATACAATACATATGAAATGAGCTAATGTGTCTATTGCGATGTAAATCTTAACATCTTTATACGGGCATGTTATACCCTTCATGGATTATTATGTTACACATGCACACACATATGTATATGTATATGATACATGTATATATATAAATTAAATTATTCAATTAACTTTACAATACAAAATATTTATATTTAAATAAAATACATGATTTTATTTAAAATAAATTTAGAATTGTTCTAAATGAATTAGGCTTCATAGGCCCAATACAGACACAATAGGATAAAAATTGAAATACACCCACCACTACCGTTGTCAGCTGGTCTAGTTCTAATATTTACAAAAATATACACTTTGGATAAATATTGAAAATGTGACCGAAAAAATGTTTTATTAAAAATCAACATTTTATCCAATAAAAGTTGTGTGAATATTTTGCAACTTGAATAGTTACCGTAGGTAAACATATGACAAGTATTAAAACCTCTCCTATACTAATCAAATTAATTAAACTATGCATGTAAGATTAAGGAGACGTCTAGTATATAAGGAACCCTAAATCAAGGCTTGATTTAAAGACCATGTTTCATGGCTTGTTTTAGGGGTATGGTTGTGTAAGAGCATGGCCTGTGTGACGACCCGACCTTCTCGATCCTCGAAAATCGACACAAATACACCACTGTATTATATACCGATAATCGAGTGCCGGGAAAAGACAGATTGCTGAGGAAAAGAAAGAAGGAGATAGAAGAAGAAAATAAGACAACATCAGAATCTCACAAACGCAGCAGAACGATATATAATAGATAAATGACTGATCTTTTAACAAAAAGAAGTACATCTGTTTTATACATTACATCATCAGAGTACAATACAAATCAATAACACAATTCAGGACAGTTATAATATCTCGTCCTCCCAAAGCTGAATATACAGCTTACATTGCACAGGGGAATATAAATCTACGGAAATACGCCTTGTCATCCAGCTCGTCTCCTGAGCTTCACAGCAGTCCATCCAGAATATGTACTCTATAATACTCGGTCTAACCTGAACATTACAGTAAAATAATACCCGAGTCGGTTTGAAAAACCAGCATGAGAAAAACACACTCAATTGAATTATTAAAGTTTCAAAATCATTTGAAATCAAAGGTATCTCATAAGACCACGCCACAAATAAACATGCCGGATTTTTACCTTACGATAACCAAAACATTTTTATCAAATCTGTTTGATACTATAGTAGTGTCTATAGAAAGTAAAATAGAATCTAGTTGAACGTTGAAATCGAATGATGAATTTGATACTATATCTTTATTCATTGTTTTCATGACAGCAATTTTGTACATTGTCTGAGCGAAATGAATTGGTGGCAAGTCTGGAATACTATTATGATGCTAATGATTTCTGAAATTCCGGTAGTCCTTTGGTCCTTTCTGTTGGTAAGATTTACATTCTTACCTTTCCCCAAATTTACTATGTTGCACTCTTATTTTGAGCATATTACCTATCTTTTCTTCCACGTTGATATTTTCATTCAATTACATTGTACTAGGATGGGGATGTAGTTGACATGTCTGTTTGGTTTATTGTATGGATTTTGAGTGGTATATTTAAGCATCATTTGGAAAGTGTGAGATTTGGAGAAAAATTGAAGAGAGAACAATGCATGAAGATTTTTTTTGTGCTTAAAGAAACACTTATATTGACAAGGATGCTGCCATAATTCCCAGTTACAGAAAGGTTCTTAAGCATATGTTGGTTTAACATTTATCCTTTACTTTTCTTTTGAATGTTAATTATTTTAATTGTGAACTTCCATATTTTCCTTTGGGAATAGTTGTTACACAATTAGAGATATTATTTTATGTGGCAATTCCTTAACATATGTTGATTTATTTATCCACTTTGTATCAAAGCTCGTGTTATGTTGTAACAACCCTAGATTTTGCTTATATTTTTAAATTGAATTAATTTTTTTTATGTTATTTTAAAAAAAAAATTCAAACATCACATTTTTTAATATAAATGATGATTATTAAGTGATTTATAGTTCAAACTAGTATAATTTGAATATTTTACTGTAAAGTGAATTTTGGTCAAAATAGTCAAACTTTGACTTTTAATTTAAATTTTTAAAAGTTTGAAAATTTAAATTTTATCTTTTATTATGAAAGTACATAAAATTTTAAGAACGCCACTTTTCGTTTCGTTGAAATCGGATGTAAATTGTGAATGCTATACCCTTTACAATATTGTGCGTATATAGGGTTATTTAACAATGACTATTTTAAATTGTATAAATTACTTCTTCTTTGTTATATTTTATTTTAATATGTGATAATATGTTATATTATGTATATTTTGACTTTTAAGTATTTTTGAAATGATAATATAATTTTTCTAAAGTTTATTTGAATTTATTTCAATTTATAAAGACTAGTTTGGTATTTACTGCATTTTTCTTTATTTAAAATTCTATTTAATTAAAATTTAATTGTTTATTTCACCTTGAAAATGCTTTAAATAAATTAATTTAATTCAACTTTCCACTTCATAATAATTTTATAATGAAATCCCAAGACTAACTGTGATTTATGCACAATTTTAGAACACTGTTTGGTATTTTTAAGGCATTTTCTTCATTATTTTATATTTTTTTCAAATTATGCTATTTGTTACCTCATATTTCTAATTGATTTCGGTTTGTAAAGTATTTTCTCCTGAAATTTTGTTTATGTAAAGTTTTAAAAGGAAAAGAATATGGGAGATTGTAAATCACTTTGAAACGTAAGCCCTTTTATTTGCTCAAACCCTTCATTTCCTTAAACTCCTCAATTAATTGCTTTAGCCGTGTAAAACCCTAATGTAGCCGTCATCTCATTAGGTTTTCACGTGAAAAAAAAAGATCATTTTCATTTGTTTCTCACGGCTTCAAAGATCTGGTAATGGCTTCCCTTTCTTTTTCTTACTTTTCTACTTGTTTTCCCTAAATTTTAATTTTTTTTCATTTATTTAAAGACTTGGGCTTTTGTTTTCTTAAAAATCTAATTTTGGAAATTTTCTTGAAATGATTTCTGATCATTTGTCCAAATGAAAATAAACAATGTCTGAAAATTTGATTTGGATAAAAAGTGTAACTTTAATAGAAATTCTAAATTTTATAATTCTAAAGGAAAATTTTTCATCTTGAACTGTATACAATTGTGTAACATTTGTTTCGCTTTTGTTTTGGTCAGATTTGTTGTATACTTTTTTTAAAAAAAAAGTTAGTAATAATTAGTGTGAAACGGGAAATAAACTTTACATTTCTTTTACATATGTTTACATCTGTTTCTTAACTTTATATTTAACAATCAATTGGATGAAGCTAAATCAAATGTTATTAATTATGGTACAATAGCTATTAAATTTTGGTTTAAAGTGATGGTTTATTTTCCTAATAGAAACGTTAGTATTTTAAATTTATTTAATAAGAGAAACAAAATAATTTGTACGCTATTTAATAAGAGAAACAAAATAATTTGTACGTTACTTTGGGCATATATTTAATTGTTGCTCTTGCCTTTTCGTTATCTATTTGATTTTTTTTCTTGCGTTAACAATGCAAAGTTTTCAGCCGTATATTCTCTTTTGAGAATCCAAAATCTTGCTCAAATCTTGCCTTAAATCATTTCCGTATGTGAATTATTTATTTCCCTCTTGCCTCCCATACGTTTCCACCTATTGGATAGGATTGAATGCCTTAATTGCCTCTACCGTTCAAGCATTTTTCTCTTGCCTGCCCTCTACATAAATTAGTGAGCAAATGTTAATATATATTTCACGTTCAAAAGTTCCATACCATAAATTATTCATTTTGCTTCCATCAAAATTTGCGTAAGCATCTCCTGAAGGTATGAACCGACGCATTCTTTTCCTTTCGTTTTTTTTTTCTTTTTTTCTTTTTTTCTTCTTTTCACTCTTCTTTTATTTCATTTGTTCTCCTTTCATTGTTTTGTTTTGTGTTGGTGATACAAAATCATATCTTGGCTATCTTTCAACTCAAATCAAAAGTCGTGAAATTGTGCTTGTCGTGCCTTTGGAGTCGTGCTTGTATGTTGTTTTGGTCTCTAGCTTTGAAAAAGGTGAGTCTTTCTCACTCTGACATATATACTTATGAAAAGTGGATTGATGACAAGTGTTTAGTAATGTAAAATGTTTATGCAAGTTAATGATTATAATATGATATGCTATGCCGTGTTATTACCATGTTAAAACTGTTAATTTTCACCTGACATCTGATACATGACTGTATATTGTGATATTGACATTGTTTATATTATTTCTGTATATGATCACACTGCAAGTTCCCTGTTAGGATAAAAATCATTATGGGCTGAAATGATAGGCCTGAGTTATTTTATTTATTTATTTAAACTTGGGATTGCGGGTTTGAAATGATAGAACCCGGATTTTTACCTTTTAAAACTGCGGATTGAAATGATACATATCCGTATCACTTGACCTAGGTTAGAAAACTATATACAGACCCGTGGTTATTCTATAAAGTGCTTTGAATATTTTAAGTATTTTAAAAATATAAAATTATGAAATTTGATTTAAATCGATTTTGAAAGGTTTTAAAATAAATAAATTATGATTTTTCTATGTGTTAAAATGTAATTTATGAATGGATTAACTGGATTTTGAAATATAACTTATGTTTGAAATTTGGAATTTTGACTAAAAAAAAAATGATATTTAAGTTACATGAATAAAATGGACTTTAATTTTATTTGGAAAATGGTAAATATGATAAATTGATTTATATTTGAATTTAAGTGATTAATTAATGAAAGTAACGTATAGGTTTTAATTAACGAAAGTAACGTATAGGTTTTAATTAACGAAAGTAACGTGTAGGTTTTAATTTATGAAAGAAACGTATAGGTTTTAATTAATGAAAGTAACTTATAGGTTTTAATTAATGAAAGCAACGTATAGGTTTTAATTAACGAAAGCAACGTATAGGTTTTAATTTATGAAAGAAACGTATAGGTTTTAATTAATGAAAGTAACGTATAGGTTTTAATTTATGAAAGAAACGTATAGGTTTTAATTAATGAAAGAAACGTATAGGTTTTAATTTATGAAAGAAACGTATAGGTTTTAATTTATGAAAGAAACGTATAGGTTTTAATTAATGAAAGAACGTATGGTGTTCTAATTAATGATAGGAACATGTAAATTCCTAATTAATGAAAGAAAGGTATAAGTTTTAATTAATGAAAGAAACGTATAAGTTTTTAATTAATGAAAGAAACGTGTAAAGTCCTAATTAATGAGAGAACATGAAAGTTTTAATTAATGCAAGAACATGTAAAGTTTTAATTAAGAAAGAAACATGTAAATTTTTAAGTAGTGTGCTATTGATTTAATTAATAAATGTTCGTTATTGTAATAGGAATATAAAATTTAAAACGTACATTTGACACGTAGATTTTAATCAATGTAATGGTGTATTTTAAATTGATTAAAATGATAAATGTTACTTACTGTAATAATAAAATGTAAGTTGATAACGTACATTTGATAAGCAAGTTTTAATTTATGTGAATGGCATACTTTAAATGATTAAAATAATAAAGTTTCTTTATTGTAATAATAATGTGAGTTAATAAGGTGCTTTTAACTTAACATAAGAATTTCGGTTTAAATTGTATATTACAGTAAGAAAGTTTATTTAACTATAAGGCTATGATAAATTGACATGTTAATATTTTAAGCTTATCAATACTTTGAATTATATACAATGTAAAGTGGAAAGTAGTACATTCCAAAAATGCTATGATTCCTTAAGGTAACATTTCCAAAATGCTATGATAATTTAAAGAAATATTTCAAGTTTAATAAATTTAAAGAAATATTCAATGATTTGAAAATTTGGGTTTTATTTGAATGATATAATATTGAATTATTTTTGAAATGGAAATGATACAATTGTGATATTGTTTTGAAATGAGTATGATATTTTGGTCTTGAAAGTATAAATTATTTGAAATAAATATCCATGGGTTATAATAACGATTGGTTGTTAAAGAGACCGGGATCGGATATTGTCTTATAGCCGGACAATACCGAAAACCACTTTAACAACTGTGTACGTGGTGGAGATTCCAGAATGAAGTAGGATGGTGGCGACGTTCTCGAGGTATGTTACGTGGACCCAACTCCCGTGAGTTGGCATATATGACTAAAACAGGAGCTATACCGGGCTACACAAAGGGTCGCACCCTTTCATCGAGCATGCTCCATCAGAAACTATTCTATTACTGTTGTGATTCGATTCGGTGGCGCCACTTTGATTCGGGGGTATTGTTCGAGGTGGGCGGAAGCTGCTGGCTTGCCGTCACCACCGGTCCGGGAGTGCAAACTGTGTATCCACCCTGGCATTGCCTTGCGTGCCGTGTCATATCCTTATATCGAGCCCACTACGATTTTGGTTTTAAGATCCGACCGCGTTAAGGTTCACCATCCCCTTAACGCTATTTTATATATGATTATACTTTACTAATTAGACACTACCGTATATAGCGTATATTACTACATAGTAAATAGTTTAACGGATCCTTAGAGGATAGGCGGTCCCAAGCATCCTTTAAGTTACTGATGCATTTTGTTACTGTTCACTTGAGTTGAATTACAGTTTATAAGTATTTATGTCCTGACTCGAGGGTTTTGTGTTTTGCTTTACGCTCGGGTCAGATTGATTGAGTTAGCATTCAAGATTCACCTTTGGAGTTGGAGCTTTCCTTGAAGATCCAGCCTTCTATTTTGTTTCAGTACCCAATGTTTCAGTGATGTATCTTGTTACTCTTCTTTTGTATCTCATTTAACTCTGATGTATCTTATATTTTTTTAGTAGCTTCATGAACTACTATCTCTTTTACTTCCGCTGCATTATTATATACTCTGTGTCTGTGATCTGTGATTTTTATTTACTGTATATCCTGAGATTTGCCAAATTTGTATTTACAACGTGGTATTTTGAGCAATTCAATTCCGGCATGAGTGTCTACCTATACACTTATAATGGATGCGAATGGTTGAAAATATCGGGTTGTTACATCTGTTTAGTTACTTATGGATCTTGGGCAGACAGATATAAGGATATAGTTTAATGTGAAAAATCAACATATTATACATGTCACCATGACATCGACCTTTGTGATTGATATAATGATTTTAACGAATGACGTACTCACTTACATTAATTTTGTTCAAAATTTTGATGTCCCTACACCAACCATGCAGTTTTAAAATGTAATAACTGACACAAGTGTAAATATAACATTATAATATTGTTGTATCATTTTGTTAGTTTTAACCATGTCGTCTTTTATTCTTAACCAGCCTTTAAAAGAGATTACAGTAACCATGTGAATCGATCAGAAAATTATTTATATTTACTTTACATGTCCCCGTTTCCACTTTTCATTTGTTCAATAATAAATTTTAAATGTCATTATGCAATAAAGGGACCGTGCGCATAATTTAGGTGTATAAAGTAAAATAAATTCATAATTTTAGAAACTTCAGATGAAATATTTTGATGACGCGCTCTCCCTACCAAATTAGCCATAAACGAGTGGTTCTAATACAATTTGAATCGACGAGTCTAATTCTATTAAACCAATGGGATCTTTTTTTTTACAACGGTTGGTGAGAAGCTCTTATCAATATAGGCAATTCATCACATGCAAACATTTACCTCTGAATATTGAGAGGGGGACAGCTGTAACTGCAGAAATCATGAACTGGTTACCCCTGGTTATAAAATTGCTTTACATGTAAAGCATATGAAGTTAGAAGTAAACATGACTACGCTTTATGTTTCTTTGTAAAATGAGGAATAGTTTGTGAGGTTCTTAGCTGTTTAACAATGGTATACATATTTGTTTATTTAATAAAATCAAACATGAGTCACCTGACTAAATATTATCTTTTATATTTAGTTTAATCTTCTTGATTGGAAGTATGAAATCTTAAAGGTGCAACTTGAAAGAATTAGTCACATCTTACCCAGGAAATAGAACTATGTATCAAACAGCTATAACCATATAAGAGAATAGTTTGTGTTACACGATGAATCTTTATGATTGAACATTATACATATCAATCGTTTTTTCTCATAAATGATGTTCAATAATCAGTTTTTTGCACAGGATTGGGGTGAGGATGTTGATCAATGCAATGCACTGGTAACACAACTATTTTAATCAAACTCCAACCTGAGGGCTTCTCGACGTGAACCAAAAAGGCACTTCGAATTAAGGAAGCTATTGATGTTGTTGTTTTAAGTTTTAACGTTCAGTTGGCAAAGTGTGCTAAAGAAACTATATTCATATGGTATAACTATTGAGAATACATAAATTAGTTTTCACAGTTGCTATATTTAAATTTTCCGGATTAATGTATGCACGGTATATGGCAAGTTTTATAGTATGATGTACACAAATCTTATGGGTAATTTCAGGATTTGAACCTTTCTTTAAGTAAATGTCTTACAAATTCTTTTTGCAAACTTCATATATAAGGTCTTTATTTTTAACTTAGTTCGGTTTAATGCTATCAACCAACTGATAACATTACAATTTAATCTCACAAGAGGTATGATGATGGCTTTAAGAGAAGCGAAATTTAAATTCATGCTCTTTGATGTAGATATTTGATCATGTATTTGTTTCAATAACATTTATTGTAATATTAACTTCAACTTTCATATTTTTTGCTTATTAATCTCTAATTTTTAAGGCTGAAACTTGGTAGATTTTTGGCTGGAAACTCCACTGTTAGTTGGTAAATACTCTACTTAATTTTACCAAGCCTAATAGGCTTTTTTACAAACGAAATAGGAATTATTGGTCTGCCTAACTACTGATTTTTAGTACTTATCTGAGCCGGCTACAAAAGAATCATATGTTTTTGATAAAATTATTAAATGTTCAGTGTTGATTAGTTCTGAACGAGTTTGTTTAAAATGAGATTCTTTTGTCTATTGATTGATTGTGTTTTAAATAAAATATGTACATGTGTTACAAAATTATATAAATATGAAAAAACAATGTAACATTGAAATTATATAAGTATTGAAAAACAACGTAGTGTTCAACGAGTATTTTTAATTAAAAAAAAAGAGTTGCAGGAACCAGAACCACTAATAACATTAACCACTATTTATCAGGAAAAGCTTACATCGTGCCTTTTACCATGCACTTTTTTTGTTCTTTCCATTAGGTCTTTTACTATGCACTTTTTTGTTCTTACCATTAGGTTGTTTAGACAATCCAAATCCCTTGCTAGACAATACCATGTACGGTACTAACCATTCTGTGTAATTTACGTTGTACATACAAATGGACTATTCAAAGAATTAAATATTGCTACATCACATTTTCTTTAGTAGAATGACATATCTAACCAAATAGGAAAAGTATTTAGGTTCTACGGAAGGACCTCCATAATTTGAAATGCAGCGACCAACTCTAACAACATTTTTAAACCTAGCTGATAACAATTTGTCCCTAAAATAATGAAAGTTGACGTTTGTAAATGAAAATAATAACATATATATCAATATAAAATTGAAAACCATACAATTCTGGAGAGTTTCATTGAATTTTTACGTGATTTGTAATTTGAAGAGTTGCATCCTATGGTTCTCTTTTCTTAACTACTTTTGTATTTTTTATGTTAACATTTCTTATGTATTAAACTGCATATATTTAGTGCTTCGGTTTCATTTTTCTGGAGGTGATTAGCATTTTAACATTTTTTTTGTATTTTTTCGTATAGTGAATAATATCCACATTCTCAAAAAATATTCTTTTACTCACCGTTATGTTAATACGTTTAAGATGCAAATACAATACTATTTTAATTTGCCGTTGATAATTCTCTGTTATTATTTATTTTTGACAGTGAGTAAAGGTTTTAAGTCTACATAAAATATCCAAAATTCCCTTTTGTAAAAAAATTGTTGCAAAATGATGTATTATAGTAGTCTTCTCATCGCATTTAATCCGCACTTTTATTTATATGGTTTGTATATGAAAAATACATATATTCTGCAGTTTTATTTCTAAAAATGCATATATTCTACACTCCCTTAACATACGTTTTTATTTTGTCTATTTTATATATTTTTAACATAAAGATGACAACATCTATTTGTATTCCAAGTTTTGCAAAATTTTAGACAACTTTGCCTATTTATTTTAGTATAATTGTGTTTTCTAATATAACCTGAGATGTATGCAAACTTGATTTGTTTTTTAACGTTACAAGTATTGATGAAAACTTTCAAGATTTGTGTATATTGAGTCTATGCTATTTTCTGTATTTTTCTATATTGTAAATTTTAATTTTGGAGAGAAAATGAAGATGTATATTTTAGCATTTTATGATTTCAAAAATATGCCATTGCCATGAAATACAATTACCGTTTGACCTTCCGCTTCATTGAAATAAGGACTAGATCTTAGAAAGACCTAATCAAAAACCAATTTGCATTACTTTCTATTTTATTTTTGTCTCTTCCATTATAGAAATTCTTTGAAATATACCGATTTGTTATTAATAAGTAAGCTTTCAAAATTTAATAACCACTATGCATATTGAAAATCTAAGAACGAACATTGATAAAGCTACTAAATCTACTTATATATGTGTGTGTGAGACATTTGTATATACACATCATAATAAACTAAAAATCTACATTCCTTTACTATGTAGAATTTCTTTATTTTTATGGCTTATATTCTAACAACTTTTAACATCAATTTAGTTACCAACAATGCTCGTGTTCGTAGCACGGGCCACACACTAGTTAACCAATAAAGGAAGTCTTGATCTGTGAAAGAAGTTTTATTAGATTAAAAGGAGTTTTACTAATAAAAAGGGTTTTAAATTAATAAAGGATGAATTAATTAAAATGGGATTAAAAGTCGTTTATGTGACTTGATCGTGCATTTGATGGCTTGATAGTGCTCGTATGTTTACTTGCTTATGGAGATTATATGGGAATTAGTTCCATTACGTGGTCATTCTTATAATTGTTGAATAAGACCAAATTCATCGACTCAGTCTTGAAGAGACCAGGACCGGTAGATATTCTACTTATTGAAATCCACTTCAAGGCTAAGATACAGGTTCTGTATTTTGGAAATGAATGATGGAAACCATGTGTGGTTCTAGAATCTGTTGAGATGATGGAATCCACATGGGATTCATTATGTGATCGAGTTTTGTTGAAAACTCGTGTGAAGATGTTGAACGTGACCTCGACATCGGAAATGGCTAAAAATAGAGTAGGCCCATAGCCAAAGGGTTTAGCTAACCTCGGAGGATACTGATCAATTCTATTATCTAGAGTGTGCTCAGATATTTTGCTAGCAGGAGTTGATCGCATTTGGGACACATTCTCTGCGTGAACCATCAATGACTTTCTTATTTGGTATATTTTATCTAGAGATATACGGCGCTCGGAAGGTACTTTCGGACCTTGCCAGAAGACTTGCCTCAAGGTACTAAGGACCCTCCAATGGAAAATCCATATACGAGCGTACCTTTGCGGCTTTGTTTGTATACCTAAATATACCATTAAATGTAACTGATGTAACCATTTTAGCTATGTTATATATTTATATTAAACACCCTAGACATTATTATAATATCATTAGACTTTCTATTAGAAGTGGTCTGGCTATCGTAAGGTAAAAAACCGTCCGTGGTTATTTGCGGTGTGGTCTTACGAGATACATTTATTCTTTAAAGATTTTTACAAATATAATAATTCAAATTACTTGAGTCTTCTCACGATGGTTTACCAGACTGATCCGGGTGTTAATTTTTATAATGCTCAGGTCAGCCCCGTGTATATTTCCAGATATAGTTGATGATTCATTGGAGCACCTAGAGAGAGGAGCGAGATGGTTCCCTATCGTAGATTTTATTTATGCTGCATTGCTTTGTTTATTTTTATATCAGCAATTGTGAGGACAGGTTGTTAGAATTGTCCAGGTTGATGATAGGTTAGTTTACTCTGATTATTGTATTTATACAGTTTTTCTTTGTAAAAGAATCATTTTGATATTATATGTTATCGTTTCATTGTGAGATTCTTATATTGTGTTGTCCTCATTCTTGATCTTTTTCTTTTCTTCTTTTATTTTACCCTAACATTCTGCCTTTTCGGCACTTGGGTGCTCGGCACGTGAATACCAAGGATGTATTATTGTCGATATTTGGGGGTTGAAAAGGCGTTCATTATAGAAAAACCCAAAATCATACTTTATGTAACGACCACCTATTTTGCACTGAAAGATGAGCCACTAATGGATAGAAGAAAATGAAAGATAAGAAGAAACTACACAATCATAGAATCTCACCACAAATCAGAACAACATATAATAGATAACATAGGATATACATTGTCATTTCTATAATAATAGTACATCAGAGTTAATACATTACAACTTAAACTGGATACTTATAGCTACATGTCCATATAAAATACATACATCATACATAACACAGTGGAATAAAATAATAATTAGCTAACAGTGAAGCCACCTACTCTTGCTCCTTCAAATGCTTCCGTAAGAAATCTGGATCACTTGGTTACTCATACAAATTTGAGTACCCAAGAGTTTTAGTAAAAGAAAATAAACCTCTGGGTCAGACATGGGTCTGGTGTGAGTAAACTCGAACAACTTAATTTTTTACTTTTATAAAATGCTTTGAAAATCAAAGGTATATCCTAAGACCACGCCGCACATAAACACGGATGGGTTTTTGCCTTACGATAACCAAAACACTTTATATAGAAATCTAGTGATATTATCATAATGTCTAGGGTTTTCAAGTAAATAATTCATATAGCCGAAGTTTTTACATTAATTAAATTCCACCAATATAGTTATACAACTATGACCGAAGGCACTTATTGGGAAATGGATTCCATGCAATGGCCAGACTAATAGGGTACCTCCCATCACAGTGCATCTCTAGATAAAATAACATTGAGGATCTTGCCTGGATCCCCTTCCAACATAAGGCCGGCCAACCCTTTGCTGGATAGTACCAAATAAGATCACCCATTGATTGGGATTAACAACCGTACCAAAGAATACATGAGTTTATAGTGGAGACTCTAGATAGAGATGACCTTTTTTATAGCATTTCCGCTTGGAATGCTAACATTGTCTTCCAAATGTTGACATTATGCCAGCACTCATCCGTACAAGTCATTCAGGAGATGAACGAACCGAAGGTAGTACCTCTACCACACCCATTTTAGAATCACCCTCAGGGTTAGTAGCAAATATCCCTTGCATTTTAAAGTCTTCGCCTTTGACCTTGCCTTTACTATTTCCAATTTGAATGTTTACGTTAGTTCGAAGTGATTTTCTGATAACAACAAATATCCGATTCCGGTCTCTTCAAACCAACGTTCAATAATTTTAAGGGGTCAAGTTATTTATAGTGGACTATTCCATTATCAGGGTGTAAAAATTTACGTATGAACATATGTTCTATATGGTTAGATTATCATGACTCGCTTATCGAAATTAAACCCCATGTATTCATCATGTTCCCGAAGTGGGTATTTATAATAGGTACAAGTCGACCTACTTTCGGTAAAACTTGTCATCATTTTATTACAACTGCGTTAATTCATTTGGCTGCTTAATAACATGGACGAGAGATCCTTGGTTTTAAATTAATTTACTTAAACAAGTAAATTGTTTAAAAATAAATAATTGGTAGAGTTTAAAAGGGAACTTTAAAATAAATAGATTTTAATTAAATCATAAGTTTAATATCTAATTAAATTTTAATCAATGTTAATTAAATCAAAAATCATATTTTGAACTTTAGTTAATTTAAAATTATTTATAATTAAACTTTAATTTAAATAACATTCATTTAAGAAATTAAACCCTAATTAAATGCATAATTAACTTTTAATTAGATAATTGAATCTAATTAAATGATTGGTTAAAGTAAATAAACTAGATTAAAAAAATAGTTTTCTTCTATCTTAATTAAGTATCATTTAAAACTTACTTAATCAAAAATAATTAATTTAGTTAATAATTTCTTAAACTCTAATTACATAACCTAATTACTTAATTTATGAATTAAATAATAATTGCCCTAATTAATAAATTAAATTATTAAAACTTAGACTTTTGAATTACTTAATAAATTTGAAATGAATTTTCAAAAAAAAACCCAAAAGATAACACTTTAAAACTTGAGATCGTAAATTTTTCCGAACTACATCCATAGCGACTATCGCTATGAGCGTAGTTTGCTAGAATTGATTTCTAGGTGAAAACTTCACTTTAACTCTAGCTACATGTTTGAAAACACGGTTTTAAGAGTTTTGAAAACTTAAACAAAAGGTAAAAACTTGGAAAAGCATTTCAAAAATCCAAAGCTAGAAAAAGAGCTTTTTTTTCAAATCGGATCTCAAATCCTTGCGACTTTTCAAAGTGCTAACTTCACAACGTTTACATCACATATACTTGGTTTTGTTTCATAAACATGCTACCATCATATTATAACCAACCAATCAAATATCTATATTTAAACATATTATTTAACAACCAAATCACAAATCCAGGCTCGGCCATAAACATATAATCGTATAC
Organism: Allium cepa; assembly: GCA_030765085.1. NCBI lineage: Eukaryota > Viridiplantae > Streptophyta > Magnoliopsida > Asparagales > Amaryllidaceae > Allium > Allium cepa. Next base: position 418,002,544 of record CM060939.1, read on the forward strand.
CATCATGGTAATTTAACACAACAACCATTATACTTTCACAACATATAGTTCATCAAAATCAAGTATTTTTCTTTTCTAAAAACAAAAGTTTTACTTGTCGAAACTTTTTAAATTCAAGACGAACTTTTTCCAAAACTTGAAAACACTATAGAAATTTGTAAAAATTGAAACTTTTGGTTGCTCGAACACCTAGATGGGCTCGACCAAGGGGACTTTGTGCTCGGCCTCAGCCTTGTTGAGCTTGGCCATGGGGTGTTTAAATGTATGGTTGCTTGTAGTTTGGAAAAGAAGTGTTGTAGAAGATGTAGAAATGTTTTTATGATTTAAAAAGAAGCAGCAAAACGAAGTGGATTTTTTCCACTTTAATATTATAAAGAGGAAGCCATGGATGTTTTATCCAAGCTCTTAGGAATTTTAAAATGAAGAGGTAGGTGGTAAAATGAGAAACATGAAAGAGTAGTGGTATTTATAGGCTTAGGAAATTAATTAAAAATTATATAAGTGTTTTTACTTAATATATATGCATGTGTGCCTCTCCATACTCCTCCCTCCATTTTCATCCATACCTAGTATCCCCTCCCCCTCCTTGCACTATTCAAGCCATATTCCCTTGTACTTTTCTGTATATATGTTACGTGTATATATATATATATATGAAATAAAATTTTATTTTTACTTATATGTTTATATGTTTAAGTGGGCTAATATGTACATGCATATGTGCTTGTACATACCATGTTAAAATGGTTATATTGTGTGCATGAGTGTTTACAATAGTGTTATGGTATTTCGAGTAACTTTTAACCAATGAAAAATTAATATTTTGAAAAATAATTTCCAATCACATTTTCTGTTTCTCTATGAACTATAAATATTAGTAAATAAATTTTGAATAGATTTTATCATCATTAGTTATTATTTAAAATAGTTGTATTTTTTAATAAAAATCCATTTATTAATTATTTAAAAATATAATTAAATATCCTTTAAATAGCGATTAAATTCGGGATCATTACACTCTCCCCGTTAAAAGAATTTCGTTCTAAAATTAGAAAACAAGGAGATAATTCAAACTACGCAAAAAGCTATATATTTGTATCATAAAATACATACAAAGATATGTACTAAGCATCCATAGCAAACAGACATGCACCATACATACAACCTACGACTAGCTATCCTAATATCAACTCGGGATAGGCTTCTTTCATACGATCCACCATTCCCATGTGCAGTCACTTGGATTCTCACTCCATTAAATCTTGACTAGTCATGCCATCTTGTTATACAACCTCTTTTCATCCTGATCCACAACATAAATTGGATGTCTAACCACTGCAAGGTTCAGTTCTATTTCCAATTCCTCTTGAACAGATTGCTCCACAATCAAAGATGGGTTATGAACATACTTCCTCAAATGAGACACATAGAACACATTATGAACACCTGCCAATCTCTCTGGAAACTCGAACCTATAAGCAAGCAATCTGATCCTCTCAAGAACACGAAAAATTCCAACATACCTTGGAGCTAACTTCCCAGCCTTTTCAAATCTAACAACTCCTCTTATAGGTGAAAATTTTACAAACACCTAGTCTTCAACCATAATTTCTAAATCTCTTCGCCTCCTATCAGCATAAATCTTTTGGCAATCTTGGGCCTCCTTCATTCTTTTCTTAATCGTTGCAACTTTTCAGTAGCCTCTTGATCATGTCTGGTCCAAGTACTAGTCTATCTCTCGTCTCAACCCAACATGCTGGTGACTTGCATGATCTACCATATAGGGCTTCATAAGGTGCGATACCGATGCTCGCTTGGAAACTATTATTGTAGGAGAAATCAACCAAATGTAAATGATCCACCAAATTCCATAATACACGCTCTTAAGAGATCCTCTAAAATCTGATTCACTCGCTCCGTCTGTCCGTCTGTTTAGGGTGATATGCTTTGCTTAAGCTCAACTTTGTTCCTAGAGTTGTTTACAATGCTTTCCAAAATTGACTGGTAAATATAGGGTCTCGATCATTACTGTACTCATAGGAACTCCATGCAATTTGACTATCTTCCTCATAAAAATTTCAGCTAAAGAAGCAGCAGTCCTTGTTGGTTTCACCGGAATAAAATGTGCGCTCTTCATTAGCCAATACAAGATAACCCATACTCCTTCGTTTTCTTTTATGGTTCTGGAAAAACCATTGATAAAATCCATTGATATCATTTCCCATTTTCAATTAGGTATTTCCAAGGATTGTAATAGTATGGCTGTCTTTTGCTGACCGCCTTAGATTTGTTGATAGCACGAACACCTACTAACAAGGATAGAGATATCTCTCTTCATTCCCTTCCACCAAAACATCCGCCTCCTATCCATGTGCATCTTTGAGACATCTGGATGGATACTCAACTTAGAACTATGGCAATTTGACAAAAATTCCAGCCTATGACCGTTGAAATCCAGTACATAGATTCGTCCATTCATCCTCAAAACTCCTTGGTTATCAATTCAAAATCGGTACACTATCCCTCATCAACCTTCCTGATGATCGCCACTAAACTTATGTTCAATCTTTGCTCGCTCGCTATTCTTTCTAAGAGAGTCAAGGTAACCTCCAAAAGAGTCAAAAAAACATTCCTGCTTAAGGCATTCGCCACTACATTATCCTTTCTAGGCGTATAAAGAATATCCAAGTCATAAGCCGCTAGAAAATCTAACCACCTCTATTGCCTTAGATTCAGATCCTTCTAAGTAAAAAGATACTTCAGAGATTTATGGTCCATGAAGAGATCGAATTTTTCACCTAATTAAAGAAGGAAAACTTACTCTTAAAATCTCTAAATATTAGAAAGAAACTAAGAGGAATAGAAGGATCCTTACCTGGCAAGTAGTGTCTCCATATTTTAATGCAAAGACAAAATCCAGCAACTCCAAATCATGCGTAGGGTAGTTCTTCTCATGAGGATTTAACTGCCTGCTTACATACGTAATCACTCTACCATACTACATCACAATAGCTCCTATTCCACTACACAAACATCTGTGTAAACCGTGAACCCATTATTTCCATCTGGAACAGCCAAAATCGATGAACTAGTCAATCTCTTCTTTAATTCTAGAAATGCCTCTTCACACTTTGGAGTCCATATAAACTTCTCATCCTTCTTAGTCAGCTTAGTCAAATAGGAGGAAATCTTGGAATAATGAATAAACCTCATATAGAATCCAACCAAACCTAAGAAACTGCAAACTTCGGTAAGAGTCCGCGGTCGCTTCCTGTTAAGCCAAAAAATGGACCAACACCTTATATAAAGTGTGAAAGTACCAGCCCTGTTCATACAGAGCAATATTATAGAAAATAAATGTAAAAAGAGTAGATATAGTAAAAAGACAACAAGATTTTTATAGTGGTTCAACTGTTAATGAAGCCTACGTCCACTTTAAATCTTTCTCTTAACTGATTGTTGTTACAAGTTGAATTAGATCACAATATGATTGAATCCTCTAAGTTAGATCAACTCACAAGTACAAGAGTTCATTATAGAATCATAGTGAACCCCTAGACAATGATTGAATCTTCTAAGTTAGATCAACTCACAAGTACAAGAGTTCATTAGAGAATCATAGTGAAGCCCTAGATAATGATTGAATCTTCTAGGTTAAATCAACTCACAAGTACAAGAGTTCATTAGAGAATCATAGTGAACCCTTAGATAATTATTGCATGGGAGAAGAAGAGTGAAGAATAATCTCTGCAGATTTCTAGCAACCAGTCTAGAAGATTCTCTTTATGTTTTAGATAGGTGAGTATTTACAGGGGAATTCAGTGAGTATTGGACCAGAAGTCCAAGTGCAGAAAAGTCTAGTTGGTATGCTAAGTCATCACCGAAAATCTCAAATCAACCCGAGTCATTTCTATGGATTGCTAGCTATCCATAGGAGATGGATCACTAGCTATCCATAGGGGTTGGATCATTAGCTATTCATCAACTTATCATATTTTTCTACTAGAAGCCTTTACTTAGTGCTGTGAAGGAGCTTGGAAATTTTGAGGGCGATACGACCTATCTTAATGGATTGCTAGCTATCCATATGGGATGGATCACTGCCTATCCATCTGTTTAGCATATTTTGAGTGATCTTAGTTTGGTTTTCTTTCTATCTTTTGTTTAAGTGCCTTGTCCAAATATCAAGTCATTTAGAGTGCATCTGACCATCCATCTTCATAGTCATCTGGTCCAGAAGAATCGTCTATAACTCACTCAATACTTAACAAAATCACACAAAACTTCACACATATAATGTAGATGAGTAGGAGTTTCCCTTATGGATCATAGGTCATAAGGCCCAATGCTCATGGGTCGGACCTGATGGACCAAACTGGCCTAATTCGGTGAAGAATAGTCCATAACTCGCCCAAAACAAAAGAAACTAGATGAAACTTTACAGGTACTGTATTTAGGGTGGGTGAGACCTACACTACAAATTTCAAGTAGTGGGGCCCAACCTACGTGGATCGTTAGCGATCCATCTAGTTAGGACACTAGCGATCCATCAAACAACCTCTACATGATCCTATTTTTTCTATGAGCCTTTTTTATCTCTTCTAATTGTTCTTCTCAAATTTCATGTCGATCTGATTCAATATAAGCTCTCTAGGTCCATTTAAAGTTAGCCGCTTTTGTACAAACAGTTGAATCAGACGCGTCTTCACTTCTCGATCAAGATCGTTTGGCGTGCTATGAAACTTGGAAAATATTCTTAGAAGAGGTAGTAAATCATGATGCAAGAGGCTTTAACAACTCATGATGCTTCCTTTTGGGTCGCTAGCGATCCATGATGACGGATCATCAGCGATCCATCTACCTAGTGGATTTTTGACTTGTTTCTCTTAATTTCCATTGGCTTGTTCTTTTGGATGTCTTGTTTAAGTTTCAAGTTATTTTGGCTTAGTCTGGATGTTCTAACACTTGTTGAATTCTACTAGGTTAAAAAACCAATTAACATTTCCATTCCTGAATAGCTTCTACCTTCACTGGATCTATTGAAATATCTTCTCCTGTCATAATATGTCCTAAGAGTCTTACCTCTAATTTTCAAAAATGGCACTTAGAAAATATCGTGTAAAGACCCACCTTTTTGGAAGATTTAATTCGACAATAAACCACACATGTCTAACTCAAACCATTCAAAAGGACAGATTATCAATGGGGTTTAATAAGAAAATAAGAGAAAAGACGGAAAACAAAACACAGAATCTCATAGTGGAATGAAAAAACATAATAATCAAATAAACAGTCATGAAGTTGTTTTACAATATACATTTGGTTTCAATTTTACAACATAATCAGGCTATAATCAACAAACAAACCAAAATCATGCACGGAATAATAACAGTAAATACGGTCTAGCAAACTCCATCTTCATCTTCATGGAATAATGTCTTCAACATTGAAATACTCAGGCTGACCCAAGCATAATGAAAGACAAAATATTCGAGTCAGAACTAAAAGTTGTTATCAATAAAAAGTAAATACGAGTGCAGTATCTTCAGAGATGTTTAAGGAATTTTCCATCTCTTATCAAGTGTACAACGTGACTGCAATCGTCCAATCGTCCATTTTACATAACGTTTGGTTCTTTTAAATTTCAAGAACAAGTTAACTTCATATCAAAATATCAGATTTTCTTCAAAATCATTTCGAATTCAAAATAAGTCATACTTAAAAATATTCGTATTTAAATCAATGATTTAAATCTAAATAGCTCCCCTCGAAAACAGTTTGAAAATTGAAAATGGTTTTGAATAATTAAAATAGTTTGAATATTAAAAATAGTTTCGATAATTAAAATAGTTTTAATATTGAAAAATGGTTTGGAATGATTAAAATAGTTTTAATATTGAAAAATAGTTTGATTATTAAAAAAAATTATATATTAAAATAGTTTATATTAAAATTGTTTCTTTCTTTTACAACAATTTGAAGTCATGCTCCAAATCACAACGAAATCAATTTTTCAACTTCCAATTCAAGTCAACTTCATAATCAAATTTTAATTTAAATCAACCTAAATTAAAATGATTTCAAACTTTACTTCAAATTCAGTTTAACGGTTCTATTCAAACGGCTGAAAGTTTCAATTCAAATTCTAGTTTTGAAGCAATTTAGTTTAAATCCATTTCATATCTAAACTTTTAAATACCAATTTAAACCACTTTAATTAAAGTAAATTCAAAGTTTAAATTAAAATTTAAACCTTTAAAATAATTCACTTTCAATAAATTTAAATCATATCTCAATTTTGACTTTTAGGTTTCAAATTAAATCCTTAAACAATTTCATTAACATAGTTTCAATTTCAACACTTTAAATCTCGAACTAGAAAATAATTCAATTCATATTAATCAAAAATTTATTCTCTTTAGAACAATATCGTTTAAAAAAATCTAAATATAAGATTTAAATCCATTTAATTTAACCAAATCCGGCGCTCGTATACAATTTTCTACCTTATAGCCAAGTGATCGGTTACTTCAATTTTAATTACATGGATGGATATATATCATTTCAAGCCTATTTAAATGACATAGGTGTATATCATTTCCATATATTTCTTAGTTCATTTCAAATAATCCAAATGACAATTAATAGGATGTCTAATAATAAATAGGATAATACCAAAATAAATAACAACCATGAATCCAACATGTCAATCAATAGGCATCCAATTGCAATCAACATCCAAATCAACCAATATATCATACAATTACTAATTATTAATTGTCTGTATTTAACTAAAAATTATATTTCAATATTAATTTAAATGTCAATTCAATTCAATAAAAAATTTAAATTCAATTTAAATGTCAATTTAAACTACCAAACAACAACCAATAAAATTAATCCCCTTCTTGATTGCCAGCTTAGTTCCTAAATTTTGCTTTTGATTTGATTTTCTTAATTGCCTCCTTGTTATATATATATATATATATATATATATATATATATATAAAAGGTTTGAGAAAAGGAAGAAGATTTGAAAAGGGAGAATTGAAAAAGAAAAGGATTAAAACAAGAAGAACTGAAAATGAAAGAGAAGATCAAGATTTGAAAAGGAAGAAGAAAGTTTGAAAAAGGAAAAAATTTGAAGAGGAAGAAGATTTAAAAAAAAAATTGAGAGAGAAGAAGAAGATTTAAAGAGGAAAAAGAAAAAAAGACTAGAATGGAGGCTAGGTTTTCATTTGCATCATATATTATTTATAAGGTTAGAGTTAGGATAAAGGCCATTGAAATTTGAAAAGAGAGGCTGATGTTAATTAGAAATAAATGAAATGAAGGTTCAGGAAATGAAGTTTGAAAATGAACGAAAATGTAATAAAGTAAATATGAACAAACTAGGTATTGCAATAAAGCAAATATGAACAGCCTTTGTTAAAGTAGCAGGTATTAAAAAGATGAAAGAAAGAATCAAAAATATGAAAAGTAATTCACGTTTTGGAAATGAAAAGCCTTCAGACAATGTAAATGGAAAGGATTAATGGAATAAATGAGGAAATGATGAAAAGAGTGTATCAATTATTAATTAGAAAGGGAATGAACGGATCAACTCTACACTATAAACAAACTTTTGAAATTCAAATTTCAAAAACATTTGTTCACTCAAATAATTTTGTTAACCCTAAACAGACTAAAATTGACATCCATTAAAGATTTAATTAACACACGATAAATGAAAATAAATTCTGTAAATAAATTTGTGCAATTAATTAGGAGGATACAACATTAAAAATATTACAGCATAAATAAGGTAATATAAACAGGTGTATGAATATGTCTATGTACTTCTTTATCGCCACTTATAGTTTACATTCACAAATAAAAGGTATGAAAATAATTCATATAAGGAGGCAATGATTGTAAGAGTAAATTAGAAGAGTGGAGATGGAAAGATAAATTATGTTGCAATTAAAATCTAATCAAGTCGAAATGAAAAGGAAATAGTCAAGTATAAATATATTTTACCTCTTTACAATATCCTATTTACATTTAATTTAATAGCGTATGAGATTTCAAATCTAAATAATTGATTTTCTAATTATACAATTGGATCTGAAACATAAGTTTATATTTAGGTATAAATATATATGTAGTAAAATAAAAGTAAATTTGAAACAAATTTGAGTACTTATAATTTGAACATAATATTTCTTAATGAAATACTCATTATATTTTTAACACAAAACGTAAGTTCCACATATCACTAATTAATTACCATTTACTTCTATTTCTTATTAATGGCAAGATTTAATTGCAGTAATTAAATCTCAAAACATACCCTAATACTGGGAAAATAATTAATCCAATTGTTTTCCTTTGAAATCTAATTTTTCATGTTTAACCTAAGATTTAAATACTAACTTAATTCCAACATTTGATTACAACCATAATAAAATTCTAGTTCCATATTAACTGAAATATTTAATTACACTAATTTTAATTGATTACAAAATTAAATTTTAGAATGGATTAGCTAAATAAGTAAGAAATAAACTAATCGTTCAATTGAATATCTATATATTTGTTGTTTACAAAAGAAGGTTTATAAATTTACATACCAAATAACTTATTTCTTATTCTGAGTTGAAACCAGTTTCAGTTAAATACCATATGATTTCTCCTTTAATACATCATTTATTTTATTCCTTATTAAACTTTACAATTATATCCAAATTAAACTTTACAAGTATATTCCAGTTAGAGATAAACATTCATTTTATTCTTTACAACATTAACATTTGTTATATCAAATATTGTTGTTAACATGCAACCCAACATTGTTTTACATCAATAAATCATAAATTTTGAATTTCTAAAAATTTTGAATTTCATTGTCTTATTTATTTAATATTTTTAATTGTCAAAAGTATGGGTCATTACATTTCGCCTTAAGGACAAGTCTCCTCAGTGTGTAACGACCCAGAATTTTATTAAATTAAAATATGAATATTTAATTAATTTTAAATATTAATAAGTGAAATTTATAAGTCGAATAAATTTTATTTCGAATAATTGGATTTAAATTGAATAATTAAATCAATAATTAATATGTGAAATTATGGAAATAATTGAAAATTTGGGTTAAATATGATTGTAAATGATTTGTAAAATTTTATTTTATCATGTTGAAGTTAGAATGATATTTTAGAACTTTTAAAATCGAATTAAAAGTTAAATTGTGAAAATTGAATATTTTAATATTTAATTACCGACTAAAAATAGCCAATTTTTGAACAGTCTCAGAATTGAACGAAACCAGTTCCATTGAATCCGTAATAGTTAGTTATTACCGGATTTCAATTTTCGTAGCAATCGGAGCTATCGTTTGATCGTGGCAGCTCGAAACGCATCGAATTATTTTTAATTTTAATTTGGCGAGTTAAAATAGCCATTTTTCAAAAAGTCTCGGATTTCAACGAAACCAGTTTCATCGGATCCGTAATGTGATATTATTGTAAGGTTTCAAATTTCAAGTCAATTGGATTTACCGTTTGTCCGGTACAAATTAAAACGCCTAGAAAATCGTTTAAATCGGTTTAATTTAAATGGATCGTTTGTTGCCATATCTCGCACAGATGACCGAATTAGCTTCCGAAACCTGTTCCATTGTGTCCGGAACGCGGGATAAACCATAGGAACGTCGGTCACAGCGCGTAAATCGGAGTTTGGAAAACCCGGATGAATAGTGTTTCGATCGATTTCCTATAAATAGCCCCTTCACTCTAAAAAAAATAATAAAAAAAATTAAAAACCCTAGCTCTTAACAGGCCGCCGCCCCCTCCTTTTCAACGTCCAGGAAGCAATGTTCTTCCTCCTCCAATTACTCCAAATCCGTCGACAATTAGGCAAAAGTTTCAACTGCAAAAATGTAGAGAGTGTCGAGAACTAGCATCTCAACGGTGGAGATGTGGAATGGAGGTTCGACGTGAACGCTGGAGTGGCGCGTTTGGCTGCATCTCGTGCACGTTTTTTGAGCATTATAGGCGACCGAGCTCGAAGCTCTTCAGGCTGTGGGTGACTCTCGGGGAGGCGCATGGGGTAGTGGTCTTTGATCGAGCTAGAAGTCGTCGAGGAGGTGGCAAAAATTGCAAGGGGGATGGCGGCCGTGGGTTCGAGCAAGCTTGGGGAGTTACGCGAGGGGAAGAAGATACTGCGCACGGCTCTGATGTGATCAAGGAGAAATCAATGGCTGTAAATAGTTTAGGTTTAAAATTAAAATTTAAGTTGTAAATTAATTATCTTTTAATTCGTGTAAACTTCAAATTATCATAACTTTTTCATACGAGGTCGGAAAATTCCGAAAGGAGTTGCGTTGGCTTCGTATGGACGAGCACTACGCGATGGAGTTGGATTGGAGTCGTTTGGAGTCAGTGAGAATTTCGGGTAAAATTAAACGCGCGTTTAATTTTATTCGAAATAAAAGCTAAAACGGAATTGAAATCAAGGTGAGAACTTCTCACTCAATCGAATCGGTTTCGATTATATTTTAAATGGTTAGATCTAAAATATCTGAATGCATGTTTGAATGATGATTGTTATCTATTGATTGTTAAAATAGACATTATGCGCCGTTAGTAAGCGGATGTTATTTATTAAAAACATATACCGCGAATATTTCATAAACAGTGAAATTGGTATTATATATAATATCAATATATATATATTGGCATATGTATATATTGCAGTTGTTGATTTCCCGCATTTTTTTAGCGGATGAGACCCTATTGCGCCGTCTATTAAGCGAATAATATTATAAATCCCATATACCGCGATAATTCCGTACTGGAGCGGAATTGGTATTGTGCTAATGTTTGTGATGCAGGAAACAGGTTGGAGGGATCCAACTGGATTCCTCAACTGTATTGATTTATTTACAGATATTTTGATATTTGTTGATTATCATATCGATATATGATATTTTGATGTCGTGATTGACTATTTGGTGATGTTACATCATCGGATCGATTTTAAAGTTTAAAAATAATGGTTTTTGATTTTTAAAAGGATTTTTAAAGAGATTTTGAAAGTATATGTTTTATTTGAAATTTTGAATTGATTTATTTTAAATAAATTAACGTTATAAGTTTAATGTTATAAAAGTTATAATTTTTGTAAAATATAACCAAATTAAGATTTTTGGAAATAAATAGTTAATTAATTTATTAATTGGTTTAAATTAGGATTTTTGAATCATTATAAACGATTTATATAAAAGATTTAAAATATTGATATTTATGGATAAAAAATTAAGGAATTGTGAAACCCGTTTTATAAGTGTTAAAAAGAAATATAAATGGATTTTATAAGTGAATGAAGATTTATAGATTTATAAATCGTGAAGTTATAAATATAAATAGGTTTTGTAAAATAAAAGATTTATAAGAGATTAGCTTATAAATCGGATTTTGGCATTTAAAATGAGATATAAAAAGGGTTTTTATAAATAGAAGTTTATAAAAATATAAATGGAGTTTATAAACGTTGTTTATAAATCCGAAATCAATTGAATTTGATAAGTTGGATATAGGAATATATGAAAAGAATTATATTCACGATTTTGGACAGTGAATATATTATTAAATGAAATGGATATGTTCTCGGGAAAGGAACATTATGAAATGAAGTTAATGATTTTAAAGACGTTTAAAATGCATTAAGTATCGAATACATAGATTTCAACATTCATTGTTGAAATAGACGTTTTCGAGAATTAGAAGGAAATGGTGGACTATAACACTGTTGTTATAGTAAATGGTTTCCGAAAGGAAATGTTTTGTATAGTATTGGGATTTATATATCTATTTAAACTTTAATCCCTATGCTAGTGATTTTTGGGTCGTCGTAACGATGTTTTACGCAACATTCGTTTTAGCCCAAATAAATGTGTTAAGAGAATGATTTCCTTAAAGAATGAAATATATACTAAATTTTGATTTAAGTATATTTAATATTTTCAAATGTTGAAAATAAATAGATTTGGGATGTACTTATTTTTATTTAAATAAGTATGGAAATATTTTTCCAATGTGAAATGAACGTTTGAGAATTTATCTTTTTAAAGATAAATTGAAAATGAATATTGAAAATCGATTGAAAATCGTATATCATAGATATTTTGGGATTATAAATTCACTATGGAATTTATAAAAGAAAGGGGAAATTAGTTTAAAAATAAACGTTGATTTATTTTTAAAGTGTGGGAATAAATTTACGGATTTGGAACGTAAATATAAAGTAAATCGTTAAGGATTTATTTAATTGGTTTAAATGAACCATGTTGAAATGAAAATAATTCCGAGTAAGGAAAAGTGATTTGAAGAATTGTTTTCAAACGTTTGAAGTGTGGGAAAGTTTATATCTAGTAAAGATATTTTGGAAAGTAAATAATTTGGGAAATTATTTGGATTTGGTGATGTTGAACACGCCTATTGATAGTTAAATAATCCGACTATCAATATTTACCTTTAAATAGGTATTTGTTGTGAATTGTTGAATTTGAATGCCACACTTATTTTTGAATAAGCGCTCACTATTCGGGTTAGCCGGGAAAGGACCTTGGGGTCGTATAACCCATTCCGAGTATGTGATACGTCGTTATGGATTGCATTTGATGACCGGTGTTGAAGACCAGGTATTTGTGAAAACGGAAGGATTACCGTCGAGTTACTCTACATCGGCTGATCTCCGATATAGAGGTTTTATCACCCTTAGTGACGGGAAGTCCGGTCATGATTAGTGAATATCCGGATTGCAAGGACTTCTTTGTAAGTGCCTTCGGTTCTGTTCGATCCCGGAACAGACTTGTATGATTGTATGTCTGACATTATAAGTTGAGATATAAAGCTGATTTCTTTCAAATGTATTTCTGTTGGTGGCGGAGAATTTATTCTTTTAGCTTAACACCCTTCTCTGAGACGTACGAGCTCAGAGGTTATATAGTTGAAGGTTATTAGTGATGTACTCCCAATTTGGTAGTGGGGCATGCAGAGTGTTGCTGTGAAATGATCATTGTGTTGATCATTTGTGATAGTATCATTTATTTGATCGTTTATCTTTGTGATCATTTCTATGATCATTTGTGGACCCAAAGCATGGCTTTTGTATAAAGTATGTTTTTGTGGACGAGACTTCGTCGGACCTCACACCCCGGAAATGGTCAAAACAGGAAGGATGCGGCAAGGTTATTAGGGGTAGCGCCCTTTAGTGTATGTCATTCCTTCTGGATAGAGGTGGTATCATGGTATGGAGCCCAGATATTTAACCTATGTTGTTACTGCATATTTTGTGGTTGTTGGAAATCGAGGATCCTCGGATAGATCGGTTACGATCGGGGGATGACATATTCGTGTCAGTAGTTACCCAGTTAGGGGTAACCCGGCCTTGTGTTGGCAGAGATCCGGTTTGGTTCTCGGGACGTCATTCCAGAGGCGTTTCCATGTGGCAATGGGAAGTTCCTTGGCCTGACCATTTGTAGGAAATCCAAAGAAACAATACGATCTTGTACGGTTTTAGTTGTAGAACCTACCATTCACTTATGGTGGCGCCCCACTGTTTGGATGATAGCTATAGTAGGCATACGATAATGGTCGTATGTTGGCTAAGATTTATATCTTTACTTTCGAAATGAATTTTTCCTACACTATGCACTAGTAATAATATCAAATGTTCTTTTTAATGCGTATCAAGCATCTTTGACTATCATAAGGAGAAATCTCCTCTGATTCTGCGTTTGCATTGTGTGTGTGTGCGGGAGGCCTTATGGTAGTCTCATTTTTAAAAGCATTGCGAATTGACTTTAAAAATATTCCTCTATTTTGATTTTAAAGTAAATAAACTGTTTTGAGTTCTCACACCAGTCACATGACTGACTCGGAGTTTATTGTTTTCGTTCCTAAACTCTGGGTGCCCACCAATTTCCACACGGGCAGTCAAGAGTTAGGTTTATCAGGATATTCTGGATATTCAGGAGTTGCTGGAGGCAAGCTGGATGGCATGGCGTATTACTAGTATATAGTATTTCTTTTTCCGCTGCATTGTTGTTGTTGTATGTTGTTGTACACTCTGATGATTTGATGAAATGAAATGTAATGTAATAACTGATATAGTTCTTTGTTTAAAGATTATTCATTTATTATTATATGTTGTTCCGTTGCGAATTATGAGATTCTGATGTTGTTCTGTTATTTCTTCTGTTCTGTTCTATCTTTTTCTATCTTCTTCTACCTCTTTCTTTTTCTTAAACCATAACATTTCGGATTTCCGGCCTTCGATTTCTCGGCAGTCGATAAAGTGAGTATCGATGTTGAATTTTCGAAAGTCGAAATTCTCGGGACGTTACATTTGGTATCAGAGCATATGGTTAAGCGACAACCATGGTTCTGTTGGATATTACTCATTAGAGATAGAGTTAGTAGTACTCTAGAATGAGTTTGAGTGTAATAATAGATATGAGTGCGTATTTGTTAGTGAATATAAAATTGTTTTATATTGTGATGATTGGTTTATTGAGTGGCATATGAACTTTCGTCAGCGTGGTCTGCAAAACTATGCCAAAGGGGTTTCTAAACACTTGAATAGAACAATTCGACACAATATTGTTTTGAAATTGGGTAAATAAAATAATTTTACCTTGATTATATTTTTATATATAAAAGAATAATTTTTCAGAATTATTAAAGTGTATATATAAGTAGATTGTTGGTTGTTTGAATAATCTAAATAAGAGAATAATTGTATAAGTAAAAAGAATTATAAGTATGAAATTATAATTAAAGTGATTTACAATTGTGAAATAAACTTATATATATATAAGAAGTGAAACTATATGGATATATTTATGAATATGAGTTGTAAATAAAAATGAATTTAAAGTTAAATGGAAAATTTACTTTAGAATTTGGAATCTGAATTGATTTATAAGTGGGAATTCAAGTTAACTAAAACCAAGTGATGTTTGTAAAATGGAATATAACTTAAGTGAAGTTGAATAAATTGGAATGGAAATCAATTTAATGTTAAACCAAATGGAATTAAATGTGTTGAACCAAGTTTGATGTAAAGTGAATAAATTTGGTTGTATTGATTAAACATTGGTTGTTATTTGATTGTTGATTGATTGTATATAAATTCATTAAGTGTTAATGAAATTGAATTAGCGAAATTGGAAGCTATGTAATTGAATTCAAATTGGAAGTAAAATAAATTTGAATAGAATTGAAAGTGAATTGGATTTAAATTAGTAAATGTTAACTAATTGAATTGAGAATGAATGTAGATAAAATCCAATGTAAACAAATCAAATGTGATTAAAATTGAAAACCAATTCATTGGATATTAATGAGAATATGAATGAATATTTAGTTGATTGATGGTTTCATTTGTTGCTTTAGTTGCATTTGCTATATTATATAGTTGTTATGTTGCTATATGTTGTATATTGATACTATTTTCATATATGCATGTTCTCATGCTGTTTGTTGAGTGTTTAGTAGGTGCGGATCGCGTTTGCTTCGCATTTGGAGCTCGCTTTCGCGCTATATTAGCCGTATATGCTCGCTAATAAAATATAAGGTACATATCTCGGATTAAATATCGTACTTTTACACTTTTTTCCCTTCGGGATGCCTCATTACTTGATGAGACGTATATTTGTGATATATATACTGTCATTTTTTTTTTCGGATCGAGCCGCGCAAAGGAGACTATGGCGAATTTTTTCGAAAATTTAAGGCGTTAGAAAAAATTGGGAAAATTTTGAAAACTTTAATTTTGATTTAGAGTTGAAAGTTAAACAATGGTAGTTGGTTTTGAAAAGATAACTAAGTATGATTTGAAAACTTAGTAAAGTATGGTAAGAAGTTTAATTATGGATTTTGGGAAAATTAATAGATTCTGTAACTTTTCTTACTTTATAATTTCGAGGAAGAAATTCTTTTAAGGGGGGAAGATTGTAACGACCCAGAATTTTATTAAATTAAAATATGAATATTTAATTAATTTTAAATATTAATAAGTGAAATTTATAAGTCGAATAAATTTTATTTCGAATAATTGGATTTAAATTGAATAATTAAATCAATAATTAATATGTGAAATTATGGAAATAATTGAAAATTTGGGTTAAATATGATTGTAAATGATTTGTAAAATTTTATTTTATCATGTTGAAGTTAGAATGATATTTTAGAACTTTTAAAATCGAATTAAAAGTTAAATTGTGAAAATTGAATATTTTAATATTTAATTACCGACTAAAAATAGCCAATTTTTGAACAGTCTCAGAATTGAACGAAACCAGTTCCATTGAATCCGTAATAGTTAGTTATTACCGGATTTCAATTTTCGTAGCAATCGGAGCTATCGTTTGATCGTGGCAGCTCGAAACGCATCGAATTATTTTTAATTTTAATTTGGCGAGTTAAAATAGCCATTTTTCAAAAAGTCTCGGATTTCGAAGAAACCAGTTTCATCGGATCCATAATGTGATATTATTGTAAGGTTTCAAATTTCAAGTCAATTGGATTTACCGTTTGTCCGGTACAAATTAAAACGCCTAGAAAATCGTTTAAATCGGTTTAATTTAAATCGATCGTTTGTTGCCATATCTCGCACAGATGACCGACTTAGCTTCCGAAACCTGTTCCATTGTGTCCGGAACGCGGGATAAACCCTAGAAACGTCGGTCACGGCGCGTAAATCGGAGTTTGGAAAACCCGGATGAATAGTGTTTCGATCGATTTCCTATAAATAGCCCCTTCACTCTAAAAAAAAATTAAAAAAAAAATTAAAAACCCTAGCTCTTAACAGGCCGCCGCCCCCTCCTTTTCAACGGCCAGGAAGCAATGTTCTTCCTCCTCCAATTACTCCAAATCCGTCGACAATTAGGCAAAAGTTTCAACTGCAAAAATGTAGAGAGTGTCGAGAACTAGCATCTCAACGGTGGAGATGTGGAATGGAGGTTCGACGTGAACGCTGGAGTGGCGCGTTCGGCTGCAGCTCGTGCACGTTTTTCGAGCATTATAGGCGACCGAGCTCGAAGCTCTTCAGGCTGTGGGTGACTCTGGGGGAGGCGCGCAGGGTAGTGGTCTTTGATCGAGCTAGAAGTCGTCGAGGAGGTGGCAAAAATTGCAAGGGGGATGGCGGCCGTGGGTTCGAGCAAGCTTGGGGAGTTACGCGAGGGGAAGAAGATACTGCGCACGGCTCTGATGTGATCAAGGAGAAATCAACGGCTGTAAATAGTTTAGGTTTAAAATTAAAATTTAAGTTGTAAATTAATTATCTTTTAATTCGTGTAAACTTCAAATTATCATAACTTTTTCATACGAGGTCGGAAAATTCCGAAACGAGTTGCGTTGGCTTCGTATGGACGAGCACTACGCGATGGAGTTGGATTGGAGTCGTTTGGAGTCAGTGAGAATTTCGGGTAAAATTAAACGCGCGTTTAATTTTATTCGAAATAAAAGCTAAAACGGAATTGAAATCAAGGTGAGAACTTCTCACTCAATCGAATCGGTTTCGATTATATTTTAAATAGTTAGATTTAAAATATCTGAATGCATGTTTGAATGATGATTGTTATCTATTGATTGTTAAAATAGACATTATGCGCCGTTAGTAAGCGGATGTTATTTATTAAAAACATATACCGCGAATATTTCATAAACAGTGAAATTGGTATTATATATAATATCAATATATATATATTGGCATATGTATATATTGCAGTTGTTGATTTCCCGCATTTTTTTAGCGGATGAGACCCTATTGCGCCGTCTATTAAGCGGATAATATTATAAATCCCATATACCACGATAATTCCGTACTGGAGCGGAATTGGTATTATGCTAATGTTTGTGATGCAGGAAACAGGTTGGAGGGATCCAACTGGATTCCTCAACTGTATTGATTTATTTACAGATATTTTGATATTTGTTGATTATCATATCGATATATGATATTTGGATGTCGTGATTGACTATTTGGTGATGTTACATCATCGGATCGATTTTAAAGTTTAAAAATAATGGTTTTTGATTTTTAAAAGGATTTTTAAAGAGATTTTGAAAGTATATGTTTTATTTGAAATTTTGAATTGATTTATTTTAAATAAATTAACGTTATAAGTTTAATGTTATAAAAGTTATAATTTTTGTAAAATATAACCAAATTAAGATTTTTGGAAATAAATAGTTAATTAATTTATTAATTGGTTCAAATTAGGATTTTTGAATCATTATAAACGATTTATATAAAAGATTTAAAATATTGATATTTATGGATAAAAAAAATATAGGAATTGTGAAACCCGTTTTATAAGAGTTAAAAAGAAATATAAATGGATTTTATAAGTGAATGAAGATTTATAGATTTATAAATCGTGAAGTTATAAATATAAATAGGTTTTGTAAAATAAAAGATTTATAAGAGATTAGCTTATAAATCGGATTTTGGCATTTAAAATGAGATATAAAAAGGGTTTTTATAAATAGAAGTTTATAAAAATATAAATGGAGTTTATAAACGTTGTTTATAAATCCGAAATCAATTGAATTTGATAAGTTGGATATAGGAATATATGAAAAGAATTATATTCACGATTTTGGACAGTGAATATATTATTAAATGAAATCGATATGTTCTCGGGAAAGGAACATTATGAAATGAAGTTAATGATTTTAAAGACGTTTAAAATGCATTAAGTATCGAATACATAGATTTCAACATTCATTGTTGAAATAGACGTTTTCGAGAATTAGAAGGAAATGGTGGACTATAACACTGTTGTTATAGTAAATGGTTTCCGAAAGGAAATGTTTTGTATAGTATTGGGATTTATATATCTATTTAAACTTTAATCCCTATACTAGTGATTTTTGGGTCGTCGTAACGATGTTTTACGCAACATTCGTTTTAGCCCAAATAAATGTGTTAAGAGAATGATTTCCTTAAAGAATGAAATATATACTAAATTTTGATTTAAGTATATTGAATATTTTAAATGTTGAAAATAAATAGATTTGGGATGTACTTATTTTTATTTAAATAAGTATGGAAATATTTTTCCAATGTGAAATGAACGTTTGAGAATTTATCTTTTTAAAGATAAATTGAAAATGAATATTGAAAATCGATTGAAAATCGTATATCATAGATATTTTGGGATTATAAATTCACTATGGAATTTATAAAAGAAAGGGGAAATTAGTTTAAAAATAAACGTTGATTTATTTTTAAAGTGTGGGAATAAATTTACGGATTTGGAACGTAAATATAAAGTAAATCGTTAAGGATTTATTTAATTGGTTTAAATGAACCATGTTGAAATGAAAATAATTCCGAGTAAGGAAAAGTGATTTGAAGAATTGTTTTCAAATGTTTGAAGTGTGGGAAAGTTTATATCTAGTAAAGATATTTTGGAAAGTAAATAATTTGGGAAATTATTTGGATTTGGTGATGTTGAACACGCCTATTGATAGTTAAATAATCCGACTATCAATATTTACCTTTAAATAGGTATTTGTTGTGAATTGTTGAATTTGAATGCCACACTTATTTTTGAATAAGCGCTCACTATTCGGGTTAGCCGGGAAAGGACCTTGGGGTCGTATAACCCATTCCGAGTATGTGATACGTCGTTATGGATTGCATTTGATGACCGGTGTTGAAGACCGGGTATTTGTGAAAACGGAAGGATTACCGTCGAGTTACTCTACATCGGCTGATCTCCGATATAGAGGTTTTATCACCCTTAGTGACGGGAAGTCCGGTCGTGATTAGTGAATATCCGGATTGCAAGGACTTCTTTGTAAGTGCCTTCGGTTCTGTTCGATCCCGGAACAGACTTGTATGATTGTATGTCTGACATTATAAGTTGAGATATAAAGCTGATTTCTTTCAAATGTATTTCTGTTGGTGGCGGAGAATTTATTCTTTTAGCTTAACACCCTTCTCTGAGACGTACGAGCTCAGAGGTTATATAGTTGAAGGTTATTAGTGATATACTCCCAATTTGGTAGTGTGGCATGCAGAGTGTTGCTGTGAAATGATCATTGTGTTGATCATTTGTGATAGGATCATTTATTTGATCGTTTATCTTTGTGATCATTTCTATGATCATTTGTGGACCCAAAGCATGGCTTTTGTATAAAGTATGTTTTTGTGGACGAGACTTCGTCGGACCTCACACCCCGGAAATGGTCAAAACAGGAAGGATGCGGCAAGGTTATTAGGGGTAGCGCCCTTTAGTGTATGTCATTCCTTCTGGATAGAGGTGGTATCATGGTATGGAGCCCAGATATTTAACCTATGTTGTTACTGCATATTTTGTGGTTGTTGGAAATCGAGGATCCTCGGATAGATCGGTTACGATCGGGGGATGACATATTCGTGTCAGTAGTTACCCAGTTAGGGGTAACCCGGCCTTGTGTTGGCAGAGATCCGGTTTGGTTCTCGGGACGTCATTCCAGAGGCGTTTCCATGTGGCAATGGGAAGTTCCTTGGCCTGACCATTTGTAGGAAATCCAAAGAAACAATACGATCTTGTACGGTTTTAGTTGTAGAACCTATCATTCACTTATGGTGGCGCCCCACTGTTTGGATGATAGCTATAGTAGGCATACGATAATGGTCGTATGTTGGCTAAGATTTATATCTTTACTTTCGAAATGAATTTTTCCTACACTATGCACTAGTAATAATATCAAATGTTCTTTTTAATGCGTATCAAGCATCTTTGACTATCATAAGGAGAAATCTCCTCTGATTCTGCGTTTGCATTGTGTGTGTGTGCGGGAGGCCTTATGGTAGTCTCATTTTTAAAAGCATTGCGAATTGACTTTCAAAATATTCCTCTATTTTGATTTTAAAGTAAATAAACTGTTTTGAGTTCTCACACCAGTCACATGACTGACTCGGAGTTTATTGTTTTCGTTCCTAAACTCTGGGTGCCCACCAATTTCCACACGGGCAGTCAAGAGTTAGGTTTATCAGGATATTCTGGATATTCAGGAGTTGCTGGAGGCAAGCTGGATGGCATGGCGTATTACTAGTATATAGTATTTCTTTTTCCGCTGCATTGTTGTTGTTGTATGTTGTTGTACACTCTGATGATTTGATGAAATGAAATGTAATGTAATAACTGATATAGTTCTTTGTTTAAAGATTATTCATTTATTGTTATATGTTGTTCCGCTGTGAATTGTGAGATTCTGATGTTGTTCTGTTATTTCTTCTGTTCTGTTCTATCTTTTTCTATCTTCTTCTACCTCTTTCTTTTTCTTAAACCATAACATTTCGGGTTTCCGGCCTTCGATTTCTCGGCAGTCGATAAAGTGAGTATCGATGTTGAATTTTCGAAAGTCGAAAATTCTCGGGACGTTATACAATGTCTCCAACACCACTTCTAAATGATGTCTATGCTCCTCCTCAGATTTGAAGTAAATAAGGATGTCGTCGATGAAAACTAACAACTAACACAAACTTGTTAAGAACATCTTGGAAAACACGACTCATGTGATCTACGAAGTATGCAGGTCAATTGATTAGCCCGAAAGGCATAACCAACCACTTAAAGAAACATTCGGAGCCTCTAAACCAGTTAAGGGTATACTGTTTTCGACAACCCTTAATTGATTAAATCAAGCAGCTAGATCCATCTGAGAAAATACTATAGCTCCATGAAGTTGATCAAAAAGATCATCGGTGCGAGGTAAGGGATAATTGTTCCTTATGGTCAATTTATTCAACTTCCTGTAGTCCATGCACAACCTTAAAGATCCATCATACTTAGCCGCAAACACCACAACAAATCCCCAACTCGAACGACTGGGTCTAATCAATCCTCTCCTTAACGGGTCCTAGGTTTAACTTACCAACTCCTCTCTCCCTCATAGACATCCTTCGCTTAGGTTGAACTACAGGCTTTACACCAGGGACCAAATCAATGCGAAACTCTATCTCTCGTTGTGGGGGTAAACTTTTAACTTCTTCAAATACATTGGAAAAATTCTTAACAACTTCAATAGACCCTAGATTTTCTTGGGATGCCTTCAGGGAATACAAGAAACTACATATATGAATATCGAGTTCCTTGCATGATACTTTAGCAACTCTTCCCAAATTGGTTACTAATGATACAGTTCTTTCATTACAATCTAAAACAGCTCCATATTTCTATAACCAATCCGTACTAAGAATAATGTCAAATCCCTTAAAGACTAAGACATACAGGTCGCAAGAAATGATGAGAAAAGTAAGAAATTGGCACATCTTCACAAATCATATTCAAATGGGTTACACCACCTATGGGTTTAGACACGCATATAGCTTTTTTTTTACAATACTAGGAATAAGATGAAATTTTCATAATGATTCACAAGAGATAAAACTATGAGAGGTACAAGTATCAAATAAAGATGGAACAAAAATACCATTAATCGGTAAGGTGCCTTCAAGGATGCCTTTTTCCTTCACATTCGTTGAAGTGGATGGTTCATTCTTAATGGCGTACACCTCGGGTTGTTGCACCATCTTCACCGGTGGGAAGTCCTTTACCATATGCCCGGGTTGATGGCAATTAAAATAAAGAGTCTTCTGAACCATCGAAGAGATGGGTCCACCTTACTCCTTTGGAACTTCCCGACTAAGATAATACATGGCAATATTTCATTTCTGCTTGCAAATATAACAACCACTATCCTTAGTCTTGCCTCCTTGACCTTCTCCCTGTTTCCCATTTCCTTGATTCTTCCAAGTTGGGTTAAAATTCCTCTTGTTAGAACCATTTCCACTGGTATTTCGACTAGGTACTACAGGAGTAGGCTTCTTCTTTTCCAAGGCCTCGTACCTTAGAGCCATATCAAACTAAATATACAAAAGTGCCTTCAAGACGAGCAGCCATTTGAAAGTCTATGAGGTGGATCCTGTAATGTATATGCAAGTATATGTGATAAAATATATGATGCAACTAAAACAATATTAATCTTAGTAAATATAGAATAAACATACCAGGATTTTATACTGGTTTGGACCTCCCGTTCTACGTCCATACCCGAAGCTCCCCTTCGGAATTCTACTATCAAACACCCTCGCTTCGTCCGAAGGAATAGGCTTGGTTACAATAAGTTGTTCTTGTCAAATGTGTGCTGTGGTATAACACGGATGTTGACCTATTAGTACAATTGCTCCCAATATACCTCTAAGGAATATTATCTATGGGAAACTGTGTATATGGAAGTGTGGATACAAGTAAGAATTGCTAGAGTGCAGAGATCAAGAATAGAGTATAGAATCAGAAGGCAAAAGTGAGAAAGGTAAGTAAGTTTAGTGTTGTTCTCTTGATTCTTGATGCTATATATAGTTGTAGATAGATATCTTGAGTAGTTACATCCGTTAACGAGTGCTCTATAGTTGCTTCTGTTGATGATGAAGAGTTGCAGCGAAGAGAAGCGGAGATGTCCATTCGAATATGGCAATTGAAGTTCTTATTTGGAATCCGAGTTCGAAATCAGACGTCTGGGATATCTTTCAGATGTCTGATACTATATATATTTTTGAATATAGTAGTAGACCAGACGTCTGAGTGCAATAGCCAGACATCTGGTTCAGCCTGTTTGTTGTTCCAGAGAACTGTTTCAGACATCTGGCTTGTGCACCCAGACGTCTGATATTGTGCATATCAGTTTTTGTGCTTCTTTGTTCCTATCGACTTGTAGTCTCTTGTAGTGTCTTTTGAGCCTTGTTCTTGTTTTTCTAGTGATGTTGTTCTAGCAAGTACCTGTATATATAAATATATATGTATATTCGATTTCCATTGTATAGTTGTTGTCATCGAAACCGTAGATTTGATTTCCTAATAATCTCCCCTTTTTTGATGATGACAACTATACAATGTACTTATAATTTTATAAATCTCCCCCTGAATATGTGCTTTCCATTATTTATTATGTTGTTTATTATTTGTCCACCTTTGGCATTATCAAAAAGAAATAATAATTTTTAGTCGTAGATATCATGTTCATACCATTTATTATTTACCAATCGTTGTAAGGTTACATGAGTATACATAGAAATAACACACCAAAAAGCAATTTTCATTAACCATATTTATCGATTGCATAGATTTTTTTATCATTTTTATACAAAAGATGGATCTTAAAAAATCTAAGGAACTTTTAGGGAAGTTTTAGCTTGAGCATCTCTTTCATCTTCATTCTTGGAAGAACTAGGTAGTTTTGTAGGAGATGTAGGAGTATGTTCGGGAGGTTTTTTTTCCTCTTCAAAAAGTTTAGAGTGTTTTGAAGGAGGAGGAGAAGGCATGGAGTTGGCCAATCTTCTGAAGGTGGTGTAGGACCACGAACTCTTTGAAGAACCTCTTTTAGAACGGATAATGTAGTTGAAAGCGACGCTTCAACTGTAGCTAGGCGAGAAGAAAATGATGTTCCAAAACTATCAATACGCTTAGCCAATGATTTTTGATTTCATGGTAGAATAAGTTGATTTTGGAGGGTTAAGTCGCGACAACTCTCATTTGGGTTCGTCTCAGTGCAAGTCTCCAAAATGTCATCTTGGCATGTGTAATCAAAGAGTGCAGGAGGAGGAGGAGCATTCTCGCGATGTTGCTCTACCTCTTGTGATAGTTCAGGTTGTAGTTGGGGTTGAGGCCTAGCTTTCCGGCTTGACGATGTTGCATCCACTCTTCAAATGATATAAAATCCGGAGGATTTTCTGGTAAGTGCATTAGAGAGAAAAAATTTATGGACATGTATTTCGGAGAAATTTCTTCGAAGGTTGATAAATATGAAGGGATGTTGTGAGCTCGTAGAAGATGCATGATATATGTAGGGTAGATGATGGATGGGCGTGATCGAGTCCAATAATGTTTGAGCTCGTTAAATATAAATTTCGTCCAAGTAACCATTGTTCCACTGAATATATCATATAGAGCCTTGTGCTCTAATTCTATGATTTTCTCATGACTACCAAGGCGAGGAATGATAGTGTTGATAATCATTCTAGTGAGAAGTATCGCCTTAGGTCTTAGATATTTTGATGCAAATCTAGGCAATTCATCTTTCCATATTTGGTGTGTGATATTATCTCTCAGTTTGAGATGCATATCCGGAATATTATATAAATCTTCTCTTGTTTTGGAACATCCAAGAGTTTGACCCATGATCCCTGGAGTTAGTCTAATAGTGTTGCCGTAAACACTTGACCATAGCCTGTTAGAAAATCAAATCTACGGTTTCGATCACAACAACTATACAATGGAAATCGAATATGCATATATATTTCTATTTACAGGTAACTGCTAGAGTAACATCACTAGAGAGACAAGAACGAAGCTTAAAGAACATTACAAGAGACGACAAGTCGATAGGATCAGTAGAGCAATAACACAAATTCACAAAAAGCAACATGCATAGGATCAGACGTATGGGTGCACTAGCCAGACGTCTGAATAAATCCTCTGGATTACAAACCAGATAGAATCAGACGTCTTGTTAATGTACTCAGACGTCTGAAAGGCTACTATATACAAAAAAATATAAAGAGCCAGACGTCTGAGACATATTCCAGACGTTTGAAACTGAACTCCGATTTTAAAATTCAAATAACAACTGCCGCACTTGAAAAGACATCTTCACTTCTATTCGCTACAACTCTTCATCACCATCAGAAGCGGCCATAGAACACTTGTTAATGGATGCAACTACTTAAGGAATCTCTCTAACACTATAAATAACATTTAGAATCAAAGAGAAGAATCCACCTTACTTACTTATGCTCTTTACTCTTATACTATAATGTATTCTTGATCTCTAGCAATTATATATTTGTATTCCACTCTTCCATATATACAGAACTCCTCAATCAATATCCTTTAGATATATATATCGGAAGAATTTGTACTTAATAGTCAATATTCGTGTTATAAGAACACATATTTGACAAGAACAAGCTATTGTAACCAAGCATATTCCTCCGGGTGAAGTGAGGGTGTTTGATGGTCCAATTCCAAAGGGGAGCTTCGGGACTGGACGTAGGACGGGAGGTCCAAACCAGTATAAAATCCTGGTGTGCTTAGTTTCTATTTTACTAGATTGATATTATAATTAGTCAAATCATATAGTTAGTCACATATACTTGCATATACACTACACGATCCATACTACAGACTTTCAATTGGTATCAGAGCAAGGTTTGATCAAAGTGAAGTAACATGTTTTTGAATCATTTTAGTATGGAAAGTATTTTTCAAGAAGACAATCCACAGCACGACCCCCACTTTTTAATGGCTCTAACTATGCATATTAGTCAACACGTATGAGAATTTTTATGGAAGCTAATGGTCTAGAAATTTGGTCAGCCACTCAAGATAAATATGAAGCACCTACTACTGCTATGAACTAATGGACCGATGCACAAAAAACAGCGGCTTCTAATAATGCCAAAGCTATGAATGTTTTATTTTTCTCACTAGACAAAAATGAATTCTCACGTGTCATGCTATGTAACACTGTAATTGATATTTGGCGCACTTTACAAGTTACTACAAACAAAGTTAAACAAACCAAGATTTCAATTTTACAAATCAATTCTCATCATTTAAAATGAAACAAAATGAATCCATAGTAGATATGTACTCTAGATTTCAAACCATTCAATATGATTTTATGGCACTTGGAGTCAAATTTACAAATTTAGATCTAGTATCTAGAATACTCAATTCTTTAACTCAAGAGTGGGAAAGAAAAGTATTAGCTATCGAAGAAGCTAATGATCTTTCAGCACTCTTAGTTGAACAATTGATAGGAAATTTAACGTCCAATGAAGTTAATTTGCACGCATGAAAAGAACTAAATTCGAAAAAGAAGAACATAGCATTCCCAGCAACAAATGAAGATTCCGACTTAGACAAAGAAGAAATTGTATTTATTGCCAAAAATTACAACAAATTCAAGAAGTTTAGGAAAATGACTAAATTTCAGAAAGGAGGTAAATCAAGCTCATCGAATCAAACATCAATCAAATGTTATGAATGCGATCAATTTGGACATATGAAGAAAGACTACCCCAAGCTCAATAATGATAAAAAGAAGAACAAATTTGAAAAACTCAAAAAGAAGAAGACTTCCAAAGTAACATGGGATGACTCGGATTCTTCATCATATGAAAGTGATAGCGACGGTGATGGAGAATAAGCTAATGTGTGTTTTATGGCACAAACTAATGAGGTATGTCCCGAACTTAGCTATGATGAATTATTAGAACTTAGCATGGAATTAGATGATAAATTTAGACAAACTAAAAAATTGAACAAAGAATATATAGTCAAAACAAATAGATTAGAACTTGAAGTAGGAATGTTAAAAGATGAAAAAATTATCTTAGAAGAAGAACTAGAATTATCTCAAGTAAAAATTAAAAATTATTTGATAGAAAGAGAGGCTATTGCTATTGATTTTAATAACACTAAAATAATAAAGGATAATTTGTTAAAAGAAAATGTCAACTTGAAAAGCAATATTGAAATACTGAAAATTGAAAATTTAGAATTAAAAGAAAAATTAGATAAAATGTCAAAATTTAATAAAGGAAAACAAGATTTGGAAAATCTTATCAAGACCTCAAAACCATAAGGTAATAAAAATGGAATAGGATTTAAAAATACTCCTAAACAAAAAGGAAATGATGCTAAGAATTATAGTTATAAAAAGACTAAAAGTTTACCTACGTCTAATATGAATACCAAAAATATGAAAATTTGGATTCCTAAGACAAATAATAATTTGATTAGACAAAAACATATTAATAATTTCTTAGAGAATGTAGTCTATAATAAAAATTATATTTATAAAGGTACCAAACCATCTTGGGTATGGCTGCCTTCTTCTAACATCTAGGACCCTAACAAAGTATATGGGTACCAATTAAAATATCTTTTATTTTGCAGGTACCTAAAATAAAAAATAAGGAGAAATGGATACTAGCTAGCGGATGCTCCAAGCATATGACCGAAAATTCAAAAATGTTATCAAATATAACATACATCGATGGTAGAACGGTGACCTTTGGAGATAATTCAAAAGGCTATGTCGTGGGCATTGAAGAAGTCATCAACACTGGTATTTCTAACTCTCCTATTATTACAAATGTTTTATTAGTAGAAAATTTAAAACACAACCTACTAAGTATTAGTCAATTATGCGATAAAGGTTTTCAAATAAATTTTGAAAAAGATAGATGTAATATTGTCGATAATAACAAACAACTTGTATTTGAAGGTTTTAGAAACGAAAATATTTATGTATTAAACATGAATATAAATAAAGGTTCAAATTTATGTTTAACCACCAAACATGATGATCCATGGTTATGGCATAAACAATTTTGTCATATCAATTTTAAATATATTAATACATTGGCAAAATATGAGCTAGTTAGAGGTTTACCTAAAATAAATTATAAAGTAGAAAATTTATGTGATGATTGCCAAATTGGAAAGCTAAAGAAAAGCTCTTTTAAATATAAAAATAATATTTCTAGAAAACAACCATTAGAATTATCGCATTTAGATTTATTTGGTCCAACACAAATACGATCTATAAATCACAACAAATATGTTTTCATAGTTGTTGATGATTTTTCAAGATATACATGGACTTTATTTTTAAAACATAAAAGTGATACCTTTGGTATATTTAAATTATTTGTTAAAAGAATTAAAACACAAATGGATTTGAAAATTAAAAATATTTGAAGTGATCACGGTGGAGAATTCGAAAATGATCTTTTTACTAATTTTTGCAATAAGAAAGGAATAAGACATAATTTTTCTTTTCCTCGCACACCTCAACAAAATGGTGTAGTAGAAAGAAAAAATCGTACGTTATAAGAATGTGCCCGAGCACTACTAAATAGTTTTAGCCTTCCAAAACATTTTTGGGCAGAAGCTATTGCCACAGCTTGTTATGTATTGAATCGAGTAGCCATACGTCCTATGACTAAACAAACTTGTTTTGAAATATTTTTTGGAAGAAAACCCAAAGTATCATATTTTAAACCTTTCGGATCAAAATGTTTTATATTAAATACAAAAGACAATTTAGGAAAATTTGACCCGAAGGCCGATGAAGGAATATTTGTTGGATATTCGGATCGCAGCAAAGCATATAGGATTTTTAATAAACGAAATAATACTATTGAAGAAAGTTTACATGTTTCATTCAACAAAAATTTTCTTAACCATCATACTAGTGATGATGAAGAAATAATTCCAATAACAAATACAACAAACTCTATTGATAATGAGACAAATGTGCAAAATAATACTGTGATATCATCACCTAATATTCTTAAGAATCATCCAGAAGATAATATCATTGGAGATCTCAATTCTAGAGACTAGAAATCAACTTAGTCAAATAAGCCATATAGCATTTATGTCAAATTTTGAACCAAAAAATTATAAAGAAGCCTCAAATGATAATTTTTGGATAATAGCTATGCAAGTGGAATTAAATCAACTTGAACGTAATAATGTTTGGGAATTAGTACCAAGACCAGAAGATCAATCGGTTATAGAAACAAAATGGGTATTTAAAAACAAAGCAAACGAAAATGGAAATATTATTAGAAATAAATCACTTCAGTTGCTCAAGGCTATAATCAAGAAGAGGGTATCGACTATGATGAAACATTTGCTCCAGCAGCAAGATTAGAGGCCATTCGTACATTACTCGCCTTTGCAACTCATCACAATTTTAAACTATTTCAAATGGATGTCAAAAGTGCTTTTCTAAATGGTTTTATTAAAGAAAATGTATATGTGGAACAACCCCCTTTATTTGCTCACGAAAAATATCCCGACCATGTTTTTAAGTTACACAAGGCATTATATGGATTAAAATAAGCTCCTCGTGCGTGGCACGAACATCTTAAAAATTACTTAATTACAGGTGGTTTTCAAATAGGCAAAATCGACACAACCTTGTTTATTAAACGAGAAAATAACGATATTCTAGTAGTACAAATTTACGTTGATGATACTATATTTGGTTCAACCAAAGAAAATCTATGTGATCAATTTTCAAATATTATGAAAAATGAATCTGAAGTGTCACATATGGGAGAATTGAATTTCTTCTTTGGTTTACAAATAAAACAACTTGAAAATGGTATTTTTATTTATCAAGAAAAATATTGTAATGATCTATTACGTCATTTTGAAATGGATAAAACTTTGAGCAAACCAACACCGATGAGTACTACTATTCACTTAGAAAAGGATGATAACAGAAAAGATTCTGATGAAAAATTATATCGTAGCACGATTGGTTCTTTACTTTATTTAACGGCTTGTCGACCCGATATTATGATGAGTGTATGTCTTTGTGCTCGATTTTGAACAAAACCAAAAGAATCTCACCTAAGAGCTGTTAAACGTATTTTACGATATCTATCTAGTACTAGAGATTATTGTTTGTTTTACGCTAAAGGATCATTGTTTGAACTAGTTTCATATAATGATGCGGATTTCGGTGGATGTAGAACAGATCGTAAGAGTACTAGTGGAACATGTCACTTTATTGGACAATCATTAGTTTCATGGTTTAGCAAAAAGCAGAATTGCATTTCCTTGTCTACTTGCGAAGCCAAATATATCTCAGCAGCTCTAGCATGTGCACAAGTGATATACATGCAATAAACACTTACGGATTTCTGCAAAATTATCAATAAATCTCCAATATATTGTGATAACACGAGTGCAATAAATTTATCAAAAAACCATGTCAATCACTCGCGAACTAAGCATATAGATATACGACATCATTTTTTACGAGAGAATGTTGAAAAAGAAACTATTTCATCAGAATACGTAAATGCCGAAAATCAAATAGCAGACATCTTTACAAAACCACTAAATGAACAAACTTTTATTAAACTCCGACGTGATTTAGGGATTTTCTCTCTTCGTGATTTGCTCACTTAATACTCACTCCTTTTAGGCTATGATTAGCCATTAGTTTTTCTATCCCCAAATTGTAATTAAATTCTGTACCTTTGTTTTTTTTAGTTAGTTAGTTTTTTACAAATTTTCTGTAAATAATTTTTTTAAAACTTCTATATAAACAATTATACAACGAAAAAATATTGTAACGACCCACAAATCCGTACCCCTTGGGTCAACACTATTTTACGTAAATCAACTCAAGTTGCACAGAAATACGAACCATTTGGGTTAAAGAAGAAGAGGTAGAAGAATAAAATAGAAATCAACATCAGAATCTAACCATCGCAGCGGAATAAAATATAATAGAAAATAATGATCTTTACTCAAAAATCAAATATATATGTTTATACATTACATCATCAAAGTACATCAATAACAGCTCAACAACAATATCATACAAATGGATACACAACAACTCATCACGGCGGAAAATATATGTATATAAACAAGTACGAAATACGCATCGTCATCCAGCTCGGCTCCTGAGCTCCACAGCATCAAATCCTGTATCATATAATACTCGGTCTGACCCGAGCATTACAGTTAAATAACACCCGAGTCAGTCTGGAAAACCAGCGTGAGAAAATCACACCCAATTGATTATAAAGTTTCAAAAAATCCTTTGAAAACAAAAGCATCTCGTAAGACCACGCCACAAATAAACATGTCGGGTTTTTACCTTAAGATAGCTAAAACAATTTTTATAGAAATCCTCTGATATTATAATAGGGTCTATATACAAATACTTATAAAATAGCCGAAATTGTTACATTATTAAATTCCAGCTACTAGCCACGGAATGGGTAATACAAACAAAACTCGTACGAGGCTCGTAGGGAAAATGGATTTCCAACTAATGACTAGGCACTGGGTACCACCTGTCACAGTACGTGGCCTAGATCACAGTACCGAGGAGTACGCCCGCTCCCCTGCAACACAAGACCGGGACTACCCCTTACTGGATAATCCCGAGTGAGATCACCCCGCGGTTGGGATCAGCAACCGCCCACTAAGCCGAAATAAAAAGGGACATCTAGACAGGGATGACCTCATCCTGCTACCCACCTAGCCTTGCTGCATAACCCCTGATTTTCAGTCATTCCCGGCTGATGAGGCTTGAGGCTAAGCGTTACCTTTTCAGAACATATCCCTTAGAATGCCCATCGTCCACCTGACGATGTTTCGCAAGCATTCATCCATACAAGTCCGTCCCGGGTTCGAACGGAACCGAAGGCACTACTCGTATTACATCCATTTTGGAAATATCCTCAGGATTAGTAGCGACTAGCCCTTGCACTTCACTGCTCCATCTTCGAATCCAAACTCGTTTCCACGAAACGTACAAACCGGATCGAAGTGGTTTTCGAGAAATAAATCTCGATCCCGGTCTCTTCGAAACGATTAACGTATTTGTCCAATATTGATAGTCGGTGATTTAACTATCAATTAATATTCACAAACAACCATCCAACAATAAATAATTTTCCAAATTATTTATTAACCTCATAAATATCTTCACAAGATATATTTCACTTATCAAACCCTTTTGAAACCAGTTTTCAAACTATCTTCCTTTTCCAAAATAAATTTCAAGTATTTCTATTTCTACTGAAATCACCAAGCACAAACTTTAGATTTAAAAATAATTTAAAACACTTTATTGAAAAATATGTTAAACATTTAATTTAGAAAAATTACTTTAATACTTAATTTATAATAATACTTTTAGAAATAACTAAAATAAGGTTACCTTATAACTATACATTAGATTTTCTTCTTTAAACAAAATACCAAATCATTCTTTAAATAATTATTACGATAATAGATTAAACAAATTACTTACTTTAGAATTTACTTTAAAATATTAAATTAAAAATACTTCAATAATTAATTAAAAATATATACTATATGAATATTTGAAAATAAGGTTACTTTCTAAAATATAAAACTAAGTTTTCACTTTTTAAAACAAAACACTAACTCATCTTTTAAATAATTATTACAATAATAGATTTGAAAAATATTTACTTTAGAATTTTAAACGTTCAGAAATAATAAATTTTCTAAAACATGCTTTTTAAAACAATATTAAACTTTTATCTTATATTTTAAAATTTTACTTAAAACGTACTTGGCTATCCAGAGAAATATACTTCTCTTCACAACCTTTAAAAATAAATCACTATTTATTTTTAAACAAATTTTCTCATTCCTTTAATAAATTTCCACCTTGAACTTATTCTTCCTAAATATTCTCTGATATATTTTACTTTGCTTTTATAAACCCAGTTTATAAATTCTACAGTCACATTCTCCTTTAAGTTTCCAAACACTTGAATCAATTTCCAAATTGATTTTCAATTTACTCCCTTTTATTCCAAAATCCATAAATTTCAGATTTTATTCCTTAATTATGATTTGAAATACTTTTAACTAAAAATACCAATTTTAGATTTCTCAAATTACTTCTTTATTCTTTTTAAATAAATTTAAACTTTGAATTTTAAAATAATTCTTTATTCCTTTAATTGATATCACTTAAGTTTGCAAATCATTAATTTCTGTTTATTCAAAATCCCTTTTTACCTACTCGGAGTTATTTATTAAAAAATTTAAAAATCACTTTTATTCTTATCCAATTCATTCTTTAATTTATTCAAATCTTCTATGATTATTTTGCTTAAAAATTCCCTCTTTTATTTTCTTTTCAAAAATCCAATTCTATATATTTCGATAACCCAGTGTACCGAAATATATTCAAGTAAGCCATAGCATTAAATATGCCCATTTAACAATAATATTCATCTCGGAATATCAAATATCCATAACATAGAATATCAAACAATCCTAAATAATTTTGAGGAATCCTGTTGGATCCCTCCAACCTGTTTCCCTGCATCCACAGACGTTAGCACAATACAATAATACCAATTCCACTTCAAGGTGGAATATCGCGGTATATGGGATTAATATAAATCATCCGCTATTATGCGGCGCATAGGGTCTCATCCGCTATATAAATGCAGAAAATCAAACATTCCAAGATATATTATATACTATAATATAGCACATCAAAGCAATTCAATCATTCAACCGATTATTTAAATTTAACCATTTAAATTTAAATTATACCATATGAGTGAGATTAACTCACCTTTTTTGTTGCTGTTTGCAATCCATTCCAAACTGGTTTGTTTCCTTGATTTTAAACCTTGAATAAATATTAGATGATTTTATTAATATTCGAAAATTTTGAATAATTAAGTTCTATGTAATAGATTTGATTAACTAAACATTAGATTTTAAACCGATTTCTTTAGTAAATAAAATAGCTAAATAAGTTAATTTAACAATTTATTTCCCCAACCATTATTAAAGACAACTAATAAATTAAAATACGTAAGTGTATATTCAATTTATTTTGAAATCTCACATATACCTAAACGGAATAATTTATATAGATAAAAAAAAATCTATCTTTTACATAACTTTAAACACATTTAAAATCCATATATATTTTCCAAACCTTACCCTTTATATATATTCTATTTTATTATTATTATTATTTTAAATTCTTTTTGTTGTTTAACGAAAGTCTGCATTTATATATTTCAATATATTTTTTCCTTTCAGTTTAATCAAATATGGGTTGTAATATAAAAATCGAACAAATACCTATCCACTATTGCAGAGTCGCCGTGAGCACCACGACCAGAATGCCGTGCTCCAACATCGACCTAGAACCCCATACTCGAGATCCCTAACCCTAAACGAGCTCGTTGCCCTCACCCCACCGTTGTTCGAATCCCTACAGCGTCGCCTTCGAACCCAAGCCCTAGGTCAGCCCCAAAACTGTCGAGTTCAACTAAATGATGCCGCATCCATCGAGCTTCGATTCGAACTCGATCTGATTTCCCCCAAGCTCGAGGGACGTGGTGACCTAGCAACGATCGCCGAGACCCCGATTCCCAATCGCGAACCTTTCTCCATTCTTCGATTTTCTTACAGGCAAATTTGCGACCCCCAAAAGCTTATAGATGTTGTTCCGATTTGATTTCATTCGTTTTTTTCCTTATCCCCTTTTTTTCCAAAAGAGTTTCGGCTGCATAAGAAAAGGAAAGCAATTTGATATTGAAAGGAGATAGCGTGTAGGAATCAATGTATGCTGCTCGATGAAAAGAAAGAAGGTATGCTGATATGAAATATACACGGCTGACGTTGACTAAGGTTAAAATATATATATTATATATATATTGTTGAATTTAAATCATCCCGACAAATGCAACCTAAAATTTCAAACTCCAATCGAGGAGTGCCGCTAGACGATTATAATGTTATACCCCTATTCCGAACGAAAAGAAAAACGCTTCAAATCCTAATTCGATCGTATGGAAAAGATAGCTTTCGAATCAGTTATTATATTGAATTTCCGATATAATTTTAGCGCGTTTATATATCGTACGATCAAACGACTACTCCAAACGTTACGAAAATTGAAATCCGATAATAATACAATATTACGGATCCAATGGAACTAGTTTCATCGAATTCTGAGACTGTGCCCCGAAAGGTTTTTTTTAAACTCAATTTAACCGATCAAATTTTCAAAACTGAACAAAACACTTTTAAGTTCAATTTAAAAGCTCTATTATCTTTAGTACTATTAATATGAGTTTTATAAGCCTTCAAATTATTTTCAACCAGCTTAAAATTGAAGATTCAATAATTTATCCAAATTCAAATTATTAAATTCAATAATTTAATTAAAAATTAATTAGTGATATTTGAATTCAAGTTAAAAAAATTCTCTTTAATATTTCAAATCAATTTAAACATTCCAATTTAAATTGCTTAAAAATTCCAGGTCGTCACAAATATAGACACAATTCATATATTTTTTGAGAAACAAAATATAGTCATGTCTTCTGAAAATTCTTATATATCCATCTCGACGCCTACGATGGATAGCTCGGCCGATACACCACACCGGCTTCCTACACCCACACCAAATCAGGAACCGACGTATAGGTGGTCCTCATATTACACGGGATTCACTCATGATAGCAAGAAGACCAAATGATCACTATTTGCCTCTCCTAACACAAAGGAGAAAATTGATGAAATTCATCACTATCAAAAACAACAAATAGATCTGCAAAAAGAACTATATTTTGAACAAAAAGTTATAGCACGTCGGCTAAATCTTTTAGAGCAAGTAGCGATGAAGTTTTGTATGTCATGGAAGAAAGATGTCCTGGAACCACTTCTTAAGCCCTGCAGTTCCTTGGATCCCTCTTCTTCTTATCGTACCCCTTTGGATCCTTCACCAAGACGATTCTCTGGCTCCCCGAGAACCCACGAATGTGGAAATATATGGTCTTCACTTAAACCATGGAGGAATAACGAGTCCGAAGATCGTAAAACTCCATCGCCATCTAAATAAATTATATTTTTATTGTATGTATATCTATATTTATTTGTTATTTTGTTTCACATAAATAATACTATATTTTGTTTTAAAAAAATAGAAAATCGAGAAATAAGCAAAACCATTAAATTTTAGGCTATTTTTAGAAAAATTTCCTATTTCAAACGTCTGGATATGGATCTCAAACGTCTGACACTCTAATATACCTCTATTTTTTAGCACTGTGCATATGTCAAACGTCTGTTATACCCCCTCCAGACGTCTGAAAATTTGCTCTACCTTCTCGAAATTAAAATCAGACTATTTTAAACGTCCGAAATTTGATCCAGACATCTGAGTTATGTCTCTACCACCACGTTTTAAAAACTTGATCTATTTCAGACGTCTGATATTTTACCCAAACGTCTGGAAAAACTCTCTAACTATCATATTTTAAAAATTCGATCAAACCAGACGTCTAGCACATAAACTAGACGTCTGAACTTGTCTACTGTATTCGATTTTGGGCAAACCAGATGTCCGATTTAGCGTCCAGACGTCTGAAATTCAATCGACACTTTAAATTAACCCAAATAACGTCATTTTTTATTTTCATCTCTACTTTTCAACCCCGATTCCACCATTGACGATTTTTCTGTCAAAAACTTGTTTTTACACGAGCTCAAATCACAATGCCTCCTCGAGCTAAAAATCCCAAGATATCCAAACGATTAGAAGACCAACCAACATCATCTTCAAATCCTCAAGTTTGCTCGGATGATCAAATCGAAAGATGGATGAATAGAGCACTACACTCAATCAAGAGATATGAGGATATACAAAAGAAAAGGCTTCACACAGGTCCATTCTATAATCTACTTAAATTTCCAATGTATGATTTGGATGAAATGTGTGAGAATGTCGGACTAGAAACATTGATTTCGTTCACTCCTAATGACATCCAAATCAATCAATTGGCAATATTTCTTTTCTATGCAAATTTGGATAACACTTCAGTATGAAACACTGAAGACGAAGATAATTGGCTATGGTCTAGCATGTGTGGCAACACGATTAGACTTACTCCTGGCATAATTGGTAGAACACTAGGATGTTCTGACACGGACGAAGATTTATACAACATTCCCGATATGCGCTTCAAGCCTAGGAATAGTATAACCTATCAAATATAGAAGGATGAAATGCCAAAATTTGCTTCTAAATATCTATGTTCAAAAGCACGACTTCTTACTCGAATTATAATAAATACCATCGTTCCACGTATGGGAAGCCATGAGCAAATAACCAAGTTAGATCGCAAAGCCTTATATGCTCTATTTAGTGGAACAAGGGTGAATTGGGCCAAATCTATATTTGACGAGCTCAAACATTTTTGGAATCGATCACGGCCATCAATTATCTACCCTACGTATATTATGAGACTTCTTCGTGCACACAACATCCCTTCCTACCTATCGACTTTTGAAGAAATCTCTCCAAAATATGCTTCCACCGAGTTCTTCTCACTTATGCACTTGCACGAGATTGCTCCAGAGTTTATATCCTTCGAAGATTGGACCCACAATCGTCAAACCAGACAAGTCGAGCCTCCACCTCAAACACACAATGAACCATCTCTAGAGGAGGAACAACATCGAGAAGCAACTCCACCTCCTCCTGCACCATTTGATTATCCAGGCCAGGATCATATTGTGGAGACTCGAACAGATACAAATCCAAATGAAAGCATTCGAGATCTCACCCTTCGCAATCAACATATATTATCTCAAAATCAAAAACTTTTGGCTAAGAGTATTGACAACTTCGAAATTTCATTTGCTAAATGCCTAGCAACAGTTGAAGAATTACTTTCAACTGTCCTATCGGTTCTCAAAGAAGTAATCCAACGGGTTCGCGGTCTAACACCGCCTTCTGAAGATGTGCCAACCCTAGTACGTTCTCCTCCCGCAAAACATTCCAAACATTCTGAGGACGAAACTCTCAAACAAGCTTTGACATCTCCTGCAAAGCCTAGCACTTCTCAAAAAGAAGAAACGGGGGATAATCAAGAAAAAGCTTCTCCGAAGGAATCACAGATTTTAGGATTTCAGGATTTCAAATCTTGTACTTTTGTTAAAATCTGTGAATGTAATCAATTTCGAATTATTAATGAAATTTTCCTTTTGTGTGTTATCTTTGACGATTGGCTATAATTTTATAATACTTTTTGATAATGCCAAAGGGGGAGAAATATAAGTATAATTATAAAACTTCAAAAATAAGCACATATTCAGGGAGAATTTATAAATTATATATAAGTACATTGTATAGATGTCATCATCAAAACGGGGGAGATTGTTAGGAAATCAAATACGATTTCGATGACAACAACTATACAATGGAAATCGAATATGCATATATATATATATATATATATATATATATTTATGGGTAATTTCTAGAGTAACATCACTAAAGAGACAAGAATGAAGCTCAAAGAACATTACAAGAGATGACAAGTCGAAAGGATCAGTAGAGAAATAACACAGATGCACAAAAAGCAACATGCACAGGATCATACGTCTAGATGCACTAGCCAGACGTCTGAATAAATCCTATGGATTACAAACCAGATAGAATCAGATGTCTGGTTAATGTACTCAGACATCTGAAAGGCTACTATATACAAAAAAATATATAGAGCCAGACGTCTGAGACATATTCTACATCCGAAACTGAACTCGGATTTTGAAATTCAAATAATAGCTGCCGCACTTGAAAAGGCATCTTTGCTTCTCTTCGTTGCAACTCTTCATCACCATCAGAAGCGACCATAGAACACTTGTTAATGGATGCAACTACTCAAGGAATCTCTCTAACACTATAAATAACATTAAGAATCAAAGAGAAGAATCCACCTTACTTACTTGTGCTCTTTACTCTTATACTCTAATATATTCTTGATCTCTAGCAATCATATATTTGTATTCCACTCTTCCATATATACAGAAATCCTCAATCAATATCCTTTATATATATATATATATATATATATATATCGGAAGCATTTGTACTTAATAGCCAATATTCGTGTTATAAGAACACATATTTGACAATAAAAAGCTATTGTAACCAAGCCTACTCCTCCGGGCGAAGTGAGGGTGTTTGATAGTCGAATTCCAAAAGAGAGCTTTGAGACTGGACGTAGGACGGGAGGTCCGAACCAGCATAAAATCCTGGTGTAATTAGTTTATACATTACTAGATTGATATTATAATTTGTTACATCATATAGTTAGCCACATATACTTGCATATACACTACACGATCCATACTATAGACTTTCATGGCCAATTATCGTCGTTTTCGGTATTCCAAACGTCTTTGCTATCTAAAATTAGCATAGAATAGGAATATCGCAAGTTGGTCTATTTGGATATTATTCGAGTTAAAGGAGATCAACTGGTGTAACCCCGTATTTTTGCATTTTTCATCCAAGTCGTACATAGGAAATTTGAGCAAATTGTAGAAAGAACCTGTATAAAGCTTCTTCTTTTGAATTTCTTCATATCTTTTGATTGAATGGGGTATGCGATTCATCCATCTCTCAATTTGATCGTCAGAGCAAACTTACAGGTTGGATGAAGTAGCTTGAGCTTGCTTGTGCTTAGAGATTTTAGGGTTTTTCGTTGTAGGAGCCATGAGATTCGAGCGGTTTGGAGGATAAAGAAACTTTGAGAATTTGGGAATCATCTTTGCAGTAGAAATGAAATGAAATGTAAGGGAGGAAGGTGAAAAAAATAGACGTTATCAGGGTACTTAAGAGTGTCGATTGAATTTCAGACGTCTGGAAGGTGAATCAGACGTCTTATTTAACCTAGTTTGAAGACAGTAAATAGAATCAGACGTCTGGTTGTTGGGGGCAGACGTCCGAAATAGATCGATTTGTAAATTTTGAAAGGCAGAGAGTTTTTTCAAACATCTGGAAGTAAAATCAGATGTCTGAAATTGGCCCTATTTTTATGTTGAAAAGGCAGAAACTTTATTCAGACGTCTGGGAACCAATTTTAGACTCTGAGATAGGCCGTTGTGTTTTATTATAATGCAGAAAGTATTTTCAGACGTCTAGTAGGTTATATCAGGCATTTGATATATGCACGATGTTAAAAATTTGTGTGATACAAGAGTGTCAGACGTCTGATGGCATTGTTCAAATGTTTGAAATGGCCAATTTGTCTTAAAATAACCTAATATTGAAGGGTGTTGCTTATTTTTCGAGAGATTGGTTTTAGTAAAACATGATATTATTATTTTTGCAACAGAATACAAATATACGTAAACAAAAATACAATGAAAATAAGTAAATTTATTTAGATGAAGATGGAGCATTGCGGTCTTCAAACTTGTCATCCCTCCATGGCTTGAGTGGAGACCATATATTTCCATGTTCGTTGGTTCTCGAGGAACCAGAGAATCTTCTAGGTGAAGGATCCAAAGGTGTACGATAAGAGGAAAAGGGATCCAAAGGATTGCAAGGAATTGAAAGTGGTTCATGTACATCCTTCTTTTGTGAATTGCAAAATTTGATCGCTACTTGCTCCAGAAAACTTAGTCGCCACAAAGTGACCTTTTGTTCAAAGTATAATTCTCGTTGTAAATCTATTTGTTGCTTTTGATAGTGATGTATCTCATCGATTTTCTCCTTGGTATTAGGAGAGACACATAGAGATCGTTTGGACCTCTTTGTATTGGGATTGAATCCCGTATGGTAGAAGGACCACTTATATGTCGATTCCTGATCTGGTGTAGGAGTAGGAAGGCGATGAGATGTATCCGCTGAACTATCCGTTGTTGGTGTTGAGAAGGAGAGGTGAGAGTTGTCGGAAGACATGCTTTTATTTTCCTGTGCAAAAAAATATGAAATCTATATATTCTTTACCTTTTGTTTTGTAAAAAGGCTATTTATACATGATTTAAAGGCTATATACAGGTAATTTCAGAAAACAAATTTCTAAAAATTGTTGGTTAGTGTTAACAATTTTGATTCGTGGATAAAAAAATTAGCCAAAAATAGAATGAATGAAAATGTAGTATTAGTTGAGAAGATCATTAAGAGAACATATTCCTAAATCGCGTCATAGTTTAACAAATGTTTGTTCATTTAGTGGTTTTGTGAAAATATCTGCTATTTGACTCTCGGTATTTACGTATTCTAATGTAATAATTCTTTTTTCTACATTTTCACATAAAAAATGATGTTGTGTATCTATGTGTTTAGTACGTGAATGATTTACAGGGTTTTTTGATAAATTTATTCACTCGTGCTATCGCAATATATTGGTGATTTATCGATAACTTTTTCGAAATCCTCAAGCGTTTGTTGCATGTATATCACTCGTGCACATGCTAGAGTCGCTGAAATATATTCGGCTTCGCAAGTGGATAAGGAGACACAATTTTTCTTTTTGTTAAACCATGAAACTAATGATTGTCCGAAAAGTTACACGTTCCGCTGGTACTCTTACGATCTGTTTTACATCCACCGAAATCCACGTCGCTATATGAAACAAGTTCAAATGATGATCACTTAGGGTAAAACAAACAATAATCTCTAATACTAGATAGATATCGTAAGATACATTTAACATCTCTTTGGTGAGATTCTTTTGGTTTTAATTGAAATCGGGCACAAAGACAGACGCTCATCATAATGTCGGGTTGACTAGCTGTCAAATAAAGTAAGGAGCCAATCATACTATGATATAATTTTTCATCAAAATCTTTTCCGTTATCATCTTTTTCTAAGTGAACACTAGTACTCATTGGTGTTAGTTTGCTTGAAGTTTTATCCATTTCAAAACGACGTAATAGATCATTACAATTTTTTTCTTGATGAATAAAATACCATTTTCAACTTGTTTTATTTGTAAACCACTAACTAGCTCATATTTTGATAATTTATCAATATATTTAAAATTAATATGACAGAATCTTTTATGCACAACCATGGATCGTCATGTTTGGCGGTTAAGCATAAGTTTGAACTTCGATTTATATTCATATTTAAGACATAAATATTTTTGTTTCTAAAACCCTCAAAGATAAGTTGTTTGTTATTGTCGAAAATATTACATCTATCTTTTTTGAAATTAATTTGAAAACCTTTATCACATAATTGACTAATGCTAGGTAGGTTTTTTTAATTTTATACTAACAAAACATTTTTAATACTAGAGGAGTTAGAAATACTAGAGTTGATGACTTCCCCGATGCCAACGACGTATCCTTTTGAGTTATCTCCAAAAGTTACCATTCCACCTTTGATGTTTTTATATTTGATAACATTTTTGAGTTTTCGGTCATATTCATGGTGCATCCACTATCAAGTATCCATTTCTCCTTATTTTTTATTTTAGGTACCTACAAAATAAAAAATGATTTAATTGGTACCCATATACTTTGTTAGGGTCCAAGATGTTAGGAGGAGCAGGTAGCCATACCCAAGAAGGTCTGGTACCTTTATGAACATAATTTTTATTACAGACTACGTTATCTAGAAAATTCTTGAAATATTTTGTCTAATCAAATTATTATTTGTCTTAGGAATCCAAATTTTTATATTTTTGGTATTCATATTAGACTAAGGTGATCTTTTAGTCTTTTGATAGATGAAACTATATTTCTTAATATTATTCCCTTTTTGTTTAAGAATATATTAAAATCCTATTCCATTTCTATTACC
This sequence comes from Allium cepa, assembly GCA_030765085.1. Taxonomy (NCBI): domain Eukaryota; kingdom Viridiplantae; phylum Streptophyta; class Magnoliopsida; order Asparagales; family Amaryllidaceae; genus Allium; species Allium cepa. The sequence continues at coordinate 418,045,761 of CM060939.1, forward strand.
TGATGGTTTTGAAGTTTTGATAAGATTTTCCAAATCTTGTTTTCCTTTATTAAATTTTGAAACATTATTTGTAATTTTATCTTATATTTCTTTTAATTCTAAATTTTCATTTTTCAATGTTTCTACATTACTTTTCAAGTTGATATTTTCTTTTAATAAGTTATCCTTTTCTAGTCTAATTTTTTCAAAATCATTAGATATAGTTTTAATATCAACTAAACTACTTTTATTTTTTCTTGAGATAATCCTAGTTCCTCCTCTAAAATTATTTTTTCATTTTTTAACATTCCTATTTCATGTTCCAATGTATTTATTTTGTCTATGTGTTCTTTATTCAACTTTTTAATTTGTCAAAATTTATCATCTAATTCTATGCTAAGTTCTAATAATTCATCATAGCTAAGTTTGGGACATACCTCATCGGTTTGTGCCATAAAACATACATTAGCTTGTTCTTCGTCACTATCGCTGTCACTGTCTGATGATGATGAAGAATCCAAGTCATTCTATGTTACGTTGAAAGCTTTCTTCTTTTTGAATTTGTCAAATTTGTTCTTCTTTTTATCATTGTTGAGCTTGGGACAATCTTTCTTCATATGTCCAAATTAATCACATTCATAGCATTTGATTGACGTTTGATTTGTAGAGCTTGATTTTCCTCCTTTCTGAAATCTGGTCATTTTCCTAAATTTCTTGAATTTTTTGTAGTTTTTGACAATAAATACGATTTCTTCTTCGTCTAAGTCGGAGTCTTCATTTGTTGTTGGGAATGTTATGTTTTTCTTCTCTAAATTTTGTTCTTTTTTTACATGCAAATTAGCTTCATAGGACATTAAATTTCCTATTAATTCTTCAACTAAGAGTGTTGAGAGACCATTAGCTTCTTCGATAGCTAATACTTTTCTTTCCCACTCAGGAGTTAAAGAATTGAGTATTCTAGATATTAAGTCAAAATTTGTGAATTTGACTCCAAGTGCCATTAAATCGTTTTGAATGGTTTGGAATCTAGAGTACATGTCTACTATAGATTCATCTTGTTTAATTTCAAATGATGAAAATTGATTTGTAAAATTGAAATTTTGGTTTGTTTAACTTTGTTTGTGCCTTCGTATGTAACTTGTAAGGTACGCCAAATATCATATGCAGTGTTACATAACATGACACGTGAAAATTCATTCTTATCTAATGAACAAAATAAAAAATTTATAGCTTTGGCATTATTATAAGCTACGGTTTTTCTGCATCATTCCATGTGTTCATAGTAGTGTCAGGTGCTTCATATTTATTTTGATGGCTGACCAAATTTCTAACCCATTAGCTTCCATAAAAATTCTCATACATGTTGACCAATATGCATAATTAGAGCCATTAAAAAGTAGGGGACGTGCTGTGGATTGTCCTTCTTGAAAAATACTCGCCATATTAAAGTGGTTAAAATACTTGTTACTGTACTTTGATCAAATCTTGCTCTGATACCGATTGAAAGTCTACGGGGTGGATCGTGTAATGTATATGCAAGTATATGTGATAAAATATATGATGCAACTAAAATAATATTAAACTAAGTAAATATAGAATGAGCACACCAGGCTTTTATTCTGGTTCGGGCCTTCCGTCCTACGTCCAGTCCCGAAGCTCCCCTTCGGGATGCTACTATCAAACACCCTCGCTTCGTCCAAAGGAATAGGCTTGGTTACAATAAGTTCTTCTTGTCAAATATGTGTTCTATATAACATGGATGTTGACCTATTAGTACAATTACTTCCAATATATATCTAAGGAATATTATCTATGAGAAACTGTGTATATGGAAGAGTGAACACAAGTAAGAATTGTTTGAGTGCAGAGAGATCAAGAATAGAGTATAGAATCAGAAAGCATGAGTGAGAAAGGTAAGTAAGTTGAGTGTTGTTCTCTTGATTCTTGATGCTATATATAGTTGTAGATTGATATCTTGAGTAGTTGCATCCATTAATGAGTGCTCTACAGTTGCTTCTGTTGATGATGAAGAGTTGCAGCGAAGAGAAGCGGAGATGTCCATTCGAATGTGGCAGTTGAAGTTCTTATTTGAAATCTGAGTTTGAAATCAGACGTCTGGGATATGTTTCAGACATCTGATACTATATATATATTTGAATATAGTAGTAGATCATATGTCTGAGTGCAATTGCCAAACGTCTGGTTCAGCCTATCTGTTCTTTCAAAGAACTGTTTCAGACGTCTAGCTTGTGCACCCAGACGTCTGATATAGTGCATTTCAGTTTTTGTGCTCTTTTTCTTATGCTTCTTTGTTCCTATTGACTTGTAGTCTCTTGTAGTGCCCTTTGAGCCTTGTTCTTGTCTTTCTAGTGATGTTGTTCTAGCAAGTACCTATGTGTAAAAATATATATGTATATTCGATTTCCATTGTATAGTTGTTGTCATCGAAACCGTATATTTGATTTCCTAACACCATTTTCTCATGGTACTCTTTTCTCATACCCAAACCAAACATCTCGTTCTTCTTTAACAGGGTGTTAATCGATTCTGTTCCAAAGCAAGATGGCTTGTTGAACTTCGTCTCATGTTTTGCTAAAGATAGATCCCTCTACTTCAAGTACATAAAGTTGCGGTGTATCCTGGTATTTCCTACTGTTGGCAAGAACCGGTCCTCAAAAGCTTCTTTAAATCGGGTACACGATGACTCTTCTTTTGGAATATTTGCAGTAAGGGAGTCCCACCAAGCTGCTGCTCCATCTTGCGGTTGTCATGCTACTAAGAACCTTTTCTATTCATCGGATAAACCAAGACCTTTAAAGATCTTTTTGCAAGATCACAACCAAGCTTGCACTTCCATGATAACTTGATTCCTTTAAACGGTTTCCCTCCTAGGTTAGTGTAATCCTTGCATAAGGTTGCAAAATTCACTATTGACTGCTATAGCGCCGCCTCTTCGGCCATCTGAACTCCTCTAATGTTTGGGGTTCTACCATTTGTAGTCGTAGTGCTCCTGCTCCTCTACCTCGTCTACCTCGGTTACTCGGGTCTTACTAACTGGATGGATTAAGATAATCTTAGAATACTTGGATGAGATAAATCTTGAAAGAAGGGTACTAATCAAACCTATCAGGCTGATCTATCTATCAAAGACACACACACAAAAAGATATATATATATATATACACACACACACACACATACATACACACAGATGAAAATTATAAATATGCACTCTCGAAGTTGACCCTCAACCCAAATCCTAAGTGGTCGCATAACCTCACTCTGATACCAAAATTTGTAATGACTGCCTTTCTTGCAACGAAAGACGAACTATTAAGGGTAGATGAAAAAGAAAGATAAGAAGAAACTGCCCAATCATAGAATCTCACCACGAATTAGAACAACATGTAATAGATAACATAGGATATTACAGTGTCATTTCCATAATAATAGTACATCCGAGTCAACACATTACAACCTTTAACTGGACAGTTATAGCTACATGTCCATTCAAAATACACAAATCATACATAACATATTGGAATAAAATAATAATTAGCTAACAGTGAAGGCACCTGCTCCAGCTTCTTCAACATGCTTCCGTAAGAAACCTGGATCACTTGGCTACTTATACAAATTTGAGTACCCAAGAGTTTTAGGAAAAGAAAACAAAACTCTAGTCAGACATGAGTGCGGTATGAGTGAACTCAAACAATTTAATTTATACTTTTATAAAACACTTTGAAAATGAAAGGTATCTCGTAAGACCATGCCGCATATAAACACGAATGGATTTTTACCCTATGATAACCAAAACACTTTATATACCAGTGATATTATCATAATGTCTAGGGTTTTCAAGTAAATAATTCACATAGCTAAATTTGTTACATTAATTAAATTTTGGCATAATAGGTATACAACTAAGACTGAAGGCGCTTATTGGGAAATGGATTCCACACATTAACCAGGCTGCTGGGGTACCACCCATCACGGTGCATCTCTAGATAAAATAGCACTGAGGACCTCGCATGGATCCACTACCAACAAAAGACCGACCTACCCCTTACTGGATAATATCAAATAAGATCATCCCTTAGTTGGGATCAACAACTGTACTGAAGCATGCATGAGTTAATAGTGGGGACTCTAAATAAAGATGACCTTACCCAAAGGGGAATGACCCACTTAGCCTTGCTGCATCTCCCATGTTTTAGCCATTCCCGATTGATGAGGCTTGAGGCAACATCTTTATCTTTTCTATAGCATTACCACTTGGAATGCTAACATTGTCTTTCAGATGTTGACACATTGCTAGCACTCATCCAGACAAGTCGTTCAGGAGATGAATGAACCGAAGGCACTATCTCCACTACCCCCATTTTAGAATCACCCTCAGCGTTAGTAGCAAAAGCCTTGCACTTCAAAGTCTTCACCTTGACCTTGCCTTTACTATTTCCAATTCGAACGTTTACGTTAGTTCAAAGTTGGGTTTCGAATAACAACAAATATCTGATCTCGGTTTCTCCAAACCAACGTTCGACAATTTTAAGGGGTCAAGTAGTTTATAGTTGACTATTCCACTATCAGGGTATAAAGAGTTACATACGAACATATGTTCCATATGCATAACTTGTCATGACCCGCTTATTGAAATTAACCCTCTTATATTCATCACGTTCCCGAAGTGCGGTATTTGTAATAAGTACAAGTTGACTTACTTTCAATAAAACGTGTCATCATTTTATTACAACTATGTTAATTCATTTGGCTCCTTAATAGCATGGACGAGTGATCCTTGGGTTTAAAACAATTTACTTAAAGCAAGAAAATTGGTTAAAAATAAACAGCCGATAGAGTTTAAAAGGGAACTTTAAAATAAATAAACTTTAATTATATCATAAGTTTAGTATTTATTTAAACTTTAATCAATCTTGTTTAGATCAAAAATCATACTCTGAACTTTAATTAATTTAAAATTATTTATAATTAAACTTTAATTTAAATAACATTCATTTAAGAAATTAAATTCTATTGAAGTGTATAATTAACATTTAATTAAATAATTAACTCTAATTAATTAATTAAAGTAAATAAACTAGATTAAATAAAAATTAATTTTCTTTTATCTTAATTAATCATTATTTAAAACTTAATTAAGTTAATAATTTCTTAATCTCTAATTACTTAACCTAATTACTTAATTAATTAAATAAATAACAATTACCTAATTATTAAATTAAATAAATAAATTATTAAAAAATTAAAACATAGACTTTTTGACTTACTTAATAAATTTGAAATGAGTTTTCAAAAACAATCCAAAAGAAAAAACTTTAAAACATGAAATCTTGAATTTTTCTGAACTACATCCATACCATCTATCGCTATAAGCGCAGTTCGCTATAATTGATTTCTAGATGAAAGCCTAACTTTAACTCTATCTAGTATATGTTTGAAAACACAATTATAAGAGTTTTGAAAACTTAAACAAAAGGTTAAAACTTGGAAAACATTTCAAAAATCCAAGCTAGAAAAATAGCATTTGTTTTTCAAATCGGGTCTCAAGTCCTTGCGACTTTTCAAAGTGCTAACTTCACAACGTTTACATCACATACTTGTTTTTAATAAATACACTACCATAATATCATAACTAACCAATTACATATCCATATCCAAACATATTATTTAACAACCTAATCAAAAATCCAAGCTCAACCATAAACATATAATCATATACCAACAACACAACATGGTAATTCAATCCAACATCCATTATATTTTCACAACATACAGTTCGTCAAAATCAAGTATTTTTCTTTTCCAAAAACCAAATTTTTACTCACAAATTTTTTTTAAATTCAAGATGATTTTTTGCCAAAACTTGAAAACAATTTAGAAACTTGCAAAAATTGAAACTTTTGGTTGCTCAAACACCTAGATGTGGCCAAGGGGACTTTAGGCTCGGCCTAGGCCTTGTTGAGCTTGTCCATGGGGTGTTTAGATATATGGTTGCTTATAGTTTGGAAGAGAAGTGTCGTAGATGATGTAGAAATGTTTTTATGAATTAAAAAGGAAATTTTTAGCAAAATGAAGTGGATTTTTTTCACTTTGAACATTATGAAGAGGAAGCCATGGATGTTTTTATCCAAGCTCCTAGGAATTTTTAAATGAAGAGCAGGATTGTAAAATAAGAAACATGAAAGATTAGTTGTATTTATAGGCTTAGGAAATTAATTAAAAATTATACAAGTATTTATATTTAATACACACACACACACATGCGTGCCTCTCCATATTCCTCCCCCAATTTCCGTCCACACCTAGTAACCCTCCCTCCCTGCACTATTCAAGTCATATGCCCTTGTACCTGTGTTGAAAAAGAGCATTTGTATATATGTTATGTATGTGTGTGTGTCTATATGAAATAAAATCTTATTTTAACTTATATTTATATATTTAAGCGGGATAATATGTACATTCATATGTACAAGTGCACATCATGTTAAAATGGTTTATATTGTGTGCATGTGTGTTTACAATAGTGTTATGGTATTTAGAATAACTTTTAACCAATGGAAAATCGATATTTTAGAAAATAATTTTCGGTCGCAATTTCTATTTCTCTATGAACTTTAAATATTGGTAAATAAATTTTGAAAATGATTTTACCATCATTAGTTATTATTTAAAATAGTTTTGTTTGTCAATAAAAATCCAATTATTAATTATTTAAAAATATAATTAAATATCCATTTAAACATCGATTAAATTCTAGGTTGTTGCACTTTATATCGAACAAGACTCTTTTATAAGAGTTAAGTTATGTAACAATTATAATGATTTCCACTATGGCACATCCTTAACTCTATCACAAGTCACCAACCAGTGCAGTACCTATCTGGGTTGCACAAATAAAGCTCGGAATGAGTATGCCATAAAAGTACTCTTAAGGAACAATGCACATCTGAAGCGCCAACAAATCTTCTTTATTAGTATAGCATAGAGCAATGCATCATAGGAACATTGTAACAACCCATAAATTTTAAATAGTTTTTAATAACGTATTTAATTAAATTTTGGAGAAATTTTAAATAATAATATTTTGAAATAAAAATTTAATGTTTGGATTACGTATAATTAAATATAAGTAGTCAATAAATAAGAAAACATATAAATTTAGATTACGTTACTTGTTAATTAATTTGGGCATACGTTCATTTTAATTATTGCATCTATTGTACGCACTCTTTGATTTCATATCTTAGCTGTTAAAAATCAAATCAGCACGTGCATTTTAAAAAAAAGAATTAAAACCCTGCCTCCAATTCACGTGTAAAACTTTCCACTTTCATTTGCGTCTCCGTATTTAATAGGAATAAAAATCTTTGATTTCCTGACCGTTTCAAAATCTCTTCCCATCTTCATTTTGCAACACAGTTCAGATCTGGAAAAAACGGGTAATGGGTAACGATCCGAAATTTTAGACCAATTTAAATTTCTAATTTTTTTTAAAATATTGAATAAAATTTGGTAGAAACAAAAATGATGGGAATAATAATAGTTTATATGAGATTTACAATTTGAATTAAAAACGACAAATGTTAGGAATTTAATAATAATTGTTAATTGTAAATATTGATCTATTGAATAAAATTAAAGAGGAAACAATAGTTTAATTGTATTGTTGTAATTCAAATAAGTTAACCTCTAACAAATGAACTAAAATTGGTAACTAATGGATATGTTGAGTTATGTGAAATTATTAAATAATGTTTGATTTATTGTTAATAAAAAGAAGTGGTTGAATTGGATTTTTATTTGATTTTAATACGAAATTAATATTTTTATTTGTTGAAATCTTTCCATTAAGGAAAGAGAATGTATTAAAATGAACATTTAATTTGGTAGTTAACATAATGATATTTTATTTATAAGTTTTAAAAGAGAAAATTATTTCAAAATGTTTTCCAAATATAATAATTATTATAAGAAAGATATTTTGAAATAAAAGTAACAGGTTGTATTCTATGAATTTACAATTTTTTTTTACTATAAAGCAGTAGATAGTTGTTATTATTTTATATGTTAATTTAATGATTTAAAAGTTAATCTGGTTTCAATTGGGAATAATATTTATTTTGACGTTAAATAATAAATTTATCTGTAGCCTTGCATTCCAAGTGGAAAAGAAATCATTTCCCTAGACGTTCAATTTCTTTTAAATCTAGTTTTGATAAGTTACCCTTTTTAGTCATTTTTATAATAGGAATAAAAATTCGCGTAGCAGTTTCAAGAAAATTTATTTCTCTTTAGAAGTTCAAAATCTGTTTCAGGATTGTTTGAAATTCACGTGTATAAGTGTCTCTTCTTTTCCATTTACTCCTTTACAATTAAGAGGAACAAAATCTTTGATTTTTCTTACCATTCAAACGAAATTCTTTTATTTTCTTAATTTCATATACCATTAATTAGTACGTTTCTTTATTTAATCTATCCAATGCAATTATCTCCTAAATCAAATATCAAGCACAAATTCCTCCTGACAGGAATTATTTACTGTCGTTTCTCTAAGCAATCAATACTAGATTCATTTAAATACTCAACCTTGTACGCAAATAATTTTCACCACCTTCCCATTTTATAAATATTTCTTGCGTTTTAATCAACGCATTTACTTTCTAATAAATTTTAAACGTGTACAAAATGTTTGCCAAAGATTTCTTGCAGTTTCCTTTTGCTAAATTCACGCAATCAATACACTGTAAATATTCGCTCAAATCTTTCTTGCCTATATTCTCTCACCTCAATCAATGCAATCGTGTATAATTGATTTAAATTTATTTCTTGTCTATATTCTTTCACGTCAATCAATGCAATCGTGTATAAATATAAGCCCCGTAAACAAATACTTTTCAATTGTAACATCATTTTCTTCATTTCTTCTTGCGTGCGTGAGCTCTGAAGGTATGACCTCCATTTTCTTCTTTTTATTATATATATATATATATATATATTCATGCTTCGCTTCTCCCCTCCCTGTCCTCTTCTTCCAATATATTTGACAAATCCATCTTTATATTTCAACTCGCTTTCACAAATTTTCACATTATAACATCTCCATTTAATTGATATTTTAGCATAAAACTATATCTACATTTTTTTTTTATGTTTAATGCTTATGTAAATTTTAAGCCAAGCTTTTCAGAGACGTATATATATGTTAGTCTTATATCTTATTTGTTATTATAAAATATTAGTAATATACATATTTTGAAAATATAATTAGATTTTTGTTCCTGTTCGAATATAACATATATTAGTATGGCAGTTTAGTGTTGTAAAAACATTAGTGATTTATGTTGTAAAACTAAAAATTGAAATGTATAATTTTCATCGCGATTCTAGTGTATATATATAAAGTATGTTTTTTTTTCTCTTTTCTATAGTGCTTTCATAATGTATGTTCTATATATATAGATTGATTTTCTCAGTATATGCTTTGAATTTTGAGTAAACTATATATAAATATGTTATTTTAAAATGCGTGTTTTAAATAAGTGATGATTTTTATATATATTATGCCTATATTTTATTTATGTGTGTGTTTAAATGTAATATTGATTTAAGAGGAAAAACGTTTATGTGTTTAAATTTAAGTATTGATTTTTCAATAATATGATGATGTTTTGTTTTAATATGTATTTTAAATTTAATATCAGTTTCAAACAATGTGAATATTTTATTTGAATATCCGTCTTAAATTAAATTTATTGAGATTTTAAGGAAATTTAAATAACACATATAATATATACTCTGTTTATATCAAACCGATTGATTTTTTTTCATCGATTTCTATCTATCAGCTTTGTCATCAAATTCGTGCCAATTTTTCTTTGCTTCAAAGTTCGTATTGGGATCCATAACTGACCTCATTATCGTTCTTCTCTAGCCTCGAAAGGTGAGCAATCACTTACGATTAACGTTCTTGTATTTTAAATTTGATTTCAATTGAAACGACAATTGAAATATGATGCTGTAGTCATTTAAAATGTTATATATATGCTATTTTCTGTAACTGTTCACCTGTGGGATATGACACCATATCCTGTTGTTTATATTATATTTTTATTGATGATATATGCTTGTTATTTTATTGTATTATCTGTTATCACTCTGCAAGTTCCCTGTAGTTTAGAATTCACTATGGGTTGAAATGATACATACCCGAACGGACTTTTGGATAGGAGAATTTCGTTATGGGTTGAAATGATGAACCCAAGCGATTTTCAATTAAAATTGAATTTGGGATTGCGGGTCAAAGTGATATCTACCCGTATATTAAATTTCGGACTGAAATGATAAATATCTGTATCCCTTGACCATAGCGTAGGAAATTATATACAGACATCGTTGGTCCATATATATATAAATGTTTTGAAAATAATTTCTATGGTTTGGGAAAGAAAAATATAGTTCTAATAAAGACTGATTCTTAGAATATTATATGTATAAAAATGAAAATTTTATGTATAAACCTAATAATAATATTTAATCTAATTGAGATTGATTTAATACATATAATATGTTCAAGGATTCGTTTAAATTTATATTTCAAATTAGATTTGGTAAAATTTTGAATAAGCTAGAGTTGAAAAGATAAAGTTGAATTAATTGGAAATGGTATTTAATTAAGAATTATATTCAATTAAATCGATTTGAAACTATTGAATTCGGGATTTAAGATATGATTTTATAACTTGGTTTTGGTAAAAGGGATTAAATGGATATTTTAAGTTTAAATAAATTTAAGGAAATATTCTATAAAATGAAATCTAAGGATATTTAAATGATATTGAACTTGTTAAGTGGATATTTCCTGACTAAATAGTAATGATGAAGCTAAATCAAGATTATATGTAACTGTTAGATTTAACTTTAAAATATTGAATATTAAAGCTTTGAATATAACGAAATTTTAAATGGTTATCGGGAGCTGAATTGAATTAATGAATTGAGCTTTGAATAAATGGGAATTTGGAACTTGAGTTGATTAGAATCAATTTGTGTAGTTGAGAAAATTTCAAATACTTTACTTTATAAATTATTTAATATATATATATATGCTATCTTGGAAAATAGATATATTTGAAAGGGAAATGATGTTTTGATTTTGAGGTATAAATAAAATTGAATGACCACAGTGTTATAGTGTATATTTCTACCTTGTAGATAGTTCCATGGACCCATATAGGATGGTTATCCCAAACATCCTTAAGTTATTTGTATTTCAGTTGATTTTTCACGTGAGTTGGATTTATTGATATAAGAATGTTAATCATGACTCGAGTGTTTTGTGTTTTGCTTTACGCTCGGGTCAGACTAAGCGATACAGCATTTGAGACTCGCCTTTGGAGTTTGGAGCTTCGTTTGAGGATCCAACTATTGATTCAGCTTTCAGCTCTTTCAGTTGATTCGTTCGGAGAGGTCATCTGTTCGTACTGGAGACTTCACTGTATTTGAGATATTCTGTTGTATTTTTATTTCTAACTCTGATATTTATATAGTAGATTCATGAACTACTATTTATCTATTCCGCTGCATTATTTTATATTACTCCGTGTTTGTGATTCTGTGGTTGATTTATTTACTGTATATGCTGAGTTTTGCCAAATTTTAATTAACGATTCGATATTTCGAATTATTTAAGTCGGACATGTATGGTTTTATATCGATTTGAATGGTCCAAAATAGCGGGTCGTTACACACCTACTAAGGCAAATCAAAGTGCACAAACAAAAAACATAAACATTAGAAATATGGCAACCATCTAATGGCATTATGCCAATTTCAACATTACCAAATCAAATTATTCTACCTAAACCAATTTATTCCGCTAAAGCCAAAATTATTCCACCAAAATCAATTTATCCTACCTAAATCTAATTCATCAACCTATAACATATAATCATAGTCAAACAACCGAAGGAGGCATGGTGGAATATAATAGTAATGATAAAGTATGAGAAATGGTATTATCAATTCATGTAACCTCATTTCATATATAAAAAGAAGGGACTGTAGCAATAAAAGGAGCGAACTTGTTGATATTTAAAGACTCATTACTGAAAAAGCTATAAATAATATATCCACTACATTTTGTAATTGTACTAAATATAAAAGAGTGATTAATTTGATTTATGGACTAGGGTCCATTAACAACCGTACGACGTAAATTCTTTGTGTCCCTTACCTTTCTGCTATTTTATATTCGTCTATGTTGAATTTACTTTGTTTAAATTAGCTATAATTCTCTTAAGAATATTGACAAATGGTTAATCTACAATCTTTTAATTGTGTAAGCACATTGTTATACAATTACTATTGAAATGACATTTTGAAAAATAGTTAACCTACTAATTCATAGTTGTGTGCCATTTCAACAAACAATTTCATAGTTGTGTAAGCATACAGTGATACAACAACTTCTTGTTGGTGTTATGGGAACAAAAAATCTCACTAACAGATAGCATAGAATCTTCAACCATTTAATAGGTAACATTGAACTATTTTCTTGCTCTTAAGCTTTACATTTACATCGATATTCATCTAAGTTCTGTTCATTTGGTACGAATATGTATTTCATTTCATTTACTTCTCTTTTAAGGCATAATGGGTTTATTAACACATAGATACCAAAAGACATTCAATTTTGCATACTCTACCCAAAAAAAAGTCGATCTTTTATCCATATATATATATATATAAGAAAGAAAATCAAGTTGGAAAAAGTGTCATATCTTTAGTAAAAGAATTATCAAATAATAAATTTTCATACCATATTTTGGATTAAAAAAATGTAATAATTGTATGGATAGAACTTTTGTTTTGTCTATTTCAAGAAACTTATGTTTCTAGTTCTAATATGTGACTGACAAACTTACTTTTTATTCAAATGTTTTGTTTTATTTTACTTAACCTAAACTTATTTTTTGTAATATCGGATATTATCCAAAACTCGACCTAAACTTATTTTTTGTAATATCAAGTATTATCCATCCTAATCAACCAAGGCCTTAATATATTTTCTACGGTTATATTTCATAGACCGTGAAATAGTCATTAGCAACTCACATTTTACCATTTAATGCATGCTTAACATTGATTTTTTAGGATCTTACAGAACACTATAAATATTATCTTTTATTTTCTACAAAGTTTGTTTGATTTTATGTTGTTTTGAATTTTTTATTGTTTAAAGATGTTTATATCATTATGGACAATAATAGTGCTTACAGGTAGTCTAACTTCAAGTGGAAAGTATTGTATCCAAATGGAATTAATTGGCATTAGTTTCAGTTAATTTCAATTCAAGCTATTTGGAGAATTATTACAACTAATTCTCTTTTATTGAAATTCAATTTAATGATTATATACTAATTCTCTTTGATGCTAATCTATTAGCATCCACTTTTAGTTTAATACATCATTCGATTTTTCGATGGATTAAGATTGTTTTAGTTTCACTTAGTTATATATTTTTAAAATATACCTTTCTCAAAGCACGTTGTGTAATTCTTATTAATATTATTTGCTCACTTTTAAAAAAAATTAAGTGGTTGGAATTACCAAAGCTGGAATATGCACAGTTGACTCATCGAGTTTCTTTGGAAAGCCTAATATGGTAGAAAAGATGCAATTAGTAGTTAGTACTGTATATACATAATTGTTAGTCTAAAATTTACTATATGATATAAACCTAAATGATACTCTAGATTTCAAAGTTAGAAGGTAAAGTAGTTAAACTATCAATTCTAATCAATGTGGTCTATTTCGTAAACAATATTAGGTTTGGTTCTTTTTATATTTTTAGTTTTAAAATGCTTACTGTCAAAAGACATATTTTTATAAATTCTATACGTAATTTGAATAATTCAAAATTTTGATAACATGTTTATTTTATAGGTTATTTGTTATTTATACTACAAATAAATATGAAATTTATGGATCGTATTAATTGTTTTATTACTTCATTTACTCGGTATTAAAGAGAGTTAATACGTAGTAAATTCTTTAATTTATAAATTGAAACCAAATCAAAGAGAGCTGAATCGAAATTAGTTAATGAAATTAAATATTACGAGCTATAACTATAAGGCGTGGCACTACTATAGGCTCATTTGAAACATTAAATGTTTATTTTTTTAGTTGATAATTGATATTATAGATTTTTGGTTAATATTTAGTGAGGAATGAATATTCTTATATTCTTCTAATTATAATATTTTATTAATTGACTATAGCTGAATTCCAAATTGATTGTAAGTAATTCATTAAACTAGCAATAAAGAGAATAGATTCAAGAATCGTGTAATCAATTCTATAATATGGTTTGGAATAAAATACAACATTAAATAGATATTGTAAACAATTCTCTAATTAGTTGAATTTAGATTTAAATTAGTAAATATCATTATCTTAATTTAATTCTATTTTTTCAGTTCCATATGAAATTAAATACAAATACATTCTGTTAGTATTTGTTCTTATATTTATATATTGGAATCATGTAGGTATCAAAAGATTTTTAAACAATTAAGTCATCATCGGTTTTAACAATTGTTTATTTTTAAAAATCTTTTATGCTAGGGATGATTCTTTTGAAGTTCCAACTTCAAATACGATGATCCTTCATTTTTTAAAACTACCAAAAATTATGCTTTGATTAAAAATTTATGTTAATTTGTTGGAGAATATGCATAATATCTAACTTGAAACTTTGATAATATTTTTTCTTTTTGTTCACTTGATGGTTTACAAGGGTAGTGTTGTTGGTTAGGACATGCAGCGCTCACATGTAAAGTGAGGGTTCAATCCTTGCCAACTACGTACCATTGTGAAAATTAAGCCGAGTTCCAAAAAAACCATTTCCTTAGCAACTTGAAAACTAAAGATAGTTAGTAACAGATTAATAATGCGCATACAAAAAGTTATTTCATTTTTCTTTCAATATTTGGATTCAAGTATTGTGTATGCATATATATGATATACAATGAAACAAATTTGCTTGCATGTTTATTCGCACGTGTCCAACGGATCTGCTTACATGAAGTTGACATTGATAAGTAATCTAAGTTTCAAATATTAAAGATAATATCAAATAATATATAAATTAAATTAAAAAATAATTTGTATATTAGTTCTGTTTAGTGCTTATCAACTGGATAATCGGTTTGTAATCAATTAATTCATCTAAGTTAATTTCTTTTATCAGCAACATTTAAGAAGCATTGCAAGTTCCAACCCGTAAGAGAACATGCAATGTGAATTGTTTTATAACTTCAACAACTGCCTCTTACTATAAAGAAATAGTAAAGAAGAAACTCACCATCCATTCTTATCCATTACATTACTTTCCTTTCACAAATTTAACAAATGAATAAAACAAACGAGAAAAATATTTACATGTGAATTTTTTTCAACAAAGGAACAAAATTGTTTGGTTAATATTAGTTTATGCTTTTAAAGAAAACATTGTAGTTTATATATCTGTATATTCTTGAAATGAAGTATTATATATTCTATGTAATAAAGCATAATTACAATCTTTACCTTACATGCATACTAAACAGATTGGGTAATATATATTGTGTTGATATTTGGATGTACAAATAAAAAATATCACGAGGATTCATATTGATCTTGAATTGGTACTCTAAAAAAAGTTCATGTCCAATGTCTAAATGGCTTTCCAAAGAAAATATACGGTCAATGTTTGGAACCATGATATGAATGCTAATTACATGAAAGAGACAAGATGAAGGTGATGAATTACTAAACAAGAGTTTAATTCAAATGAAAAGTACATTTGAATGTAGAGTTAGGTATTAAGTGAAGTTAGTTTGTTGAAGGATGAGAGGTATGACCAATGTATTCGTTCAATTAATTATTGTAACAAACAGAGTTTTCGACCCTCAAAAATCAACACTAATACATCCACTGTATTGTGTGTCAAGCATTCAAGTGCTGGAAAGACCGATCATTAGGGGAAAGAAGAACTTAGAAGAAACAAAAACAATTATAGAATATCACAACGTAACGGAATAACATATATTAGTCAATATAATGCTTTACAAAATCATTTCAAAAATGATACATCAAAGTCATAATATTGCAAATTCTACCCTAGCACAGTTATAATAGCATGTCCCAACCTAACTGATGCAAGTTACATATAATATAGTGGAAATAAGATAATAACTAGCTATCGATGAAGCCTACGGCTCCAAGCTCCTCCAAGATGTATCCGGGGAAAACCTGAACTACTTGGCTGTCTATAAAAATTTGAGCACCTAAGAGTTGTAGGAAAGAAAATAAAACTACGGGTAAGACATGGGTCTGGTGTGAGTAAACTCAAACAACTGAATTATTATGTTTAAAACCCTTTTAAAATCAAAGGTATCTCATAAGACCACGCCACACACAAACATGGATGGATTTCTACCTTACGATAGCCAAAACACTTTTACATAAAATCCCGTGATATTATGATAATGTCTAAAGGTGCAAAGTAAATATATGAAATAGCCGAAATGCTTGCATCTCATATTCCAACATATTTGGGCACAACTAAAAATGTACGACGCTTATTGGAGAATGGATTTCATACAATGACAAGGCACCAGGGACCGCCAATCATAGTACACGTCTAGAAAATGTACCAAGGAACTCGCCAGGATCCCCTGCCAACACAAGACCGGTTTACCCTCACTAGATAATACCGAATATGTATCACCCTGACTGCTTTGCAATCCTTTTTATTGAGATCTCACGCATAAACAATCCATAAACACATAGATATATCTAGAAACGATGACACACCTAATAGGAGCGACCCACATAGCCCTGCTACATCTTCCATGTTTTAGTCATTCCCGGTGGATGAGGCTTGAACCTACACTTATCTTTTGAATAGCAGTCCCACTTGAAATGCTAACACTACACTACTTCCTGGAGGGCAGTGTTTGCATTCCAAGTGGGATTTCTATTCAAAAGGTTAGCGTAGACTCAAGCCCCATCAACTAGGAATGACTAAAATATAAGAGATGCAATAGGGCTAAGTGGGTTGCTCGCATTAGGGTGTGTCATCACCTTTATATATATATATATATATATATATATATATATATATATATATATATATATACACACATATACATATACATATTTATGGATTGGTTGTGCATCAGATCTCACTAAATAGGGTTGCAAAGCAACCGGGATGATGACATATTTGGTACTATCAAGTAAGGGGTAGGCCGATCTTGTGTTGGCTTTGGATCCTAGGTCCTCTGTACATTTTCTATGATAGGTGGTACCCGGTGCCTTATCATAAAATGGAATCCATTCTTCAATATGTGTCGTACGTTTTTAGTTGTGCCCAAATCTTTTGGAATGTGAGATGCAACCATTTCAGATATTTTATATATTTACTTGGAACCTTTAAACATTATCATCATATCACTGGATTTTATATAAAAATGTTTTGACTATCGTAAGGTAAAAACTCATCCGCGTTTATGTGCGGAGTGGTCTTACAAAATACCTTTGATTTTAAAAGGGTTTTAAACATAATAATTCATTTGTTTAAGTTTACTCACACCAGAACCATATCTGACTCGAAGTTTTATTTTCTTTCACTAAAACTCTTAGGTGCTCAAATATTTATGGGCAGCAAAGTTGTTCGGGTTTTTCCCGAATGCATTTTGGAGAAGCTTGGAGCAGGAGGCTTCATCGATAGCTAGTTATTATCTTGTTTCCACTGTATTATATGTATCTTGTATCAGTTAGGTAGGGACAGACTGTTATAACCGTCCAAGAGTAGAATTTGTATTATTATGACTCTGATGTATCATTTTTGAAATGACTTTGCAAAGAATTATGTTGCTTAATATATGTTATTCCGTTGCCTTGTGAGATTCTTTAATTTTTTTTGTTTATTCATCCTCTTCTTTCCCTAACGTTCAGTCTCTCCGGTACCTGAATGCTTGGCACGTAGTACAGTGGACGTATTAGTGTCAATTTTCGAGCGTCAAAAACCCCATTCGTTACAGTATTTTTGAAGAATTTGCAAGAAAATAATGAATTTTAGTAATGGACATTCGAATGTAGAGTTAGGTATTAAGTGATGTCGGTTTTAATTTGCTTTTTATGGAAAAAGACACAGTTAAATCTGAGTAACTCATAATTTCCACATATTTTGGTTCATAATAAAATGAATTAACTTTGGCTACTTCTGCATTCTATAATTAATTACCACATACCATTCCTACGAATTCAATATGTTGCTTTTGTACATATGTAGGCACATATATTATAAATGTACTTTATTCGTCTTTATAATACAGCCAAGATAGAAGCTGTAAATAATTAAAAGAGACCCGAGACAGTAATTGAGATAAAGAGTTTTCTTGGCTTAGCTGGTTACTACTGGAGATTTATCAAGGATTTCTCTTGTATAGCAGCACCAGTGCGTAAACTAATAAGAAAGGACGTGAAGTATGTTTGGACAAATAAATGTGAGGAGGCATTACAGAAGCTGAAATATTTATTGACCAATGCGCCTATGTAAGTTGTGCCAAATGGAAATCAAGATTTGGTGGTGTATGCTGATGCATGTGGAATAGGACTAGGAGTTATGTTAATGCAGAGGGGTAAAGTAATTATCGATGCTTTGCGATAGCTTGGACAGCACAAAGTTAGATATCCGACTCTTGATTTAGAGTTGAATGTTGTAATATTTTCTTTGAAGGTGTGGAGACATTACCTTTTGGGTGAACGATTCGGGTTGTATACAGATCACAAATTTTAAAGTACTTATTCTTTCAGAAGGAGTTGAATATGGGATAGTAGATATGGTTAGAGTTTTTAGCTGTTTATGATTTTGGTGTAGAGTACATCTTGGGAACAGGAAATAAAGTAGAGGATGATCTTAGCAGAAAATATCCAAATATGGTATTAACCATGTTGGTGCAATGGGAGGATCTAAAGCATTGACTATCTATAGTGTGAAGTTAAGATCGACTGCCAGTTCTAATCGAAGTATTGCAATGTTATTTTATTTCAAAGTTCGACCAGTATTGATCGAAAGGATTGGTTCTAAACAAAGAGATGATCCAGTCTTAGCTGAAAGAATTAAAAGATTGGAAGGTGTAACTGAGATTGATAACCTGAAAGATTTTTACCTTGAACAGAATGGATGGTTAAGAAAGATGGGACGATTATGTGTTCCAGATATGGATGACTTAAGGAAAGAATTCCTTAAGGAGCATCATCAATCGAAGTTTACTAACCTGGAGGAATTAAGATGTGTCGGGATATGAAGAGAAGTTTCTTCTGGGAGGGTACGAAAAGAGATATAGGCTTATGGGTAAAACAGTGTCTGAATGGCCAATAAGTGAAAGCTGAACATCAAAAGTCTAGTGGAATGCTTCAACCTTTAGATATACCAGTTTGGAAATGGGATTCGATACCCATGGATTTTATTGACGGGTTGCCAAGGTCGAACAAGGAAAATGAAAGTATATGGGTGGTAGCAGATAAATTGACCAAGAGTGCCCATTTCATTCCGTTAAGTCAACCAGGATGACATCTGTATTGGCTAAGTTGTTCATGAAGAATATTGTTAAACTGCATGGAGTTCCTAGTAGTATAGTCAGTGACAAAGATATTTTATGTACTAGTGAATTCTGAAAGAGTCTACAGGAGACTTTATGTACCTAGCTAAAGATGAGTACGGCTTACCAACCACAGACGGATTGGCAAACGGAAAGAGTTAACAAAGTTTTGGAGGATTTGTTAAGAGCTTGTGTGCTAGATTTTACAGGCTTATAGGAAGACCATCTATACTTTGTCAAGTTTTCGTATAACAATAATTATCAAACTAATATAGGGATGGCACCGTTTGAAGCTTTATATGTAAGACCATGTAATCTCTCATATTTTGGTTAGAGTCCGTAGATAGGTTAGTTCTTGGATCGGATATGGTAAGTGAAGCCGTAGAAAATATTAAGTTGATTCAGGCTAGAATGAAGGAAGCTTAATCTAGACAGAAAAGTTATGCAGAAAAGAGACGAAAAGACATAGAATTGTCAGTTGGAGATCATGTTTCCATCAAAATATCACCAACGAAAGATGTAGTAAGGTTTGAAAGAAGGGAAAATTGGTACCAAGATATGTAGGTTCATTTCCTATCATAGAGAGGATCGAGAAACTCGCTTACATAATATAGTTACCGAGCAATTTGGCAGGAGTCCACAGTGTTTTACATATTTCTCATCATAGAAAGTGTGTTTGAGATTCGAAAACTACTATTACTCCGACTGCATTGGAAGAATTAGTGGTGAAACCGAACATGACCATCATTAGACATCTAGTTCGTATAGTAGCTAGAGATAACAAGAAGCTAAGGAACAAGACATCATATTAGTAAAAGTCCAGTGAAGTGATGATGAGAGAGACTGTATTTGGTAAACAAAGAGCAGGATTAGAGACACTTGCCCTGACTTGTTTGATGGTATGTTTTTCCTTTATACTTTTATGTTTGATGTGTGTGCCTTATCGTAATTTCGAGGACGAAATTCTTTAAGGAGGGGAGTTTGTAACCCCACGCCCCCAAAAAAAATTGATAACATTATCTAGGATATTCAATTAGATAAATTAAATAAAATGGTAAGAACGTCAAGATTTGGTAATGGGAATGTGTCATGCCTTAATGAATGAATAAAAAGGATGATAAAAACATAAGTAAGAAGGAGGAAATTATGATAAGGATAAAATGGGAAAAGAATGTATTTCCTAAATATATACCTTTACATTTTCTTCCCCCTTATTTCATTTTACATTCACACAAACAAAAGAAAAGGAGGCCAACCATATCTAGAAGGATTCAAGAGAAGATAAAGCTAGAAACCAAGTAGAAACTTAGGGGAAATCAATCTAATACAAATCTCAACCTTCTTAATCCATTCAAGGTGAATAATAGTTATGCATCTCATTTTTAAGTATTATTTTTGGTTTTTGGAGTAGCTAATATTACACCACGCTTTCGAGATTTGAATGATTAATGCTTATTGGTGATTTTATAAAATTTAGTTATGAGATTTAGTGATATGTTTGAGTTGGAAAACTTATCATATGATACCCAAATGACTTGAAATTTTGAGAAGATGTTGGAAACATTATTTTAGAAGCGAACTTTTAATTTCCTAACTTTCCAAGCAAGTGCGAATGTATTATGAATTTTCTAAGTTGAGGAAATGGGTTGTTTCAGATTTTAATTATTAAAAGTGATTAAACGAAGTTTTGCCCTAAAATTTTTATACGATGAAGAATATAATTAAATAGATTTATTGGGATTTTTAGGGACTTTTTTTATTTTTTATGATTTAATATGATTTATTTAAGCTTAAAAGGCTTAATTAATTATTAAGATATTATTTTAATACAAATTATAGGGTTGCTAATTACTTTGGAAATGATAAGAATATGCACCTTGAAAATTTTATAAAAATATTTTGGTAAAGAAGTCGTTATCCAATAGTATTTTTACAAATTGTTAGGGTTGGTAGAAATAAATTTCTTTTATAAATAAATTTGCAGTTTTCATGTTATTACGAAAGAGCCACGCCGGCAGCATCGTCGTCACCCCTATGTCTTCGCTATCAACCCATGGCGACGCAAATGATATCAGCTACTGTTGGTATGGAGAAAATTGGCTAGGGTAGAAGAGACTCGAAGTCGTCTTCGCCGACAATGACCTTGCCGCATAATTTTAAATGTGGCATTTTAATATGAGGCATGTTATCGCTTTTCTTAAACAACGTTGCCGACCCCAATACTTTTAAAGAGATAATGTTTTCGAAGTGACTATTTTGGCTATATGATGCCGCATATTTAGCAGTATATGGTGCCGCATTTTATTTCTTCGACCTTTTAACCATTTCAAAGAGACTATGTCGCTGCACATTATGGCTCGTCCCTTTGAGGCAGCTATTTTAGTTAAGGCATTGATGGCTGACATCTATCATTGCCACTGAAATCCTTATGCGGTTTTATACTATGTTTTACGAAGTGGACGACTTCGACTATATCCCTTTATGTTTTTAAGTTAAAGACTTTAACCTCTTTTAGAGGGATGAAGACCCTCGTCGACAATGACCTCGTCATGTTTTGTCAATACAAAGACTTATATTTTTGGTCTATAGCCAATGGTTTTGAGAGGCGATGACCTCAAATGACTTCGAACTTCATCAATATGGTTTCATAAAATCATGTATCATGGCATAAGTATTTTGAGTAAAGTAAAGGGCTATCATTTTCCTTTTTTGAACGTAAGATTTCAAAGGATAATCACTTTTAAAGAAGTAAGTTTTCAAGGAAATAAATAAGGTATTTAACCTAGAATTTTACTTAAGATATTATTGTTCTCATCACTTTTGTATAGATTATGATAAAATAAATTGGCTCATAGATTAGAAAATCAGATGGAACTGGTGTAGGGTAGCACCCTATAATTCAGCTGTTAGCCCCTAGCCGATATAAGTCCAAAATTCCAGCATATAGAGCTTTGTCAAGGGTAAGACATAAAGTATGTTTACGTAGATAAATGAAGATATATAGATAAAATATGTTATAGGTTGGCCCGCAGAATCTTTAGGTTCATAATAAGCCTAGCAAAACTATGAAATTGATAGATAGTTAGGTAAACACTAGGACAAGTATATTTGGACAACTCGTCAGTTTGCTTCTATCAACCAGTTAGAAAATTTGTATATCTAGTAGGCATGAGTCAGTCATATAGGTTGGTAGTTACCCTCTAAAAACTAAACATTTAGTCTACTGATCTTGATGGATAGTCAAGATTACCTAGGTTGCATACATACCCATTGTTGATGTAACGATCCTGAATTTTGAACAATTTAAAAATGATAATATTTAATTAATTTTAAATATTTGAATGATGGTTTAAATTGAATTCCCAATATAACTGTAAATTGGCGATTAAATTTTAGAATTTAATCTATACAAAGTTGAATAAAATTTGAATTTGACTTTAGAGTTGAAATTGAATATTTAATTTGTAATTGAAATTCAAACTAATGACTTAGGAAAAAAATAATTTAGATACAAGAATTATTATTTAAATTTAAAAAGGATGGTTAGTTTTAAATAATATTTTCTTCTTTTTAAAATAAAAAAGAGTAAATTTTAATCAATACAAAACAAATAAATAAATACACTTAGTTAAAGTTTTAACAACAAAATTAAACAAAAACAAAGTAAAAGAAAATAATTTATACAAAACAAATTGAATTTAAATTGAAAAGAAAAAAATAAATAAAAATAAAAATATAATAATATATATAATATAAGTATACACTGCCTTACCCTATCAGCCAAATTCACGCCTTTCATCACGCCTTCAACCACGCTAAAATTCACGTTCTCCCTATTCTCTTTTATACCCGACTCCTTTACCTTTCCCATTCAAAACCCTTTCAAACGAAACAAAGAAACAATGGCGGCTGTCGTTCGTCCCTCTCTTCACAATTAGGGCTTTTTGAAATTTGGGTTTGCTTCGGCTTCAATTCGCTCGCGTGCTGCCCCAACTCGTTCGACAAAGGTGAGTGATTTATATCCCTCACATCTAATTCAATACCTATTGTCGATAGTTGATTTTTGGTTTCGATGTTGATTTTAAACTATTCAATATTCTCTGTCATCTCTATTTCGAGTTGGATTTTCTCTGATTTTTGTTGGGCTTCGTCTCAACCATTCGATTTGTTCAGATGTTGATGATTTTGTGATTTAATTAAATTCGCATACGTTGATACTTATTGTTTCAACTATATGGTTTGGTGAAATTTTGAACTGTTTCGATATCGACTTCAACTTGATTTTTTTTTAATCAACGACTTCGAGTTTGGTAATTAGGTTGTTTTTGTTTCGTTGAATCTGCGTTATTAAGTGGCAGTGAGCAAACCACTTCTCTTAATCTTTTAACATGTTTTAGTATCCTGATGCTTATGAGTGGCCTTAAATCTGATATATATCTGTTGGTATGTGTTGTCTGAAATGACATTCATATTCACACCTCTCTGTAGCCTGAACAACACCCTAAATTTTTATGAAAATTCATATTTTAACTTGTAAACAGTTTAAGTTATAGTCCTTAAAGAAAAAAAAATTGTTAGAAATGATCAGATTCATGTTTTAAAACAATTTAATATAAGGTTAACTGGTCAAATCCTTGGAACCATAAACTGTCTGTGATGATCAATAAGTGAGTAACATAACAATTTTTAATGGTTTAAGTATATAACTCTGTGGCATGTTTATCTAGTTATTGCAAGTATATACATAAGTATATCTTTGTATATGTATAATTATTTGGTTGCGTGCAGTTGCTATGTGTTTGAATGTTTTATTTGATTTTAGTTTCCAGGTTCAAAGTTTAATCTTGAATCAATCTTTTGATCAAATCCTCTGTTATGGATCAGGATTGATTATTATTCAAAGTTAAGTTTGTTTTCAACTGAAAACAAGATTGTAAACCTTAATCGAGATTTTAAGAAGATGTTTAAATCACCTCTGAAAGAGCACTACTGTAATTTTGCCTACTACAGGAAATCAAATAACAAATTGATAAATTCAATCTCTATAAAAAATCTAATTCCAGTTGATAACTTGAATGCTTACTGAATTTTATGATTTTAAAAACAAAAACGAAGATTTTAAATTTAGTAATTTGAGAGCAGTTTGTACTTGAAATAAAATTTCATTTTACCAATTTCAGATGATTGATCCAATAGTTACAGTTGATATTTGGGATGAAGCAAGTTTATGCATCTTTGCACGTTTGGTCGCATTTGTACACTTGGCCGAAACTGGCCCTTGATGTTCATTTGAACTGTGCATTCATTGTTGCCATATCTTGGCTCCTCGCAGTTTTGTTGTTGTTTGAGTTTCACTGGACTTTGATTTTTGAACTGCGTATTTAGTTTTGGCTTTAGCTTTGAAACATTTTTTTTAAGGCTCTGCCATTTTAAGTTGAAACTGCAGTTCCATTACCTCTGTGGCATACTGTGGCGTAGCTTCATATGTATATATATATATATTTACATATATATATATGCATTCATGTTGTATATATATGACTGTTTGTCACACTGTTCCATAGGTATGTGTTTTGTCTCCTGTGCTTAGCATACTAAACTGTACTGGTTATTTGTGTATACTTGATGCCTTGATTTCATTGTGACTAAAAATAAAAAAATAAAAAATTGTGCTGGATCCTTGCTCTGTTGCCTCATTCTCGATGCACTATCCAGTTCAGTTTGTTGGCATTGATATTTGAAGTGTTGCACTATAATCTAGTCTGGATACTTATTGGATCAGTCTTGAACTTGACTTTTGTGGTCATGTTGTGTTCTTATTTTGCACCTGAGTTGATTTTACAGTTGTGTTGAGGCAGCTTGCATATGAATTTGCTGTCTTGACCACTTGATTACATTTGGAATTGTTTTTCGAATTCGCTTAAGTTGAATCCAACTTGTAGCTCGGATTTGACCTTGTGCTGATTCCTATTTTTGACACTATAGTGGCAAGGCAGTGCACGCAAGCGTGAACTGCAGCCACACGGCATGATTTTATTGATATACTATTTTGTTTTGATTTATGATCTTTTGCATATTTCATTACGGTAGTGGCGAGGCAGTGCACGCAAGCATGAACTGCAGCCACACGAAGTTAACATTTTAAAATGTGGCTAGGCCGTATACGCGTGTGTGTACTGCAGCCCTACCAAATCTAATGTTTTAAATTGATGTTTTCATTTTGATGAAAATTGTTTTATGTTGACAATTCAATATATTTTGAATCACATTTTGATGATTTTGTTGTTAAATGCCGTTTAGGAAGATTTTGATTGTTTTCTAAATTATCTTCATCAATAATCCCTTCATCTATCCTCATTGATAATTTGAATCTACTGATTTGTAGTTTAACACTGTTAAGTGTTGTATTTACCGTTATCCGATTTCTTGTTAAAGGATCGGATAGGTAAATTTATATTTGACTGTCATCTAATTGCTATTTGATTATTATTGCCTCTATGCACTAATAACTGAGTTTGAATTAGACTGACCTGTGTATTATTTTCTTTTAAATGTAATACTCGGGTCAGACCGAGTATTTTTACAGCTTGAAGATTTTCAGGCCGCGAAGTTAGAGAGAGTTGGGGAAATTGCTTCACTTTATCTTTTCGAAGAATTTTTGTACTTAAAAGAAATATTCCGCTGTATAAAAATTTAATGCATTGTACAAACTCTGATATATGTATAAAAATTCATTTATGTAAAATATTATGATTATTCTGTGATTCTGTGGCTGATTCTGTTTAAACTCTATAAACTGACTAACAATCCGTCATTTTGAACGTCTCAAGTTGGTTTAATTACCGACTGGGGGCGGTCAGAACGGCGGGTCGTTACAAAAGTGGTATCAGAGCTTTGGTTTACACAAAGCTCAGTTTATGATGTTTAATATGAATAGTTACTAGGATCACTTTAAAGAAAACGTTTTTCAAATCTAAAGAAGTATGAAATTGTTTTCTTTGAAAAATAAAAGGTATTTTGAAAATTCAAATTTTTTCGAAAATTCCCCTCTCTAAATTTAGGATTGCGATAGTTTCTCATTCGAAACCCATTATCGAATTATTGAGACTTATGAAAAATAAAATATAAGTGAAGTGAATTAATGAATTGGTTTGAATCTAATATTTTGAATATCTACAAAATAATAATTGTGAAATAAAATGATATTTCAATTTAGTTATAGCCAAGAGGATAATTAAACTATAACTTGGGAATTTGATTCTGAATTCTTTTGAAAATTGATTTCAAATGTTTTGAAGAACGATTTAGTAAATAAATGGATTATAAGTATTTAACTTATAAATGGACTTTCGGTATATAATTGAGTTATATAAATTGAGTTGAATTAATAAAGAGATTTATAAATCGAAGTTTATAAATAGAAATGGAATTTGTAAAGATTGTTTATAAATTCGAAACCAATTGAATTTGATAAATGAAAAATAGAAGTTATTAAAGGAGATATATTCGTGATTTTGGACAGCGAATTATCCTTTATATTAAATATTGTGATAGTAAATGTTGGTTGGGAATTTTATCCACGATTTTGGACAGTGGATAATCCTTTAAATAAAAGTGTAGAAACACTGAATTGAATAGATAAGTATATTCACGATTTTGGACAGTGAATATATTATTAACTAAAACAGATATGTTTTAGGGAAGTGATATTATGAATGAGGTTAATGTGGAAATATAAATTTAATGGAACCAAGTTGATGAATGGCTTACTAAAGAACTAGTTGATTATTTTTGAAATAGAAAGCAAATGCAAAGTTCAAATGAGATTTAGATTTCAAATTTGAAGTTGTCAACATGATAATCCATTATAGGTTTAATAAATTCAGTGATGAATTTGAATTTAAACGTGCGGAAAATTAAATTAAGTGAAAAACTTAATATTGAAAAGTTTGAAATTGGTTTAAAACTAATATTATGAAAAGTATGAGGAATTCAAACTATGAATTAAGTTGAAGTTGAAGTTGAAAAAGTTAATGGTTTTAAAGATGTTTTAAAATGCATTAAGTATCGAATACATAGATTTCAACATTCATTGTTGAAATAGACGTTTTCGAGAGAAAAATAAGGAAATGGTGGACTATAACATTGTTGTTATAGTAAATGGTTTCCGGAAGGAAATATTGTTTATAGTATTGGGATTTATATATCTATCTTAAATTCGAATCCCTATACTAGTGATTTTTGAGTTGTCGTAACGATGTTTTACGCAACATTCGTTTTGACTCAAATAAATGTGTTTAAAAGAACGCTTTCCTTAAAAGATGGAATATATACTTAATTTTGATTCAAGTATATTGAATATTTTCCGTGTTGAAAATAAATGAACTTGTGAATTACTTATTATTAAATAAGTATGGAAATGTTTTCCAATATGAAATGAAAGGTTTGAAATTTTACCTTTTAAAGATAAATTGAAAAATGAATATTTGAAATTTGTTTCAAATGGTTAAGTTGGAAAATTATATATCTTGTAAAGATATTTTTTTTTTTTTGGGAAATTTGAACGATCAGTTCAACTTGAATATTTTCCAAAAAGATTGAATCTTGAGTTAAATTGAGTTTAACTTTGACATCAAAAACAATATAAGTTGAGCTTTGAATTTTGGATAGTCGATTGGGATTGTATGTCTAACATTATGAATTGATGACATAGCAATTGATCTCTATTAAATATATATCTGTGGTGGCGGAGAATTTATTCTTTTA
This sequence comes from Allium cepa, assembly GCA_030765085.1. Lineage (NCBI taxonomy): Eukaryota > Viridiplantae > Streptophyta > Magnoliopsida > Asparagales > Amaryllidaceae > Allium > Allium cepa. The sequence goes on from CM060939.1 coordinate 418,074,182, forward strand.
GCTTAACACCCTTCTCTGAGACGTACGAGCTTAGAGGTTATATATCGGTAGACATCAATTATGTGTTGAGAATTGACGATGTAACGTGAAATCCAAATTGTAACGACCCGAACAATTTGATAATATTAAATGAATTAAATTGATATAATTTCTAATCTAATTTAGAATAAAGGTAGGAGTTGGACATAGTAACTGGGATTAAAGGTTAACGATTGAAATGTTTATACGACATAGATTGAAATAACGAAATTTGTGTTTGTGGTTATAGGTCATAATTAATTGATTAAAATGGTATTAATGAAACAATAACTGAATTTGATTGCAAATATAAACATTTGAAAATTTATTTGGTGGATTAAATTTGTTAAAGTTCATAAGTTTTGTAATCTAGTTTAGTAGAACTTTAAATTTATAAACGAAGATTGAAATAAACGCTAGATTTAATTATGTAAATGATGACTTAAGACCTAGGTTATAGGAATTGGAATATAATCCAATTTGAATTAAGTAGAAGAAGGATTTGATTAATATGTAAGTTATTGTTCAAGGTATTGAATAAAAACTTGGAATTCAATCATAATAATAACGTTAGTATTGGTTAATAAATATATTTCAATGCAGTACCCAAATGAATGGAATAAAATGAATATATATTGAATAGAAATGAAATGTAAATTGTCACATTTGGTTGAAAGTTAATTTTAAGAAACATATAAATGTTGAATCAGTGAATATTAGCAAAAATATTACCTAGAATAAAATTCATTTAATATAAGAATTCAATAATGGAAGATTTACATTTGGATTGGAAAATGGATAGTAACTAATTAAAAAGGTGACCGTTGAATAAATTTATGCAAATGTGGGACTTAGTTATAAGCGTGTAATTATGGGTATGATAACAATTAGCATAAAATACCTATATATTGGAACACGTTTGTAAAGTATAATTAATGGAAATTGGTGATTTGGGAATGAATTCAAAGGTTACACTAAAATAAATATGGGTAAAAAAGAGGTTAGACTAAGAAAGTGATATTAATTGGTTTTTAAGGCTTAATTAATACGTTAATAGACAAGACTCCGCATTCAAACATTTATACAAAGCTAAGCGTAAATAGAAGCACCAATGTAAAATAATGTAAATGGATGGGGATCAACATTTATTTATGTGGGTAATGGGATTTAATTACTATAGTATGAAAATCGCAATTAAAGGAAATTGAAATAGCTAATTTGTACGTTAGTTGATTTAGCTGGAATATGAGGATATTTAATGAAACAGTGAAATCAAATGGAAATAAGGTTTCAATTATACATTGGGAGTTATATTCACCATAAAGGGTTAATTGAAAACCAAAGGAGTTAATAAAGGAATCAAGCTTTATTTATTTGGATATAAGATATGGTAATTTGGATCATTGCAATAGATATTAATTTAAGATTACCTTAAATAAATTAAGGTAATAAATGGAGAATAGTGTAAATATCTTTATAATACGATGGTTTGTGAGTAAAGGGAATGGAAATAAAGTTTATTTAATAATTTGGAATTTAATTTATATTTTCTAGATATAAGGGAGTGCAGAAATTAACACTGCAAATTGATATACTTATAAGTTTTAATTCACATCCAAGCTGGGTAAATCATTGAAATTGATTAAATTATATAAGCAATAACATTTAGACAAATTTAGAATATTAATATAAAAATTGGATTTTTATAATTTATTTTTGATTTATTTAATAAATATTAAAAATAGCCATTTTTGTCACGGACTCGGATTTCGACGAAACCAGTTTCATCGGATCCGTATCGGTGAATTATTATAGGGTTTCAATTTTTGGATCGATCGGACTTGTCGTTTGATCGTACGGGCGTGAAACGCCTTGAAATCAATTTTAATAAAATCAATTTGAAATCAATTTGGAAATTTTGTTTTCAGCATAACTTCTTCATACGATCAAATTTGGACGTGAAACTTTTTCCATCGCGTTCAGAATATCTTAAAATACCTATTTGGATATATAGATTTAATAAATTCGGTTCCGGAGGCATAGCGGGCTTTTTGGGCCATAGTTTGTTTCGCACGTTCACTTATCCGATCCATCTACGCTACCTCTAGTCTACCTATATAAGCACGGTTATAAACCCTAGCCACTCCTTATTTTCATTTTCTATACATACATCTCCTTCTCACCTCCTCATTCTAATGGCAGAAAAAAAAACCTAATTCCCAAATTCCAAAAAAAAAAATTCAAATTTAAAAAAAAAAAAAAATTGCGGATCTGCAGCAGCTTCTGGTCGCGCTTCGGGTTTCAGGGAAGAAAACCCTAGAGCAACTTCGGGTCAGGAAGAAAATGACTCGGGTCGCTCCGGGTCGTTTTGGCGAAAACTCCAATCAGGCACCGGGGAATTGAGGCGGCGCACCGAAGTCGAACCCGAAGTCGACCCAGGACCAGAATTTTCCATTTTTCAAATTTTCATAACTTTTGCATACGAGCTCGGATTCACGTGCGGTTTGTTTTGCTGGGATCGTATCGGAATTTCTGACATTTTGACGCTGGTATGGACAAATTCCGAGAAGGGCGAATTTTTGGGTTTAAATCGAATTTAAATTCGATTTAAATTCAAAAGGTGAGTGTTTTAACCCACTCACAACTACTAGAAGCTTTTATGTTTGTTTAAATTAATTTTAGAAATGAATAGAAATTTATTTATGAGTATTTGGCATGTTTATTTTATTCATATCTGTTGAATTGCATTTATTTAATTTAACTGTTAATTTAATTAATTTATTGCGTATAAATTTACAGTTAAAATTTATTTGTTTGTATATGAACTGCTAGTTAACAGTTATATAATTTATTTCTGAATATGGACTGTAGATTAATAGCTGTTACATTTAATTTGAATAAAATTGCCAGTATTACCTGTTATGTAGTACCAAAAATAATATTGTTATTGATTGATATTGATTGATGATTGCGATTTGGATGATGGATGATGTTGATGAATGGATGTTTATTGTATAACATTAAATTGCAAATTATCATGCATATTTCATTTCATTCGGGATTGTGGTTTGAAATGATATATAACCGCAAAATTTTATATCTTTTAAATTGCGGATTGAAATGATAAATATCCGTATCACTTGACCATAGGATAGAAAATTATATACAGGCACCGCGGTATATATATAACTATTTAAATGTGATTTCTATGGTTTGGATGGAATACGGTTTATAATAATCTTAAATTTTATATTGTATAAATATTTTTCTTCCATATATATATACATATGAAGTTGAAAATTTTGAAATTAAAAGGTGTATAAAAATCTTTATTAAAAATGGAAGAAAATTAAGAAAATGGAGTTTAATAATTTATATCATATGTTTAAATGTTAAGTTTGGAAATTTTAAGATATGATATTTATAATTGGATTTTTCCCAAAATAAATTGAAATGAATATTCTAGTATAATTTGAATTGGAAAAAATATATATATATTATTACTAGAAATTGAAGTCTTATTATTTATGGATTTTATATGAATATTCAAGACTAATTAATAGAACAATTGATTTGTTGAAAGAATAAAATCCAACTTTAGTTTGAAATATTGATACTCAAAATGGATATACGTATATATAAATAAATTGAAGTGGTTTTGGAACTTGAGAGAGATAACATAAATTTTGGTTTAGACTTTAATAAAGAAATGTATTTGTAAAGCCATGAGAACTATTTTCTTTACAAAGTAACATTTAAGTTAAACCATTTAATTCATATACCGTTGAATGTCCAAACCATTCAAGTTTTTAGAAGTTATGGTTTTAAATTATGATTTTCAAAATATTATGCTTTGAAATATTTGGTTTTCAGACGTTATGAAGTTAAAGCATTATGATTTTGGAAAAGAATTATATTTGGGCTAAGTGATAAAATATGGCTTTGGGTTTGAAATGATATCGTATTCATGGTTATGAAATGGAATGTTTATTCTGATTTTTAAAGTATAACCTATTTTAAATGACCGCGGTGTTATAATAACGATGGGTTGGCAAAGAGACCGGGATCGGATATGGACATACTCTCTGTTGATACCGAAAACCACTTTGACTAACCGTGTACGCGGTGGAGATTCCAGAATGAAGTAGGTGGTGGCGACGTTTCCTGTAAGGTAAATACGTGGACCCGACTCCCGTGAGTTGGCATAAGGTGGCTAAAACAGGAGCGATTCTCAGGCCAATGAGGTCATTTGTAACGTTTACGATTTTTCGTTGCCGAAAAACCGAAATGTTATGGGTTTTAAAAAGAATTTAAGAAAAGAAAAGAAGAAGAAAGAAGAAGGTAGGAGATTTAGATAGGGAAAAGAAGATAGAAAATAGAAAGAAGAAAACAGAAAATTAGAAAATAGAATAGAAAGAGAATAGAGGAAAAAGAAACAGAACAACATCAGAATCTCACAATTCGCAGCGGAACAACATATAATAATAAATGAATAATCTTTAAACAAAGAATCATATCAGTTATTACATTACATCACATTTCATTATATCATATCATCAGAGTGTACAACAACAACAACAACAACAAATAGTGCAGCGGAAAAAGAAATACTATATAAGTAATACGCCATGCCATCCAGCTTGCCTCCAGCAACTCCAGAATATCCAGAATATCCTGATAAACCTTACTCTTGACTGCCCGTGTGGAAATTGGTGGGCACCCAGAGTTTAGGAAGGAAAACAATAAACTCCAAGTCAGTCATGTGACTGGTGTGAGAACTCAAAACAGTTTATTTATCTTTAAAAATCAAAATAGAGGAATATTTTTATTTCAATTCGCAATGCTTTTAAAAATGAGACTACCATAAGGCCTCCCGCACACACACACATGCAAACGCAGAATCGGAGGAGATTTCTCCTTATGATAGTCAAACATGCTTGATACGCATTTAAAAGAACATTTCATATTATTATTAGTGCATAGTGTAGGAAAAATTCATTTCGAAAGTAGAATATAAATCTTAGCCAACATACGACCATTATCGTATGCCTACTATAGCTAACTATGTTCAATAGCAGGTTACCGCCACATTCCATAGCAGGTTATACAACTAAAACCGTACAAGTCACGTATTGTTTCTTTGGATTTCCAACAATGGTCAGGCCAAGGAACTTCCCATTGCCACATGAGAATGCCTCTGGAAAGACATCCCCGAGAACCAAACCGGAACTCTGCCAACACAAGGCCGGGTTACCCCTAACTGGGTAACTACTGACACGAGCACGCCATTCCCCGATCGTAAACGACCTTTCTCACGGGATCCCGATAGCCAACAACCACAAAGTAATAAATTCGCAGTAACCACATAGGTTAAATATCTGGGCTCCATACCATGATACCACCTCTATCCAGAAGGAAATGTACATACCCTAAAGGGTGCTACCCCTCATAACCTTGCTGCATCTTTCCTGTTTTGACCATTTTCGGGGTGTGAGGCTCGACGAAGTCACGTCCACAAAAACATACTTTATACAAAAGTCATGCTTTGGGTCAACAAATGATCAACACAATGATCACCAAGATAGACGATCAAATAAATGATCCTATCACAATAATCAACACAATGATCATTTCAGCAACACTCAGCATGTCACATTACCAAATTGGGAATATATCGCTGATAACTTCAACTATATAACCTCTGAGCTCGTACGTCTCAGAGAAGGGTGTTAAGCTAAAAGAATAAATTCTCCGCCACCACAGAAATATATTTGAAAGAAATCGGCTTTACATCTCAACTTGTAATGTCAGACACACAATCCATACAAGTCTGTTCCGGGCTCGAACAGAACCGAAGGCACTTACAAAGAAGTCCTTGCAATCCGAATAATCTCTAATCACGTTCGGATTTCCCATCACATATGGAGATCTCAATACCAGGGATCAGCCAGTGCAGAGACAATCAACAAGAAACCCTTTCGCTTTCGAAAATATCCGGTCTTCAACACCGATCTTCGAATGCAATTCATAACGACGTATCACATATTCGGAATGGGTTATACGACCCCAAGGTCCTTTCCCGGTTAACCCGAATAGTGAGCGCTTATTTTAAAAAAACAAGTGTGGCATTCAATTTCAAACAATTCACAACAAATACCTATTTAAAGGTAAATATTGATAATTGGTCATTGAACTATCAATAGATATGCCAACATCACCAGATTCCAAATAATTTTCCAAATTATTTATTTCACAAAAATATCTTTACAAGATATAAACATAATTTCCATACTTTAAAAATAAATCAATATTTATTTTTAAATCTAATTTCCCAATTTCATTTATAAATTCTATATTGAATTTACATTCCAAAATATTTATGAATATACGATTTCCATTCATTTCTAATATTCATTTTCAATTTATCTTCAAAAAGATAAATTCCAAATATTCACTTAATATTGGAAAAGCATTTCTATACTTATTAAAAATAAGTAATTCACAGATCTTTTTATTTTCTATACTGAGAAAATATTTAATATACCTTAATCGAAATTAAGTATATATTTCATTCTTTAAGGAAATCATTCACTTAACCATATTTATTTGGGCCAAAACGAATGTTGCGTAAAACATCGTTACGACAACCCAAAATCACTAGTATAGGGATTCGAAATTAAAATAGATATATAAATCCCAATACTATGCAAAACATTTCCTTTCGGAAATCATTTACTATAACAACAGTGTTATAGTCCACCATTCCCTTTTATTTCTCGAAAACATCTATTTCAACAATAAATGTTGAAATCTATGGTTTCGAATCTCAACATTTTTATTTAAAACATCTTTAGATCGTTTTAATTCTATTTCAAACATCACATCCAAAATAATTTCTTTAACAAAATATTCACTATTCAAAAACGTGAATACACTTGTTAATAAATTTCATCACTTCTATTCATTTTATTTTAAAGGATTATTCACTGTCTAAAATATGAATATAATTCCATAAATAAATTACACCAATTCCTTATCAAAATAAGTTGTTGCGGATTTATAAAACAATGTTTATAAATTCTATTTCTATTTATTTTTATAACAACTTCCTTTTATAAATTTCCTTTATAAATCTATTAAATTTCATATCTCAATGATATACTAAAATTTCATATTATAAGTCAAATACTTATAATTTATTTATTTATAAAAATCATTCCTTCAAACTTCCCAAATCTATAAATCTTATAACTTCTAAGATTCATTTATTTATCCACATCTATTTCCTAAATAACTTTATAAATTTTATTTATAAAATTCTATTTAGAACTTCACCGTTATAATTCTATAAGTTTCATTCATTAGTGAAATTCATTCACAATTCTTTCTAATACTTATAAAAGCTCGTTTTATAATTCCAATATTTTTAATTTATAAATATCAATTTATAAATCTTTTAATATAAAACAATTTATATTATTACTTTAAACATCTTTAAACTCTTTTATAATTTTCATCATTCTGATTTATAAAATAAAAATTTTATAAATCCTATTTTAAACTTCTTATAAAAAATTCAGAATTCCCATTTCAAACTATTTTATAAAATCACTAATCCCATATTTTCAAAAATCAACTTTTAACTGTATTTCTCAAAAATAATAATTTTCATAATATTAAAATTATAACGTTTATTTATTTAAGATGAATCAATTCCAAAAATATTTATAAAGCGTATATTTTCAAGAATCACTTTAGAAATTAAAATCGTTGTTTTAACTTCAAATTTGGATCCGATGATGCAACACATCAATATTCAATCACAACTTTCAAACATCATATATCATCCATGATAACAATCAAATATCACAATATATGAAATCAATTTATATTTGTGAGGAATCCAGTTGGATCCCTCCAACCTGTTTCCCTGCATCCACAGACATTAGCATAATACCATTCCGTTTCAAGACGGAATATCGCGGTATATGGGATTTTATAAATATATATCCGCTTACTAACGGCGTATAGGGTCTCATCCGCTAAAAGAAAATGCGGGAAATCAATCAACTGCAATATATACATATGCCAATATATATATATTGCTATATATAATATATAATACCAATTCCACTTCAAGGTGGAATATCGCGGCATATGTGTGTAATAAATAACCTCCGCTTACTAACGGCGTATAGGGTCTATTCACATCCAATATATATATATATATATATATATATATATAACAATCATCATTCAAGCATTCAATCAATACAGTCAAGCAAATTTTAAATCTAACTATTTAAAATTTAAATAAACAATAAAATTCCTTTTGACTGAGAAGTTCTCACCTTTATTCCTGTTTGCAATCCACTTCCAATTCAACTTGTTTTCTTCATTTATACCTTGTATAAATATTATACACAATTTATTAATATTCGAAACGATCGAATAATAAATTCTCATTTGATTTAACTAGTTTATAATTTAATTTGGGCTTAATCACTCATTCCAAACAAATTCCCCTTTTAAATTTTAAACAGATTACTCTTAAACATTTTTATTTGAGGAAATTTAAATTTCAACTAAATTTACTTATCAAAAATAAATTTATTTAACTACAATTAAATTTTAAAACCAAATTTCCTTCTTTTAATAAATTTTTTTTTAACTAAAAATTTAATTTAATTAACCAAACTCACTTTCAATAAAATTATCTAATTGAAGATTTAAATCTTAAACTAGAATTCCTTTAATTTATTCATCCAATAAACTAAATTCCTATTAGGTAAATTAAATTAGCCAATGATTTTATTAATATTCGAATTAAATCGAACTATTCAATTTTCGTTCTTGATTGTTTAATTAATCAATAGTTTTATTTAAATCAGTTTCTTCTTTAAAAATTTTATTTTAACAATTTTCCCTTTAATAGATTATTTCACTTAATAAATTAAATTTCTATCAAATTTTCTTTTAAATAACTTTATAAAATTTTAAACTAATCCCTTTTATAAAACAAGTTTTCCTTTTCTAAATTTATTTAACTAAAATTTAAATTTAAACTATATTTTTATTAATAAACTATTTTTAATTGTTTTAACTTATAGTTATAAACTAGATTTCTGCAGAAATATAAAATTTAGTAATTTTAAATAAATTCAAAATTAACTTACTGCTATTCGAAATCCCCAAGCTCGAACTCGAGCCCCTCTTCATCGCCGTAGCCTCGACACACGCGCGAACACTCCCACCTGTCAACGCCGCCGCCTTCGCCTCCAAATCGCCGCGCGCGAACTGCAGCCCTCCCCCTCCTAGTCGCGACCTCCAATCGCGACTCCACTGAATCACGCGACACCCCAGTGCGCGCCTCGCCTCCACGTGCGACTCAAGCTCGTCGCCAATCGCCGAATCAACTCGCGACGCCTCCATCGCGCCGCGCGCCGCCGAGCCCCCAATCACGCGCGCGCTCCAATTGAAATCGCGACGTCGCTTCTTCCCACACGCGCGCACCAATCGCGACGTCGCCCTCCATATTAAACTCGCGGCCATTTTCTTTTTTTCTTTTTTTTTTTTGTTTCTGCTGATTTGAATTGATTTGGGGGTGTGTTCGATATGAAGGAAAAGGGAAGGAATTTGCGTTCGAATTCTTGAACGAGGTATCGGCCATTAATGTTTATTTTCTTTCGTGAATTTTGAACTGGAGAGGGACGTGATATTTAAAATTGAACGAACGTGCTCAATATGCTTTGCACGATCTTCATATCGTGATTCTCGGCATGAAACAAGGAGCGTGGTTTTAGGCTGAAAGGAAGGAGAACGTGTTGATGTTTAACTAAATTTATATTTAAATTTAATTTTAAATCGTTGAAAATTTCGACGCGTTTACTCAACGTACGCTCACATATCAACTCCGATTGATACAAAATTTGAAATCCAGCAATAATACAATATTACGGACCCAATGGAACTGGTTTCGTCGAATTCCGAGACTGTGCCTCGGACGGCTATTTTTAATATCGATTCAAACGATTAAATTTCAAAACTGAACAATTCACTTTCAAATTAAATTCTGAAGCTTCTATAATCTTCAATATTATCAATATGAATTTTACAAGCCTTTGAAATATTTTTAATTGGCTTAGAATTGAAGTTTCAAATTTTTATTCAGCTTTTAATAGATTAAATTCTATAATTTAATCGTCAAATTCAAAGTTATATTGAAAATTCAATTCAAACCATCATTCAAATATTTAAATTTAATCAAATATTTTCAATTTAAATTATTCAAAATTCTGGGTCGTTACATCATTCCTCTGATCGGACCCTCCTCTTCGATATTATACTTTGACTTGGATTGATTCAGTGGCCACTTCTATATTTTGATTTTGGGGAGTTAGTCCGAGGTGGGCGGTAACTGCGGCTACGCGTTTCCACCAGCCTGGATAGCAATTGGTATATCTACCCTGGCATTGCCTAGTTGTGTCGTGTCACTTACCATACCGAGCCTTTACTACGAGTTTCTATTTGTGTCGTACCTATGGAGCATCCTCTGGTAGCCTCCCGATCAGGAGGTATTACGGTACTGTATAGACTATTGGCATTTTACGTGTTAAGGTGGAAAATGTAAAGCCTTAACGCTATTTAAAAGTAAGTTTATTTTATATGTAGACACTATTATAATAGCGCAATATACTGCATAGTAAATAGTTTAACGGATCCTTAGGAGATGTAAATCCCGAGCATCTCTTGAGTTACTGTACTCATATTTATTTCTGTAATTTAACTCACATAAGATCTTTTAGTTCTGACTCGAGTGTTTTTGTCTTTTCAAATTCGCTCGGGTCAGTCCGAGCGTTTCAAGATCGAAGACTTTAGCTTTGGAGGACGAAGACGAAGGAGTCGTATTATTTTATTTATAGTATGGCACCACACTCATACTGTTCCGCTGCATTGTTTGTATTGGTATGTGTAACTCTGATATTTATTGTATAAAGAAGAATTAACTGTTTTGTAACCGTTTATGAACTGTATATTTATTATTATATTTTATCCTTCCGCTGTGAGATTCTATTTTGTTTTATTTCTTCTCTGTTTTTCTTATTTACCCCATAACAATCCGCCCTTGCGTATGCTTTTAATTGGCACGTGTGTCGGTTTAAAGTGTGCGAAAAGGCGGGATGTTACACAAATCGAATGTGAAGTCGATAATGAATTGGATTATGAATGTGAATTAGGTTTGAGATAACCTTAAATTTTAAAATCGATTTAGAGGAAAATTTTAAATGAAATGGAAAATTTTGAAATCCTCTATTTGTTATGAATGTGAATTGAGTTTTCGTAACTTATATATGTGAATGTAATAAGTCGAAAACCATCAGTTTGGAAAGTCATTATTATGAAAAGTCCTGTGTAGGTTTACATAGGTATGATATGTACGAAATGTGAAATGAAGTACTATATGTATATGACATATGTTTTCTAAAAACTGAGGATATGGAAATGTACCTTCCATTTATTATTTATGAAGGTGATTGGAACTCGGTGGAGTGTCTATTGGAAATCGTAGCTACGTAGAATTTCCATTAGTGGAATGTCCATTGGGACTGATTGGAATCCCCCACGATGGATCATCGTGTTTGGGATTAGGTGAATTGAAGCTGGCGTAATTCGTGGGGCGTGATGCCTACAGTTACAAACGATTCCACTGGGATAGTGGCGCAACCGCCGTGTAAACTGCGATCTAGAGGCCGAAGCGTAATTTGAGGGGCGTGATGCCTACGGTCACGAGCGATTATACTGGGATAGTAGCGCAACCGCCGTGTGAACCGCAATCTAAGGCGAAAACCATGGCGAAATACAAGAGAGATGTGAAATCTACAGTTACAAGCGATTCTACTGGGATAGTAGCGTAACCGCCGGGTAAACTGTGATCCATGGGGGAACGTGCTTTCCATATCCATTTTTAAAAGAATTTTTAAAAAGTATTTTCACTGGGAGTTGAAGCAAGTATATTTAGTAATTGGAGATTTTTAGACTTGCGCCTGGCCAGCGTATGCCTAATGTCTGTAAGAACGACGATGGACTTGTTAAACTTCGAGTTATCAAGTATTTTCAAACTTTGAATAGAAAATCAATAATCTGAAATTAGAATTACATAATTCTAACTTAATGAATTAAGGAAGAAGATTTTTAAAAAATATCTTGAAAGCACACAGCTTTGGAAAAGATATGATATGTAAATATCTAGCATGTAAGATTTCAAGTTTAAAAATCTGAGTTTTGTAAGTCAAAAAAAAATTGGTAAAAGTCTTTTGTGTCTTGATTATTGAAATCGATGAACAAAACTAGTGATATAAAATAAATGGAATGAATCCTATATTTATTTATGAGTTTAGAACTTGGTAAAATTGAGTAGGGTATAAATATCGGTGAGATTTTAGCAATCGTTTTTCCTAACTTATAATTTCGGGACGAAATTCTTTAAGGAGGGAAGATTGTACCGATCCTGAATTTTGAACAATTTAAAAATGATAATATTTAATTAATTTTAAATATTTGAATGATGGTTTAAATTGAATTCCCAATATAACTGTAAATTGGCGATTAAATTTTAGAATTTAATCTATACAAAGTTGAATAAAATTTGAATTTGACTTTAGAGTTGAAATTGAATATTTAATTTGTAATTGAAATTCAAACTAATGACTTAGGAAAAAAATAATTTAGATACAAGAATTATTATTTAAATTTAAAAAGGATGGTTAGTTTTAAATAATATTTTCTTCTTTTTAAAATAAAAAAGAGTAAATTTTAATCAATACAAAACAAATAAATAAATACACTTAGTTAAAGTTTTAACAACAAAATTAAACAAAAACAAAGTAAAAGAAAATAATTTATACAAAACAAATTGAATTTAAATTGAAAAGAAAAAAATAAATAAAAATAAAAATATAATAATATATATAATATAAGTATACACTGCCTTACCCTATCAGCCAAATTCACGCCTTTCATCACGCCTTCAACCACGCTAAAATTCACGTTCTCCCTATTCTCTTTTATACCCGACTCCTTTACCTTTCCCATTCAAAACCCTTTCAAACGAAACAAAGAAACAATGGCGGCTGTCGTTCGTCCCTCTCTTCACAATTAGGGCTTTTCGAAATTTGGGTTTGCTTCGGCTTCAATTCGCTCGCGTGCTGCCCCAACTCGTTCGACAAAGGTGAGTGATTTATATCCCTCACATCTAATTCAATACCTATTGTCGATAGTTGATTTTTGGTTTCGATGTTGATTTTAAACTATTCAATATTCTCTGTCATCTCTATTTCGAGTTGGATTTTCTCTGATTTTTGTTGGGCTTCGTCTCAACCATTCGATTTGTTCAGATGTTGATGATTTTGTGATTTAATTAAATTCGCATACGTTGATACTTATTGTTTCAACTATATGGTTTGGTGAAATTTTGAACTGTTTCGATATCGACTTCAACTTGATTTTTTTTTAATCAACGACTTCGAGTTTGGTAATTAGGTTGTTTTTGTTTCGTTGAATCTGCGTTATTAAGTGGCAGTGAGCAAACCACTTCTCTTAATCTTTTAACATGTTTTAGTATCCTGATGCTTATGAGTGGCCTTAAATCTGATATATATCTGTTGGTATGTGTTGTCTGAAATGACATTCATATTCACACCTCTCTGTAGCCTGAACAACACCCTAAATTTTTATGAAAATTCATATTTTAACTTGTAAACAGTTTAAGTTATAGTCCTTAAAGAAAAAAAAATTGTTAGAAATGATCAGATTCATGTTTTAAAACAATTTAATATAAGGTTAACTGGTCAAATCCTTGGAACCATAAACTGTCTGTGATGATCAATAAGTGAGTAACATAACAATTTTTAATGGTTTAAGTATATAACTCTGTGGCATGTTTATCTAGTTATTGCAAGTATATACATAAGTATATCTTTGTATATGTATAATTATTTGGTTGCGTGCAGTTGCTATGTGTTTGAATGTTTTATTTGATTTTAGTTTCCAGGTTCAAAGTTTAATCTTGAATCAATCTTTTGATCAAATCCTCTGTTATGGATCAGGATTGATTATTATTCAAAGTTAAGTTTGTTTTCAACTGAAAACAAGATTGTAAACCTTAATCGAGATTTTAAGAAGATGTTTAAATCACCTCTGAAAGAGCACTACTGTAATTTTGCCTACTACAGGAAATCAAATAACAAATTGATAAATTCAATCTCTATAAAAAATCTAATTCCAGTTGATAACTTGAATGCTTACTGAATTTTATGATTTTAAAAACAAAAACGAAGATTTTAAATTTAGTAATTTGAGAGCAGTTTGTACTTGAAATAAAATTTCATTTTACCAATTTCAGATGATTGATCCAATAGTTACAGTTGATATTTGGGATGAAGCAAGTTTATGCATCTTTGCACGTTTGGTCGCATTTGTACACTTGGCCGAAACTGGCCCTTGATGTTCATTTGAACTGTGCATTCATTGTTGCCATATCTTGGCTCCTCGCAGTTTTGTTGTTGTTTGAGTTTCACTGGACTTTGATTTTTGAACTGCGTATTTAGTTTTGGCTTTAGCTTTGAAACATTTTTTTTTAAGGCTCTGCCATTTTAAGTTGAAACTGCAGTTCCATTACCTCTGTGGCATACTGTGGCGTAGCTTCATATGTATATATATATATATATATTTACATATATATATATGCATTCATGTTGTATATATATGACTGTTTGTCACACTGTTCCATAGGTATGTGTTTTGTCTCCTGTGCTTAGCATACTAAACTGTACTGGTTATTTGTGTATACTTGATGCCTTGATTTCATTGTGACTAAAAATAAAAAAATAAAAAATTGTGCTGGATCCTTGCTCTGTTGCCTCATTCTCGGTGCACTATCCAGTTCAGTTTGTTGGCATTGATATTTGAAGTGTTGCACTATAATCTAGTCTGGATACTTATTGGATCAGTCTTGAACTTGACTTTTGTGGTCATGTTGTGTTCTTATTTTGCACCTGAGTTGATTTTACAGTTGTGTTGAGGCAGCTTGCATATGAATTTGCTGTCTTGACCACTTGATTACATTTGGAATTGTTTTTCGAATTCGCTTGAGTTGAATCCAGCTTGTAGCTCGGATTTGACCTTGTGCTGATTCCTATTTTTGACACTATAGTGGCAAGGCAGTGCACGCAAGCGTGAACTGCAGCCACACGGCATGATTTTATTGATATACTATTTTGTTTTGATTTATGATCTTTTGCATATTTCATTACGGTAGTGGCGAGGCAGTGCACGCAAGCGTGAACTGCAGCCACACGAAGTTAACATTTTAAAATGTGGTGAGGCCGTATACGCGTGTGTGTACTGCAGCCCTACCAAATCTAATGTTTTAAATTGATGTTTTCATTATGATGAAAATTGTTTTATGTTGACAATTCAATATATTTTGAATCACATTTTGATGATTTTGTTGTTAAATGCTGTTTAGGCAGATTTTGATTGTTTTCTAAATTATCTTCATCAATAATCCCTTCATCTATCCTCATTGATAATTTGAATCTACTGATTTGTAGTTTAACACTGTTAAGTGTTGTATTTACCGTTATCCGATTTCTTGTTAAAGGATCGGATAGGTAAATTTATATTTGACTGTCATCTAATTGCTATTTGATTATTATTGTCTCTATGCACTAATAACTGAGTTTGAATTAGACTGACCTGTGTATTATTTTCTTTTGAATGTAATACTCGGGTCAAACCGAGTATTTTTACAGCTTGAAGATTTTCAGGCCGCGAAGTTAGAGAGAGTTGGGGAAATTGCTTCACTTTAGCTTTTCGAAGAATTTTTGTACTTAAAAGAAATATTCCGCTGTATAAAAATTTAATGCATTGTACAAACTCTGATATATGTATAAAAATTCATTTATGTAAAATATTATGATTATTCTGTGATTCTGTGGCTGATTCTGTTTAAACTCTATAAACTGACTAACAATCCGTCATTTTGAACGTCTCAAGTTGGTTTAATTACCGACTGGGGGCGGTCAGAACGGCGGGTCGTTACAGTTGATATATTGTTATATTTTTATTTTAACAGTTCGGTTGAAGGTATTTGATTTGCAAAAGATATATTTTAAATAATATTAGTGAGGGAAAAACATATTCCGCTCAGCGGCGTGGTCTTACTTAATATCTATAAAACCAATAGGGCATATTATTATACACACGAGGTTTTTTTTCTAACTCGAAGTTTATGTTTTCCCCTTAAACTTCCGGCTGCTCAAAATTTGATTTGAGTAGGTTGGGAGTAAGGGTCATTATAGGTTAAGTAGCTTTTGGAAAATAAAGGTTCGGAAGACGTGCTTGAGGTAAAATCTAGCTATGTAGGGTCAATCTATGTTTATTATCCGTTGCGTTATGTCAGTTGTTATATGAACATATTGATAGTAAACGTGTTTGTTTATTTAGTAACACTATCATCCAAGGGGGCATCTTCATATGTCGGTCTTGGCAAAACTGGTAATGTTTGTATTTTATCTGAACCTGGCTAATGTTTTGGGATTATGTAACGAATATGGAATGCTAATTTGAAATGAATGAGGAAAGGTGTTTTTGAAATTATGTTTAAATTATTTCATATTCTTATCCTTTTGATATTATGAATACCAATAAAATGGCTGCATCTTGCCACTGGAAATTAATACTATAGATGACTATAACATCTATAGCACTTAGTCTCGGGCCTCAAAATGAGGGTTACATATTTTTATATACTACTTAACACCAAATTCGATTTTTTATTCATTCCTAAACGAATTATTGATTGTCAAAGTTCCTTCCATATGGTGATAAATAGCCATGCAACTTTTATTCTAACGGTCATTCACCACCGTACAATGATAAACAACCGTACAGTATTTGAGTGCATGTTTCATAAAACAAAATAATGTGCAGTATTAGTAAGCATAATCAAAGCTTATATGGTGATCATTAATTATAGTATCCAGAGGAGTTCTTCTGGATGCCTTTAGTAATACATGAAAATTTATTTGACTAATTTGACAACACAACGTAGAAATTACTTATAATTCCCATATTATAAGACACTATTTCTACTAGAAAATATAGCGTTTCAAATCTACTATAATATTTTCTCTAATTCAACTACTATTTGTAATGTCATCGTGTAATAATGCAAAATATTGAAACGTTATTTTTATGAATTAAATTGAAGCACTATTTCACTATGTAGTTTTCTCTATTCTAGGTTTAGAACACTATTGTTAACCAGCTTAAAAGATCAAACGTAGGACGAAATGATTCACGGACTTGGAAACATGATAAAAAGGACTAGAGAATTGAACTCCAGAAGTTGGAGTGGAAAATTGGCCAAAGGAACAACTCAACCCCGAGTTATTTAGGTTTGACCTATTCCTCCTGCTCTTTTTGCTTCCCGAACACCATACACCTCCTGTGCTACTCCAATAACTCGTGGTCAAGTGATTTTCCAATGATTTGGATGAGCAGCCCCTAGGATTAACGAGAACAAAGCAAAAAAAAGCAGCTATTAAAAACATCATTAGAATCAACTCAAAGTCGAAGGAAAAAAAGCTTGGAACAACTCAAGAAAAAGATAGAAAAGATAATGAATGGACGAAGTTCAACTTGGACAAGTAAAAATAACTCAGGATAGAGTTATTTGACTCGCTATTGAGTTATTCCATTAAGTCGTGGGTCTCTTGTTTCACTTATGCAACTTCGGACTACCTTCTAGACTTCAGTGCAAGTGGGTTTCTGACTATATACCTCAGTTTCTCTATAAATATAAGCCTAGCTGCAACCAAAAGAGGATCCTTTTCTGCCCTCTAACTTTTGGATCTAGAACATCTACTTCCTCTTTACTCCTATCTCCTACCTCAAAGATACTCTAAAAACTCCATTGTAAATCTGAGATCCATTAAATAGTGGTCAGATCTAATATATCTATTGTAATCCGAAGAGAGAACAACTGATAATAGAGATTAAAGTGGATGTAGGCCGGAGATTATGTTGAACCACTGTAAAAAAATTGTGTGTTCTTGTCTTTCTTCTTGCTTTCAATTTTCTTTTAATTGAACTGGTGCTTCCATTTGATTTCTGTATGTTGATCCATTTTTTGGGATAACATTTTAGTGCTTTCATTGAGAACGAACTAGATCTGAAGACCTGAAGCTTGAATCTAAGATTTGAAAAAAAAACAGACCTTACATTAGACCTTGGGTTGGAGAATGCCAACCAGAGCATGGGGACAGCTAGGATTTGTCCTCAAATTCTCAAATATCCATCTATGTGACCAGAGAAGAGATGGAAAGAATGATGAAGAAGATGCCGGATGGAGTGTTATCTAGACAACAGGAAATGCTCGTAAGATTTTTTCGAAGGATGGGACAATAAGGTATAGCTAGGACAACTCAAATTCAGAACCAAGGATATGGAGCTAATGCGGGAATATCTGGAGTTGAATCGGAGCAAACTAGAACAATGCGCCCATAAGAAGCACAACTCGATATCGCCCCAAATCTAATTTGTATCAAGAGAACTCCACTAGGGGCAATGTCGGTATGGCTGATGAGATGTCGGGAATGGATAATGCTGGAGCTCAAAATGTGAATCAGAATGTGAATGGCCAACGATCTGAGGAATATGTGTAGAGCATCCCCATAGGAGTGGAGGACAAAATGAAACGAAATGGTCAGAACGCTAATGTGCAGCCGGAGGAGCATGTGCCAGAATATGCACCAGAGTTCCCTTATAGGAACAGGGGGCAGAATATCGCTTTTGGTCGAAAACCTTCATCCGTTGGCGAAAACCGAATTGCTAAGTTGGTAAGGATAATAGTTTGAGGTGGACCCCCAGACCAGAGTTTGGAGGACGTAAATAGGAATCCATTCACTTCTAATATCCGAAATGCAAGGAATCCTTCTGATTTCAAGCTTCTGACACTGAAAGTGTACGATGGAAAGTTGGATCCGACGGTTCATCTGATGAGATACATTTGACATATGGAGGTGTTGGGTGCTTCTGAGGAGGTAATAGGGCGGTGCTTTGCATTATACTTAATGGACTTGACAGCGATGTTATTCGGATAGCTAGAGAATGGTTCCACAAGCACATGGACCGATTTGATGAATAATTTCTTAAGATAATTCAAAGTTCATGCTTTGCGACCGAAGAATGTGATGACGCTATCAAGCATGAAGTAAAGGCCCAAAGAGACCCTGAGAAGCTATTTAAAAAGATTCAATGCGGCAGCTACATCCGTCAGTAAACTAGATCCATCTATAATCTTAATGGCGGCAGTATCCAGAATTGCAAGCAAGACTGGCTTCAAGATTGCGTTGGAAAGGGATCCACCCATGGATCTCATGGAATTCTACCATATATCTAAGAGATATTTGCGTTAGAAAGACGTCGAAGCTGAGAATGCTAAAATTAATGTTGTGCATGAAAGAGGACCGTTCAAAGAAGGAAACGGAAAAGACAAAGGAAAAAGAAGAGCTGATGATGACTTTGGAGAACCGAAACGAAAAAGAAGGGAGCCGAAATTCTCTTCCTACACTGATTTAACCGAGACTCCGGAGAGGGTATATCTATACACTAAGGCGAAATCCCCTATTGAAAGCTAGCTATGAGAGAGTCCACTGATCGGGAGAGAAGATTCGAAAAGTTTTGCGTCTTTCATGAGTTAGAGGGGCATGAAACGAATGAGTGTTAGCATCTTCGGGATCTGATAGAGGAAACGGTTTGGAGAAACCATCTGCAATAGTACGTGGGGAACCAGAGTGCAACTGTGCGGCTGGAGCAACCATCATTGGCAGCGAATGCATCAAGGAACAACCAAGGATCTGGCCCGAGCTTGAAATCCCATGATTGGGATGGTCAGAATTCAGGTTCGATTCCCTCGCTTTGCTTTTTCTTGCTTTTAATAATTAGGAAAATAATAACCTCAGACCACATACATGTATGTGAGACCTAGATTGATCTCTAGGCATGTTTTGAGTCGGATATTTGCGATGACTATTTAGGATAATAATCGCCTCGGACCGCTTACATGTGTACGGGACTTAGATTAGTCCCTCGGTATGCTCTGAGTCGGATATCTGTGATGAACAATTAGGATTTCTATTTGTTCGCTTTGGTTTAAATATTTGAATTCAGAAAAATGCATATGAAATGCAATGACCGATATTAATCACTTAAGTCTCGTTCGAAGAAACGGGACTGGAGTGAAGGGTGCAAGTTCCCTTGCCGAAGAGCGGGTGGATGAACTTGTACGATATTGATCGCTTTAAGTCATGTTCGGGGAGATGGGACTAGAGTGTAGGGTGCAAGTTCCCTTGTTCGTGAGCAAATGGATGAACTTGTATGATATTGATCGCTTTAAGTTCCGTTTGGGGAGGCGGGACCAAACTGTGCAAGTTCACTTATCGGAGAGCGAATTGATGAACTTGTATGATATTGATCGCTTCAAGTCCCATCTGGAGAGGCAAGACTTGGGTGCAGGGTGCAAGCTCCCTTGCCGGAGAGCGAGTGGATAGGCTTGTACCAAAGTAAGTCTCCTCACTGGAGATTGAGCGAATGGGCTTGCTTGGTCGTTGGGTCCCCTCAGCGGATTGTACTCAACAAGAACCCAGAGAGATTGAAACCTTAGATTGGGAAATAAATGATCCAAAGAGATCAAACCCTAGATTGGAGGAAACATAATTTGATGAGACCAAGCCCTGGAGTGGACGTAGAAGTGATAAAAGGATTTGAACGCCTTGCAATCGTAGAAAGGAAGATAAGCCTTGGTGACCACAAGATGGCTTGGATATGTGGAATGATACTTTCGATAATTCACCAGGGATCAGTAGACAACCGGAGAGCTCAATTATTGGAAACTGATTTTTGAAATCTGCTCTTGAGCGAAGCATACCTTACATTCAAAAGGCATACTTTGAGGCAAGTGTTAACCTGCATTTGAGCTAAAATAGATTTCAACTAAATTTAGAAGATCAAAATCAGGATGAAATGATTCGCTGATTTGGAAACATGATCAAAAAGATCAGAGAATTGAACTTCAGAAGTTGGAGTGGATAACTGGTAACAAATCGTCCCCGAGTTGTTTAGGTCGGCACTGACCTATTCCCACCCCTCTATTTGCTTCCCGAACACCATACACCTCTTGTGCTACTCCAATAACTCGTGGTCAAGTGATTTTCCAATGATTTGGATGAGCAATCCCAAGGATTAACGGGAACAAATAAAAAGAAGTAGCTACTAGAAAGATCGTCAAAATCAACTCAAAGTTGAAGGAAAAAAGCTTGGAACAACTCAAGAAGGAGATAGAAAAGCTATCGAATGGACGAAGTTCAACTTGCACAAGCAAAAATAACTCGGCACCAAGTTATTTGACTCGGTACCGAGTTATTCCATTGACTCGTGGGTCTTCTCTTTCACTTGTGCAACTTTGGTCCGCCTTCTTGACTTTAGTGCAAGCGGGCTTCTGACTCCATACCTCAGTTTCTCTATAAATACAAGCCTAGCTGCAACCAAAAGATGATCTTTATCTTCTTCTTATTATGCCATCTAACTTCTGGATCTGGAACATTTACTTCCTCTTCACTCCCATCTACTACACCAAAGATACTCTAAAAGCTCCACTGTAAATCAGAGATCCACTAGATAACGGTCATATTTGATGTATCTAGTTGTAATCCAGAGAGAGAACGACTAATCACAAAGATTAAAGTGGTCGTATGCTGGAGATTATGCCGAACCACTATAAAATTCTTGTGTGCTCTTGTCTTTCTTCTTGCTTTTGCTTTGATTTTAATTGAACTGGTGCTTTCATATGATTTCTAAACGTTATCCATTTTCTGGTATAACTATTAATTGAATATATATATATATAAATTTACATGTTCAACATAATAGGCATTCTTAGTAATGTAATGCTTACCAAGTTAGAAAGAACATGTTATCAATTGTTGCATAAAGTCAATATGCTCTTAAATACTAATTATACTCTATACGCTCTGTGATTATTTAAATAGAGTTATCAATAAAAGTTTAACAAAAAACAAATTTAATAAAGGGTTATCCGTAAATATCCGCTTTCAGTTTCATATAACAAAACATGCCACAAAATACACTATAAAATAAAGTGAAAATTAAGGACACGTCCTTCTTTTTTAAACTTATTCGTTTTACATCCATCCGTTTTAGAAGCTACTTTTCTACACCCCACATTTTGAAAAAAAAATTCATTATTGCTTATGTCGTTTCCAAATTTAAAAATGATCACTGCAACCTGTATTACGATGGTTATGAGTTATGGACATATACCCTAAATCGTATGCTAAAGATAGTAAAATTACTCAAACACCCTCGTAAATTACCCTTTTTAGAAAACATAAGGACATAATTTATGGATGTGATTTATAAAAGAATTGAAAAGGACTTAATTTTAATTTTTTTATAATCATAAGTATGCGTGTCAAAATTTCCTTAAATAAAGGATTTTTTTTCCATTTAGCCTCGTTTTAAAACTAATTATCGCAATTAGCCCAGTATTAAAACAAATATCAAATTTAGCCTTGTTTTGGTCAGCTCAGCTCCGAGCTGGCCAAAACGTACTGGCGACTTTTGAAAAGTCGCCGGTACCAAATTTTTTTCACGAATCATGCGGGCGACTTTTGAAAAGTCGCCGGTACCAAATTTTTTTCACGAATCATGCGGGCGCCTTTTGGGAAGCCGTTTACTGGCAACTTCCCAAAAGACCCCTATTTGTTTTAAAAGAAACTGGGCGACTTCTCGCTAGAGGGCGACTTTCCAGAAGTCGCCCATACAGGGCTCTGTAACAAAACCAGAGCCTCCCTTTCTTCCTCCTTCATTTTAACCCCTTCCTCTCCATCTCCAAAAACACCCAATACCCTCTATTCCGAAATTTTTCCCAAACCCAAAAATATTTAGCATTTTGTTCAACAAATTAGAAGATGGCAAGCTCTTCAATGCGGGATGTGCCTCTAGGTATTGATAAATCAAAAATCTTTCAATTTAGGGTTTTGAAGAAAATTGAAAAATAATGGTTTTTAGGAATTATTAGCAATCATTGATGGTTGAGGTATCTATGCATAGTTGAAATCATTGGTAAAATGTTGAAAAACAATGCGTAAATTCCTAGCGTTGATGTTGGAAAATAAATTTGAAAATCTTGTTAACTTGTATATGTGTAGATTACTCCGAGATGCTACCTGGACCTATTGATGGATATGTCCTATATTTGTAACAACTGCATCGAACGAATAATCCGAAATTTATCGCGGTAAAATTCTTAGTGTTCGAAATGTACAAATATCGAAAGGTATTGTATGTTACATGTTGATAATATTTTTGTGATATTTTGACAGAGTAGTACTGCAGACAAAACCATAGATCATTCATCTAAAATGAATAGAGTAACATCTACTCATCCAGGCGTTATACAGTTGATAGACCAAGCCGGATTTGGATTGGTTTTTAGGGTGGGGCACATCCAGTTGGATCATCATCTTATCACCGCTTTGGTGGATAGATGGAGGCCAGAGACATCTACATTTCACCTACGAGCTGGAGAGATGACTATCACGTTGGGTGATGTTGCATGCTTACTTGGCATACCCATAGACGATGCTCCGTTGACCAACCCCGTTCCAGTTGATAGCCTTAGTTTATGCCAAGAGCTTCTAGGTTTAACTCCTCCACTAGAGGAGTGGTGGGAAAACGAAATAATACGGACATTATGGTTTAGGCAACAATTTACGGACGACATACGAGCAGACACCATGGAGATTCAGATTCAGCAATGAGCCAGAGCCGTTATATTGCATATTAAATGCTCGAGGTTGATATGTGATCATTCGAAGACACGGATATGACTTAAATGGATTCCATTTTTAGAAAATTTTGATGTTTGTCGCCAGTATTCATGGGGCGGTGCAGTTCTAGCATATACATACTGCGAGTTGACGAGGCTTGCTTCGCAAGAGAGCGCAAGCATAGGTGGTTATGTGAGTCTAGTACAGGTATGTCCATTATTTACTTTCGTCGATAGTTATTCCATATTCTTTTATCCAACTGAAATCATGTGTCTAATTTATTTGCAGCTTTGGTGTTGGACTTATCTACCCGTGGGTAGAATAACAATGAGAAGGATGCGATTGATTTATCATTGTTATACGGCGCTAGGTATAATTAATTCTGTAGTATACTAAGTATAGGTGTTGGGATTCGAGAAGTCACAATTGAATATTTCTACAGGTGGGTAGGACCTAAAAGCACCGTTTCAACGCCGAGGCGTCGTGTTGCCTTCTACCGTAATGAGTTCGATGTGCTAGAATATCATTCTGTGACTTGCACCCCATACGACTATGAGTTTGGACATCTTCCAAACTTATGTACCACTTCCATTCAGCTGTAGGCTACTCGGGTTCTTCTCATTTGCTTTAATGATGTCTCCTATCATCTTTCTGACCGAGTGGTGAGGCAGTTCGGTATGGCCCAGCTTTTATCGGAACAACCACCGCATTACAGGATTGATATTGCAGTTGGGGAGTATGCTATGGCGATTGAGACATGGACCGAGCTCTACATGCACACGCATCAGGAACGCGAGTTCATATTGGCCGAACAAGAATATCTGTCTTGGTACTAGAACATCATCTGTCGATATGTTCTTTGTGCCATCGATCCACCTACAGCGCCTCTTGTTGTTGCATACCCTTACACTCTTGGAGCACCTCTCGAAAGGAATGTGGTACGTAGTACATACAATCTTTATTTCAATATGTGAAACTTATACATTTTCTTGAATTTTATGTCATGGCAGTCGAAGGGCATTTACCGTGCGATCGAGATTATGGACGAGCTTGCACAAGAGGTTCCTGAAAGGTCGCAAGGGAAATGCTTTAGTGTAAAATGCATCTTAGAATCTATTTTGGGAAGAAACAAGTTAACAATGTAGGATCGATTTCACCCTAGAGGGGGGTGAATAGGGTGATGCTGTAAATTATAAAAATTAATTGCGAAAGCTTATAAAAAAAATTTCAACACAGACAAATCAGAATTATAGCAGCACAGGTAATAGCAGAATAATAAATAAAGAAATAGAACGACACAGAATTTACCCAGCTTCGGAAAAACTCTGCCTACGTACTGCCTCCAAGGTTTCTACTAGAAATTAAGTAGTCACACGCTTACACATGTAAACTCGCGACACCCGCTACTGACTAACCTAACTCTATGCTTAAAACCCTGCCATAACTCAGCCACTGAGTTGCGAATTCTCAAACTACGTCACGTAGTTTGTCCCCTAGTCACACGACTAGTAATTATAACCGTTTAAAACGAAACTACAAATTTAAAAACAATTTAAAAACCAAAAGACCCTAATCCCTAATTTAAAACCCTAAATTAAATCTCAATTTATAAAAGAAAGAGGCCGGCCCAAACAAATTCGGCCTTCTTTTATTTCTTTTATCGGTCGTTCCTTTTTCATTTTCTCTTTATAATGGCGGCTTGTCTTGCAAATTAGGGCTTTGTTTTCTTTTGTTCGCTCTGAAATTAGGGGTTCTGGATGAAGTCGTCGCTTTGATTTCTGAAGCTTCGTTCCTCTTTCTCTCTATCGATCGCTTTCGGCTTACTTCATTCGATTGAGTTCGTCTTTGATTCGGGTATGTAATTTATACTTTTTCTCTCTGGTTTTAATGCTTGAACTCGATGGATTTTAGCCGATGATGATTATGGGTTTATATATAGTTCGATCTCCTTATTTTTTGTTCGTCTCATAGTTGTTTGATTTTGTCAATATGTGCTTCGGCCATTCGATTATGTTTGGATGTTGATGATTTCTCTGACTTTGTCAATTTCATATAATTTGATACTTGATACTCATGGTTCTGATTCATGACTTGGTCAATTTACTTGGCCACCACGATTTCGAATCTGCACTGTTCGATCTTTGGTCTTTTCGACTTCGGCTTGTGATATTGTGATAATGTTTGGCTTAGGCTCTGTTCAATTTGAAATTCCTGATGATGTTTTGTTCATTGTAGTTTCATTTTTTGTTCTTGTGCATTATATTTCATTTGTTGCTGATGTTGGGTTCAGTCTTGTACGAATTGTGTCTGCACTTGCTCGATCCAATTTCACAGTTGCATACTTGTTGTGCATTGTTGATGTCACTCCTTTGGTGCAATTTGTTTTGCATCTCCATTTGTAGTACTCGAGTTATTTGATTCATGTGCATTATCAACTACTTGGAGCTCTGTCTTGTTCAACTTGATGTGTTAAGCCTTCGACTTTGAACTGTTTGCATACGGGCTGATATGTGTTTGTGTACATATTCTATTTGTCACTGTTGCAGTTGAGTTTGAGTTGCTTGTATAACTTGAACTTGGTTTGGTGTGCACCGTGCCTTGTACTTGTAGTCTGATTTTGTGCATTTGTGTTTTGTGCACATTCTTGACCTGTTGCAGTGTTCATTCTAGTTTGTAACTGTGTCAAGTTGTCGTTTCGTTGAGTCTGGTCGTTTATGTTGCTCTGTGTTTGTTGTATATATGAGCTTGGTTCATAGGTATGCTGTGCATTTTTAGTTGACTAGCTATCTTGGAGTTTCAGACCTGTAGTCTAGTGCATTTATTTTTGCTGGTTTGAGTTTTTGCTGCCTTCATGTACATGCTGAGTCTCGTTGACATCGTCTGATATGCATTTGCTTGATGGTCTGAATGGACTGTCTAACCTTTCACTTGAGACTGTATGTAGCTTGCATATCCATCACTGCACTGTTTGGTTGTATTTGAATTTTATGCTCGACAATTTTATGATGTTTTGTGCGCACCTGAGTTGAATCTAGCTTGTAGCTCGGATTTGACCTTGTGTTGAAAATTGTGACATTATTTTTATTGCACTTGAGCTAAACCTGGCATTTTGGGTTTGACCGGTGCTCACCTGTCCCTGTAATTCTATCAAGTGTATATATCGGTGTGCACGGCCTTGTGGCATATACAGTGATACACTGTATATGGCACAAGCTGTTCGTGTATGATGAATTCAAAATTAAATGATGAAGAACAATCCAAATAACTGAGGCAAATATTATTTTCAATATCCACAGTTTATTTTATACTGCAAAAATATTTTCTTTTCAATTTTACTGCGTCAATATTTATTTTTGCAGATTGTTCAGATGCTGGATTCAATTTAGAGTGAAGTTGAAGATAAAATACGAGTTGAGTGAATGAGTGATATGTAGTGAGGTCAAATGTAAATGTGAATCGTGATGTAATCAAAATTGTACTGTAATTGAAATTGTATATATACAGTGAGAGCTTGAATTTGTACTATTCAAAGATTGTAATGAATATTTGATTGAATAAAATTTCTGTTTGAATTCAAATTCTATGTTATTTATTTTTATTCGACAAATATTTATTTTATCTATGAAAAATAAAATAGTACATTAACAAATACATTTAAACGAATATATATATATATATATGTTTATTATCATCAAACAAAAATCATATAATCGCATATTCAACAATCTCCCCCTTTTGATGATAACAAACATATATTTAAGATTTTGAATATGTTAAATGTATTTGATCATTGATATACTCTAATTGCTCCCCCTATTTAAATGCTTCCTCTCTACACAAAGTCCCCCTAAATATATGCATACAATTAAAAATATGCAAATGAGCCTAGAAAATATTTGACCTTTACTTGATTTTATTTGACAAAATCTTAACATTTCTCTCCCCCTTTTGTTATCAGCAAAAGAGTAATAGTGTTAGAGAAAATAGAGATAAAGTGATCGATATTAATCCAACATTAAAACTCAATTGAATACAAATATTAAATTTCAATAAAAAAATCAAACAAAAATCATAAATACTTTGTTAGGCGCATATTCCACTTTTTGAATGATGGGAATGATGTCATCATATAGAACCATACAGTTGTGTCTATTTGTGGTATATTTATATCAGGAATTTGAATATCTACTAACCATGCATAATCGTTAGGACTTTTAAATGAGATTAGTAGTATTCCAATTCTATTTAAAAAAATGAATTCAAGTATCTTCTAACCACGCATAACCATGAGGACTTTTAAATGGGATTAGAATCAACTTGTTTATTTTAAAAATCAATTTTGATATGCGTTCCATACGTGCATAACCGTGAGGACTTTTAAATGAGCATGGAAGCACATAACAAATTCCAAGTATTTCACCCATGAATAACCGTGAGGACTTTTAAATGAGAGTGAATACTTTGGATTTTATTTTAATTTAATTTATTATTATTATTATTATATATATATATATATTTAAATGTAAAATGAAAAACGAATGATTCCTGTTTAAAGTACCACATATTGACAAACTATATTGAATTTTGATGAGTGATGGTAGTTAGAAATATGATAGAAATAGAGATGGTCATGGAATTTTTACCAATAAAAAGTTTTATAACTCTTGTTTAAATTTCTAAAGAAATTTACTAATTATACCGTCTCGAGTCATAATATATGATAAATATCAATACTCATCACATTTTCAATCACTATTTATCTTTTCGATAATTATTAGGGAGTCAGATTAGTCAAAATAATCATTTAAAATCAAATTCAAAAATAATTATAAAATCAATTTTTCAAAATGACAGATCTGAAAACATGGTCAAAAATGATTTTCTAGAAGGGGTTATATGAGAAAACTTTCTGCTATTTGAAAATTATTTGAATTGAAAAATATGCAGATATTTTCTTTGAAAAACGATGCAGTTACTAAATGTCTCAACAAAATCACGTTCAGCTAGTAATTTTTCTATCAACTAGATTACCAGTGTAATCTGCATCTGAATTTCTCTTTCACTCAAAATTATTATTAATTGAATTTGATAGACCAGAACATGAAGTGTGCAACAAAATATCTCAAAATCAATTTTAACAGCTTTTTAAATGACATTTTCTTGAATTTGAATTGAAGCCGTGTAAATAATCAAAAACCGTGAATATAGAGTTAGCCATATTATAACCAAATGTATTATCATCCAACAAAACACTATTATTAATCCAAACTAGTATATATGAAGTAAGTCAAAGACTCTACGGATTTTAATAGTGTTCTTGGCATAAGAATATAATTAGCCAACAATTTTGAATAAGTTAGAATCAAAATCATCATTATTTTACCATCTCATTATTGGCTGATTTACCTCAGATTACGGTGCAGATTATCACATTTAATATATCGTTCAAATAAATATACCATTACCTGTTTTACCTTTACGATATTTTTCGTTGTTGTCAATTGTGATTCGTCACATTTATACTAGGCTAAGGAACTTTGCTTTGTTGCCCGTTGTGTTTCTGGAACATCCAGATAACACTGTTGTTGTTCCTTAGTCTGCCACCATACCTACACAGGAAAAGATTTTTGTGACCTATTTGTTTTTATAGGTCCATGGTTGTTAGTGGCAGAATATTTAGAAAAATAATTTTGTGGAGACCCAAAACTATTTATATATGTTCCTTTTGGCACCCAGATTTGTTTAACTTTGAGAGATTTTATATTTGTGCCTTTTGGAACCCAAATTTGTATAGTTTTCACGTGTTTGGGTCTATACCAAAAACTATTTTGATTGTGTCCAAATTTTCTACAAATTATGCACATAGAATTGACTTGGTTAATTTTTCTTTTAACATTTTAAGATTGATTATATCCAAGTCCTTATCTATCTGTATTAACAGTTTGCTTTCCTAATAACATATTCAATGATTTTTCACTTTGGAAAATTTATCTAAAGTCGTTGACAGTTGTTGTAGTTGTGTTTTGAGAGATTCATTTTCGTTTAATAATTGTGTTCACTTTTTAATAGTATTCTCTCTCCTAGTATTTTTACTTTCTTTCAAAATTAGAATTTCATTTTCAAGTGATTTTATATTAATTTTTTATTTTTTAATTTCTTCTTCAAATGTTGGACACTTATCACACTTAGTGATCCTACTTTGATAGGTTTTAACTAATTGGTCAAGTTGTTCATTTAATTCTATCAAAGTGTCTTTTTGTGATTCAAGTTTGGCATACTTCTCCCTAAGTCGTTCAAAACAGCCATTTACTTCGTGGAAATATATAAGTAATTCTGAGTGAGTGAGTTTTGATACCTCGCTTGGCTCGTCATCGTCGCTATCAGTTATATTTCCTTAAAGGCATATATTTTCTTTCTCACTCTCGCTACTAGTACTTTGATTATCTTCATCACTTGTATTCCACATGGCTGCAAAACTTCTCCTTTTTTTATTTCTTTTCAAAGTCGCGTCGATTTTGAGGACAATTGGGCTTGATGTGTTCGAGTTGGTTGCACTTGTGACAGATGGTTTTTTGTTCTTCTGAGTAGTCTAGTGCTTTGGCTATTCTGCTTTTCAATTTCTGATTTCGAGCTGGATTTCCGTATCTGTGATTCCACTTTTTGAATTTCTTCATTAGTAGTGCCAGCTCTGCTGCTCCATCATCATCATCGTTATCATCATCACTTTCGGTTGTTCCTTTGAGAGCTATTGATTTCTTTCGAGTATCTCCCCCCTCATGCTCTTCCTTGAATTTCATTTCTAGCTCATAAATGGTGAGATTTCCGATGAGTTCTTCAACTTTCATTTGTTTTAAATATTTCGATTCTTGAATGGCAGTCACTTTTGCTTCAAATCTTCGCGGAAGGACTCTGAGGATTTTTCGGACTATCTCCAACTCTGTGTATGATTTTCCAAGAGCTTTTGATTTGTATACGATATTGGAAAGTCGTCCATACATTTCTTTGATATTTTCTTCCTTTGCCATTGTGAAGTTCTCGTATTCGCTGCTTAGCATGGCAAGGCAAGATTCTTTGACTTGAGATGTTCCTTCGTGGGTCACTTCTAGTGTGTGCCATATTTCCTGCGCAGTTAGACAATGTGAAACATGATTAAATTCAAATTGATCCAATGAACAGATAATAGAATTCATAGCTTTAGCATTAGCATTTTGTAATTTATTTTCTAGTTCGTTCCATTGATCCTTTGGTTTCTCTATTTCCTGATTATCTACAGTTATAGTTGGTGCTCTATAACCTGTCTCAACAATATTCCAAGCGTCAATGGTTTTCAGAAAAAATTTCATTCTATTTTTTCCGTAGGCGTATTCACCATTGAATATTGGTGGTCTAACTAAGGACTGACCCTCAGCAAAAGCATTATTAAAAGAAGCCATTTTAAAAATTCAAATTTTTAAAACAAAAACTGGTTTTTGAAAAATGAATTTTTAAAACAAAAGTTGACTTCTATTTCTAGATCTGATACCACTTGTAGGATCGATTTCACCTTGGGGGGTGAATAGGGTGATGCTGTAAATTATAAAAATTAATTGCGGAAGCTTATAAAATTATTTCAACATAGATAAATCAGAATTATAGCAGCACAGATAATAGCAGAATAATAAATGCAGAAATAGAACGACACAGAATTTACCCAGCATCGACAAAACCCTGCCTACGTGATGCCTCCAAGGTTTCTACTAGAAATTAAGTAGTCACATGCTTACACACGTAAACTCGCGACACCCGCTACTGACTAATCTAACTCTACGCTCAAAACCCTGCCATAACTCAGCCATTGAGTTGCGAATTCTCAAACTACGCCACGTAGTTTGTCCCCTAGTCACACGACTAGTAATTACAACCGTTTAAAAAGAAACTACAAATTTAAAAACAATTTAAAAACCAAAGGACCTTAATCCCTAATTTAAAACCCTAAATTAAATCTCAATTTATAAAAGAAAGAGGCCGGCCCAAACAAATTCGGCCTTCTTTTATTTCTTTTATCGGCCATTCCTTTTTCTTTTGCTCTGTATAATGGCGGCTTATCTTGCAAATTAGGGCTTTGTTTTCTTTTGTTCGCTCTGAAATTAGGGGTTCTGGATGAAGTCGCCGCTTTGATTTCTGAAGCTTTGTTCCTCTTTCTCTCTGTCGATCGTTTTCGGCTTACTTCAATTCGATGGAGTTCGTCTTTGATTCAGGTATGTAATTTATACCTTTTCTCTATGGTTTTAATGCTTGAACTCGATGGATTTTAGCCGATGATGATTATGGGTTTATATATAGTTTGATCTCCTTATTTTTGGTTCGTCTGATAGTTGTTTGATTTTGTCAGTGCTTCGGCCATTCGATTATGTTTGGATGTTAATGATTTCTCTGACTTTGTCAATTTCATATAATTTGATACTTGATACTCATGTTCCAGATTCATGACTTGGTCAATTTACTTGGCCACCACGATTTCGAATCTGCACTGTTCGATCTTTGGTCTTTTTGACTTTGGCTTGTGATATTGTCATAATGTTTGGCTTCGGCTCTGTTTAATTTGAAATTCCTGATGATGTTGTGTTCATTGTAGTTTCATTTGTTGTTCTTGTGCATTATATTTCATTTGTTGCTGATGTTGGGTTCAGTCTTGTACCACTTGTGTCTGCACTAGCTCGATCCAATTTCAAAGTTGCATACTTGCTGTGCATTGTTCATGTCACTCCTTTGGTGCAATTTGTTTTGCATCTCCATTTGTTGTACTTGAGTTATTTGATTCATGTGCATTATCAACTACTTGGAGCTCTGTCTTGTTCAACTTGATGTGTTAAGCCTTCGACTTTGAACTGTTTGCATATGGGCTGATATGTGTTTGTGTACATATTCTGTTTGTTACTGTTGTAGTTGAGTTTGAGTTGCTTGTATAACTTGAACTTGGTTTGGTGTGCACTGTGCCTTGTACTTGTAGTCAGATTTTGTGCATTTGTGTTTGGTGCACATTCTTGGCAGTGTTCATTCTAGCTTGTAACTGTGTCAAGTTGCTGTTTCATTGAGTTTGGTCATTTATGTTGCTATGTGTTTGTTGTATATATGAGCTTGGTTCATATGTATGCTGTGCATTTGTAGTTGACTAGCTGTTTTGGAGTTTCAGACTTGTAGCCTTTGTGCATTTATTTTTGCTGGTTTGAGTTTTTGTTGCCTTCATGTACATGCTGAGTCTCATTGACATCGTCTGATATGGATTTGCTTGATGGTCTGAATGGACTGTCTAACCTTTCACTTGAGACTGTATGTAGCTTGCATATCCATCACTGCACTGTTTGGTTGTATTTGAATTTTATGCTCGACAATTTTATGATGTTTTGTAGCGCACCTGAGTTGAATCCAGCTTGTAGCTCGGATTTGACCTTGTGCTAAAAATTGTGACATTATTTTTATTGCACTTGAGTTGAACCTGGCGTTTTGGGTTTGACCTGTGCTCACCTGTCCCTGTAATTCTATCAAGTGTATATATCGGTGTGCACGGCCTTGTGGCATATACAGTGATACACTGTATATGTCACAAGCTGCTCGTGTATGATGAATTCAAAATTAAATGATGACGAACGACCCAAATAACTGAGGCAAATATTATTTTCAAAATCCACATTTTATTTTATACTGTAAAAATATTTTCTTTTCAATTTTACCGCATCAATATTTATTTTTGCAGATTGCTCAGATGCTGGATTCAATTTGGAGTGAAGTTGAAGATAAAATACGAGTTGAGTGAATGAGTGATATGTAGTGAGGTCAAATGTAAATGTGAATCGTGATATAATCAAAATTGTATTGTAATTGAAATTGTATATATATAGTGAGAGCTTGAAATTTGTACTATTCAAAGATTGTAATAAATATTTATTTGAATAAAATTTCTGTTTGAATTCAAATTCTATGTTATTTATTTTTGTTCGGCAAATATTTGTTTAATCTATGAAAAATAAAATAGTACATTAAAAAATACATTTAAACGAATATATATATGTTTATTATCATCAAACAAAAATTATATAATCGCATATTCAACAAACAAGACTAAGATCGCCTCCACCGCCTCCTCCACCTCCAGCACAGAGGCTCTTCGAACATGCCATAGAAGCACATGGCATTCCTCCTACTACTCGTAGTATCAGCACGGAGACATCGAAAAGGCACTTCTTCATCTCAAGAAACACAGGTTGAAGTTTCTCCCAGCCCTTCACAGCCTATAGATCCTACGCAAGCAAGTGGAGAGGAGGATTCGCCGGATGAAATTCCACTGTCTATGAGAAAACCAAGACGAACTCCACTAGAACTTCATAGGTTGAAGTAGTGAGGATAGTATAAGTTATTGATATGCTTTGTCCGGTTTTGTTTTGTTTAATGAATTGTTGAAATATTGTGACTAGTTGTTTTGTTGAATTGTTGGA
This sequence comes from Allium cepa, assembly GCA_030765085.1. NCBI lineage: Eukaryota > Viridiplantae > Streptophyta > Magnoliopsida > Asparagales > Amaryllidaceae > Allium > Allium cepa. Next base: position 418,108,587 of record CM060939.1, read on the forward strand.
TGTCAGAATTAGAACGCAATTCTTGAATTGTAGTATGTTGGATTGTGAATTTAATTGTTAAATTGGTGGATGTTGTTATTTGAGTTGTTGGATGGTTGAATTTGATAGAAATGATGAATTTCGAGTGTAGGGTTTCTATTGAATTAGTGTAAATGGTGATGCAGGGTTTCTGTTTTGAAACCCTGCACACATCTAGGGCGACTTTTGAAAAGTCGCCCCAGTTATGTGCGGGGTTTCAAAACAGAAACCCTGCCCTTCAACCTTCCTCATACTTTACTTTACCAAATGGAAAATAAAGAACCTAAAACCTAACCACATCTCTCTTCCACAAATTCAGTATTTCCCGATGAAAAAAGAATATCTTTTAGAGATTTGAAGACACAAAAAGAAGGTAAGATCCATAAGCACTATTAAATTTGTTTAATCTTTTGCGATTAAGTCTAGCTCCAACATTGATATTTTCAAGAAAAAGGTTGTTGAAAATGGAAAATTGGGAGCTTGACGACGAGACGATGATGAAAATGTATGAAGAATTTGAACAACAACGAGGCTTTGCGCCGGTTAATGAAGAAAATATTAGATTTCGTCCCTGAGACATAGGTTGAAAACTTGCCCCCCCCCCTCTAGGGTTGGCGGTACGTCGACATTGGCTATGGTTAGTGGTGAATCAATACACCAATCACTTCATGGAAAATTAATGGATGTGCTAGCTCATCGTAAGACTAACAATGCTAGTTCAAGCCGGATACCGCCTCGGGTACTTTGTTATTGCGGAGATGAATGTGAAGTGGTTGTGTATCGGAATGAAAGGAATGTGGGCCGTCACTTTTACCGTTGTGAATTGTACAACGATAATAAGATACAGCCAAACGATGTTAACTGCTGTAACTTTTTTAAATGGAAAGATTCGAAAATGTGTCCAAGGGGAGTTGCATATGCCCTTGAGATGCAAGAAGAAAACACCCGTTTGGAAAAGTTGAACCTACAATATCTCAATGCACTATTGAATAAGGGTGTACCGTTCGATGGTTGAGTTTTCGTACATTGTGGGAGGAGAAGTAAACACAAATTTGGGTGTTCATTTATATGTAATTGAATTATGTATCGTTGAATATGTATTCTGAAGATTTATGTATCACTAGCTTACATTTGCATATGATTACGTATCACGTAGCAGTTAATATTTCTCAATTTACTTTGTATCGATGGCTTTCATTTATATGTAATTGAATTATGTATCGTTGAACAAGTATTCTAAAGATTTATGTATCACTAGCTTACATTTGCATATGTTTACGTATCACATAACGTTCATCATCTCAAACGAATATAGCACATGAAATAAAAACACAAACTGTTCTTACATAAACACATACGGCTTACAAACATCAAACCAATAATAACATGCATACGAAAACTAAATAACTGAATTACAATGACTCCTTTTGTGACCGTGCATACCACATTTACTACATCTATTCGGCCTTGGAGGCTGCATCTCGTCCATGACACCTTTAATTCTAGTTGACTTAGGCCTTCCTGGAGCTCGTCTTGAGGGGTGGAAGTACCATTTGACCTTCGTGTAGGGACCAATATATTTTATCGCGCACGGGATGAAATTCTGCAGAGTATGCCGCTAGGTAATTCTAAACGGAGTACCAATGTGATGCAAAATCATGATGAGCTATGTTTACACCATTGGCCAGCGACGAACAAGCAGCCATCACGTGGACGTAGGGAAGATGCTGCAGTAATGGGATTTTGCATGTACATGAGAAAGTTTTACCATCGATTATAACTTTGAATTCATCTCCGAAGTAATGAATCACTTGTCATTCAGTTTGACTGAAACGGACAATTCGACAACATCTAGCTTCGCTTGCTCTCTCCGCTATTTTTGCTTCCCATTTTAGGCGTGATACGAAGTGTGGAATTCTTAGCTAACCCTCTTCTTTGGAAAAAGTAATCAACGGATCGATAGAAAGTACGTGCAACAAGTGCTCTAATAGGCAAAGATCTTGCACCCCTAAGTACACCATTAAAACTTTCTGACGCATTAGTCGTCATAACATGAAAACGACCACCATCATCTTTACATAATGCCCAATTTTCCTCCTTTCCACCCAAACTTTTCTCTACCCAGTTGTGTGCTCTTATACTACTGGTTTTAATTTTTTCACGAATCTTTAAATACTCAATCTTCTCAGAGGCACATGCAGCAGCGTAGAATAAATCGGTCAATCATTTGTCTCTAAAAACCGTTGCTTGAAAATTTGCTCTCAAATGTCTGGCACAGTATCTATGTTTATGTGCGGCTAGCCATTTGCTCTGCAACGCTGTAGGCATTCCTTTCATTCTATCAGAAATGAAAGTAATACGACGATTGTTCACGCTGTGAATGAACCTTTGCATGCACGCGAAAAACCAACCCCAACTATCAATGGATTCGGACTCAACGATGGCAAATGCCAAGGGATATAGCTGATCATTTGCATCAATGGCTGTTGCAACAAGTAAGGTGTCTTTGTATTTTCCATATAGATGTGTACCATCTATGCAAAGCAAAGGTCGACAATGGACAAATCCTTTAATACATGGCCCAAATGAGCAAAATGCACGATCAAAAACTCCATACTCATCAGTAGTCACATGTCCTACACTTTCGAGATTTGTTTTGCGTATTTCACCAAAGTATTATCGTGGGTTGGAATATGACTCTGCCCAATCGTCGTAAATTCATTCAATTGCCTTGCTCAATGCTCACCATGTTTTCAGATAGCTAATTTTTATAAATAATTGTTCCTCCATTAGAACTTGCACCGTTCCGGCTATAATGTTCAAATCAGATTTTACGAAAGGCATGATCTTCGATACCATAAAGGATGATGTAGCTTGCCTATGATTTGAGTTCACTATAGGGTTAAGGCATGTATGATCATTAGGATATTTTTTAATAACTCACCATCCAGTCTGTGTCTTTTTTGAGTCAATAGCATGTATTCTCCAAGGACAACTGTCGTCGACGTTGCAAATGGCGGTGTATTTTGCTTTGTTCAACCTTATTGGCTTAAAGGACACCGCATGTAACATTGACCATTCTGATAGTTGTTGTAGAAATTTAGCTTTACTCTCAAACACCATGCCAACTATGAAACCGGACTGTACGCTGCAGGATAAAAATAATCCGTTGTTGAAGTTTACATTTGCTACAATTGACTTAGCCATAATTTGAGCACTGCACAAATCATCATCCAACGGTATCTCCATTTTTGCTTCATCATTTTCCATACAATCTGCTTCTGCACCTCCAAAATCATAGTCTAGTGGATCATTGTTTACTTGCATATTTTCCACTCCGGTTGTATCAACCTCTGGTATTGACACAACAGACATACTATCAGTGCAGGAACATCTTCAGCTTGTACATCTTCTTCATCATCTACATCCAAATCATCATTGCACATAGTTTGACCTGTTGGTTCATTCAGTGGTTGGACGTATGACTGTGTAGTAGTGTTGTTTGCTGCGCAGCTGTAGTAAATTAATACATCAATTTTAGTTTATTTCTTCATACCAACGATTTTGCAACATATTGCAATATTTAACTTACTTTTGGCTTAAATGGTAAAATTCGGATGGAGTTGGCTGCATTCGTCCATTTGTACGGCTACTCGGTGCTCTAACACTTCTTTGAGTGGAATTCTGAATGGGAATAAAACTGCATGGAAATACAAGTTAAGTATAATAATTAAATAAATTTAATATAACAGATCTCTATGTAATCACAGCTAAACGATACCTCTGACTCATTCGTGGAAAGTTGTCCTGCGTCAAATGGAGTTAGGTAAATTGGACATTTAGCTGCAAACTCATGAATGGAGGAAAACCATAATACATTTGTTGTTGCCCGTAGTGCGCTATGTGCTGAGTCGGATTGCTAAAACTAGGTGACGGAATTCCTTGCCCAGTACTCATGTTCCCCACCATTCTAGAATATTCTTCAACGCCAAAATTTGTTACAGGTGCCGGTGTTGGTTGTTCTGCAGCCGATCTTCCTTTTTTTCCAACAAACAACTCAATAGATTTGGTCGAGGCAGCAAACATTAATTCAGCGTCGTCGTCGTCAATAATTTTGATTGCTTTTGATCTGAAATCTATTGGCCAATTGCAAACTATATCAATCTCATACTCTTCTGGCTTTATCTTTGTTGTTTTATAAACCGACTCTTTCAACTGCTCAAAAGTGAATCCTCTTCGAACTTTAGCCGTATTGTAAGATCCACCAAGATATTTTCCACATTAAATCGTCAATAACCAATTCACAATCAAAATAGCATATGGTTGAAGTAAAACTAAGAGTCATTCTACATCAACCAAAAAAAAAAATTAGTTTGCAAACTAATTTCAAAACTTAGGTTTTCTACTGCATACCTTGATTGGATTCGACCGTACGACGCTTTGTTATACTTCAGGTTGATCTTCGAAATCTATTACTTTTAAGGATATTAAATGAAATTTAATTAGGTTTTAAAAAAAATTGAGGAAGGAAGTATTGGGGGCTTTTGGAGACGGAGAGAAAATGGTTAAAATGAAGGAGAAAGAAAGGGAGGGCCCTGGTTTTGTTACAGAGCCCGTATGGACGTTTCTTTTAAAACAAACAGGCTCCTTTTGTAAAGTCGCCAATAGACGGCTTCCCAAAAGGCTCCCAGTTTCTTTTAAAACAAACAGACGCCTGTTGGAAAGTCGCCACTAGACGGCTTCCCAAAAGGCTCCCGCATGATTCATGAGAAAAAAAAATTGATACTGGCGACTTTTGAAAAGTCGCCAGTACGTTTTGGCTAGCTCGAAGCTGAGCTGGCCAAAGCAAGACTAAATTTGATATTTGTTTTAATACTGGACTAATTACGATAATTAATTTTAAAACAAGGCTAAATGGAAAAAAAAATGGCAAACAGCAAATGCACGGTACACATTTAGACCAGTAGTTAAAAATTACTAAATAACAGAACCCTTCATTATGGTTTCGCTTTGATTGGAATCTCCAAAAAATTATGCCTCGAGTCTAAAAGTAAAATCCCTTTAAAAATGCCCTAATTTTAAACGTACTCAATTAATAATTTGATACACAACATAAGCAGACCACATGCATGTTTCTTATAAAAAATTTATACAGACAGATTAAAAAGCAAAACCATGAAAAAACGGTAGAAACATAACAAAACACACACACACAAAAAGACGTTACATTCCATAAAAAAGGAGCTCACAAAAAATGATTAACATATTTACTTAAATAATTAAAGAAATAACAATTTTACAATTATCCATTTAGCAACATAGCAAACTAAATAAACGCTACTTTGATTTTGAATGATAAAGAAAAAGGAACTTAGTTTCTAAGGCCAACACCAAAATGGAACCTTCTTGCCTGTCTATCGTTCAAAGCATATTCCAAGCGAAGAGGGCCCAAGGGCGAGTCGATGCGTATACCAACCCCATACCCGTAACCCGTGCCAGGCTTCCCTCTAGCTCCTGCAGGATCCCCTATTCATAAACATCATACAGTGGCCAAATATGTCAATGTCGTTCACTGGGAGAAGAAAAATACTATTAATAATGAAATTACGCATGAGCAGGCAGTTATGAAACAGAAGGAAAAATATGTATTGTATCATGCTTAAAATGATTCCTCTGCTAGATGACTTGAAGCATCAGTTTCGATTTTTGAGCAATTACTGGGAAAGTAAAAGTGGTGGAGTTTTTTTCAAAGAAAAGGACGTATTGCATTAACGGTTAGACTATGTCCATTATTTTTGTCTTTGGTAAAAAAAATGACAAACACTAGGAAGTGCAAAGATGTACAGTCATATATTTCAGTGCATGATGTAGGTTGCCTAAATATTACATTAGAAGGGTGTTAAAGCGTTATTAATGATTATGTGAAAATTATATTTACACCCATTATTTTCATGGTTTATTTTCAAATGACTAGCCGCTCATCTTATCAAAAATAAAAAATGGCCACTTGTTTCACACTTTTACAACGGAAACGGCCTCTTACTTTATAAAGGGATGCACTTTCACTTTGCAACCTACCTGAAAGGTTTTAATTTAATTGTTTTTGTTAAAATATCTTGTATTATGTTGGTGTATGAAATAATGTTTGGTAAATGATATAAATTATTAAAATTTCAATATCATGTCATTTTTTACAAATTTGATGGCTTCGTTCTACATTGCATTCTTAGAATGCAACTATTTGAAAATTTCGAATTTATTTTTGCAAAAATGGCTCAATTTACGTAATTGAAATGACATATTGTATGAAGAGAAATGTTACAAACCAGTAAAATGTTCATATTAGTTTCTTTTGTGCAACTTTGTTGCTTTTATCGTACCTTGCATTTTTACAGCGCAAATCGCTTGTTAATGTAGATTAGGTGGTTGTTCGGTTTCTTGCATTATCATAGTTCGAGTCGCGTAAAATTTATATATTTTTGCTAAAATAACTTGCATCGTATTATAAAAATGAAGCATTTCATTCATGTAAATTTTAAAAATTACTAGATGTTCAAAATATTATCCATTTGTAAACTTTTGTTAGCTTCGTTGTCCTTTGCATTTTAAACAATTCATACATCGTGATATGATATAATCATCGTCGCTGCACTTAATTTCACGAATGTGGATTTAGATATATAATTAACATCAATAATCATCATCGTTGCACTTAATTTAACGAATGTGGATTTAGATACATAATTAACATCAATAATCGTATCCAAACGAATAACGATAACAATAACGATAATGGGGAATAATTCAGCATGAATATCATACCAGGTACGGTTGGACCCGAGCCAAGATCACTCCCATAATCAGCAAACATCACACCTTCTAATGGTCCATACTGACATATTATGAAACAAATTTAGATATTAGATCTATTTTTAAATAAAACAGCAAGAAATTAAATGATTAACATTAAGAGGTAATCTAAATTTGTTACTTGCTTTCAAGGTAGACACTAAACACAAAATAATACCTCTAAACTATATGTAGCGCTAACTTGCTTGAGGTGCATTTTTTATTTTAACTTCAAAAATAATGGGTCATAAACAATTTAGCTTTAAGCCCAACAAATCGACTGGGAAATGAACAATCATATCATTTTCTCACATTGTTGTCCCATTTGGATTATTTCCACCATTTTATTTATTCATTTATTTTGAATAAACGAGGAAATGAATGGAGATGTTGCAAAACATTAATATGTTGCGCTAACATGCTAAAATTGAAGGCATTTCTCCAATTATACGGATTATATATACTCAGCACAAAGCAGCCTTATAACAACAAAAAAGGAAAAAGAGTACAGATCGTACACTGACAAATAACAGAGACACACAGAAAAACCAAAATCCTGTGTTACAGGGTTAGGTACAAATTATACATTCTAGAATAAAGTCTCATCTGTCTAGTGGCTTAACATTTCATCAGTTTATCTGAAGTTATAATCAAGTTTTAAGCAAAATTTGACCATGACCCTATGGCATTAGCATTTAATTATGTTCCTTAGTTAAAATAGTCAAACATGCACTGCTTTAGTCAGTATATATTGATTATTAATAACATAAGATAAAGACAAATCATAAAGGCAACCAACATAAATACGGTGGTATTACCAAACCAAAGGAAAGTTCACCACTTCCATTAGCATATGAGCGACCAGAACCCACTGCACCTTCTTCGTAGCCTCTTACACTGTTGGTCCCGCCAATGGCAAATGCTTCATGAGGAGGAAAACTTCCAGTCACGTGCCCACCAGAAAAGCTACTTGGCATAAAAAAATCTCAAATAAATATAATTTGACTGGTAATCTTTTGAAAATTGCATGCCTATATCAAATCAAACATGGCCATCAAAGGAAGCGTAAAGCTATATACAGGCTTTTCTGTACCAATGCAAGGCATTAAGATGTGAGCCAGTTTAGGTAAGTTTATCAATCTGCCCAATTCAACGGTGATTATAAAAGATGGATGGGTGAACCAAAGTTAATTTCTACCTTTTATCTTATGTTTGTAGTAAATACAAAGGCTGTAAATCATGGAGACAGTTCTAATAATGGCATTTAAGATCAGATCTTAAAGAAACCGTGTGGACCTGCTCATAAAGATCATCTACAAGAAATGAAATTAATATCTGATACCTCCACATAACGCATACCGAACTTCAACTGATGCTTTATTTTTATTTATTTATTTTATTTTTTGATATTGAAATTTTGATCACCAATATGTTTACAATGTACTGACGATATTTGCCGATATATCAGTGATACCAGGCCGATATTTTATGAAAACATTGGTGAAAATAGTCGAGTATCATCGTTTTGTATAAAAAGAATAACAAATATCTCATATAGGGTATACACGGAAGAAAAAATGTTATTTAAACAGTCTAAGGATTGTTTAAATTGCAATAAATAAATACATACATCTTCTAAATATAACATAGTTTTTTAACTTGTTAATAAGCTCTAATATTATTCGATCTTATCCTGATATTTTCAAAACAGCACATATCGTTAATTGACCGCTACTTCACTGATATCAATGTTGATTGCTTAGTCTAGAAGATCGTATACCTGATAGATATGCTAACCATTGTTTAGACCATACAAGTACGGTCTTAATGCTAGAAAATATGTGGGTGTGTCGCGCTAACAGAGTAACAATGCATTACCTCAGAAGTACGCGAGCAGGACCTATTTGTACACCTTGCCGAAAACGACCAGTTACTCTATTGAAGCATAGCCACTCAGGAATAATAGGAAGTCCTTGCTCCACATTAAACGCTAACTGCACAAATAGTCGACATAAACAAATGATGTATCATGAATAATTGGTCATAAAGTATGAAAAAGCAAAACATCCTCACCATCGAGGAACCATGGTCACTAGAACCTGTATAGACACTTTCAACTTTTGCGATGAGCATGTCGTCATATATATTGCCACTGTTGACAATTACAACAAATTAGACATTAAATACCCAAAAAAAGTAGGCTATGAAACTAATACAAAAAGTAGGAAGCTTGACGAAGAACAAACCTTGCAGTTAACGGACTGTTGTAGAAATCTCTGATGATGGGTTTTCCACTATCATCACGAGCTCCAGCATGCTATAATTATAAAATCAATGTTTGATGCTAAGCAAGAGCAAAATAAAGCAAATGATAATGGAAACATGGAACACATAAAAATGCACAGCTATATTAATCAATATAACCACAGAGAGAGTAGAGAGCACCAATTTGTGAAAACTAAGTATAAGTGACAAGTTTGCCCACATGTCTCTCTTCTGTGTGTTCAACTGCTGGGACATACACACATGGAGTATCACTGCTAAGCTAATATGCATATGACCATCCCCAAACTTGGAAGGCTGGAGAAAATTCACTGATTTGTGCATGTAGTTGTCCATATGCATGAAATTACGAATGCATGCTCTACATAAGTAAATATGCACAAAAGGAAATGTGACTGTTCAAAATGGGTATTCTAGCTAAGTTTGATGTATTCAGTCAACTTGCACCATAAAGAGCGAAAGCATGACAAAACTGCAAATGATATTATGTGTTGAATCATCTGTGTTGTGGTAAATACAACCACCTGATACAGAAGTCCAACTGTTCCACTCCACTTGGGCCTAATAGGGCGACTAAATTCTATTCCAGCTGAGACTCGTCCAATTGTCACATTGCCATGCTGATTTCCATGTACAAGTGTGCCAGGACTTCTAGAATTCTGGCAAGAGGGAAGAGTGAATAAGCCATGAAATCACCTAATCCTAACATTTTAATGTTCTTTTCATCTAATTTAATAAGTACCTGGATCATGATTGACCTAGATGTTCTTTTATTGTCTCCTTCAATCCATGGGTCTGTATAATTTATTCGGAATATGGAGTCAATTTGGCCTCTTTCTAGTGAAATATTCAGTTTTTGGTTTCTCCCAAAGACATTCCTATGAGAATATGCAAAGCTGCAAGATCAAAATAACAGTACAAGTTAACCATCGAGAATAGCAGACGAGTAACAAAAGAACACTTTTCACTCTTAAAGTTTAGATTGTTAACGTTGATCAAGGTCTTCTGAACACCAATATACAAAAGCATATATTTTATTAATCCCTCTTCTCTTGATATACTTCTATCGATGGGATGGTGATTCAAGAAACTCACAAATTCAGGACTATATAGAAAAATAGCTGGAGGTTGAGGTGGAACCGTGGAAGAAAAAAGTGTGCGTTAGAATTGAGACAGATAGGAACATTAGTTAAGCATAAACAAAAATATATTGTAATTACTAAATAGTATAGATTCAAAATAAATAATAGCTGTTATTATATGAGGAAAGTTCAGGTTACAAGATCAGGCGAATGCAACAATGTGCTCGCTGTGGCTGCTCCCATGGAGGAAGTGATAGAGCTGAGTTGCAAAATTATGATGAACTGAACTGTGTGATTAAATGACGTTGTCATGAAAAGTGCTATAATGGTTTGATTGTTTCAGAATGAAACTTGGGTCTTTTGACGAAAACAAAGTGAAAAAAATTAATATAATAAACATAGAGTTTTATTTTTTTTATTTTTTGTAGTTTAAAACATAAAGGTAAACTGATGAATGAATATCAACATTTTAAAATTAACCATACATAAATAAATCTACACTATACTATTAAAACTGAGTACCTCCATGAGCACTCTCATTGATTTGTGCATTTTCCACTTCTCATTAGTTAAAGCAAGATATTCAATCACTTCATGACAATATTTTTTTACTTTTAATAAGCAGTATTATTTTCACGACCTAGCTATTTTAATGAGAAGACTTAAATTATTATATTTTTGGTCCCTTTTTTTTTGCTAAATTAGCCCAACGATTGGTTTGATTTAAATATTTCAATCAACTTCTTTATGAAAACAATTTTTATAACTAAATTATTTTGATTATATTTTTCATCCATATATGAAGTTAATAAAGGATAGAATATTCTTTGGATCGCTATTTGTTCTTTTAAATATAACATAGGTCCCTACCTATATATATTTTTTTAATTATGTCCCTACTACATTAACGCCACATCCAAACCAAAATCAACATTTACCAACAGATTTAATTCCAATCTTTAAATTTGAATTTTTTTTGCACATAAATCGGATTTAAAAATCATTTTCACCATTAAATTTAATAAGCTTACCAATGGAATTCATTGTTGGTAACTAAAAATAAATTTTTTTAAAAATCATAATTTTATATACCAGTTTTAATTGCATTTATGTAATGAAGTAATTTGTGTCACATCTGTGTATTGCATTTTGTAACAGCATTATTATGGATGATCGTAACCTATATATGGTAGTTTTAAGTGCATTATGGTGATGTAGTTATTATTTTTAGCTTATTAGAAAGGATTTTTTTTTTTTTGAATTATGCAATTATGGTTGCCTTCGAATATTGTAACTACATTTATGTAAGTTTCGATTGTATTTGATACTTTATTCAAATTTTATGTAGATATTATTTAACTGCATTAAGAAAACAAGTATATAATTTATAAGCATTTTTTGAATTAATTTAATTGCATTTATGTGACATGGTAATAATTTTGACTATATTTGATAATTTAATTCAATCTTCAAGTAGCTATAAATTAACTGCATTAAGAAAATGCAACTACAATTTAACATATTTTTTGATCAATTTAACCGCTTTGAAGATTTTAACCATATTTATCTGATGTGGTAATAATTTTGGCTACATTTCATATATTTATTCAATCTTAATGTGGTTTAAATTTAACTATATTAAGAAATGAGGTTATAATTAACAACAATTTTGATTATGCAAGATTGCATTTGAATATTTCATACACATTTATGTTATGCACTAATAATATGGCTGTATTCGATGATTTATTCAAGCTTAATGCAGCTATATTTTAATTGCATTAAGCAAAAGCAGTTAGTATTTTACTGTATTTTCTAAGTTATGCAATTATGATTGCATTTGAATATTTAACTACATTTATGTGATGCAACACTAATTTTGGCTGCTTTTGATTATATTATTGGATCTTAATGATAATAATTTAACTGCATTATGAAAATACAGTTATTTTTTAACCACATACCAAATATGAAATTGACTTGAAACTGCATATTTATTAAGTTTGAACATACTGATTTGAATGATGCAATTATAGTTGCATTTTAAACGATGCAGTTATAAATACGTTATTTATATGAAAAAACTACAATTAAAAAAATCAACGATTAGACATTTACGTATGCATAACACATCGTTTAAAAGATCATAAATTTTTTGATTTAATGGTGAAAATGACATGTCCATCTAATATTTCAAGAAAATGTTATTGTATTTTGAATATTTAAAATCTATATAGGTGTGAAGTATGGATGTAAGGAAAGCGATTACCAACAAAGAATGTCATAAATTATGCAATCATGACTTTAGTTTATAACGCGTCGTTCTTTTATTTACATAATTTTTCTTATTTCTTCCAATCATGTCTTTCTAACATATTTGTATGCAATAATTACTACTCATAATTTTTGATCTCAAACGGTTTTGTTCTGCCAAATTCATTAACAATTGGATAAGAAAACTATTGGGAATATTTAGCATATAATAAACCAGTGGTATATGTACAAATGCATTTTCTCTTTTAAACAGGTCGAAGATTGATGATCTATCAAGTCGAAAATTGGTAATCTACTATGAGACTTTCATTCAATTATCAATGTATGAGGTTATAATTAACAACAATTTTGATTATGCGTGATTGCATTTGAATTTTTTAAACACATTTATGTGATGCACTAATAATATGGTTGTATTCGATGATTTATTCAAGCTTAACGCAGCTATATTTTAATTACATTAAGCAAAAGCAATTAGTATTTTACTGTATTTTCTAAGTTATGCAATTATGGTGCATTTGAATATTTAACTACATTTATGTGATGCAATACTAATTTTGGCTGCTTTGATTATATTATTGGATCTTAATGATAATAATTTAACTGCATTATGAAAATGCAGTTTTTTTTTGACTGCATACCAAATATGAAATTGACTTGAAACTGCATATTTATTAAGTTTGAACATACTGATTTGAATGATGCAATTATAGTTGCATTTTAAACGATGCAGTTATAAATACGTTATTAATATGAAAAAACTACAATTAAAAAAATCAACGATTAGACATTTACGTATGCATAACACATCATTTAAAAGATCATAAATTTTTTGATTTAATGGTGAAAATGGCATGTCCATCTGATATTTCAAGAAAATGTTATTGTATTTTGAATATTAAAAATCTATATAGGTGTGAAGTATGGATGTAAGGAAAGTGATTACCAACAAAGAATGTCATAAATTATGCAATCATGACTTTAGTTTGTAATGCGCCGTTCTTTTATTTACGTAATTTTTCTTATTTCTTCCAATCATGTCTTTCTAACATCATAATTTCAATCTCAAACGGTTTTGTTCTGCCAAATCCATTAACAATTGGATAAGAAAACTGTTGGGAATATTTAGCATATAATAAACCAGTGGTATATGTACAAATGCATTTTCTCTTTTAAACAGGTCGAAGATTGATGATCTATCAAGTCAAAAATTGGTAATCTACTATGAGACTTTCATTCAATTATCAATATATGTTTGATCAGGATCATCGGTTTTTTTATGAGTATATGGAATTGCTTTATGATTATGTTAATAAGACTATTAATTATTAGGGATTTTCCTTTTTTATTTGTATGTTAGAACTAAAAGTATAATGTGCTTTTGGTCTGTACACCACAACAAACCCATAGTTTTCTAATAGGCTTTTGGCATCGTTATGACATTGCTAATTTAATTGGCGATATCAAAATCTCCTACGGAAAAATGGTCGTAGCTAAAAAGTTAGTGATTCCGTTGTGATATTAATTTGTGATGCATAGTGATATCGGTAATTTTTATGATACTATATAGATGGTATACTAATGCACTGGAACCTATGCTTACATCGATGTTCAAGTTTTCAATGAAATTATACGGGTTTATGGGTTTGAAATTTGGGAAGATGTATTAAATTCCAGCGTACATGTCTGTCGTATAAAAATATATATAAGAAACCATCATAGGATAAGGTATTCATCATTTTTCATTCCACGTTTAATTGTTCACATTCTAAAATAATAGCTTTGAAATAATTCATTCAGTTTTAAGGCTTCACATTCTTGAAGGATCCGACGTGTGCAAATTAAAACTCTTTGATGAAGAAAATTGAAGATCAAAAAAGAAAGTAATTCACGAATCATTATCGAACTAAACATTGATTTTTATCAAAATCGGTTAAAACTTTTCACTTCAAAATTCATGAATCAACAAACAGCGTATTTGAGGTCAAATCAATGATTCACCAATTATTATCAACACTTCATTTTCTAAGGTAATCAATTCTGATACATTAACAAACATAATGTCATTCCAGACAATAAGGTGTTTTCATTAACAATATAACAAATGATTGCATGTATGAAATAGGTAACTACCGGTTTTAGTTTCAGCTGCATTTCAAAAATTGTAGTAGCTCACGTATTCAATTTTACGGTAGGATATATTTGTGTATATTCTTATCAATTAACCAATTTTTATAATGAAATGGCATAATAACATTTTATTTATTGGTATTAAAACTTAAAGTTTTAACTATCCAAACTCAATAGATTACACAAATAAGTAGATATGAGTAAATCTGATCGACCAATGTCCTTTTAGCAGACAAGTAGAACTGTCATTCGAATGAAGAAAAACTTGCGTAGGTATTGCTTTAATAACAATGCTTTAGTGAGTTGTAATGCTAAAATCTGTAGTTACTATGATTTTTGTTCCATTCATCATTGCCTTCTTAGGGACAAGGTTGCTTAACATTATTATTTTTTTAATGTAATATGTAGTACTCTATTGAACTTAAGATGATTTCGTTTGTTGTTTTCTAATGTGATGTGTTTGTTTTAAACTAGCAAACTTGCATTATTATTACTTTTCTAACTCCCTTTCCTTAATTGTCTAAAGTCTAAGCTCATGTCCATCAAGTATTCTTTTCTACCTTCAATTTTACACCTTCAAAATAGTTGCGTCAATTTTCTAATATTTGTTGAACAAGAATCAATGAGATTATGAATATTATCATGGTCTATAAATGTAATTTCTCACAGAATTAAAGAGCTTTCCATTATTTTCTAGGATTTTATATAGATTTACCGTAGGTAGCTACTCTTTGCTTTGTTGGATTTACATCGATGATCAATCTTTCTACAACTAATCATGTGCGTAGCACGGGTCCGCACTAGTAAATAAATAAAACAAGGTGCATATACTGACCTCCCAATAAGTCCAGATAGAGGGCCACTTGTTATCCTGTACATATGACCTATGTAATTAGCACGTGTAACTCTTTACAATAAAGATGATTACAAGCTACTGTTCATTATTGTCCCATACCCGCTAGAAATACCACCTCCGGCAGAAAAACCACCACTTGGACGTTCAACAAGATTCATTACAAGGTCCACCTTTCCAGTATCTGCTATATTAGTCACATTTAAAAGAATAGAGTATCAATATATCTTCTCAGTAACTTATACATGTATATGGCAACTAGGGTTGCTGATGTCTTTTAACAGATCTATTTTTCCTTCCCCGGTTGAAATTGACTGCCGAACTCCAATGTCATAAAAAACAAAACAATTGTAGCTGACAAACAGAGTGTGCGTGTGTGTATGAGCTAGGATCAATAGTCCCTTTTATTTAGCACCATTTCGTAGACTCAGATATCAACCAGAAGTTTCTATTAAAATATTTATGTGTGTGTATGGATAAATGTATGTATATATGGATATATGTATGTGTGTGTAGTCAAGTGGTAAACTAATATTCTTCTTGTAAGGGAGACTGTAGATGTAATCTACATCATGTTAAAAGTCAGTAGCATTAAGTACTAACAGTTTATAAATTATAGTTCTTTCAAGTCATTCAGCATGGAGATTGCTAAGCAAACACGAAGAAACTAGAGCTGTTGGAATAAGAGTATGAAACTTAAAATTACCTCCAGCAGGTTGTGGAATAATTGAAACATCCTCCATAATTCCCATTGTTAGAATTGTCTCGACGTCTCTTTTTCCTTGTAACATGCTATAAACCTGCATTTATATTATCATATATAAAAAAGTCACAGACAAAAGGAATGATAGCACTGCAAACATACAAGAAAGGGAAGAAAATACTTCTACATTGACCGAATATGGCAATCACATAACATAGAATACTGAATCAAGGAAACAAGAAATAATATTATGTGGACTTGGTGTGGTGCTTGTTAGCTGGACAAAAGTTGATAATATCACTGCATCCTTAAAGTATATGAGCTATTAAAATTTACAAAAAAGGTCAAACTATATAATGTGCAGATAATCCAGAATTGATAACTATAACGGGCATGATATTAGTCAACAACAGTAACATGATGATGTGATTAGAAACAAGAAAGTAATATATCTTTTGTATATCCACTATCTCAAACATAATAAGCTATCCGTCAGCAAAATGAAATAAGAGTACTGAAAACAAAGGCAAATATTAAAGATAAGACTCATATAGATTGAAAGATAAAATCGAGATTATATTCAACCTGTCCCTTTTTTGTAGTCAGTTGCCTAAGTATGGTCTCTGGCCTCGTCTTCCCAACAGTAGGCTCACCACTATCATAAATTGCAAATATTTGATTTGAAATACAATATGCTATTGAAATACAATATTACAATCAAGAGACATTTCTTACGTTTTTCTATCAAGAAAGCGCAGAGTAATATTATTAACCTCGGCTTCGGAAATTTGTAACTTAAGTATACCTCCAGACAGGATCTCAATATCTGAAACCTAAGAAAAGAAACTGATCATTTCTTGTTGGCAAAAAAATTTATTTATGTTCATAGCATTAAAGGTGATCGTATGTAACTGCTGGGATACGAACCAAACCAAATAGTCCACGATCTGTATACCACCCATTGATAGATTTGATTGCCTCATCCAAATGTCGAATGTTGATTATTTTTCCTGCATGACTTGACAATAAAAACATAATCAGTAAAATGAATCAGATATTTGCAACTAAAGCTTTGAAGACCTTAAAATGATTTATTTCCATAAGTCAAAAATCAAAAATAGAAAATGAACACTTGACATAAGTGTGATTAAACTGTTTACACAAATTTAGCACCGCCTAAAATTTAAACTAACCACCTTATAAATTTGTTCACATTGCAAGGGGATAGAAAACATACCATGCTCATTACGAAATGCATTCTCAAGAAATTTGGCAGGAAGAACACTTGCCCCTTCACAAACCAGGCCTTGGAATTCTTGATTAGGCTCAACCTGAAATCATAATATCAATGCAGTAATAAGTTTTTGAACATGATATAATATTTCCCAGCAAGGAGCAAGTTTGGCATCGGTGTAAGCAAAAAACAATGTGATTTTACTGATCACAAGTCCGTGTCCCATGGCCTCTTGAAAGGTAAGGCTAGGTTTTTTTTTCAATTATTACCTTGTTTAGACCCTTGCATAGAAGGGACCCTTATGCTTAGGTTGCCGCTTCTTTAATAGGGTAATAGTAAATCAACAAGCATGATTTGTATAAACGCACGTGCGTTTCTTATACTATTTAACTATAAAACGTAAAAACAAAAATTACCAACAAAATACCTATATCAATTATAATTTAGTTTTAGTTCACATACATACTTTTTATTCAAAACTGTAAATTTATTGAAAAAATGGTAAACAAGTTTTGTGTATAGGAAACAAGTATTTTTCATGTTAAAAATTACAGTAAATGAAACATTCTCATACAAAATAATTAAGTATGAGTGAAGTGCATAACTTAATCAAATTTTGGTTATTCGCTGTAATTAGCATAGAGAAGAGACAGAAGTTAGAAGGGGTATTTTTGTTGCTTCATCAATACATCATTGAATCTTATAAAACTAGTTTCTTTCATTCATAATAGAAATATAATAGTGTATTTCCGCTAATGCTATTGAATGACAAGTCAAATCCTATCCCAATCCAATCGCTCAATGTTCAGATAACCCTTGATTTAGTGTAAACAATCTTGGGGAAAATCCCTTCAGACAGTTTAAGGGAATTAAAAAAAAAATCCTAACGCGGCGGAAAATAACTGCATCGTGGTTGTAGTGAGTCGAAACAAACAGAGATAAACATCAGAAAAGACAGTCACAGATCTATGCAACGCAGAAAAAATAGATAACACCAGTATTTATAGTGGTTCCACTACCGCAAAGCAGCGTACGTCCACTTGGGAAGAGTAGATTTTATTAATCACTGAAAGATTAGAGTTACAAGGTTGATTCACTTTTGGAGACTATACATAAAAACAATTAACAATACAGTCAAAATTCTGCAGAGTTTCAGCTCTCTGGGTTGGCTGTCGTTGTTATCCAGAAACTCCACTATTTATAAAGTGAATAAACGAGGAGGGGTAACTGCTATATAGCAACCATGGAGTTTGGTTCGGCACATCTGGTTCGTCAAGCAGCACAATGGCATTTGGTTCGGCAAAGCCCATGTCAATCTGGTTCGGCATCTCCACTTTAAGTATGGACCGGCATTCCCTAAACTGAACGAAATATTTCGTTCGACATCCATCTGGTTCGACATGCCGCCGAGCGAAATATTTCGTTCGGCATTATCCCCTTCATTGCACTGGCAACCGAACGAAGTAACTGGAGCGGCAAGTCTGAACTGGCATCCTTTCATCACCGAACGAGATAACTTACTTCTTGCCTTCACTGCCAATCGATGCACTACCACCAGACCAAATCTTTGGTCCGGCAATTCCTCCATCGAACCAGACTTCTGGTCCGGCCTCCAAACTTCTCCGCAACACCGTGACTTCAAGTACTCCTACCTCTACCTTGACATTCTCTTTTCCGATGAAATTGGTATCACATCTAACAATCTCCACATTGAAACCAAATTTCATACAAGTCTTCCAATTCATCTACACCTTCAGCTCCAAGCAATGAATACTTACCCAATGAGCTTCGGCAATTTCATCACTCATTGCACTCTGTCAACGAACTCCGGTAAGGCCACCGTCCGTCAATAAGGTGATCAAAGTATCCAGTCCGTGTAGAACCTATCAATCTCCACCATGAAAACAAACATCCATGAACCATCTCAACTCTCTCCACGTGCCACCCCGAGGCACCTATCACTTTATTAAGTGAATCAAATCCGAGTAATGCTTGAACTTAGCAACAGGCAATGACTTGTTAATATGTCTGCTGCATTCTCTTTTGTGTGAACTTTTGAAGACGGACTAGCTTCTCTTCACTCATCGAGTCTTCACTCATCGAGACAAGGAATGACTCTCACCACAATATGTTTCGTCCTCAGGCTAAACGTCAGATTTTCAGCTAAGTGAATTGCACTCTAACTGTCACTGTACACATCCACGCCTTCATGTACGAAGCCCAAATCACAAAATAGTTGCCTCAAATAAAGCATCTCCTTACCTGCTTCAACCGCAGCTATGAGCTCTGTCTCTATAGTAGACAATCACAATCGTCTGCAACCTCGCTCTCCAACTGATTGATGTCCCACCAATGGTGAACACATATCCGAATGTTGACTTCTTTCGATCTCTATCACCGGCATAGTCGGAATCGCAAAATTCAACCAAACTGAAATCTCTACCTCTGCCGCCAAAGACAAGTCATGGTTTGAAGTTCCTCTAAGATATCTGAAGATACAATTCACTGCTTCCCAATGTGTCTTTTCTGCATTTGTCATGAATCTACTCACCAATCCAACCGTCTGTGTAATGTCAGGCCTAATGCAGACCAAGGCATACATCAAGCTATCAATTGCACTTACATATGCGACCTTCATCATATAAGCCTTGTCCTTTTTCGAGATCGAATAGCCTTTACTAAGAAGTTATATGTGCAAAGGCATGGGTGTGTTGATTGTCTTTGTCCCTTTCATGCTAAACCGAGCAAGCACCTTTCGAATGTATTCCTTTTGAGTGAACCTCAAAAGTCCTTGTTTTCTATCCCTTTAGATTTCCACGTCCAAAATTATCTTTGCTTTTTCAAGATCTTTCATTTCGAATTCCACTTTTAGCTTTCGCTTTAAACTATCGATTTCAGCTTTATCCTTGAAAACAATCAACATATCATCCACGTACAAGAGTAGGAACACTCATCTACCATTCTTTAAATGCTTGAAGTACACACAAGCGTCTTTAATGCTACGATCAAAAATAAGTGAAAGCATAAAAGAGTCAAATCTTTTGTACCATTATCTAAGCGATTGCTTCATATAGATGGTAGATGAAAGCATAAAGAAGTCCATACAATGACTTCTTCAATTTGCAAACCCAATTTTCTTTCTCATCTACAACAAATCCTTCTGGCTGCTTCATATAGATGGTATCATCAAAGTCTCCTTGCAAGAAAGTGGTTTTCACGTCCAGTTGCTCCAGCTATAAGTCATGGGCTGCGACGATAGCGAGCAAAATGCGGTTGTAACGTATGTCTCACTACTGGAGAGAATATCTCATCATACTCTAATCTCTTTCTTTGTGAAAACCCTTTAGCAACTAGTCTAGCCTTGTATCTCTCATCATCTTTCACCTTGAACACCCACTTGCAACCTATGGCTCGACTTCCTTGAGGAGGTAGTACCAAATCTCAAGTCATGTTCTTCTTCAACTACTCTAACTCCTCTTTCATAACGCACATCCACTTCGAACTGTCACATTACTTTAAAGCTTCATCAAGGTCAATCGGCCCCTCGTGAACCATATGTAGGGCATAGTCAAACTAATCACCAAGGCTAAGATTCGCAAACTGCCAATCATCGTACCTTTCGGACAGCCTAATAGTCCTACGACTGACCCTGGTAGGTACTGCTTCGTCTAAACTACTTTCAGCTCCACCTAGAAATGAACTTCCTCTAGATTCATGCACGCCGCCAGCACTATTAGAAGATACCTGTTAACCATCCTGTGATGTTTCATCAACTGCGTTTTCCTCGACAGCATCAACAACAACTCTACTATTTTGCTCGAACATGGGAACTTCTTCAATCTCCTTAGACCTATCAGAATCTTCTATGTGGTGGACAGTTTCTCCTTCGGATTGTACATAGCAGAATTATCAAAAATAACATGTTTGGAATGAATAATCTTCCGATCAACAGGGTTTCAAATTCGATACCCTTTGATACCATTGATGTATCCCATTAGTACGTCCATTATATGCTTTAGCCTCCAACTTGTCATCACATGTATGGTGAACGTACACAGGACAACCAAATATTCGGAAGTAACCAAGATACGCTGTTTTACTTCTCCACTTTTCCTCTGAAATCTTCCCATCTATGCCTGAACATGGGATTCGATTTATGATATGCGCCGCAGTTGATAATGCCTCGGTCAGAAAGCCTCTAGACAAGCCCATCGTCAATCTCAAGCAACAAGCCTTCTCCATTAGAGTTATGTTCATCCTTTCTGCAACCCTATTGGATTGCAGATCTCCGGTGTAGTGAAATATCTCTGAATGTCATTTTGTCTACAAAAGTTAAAGAACTCCTCAGAGACAAATTCGCCGTCATTATCAGATCTCAACACCTTCAACCTATAACCAGATTGGTTCTCATCAAGCGCTTTCCAGTCTTTGAACTTCTTAAAACTCTCTGATTTGGCATTATCACATACACTCATACTTTTTGAGAAAAGTCATCAATGAAAGAGATAAAATACTTTGCTCCTCCAAGAGGAGTAGCAACTGGTCCCTAGACATATGTATGCACGTACTCAAGTTTTCGCCTCGATCTATAGAGTCCAACTCCAAAAGATACTTTAGTTTGTTTGTCCAACACACACTCCTGGCAAAAGTCCACCTTGTCGAAGCTTTCTCCTTTGATCATCTTCCGTCTTTGAATCAACTTTAAGTCCTTCTCTGAAATATGACCTAGCTTGAGATGTCAAAGCTTTGTGGCATCCAATGTACGAGAACTATCTACTCCAACACACAGCAAATACAGATTTCGAAACACATCTCCGTTCATAAAAACTAGTGCACCTCTTGAAACCTTCAGACTATCATTCTCGATAGTTACCTTGCATCTCAAAGATGTCAATTGTCCTAAAGAAATTAAGGACTTTCGAAAACTTGAAACATACCGGACACCTGTCAAAATGTGTATCACTCCGTTAAACATCATGATCCTCACTGTACCTTCACACATTGCTTTACAGTTAGGATCATTACCCATAAGAATAGAGCTTTCCTCTCATCCAACGAAAGAACTGAACTAATCATTATCAGACGTCATATGAAAAGACACCCCTGAGTCCAACACTCAATGGTCTGAGACATCCGATACTGCTGCAGACAACACATCGTCAGATACAGACTTCTCTACCGCAAATGATGAAGATCCGTCTTCTTCCTCCTTCAAATCTGGACAATCCTTTTTCCTATGATCATGTTTTTTTACAGATAAAACACTTCTCGTCCTTAGACTTTCCTCTCCTGCCATTACTGGGCTTCCTGGACTTGAAACGCCCTCTAGAGTGTCAATTCTTCTTATCTACTCTACCTCTATCAACAAATAGGCTGTGACTAATATTTCCACCTTTACTTCCTTCACTTATCTCCTTCATATGATCTCTCAAGTCTCGGATAGAAGGCATGACTTCACATCTTTCACTGTCAATGTGTCTCTAACGAAGATAAGACTGTTAACGAAACATGTGTAACGCTCCGAAAGAGAACACAAAAGAATTATTGTCATTTACTTCTCATCCATCTTCAATTCAGCGGTCTTTATCTTCATCGGGAGATCATCAAAAAAATTAAGATATTCTTTCACTGAAGTACCCTCTTTCATCCGCATGGTGAAAAATGTCTTCAGTAATATCAGACATAGCTAGTTGTAAAGTAGTAAATGCTCATTTCTCCATCTCCTTCTTTCCGCGACTGAGATGTCAGTCGTCAACACCTCGAGGGCAAACACTACTGGATGGATTTCATTCTTTATTAGAACAGCCTTCATCCTCCATTGCCACTTCTCGAAGTCTTTATCCCCATTCCATTTCTCAATTGACAATTGTGATCCTGACGCGATATGCATCCCTCTAGTATAGGGTTTTGTAACAACTGGAGTCACTTCATATCCTGCCATATAGCATCTAATACTCCTCAATCAACCTTGCAGCTCTGATACCAGACTGTTGGGGAAAATCCCTTCATATGATCAGTCTAGGAGAATAAAAAACTCAACGCAACGGAAAACAACTGGATCGTGATTGTAGTGAGACAAACAAACAGAGATAAACACCAGAACAAATGGTCCCAGATTTATGCGATGCAGAATAAATAAATAACACCAGCATTTATGGTGGTTCCACTGCCACGGGGCAGTGTGCGTCCACTTGGGGAGAGAAGATTTTATTAATCACTGAAAGATTAGAGTTACAAGATTGATTCACTTTTGCAGGCTATATATAAAAAGAATTAACAATACGGTCAAAATTCTGTAGAGTTTCAGCTCTCTAGGATGGCTGTCATTGTTGTCCAGAAGCTCCACTATTTATAGAGTGAAGAAATGAGGAAGGGTGGCTGCTATATAGCAGCCCTGGGGTTTGGTTCGGCACATCTGGTTCGGCAAGCAGCACAGTGGCATTTGGCTCGGCAAAGCCCATATCAATCTGATTCGGCATCTCCACTTCAAGTCTGGACCAGCATTGGCTAATACCGAAAGAGATATTTCGTTCGGCATCCATCTGGTTCGGCATGCCGTCGAATGAAATATTTCGTTCGGCATTATCCCCTTCATTGCGCTGGCCACTGAATGAAGTAACTGGAGCGGCAAGTCTGGACCGACATCCCTTCACCACCGGACGAGATAACTTCCTTTTTGCCTTCACTGCCGATCGATGCACTACCACCAAACCAAATCTTTGATCCAGCAATTCCTCCACCGAGCCAGACTTCTGGTTCGGTCTCCAAGCTTCTCCGCAACACCATGGCTTCAAAGTCTCCTACTTCTACCTTAGCATTCTCTTCTCCAATGAAATTGGTGCCACGTCTAACAAACAATACCAACACGGGTATGTTTGTTCTCAGTGAAAAATGCTTAAAACCATTTAGCACTTATTGCAATAAGTGTTCTGTAATGATCTACAATTATTATTGCACATTAAGCATTTGTATTAGGCCTGTCAATGAATATCCGAAATATCCAAAATCCGTCCGCATCCGTATCCGAAAACATGAAAAATATCCGATATCCAAAAAACGGATGCGGATATCCGATATACGAAACATATTTCGTATATGGACACGGATATGGCTGTATCCGTATCCGATAAATATCCGTCCGGTTTGAAATTAAATATTTATATATCAATGTGTTATTTTATATCCATAAATTTAATACAAATACACTAATTTATTGTACGGATTTTGTGTGATTGGATTACTTATTGTTAATTTGATGTAATTTACGTATTACAAGCTTTTTCATCTTTTTTCAGTCAAAAAAAATGAAATATGCATTATATTGATTAATTTTCGGATATTTTCGGATACATTTTGAGGTTCGGATACGGATATTTTCGGATATCCAAAAATATCTGTATTCGCTAAGCCGGATACGAATATTTTCGGATATAGCGGATACGGATAATATTCAACGGGTATTCGCGGATATCGGATACGGATTCGGATACGGATTCGGATACGGATTTTCATTTTCGGATACGGATACGGATACTATCCGTATCCGACTGCATCCGTTTAGAGGCCTAATTTGTATGTGGTTATTGGAGCTGCTAATTCTTATTTCATTACAAAAACACCCAAAAAAATAATAAAGTATAATTTTCCCTTGAAAGTTTAAACTAATGAATTCAGCACGCGCACAAAATTATAATAAATAAATAAAACAACTTTTTACCCTTAATGTAAGCAAAAGCAACTTTACTAATTATCTTGCAAAATTTAACCGGATTTTAGGCATGCAAATTGTTGTAAGTGCAATGGACCGATCTAGTTTAAAATCAGAGTCACCCAGCATTCTACTCGCATAATATACACCAGACAAGCATATCCATACACATTCACGGTACACATTCTTCTGTATTTTCCCCTTTCAGGTGCAATCACAAACATAATACCTGAAAAACTAGCCTGATGCCATCTCTAGTATCAACAGCAACAGGCATGCAAGAAGAAAACAACCCGCTTTCCACAATCCTAAAAACATCCTCCTGCACTTCCTTCACAGTCAAAGCTGAATTAGGCTTACAAGCTTTAATGGCTGCAGCCGCCACTTCCTCCAAATCACCCCTCTCCATGACTTCTCCATCTTTGTTTCTAATCAAAACCTCGCTAATCAGCACTCTTTCTTCGTTGTATTCTTGCTTTTTGGAAGTTAGGGAGAGCGATGAGGAGCAAAGGTTCGGGAGAAACTTCGGCTTTAGGAGATTTTGCAGGGAGCTTTGGAGGTTTCTGAGGTGTTTAGCGATGGGTTTGGGGAGTTGGATGTTGAAATTGGTTTTAAGGATAGGGTTATGGTTTGATTGGGGAATTTTGAATGAGGAGGAAATAAATTTTACGTCGCCATTTCTAGACATAACGTATGTGCGTTTTTATCGGTTTACATATGGGTTTATTGTCAACGGAGAAGATGGTTATTTTAAACTGTTCGGAGCAGGGAAATGGGACAGGAGCAGGGCAATGGGACAGGTCTAGGGTCTATAAACTCGGCAGATCCGTACTTGTTTTTATCCGTCCCACTGGGTAATCGAGGCCGGTAGTCCCATGATCCGTTTTTAAGAGCTTCGATTATAAGGTCGGTTGGGGCTTAGCCGATCCGTTCTAACCCGACCCGTACAACCAAGATTTTACAAAATCGTTTTATTACAATAACGATGATTTGTTAATCTTTTTATACAAAAGCGGTTATAACGTGGATTTTCTAATGTTTCATTTAAAAGTTATATAATTTTTATGATATTAAGTTGCATTACTAATAATTATATAATAACGTATGCATGTTTTTCTTAAACCGTTATCATACACCTCGTTTTTATTATCTTATTTATCATTGTAATCATATTGTTATTTATATTTATTTTATCACTTAGTGGCAATCCCTCTTACAAATAAAATAAATAAATACGTGTACATCAATACATAATTTTGAATGAATATGTAATGTTTCACTGGGTCTTGGGGCAGGGTGGGTCTTCCTGACCCGTATAGTTTTTGGGTATGGGGCTAAGATTCAAACTCGCACCGGGTCTATGGGACGGAGTCTGGGACAGGGCTTAAAAAATTCCAGGACGGGGCTTACAAAACCAACCTCAACCCGCCCCATTGTCATCCCTAGTTCGGAGGGATAACCTCAAAAATCACCGCCTCGCAAGAAATGGATGGCATCCCCTTTTTTACCTTCTATCAATATATCTTTTTCCTTCTAAGCCCTATAATGGAATGCAAAGAGAAAATGGAGATTGTAAACCAAATGTATTCTCCTCACGGCTATGATTGAAGACTGAGTTGAAGATGTAGTTATAGATGGCGACGACCGCGTCTAGGAATTTTTTAAAAGAATTTAGGGTTTCGACAAGATAATGTAGGAAATTTAAAACAACCCGACAAGACATGGTCGAAATCGTTGTAGCTTCCATGACTTTTTTTAAATACTTAATTTAGAGATTTTGACAGTAGTTTTGTATGTTATGATCGAAAATTAATAAACAGTGCGGACCTGTCCCTGAACCCTAGTTTGATCGATGGAAGTGCACCGTATAAGCTACATGGGTATACTAAAGTAGATCGGCAAGAGATTGCTGAAGAGATTTTAAATGATGACAGGCTACCATTAAATAAACATAGTAACAGTGGCATTGTAACAACCTGCATTTTGACAACTTGGTATATAGAGACTAAAGAATTAATTTGAATATTATATCGTTAATTAATGGAAAACCCATTATACTCGACTTTTAGAGACTAAAGAATTGGATCTCGAGACATCCGTAGTTGGAACCACTTTTCCGACTCGGGAAAAATGAATACAAATTTGACTATGTTCGGAGTCGATGAATCATTGGAGTGAATAGTGATTTTGAGTGGATGAAAATGAATTTGGGCTAAGGTCCATGAAATAGCCTATAATAGGCTAACTGTCTTCGTAATTCTCATTTCTCTTTCATTTCACGTTTCTTTTCCTCTTCCTCTCTTAATCCCCTGTTAATTACCCCTTAATCATTTATTAATCTCCAAGCCATAAACCCCTCAAATAAAGTTACTAATTCAAATAAAAATCGCCATAGTTTCTCTCATTCAATTCTCTGTAAACCCATCAAAGAATTAGCTTGAAGTTGTGATTTGGAGCTTCATCTATGATTTATAGAAAGGGAAAGCATGAGTTGTGGTGATTGGGGCTGGATCTGGGAAAAGAGAAGGTGGGTAGGATGATTTTTCATATATATTTGTTTATTAATCTTCTTTATTTCATTTATTAATGATTATATGATTATATGAAGTGATTTGGAGATTATTTGGGTTGATTAGGCCTGTATCCATGTTATGAAAATGATTATATTAACTCATTATTTGTTTAAGACATCAATAACTATTTTTGAAATAGTTAACAAGCTAGGAATTTGGTTTTGAATTAATTGAATAATTATATGTGTTTGAACCAAAAATGACACAAACACCTAGTAGATTGAATATGTAATGGAAGGTAAAGAAAATAAATGAAAAACAAGTAAGTAAGAACACAGAGAGTTTATAGTGGTTCGGCTAACCTTGGGCTATGTTCACTTAGTGATTTTTATTGCTCATATTCTGACATGGAGGCAGAAGTTCTTATAGGTCGGTATGACTACGACAGTGATTACAAGAAAGAAGAGTAATAAAATCGAGAGCCAAAAATATTCTTAAAAATGAGCCTTACCCTCCTATTATAGAGGTGGAAAACCTAAAATCTCGTCTCAATGATCTCATCTCAATTTCCAAGCCAATACCTAGTCCCTTGGATAAAATGGCGACCACGCATCACTTTACGTGGATTGGTACAAATCTATAAGATAGTGAAAATTGTTATCTTCAACTCTTTGCTTTGGCTCGATTCTTGGTTAGCTTCGTATTCCCAAACTTGTTTGCACCATTTATCTGCTTTTTCTGGATCCAAATGATGTATACATGGAAGAGTGGAGTTGCTAATTCTAGTGCTTGTGGATATCGATAGGGAATTGCAATGGATTAATAAAACAATACTTGAAACGGGGGTCTAGCACTGTGCAGTTAAAAGCGCTCGGCGGATTCAAGGCGGCGGATGTGTAAAAAGTCATGACGGGGATATAGTGAGGATATAGCGGATGACTCTAAATAGCATATAAAACTCATACTTAATGTTTTTACAAATATATAAATGGTAGTTAAATGAAAAATTAATATTCAAATGAATTATAATTAATACATAAATAATTTTAAATAAAAACATGTGCGAATATACTATAAATAAAGATAAAACTGTTATATAACATTAACTAGATTTAATAGAATATTATGGTATTTCTATTTCTAAAAATATATTAAAAAATTCAATTAAATTAATTAATTTCATAGCGGAATAGCGGGGCATAAAGTGGAAAGGCTATATTTGAGGCTATATAGAAAAATCGTAGCGGTAGAAATCTGCTATGAGATATAGCGGGGTAATAGCGGGGCATTGAAAGAGTATATGAATCGTGTGTGTGTATTTAATATGCAAGTGTTATGAAACATTATCTATCATAGCAAAATAAAATAAGTAAGGTGAGAAAACGATCACACCAGAATTTTTATACTGGTTCGGACCTCTCGTCGTAAATCCAGTTCCCAAAGCTCCGCTTTGGACTTTCAACTATCAAAACTACCCTCGCTTCGCTTGGAGGAATAGGATTACAATAAAGAACTTTCTTTGACAATAGTGTGTTCTTGACAACACAGTTTTTGACTGCTCAGTACAATCTTTCCTATAATCTCCTTTGAGTAGTACGTAATTTGAAGCTTTGATATAAGTAAAAAATAAAAGTATGATTTTGAGTACTTTTAGAAATTAGAGAAAGCACAGAAATATTAGAGAATAAAGAGAAAAGAGTTCAGAAAATCAAGTGCTTTTAACTTCTCAAATTCATGCTTATTATAAATGTTGAACGGTTTCTTTGAGAAGTAACGACCTTTAGTTTATTCTTATTTTAGTCCAAGAGTTGTAATGTTTGAGAAGGAAGAGATATGATCAAAAACTGTGGATCCAACTCTTTGATTGAAGAAGATGTCTGTTTAACGCTTCTGGTCGTTACCCAGGTCAGACATATGGAAGTTCAGGTCAGATGTCTAGCCTGTAGTGAAAATTTTAAATAGCATAATTTACCAGACGTCTGAATTTATGAGTCAGACCTCTAACACCTGTACAGCATGAAAATTTTCCTTTCTGAGTTTGTAAAAAACTTTTCAATAACTTGTATGTGCTTTTGCATGTAAGAACTACTCAAGGAGATTGTACACATCATCTATTTAAGACACTAACATAATATACTAATATTTCTAATACAATGATCCTCTTGTGCTTGTCTTCAAGTCTTGGTTGCGATCATTCACATGCATATATATATATATATATATATATATATTGTATGCTAGTGATTGTATAGTTGTTGTCATCGAAATCATAGAATAGAGGTTCTAACATTCTCCCCCTTTTTGATAATGACAACTATACAATCAAGTTTATAAAAATTCTCTCCATGAATTTTTATATGAATGCTCACTCTGAGTTTTGTGATTTCTCCCCCTATCTATATGTAGTATAAAATCTCTTCCCATTTGTATCAAAAAGAGTATACGAAAACAATATGAGAACATATGTAGAGAAATCGATACAATGTCACAATAGCACAATGTCACTAATAGAATGTCACAACACAAAACCAACAAAACATCACAGTCATACACAGAAGGAATTAGGAATAGATTTATTCAACATTGGTAAATAACTTACTGATAAGAAAAGTAACCCCATATGTTAGAAGCATTTTCATCGTAGTCGCTATTCTGCCATTGCGACTGATCATGATACTCTTCATTTTCCCGATTGGAAAGTCCTTGAAATGATTGATAGTGTCCGTAATGTGGGGCTTCCTCTGGAGTCCATGACATGTCTTCACTCTCCTCAGTGTGGACGTTTATTAGATCTTTTCCAGGAGCATGTGTTTATAAAGGCTCTTTGGTCATGCTAGGTCCCTGTGGATATACATTAGGTGCCGGAGATAGTGTAGGAGACGGAGATGAAGAAGAACGTCCGCGAACCTTTCTCATAACCTTTCCAAGAGTATAAACGACCTTTTATAAAGTCATTTCTACTTTAGTCATTTGTGTAGAAAAGGTTCGTTTTAGTCTGGAAACTTTCTTATTCAAGACCTTTTGATTTAGAGACAGGAGACGTTGGTTCTGAAATGTTATGTCTCGAATACTTTCTTCCGGTCCTGTTGCAATTCGAGCTTCTAGAATTTCAGAATCAGAGTAATACCCTATTGATTCAGAAGGCCCTGGTGTAGAGGTAGGTCATGTAGGAGTACGCTTTTGGTGTTTTTGTTGTTGGTCGTGGTGGTGTTGGTACTTGGAAAAGGGTGTAATACTTGGTGGATTCTCAAGAATGCATCAAAGATAGAAAACGAATTCCACTGTCCTTAACAGGAAGTTATTCATATTGTGATAAGCATGAAGGAACGTCGTGTGCTCGAAGAATTCGCATAATATATTGTGCATAGATGATTCTTTGACAAACTGGGGTCCAAAAACTTTTAATTTGGTCAAAAATATATTGATCCCGATTCACTTTGTTATGACCGAAAATAGCATATAAAGCTTTATGGTCATGGTCATACACTTTCTTATGACTACCTAACTGAGGGAGTACGGTCTTTATAAGCATGTGGTTAAGTAATCTAGCATTTGGACGAAAATTGAATGGTGATAATTTTCGCATGTCATCTTCCCAAATGAGATGTGTAATTGCATCTCCTCGCATGTGTCTCATGTCAAGAATATCTTGTAATCTAGTTCTTGTATATGAGCACCGAATTATCTTCCTAAACATTTCAACATTGAGTTTTATAACTTCTCCATAGGCGCTTATCCAAATCCAATATTCCGAATTCGAAGGATTTCAAATATGAATTGAACATAAATTGATAAAGAATAAAAACACCGCAAGTTGATCAATTTCGGAGTTAGAATCATAATCTATGAGATGGTGAACCTCTACATCGCTAACCAAATCGTCGATTTCGTAATTAAAAAATCTTCGGAGTGGATAGAATGGACCACAATGTATCTTCTTTTTCTACCGTCCATTGATCAATGATTTCATCAGTGACAAATTGCTAAGAAGGGGTTGAGAGCTAGAGACTTGGCCTGTATTTTTGCGCTTGGGAAAGGGTTTCTTGGCTTTAGGTTCCATTGGTTTGAAGAAATTGACAGAAAAAATTGATTTGGGCATTTAGTGTTTTGTTTTATATTGAGGAGATGACGGTAAAAAAAGAAAAAAAGTAAGAGATAATTTATAGGTGAGGTGGAAACGATGAATTCTGAGCACGATCAAACGTCTGTATTTGGGATCAGACGTCTGGTCGTGTTGGGAATTTTAAGACAGCGAGTTGAACCAGGTGTCTGAACAGAAAAACAGACATTTGGGCTGAGTTTGGAAAATTTCCAAAGACTGTGGCTAGACATCTGGTCAAACTATAAGATGTCAGAGCTGAAATAGAAAACTTTCTGGATGATGAAGGCAGACATTTGTTCCTAATGCCAGACGTCTAGTCTGTATTAGTATTATTTTTTACTATATTAAATTTAGTTTTTAGATTACTATCTTAGTAGAAATGTTATTAAATCATCCAAAAACAAGATCTACAAATCATATGCATGAATAATCAAACTTATTATGACAAATATTATATAATTATTTTAAAATATTCTAATTTTTGTTTGAGGAATTAGTGGAATGATAGTATTATTTCTCCCACAAGCTTGGTTCAACCTTTGTATCCTCTTTCAACGGTCGTAGCGAAGACCAGTAGGGAGGTACGAGACTCGGTTGAGCCTCTGACGTGCCTTCTCCCCATAATTTCCATGGAGTGATCCGATGAGCACGTGGAGGAGTTTCGTTTGCACGAGGAGAGCGTACATGAACACAATCTTTTGTAGGTGAATGTCCGCATATTGCAAGGATGCGTTTCTCTAAAAAAAATAGATGAGCTTCCTAGCGTCTTTGTTCATAATACATCTTCTTTTGTACATCCATCATTTCTTTTTGATAATAATGGATTTTGTCAGCTTTATCAGAAAGTGAGGCTGTTTGAAGGTTAATATCATGCTTGGCTTTCTTTCCATTTGGACAATAGCCAGTATCATATGTAGGAGAGGGAATAATGTTTAGGGATGGAGATGATTTAGAAGTTGTTTTTGTAGGAGAGGTTTATGTACTACCAGATAATGGTGATGAAAAATCAATGGTAGAGTAGGTGGAGTCGTGGTCGGACAACATGTTGGAAAATTTCTTTTAGTTTAAAAAGATATATATTAGAAACTTTTGTCTGTGATTTGGAAGTAAATTTTCACACATGTATAAGATTTAGGTTTTCTATTTTAAAAGGCCGTTTGTTTTGTTTGTTAAAATAGTAGTAGTTTTCAGATAACTTTAAAAATAAAGGGTATAAAGATTATATGGTTTGTTAGCCATTAAAGTAAAGATAGACGATATTTAGAGGTAGTAAAATAAATAATTTCGATCATTGTTCTTGTTCTTATTAAAGTTCAGATACAGAGCATATTCCTAGTTCTCTTTTAAATTTTATAAATGATGCTTCACATAAAGGTTTTGTAAAAATATCTGCTATCTGGTTTTCGGCATTGATGAATTCTAAAGACATGACATATTTTTCAACATTATCTCTAAGAAAATAATGTCTTATATCTATGTGTTTAGTTCGAGAATGATTTGTAGGATTCTTAGATAGATTAATTGCACTTATATTGTCATAATATATTGGAGAACAAGTTATAGTTTTACCAAAATCTTGAAGCGTTTGTTGCATATATATAACTTGTGCACAAGCCAGAGCAACAGAAAATGTATTCTGCTTCACAAGTTGAAAGATAAACCGAATTCTGCTTTTTACCGAACCAGGATTCAAGGGATTGACCAATACACAACACCAAATAGCTCATTTTGTAACACTTTTCCGCTTTCAATTTGTAACGGTAATAACCGTTATAAATTTCTAGCAGTTATTTCCGTTACGACCATTTATCACGGTTATAGCCGTTACTAAATCTGGTAATTTGGTAAATAATTAAGAGCAACATGGATAGGATGGTAAATTTATCCTCTCTTACTGCTTTATCCCATTTCTCACGAAGAACCCTTTCACGTTTTTCTTCTTTCATTCGTTCTAGGGTTATTGCCCCTTGTTGTACCACCATCTCCGCCGTCTGCCACCATCGTCTTCTACCGCCTTTGCCCTTTTTTCTACCATCCCGACAAAGATGAAGGAAGATTTGGGCTAGCAGGTATTTTTTCTATGTTGGTAGATTGGAAAATCAACGAAACCGAACTTATTCACTTTCCTTTTGTCTTTGTCATTCTCTCTTGGCTGCACCTATACTGTTCTTACTTCTTATTTAGGTAATTTTGCTTCACTTTATTCAGATGTATAACATTGAAATAACAAAATCATAATTTTCTATTGAACTAGAAAATGGTGAGCGACTGTGTTTAGCTGCAGCTAAAATACAATCCTGTCAGAAAAGATAGCAGACAACCCAGTTTGTGCAGGAAAGCAAGCCCTTACAAAAACATATAAGAAAGAACACCGCTAGGATATCCGAAATTTGCTTACAAAATAGACTCGATTCTGTTTTTACTAGGATAAAGAGCAGTAGGGATGAACCAATTTGAGCTAAGAAAAACTCTGGCGAACTAACAGAATAAATCAGAACATGGTGATTACGTTGTGCTGCAGCTAAAGAGATCCAACCTGGCTTTTGACGTGCAATACCATCATAAGTCAGTTAGATAGAATACTCCTAAAAGGCTGATAGAAGCTTCATGTATTAAACTAGCAACACCTAACATATATGCATCTAACACTAGCAGGTCTGTGTATGTGAGACTCGGCGAATACGTAACTAGCAGGTATTTTTTTTCTATGTTGGTAGATTGGCATTTACTTTTGCATACTATGCTTATTTATCTTTTTTGGAAGAACTTCAATCAAATATTCTATCAAGTATTTTGTTGTTTTTATTCCCTATTTATAAGATAACTTTCTAGTATGCCATACTGGAAGTGAATAAAACATATTTTGACATCTTTGCAAAAGTATTGTATTGTTTTTTTGGGATACTTTTGGATACTTTGATGTTAATGATTAGGAAAATGATAAAATTGAGAGTAGAAACTACAAAAACAACGACATCGTTTTATTTTAAAACTATGATTATATGTTTATTTTTATAGTTATTTTGGCTTGTTTTATGCGTGAATATGTGAGTATCATGGAAGACGCTAAAAACAATGCAAAAAATCATAAAATGTCGATTTGGTTGGCTTTTCAATAAAAACAGACTATTTATTCATATAAAATGGGTGACATTTTATTGTTTTAACTACTCAGAAATCACATTGTCTGTTAGTTAAACTCCTTGGTCTGTACACCTTAGAAACTTAGTAGGGGAGCATACTTAGTTTTGAAATGGGTTATGTACATTAAATTCGAAAATTAAAGACTAAAAATTAGTCCATCTTATAAACATTGTTTGGTAAATTTCCATTGGATGTTGATCCATAACACAACAGTTCTACTATCCTAGTGTAAGCATAACACTAATATAATAGCTCAAATAGTGGGTGCTTTTTAAAAATGGTTGGGTCATGTATTTTTAATGCTTTAAGTTTTAGTACAAGGATCATGATATAAATTGAATGTCATTTTACCATCGAAAGCTAAAGTTTATCAAGTTGAAAAAGTTTGGGTATTATTGTTTGTGCCAACATTTGAAACTTGGTTATTGATATAATTATTGCTTAAAATTATTCATATGTTTTCTCAATTCTATAAAAATAGGGTTTATAAGGTAGGTTGTAAATAACATAAGGTTGATGAAATAAAGAAAAATTATTGTACAACTGTTAAGGTAGTTTGATCTAGTGGAGGTCTCCAAAACTCTTGCTAACAACGGTATGTTTTCTACACCATTTCTTGATTTTGATTTATATTTTGGTTACACTTCTGGTTGTACAATAGAGTAAATTAATAAAATGATATTGGATAGAAAATGTACAGAAGCAAGCGGTTGAAGTGGCAATATAGACTGCTGAACAATGCGAGTTGGTTGAAGCAAAGTGCAGTGTTAAGTGTCATAGTCTAAAGCAGGCTGAAACTTAAGTGCAGGCTGACAAACATGCGCAGGTTTGAAAAGAGATTATGAGTAGGCTGAAGGTAGTATGTGAGAGGGGCTAACTGGCTAAGCATGCAGAAATGTGCTCATGAAATGGAACTCGAAAACTGGAAGGGTAAAAGCTGAGCAGACTGATGAATACGAGCAATTGCAACCGTGATAGCCACGATACATGCAGAAGCGTTCCTTGAATCACTGAATCATCCACAAAATCTCTGGACAAACACACTCATTAAAAGCCTAAAAGCACATGGGACATGTTTTGGAACTCGTATGCTGGAAAAGGAAAAGGTATGCGGGAAGGAGATGTAAGCAGGATGTGGCGATAGACATATTAAGGTAATAAAAATGCTGAACGTGGAGTGTTAACATTTTCTAAATAATGCAATGTTTAGTTACTTTGTCAGTATACTTTGTAAGTTCAAAATAGCAAACAAGCAACATATTTATGTTGAAATGTGCTGTACGACTAACGTTTTTTATATTTTGTCGGCGCATGTTGTCATAATCTGAAAATGGAAACTTATGCATAGGAATTTCAAAGGCTTCTCTTAATTATTATTATTTTTGCAAGGCAAGCCGGTTTTATAGTGGGTCGTCCACTTTTATTACGAAAGTAATAAAGTTGAAGTACAGGAGAGAAGGTAAAAGCACCTAAACTACTATGAATAAAGGAAAATACAGCACAGGTATGTGACAGACTAGTCACAGTAGCTAGAAAACAACACAAAACTAGGACACCTCCGAAGAGGAAGAATCACCAACAACAGGCAATAGAACATTCCCACCAAGACTAGAAATGGGGCTGAAACGGATGGCAAGACAAGGGTCGTAACCCGTAACATCAGGAGAGTAAATGAAAGATCGATCCCAAGAAGGATCAGCTAGCATGTCCAAATTCCTACTCGCATCAACTCCTTCCACATCAAGAACTAAGGATTCACCAGACGGACGGTAATAAAGGCATCGTAGGTCCGTCTGAACATTAGAAACAAATCTGAAATATGAGTCAGTCACAGGGTTAAATCTGACGTCAGAAATACGATCAACCCAACACCCCTCAGACACATCCCAATCAATAAGGCGCCGGGAAGAATCTGGAACAGATAAAGGAATAGCAGGGGCAACACAAGGATCCACAGCAATAGAAGTAGAGGCATGCCTAACATCAGAAGGAGGCAGACCCAGATCAGATAAGGGAGCCACAGGAGAGGGGTCAACAATAGGGACAGCAACAGAAACCTTAGGGATCCATTTTTGGAGAGGGGGTCGAGGCAGTGGAACCTTCGGAGGAGCCGCAGAGGATTTGGGGTGTAGGCAGGCGATGGATAGGTGGCCAAAGGAGTGACAGGAGGAGCATATATCTGGAATCCAACCGTAGCGAACACGGACCACCGCAACATGCCCAACAGCAAGCTGAACAGGAATAGTTGCAGGCAGAGGCTTGAAGGGGGAAATCTCAATTAAAGCCTTAGCATACATCAATTTTTCATGGGCCACCGTATTAGCATCAAAACATTTCAATTTTCCGACATTGAATGCTAACCAATTCAACCCAAGCAACGGATGAAGCGCAGATGGGATTTGCGAAAAGTACACCCAAACGGGGATTGAAAGCACCTGCTTTCGAGCACTTGCCACAGTGGGAGACCATGGAGTAATGATAAAGGGCCTACCATCAAAAAAGGACGGTTCTGCACTAAGAA
Organism: Allium cepa; assembly: GCA_030765085.1. Taxonomy (NCBI): domain Eukaryota; kingdom Viridiplantae; phylum Streptophyta; class Magnoliopsida; order Asparagales; family Amaryllidaceae; genus Allium; species Allium cepa. Next base: position 418,146,001 of record CM060939.1, read on the forward strand.
CTAAACGACGATCCTCGGAGGAGGAAAACTTGAGGTAATAAAAGGAATCAATCAGCTTAACATGAAAATTACCACGCAGCTTCCACGTCTTACGCAAAACCGACGTCGGCTCACGTAGTCGATGACAAGGCTCAAGAAAGAATCCAACCAATAATCAGACCAGAAATCTATTCCATCTTGCATTACCACAGGAGGAGGGATCATTACTCCATTCTCTTCAACAATATCAAAATCAATTGGCTTATAATAACTTGCATTACGAGGCAGAGAGTTGAAAAGAGAGGACCATGGTTTGAGGCAAGGCGAGGATGGAACAGATGGACTAGGTTGAACTGCAGCAAAGGGCTGGGCAGGGATGCAACAGACTTAGAAGCTAAAAAACCTTTTTCACTGGCAAGAGAACCATTGGTCACAAAAGCATTTGGACAAACAGATGTAGAGCATTGTCCAGAAGCAACAGGCAGACCCAAACCCACACATCCATCAAACAATCCACCAAACCCCTCAACACTGTGAACATCATTCGAAACATTCATCCCCAAAACACAATTCGAAATCACCTGTCGACTCACCATCGCAACAGGAGAGGGACAGAGCGAAACAGACATAGTCGATTGCAAACAAGCCGCGGATGGGCCACATGAATCATTAACCAAAACTGGGCGAGCATTCTGAGCATTCGGTGATCGATTACATGATGGAAGAGGTGGAAAGTCATCATTAGAAAGCAAAAGAGGATTCAATTTAGGGTTAACTTCAAACATAGATTTGAAACGCCGACCAGAGCGAGTCGAGGAGGGAGAGAGAGGAAACGTTGGAGGAGCGGAGGACATGAAATAACTTGTTTATTCTTTAAATAATGCAGTGTTTAGTCTCGAAGATGTGCACTAAAATTATTTTTTGTATTGTTTTTTCTTCCACACGTAATCGCTTTCGAATGTTGAAGCGGCATTGAAGGGTGTATACAGGAACTTCTTGTAGTTGCTTTTGATTAAAACATGACCTTTATGTTCTTCTTTGACATGGGTTCCTTATTCATTTAAGATTTGGTCCTTGATTGAATAGAAAAGTAGAAACTGAAGCAGTAACTTATTTTGAGATTCCATAATGTCACACTCCTTTAGTTAGTTTGTAATTTACTCATTTGATTTTACAATTCTTTTTGGACGGTTATGGTGAGCGATAAAATGTGTGGTCTATAACCAGATAATTTTAACGGCCTTTATTTGCTAAATGATTTTACATCAAAATTTTCATTACTTTATAAAACACCCGATTTCTTCTAAGATATTACTTCTAATGTGCACAGATCGTTACTTAATAGGATATCCAGGCTTAAGTACTTGGAAAAAAGTCCTTATGTGAAATTAAATTTTATATCCATTTATGCAAAGGCAATAATGAATATAGAAATGTATTTTGACGATATAAAAACACATCAGTGTATGTTCAAATTTATTCACTATAAAAATGTTTTCATGATGTCAATAATCTTGCTGCAGAGAAAATATTTGAATACATGAAGCCTACCTGGTCTGAATAATGGGATTGGCATCCAAGGATTAAAGTTAGAATAATATGAGCATTCACTATATAATAACCTACATCATATTCAGTTTAATATGCATGCATACAGTAGAAAGTAAGTATCAGCTAATTTGTGAATTAGTAAAGTAGCAGCAGTGCATTATCTACGTTGGAATACGGTTTTTTGATTAGTACATGCTTTTTAGCTTTTAGACTTACCTTTGGATTTGAAGATATGTTGTTTAAAATACTTCGATGAATTTTACATTCTATTGATTTCTGAAAATAATGATAGGGATCAATGTGTAGTTATAAAAAATTAGACCGAAAAAACAAATAAATATCATCACCAATGATAAAAAAGTTTAATTGAGAGAGGCTGCATACATGCATTGTTAAGCCATTGTGGATGTTGATTCAAAAAGTGATTTGTTTCTTAAGTGTTAATTTTCTTGGGTTGACGAATTTGAGATATTTCACCAGCGACTTGTACGTGTTTAGAAGAAAACAGGTATCTAATGATAAATGTATTAATTAATTTCTTTAGTTTTATTTATAGATTTACAGATTACAACCTTATTTGCAGTCTGTTCATCGCAAATTTGAAATTTTTGGCTACAAATATGATTTTATACATGATGCTTGATTTATTAATTTTAATTCTGTTATATTGTGCCATAAATTACATTTGCAACTTGAAACTGATACTGTAGAAAATTTAATTTCTATATGCTGCACGCAGTTGCTAACAATCATTTCTTACTGAAAAGTAATCATATTTGATACGAACTAGGTACATTTATATTGACCAAATTAGAAAGGATATAAATATTAAGAACGAACTTTTGAAGCTTTATTTTTAAAAGTTTACCTTTTAGCTTGAGTGGCGATCATTTCCAGTAGTTATAATATGAATGATGTCATGCATTTTTTGATTTAAATGTGAGCTACTGAAAATGTTCCAAGTAACAAAAGGAAATAAAAAAGAAAATCGTTAAATGGAGAATAGTTCTGCCTATATCCTAGTTAATAGTAATAATATGAATGGTAGCTATAATTTTGCTACTTAATTGTGCAGGTTGTTTCAAGGAGAAGGAAGAAGAGGAAGAAGAAAAGGAGAAAGAGTAAGATAATACTTTTTGCCTATATCAGCACTATGCAAGTTAACTAAATATCAAAATGGATGTTAGCTTGGTTATTGAGTTAGTTTTAGTTAAATTATATATTTAATTGGAAAAGTAATATCTAAACTTTATGCTACTTTAGCTTTATCGCCTTATTCATATCACTTGGAAATTAGCTGCAATAATTGCATTCGGTGAAAAATCAAACAGAAACTAAGTGGCTAATTATTTAACAATCATATATTTGATCTTGAAACAATTGTGGCTGCAACTGATTATTTTTTAGTCATTAAAGAACTGGAGGAAAATTTGGCCATATTACAAGGATAACACTTTATTTTCTCTTATACTAGAAAAACTTGGAAACCGTAAAAAAAATAGCACTATAGAGACTGCCAAAAACATTTCTCCCCCTTTTTGTACTATCTGAACAGTTTTGTTTTTTTAACTGTTTGTAAATTTACTTTAGTTTGTTGGTCATTGTTGTAAAAAACTGCAGCGACTACTTGTACTTTATTATTTCCAAAAATAATAGTTATGCATTATGAAGCAATTATCTAACTACTTGATTTCTTGATTGGATCACATCAAATGCTGTGAAGTCAATTCCTGATTTGTCAGCAGCCGAATTCATTTCAGTCGAGGTAATTCATCATACTTCACCGAATTATTACAAATATTTTTGTATTTATGAGACTGGATATTTTGTTTGCTATATATTGTCATCCATTGATCGTTATATGTTATTTAAACAGTGAAAAATTCTTTAGTTACTTCGGACCATATTGAATTTTGTTTTGAATAGGTCAATTGATGATACATAATCATATCATTTGCAAGCACCATAATTGGTTATTGTTTGATTGAACTAGGCATCTGTAATTTCAAACAAATGTCCTCCAAAGTTAAACATGCTTTGTTAGTGAGCTTTATTGTATTGTTTAATTACATGAAATATGGAGCAACTGAAGTGCCAAACATGAAATTTTAACTAGCAACAAAACTTTTATTCAACCTTGTAAATATGGTATATAAATAGAAGCCAAGCTTCTTTTTTATGAACATCGTCACCCTTCTATTTTTGATGAATTTGCACTGCGGTAGAGATTAACACAAAGGCGTAATTTTCTTTGCTTGTAAGAATACACAGTTTATTACAAAAATTATTGTGTATCACTATGAAAATGAAATATATATGCATACTAAAATGTGATTATTCCGAAGGGCTTTTTTAGTGTTCGCTGCATAGATTTTAGCTTTAGGACAAGTTTATTGGTGCTTATCTGAAATAGATTTTAATGTTCACGGATCAGATTTCACACTGAGAATGCGACTTCTCATTTGTTTACCAGCGCTCTTAGCAATAAAAACAGGTTTCAAGGTAAGTTTTTACTGAGTTACATATCAAGTTAGTTTGATCAGTGCTTATGAATGTTTAGTTACATATTAAGTTAGTTACAATAAGGCAATGTGTATCGTTGTTTATAGTTTATAACTTCATTTTTAACAATTCCTAAATATACATGGTAAATTTGAATGGTTGCGGTGGTTATTGGTGCAGGAGGTTGCGGTTTGTTCGATTCATGGTTGATGGGTCCAGGAGTGGTTGATGTGTTGAGGTGATGGAGTGGTTTTGGTATTGAAGGTTTGGATCGCAGTTGAGATGATGGAATTGAAGCATGGTTTGGTTGTTTGCAAGCAGTGGTAGGTTGTGAGTTTGAGGTGATGCAGTAAGTTGGTTGCAGTTCTGTGGGCGGGGAGGAATTGCAGGTTGATGTTTTGTGGTGAGAAGAATTGAAGGGTGCAGGTTAGAGTGGTGATTTCTGGAGAGTAGTGTAATGTTGGAGAGAATTGTTTGGTTTGATTGCTGGAGTTTGTTGAGGTCGAGGTTTGAGGTGGTGATTTGCAAGAAGGTGATGGTGGCTGTGTTTTGGCAGTTCAGATAGTGGGTGATGAAGGTGATTGTGGTCTTGATGTTGAGTATGATGGTGTTGATGAAGTTGAAGGATAGTGGATTATGTGATGGGTTGTTTTGTAGATTGTGGTCGAAGGTTGTGATGTATATTGCGGGTTGATGGAGTTGTGGTTTTGGTTTTTGGTGAAGGAGCACTTTCGATTGGGATGGAGGTGATATCGATTTTGAAGGAGATAGGATGATGAAGTTTTGGCTGCAGTTCAGATGGAGGCTTTGTCATATGGTCGAAGTTTCGTATTCGGTATTTGTAAAATTATAAGGAACCATATACAAGGCTGACGGTTTTAACAATTTGATGATATGTTAGTTTTGAATTTTAGTTTTGTGTTTTCTGTTGTTATAAATTCGTATAGATATAGTTGGTTGAAATACTATAATTTGTGGTGTTGGTATGAAGTATCCTTTGTGGTGTTTGTATGAAACATAAATGTTTGGTGTTGTTCTAATTATTGATCGTATGTTTTCTTAATGTTAATACTATATATTTTTTGTATAGATTGTTTGTAGCTGTAATAAAATATTGGTGATATATAGTTTGTTTGATATTGTTTTAGTTATCACGGTTATAAGTGTTAGAAAATAACCTTTCGTAATGGTTATAACTGTGATATAATTTGCATTTGTCACAGTTATAAGTATTAGAGTTTCCTTTTTGGTAATGGTTATAAATGTTAGAAACTATTGTTCTGTCATGGTTATAAGTGTGATGCTATCTAAATTTCCCCCGGTTATAAGCGTTAGTAATAACCATTTTATCACGATTATAACTGTGAGTAAATACTGTTCTGTCATGGTTATAAGTGCGATGATATCTAAATTTATAACGATCATAAGCGTGAGAAATTACGATTTTTATCACGGTTATAACCGTGAGCAAAAGTGTGACTAAATTTGCCGATGGTACATATTTTTACGGTAATAACCGTAAGAAATTAGTTTTGTCACGCTTATTACCGTAAGGAAATTGCCTTTCTGGTGTTGTGATAAAATGAAAAGTGCCACTTGTACTTTTTTTATCCGTTTTACAACCTTCGAACCCAGCATCACTATATGACACGAGTTCGAAAAAGCCGCCTTTAGGATAAAAAAGCCCGTAATCTGTAGTGTTGGTTAAGTATCTCAAAATACGTTTAATTGCTCTATAATGTGATTCTTTTAGTTGTGATTGAAATCTTGCACACAAATATACACTCATCATAATATCGGGTCTACTAACCATGAGGTTTAACGGGGAGCCTATTATACTTCGGTATAACTTTTGATCGAAATCTTTCCCGTTTTCATCTTTATCCATATGAATGCTTGTGCTCAATGTAGTTGGTTTAATAGAGGTATTCTCCATTCCAAATCATTTTAATAAGTCACGACAATATTTTTCTTCATATATGAAAATACCATTTTTTAATTGTTTAATTTGTAATCCTAAGAAAAAATTTAATTCTCCCATATTGAACATTTCAAATTCATTTTTCATGATATTCGCAAAATCGTTACATAATTTTTCATTGTGACCTAAAAATTATGTCATCTACATGTATTTGAACAATAAAAATATCGTTATGATCTCTTTTTATAAATAGTGTTGTGTCTATTTTACCAATTTGAAAACCTGAACTAATTAAATGAGTTTTTAATTTAATATATCATACCGAGCACAATATGCTTGTTTTAAACCATATAATGCTTTCTTTAATTTATATACATGTTCATAAAAAAATTCGTGTGTGAATAATGGAGGCTGTTCAACGTAAACTTTTTCTTTTATAAAACCATTAAAGAAAGCACTTTTTATATCCATTTGAAAAAGTTTAAGATTATGATGACAAGCAAAAGCAAGTAATGTTCGGATGGCTTCTAGTCGTGCTACTAGAGCAAAAGTCTCTTCATAATCAATGTCTTCCTCTTGATTGTATCCTTGGGTGGAAAGTCTTTCTTTATTTTGAATAATGTTTCCATTTTCGTCAACTTTATTCTTATAGACCCATTTTGTTCCAATTACAGGTTGATCTGTAGGTCTCGGAACAAGTTCCCATATGTCATTTCTTTCGAATTGATTGAGTTCTTCTTCCATTGCCATGATCCATGATCCATTATTCAAAGCTTCCTTGTAATTCTTTGGCTCAAAATTTGAAATAAATACAACTTGACTCATTTGATTGAGTTGATATCTAGTGGAAACTTTTGTGTTTAAATCACCAATTATGTTATTAATTAGATGATTTTTTAGAATACGAGGAGGTGATCTTAACATATTTTCATTGTTAACAGAAGTCTCATTATTGTTACTTGAAACAGTGGTATTTTCTGTATGTTTTACTAAAATTTCATCTTCATCACTGCTTTTGTTAGTCAAAAAGTTTTCATCAAATGAGAAATGTAAACTTCCTTCAATAGTATTGGTACGTTTGTTAAAGATTCTATAAACCTTGCTACGATCAGAATATCCGATAAAAATACCTCTATCAACTTTTGAATCGAATTTCCTGAGATTGTCTTTAGTGTTTAAAATAAAATATTTTGAACCAAATATCCTGAAATAGGAGACTCTGGGTTTCTTGCCAAAAAACAACTCATAACTAGTATTTTTGGTTAAAGGATGTAATGTGACACGGTTCAATACATAACATGCAGTACCTACAGCTTCTGCCCAAAAAAATTTTGGTATACCACTACTGTTGAGCATAGTTCGTGCACATTCTTGAAGTATGCGATTTTTCCTTTCTACGACACCATTTTGCTACGGTGTTTGAGGGAATGAGAAATTATGTGAAAAACCTTTCTTATTACAGAAATTTTCAAAATTTTCATTTTCAAATGCACCTCCATGATCACTTCTTATACTTTTTATCTTAAGCTCCATTAAGTTTTCAATTCTTTTAGCGAAAATCTTAAACCTTTCAAAAGTATCACTTTTATGTTTTAGAAAAAGTGTCCATGTATATCTTGAAAAATCATCTACAATAACTGGTACATACTTATTATGATTTATTAAACGTATTTGAGTAGGTCCAAATAGATCTAGATGTAATAATTATAATGGTTGTTTAGTTGAAATTTCCTTTTTAGAATTAAAAGAACTTCGTTTTAATTTGCTATATTGACATGCATCGCATAGATTCTTAACTTTATAATTTATTTTAGGAAGATCTCTAACTAAACTATGTTTAGCCAACTTGTTTAAAAACTGAAAATTTATGTGACATAACCGTTTATGCCAAATCCATGGATCATTAAAATCCACGGATAGACATAAATCACTTGAGTTATTAACTTTCATATTCAAGACATAGATGTTTCTATTTCTTAATCCTTCAAAAATCAGATTTTCATTTTGATCAAATATGTTACATCTATTCTTTTCAAAATCTATTTTAAATCCTTTGCCACAAAGTTGATTAATATTTAATAAGCTATGTTTCAAATTCTTGACTAAGAGAACATTAGTAATAATAGGTGAAGTGGACATATCGATATTGATAACATCTCTGATCTCAATGACAAATCCTTAGAGTTATCTCCAAAAATTATCGTCCCGCCATCAATATACGTTATATTTGATGGCATACATTCATTGCCAGTCATGTATTTGGAGCAGCCACTATCGAGTATCCATTTCTCCTTATGTTTTCTTTTGGGTATATACAAGCTAAAATAATTTAATTGGTACCCACTTCCTTCGTTAGGTTCCTAAGTGTTAGAAGGAGAAGGTAACCATACTCGAGAGGGTTTGGGACCTTTAGAAACATAATTTTTATTTTGAACAGCATTTTTCAATAAATTATCTATTTGTTTTTGTCTAATTAACCTACTGTTAGACTTAGGAATTCAAATTTCTATTTCTTTAGAGTTTAAAGCCTTTTTGTTAGAAGACGGTTTTTTGATCTTTTTGTAGAGAAAGCTATAATTTTTATGTTTAGGAGCTTTCTTGAATCCTAATCCATTGCGATTACCAGATGGTTTAGAATTTTTGATCATGTTATCTAAATTCTGTTTTCCTTTGTTAAATTTCAAAACATTACTTGTAATCTTTTCCAATTTATTCTTAAGATTAGATATTTCAGATTTTGAAGCTTCTAGATTATCTTTTAAGATAATTTTTTCATTGCTAATTTTATTATTTTCTAGTTTAACTTTTCCTAATTCACATGATAAAGAACCATTTTCAATAGAAAGCTTCTTGCATTTTTCTTGAGCAATTTCTAATTCTTCTTCTAAAATAGATTTCTCATCTTTTAGTAACCCTATTTAATGTTCCGTTTGATTTATCTTAGCAACATATTCCTTATTTAACTTCTTAGTTTCTCTATATTTATCATCAGTTTCCTTGCTTAATTCTAAGATTTCATCATAAGTAAGGTCGGGACATACCTCATCGGTGTTTGCCATAAAACATACATTTGCTTGCTCATTATCACTGTTGCTATCGCCGTCTGATGATGACGGTAAATATGAATCATCCCAAGTAACTTGAAAAGCTCGTTTCTTTTTCTTGAATCTTTCGAACTTGCTTTTCTTTTTGTCGTTGTTGAGTTCTGGGCATTGTTTTTTGTATGTCCAAACTTATCACATTCATAACATTTGATTGAAGTTTGTCTAGATGAGTTTGAATTTCCACCGTTTTGAGACTTTGTCATCTTTTTGAACTTCTTGAATTTGTTGTAGTTTTTGGCAGTAAATACTATCTCATCTTCATCCAAGTTGGAATCTTTATCATTAGCTTGAAGGGTTGTAGTCCTTTCCTCATGATTTTGTTTTTTTCTTGGCTACAAGTTTGCTTCATATGACATCAAATTTCCTATCAATTCTTTAACTTTAAGTTGAGATAGGTCGTTAACCTCTTCAATGGCCAACACTTTTCTTTCCCAATCATTTGTTAGAGAATTCAAAATACATGTAACTAAATCAAAGTCTGTGAACTTAGCTTCAAGTGCCATGAGATCATGTTGAACAGTTTGAAACCTAGTGTACATGTCGCTAATAGTGTAACATCCCGCCTTTTTGGACGCTTTAAGCAGACACACGTGCCAACTCAAACCATACAAAAGGACAGATTGTTATTGGGGTAAACAAAAAAAAAAGAAAAAAAACAAAACAGAATCTCACAGCGGAATGATAAAATATAATACTCAAATAACAATTTATGAAGCTGTTTACAAAACATTTGATTTTACTTATACAACACTGTATCATGGTTACACAAATAAGAGATAAATAAATAATAGTGCAGCGGAATAGTATGATGCAGGGGAATAATATAGTAAACAGTAGTAGTGCACATCTTCATCTTCGTCTTTCGGAATAAGTCTTCAAATCCTGAAATGCTCAGGCTGACCGGAGAAAATTGAAAGACAAAACACTTGAGAAAGAACTAAAAGATCTTATGTAAGTTAAATCAACAGTAAATATGCATGTGACGGCGTCAGAGATGTTTATGGTGTTTGACATCTCCTATACGGTGTCTAACATGAGTGCAGTAACTTAAGAGATGTTTGGGCTTCACATCTCCTAAGGATCCGTTAAACTATCTACTATGTAGTACATTATGTTATTATAATATATCTACAGTAAAGTAAAGGTATTAAAATAGCGTTAAGGCGTTACTCATATCCCCCTTTACACATTTTATAATGTCAATAGTCTATATAGTACCGTAACTCCCCGTAAACTGGAGTCGCCAAAGGATACCCCATAGGTACGACATAAAAAAAACTCGTAGAATGCGTGCTATGGTAGGTGACATGGCACAACTAGGCAATGCTAGGGTAGATATACAAATTACACTTTCGGACTGTTAGTAACGCATGGCTGCAACTACCGCCCAACTCGAAACACACTCCCGAGTTAAAAATCGAAGGGTGGCCACCAAATAAATCAAAAGTCGGAATATAGTATCAATGGAGTATGCCCGATCGGAGGAATGACCTCACTTGGCCCGTCAATTGCTCATGCTTTAGCCACCTTAAGCCAACTCATGGGAGTCGGGTCCATCTAAATATAACTTTAGGATCATCGCCACCATCCTACTTCATTCTGGAATCTCCACCGCTTACACAATTGTCAAAGTGGTTTTCAGTATTGGCAGAGAGTATGACAACATCCAATCTCAGTCTTTTTGACAACCAATCGCTTATTATACACCGGATGGTTCTTTTACATTTACAAAAATCATTTGATAATTGATATCAAAATATCATATTCAATCCAAACTATATCACTTTCAAAATTATTACTTACTTTCGAAATCATATTCGCCTTTGAAATCGTAGTTCGTAATTTTATTTCCTTTCAAAGTTAAATTTGCAATTTATATCAAAGTATCATATTCTCAAAACTATGTCACTTTCAAATCATTATCATTCCCAAAAATCATGATTTCTTTCAAAAATCATACTTCCAAAAAAGGAAAAATCCTTACTCCAAAATCATCATATTCAATTAGTTATAACTTTTAAATCCCAACTAAGGTTATGACATCATTAACCATATTCACTCTAAAAATCGAGAAATTTGAATATAATCCCGTCCGTTTTACTTGGTCTAGAATTTGGAAGAAAATAGTTTAAATAGTTATAAATAATTAATATAGATTTAAAATGGATTAAATATAATTAAAATAGAAATAGCTTTAAACTAGATTAGTTAGGTTTAAAATAAATTAAAATAGTTTAATTAGTTTAAAATAAATTTAATTGGTTTAGAATATATTAAAATAATCCATATAGTTAATATTAGTTAAATAGTTTAATAAATTTGAAAATCTTAATAATTAGAAAGTTTAAAATAATATATATTTAAAACAGTTTATATAAAAATATGAGTTTGAAGTTAATATCAAATTAAACTATTCATTTCATTTCAACATATCTAGACCACTTAAAATTTCCAAATCGACAAACTAAATTTCAATAAACTATCAGATTTCATATCGTTTCAATCCATGTTCAAAATATCTATACGGATTACTCCAATTCCAAAATATTTCAAAGTTATTTTCAAAAAAATTCAATAACTCAATTTAGATAGAATTTCATTTACAAAAAAGTATAATTTTAAACTTCCAATTTAATTTCTTAAAGAAATTCCTTTTTAAACCAATTCACATTTCAACACAAAACTTGATTTTTCTATAATACGTCAATTTATATAAATCAAATTTTGTTTCAAAACATCAGTTGATTAAATTCAAAAATTTAAGGATTTTAAAATCATTTAATGTAACCAATTCGGTGTCCGTATATAATTTTCTACCATAGGGTCAAGTGATACGGATATTTATCATTTCAATCCGCAATTTAAACATTTTACATTTGTATATCATTTCAAACCGTAATCCCGAAATAAATAAAAATCCATAAAGACGTTGCAGTTTATAACGGTATAAAATACAACATCAACAATCAACATCCATCACAATCATCATCCAAAGCAATCAATAACAGTATTGAACTGATAATCAATAACAGGTATTTAACTGGAAATTTATATTCAATAGTAAATTAAATAATGATTTAATTCAAATAAATTTAAATTAACTGAGACGATGATTTAAAATATATCAAACAGTCGTGAATATATTCCTAATCACATCATAAATTAAATTTGACAAACATAAGAAATTTTAGAAGTTGTGAATGGGTTATACACTCACCTTTTGAATTTAAATCCAATTTAAATCTAAAATTCAAACCGTTTTCGAATCTGTCGTAACTAGCGCCAAAACGTCCGAAATTTCAATACGATCCCAGCGCAAGAAACCATGCATGGAATGGACTGTATATATAAAAGATATTAACATAAGAAGATATATGATTATAAATTAGAAAATAAATAAAATAGATTTACAAGCTTACATATCAGCAAGCATCGTCCAGGCAAGCCCTAAAACCCTCAGAGAAACACAATCGAACGCGGTATCAATCGCCTAGCCGCCACTAATCCTCGTCATCACCGTGCCACGACCTTGCAGATCCACGCCCTTCGACTAAGCCTACGACGTCCCCGACCTTGGCCGCCCTCCCTCCGGTACCGACGCATCATTCCCAGAAGCTTCCACTGCGATGCCCTAAAGTCGCCATTCGTGGCGAATTTCGACCACCTGACGACGAAGGAATGGTGCCGATGCGACCCGCTCTATGCTCTCTACACGATGCTACTCCCCGATCGTCCTAAGATCGACGATCCATCGTCCAAACCGACCACCCCATACGAACGGCCGAGGATTGATCATCGAATTTTGAGCACACAAAAATCCAGATTGAAAAATGAATCACATTTCTGACTTGCGCTCGTCGAGAGCTTCAAATCATATATAATACAATATAGTTTGTGGAGTTTGATTTTCAGTTTAATTTTTGATTTGGATTTGAAATTTAGGAATTAGAGTTTGCGGCCATTGGTAAGAGAAAAGAAAAAGGAGTTGTATGCACTAACAAATGAGAATAAGCAGTGGATAGAGTTTATAATGAGGTATTTATAGTTAGATCAGAAATAGGATGAATGGATAAGATTGATTGAACGATAAACGACTCGAAAAGCTCGTTCTGCCTCCGGAACGAAAATGGTCAACCCATATATCAAAACAGATGTTTTCAAATATTTTAAATTCAATGGAACGGATTTCAAGTTCTAATTCCATTGTATGAAGAAGTTATGCAAAAATTAGCTTATTTTTAATTGATTTCAATTGATTTTAATTAAATTGATTTCTAGGCGTTTCGAGTCCATACGATCAAACGACAAGTCTGATCGTTATGAAACTTGAAATCCTACAATAATTCACCGTTACGGATCCAATGAAATTGGTTTCTTCGAAATCCAAGACAGTGGCAAAATGACTATTTTCTCATTAATTAAATAAATTAATATTAAATTAAATTAAATCACTTTTCAATTCAATATTTAGTTATTTACAATTTCTATCAGTTTTGATTACTAGGCAGTTTATTATCCTTTATAACTAATTTCTGTATCAATTCAATGTAAATTATTTTACCCATTATAGTGTTGAATTTCAATTATGATTAAATCTAATTATTTATAATTAATTCCCAATAAATTGATTTGGTTCAATTTTAATACTTTTGTTAAATCCATTATTACTCTATAAACATAATTAACATCTGTTTTTCATTTCATTACATTAATACATTCCAAAACCAATTTTTTGTTCGTATCAACCACTCTATTTCAGTTATCTTGAATTTTGCCAAATTTACACATTAGTTATAATTTTAATCCAGTTAATCATTTTATCTTGGTTCCATTCTATTATTACATCACTTATTACTTTATGAAATAAACTAACAATTCCATTCATCTTATTTCATTCATATTTTGCATTTGTTGTCTAAATCTCATTAATGCAATGTTAAATTCCATTTTGATTACAATTGATTTCCAATTAAAAAATTTAATAGCCAAAAATAAATTGGTAACATATAATAATGGTCACTATTGACCATAAATCACATTTATAGGTTAATATTTACAACAATGGCTCATATAATATTGATTTTATTCAATTTACCATTAATATTTTGATATTTCATTGATCAATTCAATACTTATATTAGTTTTCATATATTCACTTTATAGCTAATTAAATATTTTAAATTATTACAATTAATTGGAGTTTCATACACATTGTTAATAATCAACTTGCATTAACATTGTCACACTTTATTTTAGTATTCATTTCATTATTAAATTACAGATTTTTATTTCTTCACTATTAAATTACTAAATCTTATTAAATTAACAAATTTAAATTCAAAAATTTACGGGTCGTTACACTCTCCCCCACTCAAAACTTTTCATCCCCGAAAATGAAAAAGAAGGGAAAAGAGAAATTAAATAGTTAATATATCTTATTTAAGATATTAAATTTATACAAATAAATTTAAAAAATTAAATAATTTTAAATTAAACATATTAATTTATAACAAGTAAATCCTTTATATACTCAAGTTAATAAAAGTTTGAAAAATATTTCATAAAATTTTCTAAGTCTAAAGTTTTCGAAAAATTTCGACAGAGTCTCCTTTGTACGGAGAGGTTCGGGAGAAAATATAATATCAATAATAATCATATATATATAATATTTTCCAAAATAATATATCCCAACACGGTAAAAATAATATAACAGCGCTATAAAACCGTAATCCGAGAACATGCCTATTTGTCGGGCAATTAACGCTTATTTTATGAACCCAAAAGCAGTAGCAATTGCTTCCATAAACCTGTATTTCACTTATGTAGTCCAAGGATGTTAATAATTATAAAAATGAAATATTTAAAGTTGTTTCAACCACTAACAAACAAATTAATATAAACAACAATCACTTGCAACCAACATACAATCATCATATAATATCAATACAAATCAATTATCCATCCATATCAATCAAAACAAATAGTTTGTTTGGGTTAAGACATTTTTAATTAGATAGAATGACAAATAACTACTAAGTATATCATTTACTCAACAGTTGTAGATAAAATTCAATATAATATTTATACATCCTAAGCAACTTGAGGTATCTTTTCCCAAACAACCCATAAACCAAAACAAATAATAATTTACAATGTATTTGAGTTATTCTTATTAAATTCCTTTCACAACATTCACTGTTTCTATTTTTCTTTTCATTGATATAAGGATTATTTATTTAACTTCATTTATCGCTTACAAAATTTTATTCTCATTTATTCATTCAGAGTTTATTTCATTTATTACTTACAAAGATTCATTTTCATTTATTCATATCATGTCAATTTCTTTTTATTGCATTATATTCATTCATTCATCACTTAATTTCATTTATTTACATTCATTTATTTATAGTATTCATGTTCAAATTCGTTAACTTAAGTTTATAATCATCTACTTACAATACTTACTTTATATCACATTATATTATAGTATCATTTCAATTATAATTTAAGTCTATAACAATTATAACACTAAATTCTTATTTGTAAAAGTAATTCATTGAACACTTCCATTACCTAAGTTTTGCATATAAAAATTTCCATTACATTTTCTTATTGAACATTACAACTTTTAATATTTGGTAAGCTATCTGTATATGCTTTTAAGAATGCAATTGAAAGTTACACAAGTATAACTTACTTGTTTTAATTAGCAAAATATTCAATAATCATATCTTTCAGATTTCATTCTTTTGATTTACAGGCTACAAGTTTTCAATTCTTGTATATTTCTTTCATAACTTAGCATTTAATTTCTTATTTTCATTTATAAGTTTCAATTTTAAAACAGTTAAAATTGTATTCTAATTTAAATCTCTAATTTATAGAAATTTAAGAACTAAATGTCGCGTTCCATTTCTGATCAAGTAAAACAATACATAGGTATATACAACTTATATTCAATCATATTCAAAATTCAAAATTTATATTTGTTTATCAAACTAAATTTGCAGTAAAATTACTACAATTGCCTTCCCACTTTGAAACTCAAAAATGAATGTCGACGATGCGTGCACTCATCACCAAAATTATTTTCCAGCGACAGGGAGGGGAGTACAGAATTTATTTCCTTCCAAATTTTCTTTAAAACAATTCTTTCAAATCATACTGAAATATTTATATCGAAAAATACTTCTAATTAATATCATTATTATTTTCCAAAATCATTCCAAAGAAATTTTCAAAACCTCGGAACTTAAGTTCTAAAATCTCCAATTTATATTTATTTTATTTACACATATTTATTTTCAACCAGTATTTACAAATTTCAGTATCTAACAAACAAATATATAACAGCCGAATATATCCTTTATAAACTTTATTATTTTGTATACCTAATATATAATAGACAAAATTATTTCATTTACCTATATTTCAAAATAAATATTGTGTCGGTCTGTCCTATTAAGTGTTTAGAAATCCCTATCAACGTCGTAGCATCCCATGCACCAATCAGAATTTATAAATACAAAATGGAACAAATTAACACAATATAAAAACCTTTTATAACACTAACAAATACATCTCTCGTATATATACACTCAGGGACTCGTCGTAGGGTATTACTAACCTATTAATAAAGAATCAAACCCCACAAAGCTAAGGTTTTCGCTAAACCAAAGATTTGATACCCATTGTAACATCCCCTTTTTGGACGCTTTAAGCAGACACACGTGCCAACTCAAACCATACAAAAGGGCAGATTGTTATTGGGGTAAATAGAAAAAAGAGAAAGAAATAAAACAAAACAGAATCTCACAATGGAAAGACAAAATATAATAATCAAATAATAGTTTAGGAAGTTGTGTACAAAATTGTGATGTACCTTCACGAGTCACCTCAAGCATATGTCAAATTTCCTGTGCAGTCACACAGTGAGAAACACAAATATATATTCTATTTCATCTAAGTCGTAGATAATAAAGTTTATAGCTTTAGCATTTGAACGCTAAAGACTAAGTTCATTTGCATCCCACTTATCTTTAGGCTTACAGATTTCTTGATAATTTATTTTTATTGTAGGTAGAGTATAACCAGTTTCAATTATATCCCATGCCATAATAACATCTAGAAAAATCTCCATCCTAGTTTTCTTACATAAATAATCAATGCCATTAAACAAGGATGGCCTAGCTATGGATTGTGCTTCAAAAAAAAATACTATTAAAACTAGTCATGGTTTAAAATGGGTGAATTTGACTACCTCACTCTGATACCACTTGTAGGATCGAATTGACCCTAGAGGGGGTTGAATAAGGTTTATTATAAATTCATAGAATAATAAAAATTGTAGCACAAATAATTATAGAATAAGTATGAAAATAAAAATAGCACGTAAATTTACACGGCTTCGGCAAAACCTGCTTACTGCTGCCCTTAAGATTTCTACCAAGATCAAACCATCGACTGCTTACAAATTCCCTATTAACTTGTGATCAACACTAATCTTATTGTTCTAACCTACATCTAGAAATCATGCCTCAACTCGATCCTTGAGTTGAGAATTTTCCAAACTATAAACTGTAATTTAATCCTAGTTAAAAACTAGAGTTTTTGAAATTTTAGAAGTAAAATACAATAATTAATAAATGAAAACCTATATATACACACACACACACGCACACATATATATATATATAGAACGACCTTTATTAAAAACATTTCTCCTTTTATTTCTTTACTAGGCCAATCTGTTTTTTCTTCGTTATCTCCTTTTAGGTTCTTTCTTTTTGAACCTAGAAGCCACCGACTTGAGAATTGAGTTGTCATAATTAAGCCTTTACTTCTCCATTTTTGATTTCGTCGATTGCCTGGCGATTTAATGATCGCGATTGCTTCCTTGGTCAAGTTCTTTTGTGATTGGTAGTTGGGTATGAATTTGATTCTCTAATTATATCTATATTTTTCTTCCCCAACTTCACTTAATTGTCGGTGATGACTTTGTTTTTTTAGCAATTTGAGAAAAATTTCTTTATAATTTCATATATTTCATGATTTATTGTTTGAATTTATCAACCTAGATTTTTTGTTGTGGCATTTGATTTGAATACAACTTATTTTATAGCTTGATTTCTATGATTATTGGCCTAATATTTTTGACTTGTTAATTCTTGAGATTGTTACTTTCGACCGGACTTTGTTGACTTGCTCTTCGTCGATATTAGCTTCGGCTTGATTTTGTGGACTGTTCAACTTCTGGTTTGGACCTGATTTTGTAGACTTATTCAACATTAATATGTACACTTGATTATTTTCGAGTGTTATTTATTTATATTGATGTCATTTGAGGGTTCATATTGTTATAACTTTGCGAATGATGTTATTATTGTTGGATTGTTGCTTATTGCTCATTTGCATCAATTGTGCATCTCTGTGTTTTTAGCATATGCGGTTATTTTTGTGCATGATTTATGTTTTATTGTCTATGTTTTTTGCATCTTCGTACTCTCTTCCTTATATTTCTTTTTGATAATGACAAAAGGGGAGAAATAAGTGCATATTGATAAGGGTAGTTATCATATATAGGGGGAGCATTGTTTAAACTATTATTTGTGCACTCATTTGAAAGATTGTATAATTGCCATCATCCAAAAGGGGGAGAATGTAGAATCTCTCTTATTAGGTTTTAATAACAACAATTATACAATCATACCATGGAATATTTCAATTACTTTATAGGTATATGATGGATAAATCAAAAGCATTCTGGACATTGAAATATTAATAAAAGAAAAAGTGGAGAATAATCATGAAGAGCGACATGAAGAAGTTTTATAGTAAGGTCATATACTTATGTCAGTATCTTAGATTATTTTGTACAATCCCCCTTGAATTGGATGAATAAACACAATACACACACAAACTGTAAGGCTTTCAAATCAAGTTCAAAAAAAACTTTTCAGCTACTCAAGAAGTCAGAAGTCTTGGGGTACTTTCCCAGACATCCGATGACATATCTTTTTGAACCACACCTTCTCTATTTTTCAAACAACGATAATCGGACATCGGATTGTTATTTTTGGACGTCCGACTATATAAAGTTCATATTTAAACTTTTTTTGTATAGAGACGTCTGTGTATACAACCAGACATCTGATTAACAAAATAGATGTCTGGTTATAAGAGTTTTTAAACTATTGTTTCCCTATTTAAAATATATTTACAACCAGATTCCTGACAATGATTTTTCGATATTTGATTTTCTACAATAGTGAAATTCTAGAAAAGATACTTTTCTTCTTCTTCTTCACCTATTGTGTCTCCATCTCTGATGGCTGCAACTTTTCATCACTAAATTTACATGAATGGAGACAATTTTTAAAGAAAACCCTTGAACATATATAAATATTTCTAAGATTTAAGTTTAGAATTTACTTTTCACACTTCTTGCTTTCTATCTAACTCTCTAAACTCTAAGCACTCTCATTGATTTCAAATTCTCATTCAATACACGTAGTGACTAAAATTCCAACAAATCCACCCACCTACACTATTACACACAAGGGAAGATTATAGGAAGATCCGTACTACTAGTCAAAATCCATGTTGAAAGAACGCAAGCTTGTGAAGTTAGGAACACTTCTGTACTGCATATTCCTCCAGCAAAGTGAGAATATTTGGTTCAAAGAAATTCTGAATGGGAGCTTGGGGACTGGACGTAGGACAGAAGGTCTGAACTAGTATAAAAATTCTGGTGTGATTGCTTTTACTTACTTTTCTTTATAATACTCTAATAGTTAGTGCTACTTAGTTTAAACCATGTACTTGCATATACATATCGTTTTCCTGCCATTTTACCAGTAGAATCCGGACAAACTGGACAGATAGAACTTGGTGTTATCAAGGAAGAATGCCCAGGGAGATAGCCCAACAGTACAAAAACCATGCATAGATAGAATCGCAAAGTCAAAGCCAAAACCATCAGAAATAACAAGGCAATGAGATCCCCGAAGTTGGGGACCGATACATACTCTCACCTAGGGATCAGTACCTTTCCCAATAAGACTTGAGTGGACCCCTTGTCAGCCTGCATGCTTATCTTGGTGCCATTAGCCTATTTCCGAAGTTGGTTCTCTGAATCAATGCACTTCTTTGTCAATCTCCACAAACACTTGAAACTGCAACTTTATTCTCCTTCAGCTCTATCATTTGGGCTCAGAAATAACTAAAACAAGCACAAAAAACCGTGGAATCAAGAAGCTAATTATAAGACAATTTGAGGTGAGGTATTTAAGATTCCAAATATGGACATCTTAGTATCGGTACCGACTCCTACTTAGGGATCAGTACCGAATCCCAACTTCTGCTGAGGTGGCACCTATTATTTTAGGAGAATTGGTCAAATTCATGAACAACGACGTGGAGATATTTTTTATGAGGTTTTAGGCTCCCTACCTCTATAAATAGGAAGGTATGGCTCATTTTTTAAAGATATTTTGGCTCTAGCTCTATTATTTCTTATATTCTCGTTTTTCTGAAATTCTAAGTGTTGGAGTTGTATCGAGTCTCAAGAACTTCTGCCTCCAAGTCATAAATCAGCAATAAAATATTAAAGTGGACATAGGCCAAGCTTTATCAAACCACTATAAAGATTGTGTCTTGTTGTTTCCTTATTTTCGTTTATATTTCTTCACATTTTATTCTCTTTTATAACTTCTGGGTGTTTGTGCCATTTTTGGTTTAAACATTTTGGTGCTTTCGGTAAGAGCTTCAATCTCAGGCTACTTAGATCCATCGTCTACTATTGGATTTCTTATATCCAAGAGATAGATCTAATTTCTCTTTGCTTTCATTCCTACAACTCGGATTTCCGACAAATCGACAAAAAGCTTTCTGCCATGGCACTATCAAGAAGAGATCGTTCTACCAATTCTAAAGCCACTACTGAAGTTGAGATTCAGAATCCTTAATAAAGAGATGGAGTTGTCTAACTAACTCAACCCGAAATCCATATTCCAACTGACATCATAACCAGAATGGAGATGACATGACGATGAAGCAGATCCAGCCAATAGAAGATGAACATCACGATGCAACATAGCTTAAGGCTACTGAACGAGCCAGCTCAAAATAGCCGCAGACGGAGTAGTAGGGATTCCAGCTCAAAATAAGAGATTTCTTCATTCAAGCAAAGATAGAGGGAAGGAAAGTAGAAGAACACTCAATACGCTGCTGGAACATCTATACTAGGAAGAGGACGAGTCCCGGGCTTGAATTCCGAGATCAGTATCGACCACCAAAATGGTGGTCCCAAGGTCCATCCTCTGGAAAGCAGTGTGAAAACCATCCATGGATGTGATGTTGAAGGTCTAAATTTGGAAAATCATAATATTACTGATGATGTTGCTCATAAGAATCAAACAGGGGAATGCTAGACGAATGGTTCCTCGAAGCTTGAGGAGCCTAAGTATCGAGCACCTTCCTGAGAGTGATCACCAGGTCGAACACTTAGGTGCAGGACCCAATTTCCACTATTCCATCGAACCTGTTGATTTGGACTATTTGGTGGATATGGTTAGGAGACTGGTTAGTGAAAATAGATCTAGAACTAATAATGATTAAGGAACTTATGCTAGTCAAAACCCGTTTACAAAGGCATCCTTCAAGTGAGACACTCTCGGAGATTTAACGTGCCAACGGTGCCATTGTATGGAGCAATGACCGATCTAGGCTAGACTCATTGAGATATGAATGGCATGTGAATTCAACCAGGGCTTCAGATGCTATGAAGTGCCGCTGTTTCCCTATTTTCTTAGAAAGAGTGGCTACGATGTGGTTCATTTGGCTTCCGCCGAGGTCCATCTCATCTTTTTCTTAATTGTCATGGAAATTCATAGAGCAATTCCATTTGCACACCTAACGTTCGAAACATGTGATGCCATTGTCAAATGTTTATCAAGCTAAAGGAGAGTCGTTGAGAGACTATTTGAATTGGTTCCACATGGCTGTAATGGAGATAACGGATCCAAAGGAAGATATGGTACTGATGGCTCTTTGTAGAGGAGTTCACCCTGACTTGGATTATAGGGATTGGATAGAAAGGAAGCAGCTATGGACAATGGAAGCTTTTATAGGAAAGCTAATGAATATTTGCGTTAGAAGGATGTTCGTAAGCATCCACGAAGGACAAATTCTAGTATTTGAATGATCCAATTCAAAGCAATATAGTTGAAAAGCAATCTGGAGGAAGCTCTATGAATGTTGATATAAAAGCTGGTAATCAAAGCAGAGGAGGAAAGCAAAACAGTGACGGGGCAAAGAAGGGAAAGCTAGATGATAAGAGTCATTGTAGAGGTCCCTAGTATGGAAATTACACTAAATTGAACAACCCAATAGAGAACATCTATCTGGCTACTTAGAATACCAAATCGTATAGGGAGCAGGCTCCTAGGGAATCAACTAAGAAGGAGAGGCATTGGGCTAGTTATGTAGATTTCATGAGACTCATAGTCATAAGACTAATGAGTACAAGCACTTACGCGACATGATTGAAGATTTAATAAGGAAAAATAATTTGCAACAAATGTGAAAGCCTCGTAGGATAGCAGGCAAAGGAATTATACTTCCCCTGGGTCATCTTCCCAATGGGCAAACTGAGCTTCGTGTAGATGCATTCAAGCAGCCAAAAAAAACTAATGGTGATTAACACAATCATTGGTGGGCCTCATTCTCCAAATAAGTGTTTTGCGAAAATGGATAGATACATTGGAGCTTACAAACATGCCGAGAATGAAAGTTGCTATGCTATTGAAGATGGCACTTCGGCAACACAATCTCGAATCATGACAGATGATATTATTTTTCTGGAATTGGGATGCTGATGGAGTGGAGGCTCTGACAATTGACCCTCTCATGATCTTAGCTGCGATTAGTCCTACAGTTGTACGAAAGGTGCTAATTGAGTGTGGGAGTTCATCCAATTTTTGTTCAAAAAAAACTTATGATCAAATGATATTGGAGGAGAGAGATTTGAAGCCTTGTTGATCTCGTGTACAGAGGTTCAACAGGATAGCTACTGAAGCCATAGGTTTGTCAAATTACTCGTGGAACTTGGTAAAGATGACCACAGGCGAGTGTGGGTCATGTCGTTTTTAGTGTTGGATATTTATTATGCTTATATCGCATTCTTGGGTCAACCTACCCTAGCTAAATTTAGAGCGGTCATCACTCCTTGGTGTTTAACTATGAAATTCCTTACAAACAATGGAGTGGGGATCATGCATAATGATTAGGTGGTTGGCCGCGAGCATTATGTTGTCGAACTGAAGGAAACAAGGTGTAAGGAGAAAGGAAAGAGTGTAGAGGGGATCCTCTACATAAAGGCTTTAGACGCATAGCAGCTACCGCTTAAGCCCTGGCTCGGGCAAACTAGTTAGCATTATGATGACATGACCGACGAAAAGAGTCGAAGGGCAGATGAGCATCTCTCGCCGAGTTAACAATCGTTGTTCCAATCAACAGGGATGACCCGAGTAAAGTCCTGAAGGTTGAATCACAGCTTAGTACTAGTGTGATAAGGGAGATGGTTGGTTTTCTCAAGCTGCTCAACGACTTTGAATAATATACGATAGCCAAAGAGTTTCAAAAGTTTTCAAGTAGAGGAAATTGAGATTATGATTTTCAAAGTGACGCATTTTAAAACTTTAAGAATATTTGAATAGTATATGAAGAATTTCTTTTTATAGAAAATGACTTTCTTTGTGTTGGGTCGTCCATCGAGTGTTTAAGAATTCTGATCGATGCGCCTAATTAACGTTATCGTTAGGAATTTCCTAAATGCTATGATGGGACAATCATACACGATGAAATCGAGTTTCCAAAGGATAAATATTAACTCAAAAACTTAGAAAACCTGGATTGGCCAGATCCCTGATTGCTTGCCGAAGCAATGTTGCACGTGCCACATCTCTCTTTCATCTTTTATAGTTAGAGTATTTTAGACTACTAAATCGTTTAATTCTCTTTCTCATATGTCCGAAAAGTGCAAAAATAATATATATTATTATAAAATAATTTACTTGAGAAAATGAGGTTTTAAAACAATTTTCTGGAACCATTTTGAAGGCAGTTTTAGTAAAATTTCTAGATTATTTGGCTTTCGAAATCATTATTATAAAATATTTTCAATTTTTTTTTAATTTTTTTAAATTATTTTAAATATATTATTTCATATAATAAGGAGAAATTTTAATAAATTGCCTTCAAAATGGTTTCGAAAGATTATTTTAAAATCCTTTTCTCTCAAGTAAATTATTTTATAATAATATATACTATTTTTACACTTTTCGTATGTTGATTCTGGCTATCAAGTTCCACTGTGATCTACGCCTGTTAGACTGCCGGGCTGTAATGGATTGGACTATGAATATTTCTTTCTAGTGAAAGAAGGATATCATATCGGTCGCTCTCTTCAGGTGTCTGCAATTCCTGTGGGAACCGCACCACTTGAAACTTTGTATCCACATAATGAGAAGCCCTCTTTTAGTAAAGCTTCTCTTCATCAGCGGCTTTCGCGAATGCCTTCTATCGACAAAGAATCCCCTGAGTTAGCCCTATGATAGCTTCCTTATGGTCTAACATTCTTGCCAATACATTATCCTCATTCTGCTTCGGATTATAATCTCTAATGAAGAATATAGCTCCATGAGCAAAGGCTCCTGTCATTATGAACCCTGCGATGTATTGGTGATGAGTACATAATGCAGCTTGAGTAGTAAAGTCTAGTGCTATGAATGCATAAGTAGGTAAAGAGCACATGTGTTGAGCTACTAAAGAAGTAATAACCCCTAAAGAGGCTAGAGCAAGGCCTAATTGAAAATGAATCGAATTGTTGATTGTATCACAAAGAGATTGGCGTTATGTCCACGTCCTAATCGACCCCCCGGAGGAGTATGTGCTTCTAAAAGATCTTTGATACTATGTCCATAACTATTATGTTCCTCGTGATTGTCTTACCTTATTGCAATATCTAACGACTATCATTTTGCGGTCGTTTGAGTAGGGTGATCTTTGAAGTAACCATCTCTCATCGAGTCATCTTACCTTAATGGTTGTTATCTTAATATTACTATGGCTCCTTCCGTAGTGACATACGAAGAGTCATCAGCTTGTTGTTAGAATTAATATCAACAAGTAATCTCCAAAACCAGGGTTGTTACAGACTCCCCCCTTAACAAAATATCAACCATTAAATCAATTTAAAAAATTTAAATTTTTCCCAAACCATTTTATTTTCTGATTACATTTTCATGTTGATTTAATGGCTGAAATTTTGTTAAGGGGGAGGCTATAACAACCCTAGTTTTGAAGATTACCTGTAATATTAAATTATAACTACCATATTCCCAAAGATTAGAATGAAAAGGCAATTCATTAGCCAAATTTACTAGTTCCAGAGATGCACAACTCATGAGCCTGGTTCAGTGGAAGTAATCTCAGCTCTAAGCATCAACCAGCTGGATGTCGATTGGATCTTGGAGACCGAGCCTGGATGGGAATCATGGATGACTCTGATTCAGGATTATTTACAATGAGGGATCCTTTCGGAGAGGAATGAACGATGAGACATCCTTCGCCATGCTTTGAGATACATCATGCAAGAAGGATTACTGCATAGGAAGGGTTTTTCTATCCCCATGCTACAGCATGTCACTCACATCGAGGCGAAATGAGTTTTGAGAGAAGTTCGTGAAGGGGATTGTGGCGACCACACCGAGGAGGCAAACCTTAACAAAGAAGATCCTTCGCTATGGATATTTCTGACCGACTATCAATCGAGACGCAGTGACTACACCCAAAGATGTGACAAGTGCCAAAGATTTGCTAAAATTCTAAGGGGCCCCACCAATGGAAATTACTCAAATGGTTAGTCCTTGGCCATTTGTAGTTTGGGGCATTGATATCATCAGTGTATTGCCGATATCTAAAGGTGGTGTAAAGTACACCATCATGGCTATTATTCAATTTACTTAATGGGATGAGGCAGAGAGATTGACCACCATTACCATGAAGAAAGTAATCAAGTTCGTTGTTTGGAATATCATTTGTCATATTGGAGTTCGACAAGCGATTGTTATCCATAACGGGACCCAATTGGATTTGAAGGATTTCTCCGACACTGCATAGAGAAGAGATTCGCAACAGTAGCACACCCTCAGGCAAATGGATAGGTCAAAGATATAAATAAAATTATCAAGTACATTCTCAATAGGTGGTTAGAGAAGGCCAAATCGATGAACTTCCGTTAACGTTTTGGGCTTACGAACCACCCATAAATTAGCAACTGGCCATTCTCCATTCGCCTTGGCATACGAATAATAGGCTATGATTCCAATCAAACTGGAAGTACATTCTCATCAGATTACCCACAATGATCAATGGAAAAACAAGCAACTCTTTCTGAAGTCTCTTGCTATAATCGATGGGAGGTGGACCGAAGCTGAGTTGAGAGCAGCAATACATAGTCACCAAGTCGCATAATATTACAACACCAAATTTAGGAGTCGAACCTTTAAAATAGGCATCCCTGATCTTAAGAACTTGGGCCTAAGCTGGGAAGATTCGTATGCAACAGAGGAAAAGTTTGAAGATGACACTTTCAAGCTGGCAACTGTGGACGCGATTTCGTTCCCGAGGGCATAGAATAATTAGCACCTGCAATGTTATTTCGCTTAGAATAAACTTGTAAATAATGGGCTAGAGCTGTGCAATAAGACAGATTCTATCATTTTCATGTTTTATGAAATAAATGGTCTTTATAGTCCAAACTTTTGTCTTCTCGTTTCTTAAGAGTAACGACTTGATCAACTCGAATGAATCTGCATATGATTTATGCAGGCGTTCAGGTACTGGAGATAGGTGCCGACCTAACTTTAATGGCCCATGATCGGGCCCGTGAAGTCCCCTTTAGTGTTCAGAGATCGAACTAGCTAACTCTTACCTTCGAATCGGGAGTAGGAGTATAAACATAAGCCACACACGACACGACTGTCTGCATCCTAACATTCATTCCTGAAGTAGGAGCCAGAGTATAAATTTAAATCGAATGCGATACGAGCATCCGTACCCTAACTCTCATTCCCAAAGTAGGAGCCAGAGTACAAAACCGAGTCGGATGAAATGGGATCATCCGCAAACAAACTCTTGCCTACGGATTGGGAGCAAGAGTAGAAACTTAAAATTGAACGTGACATAACCGTCTGTACGCCAACTCTTGCCCTCAGATGGAGGGTAAAGTATAAGTTAAAAAGAGCATGATATAATCGATCGCTCACTCAACTCTCGTCCCCGAACTGAAGGCAAAAATATAAATGGAAACCGGCACAACAAGTCCATCTAATCCTTAACATCCTGCCTAAAGTAGGTAGCATAGAAGGTCCATGCTTGGAGTAAAACAGGATCCAATTTTTAAGCCTTCGATCAATGCCTGAAGTTAGGCGTGATCAAATGCTAACATCCTGGATGAGGATGTATGGACTACAATTCTAAATAGTTAACTTAAACTCGGGCCTGGAGTTTTACCTTACTTATAGAAAAAGGGTGTTAAAACATTTGAGTCATAAGCAATTGCTTCGAAACCATTTCCTAAGCAATAAAGTGATTTTGTAAAAACCATCCCTTTGAAAGCATTGGAGAGACAGGCAGATTTTTAGAAAAACAAAACAATCCATTCGAAACCTATTGGATCGAAGGGTAAAAAGGCGGCAGCTAGGTGTTTCGACCTAGTCAAAAGCATTCATTTAAAACAAAGATACAACCCAGTCAAAACCATTTCCTTTTGAACCATTTGACCTAGTTGAAACCCAACCAAGTCGAAAGCATCTTAATCGAAAGCAAGCAGGCACATTTTTCTTTAAAACTAAAGCAAAGCTTCTACCCTTTCGAAACCCTATGGTTTTGACCTTATACCTTTTTCCCACATCCAATTCATTACGTACCAGTTGTCTGATACCATATGAATTGGTTTCGACTTGTCGGAGGCGATGGTAAGGAGGCGGAACCTGGTGCCGAAAGAGACGAAAAGCGGAAAACCTACTTATTTACACTTTTCAACTATTTCTTTTGTACCTAACCTGCCTTATTTGTCTAAATCTGATTGGTTGCCATATTACATTTTCAAAAGTGCTGCCATTTTCCAGAATTAACAATTTCAAATTATTTACAAAAATCCCCTTCTCCATTTTAAAATACATAAAACATATAAGTCCCATACCTTAAATAATTTTATATACCTATCAAAACCCTTAGGAAAAATCTAGAAAAATTCCAATAAATTTCTTTTAACATGTTTTCTATCATATAAATTTTTTAGACCCAAACCATTTATATTTACCTGCAAATAATTTATAACCCAAATTATCATTTTCCTCACAAGAAAATTCATATGAAATCCACATTAATTCCAAAATTCTAAAAATTGAAATCCATCTTCAAAATATTATTTATGATCTTCATAAAAATTCGCAAGGCAAAACGATGTCATTTAATAAGGCTATTACCTTAAAACATATCATAAATTCAATATGAAAAGGCATAATTCATCAACAAGTATATATAAACATTTCATCATTCAAAAACATGGCAAATCATTGCAAAATATTCGAAATTCATCATAAAACCGAAAGCACACTAAAAAAATGAGATGTGAATATTATTCACCTTAGCCTTTGTGATAAAAGAGATTGAGATATGAATAGATTTGATTTGCTTAAGATTCTTCCCAGCTTTTCTTCTTATTTTTCTCTTTTTCCTTGTTAATGGTAGCCGGCCTTGTTTTATGAAATTTTGAAATGAAATGAAAGTGTAGATTTTACACGGCTATGGGTAATAGATATAGGAATGGCCTCTTTCCTATTCTACCCCTCCTTTAATTCATTTTAAACCCTTGTTATAATTCATTGTTAAACGGCATGGCTACCCCTTTAATAATATCAAATTTCAATCCCCTAATCAACACATTATTTTATTTAATTTAGCTAATTAAATATTCTAAATAATATTGCAAAAAGTGGGGTGTTACAGACTCCCATCCTTAAAGAATTTCATCCTCAAAATTATGATAAGGTACACAACAATCAAACAAGAAGGTAAAACATACCATCAAACAAGTCAGGATAAGTATCCCTAATCCTGCTCTCAACCTTCCAAGTATAGTCCCTATCATTATCACTCCATTGGACTTTGACTAATCTGACTGTCTTAGTTCTTAGCCTCTTCTCATCTCTCGCAACAATGCAAACTGGCTTCCTCACTATGGTCAAGTCCGATTCTATCACGAAATCATCTAGCACGGTCGGTGCAATAATATTATCCGGGTCTGTAACACACTTTCTGAGATGAGAAACATGAAAAACATCGTGGACACCAACCAAACTGCTCGGTAAATCAACCCTATATGCGAGTTTCCCGATCCTCTCAATAATAGGAAAAGGTCCAACGAATCTCGGTGATAACTTTCCCAGTTTTCCAAACCAAATCACACCCTTCATCGATGTTACTTTGGTGAAAACTTGGTCTCCAACTAAGACTCTTGATCTTTCTATCTCTTATCTGCGTAACTTTTCTGCCTAGATTGAGCCTCCCTCATTCCAGCCCGAATGACCTCAATCTTTTCTACAGCTTCTCTAACTAAATCTGGACCAAAAACCAATCTCTAGCCTCTAGCCAACATACAGGAGATTTGCATGGCCTTACATATAAAGCTTCAAACGGTGCCATCCTAATACTAGTCTGATAACTATTGTTATACGAAAACTTGACCAAAGGCAGATGGCCTTCTCATGATCCCCAGAAATCTGGAGCACAAGCTCTTAACAAATCCTCAAAGATTTTTTTTAACCCTTTCCGTTTTCCCATCAGTCTGTGGATGGTAAGCAGTACTTATCTTGAGCTTGATTCCCAAAACTTCCGATAGACTCTTCCAGAACTCGCTAGTGAACAAAGGATCTCTATCACTAACTATGCTACTATGAATTCCATGCAGTCTAACAACATTCCTTATAAAAAACTTTGCCAAAAAAGGTGTCATCCTGGTTGACTTAACTGGAATGAAATGGGCATTTTTGGTCAATCTGTCTACTATGACCCATATACCATCATTTCCCCTGTTCGACCTTGGCAACCCATCAATAAAATCCATGAATATAGAATCTCGCTTCCATACTGGAATATCTAATGGCTGAAGCAATCCACTTAGCTTCTGGTGTTTGGCCTTTGATTGTTGGCAAACCATGCACTACTTTGCACACAAACCAATATCTCGCTTCATGCCTTCCCAGAAGAAACTCCTCATATCCTGATACATCTTAGTACCTCTTAGATGAATGGTGAACTTCGAACGATGGCATATCTCTAAGACTTCTTTCCTAATGTTTCACTACACCAAATTGATGATTTTGCAACATTTTATATTTGTAAATTTCTAACATTTACAAATGTTACAAACTACTAACAATTAATAAGTGTTAGAATAACTGAAAAACCGTTGGTAAAAATTTATAATTTTCTATATAAACTTTACAACACATTACTTATGATATATAACACAAATAAGTGTTACAATGATTGGTAAATTTATAAATAATTCATGACCAAGTGCACTTGTTTGTAATTTAGCATACGTTTCATTTCCCACACTTATCCATTCCCATTCTCATTTTTGACCGCACTTTTTTTATTTCCAATTTAGGTTTCTCCTTCTCGGCGACTATTTACAAATCATCGTCACTTGAGGCGAACTAATGCTCTTCTCCACAAATCACAGATGCAATCTCATTGCTGCTCCAGAAAATCCAACGCCAACCTCGAATGCGACAGTTGCTGCTCGAATCGAAGTTGAGCCTAAAACCTAGTTACCCTCATTTCAACCATGGCCATGCCGTACTAGCAAATCAAGTCCGAACAACCATGGCCATGCCTCATTCGCGTTTAAAGGAGGCGGTGGATTCGGGTTTGAGCAGATTCGTGGATTGAAGGTGGCTGGTCAGTGGTAAGGAGGCAATTCCAGAGGTTGTGGGTTCGTTGATTATTGGATTTTCGATTTGGGGCTGGTCGCGATTTTTATTTAAAAGGACCAAATTACCTTTGTGATTGTTTTTCTCCCATAAACCAATATCTAAATCAATCAATTTCTTCAATCATCCAATGATTGAAACATATTCACCGTATTATTTCATATTATAAAACTTAAAAAATTTGTTGTCAATATATCTGTGTAATCTACTAATCTCTTGTTCATATTTTTCAGTAAAATACTACAATGCAACTCATTATGTTCAAATTACTGTCATGAACTGAAACTGCACGTTCAAAATCACATTATTCAAAAGCTATTCCAATTGCATTATTTTATCCTTGAACTGATATTTCATTGTTATGAAGATTGTGAATTTACTCAGTTAACTTCTATTATATTAAATTGTTTTAGTTTCATTTCCCTTTTTATAATGATTATGCATGTAGTAAATTAAATGTAGTATGGTTTATGGTTTTGATGTTACGGGGAAGAAAGAAGATAAAATTTTGTTACAATTTTATAGAGAGGGATTTTTTTTAATGTATCTTTTCCCCTTAATAATATTTTTAATCTTAAAATTCAATTGTTCTGTCAATCATCTTTGCCATTTTGTTCTTTCCTTTAACAATAACATTTTTTTGCTCCCAAAGAAACCATCTTTTATATGGTGATCACTTCGTGAAAAATTACTCACTTTGTAAGTCTAGAATAATGGACATTTGTGAAAAAGAGGTTTTGTTTGCATTTTGTGTTGGTTTTTATTTAACCGGGTTTTCCCTTTTATTCTAGGGCCAAAGAAGGAAGCAGTGGAAGAGGAGTAGTGCCAAAGTAAGTGTTCAATATCTTCTTTATTCTTATGTTATGACCAGTGAATATAGTTTGGGTTTTAGTTGTTATTAATATTATTTTTGTTACTATTGTTATTATATTTTCTTGTTTTTCCATGTTTGTTTGAATTGATGCTGGATTATAAGCATGCACAATGGGTGCAACTGCTTGAATGTTTTGTTGTTTGTTTTCCACTTCATATTTTGGGTTTCCACTTGTTTCCTTTTCTTCAATCCCAGTTGGAATATGGACATCATTTGTCAGTATTCCTGTTAAAATTTGTCTGCTCCATGATCTATATTATACCCTTCAGCTGGAAATAACCTTTAGCTATTGGTGGAAAAGGACAGTTTCATCATATTTTTGAGCCATGGTTGAAATTAAGGAGTTTCAGTTATTACCAGTAAAGATTCAGATGTTTACTTAAACGATAGATCTTGAAAAGGTGATTGTGAAACATGGCTCCAATACATGATGGGGTGTAGTAATAAGAAATATGCACCCATTAATTATTATTATGAAAATGTGCATCTTAATGTGTAGTTGTTGTAATAAAGTTAACTGTTTATACTTAAAGCCAAAAGTTAAAATCAAACCATGCTTCTGGTTCAATTTCAATATAGAATTCCAACCATATTATTATACTTGCATAATTCTAATTTCCAATAGTATACTATGTTTCATAGTATCTAGAATTTTGGAAACCCCCCTTGTTCACTTAGACCAACTGTTTTTTTCCCATAACAGTCAGTTCTCAACTTCTCATCTACTTAATATAATCTATTACTTAAATATTAAAACAGGAACATGAGCTTGCTTCCGCGGCACAATGATTTTCCACCATTTCAAAATTCTTGCCTCCCCGTTAAGTTATCTGATTTTTCTTAAACATACAAAAAACTGTTACTCCACGAACTCACCCAAATTTTATTTCCATTTTCCTCCAACTGAATATGATTCTACTCTTTCGCGATTTCCTTCAACTTCATATTTCTTGCCAAATTGTGGAAGATGCCATGCATTTTTAATCTTCCTCCATGCTACATCGATTACTTCCTCTTATTCTTCCCATTCTATGCAGCCCTAATTTCACAGCCCTCTTTACAATCTCAAATAGTTGATTCATCTGGTGGTTAACTATACTTCTACCATCCAAACAACATCCACGTTTTCCAAAGGGCAGGTAAATCTTATTTTGCATTAAATTATTCAGGTATTCATCTCAACCATTTCCTTGCCATTGCTTTTATCTGAGTGGAGATTGCTAGAAGTCTTAACATACGAATGGATTTAGATGTAATTTTTACTGCATAAAGCATTAGTTTTTTTTACCGATGTCTATTACTTAAATATTAAAACAGGAACATGAGCTTGCTTCCGCGGCACAATGATTTTCCACCATTTCAAGATTCTTTCCTCCCCGTTAAGTTATCTGATTTTTCTTAAACATACAAAAAACTGTTACTCCACGAACTCGCCCAAATTTTATTTCCATTTTCCTCCAACTGAATATGATTCTACTCTTTCGCGATTTCCTTCAACTTCATATTTCTTGCCAAATTGTGGAAGATGCCATGCATTTTTAATCTTCCTCCATGCTACATCGATTACTTCCTCTTATTCTTCCCATTCTATGCAGCCCTAATTTCACAGCCCTCTTTACAATCTCAAATAGTTGATTCATCTGGTGGTTAACTATACTTCTACCATCCAAACAACATCCACGTTTTCCAAAGGGCAGGTAAATCTTATTTTGCATTAAATTATTCAGGTATTCATCTCAACCATTTCCTTGCCATTGCTTTTATCTGAGTGGAGATTGCTAGAAGTCTTAACATACAAATGGATTTAGATGTAATTTTTACTGCATAAAGCATTAGTTTTTTTTTACCGATGTTTATAGCATCTATTATCATATCCTGATAATTGTAACCATGGACTTCAATATTAATTACCTCGCATTTATGTTTGCTAAACAACGTGTTGTAGTAACAAATAATTTACCATACTCATTCAAGGTTGAAAAATAACCTTTTGGTGACAAATAATTTACCGTCATATTAGTTTCTAAAATTGCAGTATTTCCCTTTACTATTTTTCCTATTCATTAAGTAACTTTTTAGTTCACTACAATCTAATAGTACTTTCTCTTCATTTTTAATATTCTATTATAGGTTATAAATTCTTTCTATATACGAAGGTCCTGGACTTTTTTTAATTATCCTTTCTACCAACTTACACGATGAAGAGGGGAAAAAAATCGACAGTGCACCTGTTGCGGATGCCAACTTTTCGGTTCCTACATATATTTACGTGTGTACTTACTCATAAAAGGTTTGTTGTTTTGTACATATGTTCTACTTATACTGTATTTGTTTGCACAAAATTGTTTAATGATGTGCTAAATTTCATCACAAAAATAAAATATATATTGCCAAGATTAGTTTGTTAATATTAAATTCTACTTCACTTATATGTGTAAAATGTTCATTGGATTTGAATGAATGTTCTTTGGAAAACCATATTGACCTCTGTTTCTTCACTTATAAACAACTCACATCTCTTTACCATCGGACCTCACGTATTTATACCAATCTACGTTATATGCAAGTAATTCTGATTGTATATTCCTATTCCATTCTCATCTTCTATAGGATAAGCTGTTGATTGTTGTTCTTCTATGCATAAATCCAAGGGCCGTTTGGATGGACGTTTAAATTAAATTTTTGTTTACAAAAAGAAAGTTTAGGTTTGGCGGTGAAATCTGAACGATTGTTTTACCTTTTCAATAGTTTTTTTTGGTTTTTACATAGTTCAACAATTTTTTTTTTGTTTTACAACGTTTCTAACCAACTGACCTATTTTACGGAATAATTTATTTTTGACTTCTTAAAAGCAAAATATTTTTGATAAAAGAAAAGCCATTTCTACTTTGATTGCCAAAAGGACCTAAGTGAACATATGTTGAAGAAGAATACACGATAACTCATGGTAAGACCATTACAAGCTTAAAATGTAAAACAATTCGTATAGTTAAAGCTTGTAATCTATTTTGATTGCCAAAAGGACCCCAACTGTTGGAGTATTATATACAATGTTATTTCTACTACACATTGTGCCCACACCGCCACCTCCCTCCCCCTCTCCCCCTAAAAAAACCAAGAAACTGCGTATGTGCTAACTTTTAATGCTGACTTATCCTGGCTTAAGTATTTTTATGATTTCTTACCCTGTCTCGATAATATTTAATATATTCTTCTTAAGTGTGTTTATTCTGTATTGTAATTAGTATTCCTGTCTATCGATAATTGTAATTATTAGTTTAGATATATGTCTTTGATATCATTGAGTAATGAAGCTTCTTTAATCGGTAACTTTCATGTAAGTCTAGAAAATGTCACAACTATTTATGTATGTATTTTTATATATTTGACAAAATAATATATACTTTTGTGCGGTAGTATGATGAACAAATAACTTTTTCTTACATTTATATTATTGCCTTTTTCTAGCCTGATATTAAAATGGAATACTATGTCTATAATTGACATTACTTATGAAAATATGTGTTTTCATTTTTTTCACCGCATTTTTCCACCTGAACTAAAACGATTTTTAATATTATTGTGATGCAACATTTCATTCTTGATGTGGTTATCCAAACCGTTGAATATAATGTTTATGCCCAATCAAAATCTTACCAAAAGCTTATTTGCAAGTCTATATATTATAGAACTACTGCTGACTGTATTATCAGCTATTGTATGCAATAATGGTTTTTGCATAATATTCAGAAACCACCACTTCTTTTGAGAAGGAAGTGGATAACTTATTGGCAAGGATGAAGCTTCTTAGGATTTCCAAAATGGTTAATCCGTCAGTTTCCAAAAATATATTTTACATTCAGACATCTTTTACCCTTTGCACACACAATTCACAAATTTATATATGTTGTTTATCCTTTGCATAGCAATGGTTGTGGAAAAGTGCACTGCCTTGCTAAATAATAACTAGCTATCCTTAAGCATTCATACGATAAATAGAATCCAACAATATAGATTTATGCTTTACTGGTATTTTTTTTGAAATGGTACTTTATATACAACAAATCATTGGGACAACATATCCCATGTCAATAAACGTTCGAAAGCAAGTTTCCAACTTGTGACCTCTTGCACCAAATGCTTTACTGATATTTACTATATGTATTATGTAATTATGAAAGGCTATTTTACTAAATGAAGTTAAAATGATGTGAGTATAGCATGTAGTATAGTTAACATGCCGTGCTTCCATGCCTGTGGATTACTATACTGTTCTACTGAGAACTGAATATGTGGTATGCTAAACTGAATTTATTTGAGTTCCTTCTTTTCTTAGTCCTGTTTCAACTGATAAGACCTTTTGGAAGATGATAGATTATGTTTAAACACTAATAAAAACAACATTACTCAGATCACTTTTTGAAAATTGATTATTTTATGTTTTTCAGTAGATTTTGTTTGCTGGGAAAATTTGTTGAGATGATGCCTAAGATGGAAGAAGAGGCTTGATGGCTGTAACCAATGCACCTCCATCTCATTCCAACAATTATGAAACTTATTCACATATTAACAAGGTACTATCATGTCATGGTTACGGTGTTCATATTCAGTTTGCATGTTGCATACTTTTGTTCTTTTCCTCCGTTGTTCAACCTGAAATTTGATTGCTAAAAGTTAACATCTTCATTTCTAATTTGCAGTAATTTAGGATTTCACTCCCTTTTAGACTGAGCAAACACTGGATACTTCACAAATCTTAATATTTCATAGATAACAAATTGTTATTTTCAGTATATAATTCACATTAATCATTCATCATTCTGACAGCTCTGACCTCACATTTTAACGGCATAACATAGAACACGGTTTTAGCATAATATGACAAAATTATGTACCGAAGTGGCGAATTTAATATTTTCTACTTTGATATTTTATTCTTTACTTTAATTGAGAAGCAAGTAATTTACATCTGTTTGATGTATAATACACACACACCTATGAAAATAAGCATAATTGCCAGATCAGGCAAATAGAGGAGATGGATAAGAAAACTACTATTGGCTGAGAGCTAGGTAAACCAAAGTTAATTTTTGGATCTTGCTTGTGATGGGTTTGGATTAACAATTAGGATGGCTATACTTTTGTTTACCAAAAATCAAGGACATGTGCATTGTCTGTTGATATATGAAATGTTGCAACACCAATAATAAGTTCCATGTTAAGAACTAAGAAGTTAACTGCATGCTAGCATAGATGCAGATAAATGCTAAATGAAAGACATTAACTAGATGCTTATAAAAATCTAACTGAACCTCAGTTGGAAATCTATCTATACAAATTGATGGATGTTCCCAAAATTGCTTCCAATAATCAATGACGGGGCTAATATTACAAAAATGGGAATCAAGAGATTGTAATCACTGGGCATATTTTGAACAGGCGTCTGACTCAAATTTTGATTTTGGCAATTGTTTAACAGGCACTTCTTTTTAATTTAGGTGTTTATTTAACAGGCACCTATGATATATACTGTTGAGGGGAAATCCTGGTTAGAGGTGTAATATATGCTCTAATAGTTTTCTCAATCTTGATCACCTTGGTTAATTGGTTAGAAAATTTGAACGATGTTATCATGCTATATCAGAAAAAACCATTGTAGTTTTATAGGGGGCAGGACATGTATGCATATCTTTTTGGAAAGGCAAATTCCACTGAACAAGAATCCTTGCTATGCAATGAGTTTGGAGAGGTCGTCATGTGTATAAAATAGAGTTATATCCAATTCATGTAGTTTTTTTTTTCTTGAGAAAACCTTTGCTGCATACAGTGTATCTTCATGCAACTTTGCAACAGGTGAATTCAAATTGTACTGATGGTTGACAGTTTCGTAGATGGTCAGCTTTTCTCTTTTTTTCTTTTCTTTGAATGGTGGTTGTCAGTGTGAAGTGCTGATGGTTGACAGTTTTGTATGTAGGCTGGAAGAGGAACGTATGGTTGACAGTTTTGTATGTAGGCTGGAAGAGGAACGTATGGTTGTAGAAGTGAGGAGATTAGTTGGATAATGTAACGGCAATGAGAATTTTTGTTGAAATGTTGCACGGAGCAGTTGATAGTAGGAATGGTGAAGTAGCAGATGCAGTGCAACAGTGGAATGGGTTGATAGCTGAAGCAAAGGTGAGTGATGATTGTTTGCAAGTGGTTACCGTAGCGGCACTGGTGATGTTTGGATATGGTGGATGGAACAGTTTGCAGTTTGGAAGTGGTTACAGCAGCTATCTGGTTGTGTCTAGTGGAGATGTAGTTTGAATGATGTGTATGGGATTAGTTTGTTAGTGGCAGAAGACTAGGTGATGTAGAACAAGTTTGGAAGTTTGGTGAATGATGAATGTGGCTTAAGTCTGGAAGTTTGGCGAGTTTATGTTGTTGTGATGTGCACAGAAATGGTGAACGTGTTGAGAACTTGTGCACAGAAATGGCAGAAAAGTGTGAGGGGAGAATTGTTGTGGTGATATGTAGGCAAGGTAGGCAGGTGAAGCTTGTTCATCTATGGTTCGATCCTACTGCAGCATTTCATAACTATGCCATCATTTGGAATCCTGCAGAAATCATGTAAGTCTTTATTAACATGTCGTTTACACCAAATTTGCAATAAATGTGACATGAATTAACTGAAATGTCGTGAACTATGAGATTCATAAATATAGCTCACTCTCTTCTTCCATTTTATCTTTTTACAAGTCTTCGTTAAAACATACTGAATTTCTCTTCCTGTTTCTATCATTATGATTTCATTATTGAGATTAAAAAATCCTATGCAAATGCAAGGTGTAGCCATCATTGACACTGCAATGAAAGACTTCTATGCCATACAAAATAATATTACAGTGAATCATTTCCTTATACCATCATGGAATACTTGTCTGAGTTAAAAAAAAGGGACTGCCTGTACATATTTTTCATGCATTTTCCTTTTTAGAATATTTCCTGCGTAATCGGTTCCTCATATGCAAATGCATCCTCTGGATTATTATCTGCTATCAGCAATTTATCATTATAATATATTTCTAGTTTACTCACCGTTTCAGTATCTTATTTTCTTGTTTTGTTCCAAGTTTCCAGATTTTGTTTAATTCTTCAAATTTTATTATAAATTTCTAAATACCACTGCCCTAAGTAAAATCTAATAAGATGAGCACTACATAATCTGTTGCCATATGCCAAATATTGATATATCTGGAATGTATCCCCTTTCCTTGAGCACCTTGTGAATGTAGTTTAATGATGATAGGGTTGTGATCACTAAGTGATGATGTAGTGGTAGTAGCTATGAAATCTTGGAAGTGTTGCAGAAAGGTGTCATTGATTAATACTTTGTCTATACGTATGGCTACCCCATTTTATCTTCATGTAGTTTGATTAACATGTATTTTGCATACTAAGTGCTGATGTAGTTTGATTAACATGTATTTTGCATACTAAGCTTGCGAATTCATAAATACAAAAAAAATTAGAACCTGAGTTGTAACTCAGTCTTTAACCTTTTGATTTTGAAGGTATAAGTTTTTATCGAGTGTTTATATTAAATGCAGGAACTTGAAGAAGGATGCTTTGGATTGTTGTATTGGACGTTGAAGAATATTCAAAACCATTAGAGTTTGTAGTGGATGATCAGGAATGGTTAGGTTAACCGTAAGTTAAACTTTAAGTGTATTTTAAAAAATATTTTTTGAAGCTTATGTTGTAAAAATATCCGAATATATGACATTGTGGTATTTTAGATATGTAAATAATTGTTTATGATATATTATACTACATTTGCAGAGCGTTTAAACTTTTCATTGAATATGTATGATGAATTATTTGTGATATGGAAACCATTATTTGCAGTGTGTTTATATTTAAACTTTGCGTTTAAGTTTTGGTGTATATATACATGTGTGTGTTACTAAATAATCATTTTCCAACACTTATAAGCATTACCGTGTATTTCTATACCAACACTTATAAGTGTTACCACATATGTCGTTACCAACACTTATAAGTGTTACAGTATATTTCTGTACCAACACTTATAAGTGTTATCGTATATTTCGTTACCAACACTTATAAGCGTTACCGTATATTTCTGTACCAACACTTACAAGTGTTACCGTATATTTCGTTACCAACACTTATAAGCGTTACCGTATATTTCTGTACCAACACTTATAAGTGTTACCGTATATTTCGTTACCAACACTTATAAGCGTTGCCGTATATTTAGGTACCAACACTTATAAGTGTTAGTAATACGTATGTTTGTAACACTTATAAGTGTTACAAATTTGGTCGTTCCATTCCTCACAGTCCATTAGTAACACTTAAAAAGTGTTAATGAAATTATTTGTAACACTTATAAATGTTAGAATTTGCATGTTTTGGTGTAGTGTTTCTTACACTAGGAACACATAATCTTCCTTTCTTTCTCAACTACCCATTCTGGTCAGGACTGAAATCTTTCAAGTCATCGCTCTTAGTTCCTTATCTTAGGTTCCTGATCCGTTCAGCTAACACTGGATCCTCCATCTGTTTAGAAGCAATCTTTTCGATCATCACTGGTCAAACTTCTAAACAAGATAATGCAACTGTATCTCCACTAGATCCAGCCCCGGATCTCCGCTGCACTCTGCAATCGACTAATGCTTCAAACCCTTCTACTCAGCAGTCATCGCCAAAACTGCATTCTGATGTTTCCTGTTAAGTGCATCTATGACCTTGTTGCCTTTACCTGGTGTGTACTCAATCCCAAAATCATAAGCAGCAATAAACTCTAACCATCTCTACGGTCTCATGTTCAACTCCTTTTGAGAAAATACTTCAACGACTTATGATCTGTATATAACTCAAACCTTTCTCCCAAAAGGTAATGTCTCCATACCTTTAAAGAAAATATCACTGCAGCCAATTCCAAATCATGCGTCGAATATTTGACCTCATGTGGTCTAAGTTGTCTAAAAGCATAGGCGCTTTACCCCTATGCATCAGCGTAGCTCCTAATCCTGTTCCACATGCGTCAATATAAACTACCAAATCCTGATTCCCTTCCAGAACAATCAACACATGTGCATAGGTCAATAAGTGTTTCAAATTCGGGAATGCTTCCTCACACTTATCGGTGCACATAAACTTCACATCCTTTCTTATTAGCTTGGTCATTGGTGCCGCTACCCGCGAAAAATCCTTAATAAACCTCCGATAATAACCACCCAACCCAAGGAAACTCTTTATCACAGTTACAGTCTCGAGTCTTTTCCAACTATTTATTGCCTCAATCTTAGTAGGATCTACTGATAACCCTTTCTTTGAGACTACATGACCAAGAAACTTCACTTCTTTCTTCCAAAAGTAACACTTCAAAAACTTCGCTTTTAGCTGATGCTACCTCAGCATCTCAAGCACCCTTCTACGATGAACTTCATGCTCTCTTTCATCTTTAGAGTAACCAAGATATCATCTATGAAAACCAATACGAACCTATCCAAGTAGGAAAACCCGGTTCATCAAATCCACAAAGAAAGCGTGCATTAGTTAGTCCGAATGGCATGACTAACCATTCATAAGACCAATACCTGGTCCTAAATGTTGTCAAAGGTATACTTTCCTATGCTACCCTGAGCTGATGGAAACCTGTCGATAAATCCAATTGTAAAAATACCTTAGCTCCACTCAACCGGATAAAAAAATCGTCAATCTTGGCAATGGATATCGATTCTTTATCATCCGTTCATTCAACTTACGATAATCGATACAAAGCCTCAACGATCCATTCGGCTTCTTAGCAAACATTGCAGGTGCTCCTCAAGGCGAACTACTCGGCTTGATAAAACCCTTGCCTTCTAAATTCACCAACTACACCTTCATCTCCCTCATCTCTGAAGGGTTCATCCTTCTTAGCGACGTACTCACTGGTTCTGCTCTCAGAACCAAATCTATCTGAAAATCAATGGCTCATTTCGGTGGCAATCCAACTACAGGATAAAAAACATCTACGAATTCTCTAACCATGAAAACTCGACTCAACTCATTTTTGATTCCATAGCACCCAACAAAACATACATCTCACCACAAGAACCTTCCACGGTATAAACTATCTGATCACTACAATCTGGTGTCTAAGCGATATTTTTCTATCCTGGCAAAATATCCTGGCATCATACTCACTTATCCAATCCATAGCAAGAATGATTCTGAACCCCACAATATAAAACATATGTGAATAGCAAAGAAAACTATGACCTAACTGGTCAAATTCTAACTAGTCACATCTCAACCCTAGAGTTGCATACCCTCCTATTAGATTCGCAACCCCTAAGGAAGTAACTAAATATGTGGGTTTTAGGTTAAGCTTATCTATCAAACATATAGATATAAAAGAATGTGATGCACCAATATCAAATAGAACGCTAACAAACATACCATGAATCTGAAGCATACCTCCCAAGACAGCCTTTCCTTTTTTTCTGAGCTATTGGTTTAGAAGCATCAGGCTTTAATGCATACACCTTGCCTTTTCCATCCTTAGCGAGCTCCTTGCACTGGCTCTTATAGTGGCCTATCTGGTCACATTTGTAGCACCAAACATTCTTCCTCCCAGCCACTTCCTTTGCTTTCCCAGAAAGATACTCATTGGCAAAGCGCCCCTTTTATCGCACTTGAAGCAGACAATTTCAGACTTCCGCTTCTTAGCTACTCCACCTTTCTGATTATCTTTCTTCGGAAAGAAATTCCTCTTCTGACCCTACCCAACCGAAACTTCTTTAGCCTTACTCTTCTCTAGAGAATCAAGCAACTCCTCATGCCTTAAGGCCATCTCCACAACAAAATCAAAAGGATCTCTAATATGAGCTAATGTAGCCCTGGCTAACTCAGGCTTCAACCCCTTGATAAACTCGTTCCTCTTCATGACTATATCCACTGAAGCATACCCATATCGGACCAACTCCTCGAACTTCCTAGCATACTCCAAAACTGACATCTCTCCCTGCTCTAACTCGGTAAAATTCCTAATTTGAGAAGACTGTGCCATTGCAGACATAACCCTCTCCTAGAACCTTCCCTTGAAATATTCCCAGGTCATTGCCTCCTCGTCCACTTCCACGGTCAGACTATTCCATTACGACAAAGCAGCTCTCTGAAGTTGTCTAGATGCCAACCTCCTCTTCTACTAATCATTGAGCCCCAAGTCCGTAGAAGTCCTTTCGCAGTGCAACAACCAGTTCTCTACCTCAATGGCATCCTCCGTTCCAACAAATAGGTTCCCTCCAAGCTTAATGCAGTCCCCACTTAACCTAACATAATCATTGAAAACTGGAGCTGTCGGAGCTTCTCCTCCCATTACTCCAGAAGCAACTCCCACCTGCATCATATTCATGAAGAACTGTTACATAGCTTCCATTCCAACCTATGGGACTTCAGCACCTACATTCTCTACTTGTGCCTAACCTTGAGCTCTTCTCACATTAGGCCTAAAAAGGACAATAGACTAGAGATAAAGTGCATACTTATATATAACATATACAAGTACGTTACTATAGCGTCATCCCATCCCATTCTTACTCGACTTCTTTAGGATTATGTTATATTTTTAGTTAAAAGATTTCATAAACCTATGCTCTAATAGCAAGTTGTACTATCCCGTATCTAGGGGCCAAAAGATAAGCATTACGATACTGCAGTAATCCATAGCATTAACTTCTAGTGACAAAATACGGTATTGATAATGGTATCCATAATATCGAAAGGACATGAATAAGAAAAAAATCACAGATTTCAAAAAACAACATTTTGCTTATTACATTTCAAAACAATAATTCATATCCATGCTATATAATCCCTTAACGTTTCCCAGGCAATGATTAAATATATCGTTACAAAATACACCAAGAGCGACATATGACGATGCTCCCTTGGTTGATTAGAGAAATATAATCATATCTGATTTAATATACATGTGGAAAAATAAACAAAACAATCAGTATTTCTTATTAGCTATCCGTCAGCCACCTGCTCATCTTCGGAAGCTTTATTCACCAAAAAACTAAAACCTGAAAACCTTAACCCTCAGCGTACTTGAATCAATTTTGAGCACCAGAGAGTTTAAGGGGAAACAAAAACTTCAAGTCAGACATAAAATCTGGTGTGAAAAATTCTGTTATATCTAGGTTTACTGATATTAAGTGAGACCATGCCGCTTAGCAGAATGGGTTTTCCCTCACTGATATCCTTTTCAAAACATATTTATTTTGCAAATCCTTTCCTGCAACCAAACCGGTTAATCAAACTGATGATATCTTATTAGCAATATCCTTTATGCTAATAAATGGACCATCTGTCTGTAAAACAGGTAATATGTGAGCTATATGCCCATAACATAATAGCAAAGTCCGTTATGCTAACAAAAGGACCATCTGTCCGAAAAACAATAGCAAAGCCTGTTATGCTAAAATGGACTAATTGTCCATAAAACTAAGCAAATTGCCGTTAACTAGACTAACTATCCGAATCAAAACGGGCTAACTGTCTGAAATTTAGGCTATCTGCCTGTAAAATGGATTAATTGTCCGAAATCTTTTATTATGGTTAACTATGCTTTAAATTTTGCTTGAAAATCTTTTCAAAATAATTTATCCTTCA
Organism: Allium cepa; assembly: GCA_030765085.1. Lineage (NCBI taxonomy): Eukaryota > Viridiplantae > Streptophyta > Magnoliopsida > Asparagales > Amaryllidaceae > Allium > Allium cepa. The sequence continues at coordinate 418,190,674 of CM060939.1, forward strand.
AATCATATATCATATATATACATAAGGAAAATATATCTTTAGTTTTACTCTAAGTTATTTTGCCATGATATATACAATTTACTCAAAATAATGTTGATGACTTTTAATGAGGATTAACTATCCTTCCAAAACAAGTCAAAACCCTCTTTAACTTTAAAATACTTAGGCTATACTGCCTATTCAATACATTCGAAACCTTTGTTTAAACCCTTTAAACACCCTTTCGAAACCCTTGAAGGTAGCCCCTTCGAAATCATTGAAAGTGACCCTTTCGAAAGCTTTAAAACCTTTAACATCTTTCTTTTAAAAAACTTTAAACAAAACCCTTGGAAAACCTTTCCATTCGAAACCTTTCGAAACCATCAAAAAAACACCTTTCGACTTCTTTGAAACCTCTAGGGAACCACCCATTTGAAACCTCTTTTAAAACCTTTCAAAGACATTCGACTTAAACCTTTCGAAAGCATTTGGGTTTAATTTAAAATGTGTGGAAACATTTCGAAACCATTCAAAGTTAACTCCTTCAAAACCCTTTAAAAACGTCTCGGTCGAAACCATTAGCTTATGCCTTCAGTTAGAGCATATGGACATAACCCCATTAAAGTCAAAAGCACTTCCTTTTGTAGTCATTCAAATCATCTCTTTCGAAACCAATTTGGGTTTTACCTTGCTCATAAAAAAGGGTCTGAAAACATTTGAGCGAAAGCAACTGGATTGGATCGGTACCGATCTAAATAGTTAGCATAATTCTGGGCCAAACTTCTTATGTTATTTTGTCTTGTACTTTAGGCCTTTGAGTCAAGTTTTGAGTCATTTTGATTTAATCTGAATCCATTAACTCCTTTTGATTTCTGTTGGGTTAAAAACCTAGTTAACGAGAGTAACCTCTCCCACACTGGTTGGAATGGTGTCCTTCTCAAAGCGGATCGGAGAACCGATATCACCGTTGTTGATGTCACCAGCATCGAAAGAGCTGAATTCCATAGGGATAGACCCTAAATCAACAAACGTGACTATTGAAGGAACAAATGGAGTCTTATCTGCACTTGTAACTGGTGGAGGCAGTCGAAGTCCGCATCTTCAAATTTTTTACAATCAGTCTTTTTTAGGAGCGAGCGGTGGAGGTCATCTCTGGGTTGTTTGGTCCGAGACCCATAGCCGAATTTAATTTGTACTGAAGCTACTAATTCGTTTGTATCTTGTATGGATAAAATCTTTGGTTTGGGTGAAGATGAGAGGAAGTTAGAGTTGTTCTTCACTAAGCCTTTATTGCTCAAATATAATTTCCTACATGGTAGTCATAAATTCCCTCATTCCATCTTTAAATTCTCTTCATCTATAGATAACCTAAGGGTAGAAGCTGATAAGATGGATAACGAAGTTTTTACTTCTTTTTAAAAAGGCATTTACCGACCAAAATTTCTTTTTATGCAGGCAAAATCAGTGGTGGTCATTTTGGTTCATTTCTTGATGATGCTCCACCCAAGAAATTAGAGGTAACGAAGAAAAGGAAGAGAGAAAAGGGGAGAAAAGATGATGCTAAAGCTTCCAGCCAACCATTTAAGAAACTACGTATGGCTCCTTCTCCTTCATCAAAAGTGATGACCATCCTCCCTCCAATCATCCTAAGACCCACACATTTGATTCTTGCCTTTACCCAAGGGTGTTATTACTATTCTTGCCGAGAGGTTAAGGCATGTTACTATGGACAACCTATCCCATATTACTTCTACTCCACAATCTTATCCGCTCGGTTTTTCGCTTCCTACGCTCCCCTTCTTCGAGCTTGTTTCTGAACTTGAAAGGTCGTAGGCCTATGTAAGTACTTTCTTCTCCTTCTTTATTCAATGGTGTTTATCTAATCAATTCTCATCTGACTTTATCTTGCTTTGTAACGATAGAGGCCTTTGAAATTAAGGTTCAGAAGAGAGGGGACGTTGACCAGGTCGCATTCATTGCCCATACTTCTAAGTTTGAGGCTAACCTTATTGCACAGCCTTTGAGAAAGCTAAAATTGAGGAAGAGCTTAAAGCCCAACGAGAGAAAGCTGAAAAGGCAGAGGAGGCGGTAAAGGCGGTTAATGAGGCCTTGGCATTAAAGGTTCGGGAATCGGAGGAGAAGGACAAATTATTGGTTGAGAAGGCCAAAACACTAGAGGAGAAGGGGAAAGAGGTGGAGAAGCGTAAAGGAAACCTTGAGCGGATCACCCATCGAGTATTATATAAGATGTATTTTGCAGTTAAATGTCAGTTTTATGCCAACCATTTGGATGATATAACTGCCAAGATTGACCTTAGTTTCTTTGTGACGACCCGGAATTTTGAGCAATATCAATTTAATAATCTTTGATAATAATTAAATTGATTTGATCATTTTATATTATAAATTGACAAGTTAAATTTATTTTAAAGGTTAATGATAACAATTTGTAAATATCTATCAATAATTTTCTTAACAAAGTATAGATTAGTAAGTTTAATTCTTTTGAAAATTTATAACATTTTGATTTGAAAATATTTAGTTTGGCAAATAAGAAATTTTAATGTAATAAAACTTTATATTCAAATTGTAATATATATGAATGTATATATTGTAATTTGTGATTTGTTTAAAAATTTAATATGGAAATCAATAAATTTAATGTTAGAATGTTTCTGTTTGAAATGTGTATATATATATTTGAAATAGGAATTTTATTTAACCTGAATTTAATAAGAGTTTTCAAACTTGAATATATTTAGTTTTGAAATTTGAAATGATAATTTGATTTAATGTCTTTGAAATGATATTTGAAATTTAAATTTTAAATAATAAAGTTAATTTCTTATTTTATGAACATATATTTTAGCTTTTGTTTTTAATAAGATAAAAATTGTTTTAAAAATCTATGTAAAGAGTTAAACTAAGTTTCTCAATTTATAAACAAATGATAAAGTAAAATTGATTAAAATATAAGTTATTTAAAATGCCTATATGAATTGGTTTTTAAGATAATGAAAGCCTAAAGTTTATTTTTATATGATGAAAACATTTTTATCTAACATTACATAAACATATATATAAGGCTTAAATAAATTATTAAAAGATAAAAGAACATTTGTAAAACATTAATAAAACATTTAAATAACACTTATAAAACGCATGTAAGAATATTAATGTACGTTAAGAACACTTGTAATCATATATGTATAGGTGTAAGCTAATTAGAATATAAGATAGACAAATGTCACTCTCTTGTAAATTTAATTCAAAATTTAATTGTAAAATACAAATGAGTTTCATTTTCAGAAAAAAGAATTCCTTTTACTCTCTTCTGCAACAAGATTAATACAAAACTGAAAAGGAAAATGTAAACAAAAACAAATCAAAGATGAATACAAATCTGTAAATCTGGATATTCAAATCAAATGCAAGATCACCTTCAAAATTATCAAGCAACTCGGAAATCAATTGCAAGTAGATTGATTTCATCATGCAAGCTGGAAATTAATCATCATTTCAACATGCAGTGGAATTCAATAAGCCTGGAAACAAATTTGATTCTCTGTCTTCTGCTTTATACAGGTGAGTAAATAAAATTTTAAAAACAGTTTTAAATTTTAAATTTCCTCTTGTTCTTATATATGGAATCTTGATGAATTGATTGGATTCTTGAATTTAAATTGTTGCATGATTGAGTATGAGGAATTGAGGATATTGAGATGCCTGTAATCATAAACGTGCTCTGTAAACCATAGCAGGTTTTCAAATAAATTCAATAACTTGGATTTGAATTCGAATCTGCTTATGATTTGTTTACAAATGTTGTTTGTAATCTTATAAGCTATTATCTAAAAATAATTTCAAGATTTTATATTGAATAATTTATTATAAATAGTTAAATTTACAGTGCATGTCAAATTTGGTCAGAAATTCATGAATTCAATTTTTAATTTTTGGATTCATAATTGAATTGCAAATGGAAAATGATGATTTTTAGTACTTGAATCACAGTTTTTAATGTGGGAATTAGTGAGCATTTTGGGATTTAATGATTTGGGGTTTTCGGCCAAATCACGGCAAACCACGGCGAATTGGACATCGCCGTTGAACTCGAAAGTGGAGGGGGCTTCAGCGTTCATGCGAAAAATGCTTCATGAATTTTTAATTGAGTGGGATGGCCGATAATAGAGGAGTTAGGGTTTATTTACCAGTTTTTGGCCGATGAGTTCATCGTGGTTTCACGGTGTCGTAGGGATACCGGAGGTTATCGCGAGCATTGCCGAAGGTCCAGGGGATTGTGGGGAAGCTACGGTGGTGGTGGCGTGGTCTCTGGTGAAGGAAATGGTCGACGGTGGTTGATTTTGATGATGGGTGGGTTTCGAGCAGTTTGAGTTGAAGTACTAAAATTTGTTTCTCGATCGTATTTTAATTTCTGCGTTGCATTCGTTGACGACGAAGTTGAAGTCGACTTGTTGAGGGCCAGCGTGGGGTTCGCCAGCGATTGGTGTGGTCGTGCACGTAAACGTGCACAAATTTGGATGTCGGAGACATTGCGTGCTTCAGTTTTTGGATGGGGAGTGGGAGAAGAAGGTGGGGACTCGAAGTATATCTCGTGTTTGTTGTGGGTAGGGCTCGAAGCAAGGTAAGGTTAGGGGAAACCCGGGGATTGTCGTGTGATATTTTGAGGTTAGCTCGAGTTGTGTTGAGCGCATTTTGGGCAGGAATTTTAGTTTGGGTTTTGTCTGATGATTTGTATATTGCAGTTATGTTAAAGGGTTGGAAACAAAGGAACTGGTTTTGGAAAAGATCTATAATAAAAGTTGAATCAGTTTTACTTATAAAACTATTTGGTTTCAAAATAAATTTTAAACAAGCTTTATATATATTAAAATATGATTGTTTTTAAATAAAAGAAATGGATATTTTTGAAATAAAGCTTGTATTTAATCTTATTTAATATTCTTGGGAAGTTTAAAGATTTAAAAGATCAATTTTAAAATAGGTTTAATTATAATTGATTTCTAAATGTTATGGTTTAGAATTTTATAATCAATGGAAATAAAGATTTATCTTATGTAAATTGGAATTTTGATTTAAATTAAAGATAATTAAATTTGGAAAGGTAATTTAGATAATTAAATTATTAACCATTTTAAAGTTATTGGTTAATATAAATGTGTTAATTAAGATAATGGTTTCTTGTTTAAGAATCTTTTAATATAGTAAATTAAAGAATCATTTAATTAATTTTAAATGATTAAGTTAAATAGTTAATTAAGTAATTAACTTGTGATTAATTAAGATAATCACTTTGGATTAATCTAATATAATTACTTAGGGAAGTAATTAAAGTAATTAAGTGATTAATTACTAAAGGTAATTAAGTAAAGGATAATTACTTTATTAAAAGTAATTAAGTAATGTGATTAAGAGTTAATCACTTTAGTTATTAATTAAAGAATTAATTAATAATTAATTAAAGGTTTAAATTATTTGATTAATGATTAATGAATAAAAGGATTAAGAGTAATTAATTAAGTGATTAATTACATGTTAAAGTAATTAATTAAGAAAAAATTTAATTAATGAAGTAATCATTAATTAATGAAAATGATTAATAAATTATTAATTTATAATTTAAAAATAATTAGTTCATAATTAAGCTTTAATTACTAAATGTAATTAAAGTAATTAATCAAGGTGATTAATTAAAAGTAATTAATTAAGTTTGATTAATTAAGAGTAATTAATCAAGTGTGATTAATTAAAAGTAATTAATCAGGTATAATTAATTAAGGAATAATGAAGAAATAATTATCAGGATAATTAAGAAATAATTATCAGAATAATTAAAGAATAGTTAATCAAGTATGATTAATTTTAGAAGGTAATTAAGAGGTAATTACTTAGTTTAATTTGGGAGTAATTAATCAGGATGATTAATTAATAAATCAGGATGATTAATTAATATGGTAATTAAGTAAGAATTACTTAAAGTAATTAAGTGATAATTAATCAACGAATATTAATTGAAATGGATAATTAAGTGATGTTAGTTAATTAATTAATTTGTAATTAACTAATGAATAGTAAAATGGATTGAAGATAATCCAAGTATTTAATTTAAGGATTAATTAAATTAATCAAGTTTGAATCAAACTTGTTTATGAATGATTAATGATTGAATGATATATATCATTGGATGAGTAATGATATTGGTTGTTGTTGGATGACATTGATTGATATGTGATGATGTGAATATGTTATATCTGAGATGTGATATGCTGCTTTGTGATATGTATAAATGCATGTGATAATAGATGAATATCTATCTGTGTTGTGAATACATCCATTTATGTTAAGTGATATTTTTTGAAATATCTATTGTTTAAATCCCTTAAGTATAACTTGGACATTAAAATGGCGTTTGGTTTCGATGAGACCGGGATCGGGTTTCCATATTTGGATATCCGAAAACCACATCAATTCCAATTAAACGTTAGGTCGTTAATCCAAGTGGAGCAAGTGAAGACTCGAGGTGTAAGGGCTATACGTCAGTATAACTCTGTGGGTGATTCCGTAATGAGTTTGACGGAATAGTGCTTATAGATTCGAGATGGAGGTTCTAGAGTGCAAGGGCTATGGTCGTTGACTCTGAGGGTGATTCCAAAATGAGTGCAACGAGATAGTGCCTTCGGTTTCGTTCGAACCCGGAACGAACTTGTATGGATTGAATGCTTTTAGCACATCGTCAGGAGGACGATGAGCATTCTAAGATAATTGGTCCTATAAAGGTAATCGCAGCCTCAAGCCTCATCAACCGGGAATGGCTAAAACAGGGAAGATGCAGCAAGGCTTCGTGGGTCGCTTCCATTGGAGAGCAAGATACATCCCTGTCTAGAAGTCCCTTTATATTTCGGCTGTGTGGGCAGTTGGTCTGCAGCCAACTGCGGGGTGGTCTTGTTCGGGACTGTTCAGTAAGGAATGGTCCCGGTCTTGTGTTGCAGGGGAGTTAGGGTGGCTCCTCGGTACGGTGATCTAGGCCACGTACTGTGACGGGCGGTACCCCAGTAGCCCTGCCATCGTTGGAAACCCATTTTCCCTACGAGACCCTACGGTTTTGTTTGTGTTACCTACTTTTGTGGCTAGTAGCTGGAATTTAATAGATGTAACAATTTCGGCTATTTCATATTTATTTGAAAACCCTAGACACTATTATAATATCACTGGATTTCCTATCAAATGTTTTGGTTAGCGTAAGGTAAAAACTTTTCCATGTTTATGTGTGGGAAGTCTTACGTGATACCTTTTCTTTTCAAAGGTTTTTCTAAAGTTAAGCAATCTTAAACCGTTTACTCACACCAGACCCCTGTCTGACCCGAGTGTTTATTTTCTGTTTTATTAAACTCTTGGGTACTCATATTATATATGAGTAGTCAAGTGATTCAGGTTATCTCTTGACGAAATCTGGAGGAGCCATGGAGCAGGAGGCTTCAGCGTGTAGATATATGGTTAGAGTTTCCGTTGTGTGTTATTCTGTGTTGATGTCTTGTATTGTATATTAGACAGAAGTGATATAACTGTCTAAATTGAGATATATAGTTGTGTACTCTGATGTATATGATACTATGTATATGTTCTATATTATATTTAAATCGTTCCGCTGTGAGATTCTGATGTGTTGTTTTCTTTTTCTTTTCTTCTTCTATCCCTTTCTTTCTTAATTAGTGATGCGATTTTCCGGGAGTGTAAAGTCGGGTCGCTACAGCTGGTATCAGAGCATTAGGCTGAATGAATACCTAGGCTCTGGAGTGGTGTCTATCTTGAGAGAGCGTACTTGTAATTTATATATATATATATATATATATATATATATATATAACTACCTAATCGGTTGGGTTATCTATTCGGATTTTCCAACATAGGTTATAAAGGTAGATAAGGTAGGAGTGTGTGGAACACGACTACCACTAATGGAAGAGGTTTATATGTTGTGGTTGGAGGTGGATCTGTTGAGATTGTAGACCTAATACTGTCTCGAATAAGTTTTGTAGATTGTAGAAAGGATTTCTTTGAGTCCAGAGGAAGTATTTTCAAGAATTGGAATATATTCTTGAAGTGTGAGGTTGATTTGCTCTCTAGTGAGCGGGATTTCCAAAAGTTGAGTTGTCCGCTGAGGAGAAGCAAGTGGTAGTATCTTGATAGCTTCAGGAATGAATAGCTATATGGTGGGATGCAGTTTCCATAGATGGTTCTGAAGTTGTTTCTTTTGGGGCCAGTTTTAGATGGTGTTGGAAGAGCATTGATGCCTGCTGCAGTGAAGATTCGGATGTTTAGAGATTCTCTGGATCTCAAGTAAGAGTGTCTTATCTTTATTGAAGTGTGAGACTAAGGTCGATGAGTTACCTCATTTCAGACAAGGTCTCATTTGTTTCTTTAAGAAGATAAGTGGTTGGTGTTTGGTTTGGAGCCGAGTTTCTTTGAGGAGATGTCTACTCATCTCAAGGATGTTTTAGAGGATTTGGATGTTAGTTTGGTGTTGAAGGTCGAAATTTTGTTCTCGATCGAGTTTAGATTTTCTGGGTTTTCTTATCAACTTGGATTTCTAAGAGCAGTATTGATGGTTCAACCATATAATGGGATGACTCTTAGAGCGAGAAGAGTTTGGTGAGGCAGCTCAAGATTCTTTGGAAAAGGATTGATCATCTTATTCTAAGTTGAGATTCTGTTGAGGTGTTTTGACCAAGTGGAATGGTCACTAAGATTTTTATGAGTCGGATGAACTGTGTATGGAGAAAGATTGTGCTTGAATTCTTCGATAGCATTCTTATCTGCTCTAGGTCAGAGTTGTGCGGCGGGAGCGAGTTGGCAGTTTTTCTGGTATAGGAGCAACCGGGAGTTGCAGTTAGGGATTTCTACTGGAAATTCAAGTATGAAGAAATTTTCTGGATTTGGTAGGTAAGGTTGTCAAGTACAACTGTTTGGCTATTTCAGATATGAGATATAGGTTTGAAGTCCATTGATGCTTGTGGTATAGAGTTGTATTTTGGATTTCAGCAAATTATTTTTTGGAGAGCCATTTTGTTGAGTAGGATCTGGAGATTTAGTTTGAGTTGGTGTTGTTGTTTCATGGAGCAATCAGCAAGGGTTAGGCTGATCAGGAATATTGGAGGTGACTCAGGGCATCTAAAGAGTTATGCAGTTAGAATTGAGGAGATTTGGAATGTGCAGTTAGAGTTTGGATATTGACTTGGTTTTATCCGATCAAAGGAATTATAAGAGATTGGGTAAAACTGGAAAGTTAGCTCTGGAGGTATTTTGAGTTTTCCTGCGTTCTCTGAAGATTAGATTTTGATCTACAGGATTGAATTGCTAGTTTGGATAGCTGGAAATTCATTGTATTTCACATATCTCCGAGGAATATATGTATGATTCTTTGAGTGATAGAATCAGCAGTTTAGAAGAATCTAGTAGTTGGGCTGGATTTGAGTTTAGTCTGATTTCTTGTTCAGAGTTGTAGGATCAGATGAGGGAGTTCTGGGTTTTAATAATATAGTTACTTAAGATTTGTAGAGCGAGTATTCCAGTATAGGTATCTGGAAAACTCTTGATAATATTAGGAAGTTCTATTCAGAAATTTTCTGGATAGATAAAATTGTTTGTTTGAATTGGTTGCTATGATTGGTAGTGTATGATTGATTGTATGGTTGCTAATTTAAATTCTTTAACTGGATTATTAAATTATCTTTCCTTTTAAATTTCGGGGACGAAATTCTTTTAAGGGGGGAGGAATGTGACGACCCGGAATTTTGAGCAATATCAATTTAATAATCTTTGATAATAATTAAATTGATTTGATCATTTTATATTATAAATTGACAAGTTAAATTTATTTTAAAGGTTAATGATAACAATTTGTAAATATCTATCAATAATTTTCTTAACAAAGTATAGATTAGTAAGTTTAATTCTTTTGAAAATTTATAACATTTTGATTTGAAAATATTTAGTTTGGTAAATAAGAAATTTTAATGTAATAAAACTTTATATTCAAATTGTAATATATATGAATGTATATTGCTTATGTCAAAATTGGGCACAACACTCTTCGGGAGTCGTTGAAGAGATAATAACGAAGAATGTAAATTCAAAACAGATATTATCTAACAAAAACTCCAATCAACAGTAAAGTAAATGCGTAGACAAGCGATTTATAGTGGTTCGGCGTGTTGCCTACGTCCACTGTGAAGTGTTTTGATGTTTTATTGATTCTCTTTCAATGATTGCAAGTTGTTGCAGCAATCAACAGCAAGTTACAACTGGAAATTCGAAATCAACAACGAAATTATGATGTAGGACGATGTAGATCTTGATCCGGCAGAGTCTGGACGCTTGAGAGTCAAAAGGTCCCTTTTCTGCTGGCTCTGGGGCTCTATTTATAGGCGTAGGCTGCTGATATTTCGCTGAAAACTCGGGAGACCATTTCTGGCACGTGAGGGGGCCCACACGCCCGGTCTCAGGAAGTTTGGGTCCACTTTGGCATTGGTTCGAACTCCATTCGAATCGATCAAGAATTCGTCCAATCGAGGTGAAATTTGGCGTGGACACTCTTCGACATGAATGCAAGCTTCTGTGAAAATTTCGTGGCATTTGGATCAGTGGATTGAGAGATATGATGGATTCGAAATGGGGTTCACTGCGTGGCTGTTTGGTTCGAAACCATGCATTCGAATCGATGGTTTCGAAACCATGGTGGCGCGTGGCTTCGTGGTGACGTGGATTTCAAATCGACCCGGTCTTTACTCCGAGTTGACCGCTTCGACTCCATGTATCTCGGCGCATTTGAACCGATGAAAGACACGTCACCATGGTTAGTTGACCCAGTGGGTTCGAATGAAGCTTCATAGGTGGGTTCGAATAAGGCTTCTGTGATGGGTTCGAACAAGGCTTCTGTGATGGGTTCGAACAAGGCTTCTGTGATTGGTTCGTGTTGAATATGGCTTATATGATTTTTGTTTGATGATAATAAACATATATACATTCGTTTAAATGTATTTGTTAATATACTATTTTGTTTTCACATATTAAATAAATATTTGTTGAATAAATTAAATAACACAGAATTTGAACTTAAACGAATATTTTATTCAAACAAATATTTATTACAATTTTGAATAGTATACAAATTCAAGCTCCCACTATTCACTATACAACTTTGATACAAATTCAATTACATCACTATTTTACATATCATCACCTCACTACATATCACTCACACTCGTATTTATCTTCAACTGCATTCCAGTTTGAATCCAGCATCTGAGCAATCTGCAAAAATATTTACTAACGCAGTAAAATTGAAAATAAAATATTTTTGCGATATAAAATAAAACGTGAATTTTTGAAAATAATTTTTGCCTCAGTTATTTGGGTTGTTCGTCATCATTTATATTTGAATTTATCATACACAAACAACTTGTGACATACACAGTGTATTACTGTATATGCCACAAGGCCGTGCACGCCTATATATACACTTGATTGATTTACAAGAACAGGTGAGCACAGGTCAAACCCAAATGAAAAACCGGGTTCAACTCACATGCAATACACCATGACACGAGCACAAGGTCAAACCCGAGTTTTTGTAACTGGATTCAACTCAAGCGCAAATCAAAAGTACACATGAATATGAAACTAAACAGTCAAGTTCAGTGGTCAAATGCAATAGGCCGAGAACCAGACAAATGCATGCAACAGCAGTGAAAGTGTTCAACACAAGGCAGTTAACATGTCAAAAACAGTTGCAACATGGATATCACAAGAAATGAAACACCAATCAGTAGCATGCTAATGAAGACTGCATCAAAATGCAAGCACAAAAGTGCACAGCAACCATTAACTGCAACAAGTTGATATGCAAACTACAACAAGTTGATATGCAAATTAAGAAATGCTTAGTGTACAGCATACACATGAACTAAGCACAACTAGACCAAAGTACAACATTACACAATCAAAGTACAACAGGCCAGAGGTGAAAACAATACACGACTGAAGTGATGAAGTGCATATAAACAACTGATACAAATGAATGAAGTGAATGCAAACAACTCGGCAATCAAATAACAGTGATGCAGTCAACATCTATTCAAGGCCAACACAAATTATAAGAGGATGCAGAATCAAGATGAACAATGCAATTTAACATGAGCAAGTGCAACTAAATGGAATGCACCAGTGATGAAAGCTACAAGAACACAAGGCATAGCAACTGCATAGGACTGCAACAACCAAATAGATGGAAACATATACCAGTGATACAAATGCAACACAGTGCAGAGGTCTAAACAGCACAATCAAACTAGGAATGGCCAGAACCAAGGCAAGACCAAGCTGCAGTATACAAGTAACAAGTACAAGTAGCATTTAATTCAAGTACTACAAGCATGGCCGTGCATGCGACAACAACAAAGACCAAGGCTAAAAATGTGCATCATCAGTGAAGCCATAACATGATACAGGTGAACAGAAGTAACAAGTGCAGATTGGATGCATCAGTGGACATAAGCACAACACAAATCACCAATGTTCAAGACTAAGCAAATATGCCAACAACTAATACATCAGTACAGGAAGCAAGATGACCACAACACCAAGCTACAAACTCAGTGCAACAGAGCTACTCCAGACCAGGGCATATTGAAGCATGTTCATGGAAAACAGCAAATACAAACTGCTACAACACCAAGTAAAGGACACAGCAGTATACAAGTACAAGCAACAGTTCGAACATGCCAAAGTCAAAGAGAAAGTCACGGGTAATCAAGGAAATCAATGCCGTGTTTCTAATCAAAGTCAAAATCGTGATGACCACGATATCAATTCGAAGCCGCGTCAACCAAGGAACGTGAAAGATACGAATTTGACAAAGTCAGTTCAATCATCAATCGTTCAAGCATAATCATACGGCAGAGATAAAATAATTGACAAATTCAAATCATCAGAACGAACGAGAATATAGAAATTCGATTCCTATTTAAACACAATCATCATCGGCAATTTAAAATCCATCGAGTTCGAGCAAGGCAAAACCAGCAAAGAAAAAGGGAAAAGTACATACCGAAAACACAGAACAAACTCGATCCAAATTGAAGAGTCGTGAACAAATCGAAGAGAATCAAAGCCTACTATTGAATCATATCAAGTGGCGACTTCAATTTGCACAACCCTAGTTTGAATCACAAGGAGCAAAAGCAAATTTGCAGAAGCCCTAATTCGCAAAGAGGAACGAAAGAGGATCGACCATATTTTCACAAGCAACAGGAAAAAGGAACGGAGCAACTAAAAGTCAAACGGGCTAAAGAAAAAGTGGACCGGCCTTGTTTATAAAAGGGCTTTTTATTTGAGGGTTTAAGTTTTAATTAGGGTTTTTATTTTTAATTTTCTGTTTAAATTTGTTTTTTAAATTTTAAACCGTTTTAATTTTTAGTCGTGTGACTAGGGGACAAGCTACGTGGCGTAGCTTGAGAATTCGCAACTCGGTAGTTGAGTTGTGGCAGGGTTTTGAGCGTAGAGTTAGATTAGTCAATACCGGGTATAGAGAGTTTACGTGTGTAAGCGAGGGACTATCTAATTTCTAGTAGAAACCTTGGGGGCAGCACGTAGGCAGGGTTTTGCCGAAGCTGGGTAAATTCTGTGTTGTTCTGTTTTATTCTGTTATTTATATTCTGCGATATCTGTGCTACTATTCTGTGATCTGAATTGAAATTAATTTATAAGCTTCCGCGATTAATTTTAATAATTTATACCATCACCCTATTCACCCCCCCTCTAGGGTGAAATCGATCCTACAAGTGGTATCAAAGCTAGGAACAAAAGCCGTTTTTTGTTTTAAAAATTTGATTTTACAAAAACCAATTTTTTGTTTAAAAATTCGTGTTTCAAAAATCAATTTTTGTTTTAAAAATTCGTGTTTCAAAAAAAAAATCGTTTTCTGTTTTAAAATTTTAAAATGGCTTCTTTTAATAATAATTTTGAGGGTCATTCCAATATTATTCCTTCTATTTTCGATGGAACAGATTTTTTGAATTGGAAATTGAAAATGGAATTTTATTTAAAATCTGTTAATATTAAATGTTGGGATATTATTGAAAATGGGTGTGATATAACAGATAAGAAAATTATCTCGATTAACGCTCTTGCTATGCATATAATATATTCTCATATTAATCAAGATAATTTTAATTTCATTTCTCATTGTGAAAATGCACAGGAAATCTGGAATACTTTCGATGCAATATATGGAGCAAAAGTCAACAGCAATGAGAAGTCCTCCACAACTGACTCAGTTAAAGAGATGTGCTTAACAGGATTGGTAAATAGCAGTTGTGATGAGGATGATGAAGATGGAGCAGCCGAGCTGGCATTAATAATGAAGAAATTCAAAAGGTGGAATCACAAATACGGAAATCCAGCTCTAAATAAAAAATTAAAAAGCAGAATAATCAAAGCACTGGATAACTCGAAATAACACGGGATCATTTGCAACAAACCCGGGTATATCAAGCCCAATTATCCCCAATTTCAACTCGACAAAGAAAAGAAATCAAAACGAAGATGTTTTACAGCCACGTGGAATAAAAGCGATAGCACTGAGAGTGAGAAAGCAGATATGTGCCTTCATGGAAATATTACCGATAGCGACGATGACGAGCCAAGCGAGGTATCAAAACTTACTCACTCTGAATTACTTATTTATTTTCATGAGATAAATGGCTGTTATGAACGACTTAGGGAAAAATATGCCAAACTTGAATCTCAAAAGGATACTTTGATAGAATACAATGAACAACTTGATCAATTAGTTAAGAACTATCAATGTAGAATCCCTAAGTGTGATAAGTGTCCAACATTCGAAGAAGAAATTAAAAAATCGGAAATCAATATAAAATCACTTGAAAATGAAATTCTGATTTTAAAGGAGAATGAAAATGCTAGGAGAGAGAATTCTATTAAAAAGTGCACACAGTTGTTAAACGAAAATGAATATCTCAAAACACAAGTCCAACAGTTGTCAACGACTTTAGATAAATTTTCAAAAAGTGAAAAATCGTTGAATGTGCTATTAGGAAAGCAAACTGTTAATACGGTTAGACAAGGACTTGGATATAATTGTTCGAAAATTGTTGAAAGCAATATTAGTCAAGTTAATTCCATGTGCACAATTTGTAGAAAATATGGACACAATCACAATAATTGTTGGTATAGACCCAAACATGTGAAAACTATACCGATTTGGGTTCCAAAAGGCACAAATATAAAATCTCTCAAAGTTAAACAAATTTGGGTGCCGAAGGGAACAATTATAAATAGTTTTGGGTCTCCACAAAATTATTCTTATAATTATTCTGCCACTAACAACCATGGACCTATAAAAACAAATAGGTCACATAAATCTTTCATCGTGTAGGTGTGGTGGCAGGCTAAGGAACAACAATAGTGTTCTCTGGATTTTTTGGCTGTTCCAGAAACACAACGGGCGACAAAGCAAAGTTCCTTAGCCTAGTATAAAGGTGACAGAATCACAATGGACAACAACGAAAAATATCGTAAAGGTAAAACAGGTAATGGTATGTTTTAAACGATATATTTAATGTGATAATCTGCACCGTATTCTGAATTAAAATCAGCCAGTATTGAGATGATGAAAAGATGGTGATTTTGACTTTGACTTATTCAACATAGTTGGCCAATTATATTCTTATGCCAAAAATACTATAAAAATCTCTAGATTCTTTGAATTACTTCATATATATCATTTTGGATTAAAAATAGTGTTTTGTTGGATAATAATACATTTGGTTATAATTCGGTTAACTCTATATTCACGGTTTTCGATTATTTACACGGCTTCATTTCAAATTCAAAAGAATGTCATTTAAATTGTTGTTAAAATTGAATTTGAAAGTTTTGGTGCACACTTCATGTTTTGGTCTATAAAATTCAATTGATGATAATTTTTGAGTGAAAGAGAAATTCAGATGCAGATTACACTGGTAATCTAGTTGATAGAAAAATTACTAGTGAAACGTGATTTTTTTGTTGAGACATTTAGTAACTGCATCGTTTTTCAAAGAAAATATCTGCATATTTTTCATTTCAAATAATTTTCAAATAGCAGAAAAATTTCTTTTAAAACCCCCTGGAGAAAATCAATTTTTGACCATAGTTTCAGATTAGTCATTTTTGAAAAATTAATTTCATAATTATTTTTGAATCTGATTTTAAATGACTATTTTGACTAATCTGACTCCCTAATGTTTATCGAAAAGAAAAACAGTGATTGAAAAAGTGATGAGTGTTAATATTGATCAAATATTATGACTTGAGACGGTATAATTAATAAAAAATTTTAGAAATTTAAACAAGAGTTATAAAACTTTTTGTTGGTAAAAATTCCATGACCATCTCTATATCTATCATATTTCTAACAACCATCACTCATCAAAATTCTATATTGTTTGTCGATATGTGGTACTTTAAACAGGAATCGTTCGTTTTTCATTTTCACATTTTTAAAAAATAATAATAATTAATAATAATAATAAATACCAAAGTATTCACTCTCATTTAAAAGTCCTCACGGTTATGCATGGGTGAATTACTTGGAATTTGTTATGTGCTTCCATGCTCATTTAAAAGTCCTCACGGTTATGCATGTATGGAACGCATATCAAAAGTTGATTTTTTTTATAAACAAGTTGATTCTAATCCCATTTAAAAGTCCTCACGGTTATGCGTGGTTAGGAGATACTTGAATTTATTTATTTTTTTAAAAATAAAATTGGAATACTACTAATCTCATTTAAAAGTCCTAACGGTTATGCATGGTTAGTAGTTATTCAAATTCCTGATATAAATATACCACAAATAGACACAACTGTATGGTTTTATATGATGATATCATTCATATCATTCTAAAAGTGGAATATGCGCATAACAAAATATTTATGATTTTTGTTTGATTTTTTATTGAAATTTAATATTTATATTCAATTGAGTTTTAATGTTGGTTAATATCGATAACTTTATCTCTATTTTCTCTAACACTATTATTCTTTTGCTGATAACAAAAGGGGGAGAGAAAAGTTAAGATTTTGTCAAATAAAATCAAGCAAAGGTCAAATAATTTTCTATTTGCATCTAGGATCATTTGCATATTTTTATTTGTATGCATATATGTAGGGGGAGCTTTGTGTAGAGAGGAAGCATTTAAATAGGGGGAGCAATTAGATATATCTATGATCAAATACATTTAACATATTCAAAATCTTAAATATATGTTTGTTATCATCAAAAAGGGGAGATTGTTGAATATGCGCTTATATGATTTTTGTTTGATGATAATAAACATATATACATTCGTTTAAATGTATTTGTTAATATACTATTTTGTTTTCACAGATTAAATAAATATTTGTTGAATAAATTAAATAACACAGAATTTGAACTTAAACGAATATTTTATTCAAACAAATATTTATTACAATTTTGAATAGTATACAAATTCAAGCTCTCACTATTCACTATACAACTTTGATACAAATTCAATTACATCACTATTTTACATATCATCACCTCACTACATATCACTCACACTCGTATTTATCTTCAACTGCATTCCAATTTGAATCCAGCATCTGAGCAATCTGCAAAAATATTTACTAACGCAGTAAAATTGAAAATAAAATATTTTGCGATATAAAATAAAACGTGAATTTTTGAAAATAATTTTTGCCTCAGTTATTTGGGTTGTTCGTCATCATTTATATTTTAATTCATCATACACGAACAACTTGTGACATACACAGTGTATTACTGTATATGCCACAAGGCCGTGCACGCCGATATATACACTTGATTGATTTACAGGGATAGGTGAGCACAGGTCAAACCCAACTGAAAAACCGGGTTCAACTCACATGCAATACACCATGACACGAGCACAAGGTCAAACCCGAGTTTTTGTAACTGGATTCAACTCAAGCGCAAATCAAAAGTACACATGAATATGAAACTAAATAGTCAAGTTCAGTGGTCAAATGCAATAGGCCAAGAACCAGACAAATGCATGCAACAGCAGTGAAAGTGTTCAACACAAGGCAGTTAACATGTCAAAAATAGTTGCAACATGGATATCACAAGAAATGAAACACCAATCAGTAGCATGCTAATGAAGACTGCATCAAAATGCAAGCAGAAAAGTGCACAGCAACCATTAACTGCAACAAGTTGATATGCAAACTACAATAAGTTGATATGCAAATTAAGAAATGCTTAGTGTACAGCATACACATGAACTAAGCACAACTAGACCAAAGTACAACATCACACAATCAAACTACAACAGGCCAGAGGTGAAAACAATACACGACTGAAGTGATGAAGTGCATATAAACAACTGATACAAATGAATGAAGTGAATGCAAACAACTCGGCAATCAAATAACAGTGATGCAGTCAACATCTATTCAAGGCCAACACAAATTATAAGAGGATGCAGAATCAAGATGAACAATGCAATTTAACATGAGCAAGTGCAACTAAATGGAATGCACCAGTGATGAAAGCTACAAGAACACAAGGCATAGCAACTGCATAGGACTGCAACAACCAAATAGATGGAAACATATACCAGTGATACAAATGCAACACAGTGCAGAGGTCTAAACAGCACAATCAAACTAGGAATGTCCAGAACCAAGGCAAGACCAAGCTGCAGTATACAAGTAACAAGTACAAGTAGCATTCAATTTAAGTACTACAAGCATGGCCGTGCATGCGACAACAACAAAGACCAAGGCTAAAAATGTGCAGCATCAGTGAAGCCATAACATGATACAGGTGAACAGAAGTAACAAGTGCAGATTGGATGCATCAGTGGACATAAGCACAACACAAATCACCAATGTTCAAGACTAAGCAAATATGCCAACAACTAATACATCAGTACAGGAAGCAAGATGACCACAACACCAAGCTACAAACTCAGTGCAACAGAGCTACTCCAGACCAGGGCATATTGAAGCATGTTCATGGAAAACAGCAAATACAAACTGCTACAACACCAACTAAAGGACACAGCAGTATACAAGTACAAGCAACAGTTCGAACATGCCAAAGTCAAAGAGAAAGTCACGGGTAATCAAGGAAATCAATGTCGTGTTTCTAATCAAAGTCAAAATCGTGATGACCACGATATCAATTCGAAGCCGCGTCAACCAAGGAACGTGAAAGATACGAATTTGACAAAGTCGATTCAATCATCAATCGTTCAAGCATAATCATACGGCAGAGATAGAATAATTGACAAATTCAAATCATCAGAACGAACGAGAATATAGGTATTCGATTCCTATTTAAACACAATCATCATCGGCAATTTAAAATCCATCGAGTTCGAGCAAGGCAAAACCAGCAAAGAAAAAGGGAAAAGTACATACCGAAAACGCAGAACAAACTCGATCCAAATTGAAGAGCCGTGAACAAATCGAAGAGAATCAAAGCCTACTATTGAATCATATCAAGTGGCGACTTCAGTTTGCACAACCCTAGTTTGAATCGCAAGGAGCAAAAGCAAATTTGCAGAAGCCCTAATTCGCAAAGAGGAACGAAAGAGGATCGACCATATTTTCACAAGCAACAGGAAAAAGGAACGGAGCAACTAAAAGTCAAACGGGCTAAAGAAAAAGTGGACCGGCCTTGTTTATAAAAGGGCTTTTTATTTGAGGGTTTAAGTTTTAATTAGGGTTTTTATTTTTATTTTTCTGTTTAAATTTGTTTTTTAAATTTTAAACCGTTTTAATTTTTAGTCGTGTGACTAGGGGACAAGCTACGTGGCGTAGCTTGAGAATTCGCAACTCGGTAGTTGAGTTGTGGCAGGGTTTTGAGCGTAGAGTTAGATTAGTCAATACCGGGTATAGAGAGTTTACGTGTGTAAGCGAGGGACTATCTAATTTCTAGTAGAAACCTTAGGGGCATCACGTAGGCAGGGTTTTGCCGAAGCTGGGTAAATTCTGTGTTGTTCTGTTTTATTCTGTTATTTATATTCTGCGATATCTGTGCTGCTATTCTGTGATCTGAATTGAAATTAATTTATAAGCTTCCGCGATTAATTTTAATAATTTATACCATCACCCTATTCACCCCCCCTCTAGGGTGAAATCGATCCTACAGTTCGAACGAGGCTTCTATGATGGGTTCGAGTGAGGCTCCATGGATGGGTTCGAACATGGCCTTATGGATGGGTTCG
This sequence comes from Allium cepa, assembly GCA_030765085.1. Classification (NCBI taxonomy): domain Eukaryota; kingdom Viridiplantae; phylum Streptophyta; class Magnoliopsida; order Asparagales; family Amaryllidaceae; genus Allium; species Allium cepa. Next base: position 418,210,970 of record CM060939.1, read on the forward strand.
AATGAAGCTCTGTCGATGGGTTCGAACAACTGATGCTCGATGGATTCGAAGGTGATGGAGTCGAAACCGAGGCGCGTTGATGGGTTCGAAGTAGATGGATTCGAAGGTGATCGGTTCGAACCATTGATCAGCCATCGGTTCGAAACTTTGTCTTTCCCTCCGAATTGAATCGATCATAACTCGAGCATATGAACTCGGATTGACTTGAAATTTGAGATGCTGGCTTCTATGGTCTTTCTTGTTGTGTCCGGTCAATTGTAGCTCAATTTGGACTAGGACAAAATTCAGCGATATCCATAGCAAAACGAAGCATGACCAATCTCTGATACGAACTATTCTCCGTTTTTCGATCGATCTTTTGGTATCGCGGCTTTGCCAAAAAGCGGGATGACATTTTGCCCCCCAAAGTACGTCTTGTGGGAACATGACTTGCTTTGAATAGCTACAACTTCTCTCCGAACAATCATTGCTCTCTTTTTGTTGAGACTCGTATTCTGTATTGCTGCAACCTCGCGTTGATATGATTGATTGCTGTATAATAGCGCTTAGCCGTTGGTTGTTGCATTTGTAACAAGATAAGTGTTTGATCCGTGCGAATGCTTAGAATCGAATGTTAGTTCGATATATATGCACATATGCTAGTTTGATCTTTGTTAGCGTCGTGTGTCTACAAGTCATTGTTAGCTTTGTTTGCTATTGAATTTCGTATCGTTCTCTCCTAAACCGATTTTGAAATTTGAATTGAGAAAACGCTTGATGGTTGTTTTGGAAGGTTCCTTCGCATCGATCCTCTCCTGAACCGATGTAGAAGGTTGAAGGAAACGACTCTGCGTTGCGTGAATGTGATATTTCGAACCGATGTGTTGGAGCATTGATGGGTTCGAAATCTACATTCGTATGGATGGAGTATACTTGTGTTGCGATGGGTTCGAAACTGACATTCGAACCGATGTGAAAGGATGGATTCGAACTAGCAGTTCGTTTCGGTAAGTTATGGATGGATACGAAGTCGTTGATGTGAACAAGGGCTTCGAATCGATGCGCCCACCGTTTGTTTCGCATCGATGCAGCTCGTCACTCTGCTGTGCGCTTCGCACCTGGTGAAATATGAGGTGAACTTCGAATCGATAGGGCCTTAGGCGGATGGTTTCGAAGGCTGACTTCGAATCGATATGGCATTTGACCGGTTGCGACCGGTTGGGTTAACTGGGATACGAAGCGACCCGGTCACATCCCAAGCTTCATATAAATAGCAGAGGGTTTCACTTTTTTCATTTTTTACTTTTAACTCTCGCCTTGCTTTCACTGTGCATTGCATCGTCTTGAAGCTTCAAAGGAGAAAACACTGCGTCACGTATTCGAACCAATCCAGATCCACGACCTCAACTCCTCGAATCCATCACATAAACTAGGTAATTAGCCTCGAATCCAAACGGCAAAGTTACTTCGAACCTATCTCATCTTCATCGATTGTTCACTTCAGTGATTGGCAAAACCAGATCTGGTTTGGGAGGGCTTCGAACCGATGCGTGGATTTGAGTTCGAATCGATGATGGCGGCATCATTTTTCTTGGATTTCGTATCGATCTCTTGGATGACCTTATAGGGGTGACACAGTTCGCACCGATTGATGGATTCGATGGGTCCATTCGAATCGATGGTTTCGAAACCATCAGCCATCGGTTCGAAGTTCTCGACTTTGCATCGATACGAAGGGCATCGATTCGAACGTGATTGATGTGAAGTTGAGGGTTTGCTTATCGGTTCGAACCAGTTAACCAAGGTTGGATTCGAAGTCCTCTTTCATTGATCGATTCGAGTGCGCCTTTCTGCATCGATTCGAAGTGACGTTGGCATGGGTTCGAATGAGCTCCCTTCGTTTGGTTCGAACCCTCTATGATGGATACCAAAGTTTGACATTTTCTAAGCATAATTCCGACGAGCTTCATCTTTGCATATTTGGACATATTAAACTGCATACTTGACCACCTTTCGAAGCTCGTCGATGGAACAATAACGACTTCTATTCAAGTCAAATTTCCATCATACAAACGGTTCAACGATGACGGTTAGCGATGACGGTCATTGTAACTGGACTTCGTAGCTTTGTCGTTTGCATATTTTCTTTAACTCCGCGATATTTATTCAAGTAATGCATGGCACTGCACAACATACGTTCATACACTTTACACTGGGGAACACACGGGTTCTTTGTCGTCTAACGATGGTTTCTCATGAGTTAGCTAGTTATGGAACCTTCAAGTTCGCAACAGCAAGAGGTTCAAAGCACAGCTGCTCCGAGATTAGAAGTTCCAAATATTGAACCTAAGATCATTGGTCCGGCCTCGGACGAACTTCCCAATGCGTCTTTCATTGCCAATCCGTCGGATTCCGTTCAATCGAATATTTCTGAAGACATGTTAGGGAGAATATGCTTGAGGCACGGTCTGTCACTGGATGACGTGTTATTGCCAGGGCCGAATGATAGACCACACAACCCGCCAGAGGGATATACAGCGTTTAACCGCCACGCGTGCGCGGCCGGGACACTTCCTCCGTTCAACGAGTATATAAGGGAAGTGTTGTCTTTTTTGGGGATCGCTCCGTCTCAACTACACCCAAACGGATATGCGTCCGTGAACAGTTTATTCATCGTCTTCATGGAGTACCTTCATAGACCGCCGATCCCGACCGAGATCAGATATCTACTTAACTTCAAAACTCGAGGCGATTATCCTTCCTTCACATTTCTGGAAGCGGTGAGGAACTGTCAAGTGGTTACTGGGTCCTGGACCAGGTTGAATTACTATAGGACGGAATGGTTCTATGTCAGGTGTCCTCCGGGGTTTGCCCGGCGATGGTTATTCAGACGTGAGTGTACCTGAGTTATTAAGTAATTTCTAAGACAATTGCGGTCGAAGCGAAACTTATGTTCTTTCTCTTTTCACAGCGACGATTCAGCGACCTGAGGGCAAGCGCTTTAAGGAGATGGTGCGGGTACTCCGGGGAGTCCCGAGTGGAGATAGGGATATTGAGCTGCTCTTGATGGATAGGAATCTCCGGACCTACGGATTGATTGAACGGGGGCAGAGCATACTGTTTGACGGGGCACTAAGGATTGCTTCGAAGAAGCGAGTCAAATACAAGAAGCCCAAAGTTATCATAGCCGAGGAGGCTGATTCTGAAAGAACTCATACTGACGATGAGCCGTTGTTGGAGCCTACAGACATGACTCACGATGTTGAAGAGCAAAGAAAAGGCAAGGCAGCCGTCGTCACGTCAACTAAGAAGGGGAGATGGAAATCGGTTGTCACGGCCCGATCATCTCCCGGAGTTAGAATTTCTGAGATGTCTCCTCCGCGAACTGAAAGTCTTTACGAAGGGCTTACCGACCTTCCAATCCCGGATGATGTGTCTTTTCAACATGACGCCGGGTTGGAGGAGTTCCATCGTACTCTAGATTTGAGCGAGCCTTTTATTACTAGCTCGGTCGACACTTCTGGTTGGTCGAGGGAAATACATATTCATACACATTTCACGACACTACATAGCCCCGAGTCCTAGGTCATCGGTTTCGAGAAACCACTAACTTTATTCTCACTTCGCTTTGCAGATATTATGACTGGACGCGGTTCGATGCTAGGGAGCCTACGACATGTTCGCAAATCTTCCTCATACTACGAGTCACAACGGAGAGAAGGAGACAGGGGTTACGATCGCAAGTACTTCGGGTACTCTGGCCAAGAACGGAGAGATAGGGATTACAGACATCGGTCTCGATCACGCACTCCTCCTTCAAGAGTTCCTGTACAACCTCTTGTCCATGTTTCTTGTCCTTCTGATTCCTCACACTACCAGTCGGCCTCTCAATCTTCTAAGCATGATTCTCGCCATCCCAGATCTGAGGCAATGTCTCCAGTAGTTGCGGAACAACCTCCTACAGAAATTTCAGAGGAAGGAGCAATCAGACTTGCTCAACTGAAGAAGGACTTTCCAAATATTTGCTTTGATAACTACATCTTTCCTCTTCACTTGAAAAGAATCCCGCCGGAGGCCGAGCAGACGGCGCACGATTATGTGCATGACTTTTATGCCCAATATAGGGTGTGGTACAAGGCGGCCGAGAGAGCGTCGACACTGGCCTTTGAGCGTTGGGCCACCATCGAGAAATTGCAGGCTGAGTTGGCTCAAAAGAGCCGTATTATTGATGTGCTAAACACTGAAGCCGAACCTTCTCGGAAATCCGAAATGGAGGCTATTAAAAAGGCTAACGAAGCCCAAGCAACGATGGATAGGATGAAACGTGAGCACTATGCCACGGTAGAGGACATGGGCCATCGAAACACCCTGGTCACTGCTGAGAGGGACGCAGCCCTGAAGGAGTTGAACGAGCTTAAGTCCAAATTCGCCGAAATCGCCAAGAATAGGGACGATGCGAATAATGCAGCCCAGGAGGCGTGTGAACAAGCCGTGATTCTCCGGGCTGAACGGGATGCAGCAGTAGCTAAGGTCCAGGCGGTTGAGACGGAGGTTGAGGAGAAAGTTCATCAAGCGGAGGCCAGGCTGGAGGCCGATATTGAAGATTTTCTCATCACTTACAATGCCAACGTGTTGAGACACCGAAATTTGGCCTGGCTCCAAGATTACCCGGTGCACCTCCGCAACGCTTGGGATCGATTGGTTGAGAAAGAAGAGGAAGCACATCCGGATGAATCGGTCGACCGATTTGAACTTGAAAACCGGTTGTTGAATGATGATGAGAAGAAGATCCTCCATGATGCTATTATTGCTCAAGAAAAGGAGATGATCGGTGGTCGATCTCTGGAGGTTGGAGAGGGGTCAGGTATCGAGCATCACGCTATTGTTACTGAAGTCACCGCTCCACCTTCGGTAGTGCCTGTATCTGTGGTCGGTACACAACCTGTTCCTGCTTATGACCCAGAACAGCCGCGGTTATCTCCTATTCAGGAGCATACTTCTGAGGCCACTCAGTCGTTCGCAAGTCAAACTGGGGAAGGTATTCCGAACTTATCTCAAGTGTTTCCCAAATAGAGAGTTTGTTCTGAAGCAGTTACTGATAACCTCTTCTTATCTTTGTTTAGTGACTGGAGTTGCTTCGATCGCCGTGACCCAAGAATCAAGCAAAGGGGTTAAGGCCATTACCACTGAGACTACTGTTGTAACTGCAGTATCAACCGAGGCAGCGCAGGGGAGCGGATTATCTCTTGAGGAACAAATGGTGAGCGAGCTGCTCGGTGAGCAGGGTGGCTTCTCCACAAATCTGTCGTTCATCATTAGTGACCTGCCACCGACCGCTAGCTCTTCAATGCAGACTGCGGATGCCCCCAGCCAAGCCCAGACGATTCGTGATGAAGAGATCCTGGCCGAGATTCAAGCTGAATTAGAAGCTGCGGGGCAAAGCGGTAGTGTTGGTGGTGGCACTATTCCATCTTCCGTTGCGGGTCCGGTCCCTCCTACCCCTCCGGCAGGGAGCCTTCATTTAGATTCGAGCTCTGAGGAGTACATTGACATTATGCCCCCTGCTGGAGAGCAGCCACCGGAGAGGAGGCCGTCAAAACAAAGGATTTATGTTCCTATCGATTTTGATGACGAACCGCTGATAAGGAAGCCAAGAAAGAAGGAATAGATCGGCCACTGAAGCAGATATTTTGGTAAATAGGAACTTGTTTTCGTTTTTTGTTAGTAGGTCGTGTATAGATGCAGGTTCGGCCCCTGCTAGTAAGGATTCTTTTTTGGGAGAACTTATTCGCATGTAAGTCCTTGTCTTCAGTTAGTTGAAATAAAATTTAGTTTCTTTGTTTAAACTCTCGTTTCTTTTGTGCTTAAGTGTTTGTAGTGTTCTGTTTTCAGTCCGGTGCACTTGTGGTGTTTTTTACCATCAAGTAGAGTTCGTTTTTTATTTGCCAAGTCTGGGAATCTTGGTCGCAAGTTGTAATCGATGAGTAATCGAACTTCGGACATTGTATCACTTTGGTTAGCGATTAACACTTAGCTTTTTTGCCCCCTAGTCTCGGGGAATAGCATTTGCGCTCCGGTGGTTGACTGCGTTTATTGCAAACCTTAAGCACATGTCCACATTCTGGGGACTTAGGATAATTTGTAATCGATAACTTGGTTCGCACTATGGGAATTTGAGAGTCATCGACGTTCATAGTACGGTTCGCGCTCCGGGAACCTGGAATTGATGTTTATACTCCATTCCACGTTCTGGGAACTTGGAGTTAGTGTCGATATTTCAGTTCGCACTCCGGGAACTTCGACTTGGTATTTACGCTCCAATTCACACCCTAGGAACTCGGAGATAACATGTATGCTTGGGTTCGCGCTCCGGGAACCTGTAATCCATATTTGTGCTCCGATTCACACTCTAGGAAGTCGGAGTTAGTCGTTGGATGGTCAGTCACATCTATTTGGGCTTTCAGGAATTCGTTCATACTCTGAGAACGATGGATTCGATGTTTATACTCCAATTCGCACTCTGGGAATTTGGAGTCCGTTCACACTCTGGGAACGATTTATTGGATGTTTATACTCTAATTCACTCTCTGGGAAGTTGGAGCCCGTTCGTACTCCGGGAACGAATTGTTTAATGTTTATACTCCAATTCACGCTCTGGGAAGTTGGAGTCTGTTCGCGCTCTGGGAACGAATTGTTTAATGTTTATACTCCAATTCACGCTCTGGGAAGTTGGAGTCCGTTCACGCTCTGGGAACGAATTGTTGAATGTTTATACTCCAATTCACACTCTGGGAAGTTGGAGTCCGTTCACGCTCTGGGAACGAATTATTGAATGTCTATACTCCAATTCACACTCTGGGAAGTTGGAGTCCGTTCACGCTCTAGGAACGAATTATTGAATGTTTATACTCCAATTTACACTCTGGGAAGTTGGAGTCCATTCACGCTCTGGGAACGAATTATTGAATGTTTATACTCCAATTCACACTCTGGGAAGTTGGAGTCCGTTCACGCTCTGGGAACGAATTATTGAATGGACTGTCGTGTGTTGTTCCAATTCAGCATTTGACGTGACGGCTTGCCCTCGAGCTGGGGTTTCACTTAGTGAGTGGTCGGTCGTATCACAGTCACTCGCTATTTGAATAAATTCCATTGTTTGATGGAACTTAGCTCTTCGTGTGTCGTGATTGTTGAACGTTGCATTCGGTGAATCACAGCTCTAGCTTGAAGAGATAGTATTTTATTGCTGAAACAAGAAAATATGGCAAAGTCGGTGCCTTATTACAAATTCTAATTTCAGAATGTAAAGGAAACTGCAAAATATTCATAAATTGAAGGAGCCTGTCATCTGTGACAGTGACGAGGATCTTCGTCGTTCCAAGCTCCTGAGTAAGTAGGTCCGCCACTGATGGCGTTTATCACCAATCTTCCACGGGGACAAGTCGAGTCCTCCTGTCTCGGTCGATTGGGTTCATTGTTTTGGATTGATGGGCCCGCTTCTCTGGGCTGCGGTGTCCGCACAAACTGTTCCAGCTTCCTTTCTCTGATCAGTTTTTCAACGAGGTCTTGTAAGTGGCGACACTCGTTTGTATTGTGCCCGTAGCTTTCATGGAACCTGCAAAACTTTCCAGTTTGGATTTGTCTTTCTGACGACGGCCTTGGTACAGGCTTTTGATATTGAATTATTCCACAGGTTTGTAAGTACAAGTCCTCTAGTGATGTATTTAGAGGAGTGTAACTGTCAAACATTGGATTCTTGCGCTGTGGGCCACGAGTTTGATCTTGTTTCTTAATTTGATTCACGCTTTCTCTTCGCCGAGCTTGTTTATTTTTAATGTTCAACTGAACTTTTCCGGAGCTCTCACCGGACTATTTCATTGCAACATTGCTGTTGATCCCTTCCGCGCTTGATCCTGCATCAGTTTGTTTCCTAGACTGTTTCGCGTCTTCCCGTCTCAGGAATTGAGCTGCTTTGGCATGGAAACGGTCCAATGATGCAGGTGGTTTCCCAGCTAGCCAGTTGCCAAATTTAGAATCGGGGTCGATCCCCTTAGTCAATGCCATAAGGATGGAGTTATCGTTCGGATTACTAATCTCCGCGCATGCAGTATGGAATCTCTCTAAGTAGTGTCTGAGCGTCTCTCCGGGAGCTTGCGTGACACTAGATAGAGTGTTGACATCTTTTGGCCTTGCGACGTGCATGTGGAATTGCTCAACGAATTTTGTGGCTAACTGATCGAAGGAAGAGATGGATCGAGGTGGTAGTCGGGTGAACCACACGGTAGCGATGCCCCCCAAGGATATGGGGAAACTACGATATTTCACTGCATCGTCAGCCCTGGCAGCAGTCATCGACCATTCATATTTTAGAATATGTTGGTTGGGGTCGGAGTTTCCCTCGTACATGGGTAGAGTGGGCATTCGGAATCGACGTGGGGGTTCAACAATAAGAATATCGTCCGTAAAGGGAGTATGACTTCGGGAAACTCCCCAATCGTCGTTTGTGAATCCCTGACTCTCACGGATCATTTGACGTATCATAGTTGAAAGATCCGGCATTTGCGCCGGAGTATGATCATGTCCCATACTTTGGGTTTGAACCGGATATCGTCGACGGTCCAAGTCTCGTCTTCTTGGCTCGTAGTCCTCTGGGACGTATGGTTCAAGAGTATGCCCGGTATGACGACGGTCCAGGTCCGACTGATCTTGGGCGTCGACCCCTGGTTCAGCCACAACGTTAGTGGTGCGGTATTCTGCGGCGTGGTGAGGAACGACACCTCCTTGGGAGGAGGGTCCGGTTTGGAAACTCGCTGACGGACCAACTCTTATTTGTCCAACGGTCAATGTCGGTTGGTTTCCAACGGGTGGCATACGACTCCCATCTAGCCGGGGTCGTGGAGGCCGGTTATGATAATCATAGGATGAAGAACTTTCGCTGGATGAGCGAGAAGCATGGCCCCTCATGGATCTCTTTCGTTTCTGGCAATCCAGCTTGTTGATTAGCTCAGCGTTAGCGCGTAGCTGTTCTTCTAGTTGTCACCGACTATGGGTCAGCTCTTGGAGTAACAACTGCAACTCTTGTCGGGTGACCGGTCCCGACGGTTCCGATTGCCCAGCGGCATCTTGATTAGATGAAGGTAGAGGGGCAGGATTCTGTCTATCCTATTCTTCTTGATTGACAGCGTTTGAGGTGGTCCTTGTGCTAACCATCTTGATAGTTGAATTCCTTTCCTAGACTTTATGCAAATCTGAATAGAAGGGAAGGAAGTTGGATTTAATGATCTGGATCTCTCTCTTAGATTTATTCAATCCGGTATCGATGACAGATCCAATGAGCAGGAGAAAAGCTGGGTTTTCTCAGTGAAAGCACCAAAGTGTTTGTGTCAAAATTGGGCACAACACTCTTCGGGAGTTGTTGAAGAGATAATAATGAAGAATGTAAATTAAAAACAGATATTATCTAACAAAAACTCCAACCAACAGTAAAGTAAATGCGTAGACAAGCGATTTATAGTGGTTCGGCGTGTTGCCTACGTCCAATGTGAAGTGTTTTGATGTTTTATTGATTCTCTTTCAATGATTACAAGTTGTTGCAGCAATCAACAGCAAGTTACAACTGGAAATTCGAAATCAACAACGAAATTATGATGTAGGACGATGTAGATCTTGATCCGGCAGAGTCTGGACGCTTGAGAGTCAAAAGGTCCCTTTTCTGCTGGCTCTGGGGCTCTATTTATAGGCGTAGGCTGCTGATATTTCGCTGAAACTCGGGAGACCACTTCTGGCACGTGAGGGGGCCCACACGCCTGGTCTCAGGAAGTTTGGGTCCACTTTGGCATTGGTTCGAACTCCATTCGAATCGATCAAGAATTCGTCCAATCGAGGTGAAATTTGGCGTGGACACTCTTCGACATGAATGCAAGCTTCTGTGAAAATTTCGTGACATTTGGATTAGTGGATTGAGAGATATGATGGATTCGAAATGGGTTCACTGCGTGGCTGTTTGGTTCGAAACCATGCATTCGAATCGATGGTTTCGAAACCATGGTGGCACGTGGCTTCGTGGTGACGTGGAGCGCAAACTTCAAATCGACCCGGTCTTTACTTCGAGTTGACCGCTTCGACTCCATGTATCTCGGCGCATTCGAACCGATGAAAGACACGTCACCATGGTTAGTTGACCCAGTGGGTTCGAATGAAGCTTCACAGGTGGGTTCGAATAAGGCCTCTGTGATGGGTTCGAACAAGGCTTCTGTGATGGGTTCGAATAAGGCTTCTGTGATTGGTTCGAACGAGGCTTCTATGATGGGTTCGAGTGAGGCTCCATGGATGGGTTCGAACATGGCCTTATGGATGGGTTCGAATGAATCTCTGTCGATGGGTTCGAACAACTGATGCTCGATGGATTCGAAGATGATGGAGTCGAAACCGAGGCGCGTTGATGGGTTCAAAGTAGATGGATTCGAAGGTGATCGGTTCGAACAATTGATCATCCATCGGTTCGAAACTTTGGTCTTTCCTTCCAAATTGAATCATCATAACTCGAGCATATGAACTCGGATTGACTTGAAATTTGAGATGATGGCTTCTATGGTCTTTGTTGTCGTGTCATGTCAATTGTAGCTCAATCTGGACTCGGACAAAATTCAGCGATATCCATAGCAAAACGAAGCATGACCAATCTCTGATACGAACTATTCTCCTTTTTTCGATCGATCTTTTGGTATCGCGGCTTTGCCAAAAAGCGGGATAACATATATATTGTAATTTGAGATTTTTTTTAAAATTTAATATGGAAATCAATAAATTTAATGTTAGAATGTTTCTGTTTGAAATGTGTATATATATTTGTATATATATATTTGAAATAGGAATTTTATTTAACCTGAATTTAATAAGAGTTTTCAAACTTGAATATACTTTGTTTTGAAATTTGAAATGATAATTTGATTTAATGTCTTTGAAATGGTATTTGAAATTTAAATTTTAAATAATAAAGTTAATTTCTTATTTTATGAACATATATTTTAGCTTTTGTTTTTAATAAGATAAAAATTGTTTTAAAAATCTATGTAAAGAGTTAAACTAAGTTTCTCAATTTATAAACAAATGATAAAGTAAAATTGATTAAAATATAAGTTATTTAAAATGCCTATACGAATTGGTTTTTAAGATAATGAAAGCCTAAAGTTTATTTGTATATGATGAAAACATTTTTATCTAACATTACATAAACATACATATAAGGCTTAAATAAATTATTAAAAGATAAAAGAACATTTGTAAAACATTAATAAAACATTTAAATAACACTTATAAAACACATGTAAGAATATTAATGTACGTTAAGAACACTTGTAATCATATATGTATAGGTGTAAGCTAATTAGAATATAAGATAGACAAATGTCACTCTCTTGTAAATTTAATTCAAAATTTAATTGTAAAATACAAATGAGTTTCATTTTCAGAAAAAAGAATTCCTTTTACTCTCTTCTGCAACAAGATTAATACAAAACTGAAAAGGAAAATGTAAACAAAAACAAATCAAAGATGAATACAAATCTGTAAATCTGGATATTCAAATCAAATGCAAGATCACCTTCAAAATTATCAAGCAACTCGGAAATCAACTGCAAGTAGATTGATTTCATCATGCAAGCTGGAAATTAATCATCATTTCAACATGCAGTGGAATTCAATAAGCCTGTAAACAAATTTGATTCTCTGTCTTCTGCTTTATACAGGTGAGTAAATAAAATTTTAAAAACAGTTTTAAATTTTAAATTTCCTCTTGTTCTTATATATGGAATCTTGATGAATTGATTGGATTCTTGAATTTAAATTGTTGCATGATTGAGTATGAGGAATTGAGGATATTGAGATGCCTGTAATCATAAACGTGCTCTGTAAACCATAACAGGTTTTCAAATAAATTCAATAACTTGGATTTGAATTCGAATCTGCTTATGATTTGTTTACAAATGTTGTTTGTAATCTTATAAGCTATTATCTAAAAATAATTTCAAGATTTTATATTGAATAATTTATTATAAATAGTTAAATTTACAGTGCATGTCAAATTTGGTCAGAAATTCATGAATTCAATTTTTAATTTTTGGATTCATAATTGAATTGCAAATGGAAAATGATGATTTTTAGTACTTGAATCACAATTTTTAATGTGGGAATTAGTGAGCATTTTGGGATTTAATGATTTGGGGTTTTCGGCCAAATCACGGCAAACCACGGCGAATTGGACATCGCCGTTGAACTCGAAGGTGAAGGGGGCTTCAGTGTTCATGCGAAAAATGCTTCATGAATTTTTAATTGAGTGGGATGGCCGATAATAGAGGAGTTAGGGTTTATTTACCTGTTTTTGGCCGATGAGTTCATCGTGGTTTCACGGTGTCGTAGGGATACTGGAGGTTATCGCAAGCATTGCCGAAGGTCTAGGGGATTGTGGGGAAGCTACGGTGGTGGCGGCGTGGTCTCTGGTGAAGGAAATGGTCGGCGGTGGTTGATTTTGATGATGGGTGGGTTTCGAGCATTTTGAGTTGAAGTACTAAAATTTGTTTCTCGATCGTATTTTAATTTCTGCGTTGCATTCGTTGACGACGAAGTTGAAGTCGACTTGTTGAGGGCCAGCGTGGGGTTCGCCAGCAATTGGTGTGGTCGTGCACGTAAACGTGCACAAATTTGGATGTCGGAGACATTGCGTGCTTCAGTTTTTGGATGGGGAGTGGGAGAAGAAGGTGGGGACTCGAAGTATATCTCGTGTTTGTTGTGGGTAGGGCTCGAAGCAAGGTAAGGTTAGGGGAAACCCGGGGATTGTCGCGTGATATTCTGAGATTAGCTCGAGTTGTGTTGAGCGCATTTTGGGCAGGAATTTTAGTTTGGGTTTTGTCTGATGGTTTGTATATTGCAGTTATGTTAAAGGGTTGGAAACAAAGGAACTGGTTTTGGAAAAGATTTATAATAAAAGTTGAATTAGTTTTACTCATAAAACTATTTGGTTTCAAAATAAATTTTAAACAAGCTTTATATATATTAAAATATGATTGTTTTTAAATAAAAGAAATGGATATTTTTGAAATAAAGCTTGTAATTAATCTTATTTAATATTCTTGGGAAGTTTAAAGATTTAAAAGATCAATTTTAAAATAGGTTTAATTATAATTGATTTCTAAACGTTATGGTTTAGAATTTGATAATCAATGGAAATAAAGATTTATCTTATGTAAATTGGAATTTTGATTTAAATTAAAGATAATTAAATTTGGAAAGGTAATTTAGATAATTAAATTATTAACCATTTTAAAGTTATTGGTTAATATAAATGTGTTAATTAAGATAATGGTTTCTTGTTTAAGAATCTTTTAATATAGTAAATTAAAGAATCATTTAATTAATTTTAAATGATTAAGTTAAATAGTTAATTAAGTAATTAACTTGTGATTAATTAAGATAATCACTTTGGATTAATCTAATATAATTACTTAGGGAAGTAATTAAAGTAATTAAGTGATTAATTACTAAAGGTAATTAAGTAAAGGATAATTACTTTATTAAAAGTAATTAAGTAATGTGATTAAGAGTTAATCACTTTAGTTATTAATTAAAGAATTAATTAATAATTAATTAAAGGTTTAAATTATTTGATTAATGATTAATGAATAAAAGGATTAAGAGTAATTAATTAAGTGATTAATTACATGTTAAAGTAATTAATTAAGAAAAAATTTAATTAATGAAGTAATCATTAATTAATGAAAATGATTAATTAATTATTAATTTATAATTTAAAAATAATTAGTTCATAATTAAGCTTTAATTACTAAATGTAATTAAAGTAATTAATCAAGGTGATTAATTAAAAGTAATTAATTAAGTTTAATTAATTAAGAGTAATTAATTAAGTGTGATTAATTAAAAGTAATTAATCAGGTATAATTAATTAAGGAATAATGAAGAAATAATTATCAGGATAATTAAGAAATAATTATCAGAATAATTAAAGAATAGTTAATCAAGTATGATTAATTTTAGAAGGTAATTAAGATTAAGTGATGTTAGTTAATTAATTAATTTGTAATTAACTAATGAATAGTAAAATGGATTGAAGATAATCCAAGTATTTAATTTAAGGATTAATTAAATTAATCAAGTTTGAATCAAACTTGTTTATGAATGATTAATGATTGGATGATATATATCATTGGATGAGTAATGATATTGGTTGTTGTTGGATGACATTGATTGATATGTGATGATGTGAATATGTTATATCTGAGATGTGATATGCTGCTTTGTGATATGTATAGATGCATGTGATAATAGATGAATATCTATCTGTGTTGTGAATACATCCATTTATGTTAAGTGATATTTTCTGAAATATCTATTGTTTAAATCCCTTAAGTATAACTTGGACATTAAAATGGCGTTTGGTTTCGATGAGACCGGGATCGGGTTTCCATATTTGGATATCCGAAAACCACATCGATTCCAATTAAACGTTAGGTCGTTAATCCAAGTGGAGCAAGTGAAGACTCGAGGTGTAAGGGCTATACGTCAGTATAACTCTGTGGGTGATTCCATAATGAGCTTGACGGAATAGTGCTTATAGATTCGAGATGGAGGTTCTAGAGTGCAAGGGCTATGGTCGTTGACTCTGAGGGTGATTCCAAAATGAGTGCAACGAGATAGTGCCTTCGGTTTCGTTCGAACCCGAAACGAACTTGTATGGATTGAATGCTTTCAGCACATCGTCAGGAGGACGATGAGAATTCTAAGATAATTGGTCCTATAAAGGTAATCGCAGCCTCAAGCCTCATCAACCAGGAATGGCTAAAACAGGGGAGGTACAGCAAGGCTTCGTGGGTCACTCCCATTGGAGAGCAAGATACATCCCTGTCTAGAAGTCCCTTTATATTTCGGCTGTGTGGGCAGTTGGTCTGCAGCCAACTGCGAGGTGGTCTTGTTCGGGACTGTTCAGTAAGGAATGGTCCCGGTCTTGTGTTGCAGGGGAGTTAGGGTGGCTCCTCGGTACAGTGATCTAGGCCACGTACTGTGACGGGCGGTACCCCAGTAGCCCTGCCATTGTTGGAAACCCATTTTCCCTACGAGACCCTACGATTTTGTTTGTATTACCCACTTTTGTGGCTAGTAGTTGGAATTTAATAGATGTAACAATTTCGGCTATTTCATATTTATTTGAAAACCCTAGACACTATTATAATATCACTGGATTTCCTATCAAATGTTTTGGTTAGCGTAAGGTAAAAACTTTTCCATGTTTATGTGTGGGAAGTCTTACGTGATACCTTTTCTTTTCAAAGGTTTTTCTAAAGTTAAGCAATCTTAAACCATTTACTCACACCAGACCCCTGTCTGACCCGAGTGTTTATTTTCTGTTTTATTAAACTCTTGGGTACTCATATTATATATGAGTAGTCAAGTGATTCAGGTTATCTCTTGACGAAATTTGGAGGAGCTATGGAGCAGGATGCTTCAGCGTGTAGATATATGGTTAGAGTTTCCGCTGTGTATTATTCTGTGTTGATGTCTTGTATTGTATATTAGACAGAAGTGATATAACTGTCTAAATTGAGATATATAGTTGTGTACTCTGATGTATATGATACTATGTATATGTTATATATTATATTTAAATCGTTCCGCTGTGAGATTCTGATGTGTTGTTTTCTTTTTCTTCTCTTTCTTTTCTTCTTCTATCCCTTTCTTTCTTAATTAGTGATGCGATTTTCCGGGAGTGGAAAGTCGAGTCGCTACATTCTTGGTGGATCATGCAAACATTGAAAAGGCCCTTTCCTACTATAAAACTGAATGGACTAAGGAGCCGACAGCGGAGCATCTTCCCCTTCTACTTCCTGTATACTTCTCCACGACAAGATGATAAGGATGTGGGGTCTAAGGAGACTAAGGCCACCTCAACTTCTCATGTTCATGTAATTACCTAAACTCTTGTAAATGACCTCGCCTTTTCTTATGTAATGAAAATACCTTTATTTTTCAAATTTTGTTGTGGCCAATTTCTTTAATTTGCCTGTTTCTTTTTTGTTACTACATGAAAAATGGCAATGTTATTTTTGTTCCCTTGTTCTTTATAGTTTTCTAAGGAAGTAATATTTACTAAACTTCTAAAGGAAAGCATGAAAAAACATCAAACTCGAACCGTAGATTGTCTCGGTCTTAGTTCGTCGACAATTTGCAAGCGTGAAAAGGAGTTAGATGAGTCGTTCATGCAACTTAGAGAGAAAAGGATTACTTTTCAAAATTGACCAAATAGTTAAAGAGAAAGAAGGGCTTAGTGATTTTGTACTACACCGATAGTGATATACCTTAGAGAGTGGTTCCTTCCCACCTGATAACCCTTACTTGGAGTGGTTTAGGCTTAGGCTTGGTAATCTAGATAAGGAATGAGCACCGTGTACTATTATTACTTTTGTATGCAAACTAGTTACATTATATATATATATATATATATATATATATATATATATATATATAAAGTTGGTCTTTATATGATATGTTGTAACAACCCACACCCTAGTGGGCATTGATTTTCGCTAAATCAAAAACCCAATTTCACCGAAGTATGGACCTCTGGTTTGATATCCTACAAATAGACAAAAAAATGACATATCAAAGCACTATAGATATAACTCATTGTGGAAAGAAAATATAACAAGTCACATAATTACTGACCAAGATTGACACTTCAAATAGTTAGTGTCCTTACATGCATCAAGCATGGATAGGGAACCCATCCTTCTATTGTTCCAACCTTATACCAGCACCTGTTATTCTAACATATCTGTGGGTGGTAATGAGGATGAGGTTAGAACAATGTTTTGATAACTGATAATTTATTCTTGTACGTAACACTAATTTATGCCGATTGCTTTTTATCTCTTGTCATGTCTTTTCATCTTCAGTTAGTCATCTCAAGTTTGCGTACACGTACGATTCATCCCATCCACCCATAGCAGACTATAGCTATACACACACACACATATACGTACATACATATGTATATATGCATACATATTTACACATATACATATATATAAGTATGTGTGTGTATAAGTACCATGGTCCACCATTGGACCAAAATACTATCCCTGCTAGTATCCTTTAACTCAACACCCCATCAAGATCCATCCCCTCGCTGTATCACACTCTCGTTGCTGCGCATACAGAGGAAATCCCTTAGTGCCTAATAAACGCTTTATAATAATTTAATCCTCTATGTTGCATTTTTGGGGATTTTCTTGTCTACTTCCCGGTTTCAGCTCTACAAACTATAAATATGGTAGATTCGACCCACTGGCTTTAGACTCAGCTCCACGGACTACCACATGCACATTTTGAAAGACCTTTCTAATAGGGTTAAATAGCCTTGCCTCATAACAAACAAACTAGTATACAACATGGCGATGTATAACCTAATATGGTCCATATGCTAGTAGGCAGTGCACCTTATTAGGTGTAACCCTTGTCTTTCCTATTAACCATTAAGGACTGATGACATTTTCGGTCTATACACAGCCTTACTTCTTTATTTGGTACCAACACATGCCGACATAATGCCATTCTTCGCTCACCATCCTGTTTAGATTGCCTATTACAATTAAGGCAATACCCCCATTTCCTATGTTTGAAGAAGACTCCTCTATCTATTGAGGTATTCCTTCCTCTATATGCAAGCATATACTCTCCACGGGTTCTATGGTTGGATATATCTCACGTTAGTATAATGTATACACAACTGGTGGTAGCCTCTTACGGTGTGTAGATTTCTATTGTGTAACACTACTGACTTCGCATTCTAACTATTTTATTTACTATGTCATTATATTCATTTACTCATATAATAAGCTTAATAGTTCACAACCATCATAAACAAATACTTGATGCTACGTGTGTATGTGTATAATTTGTATATATATCTTCATAAATTCTTACTCGATTATCTTGCCTTAATAGTTATTGTTAAATGCAATTCTATACTTTTTATGCGTTTATAACTTACTTGATTTAAGACTATTTATCGCTTTCTTTTTAAAAGATTTACAGTGTGCTTTTTCCATTCTTTTCCCTTTTTTCCATTTTTCTATTTCTATTCCCTTTTAACCCCTTTAATTTATCTTTCCCTATTCTCAATTTCTTTTTATTTAATTTCCATCTTTATTTATGTCGAGCATCTTTTTTCTTAGGATATTCTTATCATGTTTATCTCTTTATTTAACATTTAGGGAATTTTCGCATTTAATGCAACGAAGTTACATTTTTCCAAATGAAAGGTTGACACTGTAAATTTATACATCTTATCTAACGTGAATATTTGTGTTGCATTTGGAAATACAAGAATTATTTTTTTATAGTCATTGAAATGGACAACACAAAATGCAGTAAATATTCTTTATTTTATACATCTCTTTCTTTTAGGTGCATTTCTTATATTCCAACGAATTATAATACCACTTAAACCCCTAAAATCTTACTGTGATTTCTTTATTTTACATTTTTATTATCCATTTAAATATCAATATGGAATTATTACATCAATTAAAAATTTGTGGTTTACTATTATTTAATAGTAAATTTAGAGACTGATAATATCCCAAATATTTTTCAGATTTGCATTCATATAACACACACACACACACACACACATACATATATATCAAATTAACAATTGCAGAACATGCAGGCAGGGTTTTCAACTTCATTTCATGTATATAGATTTAGCTTACAACTCCAATTTACATTTCAGGCATATATGAATAGATCTACAACGATATAAATCTAATATTATATGAAAGTATATAATATTTTCATCTACCTTTTTAGCTTTTCAAATCTCCAGATCCAATCCATGTTATTCCATTTTGACTCCCTTTTCTTCATATTTGGATTTATATACCACAAGCGTATGTAAATTATCAGAGATCTAGATTAGAAACGAGATTTGGAGTTTGATCTGTATTTAAGATCTGGATTTACAATTTACCTTGACTTTAGCGATTTGATTTGACCATATTCCTATTCTCAATCATCTTCTACAATTTATTAATTGTGTATATATGTATAAACTAGAACAAATTTAAGAATTTAGAAAATTGAGGAGCAGTGAAAATGGCAAAGTTTTCATGTTCATCAAAAATGTGAGTTTCGAAGTGAGGGAACAAACCTATATTTATAGGGTTCAAATCATGCAAGCTGTCTGATTAAACTGTTTTAAATCCGTGCCTTTTAGGCCAACATTTACTGTTAATTCTACCCTAGCAACGGCCGACTGCTCATGACCTAGGGTCGACCGCTACCGGTTTGTGTGTATCTTTGGTTGACCATGCCTTTATGTAATTTGTGAATTTATTTACATGCTTTGATTTGTTAATTTTATTGCTTGTTTTGAATAACTCTGTTAGTTTCATTCCTTTTAAATCCGATTGCAATAATGTATTCTCACTTATTTATATTTTATCAGATTTGGTTTAACATTAACATTTCTTAACATTAATTTCCATGAACATTAGTAATTAGCATTAATTAATTTTTATTAACATAATTACATGTATAATTAGTTCAGATTCAAAAACTTCAAATGCTAATAACTTTTTCGATCGATCTCTAATCTAAAAACTTTATATGTAAAAATTGATTAAAAAATCACCATGAACCCAACAATATAAGTTTCATAGACAAATTATGAAGTTTTCAAAAAATTTATGTTTCAGCATTATTATTCATTTATTAAGTTTTTTTTTAATTCATTGTCGTAAAATCATGGAATGCTATATATATTTTCTTTCTAGGCTTAGCTTTGTGTAACCTGATTTTCTTTGAAATAAACTCCATTTACCACTAACGAGATTGATCTTTGTGGGCCTCTTCCTAAGTTTATCGGAGCCTTCGAATCCAATAAACCTATAGTTCCCATCATTTATGGCCGGGTGACATAGGTGTGCTTGAGTTTGATGTAGCGATTATGACTTCCACCATGGCCTTGGGGGAAGATAAACACCAGTTAACACTTACCAATGAAGGACTTGAAAGAGATTTAAGGAACATCCTTTTTGAGCTCAAAGAAGCTAAAGATGCACTTGAGCAACAACACCAACATAATGTGAGGTTGCGCACTGAGCTGGATGTTGCAAACTCCAAAGCGACTGAGCTACGGTAGACATTGAAGGAGGATGAATCGCTTTTCAGGATTTGTTTATGAAGATGAGATTAAGGATTTGAAAATACTATAGAAAATATATCCTTAGTAAGCAATATGACGAAGAGGCGGATGTTGGGAAAGGAGAGGTGGCCGAAGGAGCTAGCATGGGGGCATCCCTCCCTTTCTACCTCTATGGGGCATGAATGCCGTTTTGGTGGATGGGTGGAAGAAAAAGTCAGAGCTTACTATCTTACATTGGCAGTAATTGGTCGCACGGTTGGATATGATTGGTAGATCGGTTGACGATTTATAGGAACAACTTTGTTCCCGTGATCGTCAACTAAATAACTGAATTCTAACAAGTTTCCGGCATCGATTGGCATGTTTTGAGGTGTTCTGAAGATACCTCGTCATGAGTAGAACGGATTATGAAGATGTAGGATCATGCATGCATAGTGGAATAGATCCTAAAGGTACTACATGAGCTTCTACATGGGCCTTGACTAATACCTTAACATGCCACTCTCCATGTGGGGGCTACTACAGAGGAATCTTTGGTGGTATAGGAATTACAGTCTCAGAGAGGCCAAGAGACAATTTATGGGTGTAGGAGGAGGCAAGGTGGAAAATAGCAACAGGAGGTACAAATGAGGGGTTTCCATATGACAGAAACTTTCAAATGACCAGTGACATGCTTAGAAAGAAAGACTTTAACATAATTACAGTGCTATTTACTCAAAACAATATAGCATTTTCAAAGCTACGAGATCATTCATCAGAATATTCCTTACTTTACAAATTACAAAAATCCTCAAAAAATCACTTTAAAATAGATTTCTCTTTATTATTTATTCCTTAAAAAATTATAAATAACAACGCTATTAAAATTTTCACGTTAATTATATTATAAATGGTTAAATCATTATTATTTACAAATATCATCCAAGATTTGCAAATGGTCTTATTTTCCATTTATTATTTTTATTTTTATTTTAAATTACACAATTCCACTATTTTGACTTAATTAATTATTTCCATTTTAAATTAATAGTTAATTACAATTAAATATCCATCGCTCAATAATACAACAATTAATAATAATGATCAAATCGAGACACAACGTATCAAAACACAACAATAACTAGACAACGATCAATAGAACATAACTCAATAAATGAAAATGTTCATCGATGGATATTTATTTATTATTTTAAAAAAATAGATAATTAAGGTTATTTAATTATTATACCAACATGCTTTTGCAAACAACTCCAAAAGCTAGCAAACCTCATGTCAAATCGTCCAAAATATCGTCACGAGTCTAGTGAAACAAACCATGCATGAAAGAAATCATATGTCAAAGTTATAATAATTATAAGGTTTACAATTTAAAATATACAAATTAAATAAATTGAATGGCACTTTCATACATATTATCACTTTCATTATAATTCATGTACAGGCAACGCCTGACCCATTTTTCACATTTGACAGCGATATTTGACCGCAGCCATACCTCGCCAAGGCCATTTCAGGACTCTCCGACCACCATCATTGTAACAACCCGAAAATTCTTGATAATTTTATTTATTTTATTTATAATTTTATTTGTTTTATTTATATATTTGATTG
This sequence comes from Allium cepa, assembly GCA_030765085.1. Lineage (NCBI taxonomy): Eukaryota > Viridiplantae > Streptophyta > Magnoliopsida > Asparagales > Amaryllidaceae > Allium > Allium cepa. Next base: position 418,232,775 of record CM060939.1, read on the forward strand.
AAATTTTGTGGGATTTTAAACGATAAAAATTTGAAATATAAATTTGATATTTATTTGGAATGCGTCTAGCTAAATATAGCAACTGTAAATTTTCGTCCGAAAATATGAAAGTTTATTTCGTGCGTAAATTTACTTCAATTTAATCAGTTAAAAAGCGATGAAAATAAAATATTTTCGGAACCTAAATATTTTTACATAGAAAAATTCTAAACCATCTTCTGAGCAAACGTCATTTTTCGTTTTTCCAAATTCGGACGTCTTTAGCTCCGTCGATCTTAACTTTCTGTGTTTTTAATGCATTTTCCGTTGGTAGAAATTCAAATTTTTATAATTCAATTGTACCACTATATTTATATACCGTTTTGATCGTCTCGTCGTGCTAATCTCTACGGTATATTCAATTCTATGTTTTGAGGTTCGGTACGAAACAAAATACATGTAAAGGGTAACCATATCGATAACCGGTCTGTGCGTTTGTTTTCTTGAGTCATTTCATAAACTAATAGCCGTTGCTTAAATATTTCTAAAATTTATGTTACCAATGTTCACGGTCCCCTACGCGTGACTTCTACTTTTCCCATCTGCTCAATTTATTTCTGATAACTTGTGCCTTTTCGTACTACCCAGTCTCTTCAATTCATATTCTTCAGTTCTGCTAACAAAGGAAATTGTATAATATAAAATACGTATCCCATATTCTAATTACCTTTTTCATCAACCTATCCGTGGGATTCAAAGCAACATTTGTTTTTCATATTTCCTATATTTAATATAATGTGTTAGTTCATTCAACCACATTCGGTTTTCTCTCATCTTCTCTGTTTTTCCTTTTGTCAAGATTTGAACCGCAAGCAGGCCGAGCCTCCCCACATCATCTCCTTCATCAAACTCGCCGAAGCAAGCATGCTCGTGCCCATCTTCAACCAAGCCTCATCCGCACCTCTCTTCCCTTGTCCCTCCGACCACCAAATATTTTTCCTTTTCCGACCAACTCGAGCGCGCCCCGTTGCCGAAGAGCCCATGGTCGTCCCGCCCTGTCCCGTCCACCTCATAGCCGAACTCGCCTACATCCAAACACCGGAACCCATCCGAGCTCCTCTCCCGAGCACACGCAACCCAGAGCATGTGTTTTTTCCCTCTCCGATCGAGCGCAACGCAGTGAACCCACGCCACCTTGCAGTAACCGATTCCGAGCACAGCCCACCTCTTCGCCTCCGACTTCTCATCACCGCACCGCCGTAAGCATCTCCACTTCAACCTCGTGTCAAGGCAGTCCAACCGCCTGCGTCTCCTTGGTCAGTACCTTGCCGTGCTTCCCTATAGTTTAAGGTATATGTGTGAATAAATATATAAATATTAGTATAATATATAAATAATTATATGTATGTATTTTTTTTATTATAGAAAAGTCCTTTCGAATTTAATTATATATATATTACAGTTGTATTGTGTATTCGTGATTGTTATATGGTATAAGTTATGTGTTTAAAAAAAATGTAGCTGCAAATCATATCACTTTTTATAAGTTCCCAATTTATCACTTGAGTTTCATATATGGTTTGGAAGGGAATTTAAGCTATTTGAAGTTTTAAAGTTGTATTTTATTATAACAGTACGGTATAAAAGCCTTCATAGGTTATTGGTTATAAAATACATATAATTGTTGAATGTGTGTATTATATGATAGTTTATGTAAATTATACTATATTACGAATTTAACGTGCTATCAAAACTTATAGCAGCATGTGTTTTAAAGTTCGTTAGTTCATTTATGTTGAAAAATAGGTTCTGCTTTATATATTGTTCATATTTTCTTCTAACAGTATAAGTGGAGTATTTTATTAGAAAATTTTATGTAAAATATAAGTTGCATGGATCTTTACCTTTGAATATGACATGGTCGTGAGTATATATGTTTTCATTTATTTCAAATTTTATTGTAAAAATAAGGTTGTTTCGAAAAAGTAGTATATTAGTTTATATGTGTATATATATCTTAATTGAATGATATGTATAGTATGTAAGCTGTATCGTTTATATATTGTGTTTTTTTTTAAAAAAAAATACTTAACGAACATATTAGCTTACATATAGCTTGTCTCTGATATAGATATAAGTTTATAAACAGTTATATTATTTGTTAGTAAAAATATAGGGCACTGGTTGTTTTATACTTATCCATATAGTTAAGTCAAGTTTGTTGTTCTGTTCTGAGTAAGATATTATATAAATATAGTTACGTTAGTTAGTATATACATAAGCATTGCTTTGCTAATATATTATATATATTGATACAGTAATAGTATGTATTTTCTTTTAACTATATATGTCTTATTTTAAAAAAAACTTTAGATAAATTTTTTGATTTAATAAAATAATAAATATTTTCTGTATATATCAAATTGATTCTGATTCGGTTCATTAATCCTTGATTTCAGCCTTGTTCATCTAATTCGTGCAAATCTTGCTCCGATTCGGGATTCGTGCTTCGATACGTAGCTCATTTCTTTGTCAAAACTATCTAGCCTCGAAAGGTGAGCAATCACTCACGATTAATGTTCTTTTATTTATTAAATTTGATTTCAATTGAAACGATAATTGAAATATGCTGCTGTTAGTTATTACACTGTTATATATATTATTACCTGTATCAGTTCACCTGTGACATCTGACACCACTATCTGTTAATTACACGATGATAATTCGTTTGGTTGATAATTGATTGATTGTTTGTTGTTTATATTGGATGTAAATTGTAATGTATAAAGTGATAAATATTATGCGATTGAATTTGACGTAGGATAGTGAAAATTTGAATCGACATATGTGTTGAATTTGATTAGTTAAATTTGTATAATATGACCCCTTAAATGTTTAATTATTTGACACGTAGAAAACGTTTGAACCATTTGAATTTATGTTGTATTAATTGATGAGGTACAAAATTGAATAATTGATGTCAAGTGTGGAATTGCATAGGATAATTAGTGGAATAATCTTTAATCTACACGAAATGATAGTGTAGATTCTAGAAATAATTATATTAATTTGCATAAACAACAAACGTAAATTAATACGACTATTTCGGGATTATTAAATAAATTTTTGGATTGTTATTGATGTTTGTTATTGTTCGTTTATTTACTTTGACACCATCCCAGTTATCACACTGCAAGTTCCCTTTGCTATGCTTTGTTTTGTGAATTGAAATGGAATCGGGTTGAAATGATAAATACCCAAAATGAACTTGACTTAGGATAGAGAATTAAATTAAACCCGATTGGTCAATAATTTGATTCAAAAATAAAATAAAGATTTTATTTGAATAAATAATAAAGTTTTGAAAGAAGTTGGAATTTGAAATTTTATGTAAAGGAATATTAATATTTAAAAGTCTGAAATGAAATACTAACAAAGTAATTAATGGACGAACGTTGTTTAATTTAAGAAATGAATAATTGAGTTTTGGAAATTATTTAATAACTAAGTTTGAAATTATTAATTTAGTTTTGAAATTATTTAATAAATAAAATTGAATTATTTGAGAATTAAATGAAAATTTGAATTATTTGATAAGAGAAATTGAACTTTTGAATAAGTGAACTGGAACTTCGTTAATAAATGAAATTGGATTTCTTTATTTATTAAGTTTCAGAATTTGTAACTAAGTAAATAAATAAGTGAAATTGAATTTCTTTAACAAGAAATAAAATGCGTTTTATTGAGATAAATGTAAGACTTGTAATTTTAAGAATTTGATTTGACGAATCTAATTTAAGTAGATCTGTAAGTTTTGATATAATAAAGTTGAACTCAAGTAATTGATTTAATGAATTGGAAATTAAATAGAAATTGTTTTGAATGATAAATTTACTTAGCGAATATTGAATGAAACCGATAAATGCATTCAAATTGATTTGAATGTTAAATTAAATTAATTTAGTTGATTACGGAATGAAACTTATATACGAACTTGAAGAAATATTTGAATTGTTTTAAATAAAATTTGAAATTTAATTATAAGATTTTGAAATGGTAATTTGAAAGTTTTAAAATGTAAATTATGGAAATTGATTTAGAAAGACAGATGAAATGTTGATTTATAAATTCTAATTGGAATTGAAATTGATTTGGTTTTGAAATTTATTAAATGACCAATCGGTGTAATAATTACGAAAGTTATTAAAGAAACCAAGATCGGTTATGGACATACTCTCTGTCTAAACCGAAAACCACTTTAATAACTATACGCGGAGTGTGATCCAGAATGAAGTGGTTGAAATGATGTACGTGATGACTGAAGAAAGAGAACGATAATGGATAGCCTTGACACTTGTGTCAAATTGGAAATGACTAAAACAGGAGCCGTGCCGGGCCAAATGAGGTTAGCCACCTCGAGCAAACACACTTCTTCGTAAACTACTCATTACTTGTTATTGATTGGTGCACCCTCGTACTTTTGGAAGTATTGTTTCGCGGTGTTGCGATCGTTGCGGCGATGCGTTCTCGCCAGTTCGGATCAGGCAAACGGTAGTTTCACTACCTTGGGTATTGCTTCATGTGCCTTGTCATACTTGTATCCTATATACGCGACCACTACGAATTTGTTTTGTGTTATACCTATGGAGTACTCTCTGATATCCCACTAGTTTACGATGGAGTTTACAGTGCTGTATAGACTATAACGCTTACATAAAATGTGTTAAGGGGAATAATGGTAACGCCTTAACACTATTTTGATATTTTATATTACTGATAGGCATTATCTATCTAGCGTACACTACTACATAGTAGATAGTTTAACGGATCCTTAAAGGATGGTTATTCCAACGTCCTTTGAGTTACTTGTATTTCAGTTGTTATTTCACTTGAGTTGGGTTTATTGATATAAGAATGTTAATCCTGACTCGAGTGTTTTGTGTTTTGCTTTACGCTTGGGTCAGACTGAGTGGTTCAGCTTTTGAGACTCGCCTTTGGAGTTGGAGCTTCGCTTGGAGATCCAGCTATCTATCCAACATCCAGATATCCAGTTGATTTCAGTGATGTATTCTGATTCTTATATTTGACTATTGTATTCGAGACTTCTGTTGTAACTTATTTAACTCTGTTATTTATATAGTAGCTTCATGAACTACTATCTTTTGCTTCCGTTGCATACTATTACTCTGTGCCTGTGATACTGTGATTATTTATTTACTGTATATGCTCAGTTTTGCCAAATTTAAATTAACAATTCGGTATTTTGAATTATTCAAGTCCGATATGTGAGGGTACGAATAGTACAATAGCGGGTCGTTACAGTTTGATCTTCCCCTCTACCAATTCCACTCAACGATACCGTTGCCGCTTCCTCTGGTGGTCGAAATTGGCCACCCCATATCCAACTCCATCGTTATTTAAGGCCAATTTCAGCTAACTCCGATGTCATTTCACATAATTGAGACCACCATTGAACTCACTACAACAAGATCTACAAATCCATATCTTCAATTTTGTCAAAATTTTCCAATGGTAGTCTAAATAAAAGAAACCCCTAATTTGCCAGAATTCTGCCATCGTCGACTTTTGACCGTGATTCCTGGTCGAACGGTGCATTAATATGGAAAAAAAACTTAAGAGTCTCAGATGCGTCTTCGCTTCATTAAGAGCGTCGGTTTGATATATTATAAGCTTGGATTTGAACACTTCGAATTCGAAATGATTTTTACTATAAAGAATTATCCACCATTGGAAGAAGATTAAAGGGGATTCCGGGATTAAGGATGAAAGTCTAATATGACAACCCTTTCTAGGGTTTTGTAGCATCGTGTGTACACACACACACACACGTGCGTGTGTGTTATGCAAAAAGTCGGGTTTAGTTTTATGCAATCAACCTGAAAGTGGCTGCATACCATATTTTAACACTGTAGTGCTTCTAATTCGCAATCCGTAACTCCAAATCTGTCAATAATTAAAGTTAATTTAATATTAACAGTGTCAGATTTGCGAGTCATTATCATTCTACTGTGTCACTTCAGTTTAAGCTATTAGCTCTCCTTTCTCTATTTTTTTCAATTTAACTATGTAATTTATAATTTGATATTTTTTTTTTCATTTATTTCTCCAGTTTTTAAATTTTCTGTTTTCACGTATTATTTTAATATTTTGACTAGAATGGACTCACCAAAGTTTGGATTTGCAAAATCATTTTAGTAGATTCGTTTCATTTTTCCTATATCATTTGAAAAATATTATGGTTTAATGAGATATTTAAGTTATTAGTATATTTAATTGTTTAGTACAGGTCAATGTTAACATTTATGCATGCTTCGATTGTACGTTAAGTAAAATTTGGTCCTAATTTTGATTAGTCTGGCTATTATCATGAACATGTCTCTAAATGAAAATCTTTAGTTGGTGCTACAATATATAGATTGATAGTGTTACTAATAGTAGAGGTTCGCTGTTGCTTATTATCAGGTCATGAATTCTTTTTTCAGTGTTCATTTTGTTTTTGCATTTACTAAAAAAGTTTGTTGCATGTTGAATCAATCCTCTTAATTATATGTTACTATTTATATAAAACCACGTCATATTTTAATGAACCGAAGTCAATAACTCTTATTGTATTATGCAAAATCAGAATTATTTTATAATTTATTCGATAAACAAGACATAAAAGTAAATTTATACAAAATATTGTTGAAAGAAATAAAAGTGAAATTAGGAAGAATATAAATCCGATTTACATAATCAGCAGAATAAATTATTGAGAAAAACAAATGAATATTTGAAAAAAAATAAAAAATGGTATACAAACTTCCATATAGTTAGTAAACAAAACTGTTAATTTGAAGAAAAATATAGACAAAATTAGTTCAAGTTTCAAAATCCAGTATATAAAAAAGTTAGAACGAATTATAATGACATGCATAACTTTTGAAAATTTAAATATAAGTTTGTTAATGAATCATGGTTTGTTTGTGGATTGTTCACACTCTTGGGTTGGCAATGTCTAAGGTTTTCACCAACCCAAACATTTTATTCCCATCTTCTTTCTTTCACATGATTAACGTAATTAAGGCCGGCTCAAGCGCTTGGGTTGAATTGAACTCATGTCCTTAGCAAGGGGAAGCTTCACTATAACCACTGAGCCAACAAACACTTACATCATATGTAATACAATAACCTATTGATAACTTCATGTTCCTTTAACATTTTGTCTTCCCCCACTTGTTGCTTTCATCCGAAGGGTTGTCTTAGATGGTTGCCTGACCGAACTTGTCCTTAAATCGGCCCTGAACATAATGGTTAGTTTGAATACAGTTTTCTCCATAAAAGCTAATTCCTTAATCCTAGATACAACAATACCCGACTTTAACCATTCAGATCACTATATAAAACAATGCTAGCCAAATTCGGCATCAAATTGGAACAATTATGTCTAGAAATTGGAATCGACAATATGTGAGGTACGCATAAAACCCTAATGGATGAAAGAAAAATAGTTAATGATTTTAATCTTGAACTTATTATGTATTGAATACTCAATGTCATCCATTCTTTCTCCGTTCTCATTTTCTCCATTCTAAAGTTTCAACAAATAAACTGACATCAAGTTTCACTTGTTTGTATCAAAAAATTTATGCGTACTCTCTGCTTCATTATTGATTATTTGTTGCTTCTATAATTTGTTCAACCAATACTTTTCAAAAAATATCCTAAAAATATGCTCTAACAATTTGTTTCGTTTTATTTGTACAAATTTGTATTCAGGTGTACACTTATCAAGTTGTTAGACTACAATAATCACTTGATATTCATTTGTTTTTGATATACTATATATATAATCAATACCTTCTGTCCAACATTTAACTATTGGTGTGTTCTTTTTTGAATCGAAAAAGGCAAAAATGCACGGAAAATGGAAAGAGAAAGATGTTGCTTCGTAAAATGAGAATGTGTTTTTTCTTGCACACGAAAAGGGCATGTAGAAAGAACACAGAGTGTAAAATAAGAGAGAAATATGAAAGGAGCAAACGAACCGTTTGTGCAAACTGTGTTGAGAAGTCGGGGTCCACGTAGACGCGTCGGACGTTTCGGAGGACGCAAACTTTAACTGCCTAGTCCACGAAAAAAAACTGTACCTTTGTATATACACAAATTTGGTTTCATTTGTATTATCCAAGCACATGTCCGTGTTTGTTGATTTAGTGGCATCCATTATTCGCGCCCAATGTGATTTCTCCACTCCCCACCTTTCAAATCCTGACCGTCCAATCTACTCAACAATATGCATCGTCCGATCGTCCATATCTAGATGTCAGTTCATGAACCTACGGTCCTTATCTCATCATGGGCTCTAAAAATAAAAATAAAATAAATGTTAAATCAATTTATTTCCTAATTAAGAATCTTTGCTAACTTTCTATACGACCGAGTCTCACACCGTCCATCCATTAAATGTACGGTCAGGATTCTTTTTCATAGCGGACGAATCGTGCATAAATTCTTATGCGGCCACTGTTGAAAATATAAAATCCCTCCCTGGTTCCCAGAGCTCCGCCTCTCTCATTTGCTGTGTTTTCTCCGAGGTAAATTCTGTCTGTCTTATTATTTGAAAAGAATTATAGGTTATGGTTCTTTTTGTGCTTATTGTTTGATCACATGTTTTAGATTACGTACTTCGCAAAGATTAGTATCCTTGTAGCTAGATCTGAAGATCAGATCTGGTTTTTATCTTGAATCTTTTCATGGATCTGATGTATTTTCTTAGATCTGTGAATTGTGTATTGGTTCAACTTAGATCTGAAATATGGTAATTTTATTTGTGTTTTGGCATGTTTTAAGTGACGAAGTTTGTTTTTACATTGTAGATCCTTGCTTATAATCTGTTATTATAAAGGTTCGTCTAATTTCTTTCGTACCTTGTACTTTTGTAAACAGTTATTGAAATATACCCATTGATTGATGTTTGTATGTAGAACAGCTAATTGGGTGTTCATTTCTTCTTCTTCTGATTTCAATGTTAACTTAGTTTGTAATTGTATCATGTAAAACTTGTTGTAGTTGACTTAGTTTGTAATTGTATCATGTAAAGCTTGTTGTAGTTGACTTAGTTAGACAACAATTTAGTTAAACAACCCGAAGACGTTCATTATCCGATAACACAGATTCAAATATTTATTTGCTCATGCTGGTGTTATTACGGAATGAACATATCAGTATGAACCTGTGTGCCCACCTTGTTCATTTTGTTATAAGATCCATAAGATATTTTTTTGTTGTCTCAAACCATAAAAAATGCATGAGGGTTTTAGTCAAAGTTGCTTGAAATTGCTTAAAATGGAACAGTTTTTGATAGTTATAATCAACATTTTTGGATGGGGTCCATACGCTGTTGCATTGGTTTTTGGTATCCAACATTTGGTTCTGTTCATGCTACAAAATGGTTAATCTTCATTTCTTAAATCTTGGAATCGAATGAAATGTTTAGTTTTCTGTAAAAACTATTCTATAAAGATAATTCTGTTAATAATTTTTTACAAAATCTATTTCATAGAAATCCAATGGATGGAAAATGACATTTACTCAGATTGTTAAGTTTGGTACTCTGAAAGAGTTTGTAAATGTACACAGTAATATGTTAAAGCACAGTGTTACTATCTTTTTATCAACCGTGTACCTTTCATATTCTATTAATAATCCATACGTATCAGAACATCTCTTAATCCATGTGTATCAAAGCAGCTCTGTTTGCTTTTGTAGATTAACCAAAGCTATATATACATGAGCAAATACCTGTGGGTTTAATTGATCAAATATGTGGTGTGCATCTAACAAGTGAAAAAACAAATGGGCCCTAGTTGAATAAGAGGACGTGCATAAATTTTCAGTTGAATTGGGAAGTTTAGCTTTTGGAGTATAGAGAGCCCAAATCTGCAGTCCTCCTTATTTCATGCCCAAAAGCAAAATAAACCGAAATAAATTTGGAAAAGCTACCATATTTGCTGTTTATACTAGAAAAGCCATTTATGTAGAAACTTTGATCTCTTTGTTCAACGTTAAACATGGGTTTCAAAATTAAATAACGTCAACTTTGAGATTTTCCTGCACATGAAATATGCAAATGAAGCAATGTAAACAAAGCAACTATTCAACTCTAGCTTTGTAGGTTACATAAAAAACATAATATAAACTAATCATGCCATGCTCTATTTTTATTTTATTTTTTATTTTACATGGATCATATTTATTTATCTACTCATACGAGGATAATTTCTTGTCTTAGGTATTAGTGCAGGGCTCCACTCATGGCAGACCAAGTTAACCATCCCACCATTTTCAAGAAAATGTCCGGCCGATTCACTGCTCCTCAGGATCTAACCCTCCCAGCTGCCTATAGATCTCCTGTTTACAACAGGTTCTCAAACACAAGCTATGTCAATGGTGGCTTGCAAATGCCACTATCCCAGAACTCTGGTCTATCCATGATCTCAACCGTTTCTCCAGTTTATGCTCAAGCTCCTGCTGAGAAGAATTTTGTTGTTGATTTTTTAATGGGTGGAGTTTCTGCTGCGGTCTCCAAAACGGCAGCTGCCCCTATCGAACGTGTGAAGCTCCTGATTCAGAATCAGGATGAGATGATCAAATCTGGACGTCTATCGGAGCCATACAAAGGAATTGGTGACTGCTTTCGGAGGACAATCAAGGATGAAGGGTTTGGGTCTCTGTGGAGAGGAAACACTGCCAACGTCATCCGTTATTTCCCAACGCAGGTATATATATTAAAGCTTTTCTTTTAGCCTTTCTTATTCAAGAAGACTTTTGATTGCCATGTATGTTTTCTTCATGTATGGCATCATATTTCCTTTGAATTACAGAGCTTAACGTGCTTTTTATGTTTTTTGTGGTTTCTGCTTTATATTAATCATCGGTATCCAAGTATTAATTGAACAAATATTATATTCATGGATAAACATTTCTTATCATGAGCATGGTACTTATTTTGAATTTTTGAATGCTTTGCAGTCTGTTTTGCAACTTTTTAAGTAGTCACGACATTTTAGAACTGTTCAACTTCTAACAAAGAAGAGGCAAGTTAAATCGATGTTGGCAAGTCATAAGCAACAAGTAAATAAAAATGATTTTAAACTTGGTCATCCCATCTTTTTAATATGGACTCTTTTGTATTTATTTAGCATTTATTTAACAGTGGTTTTATTTATTACAATTTTACTAAAACCTGCTTAATAGTCAAATCTTGCTCTACTTTAAGCTATCAGAAATGGAATTTTTTTTCTCCCAAAATGACTCTTTTACATCATCTGTTTTGGTTGTAGATTGTGTTACTGCCACGGTTGATATGCTTATTGATCTGAAGCTTAGTGGGTGTTCATGCCATGTATATGTATGCATGCCATTTATAAGATTTTTACTCGCGCAACGTGATTCGAACCGCTGGATATATATCGATATGTAGTATGTTGTATACTACCTAAGACTTGTAGTGCTAATATGTACTATCATCCAAGTGTCCAATTTCAAAAATAAAAAGTGCGTAATTATAGGCTTCAAAAAACTGGTGTTCAGTTCACACACTTAATTGTGCTATCATTTGAAAATTACGGCATTGTTTTTGACGGGTTTCCTCAGTTTCTTTTTGTTGACCTTTCACTTTAATTTGCAAATGCTAACCTTAACTTTCTCCGTCTTCAGGCCTTGAATTTTGCTTTCAAGGACTACTTCAAGAGGCTCTTCAACTTCAAGAAAGACAAGGATGGTTACTGGAAATGGTTTGCTGGAAATCTTGCTTCTGGTGGTGCTGCAGGTGCCTCATCCCTGTTCTTCGTTTACTCCCTTGACTACGCCCGTACCCGTTTGGCTAACGATGCCAAGGCTGCGAAGGGAGGTGGTGAGAGGCAATTCAATGGTCTTGTTGATGTGTACCGCAAGACACTGAAGACCGATGGCATTGCTGGATTATACCGTGGATTTAACATTTCGTGTGTTGGCATTATTGTGTACCGTGGTCTCTACTTTGGTATGTACGATTCATTGAAGCCACTTCTTCCTGGAAAGATGCAGGTATGCCTACCATCTTTAGGACACTGCTTGTTAGATTTCTTTATTTAAAATCATCTATTGTTATAATGTTTCATCTTGTATAATTTCTCTTTAGGCTTGATTACGTTACCTTAGCTGTTTCTATTAAAGGACAGATGTTACATGATACCTTAAATATTAAAATAAATAAATGAAATGGTCCTTTTGTACACAATGTGGATGAATGCACATTCCTTGCCTAGTGTGCATCTGTTTTACTTGTCATTTTATGTTAAAGTGCAAGGTTTTATTAAATTTAATTATATTATGTTGCAGTATCATCAGTAATGTCCATATGGTAATTGGAAAGAACGTGTTTTTAACACAGTGAATTTGCCTTATTATAGCATATGTATTTAGTACGGGCGTTTTGGAAAATTTCGTACCAATCGATGATAACTGATCGCTTTTGTAATTTTGGACAAATACAGGACAGTTTCTTTGCTAGCTTTGCTCTTGGATGGGTCATCACCAACGGTGCAGGACTTGCATCCTACCCAATTGACACAGTCCGAAGAAGAATGATGATGACATCAGGAGAGGCAGTTAAGTACAAGAGCTCTTTGGATGCCTTCAAACAAATCCTGAAGAATGAAGGCCCTAAGTCGCTTTTTAAGGGAGCTGGTGCCAACATCCTGCGTGCTGTTGCTGGTGCTGGTGTGCTTTCTGGTTATGACAAGCTTCAGTTAATTCTCTTTGGAAAGAAGTTTGGATCAGGTGGAGCTTAAGATGGTGATGATAAGTTGGAGGTTTTATTTATTGTTGAGTTTTCTTATTTTGCATCGAATAATTTTTATATGATGGGAGGTTATCCTGACAAATTTTTGTTATAGAGATGAAGTTCTCTAATATTGTTGTATTGTTTCTTACTCTGAGCTTGTTGCTCGAAACAGTTATACTGTATTGTGGCTCGGTTGTTATTACGGTTAATTTGATATTGGGTTTAAATTTATGTTGAAGCAATCGGTTTGACAATCTTATTTGTTTTGCTGTGTGTCGCATGTGCAAAAGCGTTAGGTTTCCATCAAACTTGTTCGTGCTATGAGGTAACCGTGATCACAACCACAATTACTGTCGACGATACAAAAATTTTATGTAATGCAACTGTCTGTGATGGTTAATTGTCACATCTGTGTCTGTACACATACTATTAATTATGTACGTTATAGTTAATAAATCTTTATTAATAGTTGGTTTGGAAGCACTAACTTTTGGTTCGACCGTGAACTTTCAAAATTGTCCTTTATGTATATTTGATGTCACATTTTTTTGGTATCAGCATGAAATTTAGGTCTATCTACATATATTATTAAAATTTAACATCGTTTAAAATTAAGATCTCACAATTAAGCTTCTTTTACAAATTCAAAATTTTTTCTACAAATATTTACCGTGTCTTAATATCACTTAAAAATAGGATCTAGCAAATGAACTACTTTACAAAATTGTTTTTCATTAATTAATTAAAACTCACAAAAAATTATATATTGCAACCTTGAAATAAAATTTCAAATTATCTACGTATGATTAACACAAAAAAATATAATTAAATATACATGGAAATCATTTTCTTTTGGACGTATTAAATAAATACAATCGGTAGAAAAACGATTCAACCTTCTTCATCACGGACGAAGCGTTATAGTTCAAGATCTGTCCACGGATTAGTTTGCTTTTTTGTAAAACATACCTTCCATTCACACATTATCTGAGCATTAAATCTAAAGTTATTTTTCTAACTTGTATTACCAAACTGCATAATTTATTATAAAATTCAATATAAACGTATATATTATGTTTACTAGCATGAATTAGGATTGTTTATATTGAATTTTATAATAAATTATGCAGTTTGGTAATAAATTTTCTAACTTGTAAGCAAAATATCAACGTATACAATAATATAAACCACCCATGTGCGAAGCACAGGTCCATACTAGTAAACATAATAGTTTTGGTCGCATAAAAATGCATTCAGATTCTAAAATTTAAAAAGATCAAATATTTTTTACGAAAGTAAAAATATATTTCTGATTTAAAACATGTTTTTAATGATGATTTTTCATGTATAAACGTTAAAATAAGGGACGGGTCCTATTCTCCACTTTTAACCATAATAATATTATAAATAAACACTCCTGTAGCTTTTTTGGAGGAAAATTATCATACTGCAACAATTAAATCCTATAAGAAACGATCTAAAAATGAGAACGAATGCCATCAGATATATATAAAACTTTATGATATCTTTTCTTCTGATTATGTTATATATAATATATAATATACACACGTATGTATATGTATGTATATTCTCAGAATAGACTCCAATAGATGAATGGACTGCAAACTTATGAAGAAATGAATCAAAGACTGTAGAACATCAAGGATGAAGAAATTAAGGAATATAGAAAGTTTGGTCAAGATCAGAGCCTACAATTCAAGTTGATGCTGACCTGAATTGACAACCCCGACCTCATTTTATGACTTGATTTAGTAAGTGAACGGTGAGGGAAGGTAAGACATGGAAGAAAAATGAGCTTGAGGCATCCAAATTCAGGTCAGTACCAAACTGAATTCAAGTCGGCACCGTCATTATTTTCTTCATGGAAATCATGTTGGATGAGTTAGTCTTCGTGCCCATGTATTCAGATATGGAGACTGGACTTGTTCAGAGCAGGATTGCGAGATCTATGCTGGGATTGGGCTATAAATAGGAGAAAATCTACAAATAGTGGAGGGCTTTTGGCATTTTGATTCTTTTCTATCCTATTCTTTCTCAAACACTCCCAAATTCGAGATCTTCTAGATTGTGGTCGGATTTGAGTTGTAATCATTTTATTCTACAGAGAATCAATCAAATAATAAGATTAAAGTGGACAAAGACCTGAGTATTTGCAGAACCACTATAAAATGCGCTTTTGTGTTCTTTTTTCTTTTGATTATTTTGATAGATCTACGTTTTTGGTGCTTTCATTTGATAGGTGTTGTGTCAATTTTCAATGCAATATTTTTTGTGCTTTCGTTGAGAAAGAGCTATATTTGACAACATAAAGTTTGGATCTGAAGTTTGAAAAAGATGAAAAGGCCTACAACCAGAGTGATTGCATGACATGTTGTCAACCAAAACAAGAGGGCAGCCAGGAGGTGTCCTCAAGTTCTAATCTATCAGTCTACGTGACCAGAGAAGAGATGAAGAGGATGATGAACGAGATGCAAGACAGAATAATAGCTCGACGACAGGAGATGCAAGATGGACTTTTCAGAAGGATGGATCAACAAAGAACAACCGGAACAATTGGAATTCAGAACCAAAGATCAGAAACAATACAGGAGCATCTGGAGTTAGAGCAGAGCGAACCGGAGCCGAGCCCCCATGACAAAAACAGGTCGATATCGACCTAAATCAGGTTGGCACCACCATGATTATACTGGGGGGCATGGTTGGTTTAGGCGTAGGGTGAGTTGGGATGTTAGGAGCGGATGATGTTGGAGCCAAAAACGCAAATCAGAATGCAAATGTACAACCGGAGGAGTTTGTGCCAGAGTTTCCTCATTTGAACGGGTGAAAATGTAGCTATAGATCAAAGACTTCCATTAGGCGACAATGACTGAATAGCTGAGATGATCAAAAGAATAATGAGAGGCATACCTCCAGACTAGATGTTGGAGACATGAATAGGAATCCATTCATCCTTAACATCCGGTGAGCAAGGAATCCATCCGATTTTAAGCTGGAACTGTACAACGAAAGGACATATCCGATCGTTTGATGAGATACATTTGACATATGAAGGTGTTGGATGCTTTTGAAGAAGTAATTGGCCGCCGTTTCCCATTGTACTTGATAGAGTTGACTGCTATGTGATTCAGGCAGTTAGAGAATGGGTCCATAGGCACGTGGACCAGATTGATGGACAGATTTTTGAGACATTTTAGAGTTCATATCTCTCGACCAACGAATGTGATAACGCTTTCGAGTGTGAAGCAAAGGACCAGAGAGACTTTGATAGGTTATGACAAGATTTAACGCAGCAGCCACTGCAGTCGATAAACTTGATCCATCGATACTCCTGACGGCAGCGGTGTCTAGAGTCTCGAACAAGTCCGACTTCAAAGTTGTATTGAAAAGGGATCCATCGATGGATCCTATAGAGTTTTACCATGAAGCTGAGAGATATTTACATCAAGAGGACGTCGAAGCCGATAACCTAAAATTAATGTTGTGGATGATGGGATCGTCCGGAGTGGGATATGGTAAAGATAAAGGAAAGTAGAAAGCCGAAGATAGCTTCGAAGGACTTAAGCGGAAGATGAGAGAACCAAAATTCTCTTCTTGCACCTACCTAACTAAAACCTTGAAGAGGATTTACTTAGAAACTAGGGGCAAGTTCCTTACCGGAAGCCAGCTAAGAGAGAGCCCACGTATCGAGAGAAAAGGTCCAGAAGATTTTGCATTTTCCATGAGATGGACAAACATGAAACGAATGAGTGTAAACACCTTAGATTTAATAAAAGAGTATGTTCGGAACAACCGGCTATAATAGTAAGTGAAAAACCAAATTGTAGCAGTGCTGCAGGTGCAGCCACCATCTGCAACAAACACATTTGAATACGACCATCGAGTTGGGTCGAGAATAATAATCCCTTGATTGGGATGGATAGGGTTAGGTTCGATTCCTTAGTTTTGCTTTCTATTTTAAAAAAAAAAGACAATTGTAACCTTGGGCTGCTTACACATGCATGAGACCTCGATTATTCTCTAGACACGCTCTAAGTTAGATGTCTGGGAAGGATGCTTAGGTTGTTGCTTTGATTTGGATATTTGACTTTAAAAACCACTAGAACGTGATGAACGATATTGGTTGAACATGGTAGTCCTATCCGGAGAGACGGAACGATGACCATTAGGTGCAGGTCCCCATGTCGGAGAGTGGTTGGATTATCACAACCAAACGTCTCTCCGCATCCAACCACCACACTTGTACAAATAGCTAGCCTCCTTGTCGTAGAGTGAGTAGATGGGTTTGCTAGGAAAGTAAGTCCCCTCATCGGAGGGTGAGCAGACGGACTTGCTTGAACGTTGGGCATCCTTGTCGAAGGGCGAGCGGATTGGAATCAACATGGATCCGGATAAATCAAACCCTAGAATGGATGTTG
Source organism: Allium cepa (assembly GCA_030765085.1). NCBI lineage: Eukaryota > Viridiplantae > Streptophyta > Magnoliopsida > Asparagales > Amaryllidaceae > Allium > Allium cepa. Next base: position 418,250,019 of record CM060939.1, read on the forward strand.
GACAATTCAAAGAGATAGAATCCTAGATAGGATGTTGAACGATCCAAAGAAATCAGACCCAAGATTGGATGTTGATTGTGCGATATGTGTAGAATATAATAGCCTATGTTTTTTGTTTGATGATAATAAACATATATATATATATATATTATATTTGTTTAAAGTATTTGTTATTGTACTATTTTATTTTTTCTTCATAATTAAATAAATATTTGTTGAATAAAATGAATAACTCTAAACTCATATTTAAAGAAAAATTTTATTCAAACAATTTTTTTATTACAAATTCAAATGGTACAAATTTGAGCTCTCACTATATTTACACATTTTCAATTGCAATACAACTTCGATTACAACACATTTTCACTATACAATTTTCCATACATATTACACCACTACATATTCACTCAACACTCATATTTGATCTTCAACTTCGTTCCATCCTGTATCCAACATCTGAATTATCTGCAAAAATAAACACCGACGCAGTAAAATTGAAAAAGAAATATTTTTGCAGTGTACAATGAAGTGTGTGTTTGAAAATATTGATTTCCTTAGTTTTTTAGGTTGTTCGTGATCATTTTTCTTTTAATTCATCTTAAACGAACAGCTTGTAACATGCACAGTGTATCACTGTACATGTCACAAGGCCATGCACACCTATATACAATTGCTTGATAAAATTGCAAGGACAGGTGAGCATGAGGTCAAACCTAAGCAAAAAACTGGATTCAACTCAGGTGCCAAAACTTTCGACACGGCAAGTCTAGCATGCAACATGAAAACAAGCCAATGGAGTCAAGGCCACAATAACACATACACCAGACCTCATAAGGCATCAAGTTTATCAGATCAGTCATCATAACCCATGGTTGAAATGTAACCAAACAAGACTAGCTCATATGTAACCAGAGCACCAAGTTCACTCAAACAGACTTGAAATACAACCAGACTTCGAATGGCACTACAATAAATTAGACTCCAACCAGAACATGCATAAATGCAATTACACCAATCAGAATGAATACAAAAAAGAAGTGAACCGAACCAGACCAAGTATGCACTAGTCTAGACTTTTATGCAGACCAGAATGGATATGTACACAGTTTAACTCGGAGTATGAAAACAGTGCAACACTACAATAACATGGAAAAAGGATTCAACTCGAAGCAATACTCATGGAACCATATAATCAAGCCAGCAAGTATGCAAGGCTTCAAATCAGCATCACTTCAAGCAAAACAACACAAAAATCAGGCTCAACCAAATGTACTACTAAGAACCGAACTTCAAGATGATCCAGACTAGTGTGTACAACATGACCACCAATTGATACAAGTGCACTCACGTAATTTGATCATGAAGATTAGAACAATGACTAGTACACATGAAACACAATGCAAACAAGAGCTTAATGCAACATAGACCAAAGGCACAGATGCATACAACATGCACACCAGATCTCAAATGACAACAGCTCAAATGAGCAATTGCAGACCAATATGCAAGCAATCAAGCAACGCACAAGGGCTACAATCAAATGCACAAAATCTAAATCAATGGCAACATGAACATACATCAGAGACAATGCAATAGAAAAGTCTACAAGAAGGATAAAGTTGTTTAACTCGAGGCAAGAACAGTCTTCAATATAACCAGTCAGCTTGGACATGAAGCAACTGGAAAATTAACTTAAAGCAAACTGACCAGTGTGGATGTGTACAAGAAAAATAACATATGTAAATCAGAAAATATTATCAAAAATTCGAAATGCCAAAGTCAAGGAACAGTTTCAACAATGAAATGATAGTGAAGCTGTGGGTTATGAAAATCTAGAAAATTATCAGTAGCCGGATTTTGAATAAATTAGCAGTGGATTATACCATCAAAACCGTGGGTCCTAATTCAAAGAGAATGGAATAGCATCTTGAATAAAGTCACAGAGAAATTCAAGGTGAACCAGTCAGTTTTCAAGAGGTCAACAATATATCTCAAATTCAAGTTCTAAACAAGTCATACATTTGAACAAGCCATTGAATATGTCAGGCGTATCTCAAATAACTCAAAATTCCAAAGTCACAGGAGCAAAAAGAATGAAACCGACTCAAATAAAATCAAACAACGTCAAGTAATGAACAAGTCAATTTCATCACATCGTTCGATCAAAAATCAATGGCAGAGCAAATCACGTAAAGAATTCAAATGAGAAATATACGAACGAGAATTAAGGGCTTTAATCCCTATAAAATCCCAATTACATCATCGACAGAATTGCAATTCTAGTTCAAGCAAAATCGTAGAGAAAGCCATTGAAGTAAATCATAAACCAATAACTCCAATCGAAGTCGAGCATAATCAAAATCGAAAAAGGAAAATCACGTACTAATTTAATCCAAGTAATTCGAGCTCGACATTTGAAGCCGCTGCAAGTAATCAAAGCCAGAGATTCAATTGACGAAGCATATCGAAGCGAAAGCATACTCCAATCGAACAATTTCAAGCGGCGACATCAAATTAACAGAACCCTAGTTTGAAGAGAGACAAAGGAACGACCAAGGAAGTTCGAACGGAAAAAAAGGGAAGACGTTCTCTTTATCGAATTATTTTATAGACCAGTGCTTTTAATCATACTGGGCTTCAATTTATTAAATATATTAGGTTTTGTATGTTCTTGTTTTTTATTTGTAATTTCTGCTTAAAATTGTGTAACTTTCTAGTCGTGTGACTATGTACAAAGTACGAAGCGTAGTTATAGAATTTGCAACTCAATGACCTAGTCGTGGAAGGGTTTTGAGCTTTGAGTTAGGTTAGTCAAATTAGTGGGTGTCGCAAGTTTACGTGTATTTGTAAGTGTCCGACTACTTAATTTCTAGTAGAAACCTTAGGGGCAGCACGTAGGCAAGTTATTGCCGAAGCTGCGTAAATTTGTATGCGATCTCTACTGTATTACTTTCTGTTGTTGTTCTTATTTTCGCATTAATTTCATTATAATTAGTATTACCCTATTCACCCCTTTCTAGGGTGAAAACGATCCTAAAATATGGGGAGATCTAAACTTAGCTTTAGGATTTGAACGCCTTATGATATAGATAATGATTTATGATAACTTAACCCCAGGAAAACACAAGATGACCATGATAATGATATGTGATATAATAACTTCAGGGCAACATAGAATGATTACGATTAATAGCTAACACTCAAGCAAGGACTAGAGTACTTAACTATTATGGTCCATAACGACGTTTGATTTGTAGGTGAATCCAAAGTAATCAAACGATTCACCATGACTTGGATTGGTGGATAGCCGGAGAGCTCAACTACAAATGACTTATTACCCCTGGAACTTGTTCTTGAGCAAAACACACCTTACATACTCAAGGCTTACTTTGGGGTGAAAGTGTTACAGCCAAATTTTCCACAATCTCAGAATAAACTCAAACAGATGAAATGGACTGCAAACTTATGAATAAATGAATCCAAAAACTTGAAGAATATCAAGGATGAAGGAATACAGAATGTTTGGTAGAGCCTACAATTCATGTCAGTACCGACCTGAATTGACAACCCCTGACCTGACTTTGTGACCTGATTTGGCAAGAGTTCGATGAGGAGAGCTAAGACATAGAGGAAAATTAGCTCGAGGAGCCAAAATTCAGGTTGGTACTGACCCTAATTCAGGTTGGTACCGACATGATTTTTCTCTTAGAAATCGTGTTTGATGACTCGGTCTTCGTGCCTGTGTATTCAAATCTAGGTATTGGGACTTTTTAAGAGCGGGATTGCGAGATCTATGCTGGGATTTGGCAATAAATAGGAGGCAACCTACAATAGGGGAGGATTTTTGGCACTTTGATTCTTTTCTATTTTATTCTTTCCCAAGCACTCCTAAATCCGAGATGTACTAGATTGTGGTTGGATTTGAGTTGTAATCATCATATTCTAGAAAGAATCAATCGAATAATAAGATTAAAGTGGGGGTCTGAGTATTTGCTGAATCACTATAAATTGCACTTGTGTGTTCTTTTTACTTTTGATTGTTTTGATAGATCTACATTTTTGGTGCTTTCATTTGATATTGGACGTTATGCTATTTTCTAATGCAATATATGTATACACGCTCACATATATACGTGTGCGTGTATAGAAACACACATGCGTAATCACATACACACACACACACATATGTAACACACATACATACATACATACATACATACATACATACATACATACATACATACATACATACATACATATATATATATCGAACTTAAATTAAGAAGATTTGCCTCTTGATCTGGATGGCTGTTCACATGTCGTATTACTGGCTTTTCATCTTGAAGTATGGTTCCTTCTTTCTAGATTAGTTTGTAAATTCCAGCTACAGACTCTAACTTGTTGTCAATGGGGTTGAGTTTTACTATACATATAAAATGAGAAGGGGAGGTCATATACATGTCCATAAAATATTAAAATATTTCCACCTTTTTCTCCTATCTTAACCTACGTCTCATTTGGTTAAAAGAAAATTTCATACCCTATTTGTCTTCTCTTCTATGGCTACCCCATGGAAATATTCCATAGTGGTGGGCCTAACTAATATCACATACATCAATTAAATAATATTTACTTCGGCTCATATATTTAATTCAATTAATATATAACAACTATTTTTTTTAATTAATTACAAGGCCCTAAATAAATAATTAAAAGCCATGAAAAATTATTACAATGTTTGTACTAATTTTCACCAAAAATTTATAACATCTACAAATTAATTTACACAAATTAAATTCAAAAAATTTCTAATAACATTGTCGTGTTGATTCCCTAGTGTGGATTCAGCCGTCAGTAATATTTAAATATTAAATCTTGTGCAGACTTTGCTAAACTACGATATCGAGCCCTAGTTCAGTTTCTCACATATCGTTTAGGAAAAATCCAGTTTCTAATATTTATTAAGCAACACCTTAGGTAAAAATATTTTGTCCACGTTTTCTTCTTGTCATCACTATATCATTAAAATATAAAGAGTTTGGTCAATAATCAAAAACACTAATAATATATGCAGTTAATTGCACAGTGCCACTTTACAAACCTTTGGTTCCACCAGATAAACCGATTTACTCTAGCCAGAGATTTTGACATTGAGTCAACTATTAATTATGATGATACAAAACTTTTATAATAAAGGAGATGAATCATCTCTTGAGTAGTGTTTCACTTCAAGTAGTTCATTGTGTACCTAATTAAAGTTGTAACAAGACCAAAGTAGCGTTTCACTTCGTATGATTGACTATAATACAAGTACAGCATAGATACTTAAGATCAACAATACTCTCAAGTTTGATGACAACCACACATCGTTACATGATATATTCTATTTTGACTTAGTTATATTAACCTTTATCATTGATTCATTCTTTGATGTTCCAAACAATCACAGTTAAGTAATTCCATTGGTGATCATGAGTAATTCACCAAAAGCATATTTTATTTTAACAAGATTCTCATACAAGAGTTAAGTTATTATAAAAAAATACCATAATTGCACTACAATATACCCTTTACTCTATCGATATCCCTCTTGTGCTTTGTGCCAATTATGGAGCCTCATTCTCGTACCTCAATCGGACTTCCAAATTAGACTGAGAAAAGACCACAGCGAATAGGTCTACAATGTTACCTTTATGGATACTCTCTCGATCGATATCTTTTCATCATAGATAAACTGTCTTTCCATGTGTAATTTAAAAAGAATGTTTCTTGACCACTTGTGAGCTCGCAGTTCTTTGGCAATCTGTATTGTTGTAATATTGTCAGAATACAATTGCATCGAACCTTCAATGATTAGGATCACTCATATGACTTTAATGAACATCCATATTGCTTCTTTTACAACATTATTTAAGGCGATGTACTAGGCCTCCATGGTCAAATCCTCCATAGCTTCTTACTTGGAACTTTTCCAACTTACGGCCCCTCCATTGAGGGTAAAGACGGATGTCGAGACTGATTAACTATTATCAACATCACTTTCAAAACTTGAGTCTGGGTACCCTTTATAAGGAGCTTATTATTTCTATATATCAGAAATAAATCCCTAGTATTTCTTAAACACTTTATGTTGATTTAGTTGGATAAGGAACATATAGAGAAAAAGGAAACTTTTTTCAAAAAAAGATTTTTTTATTAATTTTGCACCAGATCTTATTAAATGTTTATATAAAAAATTTATTTACACTACATCATTTTAGTGGACAATATTAAAAGGAGTTTTTTATTTTAATTTAATTGTTTTTTATTTTATATCTAATACTTCAACTTATGTACGTGTATATTAAAATTTAGATATATAATAATAATAATAATAATTTTAGCTCAATTCAATTTTAATTTATTGTATTTTATTTCTTAGGAACTCATATTCACAATGTGAATACGTGTACACTAACCTAGGGGATTAATATGGACATCAATATATAGAATATATATGTTAACAACCTTTATGATTTATGATTATATAAGGAAACCAATATCAAGAGTTATTTCAATCATATTTGAAAGATCTCATCACAGTAGGTAATATTTATATATATATATATATATATATATATATATATATATATATATATATATATAAACACACACACATATATATGTTTATGTGTATGTCTGTGTAAATAACCATTGTGATTTATAGTTATAAAGGGAAAACAATATCAATAATTTGCCTTTAACATATTTGAATAATCTCATGATGACATGTGTTTATATATATATATATATTTATATATAGACATACGCAAACATACCTCTGTGTGTGTAAATATGGTCATTAATAAATAGATGTACATAAATAATTTTTTCAACCATAATAATTTTTTTTGTTTTAAAATTTACACACTCACACACATATTTATGTATATTTTATTTGAATTAAACTAGGTATATATATTATATGATTGCCGATATATATATATATATATATATATATATATATATATATTAAGCATAAAACATATTTTGGGATATATACTGATCTAAAATTTGAAAGTTAAATTAAGTTTGACTAATTAAAACATATGTCAAAACATGATTTTTTAATTTAGAAATAAAAAATAGCTTTCTTTTACACAAACACATACAGGCCGTGGGCATATATAATCATTTTTAAACGTCAATGTATATAAATATAATTATGTGTATTACTAAATATGTGTGTGCATATATATTATTTTCGTATTTTTTTTAATTTTAGCGAAAAGTAAAATATATATAATATTTAAGTGAAGTTCATATCTTCAGATCTGCCTGCTGGCGACACGTTTGTTGCTTGCTAATCCTCTTTGAATCGGTGTTCCTTCTCCTTGAACTTAGTGTGCAACTCCAAGCTTCAAATCTCCAACCAGTTTTCTACTGGTGTGCAACCCTATGGAAATATTCCTCAGTGTTGAGCCTGACTAATATCACATATATCAATTAAATAACATTTATTCCAGCCCATATATTCAATTAAATCAATGTATAACGATTAAATATTATGTTAATCAATTCTAAGGCTCGAAATAAATAATTAAAGGCCATGAGAAATTAATACAATGTTTGTACTAATTTTAAGTAAAAACTTATAGCATTTACAAACTATTTTAACAAGTTGAATTCGAAAAATTGCTAATAAGACCATTGTGTTGACTCCTTGGTGAAGACTCGGCCCTTGGAAATATTTAAGCAATTTAAACATTAAATATGGTATAGACTTTGCTGAACTACGAGATTGAGCACAAGTTTAGTTGCTTACATATCGTTTAGGCAAAATCTAGTTTCTAATATTTATTAAGCAACACCTTAAGTAATGATATTTTGCACACGTTTTCCTTTTGTCATCTCTATATCATTAAGATATATAGAATTTGATCAATGGTCAAAAACTCCAATAATATATGTAGTTAATTACATAGTGCCACTTTCAAACCTTTGGTTTGACCCGATAACATTTATTGATTAACTACTTTACTCCAACAAATGATTTTGACATTAAGTGAATTATTAATTACGATGATATAAACCTTCTACAATAAAGGAGACAAACCATCTTTTGAGTAGTGTTTCTCTTTAAGTAGTTCATAGTGAAATTCTAATGAATCATGTATATGTCTAAGTTAACAGAGCTCACACAGACACATATATAAATTAAACTAATTAGCAGTAATCAAATAAAGTAAATAAGAACTAGCATACTAGGATTGTTATACTGGTTTGGAGCACTGTCCTATGTCCAGTCCTAGACTCTCTATTCTAGTTTTTCACTAGCTGACATCTCTACTTCACCTGAAGGAACATGTTTAGACAGTGCTTGAGTCGCTGAACTGTACTTTTCACTTAACTTAAAAGAAAATCTATCTTCAACAATAGTCGTGTCTCAATACATAGATTAGCCGACTTGAGTACAAGGGTCCTATAACTCACAAGAACCTTTATGGAGTTGAATGAGCAAGAGTTTTAGGACAAGTAGAAATCAATGAACTAATTTTAAAATTGAACAAATGTTGACCATTGATTTCTTTTAAAAATCAAGAGATTTTGAAATTGGAGAATAAGAATCAGAAAGCAAGTTATTGAACTCCTTCAAAATCTACACATATACAGACACACATATCGCCATGAAACCCTGCAAGAAAGATCGCGAGTAAGTAAAGAGATCTGATAGTTAGGTAGTTTCTCATAGCCTTTAGATTTTCGAATTTGCTATGTGCACTGATATACCGGTTGGCTCCACCAATGGACTAATGTATAGGATTTTTCCAAAAATCTGAAGGTAAAAAGACGGCTTTTAAAAATATTAAAAGATTATGCAAAAAAAGTATTAAAATATATTTTTAGCAACCTTAAAGCCTTGGAATACTATTATGAGATTCTTATGAGTTTTAGCTAGATATATATTACTACAGACTCACAGTGTTAAAGTCGTCAATTGTTTTTTCCTTTGTTGATACTCTAATAATATAGCAAACATTATCCATTAGGGATGGCAATGAAGTGGGTCTATGGTCTATACCCGGTAGATTTGCCCTTATTTTTACCCGCCAAGACCACCCCATTGGATCATCGGGACGGATAGTCCCAGGACCCGTACTTGAGAGCTCTGGATCAAGGGTCAGGTCGAGACTCGGCTGACCTACCCTAACCTGACCCGCACTACAAAGATCTCATAAAATCACTTTATTACTATAATGACGATTCATTAATCTCTTTAAAGATAACCGATTATCGTATGGATATTACTATGTTTCATTCAATAAGTTATAGGATTTTTATAGTATTAAGTTGCATCACTTACAATTATACAATGACTTATGTATGTTTTTTGAATCGTTGTCGTACATTTCTATTATCTTCCTTTATGATTATAAATACATTGTTATTTATATTTAATGTACAATTTACTGAAAATTCCTCTTGCAAATAAAAATAATAATATATATGTACATTATTATATAATTTTAAATGAATAAAATAGAGCCTCATCTGGTCTCAGGGCGGGACGGGTCTACCCTAACCCTTATGCGTTTTAGGTCCGCGGCAAAAATCCAGACCCGTTCTAGGTCTATGGGATGGGTCTGGGATTAAAAAACCCAAGGCGGGTCTGGGGCATAAAATACCCACCCCAAACCCCTATTACCATTCCTATTCTCCACTTCAATCTAAGTTATGTTGATATCACCTCTTCTGTTTTTCTGCTCTGACTAATGTATGAAGTGTTCATCATCAAAATCCAAAAAAATTTGCACTAACATTCTCCCCCATTTTTGATAATGTAACACATATGCATTTATGCAAATAGAACTAACTTGATATATATATGAATGCAATACTCCTCCTGAATATATGCATATGCATATATATATACATATACATATACATACATATACATATACATATACATACACACACATATATATTTCTATACTCCTTCTGAATATATGCATTTTTAGATATATTTCTCTCCTTTTGTTATCACAAAAAGGAGAAAATAGACTACAACCCTCCATAATGCATATCACAGAACACACTCATAAAATTAAACAAAATGAATAAATAGAACAGAGTATCACAATATCTAGAAATACGATAGAATGTCATAATATGCAAATACACAGCAAAACAGGATGCTAATCCAAATTTCTAACATAATGCAAATTTACAAGTATACCAATCTAGAGAAATCAACACTCGAAGCCCTCATAAGTCATAGTAACCTTCAGGTATAGTGGAATCAGACTCCATGAAAGTGTTATGATGATAACTCGATGCTGGAGGATGACAGGAGATCCAAAATAATGATTGAGTCCATCCAGTAGCCTAGGTCCCTGTGCAATAGCTTCCATCCTAGTAGGTCATATAGAATGTTAAAATGATCGTTTGGGTATGTCACCGTCCTGAGCTCCTGAATGAGAGCCATCTACCGATGATTGTAAAAACAACATCTCATCTGAAATGAGTGGGGGATGTAAGGTGCTACCCTCATTAGTCGTACCAACACCACCCTCTCAAGTGCATATAGAACAACATATTCATGCCAGTAGAATCTACTGAATCCAAGCTCCTTTTTCTCTTCTGCTCTGAATGAGCTACTCTTGCCTCTCTAGTATAAATATAATCTGATCTTCTCTAGTAGGAGAGGAAGGACGTGGATAAGCCTAATGCTATAAAGAAGAGGGAATATCAGGCTGTAATGGATGATACACATGTGTCTCAACATGAATCTCATCCAAAGTAGCAGGAATCTTCATAACTTTAAGAACTTTGGTATCAAAAGTAGAGCCATAATGATGCTAAACAAATATCTTATCTACCAGAGGAATCTGGAAACGCTAAAGAATAATAGTGATAAGATTCACATATAGGTTGTATCTTCTTCTTTCCCATGACCCGTTCTCAATCTATTTTCCATAATAGAATAAGCCCAGTTGGCTTTAATGTCACCAAGAATAACATAAGTTGCTTTGCAGACCAGGAGATAAATTTCATCAAAACTGCAAGCCTTAGGAGTCAAATTATATTAAAGGCTACGATTAATAATTTAAGTTAGGTGGGTTAGATTTGATGCATACCAATTTCATTATGTCTCTCTAAAATTGTTTGTATTATTTTTTCTATCATCCATCACTAGCTCGTCCAAAATAACATCGTTAGAGGAAATACCCAAAATAACACTTAAAGCCCATCGCTACATTCGATATCCACTCCATTTACGCTCATATAAATTGTAATTCTATTATCATCACCTCCAACTTTCATATTAGCATAAAAAAGGGTGACACATTGGGGATAAATTTTTACTTCAAAATTATCTATTGACGTCAAAATTGGCTACCAACACCCAATCCAATCACAAAAATATGAAGAGAAACAAATGAAGAACAATATCAAAACAATTAGAAAGCAAGTAAATAGAGACACAAATTTATAGTGGTTCGGCTAACTCCGGTCGACGTCCACCCCAAAGGTTTTCCTTTTTATTAGTCTATACCGCCGATTACAGTTACAAATTCATGAAATTCAAGAATAAAAATAGCAAAGTATAACCTAGGTAGAAGATGAAGAAAAGCAGAATGAAGATCTTTTTCTGAAGCCATGCCTGCTGTATTTATAGGGGAAAACAACCACCAACCCCTTTGGAACTTCGACAAAAGGACCATCTAATCCACATGGACCCACCACAGGAGTCGCTAGGCCCAACTCCCTATAAGGAGGGATCAACACCGATCCCTTCCTTAGTTGATCTTTGGGCAGCGATTCCTATAGTGGATTCTTCATGATAAAATATGTTTAATCCCCAAGTTTCATGTCATTTGGAATAAGGGAGCTCCTGATTTTGATTAATCTTTGGTTCAAATCCACTCGGAAGCTATTTCCTGCCGAACCCTTCTAATGGACATATACCGTTCCATAGCATGACTATCCATGCTGACCATCTTATAACCAACCATGCCGATCCCTTTGGATACTTCCAAGCCATGTCGATCCATGCCTTTCTACTTATGTCGATCCCTCTTCATTAAACCATGCCAATCCTTTCTATAGAAGCCATCCTATACCGATCCCTTATCATTTAATTTCACCTATCTCTCTTCTATGGAATGAGGTATGCCGAACCCTCTTAATCGAGCATATCCATGCAATCCAACCAAACAACAAATGATGATCCCTTCCTGATGTAGCCTAAAAAGTATACCGACCCCTTCATATGAGTTGAAGCTTGTCGATCCCTCCATCTTGCTAAGCTATTGAAGTACATCGATCCCTTCAGATTGAGCATTTCGATCCCTCCATTTACTAGGCTATTGAAAGTATACCGACCCCTCTAGATTGAGCATGCCGACCTCTTACTTGTCTAAGCCAACATCCATATTTCAAGTATTCTGCATCGTTCATCTACCAACTCGGTCCAACTCTAGCTTCGTATAACCATTTGTACTTTACCTTCGGGTCCTACAACCATCGTTCTACACTCATCGGCCTTGATAATTGTGAAGTCCGTTGGGTTAAATCCTCCTGTGTAATGCCTTGCCAAAAGGCGAGTTAACATTATCCATATCAGTAATATTTACTAACTGAGCTCTACTGAATATATTTCAAATATCATATAGGGAGAGAAACTTTAGATTTACCGGTCTACTCCTAGGAGAATCATTTATCATTACAGCTTTGAATCTCTTAATGCTGTTCTGGTAGTTCTTCAGCCATTTTTTTACTTGATTGGTAAGAATCTGGTCGATAGAACCAAAAGAGGTAGAAGAGATGGGCCCTTTTCTTATATCTATTGAAGAAAGTTACACTTTATGGTGAAGATTGAGTGGAATTCGAGATTTTGGAGGCTAGGGTTTCAGGAGAATATGGTAAAATTCAAAGTGGAAGAGAAAAAGTAAAGCAGTGGTTGAATTACTAAAACAAGAATGGGGAAAAATAGTTATAAGGTTTGTTAGTTAAAATCGTTATCGATATACCGATGGGCACTCACACCTGTCCACCAGTGTACTAGTTTTTTTCCTTTCAAAAACCAGTTCTTTGTTTGAAGCTTTTTGATTAATCAATATGTTTTGAAAAAATTTGTTTTTACTATAAAAGTTCATTAATTTTTTGTTAAAATGAATTATTTTAAAACCTTTTAACTTAAAAAGTTTATTACAAATTTTATTATTTTTATTATCCAACAATGGGTGTATTTTGAATTTTTGGAATAACATGAATTTTATGTTTATGATAAAAATTATTGTAAAACCCTTTAAATGGAATTTATAACTAATATGAGTTTAATAATATAAAAACCTTAACTAAATTTTATTATACATAAATCTATTTTTTATAATATAAAAGAACTTAATTTTCAATATTAAGTGAATTTAACAATATGAAATTTTATGTAAATTATTTGTAATAACTTTAGAAAGAAATTATTCATAAATATGTTGTGGTAAAAATTTTGTAATTAAAGTTCATTATATATAAATATATTTTATTTTTGTAAATTTACTTAATTAATTATATTGTAAAAAGTTAATGCATACAATAAATTATTAGAAAAATTCATTAAATTAAATCTTTTAGTGTACAAATTCCCAGCTCTCTACATAATCTAATATACGTATTTTTATTTAATAGCTTGGTAAAAAATTTGATATTTGATTTTCGGCATTTAAAAATTCTATGATATTTTTTTCTTTTTCAACATGATCTCGTAAAAAGCGATGCTATATAAATTTATTACACTAGTATTATCATAATATATAGGTAGTTTTCTTAAAGTTATTCCAAAATATTTTATAGTTCGTTGCATATAAATTATTTGAGTGCAAGCTAAAGCGGTTGAGATATTTTCTACTTCACAAGTAGATAAAGATATAAATTGTTTCCTTTTTACTAAACCATGAAACTAAAGATTGTCCTGTAAAGTGACATGTGCCACCAGTGCTTTTTCTATCTGTTCAACATCCACCAAAACCAACATCACTGTATGATGCTGATTCAAATGGACATCATTTTGGATAGAAAATACCATAATCTTTAGTTCTAATTTGATATCTTAGAATTCTTTTAACAACAAGTAGCTGTGATTCTTTAGGATTAGCTTGAAATATAGTGCATTTACACATACTCATCATTATAAATGGACGAATAGCTGTTATATATAGGAAAGATCCAATCCTACTTTTAGATATTTTCTGATCGACATCTTTACCATTTTAATCTTCATTTAAATAAACAGTTGTACTTGTTGGAGTTAGTTTACTACTCATATTTTCGACACCAATTCTTTTAATTAAATCTTTACAATATGATTCTTGTGAAATAAATTTTTTATTTTGTAATTGTTTAATTTGAAACTGAGAAAATAGTTTAATTTTCCTATGTGGGAAATTTCAAATTCTTTTTTCATTGTATTTGAAAAATATTTGCAGAGTTTTCATTAATTGATCTAAAGATAATGTCATCAACATAATTTGGACATCTAGTAAATCATTATTATTATTATACTTTTAAAAAAGGAGTTATGTCCACCAGCTTCAAATCAGAGTCAAGTAAATAATTTTTAAGTCTATGATACCAAGCACGCGGTGCTTGTTCTAAACCATAAATAGGCCTTTTAAGTTTAAAAACAAAGTTAGAATATTTCTCATGTTTAAATAATGGTGGTTGTTTACATATACATTTTCTTTAATAAAACCATTTAAGAAAGCGTTTTTTTACATCCATTCGATATAATTTGATATTATAGTGACAAGCAAAGGCTAGTAATATTCTAATTGCTTCAAAACGTGCAACATAAGCAAAAGTTCCGTCATGCCCGATTCCTTCCTCCTGATTGTATCCTTGAGCAACTAGTCTACTTTCTCCATTAATGATAATTAAGTCTAGGAACTAACTCCCATACATTATTTCTTTCAAATTGATTTAATTCTTCTTACATTGCTAAAATCAGTATTCATCTTTTGTAGCTTCTTTATAATTTTTAGGTTCTATATTTAAAGTAAAAGCTAAGTGACTCATTTCATTTAATTGTTTTCTAGTTAGACTTTGTGATTACATCTCCTAAAATATTTTCAATTGGGCGATCTTTTAAATAAGAAGGGATCTTTGGTTACATTTTGTTCTAAAGATTCAATGGTATATTGAGAGTTTTCATTAAATTTATTTTGAGTGACATTTGTAGGTTGGTTTAAATTTGATATTCAATACCATCTTCAGATTTATAATTTTTTTTTATCAAAGGAAACATGTAGCGCCCCTTATTTTTGATAACATTACTCAAAAGATTTAATTAGATAAATTAAATGGAATAATATAAATATTAAGTGATAAGTGGATTAAGAATTTAATAAATACTTAGAGGCCATGCTTAATAATTAATTAAGTGGGCTTAAGAATGGTTTAAAAGCTAATTAATTTACATAAGGTTATATTGGGAACTTGCCGCACATAATCCCTTATCCTTAAATATTCTTGTTCCTTATAGTTTCATTTTCCATTCATGTTCATTTCTCATTTCACAAAACTTAGAAACGTACGAAAAAAGAGCCGACCATTGTTAAGGAAGAAAAAGAAGGGAAATTCAAATCAAGCTAGGAATTAAAGTAAGGGGAATAAATCTTAGTCTCAATCCAATCTCCTTATCCTAATCAAGATGAATAATAATTTATACCATCTTTATTTTTTTTTATGGTCATATGTTTTCGGATTTAAGATTAAATTTGTTTTTATGATGTTTTGGATGATGATATGCTTGAATTATAATTTGTTTGATTTAAACAAAATTGTTTAAATGGGGATTTATGCGGTTTTAGGGAAAAAACAATTGAAATTGATTTTTGAATTCCTTGGAAAAAAGTTATGTTATGTATAACATGATTTTGTAGTTGGGTTTTATTTTTGATAATTTTCTGAGCTATGGAAAGATTGTTATGAATTTTCAAAGTAAAATAGAATCAAATTGGGTTAAAAATTTATTTTGATTAATTCAGAACTATTTGGGTCTGAAATTTTGATATCTTTGATAACATGATGAAAGTGAATTTTTAATTTTTTAATGATTTTTCCTAAGAGATTTACTTTGGAAAATAAATTATTTTAGAAGAAAGATTTAAGTGCAATTTTGGTTTTGTTTAATTGACGGGCTTAATTGTCAAATTTTCCATGATTTAGATATGATAATAAGCGATAGTTATCTTGTAAAGAATTTGAAAAGTTATGGTAACCAACCACATGCTTATACATAAGTAGGTTAGTTAGAAAGTGTTTTCTTTAATTGGTATTAAAACAGATTTACCCAGAATAGTGGTTTTCACCTCTATTAGAAGCACCTTACGACCCATAGCTTCCACCTTCAATCAAGTCGAAACCCCATAAAGCCAAAACCAATATATAAGGTATCACTTAGATGGTATGTAGTGGATTGGAGGAATGCATAAGACATAAGGTCAAAAGCATTTCTTTCGATGGGGTCGAAACCCTATTCCAAATGAAAAAGCGACTGCCTTGTTTATTAAAGCTTTCGAAGGAGTCAAAATATGTACTTTCCAAAGGGGTTTTCTAATAGCTTTAGAAGGGGTTTCCGTTTTGTGTTTTAAAAGTATAAACTTTCGAATGGGTTCCTTTATTTATAAAACGATGCTTTCGAAAGTAGTGGTTCCAACTTAGTCGAAAAGCAGCCGTGATTCTTTTGCCTTTCGAGTGTATTAAAGTCATCTATGCTTTCAAAGGGTAGCTTTTGTTTTATAGATGTATTAAGCAACTTCCTAAATGCTTTCAAAAGAGTTTAAGGGTTTCGAAGGCAATGGCTTCGAAAGGGGATTTCGATGCTAACCTTCAATGATTTACTTAAATGTTTTGAGGCTTTCGAAAGGATGGTATCGACGTGATCAAACTTTCTTCAAACAATTTTATACGATGATTAAAGGTTTCGAAAGGGAAACTTACATATATATTCACTTTGACCCAAAAGAAGTTTTAAAGTAAAACCCAGCGGTTTTGAATGGGGTACTTTCATTGGTTTCGAAGCTATGTTTTAAAGACTATTAAGTAATGTTTTGATAATTTCGAAAGATATGTTTTGGTTTCGAAAGAGATGATTTAAAGAGCTTCGATAGGTATATATTTTGCCTTTTCAAAATAAGTTTTCTATGCTTTCGAAGGAGGTTATGCAGGAGTTTCGAAAGTGATTTTTTAAGGTTACGAAAGCCTTAGTTTTCGAAACAAGTGACCCAATCTCATTTTAAAGGAAAACCATGGCATGAATAAAGTATTTTAAAATGGAGTTTGAAGTAGTTTTCTTGATTAACAGGTTAAATGGATTAACCAAGTTATTGTGTTTGCTTCTTCATGTAAGTATATATTCACATTGTAATGGACCCATAACTGTAATTTGGGGAATGCCAGAATAACCAGTTAGGTTGACCTAGTAATGAATATAAATTTAATTAACTCCTGAATGAGTAGAATTGCATCCAAGAGGTCAGGAATACCAGAGTATAGGATGCTAAAATATTGTTAAAGGTATTGGCAGAGGCTAATAGGTTCACCGATAGCCCATGAAAACTGTGTATAGGAAAAGATATCGGCAGGGGCCAATAGGTCCGTAGTAAGCCCGTGAAAACTATGTTTAAATGTAGATGTCAGGAAGATAGGTTCATAGTTAGCCGATAAGAACTATGATTTGATATTGGAAGGAGCCAATAAGTTTGCAATTAGCCCATTAAAACTATATCCGGTTCAAGATATTAACCGAAGTCAATACGCTCCTAGTCAACTCGTGAAGACTAGGATAAGAGGAATGATATTGGCATTGCCAATAGGTTCAGGGAGAACCCATGAAACAGTAAAGATATCGGTAGGGGCCAATAGGTTCATAGTGATCCCCTGAAAACTTTGAAACTGGACATGGAGTCCATAAACATTAAACAGGTTAATAGTAATCCTATGAAAACTAATAGGTTAATAGTGACCCAAGAAACTATAACTGAGACAATTAGTTAGAATTGAACGAGGATGGAAAATGCGGAATTGATTTACTTGTTTGCATGTCATCATATTATTTGAGATGTTTTAACCACTGTGGATGCAGGAGCACAATATATGGTTTTATAAAGGTTTTAGGATACTACGAGGGGAAAACCCGTTTCGCTAAGCAGCATGGTCTCACTAGATATCTAAATGGTTTGAGATTGGAGTAATTTAAATTCATATTTCTAACATGGATTGAAATCGATATAGCATTTAATAGTTTATTTAAAATTTGAATTGAAAGATTTGCAATAGGATTTGTTGATTTGTAAAATGAAATGGTTCGGATGTGTTAAAATGAAATAAATAGTTTAAATTGATACTAATTTCGAAATTCATATTTTATTATAAACTGTATGAAAATATATTATTTTAAAATTTCTAGTTATTAAGATTTTCAAATTATTAAACTACTTTAACTTATATTAACTCAATTAAATCATTTTAACCTATTTTAAACCAATTAATTTATTTTAAAACTAATTAACCCATTTAACTTATGTTAAATCTAATTAGTCTATTTTAAAGCTATTTAATATATTTTAATTATATTTAATCTATTTTGAATCTTTTAACTATTTAAATCAAGAAAAATATTTTTAATCTATAATAAACTATTTTAGAGTATTTTAACTATTTATAACTATTTAAACTATTTTCTAAATTTTCAGACTAAGTAAGGGGAAGTATTTATATTCAAATTCACCGGTTTAAAAGCGAATACGGCTAAATGATGTTATAATTTAAGTTGGGACTTAAATGACATAATAGGTTGAATATGATGATTTTAAAATGAGGGTTTAACCTAATTTGGAAATATGAGTTTTGAAAGAATTGTGATTTCGGAGACGATATGATTTGAAAGTGAATATGATTTGAAAGTGATATGGTTTGAGAATATGATATTTTGATATCAATTGTAAATTGAATTTTTAAAATGTAAAAGAACCATCCGGTGTGAAATAAATATTTGGTTGTTAAAGAGACCATGATCGGATATTGTCATACTCTTTGCCAATACCGAAAACCACTTTAACAACTGTGCACGTGGTGGAGATTCCAGAAATGAAGTAGGATGGTTTGGAGAGCAATTCTATATGAGGTATTTACGTGGCCCTGACTCCCGTGAGTCGGCTTGACACGGATAAAATCAAGAGCCACGCCGGGCCAAGTGAGGTCATTCCTCTGATCGGGCACACTTCTTCGATAATATTTTCTGACTTTGTGATTTGGTTTGGTGGCCACCCTTGATTTTTGATATGGGAGTGCATTCCGAGATGGGCGGTAGTAGCTGTTATGCGTTATCACCAGCCTGGATACACAAATGGTATATCTACCATGGCATTTCCTCGAGTGCCGTGGCATATGCCCTATCACACCTTCTACGAGTTTGTTTTCTATCATGCCTATGGAGTGCCCTCTGATAGCCCTCCAGTTTACGGAAGAGTAATGGTACTGTATAGACTATGAGAATATAAAAAATGTGTTAAAGGGGATATGGGTAACGCCTTAACGCCATTTTAATATTTTTACTTTACTGTAGACATATTATAATAGCGTATTGTACTACATAGTAGATAGTTTAATGGATCCTTAGGAGATGTGAATCCCGAACATCTCTTACGTTACTGCACTCACGTTAGACACTGGATAAGAGATGTCAAACCCCGTAAACATCTCTGACGTCGTCACTCTCGTATTTACCGTTGATTTGGCTTACATAAGATCTTTTAGTTCCGACTCAAGTGTTTTGTCTTTTTAATTCGCTCGGGTCATCCTAAGCATTTCAGGGATTGAAGACCTTATTTCTGGAGGACGAAGATGAAGATTTGTACTAGTATTATTTATTATATTCCGCTGCATCATGTTGTTCCGCTGCATTTATTTATTCATTCTTGTTGTCTGTAACTCTGATTATGTATTTACAAGTATAATCAAATTTATTTTGTAAATAACTTCATGAACTGTTATTTGATTTTATATTTTGTCATTCCGCTACGAGATTCTGTATTTGTTTTATTTCTTTCTCTTTTTCTTATTTACCCCATAACAATATGCCCTTATGAATGGTTTGAGTTAATCATGTGTTTCTGCTTAAAACGACCAAAAAGGCGAGTCGTTACATCCTCAAATATGGAACAAACTTTCATATTTTCTTATTGTCTTTGGAGCTCAATCCTCATAGTAAACATTACATAGCATTTATCATCTTCATAGTCTAACAAACATGATTCATAGCACAATTTTTCTTTATGTATAACATTCTCATTGGGTTTAGCCTTGGGCTCACTAGTGACCACATGCCATAGTTTTTGGTAGGTGAGTGTAATCTTCAAATTTCTTAACCAATCTTTATAATTCATGTCCTTCTTAACCAATCTTTATAATTCATGTCCTTCAATGTTTTTCCATATGCAGTCAATTTCTCGATATATCCCTGATATATCTTGTAGCGGACTTTTGGGGTAACGATATTCCTACAAAGCGGTCCAATATAGCGGATCTGCTATTGTCCCTAGTATTGTGGCAATAATCCACTATATCCCCGATTTTGTTTCCCCGATATATCCCCCTTTCCTATAAATAAGCATTTTGCTTGATGTCTTGCTTTTAACTTTTATAGTAACTTCAAAGTTGATGTAACATTGATATACGTTGTTGGTTATTATAACTAGTTCTAACTTTTAAGCGTTAACTTTGTTATATCTTTTTTTTGCTTAGGGGAAAATAATAAGTAATACCTGTTCCTCTTTTTAATGTAGAATGTTCATCATTCCTCCTTTTAAAGTTGTCCACTATATCCTGCTATACCCCTGATATATCTCATACAACTTTTCGCACCTCAAACGCTATGGAGCGGTAGGGCGCTTTAACTGCATAGGTTTTTTTCATTGAAAGATCTTAATGTATATGATTTTAGATATGTAAAATATTTATAGTGAATTAGACATTGCATTTGTTTTTATACTTGTTAGATTGGATTATTATATTTATCTAACAAGTCTTCCACTATATTTTACATCTTTTAAAAATCCTAAAAGAGATGCAGGAATTTATCGAATTCTACCGATGGGTGTTAGTGTAACGACCCACAATTTTACATATTGATAGGTAAGTAAAATATGATTTGCATAACCAAATAAGCTAAAATCGTGGGTAATATCGTAATTTGACAATTTTAGGCTTTAGAATAAACTGTACACTTTTGGCCTAGATGACTTGTAAAAGCTACAACTTTTGATAGAAATCAAATTTTGACCTGATTCTTTCTAGATGAAAGATTTGATAGTTTATTTTTTCGTAGAGCGGTAATAACAGTAGTTTGACCTGGACGTTTGATAGATATAACTATTTTAAGTTTAAGGAGATGTTGTGGTTAAGACCCAAAGCCTATTTTTGGGCTAATTATTAATTTCAGGTTTAAGGGTAGTTAGGGGTTAGAGAAAATATACGATCATTCAACTTTAGATATAAACTCATCCTAAAGCCACCATTAATGTTTCTCTACCTAAATCAATATAAAATATACTATTTTGAAATCTAAACAAGAAATTGGAAGGCCAAGGTCAATGACCTCTAGCACAAGTGGCTAGAAGTATGACACTTTAGATAGAGGTTCTAGAGTTCATGGATTTGAGCCTTTGAGATATAATATTGATTGCTCTTCTTGAATTAAGTATTACTCTTATTATGAAATAAATTAAAGGATCAAAATTGAGGAGCATCACTAAGGATTAAATCAACTATCATTCGAAAGGAATCTTCGTGGTTCGCTGTCCAACTTGAATTTGCATTGATTTGGGGCGGATTAGGTATTTCTATCATCCATAGATAAGTAATTTATAACCTCTTACATATTATACGTTGAAATATAAAGTTTGAAATTGTTTTGGATCCGTTTTCAACCTAAACTATGATTTCTAAAATGCGAACTGATTTGAAAACGTGGATTAAAATGTATTTTAATGATTTTAAATGATTTACATTGCATGTTTGAATGATATGAACTTATAGATGCATGTTAGGTATATGTTAAAATTCTTATATGATTTGTGTGACTTGATATGATGATTTTTTGCTTATTGTACTGCATGTTGTATGTTTCTATGGATGAAACACTCACATGGAGTGATATAGTGGTGATTGTTTTATGGAGTAGCATTCTTGAGTGTATGGTAAGGCTATTATGATGGAGTGTTCGATGATTATGCTAGGACGAAGGATTCGTAGTCGTAGAATACTTTGATGGATTAGCTCTAGAGTATTTAGAGTTGGTCGCTACAAGCAAGGGATGTACAAAGATCAAAGCAGTAAGATAGAGAAAAAATGGATCGATCTCTGAAGTTGTGCTGAAGATTTAGTGAAAATTTTACAAAGTGGGTGGATTGGCCCTGATCCACATAGCTTAGTACCGTTATATTCTAATTGATGGAGTGTTTAGAGTTTTGGAGCTAAAGACTACGGGAATTGAACGTAGGAAAAATATGAAGAAAATCGGCTAAGTGTATGGATCAACACCAATTCATCGTTTTTACCAATTTGGGTATTCAAAGCTAGAAAATGAGTAAGAGAGAAAATTTTGACTAAATACATTGGCCGACACCGATCAATGATGGATCAGTGCTGATCCATGCTACAGTAGTGAATTGATGTGGACTTCAATAAAGAGCTAGTTGAAGCATATGGGAATCCTCCGACTAGGTAAGCTCTATGTAATGATGAATTGCATAGTGAAATAAGGGGTATCTAGTATTAGTATGTGTAACAAGGGATTGTTGATGACCAAAGTTTTTGATATATGCTCATATGGAAGGAGTATGCAAATGTTCACTATATATATTTGAGTGGTCTATATCTCTGTAACATCTGAGTTTGTCTAGGTCCTAGCCTTCTGAATGGGTAAGGATTTGAGCATCGATGAAGCCGCAATGTTGAGTAGTCGCCGACTTTGCGTTGTTCGTCATTTGTATTATCATATATCCAAGTGCACTTTGAGTATGAGAAAAGCTTGTTTGATGGTTGGTATAGTTGCTAAATGTGATGTAGGTATTATTGAGTCTAATACCCTGACACCCTAGCTTGTACTTAGATGGAGCAGTGCACCCATATTGATGATAATAGACTAGTATTTTTTTATGTGCTAATCTGTTGGATGCAAAAGCAGGCGAGGTATGATTTTCCACACAATATTAACCTTATTTACGATATATCAACTTTATATTTATTATTTTAGGCTTATAGACTGCTTTTACCTAACAGTAGCAGGTTAAATGGGTGATTTTCATTTTGTTTTACGATTTTAGATCTTGTTGGGCCTATGAAGTCTGCATTGATTTAGATCAAATCTAAAAATATTTAAAAAAATATTAATTTTCCTTAATTAATTTATATAGATTCTATATAAATATATAATATATAAAGCGTATGTGTTATCAAATACACACATACGTAGTGTGCAATAGATAAATGATACATTGTATAATATCCTGTATATAAGTGTAAGATTACATCACAACAGACACATTGGCCTTTTATATACACACTGTTGTCTAAAACATATTTACATTATATACATATAATATAATATTTAAAATTTTGAATATTTATTTTTAATAAATAAGTTATTTTGAATAAGTCAATAATTTTGAAATTCAAAATTTAACTTAGATATCTAATTCATTTAATTAGTAAAATAGTTATAAACAGATCATGATTTATAGATTCAAATTATATGTATATATATTGTAATTTTAAATAAAAATATCATAATTATACATAAACATAATCTATTTTTGAATAAGTTAATAATTTTGGAATTCAAAATTCATTTCAAAATATCTAATTTGTTTAATTTATAGAACAGTTTAAAAACAAATCAAGATCTACGGATTTAAATTAATATATATATATATATATTATAAAATTAAATAAAAATATCATAAATATATTTATATCATATAATTTTCGAATTTTTTATATATAACAATACTAATACATTAAAATAATTAATAAAACAATTAAAATCTAAGTATTTAAATAAAATGCCTTGCGGCTAAAATTAAAAATTAAAAATATACATAGAAAAAAAATTTAATTTCATATACAATAAAGTATAAGTTTATAAAATAAACACACACACACACACACATAATACTAGCTAGTGCATGCTATATTAACATTAATACGTACATACATACATATATATAGAAACTTTGTATTTAAAATAAAATATAAATAAATTTTGAGTTTTAGTAACATTAATTTATGATACATAATAAAGTAATTTTGGATATATAATTACATATATATTTGTTCATTTTTATAGTTATAACAGTGTTAAACCAAATTAAAATAGATTTTAATATTTAAAAAATTATTAAAAGTTATATTTAAGTTACTATCATATATATATATATATATATATATATATATAATTTTATTAGTTCAAACAAATGTAATTGATCGATAGTGGAATTTATAGATTTATATTTACGTATACATATGTATAACAATACAATTAAATATGACAATGATTTTACATATAAATTCACTTAAATATATATATACACACACACACATATACATACATACATACATACATACATATATATATATATATATTAGTTAACTATATTAACATAATGACATATTAATCATATATTATAGGATGTTATCTCAAAAATGTTGCCTTAGATTTGCACCTTGATTGGTAGACTTTTCTAGAATCGATCTTGATTCGAGCTCCTAGCTTTGCAGCTGCTTTGAGAATCATTTTTATTTTTATTTGACGTAAAGATATGATGTCTTTGGTCTAAGGGGGATGGAAATAGTGGCTATCATAGAGGAGAGTGAGAGCATAAAGTCATCTAAACACCGAGGGGTAGTGTGGCCTTTTAATTCTCACTTTTATTTTTAAATCATAAAATATCATATGGAGATAATTAACATTAGTTTACATTTTATTACATTCATATTTTACCGTTATAGACTTTTCTCATATAACTATAATATTTAATTACATCAATTTTTATTGATTTCCAAATTATTTCAACATATTAAATAATGATATGATCAATAAACAATTATTACTTTTAAGTAATTTAATCATATACCTAATATAATATGTATAAACAAAGATTATAACTACTTATCACATCACTGATTTCATATTCTATAGTAACCAATTTCAAATAACTACATATAATTTCAACATGAAATCCAACGTTTAATTTATTCCATATTTACAATTTATAACCAAATTAACTTTACAATTATTTCAATTGACTGAAATTACATTAACATAGTAATCAATTAAATTAGATCAACATTATTCAATTACATTCTAGTTATTTTCTATTAATAAATCATAAATTTTAATTTATTCTAATATTAAATTCCAAAATTTTATTTAATTTAGTATTTTTAATTATCGAAAATTACGGGTCGTTACACTCTCCCCCACTCAAAACTTTTTGTCCTCGAAAAGGAACGAGAATGAAGTAAGTAAGAAACTAATATATTTTACTCAAAATAATAAATTTATAAACAATTTATTTACGTAATCTAGTTTAATAAGAATATGAAAATAGCTCAAGTTTTCCAAAAAAATTCTAAGTCCTAAATTCAAGAAAAATTTCGGCAGAGTCTCCTTTGCGCCACTAGGTCCAGAAAAATAATAATATCAACAATTACAACACACACACACACACACATATTTCAAAAATAAAACATCCCAAACCACGGAAAACAATAAAATATCGCTATAAAACCGCAATCCAAAAACGTCCCTATTAGTCGGGCAAATAACTTTATTTATGAAACCAAAAGCTGTAACTATTGATTCCATAAACCTGTATTTCACTTATATAATCCAAAAGAGTGAGAATTATGTACATGAGAAATATTTAGTTGTTTCAATTAGTAACAAAAGCAAATCAACATAGAGCATATGCAAACAAAATAGCACGACCATCCTATGCAACAAAGAAACTAATCATACATTCATAGCAACCAAACTAATGATTTGTTCAGTTTCAGAAACTTCTCATCATTCAAGGGTGATTAATAAACTACTAAGCGCATCCTACGTTCAATAACCTTAAATAATTACTTAATAGATTATTTATACAACTCAAACAATCTAAAGTATCTTTTCCCAATAAGCCAAAACAATGCAGAATTTAAGTTTATTCAATTGATTTCCATATACTCTTTTATTCATTCTCATTCATTCATACAATTTCATTTTTCTATTAATTTACATTCATTTACTTACATATGTTATTTCTATTCAATTATTTAGAACATAAAATAAATCAATTCTTAAGATATACTATAAGTTTCTTTGCCAAATAATAATTCCCATTTATTATTTACTTATAAAATTTAATTTCCATTTAATATGAATATTCATGAATAAACGTTTCATACTTAAGTGTTTCTACCTTTCTAATTCGCACCTATCCTTTCTTATATAGTGTCATTTAGTAATAAACTTATTTATGAATCATTTTAGTCATTTCTCAAGTTTATAAACAGTTTCTTAGATAATGTTCACTTTTTACCATTCAATCTAATTATTAGCATTCCAAAACATTAACTTATGCTTATAACCTTTCCTATACATCAAAATTCTTATTTATAGAAATAATTCCATTTGAATACTTTCATTACATAACTTTTACTTGTATAATATTCTATTACATATTCCTATTTAACATTACAACTTTTAAAAATTTCTGGTAAGTTATATAAATGTTTTAATAATGTAATTGATTGTTACATAAGTTTATCTTATTCATTTTGGTTAACAACATGTTCAATAATTACATCTTATAAATTTTCATATCTTTTGATTTACAAGTTTCAAATTTCCAATTTCATATATATTTCATTAATCACTTAGCATCTACTTTCTTATTTTTCATTTTAGAAGTTTTCAACGATTAAAATAGTTAAGATTTCATTTCATTACAATAATTGAAATCCCTGGTTTCTAGAAACTTAAGAACTAAATGCCGGGTTCATTTCAGATCATTTTAAATAATATATATTCATCCTTTTTATATATATATATCAAATCATACTTAGAAATTTAAAATTAAGATTTGTTAGTCAAAACAAATGTGTAGCAAAACTACTACAGCAGTCTTCCCACTTTGAAACTCGAAAATGAATGTCGACGATGCGGCCGTCATCATCAAAATTATTTTCCAGCGAAAAAAGAAGGGAGTACAAAATTTATTTCCTTTTAAAATTCTTTTAAAACATTTCTTCTTTCCAAATCACACTGAAAATATTTATATTGAAAATACTTCCCAATAATTATATTTCAAAATCTTTGAGAACCAATTTCAAAACTCCAGAACTTAACTTCTCAAATTTCCAATTTACTTTATTTGTGAATCCTATTTTCAACCAATATTTATAAAATTTCACTTCCTAACAACAAACATATCACAACCAACTATATCAATTTATAAAACTATCCTTTTATATAAAAAATATAATACTAGGTAAAATTATTTAATTTACCTATAATTCAAAATAAAACAATATTGTGTCGGACAACCCTCTTAAGTGTGTAGAAATCCCTATCGATGCCATAACATCTTATGTACCGACCAGAATTTGTAAACACTCAATAGAACAAAATAACACAATATAAAAACATTTTTTTATAACACTAACAAATACTCTCTCTCATATATACACTCAACAAACTCATTCTAGGGTATTACTAACCTATCTCTAATGAGTCAAACCTCACAAAGCTAAGCTTATCTCTAAACCAAAGCTCTGATACCAAATGTAATGAACTGACTTTTTGGATGGTTTAAATCGACAATAAACCACACATGCCGAATCCAAACCATTCAAAATGGAAGATTGTTATAGAGGATTGTTCAATAATAATAATAGTAATTAACCGAACTGCTTTGATCAAAGATTTTGACTTTGAGTTGACTTTAATTTACTATGATACCAACCTCATATAATCGTGGAGACAAATTCTATCTTGAATAGTGTTTCACTTCTAATGCTTCCACTCGACCCAACTATAGTCATTTGATGGACATCGTATCAACTCAAAGTGGAGTTTCCACGTTGAAGCTCGACCGTATTATCAATTTGAGGGAATTTTTAATTTTTTCACATCGATATTTTTTGTTTAACCTTAGTTATATTAAACAGCAGAAAACTATCAAGTAAGTCATTCCATATTTATCCCATAACTATCAGTACATAACTCATTGGTGCCTTCAGTGGTCATGAGTAATACACTGCCTAGCTTTTGGAGAAAGGACTATGGTCTCAAAGGATGTATGAATATCCAGTCTCGATACGTCTTGACTAGAAATATTTAAAATGGTGTTATCCTACCTTTTGGTCAAAGCTGGAATATCAACAAATTGGCAAGGAAGGATGGATATCGAGATTGGAGATCGGTTGGAAACAGGGATGCAATCGATGTCGCTAAAATTTAGCCGAGCTCCGATGAGGACGGGATCGACTGGAGATGATGATCAAATCGAGAAGAATCTATGTTTAAAATTTCAGGTTAATCGGAGTTCGTATGAAGAAGATATGATCGATACAAGGTAAGAAGAATATGATGTTCGTATCCATCAAAAAGTTGAGGTGATGTCCTATTCGAATCCATCAGGTTCGTATCCATCGAAATGACATCACCTCAGTATGTTCGAATCGATCGAGTCATGTGCAGTTCGAATCAATCAGGCTCGCATCGATCCAAACAGCAGCATCGAGTCGGTTTCGGTTCATATCCAGCATGGTAAGACTGCTTCGTATCGATCAGGGGCTAGTTCAGTTCGCATCGGTCGTAGGTAAGCATATTTCGTATCCATCTATTTCGTGGTTGTTCAAATTGGTAGCGTCGGTGTCCTTGTTCGCATCCATCATGCTCGAGTGAGTTCATTTCGTATCGATGAGCGATCGATACGAAGTCTGCCAACATTTGTCGATACGAACAAGGGCTTCAATGAATAATCGATAGTTGATTCGAGGAAGGATTGAAGTAAGTGGATACGAATTATGCGTCAGTGCGAATGAATCTTCGAAATTGGATGCGAATAACTCGGTCAAACTCGGCACACAAAGTGGATCGATCCAGGAAACTCGCTCTACATCGCTCCACGTCACTGCACGCACGTGCTCCTGATCGATGCGAAAGGGATGGATACGAAGCCATGGATTCGAACCGGACAGCCTTCCGAAGAACATCGACTCGTATCGATCATATCTCCTAAACCACTGATCCAAATGCAACGAAATTTTTACAGTAGCTTGCATAAAAGGTAAAGAACAATCCTGCCAAGTTTCAGCTCGATTGGATCATTTTTTGATGGATACAAAATTGTTTCGTATCGATCACAGATCGAGTCGAAACTTGGTAGGGTTTGTCGCGTGGGCCCACTCATGTGCCAGAAGAAGTCTCCTGAAATTTAAGCGTGATATCCGCCTCCTACGCCTATAAATAGCCCCCTGAAGCCTAGAGAAAAAGGATCTTTTGGCTATTCGACATCCTGACTCTGCCGGATTCAATTCTACACATTACTATCGCTGTTGTACTCGAATTACTTCATTGTAATCGCTGTAATCGTCTGTAACCAACAAGGATAATCAATAAAAGATAAAAATTTGAAGTGGACGTAGGCCAGAGATAGCCGAACCACTATAAATCTTGTGTTTCTGATTGTAATCTCTGAATTGCTATTTGATATTTGCTGAGATCTGCGACTTGTGTTTGAATATTACTGATATATATTCATAGTTTGGTGCTTTCATGATACTTGAGGTTTGTGACCAATTTTGGCGCAAACACTTTGGTGCTTTCACTGAGAAGGACTAGCACCCGCTACATCGAATTGAAGTTCATATTAAAAAAGATTGAAGAGTTTAGATTTGTGAGACAATGACTCGACAGACAAGCAGGAGACAAAGGGCTGAAAGAAGCCAACAGGAAGGAAGTCAAGAAGCGTCCTCCGGAGCTGGGGAAGGACAAGCTTCGATTTACATAACCAGGGATGAAATGGAGGCTATGGCCAATTCGTTGCAAGAGAGATTGTTGAAAAGTCAACAGGAAATGATGCAGACTTTCTCTGAATAGATGAGAGCTGCAGGAACACAGAACCTTGGACCAACTACAGCGGCTGCAAGTGCAGGACAAGGAGTCAGGGACGCAGAACCCAATGGAGAATAGAATACGGACTAGATGGCAATCAACAAAGGCTTGGGGGCAGGCCTGTGGGATCTGACATTGGGAGGCCCTTGGACGGAACTCAACAGGTTAGAGCTAGCGCTAACATTAGTGAACCGCATGAGGAGTATGTACCGAAATTCCCTCGGGGGCATGGGGGCAACCTTTGACAGATAATGCTGGATTAGATGAGATTATTAGGAGGACTATGCGCGGAGGTCTGACCAATAGAGATTTGGAAGGGGTGAATAAGAGTCCGTTCACACGGGAAATCAAGATGGCTCAAAATCCGCCTGATTTCAAGCTACCTAGTATGGAAGCATACGATGGCAAGGCTGATCCGATAGATCATCTGATGAGATACACTAGACACATGGAAGTGCTAGGGGAATCGGAGGAAATTATGGCCCGATGTTTCCCTCTATACTTAACGGATATAGCCGCAATGTGGTTTAGGCAATTGGAGGAAGGATCTATCAGAACATGGACAGAGCTGGTGGATAGGTTTTTGAGGCAATTTCGGGTCCATATTAAGAGGCTAAGAACGTGATGATGCTAACGTCGGTGAAACAAAGGACGGATGAATCACTTAGAGCTTTTCTAACTCGATTCAATGCGGAAGTTGCTTCGGTGGATCGGCCGGATCCGTCAATGGTTTTAATGGCAGCAGTGTCAGGAGTTAGGGAGGATTCAGATTTCAAGGTATCTTTAATACGAAACCCCCCACTTGATCTCAAGGAATTCTTTCATGAAGCTGAGAGGTTCCTCCGACAAGAGGATGCATGTGCAGATTTAAAGTTGAAGGAGGTGAATGCGACTGAGGGTGGAGGACCATCCAGCAAAGGTCCGGATAAAGATAAAGGAAAAAGGAAGTTGGATGATGATTCTGGAAACGCTAGGAAGCTATGGAAGGATCCAAAGTTTTCCACATACACAGGATTGAACGAGATATTGGAGCGGATATACCTGGAAACCCAGAATCGACTTCCTTACCGAAGGCCAGCTAGAAGAGAGCCTTCTGAACGGAAGAGGGCATCAGGAAGGCACTGCCTCTTTCATGATTTGGATGGGCACGATACGAACAGCTGCAGGCACTTGAAGGATATAATCGAGGAGCGTGTAAGGAATAGAAAGCTGCGACAATATGTCGGAACTAGGAATGCAGCGATGGAGCAGGAGCAACCACCGCCTACCTCGAGCAACGATGGTGTGAGGCCCAGGAATGATGGTCGATTGATTATCAATTGACCGAGATAATATGAAATAAGTAACAAGATACTGGCCAATGACAAAGTCATTTACATATGTATGGGGACAGAGATAGCCCCTAGGCATGCTCTGAATGATGATAAACCGCGATGCTATGGTTTGTGAAATCTGTCTTTTGCTTTCGGATTGGAAACTTATTTTTCTGGTTTGGTTTTGGAGTTTGGATTGAACTCCCAGTTTTGTTTGCTTTCTGATTTGGATTCTCGTTTGGATGGTTGTTTTCTGTTTTGGATGTTGGTTTGGATTTCTGATTTGATTTCGATTTTGGATTGGATTTTATTGGATTTTTATATGGTTTTTGGTAAATGGTCGTCAGGTATGGATTATATCTGGCAAGGGGTAAGTCTCTTTGTCCGCATGTGGCGAATTGGCTTATTCAGGTCGTTGGGTATGGACTATGCTTAACAGGCGTCCAGAGTGACCAGGATTCGGCCTAGGACTTAGGCCCCATTTAATCGATTATTGTTTCAGGTCGCTAAGCATGGACTATGCTCGGCAAGGGTCCGGAGAGACCAGGATTCGGCTTAAGACTTAAGCCATGGCATTGTATAACGTCCATGGACACTGGACCACGGTCGTCAAGTGTGGATTGCACTTGGCAAGAACCTGGAGAGGTTAGCTCAAGGTCCAGGGACACTGGACCACGGTCGTCAGGTGTGGATTGGCTTGGCAAGAGCCCGGAGAGGTTATGGATTTGGATATCGACCCAGAGAGTCCTGGATTCGGTTATTGGCTATTGGATAAGGATGGATTAGGACTTGGTTGTCGGGTTCGAATGGATATGGAATTGGCTAAGGCTTTGGTTGCTGCATTTGGAATTGGGCATCGACTCGGAGCAGTCAAGGATGATGTACTATGATGATATGGCTATGGACTTCGGATATTGGATTCGGAACTATTCAAAACACACCTTCTTATCACAAGGCATGTTTTGGGGGGTAAATGTTATCCCACCTTTTGGTCAAAGCTGGAATATCAACAAATTGGCAAGGAAGGATGGATATCGGGATTGGAGATCTATTGGAAATAAGGCTGCAATCAATGTTGCTAAAATTTGGCCTTCGATCAGGACAGAATCAATTGGAGATGATGATCAAAGCAAGAAGAAGCTATGTTTCAAATTTCAGGTTAATTGGAATTCGTATGAAGAATATATGATCGATACAAGGTGAGAAGAATATGTTGTTCGTACCCATCAAAAAGTTGAGGTGATGTCCTATTCGAATCCATCAGGTTCATATCCATCGAAATGACATCACCTCAGTATGTTCGAATCGACCGAGTCATGTGCAGTTCGAATCCATCAGGCTCGCATCGATCCAAAGAGCAGCATCGGGTCGGTTTCGGTTCGTATCCAGCATGGTGAGACTGCTTCGTATCGATCAGGGGCTAGTTCAGTTTGCATCGACTGCAGGTAAGCATATTTCGTACCCATCCAGTTCGTGGTTGTTTAAATCGGTAGCATCGGAGTCCTTGTTCGCATCCATCATGCTCGAGCGAGTTCATTTCATATCGATGAGCGATTGATACGAAGTGCGCCAACATTTATCGATACGAACAAGGGCTTCAATGAATAATCGATAGTTGATTCGAGGAAGGATTGAAGTAAGTGGATACGAATTATGCGGCGGTGCGAATGAATCTTCGGAATTGAATGCGAATAACTCAGTCAAACTCGACACACAAAGTGGATCGATCCAGGAAACTCGCTCCACATCACTCCACATCACTGCGCGCACGTGCTCCTGATCGATGTGAAAGGGATGAATACGAAGCCATGGATTCGAACCGGACAGCCTTCCGAAGAACATCGACTCGTATCGATCATATCTCCTAAACCACTGATCCAAATGCAACTAAATTTTCACAGTAGCTTGCATAAAAGGTAAAGAACAATCCTGCCAAGTTTCAGCTCGATTGGATCATTTTTTGATGGATACGAAATTGTTTCGTATCGATCACAGATCGAGTCGAAACTTGGTGGGGTCGGTCGCGTGGGCCCACTCACGTGCCAGAAGAAGTCTCCCGAAGTTTGAGCGCGATATCAGCCTCCTACGCCTATAAATAGCCCCCTTAAGCCTAGAGAAGAAGGATCTTTTGGCTATTCGACGTCTTGACTCTGTTGGATTCAATTCTACACATTACTATCGCTATTGTACTCGAATTACTTCATTGTAATCGCTGTAATCATCTGTAACCGGCAAGGATAATCAATAAAAGATAAAACTTTAAAGTGGACGTAGGCCGGAGATAGCCGAACCACTATAAATCTTGTGTTTCTAATTGTAATATTTGAATTGCTATTTGATATTTGCTGAGATCTATGACTTGTGTTTGAATATTGCTGATATATATTCATAGTTTGATGCTTTCACGATACTTGGGGTTTGTGACCAATTTTGGCGCAAACAAATGATATTTTTAATTTTGTTGTGATAAATTGCTCATGCTTACAACACTTTGTAATTACTATCATAAAACATTCCATTTATTTATTTTCTATTAAATATACTTTTAATTAAATTAATTAATTAATATAACATATTACATCAAGTATATGATAGAAGAAAAAACCTTTTATTTCGAATAAGATTGGTTATCGAGTTAGATGCATGAAATAAATTATAAGATTGCCCACAGGGCATACCCCTAACTCTATCATTATAGGTTAATGCTAAACCCTAGGGGCCATTATGTAATTTTTACATGTATCTAACATGATACTAACCTTGTTCATAATAAATGTGTTTAATTTTATAATATACTTTGTTATATTTTGATAGAATTAATTAAGTAATTAATTTGAATTATGTAAAATAGAAAATCCTCGAATTATATATTATATGATAGAAATTACAATGTGATGTAATCTGAGAAATTTATCGCATTAAAATCACATACTATTTTAAATATTCCTAGTCGAGATGTTTCAAGACAGGATGTCGTTATATCCATTGAGACTAGAGTAACACGCTCTTAATGTTGTGCAATGTATTATTCATGGCTGCTAAGGAGCTCTAAAGATTATGTATTAATAGCTATTAAATAATTATCGAATAACTTGTCAAGAGTTTTCTGTTGGTTAATATAGGTAAGGTTATATAGAGAATCTCAAAGTTACATAGTTCCCTCAACTTGAGCATACTGTGCAATTTTAATATGGACACTCTCTACTTTGATTATAGTTAGAATGGCATGGTTGTACATTGAGCGACTATAGTTGGGTCTGAGTTGAAAAATTAGAAGTGAATCTCTATTCAATAGAGAATTCATCTCCTTGGTTATAAGAGGTTAACATCACGATCTACTACAGTCAATTAAAAGTCAAAGTCTCTGTCCAGAGTGGTATGGTTAATAGTAATTTTTATTATTAAACTAAGAATTTTGGTGTTTAGACTATTCAAGTTAAATGTGGACGATTTTGGAAATTTGTCCAAAACCAAATTCTATAAGCCCTAAAGTTTTATAGTTTTAACGAAGAGAATTGCTTTAAATAATCATTACTATCGGGTACCTCTTATAATAGTAAAATTGGATTTTTCTGAAAAAATATATATGCGATAAATTCTACAAAAATATCACATCACTAGCTAAGGTGACATATGAACGTTAATATTCGAATTGTTCGGTATTAATCATTGACTGAATTTACATCTTTGAGTCACACAACCGTACCGATGAATAATTTGAAAATTCACGTGATTTAATTAATCTATAATCACTGCAAATCGATTAATATTTATGAAATATTAATTATTATATTATATTTTATTTAATCTTTGAATGTCATTGGTATTTAATGAAAAGGTTATACATAAAAGTTACATATGCACATATCGTTTTATGCTGTCAATAAAATATTTAAATCTGATTTGAAATGATTAATTATTAAATGGTTTTGGAAATTTTAAGGGCCAACATAGTCCTTATCTTGGTTGACCATACATGATATTGGGGGATTTGATTGTGATTTAATGTGGATTTAAATGGGGAATATTTTAAACAAGGAATTGGAAAGGTTTCAATGTTTCCATCAAAACAAGATTCCTTTCATTCATTCATTAGTTCTTTTTAATAAAACCCAGCTCCTATACCCTTTCTAACTAAGAGTAATACTAAATACTACCATATAAAAGCATAGAGAATTGGAACTGATAGGGCTAAACACTGTACTCATTCCCTTGAACTAAAACCGGTTAAAAAAATTAAAACCTTTTAAATTACCATTCGTGCTTAGTCTTGGTTCAAAGCAATGTTATAAGAATAATTTCCATATAACTTAATACAAAATATAGCAAGATATACAACTCATCTCAATGGTAACAACAGAATACATAATCATATCATGATAGTAAATGTCTAAAGTACATAGTCCATAGTACATAATGCATTCCCAAAATACATAATTGCATACACACTATACTAGCATAATAAACTATCACTATAAGTAAGTCAAGTGCCGCATAAGTCCAAAAACCCAAAATGTAGAAATGGATAAGAATGCAACTACAGTCCACGCTAAGCTAAACTGCCAACAAAATCCTCAGACCGACCCAAGGACTTTAAAAAATCACACTGGTAAGACTATGTCTAGTGTGAGTGAAGACCCATGGACAAGGAAAATTTTGATTAACTTAGCAGGAAAAATGTGCCACCATGTACAAGTCAACATGACACACAAGTGCATGTACCATATACGTCAATTTTTAGTTTAAATAATAAACTCATCTTAAATAATCAACTATGCTAAGCAAAAATATCGTGTATAAGTCAATACGACACTAACTACAACTATAGTACGTAAATCAACATGATAATGAATAAATCCATAAATAAGTTTCTCAAAGATACTAGGTTTCCAAAGAAAACATACCTAAACAATTACCACGTTTATAAGGATAATATGAAAATATAACAAGACAACATCAAGCGTTGTGGGATAGTGGGATAAATATAACCCAAGTCATAAAGAAATCTATACCAAATAACCAGATGCTAATATTGTAAAGTTATAATGATAGAGCTCAAGCACACGTGGAGACTTCAGCATCGTAACCTACTAGTAACGCCAAAACACACCTGGTTATAACCAAAGTAGTCTAAAGCAAACGTCGTAAGCTACCCGTTTATGGAACTACAAGTGGGACCCTCATGCCTCTATCTTTGTATTCCATGACCCATCGACCGAGAACCCCAACCGTATAGAAAATTAGCCCAGTGTTGCAGACTATTGGCCAATGGTGAAAGATTGGCAAACAATACCACTGATTCAGGTAACAAACCTACACCAAGTCGGTTGGCCCATTGGTAAAACAAAGTCTAATCTATCCCAACCAAAATTCAAAAAGGGATTTCAAAAAATTATTTTATTTAAAAGAATATGCTGTTAAATCCAAAAGTGTTTATCACTTCAAAACACCTTTTTAAACAAAATCAAATAAGGTAATCTTACCCTGTAAAACATCTTCAAATCCTTCTGTTAAAACACAATATAGTTGTCAAAAGCACATTACATATAATTACAAAACCATTGTTTAAAACATTTGTCCATGGAAAGAATACAACTATACCTTTGTTCTGTATCAATACACAAGTATTCCATAATACTAGCGTATCAAAACAAAAATAATATTCTATTTATTATATTTGAATAAGTTAAAGTTAGCTAATTATTTGTAATAAACACATTAATTATTTTAAAATATAAAAAATCTATAAAGGTTAAATAAAATTCCTTTCTTATCAAAAATATTATCAATCAAATATTTTGAATAGAAAAATAAATTTTGTCTTTTAGATAATAACAAACAAAATTCATCCAAAATAAAGTTCAATTTTCCTTCTTCTGTAGCATGTCACCTCAAATGCGGTAGCAAACTTTTATGTTGCAGCTAATATTCCCAACACGACATCAAACTGATGTGCTCAGCAAAGCAACAAACTATTGCAATGTAGCATCGTAGTATGGTCGTTATGCATAATAGTAGTGCTACTGTATCAGCACAATAGCCATGTTAATTAGTTTAACACAGCCGATGGTGGCACGCGGTAACAATCTACTCTGAAGCAGACCTAAATTCCAACCTAGAAAAGGCCCACTGAAACTTAGACCCATTCCAAAGCTGGGTGCTGGTTGGTATAAAGAACAATACAAAGCAATTTATCTACACATTCAGAACTCACAGCAGGAGGATAAAATATAATAACAAAACAATACCCATTTCATTTAAAATTCAAATGCCATAAAAACCAACAATAACCCTTACATATTCATGGTACATCATTTTTAAAATATAATAGTTTCCTATAGGTACATCAGACAATAACATGAATAGATAAATAGATAGACTTCCATAAGCTTACTCCATGCTTTCACCTTCAACACCACCATCTTTCCTAACCTGTGTTGTAATGAGAAGAGAGTCAGAATAATATGTGACTTGTAGTAAAAATATCAAGCCTTGATATATTAGAACATGGATGATATAATTTAAATAGGAATATGTCTTATGTATTCTACCAACAACATAAGTTTATTCAAATATAAGCCCGAGGGCTTTTCTCAAAAGTAAAAGGCTTCCAAAATATAAGCCCATAACCAATATTCTACCAACAAAGTAAATGAGCTTCTCAGATGTATATTACTATTCCAGGGGGTGCAACTTCCTAGTCATTTGTTGGAGATTTACCTTTCCTTATTTGATTCGAACCATTGAATTTGTTTCCCTAATTTAATCAGGAAGAGTCAACCACTCTTCGCGATGTGTAATTATTTATCCATTCTTCACATTTGGATGTTGATTCATGTGAGAGTAAACACGTTCCATGTTCAGCGGCGTGGTCTTATATGTTTGTATGTTATTGCATACATCCGTTTAAAGTTTATTCATACCAGATGAGTCATCTGACCCGAGTTGTTTATTTCCATGAACTCTCAAGTACTCATTTTATTTGAGTAGTCTGAGAGTAGCAGGTCTTTGTTGGGCTCTTTGAAGATGGCGTCCTAAAAGGAGGCTTTTCATCTTCTTATTTATTTATTTACTCCATTATACTATTTAGTTTATGTAAGTGTATTTTGTTTCGACATTTGTAATGGAAAGATGTTATAACTGCCTAAGTTAATTTGTAGTACTTTTGTCTAACTCTGATAACTCCCTGTTAAGGAGTAACCTGATGTACATATCTGTTATGTTTATTTAGAAGTTTCGTTGTGAGGTTTTCTATTCTGTTCTTTTTTCACCCCACGACAATTCATCTTTTCGATGCTTGGGCAACAGCGTACGAACACCGATGATGCATTAAGTGTCATTTCTAGGGGTCAGAAAGGTGGGTCGTTACCGTTGATATCAGAGCTTCAGTTGAGCAAACACCTTATCCTGATTGAGGTACAACTCATTAAAAGTAGGGTGACTAGGGACTTAGAATGAGTTAATCTTGAGATACTATTTCCTTTTCTTCCTTAAAAGCCTGGTTTTAAATCCTTTATTGCTGTTTCCTTTTTCCATCATTGACTCTATCTTTGTATTCTAATGATACCTATCCCTTATCCAGGTTATTTAAAATGAGTACAAGAGGAAAAAAAGGGAGGGGATCTAGAACTAGCATGGCTACAAATGGTAGAGCTCCTAGAAATGAGCCAAATGTGGAGCCGATAGCAGAAGCAGTGATGCAAGTTCAGCGCCTCAGAACTTTGCGACCTTGTGCAAGAAATACATTGCTTTAGGTGGTAGGCCTTCCTATGGAACTGAAGAAATTATAAGAGTTCGGAGATGGCTCTGATCTTGTGAGAGGATATTCAGGGATCTTAAGTTAGGAGATGCTAGAAAAAGATTGTTGGCATTGCATCAGCTTTAGAAAGCAGTAATGGATTTGTGGAATTCAGTCACCATGAATATACCTATAGATGATTTCACTTGGGCGTAGTTTAAGGAAGTTTTTAAAGCTTAGTTTATCCCGGAGGCGAAAAAGACTCAGTTGTTCAGAAGTATCATGGATTTGAAATAGGATGAGATGTCAGTGGTGCAGTATGAGCATAGGTTCAATGCATTATCTGGCTTTGGACCAGGATTGATTGATACGCCACTTAAAGAGAATGAAATGTTTTTGAAAGGAATACGGCCAGAATTTCATTGAGAAATGACCAATCATCTCAACGTTACCTTTACCAATCTGATCAGTATGGCCTTGAGATTTGAAGCTCTTGATATTGAGCAAGAAGTTCAGAAAGGAGTAGTGCCAGCAGTTAATGCCCAACCTTTATCGGTGTTACCAGTTACTAGTAAGCCATTTTTCAAGCGTAAAGGGAAGAAGTGGTCGGGAAAGAATCCTGGGGGTGGAGCTTCAGCTCAGAACAAGTAGTTAGATTTAAGCAAGATCCTCTGCTATAAGTGCAACCAAATGGGCCACTTTGCAAATCAGTTCCCGAACCCGGCTAGTGGACCACTCTGCTACAATTGCACCAAACATGGATATATGAAGAACCGGTGCCCTTTTCCAAAGAAGGGGGATTAGGGTAAGGCTTTTACTATTGAGGAACTACCATACACTTCTGATCCAAAAGGAAAGTAGGTGCTACAAGGTACACTATCCATTTTTGATATTCTTATTAGAGTGTTATTTGATACCGGTGCATCCCATATTTTCATTTCACAAGATCTTGTTGATAAGTTTACCCTCAAACCCATTCTTTTAAACAATTCTCTTTGTGCGTCGAATCCAATTAGGGGTCCGACCAGTCTTGACACCATATGTTTTAATGTGCCTATTATTTTCAAGATTGGCCTTTCTTTTTTGACTTATTTGTTCTTGGGTTCATGAGTTTTAGGGTAGTATTAAGTATGAATTAGTTGTCTAAATTTAAAGTAGTCATAAAATATAATCAAAGGATTATCAGAATCAGTGATGCTGGAAATGTTGGTACGGATATTTATTATGGAGAGCCTAATAAGTTGATGAGAAGTTTTCTATATTCACTCGAAGTACCTGAAGACGAGATAAAAATATACCAATCGTTCAGGACTTCAAGGATATTTTTGAAGAAGTGCAAGGTTTACCTTCTCATCGAGAAGTAGAATTCCACATTGATTTAATTCTAGGAACTAGAACTATTGTACAACCTCCTCGAAGGTTGGCTCAAAAGGAAAGAAGAGAATTGAAGAAGCAGGCGTTTGATTTGTTGTAGAAAATTTTGATCCGACGGAGCACATCAAGTTGGGGATTGCTACTAGTTTTCATTAACAAGGCCGATGGTTCTCTTAGATTATGTGTTGATTATTGAGAATTAAATAGGAGGACTATCAAGAATAAGTATATTTTACCTAGGGTTGAAGACATGTTTGACCATCTCCACGGAGCTCAAATATTTTCTCAGTTGGATCTTGCCCCTGGTTTTCACCAATTAAGGATAGCGGAAGAGAGTGTACTCTTAACTGCATTTCGTACCCCTAATAGATTTTATGAGTGATTAGTCGTGTCATTCAGATTGACTAATGCAGCCGCTTATTTGGTGGACTTGATGAATAGAATGTTTTGGGATTTTTTTTAACAAGTTTGTTCTGGTCTTCATTGATGACATCCTTTTTATTCTAAAATGAAAGAAGAGCATAAGTACCATCTTCGAATTGTTGTAAGTACTTTAAGAAGTCATGTGTTAAAAGAAAAGTTTTATAAGTGCCATTTCTAGAAATCCAAAGTTAGATTTCTAGGGAACGTGGTTTCGGGAGAAGGCATATCAGTGGACACAGCTAAAGTAGTTGCGATTCAAGATTGGAAGAGATCCAAAAGTGCGACTGAGGTCAGAAGTTTATTGCGATTGGCGGGTTTCTATAGAAGATTCATTAAAGATTTCTCAAAGATTGCTTCTCATATAACAAAGCTGACGAAGGAGGATGCAAAGTTTATTTAATCACCCAAGTGCGATCAAGCATTCAATGAGTTAAAGGAGAAGTTGACAAGTGCTCTTATCTTGACCATTCCAGATGGGAGTGATGGATTAATAGTTTACATGGATGCTTATAGGACCAGATTGGGAGCAGTTTTGATGCAGGATGGTAATGTAATAGCGTATGCGAGTCGATAGTTGGAACTTCATGAGAAAAATTACGCTATGCGCAATTTAGGGCTTTTGGCAGTATTCTTCACATTGAAAGTGTAGGCACTATCTTTTGGATGAAAAGTTTGAGTTATATACGGATCAGAAGTCACTAAAGTATCTTTTTACCCAAAAGGATTTGAACTTAAGGCGGCAAAGATGGCTAGAGTTTCTCGCGTCATATGTCCTAGAGATTCTTTACACCCCAGGGAAAGCAAATGCTGTTGCTGATGCATTGAGTAGGAATGTGGCGATGATTGCAAATTTGGAAGTTAATCCAGCACTAATGGAGAAAATTGCATATTTCCAAGAAGAATACCATATTCTAGCTCGTCTTATGAAGGATGTTGAAGATGGAACTATCTCTAGTTTTCAGGTAGATCTCGAGGCATTTTGAGAATGAATAGACTGATTTGTGTGCCTGATGTTAATGGAATTAGACAGAATGTGCTGAGAGAGTGCCATCGGTCAAGGTTATTTATCCACCTAGGAGTAACTAAAATGTTTCAAAATATAAAGAAGACCTTTTGGTGGAAAGGGATGAAGAGAGACATTTCAATCTTCGTGAGCAGGTGTGCAAATTGTCAACAGGTCAAGAATAACCAGCAGGAAGACTGCTGGGTTGCTCCAACCATTGGAGATACCGAATTGGAAGTGGGAGAAAGTATCCATGGACTTTATTGATGGTTTTCCCAGAACAAGAAGAGGTAATGAATGCATTTGGGTAATTGTAGATCGATTAACAAAGAGCGCCCACTTTATTCCGGTGAAGTCAACTAGAACTGCAAATTCTTTAGTAGGAATTTATTTGAGGGAGGTCGTTCGACTGCATGGAATTTTAATGAGTATAGTCAGTGATCGAGATCCTATCTTCATTAGTTGTTTTTGGGGAGCATTGCAAGCCACTTCAAGGACGGAGCTGAATTTGAGCACAGCCTATCACTCGTTGATAGACGGACAAACCGAAAGGGTGAACTAGATTTTGGGGGATCTTTTAAGAGCATGTATTTTAAATTTTAGAGGATCATGGGAAGACCACCTTCATTTAGTAGAGTTCTCCTACAACAACAGTTACCAAGCTAGCATTGGAATGACGCCCTATGAAGCTTTGTATGGGCGGCCATGTAAATCACCTTCATGTTGGGTTGAGACCGGAGACTGTTTAATTCTAGGACCATAGATGATTCGAGATGCATCTTAGAAAGTGGCTACGATCAAGGAAAGGAGGAAAGAAGTTCAAGATCGACAGAAAAGTTATGCCGATCAATGGAGAAAGGACTTAGAGTTTGCGGTCGGGGATTTGGTATTTGTGAATGTTTCCCCAATGAAAGGAATTGTAAGATTCAAAAGGGCAGGAAAGCTAGCATCTAGATTCATTGGACCATTTAGAATCCTTAAGAGAATTGGATCACTGGCCTATAGAGTAGAATTGCCTGAAAGATTGTCAGAAGTTCATTATGTCTTTCATGTATCTCATTTGAGAAAGCATGTTCCATCTTTGATTGTTGAGATATATGTTCAGGAAGACCTAGAAATAGAACCGAATTTGACTATTATCCGACACCCAGTTCACACTGTAGACCGAGATGAAAGGAGATTTAGGAACAAGGTGGTTAAGCTTACGAAGGTTCAGTGGAGTGATGACCCTCGCGACTGTACTTGGGAGACCGAAGATCGTATTAGAGAAACATACCCTAATGTAATGTCAGGTTAGTTGTTTGTTGTCTGAATACATTATGTATGTTCGTTTACGGCACAGTTGCTTTGCATTGTTATATGAATTTCTTGGTACAATATATATATATATATTTTGGATTGTCTTTTGTGTATTAATTTCAAGGACGAAATTCCCCAAAGGGGAAGAGTGTAACGACCCGTAAATTAATCGCTTTGTATTTGAATATTTAAATAATCTTTAAATATTTAAATAATGGATTTTAATAATCAAATGATCATAATTTGAATATTAACTAATGATATTAAAATAATTTTTATATTTTTGTGTCCAAAAATAAATAGTTCAAATAAAAATAGAAAATGTGACCAGAAACACTTTTTCGAATTACCATTTTTTCGGTGTCGGAAAACGTTGTGCACACTGATGTGTCATATACATAGTCATATGAATAAAGTTAGGGCATGTGTATAGCATGTATGCATATAGTTAAGTGTACACGCACACATATATGTTGTAACATTTCATGAAAAACAAAATGGAATATTCCATAAAGATGCTTTATGAGACATGATTTGATATTTGGCAACTTAGTATATTTATGCCTTTATTACATGTTGGCTTTGAAAATGGTGAAGTAGACATGTAAATTTCGATATTTGGGAGGGCGAGACAAGGATGAGATGGTATGGTGAGGTGGCATAATGTTGTGAAGCGTAAAGGACGAGGGGCGTTTTTGTAATTTCATTTATCAACTTTGCATAAATGAAAATTTCCTAATTCTTTTCTTATTTCTGTCTTCACTTTAAAAACTTCATTTAGGTTATTTCCTAAGTTTTCGTGGCTTCCAAAACTTTTCTCAAGTTCGAAAATGTTAAATTTTCCTTTTAAATATTGTATAAAACTTATTTAAACTCTTCCATCTTCTTTTTCATGCTTTATTCTCAAAAAAATAAGACCCTGTACCCCATATACTCACCACGGACGATTCCTACATGCTCTAGGCTAAGCCCAAAAGCCCATTAGAGGTCCACCAAATCAAGTTAAAGCTTAATCCTTGTGATTTTCGGAGAGTTAATGTGATTTCCATCCAAGTTAGTAAGCGTTACGGTGAGTAAAGCTTCCATCTTTGAACCACCAAGTTTAAACTATATCCATGCCTATACTTGTAGCTATTGAATGTTTATCATATGGTTGTAATGATGGTTTGGTCGATTTTTGGTTTTTGCTTGAAAAA
The DNA here is from genome assembly GCA_030765085.1 of Allium cepa. Lineage (NCBI taxonomy): Eukaryota > Viridiplantae > Streptophyta > Magnoliopsida > Asparagales > Amaryllidaceae > Allium > Allium cepa. The sequence continues at coordinate 418,294,573 of CM060939.1, forward strand.
TAGTCGCATTTGAAAGTTAATAAGCGAACCTTTGGTTATTTGTAAATATAGAAGACAAGCTTATGCCATTGTTATTAAGTGTTTGATATATGTTATGTTATTGTAAATCTTCATGTATTTATGCTCATACATTGGATATGTGATGTGTGGTTGGGTTGCAAATGCCATATGCTCGAATTTCGAACCGTCCGTATAACGTTAGTCGCTATATCGGCACTTTCGAAAAGTCACCTTTTATCGAAACCGTTTGGTTTCATTATCGTGCTTCGAATTACTTTATGAGTTAAACAGGTTTTGATTAATGATGTTTCCAAAAATAATTAATTATTTTTATATTGATTATTTAATCTAATTAATAATTTAATTTATTATTTAATTGATTAAGGATTAAAGTTAACTTATTGACTTGTTAATGATGTGTTTTAAATCTAACTAATTACTTAGTTAATTTTGTTTTAATTTTAATTAATCATTTTATTTAATGGTATTTAAGACTAATTAATCTTTGGATAATGGTAGATTAAGGTTAATTAATTAAAAGTATTTTAAAATTAATCAACCCTATTCAATTAACGACTTTTTAAAGGTTGATAAATTTGTTTAACCTTAAATAAATATTTTCTTAAATAAAGTTTAAATTAATCAATCACTTTTAAATAATGATACTCAATTATTATTTGATTTAAAATTAACTAATTATATTATTAATTGAATTAATGATTTTTCAAAAAGGTAATTTACCCTTTTTAATTAAAGGGCATTAAAGTGAATTTATCGGCTTAATTAATGTAGTTTTAAAGTTGATTAACAAGTATAATAAGGATGTTTTAAGCGGATAAATCCTATTTATAATTATGTTTCAAAATCATTAAACTCTTTTAACAAAGTGTTTTAAAGATAATACTTGTAATGTGAAAGCAAGTACGAATTCGGGTTTTTAAAAGAAAAGTTTGAATTGTTTATGGAAATGAATTAATTTCCGTAAAGCGATTCACTTATATGGAAATGATTTATTTGTATAATTGGCACTAAACATCAGAGAAGTAGACTTGTTGTTATTTCAAAAGATTAGAATAACCGTGAGACATGACTTAGAGATAACACTACCTTGACTTGTCCGGTATTATTGTTAACCAAGGAATAAAACAAGTTTGAATTCAATGAGTGGTGATAATTATAAAGTCTTAATTTCCATATACGATCATTTTATATCCTCGATAGCTGTTTCCTCAGCTATCGGTTATTTCAGATTATTTATTATCTTCATTTTAAGACGATTTATTGCTTCGTTGAGCATTGATATCCTTTGTCGGAAATGACTAAAACCAAAGTGCGAGAGGAGGCCAAGCTATATGGAGTTGCTCCCATTAGTATACTTTCACATCTCATCTAGATTGGATTTAGTAGCGCTATTAGATGTGAAATTTTCGAATTCTTAGTAAGGTTTGGCAGGGTCTGGCTTGGAGGGTTTCGAGAAGTGTCACAGAGTAAATGAGCTTCTCATAAGTATATTACTAGAGGTATACTTCAAGGGGGTGCACCTTCCTAGTAGTTTATTGGAGATTTTCCTTCCTTATTTGGTTCGAACCTTTGAATTTGTTTCCTTAATTTAATCAGGAAGGCTCAACCACTTTTCATGATGTTTAATTATTTATCTACTCTTCACATTTGGATGTTGATGCATGTGAGAGTAAACCTGTTCCATGTTAAACGGCGTGGTCTCGTATGTTTGTGTGTTATTACATACCTTCATTTAAAGTTTTACTCGTACCAGACAAATCGTCTGACCAGAGTTGTTTGTTTCCTTGAACTCTCATGTACTCATTTTGTTTGAGTAGTCCGAGAGTAGCAGGTCTTTGATGGGCTCTTTGGAGACGGCGTCCCAGCGGAAGGCTTTTCATCTTCTTATTTATTTATTTATTTATTCCGCTATACTATTTAGTTTGTGTAAGTGTATTTTTTTCAGCATTTGTAAAGGTAGGACACTATGACTGCCTAAGCTGATTTGTAGTACTTTTGTGTAACTCTGGTAAATCTCTGTTAAGGAATAACTTGATGTACTATCCTGTTATGTTTATTCAGTAGTTTCGATATGAGGTTTTCTATTCTATTCTTATTTTAACCCCATGACGATTTATCTTTACGATACTTGGGCAACAACACATGAACACTAAGGCTGTGTTAAGTGTAATTCCTAAGTGTCAAAAAGGTTGGTCGTTACAAAATATCTAAAATCATAGCTGCCATTTAATAGCACAGGTTGACCGCCAGCGATCGACCGAACCAAGGGGAGCGGTCAACCTACATGTGCTATTTTGGGAAGACTTTGTTCCATTACTTTTTAATTTATTTTCATTCTTAGTTATTACTTAACGTTAACGTTATTTTTAACCTTTACTCAACTCCCAAGTCTAATTAGTATTAAATTTCAAATTTCAAATTTAAGAATTATTTAATTATTTTAATTTTAATTATATTTAAATTATTTTAAATATGAAATTTTCAAACGTTCATAATTTTTTTGTTTGAATTTCGTTTTCAAAACATTATATATGAAAATTAATTAGAATTTCGTCACGAACGCAACGTCATAACATCCATGGTCAAATTATGGCTTTCGGAAAATTCATTTCTAGCCTAATCTTACTTAAATAATTTATCCATTTTATTTATTTCTTATTAATTTTTACGGTGTGTTACACACGCTACCGTTGCCATTTCCTATGTCCCCATATTTTCTTCTAAAGTCTTTCAAACTCAATTTTTTTTAGATCGTTCAATTTTAATAAAAAAATTGTCATAACCTCCTTTATCTGTGTAGCATTTCAACATACATATCATATGCATCAATAGTACCTAACATTCAACAAAAATCATTAAAAAAATTGCATCAATTATCACCAACCAAAGTTAAATCATTGCGTAGACCAATCACTTTAATTTATGAACAACAAATAAGGGAGCTAACAACCAATTTATTACTAATTCAATTCGTAGTTTTTTTTCATTTCTATTTTTTAGCACCTTTCATAAAATCATAGAATTGAAAATAAAAGTCAAAACTTCACTCACCTGAAACTTCATTATAGAAATCATCAAGTTCTCTAACAGTTAGCCTTCTGATTGCTTCTCTTTTCCTTTCCACTTGCTAACAAAAATAAAAAATCTTTAAATAGTTGTTTCCCAAAAAATGAAAAGAGATGAATAAGGATTAAGTTAGGGACACTTACACTTATAAATTGGGAATCCTTCTTTTAATTATGTTTGAAAACACAAGATTGATTGTTTTTCTTCTTATCTTAGATGAGAGGGTTAGGTTTTCTTTTTCTTTTGGCTTTTATTTTCTCTCTTTATTTTATATTTAATAAGTATGTATGGTGAGAAAAAGAGGTGAATATGATGGGATTTTTGTCGTTGATCCCCTCTCTAGAATTCTCTTCCCAAATATCTCCATTTATTTATTTATTATTTCTACTATTTTTTAATCAAAATTAATGACTATGTGGTCTTATGTAGGGGAATTTTCATTTTCCAGTCATATTAAATTAGTTTCTAGATTTCTCTAAACAATGCCTTAAAAACGATTGTTTTATTTATTTTCAATTTACACGAAACATTTTACTTTCTCTTTATGTTAATATAAGGAAATTAATACAAAACCATGTTCTTATGTTATTAACATTTTGCATACACAGAAAAAAGGTTTTAGATCAAAAAAAATTTCTTACATCCTTTCATTTTAGAAAATATTTTCAAGCATAATAAACTCTTCAAGGAACTTTTTTTTACCAAAAAATAATTTATTTATTTTCAAAATAAATTTCTAAACTAATAGAAATCATAATTTAGTATTCTATATCCAACAAAATGATTCATCAACTATTTATTCGCCTTCGTTCATAAATAGTTATATATTTTTCATTTTCAAATTAGTTAAATATTTAATTTACCAAGTTTATTATTAATTGATTGATACCTAATTCAGTCTCTCTAAAAATCAAGTTGTTACATTTTCAGTTTTAACCTACTCTCTTCCACTCCCCATTGGTCGAAAATCTACGGCTTTTAAGTCATAAAAATTCCCATAGTAAAATAAAAACAATTAAAATAAAATAAAATAGATGTAAAAGTTCAGATCATTGTATTTTTGGAGGTAATTCAATTGGAGCTAGGAGTTTTTCTTTATTTAAGATATGATTGTTTGGCTACATCAAATGTAATTTTCAATCTCTTTTAATATATGTTACATAATATAGAATAGTTTACATCCGCTATCTTTACATCTCACTATTATTATATATGTTACATCTTATTAACTTACTTTAAATCTCATATCTTATTCAGCGAATTTGCATATGCTTATGTTTTTCAACCTTTTATTTGCTACTATTTTAGAAATTAAAGTTTATCAAAAAAATTCATATCTTGATCCAATTTTAATTAATTGAAATATTTGTAACATATTTTATATAAAAATATAAGTGAAACACATACATAATCTATTTGAAACAATCTTATGAAAATTAACATAAGTTTGATGTGTATGTGTGTGTTATTTTGAATATCAAATACTTTTGGTTATTATATTAATATGATTATATATATTATTTTAATTTAAAACTTATGAAATGTATTTTGTGCAAAATTATAGATCTAATGTTAAATTTCTTCCTAATTCAATACTAGATTTCAAATTGTTGATTTTAAATAGTAAACTATATAAAACTATAAGTTATATATACAGACATAAATACATACATACATACATACATACATACATACATACATACATACATACATACATACATACATACATACATACATACATACATACATATATATATATATATATATATATATATATATATAGAATACACACCCTTGTGTATGTTATATTTTAAATTTGAATATAGTTTGTTATAATTTATATATATACATACATACACAAAAACACACGTGTATGTGTATGTGTTTGTATATAAATTTAGTTTTCATTAAAAATTTATAAAAGGAGTTTTGTATAAAATTACAGATCCAATGTTGATCTCCTTAAGCCAAAATAAGATTTCAAATTGTTAATTTTATATTTCAAAACATGTAAAATAGTCAAAATCATTTTTAATACACGCACACACAAATATACATGTGTATGTATGTATGTATATATGTATATGTATGTATGTATATATAAATATGTGTATGTGTGTAAAAAAGAACTATGGACAATAAAGGGACAAATGTGCCTATTACGATGTAAATCCCAACATATATAAATGTATACATTAATAACGTACACTGTTTACATGTTACACGTGCACTATATACATATAAGCATATTTGATACGCTCATTATAATATATTTTATTTAAATTAAATGAACTTCCTTTTAAACCATCATATAAAATAAGATATTATTTAAAACAATATTAAATATGATCAAATAAATCATTTAGACGACATAAGTCCAATAGATCCAAAACTGGTTAAAAAGAAATATACCTATTTCATCCATTTTCGACTGGCCTGGTTCTTATAATGATATCAAAGCCCAATGGTCTATGTAGTCCAAATTGGCAATACTATGACTAATTATTAAAGCTTACTAATTTAGTAGGGTGTCTAGAAAGGTAGTTTCTAAGGTTGGGTTTGGTTAATTAAGTACTTTGCCCTACGTAGTTGTTGGCTTGGCTAAAAGGATGATGCAAGTGCAAAGGTTATCCCCAATGTAAAGCCCTGAATTGATTTTGGGCCTCAGGCTAATTTTCAAAATTCAGCTTGAAATTTTAAAATATATTTTAAATTTAAAAGGTTAAGTTTGAATGTAAAATGAAATTTTATAAAACTTATAAAATAGTTTCAAAATTAATTTTTTAAGAATTTTTAAAACTACATTTATTAATGGGATTAATCAAATAATTAACTAATAGCTAATTAATTAGAATAAAATAAATATAATGATACATGTGTATATACATTTATGTTAAATAGTTTAAGTAAGTAATAAATTTAAATTTTATAAATAAATAATTTAATTAAAATTTTTAATTGAATAAATGTTATGATAAATATATATTAGTTAAAGGTTACTTAATAAATTAATATATGTATATGATTATATACGTATACGAAATTATAAATACTTTAGTTAATAGTCAACTTAAATTATTTAAGATGAATAATATAATTTTTTGTAATTTTAAAATTAATTTATTAATTTAATTAATTAATGAAATAAAATTTAATTAATGTATATACATAATAGTATTGTATAAGTTAATTAAATAATAAACCATTATATATGAATTAAAATTGCATAATACGAATGTATAAGTTAAGTGGAACTGTAAGAAACCCAGTTTAGATTTGAGGGACAAGTATATATGTATTGTATATACACCATTACTTTAGATGTATTTGATACTTGAATCATAATGGTATTTCAAAAGAATTATATTGTTCCATAAATTGATATCACTCAATGTATATAAATATGTTAAAGGTTACTTAGACATATAATGTTATTCTCTACCATTTATATATTAATATAATACTTTCGTACCCTATAGTTGTTGCGCAAACTCAAGCTACGGATGTTATGTATAGTACTATTAACATATTGATTATACGAGGTAAGGTACATGCATATATTTGTTAAGCAAACTTAAGATACGTGCATAGACATAGGCTATCGCAAAATTGTGGGTATAAGTAATATTCTCCTTCGATTTGTTAAGAAAACTCAAGGCCAAGATTGAGATTAGGACAAAGAGCACTTGTTAGAAGTTTTATATAATATAACGATAAAGTGTTATCCATCGCTTACGGGCCTATGATATCTTGAGCAAACTTGAGGGCAAAATCACAAGGCAAGTGAGTCTTAACACTCACTAGAGGAATCAAAAGATTTCTATGTTTTTCTTAAAGTTTTGAGAAATATAAAAATCTAGTGGAAGCCTTATTAAAAAAATGAAATGCTAAGAACATATGCAATGTAAAGTTAAAATAATCTACGTTGATAAATGTTTGAAATTAATATAATTAATAAATTAAAATACACAAATGAAACGAGTCAAGATTGATAAAATAAATACAAATATAGACTTATCAATAAATATTTTGGCATGTCGCCGCTTCAAGATCCATGCAAGAGCTAAATAATACAACTACTAAGTACATTCGTACCTTAGTCACTTAAAAGTTTATTTGTCCAAGTATGTGTATTGTCTTTTGTAAGTTTTGAACTCTTAAGCAATACAGCAATATGGATACTTGATTCATATTCGATCACATATAAATTTTTATGGTGGATAGTCGTGATTTGTAATGTACAAAACTTCAACGAAATTAGATCATTTGAAGCAAGCTAGTAAACCGAAGTGCAAGATCTTGTATTCAATATGATTGATTTTAGCAAATATCTTGTTGTGTTAGATGTAGCACTAAACCAAGAGCTACAGGATGTATTTGGGAATTTGATCACTGAAATGTCAGTTTGATTAGTTTGCATAAAGTGAACTTATTCGATATCCTTAAATTTTAAGGATGACCAAATGCATTTTTGTAAAGAGTTCATTGTGGTCTTGTAATTTTTGGACCATTTGCAAAGGAAAGAGAACATATGATAGTTGATGTAACTTTAGCACATTTGGGATGAAAAGAGTGAATGGCCATCTCTACTTTATTAAGAGACATTGGAAGCAAAATATTTACAAAATGCTATAAGATATTAACATGAAATGAGAAATGTGATTTCTATCTCATATAGAAATTAATTTTCTTTGAAAGTTATTTCTTCGAATTCAAGACATTTAATTTGAAACTCTCAACTATAAACTAGTCACAGCGTATGGAAAAAGTTTATGTGTAACAATCCCGGTTTAAAGACGAATTTAAATTTGTAATTAAATTAAATTTTTGGGTTAAATTGTGGACTTATTTGAATTTTTCAAATTTAATAAGATATATATACTTATTGATTTTAAAAATTTGGATTTGAAATTCAAAATAAATATTTTCAATTAAATTGGATTATAAATAAAATTTTGATTTGGAATATTCAAAATGAATATTTTAAATGAATGTAATATAGATACTAATGTTTAAAATAAAATTTATCCTATCAATATTAAATATAAGTGTAAAATATAAGTACAAAATATATGTTATAAACTAAATGTTTGAAAATAAAACTATAAATAGAAATAAAACTAAGTATGGTTAATAATAAATATATATAGGGTAACTCATATGGATACATAAGATTATTTTAGTAAAAAAATAAAACATAAATACTTAAGTAAACATATGAAGTACATGTATATTTGTATGTGAGTTGTGTATGTATGCAAGAAGATAACAAAACAAAGATGTACATACAAAATATCTATGTAATAAAATAAAAAAAAGGAACAAAAAATATCTATAAAACAAGTATGCATATACAAATCAAATGGATTTACATGTAAACAAAAATGGGGACATAAGCATTAAATAACATCTTCTCAAGCATAAATAAAATCATTTTAGCCGAAATAAAATCACTTCATTTCAGTAAACAAAGGAAAAAAAAAAAGTTTAGTCAAAGAAAAGAAAATCTGACCAACAAAGAAGCTTGCACCAGAAGACACCTATACAAACATTGTCTTCTTTACATATACCTTTACCCTATTCTTGTTCGTTCAACAACCAAGGCCTGAGATACGAATTTGGAAAACAGAAAAAAAAGAAGCTGAAACAAAAAAACTAGAAAAAAAAAATCAAGCAAGATTTTCAAATTATTCAGGAAAAAAATAAAGCTTCTCTACTCTGTGCATATACAGGTGAGCAAACCTTCTTTTTAAACCAGGCTTCTTTGTTTCTTTTACCTGTGAGTAAACCCCTTTGATTTCTGGATTTTGATCTTTTGTTGAAACTTGTTTAAAGTGGGTTGAAAACACTACTTGCATGTGTATAAATTGGTGGATATATGTGTGTATATTGCTTTGCATGTCTGAGAACAGACAGTGGCCTCTGTTCTAAAGCTTTACAGGTTTCAAAAACCTGTTAGAAAATTAAATCTTCATCCTACAATCTTTGATAGGCTTCAATGTCTAAGTATGATCATGCTTTAAATTTTGAAAATAAATTTGAGTAGAATAAATTAAACATTTTCTAGAAAATACCAAAACACAGTGGATTCTCAATTTTTGTTAAAATTCAATTGATTAAATTTTAAGTTTTGAATGCATGATCTTATTCACGTTTGCAAATCATGATTATTAAAATAAAAATCCAGTTTTCTAGTGTGAGATCGAGGGTGGAATCGGGAGATGAACAAAATTTAGTTGTTGGGCAAACTATGGTGATCGGCGAGTTTGTTTGCCTCGTGATCGGAGCTGGAGCTAGCCGGGAGATCGATGAGTGTGGGAAAAATGCTCAACGAATTTTCACATCTTCGTGGTGGCCGAAAATTGCTAAGCTACGGTTTAAGCATACGATTTAGTTAAGGTTGGAATTTGGATTGCTGGTGACTCGTCGTTGAACCGGAATAGACCGCACCAGTGCCAAACGAGGCGTCGAACATTGTGGAAGGTTCATGGGTATTCTCGTGATCTCCGATGGCCTGAGGTGATGGCGTCGGGCAATTATTTGATGATGCTTCACTGGGTTTATTTGGTCGAGACGACTCGATCTCGTTTTCAAATTTAATTCGAATTTATGGGTGTTTGGATGGCTTAGGGCGATTGAAGGTGACTGGTTGGTGGTGGTTTTGGAGGCCGGATCTCCGGCATCTGATGGTACACGTGCACAACCTCTGGCGTGTATCAATATCACGTTGGGACGGAAGATTTTTCTCTCGAAGTTGTCTTCGGGAAGGAGGGTTGCTGGCTGGAGTTTTGGCTCGAGTGGATTCATTGGTGCGCCGGGTCATTTCTAACACCTAAAACAAATTTTTAAAAAAGTTGAAAGTTACTCCGGTTATCTTGGGTTGTTTAGGGGAAAACTCGAAGCGGGGAGTGTTTGGACTCAGGAAACACTCGAGTAAGTTTCGGGTTGTTGAAAGAAAACAGTTTTGACTTTAAAACTAAAATTCAAACTTTTTAACATTTTTATCCATATTTTCAAATGATGATTTTGATTTAAAGTTTGAATTAATTAAGGATTTAGTAAGACATTTTAAAGTAATTAATAAAGATAGAAAGATGTATCTTTTAATCTATTAAGTAATTAATGATTTGTTTAATTAAAGAATAATTACTTAATTACTTAATATTAAAGGTTAATTTAACAAATAAATTAAGGTTAATTAATTTGTAATTAATTATTAATAAATCAAGGAGTAATTAATTAAATAAAGTAATTAAGATTTAATTAATTAACAATTAAGGGTTAATTAATTAAGATAATTAATTAAAGAAATGATTAATTAATAAAGGTGATTGAGACTTAATCAATTATAGTTAATGGTAATTAATCATTGACAAAAGATTACTAACGAAAGTAATTATGTAGGTAATAAAACCACCCAATTTATTCATCTTAATTGAAGGTGTTTGATTGTTATTGAATGCTGTGTGATGGATCGATATATTTGATATGTGATGTGATGCTATGTAATGCTTTGTGCTGAGCTGTTATATCTGTGATGAACAGACTGTTGTATGAATATGAAAACCCCTTTGCCCGTAAAACGACATTTGAATTTTGATGCGACAGAGAGTCGGATTCCAGTTGGTTATCCGAAACCCACATCGAATCGTAATGATAAATCTTTGTGATTGATAAATTTACACTATCTATGAATCTGTGAATGAAGATAAGCGTTATGGGTTATACCGCTTATCGATATTGATACAATCTATGATGATTGATATTGTGCACTATTGTGTAAAACCCCCTGGACTACACCATACACACACAAATATGGATTGCACGCGGAAATCGGTTAAGTCACAGATATTTGAATTTAATTCAAAATAGTTTTAAAAGTTGAATTTTAAACCCAAACGGTTTTGGAAGTGGATTGGGTTTAAAATAAAAAGCTTTTGAAAAAGGAATTTTAAAAATAAAAGCTATTTTGAATAACTTAATAAAGATTTGAAATTTGAATAATTTGATTTAAATTTGAATTCAATATCTGAAATTGAATTTTATATTTGGTATTTATGATTTAAAAACGGTATACAAGTTTATATGGGTTTTAAACCATTTTTTAATGTTATTTTTGTGAATTTGAATTAACCCAAAGATTTTAACTTGTATAAATGAGATCGGATTTTTTCGAAATAAAACTTTTTGTTTCAAATGATAGAAGCTTTCATATAAGAAATGAATTTCCAATTTGCATTAAAGGAATCTCAAGTTTTAATTGAAAATGATTTTCCAAGTTATGAATGAATCTTTGGAAACAGTTTTGGAAGCTATAAATTAAAATCTTTGATTAAAGATTTAAAAGAGTTAATCCAATTAAAATGGAAATTGTTTTGAAATCCGAGAATGGATCTTTATGAAATTGGGTAAACTTTGTGAAATGAATCATTTTGTTTAAAGATTTGAAATGGTACTTTGTTTAAACCATTTGAAAGAAAGATTTGAATTTTAAAGTTGTGACTTAACTGAAATCCCATATCCATATGTTTTTAAATTTACGCTCATTATTCGGTTTAGCCGGGAGAGGACTTTGTGTCATATAACCCATTCCGAATAATAATACGTCGTTATGGATAGCATTTGAAGACTGGTGGTGAAGACCGGGTATTTGCGAGAACGATAGGATGACCTATCGATTGTCTCTGCACTGAGTAGCTACGGTATAGAGATTCCCTAAGTGATGGGAAGTCCGATCGGGATTGTGAATACCCGGATTGCAAGGGCTTCTTCGGATGTGCCTTCGGTTCTGTTCGAACCCAGACCAGACTTGCTTATCTAGGTGAAACGTGATGGGGGGTTCTCGCTTTTTGTTTGTTGGCGAGCAGGAGACTCTTACCCCTACACGTCCTCTTTAAGGGGTTGGTTAGCCATAAGGCATGATAGTCGAAAGGCTAGCCGTAAAAGCAAGTTTGGGGTACCATTGTGAGCCACGGCGGGGCTGTGATGGATGAAAAGCCTACCAGTCGAGATTGACCGCTGTCGATGGTTGAAAAGCCTAGACTATCACATCTGGTTTCAGAGCTAGAGGTTGAGCAAGAACTTTAGCTACGGAGTGTAACACATTACATGGCTTATCAGAGATAGGGTGGAGTATACCCTAGAATGAGTACAACCAGTGGAACCAAAACCCAAATTACTTAGCCCGTTCTCTTTATCTGTTGTTATTCTCTAAGATATTTCGTCCGAATGCCTAAATCGGTCTTCTTACTATTCACAGATAGTAAGAATGAGTGGAAGAAGAGGATCAGATTGGGGACAGGGAAGTACCACTTCAGCTGGTCAAAGCCCTGCAACGACAGATATTCCTTTTCAATCTCAATCAAATCTGTCTGATCTATATTGAAGCTTTTCTAAACTTGGTGGAAAGCCATTCTCTGGCAAAGAATCTGTTATTGAAGCACAAGCCTGGATCCAATCGTGCGAAAGGATTTTCAAAGGACTAAAATTGGAAGATGATCAGATGCGATTGATAGCTTCCTGGAAACTCCAGAAAGAGGCTTTAGTTTGGTGGGAAATAGTTACATTGGATGAGCCGGCTGATGAGTTTACTTGGATTCATTACAAGGAAGTGTTCGAGCAGCGATATATGCCGTCTGCTAGTATCTCCCGAATGTACCAGGAGTTTATGGATTTGAAGCAAGGAAGTTTATCATTTGAGGAATACTTGAACAAATTCAATGAATTATCTCGGTTTGGTCCAGAGTTGGTGAGTACATCGTTCAAGAAGAATGAAAAGTTTATTCGAGGAATGAACAAGGAGTTTCAGGAAAGGATGACTACTCACGTTAAGGAATCTTTTTTTGAATTAATTGATATGGGCTATAGATACGATACTCTGGATAAGCAAGAAGTTCCAGAGGAGGATGGAGACACAAGTAATCTGAACTGGAGGAAAAGGAAGTTTAGTGGGAAGAAACCGATGAGAGGCAAAGGAAAGAATAATATACAGAAGAAAAAGGTGAAGGATGTTACTTGTCTCAATTGCTTGGAGAAAGGTCATTATTCGGATAAATGTAAGAACCCTTAGAAACCAGGATTGAGAGAGCCATTTATGAGGCCAGATCAGGAATCTACGGGATGCTATTACTGCCGCAAGCCGGGACACAGGATCAAGGACTATCCAGCAATGAAGCAAGCTCTAGTAGCAAGGGTGTATGCAATCAAAAACGATTCTTCAACCTCAAAAGTTAACTAAGGAAAAGAAATTTTATAAGGTAACCTTCTCGTTTACGATTAAATTGTTTGAATTTTATTCGACACAGGAACTACACATAGTTTCATTTCTCAGCAAATCGTAAATGAGTTAAATCTTGAATCTGAGATCGTAGTCGAATCTATTTTTGTCTATTTCATTGGGTTTCGATATATTCTACGAACGGTTAGTTATCCCTTCGAACTAACCGATACCCCTGGATACTTCATAGATCAGATAACCCAATTGTTTCGTAGTTGATTGAGTTTATTCTCATATCTATTGTTGATATTCTGATTTGGTAAGCCAAATGCAGAATAAAAAAATTCAGTTTGATCTGAAAAGATATTTCTCTATCTTTCATCTATCTTTGTTATCTCCCTAGCAAATTTCGGGGACGAAATTTCTTAAGGGGGAATTTGTTACGATCCCGGTTTAAAGACGAATTTAAATTTGTAATTAAATTAAATTTTTAGGTTAAATTGTGGATTTATTTGAATTTTTCAAGTTTAATAAGATATATATACTTATTTATTTTATAAATTTGGATTTGAAACTCAAAATAAATATTTTCAATTGAATTAGATTATAAATAAAATTTTGATTTGGAATATTCAAAATGAATATTTTAAATGAACGTAATATAAATACTAATGTTTAAAATAAAATTTATCCTATCAATATTAAATATAAGTGTAAAATATATGTTATAAATTAAATGTTTGAAAATCAAACTATAAATAGAAATAAAACTAAGAATGGTTAATAATAAATATATATAGGGTAACTCATATGGATACATAAGACTATTTTAGTAAAAAAATAAAACATAAATACTTAAGTAAACATATGAAGTACATGTATATTTGTATGTGAGTTGTGTATGTATGCAAGAAGATAACAAAACAAAGATGTACAAACAAAATATCTATGTAATAAAATAAAAATAAAAAGAAACAAAAAAATATCTACAAAACAAGTATGCATATACAAAGCAAATGGATTTACATGTAAACAAAAATGGAGACATAAGCATTTAATAACATCTTCTCAAGCATAAATAAAATCATTTCAGCCGAAATAAAATCACTTCATTTCAGTAAACAAAGAATTTTTTTTTAGTTTAGTCAAAGAAAAAAAAATCTGACCAACAAAGAAGCTTGTACCAGATGACACCTATACAAACATTGTCTTCTTTACATATACCTTTACCCTATTCTTGTTCGTTCAACAACCAAGGCCTGAGATACGGATTTGGGAAACAGAAAAAAAAAGAAGCTGAAACAAAAAAACCAGAAAAACAAAATCAAGCAAGACTTTCAAATTATTCAGGAAAAAAATTAAAGCTTCTCTACTCTGTGCATATACAGGTGAGCAAACCTTCTTTTTAAACCAGACTTCTTTGTTTCTTTTTAAAACAGACTTCTTTGTTTCTTTTACCTGTGAGTAAACCCCTTTGATTTTTGGATTTTGATCTGCTATTGAAACTTGTTTAAAGTGGGTTGAAAACACTACTTGCATGTGTATAAATTGGTGGATATATGTGTGTATATTGCTTTGCATGTATGAGAACAGACAGTGGCCTCTGTTCTAAAGCTTTATAGGTTTCAAAAACCTGTTAGAAAATGAAATCTTCATCCTACAATCTTTGGTAGGCTTCAATGTCTAAGTATGATCATGCTTTAAATTTTAAAAATAAATTTGAGTAGAATAAATCAAGTATTTTCTGAAAAATATCAAAACACAGTGGATTCTCAATTTTTGTTAAAATTCAATTGATTAAATTTTAAGTTTTGAATGCATGATCTTATTCACGTTTGCAAATCATGATTTTTAAAATAAAAATCCAGTTTTCTAGTGTGAGATCGAGGGAGGAATCGCGAGATGAACAAAATTTAGTTGCTGGGCAAACTATGGCGATCGACGAGTTTGGTTGCCTCGTGATCGGAGCTGGAGCTAGCCGGGAGATCGATGAGTGTGGGAAAAATGCTCAATGAATTTTCATATCTTCGTGGTGGCCGGAAATCGCTAAGCGAGGGTTTAAGCATACGATTTAGTTAAGGTCGGAATTAGGATTGCTGGAGACTCGTCGTTGAACCGGAATAGACCGCACTAGTGCTAAACGAGGCGTCGAACATTGTGGAAGGTTCGTGGGTATTCTCGTGATCTCCGATGGCCTGAGGTGATGGCGCCGGGAAATTATCTGATGATGCTTCGCTGGATTTATTTGGTCGAGACGACTCGATCTCGTTTTCAAATTTAATTCGAATTTATGGGTGTTTGGATGGCTTGGGGCGATTGAAGGTGGCTGGTCGGCGGTGGTTTTGGAGGCCGGAGCTCTGGCATCTGATGGTACACGTGCAAAACCTCTGGCGTGTATCAGTATCACCTTTGGAACGAAAGGTTTTTGTTTCTCGAAGTTGTCTTCGGGAAGGAGGGTTGCTGGCTGGAGTTTTGGCTCGAGTGGATTCGTTGGTGCACCAGGTCATTTCTAACCCCTAAAACATTTTTTTTTAAAGTTGAAAGTTACTCAGGTTATCTTGGGTTGTTTAGGGGAAAACTCGAAGCGGGGAGTGTTTTGACTCGGGAAACACTCGAGTAAGTTTCGGGTTGTTGAAAGGAAACAGTTTTGACTTTAAAACTAAAATTCAAACTTTTAACATTTTTATCCATATTTTCAAATGATGATTTTGATTTAAAGTTTGAATTAATTAAGGATTTAGTTAGACATTTTTAAAGTAATTAATAAAGATAGAAAGATGTATCTTTTAATCTATTAAGTAATTAATGATTTGTTTAATTAAAGAATAATTACTTAATTAATTACTTAATATTAAAGGTTAATTTAACAAATAAATTAGGGTTAATTAATCTGTAATTAATTATTAATAAATTAAGGAGTAATTAATTAAATAAAGTAATTAAGATTTAATTAATTAACAATTATGGGTTAATTAATTAAGATAATTAATTAAAGAAATGATTAATTAATAAAGGTGATTGAGACTTAATCAATTGTAGTTAATTGTAATTAATCATTGATTAAAGATTACTAACGATAGTAATTATATAGGTAATAAAACCACCCAATTTATTCATCTTAACTGAAGGTGTTTGATTGTTACTGAATGCTGTGTGATGGATCGATATATTTGATATGTGATGTGATGCTATGTAATGCTTTGTGCTGAGCTGTTATATCTGTGATGAACAGATTGTTGTATGAATATGAAAACCCCTTTGCCCGTAAAACTACATTTTAATTTCGATGCGACAGGGAGTCGGATTCCATTTGGTTATCCGAAACCCACATTGAATCGTAATGATAAATCTTTATGATTGATAAATTAACGCTATCTATGAATCTGTAAATGAAGATAAGCGTTATGGGTTATACCGCTTATCGGTATTGATATAATTTGTGATGATTGATATTGTGCACTATTGTGTAAAACCCCCTGGACTACACCATACATACACAAATATGGATTGCACGTGGAAATCGGTTAAGTCACAGATATTTGAATTTAATTCAAAATAGTTTTAAAAGTTGAATTTTAAATCCAAACGGATTTGGAAATGGATTGGGTTGAAAATAAAAAGCTTTTGAGAAAGGGATTCTAAAAATAAAATCTATTTTGAATAACTTAATAAAGATTTGAAATTTGAATAATTTGATTTAAATTTGAATTCAATATCTGAAATTGAATCCTATATTTGGTGTTTATGATTTAAAAATGGTATACAAGTTTATATGGATTTTAAACCATTTTTTAGTGTTGTTTTTGGGAATTTGAATTAACCCAAAGATTTTAACTTGTATAAATGAGATCGGATTTTTCTGAAATAAAACTGTTTGTTTCAAATGATAGAAGCTTTCATATCAGAAATGAATTTCCAATTTGTATTTAAGGAATCTCAAGTTTAAATTGAAAATGGTTTTCCAAGTTATGAATGAATCTTTGGAAACGGTTTTGGAAGCTATAAATTAAAATCTTTGATTAAAGATTTAAAAGAGTTAATCCAATTAAAATGGAAATTGTTTTGAAATTCGAGAATGGATCTTTATGAAATTGGGTGAACTTTGTGAAATGAATCTTTTTGTTTAAAGATTTGAAATGGTACTTTGTTTAAACCATTTGAAAGAAAGATTTGAATTTTATAGTTGTGACTTAACTGAAATCTCATATCCATATGCTTTTAAATTTACGATCATTATTCGGTTTAGCCGGGAGAGGACTTTGTGTCATATAACCCATTCCGAATAATAATACGTCGTTATGGATAGCATTTGAAGACTGGTGGTGAAGACCGGTGGTGAAGACCGGGTATTTGCGAGAACGATAGGATGACCTATCGATTGTCTCTGCACTGAGTAGCTACGGTATAGAGATTCCCTAAGTGAAGGGAAGTCCGATCGAAATTGTGAATACCCGGATTGTAAGGGCTTCTTCGGAAATGCCTTCTTTCTATTCGAACCGGAAACAGACTTGTATGGTTGTATGTCTGACATTACAATTTGAGATATAAAGCAAATTTCTTTCAAATACATATCTGTTGGTGGCGGAGAATTTATTCTCTTAGCTTAACACCCTTCTCTGAGACGTACGAGCTCAGAGGTTATGTAGTTGAAGGTTATCAGCGATATACTCCTAATTTGGTAGTGTGGCATGATAAGTGCTGCTGTGTGTTGATGATAATTTGTTGATCCAAGCATGACTTTGTAAAAAAGTGTAGCTTTGTGGACGAGACCTCATCGAGCCTCACAAACCGGTAATGGTCGAAACAGGAAAGATGCGGCAAGGTTTCAGGGGTAGCTCCCCTAGGGTATGTCCATTTCTTCTGGAAAAGGGTGGTATCATGGTATGGAGCCCAGATACTTACTCATGTGGACACTATATATATATATATTACTGTATGATGTTGTTGGTGTTGAGAGCTCTCGGATAAAGGTTGCAAACGACCGAGGGTGGCATATCTTAGGTTCTATTTTCCGGGAAGGGGGTAACCGGCCTTGTGTTGGCAGAGAGCCGGGTAGGTTCTCGGGGCGTCCCTCCAGAGGCATTTCCATGTGGCAATAGGAAGTTCCTTAGCCTAACCATTTGTTGAAAAAATCCAAACAATCAATACGCGCCCTGTATGATTTTAGTTGTATAACCTACCATGGAATGTGGTGGTAACCTGCTATTGAACATGGTAGCTATAGTAGGCATAAGTGCGAAATGCCTATGCTGGCTAAGATTAATATTATATTTTCGAAATGTTTTCCACTATGCACTAATGCTAATAATAATAAAAAAGGATTTTTGCGTATTTAGCATGTTTGACTATCATAAGGAGAAATCTCCTCCAATTCTGCGTTTGCATAGTGTGTGTGGCAGGAGGCCTTATGGTAGTTTCATTTTCCAAAAAGCATTGCGGATTTCAAATTTAAATCTTTTGATGTTTTTTTAGGACAAACCATTTTTGTTTGCTCACACTACTCCCATGACTGACTCGGAGTTTATTGTTCCGTTCCTAAACTCTGGGTGCCCACAATTTTTCACACGGGCAGTCTAGAGTTTGGTTTTTCAGATGGTCAGATAGCAGATATCATTTGGTAGCTTCAGCTTTCTGTTTGATACATTTTGGAGTCTTTGGAGTCCACGACTGCACTTGCTTAGCTTAGTGCAACTTTGATGGTGGGACGAGCTTGAAGTGTTGGAGCTCTAGCTTTGGAGTTTTGGGTTGGAGTTGCAGTATTTGATTCTTTTGAAGACCCATCTCATATTGTGTCGTGTTCCACTGTATCTCTGTGTTGTATATATTCTCTGATGTTGATGACCATCATTGTATCAAATTGATGCATCAGATATTGTATTCATGTTGTATCAATGATATCATCTTTTATTTCTGCCGTGTTATTTATCATTTAATGTTGTTGCAAGCTCCGGCGATACGAATTTGATGTTATTTGTCGGACATTGAGTTCGGGTCGTCACATTATGGTAAATGATTGAATAGAGCTTCGTATTTTATAAGCTATTATAGTAATGAAAAAAATAGCAGGCGCTTACTATATAAAAATTCTTAATGGAGACATCAGGTTACAAGAAAAATTCATATATTATTTATGAAATAATAAATGTCTTTAGTATTAACTGAAAGTGGACATTGTTTTATTTCAGTGTGAATATTATGAATATTCGTTATAAAATAAAACTATAAAAATGGTGTTTGGTTTCACAATAAAATGGTAGAAAATATAGAAATATCTAAAATTTTACAATTATTTTAGAATTATAGACCAAGCCTCAGTTTTGAGAACATATGATTATGAACGGTGAATTGTTTCTCAAATGATTAAGGGAAAAATATCCATTCGATAGGAGCGATACAAGGGTTGGTGAACTTTTAGGATTTATACATACATACTTATATATTAGCAATTGTAGGTCTAACGATACCAAAACGGTTACATACACTTCATTAAAACAACTTATAAATTATTGCACACATGAACATGTGTATTTGATACACATGCAGTTTGTCCATAATAAGTTCATTAAGCATAGAATGGAAATAAATAATATGTTGTGCAAAAGAAGATAAAACCATTCAATTTGATCGAATAGGCGAGTGTATTAGAAAGAAGTACTTTATGTACCTAAAACGAATAAGAATAAATCTCAAAAGGTCACTCCTCCCTATGACAAGGAGTAATCAGACTTTGGTTGATTAAGTACAATTGATTATGAGTAAAATTGAGTAAACTTCTATTTGTAAGGACGTGTACTTAAGAATAAGTACATAAGTTTAAATTTAATTTCGTTTGAAACAAAGTCTACAAAATCATACAAGATAAGAGTTGATAAAATAACCTTTCCATATCCTAGTTAAGGAGTTTATAAGATGTATAAGTCAAGAGACTAGATGTAATACTTATTCATAAGGGATCTTGTATGGATCAGCCTAAACGAGTTTGGGCTTGATCAATATTGATTGACCAATTTATGTTATAAACATAAGTTTCATAAACTTAAAAACCAAATTACTTTATACAAGCAATTTAAATTCTGTTACATTAAGGGACAATTATTGTTTTAAGAAACACCAACTTCATGATGAATGAATTTCATTTAGGAATTATTGGTGGTAAAATGGATTTGGATGCGATCTGAAAATAAAACTCATTAAAGAGGATGAAATGAAATTAACCAAACTTCAAGGAACACAACTAATTAGAATGTCTAATAAGAACTCCCACATGTTAAAAAAACTATGATTTTCTCATCGATGTCGAATTTCCTCAGTTGTCATTAAGCCACTAACAGCATTGACTCTACCATATGGCATGATGTGCAAATCCGAAATGGATGCCGAATACAATATCAAAATATAATTTTAATAATTGTACACAAAAGGATACGATCCATTGGCCGCAAAAGCGTCTCGGGAAAGAAAGCCAATGCAATTGGAATACTATAAGCTATATAGATATAATAACATCGTAAATCTCAATTACTCAAATAAATGTTTTAGATTCACCAACACAGTTAAGTTAATCTAGATTTTACTTGAAAAACTTTCGCTCGATATGATTTTGATTTTTGATATATATATATGTGTGTGTGTTGAAAAGGAAATTCTAAACAATCATTTAGAATATTGTAACTACCCGGTATTTTTAACCATTCGCATCCGCACATGTTTGACTTGAATTTCTCAAGATATCAGATTGTTAATTTATATTTGGCAAAATTCAGCATATGCAGTAAATAAAATAACCACAGAATCATAGACAGAGAATATTATAATAGAATGCAGCGGAATAGAATAATAAATAATAGTTTATGAAGCTACTACAATAACAAAGTCTAAAACAAAATACAATAGAGGTTTCAAATACAAAGGAGTTTATTGATACATAAGCGGATAACAAAATCCGAAAACAAGATATGACTAAACAACAGAATAGCTGGAATCACAGAAAGTAGCCAAGGCATAGATAGAAGATCCTCGACAACTCTAAGTTTCAAGATAGAATCACGAAAGCTGAATATACTTAGGCTGACCCGAGCGTAAATAAAAACACAAAACACTCGATTCAGGATAAGCATTCTTATATCAATAAATCCAACTCAAGTGAAATATCAACTGAAATACAATTAACTTAAAGGATGTTTGGGATACCCATCCACTAAGAATCCGTGGAACTATTTACCATGTAGAGATATACGCTATCAACAACCAAACGTCATTATAACGCCGATGTCATTTCAAAATAATTTATACTTCAAAACCAAAATATCATTTCCATTTCAAATATATCTATTTCCAAATTATAACACTTCCAAAGTTACAACATTTTCGAAACCAAAACACTTTGAAATCATAATTCTTTGGAAACCATAGCTTTGAAATCATAACTTCCACCACTTAAATAGTTTAGATATTAATAATAGTATATAAAATAAAATAGTTTATAAAATAAAATAGTTTATATTAAAATAGTTTATATTAAAAACAGTTTTATATTAAAATACATGCATATATATATTAAATAATTTATAAAGTAAAATATTTATAATTTCACAAATCGACTCTAATCAACTCGAATTTCAAATTCAAATTTAATTCAATCTCATTTCGTCAATTTCAATTCAATTCAGTTTTTAAATAAACAATTACAAATTATATCGATTTAAATATAGATTTGAACCACAAAATAAACCGGTTAAATTTCAATATATTTCAAAGCTTTAAGTATTCAACATTTTCAAAACTAAATTTTACGGTTTCATGTAGATTTTGATTTAACTTCATTATTATTTAGTCTTGAAATATTCGCTAAATAAATTCAATATTATTTAAATAACCTTAAATTACATTTTACTAAATATTTCCTTCAATTTATTTAAACGTGAAATATTAATTAAATTACTTAAATCAAAATCAAGTTATAAAATCATATCTTTAAATTTCAAATACAATTGTTTCAAATCAATTTAATTAAATAAAATTCTTAATTAAATACAATTTCAAATTTATCTTCCCAACCTTAACTGATAAAATTATTATAAAAATAAATTTTTAAATAAATACTTATGCATATTATATATAATTAAATCAAACTTTATTAAATTAAGGATTATTATTAAATCTACTTTATACTAAAACTTATTTATACATAAAATATTTTCAATATTAAATAAAACCATATATATTTCCTTTCAAAACTATAGAGGTCATTTTCAAAATATTTATATATAGTCTGACGGTATTTGTATATAATTTTCTATCATATGGTCAAGTGATACAGATATTTATCATTTCAATCCGTAATTTAAATTATATACGGGTATATATCATTTCAACCTGCAATCCCAAATTCAATCCAATGAAAATCGCTTGGGTTTATCATTTCAACCCACAACGATTTTCTCCTATTCCATAGGTCGTTCGTGTATGTATCATTCGAACCCATAGGGAATTCTATACTAACAGGGAACTTGTAGAATGATAACAGATATTATAATAATATAACAGGCATATATCATCAATATAAATAACAGATAATGGTGTCAAATGTCATAAGTGAACAGATACAGATAATAGCATATATATAACAATGCAAATAACTAACAACATCATATTTCAATTGTCGTTTCAATTGATATCAAATTTAATAAATATAAGAACATTAATAGTGAGTGATTGCTCACCTTTCGAGGCTAGAGAGACAAGAAGATGATACAGATACGAACACTGACACATAGCGGGACAACAGCAGGCTAGAAATCATTGCGATAGATTCGATATAGAAACGTAAGTCAAGATGACAAAAATTTGATGGACAAAGCCAATCGATACGAATCAAAAATCAGTTTGATATACAGGAATATTTTTTATTCTATTAAAATAAATATTTTAATCTAAGACAAACATTAAAATAAAATATGTATAGTTAAAATAAAATAAATACTTATAAAAAAACAATTTACTTCAAAACCATTTAAAATTCATGTATATTCTCTTTATAAAACCATCCTTAAAACCAATATACAAATGTAGACACCACATACTATATGGTGACAAAAGTGTATATGTGAATAACTAAATATGTATAAATTAACAACATAACTAAATCTGAAAAAATAAAACGCATGCACAGTAAACTGTAACTTTTGTGACTTATATATTCATGCTAATATATACAAAATATTGTATTCAAAACATTGTGTAAAAATATATATACCAAAACTGTTTCAACTTTGTAAACTAATATGTAATATAATCTTATATAATTAAGTACATATATAAACAACTTACATAACAAACATATCTATATACATAAACTAACAGAGAAAACAAAATGTACTTTATATAAATATATATATGTATATATATACTAGAATATAGATGTAAACAAAATATACACAGGTTTCCTCAACAAACAAAAGTAACTACTTCTAAAATAAAACACTTAGCATATACATAAACTCAATACAAAACTCACGCATAAACCTTAGATAACCTATATATATTTATATATGCAACATATTTTTTTTTGCATATTATATAAATTTATATGCCTGCTATATATAAAAAGTTGGAAGAAAAATCTAATATGCAAAGATGATATACAGCCCCAAACGAAGCAAGGAGGCCGACGAGTGGTACATGGCGGAGGGATGTAGGCGGGTTTTGGCTGTGGAAGTGGGTGAGTTGGCATGGCGGTTCTATGTGAGGCGGGGGAGGCATGGAGATGCAGCACGGTTGTGGGATGAGATGCAGCGGCCTGAGGGGAAAGAGAGGGTTTGAGGCCGAGGCTAGCAGAGGAGTTGCGGAGGAAAGGAAATGAAAGGTTGTTTGTTTGGGTCAGAGGGTGGATACGTTCGACAAAGCTGCAGAATCGAGAAGGAGAAGGAAAAGTTTCTTTTGAGGGAAGGAAGAAGTCTCGGGCAAAATAAAATGATATACGATGATATATAGATCTGCGCTAATTTATTTCAATATAACGTAAGCAAACAATCAAATCAAAAGAAATTTGAATAGGAAATGGCTAAATTTTAGCGAATAATGAATGTTATAATAAATGCTAGTTGCTGTCAATTACCGTTTGAAATTTGAATGGACACAACTATTAAAAGTGGTATCGATATAGTTCACCATTTTCACGGATTTCACTGCATACCGGACACCAAAATTGACAATTGAATATATCATGGAGATCAGCACGACGAGACGATCAAAATGGTATATAGATATCAGTGGTACGATCATCCTGTCAAAAGTCGATAATCGGTACCAAAAATGCTGCTAGTCCGTCGAAAATAAGAAAAACGAAGTAATAGCAGTCCAAATTTGATGAAACGAAATATGACGTCTCACTCAGAAGATGATCTGCAAATTTATTATTTAAAAATATTTAGATTTGGAAAACATTTTATTATCATCAAATATTAACTGATTTAAATTTAAATAAAACTACACAATAAAATAAACTTCAATATTATCATATGAAAATTTACCGATTGCTATGTTAAAATAGGCATATGCCAAATATAAAATTTTTATTTCCAAATTTTATTATTTAAAAATTCACAAATTTCAACTAAAAATAAATAAATAAAACCAACAAAAATTTTACGGGTCGTTACACTATCCCCTACTCAAAACTTTTCGTCCTTGAAAAGGAACGAAGACAGGAGAAAAATGGTAAAGCAGAATAGATAGGATATATTCAAAAAGGAAAAGAAGATAGAAGAATAGATAAAAAATTTTTTTTGAAAGAATAGAGGTAGATTCGAAAAAACAGAATATAGGTGAATAAATAAAGCTAAGCAGATAAGGTAGATTCAAAAGAATAGTATCAGGCACGAATAATTAATTTAAAACCATAAGAATTTCAGTTTCAAATATTAATACAAAATTTCTTTGTTGAAAATACTTTTATCATAAAATACTCTTATAAATCGTTGTTTCAACAAGCTTATCCTCGTCTCACAGGATCTAGTAATATGTTGATAGGCATACGACTAGAATTAATAAGTGCTTAGTGGACATGTTTCAACACCAGTGAAAATACTCGAAAAACCTTCAAAATCGATATGGAAAGTACAATCCAAACAAATCAACCAAATCGAATCGAATCGAATCATGGATCGCAGATACATAATGGTTACACCTAGGTCCCTCAAGAAACATCCGTACCTTTTAAGCAATCACTTCCTTGCGAATTTCGCCATGATAACCAAAAACCCATAGACCGTGACACAATGATTATGCCCGAATCCCTCAGGAAACATCCGTACCCTTTAAGAAATCTATGCCTTATGGATTACGCTAATAAAACGACCATAGATAGCAGATACAAAATGGTTACGCCTGGATCCTCCAGGAAACATCCATATCCGTAAGCCATCACGGCCCTGCGAATTACGCTATGCAATCGAGTTTGTAAGGCCATGGGTAATGCCATGGAGTTCGAAGGACACTCGAGTATCATATCAGGAAAACCCAAATCAGAGAGAATAATATCGATAGAATGAATCCAAAATGTGGCTACAAAAAGGAAACCAAGCAGAATGCACTTTCCATATCTTTACTTCGAAAATATATATCACATAGCACCCTTTCAAATCAGTTTCAATACCATACTTATATAAAGTCAATTATATATAAGATTTAATTTTCAAATCGAATATTTTCCAAAATCAATAGTATATCAAATCACACTTATATAGACTTCGATTATATAAGATTTCGCTTTTCAAATTGAGTACCTTTACGAATCAATAGTTTTTGAATCAACTTCATACTTATACCAATCAATTTTATATAAGTTCGATATCTCCCAAATCATGTATTTAGTAAAATAAGGTTCTCAATTTCAACTTATTTCAACATCAGTTCAGTTTCAAAATCATATATGATTTCACCAAATTATTTCTTCCAAATTAAATATCTTCGGTTTCAAAGTTTCCAAAGCAATAGGTTTAGAAAATAATCCTAGTTTCCAAATCAATATAATTTAGGTCAAATAAATTCATTTCCAAAATCATAATATAAATAATGGGTTTTAAATTCCAATCTATTTTCGAAATCAAATATTTTTCTCAAAATCAATTACACCCAAAAATGATTACCAAATTTATAACCATCCCTTTAAAACCTTTAAACAATTTATTTCGATTTGAAATATCAAATTTACCCTTTGAAAATTATTATTCTATATATATAGTTTTATAAAAGATGTTACTAAGTTAAAAATATTTAAAACTAAATTTTATTCAAAACCTTTCAAAACTAAATTTCATATTAGTAGAATTCAAAATATTCCTATTTTTTCAAACTTATTTAAATCACATTACTTCATACTTAAACATACAAAACTAAACTTATATACTTTATCAAATAATTTATATTTTTCGAAATTACTTAGCTTTGAAAATTAAACCTCGATTTGGAAGTGTTCGAATAAAATAGTCGGAGAAATCAAAATTTCCAATCCAAGAAGTGGAAATACCAACCAATCAGTAAATCAATTTCAATAGATAGGGTTATATCAAATCAAATCCGAAACTCAAGGTCTAAACATCGGGCTCACTTCAAATCATTTCAAATATATATACATATATCTTTCGAATATCAAATCATACTTTGGAATTTTAAATCAAAATTGGTTTCACAAAATCAATGGTATAGCAAAGCTACTATATGGCCTCTCCCCACTCTGAAACTTGAAAGACAATGTCGATGATGCATGCATTCATCATCGAAATTATTCTCCAGCGACAAAAGTGAGTTTTGGACTTCTATTTTTTTAAAACTTCTTTGAAATTTCTTCGAAATCATAGGAACTCATTTGAAGTCGTTTAAAACGTTTCTAATTCGAAAAATACTTTCAATTCGTATTATTATATATTTTCAAAATCTTAAAACCAATTTCAAATTATTGGAATTCAATTTCTCAAATTTCTGGTTTAAAACCCTTTAGTTATAAATCATTTTTATAAATCAATTTCTTATATAATTTTTAAAATTTCAAATCCTTTCGAAACTTCAAATTCTCATTTTTAAAAGGTATATAATCCTTATCAAAAACATTTTCACTTTTATATATAGAATATAATCATACTTATCAAGATAATAATTTTGATATATAAAACAATTTCTAAAATACAAACAAACATGATTTTTCAAAGGATGATTTAAGAATAGATTTCATAGAGATTCAAATTAGAGGAATTCTAATAAATTGAATTCTAGTTCAAAGATAAGCTCGAAGAAGATGAGATAATTAAATTACAAAATAGAAGACGGATATACTTATTTAATTCGCGGGCGACCTTAACCGGGTAAACTGTGACTTTAGGAATATGATCGATGCAGAATTCTAAGGCAAATCGACATTCGATCGCCAAAGATAGAATTCAGCATAGCAAGAGATAGCAGCATCAAAATCGAGGGTATAGAAGTCTCTGGTGAATCAATGCCAATTGTAATGGAGTTTCACCCCTTTACAAATCATTCATAAAATGGCGGGATCTTCGATTTTTATGGAGATCATTCGAAGTGGAGAAATGGGGTACTCCAGAATCAAAAAAATACAAATAGGGGGATACAAGGATGGATTTCAGAACAAGTGGGAGCGTTCCAAAATTCAGAGGAAACCGAATCAAAGAGGAAGAGATTCAAGCATGAATGAAAGTAATTCTGTAATTAAATCTACTACATATGCTAAGTTTTGCTTAAAACCAGAGCTCTGATACCATATGTAACGACCCGGTATTTTTAACCATTCGCATCCGCACATGTCGGAATTGAATTGCTCAAAATATCATATTGTTAATTTATATTTGGCAAAACTCAGCATATACAGTAAATAACCACAGAATCACAGATATAGAGTATTATAACAGAATGCAGTGGAATAGATTAATAAATTGTAGTTCATGAAGCTACTACAATAACAAAGTCTAAAACAAAATATAACAGAGGTCTCAAATAGAAAGAAGTATACTGATACATAAGCAGATAACAAAATCCGAAAATGATATATGACTGATCAACAGAACAGCTGGAATCACAGAAAGTAGCCAAGGCATAGATAGAAGATCCTGGACAACTCCAAGTTCCAAGATAGAATCACGAAAGCTGAATATACTCAGGCTGACCCGAGCGTAAAGCAAAACACAAAACACTCGAGTCAGGACAAACATTCTTATAAATAAATCCAACTCAAGTGAAATATCAACTGAAATATAATTAACTTAAAGGATGTTTAGGATACCCATCCTCTAAGAATCCGTGGAACTATTTACTATGTAGAGATATACGCTATTAACAACAAACGTCATTATAACACCGTGGTCATTTCAAAATAATTTATACTTCAAAACCAAAATATCATTTCCATTTCAAATATATCTGTTTCCAAACTATAGCACTTCCAAAGTTACAATACTTTCGAAACCAAAACACCTTGAAATCATAATTCTTTGGAAATCAGAACTTCCACCACTTAAACAGCTTAGATATTAATAACAGTACATAAAATAAAATAGTTTATAAAATAAATAGTTTATATTAAAATAATTGGTATATTAAAATAGTTTATATTGCATATAGTTTTATATTAATATATATACATATATTAAATAATTTAAAAAAAAAATATTTATAATTTCCTCAAATTTCATAAATCGATTCAAATCAACTCTAATTCCAAATTCAAATTTAATTCAATCTCAATCCATCAATTTCAATTCAATTCAGTTTTTAAGTAAACAATTTCAAATTATATCGATTTCAAATACAGATTTAAACCACAAAATAAACCATTTAAATTTCAATATATTTCAGAGCTTTAAATATTCAACATTTTCAAAACTAAATTTAACAGTTTCATATAGATCTTGATTTAACTTCATTATTATTTAGCCTTGAAATATTCACTTAATAAATTCAATATTATTTAAAAACCTTAAATTATATTTTACTAAATATTTCCTTCAATTTATTTAAACGTGAAATATTCATTAAATTACTTAAATCAAAATCAAGTTATAAAATCATATCTTTAAATTTCAAATTCAGTAGTTTCAAATCGATTTAATTAAATAAAATTCTTAATTAAATACAATTTCAAATAAATTTCAATTTTATCTTCCCAACCTTAACTAATAAAATTATTATGAAAATCTATTTTTAAAATAAAATTTTAAATAAATACTTGTACATATTATATATTAATTAAATCAAACTTTATTAAATTAAAGCTTATTATTAAATCTACTTTGTATTAAAACTTATTTATATATAAAATATTTTCAATATTAAATAAAACCATATATATTTCCTTTCAAAGTTATAGAGATCATTTTCAAAATATTTATATATAGACCGACGGTGTCTGTATATAATTTTCTATCCTATGGTCAGGTGATACAGATATTTATCATTTCAATCCGTAATTTAAATTATACACGGCTATATATCATTTCAACCCGCCGTCCCAAATTCAATTCAATGAAAATCGCTTGGGTTTAATATTTCAACCCATAACGATTTTCTTTTATTCTACAGATTGTTCGGGTATGTATCATTTCAACACATAGGGAATTCTATACTAACATGGAACTTGCAGAGTGATAACAGGTATGATAATAATATAACATGCATACATCATCAATATAAATAACAGATAATGGTGTCAGATGTCACAGGTGAACAGATACAGATAATAACATATATATAGTAATGTAAATAACTAATAGCAGCACATTTCAATTGTCGTTTCAATTGATATCAAATTTAATAAATATAAAAATGTTAATCGTGAGTGATTGCTCACCTTTCGAGGCTAGAGAGACAAGGAGTTGATACAGATACGAACATTGATACAGATACCAACTAGCAGGATAGCAACAGGCTAGGAATAACCGCGATAGATTCGATATAGAAACGTAAGTCAAGATGGCACGAATTTGACGGACAAACCGATAGATACGAATCAAAAATCAGTTTGATATATATAGAAATATCTATTATTCTATTAAAATCAATATTTTAATCTAAGGCAAAAATTAAAATAAAATATATATAGTTAAAATAAAATACATACTTGTAAAAAAAATTCAGTTGAAAACCATTTAAAATTCATGTATATTCTCTTTATAAAACCATTCTTAAAACCAATATACAAATGTAGACACCACATACTATATGCAGACAAAAGTGTATATGCGAATAACTAAATAGGTATAAATTGACAACATAACAAAATCTAAAAACATAAAACGTATATACTGTAAACTATAACTTTTGTGACTCTTATATTCACGCTAATATATACAAAATATTATATTTAAAACATTGTGTAATAATATATATACCAAAACTGTTTCAACTTTATAGACTAATATGTGATATAATTTTATATAATTAAGTACATATATATACAAACAACTAATATAACAAACATGTCTATTGTAACGACGCGGAAATTTCGATCCCGAAAATTCCAGATAGTTAGTGAAAAGAAGAAAGAGATAGAAGAAGACCAGAAAAGAAACACACAATCTCACATTCGCAGCGGATAAAATATAATATCAATAATAGTTATACCAAATAAAACTGTATTTATCAATTTACATCGATATATCAGAGTTACAACAATTTTAAACAACATTTGATGGATACAATTTAACATGTTTCAGATATATATAATATCATAGTGGAAACTCTCCATACGTCCTTGCCATCCAGCTCGCCTCCTGAGCTCCAGAACGTCCTTGCCTGAAAATCTGTAATACTCGGTCTGACCCGAGCATTACATCAAAGTAACACCCGGGTCAGGCTGGAAACCAGCATGAGTAAACCCATTCAACAAGAATACAAAAGCATGCAACACTTATAAACCCGGGGTACATATGTCAATTTACAAATTTACAATTTGTTATAAACATTACTTCATCACACCTTAATTTCTAAGTATCAGACTTAGGTTAAATGGACCCATCCATTTCATTCTATTGATTCCATACATCAAATTATAAAGAATCGAAGTGGTTTCGGGTATTTACTAATACCCGACTCCGATCTCTTCGAATCTAATATCAACTTAACTTAAATTATTCAAGTGAAAAATAATTCTACTTTTCATACAAGATTTTCACAGTAATGCATCATCAATAGATATCCACATCCTCACGGTTTAAATCAAACATATCATATCACATAGCATCACGAACCACCTATTAGGGATAACAATTAATCAAGGCTTCCAATATCATTCTATTTTCCCTTTAATTACAGTTAAGTAATTAATCCTTAATTAATTTCACAAACTAATTATCCTTAACCCAATACGGTAATTAATCTTTAATAGATATCAATTCAATAGATATCATCCAAATTCAGACACTCAACAACCCATCATCCATAAGCAAGTATTATCAATTCATATCATAATTAATTTAATTACTTAAATTAACTCCTTAAAAATTAATCACTTAATCTTGCTCATACAATCATTAGTCAAATAATAACCTTAATTAATTAATCACATCCTTGATTTTCTCTCTTAATCAATTAATCAATCCTTAATCCCAGATTAATTACCCTAAATTAATTATCTCAATTAATCCCCTGATTAATTACATAAGAATTTAATCCAAATTACTTCCATCATCAACATCTTTAATTACATCCATTAATTACCATTAATTACTTCCTTAAGTAATGATACTTCCATTAATTACATTAAGTAATAACTCATCAATCCTCAAGTGTTTAAATTAATTAAACTTAATTAATTAATCCAAACTAATCACATTAAACCAATTAATTACATCAAGTAATTAATTTATTATTCACTGCTATTAAGAAATTAAACATAAACAATTACATAAATGATTATTATTAATTAATCTAGTTAATTATTAAAAATTAACCACATTAATTAATTGTTAAATAATCTTAGGTTAATGTTCTTCATTAACAAATCTTTAATTACACTATTGAGAAATTAACTTAGATTAACCATCAGTAATTACAAATTAATATTTAATTATTAATTAATTCATTTCTAATATTAAGTTAATTAACTGTTAACTGCAACTTAATTAATCCTTAATCGCTTGATTAATTTATCTTTAATCATTAATTAAAATTTAATTAACAATCCCTAGTTATAAATTAATTAACCTTAATTAATTAAACTTAAGACTTTCTATTTAATCAATTTTAAAAATTCTTAATTACCTAATTAATCCATCAACCCTAATTAATTTCCTTTAGTGGTTAACCTTTAAGTAATTCACTAATTACTAATTTTAATTAATCTCAATCTTAATTGAATAAAGACAAATTCTTATTTACATCAATTATTTAATCATACCATTACTCTTATTTGAGAATTATTTAGGGGTAAATTCCATGATTAAAGCTAGTTACTTATAATCAACTTGGAAATATACCAAATCAAACAAATTAAATTATACGATCATTCGACTAACAAATGATTTTGATATTTGGCTTGAGAACTTGATTATACTAACTCCTAAATAACCTGTTTAATTATCTTCACTAATATGTTAAGAACCAGATAACAGAACAAAATAACCCGAGCTCAAACCCCGAAAAACTCGATCAACACGCACGAGCCAGAAAAACAAATTTTCCCAAGTCCAAAAACTCAGTACTACCCCTATCGAACTCGAAGGAAACCCCGAGTATGCCCCCTTCTTTCCCGAAGCTAAACCCCTATTCAAATCTTCTACACCCTGTAACACACGCGTACTACCCGTTCACAAACTCGAGTCATAAATTCACTTTCCCGAGACCATGCCCGGCTTCCCCTTTCCTCTTCCTGATTCCATCTTCTCTCTTTACCATCTTCTTCTTCTCCTCCTTGTATTGTTCTGACATACACAACATTGCCTCGTGCACCAGCACACTCCTCCGCCTCACCAGAACTCGATGTCGACCGTACCCACAACCTATCTTCAAGCTACTGAAGCCTCTGATCATCTCAACATCCCACAAAAATCCCTTCATCAAAATTCGAACACTCGAGATCCCCTTACAAGCACCAGGACCCTCACAAATCCGCCTCATCCTCCAGCTTCATGCCACCAGAATCTCAAAAAAAACACGCCAACGTCATCGTTATCGCCACCTCTTCCTTTCCCCCCCATACCACAAACCTAACCAAACACCTTGGCGCCCAATTTCGACGAGTTACAGACCATGACTAAAACCATTGCCAAACCCTAATTAGCTTCACCGCATCAACCACGGCGAAGTATAAAATCGTTCGCCATTTTTACCTCGATCACTGACTCACATGCCATCTCCAGGAGCAGTTCCGTCATCCCACATGAAGCCGATCACCAGAATTTGATAAAAATACCAAATCCGTTCAACTCGATATTTACAAACAACCACTTACTTAAAAATCTAGAAACATACACTAAAATTCATGATTTTGTTAATGTATTCAATTCATCATACTGAATTTATAAATTACAATGTTTGAGTTTTGATTTTATCATTCATGCACATATGTTTTATGTTTTACAGAGACAACAAATTTCTATTTTAATTTTCTTTAAATTTTAACCTTAACCTAAGATAAATCAACAGCTTTGATTTATAAATTACATCCTATCTGAAGCTAATTAAAAGATGAGAATTTTTAAACAGAGATTTTGAGCCTGGAAAACCAAACAAACAGAGCAAATATCAACAGTTTTCACACAAATACATGTTCACATCAGACATGTACTTATATATACATGCAATTACACATTTATATTCAACCATACTAGCATGCAGCCCAATTCATTTTTAAATTTTAAAAGTTACTCACCTGTAAAGTGATGAACATAGCTCCCCTTTTTATTAAACTGGAACTTGATTTTGAAAAAAATGTTTTGTTTCCCGGGCTTGCTTCAGGCTTTCTGGTTTCCTTTATTCTTGATTCAAAATTTTTGATTTTCTTTATTATTGAAACTGAAACTTAGATGAAATCTGCTTGCTTCTATATCTCAGATTTGAAAAGAAGATGCTTGCAAGCTTTGTTCCAGGTTGAAGGAAAACTGGCAGGCTTATGTTTTTTTAATTGAATTTAGTTTTGAATTTTTTAAAATCTGGTTTCCGTTTTCATTTGAAGAGAATGGTTTGAACAATAATGAATTATTAAGTTTTCTTATCTATAACAATTAATTTCAAGAATAAATTAACAATGCCACTTGTTAATTTTCTAAGCTAACACTTATTTGAAAACCTAACACTTGTCATTTAGGTAAGCTATGTAACTTACATTTGTTAATGCATGATATTATTCCTATTATACTTGTAATTTTACATAAATTTATATAATAAATTTTTCTTTCATTTTTATATTATATTCTTATGTTAACATTTTTACACATATATGACTTGTACATGTATTAAAAGAAGGTATTAATCTTTGTTAAATCCTATTTAAACTTAAGTTATTAACTAACTTTTATTCATTAGTGTTTTATTTTATTTTTATTTTTATTTTTATATATACATATATATTATAAATTTATGTGTATACTTCTCCTTTATTTGTACTTATATACCTTTAAGAAAAATAAATTTTGATACTAATTTATACTTGAGTTAATTATCACATTATCAAGATATACATATATATATTTTATTTTATTTTTTAAATCCAAGTTTCATTTATAAACCATAAATGTATGTATGAAAATAGAATAGTTATCATATGATAAGTCTTGCATATATCTATTTACATATTTATTTATTTACTAAAAAGATTCATTATTTTAATTCAATTATTATTATTGTTTCAAATTCACTTATATATACATCCAAACATCCATATTTATCACATTTTATTGGTTCAAATGAATAAAATCAGTTAATTAATTCAATTAAAAGATGACTACAATCTGGGTTATCACATTCCTCCCCCCTTTGATCTTTTCGTCCTCGAAAAGGAACGAAGCTAGAATTTATTAAATATTTTAAAACCAGTTAAAATATTCTTTGGTCATTTTAAAATACTTTTTAAAATCTGTATAGTATTGTCAAAATAATTTTATAAAAATATCTTTTTATAACTCAATGTTTCAACCAGTCCATCCTTGTTCTCACAGAAATTCGGTCATACGTTGATCAGGCGTAAGACTGAAAATCTATAAATACTTAGCAGACTCATTTTCAACATCCAGTGAAAATACTTGGAAAATAATTTTATTGAAAATATAGAAAACATTTTTGAAAATAGAGGATATATCTTTGGTGAGAATGCTCTGGAAATCATCACCCCCATCCATGGTCGCAGTTAACCCGATGGTTACGTTGCCGTCCCGACAAAATCCATAGATAACTGTAGGCCTCCGGCCCCTTGATTACACCATGGAATCCGCTACAGATCGCAGCTACAACTGGGGTTACGTAGCTATCACAGCAAAAACCCATAGAGCTGTAGGCATCAGCGCCATCGAATTTCGCTGCCAAAAGAATGAAACTTCTCCACTCCACTTGACCATAGATTGCAGTCTACCGATGTTGCGTTGCCTTCCCGGCAAAATCAAGTGTAGACCATTGGCACTCATCCTCCACACGATTTTCGCAATGGTCCCCACAGTAGATCGCAGTGACATCGAGTTACACTGTCGTCACAACATAACCCAAATGCCCCTGTAGGCATCAGCGCCCTCGACTTTCGCTACCCAATAATCCTCAGGAACTAGTTTGTCCGGACTCCTCACAGGATCAACTTTAGAACCCCCCCTTGGGGCTCAAGGCAGCACCACCCGGTGGTACTCCTGAGAAGTCCATTCTAAGGGAGCGCCTTTTTCCCCTAAGCCATCATCAAAACATTTTATACTATATATATAGTATCTTTAAATCATACACCTAGTATGATCTCATTCAAAGCTCCTTTACTCAAAGTCGATTATCCCAAAATCGATAATTCTCAAATTAGGCTTTCCAAATTCAATATTGATTTTACCCAAAAATCAAAAGCCTTTCCAAATCCATAGGTTCCCAAAACCTTTTTCCAAAATCCTCATAAGATCCTTTATATATATAGATATATATATTTTTTAAAAAAAACTTAGGATCATTTCAAACTTGTATAAAACTCCTTTTTATACTTCAAACATTTTCAAAAACCATTTTTTTTTCCGGCAAAAGATTCATCAAGGGGATTTTTTATCTTATATAACAAAGATATATATATTTATTTATCCAAAATCAAATATTCAAATTTGATTACACCTTTCAATATCAATGTCATTCAAATCCATACGATGTACACATATCATTCGTATGCCATCAATATGATCGCGCACTCGATCACACAATCTCACTTCCGAACTAGTATCGTCAACCCGGCTTCCTAGTGTGGACACAGATCTGGTTCCTTGATCAGAAACCGTCATTCTCCTTGCATAGCCTAACTATGATAGAGAACATCCAGAACCAATCAACAATCCATATCCAGGTTCGCCATCAAAAATCGAGTGAAAAATCCAACTCGGATCGATATAACTATCTCGAAATTCTGTGCTCGAATCTGGATCAAATCACTATGCAAATAGAATAACATACGTACACCCTACGTATTTATCTTTATTAGTTATTAGCCAAATCAATTCCATTTCTATTCACATTCACTTTAATTTTCATTCACTTATTCACAACTGCTTCAATTCCAATTGGATTATCACCTCTATTCTTATCTCGATTGGGTATTTAACCATTAACAGTTTGAACTCCGACCAGTTTATTTAGAAAATAACTTGAAAATTTTAAAAAAATAGATAAGTAGTTAGAAAATAATTTCTAGTTTGTAAAATAGGTGTAAAATAGTTAGAAAATAGTTAAAATAATTATAGTAATTTTAGATAATTGCAAAATAATTGTAAGATAGTAATAAATTTTGTAAAACAGTTGAAATATAGTAATTAGTTTATAAAACAGTTGGAAAATTGCTAAACAGTTTCAAAAATAATTGTAAAACAAGTATAAGATAGTTTGGCTTTTAAAAGAAAGTTGTATATATAATAAATAGCTTGGAAAAAATAGGTTTATATTAAAAACAATTTATATTAAAATAGTCCAGAGTCAAAACTGTTCAATTCCCAATCTCTCTTCCCAATCAATTCAATTTAAATTCCATTTTCATTTAAATTGACTTAACTCCAATTAAAATAACTTCAATTTCCATTGAAATCTATTTAATTCAATTCAAGTTGAATTCCTCAGTTCTTTCCAAATTTTACTTTATTCAACCTTGATCTCCAATTATATTAATTTAAATACATTTTAATTGAACTAGTTCCAATTTTAATTTACTTCATCTCCAGATTGAATTAATCCAAATTTCAAACTCCATTTCCAAATCAAGTTGAATTATTCTTGATTTCCTCCCAAATTTAATTCAAATTCCATTTGAATTTAAAACTATTCAATTTTAATTATAATTCCAAATTATTCAAATCAACTTGGACTAATTTCAAATTGGACCCACTTCAATTCCAAATTGTCTCAAATTAATCTAATTCAAATTTTCCATTTGAACTTTATACTTATACACCTTCATTCACAATTTCAATTAGTTCAAATCAAATTCAATTTGAACTTAATTTCAAATTTCAAATTTAAACCATCTCGAATTATATAAATTCGAGTTAATACTTCAAATGTTGATTTAATTCCTTTAAATCAATTTACCTTTTTATCCCAACAATGGATTACCAAACTCCATTTCTCATTCATTTAAACAAGTGCAATTTGCAATTTAAAGATTTTTAATAACAATAGGATGATATCATCCAATTCATTTTAAAAAATCCATCAATTTCCCATTTCCAGATCTCAAACCCATTTTGAGATCACACAAACTTCAATTTCAAATTAACCATTTAACTTTCCAAGTTAAATCCCAATTTCATCTTGTAATTTTCAAATCAGGTTGATCATCCCAACATACTTAACTTCTTCCAAGTTAATTTCAATTCACTTAATTCAGTCAACCTTACCCAATTTGAACTTCCATTTCAAATTTTAAACTTCTCATAAATAATCTTTCCACTTATTAAGTTAAAAAAACTTATCACTTTGGGTTTCAAATCTTATTCCAAATTCAAAACTCACCATTTAGAGTTTATTTCAAACCACCCTTTTTATATTATGTATATTCACATATATACATATTAATTTCTTGGCTCACCAAGCCAAATTTTAAAAATTTAAACACCTTTGGTTTCAATTCATAACAATATTTCTTTAAATTTTCAAACAACTCTTGTTTGAAATAGGACCATTTTATTTAAATGCATTAAATAATATTATTTATTATTTCTTTAAATTAATTACATCATTAATTAATTCCAATTAATCACATTCGGTAATTAACTTATTTCTTAATTACCTTCATTAAGTAATTGTCCCTTAAATTACTTACCTCTAGTTACTTCATTAAGTAACTCCTTCTTATTTATCAATTCCAATTATTATCCATTAATTAATCTCATCAAATTTAATTAATTACATAAATTAATTGATTATTCTTATCCTGAAACCTTTCCCAAATTCAAGATTTAATTTCGGTTTGAATCCATTTCAAACTTGTCTTTAAATTTAATTCCAATTAGGTTGTAATTATTACCACTTAATTCTTACTATAACTTTTAGTTTAATTAATACTACAATAAATTTCCTTAATATAATAGATAGATAATCTATTTCTTATATAAATTCATTTACTTTTTGAAATCATTTAAAATCCTTTATATAAGAAAATAACAAGTACGGTCTCTCATATTTATACACTCAACTCATTATAGGGTACCACTGACCCTTTCCTTAATGAGTATCCCACCAGAGCCAAAGTTCTCGCTTAACCTTCAGCTCTGATACCAAATGTAACGACCCGGAAATTTCGATCCCGAAAATTCCAGATAGTTAGTGAATAGAAGAAAGGGATAGAAGAAGAACAGAAAAGAAACACACAATCTCACATTCGCAACGGATAAAATATAATATCAATAATAGTTATACCAAAGAAAACTGTATTTATCAATTTACATCGATATATCAGAGTTACAACAATTTTAAACAACATTGGATAGATACAATTTAACATGTTTCAGATGTATATAATATCATAGTGGGAACTCTCCATACGTCCTTGCCATCCAGCTCGCCTCCTGAGCTCCAGAACGTCCTTGCCTGAAAATCTATAATACTCGGTCTGACCCGAGCATTACATCAAAGTAACACCCGGGTCAGGCTGGAAACCAGCGTGAGTAAACCCATTCAACAAGAATACAAAAGCATGCAACACCTATAAACCCGGGGTATTTATGTCAATTTACAAATTTACAATTTGTTATAAACATTACTTCATCACACCTTAATTTCTAAGTATCAGACTTAGGTTAAATGGACCCATCCATTTCATTCTATTGATTCCATACATCAAATTATAAAGAATCAAAGTGGTTTCGGGTATTTACTAATACCCGACTCCGATCTCTTCGAATCTAATATCAACTTAACTTAAATTATTCAAGTGAAAAACAATTCTACTTTTCATACAAGATTTTCACAGTAATGCATCATCAATAGATATCCACATCCTCACGGTTTAAATCAAACATATCATATCACATAGCATCATGAACCACCTATTAGGGATAACAATTAATCAAGGCTTCCAATATCATTCTATTTTCCCTTTAATTACAGTTAAGTAATTAATCCTTAATTAATTTCACAAACTAATTATCCTTAACCCAATACGGTAATTAATCTTTAATAGATATTAATTCAATAGATATCATCCAAATTTAGACACTCAACAACCCATCATCCATAAGCAAGTATTATCAATTCATATCATAATTAATTTAATTACTTAAATTAACTCCTTAAGAATTAATCACTTAATCTTGCTCATACAATCATTAGTCAAATAATAACCTTAATTAATTAATCACATCCTTGATTTTCTCTCTTAATCAATTAATCAATCCTTAATCCCAGATTAATTACCCTAAATTAATTATCTCAATTAATCCCCTGATTAATTACATAATAATTTAATCCAAATTACTTCCTTCATCAACATCTTTAATTACATCCAGTAATTACCATTAATTACTTCCTTAAGTAATGATACTTCCATTAATTACATTAAGTAATAACTCATCAATCCTCAAGTGTTTAAATTAATTAAACTTAATTAATTAATCCAAACTAATCACATTAAACCAATTAATTACATCAAGTAATTAATTTATTATTCACTGCTATTAAGAAATTAAACATAAACAATTACATAAATGATTATTATTAATTAATCTAGTTAATTATTAAAAATTAATCACATTAATTAATTGTTAAATAATCTTAGGTTAATGTTCTTCATTAACAAATCTTTAATTACACTATTGAGAAATTAACTTAGATTAACCATCAGTAATTACAAATTAATATTTAATTATTAATTAATTCATTTCTAATTATTAAGTTAATTAACTGTTAACTGCAACTTAATTAATCCTTAATCGCTTGATTAATTTATCTTTAATCATTAATTAAAATTTAATTAACAATCCCTAGTTATAAATTAATTAACCTTAATTAATTAAACTTAAGACTTTCTATTTAATCAATTTTAAAAATTCTTAATTACCTAATTAATCCATCAACCCTAATTAATTTCCTTTAGTGGTTAACCTTTAAGTAATTCACTAATTACTAATTTTAATTAATCTCAATCTTAATTGAATAAAGACAAATTCTTATTTACATCAATTATTTAATCATACCATTACTCTTATTTGAGAATTATTTAGGGGTAAATTCCATGATTAAAGCTAGTTACTTATAATCAACTTGGAAATATACCAAATCAAACAAATTAAATTATACGATCATTCGACTAACAAATGATTTTGATATTTGGCTTGAGAACTTGATTATACTAACTCCTAAATAACCTGTTTAATTATCTTCACTAATATGTTAAGAACCAGATAACAGAACAAAATAACCCGAGCTCAAACCCCGAAAAACTCGATCAACACGCACGAGCCAGAAAAACAAAATTTCCCAAGTCCAAAAACTCAGTACTACCCCTATCGACCTCGAAGGAAACCCCGAGTATGCCCCCTTCTTTCCCGAAGCTAAACCCCTATTCAAATCTTCTACACCCTGTAACACACGCGTACTACCCGTTCACAAACTCGAGTCATAAATTCACTTTCCCGAGACCATGCCCGGCTTCCCCTTTCCTCTTCCTGATTCCATCTTCTCTCTTTACCATCTTCTTCTTCTCCTCCTTGTATTGTTCTGACATACACAACATTGCCTCGTGCACCAGCACACTACTCCGCCTCACCAGAACTCGATGTCGACCGTACCCACAACCTATCTTCAAGCTACTGAAGCCTCTGATCATCTCAACATCCCACAAAAATCCCTTCATCAAAATTCGAACACTCGAGATCCCCTTACAAGCACCAGGACCCTCACAAATCCGCCTCATCCTCCAGCTTCATGCCACCAGAATCTCAAAAAAAACACGCCAACGTCATCGTTATCGCCACCTCTTCCTTTCCCCCCCATACCGCAAACCTAACCAAACACCTTGGCGCCCAATTTCGACGAGTTACAGACCATGACTAAAACCATTGCCAAACCCTAATTAGCTTCACCGCATCAACCACGGCGAAGTATAAAATCGTTCGCCATTTTTACCTCGATCACTGACTCACATGCCATCTCCAGGAGCAGTTCCGTCATCCCACATGAAGCCGATCGCTAGAATTTGATAAAAATACCAAATCCGTTCAACTCGATATTTACAAACAACCACTTACTTAAAAATCTAGAAACATACACTAAAATTCATGATTTTGTTAATGTATTCAATTCATCATACTGAATTTATAAATTACAATGTTTGAGTTTTGATTTTATCATTCATGCACATATGTTTTATGTTTTACAGAGACAACAAATTTCTATTTTAATTTTCTTTAAATTTTAACCTTAACCTAAGATAAATCAACAGCTTTGATTTATAAATTACATCCTATCTGAAGCTAATTAAAAGATGAGAATTTTTAAACAGAGATTTTGAGCCTGGAAAACCAAACAAACAGAGCAAATATCAACAGTTTTCACACAAATACATGTTCACATCAGACATGTACTTATATATACATGCAATTACACATTTATATTCAACCATACTAGCATGCAGCCCAATTCATTTTTAAATTTTAAAAGTTACTCACCTGTAAAGTGATGAACATAGCTCCCCTTTTTATTAAACTGGAACTTGATTTTGAAATAAATGTTTTGTTTCCCGGGCTTGCTTCAGGCTTGCTGGTTTCCTTTATTCTTGATTCAAAATTTTTGATTTGCTTTATTATTGAAACTGAAACTTAGATGAAATCTGCTTGCTTTTATATCTCAGATTTGAAAAGAAGATGCTTGCAAGCTTTGTTCTAGGTTGAAGGAAAACTTGCAGGCTTATGTTTTTTTTAAAATTGAATTTAGTTTTGAATTTTTTTAAATCTGGTTTCAGTTTTCATTTGAAGAGAAGGGTTTGAACAATAATGAATTATTAAGTTTTCTTATCTATAACAATTAATTTCAAGAATAAATTAACAGTGCCACTTGTTAATTTTCTAAGCTAACACTTATTTGAAAACCTAACACTTGTCATTAGGTAAGCTATGTAACATACATTTGTTAATGTATGATATTATTCCTATTATACTTGCAATTTTACATAAATTTATATAATAAATTTTTCTTTCATTTTTATATTATATTCTTATGTTAACATTTTTACACATATATGACTTGTACATGTATTAAAAGAAGGTATTAATCTTTGTTAAATCCTATTTAAACTTAAGTTATTAACTAACTTTTATTCATTAGTGTTTTATTTTATTTTTATTTTTATTTTTATATATACATATATATTATAAATTTATGTGTATACTTCTCCTTTATTTGTACTTATATAC
The DNA here is from genome assembly GCA_030765085.1 of Allium cepa. Classification (NCBI taxonomy): domain Eukaryota; kingdom Viridiplantae; phylum Streptophyta; class Magnoliopsida; order Asparagales; family Amaryllidaceae; genus Allium; species Allium cepa. The sequence continues at coordinate 418,337,950 of CM060939.1, forward strand.
CTTTAATAAAAATAAATTTTGATACTAATTTATACTTGAGTTAATTATCACATTCTCAAGTTATACATATATATATATATTTTTTAATTTTTTTTAAAATCCAAGTTTCATTTATAAACCATAAATGTATGTATGAAAATAGAATAGTTATCATATGATAAGTCTTGCATATATCTATTTACATATTTATTTATTTACTAAAAAGATTCATTATTTTAATTCAATTATTATTATTGTTTCAAATTCACTTATATATACATCCAAACATCCCTATTTATCACATTTTATTGGTCCAAATGAATAAAATCAGTTAATTAATTCAATTAAAAGATGACTAAAATCTGGGTTATCACATCTATATATGTAAGAGAAAACAGAACGTACTTTATATAAATATATACACAAATATATATATATATATATATTAGAATATAGATGTAAACTAAATATATACAGGTTTCCTCAACAAAAAAGCAACTACTTCTAAAATAAAACGCTTAGCATATACATAAACTCAAAACAAAACTCACGCATAAACCTTAGATAACCTATATATATTTATATGTACAACAGAATTTTTTTTGCACATTATATAAATATATATACCTACTATATATAAAAAGTTGGAAGCAAAATCTAATATGAATAAATGATATACATCCCCAAACAAAGCAAGAAGGCCAGCGAGCGGTACATAGCAGAGGGATGGAGGCGGGTTTGTCTACGAAAGTGGATGAGTTGGCGTGGCGGTTCTATGTGAGGCGGGGGAGGCATGGAGATGCAGCACGATGGGTTGTGGGATGAGATGCAGCGGCCAGAGGGGATTGAGAGGGTTTGAGGTGGAGGCTAACAGAGGAGTTGCGGAGGAAAGGAAATGAAAGGTTAAGTGTTTGGGTTAGAGGGTGGATACGTTCGACATGGCTACGGAATCGAGTAGAAGAAGGAAATTTTTTTTTGAGGGAGGGAAGAATTCCCGAGCAAAAGAAAATGAACCGATGGTATATATTGATCCATGCTAATTTATTTCAATATAACGTAAGCAAAAATCAGATCAAAAGAAATTTGAATAGGAAATGGCTAAATTCTAACGAATAATGAATGTTATAATAAATGCTAGTTGTTGTCAACTCCGTTTGAAATTTAAATGGACACAACTATTAAAAATGGTACCGATACAGTTTAGCGTTTTCATGGATTTCACTGCGTACCGGGCACCAAAATTGACAACTGAATATACCGTAGCGATCGGCACGACGAGACAGTAAAAAAAGTTATATAGATATCAGTGGTACGGTCGTCCTATCAAAAGTCGATAATCGGTACCGAAAATGCTGCTATCCATCGAAAATAAGAAAAACGGAGCAATAACAGTCCAAATTTGATGAAACGAAATATGATGTCTCACTTAGAAGATGATTTGAAAATTTATTATATGAAAATATTCTGGTTTGAAAAATATTTTATTATCATCAAATTTTAAATGATTTAAATTTAAATAAAACTACACAATAATATAAACTTCAGTATTATCATATGAAAATTTACCAGTTGATATGTTAAAATAGATGTATACCAAATATTAAATTTTTATTTCCAAATTTTATTATTTAAAAATCCACAAATTTCAACTTATTAAGTAAATAAATAAATAAAACCAATAAAATTTTTACGGGTCGTTACAAATATTCTGATTTCTCTTAAGAATCAAAGTGTCTTGAAGTTGACATGAGCGATTCTGAGTTTGTGGGTTATTGGATAGGATCCAATGATTAATATAAAAGTATAGTTGGACAAACATCAGGTTTTAGCTACTATTTTGAAGGAAAAATCAAATGGTTTCAATTTCGATCAAAATACAAGGGAAGCGTATATTTGTATGAAAGAGTAAAATATTTCAAAACTATAAGTAAACAACAAATTGAAAGGGCTTGATCTTTTAGACCATGAGATACATCGGTTGAAATGTTAGGGGTCTTCATGTATTAAAAAAATGTATAAGATTAGGGTATTTTTAAAGATAACAAATTCGAGATCGCGCTTTTACAAGAAACTAAAATTAAAAATTCTAGTTATCATTTTTGTAAGAGTCCATGAGATCTTCACTTTAGCCACTGGGTTTGTCTTTCGACTAGGGATAACTCGAGGGGTTTATTAGTTGGTTGGCGTGACTATTCCATTAAACTTTAATGGAATATTACTAATGTCTACTCATTGCACCTTATCTTTTTAGACCTCTCGGATAATTTGATCATAAATGTCTCTAACATTTACAGGCCCCACTCTAATGTCAGGCATAGGGTCCTTTGGCGTGAATGTCTCGAATTTAGAGCACTACTCCTGGGCCATAAGTTTATGGGTGGTGACTCCAACATTACCAGCTTTTTAGGAGAGTGGACTCCTATAGAGGAGGACTTTACCGCTATGAAATAGTTTAGCAAATTTATTATTGATGGTTACTTGATCGAGCTATGATTAACCAACCAGTGCTTCAATTGGTTGAACTTTAGAGAATTCCCTTCGATGGTGCTCTTAAATAGGTTTCTCATTTGCGATGAAGTGGAGGACAAGTACCCCATTTGTAAGGATTTTGGTATAACAACCCACCTTTTCAATCCTTAGAAGTCGACACTAATACATCCATGGTATTCACATGCAAAGCTTCCACGTGCTGGAAAGACAAATTATTGGGGTGAAAGAAAAGAAAAGACAGAATTGAATCTTACATCGTTACGAGTAATATATAATATACAATCAGGTATTTAATGGGTTGGTTATTGTAAGGTAAAATCCCATCCGTGTTTATGTGTGGCGTGGTCTTACGAGATACCTTTATTTTTGAAAGGGTTTTATAAATATAACAATCCATATGATTTGAGTTTCTCACACTGGTTTACCAGACTAATCCAGGTGTTGTTTTCTTATAATACTCTAGTCAGACCCAAGTACTTTTTTAAATTTAGATATGGATGCTTTGGAACTTTCAGGAAATGAACTAGATGCCTCCAAGATGCATTGACGTATTTTGATGTCGCTATATTTTTCTGTTTGTATTTATCAACAATTGTAAGGACATGCTATTATAACTATCCAGGCTGATGACAAGTTAGTTACTCTAATTGTTGTATGCATTAATGTTTTCTTTTGTAAAGATCTATTGTATGTTATATATTACTCATCACGAGTTGAGATTATGTTCTGTATTTTATTTATTTAACCCCAACAATTTATCTTTCTGACATTTGGATGCCCTAAATTTGAATACCGTGGATGTATTAGTGTCGTTTTTTGGGTATCGAAAAGGCGGGTCATTACAGCTGGTCTATTAAGTATTTACTCAGACCATTATCCAATTATTATTTCTTGCGACAACCTTAAAAGCTTTCAAAAAAATTCAAATTTAAAAGGTTTGATTGCTAGAAAATAAGTTTATGAACATAAATACAAACAAATGGTTTTCCTTGAGTTTTTATAACACTAGAATTCCTAGTAATATGGCCAAGATATTTGTTAGCAAACTTAGAGTTTTGATATTTTTTCTTAGAAAATGGACTAAGGATACTTTTTAAATCATTATACTAAAATGGAGAATTTACTTTTTGAGATTCTAAAGTTCGCATAGTCTTGCAAACGCTTCTTCCCCAATCACCTCCTAGACAAATTCTGGGAGGGACCATTCTACTAGCAGGCCAGTCCACTTGCTTCCAGCAAGTCTTTCCAATTTTCCATTATGTTTTCAAAAATATTCGTAGGAGAATTCAGAGCAATCAGAGATGGATTAGGATCATCATTGAAATTGAAGAATCCAGAGTCTGGAACTTATCAGAGATCCTTTCAAACCTAAAAGAAGAATGTTATGTGGAAACAAAGGGCTAGAATCTATTTGATGGACGAGGGTGACAAGAACATCAAATTTTTTCGTGAAGTAACTAGTGGTATAAAGTGCACCAACACCATTAACTCTGATTATTATTAACGAGATTTTATGGCACATGTAGCGCAAGTGCATGTCAATTTTTTTTATAAAATTCAGAATTCAACGTAGTTATGATAAAAATAAGTTGGAAAATATAAAGAAAAAAATGTAATTTTTTGTTGAATCGGAGTTTCTAACTTTAAATCTTATTTACAGTCTAAAATTTCTCTTTGAAAATAGATGTTAATTTATGTTCTTTGCGAGATTCAAATTCCTAGCCTTTTGTTTGCATATAAGGATTTTTTTTGAACTTTGCAGTCGGATATAAAGATTGTGTTTCTATTCCAACTATTAATAGTTATGGTAAATTGGAAAATATAACGAAAAAAATTGTAATTTTTTTGTTGAAATAGAGTTTCGAACTTTATATCTTATTTACATTTTAAAATTTCTCTTTGAAAGTAGATGTTAATTTCTATTCTTTGTGAGATACTAACTCCTAACCTTTATTTTGCATATATGGGTATTCTTGAAACTTTGCGGTCAGATAGAAGATCGTGTTTCTATTCTAGCTATTAATCAGGATTTAAAATTTCAACATAGTTTTGACAAAAATAAATTGGAAAATATAAGGAAAAAAGTTGTATTTTTTTGTTTAACAGAGTTTCAAACTTTAAATCTTACTTACATTCCTAAATTTCTCTTTGAAAATAGATGTTAATTTTTGTCTTTTGCAGAACTCGAACCCTGACCTCTTGTATGCATATAAGGGTATTTTTGGAACTTCGTGGTCGCACCAAAAGATCGTGTTTTTATTCCAACTATTAAAAAAGATGATGTAGAACTTTTGATCAAAATGAACTATCTAAGGCATTTACTAACTGTTATAAAGATATTATTGATAAGCCATAGAATTAAAGCTAATTAGGAAGAATTATACCCTATGGATACTAGGATTGATTTAGACGGTTTGGACGCCCCCTTTAGGGAAGAGGAAATTTTGAGTGGTATTAATGCTAAGCCCTGAGATAAGGTTCTGGTCCCGATGTTCCATTTTTATTTTACAAAAAGTTTTGGTCAGTTTTAAAATCGAATCTATTTAAATTGTTTAACGAATTCAACGATGATATGTTAATGTTTGGTAGGTTTAATTTTCTAACATAATTTATTATATAAGAAAGTTGGTGCGAATGAATCAAAAGATTTCAGACCCATTTTTCTTCTAAATAGTTCCTTTAAAATTATCTCAAAGGTCTTAGGTAATAGGTCTAGCTTCAAAATGAAGGATCTATTCAGCAGTACGCAAAGCACTTTTATCAAAGGTAGAAATATCACGGATAGGGTTGCACATTATTCAAGATTCAATCACTATTGCTATAAAAATAATGTCACTTGCACGCATTTAAAACTAGATTTCGCCAAAGCTTTGGATTTAGTGGATTCGTCTTTCCTTAAAAACTGATTACTGGATTAGGCTTTAGTGAAAGTTAGGTTGGTTTGATTTTGGCCCTCCTTAAAAGAGCAGTTCTAGTATTATGGTAAATGGTGTATTGGGTAGTAAAATACAATAAACATGGGCTTAGGCAAGGTGATATTTTATCACCTCTATTGTTCAACTTAGCGGCCGGTATTTTTGCTAGGATCATCCGCTTAGCTACTAATAATGGCATATTAGATAGTGTTAGAACCGAGGTTGGTCTCTTCGTCCTCCAGTACACAAATGACACTGTTGAAATGATGCAGAATTCCTACATTTTAAGTTGACAATAAACCACACATATCCAACTCAATTTGAACAAAAAAGTAGATAGTTAGGACAAAAAGAAAATAAATATAGAAAAACAGAGTAGAAAATAGAATCTCACATGAATGGAATAATATATATTATTAATCACATAATCTTTTATAACAGAAATTTTACATGCATATATCAGAGTCTAACCTATGTTCATCCTGGATAGTTATAAATCTTTGTCGTTTCAATTGCTGAAAAACAACAAAACAAATGCCGGGAAAAATAGAACGCGTTCATACGTAGATGCAGATCCCTAGCTCTCCTTTGGAAACTCCAAGCGTCTTCAGCTAAACCTGAAACCACTCGAATCTGAACCGATTAATTAAAATACCTGTATCAGGTTTGATAAACCAGCGTGAGAAAACTCAAATTATAATTGTATAGATCAGATTGATGTCAATCAAAACCTTTATAAAATAAGGATATCTCGTAAGACCACACTGCTTATAAACATGTACTGGTTTTTACCTAATGATAACCAAAATACTTTATACCATAACAAATTTGATATTATCATTAACCACATCGGTTGGAAACACTTTTAAAATAAATATATAAATAACGTACCCTTACCTGGACAATGTCAAACGGTGTATTTGATAACAAAGGGGTAGCTGAAATGTTTGCAAAGCATTACAACTATTTTGGGAATACAACCGAAACTATAAAGCTCGTATTGGAATTGGATTTCCAACATGATAGGACCTAGTGGCCATTTCTCGATAGGAAATCCATGCATAACAATTCCTTATGGTTATTCAATTATTTCAAGCAAGCCTCCGTATTTTGGTGGCTTTTCCCTTTCTCAGTCGAGACTCCGATAACTTCCTATAAGCCAATTGATGCCATTTCCTCAATAAAATAGATAGCCTAAAATATCCATCTGACCACATAGTATCCCGTGTCATTCCTTGGATATGAGGCTCATGAGGTTACGCTTCTTTCTACAAAGCCACGCTTTCTTTTTTACAAAGTCACACTTTGCCCATAACAAGTTCCACTTTGAATGCCACATTATCATTTTTAACAACACACTATTGATTTCCATAAATATACAACCTCTGAGCTCGTACGTCTCAGAGAAGGGTGTTAAGTATAAGAAAGCTACCATTTACACCACCAAACAGATGTGGGTTTGTAAAAATCAATGTTCGTAATCTTAGAAATGCAACGTCCGACATTCATCCATACAAGTTGTCCATGAATAGGACAAACCGAAGGCACTCTTCTACTACATCTAATCCGGAATCATCCCTAGGATTAGTAGCGAGTAGTCCTTGCATTGATGATTTCCATAACAGAGCACTACTTCCACCGTATACATATAATATGAAATCGCGGGGATAGTGGCAAGCTGCCCTCCATCATAAAGATCTTCATCTCCAAAATCATTGTCTTCAACATGTCTTCACTCCAAATGTATATATTGGTTTGAAGTGGTTTTCGGATAGGAGTCGCCCAAATACAACCTCGGTTCTCCAAACCAATCATCGATGAAAAGATGTCAAGTATAAAGGCGATTATCAAACATCATCCAATAAATTAATATTTCCATTCATTCAAATATCTTTCAAAGATATATTCTTTTCAACTATTCCCTTTATCTTCTTAAGAGTACATGGAATCATTAAGCCTCATTTATCTAATCCTTTGGTTTATTAAACCCTTTTTATCTTGGAATAATTCCAAATCATTTAACCTTTTACTTAGGAAAAACATTTCTAAATCATTTATTGAAATCTTAACAAAGGTTTCTTAATTTCAAATCAAAACTTTTAAATGGGTCAAAAACAATATTATTTAAGACATCGTTTACTATAAACCCAAACCAATTGGTATCGACAAAAAGAAAGCATAGAAATTATACTAATTCTACTTGATACCAATTTCTGTATTCATCTTTTACTATCTGTCGAATAATGGTGACATCACCTTTTAAATTTACGCGGATAGCATTCCCTCGTTGGAATTTAACATCAAGTATAAGAAGATTATTTCTATACAATCAAGTTGTTTAGATTTTGAAAATTTAATCTTTATACTTATCTCATTTTCGATGTTTTGACCTTTTTTATCTCTCGCCCAGGAAAAAGGCCAGGTGAGCTAGGGCAGTGGTTGCTCTTAAACATCTCCTTAGTTTAAGCACATCACATCTAGGTCTCACGAATAGAAAAATCATGTCTACTCATCGGCTTTTAGAGCCAATATTAAATCATTTGATTATAATAACTTTTCTTTAAATAATTTATTTAAACTTTTTGAAACAAATTATAAACCTTTAAATCATCTCTAAAATACTAAATTATTTATTTGAAACATTTATAAAAAAATTTAGGAAAGAATACTTAAGTTTAAAACCATATTTCAGAAGTTAATAAAAGTGGTGTGAATAGTGCTTTTAAGCTTGTTTGATCAAAACAACATTTCTTTCATTTAGAAGTCCATTTTTATAACTCAATCTCTTTTCAAACATTTTAAATGATTTATAGAACTTATCCCATATTTTTAAAGAATTAAAAATATCATTTATAAAGAATTTTTCACTTTGGTTTCGGAACTGCCAAACCGTGACTATTTTGAAAACTTATTTTGATCATATTTTAAAATCTACTAAACGAAATCTCGATCGTTTTCTTTTGTTTGAAAATTGCAATTACAAGAGTTTAAAAAATTCTTCATTCTAGGGAATTCTGACTCTAACTCCATTTTATGAATGGCTTAAACTTTTACGGCGCGAAATCACAAACTACCGTTACGTGACACCCTATTTTTGACTCAATTTTCATAACTTGTCAAAACTTCACCAAACTGGGTTTTAGTGTTTATAAAACATTTATAAACCATTTTAAAATCATTTTAAAACATTTTTGGATGATATTTCCAAATTCAATTCATTTTCATTTTCATTCCATTTTATAATATTCATTTCAACCTTTTTATATATTCAAAAATCACTAAGAGGCTAAATGAACTCCATACACATATAAATATGACTTTATTTTCCATTAATTAACCATGGTTAATTACTTAACCATTTTTATTATGATTTCTCATAATTTATCACAAATAAGTTATCAATCAATTTTCAACCAAGCATTTTGATTTATTAATCAAACATTTAGATCATTTACTAAAATTAACTTAAGCAAGTGTTCTCACCTTTATCCGAACCAAAACTTCCTATCAGCATTCAGACAAAACAACACTTCACTTATTCCTTCTTTACTTCACTAAAAAATCACCTAAACAACTTATCCTTCCTTTCTAAGTGCGACCATCCACCTCTTGCTCCAAGACTCACAACCTAGCTCTACTACCTTGCCTTTGTTCTCGGCCCAAGCCTCTCCACTTCAAAGTGCTCACGGCTATCCTATCTATCACACTAGCCTACGGCCGTAGGCCAAAACTTCACATCTTTTAGTCAATAGTGCTCACGACCAAGCCTCCCATCCATCATGCAACTCACAGCCATATAGCCATTAAAGGAGAGAAGAGAAGAAGTACGAAAAATATGGCATAGAAATGAAGTGAGGGTGTGTGTATTTATAGGCTAAGTACATTCAAAATATCCCACATCATTTCACCTTTCTTCCATCACCTATGTGCTCCACCTCCTCCCATCATTTTTGTTGCCCATACCCCCATGACATCATTTCCATCTCCTCCATGCATGTGCATTGACTTTAAGGATGCTTAAGTAGTAAGAAAATGAAAACATCCTAGATAATTTTGTTATATACATATATAAGTGTATGTGTATATTTGTATGTATATATGTGTTCATGTATATGTTAGGATATATATATATATATATGTATGTATGTATGTTTTATGTATGCACAAGACATATGAATAATTACCTACCATCTCGAACCATTCTAATATCTAGTGAGACCACACCGCTTAGCGGAACAGGTTTTTCCCTTACTGTTATCTTACCCAAAAATTTATGATAACCATATACGTACTCCTGCATCCACACTGGTTAAAAACATAGAAATTTAAAATGTATCATGATGATATGCAAACATGAAAAATATCCTAGATTTCCCATCCCCATTCATGTGACTATCTGTCTCAATTATAGTTTCTAGGATTATTGTTAACCTATTAGTTTTCATGGAATGACTAATAACCTATTAAAAGTTTATGGACAATCTATTCAGTATCATAGTTTTCATGGGATCAACAAAAACATATTAGCCCCTTCTAATAACCTAATTCAATTACTTCTTGGGTTCTCCCTAAACCTATTGGTATCCCCGGTAACTTCCCTCATATCATAGTTTTCATGGGTTGACTATGAACCTATTGACTTTTGTTAATAACTTTATCCAGATATAGTTTTCATGGGATCGTTATGAACTTAATGGCCCAGCCAATAACTCTTTCCAAACATAATTTTCATGAGTTTACTATGAACCTCTCTAATCTAACAACTTCTTTGATCAGTTTTTGGGCATCCTCCGTTCTGGTCTACCTGATCACCTGGATGTAACTCTAATCATTCATGAGTTAACTTAAGCTATGTTCACTACTGGGTCAACCTAGCTGGTTATTCTACCCTTACTCCCTAAAATACAGTTATGGGTCCATTATACAGTGAATATGTTTATTGAAGAAGCACATATAATAACTAATCATAACGTAATAATAATACCAACATTTATGATATAATATCCTTGAAATCATTCTCACATGATACATCATCCCCATATCTGCTGGCGGGTTTCTAGCACCTACGTTGGCATATCCATTTTGATTAGTATTTGCTTGTCGACCCGGGTTCCTCCTAGTATTGGGTCGAGAATTTCCATTAGTTGTAGTGCTTCCTCCACTAAGATTTTCTCTTCCGTTTCCTACCTCCATATCTTCATTTCTCGTAAATCTACATACGAGCCTTAGTAAGGTATAAAAGAACGGTCTAAGAGAGAGGGGAATACATGCTTATACATACATACATACATACATACATATATATATATATATCAAGTATAAGTACATTACTATAACATTAATCCCAACCCCGGTCTTATTTTCTAATTCATTGGATTATGTTTTGAAAAATCTTTTAGTTTTAACTTTCTCAAGTTTTCATAAACCTATGCTCTGATACCAACTTTGTAACGTCCCGCCTTTTCGTACGCTTTAAATCGACACATGTGCCAATTCAATCCATACAAAAGGGCGGATTGTTATAGGGTAAATAAGAAAAACGAGAAGAAATAAAAGTAAACAGAATCTCACAGCGGAAGGATAAAATATAATAATCAAATATACAGTTCATGAAGCTGTTTACAAAATATTTAATTATACTTATACAATATATATCAGAGTACACATACCAATAATAACAATGCAGCGGAATACGATGTGTAGTGGAATATAATAAATAATAATAATAGAAATCTCCGTCTTCGTCCTCCAGAGCTAAAGTCTTCGGTCCTGAAATGCTCGGACTGACCCGAGCGAATTGAAAAGACAAAAAACTCGAGTTAGAACTAAAAGATCTTATGTAAGTTAAATCAACTGAAATAAATATGAGTGCAGTAACTTAAAAGATGCTCGGGATTCACATCTCTTAAGGATCCGTTAAACTATTTACTATGTAGTATATTTCGCTATTATAATAGTGTCTATTTGTAAAATAAACTTACTTTTAAATAACGTTAAGGGGTTACCCATATAGCCCTTAACACAAAATATATTCCCATAGTCTATACAGTACCGTGATCTCCCCCGTACTGGGCGTCATCAGAGGGCACTCCATAGGTATGGTACAAAACAAAATCGTATAAGACGCGCTAGGGTAGGTGACACGGCACAACTAGGCAATGCCAGGGTAGATATACCAATTGCTATCCGGGCTGGTGGTAACGCGTTGCAGCTACTACCGCCCACCTCGAACAACACCCCCAAAAATGAAAGAAATCAAAAGTGGCCACCGAACCAATCCAAAAGTCAGAGTATAATATCGAAGGAGTACGTTCGATCAGAGGAATGACCTCATTGCCCCGAGAATCGCTCCTGTTTTAGCCACCTTATGCCAACTCACGGGAGTCGGGTCCACGTATTTACCTTAAAGGAAACGCCGCCACCATCCTACTTCATTCTGGAATCTCCACCGCGTACACGGTTGTTAAAGTGGTTTTCGGGGTTGGCAGAGAGTATGACAACTTTCGATCCCGGTCTCTTCAACAACCAAACGTCATTATAACACCGCGGTTATTTCAAATAGTTTATACTTTAAAATCAGAATATAATATCTCTTTCAAACCATATAAATACGATATCATTTATATTTTTAAAACCCCAAATCAATATGATATCATTTTTATTTTATAAATATCCCTTTCCTAAAATCATAATATTTTCAAGTATGTATACCTTGAAACCATAGCTTTGAAACATAACTTTTAATACTTAATGGTTCAAATACTATATTACTTTATAAAATAAACAGCTTCTTCAAATTTCACAATAAATTCCCAATATCAATTTGAACCTCTAAGTAAACCATTTTAATTCCCATATATTTCAAAGCTTAAATATTTTATATTTCAAAACTCTATAGTTCATATATTTCAATCTTTAAATATTCCACTATTTCAAAATGGATTCTTTGAAAATTTAATATACATCAAATCCAATTCCTATTATTTAAATTTGAAATATTTACTTACTAAACAAAAATTATTCAGGTAAAACCCTTAAACTTCAATAACAGGATATTCTTTTAATTAAATTAACTTGATAATATTCTTTAAATAAATTTGATATTCGTTTAAATCCTCTACTCAAAAAAACAAGTTATAAGATCATACCCTTTAAATATTAATTCATTTACATTTCAAAACAAATTTTTCAAGGAAAATACTTAGATACATTAGTTCAAAGCATATTCACATCTATCTTCAACCTTACTTTTATTTGAGTTATTATAAACTCTATATACAATAGAATTTCAAATATATTCTTAACCATATTATATAAACGAAATCAACTTCATTATGTAGCTTATTTTAAAATTCGGAACAAATTTATACATAGCTAAATTCAAGAAATTTTACTATATATATATATATCAAAATTTAATATTTATTAAGCCGTATTCTTTCCAAACCATAGAAAATCATTTCAAAAATAATTTTATATATATACCACGGTGCCTGTATATAATTTTCCATCCTATGGTCAAGTGATACAGATATTTATCATTTCAATCTGCAATTTAAAAATAAAAATATGGTTGTATATCATTTCAAACCGCAATCCCGAATGAATTTGAAAATGCATAATAACTTGCAGTTTATACAATATAAATACATCATCCATTCATCCATCATATCAATCATCAAACATTCATCAATTTATCATCCAATTCAAACAATCACATCAATAAATAACAATTAATTACTGACAGTTAATTTTTCAATAATGAATTAAATAACTCTTTAACTAGTTTATATGCAATAATAAATAAATTTAACTAGCAGGTTATATGCAAAAATAAATTTAACTAAAATCATAACTGGCAGTTTTAAATGCAATGAATAAATTAATTAACAATTAACTGGCAGTTTTAATGCAATAATGAATTAAATAACACGTAAATTAAATGAATGCAATGTAACTGAGAAAATGATGAAATATATGCCAAACAACTATAAATAAAATTTTAAGCACATCATAAATCAATTTAACAAACATAAGAAATCTTAGAAGTTGTGAGTGGATTGAAACACTCACCTTTATACGAATCTGAAAATAATAGACTTCTAATCAATAGCTTCGCTCTACGCTTCCTTAGTCTTCTTCTTGATTGCTAGCTTTGTTCCGTAATTTCATTTCCATTGTTAATACTTATCTTTAATTTTAAATGTTGCATTTCATTTATTTAAAATTTTAGTATTTACTTATTTCTTTCTAAATTTAATTACAAACTCTTAATTAAATTAAGCAATTAATTTCTCAAAATTTACGGGTCGTTACAAACTTGTAACACCCTAACTTGGAGGCCCAAAACAAATGGCTACGGATGCTATAGTCATCCATATTATTAATCCTCGATGATCAAATGCGGTAATGTTAGATACGTTGATACAATAGAAACAAATGGATAGGAAAAAAAATTTAAAACCATTAAACGAATTTCTCATTCCATTTCAATCATATTTCAAATTCATTACATAATCCCAAATTCGATAACCACGCTCAGAGAAAATATAATTATTACAACAAAGCCAAGAGCGACATATGAAGATGCCCACTTGGATGATTAGAGTATGTATGTATATATGTGTGTGTGTGTGTGTATAACCAACTAAGCAACTTTGCCTTCACATCAAAACACAGCGGAATCAAATAGAAAAGAACTCCTTATTAGCTAGCCTGCCACCTGCACGTCCCCGAAAGCTTATTCGTCTAAAGGAGAACCTGAAAAACTCAACTCTCAAACTATTCAAAATTAATTGAGGACCCGAGAGTTTAAGGGGAAAAACATAAAGTTCGAGTTAGACATAAAGCCTGGTATGAATAATAACCTACCATCTCAAACCATTTAAATATCTAGTAAGACCGCACAACTTAGCGGAATGGGTTTTCCCCGCACTACTATCTTACCCAAAATTTATAATAACCATATACTGTGCTCCTGCATCCACAAAGGTTAAAAACATAGCAATTTAAAATGTATCATGATGATATACAAACATTCAAAATATCAAGGATTTCCCATCCCCATTCATTTGACTATCTATCTCAATTATAGTTTTAGGATCACTATTAACCTATTAGTTTTCACGGGATGACTAAAAGCCTGTTTAAAGCTTACGGACTATCTGTCCCGTTTCATATTTTTCATAGAATCACTAGAAACCTATTAGTCTCTACTAATAACTTCATTAATTCTTTTCATAGGTTCTCCCTAAACCTATTGGTATCTCTAATAACTACCCCTATATCATAGTGTTCATGGGTTGACTATAAACCCATTGACTTCTATCAATAACTTTATCCAGATATAGTTCTCATGAGATCACTACAAGCCTAATGGCCCCGGCCAATAACTCTTTCCAAACATAGCTTTCATGGGTTTACTTTGAACCTATCTAATATGATAACTTCTTTGATCGGTCTTTAGGCATCCTATGCTCTGGTCTACCTGACCTCTTAGATGTAACTCTATTCATTCAGGAGTTAACTTAAGTTATATTCATTACTGGGTCAACCTAGCTGGTTATTCTGCCCTACTTCCCAAAATATAGTTATGGGTCCATTATATAGTGAATATATTTATAGAAGAAGCACATATAATAACTGATCATAACATAATAATAATACCAACATATATAGTTTAATATCCTTGAAATCATCCATATATGGAACATGGTTAATCCCTTCAACCCATTATTTTTATCAAGGAAAGCTCCTTAAAAAACTCCAAAATTAAAAGCCATTTCACATCTCTTTTATATTGCCATGGGTTTTCCTTTAAAAATGTGAATGGGTTCTTTGTTTTGAAAACTAAGGCTTCCGAAACCTTAGACCTTTACTTTCAAAACCATTAGAGTATATCTTTCGAAAGCATTCAAATCTTCATTTCAAAACACTAAGCATATGCCTTACGAAACACTTTAAAACATCTCCTTTCAAAACCAACAAAACATTTCTTTGGAAGGTATTAAAGCATCAGTTTCCAACTTATAGAAGTATAGCGTTGAAGTCATTGTAAAGTACATCCTTCGAAACGATTTGAAAGTAACTCTTTCGAAATCATTGGGTTTATCCTTAAAAATACTTTTAAATCAAAGTGAACATAAATGAAGTAACCTTATTGAAAGCATCAAACTTCAAGAAAAAGAGTTCGGGGACAATAGATGGCTTCAGAACCATCCTTTTGAAAGTTTTAGTCTTTAAGGAAAACAATTGGAAGGATGGCTTTAAACACCTTTTGAAGCCATTGCCTTTGAAACCTTTTGTTTAAATGGCTACTAGAGCCCTTTCAAAAGCATTAGGAAGTGGATTGTTATATTTATAAAACAAATGCTTGCCTTTCGAACTCATTGAAGACTTTCAACCTATTCGAAAGGTATAAGACAACATCAAGGTTTCGACTTAGTTCAAACTACCCTTTCGAAAGCTTCCTTTTTAAAACATAAAACATGGTAAATCATTCAAAAGTTACCCTTTTAAAACAAGAAGGCAGCAACCCCTTCGAAAGCTATATAAAAGTGATTCAACCCTTTGGAAAGCATCCATTGAAAAGTAAGCAAGTGGCATCTCTTTTGAAAGTAAAACAATGACCTTCGGAAGCTATTTAAAATGGCCTCGACCCCTTCGAAAGCATGGTTTCGACTCTATACCTTCTGTCTTTCTCCAATCTACTACGTACCAAAGCATTGATACCATGTGTATTGGTTTTGACTTGGTTGGGGGTGGAGGTATGAGGTAAAAAGGTTGCTACTGGAAGTGGCGAAACAATAAATCTATACAAAACTATTCGGTTGCCTTTTTAAGTAAATTCTTTTAAACTAACTTGCCTATCTGCAAAAATATAATTGGTTGCCATAATTTATACCAAAATCTTTTCCAAAGATTGTCGAATTTATCCAGAATTTATTAAAATTAATTTACAAAGTAGCCCTTCCCTTTAACAAAACAATTAAGACATTTAAGTCCTTCAAGTTAAATAAGTTAATTTACATAGTAAATTACTTAGGAAAAATCCTAAAAATTCATCAAAATTCACTTTTAGTATGTTATCTAACATATATAAATTTTAGACCCAAAATCATTTATATAATAGACGAAACAAATTTTTAAACCCAATTAATTATTTCTTCTTTCAAAAATTCATAATAAATTATCCATAGCTTGGATAAGTACGAAAATTAAACCCATCTCTAAAATAATGTTTTAAACATATTAAATCCTCATGGCATTCGAAACCCAATATATACGATTTTAGCCCTAAATTGAATAAAACATTTATCAAACATACTTGTTTGAACCTAACATACCATGTAATACAAGCATATCATAATTAAAATCATCATAAAGGTTTTAAACTTAAAACCCGAAATCAAATGCCCTTTAAAAACAAAAATGAGATGGTTTTGATTATTATTCACCTTGCTTTGGACAAGGAACTTGAGATTTGATCTTGCTTAATTCTCCTTTCTTGATTCCTTAACTTCTACTTGATTTTTAATCCTCTTATCCCCTAAGTTATGGTCGGTATTGAGTTCCTCTTTTTCTTATGTTTTTAAATTGTGAATGTATCGAATGAAAATAGGAATAAGGGTTCAGGGGTTAAGAGTTATGGTAGGCTATTCCCCATAATACCCTTGCCTTACTCTCTTATTAGTTAACTTATAAACCATTTCCATAAACTCATCCTTTTAATTTTGTTTCGTTAAGCATGGCCTTTATTTAATTTCAAATCTCAATCCCCTTATCCCTCTAATATTTACATTATTCTATTTAATTTATCTAATTAAATCTCCTGAATAATGTTAATTAGGGGTATTGCAGGCCCCCCTTAAAGAATTTCATCCTCGAATTTCAGTAAGGACTAAATACTAAACATAGCAATCATCTGTAACATCTCCTAACCACCATACTAGGCTACCTGATTAGCAACAGTATATACCAAGAAAATATAAAACACACCCTTACATCATATCAGGATAAATATCTCTAAGCATGTTTTTTGTCTCCCAAGTACAGTCCTTTTCATTGTCGCTCCAGTGAACTTTCACTACCTTGAATGTCTTGTTCCTTAACCTCTTCTCATCTCTCGCCACAACCCGAACTGGTTATCTAACAAAAGTCGAATTCGGTTCTACTATCAAATCTTCCAAATATGTCGCAGGAATAATAATCTCTTGATAATGCACATACTTGTGAAGATGAGATACATGAAACACATTATGGACACCCACCTACTGCTCGGCGACTATACTCTGTATATGAGCTTCCCAATCCTCTCTATAATTTGGAATGGTCCAACATATCTCGGTGCCAATTTCCCTGACTTTCTGAATCGTACCACACCCTTCATCGGTGATACCTTAATGAAGACTCTATCTCCAACTAAGAATTTAACATCTTTACGCCTCTTATCTACATAACTATTTTGTCTAGATCGAGCTTCCTTTATCCTTTCTCGGATCAACTCGATCTTCTCTGTCACCTCTCTAACCAAATCTAGACCCAAGACTAATATGTCTTTAGTTTCTAACCAACATGCTGGTGATTTGCATGGCATTCCATACAAAACTACAGAAGGCGCCATTCTTATACTAGTCTGATAACTATTATTATATGAAAACTCAACTAAGTGTGGGTGATCTTCCCAAAATCCCCCAAAGTCCATTACGTAAGCTCTTAAAAAATCTTCGAGTACCTTATCGACCCACTCTGTCTGCTTATCCGTCTAAGGGTGATACGCAGTACTCATCTTGAGCTTGGTACCTTAAATCTCCTATAGGCTGTTCTAGAATTCACTAGTAAACAAAGCATCTCTATCACTGACTATACTACTAGGAATTCCACACAGTCTAACTATGTTCTTCACGAACAACTTAGCTAAAACAAGTGTTGTCCTGGTTGACTTAACTGGAATGAAATGGGCACTTTTCGTCAACCTATCCATTATGACCCCATATACTTTCATTTCCTCTATTGGACCTTGGCGACCCGTCTATAAAATTCATGGATATCAAATGTCATTTCCAAACTAGAACCTCCAAAGGTTGAAGCAATCCACTCGGCTTCTGATGCTCGGTCTTCACTTGTTGACAGTTCACACACCGCCTAATCCACAAGCTAACATCCTTCTTCATACCTTCCCAGTAGAAGCCCCTCTTCATATCCTGATGTCAAAAATGCGGATTATGGATCTTAAGGCCGGAATAACACTAGAGGGGGGTGAATAGCGTTTTATGGATTTTTTAAATCTTTTTGAAGCTTATGTAATTTAATCACCAACAAATGCAATTCACAGACACAGACACAGACACAGATGCAAATACTAAATAAAAGCAGTAAAGGAAAGAACATACCAGGATTTTATACTGGTTCGGAGTTACCCTACATCTAGTCCCGCACAATTTTACGGATTTTTTATCAAAATAATCCCCTGATTACACCCTTGGTTTCAAGGCTACGAGGTACGCCCTCCTATATTCGAGTCTAGGGAAAACTCTCTTGATTTAACCAGGCCACAAGATTACCTAATCGATTTTTGGGGCAACGATTACACCCAATTGATTTCAAAGCTCAACTGCACTTTTACTCAACAGTTTTATTTACAAATAATCCTATAAATTTGAATATCATTGAGATCTTATGGAGAGAGTGGTAGAGAATCAAACAAGAGATAATCAAGTTTGATTCACTTGGTATTTCGGCAGAGTATATTTTTGGATTCTTTAGAATAAATGAGGAAGATGAGAGGAGAGTTAAAAATTGAAAATCTGGTAAAAATTTATTTAGAACTTACTAGTATTTATAGAGATCGATAGACATATCTATTCTTTAAAGGATACGATTAGTAGATACTTCTTTTAAAAATTTGAAATTTGAATTTAACGGGCACCATGTTGACATGGGAGGTAGGGGTATGTCGACATGCTCTAGGCAAAAATTGATTTTTTGATTTTTTCTTATTAAAATTGATTTCTATAATTTGTAAAAACAATTTCTAAACTTTTGTAAATATATTTGAATATAGTTTAAACATATAAAAGAGTTTAGAAAGTAATTATATATATATATGATCTTAATCTATAAAGTGATTTAAAATCTGAGTATAAATGATTTAAAGCTAAATATTTAAAACAAGAGTTGGTTTAAAAGCAAGGACTGTTTTGAAATCAAAATATAAAAAATGATAAAAATAATTTTGAGGCTAAAATATTTCAAACAAGAGAGATGCCTTTTTGAAAAGAAGGTTTTGAAAACATTTAAAATAGGAGATATATTTTTGAAAAGCATTTTTATAAAATTAGTGAATATCAAAATAGGACCACTATATGTTCCACTAGATATTGTCGTGCGTTCCATCCCACTAGAGTTCCATCCCTTTAGCAGGATCGAAGTGGATTCCATTCCACGAATAAATTTCGGATAAAGATGTAAGTGCTTTCAAGACGTTTTAACATAATTCTAGACTCAATACTTATCTTGTATTCTTGAAATCTTGAACTCTTGATGTCTTGATACTCATGAGTCTTCAGTCTTGATATCTTTAATCTTGAATCTCTATACTATACAGTCTTCATTCTTGGTACCTGCATGGCTATAACCTGCATATACATATATATCTAAACTATAATGTTAGTATTTATATTTTATAACAAGTCCTAAGGTTGTTGTCATCAAAACCATCATCTCAAGGACTAACAATCTCCTACTTTTTGATGATGACAACCTATGTTTATAAAATATACTTTACCTTCACTATAACTCCCCCTAAAACTAATAACTCCTCTTAATCTAAGCCTAACTACTCTTATTTTATATTTCCCCCCCTTTGTCACCAACAAAAACTAATCCTAAACTGATATAACTCCCCCTTAGTCTTATATTGGAGTGCCTGTGACAAATTATGATAAAGTATATATAAAATTACATGAGTTAACAATAACGCTATGATAAATATGAAAGTTTAAACCCAATATATTCTATGTTTCATGTGATGTTATACAAATCATTTAAACCAAATCAATTTTAATCAAAGCAAATCAAATCAAATCAAATCAAACAATTCAAAAACAAGAAATTCAAATCATAAGGAGAGCAAATATTATAGGATCGATTTCACCCTAAAGGGGGGTGAATAGGGTGATGCTATCAATTATAAAAATTTATTGTGGAAGTTTATTAAATATTTTCAACATAGATATATCAGAATTATAGCAGCACAGATAATAGCATAATAATAAATGCAGAAATAAAACGACACAGAATTTACACAGCTTCGGTAAAACCCTGCCTACGTACTACCTCCAAGGTTTCTACTAGAAATTAAGCAGTCAGACGCTTACACACGTAAACTCGCGACACCCGCTATCGACTAGCCTTAACTTTACGCTTAAAATCCTGCCACAACTCAGCCATTGAGTTACGAATTCTCGAACTGCACCACCGCAGTTCGTACCCTAGTCACACGGCTAGAAATTACAAGAGTTTAAAAAGGAAAAATACAGATTTTAAACACAATTATAAACAAACCCCTAATTTTTAAAATACACAAGCCCTAAGAAATATGGCCGACCCAAAATTAAATAAGGAATCCTCTTTTTCTTTTTATAATATGTCGGCCTGATTTGCTCCAAAAACAATGGTGGCCTTGTGTTTATTCTTCGTCGTTCCAAATTAGGGCTTTGTGGGAAACTAGCAGTCGCCAACTTCAAATTGATCAATCGAATATTTGATTATGCGTTGCTAGCTCTGTTGATTGACCGTCTCCTTAACCCGCACTCGGCTGCTTCTCGATCGAGTTCGATCTTGACTTTTGGTATGTAATTTATGTCTTTTCTTTTTCTGATTTGCTTGCTTGAATTCGATGCGTTTTGCCGATCATGTTGCTTGTTTATATAGAGTTCGAACCCCTGTATTTTTGTTTGTATATTATTATTTGAATTCGTCAATTGTTTTATCTCGGCTATTGATTTTCGTTTGATTGCTTGAGATGATTGCTGACTTCTTCAATTCGTGTATATTTGATTACTTGATTTTCACGGCATCAATTTTGAACTTGCTTGTTTCCTTGATTTCCACGGCTTTGATTTTGAGCGGTTCGATCTTTTCATGGTCATCACGTCTCTGACTTTGATTTGAAACACGACATTGAATTCTCTGTTGACATCGGCTTTGATTTTGATTTTGAATTGCACCTCTAAATTTTTGTTTATGGTTCGGTAATGATATATTTTGTTTTCTGCTTCAACTGACATCACCTGACTTTGGCTTGTCTATTATTTTCTCTATAGCTTGTCTCATTCATTGTTTCATGTATGCATATATGTGCTATCATCTTATACATCTCCGTCAGGAGTAGTTCTGCATTGTTGTGTCTATGCATTTGTTCGAACTTGCCACCACTATTTCATTTATTGATTTACTTGATTTCATGGTTCACCGCTAAGACTGCTGTTTCATGACTTCAACATATATGCTGTTGAACTACATGTTAAGGCCTGGTGAACATGTATATGTATGTGCGATGTTTTGGAGCTGCAGTCTTCTTGAACCTGTTTGCAACTGTTGTTTGCACTTGAGTCTGGGCTTGTTTGGTTGTGCTGCACTTAGTTGTTTGGTCGACACACTTCAAGTGGTCTGTAGTTGTACATTCACATATGTACATGCATATGTATTTATGATGTGTTAATCATGCTGTTCATTCTTGTGGCATTTTCAAGTTGATGCATTGTTCACTATATTTCATGTTTTCTGGTCTTGCTTGCATTGTTGGTTCATCACTTCGTTTCACTACGTATTCCAGTGTGCCTTTGTACATGACTCGTGCACTTGCCTCTGATCTGTTGGCACTGGTTCGTGTATATGCGTAATTTCACTTTGTTGTTGATTTGATGTTGAAGTCACAGTGATGCATTGTGGTGAGTTTGATGTGCATGCTTTGTACTTGTAGCCTTGTCTCACTTGCATTGCTTGGCCATATGTATGCATCAAGGCAGTTTGCATTTGTGTTGTAGCTGCTGTCCATTTTGGTTTTGCTAGTTGTACTTGTATATTTGAACTTGAATTATTCCTCTTTGTCTTTGTTCAATTTCAGCCTTGACATATCAAACTATTTGTATGTTCGGTAGCTCTGCCTTTGGCTCGACTTGATACTTGTAGTTGTTTTCACTACACATGTATATGCTGCACCACAGTTGAACTTGTCTGAACCTTGAACTGATTTATTAAGTGTTGTTGTATTTGGACTTGTACTCTTGTGTTTCACTTGCACTTGATCACTGTCACTAATTGACATTATGTACATGTTGTTTTACTGTATACATGTACACTTGGTGTTTCCATTCATCTGGTTCGAACCGTGACTTGATTCACAGTTTTAATTCAAGTGTACATCCAAATTTTTAGTCGAGCTTGTGTTGTATGTATCTTGTCCCATAGTTTTGTATTGCACCTGAGTTGAATCCAGCTTAAAGCTCGGGTTTGACCTTGTGCTGATATTGTGACGTTATTTTTATTGTATTTGAGTTGAACCCGGCGTTTTGGGTCTGACCTGTGCTCACATGTCCCTGTAATTTTATCAAGTGTATATATCGGTGCGCACGGCCTTGTGGCATGTACAGTGATACACTATACATGTCACAAGCCGTTCGTGTATGATGAATTCAAATTTAAATGATGACGAACAACCCAAATAACTAAGGCAAATATTATTTTCAAAATTACATTTTATTTTATACTTTAAAAATATTTTATTTTCAGTTTTACCGCGTCAGTATTTATTTTTGCAGATTGCTCAGATGCTGGATTCAATTTGAAGATAAAACACGAGTGAATGAGTGAATTATAGTGAGGTGCATTTGTAAATTAGAAATTGTGATGTAATCAAATTTTTATTATAATTGAAATTGTGTATATATATAGTGAGAGCTCGAATTTGTACTATTCAAAATTGTAACAAATATTTGTTTGAATAAAATATCCGTTTGAATTTAAACTCTGTGTTATTTATTTTATTCAGAAAATATTTATTTAATCATGTGAAAAATAAAATAGTACATTAACAAATACATTTAAATGAATATATATAAATGTTTATTATCATCAAACAAAAATCATATACTCGCATATTCAACAATCTCCCCCTTTTGATGATAACAAACATACATTTAAGATTTTGAATATGTTAAATGTATTTGATCATTGATATACTCTATTTGCTCCCCCTATTTAAATGCTTCCTCTCTACACAAAGCCCCCCTTCATATATGCATACAATTAAAAACATGCAAATGAGCCTAGATGCAAATAGAAAATATTTGACCTTTACTTGATTTTATTTGACAAAATCTTAACTTTAATCTCCCTCTTTTGTTATCAGCAAAAGAGTAATAGTGTTAGAAAAATAGATAAAGTGATAGATATTAATACAACATTAAAACTCAATCGAATCTAAATATTAAATTTCAATAAAAAATCAAACAAAAATCATAAATACTCTTGTTAGGCGCATATTCCACTTTTATAATGATGGGAATGATGTCATCTGGGAATGATGTCATCATATAAAACCATACAGTTGTGTCTATTTATGGTATATTTATATCAGGAATTTGAATACCTACCAACCATGCATAACCGTTAGGACTTTTAAATGATATTTGTAGTATTCCAATTTTATTTTAAA
The DNA here is from genome assembly GCA_030765085.1 of Allium cepa. NCBI lineage: Eukaryota > Viridiplantae > Streptophyta > Magnoliopsida > Asparagales > Amaryllidaceae > Allium > Allium cepa. The sequence continues at coordinate 418,362,052 of CM060939.1, forward strand.
AAATGAATTCAAGTATCTTCTAACCACGCATAACCTTGAGGACTTTTAAATGGGATTAGAATCAAATTTTTTATTTAATTAATTAATTTTGATATGCGTTCCATACATGCATAACCATGAGGATTTTAAATGAGCATGGAAGCACATAACAAATTCCAAGTAATTCACCCATGCATAACCGTGAGGACTTTTAAATGGGAGTGAATACTTTGGTTTTTTTTTAAAATAAAATAAAATGAAAAACGAATGGTTCCTGTTTAAAGTACCACATATCGACAAACAAAATTGAATTTTGATGAGTGATGGTCATTAGAAATATGATAGAAATAGAGATGGTCGTGGAATTTTTACCAACAAAAAGTTGTCATAACTCTTGTTCAAATTTCTAAAGAAATTTACTAAATATACCATCTCAAGTTATAATATATGATTCATATTAACACTCATCACTTTTTCAATTACTATTTATCTTTTTGATAATCATTAGGGAGTCAGATTAGTCAATGTAATCATTTAAAATCGTATTCAAAAATAATTATAAAACCAAAATTTCCAAAATGACTAATCTGAAACAAGGTCAAAAATGATTTTCTAGAAGAGGTTTTATAAAAAAATGTCTGCAATTTGAAAATTATTTGAACTGAAAATATGCAGATATTTTCTTTGAAAAACGATGCAGTTACTAAATGTCTCATCATATATCACGTTCCACTAGTAATTTTTCTATCAACTAGATTACCAGTGTAAACTGCATCTGAATTTCTTTTCATCAAACTTATTATTAGTTGAATGTTACAGACCAGATCATGAGTTGTGCGACAAAATATCTCAAAATCATTTTTAACAACTTTTTAAATAAAATTCTCTTGAATTTGAATTGAAGCCGTGTAAATAATCAAAAACCGTGAATATGGAGTCAGCCGTAAAATAACCAAATGTATTATCATCTAATAAAACACTATTATTAATCCAAACTAATATATATGAAGTAATTCAAAGACTCTAGAGATTTTTATAGTGTTCTTGGCATAAGAATATAATTGGCCAATAATTTTGAATAAGTCAGAATCAAAATCATCAATTATTTCATCATCTTATTGGCTGATTTAATTCAGACTACGGTGCAGATTATCACATTTAATATATCATTCAAAATATACCATTACCTGTTTTACCTTTACGATAATTTTTCGTTGTTGCCCATTGTGATTCTGTCACCTTTGTACTAGGCTAAGGAACTTTGCTTTGACGCTCATTGTGTTCTTGGAACAGCCAGAATCCAAGTATCACAATTGTTGTTCCTTAGCCTGCCACCATACCTACGCGATAAAAGGTTTTTGTGACCTATTTGTTTTTATAGGTCCATTGTTGTTAGTGGCAAAATATTTTGAAAAATAATTTCATTTGGAGACCCATACTATTTATATATATTCCTTTTGGCACCCAAATTTATTTAATTTTGAGAGATTTTATATTTGTGCCTTTAGGAACCCAAATTGGTATAGTTTTCACGTGTTTGGGTCTATACCAACAATTGTTTTGATTGTTTCCAAATTTACTACAAATTGCGCACATTGAATCGACTTGATTAATTTCATTTCTAACTTTTTTAGATTGATTACATCCAAGTCCTTGTCTAACTGTATTTACATTTTGTTTTCCTAATAGCATATTCAACGATTTTTCACTTTTTGAAAATTTATCTAAAGTCGTTGATAGTTGTTGAACTTGTGTTTTGAGGGATTCATTTTCATTTAACAATTGTGTGCACTTTTTAATAGAATTTTCCCTTCTTGTATTTTCACTTTCTTTCAAAATCAGAATTTTAATTTCAAGCGATTTAATTTTGATTTCTGATTTTTTAATCTCTTCTTCGAATGTTGGACACTTATCACACTTAGGGCACTTGTTTTGATAGTTTTTAACTAATTGTTCAAGCTGTTCATTTACTTCTATCAAACTATCTCTTTGTGATTCAATTTTAGCGTATTTCTCCCTAAGTCGTTCAAAACAGCCATTTACTTCGTGAAAATATATAAGTAATTCTGAGTGAGTGAGTTTTGATACCTCGCTTGGCTCGTCATCGTCGCTATCAGTTATATTACCTTGAAGGCACATATATGCTTTCTCACTCTCACTCCTAGTACTTTGATTATCTTCATCACTTGTATTCCGCGTAGCTGCAAAATTTCTCCTTTTTGATTTTTCTTCAAAGTCGCGTCGATTTTGAGGACAATTGGACTTGATGTGTCCAGATTGGTTGCACTTATTACAGATGATTTTTCGATGTTCTGTATTTTCTAAAACTTTGAATATTCTGCTTTTTAATTTTTGATTTAGAGCTGGATTTCCGTATTTGCGATTCCACTTTTTTAATCTCTTTATTACCATTTCTAACTCTGCTGCTCCATCGTCGTCGTCATCGTCATCACTTTTAGTTGTTCCTTTGAGAGCTATTGATTTCTTTCGAGTATCTCCTCCTTTACGCTCTTCCTTAAATTTCATTTCTAGCTCATAAGTGGTGAGACTTCTGATGAGTTCTTCAACTTTGATTTGTTTTAAATCTTTTGATTCTTGAATGGTAGTCACTTTTGCTTTAAAACTTCGTGGAAGGACTCTGAGGATTTTTCGGACTATTTCCAATTATGTGTATGATTTTCCGAGAGCTTTTGATTTGTATACGATGTTGGAAAGCCGTCCATACATCTCTTTAACATTTTCTTCCTTGGCCATTGTAAAATTATCGTATTCGCTACTTAGCATGGCAAGGCGAGATTCCTTGACTTAAGATGTTCATTCGTGAGTCACTTCTAGTGTGTGCCATATTTCCTGCGCAGTTAGACAATGCGAGACACGATTAAATTCAAACTAATCTAATGAACAAATAATCGAATTCATAGCTTTAGCATTAGTATTCTGTAACTTATTTTCTAGATCTGTCCATTGATCCTTCGGTTTATTTATTTCCCGATTATTTACAATCATAATTGGTGCTCTACACCTTGTCTCAACAATATCCCCAGTGTCAATGGATTTTAAAAAAATTTCCATCCTATTTTTCCAATGAGCATATTCACCATTGAACATTGGTGGTCTAACTATGGACTGACCCTCCGCAAAAGCATTATTAAAAGAAACCATTTTAAAAATTCAAATTTTTAAAACAAAATTTGGTTTTTGAAAAATCAAATTTTTTTAAAACCAAAATGGCTTTTGTATTTTGCTCTGATACCACTTTAAGATCAATTTCACCCTAGAGGGGGGGTGAATAGGGTGATACTATCAATTATAAAAATTTATTGCGGAAGTTTATAAAATATTTTCAACGCAGATATATCAGAATTATAGCAGCACAAATAATAGCAGAATAATAAATGCAGAAATAGAACGACACATAATTTACCCAACTTCGGTAAAACCCTGCCTACATGTTGCCCCCAAGATTTCTACTAGAAATTAAGCAGTCAGACGCTTAAACACGTAAACTCGCGACACCCGCTATCGACTAGCCTTAACTCTACACTCAAAACCCTGCCACAACTCAGCCACTGAGTTACGAATTCTCGAACTGCACCACCGCAGTTCATACCCTAGTCACACGACTAGAAATTACAAGAGTTTAAGAAGGAAATATACAGATTTTGAACACAATTATAAACAAACCCTTAATTTTTAAAATACACAAGCCCTAAGAAATATGGCCGGGCCAAAATTAAATAAGGAATCCTCTTTCTTTTTCTTTTATAATATGTCGGACTGATTTGCTCCAAAAATAATGGCTACCTTGTGTTTATTCTTCGTCGTTCCAAATTAGGGCTTTGTGGGAAATTAGAAGCCGCCAAGTTCAAATCGATCAATCGAATATTTGATTATGCATTGCTAGCTCTGTTGATTGACCGTCTCCATGATTCGCACTCGGCTGCTTCTCGATCGAGTTCGATCTTGACTTTTGGTATGTAATTTATGTCTTTTCTCTTTCTGATTTGCTTGCTTGAACTCGATGCGTTTTGCCAATGATGTTGCTTGTTTATATAGGGTTCGAACCCCTGTATTTTCGTTCGTACATTATTACTTGAATTAATCAATTGTTTTATCTCGGTCATTGATTTACATTTGATTGCTTGAGATGATTACTGACTTCTTCAATTCGTGTATATTTGATTACTTGATTTTCACGGCATCAATTTTGAACTCGCTTGTTTCCTTGATTGCCACGGCTTCGATTTTGAGCTGTTCGATCTTTTCCTAGTCATCATGTCTCTGACTTTGATTTGAAACATGGCATTGAATTCTCTGTTGACATCGGCTTTGACTTTGATTTTGAATTGCACCTCTAAATTTTTGTTTACGGTTCGGTGATGATATATTTTGTTTTTTGCATCAACTGACATCACCTGACTTTGGCTTGTCTATTATTTTCTGTGTAGCTTGTCTGGTTCATTGTTTCATGTATGCATATATGTGCTATCATCTTGTACATCTCCGTCGGGAGTAGTTCTGCATTGTTGTGTCTATGCATTTGTTCGAACTTGCCACCACCGTATCATTTACTGATTTATTTGATTTCATGGTTCACCACTGAGATTGCTGTTTCATGACTTCGACATATATGCTGTTGAACTACATGTTAAGGCCTGGTGAACCTGTCCCTATAATTTTATCAAGTGTACATATCGGTGTGCACGGCCTTGTGGCATGTACAGTGATACACTATGCATGTCACAAGCTGTTCGTGTATGATGAATTCAAATTTAAATGATGACGAACAACCCAAATAACTGAGGAAAATATTATTTTCAAAATTACATTTTATTTTATACTGCAAAAATATTTTGTTTTCAATTTTACTACATCAGTATTTATTTTTGTAGATTGCTTAGATGCTGGATTCAAGTTGAAGATAAAACACGAGTGAATGAGTGAATTGTAGTGAGGCGCATTTGTAAATTAGAAATTGTAATGTAATCAAATTTGTATTATAATTGAAATTGTGTGTGTATATATATATATATATAGTGAGAGCTCGAATTTGTACTATTCAAAATTGTAACAAATATTTGTTTGAATAAAATATCCGTTTGAATTTAAACTCTGTGTTATTTATTTTATTCAGCAAATATTTATTTAATCATGTGAAAAATAAAATAATACATTAACAGATACATTTAAATGAATATATATATATATATATGTTTATTATCATCAAACCAAAATCATAAACTCGCATATTCAACAAATATTTCTTGGAACTTTTATCCATCCTTCTTCCCCAAAGATAGGATCCTTTTTAATATCTTCCAATCTTCATTACCTTGAATCAAAGTTCCTACAGGATTTGTATCGAGATCATCTTTGTTTAGGGCAGAAATCATGCAACGAAGGTGATCGAAATTATTCTCTTGTTCTTTTATCATTTGCATTTGACTTAGTTCTAAGTGCCCTTGATTACGGAGAATAAAAGTAAGTGTATTTTTAAATGATTTGAGAGTTTCTTAAAGATTATCACTTAGAGTTGGAGAAGAGGAAGCTATTTTTGATAAGTAGTGAAGAGATGCAAATAGATATAATTAAAAATGAAAGTAGTACTAATATTGGAAGAAACAAATGTCTAAATAGGAAGGAATTCGTTTATAATGAATAGCACAAGTTAATTATTTTAATTTAAAAATTTTAAAATAAAACCAAATCAGACAGTTTTATGTCGACATAGGGGGGTAGGGGTATGTCGACATGGGTATGTTAATCTATGTGTCCTATTTTTTTTGTGAATAAGTATGTATATATATAAATTTATGCACTATACTAACATTTATTCCAGAGACACGAGAAGGTAGAAAAACATAAGATAGATAAAAAAATTTATAGATAGATGAGCTAATACAAGAGATACTTCGTAATATGATAAAAAAGCAATATAAGTTCATACAAAATAAACTAATACATCACAATCTACTTCTTAAATGTGCTAGAGGATGTAGAGGATGATGATAAGCCAAGTTTTCGACCACTTTAGTAAAGAATTTGTTCATATTAGTAGACATTTTATCCAATTTCTTACTAAAGGATCTTTTGAGAATCCATTGATTTTCCACTATGATCTTTTGATTTTTGAGGAGTGTTTTGTTGGAAGGATTGTTAGTATTGATAGGATATTCAATACTTTCCAAGGAGATATCTTCATTTTCTTCTTCGATTTCCATTTCCTCCCCTTCTTCTTCTTCCTCGTTTTCTTCCTCCATATCTTCATGCGCCAATCTTTCATCCTTTTCGGCAAGAGATTCATATTGTTAAAATATGAAAGGAATTTTCATGAGAGAAATATTGGCATGATTAAACACTTTCTTGAAATAAATTCTTCCCTTTTGTAATCAACACCAAAATAATTAAAATCTGAGTGAGATAAATTCCATGATACACAGTATTCTCACCCATTTCCAAACTCTTAGGACGAAGTTCATTCATAATCACTTATGCCCAATTAATGTCATAATGACGAAAAATTACAAACAAAGCTTTGCAAACTTTTGAAGTCGGGTTATTGAAATTTCCCGATCTAGGAATAATAGTATGTTGCAAAATAAGATTGACAATACGTGCTTTTGGACGAAAGTTATGATTTTTAAGTTCAAAGTTGTCATCTCCTTCGAAAATATGATGAAATATCTCACGATCATGTTCATCAATATTTAAAGTTGAAAGATCCATTCCCGAATTCTCAGAATTGAGAATGTTTCCCAAAATTTCATAATTTGAAACGATTTTAGTGCCTTTAACACTACCCCAAATTTCATTTTCATTTCCTTCATAAAAACCACGATTCAAACTCGTATAAAACATTTTAACAAGATTTAGGTAATAAACAAAATCATTTTCAGAATTGTCAAAAAGACTAAGAATATGGTTCTCTTCAAGAAGAGTATTGATTTCATAGGTAGAGAAAATGCTAAAGATAACAAACTTTCCCATATGAACTTTTTCGTAATTAGCATAACTTATATAAGCCTTGATTGCTTCCGGATCATTATAAAGATACTCTTTAATGGTTTTTGATAGCCTCACTGTGGATGGAGTGCTTGAAGAAGCCATTTCTGAAGAGAGTAGTAAGTTTGAAAGAGTAAAAGAGAGAGTTTGAATTTTGTAATTAAAGTGAAAAGATATGATAGAATAAGGGATATAAATAGATATCCAATAGTCATGTTCTCTAGTCAAGAAGTACATTTCCAGAACATTGGATTTGGTGAAAAGGTGGAAGGAAGTTCAAAGATTTGAATTCAAATTTGAATTTCAAATTTCTAACAAGGATGTCGACATCATGGGTAGGACCATGTCGACATAGGTCAGAGAATTCATGTAACTTATCTTTTCTTATATACTTTAATATATATATATATATTATTTTTAATGTCTATATATTTTTTGGAGTAATTATTAGATATAATAATACTCTTTTAATAAAAAATATTATAATATTTAAAAATAAAAATAATTATAATAAAAAAATTAAAATTCAAACAACACGTAATTTCGAAAACAATCAAACAATTTTTAAGCAAAACAATTTCAACCGATGTACTGTAAACGTGTACCCTTTTCAAGATTCGTGTCTCCAAGATCAACAGAATCATGAATAGCCGTAAAACACATATTTAAATCCATCTTTTGATCATTACCGTTTGAGGATGAGTCGTCTAGTGTAGCGGTATATGCTCTTTTCCTTTTCTTTGTATAATCATTGCTTGTAGGAAACTGTTGCTTATCAGGACACGGACAGTCTCTTTTGAGATGGTCTGGTTCATCACAATCGAAACATTTGACGTGATTTGGTACTTCATTATAATTTTTAGAATTCCTGTTATCATTCTTTTTGAAGTTATTCATCTTTCTGTATTTCAGAAACTTCCAAAAGTTCCTTATCATGAAAGCTATTTCTTCATCATCATCACTTCCCGAGTCTAATCCATCTGTCAATGCATTGAACGCAATTGACTTCTTTTCGAATGCCTTGCTATCTCTTCTCCCTTGCATTTGTACTTCAAAAGACATTAGATTTCCAATCAATTCTTCAATCTTTAAAGTACTGATATCATTTGCTTCTTCGATTGCAAGAGTTTTCTGATTCTATTCCGGAGTAAGAGAATTTAGAATTTTTCTGACTTGATCTTCTTCGGAAAAACTTTTTCTCAATAATATTAAAGAATGCATAATATTCTGAAATCTACTGTACATATCTGAAATGAATCCATTAGAATTCATTTTGAATAATTGAAACTGATTTGTGAGTATGGATATTTTGGTATGTTTGACTTTGCTTGTTCCTTCATAGTAACTTGCAAAGTTTTCCAGATATCATATGCAGACTTACGAACAAATACTCTATTGAATTCATTCCTATCAAGTGAACAAAATAAAATATTCATGGCTTTGAAATTATTTTGCGCAATAGTATTTTGCTCAGCAGTCCACTGTGAAAAACTAGTTGTGGGTTTAGAACATTCAGTTTGTGTGATAATCCAAGTGTCTAATCTTATTGACCGTAAATATATTTTCATTCTACATGCCCAATATGCATAGTTACTGCCATTAAAAAGTGGTGGTCTGGCAGTAGACTGACACTCTACAAATGAACCAGTGATAGTGTTAACAGAACCAGTGCTGGCAGCCCTTTTTTTAAAAACTTTTCAAATTTCAGATCACGAAAACGTTGAAAACCTTGCTCTGATACCAAATGTGAGAATTGCAGATTATGGATCTTAAGGCTGGAATAACACTAGAGGGGGTAAATAGTGTTTTATGGATTTTCTAAATCTTTTTGAAACTTATGTAATTTAATCACCAAAAAATGCAATTTATAGACACAGATATAATTACAGAATCAAACACAGAGGCAAATACTAAATAAAAGCAGTAAAGGAAAGAATACACCAGGATTTTATACTGGATCGGAGTTACCCTACATGCAGTACCGCACAATTGTATAGATTTCTTTTCAAAATAATCTCCCAGATTACACCCTTGGTTTCAAGGCTATGAAGTACTCCCTTCTGTATTCGAGTCTGGGGAAAACTCTCTTGATTTAACCAGGCCACAAGATCACTTAATCGATTTCTGGGGCAACGATCACACCCAATTGATTTCAAGGCTCAACCACACCATTTACTCAATAGTTTGATTTACAAATGATCCTATAACTCTAAATATCACTGAGATCTTAGGGAGAGAGTGGCAGAGAATCAAACAAGACATAATCAAGTTTGATTCACTTGGTATTTCGATAGAATATAGTTTTGTATTCTTTAGAATAAATGAGGAAGATGAAGAGGAGAGAAAATAATTGAAAATCTGGTAAAAATTCATTTTGAACTTACTGGTATCTATAGAGATCAATAGCCATATCTATTCGTGAAAGGGTACGACGAATAGACACTTCTGTTGAAAATTTGAAATTTGAATTTAACGGGCACCATGTCGACATGGGGAATAGGGGTATGTCGACATGCTCTAGGCAAAAATTGATGTTTTGATTTTTCTTATTAAAATTGGTTTCTATAATTTGTCAATACAATTTCTAAATTTTTGTAAATATATTTGAATATTGTTTAAACATATAAAAGAGTTTAGAAAGTAATTTTTAATATATATAATCTTAATCTATAAAGTGATTTAAAATCTGAGTATAAGTAATTTAATGCTAAATATTTAAAACAAAAGATGGTTTAAAAAAAAGGACAATTTTGAAGTCAAAATATAAAAAATGATAAAATTAATTTTGAGGCTAAAATATTTCAAACAAGAGAGATGTATTTTTGAAAAGAAGGTTTTGAAAACATTTAAAATAAGAGATATATTTTTGAAAAGCGTTTTCACAAAATTTGTGGATATCAAAATAGGACCACTATATGTTCCACTAGATATTGTCGTGGGTTCCATCCCACTAGGATTCCATCCCTTTAATAGGCTCGAAGTAGATTCCATTCCACGAATAAATTTCGAATAAAGATGTAAGTGCTTTCAAGAAGTTTTAACATAATTCTAGACTCGATACTTATCTTGTATTCTTGAAATCTTGAACTCTTGATATCTTGATACTCATGAGTCTTCAGTCTTGATATCTTCAATCTTGAATCTCTATATTGTGCAGTCTTCATTCTTGGTACCTAGATGGTTATATCCTGCATATACATATATACTTAAACTATAATGTTAGTATTTATATTTTATAAAAAGTTCTAAGGTTATTGTCATCAAAACCATCATCTCAAGGACTAACACCTGATACATCATAATTCCTCTAGGATGAATCGTAAATTTGGAATGATGACATTCCCTAAGAACTTCTTTCCTCAAGTCCTCAACATTTGGAACACACAACCATCCCTTCTTCCTCAACCATCCCCTTTGGTCAAGACTAAAATCCTCTAGATCATCGATCTCCAACCCAACCTCAAGCCTTCTAATCTTCTTCGCCAATAATGGGTCATCCTTCTGCTTAGAAGCGATCCTTTTGATCAATACTGGTCGACTTCCAAACAGGACAACATAGCGATGCTTCGACTAGAACTAGCAGTCGATCTTAACGTTAAACTAAAAGTAGTCAAAGCTTCAAGATCTTTCCATTCTGCTAACATAGCTAACACCACATTATGATATTTTCTGCCATGAGCATCTGCTACTTTATTTCCTTTCGTAGGTGTATACTCTATACTAAAATCGTAGGCTACTAAAAACTCCAACCATCTTTGCTGTCTCATATGCAATTCTATCCGAGAGAATAAATATCTTAACGACTTATGATCTATGTATAGCTCAAATCCTCCCATAGAAGATAATGTCTTCATATCTTCAATTGAAAGATCACAACAGCTAACTCCAAATCATATATAGGATATCTCACCTCATGCGGTCTAAGCTGTCATGAAGTGTAGACAATGACTTAACCCTTTTGCATCAACACAGCTCCTAGTCCAGTGCCACATGCACCGGTATAAGCCAACAATGCTTGGTTTCCGTCTGGAACCATTAACACAGCCGCATTGGTTAACAAATGCTTTAACTTAAGGAATGCTTCTTCCATTCATCAGACCAAGTAAACTTCATGCCCTTCCTGGTAAACTTATTCAAAGGCACTACTATCCGCGAACAATCCTTAATGTACCTCCGGTAATAGCCAGCAAGTTCAAGTAAACTTTTAATATTAGTAACAGTCTCTGGTCTCTTCCAGTTATTAACAGCTTCGATCTTATCTGAATGACTGGCAAACCCTTCTCTGAAACCACATGACCAAGAAACTTAACCTCTTTCTTCCAAAAATGACACTTGGAAAATTTCACTTTCAGCTGATGCCGCCTCAGTGTATCAAGCACTACTTTAAGATGATCTTCATGCTCTCATTCATCTTTAGAGTATACCAAAATGTCATTTATAAATACCAATATGAACCTGTTCAAGTACTCTTGGAAAACTCGGTTCATTAAATCTACGAAGAGCTGGTGCATTCCTCAACCTGAATGGCATTACTAACCACTCGTACGAACCATACCTAGTTCAAAACATGGTCAACGGGACATTGTCCTTTGCCACCCTTAGCTGATGGAAACCTATTGCCAAATCCAATTGAGAAAATATTCTGGCTCCACACAACTAGTCGAATAAATCATCGATTCTCGGCAAAGGATACTTATTCCTGATCATCTTCTCGTTCAACTTATGATAGTCGATACATATCCTTAACGACCCATCTGGTTTCTCCATGAATACCATGACCGCACCCTAAGATGAACTTCTAGGTCTAATAAAATTTCTCCCTTCCAGATCCACTAGTTGCACCTTTAATTCTTTCATCTCGATTGGTGTCATCCTACTAGGTGGTCTACTTACAGGTTCAGCTCCTGGCATAAGATCTATCTGAAACTCAACGGCTCTTTTCAGTGGTAATCATATAACCGGCTCAAAAACATTTGCAATTCTCTTGCTACTCGAACCTGACTTAGCTATTCTTCTACTTCCATGGAACTCGACAGAGCACAAGCACTCCAGTCAGAATCCTCCACTGAGAATATAATTTGGTTATGACTATCAGGGTGTCTCAAAGATATTTCACTATCTTGGAAAAATATTCTAGCCTCATATCTACCTAACCAATCCATACCTAAAATGATTCTGAAATCTGTGAAATCAAAAACATACAGACTGCATGTAAACTTATGACCTAATAAATCAAATTCAAACTGGTCACATCTTAATCCTAGAGTTTCATACCCTTCTATCAGATTTGTAACCCTAAAGGTAACAAGTTATGTAGGTTCTAAACATAACCTATCAACTAAACACCGAGATATAAATGAATGTGATGCACCAGTATCAAATAATACCCTAATTGGTGTACTTTGAATCAAAAGCGTACCTTCTATCACAGTCTTTTCCTTCTCAGCAGTAATTGGCTTAGTAGATGACGGTCCAACAGAAAATACTTTTCCCTTGTTCACCCTGACCGACTCTGGACACTGATTTTTATAATGCCCAACCCGGTCGCAGTTAAAGCACTTACCTTCTTTTCTACGTCTTTCTTCCCCTTGCCAGTTCGACATTCATGAGCATAATGATCCTTCTTATCGCACTTAAAGCAAACTAGATTAACCATTTCCTTCTTGGTAGCTTATCCCTTTTGGGTTCTCTTCTTCTTGAAGAACTTCCTCTTCTTGCCAAGAGAACTCTGGTTTCAACCTGCTTCTCCTCCCCATAGGTAGCAGGCATCTTCTTGGGTCAGATTGTCATTTCCACAACAATATTACAAGAATCATGAAGATGTGATCGGGTCGCCCTAGCAATCTCGGGTCTTAATCCTCGAATAAACTTCTCATTCCTTTTGTTGATGGTGCTAATGGTAGCATGTCCATGCCTGGATAGTTCATCAAACTTCATGGCATACTCAATCACCGACATCTCGCTTTACACCAAGTCCATGAACTTCCTCAACAATGCGTCTTGACAACTTTAGACAAAAACATTTTCTCGGATATTCTCCGAAATTCCACCCAAGTCAATTCTTCCTCGAGAACTCTGGTAGTGACACTATTCCACCAATGAAGCGCTGCTTCCTACAACTATCTAGAAGTAAGCACCCTTTTCTGCTCATCATTTAACCCCCAAGTCAGCGAAGATTCTCCCACAATGCAAAAGACAATTCTCAACTTCTATAGCATCCTCTGTTCCCAAAAACAGCTTCCCACCAGACTGGTATAATCCCTGCTCAACTTAGTGTAGTTGTTTCCAGTTGGAGCCAGAAGATTAGCTCCTCCAATATTCACAACTGCTCCAGCAGCTGCTACATCTTGCATCAGATTGACAAAGAACTAATACATCATCCCCATATCTACTGGTGGATTTCCAACGCCTACCTTGTCATCTTCATTTTGATTAGTATTTGCTTGTCGACTCGGGCTTCTCCTAGTCTTAGGCCGAGCATGTCAATTAGTTGTAATGATTCCTCCACTGAGATTTTCTCTTCCGTTTCCTACCTCCATATCTTCATTTCTCATAAATCTACACACAAGCCTTAGTAAGATACAAAAGAATGGTCTAAGAGAGAGGGGAATACATACTTATACATACATACATACATATACATACATATATATATATATATATATATATATCAAGTACAAGTACGTTACTATAAAGTTAACCCCAACCCCGGTCTTATTTTCTGATTTATTGGATCGATTTTTGAAAAATCTTTTAGGTTTGACTTTCTTAAGTTTTCATAAACCTGTGCTCTAATTCCAACTTGTAACATCCCCAACTTGGAGGCTCAAAACTAACGGCTACATATGCTGCAGTCATCCATGGTTATTAATCCTTGGCGACCAAATGCGATAATGTTAGATACATTGATACAACGGAAACATATGGATAGGAAAAAAATTTAAAACCATTAAACAAATTTCTCATTCCATTTTAATCATATTTCAAATTCATTACATAATCCCAAATTCGAGAACCATGCTCAGAGAAAATATAATTATTACAAACTACGGCAAGAGCGACATATGAAGATGACCACTTGGATGATTAGAGTATATACATAAACAACTAAAAAACTTCACCTTCACATCAAAACACAGCGGAATAAAATATAAAAAAACTCCTTATTAGCTAGCTTGCCTTCTACACGTCTCCGGAAGCTTATTCGTCTAGAGGAGAACCTGAAGGCCTTAACTCTCAAACTACTCAAAATTAATCTCAAACCTAAGAGTTTAAAGGAAAAAAATATAAACTTTGAGTCAGACATAAAGCCTGGTATGAATAATAACCTACCATCTCGAACCCATTTTGATATCTAGTGAGACCACACCGCTTAGCGGAACAGGTTTTTCCCTCGCCATTATCTTACCCAAAAATTTATAATAACATATATTGTGCTCCTGCATCCACACTAGTTAACAACATAGAAATTTAAAATGTATCATGATGATATGAAAACATGTAAAATATCCTGGATTTCCCATCCTTATTCCTGTGACTATTTGTCTCAATTATAAGGGTCACGTTAACCTATTAGTTTTCATAGACTGACTAATAACCTATTTAAAGTTTATGAACTATATGTTTGATTTCATAGTTTTCATGGGATCACTAAAAACCTATTAGGCCCTTCCAATAACTTCATTCACTTATTTCATGGATTCTCTCAGAACCTATTGGTATCTCCAGGAACTTCCTTCATATCATAGTTTTCATGGGTTGACTATGAACCTATTGAATATTGTCAATAACTTTATTCGAATATAGTTTTCAAGGGATCATTAAGAACTTAATGGCCCCGGCCAATAACACTTTCCAAACATAGTTTTCATGGGCTTACTATGAACTTGTCTAATCTTACAACTTCTTTGATCAGTCTTTGAGCATCCTATGTTCTGGTCTACCTGACCTCCTGGATGCAACTCTATTCATTCAGGAGTTAACTCAAGTTATATTCACTATTGGGTCAACCTAGCTGATTATTCTGCCCTTACTCCCTAAAATACAGTTATGGGTCCATTATACATTGAATATGTTTATAGAAGAAGCACATATAATAAATGATCATAACATTATAATAATACCAACATTTATAGTATAATATTCTTGAAATCATTCCCACTTGGAACATGGTTAATCCCTTCAACCCATTATTTTTATCAAGGAAAGGTTCTTTAAAAACTCCAAAATTAAAAGCCATTTCAAAGCTCTTTTATATTACCATGGGTTTTCCTTTACAAATGAGATTGGGTTCTTTGTTTTGAAAACTAAGGGTTTCAAAACCTTAAACCTTTACTTTCTAATAGAGTATATCTTTCGAAAGCATACAAATATTCCTCTCAAAACACCAGGCATATGCCTTATGAAGCACTTTAAAACATCTCCTTTCAAAACCATTAAAAAATTCCTTTCGAAAGTATTAAAGCATCTTTTTCCAACTTATAGAAGCATAGCTTTGAAATCATTTGAAAGTACCTCTTTCGAAACCTTTTGAAAGTACCTCTTTCGAAATCATTGGGTTTATCCTTAAAAGTAACTTTAGGTCAAAGTGAACATAAACGAAAGTAACCCTTTTGAAACCATCAAACTTCAAGTAAAAGAATTTAGGGAAAACAGATGGCTTCGGAACCATCCTTTCGAAATCTTTAGGCTTTAAGGAACAAATTTAAAGGATAGCTTTGAAACACTTTTCGAAGCCATTGCCTTGGAAACCTTTGGTTTAAATTGCTACAAGAGTCCTTTCAAAAGCATTAGAAACGGGTTGTTATATTTATAAAACAAATGCTTGCCTTTCAAACTCATTAAAGACTTTTTCGAAAGGTATAAAGACAATAGCAAGGTTTTGACCTGGTTCAAACTACCCTTTTGAAAGCTCCTTTTTTAAAACATAAAACACGGCAACTCATGCGAATGCTACCCTTTTAAAACAAGAAGGCAGCAACCCCTTCAAAAGCTATGTAAAAGGGATTCAGCCCTTTCTAAGGCATCCATTGAAAAGTAGGCAAGTGGCAGCTCTTTTGAAAACAAAACAAAGACCTTAGAAAACTATTTAAAATGGCCTTGACCCCTTCGAAAGCATGGTTTCGACCCTATACCTTCCACCTTTCTTCGATTCACTGTATACCAAAGCATTGATACCAAGTATATTGGTTTTGAATTGGTTGGGGGCGGAGATATGAGGTTGAAAGGTTGCTACTGGAAGTGGCGAAACGATAAATCTGTACAAAATGGTTTTGTTGCCCTTTTAAGTAAATGCTTTTCAACTACCTTGCCTATTTGTAAAAATATAATTGGTTGCCATAATCTGTACAAAAATATTTTCCAAAGGCCACCAAATTTATCTAGAATTAATTAAAATTAATTTACAAAGTACCTCTTCCCTTTTACAAAACAATTAAGACATTTAAGTCCTCCAACTTAAATAATTTAATTTACATAGTGCATTACTTGGGAAAAATCCCCAAAAATCATCAAAATTTACTATTAATAAGTTATTTAACATATAAAATTTCAAACCTAAAATCCATTATGTAATAGCTGAAATAAATTTTTAAACCCAATTAATTGTTTCTTCTTTTAAAAATTCATAATAAATTATCCATAGCTTGGATAGTTATGAAAATTTAAATTCATTTTGAAGATAATGTTTTACATAACATATTAGATTGTCATGGCATTCGAAACCTAATATATATAATTTTAGCCTTAAATCAAATAAAAAATTTATTAAACATACTTGTTTGAATCTAACATACCATGTAATACATACATATCATAACTAAAATCAACATAAAGGCTTTAAACTTAAAACCCAAAATCAAATGCTCTTTAAAAACGAAAATGAGGTGGTTTTGATTATTATTCACCTTGCTTTGGATAAGGAACTCGGGATTTGATCTTGCTTAATTCTCCTTGCTTTATTCCATAGCTTTTACTTGATTTTTAATCCTCTTATCCCCTAAGTTATGGGCCGGCTTTGAGCTCCCCTTTTTCTTATGTTTTTAATTTATGAGCGTATTGAATGAAAATAAGAATAAGGGTTTAGAGATTAAGGGTTATGGTGGGCTATTCCCCATAATACCCTTGCCTTATTCCCTTTTTAGTTAACTTATAAAACCATTTCCATAAACTCATCCTTTTAATTTTTTTCAGTTAAGCATGAACTCTATTTAATTTCCAAACCCCAATCCACTTATCACTCTAATCTTTACATTATTATATTAAATTTACCTTATTAAATATCCTGAATAATGTTATTTAAAATTAGGGGCATTGCAATCAATTTCAAATCTATTTTATGATGGCTTTCATAACTTACACCAACCGACGTCTAGCAACCATAATAATTTGTCACACTTTGAAAATCATTTTTAAAAATCTTGAATATTCCTTAACTAGGCATTGGTATCCACTAGGGGAACGACACATCATTCTAGCGTGATTGTTGGATCTTTGCTATTTATCTTAAAGTAGAATTTATAGATCATTACAATATTTGCAATTTTATAAATGTATAATTTCAGAAGTCTATAGAACTAACTTGAACTTTTCATGAAATTCCAGCATTAATAAGGCGATGGAAGGTGCTAATTTCTACCAGTTTGCTCTTTTATATGCTAAATTAGAATTGTGCAATATAGATGATGATAATAATAATATCAAAATTTGGCATTGAGATAAAACTAACAGCTTTACATCCAGTTTATTTTATAAATTTCTAAATTTCTCGAAATTTAAATCTAATCTTTTTAAATTTATGTGGAAAGCAAATGCACCCCTTAAATCTAAACTACTATATGGACAATGTTATGTGGGAAACTTAATACTATTAAACTGTTAAAAAATAAGAACATTTGGTTTCAATATTACTTTTAACATTCTTAATTATGACCCATATTGGTCTAGGTTGAGATTTTATTTCACTTCTGGTCGGCGATTCTTATTAGACACAATTTTCACTATAGCTGCTTGGTATATTGGTTCGACGGACATCAAAGATTTTTTAACAATAGAAATAATACTTCAGCTACAAATAATTTCACATATATAACTAATTTATTTTGTTTTATTTAGATTTTGAACAATACATATAAATTAGCTAACATCGATGCCTTTAAGCGGTTCCTTAAAGGGGTAAAATCTCATAGTGGTGCCTAACGAGAGAGAATTGCTATTAATAATAGAAATAATGATGTTGTGGGTATCTTCTTGATAGACGATATTCACAATAATTTTGACTCCCTACTTTCACTAGGTAACGAGCTCATGTAATAGCAAATAAAACTTATGATGTTAAACATTATTTACCAGTAACTGAGTTTATTCACCCCGCACCTAAGCTACTATTTCTCGTACATGATGCTTCTTCTCTACTTGCACACACACACATAGATACACACACACACACACATGTATGTATGTATGTAATAGATTTATAAACATATATATGTTTAATCCTCACTGAGCTCATTTTAATTTTAGCTGTTGACTTGGATCGCTCAACTAGGATGTTGCATTCCTAGGATGTGCTTGGAAGAGTTGTGTTTCAATATGCTATAGGGCCTTCTTTAGCTTCATTGGACATCCATCAGGATTTTGCATACTCTTCACTTCATCTCGGGGGCTTAATAATGTCTTTCTTTAATTGTAGCCCCTCCTCAATTGCTACCTTCAACTTTCGATGGCCATCGTTTTGTGTTGTTTATTTCTTTTCATGGTTTTTATGTTCTTCTAGGTTTCTTGGGAGGGTTTTTTATGTTTTTTCTTTGTGTGGGTTTATAGGGAATAGCCATCCACCAAGCTATTGGTAGCTCCTTTCTTAAGTGTGGAATAAAATTACATGAATATTCTCCTCCTATAAGAGGATCAATCATTTTTATCCAAAAAAAAAAAAGAAAACGACAAATTTAAGATAGTTAATGATGTACTCATAATAAAATCATTTTAGTTTGGTTGTTTAAATACTAATGTTAGATTTGAAATTGACATCTTCAATAATCAGTATGGAAGGATGTTGGGATTATCCAATGATATACATAAACACCATTTTAAAATGTTTAATATAGAGCATGTAAGGTGGGCTTCTTGTGAATTGGCAGTAGGAATTATCGTGCATGTTGGATTGTCTATATTATCACATTTGGCTTATGCAATTGATTTATTAGGCTAGTATCAAATCCGATTTAAAATCGATAAATGAGAGTTTAGAGTATTGTCGAGTATTTATGAAATACTAGAGATTTGTTTGTAGAAATAATGAACTCCTTATAAAGGAGTATTCAGACTCAAAATTCATAAGCGATGTCGAGTATTATATGTCAATCCTAATTTCATGTTCAATTTTACGTTAAGAAATTCAAGTTGGATGTGTTTTAATTAATAAGTAGTGGTTGATTTAACCAAAGGCTAAGTACGTCGCCTTGAATAAGGTGCAATTTAAGAAGTATAAATGCAGATATTTATAACTAAGCTAGGGCGACTCCAAATGCTTAGAGTCACATGACATTGTTATATGATAACAATGATGGGATACATTTAGTAAAACTACCTAAAGCTCACTGGAAGTCAAAAGACATATTATGAAGGGTTGCACATGATAAAGATGTAGGATTTCGGTTGGGTCGCAACGGGTAAAAAAAAACCCTTTTCTGGATCTGTCGGGCCTATGAAGTCTAAAGGGATGAACTATGTCCAATCTAGATCAATTAAATAAAATATAATTTAATTTAATTTTTGAATTTCATTGATTAACAAACTAATAACTAATGTAACTAATTTGTATATGATTATACACTCATATGTGTATAATATGGAAATGCAACATTTAATGTGTACATGGGTAACGTCTAGGCATATAGATGTTGAATTTGCATCTATAATGTACTCATTCGCCACTTATATATATGTGATGATTGCCTCAAAACAATGTTTAATATATTTATAACACATAAATTTAATTATAAAATTCAAAATTATTCAATAATAATAAATTATAAAATAAATAATATAATTTTGACTCGGTCATTAAATTTAAATTTCGTATTTAAAATATCTTACTAAGAGTAAATAAAACATTTTAAAATTCAAAACCATATCTTACAATATTAGTTAAAATATCTTTAATTAAACTCAAATATGTACATTTGTATAAAACAGTTATTATAGCCGAAATATATATATATATATATATATATATATAATTTGTTCATTTATTAAAAATTCGCAACCTTTTTTAACAGTTTAGGTACCTCTACCTAGATCATGTTATTTTCTTTATTTAGCTGTTTTGGCGCATGTATCGAGCACCTATTCTAAATGAGATTTAATAAAACCACTGTAAAGTTGGTTAGCCTTGCTAAATATAAATTAATTTTTAAAATTATATATGTATATATCTGCATGTGTTTATGTGTGTGTAAATCTAATTTAGCCAGTAAAAAAAATTATTTTTACACACACACATACATATATATTTTTGGTTATTTGTTTGTTTAAAATACACAACATTGTTTTACTATGTATGAACAATTTATATATATACATATAGTATGAAATACATATTTAAAAATTATATATATAAACATGTAAATTTTATTTAGTTAGCAAAAAAATTAAATAAAAGTAATTTTGTTAAACGTGTATATATATAATAATATTAAAAGCAAACACTATATTAAATAAAATTTAATATATATTATAATTATTTGTAAATTAGGCTTTTAGCTGGAGAATAATTTTCTTTAACTGTTAATTATTGTCAAAACATATTTTAAGTAATTTAATTATATATGTGTGTGTGTGTGTGTGTGTATATTAAGAACTTGACTGAAGTATCTCAAGGTTTAAAAATAGTAAATATTCATTAAAGTTAATTAAAAAATTATAAAATATTTAATAATTATTATATACGTATTCAAAATGGTTTATGGTTAAATAGAGTATTTACTTAATTTTCTCATTTTTAGTTTAAATTTTGGTTCTATAACGACAAGTTCGTGTTGATTGATTATTTAATTTGTTAAATGCGCTATCACACATATAAAAGGTTATATAGATTTAATTGTAGACAAATATGTAGAAAGAACGTTACCATACTAGAGTTTACCTCAGAACCACACCTTGATCTATCAATCTCCTAGACTCTAAATCATCACATGTTGGCGTCGAAATTGGCCACCAACACCCAATTATGCAAAAGCTTCAATATCCAATCCAAACACAGAGCTGTGAAGAGAAATAAATGAAGAACAAAATAATAGCAATTAGAAAGCAAGTAAATAGAGACACAGATTTATAGTGGTTCGGCTAACTCCGGTCTACGTCCACTCAAAAGATTTTCCTTTTTATTATATTGAAGTTTGTTTCTAATTACAATCCAAAGTCTAAGAATAAAATTGGCAGAGTGTAGCCTATGTTGAAGATAAAGAGAAGCACAAAGAAGATCCCTTTTCTAATGCCACGCCTGCTGTATTTATAGGGAAAGACGTGCACGGATCGAGCGGAAATTATGATAGAAGGTTGAGGAGACCAAGACGAGGCCACCAAAAAATTTCCAGGCCCATTGGGGCCCATGAAAATGATCGGTGCCGATCCTTATTGTGGTGTCCAAATGGCCTGTGATCCTTCTAGGTGATTCCCTATGATGTTAGCTACTTTCCCTCCAAACTTTGTGCCATTTCGACTTATGATTTGTGAGATATCGTGTTTTTCGTGAAGTGGTGTTGTTTAAATACTGACTTCTACCGATCCCTATGGAGGGATAGGTACCGATCCCTCCAACTTCTTCCAAATTTCATATGATCCATATGAGAGCTTCTCCATGTTATATTATGCTTAGCCTCCAAGTTTCGTGCCAATTGGATTAGTAGAACTCGAGTTATTGACTGATCTTTGTTGCAATATGGTATTAAGGCTAATTATAGCCAACCCCTATGAGGGATAGGTACCGATCCCTCCAATTTGCTCCAAATGCTATGCGATCGTTATGTAGTGTTTCACATGTTCTAATTAGCTTGTTCTCTAAGTTTCATGTCAACTGAATGTGTAGATGTTGAGATATTGATCGATCTTCGTCATAAAGTTGGGTTTGGACGATCCTTCAGAGGGATAGGGACCGATCTCTATTGAGGGATAGATTCTGATCCTTTCAACATCCATAAATGTCATACGATCCCTAAGTTAGACTCCCTAGGGTCCCCTCTTTTTTTTCACAAAGTTTCACTTTAATCCACCTTGTGGTTGTTGAGTTATGGAGCAATCATCGCTGAGTTGTGTTGTTGAGCTGAATATGATCCATTCCCACTTCTTTTGCCCATAACTCTAGCATACGAACTCCGATCGACTTAAAATTTGAAATGTAGCCTCATGAGGCCTTCTTTATCACTTTGCATCAATTGCACCTTGATTAGGATAAAAATTAGGGATCTAATCCGAATTTGCTTGACCATCGTTTATAGTCTCGTTTATTGTCGATCTCCGAGCTTGGTAGCCATTTCTACAGGCCTCCCGCCTTGATGACCATGATGTCTGTTGGGTTAAATCCGCATGTGTACTGCTTTACCAAAAGGTGGATTAATAGTACAACTGTTGCTAGTAAACAATGCTCCACCATAGGATATAGTCGTAATTTTTTTGAATGGATGTGAATTAGAGTTGAAAAATGGAATTATGGGATAGGGAAGTTGCATCCATAAATAGGAAGAGAGGAGATAAGAAGTCTAAAGCAAACGGATGCTATTAATTTGGATATATAGTAAGATCTAAGAACAAATATATTGCACCAATATCTCCTGCCAATTCAAAAACCAAATAACCCTTTTGCTTCTCTTTCATGCAGCATGCCTTTGAGTCCATAATGGACTAAAAATCTCAACTAACCCATTAACAGTTTATTCGATTAAAATCCAATTTAAATTATTATCGATATCGTATATCAATATAAACGTATATAAATTTTATATATGCATCCAATAAATTACTAAAGGTGCATCCAACATTTTTAGAGGAAACTCCATTTTACTAAAGACATTCCATATAATAATTAATAATTAGTATTCCATAAGTATTAATTAATTTATAACTATTATAAATAAAGCGATGTTTCGGAGACATAATAGATTCGGTTGTGCGACTCACACATGTGAATTTAGCCAACGATTAATATTTAAACAATTTATATACCAATGTTCACACATCGCCTTAATTAGTGGTGTGGCCGTTTGACTTAATTCATTGCGTACAAATCTTATCGGTAAAATTCAATCTTGATACCTTTTGGTAACGGTTAATTACACCAATTCTCTTGGTCAACACTATATCACATTAGGATATATGGAATTTGGTTTTGGTTAAAACTTCAATATCATCCATATTCAACTCCATTGGCCCAAAAAAAGCCCTTAGTTGAATAATTATATTTATTATTAACCATTCTACTATGGCCAAAGATTTTGACTTTTAATTAATTAAAGTTGACCGTGATGCTAACCTCATACAACGAAGGAGACGAATTCTCTACTGAATAATGTTTCACTTCCAATGCTTCAACTCTAACCCAAATTTAGCGATTCGACGGAATCCATGCCTTGATTTAACTACAGTCAAAGTGGAGTCTTCATATAGAAGTTCAACAACGTTCTCAAGTCAAGGGAACAATATAATATCATCACTTGAGATTTCATGTTTGACGTAATTATTATTAATCAACAGGAAACTCTTACGCTATTCATTCCATAGTTGTCTAATAACTATCAGTATGCAACCGCATTGTGACCACCAACAGCTATCGGTAATACACTGTCCAACATTTGGATCGTGCTACACATTCTGTTTTTAAAGGATGCATCAATATCCTTTCTCAAAGTATCTTGACCAAAAATATTTAAACTAATATGTTATTGTATAGTGTGATAATTTTCTCATGATTATAGCTATTTGTAACAATTATCACACAGCATATTATTAAAGGATTTTCTAATTAATATACTTTAAATTAATTATAACAATATAACAAAGTACATATTAGAAATCAAATACCTTCATTATGTAAAAGATCGGTTATCAACATAGGTATATGTAACAAATTACATAATTGCCCTATGGAACACCCATAACACTATCAATCTCCAAATTGTACTTGAGGTCAATTATGGAATCTCATTTTCATTATTCCGATCAACTTCTCAAAAATGATCAAGCTAGTCCCTTAGTAAAGGAACATTTATATTGTCTTGACTATCTATTCTATCAATCAACCCTCTCCGACGCTCGTAAATTGCCATTATCATGTGGAACTTTTCAGGGTATGTTTCTCAATTTCTTGCAATGTCTAGTTTCTTTCATGAACTACATCATGAAATTGTTATCGTATAAAAATATTATAGGTTTATCGATATTTGGAATGACCCTCGGCTCAACTATAAATTTGTATATTTTTATATACTTCTTTTATTATAGTGCTAATAAATGTGATGCACTTATCCCTTTGAATGAATCAGCCACCATTTACCATTCAAAACATTTCCAACTTAAAGTCTTTAACTTAAGATTGGACATTTTAGGATTGACATACCATGCTTGATAATTTAATGAGGAATTAAGGAGTGAAGGTTTTAAAGAAGGAATTGAAAAGATTCAACTTTCCCATTAAGACAAGATTCCTTTCATTAATTCATTAATTCTTTTCTCATAATTCATTTTTCTACTCTCCTTTAGCCGGCAATCCATAGCTTCCAAGCAATAAAAATTCCCAAAACAAAATCAAAACGAATCAAATAAATATAAAGGTGGTGCTTTCAGATCGTTGCAATTTTTGGAGGTGATTCAATCGGATCTAGAAGTTTTTCTTCATTCAAGGTGTGATTTTTTGGCTTCATCAAAAGGTAAATTTTAGTCACTTTCGATGTATGTTACATCATGTTAGAATGGTTCAGACTCCCTACCTTTACATTTTATTACGATTATATATTACATCTTGTTTATTTAGTTTTGGTCTCATATCTTATTCAATAAATTTACATATGCTAATGTTGTCCAATCTTTTATTTGCTACAATTTTAGAGATTAAGGATTATGGAAAAAAATTAGATCTAGATCATGTTTTAATTAGTTGAAGTATTTTGTAACATATTTTATATACAAATATAAGTGAAACACATACATAATCCATTTGAAACCATCTTATGAAATTGAATGTATATTTCATGTGTGTGTATGTGTATCTGTGTGCGTTATTTCGAATATCTAATATCATTGGCCGTTATATACATATGTTTATTTGTACTATTTAATTCAAATTTATAAAAGGACTTTTGTGCAAAATTATAGGTCTAATGTTGAGTTTCTTCTTAATTCGAAACTAGATTACAAATTTTTAATTTAAACTATAAACGTATAAAATTATAAGTTATATGTACATGTATATGTATATACATATGTATATGTATATACATATGTATATTATTTTAAATTTAAATTTAGTTTTTTATTATTTTTATATGTATATGTGTAATTTCAATTCAAGTTTATAAAAGGAATTTTATGCAAAATTGCAGATCAAATGTTGAGCTCCTTAAATCAAAACTAGATTTAAATTGTTAATTTTAGAATTCAAAAACATGTCAAATGGTCAAAATCAATTTTAATATGTGTGTGTATGTATGAGTGTTATTTTATATGTAATAAAATAAAACTATGGACATAAAGACATATATAAAGGGATAAATGTATCGGTTGCGGTGTAAATCTTAGCACTTATAAATGTACACATTAAGCACGTACACTATTTATATATTGCACTGCACTATGCACATGTGATGTATTTGATATGCTTATTATAATATATTTAATTTGAATTAAATAGACCTCCTTTTAAAAAAATAAAATAAGAATTTATTTAAGGATTTAACATACCCTTTATACTTCATAGGCTTTGTTGTTCCAAAATAGAAAGAAAAAATATCTACCTATTTCACTTGCTTTCGACTAACCTAGTTCCCGCATGAAGCTATGTGGAGGATGAACAAAAGGCTTATGCTTACTCATATATTATTGTATAGAGCTACTACCCCTTGTTCCATGATGTAGTGCTATGGAAAGTTTAGCACTTTATTTTATAGAGATAGTTTTATATTAAGAAATTTATGGTCTATTAGGATATATAAACTCAAATATATTTTATGAAGTTAGTTTGATGAGTATGCTCTACACTCTAATGATATTTTTTTTTCATTTGGTTATACTACTATCTCGCCTGTTATATGTCTATGTTTTATATTATATATTTTCTATACACTATGAGACATATGATAGGCTATCCATTGATCGATATTGTTTACCCTTGATGGTTTCTCTCCATCGATCGGGTACCATTACAGTGCACTACTATTGACATTGGTATTTAGGTACTGGAGGTGGAGGAAGATCATTATAGTAGATCCATTTTTCATGTTACTACAATCTTGAGGGTGGTCAACTAATTGTACTCCCCCCAAATGGTAAGTTACACTTTACTAATAATATCTCATATATAATTCATATCAATGTGTATATATATGCTCCTAATCATCATTATGACCTAGAGGATGCTCAATAAATCATAAAGTATATTATATACCCACGACCCTTTATTTTTGATTGCCTAAGGGAAATTTCATAACCCTTGAGCAAGCTTAACAAAGTTACAAATATTCTTACAAGTTTAGAAACAATATAAACAACCCTATAAATATTTTATAGCTTGATGTTGTTCAATAACCACAATTATGTATAGTACTCTATTCATATTGTAAATGATAGAGATTAACATTGTTTTAAATTCTTAATCAAAAATAGTAATTATATTTGAGTATAGTCGATATTTTAAGGGAGATTTGTAGTGACCCGTAATTTCTAATACTTCGTCTTTAAATATCAAAACTTTTGACATATAGTTAAGTGTTATGGAAGTGATTTTATAACCTTGTTAAAATCCTTTTAAATTAATAAGTAATTATAAGAAACTTGATTTTGAAATTTATTTGCAAAAATAAATGCTTTAAAGAAATATCATTGATATGACTGAAAATTGTTTTATCGATAAATAGCTTTTTAATATAAGTTGTCGAAACTTTGTATACATGTCTAAATAACATAAAGGGTCATTAATAGCTAATATAAATAATTTGTGTTAATACGGTTGACTAAATTTATTTTTGGAAAGCTTCTAGAAGGTGAAAGGTGGAAATATTTGACTGGTGGTATTTTCTTTTGCTTTTGAGGTAGAAAGTAAATCACATAGACGGGGGATGGCTTTCGCTGGCTAGAGAGGGTAAGGAGATGGGTGAGCTTACCTTTTGATTCCTATATAATTACACACATATAACATAGAACCCATTTAACAATTTTACACAAAAATAAACTAAGCACTTCATTCTCTTTTCTCTTCATAAATTCCTAAACATAAAGAAACAATTCAAACTCTCTTCAAACTCTAGTTAAGCCTTACAACAACATAACAACACCTTTCATAAACTTGGAGCTTGAAGATTTGGAGTACAACACCTCAAAACACACCAAGGCCGTGAGCATTTATAGGCTTTTTCTAGCCTAGGACGAGAGCAAAAGGGGTGAAGGTAGGAAGTATGGTATCTTGCAAGGTTGAGGTAGGAAGTAAAAGCATATGCTTGGTTTTTTACTTGTTGAAAGGTGAAAAATCTCACCATTTAAAAGAATATGAAGTATATAGATCGCTTGTTTACATTATAATATGTTGCTTGACTATATGTTATGATATACATTTGTGATTCTTGCTTTGGAAAGCAAATGGCATATGTAAGTGATGTATTTGGACTTGTATAACTTTGTATGACTTGTTGCATAGCCTTGACACGAAGCACGTAGAGTTTGGTTAGAATTTGATCTGAATTGGACTTGAATTTGGAATGGTTTTATAGTGCTAATCATTATAGAAGCACTTAGGAAATGCCTTGTGTTTGGTATTTTCTATCGAATTTTATAAAAGGTCCCAAAGGATTTCTTGTTATGGTTGTGATGTATATTTAATGTAATGTTATTGTAAAAAATTGCATATTAAGAAGTTTGTTAACATATTGAAAAATGGAAAAACCTTTAACTATATAAAACTAACATAGTTCATAGCCATTTACAGCACTCTACGATAGCATATTTTGGCCGCTGCAGTAGCTCTAAACCTCTTTTACAGCACTCTGAAAATACTGTGGTTGCTGTTTTGAACTTTAACTGTTTTAAAATGACTTTGAACTTAAATATATTTCTTCAATCTTTTGACAAGTATTTTCTAACTTATATTAGAGTATTTTAAATGTGGTTTGGAATTTAAATAAAAATTTAATAATTAATTATGAACTATTAAAGTATAAGTTTTATTTTTAAACAAAAGAAAACATGTTATTTTGAAATTTTTAAATAGATTATAATATAGATATTTTTAAGTAATATTTTAATCAAATATTTAAAGCATAATTATAAGTGTTTTGAAGTATTTTATTTATGTATATTTTTTAGAAAATTAGTTAACTATATTATTGAAGTAATATAAAGCCTACGTAATATAATATATTTTTAATTGTTTATGAATATTATTAAATATCTTAACTTATATATAAATTAGTATCTATATATCTATATCATTTTTAGAAGGTTTTAAGGTTATAAAAAATGTTTTACAAAGTGGTTTAGGAGTTGCTTAGAAGCTTAATTATGCTTTGTTTTTTTACTTGCTTATGAAAGTAATTAATACTATACTTAGCACTAAAATCAGATGAAGTAGACTTGTCTGTGGGAGTTAAGAATGATATTCGAATAGGGTTTAGAAGCGATAGTTCTTTAACCTAGGAGTTTCACTCTTGACCGAGGGATGGTAAGTTTAGAAGGTCGGACATATAATAAGTGTACTAAACATAATTTCCATAAGCGATCATTAATAGAACTAGATAATTGATTAGTCGACTATAAAACTTGACCAATTAACTTTGGAAGTATACGAAAGCTGCATGGCTTCATACAATGTGAGGTCCCTCATAGAGGACTCATTGGTATGAAACGTCTCTAGCTTTAAGAATTATATATATATGAGATCTCCTATAGAGAACACCTTTATATACGGTTTGCTTACTTTGAAAAGAACCGCAGTTGAGTTTACTAAAAATTCCTCGATTTTGTTTTGAAGTGGCTGGGATCGGATAAGTTTATTACTTACTGAATACAACTTCAAAACTAGTATACGTGCCTGCATTTTGGAAGTGGTTGTGAAGTCGAATGTTATAGAGTTAAACTGTCAATCCTAATGTTAAGTTTAATGGAGCGGTCAGCATTAACATTTCAAACTAATGCTATAGAATTGAACTGTCTATCTTAAAGTTAAGTCCAAGGGAGAAGTCAACGTTAGCATTTTTCGGACAACTTATGCTAGAATCCATGAAAGTATTCATGATCTAGTCGAGTGATGGAGAATCATGTAACAGATGTCGTACATGACTTCATAACCGAAAATGACAGAAAATAGGGTAGGCCTCAGAGTCTGGGGATTAGCTAACCCAAAGGGGTATATCAACTCCATATCTGGAGATGCATATCGATGTTTCTTGATGGTAGCTCGTTTGACGTGTTTGGGAGTGATCCTGCTATGTTTACCTAGAGGTATAATTTATCTAGAGATATATGATGCTTGAAAGGTAGTTTCTGACCCTTATGAAGGAGGGAGACATCTGTTTACTAAGGGGACCTCCATGGTTTTCCAAGTGCAATGTACCTTAGCAATTTTAGATGTACTTCTAATATTATTATGTTGTGAGATGCAAGCAGCATAGCTATTTTCTAATTTATATTCTATACTATATACATTATCTATTATATCCCTATATCTATCAGATGGTTTAGTTCCTTTTGAGGGAAAAGACTATTACAGTTATTCGTACAGTCTCGAAAGCAACTATTATGTTGTTTCGTGTAACTTTAGTATCTCATACCAGACTTATGTCTAACACGTGCTTTTTATTTTCCCTAATTTCCACATGTACTCTTTCGAGTAGGCTGAGTAAAGTAGGTTTGACTTTGGATGCTTCGAAACTTTAGGAAATGAGCTAGAGGCTTCCGTTTATCTATCTATTTCTATTTCTGTTGCATTATTATTATGTATGTATCGGCATTGTGAGGACGAGAAGTTATAACTGTTTAGGCTAATGATAGTACTTAGGTTTTTTAATTCTAAAATTGCTCTATATTTTGAAGTAATCCTTTGTATTATTTTTTTGGATATTGTATATTATTGTTCTGAACTGAAAGTTGATATTGTGTTATTTCTTTCATGATTTTTTTTCTTGTTTTTGTTTTACCCTAACAATCTGTCTTTCCAACACTTGAGTGCTCGGCATACGAATACCATGGATGTATTAGTTTCGACATACGAGGGTCAAAAACTCGGGTCATTGCATCTGGTATCGAAGCGAATGTTTAGCGAATATCTTAGCATTGGTAGGGTATGGCTTATTAGAGATAGGGTAAACAACGCCCTTGAATGAGTTGGCTATATTATATATATACAAAGCATATTTGTATTTTACTATGAACCTATCCCTTTATAGTATTTCCTTAAGAATATCTCTTTCTTTAAAATAACCCTATCCTTATGTATCCTAAAACTATTTAGCTATGTTTCGGTAGTAAGAATTATGAGTACTAGAGCTACTAATGTTAGAGGAGGAGGTAAGGCGGAAGGAGTAGTAATGTTACTAATGGTAAGACTCAACCATCGAGAAATGCCAGTCCTATCGAGGAACTGAGCGAGAACTTTATGGAAGAGGTCGTGCAGGTTTAGCCACAAATGAACTTGTTTCCGCTATGCCATGACTTTTGAGAGGTTAGATGGTAAGAGGTTCAATGGCACTGAGACTATCGTCGAGGTTTAGACTTGGCTTAGTTTGTGTGATATGATATTCGAAGACATAGAGTTGGATGATGTGATGAAGCATCATTTGGCATCGCGACATCTGACTGATGGTGTTATGGATTGGTGGGGTTCGATTACTTCATATGTCCAAGAGAATGACTATTCTTGGGCTCAATTCAAAGAAGTGTTTGGGATGAAGTTTGTTCTAGAGGCCGGAAAGACTACGTTGTTTAGGAGCTTCCTAGATTTGAAGCAGGAGGCATGTCAGTTGCTAAGTATGAGAATAGGTTCAATGCGTTATCTCGATTCGGGCTTGGGTTGGTAGACACATCGCTGAAGAAGAATGAGATAATTATTACAGTTATGCATCTAGAGTTATAGAAGGACATGGAAAATCATATCTAGGGGTCATTTGTGAATTTAATAGTTACGGGTCTGAGGTTAAAGAGTTCGGCTCCAAAGTCTCTTTATCTGCACCAACATGGAACAACAAGCGTAAATTTCAGCCGAAGGATGTATTCCAATTAATTTTCTATAAGTATGGATAAAAGGGGCATTTTTCTAGGAATGGTAAATTAGGTGGAGGACGAAAAGTGGCAAAATAACATATAGTTAAAGCATCGATAGTTAAAGCCTCGATTGCAAAGGTACTAAAGCTTGAGCCACAAGCAACAAAGACTTATTTTGCACTAAGGAGTTGTTACAATTTCCACCAATTGGGTCTTTTTGTTGGGGATTATCTGATGCTTCAAAAAGGATAACAACATAGGGTTTTCGCTTTTGCTGCAGCACCTTCCACTTCTGCAGCTGCAAAGGCGAAGTAGGTTCTTGGAAGTATATTATCGGTTTATGGCATTCATGTTCATGTTTTTCTTGATACTGGTGCTTCTCTTAGTTTCCTATCCCATAATCCTGTAGATAGACTGAAACTGGAGCTAGTTATGCCTTTGGACTCTATTTGTATGTCAAACCTTGTAGGGGCTTGGACAATCTTAGTATAATATGTTAGGAGTTTCAGTTACTTGTCTTCACCAACTCCTTTCATGCGATATGTAATGTCATGGATTATGTTAAGTGTACTGTATTGTTGGAAAAGGGAAGGAAGATTATGGTAGTGAATTATGAAGGGTCTAACTCATTAATGAGTAATTTTCTTTATTCTCTTGATGTGGCAGAAGAGGACTTAGGGTCGGTCTTTTTTGTGTAGGAATTTGCAGATATGTTTGAAGAAGTGTTTGGTTTACCATCTCATCGTGAGATTGAATTTTGTAGTGACTTGGTTTGGGATGCTTAACCTCTTGTGTTGCCTATGCATAGGCAATCACCAAAAGAGAAGCTAGAGTTAGCTAACCAGGTCAATGATTTATTGCATAAAGGCTTGATCCGGCCTAGTCAATCGAATTGGGGAGCGCTCGACATCTTTGCTACGAAGGAGGATGGTCCTAAAGACTTTGTGTAGATTATCGTGAGCTCAATAAGCGGACTTTTTGGAACAACTATCATTTGCCTAGGAAAGATGACTTGTTCAATCAACTTCATGGTGCTAGGGATTTTCTCAATTAGATCTTGACACGAGGTGTCATCAGTTAAGGGTAGCAGAGAGGAGCGTGTACCTTTGATGGCTTTCAGATCTGATAATTTTTATAAGTGGTCAGTTATATCCTTTGGCCTAACTAATGCTCCATTATATTTGGTGGGCTTGATGAATCGAGTTTTCGGGGATGTGTTGAATAAGTTTGTTATTATGTTTATTGATGATATTCCAGTCTACTCTAAGACCGAGGAGAAGTATATTCGCCATCTAAGGATTGTAATTGAAACATTGAGAGGGCGTGTATTGAAATCTAAGTTCTTGAAGTGTCATTTTTGGAAGTTTGAAGATAGGTTCTTAGGACATGTTGTCTCGACGGAGAGTTTTTTTGTTGATCCAGCAAAGGTTATGGCCATTCAGGATTGGAAGATGCTGAAAAGCGTAACCGAGGTTAGGATCTTCTTGAGATTAGAAGGTTATTATAGGATCTTTGTTCTATATTTGTCGATGATTGCTTCATGCGTGAGTAATTTGACAAAAAAGACATTAAATTTGTTTGGACTAAGAAATGTGAGCAAGCATTCAAAGAGTGAAAGCAAGATTGACTGGCGCTTCTGTTCCTACTATTTCGAATGGAGGGGAGGGTTTAATAG
Organism: Allium cepa; assembly: GCA_030765085.1. Classification (NCBI taxonomy): domain Eukaryota; kingdom Viridiplantae; phylum Streptophyta; class Magnoliopsida; order Asparagales; family Amaryllidaceae; genus Allium; species Allium cepa. Next base: position 418,395,161 of record CM060939.1, read on the forward strand.
TTTATATAAATGCTTGTAGGGTAGGTATAGGTGTAGTTTTGATGTAGCATGGAAGGGTTTTGCTTATGTCAACCAGCAATTCAAGTCACTTGAATCAAGGTAGTTGACCCATGAATTGAAGTTGTTAGCAGTTGTTTTTGCATTGAAGATGTGGAGGCATCACTTACTTGATGAGAAGTTCGAGTTGTACATAGATCATAAATCCTTGAAGTATCTTTTCACTGGAAGGACCTAAATATGAGACAAAAATGTTGGTTGGAGTTTCTCGCGATTTATGATCTTGATATTTTATATACACTAGGGAAAGCGAATGTTGCAGCTTATGCATTTAGTAGGAGGTATGCGGTTGTAGCGAATGCAGAAGTTCGTTCGACCCTTCTTAATCTTATTGAGGGTAATCATCTAAGAAATCCTCATGTTTCATGGACAGCTAAAGTGGTAAGTGATAACTAGGCACTGGAGAGGTGGCCAGGATTCGAGGTTGATAGTCGTGGTATAGTTATGTGTTCCTGATATTGGTGGGATTAGCCAAGAGGTATTGACAAAGAGTCATCATTCGCGACTTGTGATACATCCAAGAGTTATGAAGATGTATTATGATATAAAGTAGACTTTCTGGTGAGAGGTATGAAGAAGGATGTTTCTGTATTTGTGAGTAGGTGTTCTAACTGCAACAAGTCAAAGGTAGCCACCAGAAGACAGTTGGACTACTTCAGCCACTTGAGATTCCAAATTAGAAGTAGGAGAAGATATGTATGGACTTTATAGAAGGGCTATCTAGGTCAAAGAAAGGCGATGATGGTGTTTGGCTTATTGTGGACCAACTAACTAAGAGTGCACACTTCTTACCGGTAAAGACAATAAAGACAAATTCTAGTTTAGCTATGTTGTATGTTAAGGAGACAGTCAAGCTTTATGAAGTTCCTTGTGATATTGTGAGCGATAGAGATACAATATTCATAAGTCAGTTCCGAAAAGGATCGCATGATGTCCTAGGAACAGAGCTAAATTTGGGTATAGCTTACCATGCTCAAACTAATGGGCAGATAGAGAGGGTTAACTATGTCTTGGGGAATTTGCTTCAGTCTTGTGTATTAGATTTCAAGGGTTCTTGGGAAGAGCATTTAACTCTTGTTGAGTTTTCATATAACAATAGTTACTAGGCTAGCATTAGAATGTCACCTTTCGAAGCATTGTGTGACAGGCCTAGCAAATCTTCATCGTATTGGGTTGAACCTGGAGATCTTTTAGTACTTAGGATGAATATGATTTGAGAGGGTCTAATAAGGTAATAGAGATATGAAAATGTATAAAGGAAGTGTAGAATTGACAGATGAGTTTTGTAGATCAGAGGCGTAGGAATTTGGAATTCTCTGTTGGAGACTTTGTGTTCTTAAAGGTTTCTCCAATGATAAGTGTTGTTCGGTTTAGAAGGATGGGGAAGTTGGCTCCTCGTTATATAAGACCATTTCTAATTTGGAAGAGGGTTGGTACACTTGCGTATAGAGTCGAGTTACTAACTAGACTATTGGATGAGCATAATGTGTTTCATGTATAGCATTTGCATGAGTATGTGCATATTCCTTCTTTGATAGTGGAAACGTCACAGCAAGAAGACCTGAAGCTTGAGCCTAATTGACTATACTAAGGCATTGATCGAGATGCAAAGCAATTAAGGACTAAGATCGTGAAGTTGGTTAATGTACAGTAGAGTGAGGATGTTAAGGATTACACATGGGAGATAGAGGATAGCGTAAGGGAGTCTCCGTTAGGAGTTGCTTTTAGATTAGTGATTTCTTATCTTAGTATAGTATATCTTTTGCAGTGTGCACAATGCTTTAGATGGAGACACTTAGTTTGCAATTTGGTTTGTATGTAGTTTAAGCAGTACTCTATATATACACCTGTTCTTATGTTCTTCTTTGATTTTCATTCTTGTTGAATTTCGAGGACGAAATGTCTTAAGGGAGGAGAATGTAGCGACCCATAATTTCGAACACTTCATCTTTGAATGTTGGAACTTTTGAAATATAGTTAAATGTTATAAAAGTGATTTTATAACCTTGTTTTAAATTAATAATTATTGCTAAGAAACCTTTTTTTGAAATTTGTTTACAAAAATAAACGCTTTGAAGAAATATTGATATTGCGATCGAAAATTATTTTTACCAATAGACTGCTTTTTATTCAATATAAGTTGTCGAAACTTTATGTACGTGTCTACATAACATAAGAGGTCATTATTAGATAATAAAAAAAATTGTGCCAGTATAGTTAGCTAAATCTATTTTGGAAAGCTTTTAGAAGGTGTGAGGTCGAGATATTTGAGTAGAGGTATTTCATTTTTCTTTTGGGGTGGAAAGTAAGTCATATAGAGGCACATGGAGAGTGGATGGCTTTGGCATGTAAGAGAGGTTGAGGGGAAGGGTGAGTTTCCCCTTGATGCATATGTAAGTGCACACATACAACATATGACTCCTTTCACAATTTTAAACAAAAATAAACTAAGATATTCATTCTCTTTTCTCTTCATAAATTCCTAAACACAAAACAACCCAAATCAACTCAAACTCTTTTCAAACACTAGTGTAATCCTTACAACAACATAGAAACACCTTTCATTAACTTGGAGCGTGAAGATTTGGAGTAAAACACCCTAAATGCACCAAGGCCGTGAGTATTTGGAGGATTTTTTAGCCTAGGTCGACGGCAAAAGGGATGAAGGTAGGAAGTTTGGGAGCTTGCAAGGTTGAAGTTGGAAGAAGAATCTTGTGCTTAGTTGTTTACTTGTTGAAGGGTGAGAAATCTCACCATTTGAATGAATATGAAGTGTTTAAATTGCTTGTATAAATTATAGTATGTTGCTTGACTATATGTTGTGATATACATTTGTGATTCTTGCTTTGGAAAGCAAATGGCATATCTAAATGATGTATTTGGTCTTGTATGACATTCTATGACTTGTTGTATAGTCTTGGCATGAAGCACATAAGATTTTGTTGGACTTTTATTTGAATCAGACTTGAGTTTGGAATGGTTTTATAATGACTAGTCACTATAGAAACACTTAGGAACTGCCTGGTGTTCGCCATCTTCTATAGAATTTTGTAGAGAGATCCCTATGGATTACTCGCCATGATTATGATGTATATTGAATGTAATATTTACAATAAGAAATTGGATGTTAAAAAGTTTGTTAACATATCGGAAAAGGGAAAAACTTTAAGCATATAAAACTTCCCTAGTTCATGGTCATTTGCGGCGCTATACAATAGCACTTTTTGGCAGCTTAGTAGCTCTAACCTCTTTTACGGTATTCTGAAAATGACTTTGAATTGTTTAAAAATGACTTTTAATTTGAATGATTTTCTTTAATCATTTTACATGTCTTTTCTAACTTATTTATAGTATTTTTAAAGTGGTTTAGAATTGGAATCAAATTTTAATAATTAATTATGAATTATTAAAGTAGAAGGTTTGTTTTCAAATAAAAGAAAACATGTTATTTCAAGTTTTTAAATAAATTATAATATAGATATTTTTAAGTAAATAAATGTTAAAACCATAATTATAAGTGTCTTAGCTTACAATTAAATTAGTATACATATATCTATATCATTTTTAAAAGGTTTTTAAATTATAAACAAATGTTTTACAAAGGGGTTTAGGAGTTGCTTAAGTAGCTTAATCATGTTTTATTTATTTACTTGCTTATGGAAAGTAATTAATACCATACTTAGCACTAAAATTTGACGAAGCGGGCTTGTTTATCTACGAGAGTTAAGAATGATGTTGGAATAGGTTTAGAAGTAATAGTGCTCTAACCACCGGCTTCACTCTTGACCAAGAGATAGTAGAGAAGGTCGGAAATGTGATAAGTAAATGAAACATAATTTCCATAAGCCATCGTTTTTAGAACTAGGTAATTGATTAGTCCACTATCGAACTTGACCAATCAACTTAGAATGTATACGAAAGCTTTGTGACTTCATGCTTTCATGCTGTTTGAGATCCTTCAAGGAGGACTCGTTGGTATGAAACATCTCTAGCTTTATGAATTGTATATATACGAGATCCTCTAGGGAGGTCTCCTTTATATATAGTTCGCTTACTTCTAAAAGAACCAGAGTTGAGTTTGCCAGAAATTCATCAATTTAATTTTGAAGACTGCAGGATCAGATAAGTGTATTACTTATCGAATACCACTTCAAAACTAGTATATGTGTCTACATTTTGGAAGCAGTTGTGAAGTAGAATGTTATAGAGTCGAACTGTATATCCTAAGGTTAAGTCTAAGAAAGAGGTCGACATTAACATTTTAGACCAATGCTATAGAGTTGAACTATCTATCCTAAGGTTAAGTCGAAGAGAGTGGTCAGCGTTAGACTTTGTCAGATGGCTTGTGCTGGAATCCATAAAAGGATTTGTGATTTGTTTGAGTGATAGAGAATCTTATAAGAGATGTCGTACGTGACTTCACTATCGAAAAATGACAGAAAACAGAGTAGGCCTCATAGTCTGGGGTTTAGCTAACCCAAAGGGGTATATCAACTCCTTATCTGGAGATGTTTTTCGATGTTGTTAGTGGGAGTTGATGACATCTGGTATCATGTTTTCAGGCATGAACCTGCTATGTTTGCCTAGAGGTATAATCTAGAGATATACAATGCTTGGAAGGTAGTTCCATACCCTTTTGTAGGAGGCTGGCTTTAGTTACTAAGGGGACCTCCACGAAAAATCCATATACGAATGTGTCTTAGCAGTTTTAGATGTACTTCTAATATTGATGTGTTGTGAGATGCAAACAACATATATGTTTTCCAATTTATATTCTACACCCTAGACATTATCTATTATATCCCTATATCTACTTATCAGATGGTTTGGTTTCTACTGAGGGGAAAACTGTTAAGATGATTCGTACTGTCTTAAAAGTCACTATTATATGGATGCATGTATCTTGAGTTTCTCATACCAGACTTATGTATGATACCAAGTTTTCATTTTCCTTAAATTTTTCATGTACTATTTTGATGAGGCCGAATAAAGCAAGTTTGACTTCGGATTCAGAGCTTTAGGAGACAAGCATGAGGTATTCGTTTGTCTATCTATTTCTATTTTCATTGCACTATCATGTGTCATCATTATGAGGACAGATGGTTATAACTATCCAGGCTAATGATAATACTTAGGTTTAGTAACTCGAAATTGCTCTATATTTTGAAGTAATCCTTTGTACTATCTTTTTGGATATTGTATATTACCATTCCACTGTGAGATTCTGGTATTGTATTCTTTCTTTCTTAATTTGTTTCATTTTATTATTTTTATTTTACCATAACAATCTGTCTTTCTGGCACTTGAATGTTCGGCACACAAATATAGTGGATGTATTAGTGTCAACATTCGTGTGTCGAAAAGTTGGGTCATCACAAGATGAGTATATTATATCATGACATCATATATCTATACATCTTATGCATACTCTCTTAAGTCTATATGAGTTTTAATTCATTTAACCTCCTTCCTTTTATACATATTTGTCATAACACATATTCACTGTTTTAAATTATTATAACATATGTAATTAGTTAAGTTATACACACACGAGTCGCGCTTTCATATATGTATTTGTCAGTTAAACCTTTTAAATAAAAAATATAGCTTTTATATTTATGTAAGATTTAGAATAGTTTTAAATCTACGCTTTATAAATCTTATAAATTTTTATTTTATTAAATTCAATATAATCCTAAACGTGTGTGTGTGTGTATTTGAATCAATCCAAGGGACAAAATAATTTTGGGCCTCCCACTAAGGGCTAACATTAAAAGTATCGATGAGCCAAATAAAGGCTAGGAGCTGGGAGGTTTTCCATTATTTAATTAGAGTAATATTCTCCTTTGTGAACATTATTTCCTTAGACACCAATCTAATTGGATTTTTCAAATAATCGTCCAATGTGTTATTCAATTATTATGTAACAAAATGTTGGCTCTGACACCGTTGTTGATCAGGTGCATTGGCAACATGGCAAAGCAGAAATTTTCAAAATATTTTTTTAATTTTTGCACTAGTTCTAATTATCGTATTTTCATGAATAATATAATTGTATTAAATCGTATTTAATGTATCTTTAGTAAAAGTAAGTTTTGAATTTTGAGATTAATTTTATTCTAATTTCAAGTTTGATATTTTATTTGATGAATTTTATTTTATTTTAGTTTTAAATGTAACAATTTAAATTAATTTACTGATATATATATATATATATATATTTGTTATTTATGATTGCATGTACATTATTTTAAATGTGATATAGTATACTAATAAAATATATTCTAATCAAAAGTATTCATAAAGAAAATAATATGGGATGCATATATGATTATGGGGACTTATGACCACATAATATGTAATAGTTATAGGTCAATATTAAGTTGCATAATTATAATTTAATATTATACATATATTTATGCACACATGCCTATATACATACACATACGCACAAAAAAATATTTGTATAAGTGTAAACACATACATACATACACATAATATATTATAATTTATATTTCTATATATAGATATATATATCTGTTAAAGATTAGGTTCATATAAAAAATTGATTTTTGGTTTAATTTTTTTTAGTAAGGCTAGCTGACTTTATAGTGGATTACGCCACTTTCTTAAATAATGAAAACAAGTGTTCTGCACATGCATAGAATAGCTATAATGGTTTATAGTGGTCATACCACTTAACAAATGAAATACAAGTGAGAGAAAAAGGTGCCTCATCGGCTAAAAGAAACTTAAGAAGTACATCACAGGAGTTAGGTAGCACACCTAAACTACTAATGTCCATGATTAGCCCTCCTCGAAAGATAAGGATCCATTGCTATCATCGGCCGAGACAGGACCAGTGACAAGAACATTCCAAGAGAAAAGACGAGCAAGATTAGGAACAAAGCCGATGGAGGCATAGTTGTAAATGAATTTTCTATCCCAAGTGGTATCTCAAAATAGATTATTGTTCACTTCATCAATATCACCCTTCCATGTAAGGGTAAAACCCTCACCCTCAATGTGAAAGTAGAGGCGCCTACTCTCACCTTTAGCATCACTCACAAACATGTAGTAAACATCACTATCAGAGGAGTATCTCATATCGAAAGCTACATGAATCAAAGAATGCTCATTTAAGTTCCAGATAATAGAATCAGAAGGAGGCACCATAACCGAAGTAGATTTCTTAACAACTAAAATTGAGATAACATGATCAACGGAAGGAGCGGGATTCCTAGGCTTAGGAACCTACTTTAATACAAGCCTGGGAAGAGGAATCTTGGTAGGAAAAGGCTGTGAAGCGGAAAAAGGTCCAACCGAACGCGTAACGGAATTGTGATCAAATTGCATAATTTATTTAAAGTTTAAATTTTAAATTGAATACTTATTTGCATTGTTAAATTATGAATATATATATATATATATATAATTGAAGACAAAAGAATTTTCTTTTATTTTGCAAAAAATATAAAAACTAATCTTTAATATAAAAATAAATTAATATATATGTAACGACTCGCCTTTTCAACCCCCAAATGTCGACACTAATGCATCCACGGTATTCATATGCCGAGCACCCAAGTGCCAAAAAGACGAATTGTTAGGGTGAAATAAAAGAAAAGGAAAAAGAATTAGAAAGAAGGAACACAATATCAGAATCTCACAATGGGAAGATCATATATAATATCGAAAAATGGTATAAACTGTCACCCTAAGATATAAAGTTTTTCAAAGTTAAAGTAATCAGCCCTGATATTATAACAACGTGTCCTAACAAATGCTAATGATACACACAAAATAATGCGGTGGAAATAAATACTAAGGTAAGCGGTACTCTAAATCTTCTCCAAAAGCTCCAAACCATCAATGGATAAATCCGGAAACATACACGGGGCTGACTCGAGCATTATAAGAAAATACCATTCGGATCATCTGATAAACCAGCATAAGAAACATAGGAAATATAAGGGACAAGTAACATTAACCATTGAGATCGGAAAGATTCTCGTAACAGTTTTTCCCTCAAAGAAACCAACCATTCATTGGTATAATATATGGTGATATGATAGATAATGTCTAGGGTGTAGCATATAAGTCATATCAAATAGTTGTTGTGTGAATGCCACAACAATAATAGGTTTACAATCAATACTGCTAAGGCGTGTTCGCATAATGGATTTTCCTTGGAGATCTTCTCTGATCCAGCCGAATCCAAAGTCCATGACAAGGATCAGGTGCTACCTTCTGAGCAACGTATCTCTAGATGGGATATATTCTATGGTAAATATAAGAACATCCTCGGTATGTGATTCGAGCCATACCAAATCCCGCTAGTAACAATCGATAAGCATCTCTAGAGATGGATTTGATATACCCTTGAGGTTGCTAAACCCCTCGGCTATGCCATCCTCTGTTTTTTTTTCATTTTCTTAACGTCAAGACTACATTCAGCATCTCTCACACGAGCCATCATCACTCGAACAGAATATGAATCTCCAAATGGATTTACATATCTCGATCAGATCATGAATCATTACATGTATTCGAGCATCTAGAATAGATCTCGAACCTCCACATAAGTTCCCTGCATAAGTCCTCGGACGAATGCTAGTGTTGTCCTCTCTCTTGAAGTACTCCTCAAGATAGACGGTCCTGCACGATAGCATCTTTGAAGATGTTAACACTGACCATTCCTTTGGATTTAACCTTAGGATTGACAGTTCAACTCTATAACATTCCACTTCTCAACCGCTTCCACAACATAGATCGTGTATGTGGTTGTGAAGTGGTTTCGAGTTCGAGTCATCTCATATAAGTATGCTTCCCCACTTACCGGTCTCTCCAAAACCAATCGACGATCTTCGGAAAACTCAACCCTGGTTTTTTTAGAAATAAACAGACAATACATAAGAGCGAAGATCACCACCTAACCGTTTAAGTGGATGGATTTCCTTATCATTTGTCTTAGAAGAGAAAAACAAGTTTACATGCACAGTATAGCATCTTTGAAGTTAACTCTACCATGTAGCACTCGTGTTTCTTTTACATATTTCCAAAGTTATATTTGGTCAATTTCGATAGTCAACTAATCGACTATCAGACATAAGATAGATGTTTGTAAATGGAAATCAAATCTGGGTTGCTTTCCATAAACAAATAAACACAAAAAACATCATCATTATCCAAAACACAATCAAGCCACACAAAGTATGATTAATTTAGTTAGGCAACTCCTAATCTCTTCCATTTAGTTAATCCTTTTATTAATTAAAACTAGTAAACTTCTTTTACCTAATAAACTTCTACATTTCTATCTTATTTCAAAAGATTCCATACATATAATTTCCTTCAAAATATCCATTTTAAAGACCAAATTATTTTCACAAATCCATTCAAAAGGTTTAAGATTATGTCACTCAAAACATTGTCATGACAAACCCAAAACCATTTCGTCTTTGCTTATCTTTGAATCATGCTTTTGAAGATCTATTTACATCCCTAAGTGTAATCAAAAAGGGTTAAAGACGCATGCGATTAACACATTGTCACAACAAACCCAAACCATTTCTCTACTTATTACTATCTTTACAAACCTTTACTTTAAAGACGTAAGTTTATATTCGGTTAAGATCGATAATCGACTAACCGATTAACTAGTCGTAAACCATTTCTTACACAAATCACGGTTCGAACGCTTAATTCGTTTACGGAATTCTCAAATTTACCATTCCTCGTTCAAGAGTGAAGCCATGTAAGTTTGGGCACTGGTTGCTTCAAGCTTTGCCTAGACATTTCAGTCTTGAATCCCACAAATGATAAGTCTACCTAGTCAGCTTTTAGCGTTAAGTATAGTATTAGTGATTTCCACATACAATAAGAAATCAACTTGACTAACACGTTATCGACATTTTCCACTTACCTGTTCCTCGGTTAAGAGGGAAACTTGGTAGGTTAGAGCTCTTTTGCTCCGTCCCTGCTCGACAACAATCTTAACTTTCACAAATAGATAAGATTACTTCATAAGCTTATTAGCGTTAAGCATAGTTAATTACTTTTCTAACAAGCAATTAAACAATATAACCATTTGGCTATTAAGGAATTCCTAACCCCTTTCTAAATCTTTTGTTTTATAATCCAAAACAAGATATTTATATAAGATATTTTCCAAGATATTCATATAAGATATTTTCAAGATATTTATATAAGATATTTTCAAGATATATATATAAGATAATACCAAGGTATTTATATAAGATATTTATATCAAAACTACTTACAATATATTTTAAAACATTCCTTTAAAATATAACTTGAAGATAGCAAGTTTGAAAAATCATTTAGAAACTTGCAAAATGACATGTTTTAAAAAATATCTCTTCATTGAGAATTCACTACTAATTCTTGTAAATTCATAAAAATATTAAGCCATTTTTAAAATACTCTAAACATAGTTAGTAACTACTTAAAAAATAATTAAACAAAAAAAATTAAATCTAAATATCTTTTAAAACCTTTTTAGTCCAAAAATTGAGTCTAAACGTCCAGTTTTGCACCAGTGATGTTCTCGTCGTTTTTGAGATGTTACTTAACTTCTAACTATTCAATCTCTTAGTAGCAACAAACAAACATACAAAAAAATATAGATATAGTGAGAAACCTCTAAGGATCTCTCTGCAAAGTTCTATAACAATTGCCAAAAACAAAGTAATTCCAAACTGCTTCTATAACGACTATCGCTATAAGTGCACTCCTAAATCCAATTCATATTCCAATCTATGTTCAACTACAACATATGTGCTTTGTTCAAGGTCTATTCCATGTCATATAAGTCCATTCAACTCCATTCTAAGTTTGTTCAAGTCTATGTACATGGATCACATATGTCACTTACTTTTAAAGTAAGAAGTTACAACCATTGTTTTCAACATAAGTTAACCACAATTCAAACAACATTAACACAATCAAACACAACATATACGTATTATATTTTTCATCCAAAGTAAGGTGTTAACTCATATTTAACCCAACCATAACCAAGAACCAAGAACCAAAGCCTAACCCAACTTGCAACCACCTCTCCTCCTTTTTCTCCTTGCCTTGAACCTTTCTCCTTTGCCTCCCCTTCCCTCTCATTGCTCATAGCCACCGCATGGTGTGGGAGTTTGGCTCCACTTATTTATGTTTTGGCTTGGTGGAAGGGTTTCTAATATTATATTAAGACTTTTGGCAAAGTTTGAAGTGATTTGGAGTTGATTTGCAACTCTTTCTTTTTAGAACATAAGATAGGAAGAAGATGAAGATGCCATTATAAAAGCTTGGTTTTGCTTAGGAATTTTTGTGATTATTTCCTAAGGGTACACCCTCTCTTATATAGGCTTAGGAATGTGATGGAAAAAGATCGAAACACCTCAAAACCCAAGGAGCATTAATTACTTCTATCATGGCTACTTTATGTCATAATTGCTTAAGTGTTAAGGAGTTTCCATTTATGCTCATTTTCCTTTTCACGTCTAACTAAATAAGCTTAGGAAGTTTCTTAAGGTTATTTCCATAAATGGAAAAGATTTTTACTTCATTAAATTAATTTTCTAATAAAATAAGTGTATGTGAAAAAACCTGAACAACTTCTAACGGTTAAAATATTGTTTATCAATAAAACGATTTTCGATCGCATTATCGATAATTTTCCAAGGCATATATTTTTGTGAACATATTTTCAAAACAAGTTTACCATCATTACTTATGATTTAAAAGGGGTTTATAATGCTTACTAAGTCATTTTAATAATATTAATCCAATATACAAATATTTAAATAATTCTGATATTTAAATAATTCTAATATTTAAATATGAAGTGTTCGAAATTCCAGATCGTTAAGATATATCTATAATATCATACTAATATATATTATTTAGATATATATATATATATTTTTGGTCGAATGTTAATATGAAAAATTGGTTTTTATGTGTATTTTTTATATATATACATACATACAAACATAGATATGTGTGTATGTTAAGATTACTATTTAATTTGTTTTTTTAAAATTAAAGCCAAGTATGATTATGTGTGGTGTGCAATTCAAATTTAAATCAAGAAGTTGTTCTGTTAAATCCGACCTCGGTTGTTTGCATGCCATATTGCTAGTCTTTCTACTTGATGTATATGTTATCTGGGTTTTTAACCCAGCGGAATCCAAAGGAAGTCGGAACAGCTTCATCGAGTCAGAACAACCCAAGGGCCAACCAAAAATACTAGAGGAACTAACCAAGAAAGATCAGAAGAAAAGAAAGCGAGAACACACAAAGGTGATAGATCACTAGAAATCCATAATGTTAGCTCATGGATCCATGAATCCACTTGCATCATGGTCCAATAGGTATGCTAACGACAATAGCTAAGTTCAATGGAATCCCGAGCTAGTTAAATCAAGAAGCAAGCATTTGTCTAGTTCAATCAGCAGTCTAATGCAACTAGTGTGTGGATTGACATCAAAACAAGGCAACACGCTACGAAATTACATGGGAAACACCAACACAAGATAATAGACGTGACCCAAAAAACAAAGTTCAAAAATCCATTAAGTGCATGGACCGCTAGCGATCCATGCACTATGGATCGCTGGCGTTCCATACCCTTTCGCCAAATTGCCATAAACTTCAAAGGAGAGGATGGTGGGAAGAATTTCAAGCAAATGGATTGCCAACAAGCCAAAAGCTATGGATCGCTAGCGATCCATCAAATTGGTTCAGTTTGCGATGAAACTTACAGTTCGCCTTCGTACGGTCATTTGCAAGCATTTAGCAAGATGGCCTAGCCCAATAGTTGTCCAACCCTTATAAATACAATCCTACCTGCAACATAAGTGGGATCTTCTGAACTGGCGGTTGGACTCTGCAGGGATTATTCTTCACTCTTCTCCTCCCACACAATAATCATAAAAGGGTTTACTTTGATTCTCCAGGAACTCTTATACTTGTGACTTGATATAATTTAGAAGATTCAATCATATTGTAATTCGATTCAACTTGTAATAGAAGTCAGTTAATAGAAAGTTATAAAGTGGACACAGGCTTCATTAATAGCCGAACCATTATAAAAATCTTCTTGTCTCTTTACTATTTATGCTCTTTTTACATTTATTCTCTATGTTATTACTTTGTAAGAACATGGCTGGTGTTTTCACACTTAATCTGGCGTATTGATGCATTTTTTTGGGTTAACATTTTGGTGCTTTCGTTGAGAATCCAACCCAGTCTTAAATCTAGCTATCTAATTTGGATCACTTAGGTTCAGAAGTTAGATCCTTAATCTCTGTTCAAAAGATTTGCTGCTAAGAATCAATGGCTTCAGGAAGAAAAAGAACTGCTTCTAGAAGATCCATAGAGGCAATAATTGCTGGAGAAGAGATGAGTCATCAAAAAATTGAAATAAATGACGCCAACGCAGGATGTTATGGGCTAGGATCCTCTAATCAACACGAAGTCAATAAAGAGATGAATTGAAAAAAATGGTTGATGAAATCAATCAGAAAATGAAAAGCAATCAGAGAGCTCTTATCGATAAGCTTAATGTCCTCTTGACCTTACAATCACATCATGTTCCAAGAACTATGGCAGAACCCCGGCTGCCATAGAATAAGAAAATTCTTCCATTTTCGGTCTAAACAGAAGAAACGAGAAGCATCCACAAAGAGGAGTGATAGCTGGAACCATGGGAATCAATGTAGAAGGAAACACCAGTACTCCATCGACCATGAGGCCACCAGCCACGAACTTGAACCAAGGATCGAAGACCCATCAAGAGGATATAGCCATGGAACTCTTCGACTTAGAAGATGGAGAGGAATTTAACGATGGTAAGATGGAAGGAAATGCCAATGCATTCAATAACGCCAGGAATTTCCAAACTACCCCCAATCAGGCCAACCGCAAGCCAACGAGATCCCAGGGGAGTACCTCTTCCGAAGACAGGAGAGCCTAGGCTACAGCCCACTCACCAAGACCATTTGCAAAGCCAAACATTTAGTTTGGTGACTGATAGCCAACCCGCAGACTACCGGACATCTGAGGCATACATCATGGGTAAGGTCAAGCAACTAATGGATGAGAATAAGAATAGAAGAGTTGATGAGTGGGGATCCACTTCTAGTTGGACTCCCTTCACTGATGAGGTCTTGAATGAGCCGTACCCAAAAAAGTTTACTATGCCAACTATTTTGTCCTATGACGGAACAAAAGACCCAAAACCTCACTGTACAAGTAGTTGGTACATGGATGGAGTGAATGCTTCGAACGCTGTTCGATGTAGATGTTTTCCAATTTTTCTAGAAGGAATTGCCTCCATGTGGTTCACTAGGCTTCCACTAAGATCCATCTCCACTTTTGATCAGCTAGCAACAAGATTCCTTGATTAGTTCAAACTTCACATAGCACAGCTTAAAGATGTGATGTCCTTGTTAGGTTTATTCTAGGGACGAAATGAATCTTTGAAGTCTTTCATAACTGGTTCAATACCGCAGTGATAGAGGTAAGCAATCCAAATGACGATATGGTTTTTATGCCTTTGGTATATGCCATCTACCTCGAAAATGAGTTGGAAAATGAATCAAAATGAAATGACCTATCACTAGGAAGGACTTCATTCGTAAGGCGAGTCAATCTTGAGATTAGAAGAGGCGCAAGAATTAGAAAGGAAGTCTACTAGCTTGCAACCAATGAACATTGGGTAGAGTGACATGGTGATAAACTAGGACATAAATGCATACGAGACCGCTGAAGGAAGTGCGGGAAAAGGTGGAAACCGAAAAAAGAAAAATCAGAATTCTAACAAACAAAATGGCAGAAATAAGCGACTTAAAGGCTTCAGGTCTGAAGATTACAACCCGCTCATTGAAACTACGAAAAATATCTATCTTGCAACATGCGAGATAGATGAGTACAAGAAATCCCCTAAGAAGGAAGTGACTGAACAACAAAAGCAATTGGGGAAGTTCTGTCGCTCCCACGAGACGCTTGGTCACAACGCGAGTGAGTGTCGTCACTAAAGAACTTGTTTGAAGAGCTGATCCAAGAAAATAAGATTCAGTAATACGTGAGAAAGTCACAAAATCCTGACCAACCTGCAGCTCCCCAAGTTCCTAGGGATCGAAGGAACCAAGTTGGAACCAGTGAAGAGGGATCTATGCGAACTGACCAAAGACTCATCATCAGAATGATATTTGGAGGACTTCATCCCACACAGAGGAGTGGGGAGAAATGGAGCGGTGTGCGAGCTCGTTGAAGCACATCCGAAGGATCCATGCCTTGTGATCGAAAATGGAGCCCCAGCCAAGCAGTAGAAAACTTTAAATGATGATATAGTATTCCGAAATCGAGATACCTAAGGGATTGAAGCTCCAACTCTCTATCCCATGGTAATGACAGTAGGGATCGGGCCCGTTGTGGTCCAATGGGTAATAGCTGAAAGCGTCAGTTCTGTGAATATTCATTTCAAATGCACCTTTGACCAGATGAAGATTAGCATGAAAAATGTATCAACATGCCAAACAAAAATCCAAGGATTCACTGGAGAAACCAAACAACCCGTCAGGATGATTGACTTGCCTATAGAACTTGGGGAAGGAAACTAATGAGTCACCCTTATCCAAACTTTCATAATTATAGATGAAACTTTTGTGTACAACGCCTTCTTGGGACGACCAGTGCTAGCGGATTTTAGAATCGCTTTCGCTCAATGTTACTTTACCATGAAATTCCCAATGACAAATGGAACTGGGGTGGTCAAAGGAGATCAATGCACCTCTAGAGAATATTATATCGTAGAACTGCGCGAACCCAAAAGAAAAGAAAACAGAAAGGATATGGGGAGAACTCTCAACATTTGTGAACTTTCCAAATAGCAACCATAGAGTCGCCCTTGGTTTAGGGACCATAGCCGATTCGACAAGGCTTTCGACTCTAGAAAGAAGAGTTCAGGCGAGAATCAGGAAGCACTAGTAGAATTGAAGGTGCCTATTCCTATCGATATGGATGACCCGACGCGGGTCCTAAAAATAGGATCAAACCATGGAAACAAGATATGATTAGAAATCACCAAATTCCTTCGTTCCAACTTGGATGTGTTTGCTTGGGCACACTTCGATATGTATGATATATCACTAGAGATTGCATGCCACACGCTCAACATTGATCCCAGGTTTACACCGGTAAAGCAGAAAAGGCGCAGCCTAAGCCCCAAGCGGTCTAAGGCATTGAGAGAAGAAGTAGACAAGTTGATGGTCAATAGTTTTATCCGTGATGTGACCTATGCCTAATGAGTATCTAACCCGGG
This sequence comes from Allium cepa, assembly GCA_030765085.1. Taxonomy (NCBI): domain Eukaryota; kingdom Viridiplantae; phylum Streptophyta; class Magnoliopsida; order Asparagales; family Amaryllidaceae; genus Allium; species Allium cepa. Next base: position 418,411,560 of record CM060939.1, read on the forward strand.
TTTGGTCAAGAAGTCCAATGGAAATGGCGATCTTGCATTGGTTACACAGACTTAAACAAAGTCTGCCCAAAGGATAGCTTTCCACTGCCCAGAATTGACCAGCTTGTGGACGGGATGGCTGGGCATGTGCTGCTATCATTTATGGACGCATATTCGGGATACAATGAGATTCTGATGCATGAGCCTGACCAGGAAAACACAAACTTCATCACCGACCTAGGATTATACTGCTATGGAATATTGCCATTCATTTTAAAGAACGTAGGGGCAACCTACCAGAGATTAGTAAACGCCATGTTCAAGCGTCAGATCAAAAAAACCATGGAGGTCTATGTGGATGATATATTGGTGAAATCACGAGTAGCAACCAATCACTTAGATAATCTCGTCGAAATGTTTGAAATACTCCGAAAATATGAAATGAAACTCAGTCCACTCAAATGTCACTTCAAGGTAGCCTCTAGAAAGTTCTTGGGATTCATAGTGAGCACTAGAGGCAATGAAGCAAACCTAGAGAAAATAACTGTCTTACAATAAGTCCAAGCCCCAAAGAACAAGAAGAATTACAAAGCTTGAAATGGAAAGTTGCAGCGCTAAGCTAGTTCATCTCGAAAGCCACTGATAAATGTATACCGTTATTTGATGCATTAAGGAAAGGAAAGAACTTCGAATGGAATAAGACTTGTCAAACCGCATATGAGGAGTTGCTACGACCTATGGATACCTCACCAATTCTATCAAAGCCAGTAGATGGCGAGGACTTGTTCATCTACTTAGCAGTCTCACCTCACGCATTGAGTACAGCTCTTATGCATGAAGAAGCTTGAATTCAATGACCCATATACTATATTAGCAAGCAGTTCGCTGAAGCCAAGAAAAGTTATCCGAAATTGGAAAAGCTAGTGTGTTTCCTTTTTATTGCATCTAGGAAGTTACGACTATATTTCCAAGCGTACCCGATCAAAGTATTGACTGATCAACCTATAAAGAAAGTATTGTACTAACCCGAGACTTTCGGGTGGCTCCTCAAATGGAATATCGTATTGAGCCAATATGAAATCACTTACCTTCCGAGAAGAGCAATCAACGGGCAAGCATCGGTAGATTTCATCGTCGGATTTACCATGCGGGATGATGAAAACAAAGAATCACTGGAAGTGGAAACATGATGGAAACTCTTCGTCGATGGCGTGTCTAATAACCTCTGCTCGAGGCAGGGTTAATGCTTGAAACCCCCAAAGGACGAGCCATTTGCTATGCCCTATGCATACAATTCCCTGCAATGAACAATGAAGCTGAATATGAAGCATTAATAGCGGGACTAAAAGTCGTGAAGGAACTCAGAATAAAATCCATTCACATCCACAGCAAATCTCAACCGGTCATCTTCCAAGTGAAAGGCAAATACCAGGCTCGAAGAGAGAACCTTGCCCCATATCTATCTAAAGTATAAGGGTTGCTGAATGACATCGAGCATCACACCATAACTCACATCCAGAGGGAGAAAAACACGAAGGCTGACTACTTAGCTAAATTGGCCAGCTTCTGGGAAGTTCAATCGTTGGAACTAGTCCCGATTGAGACCCTAACCGCTTCAAGTATAAAAGAAATGGATGTCAACTAGATTTTTGAAACACCGTTGAGTCGAAAAGTTTGACGACGTCGATCAAAGACTGCTTACTTACAGGAAATCTTCCTACATATAGGAATCAGCAGAAAAAGCTACTTCAAAAGGCATCGTGATTTATAATATTGGATAGAATACTCTACCGAAGAGGGTTCTCTACCCCCTTGCTCAGATATGTGACCGACGATGAAGCTCGGTGGATCCTGAAGGAATTTCACGAAGACGACTGTGGAGACCATACCTGGGGGTAAAACCTTGCGAAGAAAATCCTCCAATATAGATACTTTTGGCCAATGGTAAATTGTGATATGGTAGATTACACCAGACGGTGTGACCGATGCCAAAGATTCAAAAAGATTAAAAGAACTCCATCAACGGGTCTAATGCAGATGCCCAGACCATGGACGTTCGCAATATGGGGAATTGACCTGATTAGCGTATTACCAATAGCTAAAGGAGGGGCTAAATATGCTATAGTCGCCATTGACTATTTCACAAAGTGGGCCGAAGCGGAATCACTGGCCACCATTACTACAAAGAAAGTCATTAATTATTTTTTACAAAAAACATTATTTTCAAGTTTGGGGTGCCACAAAAAATCATCACTGATAATAGGACCCAATTTGAAAGCGTCGAGTTTAAAGACTTTTGCAAGCACTTTCGAATCGAGAAAAGTTTATCTGATGTCGCTCATCCGCAAGAAAATGGGCAGGTGGAAGCAATAAACAAGATCATCATGCCCACCATCAAAAAGCGGCTAACTAAAGCTAAAGGAAATTGAGTTGATGAACTTCCACTTGCATTACGGGCTTACAGAACAATACCCAAAGCAACAACTGGGCATACCCCATTCGCCTTGGCATATGGTTCAGAAGCAACGATCCCCATAGAACTACAAGTCCCCTCCCATCGAAGGAATAATTTCAATCAAAGGCAAAACGAGCAGCTCCTACTCGAGTCGCTTGATATGATTGATGAGAAGAGGGAAGAAGCCGAACTGAGGACCATCGCTCACCAAAAAGGTTCGCATGGTACTTTAACTTCAGAGTTCACAACCAAACCTTCGAAGTGGAAGACCTCATTCTGAAACAAGTCTATCCCATACCAGGAGCCTTCAGACCATACTGGGAAGGGTCATATGTGATTAGTCGGAAGCTAGGGGACAGAACTTTCAAACTGACAATCGTGGATAGAATCCAAATTCCCCGAGCATGGAACAGTGAATCGCTACGTCCTTACTTTATCTAAAACTATCTTATGTACTTCCTATTTTTCAGCAAATAAGTCATCCTGAAATGCCAAGGGCATTGTAAATAGGTAGAATTTGCCCAACCTTTCTTAATAAAATTGCTTTGCTTCCTGAACCAATAAAAACGCGTCCATAAAAGTAAATTGTTGAGTCGATGGGGTCAAACCAACTCAAACCGTTGGATCGACGGACCCCGATCTCCGCCTTCTATGAACCAGTATTGTTGCGGAAGCACCGGAAAGGCTTAAATAAAAGCCACGCATCCCATAAACCGTGCAAACCTTTTTGGGCCGTGGAATCGCGCTCTCGAGCATAAACACCTCACATTGCCCGAAGATTGGTAACGTAGAGAAGTTCCAAAACTGTTCCGAACCAATAGGTCATATTGATCACAAAAGTCGCGCATCCCATAAGCCACGCACATTTTCATAAGCCGTGCATCCGATAAGCCGTGCACTACCTTTTCAAGCCGTGGAATCACACGCTTGAAGCATAAACTCCTCACGTTGCCCGAAGATTGCTAACATAGAGAAGTTTCGAAACTGCTCCGGACCGACGAGTCATATCGGTCCTAAAAGCCGTGCATCCCATAAGCCGCTCACGCTCTCAAAAGTTGCGCATTTAATAAGTTGCGCACACTTTTAAGTACCAGTATTTCCCCGGCGATACTGGAAAACTCGTCCATTGTAGGAATAAAAAGAATCAACCCACTCCCACCATTGAGAGCCGGGCCTGAATGCAACAATGTCAAAATACTACAAGCCAGTAGAAAATTCCAATTTTTGGCCAACAAGAAATCTAAAATTAAGACATTTAAATCATAAGTTCTTAAGGATATGAGCTACAAAACAGTTCCGGTGATAAAAAATAAACAAACACACGGATCAACTGGCTATTCGCCTAGTCCTCGTAATAACCAGCCCCGTGAACATGGGGGCACACACCAATGCTGAAATAAGAATACTAAAAAAACACTTAATGGTTCTGTTACTCCAAACAAAGAATTTTGACGGTAACACAGTACTAGATAAAATAAAATAGCAGTAAACGAAATTGATACAAGTGCATAAATACAGATAAGTAGATGGGTAAAATTACAGTCAAAATGTCAACATTGTAGTACTTATATTGTTTTTTATACAAAGTCAAAATGTGGGGATCGTACCCAAACAATATCGACCAACACAAAGAAAAATACAGATGCTACAACAAAAGAAGTAAGCGCAAACTCTGCACTTGAACAAAAAAAACAGAATGTCTCCAAAATCAACTCCACTACCATCTGAACCTCTCAACGACTCTTTCTACCGCTCCCCTTCCCACCTTTAGTTGGAAGTTTTTTCTTCCCCTCAGAATCCCTGCCAGAGGTAGTGCCGCTGCCTATGATATCAACTATCTCCTCGGTGTCAGCATCTCCTCCTTGGTCTCCAACCTTCTTAGAAGACTCCCCTTTCGCCTTGCGCTTCTAAGATTTACGGCGGCTCTTCGAGGATTTTATCGCTCTAACCTTTTCTTTCTTAACGATGACCGGTTGTTGTTTGTATTTACCGGCTGCTCAGTTTTGACCTCCCGCTTCGATTGCCATAAAGTCACCCTCTAAGTATACAGATGGGTCATCCAAACCATGCAATGCAGCGATCTTCTCAGACTTCGGCCCTGGCTACGAACCGGACACGGACACAGCAATCGGAGCAGCTATGAAGACCAGCATCAAGGTAGTCAAAATAGCGGCGGGTCCGGGCACCGAAGAAATCGACGGATCAACAGGTAAGGAAGACGGGCCTATAAGATCAAAAATGAAAGCATTAAGTTCGTCTTGTTATTGCGGCATGAGTTGAAAGTTCTCAAACTCGGGGGAAACAAGAAGGTTACCTACATCAGAGGAATGGCCAAAAATGTCGATCTCATATTCCCTGCCTTCCCCTTCTTTGATGGTTGCACAATCTTCGGAGAAACTTCGGGCCCTGAACTTGCTAATTGATTGCAAAGCTATCTTGATGATTCGCCAGGTCCAGAAAAAAGGGGCTTCGGCAATGTTTTGGCAATTATGGTCATAGCGACATCGATAGCTTCCTTTTCCTTCTCAATTCGCAGGATCTCTCGGCCCTCTATCAGTGCTTTTTTTGATTCCTTGTTGAGGTAAGCATCCTCCAACTCTCATTCAATATAGATATCCCCGTTATCTCAAAAACTGGTCGGCATTTCCTCCCAAACCACGGCGAGAGTACGTGGGAACTTAGGGCCCAAAATAGCTGAGACTCCTCTGATGCAATAAGGAGTTGACGTAGAATTTTAAGATGGTATCGTCCATCTTCTCCGTCTTCTTTTCAGAAGTATCCTGTAACTTCATATAATTCATCGTATCGGTGGCCTTTTCAACTTCAATACGAGTTTTGTCGGCGCTAAGCTACATAACTCTTTCTTGGAGCAGGGCAATCGTCAAGGATTGATCTGAGATGGTCTTATCACGGTACTTCATGATCTCCTCATATTTCGCAATTATTTTGTTATGCTCCTCGAAAATATTTCCATGATCAACAATAGTCTTCTTTTAGGCTTCAATAATTATGTTGCCAGCTTCGAGCTTCTCTTTCAACTTAACTTTGTCCGCATAGGCCTTCTTAATCTCATCTCGAAAGACGGTCTCTATTTTCGCATGGGCCACTTTCAGCTTTTTGAGCAAGCAGGCGTTATTCTTACTCTCCCAGAGCATCGGGTCCCTCTCTTGTACCAGTTGTTCAATTCTGGCGTCGCGCTCCGCTAACGCCTTCTCGAAGTCGTCCTTCTCCGATTCAAAGGAGAGGATCTCTTGGTAATTATTGCGGTTCGTTTCATCCAACTGCTTGCATAGCTTTTCCCATCCCTTGGCTTGCTCTAAATCGCTTTGAATCGCCTGAAGGCGGGGCATATAGGTCTTTTTGTGGACCGGGCGAAGGTCGCGGTCAAACTTAACTCCCTTTAAAAACCACCCAGGGAGCGTAGCTTCAAGTCCAAGGGAACCAGATGGAAGATTGTAAGTCTGCCTCCTATGAGGGCGTGAGGAACCGGGAGTGGGCACCACATGGGTCGATGGGGCTTGAGACGAAGACGGAGCCTGAACGGAAGAAACCGGAATTCCAGGACCGATAGAAACTGGAGCCGGGGCAAAGGCATGTTGCCCGTAAGGATGAGAACCATGATCAAACTTTGACTTCTTGGATGGTTCCTTTCGATCATCAAGGGTTTTTCTCTTCTCATAGCCACTCTTACACGTCTGACCCCGTTCCCTATCATCCCAATGACACACTTCGGCCTCTAAGTCTTTTCGCCTCCTCCATTCCTTCTCGATCTTGCAAGGCTGATGATGGCTTGCAGACCGTTTTGACCAATGCTGCGAATCAATGAATTGCTTGAGATTTCCATAAAGAAAATGGCCTCCCATGGTACCTGACACGAGGAATAAAAAAAATATTAACAAGAAATAGCCTAAATAATGCGTGGGTAAGTGAATCTGACCCTAATGAAACATGTCTGGGGGGGCCTAAAATGACGTCCCAAACCAGATCGGGAAGCCATTGCGGTAGAAATAGGGTTGATTTCGGGCACAACATGGCCCCGACGAGGAGACATCTTTTCGAATCTGAAATCTTCCCTTATAATTTCATCAATATCCACGTAGACATTGCTCAAATCTTCGAAGTCTACGCCAACATCTTTAATTAGAGAGTCCTGACATTGTTCGGTTATTGATGAAGCATCTTTATTGCGGATCTCTCGGTGAGGCGAATCCAGAAGAACGGGACTCATTCTTGGAGTCTCGTCACATGATTCAGAGTCTCCATCACCAGAACCTGCGTCGAAACCATCATCACTAGAGGAGGAGTCATAACTACTGCTACTCTCAACTTCATCCTCCTCATTTTCTGTTGCTGCTGCAATCTTGCCTCCTTGTTGTTTGAACTCTTCTTCCCCTTCCTCTAGAATAGGGGGCATTCTCGTCGGACAGCCGGCTTAAGTCACGACATCTCTTCTCTTATGAGTTTCTTCAGCTGACTTGCCGGACAAGCCCTCGTATTCTTGAAAAACACCCTTTTCAGAACCATGTGACGAAGAAGTGGAGCGTGTTCGTATTCTGGAACGAGATAGAGACGGAACTTCAACTGCTACAGCGGAACTTCCTGGATGGAACAGCCCATACCGGAGCAAATTTTCATCCGTTGGCAGAAATTTAAACGATCTCTCCCCAGCATCTACGGCCTTCAGGGTATGTAAATTTTGGTAAAGCGTTAAGTCTTTATATGGCCTTGAAATAACTGTAGAAAGCATTTGACTTGTTAGAAACCCCACAGCGACATATTGAAACTCAATAAGTAAAGAAGAGAACTTACCCTCCCCCCCATTGTCCAAAGGCGGTTAAACTCTCGGAGCACCTAACTAAAAAGTACCGAGTCTTGAATTGAGATAAATTGCATTGAAGCCAGAGCACGATCTTGCGATTCCTCTGGGCCTCGATGATGACAAGAGATGTGCACTTGTCTCTCCTTTTATACGAGAGAAAATATCTTAACTCGTTGAAACTTGAAGCATGGTTAAATGTCCGCATAAATAGAACATGCAAGAAAATCAAGATCGCATATCTGTTGGGATGAATTTCGAATGGAGCAATTACCATGTTCGAAAGAGTTTCTCTCAAGAAGTCATTGAAGGGTGATACTGCTCCGTTTAGGCATATATATCGATGGCAAGCAGTGTATCCCGTAGGCGGCATATAGGAAAATTCATTCATCTTCGGAAGGCACACGTTGTCCTCTGGTATGCCGTGTTGCAAGCAAATGTTATGCATAACCTTGGTGGAGATTATGGAGGAAGCTCTCACCAGTGGATTAAGAAGAACTCTGAAATTCGAAGGAGTTCGGTCCACGACTAGACCGATTGGGACTAGTTGACCGTAATCAGCCCACAAAGCAGAAGAGGAAGGTGCGCTAGGCGACAATTCAGCTTCTGAAAGCGCTAGACTTACGGCGGCATAGACGGATACTTCATTCCATATAACAGAACTTGCGCCCAACGCGGTCAGGTATTTCTATCTTTAACTAAAATTTCCCTTACAACACTTGAATTCCGAAGGAATATAGATTACATAGACACGTCGGATTTTTAAGTATATACCGGGACAAGTGCGGTGTGCTATCTATGGGGGTGAGCTCGGTCATATGAACACTATGAATGCTTTATCCCGTGTAGATAGCTTGCTCACAGTAAAGAGTGGAAATGGCTTTTCGTATCATTTTTTGAAAATTTTCCTTCTACACTTACCCATTATCGATCAACGATCGATAATGGATCCGTTGTCCGGAGCGACGCCAAAAACGCTTCCCAGTTCAAGTACACCGAGTGTGCAACAACGAGACCAATCTGAACTCTTCGAAAGGCGATAACAACATGAGCTGCTTGTGAGATGCTATTCTAACAAGTTATTCCTCTCCGAAAGGATCGAAACCAATTCGTGATGCGTCGTGTTTTATCAGCAATGTAACTTGGTACAAGTCAATTTTGATTCTACGGATGAAGACAACAAAATATGTCAGGCATCGGGGTAAGGCCCGAGTGTCGTTCCGTGAAGAACTCAAGACTCAATTTATTATCTTCTTCTATAAAATTGCAATCAACTCGAATTTTCCATGACATTCATCACCAATACAACCCTATCGCCAAATTACTAAACGAATGTCAGAATCAGCATCACCCTCCTCGAATCAATAATCAAAAGGCAAAGATGATTGGAGAAAATGGCGGTCCAGCGACCTAGTGATCCAGAAGTGTAGGGTCGGCTGGGATCCAAGAAACTGGGTTTTGGAAGCTAAGGTTGAAGTCAAAGCGACGTCGATTTTAAAGTTCATCAACGACGAGAGGCTCTAGTGGTAGGTGGTCGGCGACGGTGATAAAGTGGATGGATTTAGGATTTGGTCGAGGTTTGGGTCGATTCCCAAGAAGCAGCTCGGGTCGTGAGAGGATGATAAGTATGGGGGATGGATCGGCTCGAGACAGTTATATAGAAGATTGTACAAAGCAAAACCCCTAAGCCATTGGATCGCTGTGTCCATTGGCTATGGATCGCTAGCGATTCATCGAATTGCGCTCGATCAATTCCGAATTTAGCTGGTGTGATCCACGTGTTGTCTAAAGGCGTTCTTAAAGTTATAGGGTCAAACTTGGTTTGTTATAACAAGCAGCGACAATTCAGGTGAAAACTTAACGAGCAGCTAAATAGCCAAAGTCAAATTCGCGTAGCCTTAACATGACTACCTAAACCTCGCCAAGAAGAAACTGAAAAGCAATTATTTCCAGAGCACGCCTTGTTTTCAATGAAGGCAAAGTCTAGAGGGAAAATGTTATCCGGGTTTTTAACCTAGCAGAATCCAAAGGAAGTCGAAACAGCTTCGTCAAGCCAGAACAGTCCAAGAGCCAACCAAAAACACTAGAGGAACTAACCAAGAAAGATCAAAAAAAAGAAAAGAAAGAGTATATAAAGGTGATGGATCGCTAGCAATTCATCATCTGTTGATCGCTAGCGATCCATAATGTTGGCTCGTAGATCCATGAATCCACTTGCATCATAGTCCAATAGGTATCCCAAGGACAACGGCTAAGTTCGATGGAATTCCAAGCTAGTTAAATCAAGAAGCAAACAATCATCTAGTTCAATCAGTAGTTTAATGCAACCAGTGTGTGATTAAAACAAGGCAACATGCTACAGAATTACATGGGAACACCAACACAAGATAATAGACGTGATCCAAAAGACAAAGTTCAGAAATCCACTAAGTACATGGACTGCTAGCGATCCATGTACTATGGATCGCTGACGATCCATACCTTTTTGCCAAATTGCCATAAACTTCAAAGTAGAGGATGGTGGGAAGCATCTCAAGTAAATCGATCGCTACCAAGCCAAAAGCTATGGATTGCTAGCGATCCATCAAATTAGTTCGGTTCGTCGTGAAACTAACAGTGCACCTTCGTACGGTCATTTGCAAGCATCTGGCAAGAAGGCCTAGCCTAATATCTCTCCAACCTCTATAAACACAATTCTACCTGCAACATAAATGTGACCTTTTGGACTGGCGATTGGAACTCTGCAAAGATTATTCTTCTCTCTTTTCCTCCCACGGAATAGTCATATAGGAGTTCACTGTGATTCTTCAGAGAACTATTGTACTTATGATTTGATCTAACTTTGAAGATTCAATCATATTATAATCCGATTCAACTTGTGACAACAGCCAGTTAATAGAAAGTTATAAAGTGGATGTATGCTTCATTAATAGCCGAACCACTATAAAAATTCTTGTCTCTTTACCATTTCTGTTATTTTTACATTTATTCTCTATATTATTGCTCTGTAAGAACATGACTGGTGCTTTCACACTCAAATCAGGGTGTTGATCCATTTTTTGGGTTAATAGTATAGTTATTCTTCCTCCTAGTTTGGTTTGCAGATCCTAGTTATAGGCTCCAACTTGTTGTCAATGGGTCTAAAGGCTTGAGTTTGATTTTTTGTATAAAATGAGAAAGGAAGTTTAGTGGCATAAGATATTCATAATATCCTTATCATTTCTCCTAAAAAAAATTCCAAATCTAATCCAGTTAAAAGAAAAATTCAAACCTCCTTTGCCTCATATGGTCCGTCCCTCTATGGAAATATTCCACAATGTTGAGCCTAACTAGTATCGCATTTATTAATTATTTATTTATTTATTTCAAGTCACATATTTACTTAAACTAATATATAACATTCAAATATTATTTTAATTAATTATAAGACCCTATTAAACAAGTAAAATTCATTAAATAAACAAATATAACATTTGTACTAATTTTCACTGTCAATTTTAACATTTATAAGTAAATTTGAATAAGTTGAATTCATAAAATTGCTAACGGCACTTTGTGTTAGTTTCTTAATCTGAACTCCATCCTCGATAATATTTAAACAATTCAAAGATCAAAGCTTGTACGGACGTTCCTGAAGTACATTACCGAGTACAAGTTCAATTGCTTACAGATCATTTCGGCGAAATTCAATTTCTAACCTTTATTAAGGTACACTCTAAGTAATGATGTTTTGTGCATGTTTTCTTCTCGTCATTACTGTATCATAAGATCTTTATAGTTTGATCAATGGTCAAAAACTCCAATAGTATTCGTAATTAATTGTGTAGTGCCATTTTAAAACAATTCGTTCAATTAGTAGCATTTATCGACTAATCGATTTACGTTAATTAGAGATTTTGGCTTTAAGTTGATTATCAATTACTGTGATACTAACGCTCTACAATAAAAGAGATGGATCATGTCTTGAGTAGTGTGTCATTTCGAGTAGTTCAACGTTTACCCAACTATAGTTGTAATATGATCATAATTTCATACGATTGACCATAATCAAGGTACGGTATATATACTTAATATCAATAACACTCAAATTTGAAGATTGCTACCTATCGTTACATGAGATGTTATACTTTTGACTCAGTTGTATTTACCTTTAAAAGATTTTTTGAGTTTAACTATGATTGTTTCAAACAGTGATTGTTTCAAATAACCGAAAGTATGTAATCTCTTTGATGTCCATAACTTTTATGAGTACTTCATCGTCCGTCTCATAAAGAGCATTGTGTATACCTATTCACATTATTATCTCAACACAATTTCATTAGAAACCATTTAAAAATGAGTATTTTAAATATTTGATTTAAAACCCATGGTAACTAACATTTTGTTAATTATAGATTAATATTTTTCCTATATATAGTTAATGTGTTTAAATCATTACTTATATAACGACATAACAATACATACAATGGAAAACAAAACCAAAAACAGATTTTATTTTTGAAAAAGACTGTTAAACAAAAATTAAATTATGTAACAAAATAAATAATCACGCTTTAGACACATCCTTAACTCTAGCAAGAAGAAGACTTTAGAAGACAACAACAACTAAACCATTATTCTCAAAAATGTTGGAATCGCTAAAGATGGAACCCAAAACTAAATGACACTTTGGAGGACAGTAAGTTAAAAAAATGGTTTCATCATACAAAATTAAAAATGATTTTTTTCTTATATTTACTTTTAAAAGGAAGAAAAATAGACACAGCAAAGAAGTGGCAAAAAAAATTATTCTCAAGAACAATGAGTTTGCTTTTTAGTCTGAAAGATATTTTTTAGTGTAAACAAAAAAATGATAGTCAAACTATTACTCTATGATTTACACTAAGAAGTGTCTTTTAGACTAAAAACAAACTTTTTGTCGTGAAACTAAATTTTTCTTCAATTTTTTTCTGAGTCTACAAACCCCTTTAAGAAAATATCAAAACTCATTTTCTCCTTTTTTCTTCCCCTAATATTTTCCTAAAGTTCCTTTATCCCCAAAAAAAGGGTTTCATTAGCGGGTTTGGATAAACATGGTGCATAGGGACCTTTACCGGCCTAAAGGACGTCCAAGTAAAATCCATACGGTGAAATTGGAAACCGGGTATCAAAATGTTGTAAAGTTTTCAAAAAAAAAATATTTTGGGGCTTTGAGTTTTGATTTGGAAGAGAAGAAGTAAAGAGGGAAGAAGTGAACAATAAGTCCCACATGCTAGAAAATTATACAATATATATGTATAAATATAGCTTTCTCTTGTGGATGTTGGGGCCTTGGGACTCCCACATGTTCGCTTTGTTGTGAGGAGAGAAGTCATGCAACACCACACGCGCGCCGGCGCCGTCCTTCCGTCCAACCGAACTGAATCGGGCCGGGTCGGGTTCGGGCACGGGTACGAGTACGGGTTTCGGGTTCGGATCCGAAAATATTTTGGATCATATGCGAACAGTAACGGGTAAAATTTCATCTCGTTAAGGACCCAGAACCGAATTTCAGAATTTGAATAAAGGGCGGGAATTTTGTAACGTTTTTCTGAACGTTGCAAATGAATGGACGCGACGTTTAAATGTTGAATGGATATAGTCGTTCGTAACAGATGATGCTTGGCGAATAGACACCTCTCCACCACTATAAATAGTGACGCCCAGAAAACGTTAGAAATAATTCTGAATCTTCTTCTTCTTCAAAGAGCAGACTTGCGACGCCAGAAAGTGCTTCTAAAAGCTACGCCACCATTGCTTTGTTTTGTGACGCCTCCAAGGTGTTGCAAATTCAGAAACCGTCGCAGAATTGCTCTCTTCTTCCTCTCCGTTCTATTCTATACAAATTGCATCATCAGAAACCGTTACTAAAGTGTTCTTAGTCGAATCAAAAGCATATAAACTTTGAATCCGATTACGCTGTTATAGGGCTTCATTAAATCCTGAAAGTCGATAGTTCGATAACTCATTTGTACCTGATTGGTTGAACTATTGTCTGAAAGAATCTATTCCGTAGATCCTTGAAGTCGGGAATACAGCATTATCTTCATCGCAATTGCCATCAAATTCGTCTTGAACCGCAAAATCCTTAACAAATTTTCAGATAATAGTTTTTCAATCATGGAAGATTCGAGCGCTCTGCAAGTTATGAATCAGCATCTAACTCGATTGGAGCATTTTGATGGCGATAATTTCACTCGTTGTCAAGAGACGATGAAACTTTTCCTGGTCACCGTCAAGTTGTTCTACATTTTGGAAGATGACTTGGAAGAAATCTCGGAGGAAACTGATAAAGATGATGCTACTCTAAAGGCTAAACGTGCAAAGCGCAAAGAGGATGATTTTCAATGCAGAGTCTATATTCTGAATGCGCTATCTACCCCAGTCTACAATGCTCATAGGACCTTGGAAACAACGAAGGCACTCTTGACTGCCCTGTAGAATAAGTACCGCATATCCGAGGCAAGTAATAAAAAGTTTCTTATTTCTAATTTTATGGATTTCAAAATGGTCACCAATAAATCCATAATCGGACAAGTAAGCGAAATTCTACTGTTGGTGAATCAACTTAAAGATGCTGGAATTGATCTTCTTGAATCTTTTGTTGTTGGAGTTATAATTTCTAGACTTCCGCATAGTTGGAATGATTATAAGAAAAAGATGAAGCATGCAGAAACGGATTATAATTTAGACGGTTTACAACGTCATTTTCGTATTGAAGAAGACTCTCGCAAACGCGATCTAAATGATAATCCGCAAACTGAGACCCATTCTAAGGCAAATAATGTTGAAATTACTGATAAGTTAAAGCCCAATAATGAGACACAGTTTAAGAAGAAAAATCATTTCAAAACCAACAACAAAAAGAAAGGTGCTTGTTATTTTTGTAACAATCCCGGCCACTATGCCCGAGCTGCCGTCTGCGGAAGAAACAACAAAAAGTGAATGTGGTTGAAGACTCGCTTATGGCTGTAGTGCAAGAGCCGAACTCCGTTAGCGGCAATGATAATGATTGGTGGTTCTATACTGGAGCAACCATTCACATTTGCAAAGACCATAATCTCTTCAAGAGTTACGAAGAAAATAAAGGAGAAGCCGACGAAGTTACTGGAGCAAATAAGGTTCTAAGCAAAGTTCTGGGAAAAGGCACTATAGAACTTCCTTTCACCTCTGGAAAAGTTCTTACATTAGTCAATGTATTTTATGTACCTGATATGTGTAAGAATTTAGTCTCTGGATACCTTCTTAACAAAGGAGGATTCAAGATGGTGTGTGAGTATGATAAGCTAGTGTTGTCTAAGAATAGTAGATTTATTGGACAGGAATACTCTCGTAATATCATGATTAAGTTGAATCTAATAAAGAAATCTTCTGTTTATATTATTGATTCTATTAATTTATGGCATGGTAGATTAGGACATGTTAATTATAATTCCATTAGAAATATGCATAAATTAGGATTAATTTTTTATTGTGATTTTGATACCATATCTAAATGTGAAATCTGTGTTCAAGCAAAAATACACCGAAAATCCTTTAAATCCGTAGAAAGGAAAACTGGTTTGCTTGATTTGGTATATAATGATATGGGTGACTTAAAAAGTCATATCACCTATGGTGGTAACCAATACTATATAACATTCATTGATGATTATACTAGATATGCATATGTATATCTAATGAAAACTAAAGATGAGGCTTTTGATAAATTCAGAATTTACAAAGCAGAGGTCTAAACACAATTAGGAGTTAAAATTAAAATATTACATTCAGATCGTGGTGGTGAATATTTCTCAAATGAATTCACATTGTTTTGTAAACAATAAGGTATAGTTCACCAATGTATTGCCCCATATACACCACAACAAAATGGTGTTGCTGAAAGAAAGAATAGAACTTTAGTAGAAATGGTTAATGTCATGCTCATAAGTTTTAATTTACCTTATAACTTATGGGATGATGCTATGTTATCTGCATGTTATGTTTTAAATAGAGTACTACTTAAAAAGAATAATATTTCCCCTTATGAATTATGGTTTAAAAGGAAACCTAACCTAACTAGACTTAAAGTTTGAGGTTGTTTAGCATATGTTAGAAAACCAGACTCTAAATGACCAAAGTTAGGAAATAGAGCATTTAAACGTGTTTTCATAGGATATTCACTTAATAATATAACTTATAGATTTCTTATTCTTGACATCTAGAAGTTATAGAATCTGTAGATGTACAATTTTTTGAAAATCAAACTGTTGAGATCCCATTGAGATCATCTAGTTCAGAACCTAATATGACTAATGATATCAATGACGATGATTATGCTCCTGCTCAAACCAGCAAGGAAGTGTCAGTACCAAATAATAGTACTGAACAACGGAGAAGTAAAAGAACGAGAATAGAGAAGGACTGTGGTCCTAACTTCATTACATATCTTGTAGAAGGAAGTAAGGACGAAGTCCTTAATATGACTAAATATGTAATGAACGTCGATGAAGATCCCAAAACTTATTCTGAGTCTATGAGTTTCAGAGATTCCAATTTCTGGGAAGAAACTATCAATGATAAAATGAATTCCATAATGTTAAACCAAACTTGGATTTTAACTGATTTACCTCCTGGTGCTAAACCTATAGGATGTAAATGGATATTCAAGAAAAAGTTGAATACAAATGGATCCATTGATAAGTTTAAAGCCAGATTAGTTGCTAAGGAACATAAGCAAAGACATGGAGTAGATTTCTTTGATACATATGCTCCATTTGCTCGCATATCTTGTATACGCTGTTTAATTGCACTTGCATCAATTCATAAATTAGTCATACATCAAATGGATGTAAAGACTGTTTTTCTAAAAGAAGATTTAGAAGAAGAGATATATATGGAACAACCTGAAGGTTTCCAAACCCCAGACCAAGAAAAGAAAGTTTGCAAATTAGTGAAATCTCTTTATGGTCTGAAGCAAGCTCCCATGCAATGGCATGAGAAATTTGATAAAGTTACACTGTCATATGGATTCTTAATGATGCTGATAAATGTATTTATAGAAAACGGATAACAATGGTAGTGTTATAATATGTTTATACGTTGATGACATGCTAATATTTGGTTCCAATATATCCCGTGTAAATAAAACTAAAAAGTTTCTGTCTAAATTCGATATGAAAGATCTAGAAGAGGCTGATGTAATTTTAGGAATTAAAATTGTTAGGAAAGATAGAGAGTTATTACTAACTCAATCTCATTTCATAGAGAAATTTCTACAAAAGTATGGTCATTACGATTATAAACCAGCACCAACTCCTTTAGATCCCAGTATTAAATTAGAAAAGAACACAGGACGTACTATCTCTCAACTGGAGTATTTAAGTGTTATTGGGAGTCTTATGTATGATATGCATTGCACTAGATCAGACATCGCGCATACTATAAGTGTATTGGTTTCGAACATTGGAAAGTCATTTCCAAAGTTTTAGCTTATTTGAAAGGAACCATTGAATATGGTTTATCTTATAAGGGATATCCTGCTGTAATAGAAGGATATAGTGATGCAACCTGAAATAATGTAGAATCCAAATCCAAGTCTACGACTGGATGGATCTTTACATCAGAAGCGCTGCTGTGTCTTGGGCTTACAAGAAGCAGACCTGTATTTCTGACTCAACAATGTTGTCAGAATTGATTGCATTAGCAGATGCATGTAAAGAAGCAGAATGGCTTAGAAATTTATTAATGGAAATCCCTTTATGGAAGAAGTCATCTCCAGCAATCTTGATTAACTGTGATAATCAAGCAACGATATACAATGTGTCTAATAAGACATATAATGGAAAGTCTAGACATGTGAGTCTAAGGCATCAAATGGTGAGATAGTTACTCAAAAGAGGAGTTATAACTGTTGACTACATAGACACGAGGAAAAACTTGGCTGACCCACTAACAAAGAGTCTTTCAAAAGCAATGGTTTCTATACAGTCACAAGAAATGAGACTAAGGTCTGTGAATGAAGGTTGATCATCCTTAACAGAAACCCAACTTATGTCTTGAAAAGGATAGACAAAGTTCAATGGGTACCAACAAGTTAAGTGAATGATTATGGAACACTAAATCGATAATCTCATAATATTTAGTGTTGGATTCTGCAAGAACAAAGAACGGATATATATCCTTAATAAGTCTAGAAACCATAAAAGGTGTATCGTAGAAACACTTAAGAGACTTATCTATATGAGTATAGAAATCAGGTTGTTTCCTAGGAAAGTAAGACCGCTTTCCAAGTAGACTCATGAACCAGGATTTAAGCACATGGTCATTAACGCGCTGAGCAATACAGAACACTTCACCTAAGGAAATCAACATGTGTGATTGTTCCGGTTTTACCATTAGGGATACTTGGTTCAAGATTCGTTCACCATAGAATCTCGATAAGGCTTTGAATGATTTACACTAAGTAAAGGTTTAAATCTAAAAGATACCTTCTATTTATGTGTTGGTTTTCACGATGATGCAAAACTGGATTCTAGAACTACGTAGGCTTGATCCCACTTGAGTATGTAGGAAATCACTCTAGTGATTCAGCCATCCTATTTATTTATTTTGAAAATTGGGGGAGATTGTTGTAAAATTTTCAAAAAAAAATTGTTTTGGGGCTTTGGGTTTTGATTTGGAAGAGAAGAAGAAAAGAGGGAAGAAGAGAACAATGAGTCCTACATGCTAGAAAATTATACAATATATGTGGATGTTGGGGCCTTGAGGCTCCCACATGTTTACTTTGTTGTGAGGAGAGAAGTCATGCAACACCACACGCGTGTCGCCGCCGTCCGTCCGATCGAACCGGGCCGGGTCGGGTTCAGGCATGGGTTCAGATCTGAAAATATTTTCGGATCATATGCGAACAGTAACGGGCCAAATTTCAGCCCGTTAAGGACCCAGAACCGAATTTATGAATTTGAATAAAGGGCGGGAATTTTGTAACGTTTTTCTGAACGTTGCAAATGAATAGACGCGACGTTTAAATGTTGAATGGATATAGTCGTTCGTAACAGTTGTGAACCGTTGCAAACGGTTGTAACGTTTGACGAATAGACACATCTCCACCACTATAAATAGTGACGCCCAAAAAACGTTAGAAATGATTCTGAATCTTCTTCTTCTTCAGAGAGCAGATTTGCTACCCCAGAAAGTGTTGCTAAACGCTGCGCCACCATTGCTCTGTTTTGTGACGCCTCCAAGGTGTTGCAAATTCAAAAACCGTCCCATAATTGCTCTCTTCTTCCTCTCCGTTCTATTATATACAAATTGCATCATCAGAAACCGTTACTAAAATGTTCTTGGTCAGATCAAAGCCGTACAAACTTTGAATCCGATTACGTTGTTATATGACTTCATTGAATCCTGAAAGTCGATAGATCGATAACCCGTTTGTACCTAGTGATTTGAACTATTATTTGAAAGAATCAATTCCGCATATCCTTAAAGTCGAAAGTACAACATTGTCTTCATCGCAATTGCCATCAAATACGCCTCGAACCGCAAAATCTCCAACACAAAACGCAGATGCAAGATTAAATACAAGCATATGGAAAGAAAGGAGGAAAAAAGTAACAAGTGGAATCAAGAGTAAAACATGTAAAAGAGAAAAGATATACAGAAGAATAATCTCATTATGTCCACTTTCAATTCAACACACAAAGTGGTAAAAAAAAGAATAATTAACCCAACAATTTATCAACCAGAGTCAATCTCAGAAAAGCAACACAAAAACTGAACCGTACACAGCCCCAACAACCAAAATCAACGAAGAAGAAGCAGACAAAACGGAATCGGAAGGTTGAGCAGCAGGAGGGGTCACATTAACAGGCTTGATAATCCCAGAAGGCAACGGCGGTTCGACCACATCAGCAGGGTCAAGCACTGGATAAGGAGATAAAGCAGGCACCGCTGTAGGAGGTACAGCACTCAAAAGGCCCCCTACCTGAACCGGAGACATGTATAACGGTGCATCATCCTTCAAATTCAAACATGAGTTCTTCCGGTACCTCGTAGCTGTACCTGGAAAATCCGTAACTATCCCATCTACCCCAACCCCTTGAAAGTACGTGTTGATCTCCACCGTTGGATCGGCGAAGAAGTCCCAAGGCTGCGATATGAACTCGTTCCTAAGCACATACACGAATACGGTGAATCCAGCTTTGTGTAACGTGGATACAAGATCCGTTTGCGTGGTTATGAACGCCTTGCTCGTAGGGAAAATCGATTTTTTCTCTACTGCAATGTGAGTTGCGAACTTCTTGATGTCAGACAAGGATGATGGATCGGCATTGCTGATGGTTTCGTCGACGTTGTACACGAGTTTGTAATTCGTTTGCTGCTTGAACTTGTTGAGGACCGAGCTGTTTGTCGATTGGATCATCACGTCCTGCGTTTTTTGATTGCTGAATCCAGCTTCTTTTAATGCTTTTATCACGCCGTCTGTGATGCTCGCTCCTAAATTCTCTGCAAGATATGCAGCGTTCTGCAAACAAAAACGTTCGGTAAAATGTGACAGGGTTGATAACAATATTATATTTTGAAAATAACCGGTATGTTTTTCCTCACTTCAATGGTTATCAAGATCCCAGAAACAGGGTTTGCCTTTGCCTTTGCATATGTTAGAAAATCAGAGAGTTTCATGAAGCTACCAGCATTCTTATATTTTGGGTTACGGTCCAGTCTGTATTCCGGAAATGGGGTTGCAATTTTAGCTGTAATAGAAGCAATATGACACCACTGTTAATTGCAAGGTCTTAAGCAAATATAGCACCGTTATTGATTGCAAGGGTTACTCGTAAGTTGCAACAAGTTCAAACTCTGCACCACTCAATTCCCAACTTGTAGCTATATACATACGTACGTATACATGTACATATGTATATGCATATGTACAAATCTACATGTTTTGATAACAGAGGATATAAACATCTATATATTAGACATGTGAAAACTTACGTTTTAGGTTCTTTTGAATATCATCCCAGCTTAAATTGAAAGTGAAAATACCAGGAGTAGGCTGGAGTTCGGGAATAATAGTAGTTTTGGTAGAAAAGGGTGATGTTACAACATTAGTAGTGTCCATAAGATTAATAGAACTCATGCATACAAGTGTGCCATCTTTAGTTATTTGAACAGGACAATCGATAATATCTGCACCATCATCAACTGCTTGCTTATAAGCTAAATCGGTGCAATCTGGGTAAATCCCAGAAGCGCCATTGTGTGTTATTACCAAAGGCTTTCCTGAATAGACATAACAAAATAATTTTATGTAACGTAAGTTTGAAAATTGAACATTAGTTGTATATGGGCCTTTAACAAGAGATGGTGACAAACCTTGGTCAGAGCTGTTTTTATTTAAATGAGAAAAACAACCTGCAGCAATGTCAAAAATAGATCAAGAAACTAGTGAGAAATAAGAGAGTAAGAAAGCAAAATCAAAGAACTTATTAAATCATAAATGCTTCGACATAAGTTTTTGAGACTACGATTGTGATATACACATATACCAGAATTTAAAATGACATGTAAAAAAGGCTACATAATCACTGATGTGTAATATCATGTACATTGTCATCGTAGGACATAGCAACACACATGTAAATAAAGAAGAACAAGTAACATACTCATGATATTTTGTGTATGCAAAAAGAGGCAAAGTTCTTAAACCAGATGTTTATTTATAGTTCAAATTCGATTATATATAATAGCAAAGAAAGCATCACCTATGGCCTCTGATGGAGTTATAGGAAAATCTGTGACCACGCCATCAACAGCAAAGTCTCCGTTATCAATAAAATTGAGATATTCAGATATTGGATCATAGCTATAATTATAGCTAAATACAACATCGTTTGCAAAATCTGCAGCAAAAATTTCAAGTCCAGCCTTATGTGCATCCGTTACGACAGAGGTATGCGGCAATAAATAATTATCAGGGGTTACTGGCCATATGTAATTCTTTGGAACAACGATTCCTGATGCAAAAGTCTTGATAAAGGTAAGATTCTTTAGAAGTGAGCCATATGCTTGATTTGTAGAAGGTTCAGTAATGTCTTGCCCAAGAAATCGGAATATGATTTTTGTCTTACTTCCCAATCTTGTTCCTAAACTTCTAAGGAAATTCACTTCGGGTGATGATACGTAATCCACAACTACTCTTTTTGACACAGAAATTAGATAGCTTCGCATGCTTAAATTATGTTGTCTGTAAAATATATCATGCTGCATGATAGAAGACAGTACACAAATTACATAAGTTAAGCTTGTAGGAATGAGGGATTTAAGCGTGTGTATCTGTGTTCTTGTCAAAGACAACAAAGTGAAAAGTTCTTTGGAGTGTGACTACTAAATCCAAATGAATTGGACCCAAGATCCCAAACAACAATTAGCCATTCTAAATATACCCATATATATTTTTTGCATACCTGAATGTTCAACCAAAGCGGAGCCGTTTTAATTATACTCTTGACATCTTCAACAAGAAGTATTTGGAGCAAGTTACCATCAAATTCATTAGACCGAGACAGTTCTGAGCGGATAACTGTTTGTTCATATACAATCATTAGTATAGTAATTCAGAATTGAATAATGTGAATTGGCATGTTATGATGATTTGGAATTTGGAAATTTGGTACGCATTCAACAGTTCTAATATTAAAGAAAAAAATCCTTAAAAAATATGAATTTGTGTATTTTAAAAAGTAAAGCTAAAAATCATAGATTAGATTACATCACACACAAAAATTAACTCCAACCTCTGTAGAACAATTCAAACCATACAAAAGATCCATATGTCAAATATGTTAGTTTGTCACGATCACTGACGTATTAAATTAAACACTTACGCCCGGCAACATATAAACTCATTCTTCTCAACATGCACAAATGCCATAATCTAAAAATAAACCATTCTATCTTGGATATCCAAGTCAATGATATTGCTCATATAAACTGAATAAGGATATTAGCTAAGCATCATAGCTAAACATACCAGCGACTGGTGCCAAAGTACTTAAGTCGAAATCAACAGAGAACCATCCAGTCGTATTGACGCCGTCGACATTATAGGTATTTTGCCCATCAGGTATAATTGACTGGATGTTTGTACTGTTATTTAACAACATGGTTGGCAGACAAATCCCAGCACCATCTTTGGTTAATTGGACATCGCACAAAGAAATCGCATCTGGCAAACTGACCGTAGATGTAATCTCATAAGCCATACTACTCGAGTCTGGAAATAACCCGGAAAATCCTCCTCTAGCCACCACTTTAGGCGCATCACCTTAACAAATACATAAAAGTTCACCAACTATTAGTAATTTTGATTATTTGATTTCCATAACTAACCTTTTAATTCCCATAATTATCATTTTCTTTCCCTATTCACGTTTATAGGCACTATATTCGGTAAGAAAACTGTAAATCAAGAGCAGCCAACTAAGTACTTGGCATAACGGCTTTTTTTAATTTGACACAATAGAATCATTCATGTTTATTACTGAAGGTCATAATGCAAAAAAACTACCAGAGTGGAAAAAGTTCGAGAAACCAAATTAAATACTAAATCCCACCCATTTACACTAGAATAACCTAATTACTTACATACACGAATTCGGTAATTTCGTTATTACGAAATCATAAATCAAGAGCTACGAAATTACACGACCACATTTACACTCAACACCATAAGAAGAAGAAGAAGAAGAAGAATGAGGTAAGCTAGCTTACCATTCAATGTGAGCCATGGCGATTTAGCTTTCTGAGCGGTGACTACACCGACGAAAAATGCAGCGAAAATCAGCAACAACCTACTCATAGCCATCATCACCAACCACGAATTCGAGCTCTAAAACACTGACGAAAATGAATGAGATTCGAGAAATTGGGTTCTTTTAAGAGAGAGAAAGAGTTGGTAGGGACTAATATTGAAGTCCAGCTATTTATCATTACTAATCCCATCTGTATGCTCAACATTTTCTGTGTATTTACAGAGCGGTAAAGTTATCCGCGGAAAACGGGATATGATATTGTATTCGTTGACGGACCGGATTGGGTAGAAACGTCTGAAGCGTGTGGGGCCAGAGTGGATGGTGAAAAGATGGGTGATTTATCCGGTGAGATTAAGAATGTGGATTTTGTGTTGGTCGCATGTGCTGGTTGGATAGCCCTAGCTGGAACGGGACGCTGCCTCTTCGTTGTTGTATTTGTTTGGATTGTTGCGTTCTGTAAATTTTCCTTTTTTGTTTTCAGGTTCTATTTTCAGGGATGATATTTTAGATATTGATTTGTGTATTTACCCAACAAAATAATAATTATCAATATTTCTAACTTAGGGTGCATTCAGAGAAACCGCTTAAGCGGCAATATTTACATCGAATGTAAAAAGTTTACGTAATTATGCAATTATGCAAGTCTAATCGTTCAGTCTTACTTTTTTTCCAAAAGAACATCGAAAATAAATATTTATACTTAGACATAAACTCTTTACGTCCAACGTGAACGTCATCTGTTGGCCTACAAATTAATCGTCGCTCGTTCATTTTTCGTGCAATCATAAATCAAAACTTTACAATGGCATATTCATCTGAGTCCTTCGTTTCAGAAAACCAATTTATCAAGAGTGCAAAAAATACATGGATATCTATGAGGATCATTTTTCTTCATCAGCCAAAAGTAGAAACCAAGAAATAAACTTGGATATTTGCGATCCATTAGTTTTTTTGTTTAATAAGAAAGGTTTAACAGTACTAAATCTATGATTCACTGAGATAATTAGGTGCAGATTTACAAATCATTGCAATAAAATTTTGACTGACTATAAAAAATTAGCTTTAGGTGTCTCACGGTTCTCTTTTATAAATTACGTATGTTAGGAACTGGAGATAGTGGTTTGATGACAACAAACTTCGTAACTTATTTTATTATAACTTATATACTAACACTATTGTGTAGCAGGATATATATAAGGCAGGTACTATTATTGAAGACTGTACAATATAAAGAGCAAGAATGAAGAAATCAAGTTTAAAGACTCATGAGTATGAAGATCAAGATTTCAAGATAAGTGTCTAGTTTTGTTAAAACTTTATAATAGCATGGAAAACTTCATTTCAAATTTCATTTGGAATGGAACTCAATTCTACCTTCTTAGTAGCCTACAAACCCACGATAAGTAGCTTACAAACCTACGACAACAAGTGGCTTACAAACCTACGAACATCCTGATTTTGTATAAGTTCTCGAGTCCTGATGTGATGAAATACTCTGTAGGAAGAAGCTTGCAAAACTACTTCAAAATGTCTTTTAAAATAATTTTCAAAACTACTTTTCAAAATATTTTAGCCTTAAAAATTATCTTTTTAGATGATTTTCAAAAAGATGTTTTAGTCTTAAAATATTCTTTGTTTTTGTTTTTAAATAAACTTTTGTTTTAAACTTCATTTGTTTTTAAAAATATCTTCTGATTTTTAGTTATTCTTTATAATATATATATACACACACACACACACACTTGAGATTTAAAACAAATTTATATATACATTCTAAAAATATATTTTTCTACTCTTCTTTATTTTAAAACATAGGAAAATTAGTTTATTTTACTCCAGAATCATTTTATCTTGTTTTCCTTTCAATACCATTTTCAAAAAAAAATTGTTTTTAACTAAGGGATGACTACATCATGGGATACCCCATGTCGACATGGTGACCTTTAAATTCAAAGGTTTTAATTTTCAAAAGAAGTGTAATTCGTTTAAATCTCTTCACGAATGGTTATGACCGTTACTGGTCTATAAATAGCCTTCACAAACGAATTTTTTAGCTACCCATTTTCTTATTTTCTTCACACTTTTCCACAAATTCATATTCTAAAATTTTCATATTTTTAAGATTATGCCGAAATTCTACCGAATTCTCAAGTGAATCAAATTAAAATCTCATTCTTGTTTGATTCTCTGCCCTCTCTCGAAGATCAAAATGTTATTCAGAGTTATAGGATCAGTTTGTAATCAAAAGTTTATCGAGTCTCTCCATAAGGTGTGATTGTGCTTGGAAATCAATTGGGTGATTTTGTGTCCCGTAAATCAAGAGAATTTGCCTCGGACTCCAAGACAGGAGGGTACCTCAAGGCCTTTATAAATTGAGGATTATAATCTCGACATTGGTATAATGAAAATCTGTACGAGGCGTTTGCCTTGGTGTAGGACTATATGTAGGGTAACTCCGAATCAGTATAAAATCAAGTGTGTTCTTTCCTTTTACTGCTTTTTATTTACTTTCTGCTTCTGTGTTTGATTCTGTGATTGTTCTATGATTAAGCTCTGCATTTGTTTATATCATAATTTTTAAATTAGTCCATATAAGTCTTAGAATCCATTAAACACTATTCACCCATCCCCCCTCTAGTGTTAAATTAGGCTTAAGATCCTTAATCCGTTCCCTTTCAACATCTCTATTTTCAAAGAAAAATATGAAATTCAAAGAGGTATTTGGATAATTTTACTAACATTAACACATGCTTTTAGGAAGTATGTCCATAACCCATAATCGCCGCAATACACCTCGTAAAGTCTACTTTTAAATTCGAAAGCGGGAGAAGTAAAACAAATTTTAAAAAGAAAATTGTAGAAAGTAGTTTCTAAAGGAAGGAATATAAAACAAATAAGTTTAGAAATAAGGGATTTGTTCCTATTTTCCACATCATTACATACCATTTTAGAATATCATAGGGAGTTAGGGATCCAGGTAGAGGGAACACTAGAACACTCCTTCATGTTTGCTACCTAAAGAAGGGTCTCCATCGTTGCTAAGCATCGTTCCTCGAAAGACCCATTTTAAACTTTATTAAACAATCTAATAACCTGTCATATATTTCATAGTGCATGAATAAAATATAGATAACATAGATAAAACGAGACAATGATATGATGAAAATAAAGTACTCATAAATAAATTCCAAATAACACGATATGGAATCTCCCAATAAAGCCCTCATAAATAAACTCCAAATAGCACATTACATAATCCTCTAAATGACTGTACGGTAAATAAATGATTCAATATATATCAGATGAACAAATGGCTACATAAAACAACCATCTCATGTGATATAAATAAGTGTTGATTATTCAAAACACAACGCAGTAGATTACGTGTAGTAATGCTATAATAGAATAGCTAAGTTGTATCCTGCTCATCTCTATCGATCAGTTACCATGCGTATGGTCACACCAACGCGTCTCTCGGAAGCTATAAAAAATAACGACACAAATAACTTTGAATTAGATAGCGTTTGATGTGAATGACTCATTTACCCAAAATAATATATGTGCGCGCGAATGTTCCTGTAGGAAAGGTCATGAAACAAACCTACTTCATTATGCTTATATCATTCTCTTACACAAATAAGCATTTGCACATAAACTCAATGTAACAACCCACCATCTACGACGTCCCCACGGACGTAAAAAAGTGGCACTGACGTCGCGTACGTCGTCGACGGCGGATTATTTCTACATAAAATATAAAACAGAGCACAAAGCTATTTATAATATTATACACTTTCTAAAACTTACAGTAGAAAAAATAAAATATAATAATAAATAATATAATCCTGAACAAAGAAAACAATGTTATGTCAAACAAATTGCAACTACAACATCTCTTTATAATAGTTACAGAAATAATCCAATGTCTAGAGATAAAATAGTAGATAGCAAGATAAATAAATGCATGTCTATGTTGCATAATCACGTCTTCAAGTCACCACCAATCCTCTCTAACGATCTATCAGAGTATAACTTAAAAAGAAGAAAATGATAGAAGGGAACAAACATAGTTTGGGACTGAAACACATCAAAAAAGTGTATGATACTAATAAGCGCGTAAAACAACGCTTATTCTCAAAAATCATACGTTAACCTTTGTCACATACACTGAACAAGTCAGCTAAACATAATGTAATAATCTAGTGAAATCATATACTAAGGTATTACTAAAATATATTCCATGCCTAACAACATGCCCACTATCAACCCTAAAGTCTCAGTCTGCTATTGTCAATCATATACTAAGGACTCGGCTCCTTTAACTGTGTCATGATGCCAAATCGAATACAACTTGGCTCCTCGAACTACTGTACATTAAGGACTCAACTTGCCAGACTATCATATATTGAGAACGTAGCTCCTCAAATTATCGTATATCGTGGACTCGGCTCCTTAGAGTATCGTAAATTGAGGACTCTTGGACTATCGTATATCAGGCCTTGACACCTCGGACTATTGTATATTGAGGTTAAGTTCATGCTAGTCATTCGCTTAATGGTCTACAACACTATTGGGATCAAGCCCAGAGCTCATCGTTGTTCCGCCTTTATGAAGCTACTGAATCAAGCCTCAATCCATAAGCGCAAAACTATATACGAACTTGTCTAACTAGGACAATTTTCTTAAATATCTCAAAACACAACAAACAACATGCAAAACGTTCCTCTTCTCGCCACGGTCATAATGTCGTAAATCGCACGTGGAATGAAGGTCGTATACAATATTTATAAGCATTTAAAGATAAACTATTTCTTAGATGATACTTAATTATTAATTAGTAATTAAGTATCATATATATAGTATGCGTGCATTTCCATTTGTATGCGTCTTCAGTTGTAGGAAGCTCTTGAGCCCATCTTCTCCTCGTCACGACGATCCTTTATTTCCATTATCACTCTACGTGCCGCCGGCCTCCATTGTTGCATCCAACTTTGGAGCCGAGATCGCCATGCCCTATGCTTCTTGTTGACCCCAACCTTGTCAACTCCAACCATCCCTGTCAGAATCATGCCATTTTCGGCTAACTTACTCTAATCTATGTATATCGACGACCAACATGAGGGCATGCTCAACCTCCTCTACACATTTATACTTCCTGGTCATTACATCGTAATTGTTTTACCGTCGGATTGAAATAGACGATCCACGTTTATCGAACTTCTAGCGCATTTTTTGGTCAATCAAAACACACAATCGACAAATGAACACTACTAGTGGATCCGTGTCGTTGAGACTACAATTTGGGACTATAAAATGTCAAATTTGTAACACTTTTGTATTTTTCACTTTTTAATTATAGAGTGATTAACTTCGACCAAATACAATTGATAAAATCGATTTTTTAATCATCTAGTCATGGCATACTATACTTTAACCATGTTTATAAAAAAAACCACTTTTAATTATTAGTTACATCATTCAAAATGTGATTTACGACCATAAGGATGAATTACTATATCTTACTAATATATACCAAAATGGGATGAATCCCACTCACCGATTAGTCATGCATTTCTCTCCAATCCTCCTTCTTGCTTTCCGTAAATTCATTACCTTCAAAACTCAAATTTCTCGATAGCATTGTTTTATTTGTATAGCTTTCTCTATGTTTGGATTTGTGTGGTAAATTTGGGATTGATTTAGGGACCAAGGCTTCATAAGCGGAGGAAAGAAATTTAAAGCAAAATAAACATGGTTAATGATCTATTAATAGGTTGAAAATAATGATATCTAAGCTGAATTTTGTAATTAACGTATTATGAAAATGCCATTAGGCTTGACTTTTCTTAATTTCTAGCTCTTTTAACAAAAACAGCAAGCTAAATTATTTTATGACCGTAAACAACATTTCGGACGCAATGGGATGGGTCTCGAAGCCTAATTCCAACTCTTATAGAAATCTGCTATTTTTCCTTTATGTAATATTAATTATGGTTTTACCCTTTCAATTTAATTACGTAAAATTATAGAGTGTTACATCCTTCTCTTGTTGAAAGAATTTCATCTTCGAAATTCCAAGAGACGGACAGTGCAACTAGTCTTACAAGGTACAAACATACAAAATAAACATTGCTACATCCATCTAGCGTTTATCATACAGAACAAGCAAAAACACAATCAAGAGCATATAATACGTGCAATGGATAAACATAGAACGACATGGTGTTGGAGGAGTGTAAATACAACTAAATAAACCTTTTGTAAGAATTCACATGCAGCGACAACAAAAAAAATATATGCAAACATCCTAATATATGCAAGTAAACACAAACACATATATGCACGTCCATGCATTCATATGCAACATCCATATCAAAGTGCAAGTAAATAACCATGTCAATAAACATAA
This sequence comes from Allium cepa, assembly GCA_030765085.1. Classification (NCBI taxonomy): domain Eukaryota; kingdom Viridiplantae; phylum Streptophyta; class Magnoliopsida; order Asparagales; family Amaryllidaceae; genus Allium; species Allium cepa. The sequence continues at coordinate 418,441,037 of CM060939.1, forward strand.
TCAATAGACGCATATATAAAGAAATAGTAAATAACATATTGTTATCTGACATCTTAACCCGGCTAATCATGCAAAGGATAGGATAATGGTAATTAATACCATCGTGGGACGACCTCATATAGCAAACATGAGTTAGGCTGAGATGGAAAGGTATGCTAAATCATTGAAAAATAGAGATGGCTTTGTAATATGCCATAGGCAAGGAACATGTGGCCAAATCCCTTATCAAGAGCAGGTCAAGATAACTTTTTATCGATAGTGATTTACATGGGAAACAATATCCACACATAGACCCTATGGTAATAACAGCGGTGCTTGGACCAATAGAGGTACATCGGATTCTGGAAGGTAGTGAAAGCTCGGATAACATTCCATTTAAAGATGCATTTGACAAAACGGGTTAGTCCACGAAAGATGTGATCCCATGTATACAAATAACTACATGGCTTTACCAGAGAAGGCAAGATGCCCTTAAGGAAGTTATATATTTTTTTAAGCTAGGGAACCGTCCCTGATTAGCCATATGAAAGAAAACTTGTATTTTGTTGGATGGTTTCTTAGCATACGATGCCTTCCTAGGCCAACCTACCTTATCAAACTTCCATTTAGTTGAACCCGATAGTGTTTAACTATGAAATTTCCTACAGCTCCTGGAGTGGGGGAAGTAGAGGGAAACCAAGATATTGTAAGGGATGTTATGTAGTGGAGTTCTGTAAGAACAAACTTCTGGACAAAGGAAATAATGTAGGGGGTCACCCCTGCACTAAAATAAATCGCAAGCAATTAAAGGAGGGCCCCCATTTGTGTTTGCAATTAATCCTTTTAATGAACTTGACCCAAGAGACGGAGGGAAGGGGCCATAGTAGAGCCTAGAGAGGTAGTAGAGTTTGTGGAAGTGGATAGTATTGACCTAACTAAATTAATGAAAATCAGATCTGTGACGTCTCACAAATCCGTACTCTTTGAATCGAAAATAAACCACACATGCCCGAGCCAAAAGCACAGACTAACGGAAAGTCATGAGAAAGAAAAGAAGTAAGAAGAAGAGAAGAGAAGTAAAAGAGAAGATGGAACCAAACAGAACAATACAGAATCTCACATCGCATATATAATCCTCCGGTCGTTACCGAATATATAATCCTCCGGTCGTTACCGACCTTTTCTGAGGGCCCTCAAAGTATACAAACTACAATCATTAGATACACGATGTTATAGCATGTAAAGATATATCTAGAAGAGGATGATCATATCCTACTTGGGAATGACCCGCTTAGCCTTGCCGCATCTAACCCTGTTTTGGTCATTTTTAGTTGATGAGGCCTGAGGTAACGATTACATTTCACATATCACATCACTTTGAATGCCACACGGCCATTTCCATTGGCTACTAATTGCCTTTCACAAAAATACAACCCTTGAGCTCATACGTCTCAAGGAGTGTGCTAAGCTAAGAGAAGTTTCCTTCTCCGCCACCATTGATGTACGTTTGTAAAATCCAATGTATGTAATCTTTAGAAATGAAATTTCAGACAAACATCCATACAAGTCATCCAGGAACATGACAAACAGAAGGTACTTTCCTACCACATCCTGTCGGAAAATCTCTAGGATTAGTAGCGAATAGCCCTTGCATTGGATATTTCATAATGAAGAGATCACTGCTAATATATGTATACTGGGATTTTAACCCCAAACGATCAAAAAACAATCTTCCACTATGAAAATCCGGAATATCAATATCATCATAAGTAATTTGCACAGTCGTCGCATACACGTTGGTCCGAAGTGGTTTTCGAATAAACCGATCTCGGTCTCTTCGCACCAACAATACAAAACCGTTTCACAACCTCACACAGAAACTATCTCTCATAGACTTATCATTTCTTCAACTTTCAACTTGTCATCCTTCGGGCCAAGATGGAAGCTCGATAGGTTGGAGTAATACTCTGCACTATATGAATCAACATCCTCAACACAAATGATAATCAAGCCTACACAGAAGGCTACGTACTAAGTGTACGACTAAATAGTTTCCACATCAAGCCGAGGAACTAAAATGGTCAAATTTGATAGTCGGTTATTTAACTATCAAAGCAACAAACAAAAATATTTAGCACCATATATAATCACTAGGCCCATTTAATTAATCTTTTATTAATTAAATCATTTGCCAATTATTCACTTCAAATTATCTTTTAGAAAGATATAAATCTCAAAACCATTTCAACTTCTATATTGGAAAACATTTCCATATACTTATTTAAATAATATAAGCATATTCACAAATCTCTTTATTTTCGACACTTGGAAAATATCCCATATACTCAAATCATGATTAAGTATATATTTTATTCTTTAAGGAAAAGATTCTCTTTAAACATATTTATTCGGGCCAAAACGAATGTTGCGTAAAACATCGTTGCGGCAACCCAAAATCATTAGTATAGGGATTCGAAAATTAGATAGACATATAAATCTCATAAACTAAACAAAACATTTTCTTTCGAAAATCATTTATTATAACAATAGTGTTATAGCCCATCATTTTCTTACTTCTCGAAAATGTCTATTCCAACAATAAATGTTGAAATATATGGTTTCGATATTTAACACATTTTAAAACATATTCAAAACATTTAACTCCATTTAAAATACCACTTTCCAAAAATATCCATTTTATTTAAATATTATTCACTGTCCAAAATCGTGAATATAGTCCATTTACCAAATCCAATATTTCTACACATTTATTAAAGGATTATCCATTGTCCAAAATCGTGAATATAATGCCTTTACCAAATTCATTACTATTGCATATTTAATTAAAGGATTATCCACTGTCCAAAATCATGGATGAAATTCATTTAATAAACTTTCACAATTAATTTATCAAATTCGATTCATTTCAGATTTATAAAACAAAGTTTATAAATTCACATTTCTATTAAATAGAAACTTCCACTTATAAAATTTCTTTATTAACTAATTCTATTTAAATCTCATTTATAAGGCAAAATCCAATTTATAAGTTAATTACTTATAAATCATTAATTTACAAAATTCATTCTTTTATAACTTCGCAAATTTATAAATCTTATTTGCTTACAAAATCCATTTATAACTCCATTTTAACATTTACAAACTTTCTTATAATTCCATCACTTTGATTTATAAAAATTCAGTTTTATAAATGTTATATACATACCATTTGTAATAAATTCAAAAATCTCCATTTACACTATTTCACAAAATAGTTAACTTCATATTTCAAAAATCATATTCTATTATGTTTCTCAAAATCATAATTTTTATAATATAAAAATTATAACTTTTATTTATTTAAAACAAATCCATTTCTTAACAATTCAAAATCCATTAAAACGTATAATGTCTGCTTCGAGGCAGATGCGCATACAAAGGGCCATTCGTTCATACATGAGAACGTATAGGGTCTCATCTGCTCCAACAGGCAGAATATATCCAAATACCAATCAATGTATATACAATATATCATATATCATCCAAACAGTCATCAATCATTCATAAATAAATTATTTCTCACTTATATAAGAATATTAATGAGTCAAAAAGAGTGAGCTGTACTCGTATTGATTTCAATAGCAGTTGTAGTGTTTTATTGCGAATAAAAATAAACAAGCGTTTGATTTCAACCAAAATTTACACTAGTTCCAATCAACTCGAAACCAGCTCTAAAATGTAGTGTCCGTCAATATGGACCCAACGCAACTCGTTCGTCAAAAACAGACCTCGTATGACAAAGTTACGCATTTTCAAAGATTATATGAATTTAAATATATAATTATTTACAAAATATTTTTTTATTTACCAAACAAATCTTGGCCGTATATTCCCAAAATCGAAATCCAGGCCATTGACTTCTTCTTCTGCCCTGTGCGATAACCTTAGGTCATGAAACCCATCTTGCCGCCTTCGTTCTTTGAATTGTGCTCCACCCACGTCGATCTATACGACGATCCAAGGCCACCGTTCGATGCGCCTACGCGAGCTTCACCTCTGGCCATCGAACGCAACCCCCTGTCTTGGCCTTTGCTTCGATTTTCGTCCCGAAATACGCACCGTTCATGAGCCAATTATGGCGAATCCACCTCACCATTTTACATCTTGACCGTTGGATGGGAAGATCATGACGTGCTCTACATTTTCGCATTGGAGGTTTGTTGAAATAACGCATGGATTGGGAGAGATTAAGGGAAAAAGATCAAAGCATTTTCGGCCATTGAACTATAACCGGTGGCTATGGTTTCTAACCCTAGATTTGTGAAAAAGCTGAAAAACTATGGCCATTTATAGAAAATTTAACGACACTATTCATCTCCAAAATTTTCGAACTCGAAACGAAGCGTGCCGCCTGGAGTTTATAATGTTTTACCTCTATTCCAAACACAATGGAATATATATCAGGAGCTAATTCGATCGTATTTGAAAGATAGGTTTCGAATCGAATTATTTAAATTTAAAATTTCACTTAAACAAATTCCTACGCGTTTTAGCTTGCCACGGACAAACCGTAAATCCGATTGATACGAAATCTGAAATCTTACAATAATATTAAGGATGAGGCATCCTGTAGGGAGAAGAGTATTAAAGTATGATATGTAATCCGAGATATGTATCTTATATATTATTAACGAGCATATACGGCTAATATAGCCCGAAAGCGGGCTCCAAATGCGAAGCAAGCGCCTTCCGCACCTACTAAACACTGAACAAACAAGTGAGAAACATGTATATATGAAAGTAAGATTAATATGTAACGTATATCAATACAACAACTATATGTGCCAATATAGCAAATGCCAACGATAAGCAATAAATCCAACCATCAAACAACTGTCATCCAATTAACATCCAACAAACCAATCTCTATCCAATAAATCCATATACATTCATTTATAATTAATATTCATTGAATTGGTTTCCAATTCAAATCACATTTGATTCATTAACATTGGATTTTACTAGTCATTCATTTATTCAAATTTAATTAGTTTACATTCACTAATTTATATTCAAGTTAGTTCACTTCCACATTAAATCAAATTCAATTCTATTTAATTTTTAGTTTCGTTGATTCAATTTCATATGAATTTCTATTCAATCAACTAACAACCATTGTGTATCTAACATAACCAAATTAATTTAATTTACATACGACATTCATATTTACTTCATTACCTTCAATTTGGTTTAACATTTTAAATTTCAACTGGTTTAAATTCAATTTAGGTTGACTTCTAGTATTCACTATATTCACATTTTACAACTAAAGTTGAATTTCATTACATAACTCAAATTCATATTCATTAATTACTTCACTTTATTAATTTATTTTGATATCAAATTCAACTTCATTCAACATTACTTAAGTTATATTTCATTTTAACTCACTTGCATTTACTTTCACTATACAACTTAAGTTCGCTACTAATTTACTTCAAATTCTATTATATTTAACTTTTACTTAGGTTAAATTTCATACCACTATTCAAATTCAGATTTTTTTTGCTTGACAAAATTGTTTAACCCTTTTAACAATTGATTTTACTTACTTTTCCTCATTTTATAAGTTATACAACTTAGTTATTTAAACTTCCACATTTATATTATATAATCACTTACCCCTTACGTTTAATTTTCATTTTAATAACTTATTTAATCCAGTTCAATTCCAATTCAATTTATTTAACTTCCCTTTAGTCAAATTTCAAATCATATATTTATTATGCTAACTCAAATTTATTCAACTTTACTAAAGTTAAAATTTCTTTTATTCATATTATAAGTCCAAAGCTCGTTTCACTTACATTTATTAATTTCAACTTGGATTTTAAATCAAATTTGTTTATCATAACAAAACTTAATTTTCAATTTACTAATGGTAGCAAATCAATCCCATAGAAACTCGAAAATGATACTGATGATGCTGCAGTCATCACCCTTATTATTTTCCAACAACATTAATGAATTCAGTGCTTTATATTCTTTTTTAAAAAAAATTCATTTTATATTTATAGATCACATTTATAAAACTTTTACTTATATAATTTCACTATATTACTTCACTTATATAAGATCATTCCGACTTCATTTATCTTATTTAGATTTATAATAATATAATCTCTTTAATTGTGAAAAATAACTTACAAAATCAACAGGATTCAAATTTACAAATTCTTAGTTCAAATTCATTTTTTATTTATAATTCGTATTTATAAATATATTCATATAGTTTCACTTCTTATGTATAAGATTTTTTTCACAATTATATACCATATTAATTATAATTCCATACTTACAATTCATTTGCTTATATAATTTATTCTTTTACAATCGTTGTTGTTATTTAGATTATTCAAACAGCTTTATTAACTTATGTATATTTTTACATTTTAATGCAACCAAAAAATCAATTTATATATACTTTAATAATTTCTAAAAAATTATTTCCTTTGTATATAAAATATAATAGAGGTAAAATTATTTTATTTACCCAATTTAAAATAATACTATATCGACTTGCCTCATTTAAGTGTTTAGAAATCCCTATCGATAACATGGCGTCCCACATACCGACCAGAATTCACAAACAACTCAATGGATAAGTAAATACAATATAAAATAATTTATACCACTAACAAATACGCGCTCATATATATAATACACTCAAACTCAATCTAGGGTGCTATTGTCCCTATCTATACTGAGTACACATCAAAGCTTAGAAATATACAAAATCTAAGCTCCGATACCAAATGTGACGGTCTACAGACAGTGGTTAACTCCACCGTAGCTCACACCGATACCTCGCGTTTTGCTTTTACGGCCAGCCTCTCGACTACAACCAACAATTTCACACCAGGGACATATAGGGGTAAGAGTCATCCGTTCGCTACCTAACAAGAAGTAAGAACCCCCTATCATGCCGAACATAATCAAATAAAACCGATACGTGTATACGAAAATGAAGATCCCTAGCTCTCCTATTGAAACTCCAAAAGCACCAAAACTGAACCTGTAAATATACTTGGTCTGACCTGGGCATTGAAAGAGAAGAACGCCCGGATTAGTTTGATAAACCAGTGTGAGAAACACATTCAACTGAATTTATTAAATTACCAAACTTTTCTTTTATCAAAACAAAAGTATCTCGTAAGATAAGTCCACACATAAACATGGATATGTTTTTACCTTATGATAACAAAAACATTTCATATCAAATCATCTTATATTATACTAGTGTCTAATATACAAATAATATTAATCATAGCCGAAATTGTTACATTGATTAAATTCCAGCATATAGCTCAAATGGGCAATACAATCAAAATGGAAGGTACGTAGTGGAGTTTGAATTTCCATATAAATGACCAGGTGAAGGGACTGCTTTCGGGCAGTACATCTCTAGAGGAATGTACCGAGGACCATCACAAAGGATCCTCTACCAACAAAAGACCGGGCCATCTCTATAATTAGATGGTACCGAATATACCATCCTCCGGTTGTTACCAACCTTTTCCAAGGGCCTTCAAAGCACACAAACCAAAATAATCAGATACACGATGTCATAGCGTATAAAGATATATCTAGAAGAGGATGATCATATCCTACCTGGGAATGATCCACTTAGCCTTGCCGCATCTAACCCTGTTTTGGTCATTTCCGGTTGATGAGGCCTGAGATAACGATTACCTTTTATATATCACATCACTTTGAATGCCACACGACCATTTCCGTTGACTACTAACTGCCTTCCACAAAAATACAACCCTTGAGCTCATACGTCTCAAGGAGGGTGTTAAGCAAAGAGAAGTTGCCTTCTCCTCCACCACTGATGTATGTTTGTAAAAACTAATGTACGAAATCTTTAGAAATGCAATGTCAAACAAACATCCATACAAGTTGTCCAGGAACAGGACAAACCAAAGGTACTTTCCTACCACATTCTGTCGAGAAATCCCTAGAATTAATAGCGAATAGTCCTTGCATTGGATATTTCATAATGAAAAGACCACTACTACTATATGTACATTTGGAATTTTACCCCAAACGATCAACAAGCAGTCTTTCACTATGAAAATCCGGAATATCAATATCATCATAAGCAACCTGCATAATCGTCGCATATACGTTAGTCCGAAGTGGTTTTCGGATAAACCGATCCCAGTCTCTTCGCACCAACAACGCAAAAGCATTCTCAACCACACACAAAAAATGTCTCATAGACCATCACATTTCCTAATTTCAACTTTCTATCCTTCGAGCCAAGAAGGAAGCTCGATAGATTAGAGTAATACTTTGCACTATATGAATCAACATTCTCAACACAAACGATAATCAAGACTACACAAAAGGCTACATACTTTATGTACGACTAAATAGTTCCCACATGGAGTCGAGGAACTAAAATGGCCAAATTTGATAGTCGGTTATTTAACTATCAAAGCAACAAACAAATATTCGGCACCATATATAATCACTAGGCCCTTTTAACTAATCTTTTATTAATTAAATCATTTACCAAATATTCACTTCAAATTATCTTTTAGAAAGATATAAATCTCAAAATCATTTCAACTTCTATATTGGAAAACAGTTCCATATACTTATTTAAACAATATAAGCATATTCACAAATCTCTTTATTTTCAACACCTGGAAAATATCCCATATACTTAAATCACGATTAATTATATATTTTATTCTTTAAGGAAAAGATTCTCTCTAAACACATTTATTCGGGTCAAAACGAATGTTGCGTAAAACATCGTCACTACAGCCCAAAATCACTAGTATAGGCCATATACTAAATAAAACATTTTCTTTCGAAAATCATTTACTATAACAATGGTATTATAGTCCATCATTTCCTTACTTCTCAAAAACATTTATTTCAACAATAAATGTTGAAATCTATGGTTACGATACTTAACACATTTTAAAACATATTCAAAACATTTAACTCCATTTAAAATATCACTTTCCGAAAATATCCATTTTATTTAAATATTATTCACCGTCCAAAATCGTGAATATAGTCCACATACCAAATCCAATATTTATACGCATTTATTAAAGGATTATCCACTGTCCAAAATCGTGAATATAATGCATTTACCAAATTCATTACTATTGCATATTTAATTAAAGGATTATCCACTGTCCTAAATCATGGATGAAATTCCTTTAATAAACTTTCACAATTAACTTATCAAATTCGATTCATTTCGGATTTATAAAACAATGTTTATAAATTCACATTTCTATTATATAAAAACTTCCACTTATAAAATCTCTTTATTAACCAATTCCATTAAATCTCGTTTATATGGCAAAATCCAATATATTAGTTAATTACTTATAAATCATTTATTTACAAAATTCATTCTTTAGTAACTTCACAAATTTATAAATCTTACTTGCTTACAAAATCCATTTACAACTCAATTTTAACATTTACAAAACTTCCTTATAATTTTGTCACTTTAATTTATAAAAATTCAGTTTTACAAATCTTATATACATACCATTTGTAATAAATTCAAAAATCTCCATTTACACTATTTCACAAAATAGTTAACTTCACATTTCAAAATCAATTCTGATTATCTTTCCCAAAATCTTAATTTTTATAACATAAAAATTATAACTTTTATTTATTTAAAATAAATCCATTTCTTAACAATTCAGAATCCTTTATAATTTAAAATCATCACTTTCAATATTTTTAAAATTACCAAAATAGGCCCAATACTACAACAGCACCAAATACATCAGTCACGGCATCCACAACATCATATATCATATGATAATAGAATATATAACAATATTTGTAAATAAATCAACAATGGTGAGGAATTCAGTTGGATCCCTCCGACCTGTCACCTGCAATAAATATACATATTAGAAATATACGCACAATGTACGCTTCGAGGAAGATGCGCATACAAAGGGTCATCCGGTCATACATGGAAACGTATTTAGCCTCATCTGCTCCAATAGGTAGGAATATATCCAAATACCAATCAATATATATGCAATATATCATATATCATCCAAACAGTCATCAATCATCATAAATAAATTATTTCTCACTTATATAAGAATATCAGTGAGTCAGAAAGAGTGAGTTGCACTCGCATTGATTCCAATAGCAGTTGCAGTGTTTTATTCTGAATAAAATTAAACTAGCGTTTGATTTTTATCCAAAATTTACACTAGATCCAATCAACTCCAAACCAGCTCTAAAATATAGTGCTCGTCAATACAGACCTAACGCAACTCGTTTCGTCAAAAACGGAACTCGTATGACAAAGTTATGCATTTTTAAAGATTATACGAATTTAAATATATAACTATTTACAAAAAAAATTATTTACCAAAAAAATCTCAGCCGTACATTCCCAAAATAAAAATCCAGGCTATTGACTTCTTCTTCTCCCCTGCATGATAACCCTAGGTCGTGAAACCCATCTTGCCGCCTTCATTCTTTGAATTGTGCTCCACCCACGTCGATCTATACGACGATCCAAGGCCACTGTTCGAAGCACCTACGCGAGCTTCACCTATGGCCATCGACCGCAACCCCCTAGCTCTGCCTTTGCTTCAATTTTTGCCCTGAAATATGCGCCATTCATGAGCCAATTACGGTGAATCCACCTCACCGTTTTACATCTTGACCGTTGGATGGGAAGATCATGACGTGCTCTACATTTTTCGAATTGGAGGTTTGTTGAAATATCACATGGATTGGGATAGATTAAGGGATAAAGATCGAAGCATTTTCGGCCATTGAACTATAACTGGCGCTAGGGTTTCTATCCCTAGATTTGTGAAAAAGGTGAAAAACTGTGGCCTTTTATAGAAAATTTGACGACACTATTCGTCTCCAAATTTTTCGAACTCGAAACGAAACATGCCGCCTGGATTTTATAATGTTTTACCCCTATTCTGAACATAATGGAATATATATCGAGAGTGAATTCAATCGTATATGGAAGATATGTTTTTGAGTTGAATTATTTAAATTTAAAATTTCACTTAAACAAATTCCTACGCGTTTTAGCTTTGCCATGGACAAACCGTAAATCCAACTGATACGAAATTTGAAATTTTATAATAATATAACATTATGGATCCAATGAAACTAGTTTCGTTGAAATCCGAGATTGTTTCAAAAATGACTATTTTTATACATTAATTAAATATTAAATACTCAATTTCTATAATTCAACCTTTAATTCAATTTTAAAAGTTCTCTAACATCATTCTAATTCAAATAGGATTAAATCCAACTTTATAAATCATTTTTATTCACATTAAATTCAAATTCCAATTATTTTAGCAATTTTAAATATTAAATTAACAATTTAATTATTCGATTAATTCAAGATATTTGAAATTTAAATTATTCAACTTATAAAATTTTCTTTGAACATTTAAAATCAATTAAATATATGAATTTCAAATGACTGAAATTCTAGGTCATCACATTCTTCCCTACTTAAAAGAATTTCGTCCTCGAAATTACCAAGTAAGAAAAAGTCACATAATCCGTTATTTTTTCAAAACAACTCCTTCAAATTAGATTTCAAATCCATTTAAACCTTTAACTTTATCTAAAATCATTAGTTAAACTTCTTATAAAAACTTTTCTAAGTTTTCAAATCCATATATAGTTATTTTTCCAAAACCAACTAATATCGTTTAACTATTCAACTCAATTCAAAATTTTAGTTATCAAAACTTTTTCCAAAATCACAACAGATACGTGTATATGAAAATGAAGATTCCCAGCTCTCCTGCTAAAACTGCAAAAAGCACCAAAACTGAACCTGTAAATAAACTCCGTCTGACTCGAGCATTGAAAGGGAAGAACGCCCGGATTAGTCTGGTAAACTAGGTGAGAAATACACTCAACTGAATTTATTAAATTACCAAAATTTTCCTTTATCAAAACAAAAGTATCTCGTAAGACAAGTCCATACATAAACATAGACATGTTTTTACCTTATGATAACTAAAACATTTCATATCAAATCCTCTTATATTATACTAGTGTCTAGTATGTAAATAATATTAATCATAGCCGAAATTGTTACATTGATTAAATTCCAGCATATAGCCCAAAATGGGTAATACAATCAAAATGGCAGGTGCATAATGGAGTTTGGATTTCCATACAAATGACTAGGTGAAGGGATTACCTTCCGGCAGTACTTCTTTAGAGGAATGTACCGAGGACCATCACAGAGGATCCTCTACCAACACAAGACCGACCCACCTCTATAACTAGATGGTACCGAATATATCATCATCCGGTTGTTGCCGACCTTTTCCGAGGGCCCTCAAAGCATACAAACCACAATAATCAGATACACAACGTCATAGCGTGTAAAGATATATCTAGAAGAGGATGATCATATCCTACTTGAGAATGACCCACTTAGCCTTGCCGCTTCTAACCATGTTTTGGTCATTTCCGGTTGATGAGGTCTGAGGTAACGATTACCTTTCACATATCACATATCACTTCACTTTGAATGCCACACAGCCATTTCCATTGACTACTAATTGCTTTCTACAAAATTACAACCCTTGAGCTCATACGTCTCAAGGAGGGTGTTAAGCTAAGAGAAGTTTCCTTCTCCGCCACCACTGATATACGTTTGTAAAAACCAATGTACGTAATCTTTAGAAATGCAATGTCATACAAACATCCATACAAGTTGTCTAGGAATAGGACAAACTGAAGGTACTTTCCTACCACATTCTGTCGAGAAATCCCTAGGATTAGTAGCAAATAGTACTTGCATTGGATATTTTATAATGAAGAGACCACTACTACTATATGTATACTGGAATTTTAACCCCAAACGATCAACAAGCAGTCTTCCACTATGAAAATCCGAAATATCGATATCATCACAAGCAACCCGCAAAATCGTCATATATACATTGGTTCGAAGTGGTTTTCGGATAAACCGATCCTGGTCTCTTCGCACCAACAACGCTTGATATACGAATGTTTCGTCAAAATCCGAGACTGTTTCAAGAATGACTATTTTTATACGTCAATGAAATATTAAAATATTCAATTTTATAATTCAACTTTTAATTCAATTTTAAAAGTTCTCTAACATCATTCTAATTCAAATAGGATTTAATCCAACTTTATAAATCATTTTTATTCACATTAAATTCAAATACCAATTATTTTAGCAATTTCAAATATTAAATTAACAATTCAATTATCCGATTAAATCAAGATATTCGAAATTCAATTTATAAAATTTACTTGTGAACATTTAAAATCATTTAAATATATGAATTTCAAATGACTGAAATTCTGGGTCATTACAAGATCCCACTTGAAGCGGGATCTGAAGATACAACTGATAGGATTTTTGCAAGATAGTCAGGATGTATTTTCTTGGTCTCATGCGGACATGTACGGAATTTCCCCTCACTATTTGCATGTCATGCCTTGAACGTATGTCCAAGAAAACCTTCGACAAAACAAAAGAAAAGGAGCATGGGCTATGAGCGATTGGTAGCCCTTAATAAGGGGTAGAAAATCTACTGGTAAATGCATTCATTATGAGTCCCGCTACCTAGAATGGTTAGCTAATCTGCTATTAACGAAGATGCCGAATTAGAAGTGCGAACATGCATAAACATTTCTAATCTGAATGATGCATGACTTAGAGACTGTTTTCCGCTTCCAAGAATCGATCAATTGGAAATTGGGACTACAAAACATGAACTCATATCTTTTATGTATGCTTACTCTGGGTAAAATTAATCAAATTTCCATGTAGTTCTCGGATCAGGGATACACTAGATTCGTTATTGACTTAGGAGTTCACTACTATAAAGTCATACCATTTGGACTTAAAAATGCTGGAGCAACATACCAACGCTTGGTCAATAAGATGTTTACTAATTGGATTGGAATAAACATGGAAGTATATGTTGATGACATGTTAGTGAAGTCCAAGAAGGCTAAGGACTATATTACCAACCTAGATGAGGTATTTCAAATTTTACGGGAGTTTGGAATGAAGCTATATCCCCTAAGCAGTTCTTTTGGAGTTTCCTCAGGGAAATTTCTTGGCTTTATCATATATACAAGGGAATCAAAGCTAACCCAAAGCAAGTCCAAGCTGTAAAAGACATCAGAATGCCCTAAACATGAAAGAAGATGCAAAATTTGAACGAAAATGTTATGGCATTAAGCAGGTTCATATCTAAGGCAATTGATAAGTGTGTTCCGCTCTTTGAAGCATTCAAAAAGGACAAAGACAAGTTCACCTTGACAGATGTTTGCCTATTTCATTTCTTAACTTATTAGAACACTTGTAGAATCCACTAATTATTTCTACATTGGTAGAAGGTGAAGATCTATACCTATACTTAGTAGGTCAATACATGACTTGAATACAACATTGATTTGGGAAGAAGACCAAGTGCAATGGCTCGTGTATTATCATCGGACCACAGTCTAGATATCCCAAGCTAGAGAATTTAGTTTACAATATGACGATAGCATTCCAAAAACTAAGGCATTATTTCTAGTCTCATCCTATTTGAGTGTTGATGGATCAACCATTGAAGCGAGTCCTATATTGGCCTGACACTTCAGGAAGGTTAATAAAATGGAGTATCGAATTGATTTAATACAAGATTACATATCATCCTCGAATAATAATTGAAGGGCGGTCCTTGAAAGACTTTATCACCGAGTTCACTATTAAAGATGATGAAATGGGATCTTGGGAAGAGGAGGCTCTTAAATGGCGAACGTATGTGGATGGACAATAGTATGACCGTGAACTCGGGTGTAGGTGTAGCTTTGATTACACTTAAGGGATGAAAGTTTAGCTACACACTACAATTGGAGTTCAAAGCAATAAATAATGAGGCCGAGTATGGGGCATAACGAAGGTAGTGGGAATTAGATCACTTTGTGTGCATAGTGATTTTTGAAAGTGCGGTGTGTATACAATTATATATGCTTAATATAGTATACACGGATCGTGTAATATGGATTACAATACAAATGCGGAAATAGATGATAATAGCATAGTAAATAAAAAAATAGAAAAATCACACCAGAGATTTTTATACTGGTTCGGAGCACCGTCCTACGTCCAATTTCAGACTTCTATCTGGATTTCCACTATTAACTTCCTCGCTTCACCCGGAGGAACAGGTTTACAAGCACCCGAACAGCCGAACGGGATTTCACGCCTCTAATACCCTGAGGACTTCAACACTTGCCTCTTACAACACAGAGGACTTCAACAAAAGAACAAATACAATTGTTGTTGACAACTTGTGTTCTTGAAAACACGGATTTGTCACTAACAGTACACCCTTCCTATAATCTTATTCTCAAAGTATGCGAATGATGTTTTGAAAAGATTAAGGAAAGTATATTACTTATTGAATCAAAAGATATGAAATAGTTTCAATGATTCAATAAATAATCGAGAGCTTTTTAGAATGCAGGAGTATATATAGTAAGATCAGAGATTAGATTAAAAAGAATATATGAAATTGTTGTTGTCTAATCAACGAATTGGATGAGTTTATATAGATAAGAATGGTTGTAACTCTTTGCCATTAAGAGATATGATCTTTGGTGAAAGGTAAGAGATGCAACCTTTGGAGAAGAGAAGTGTCTTTTGGAAAAATTGCTTTCTGTTTAAAAACGGTCGACAGGTTAAAAAGTGACCAGTAGACAGGAATTTAAAATATATATACGTTATGTGTATGTGTGCACGTTCAGTGTGCATATTATGCAGGAACGGTCGACCGGTCCCTGTAAAGTTGCACACTGAATGTGCAACTACATTCTAATCGTATATATATTAATTTTCTTGAAAATGCATGATTATTTGAGGATAGATTTTAACAATTTTATCACTAATATAATATCAAATAATCAATCTATAATCTAGAGTAACATATGTAGCTCTAATGACCTTGTTTTGTCGATCGCCTTTAGTTATTTGTCAGAAATCAAAACTTTCATAAAACTTGTGACCCAACATTCTCCCCCTTTTTGATTGATGACAATATATATCTGCAAATCTGAATCTCCCCCTGAGTATGTGATCTCTCTCTCTTTGAATTCTTATATATGTATGTTCCTGCAAGCAATTGTTAGCCCTTTCTCCCCCTTTGTCATCGACAAAAAGGAGTAACAGATACTAGAATAGTAGAATGCATAGAAAAATAAATTATTAATACATCAAAAACATAACAGAGTTTACTACAGAACATAATGTCAAATGAAAAACAAAAATAACGACACTATTAAGTACAAGTGTCGAAGAATGTTTTTAAAGTGCTAAACCATAATAGAATCTAGGATGAAGCAGATCGTATCTCCTCTTCATCATCATCATCGTCGTCGTCATCATCATCTTCTTCTTCCTCATCATTGTGCCCTCTAGATGATTCTCCATGTCCATGACCACTCATTCCTGTAGACTCGTCAGATGATGTCCAGGTGAAAACTGGAGCAGCAGGACGTTTTCCTGGGTCTTGTGCTTGAACAGAGGTGGATGTGGAACATGATATAGCATCCCATAGCATACCAAAGAATGACTTGACCTTATTGAAGCGCTTATCGATCTTAGAGTCCATGCGCTTGAGACGTGATTCTAGCAAAAATTGGTTACGTGCGATTGTTTCAAGTGATTCTTTTGTTGATGACTTTGATTTTAATAGTTTTACTTCATCGGAACGAGGACGAGAGGAAGTTGCTCGTTGTTTCCTTGGTCCTCTTTGTTGCCATTCTTCAAAAGGCATAATCTCAAGGTAAGGTGGAGGAAGCTTCATTCGTTTGATGGTTATGGAATCAATGCATTTTGGTTTTGAGGTTGCAGAATCAGGAGGATTGACCCCACAAGCTAACAAAAGTCGCATGATATATTCATTGTAGAAGAAATGAGGCCGTGTTGAGTTATTTACCTTGAGAATTTCATCAAAAAGCATGTGAACCCAATTGATTTGGATTTCACCATAAATAGCATAGAGTGCCTTGAAGTTTTCTTTGTACACTGCATCATAATTTCCAAGTCTAGGAAAAAGAGAATGCATCAAAACCCGATGAAGTAGTCTGGCTGTCGGTCGAAGTCCAATAGACTTAGTGCCATCACTATCGTCTTCTATGAACTGATGACTAGTACTATTTCGAGTGAAGACTTCGCAGAAGTTAGATGAAAATTCTTCGCCTCGATTTGGTATACCAAGTATAGAGGCAATTCTAGCATGAGTAAGAAAAATTTGCTTCCCACAGACCACAGACCAGATGACGCCGTTTGGATTATCAGGTTGATATTCATCAAGATTCATGTTGGCGTAAAACAATTTGATCATCAAATGATTTATCTCTACACTATTTTCTGAAAAATCTATTAATGGAGTAATGTTGGCATTATTGGCTAACCTCCGAACTCCATAAGCCGTGAAATCATCAAATTTGATGAAAGAGCCTGGATGAAACTTGTAATTTGTCATCTGATTCCATCTTGTTATGGCAATTGGACTTTGAAGCCATTTTTTGACGGAGATGGTAGGAGATGAAGTTTCAGAGGTTGCTCCTTTCTTGGATTTCTTTTGAGGAGGAGCCATTGTTGGAGGATTTGAGATTTGGGAATTGAAAATAGGAAACTAGGGTTTGTGATTTTGGGTAAAAGAACAGCTTGAGTAAAAAGTGAAAGAGGGGAGAGGGAAGAATGACGCATAGGTTTATATAAAAAACTGAAAATACGTCAACCGGTCGACCTACTAATTTTGGCCGGTCGACCGTTTTCAACCAGAGAGCAAACGGTCGACCGGCTATAACAGGGGCGGTCGACCGGTTTTGGTCTGCTGTGAATATTAAGTTTATTTTTCAAGTTTTTATCATATATCAACCTATATATATTATATTTTATACGTAATACAAAATATAACCGTCATTACACAAGAGATAGATAAAGATATAATAACTATATATAAATCTAATGAGAAAATTCGTCATTAGAATTATCGTTGTTTCCTTCAATACGTTTCGACCATGGACTCCATTGTTTCTGAGCTCCTTCATTCTTCTCATAGTTCCGATCCCACGAGTTAGGACTTTTAGATGTTGATGGCCTAGACGGCATTGGTTCATGCACGTCATGCTTGTTGGAACCGTAGAAAAATGTTGCCAACTTTTCTAAAACGGATAATCGTGCCGATGTCCGCTGTTGCTCGTGATAAAGTTGACTTTGCCCGTAATGGAGCTGTCTCTGAAGGTCTATCTGATGTTTCTGGTAGTGGTGTATTTCATCGATTTGAGCTTTGGTACGAGGAGAATAGAATAATGTCCTCTTTACTCGTTTTGAATTTGGAGTTTTATCAGACATACAAGAGCATTGATGATGACAACTTGATTTTTGTTTTGGAGTTGTAGGAGAATAAAATTCCTCCGACTCAGAACTCGTAATTGAAATGTATGATTCTTGAGCACATTTATCACAAATGTGAGCCATGGTGTATGTTATATAGAATATTATGGTTAGATAAAAAAGAAAAGATGAACAAAATATAAAAATTTTGCAAGCTTATATACAAGTTTTTTGTGTATAAACCTATGGATGTGAGTTAATGATAAATGTTAACCAAGAAAACATAAGCAGAAATTTTATTGTAAATCTAAAAATAGCTTTCTTTTTAAAACTGAATTTATAAAATGAGAAAGGAAAGGACGATCACAAAAAAATGAGTAAAGAGAATTTAACCATTAAATAAAGCAGTGGCTTATATTTAATGTAAGAAAAATATAGTTTATGCAATAGTTAAAGTTAAAGGATAACTAAAAAGAATAACTAAAGGATAACTAACAAGAAGACGTTCTTTAGAAATTACTTAGTCAAGATTTTTTCTTGAAATTAAACCAAGCTCTCTTCGTAATCTAATAAAATTAGATTCGAGCAGAGGCTTAGTAAAAATGTCTGCTAATTGATAGTCAGTATGAACATATTCAAGACATATATTTCCTTTGTCAATATTATCTCGAAGGAAATGATGACGGATATCAATGTGTTTGGTTCTAAAATGATTTAATGGATTTTTAGAGAGATTTATAGCACTAGTGTTATCACAGTATATAATAGAATTTGATAAATGAATATCAAAATCTTGAAGTGTTTGTTGCATATATAGTACTTGAGTACAAGCGAGAGCTGCTGATATATATTCAGCTTCACATGTTGATAGTGAAACACAATTCTGTTTCTTACTGAACCAAGAGACAAGTGATTTTCCAATAAAATGGCACGTACCACTTGTACTTTTTCTATCCGTTCGTGAGCCACCGAAATCAGCATCACTATATGATACTAATTCAAATGGACATTCTTTTGGATAAAAAAGACCGAAATCTTTGGTATTATTAAGATAACGAATTATACGTTTCACTGCTCGTAGATGTGATTCCTTTGGATTGGCTTGAAAACGAGCACATAAACAAACACTCATTATTATATCTGGACGACTAGCTGTAAGATAAAGAAGAGAACCAATCATGCTTCGATACAATTTCTGGTCAACATTCTTACCACTTTCATCTTTGTCAAGATGTGTAGTTGTACTCATAGGAGTTGGTTTACCAGATGTATTTTCTAATCCGAAGCGTTTGATAAGGTTTTCACAGTATTTTTCTTGATTAATAAAAATGCCGTTTGAAAGTTGCTTTATTTGAAGTCCAAGAAAGTAATATAGTTCTCCCATATGAGACATTTCGAATTCTTTGGTCATAATATTTGCAAATTCTTTGCAAAGTTTATCGTTTGTTGAACCAAAGATGATATCGTCTACATATATCTGGATAACTAGAATATCTTTTCGAGAATGTTTAATAAACAAAGTTTGATCGACTTTGCCTATTTGAAATCCTGAGTTAATAAGATAGCTACTAGTCGTTCATACCAAGCACGAGGTGCTTGTTTTAAACCATACAGAGCTTTCTTAAGTTTGAACACATGGTCAGGATATTTTTCATGTATGAACAGAGGAGGTTGTTCGACATAGACATTCTCTTTGATAAATCCATTGAGAAAAGCACTTTTGACATCCATCTGATAAAGTTTGAAATTATGGTGACAAGCAAAAGATAATAGGATTCTAATAGCTTCTAGTCGAGCAACTGGTGCAAAAGTTTCTTCATAATCGATACCTTCTTCCTGATTATATCCTTGTGCTACTAATCTTGCTTTATTTTTGGTGATATTTCCTTGTTCGTCAGCCTTATTTTTATAGACCCATTTAGTACCAATTACTGACTGATCAGTTGGTCTTGGAATAAGTTCCCAAACGTCATTGCGCTCAAACTGATTTAGTTCTTCCTGCATGGCAATGATCCAGTAATCATCTGTAGCAGCTTCTTTTGGATTCTTAGGTTCGATATTTGAGAGAAAAGCGATATGACCCATTTGATTGAGTTGACTCCTTGTTCTGACATGTGATGTTATTTCACCAATTATATTTTGAGCCGGATGGTCTCTTAATATTCTTGGTGGTGATTGTAACTCACATGTTTGAGGAATATTCTCAATAATTATTTCTGAGTCAGAATCAATATTTGTGATGATTTGATTGTCAGTGACTATTGATTCGTCATCATCTGATATAGTGTGAGGGTGCTGATAGATTTCATCAAAAGAGACATGAAGTGATTCTTCAATAGTTTTGGTTCGTTTATTAAATATCTGATAGGCCTTACTTCGTTCTGAATAACCGACAAATATTCCTTCATCGGCTTTTGGATCAAATTTGCCAAGCTGGTCTTTTGTATTTAAAATAAAGCACTTGGAACCAAAAACTTTGAAATATGAGATTTTAGGCTTCCTTTTGTTAAATAATTCATAAGGAGTATTCTTGGTAAGAGGTCTTATGGATACACGATTTAAAACATAACAGGCAGTTGCCACAGCTTCCGCCCAAAAATGTTTTGGTAAGGTGGTTCCATTCAATAACGTTCTTGCACATTCTTGTAAAGTTCGGTTCTTCCGTTCTACAACTCCGTTCTGTTGTGGAGTTCTGGGAAACGAAAAATTATGATATATACCTTTCTTTGTACAAAAATGTTCAAATTCATTATTTTCAAATTCTCCGCC
The DNA here is from genome assembly GCA_030765085.1 of Allium cepa. Classification (NCBI taxonomy): domain Eukaryota; kingdom Viridiplantae; phylum Streptophyta; class Magnoliopsida; order Asparagales; family Amaryllidaceae; genus Allium; species Allium cepa. Next base: position 418,462,233 of record CM060939.1, read on the forward strand.
ATGATCACTTCTTATATTTTTAACTTTAATCCCTTTTGATTTTTGAATTCTTTTGACGAAAGATTTGAAATGATCGAAAGTGTCACTTTTATTTTTTAAGAAAATTGTCCATGTATAACGAGAGAAATCATCAACAATTACAAGCACATATTGACTGTGATTTATTGATTGAACTCAAGTAGGTCCAAATAAATCCATGTGTAGTAACTCAAGTGGTTGTAATGTTGATATGACTTTCTTGGATTTAAAAGATGATTTGGTCAATTTTCCTAATTGACATGCATCACAAATGTTGTTAACTTTGAAACTCATTTTGGGTAGTCCTCTAACTAGATTGTTTTTGGCTAGCTTGTCAATAGTTCTGAAGTTTATATGACAGAAGCGTTTGTGCCACAGCCATGGATCATTGTCATTAGCCACAAGACACATATCTGAATTATGATTAATGTTCATATTCAAAATATATATATTTCTGTCTCTATAACCTTTGAAAACCAAATTATGGTCTTTATCTAAAATACTACACTTATTATTTGAAAATGAAATTATAAAACCCTTGTCACATAACTGACTAATACTAAGCAAATTGTGTTTTAAATTTCTAACTAGCATGACATTAGTAATAAGAGGTAAGTTAGATGTACCGCAATTGCTCACATCGCCTTTGCCGATGATATAGCCTTTTGAATTGTCTCCAAAAATGATGGAGCCACCATCTGAATATGTAATATTTGTTAATAAACTCTTGTCTCCCGTCATGTGCTTTGAGCAACCACTGTCCAATATCCACTTTCCTCTTTTCTTAAGTGGGACCTGCAAAAAATAGAATTAAGTCCATGGTACCCACTTTTTATAGGGTCCTAAGAGTTAGGTCTTAGGAGTCCAAACCCATTTGGGTCCGGTATCCCCTTTATATATATAATTATTATTAAAATGCACAGTATTCAAGAATTGCTGAATGTATTTGTTCCTAATCAAATTATTATTTGTTTTAGGAACCCATATTTTGATAGTCTTGACATTTTTCTTTTGAAATTTCACAACTGGTTTTGGTTTAGACTAAGATTTTTCTTAGCTTCAGTTTTTTGTACTTTTTTTTTTTAATTTCCAAGATGTATCTTGGTTTCTTGTTTGTTAAATCCCAATCCTTGTTTGTTTGAAATAGATTGTGAACTTTCAATGATTTTTGTCAAATTTTCTCGACCTTTGTTAAAATTAGAAACATTTTGAGTAATGTCATCGAACTTTGTTTGTAAGCTAGCTTTTTCTAGGTCTAGAATTTTGACTTTTGCTTTAAGCTCATGATTTTCAGTAGTGAGAGCATTATTTTTCTCCTTTTGAGTTTCTATTTCTTGACTCAAAAGAGATATTTGAGAGTCAACATTAGATGATGATTCTTGAATATTTTCAAGTTCCTCTTCTAATATTTTCTTCTCATCTTTTAACATATCTCGTTCAAACTCTGCTCTACTTAAATCTGCTTTGACTACTTTTAATTGACGTTTTATGTCTTTATATTTGATTATTAATTCAGCATTAATATCAAGTAATTCATCAAATGTAGGAATTTGTACCTCATCTTCTGTTGCCATAAAACACACATTAGCTTGTTCATTCTCTGAATCACTTTCACTTTCTGATGAAGATGATTCTGAATCATCCCATGTTACTGAGAAGGCTCGTTTCTTAGATTTGTCCTTCTTATATTTGAATTTGTCATTTTCCGACTTCTTCTTTTGTTCTGGACAATCTTTCTGCATGTGCCCCTTTTTGTGACAGTTGAAACATTCTATAGCAGATGAAGATGGTTTATTTGATCCAGATTTCCTTTTATTGTAACGACTGGCTTTTCGATATTTTAAGAATTTTTTGAATCCTTTCGCAATGAATGCCAAATCTTCGTCTTCAGAATCTGATTCATTTTCATCTTTCTCAACATGAAATGCTACATTTTTCTTTTCTTATTTCTGTTCTTTTCTAGCCTGCAGATTTGCTTCATAGGACATTAAATTTCCTATCAATTCATCTGGCTTCATGACGGAAAGGTCATTAGCTTCTTCAATTGCTAATACTTTTCCTTCCCATTCACTAGTCAGAGAGTGTAGGACTGTTGAAACAACATCGAAATCAGAATACTTTTGTCCTAAGCCAATAAGTGCATGGTGAATAGTTTGAAACCGTAAATACATGTCATTGATTGTCTCGTTTGGTTTCATTTTGAAATTTTGAAATTGACTTTTCAGCATGGCTATTTTGGCTTGTTTAACCTTGTTAGTACCTTCATGAGTGATTTTTAGTGTTTTCCAAATTTGATATGCAGTAGTGCAGATACTAACACGATTATATTCATTTTGGTCTAATGCACAGAACAACATATTTATTGCTCTTGCATTTACGGCTGCTGCCGTTTTCTCAGCTGCAGTCCATTCTGAATAATCAGTTGTTGGATTCACTATTTCTCTTTGAGTGGCATTCCAAGCATCATAGCTATTTGATTGCATAAAGAATGACATACGTGTTGCCCAATAACTATAGTTAAGACCATTGAAAAATGGAGGTCTTTGTGTCGATTGACCCTCCGTGTAAGTGGTGTTTTGAGTGCTAGTACTTACGTTATTTGCCATATTACTATAATATATCAAATAACTGTGTTACGGTTATATGATGACCGTGCTCTGATACCAATTGAAAGTGCGGTGTGTATACAATTATATATGCTTAATATAGTATACACGGATCGTGTAATATGGATTACAATACAAATGCGAAAATAGATGATAATAGCATAGTAAATAAAAAAAATAGAAAAATCACACCAGAGATTTTTATACTGGTTCGGAGCACCGTCCTACGTCCAGTTCCAGACTTCTATCTGGATTTCCACTATTAACTTCCTCGCTTCACCCGGAGGAACAGGTTTACAAACACCCGAACAGCCGAACGGGATTTCACGCCTCTAATACCCTGAGGACTTCAACACTTGCCTCTTACAACACAGAGGATTTCAACAAAAGAACAAATACAATTGTTGTTGACAACTTGTGTTCTTGAAAACACGGATTTGTCACTAACAGTACACCCTTCCTATAATCTTATCCTCAAAGTATGCGAATGATGTTTTGAAAAGATTAAGGAAAGTATATTACTTATTGAATCAAAAGATATGAAATAGTTTCAATGATTCAATAAATAATCGAGAGCTTTTTAGAATGCAGGAGTATATATAGTAAGATCAGAGATTAGATTAAAAAGAATATATGAAACTGTTGTTGTTTAATCAACGAATTGGATGAGTTTATATAGATAAGAATGGTTGTAACTCTTTGCCATTAAGAGATATGATCTTTGGTGAAAGGTAAGAGATGCAACCTTTGGAGAAGAGAAGTGTCTTTTGGAAAAATTGCTTCCTGTTTAAAAACGGTCGACAGGTTAAAAAGTGACCAGTAGACAGGAATTTAAAATATATATACGTTATGTGTATGTGTGCACGTTCAGTGTGCATATTATGCAGGAACGGTCGACCGCCGAGATTGTGACCGGTCGACCGGTCCCTGTAAAGTTGCACACTGAATGTGCAACTACATTCTAATCGTATATATATTAATTTTCTTGAAAATACATGATTATTTGAGGATAGATTTTAACAATTTTATCACTAATATAATATCAAATAATCAATCTATAATCTAGAGTAACATATGTAGCTCTAATGACCTTGTTTTGTCGATCGCCTTTAGTTATTTGTCAGAAATCAAAACTTTCATAAAACTTGTGACCCAACAATTTTTGGCCAATTGTAAACTATGTACTCAAGGAATTCCAAGCTAAAGGAGAATGCTTGGCATCTTATCTAAAAAAGTGAAGGCATTACTTAACGAGGTAGAGCATTGAAGATCAATTACTTCCAAGGAAAGAAAATCAAGATGCAAATGAATTAGAAAAATTGGCATGTTCAGGAAGCAGGCTACTACTTGGCTCAATATCTGTAATGAACATGCCAAGCCCTAACTTTGAGGAGGTAAACGTAGTTGCGATTATCGATGGAGTGGAAACCTGGATGACCTTGATCATAAAGTATTTTTTTGAAAATAGGGTACTTTATATATTGTAAAAAAGAGATACAACGTGTTCCAAACAGGTGCAGGAGTGTCAAGATGCCTAACTTAAAACAACCATATGGTAAACATGATACAAAAAGGTGTAGCATATAGCTACCCAAACAAACAAATAAAAAATTACAACAACTATTAGGTCCCACTATGGTTATTAAAAGTAAAAGAACACCGCATAATTTTGGTCTTTAAAGTCAACATTCCACTTTACTTCACTCTTATAAGCCACACTTTCCCAAAATGGCAATTTACGAGGTCATCTTACATTTCCATCTTTAGAATCAAGGGAGCGCTTTCTAAATCTAGTGCAAAGGTCACCGATTGGATGGCGTGCAACTTCCATGGCTAACTTGAAGTTAGCAAGCACCGATTCTATATAGTATCCAAGGTTTGATTTGATATTCGAAGCTTGCAGAAGGTTCGCAATTTTTATGGTAGCCAGTACTTGGTGAATCTATTATGGCATTTTTACGCCTTTGAAACTTTTATCATTCTCTTGTTGTTGATGTGCCAATTACTATTGTAATTGTTATGTTTTCAATGGCCTCCAATTCATGATTATATGTGCAATGTTATTCTTCGATCAAATATATCTTCTATTAAGTAGTGTACAATTTGAAGTTGTAGTTTAGTTGAGTTCCTTCCATAGATTTGCTGAGCACTTTGAAGCGAGGAATAAATAACCATTTCTTTCCACGTGTTATTTGCAGAGAACACATGCTTGGTCAATCTAACCATTCCACCTTGTTGTTATCCCGCTTTTTGGCAAAGCCGTGATACCAAAAGATTGATCGAAAACAAAAGACAGTTCGTCTCAGAGATTGGTCATACTTCACTTTGCTATGGATATCGATGAATTTCGTCCAAGTCCGGAACGGGCCGAAATTGATAGGACATGACAAGAAAGGTCGAAGGAGTCATCATTTCAAATTTCAAGTCAATCCGAGTTCGTTTGCCCAAGTTATGATGGATTCAAGTTGAGAGAGTTGGGCCTTGCTCGGTTCGAATCCATCACCCTTTCAGTGTTTCGAACCCATCGTCTTCGAAACCATCTACTCCGAACCCAACCGGTGTCCTTCCTTCGAATCCCTGAAGTTTGAACCCATCATCCTAGCAGTAGTTCGAACCCACGAGACATGGCCGTGCCTCGAATCCAGCAGCCATCATGTACTTCGACTCCATTACATTCGAAACCATCATCTTCGAATCCATTCAAGCCCACCAGCTTCGAATCCAAGTCGCTTCGAATCGATCGAGTTCGAACCCACGAACACCTTGGTTCGAAACGGTCGCATTCGAACCCAGGGACATTCACTTGTTCGTACCCACCAAGTCAGCCAACTTGGATGACGTGTCGCCCCACGATACGAACGAGGCGAAATCCATGGGTGCGAAGCGGTCAACTCGGAGACAAAATAGGATCGATTCGAGGAGCACGCGCCACGTCACTGCAGAATCACGTGTGTCCATGGATTCGAAGTCATGGTTTCGAAGATGATGGGTTCGAACTCCACAGCCAACCGAGAAACACCATTTCGAACCGATCATATCTCCTCAACCACTGATCCAAATGCAACCAAATTTTCACAGTAGCTTCCATACACGGTAAAGATTGTTCCTACCAAGTTTCAGCTCGATTGGACCATTTCTTGATGGGTTTGAAATGACTTCGAATCGATGTCAGATCGAGACGAAACTTGGTGGGGATGGTCGCGGGGGCCCACTCACGTGCCAGAAGAGGTCTCCCGAAGTTTCAGCCAGATCTGGGCCTCCAACGCCTATAAATAGCACCCTGAAGCCTTCAGAAAAGGGGGGATCTTCCGAGAACTTCTGCCATTGAACACTGAGACTCTGCCGGATTCAAATCTATTCACCAGAATCACTGTTGTATTCAGATTTCGAAGCTATTATCAATTGTAATCCGTTGTAACCGATTGAATCGAGCAAAGCAATAAAGAGAAATCCTTCAAAGTGGACGTAGGCACGAACGCCGAACCACTATAAATCCTGTGTTTGTGATTGTTGTTTGTGAATTACTGTGATTTGTTACATAGAGCTGAATTCTATATTGATTGTTGCTGAGTTCTGTGTTGATTACTATCAAGTTGAATACGCAAACGGGTGCTTTCGTGATATTGGGTGTTTGTGACCAATTTTGGCGCAAACATTTTGGTGCTTTCACTGAGAAACTGAACTCAGGAGTTCTACCAGTTGATAATTGATTCAGAGAAAGTTTGAAAGTTTAGATTTGAGAAATTATGACGAGACAATCGAGTAGAAGGCCAAGGCCAGAGAGGAGTGAACAGCAGGGGAGTCAGGAGGCTTCCTCAGGAGCGAATCAACCATCGATCTACATCACAAGGGATGAGATGGAGACGATGATGAAGAAACAAGAGGAGTTGATTCAGAGTTTATTTCAACAGATAGGACAGCTTGGAGCACAGAATAGAGATGCCAATGGAGTCCAGAACGAAGCAGGACCATCCGGCGTCGCACCCGGATTAGGGGGCACACCCATGGAGAATGTTGGTCCGATTTCGGAGGGAGAAAGAGGAGTATCTGCGCAACCTGGAGACAGCAGAGGAATGAACGCTCAGTCAAGGGGGCAGATTTCAGAGTTCCCTCGTGAACTCGGGGGGCAGGATGAAAGTAACGAACGAAGGTTACATCTCGGAGACAACGACAAGTTGATAGAGATGGTTAGGCGAGCAATGAGAGGCGGTTTGGTGAACAAAGACCTAGAGGATGTTAATAGGAGTCCTTTCACTCTGGCAATCAGACGAGCTAGAAACCCGCCGGATTTCAAATTACCATCGCTGGATATGTATGACGGGATAACGGACCCCACGGTCCATCTGACAAAATATATGAGGCATACGGAAGTGCTGGGGGCATCAGAGGAGGTCATGGCCCGGTGCTTTCCACTGTATTTGGCGGATATTGCGGCATTATGGTTCAGGCAATTAGATAGTGGATCCATTGGAACATGGAATGATTTAACTGAGAGATTTATGAGGCAATTCAGGGTTTACATTACAAGACCCAAGAATGTGATGACGTTGGCAACTTTAAAACAGAGGGCTGGAGAAACATTGAGAAGTTTCCTGACACGGTTCAATGCGGCGGCAGCTTCGGTGGATAGACCGGATCCATCCATGGTTATGATGGCGGCTGTGTCCGGAATAGCAGACGGAACGGAGTTCAAAAATTCATTAACTAAAGATCCACCCGTAGATCTGGGAGAATTCTACCATGAGGCGGAAAAGTTTTTACGATTAGAGGATGCAAATGCGGAAAGAGAAGAAGGAGATGGGATAGAAGTTTATGCACTCAAAGATGAAAAGCCCCCTAGAAGGGACTCGGACAAGGATAAAGGTAAAAGAAGGATTGAGAATGACAGAGACAGATCAAAGCGGCAACAGAGGGAGCCGCGATTCACCACCTACACTGAGCTGAACGAGAGCCTGGAACGAATTTATCAGGATACCAAAGAGCAGATTCCGTATCGAAGGCCGATGCGAAGGGACCCTACCTCTGACGAAAGGAAATCAGATAAGTTCTGTGTATTCCATGAATTAAATGGTCATAATACTAATGATTGTAGGCACCTGAAGGACGAGGTGGAAGGTCATATCAGGAACGGTATGCTCCTTCAATATGTGAGGAGGCGAGCTCCTGCAGCGGAACCAGAGCGGCCACCGTCCACATCAGCTAGAGGCGACCCTGAATCAAGGCACCGTTTGGTTATCAACTGAGTGAGATAACGATGAACAAGTTGTAAGCTTCCACTAACTCAATTAAATCATTTACACATGTGCGAGATCGCGAACGATCCAGGCATGCTCTGAATGATCGTTGACCGTTTCGTAGTGGGAACTTACGCTTCGACATCCATGCTTTGCTTTCATATCATTTCAATTTGAACATTTAGACTCTGTTTGTTTGGACATTTCTATTTTGAAAACTCATCCGTGTAATAGATATTTGATTCTGATAACTCTGGAATGGCTAAGCTACTTACACATGTATGGGGGCGCGAACGATCCTTAGGCATGCTCTGAGATGGCGATGAACCGCCCTGACAAACGATCCAGGAACTCACCCGAACGTGACCCTGGCATCGATAACATCAAGCCCTCCTGGGCACACAATTCGCCTCGAATGGCACTCGACTTCGAACAGTCACAACTCACCACACCTCAAATGGCTTGATCGCGAACGGTCGTCACTTGAGGTCCAACACCCGACCGCGAACGGTCACAAATTTGCCTCGAACGGCACACGATCGCGAACGATCACTTTCTGCCTTGAATGGCACCGACCGCGAACGGTCAAGGTTCACTAGTTATAAAATTCGACCTTGAACGGTCACCATTCACCTTGAACGACACTTGGTCGCGAACGATCATCAATTGCCGCGAACGGCATCGACCGCGAACGGTCCCATTCAATCTTTTGCCATGAATAGTATCGACCGCGAATGGTCCTATTCCATCATTTGCCGCGAACGGCATCGACCGCGAACGGTCCTATTCCATCCTATGCCACGAACGGCACGGACCGCGAACGGTCATGATTCACCTCAAACAGCATACGATCTCGAACGATCGGCGCATAGAGTCATACGCTCGACCGCGCACGGCCGCGCTTCATCCCAAATGGCTCGATCCCGAACGATCGTCATTTGAGGCCATATGAAAACTATCAAGTTCTTTGCAGGTTGATGATCGGATACGAACATCTAACTCGAAGCATTACAAAACACACCTTCCTACCGCAAGGCATGTTTTGGGGGGCAAAATGTTATCCCGCTTTTTGGCAAAGCCGTGATACCAAAAGATTGATCGAAAACAAAAGACAGTTCGTCTCAGAGATTGGTCATACTTCACTTTGCTATGGATATCGATGAATTTCGTCCAAGTCCGGAACGGGCCGAAATTGATAGGACATGACAAGAAAGGTCGAAGGAGTCATCATTTCAAATTTCAAGTCAATCCGAGTTCGTTTGCCCAAGTTATGATGGATTCAAGTTGAGAGAGTTGGGCCTTGCTCGGTTCGAATCCATCACCCTTTCAGTGTTTCAAACCCATCGTCTTCAAAACCATCTACTCCGAACCCAACCGGTGTCCTTCCTTCGAATCCCTGAAGTTCGAACCCATCATCCTAGCAGTAGTTCGAACCCACGAGACATGGCCGTGCCTCGAATCCAGCAGCCATCATGTACTTCGACTCCATTACATTCGAAATCATCATCTTCGAATCCATTCAAGCCCACCAGCTTCGAATCCAAGTCACTTCGAATCGATCTTGTTCGAATCGATCGAGTTCGAACCCACGAACACCTTGGTTCGAAACGGTCGCATTCGAACCCAGGGACATTCACTTGTTCGTACCCACCAAGTCAGCCAACTTGGATGACGTGTCGCCCCACGATACGAACGAGGCGAAATCCATGGGTGCGAAGCGGTCAACTCGGAGACAAAACAGGATCGATTCGAGGAGCACGCGCCACGTCACTGCAGAATCACGTGTGTCCATGGATTCGAAGTCATGGTTTCGAAGATGATGGGTTCGAACTCCACAGCCAACCGAGAAACACCATTTCGAACCGATCATATCTCCTCAACCACTGATCCAAATGCGACCAAATTTTCACAGTAGCTTCCATACAAGGTAAAGATTGTTCCTACCAAGTTTCAGCTCGATTGGACCATTTCTTGATGGGTTCGAAATGACTTCGAATCGATGTCAGATCGAGACGAAACTTGGTGGGGATGGTCGCGGGGGCCCACTCACGTGCCAGAAGAGGTCTCCCGAAGTTTCAGCCAGATCTGGGCCTCCAACGCCTATAAATAGCACCCTGAAGCCTTCAGAAAAGGGGGGGATCTTCCGAGAACTTCTGCCATTGAACGCTGAGACTCTGCCGGATTCAAATCTATTCACCAGAATCACTGTTGTATTCGGATTTCGAAGCTATTATCAATTGTAATCCGTTGTAATCGATTGAATCGAGCAAAGCAATAAAGAGAAATCCTTCAAAGTGGACGTAGGCACGAACGCCGAACCACTATAAATCCTGTGTTTGTGATTGTTGTTTGCGAATTACTGTGATTTGTTACATAGAGCTGAATTCTATATTGATTGTTGCTGAGTTCTGTGTTGATTACTATCAAGTTGAATACGCAAACGGGTGCTTTCGTGATATTGGGTGTTTGTGACCAATTTTGGCGCAAACACTTGTTAACCTATCTTTATTGTTTAATTTGTGGAGCTTAACAACTAGTGCACAAATTGACATTTTCGGTGGAAGTGTTATTCTATATAATTTTTTACCAATCTAGTTCACCGGCTCTTGCTTTAATAATGTTCCACATAGATTTCAGTTAGAATTTTCCTGCCGTGTCTGATAACCATTTCTATTAGTCTCTGGCTACCTCTGTGTCAATGAGGAATTGATGTATTTCAATGCATATATTGGAAGGCAAACATGAAGAGTCCGTTCTCCACTCTCTACAAGATTAGAGAGCAAACACTCTTCTGTTGGGACCTCCCATTGTGATCATAACATTCTATATTAATTTGTCCATTAAAGGATAACTATTTATCTATTGTTCCAACCACATGTTAGTGTCATTTCCATCTGCTATTTTCTTGGTGATACATCCTTCACTAATTTATCTTGCTTTCAGTAGAGTTTTTCAAATAGTTGATGAGTTATTATCAGGCTGAATAATCCAGAAATGTTTATTTTTGCAATATTTATTCTTAGTCCAGGTGGCCCAGATACTAGCTGAAGATAAGTATCTCTAAAGCATTTTGATGGAGATTCCTCGGAGTAAGTCCTCTATCTTCTTAGTTGCCAACCACCTTCTGATTTTGATTTGCATAAATTAGACCAACTCATGTTATGTGCTTTATTTTTTCATAAAATATTAGCATATGATGCTTCTATAAAATACTCGAGGGAAATCAATAAATTTGCATCCAAAATTCAATAATTAGATATATAACAGATTTTGTTAGTTCAGTTTGTCTCATTATATTTAGAAACATGTTATTTCAATTATTTGAGATCCATAAATAGATAAAACTATATTTGAACAGATACTTGGAGTATGATGGCTTCTCGAATGGTCAGCAAATGTTATATTTTTATACCACCTAATTGATAAGATCAACAAGAAATTCAATTAGGTGGTATAAAATCCCTTATTTTCAACATTTCTTGGATAAAACTATTTCAAAAATACTTGGAGTATGATGGCTTCTCGAATGGTCAGCAAATGAACTTTAAAGTTTGGAAAGTTATTAAAGCATTCATAGTGGATTAATTAAATAATCTATTTTACTATGAATACAATAATTTCTCCCCCTTGTCAAGTATAGAAATTACCACGCAGTGGGGTTCAACTATATTTGAACAGATAATTATAACAATCCACCTTGAAACGGGCCTACTTTTCAACCCAATAATAGCCAATCAAACCTTAAGCCCATTCCAAAGCTTGCTGTTGGTAAAATTGATACAATGAAAAATATGTAGAGCTATATATTTATGCTATCAGAATCTCACAGTGGAAATGATAAAATATAATATCGAAAATAGTACCCATATTATAAAAATTCAATTTCAAAAATATAACAGAACATCCCAATATCTGAAATATAATGTCTCAAAATAACAACATCATGTCTGAAATGGGTACAACAAAATATGTCCAAGCATAAATAGATATATAACTGCCACCGGTCTTCACCTCCACGGTCAAACTTTCAATCAACATCATCTCACCTAACTTGCGTGTTGTAATGCGGAGGGGGTCAGAATAACAAAGTCAGGTGAATGAAAATCTCAAGTCTTATCATGACAGTATCATTTAGATAATTAATATATATGTGCATCCTATACTATATCCTACTAAGAATACCTCAAATGGTAACCTCGAAAGCCTTTTCGGTCCATTTTGCAACTATCGTCGATCCTAACAATGTGAGAGAAAGTACTTGAGCCACATAATACCTCTTAATGGGAATTAGGCAGACTCTGACCATTTAAGGCCTATGACCTAGGTAGATCCCTGTTATTTAATACATAAACCCAAAGCGGACCCTTCGTAGGTACTCCGTAACTATCATTGTTCAAAATCTCATCAGACCACTTAATATATATTTTTATGGAAAGAGGTGAGCGCTACAATAGCCTCTTAACAACTCAACCCCAAAGTAGACCTCCCTCGAGATTTCTCACCACCACACCTAATCGATAAATCTCGACCATTTAATACTTCTTAAGTAGAAAAGAAGCATGATCTACAGCATCCACTTAATACCTCCATCCCAAAAGCAGGTTTTATGCACTACGACCTGTAACACAAACTGCGATGTCTCACATTAGTCCAACTATTCATAGGCGCTGATAGCTAGATTAGCTGGACAGACTTACCCTACAAAATTGGAACTAACTTCATGTCCACCGTGGGTACTTATTATAAGCGATGTCTTACATCAGTTCCGAAGTTACACTATTAGTAGCCTAATTACCTAGGTAGACTTCTGTGTGCTTTTGACTAATTTCGCATCCCTATAACTCAGTCATAATTCCACTCTCCTAATCATGCTACCATATATACCTCACCCGCGTTTACATATTAAGGCCATATAAGGAGAACTCCTCATTATACATTTAATTATGGAATAATTTTCTTAATTATCCTTAACTTCCTTGCTTAGGAGTTAAATACTAATTAATAACCAATTTATGCTACGTGATTAACATGTTACTAATTATACATTATTAATATATTTATATGCTAATGTGTTTGTAATGTGTATACGTAAGTAAATCAGGCTAACTAAATATTCTTATGCATGCGAAGAATTTGCGTCCTAAACTAATCTTTAAATATCAAAATTTCTTATACAAGTCTAATTACACACAAAAATTTTCAAAATAGCTAACATCCTTAGCCAATAAAACAGATTAGCATAAGTAAAATAGAATCACTACCAAACTTATTCTATGTTAATATAGTAGAATCAATGCCTCTATATCAAGGAAACAAAATTGGCAACTTAAATCTTTTATATCCTATTCAATTTTTCCATATAAAAATCTAAAGTCAAATGGGGATTCCTTTTTTGTCTAATTTATGGAAATAAGCAGTGCAAACCAATAAGGGAATTCGTACTTTACGCACGATTTCTTAACTTATTTTCTTTTATAACCCTTTAACACAACATTAGAGAAGATTTGGAAGTGGAATAGAATATGAAATATTCAAATTGCAATAACAAAAAAATTATATTGTTTCAATAAAATAATTGAGATTCTAATAAACATAAAAATTGACATTCGTTTAGGGGAATTTTAAGGATTTGGTCTTAGGGTTTCCGTAAACAAAATTCTCTAAGGCATAAAACAAATCAAATTTCTACTTGAGAAATACTAAAATGTGAAAAACAAAGATATCCACTTATATAGAAACTTCCTGCTCCTTTTTGGATTTGATTCATGCCCACACCTAATTTTTCCTTCAGATCTCTTTTGGCATATACAACAATTGGATATCTCATAAATTATATTCATAATCATATATTAGGGAAGAATAGAATTAGAAATGGAACATAAAATCCTTTACCTAGAAATCCTTAGTGGTTCTAAATTATAGAGAAGAGTGGATTGATAAAGTTCTGTTGGAGTTCCAAATAATTTGTGAATAAATTAAGGTGCCGACCACTTATTGATAGTGCTTAGAAGGCACCAGAACTGTCGGATTTAAATCATTCCTAGCCTAAATTAAACCTAGCCTCCACACTCCTACTGGTCGACTGGGCTTAAGAAGGCAGTTGGCCGGTCTTAGCATTTTTGGGAATGCAATAATCTTTACCGTTTTAATTATTTTGTTTCCTTATTTTTACTCTACCTTTAACATTTTTAACATTAATTTTCCCTAACGTTAAATTATCAACTGCCACCTTTGTTTCAAATGTTAACGTTATTTGATTTTTAAAATTTGAATTTCATTCGAATTATTTTAAATTTCGAAAACTTCAAATGTCAATAACTTTTTTGTTTGAGCTTTAATTACCAAACTTCATACATCAAAGTTGATCAAAAAATCACCATGGATGCAATGGTGTAACTTTCATGGTCAAATTCGAACATTCACAAAATTTTCATTTTTAACCTTATTATTACTTAATTAATTAATTTCGTCTTAATTTTTATGGGGTGTTAGAATAATTCAATCTAAAACGTTAAAATCAAATGATACATTTGTAGAGCCATCATTTGTTCTATCACCAATATATAGTGTGCCATTGAAATCTACCACTATCAGGCGTGGCATGTTTACTCACACTTTAATATATTCATAGTTTTTGTCTCCCCATTGTTGAGTTGTGTGCATAGGCACATATGCATATGAGTTTTAGACCCCCAACTTGCTTCACATAAGTAATGATAAATTGATCGTCTTTATGAACAATATTGTTGCTCCACTTATTGCTTTCCGATGTTAGAAGTCTAGCTGTGAGAACTGTAACTATTAAAAGCCCATTCTTGTTTTGACGTTGTAATTTATTCTCCAATAAAGATATAATGTAACGCCCCACCCCTAGACCTACATTAGTAAAGAGAATTACTAAGTAATCATGTCTACTAATGCAGAGAATAGGGCTGGTTAAGGGCGACCATTATAGTAATACGTTAGTTAAGAGCTAAGCATGTCAATTTTGTCTTAATTTTTTTCCTTTTTATTACTTCATAAGTAGTAGACACGCTTAGTTCCTAACTAATGCACACTATGGTGGATTTGGGCCATTTCAGAAATAATGTAATATACATGCAGATAGAAAACATCAGTCACAGAACAGCAAACACTAGTACAAAATACGCATGTTGCTTCGCCTCATTTGCATCGGTTGTTACCACAATCGATGCAAATAGAAGTATTTGCATCGATTACGTTTTAACAACCGATGCATTTGGTATGTGGAAAGCAGTAGATAGTACAAAAATACAATTTGCATCGGTTGTCGTCAACAACCGAAGAAAATACACCGATGCAAATAGTGTTAGTTGCATCAGTTTTATTTACAACCGGTGCAACTATGTTCATTTGCATCAATTTTTTTTGTAGGCGATGCTAATGGTTATTGGTCACCCTCTTATTTTCGTTTCCCGCTTCCCATCTTTCCTTAACCCTAAATTCCAAATCCAATCGCTAATCCACATTCGCAACTTTCACCTCCAAATTCACATGCTTCCAAATCTTTTTTTTCTCTGGCATACCAAATTCGAGAATCTCCCACTAAAATTCAGAATAAAAATCCAAAATTATTGTTATTTGGGGGGTTACGGCGGTGAATTTATTTGCAGAGAAGGTCGAAGCTTTGGGGAATTGGGCGATTTGCTTGAGTTTGAAGCGATGCGTGGGCTCGACTATTGTTTGAAGGTGAGGTTTTCGACGATTGAGATGCTGTCAATTTCATGTTCGAAAGTCCTGGTAAGGATCGTCTTCATTTTCAAAATTAGTATTTTTATTTTGTTTATCTGCGTTGCCTTTAAATTGTTTGATCATTTACTTCACCAAGTGGATGTGTGTTCACATTGATAAATGGCATCGGTGTTATGAGTTTGATGATCTAGAATGGTTTGGCTCATATAAACCAATGCATCCCAGCCATGAGACTACATGGTTTTGGTGAATATGTGGAGGAACGCTTTGTTTTCATATAGTGTTTGGTAGATGAGAAGATGATGATCAGAATATGGGATGTATTTAGGTTGTTCGTTAAATGTTTTTGATACAAACGATTGAGGTACCCATTATAAGCTATGCCCTTGATGTTCAGTTACAACCATTCTAAACCATGCAGAGGCTATCAAATTATTTGATAGCCAATAATTTTATGTACGCGACAACTTTATTTTGATATTAATAATTAATTTACTTTTTGAATGACAGCATAAATATTTTAGAGATGAAACGGTCTCTAAGTTTTCAGTTTAGGGTGTTATCTCTGTTATTTTTTCAAAGGTTAAACATTTAACTAATGTTGTCAATATTTTTTTTAAGGAGGCTAAATTTCCCACGTTTGCCTGTTACGTTATTGTGGATAATTACACGTGAGTAGTGATGACCTAGCTTCATGTCATTCACAGTAATACCTTCATGTCATTAATTTTCCACGTTTGCTTCCTCACTTGTTTGGGAAACGCAACTGATCTACAGCAATACCTAATGCCATTCAACTAGCTGAAACCAAACATTCATGCTGTGTTTACTTTCTCACATGTTTTAACAACACAACTGATTCACAATAACATCTTCATGTCATGTAACTAGCTGATGAAGTAGCTTGACAAAGAATTTTTCAAAGTAATTCCAGTTGAAACCAAACACAACATTCACAAAACAAACAAAAACAACATTCAACTGCCCTTGATGTTTGTGGTTGCTAATTAAATGCAAATTGATGCACTTAGTTTTTTGGTTGGATATTTGTACTACAAAATGTTAAGTAAGATTGAATAACATAATACAAGCGTATGCATGATTTGAATTTGTGATCTTAGAGATAAAAGTTATTGCGTGTCTAACCGTAAGGGAGAACAACGTCATATGAAAAAAGTGAGTTTAAATGACCATATGGTAACTAACACAAACTAGCAGAGAGTTGCTGTAAAAAACATAATGAGTAAGATTTTATTGCATTGAATTTGTCAACCTGTATTTGTTACACATACTCTTATATGTCTTTACATTGAAATAAATAATGGTTATCTGAACCTGATTATCTCCTTTGATTCCTCTTTGAATTAGGATTTTTCAAAGATGTCAATAGCATGTATCTGAGTACTGACAAGATTTAATGTCATTTTGATTAATCCTAAACATAGATAGTATACTAGAAACTAGATTACTCATCCAAATTAAATTTGAAAAATAGACGATGGTGATGTTTGAATCCTGCAAATGAATGATTTTTCAAAATTGTCTTAACTTTGAGACTACTTCAGATAAAATTGAGATGAATAAAGATGCGCAATGAGGTAATGTGTTCATAAGAAAGTTAAAATTTTAGTTGACTTTGCAAGGTTCGCCATCTCAAAAAATAGGTGTTGATTGGAAAACAATGAATTGTTGCCAATGCAAAGAAAGATTTTGCTTTGTAGCCAGATACATGTTACATGTCCCTTTTTTCTAATATTTTGACTTAGTCAATAGGCATATTCCATACTTTTACATCAATGTGTCTTTATATGCGTTATGTATTTCTGTTCTAGTTTAATAATCTGTGACTAAATTATAACTCCCTACGTTCTTTAGCTAAAAATTTGACATATGAAATTTATCAGCACCACAGCCAACAATCCTAAATAAGTTCAGAGACAAATTGAAAACTATAATAATTGATATGCTGTAACTAAAGGAGTGTGTAAAAATTAGTTACTATAAACTCATTCATCCAAGATTGTTCATTGCATTTGTAAACTTGCAGTGTTGTGTTTGGGCAGGAGTAGTGACAGTAAGGGAAGTCTGGTATGGTGATTGAGCAGGGGGTTTGTGGAGATGAATTGCGGTGTAGTATGGTTTGAAACTGTATGGTAGTGTTTTGAAATGTTGTATAGCAGGGTTGATGTAGTAGGTAGTAATAGTAAGAAAGAAAAGAGGACAATCTTTACAGAGTATTATCTGCAATGGCAACATTAATATCTTCCTCCCATGTATTTCTGCTTAAACCAATTTCTTCTTCATCACTCAAATTGAACAAACCAAATGAAATCCACATGGGTGTTCTCCGGTTGAGAGGTGGAAAAAGGAGAAAGAGAGTAGTGGTGGAGCTATGATTATGGTTTGTCGGGCTGTGCCAGTAGTATTTCCAGCTATAGCTCGCTAAAGCAAATCATCAAATATATAATATAATGTCAACATCAGAGAATGATGTTCATGTGCTGGTAGTGGATGATAGTTCAGTAGATCGGGCAGTGATTGTACACTTGCTTCGCAGCAAGAAATTCAGAGGTTCTTTTTGTAAAACTTGTTTCAGTGTATATTTTGAGGGTTGATTTTGCAAATATCATCTCACTCCGTTCGGGGATTGCAGTAACTACAGTCGACAGCGGGAGACGAGCACTGGAAATGCTGAACAAGGTTTGCAGTTCCTTTTTCAGTTATTTTAAACTTCTGGATAACTGTTTAATTTCGGTTTGTTGTTTACAAGTGTGTGATGATGAAGGAACCAAATGTGAATATGATAATCACTGACTATTCCATGCCTGAAATGACCGGTTATGAATTGCTAAAGGAGATCAAGGTATATTTTTATTTTACTTTTTTTTTCCAATTATTTTTATGATTATAATAATGGATATAGTTTAACTCATATTCTTTGTTAAGCAGGGTTCTTCGCGGCTCAAGGAAATTCCTGTCGTGATTATGTCGTCAGAGAATATTTCTGTTAATATCAACAGGTAACAACGTGATAAATATAGATGATATAAGTTGTACAATTATTTGAGTAGTATTGAAGTCTAGCTTAATTTTTGAAATGTTAGATGCTTGGAAGAAGGCGCTGATGATTTTCTGTTGAAGCTAGTTCGAATGACTTGCTTTAGCGAGCTATACAATATTGATGCTGATGACTTTAGGCACCCTCTTGACAAACAAGTACTTAATTCTTTACTTTTTTTCTGAATTTTTTTCCAATTAATTTGGCATGTGCATTGATTTTTCATTTTCATCATGCTTCAGTGTACAGAACACGCTACTTTTGAGGGCTATTCCAGGGCTGAATGAACTCGGCGAGGCTTTATTAGGTGAGTGATGGTTAACTCATTTCATTTTCGTTATATTGTTTAATCATGTATCTTGAAATCTGGATACGAAATCTTGATTAATTATTAGAACGACAGTAGTATTTTTTCTTCATTTCGTTAAGGTAATACTTTTTCTTCATACGAAATCTGGATATCTCAGCTTAGTTTAGATATGACTAACCAGCTATGTTGTTTATGTTCTAATTTTCATCTCTAAGAAGTAAATTACAGACATGAGATACCCTAAGTTTACATATTCTTCCAAAAATTGCATTTTTCCTTAACATTCAAAAGAAAAAAATAAGGAAAATCTCAGTCTATGGATATTATACTGTATGTTATACTGTTAGCAAATTAAAACCTTAATTTAGCTTATTTTTTGATGAGATATTATACTGTATGTTGTTTATGTTCTAATTTTCATCCCCTTTCATTTTTTTTCTGTTTTATTGTTCACTGTTTATTGTTTGACAGTTAAATGAATAATTTTAACAATATCAGCCTCTTACCAAATTTTCCTTTCTTGTATGTTAATGTTATGCAGCTCGATTGCTGGGTTTTCGACAACTAGTTCCAACCTATGCAAATGCTAGAAGAACTGAAGTACTGAGAGGCTTCAACTTTGCTTCTGGGGCTGCAGGTATCAGAGTAGAGACTGGAAACAACCTGGTAATTGCCATTATATTCAAAGTTGAATAGTGAAGCATTCTCATAATATTAACATAAAGCTAATTGCCTAAGAAATGAAATATTATGAAATTCAGGGGCAACATTACCATTTTGAAGAGCAAGTAGATCATTTCGAAGAAGCGCTACGATTCATGGCAAGAATGTTCATAGGAAATAAAACAGCAGTTGCTGAGCACTTGAGTAAAGTCGAGTTCCACATTCATTAATCGAGGTCAATAGTTTATAATTTATCTCTGTTTAAAAACAAAGTGAGTTTAATGTACTCTGTTTTATCTCTTTTTTAAACAGAGTTTAATGTATTCTATTTAACCAACTACAGTTTCAAAATCTGAGCAGGTAAACATAAAGATCTGAACTAATTTTCCTTAAGTTAATCAAAGATAGCATGATATATTTATAATTTCAAAAACCATGGCTATGAAACAGCTTTGGATATTAATAGTAGATAAAAAAGTCAGATTTATAATTTAAACAAAAGAATTAAAATATAAACAAAAAACCTCCAACTAGCCATGAAAACATTTGAATTGTTATAGACTTAATTCATATTCATAGGTAATCCTTATCCTAAGCTCTAACCTTATTAACTAAGCAATATTTGCCAAGTGGATTTGTCATTAACTCTTTGTTTTATTCTTCTAGATCGAATGCACATAGGACACAATTATTACTGCCAAAGTGTATAGGAAAAAACCAAAACACGATTAAAAGGTGAAAGATGCAAATGCACATAAGACACGTATTTTTTAATAATATACTATATTTGAAATAAAGTTATACAATAAAATAATTTGAAAAGGCCATAACCTTTGTATACTTGGAGACCAGAGGCTGGAAAATGAAGATCCACTTTGCACATCATTCAGTAGCATTTCCATTGATGGCACTATCTAATGCATACATGAAGAACAATATTTGAAGATAAATTCTATATACCAGATAATCAATACCTGATGCGTACATGAGCAATAACTATGCTAGTAACTAATCCGAGCAGTGTACGTATACTGGGCCATCATTTTGTATAGGTGAGCTATTTGAAATTCACAAACATGATGCACATCTAATACAATTCGAGGCAAAAGAGGAAAGGATCATACCTGGACAAAGCTCCTATCTTTTGCACCTGAGACAAGAGCTTCTTCGGAGATAATGTCGAATCTGTTTGAATCAATTTTTTAAGACAGGCATCATAGGTAAGATTCATAGCTAGGTACAAGTAAATAAAACCTATATTGACATTATGATTTTAACATGAAAAAAAAAATTGCAGACTAGAATTTAAATGTTCTATTCTAGTAGGATTTCCCTTTTATCTTTTTATTCAATACTGTTACTTTGTGTTTTTGATGGTAACTGAAGATTTGAATTTGGTTTATTTAAGACACTCGGAGCAAACACTATCAGTATCCATGACAAGTTTTGTACCACAAAATCCATACTGTTATTGGCCTGTTATTGGCATATCAAAACCCATAACATTTCAACAAAATGTTATTAGCATAGTGCTAAATGCTCACCTGTCAAATTTATATAACAGTGATTTAAAAATTTATGAAGATAGTTTTTAAGGTTATTTGCACAAACTCGTAATACAAACATGTCCTAGTACAATTAACGTTTTCCTACCAGTATTTTGAATATTCTCCAAATTTTCACAACTGCTCGGTGAAGTAGCATAAAGTGCTTTCAAAGCTGCAAGCCTTCTGGCATGAACTGCAAAATAGTGATGATTATGTGAAAAACGTAGATATAATGCAACTACTATTATATGAATAAATAAACAAAAATTGGTTTGGAATTCGGATTTGCTTGATGCAAATACTAGTTGTGCACCGAATTATTTTGAACCAAATAAACTCAGAATCTTCTCATAACCAGTATTTGTGATATCCGGATTAGGACCAGGAAGCAAAGTTCTTAAATATGTATATTCTTCTTCTGTAGAATGTAAAAAATAATTGAAGATATAAGAAAATTCCAGTTGAAAGCGAAAAGGTGAACAAAGCCTTTCATATACTAAAGCAAAGACAATACATTCAGCATCAACGTTGGAGGCCTAAGACATAAGGCTCTAGTAACATCTCCGATAGCATCAATATTAGCCAGTGCTTCCAAATTATGCAAAGGCAAAATATCACATGCACATAGCTCACAAAACATCAGCAACAACTAACATAGTGTTGGAATTCCTAGTGTAAATGAAATACACTTGTTCAACATTCCTAGTGCTTTCATGGATATGATTGTTTATAATTTATACTTCATGTTTATTTGTTTATTTTTGAAGTCATTTAACATTGTTACATGTAATCAGCATGGAGGAACAAGTGATTAGTCGTGCTCACCGCATGGGTGCTACTCGACCAATATACGTGGAGACCTTAGCAATGCGTGGAACCATCGAACAACAAATGCTAGAATTCTTACAGGTGCTCATGTATGCTGATTACACATAATTTGACAGTACACATAATGAGATAGATGCGTACACATAGACACTTGTAATTGGCAAATACCGATTGACCTTATCTAACAGAATGTGAGCACAAGCAGAAGAGTACTAAATCAAGAGATAGATGTGGCGACAAATAGTGGTGGAAAAGCTTATCGTAATGTACATAATTTCGTTGTGGTGTTCAGGTGTTCAATTTTGGAGAAAGTGCAATGGTGTTGTGGTGATGCTCGAGAGTCTGGATTAAAGGTGAAAGGGTTGGGTTCGCGACGTGGTTCAGGTAATTTCATTGTGCTTTGATCAGGTGAAGAGTTTCTTATTGTAATTAAAGTGAATATATCTGTCAGTCGTCCAAGAACTCCACAAACACTTTTTAGTAAGTAAATTCCAATTGAGTTTAACATTGGTTGTAGTTTGAAGATCTGAACGCTGTTAGGCGGATAGTAGCAGGTGGCTGGACTGTGTTTGGGTTAGGTGTGGGTATGCTAAGTAGAGGATGTTGATTAGGCAGTGTGTTTTGATGCAGAGTGCAATAACTGTTTTGATCGATGCTGTTGTTCTATGATGTTTGGTTTTGCATGAGGCAGTGCAGGTGGTAGTTGCAGGGTGTGTTCGGAATGTTATGAGAGGGGAGAACAGGCAGTGGGTGTGGAAGTTATGTGGTTGATAGTTATGGTAGATGTAAATCTTGTGATATGAAGGTGAGAAGAGTGAAGGGGTATTATGCAGCTAGATGGGTATGAAATTGTTGAATTATGATGGAGTTTGTTTTTTTTCTTATGTTGACTGGTTGGTTTTGTGTGAGAATTGATGTTGACCGAGCTTGTAACTGAGGGATGGGAACGAGTGGATGATATGATGAGAATTGCTGTGATGAAGGTTGTTTGGATCTAGAATGGTATGGCTTCGGCAAGTCGCTGTTATGGTGGTGATCTGTGTGCAGTGGTAACAGAGGCTATGGTGGAATATGCAGAAGCAGACACTGTTTGTATCAGTGGTGGTTGCTTTTGGTTGGTGATGATGGAGTAGCAGAACAGAGTTTAGAAACATGTTTCGTTAATGATGATGTGCACTGAAAGGAAGTAGGTAGGAAAGTGGCACTGTGCTATGTATGTAAGATAGTCGAAGTGGGTTTGCTGTGATTGAAGTGTAACTGACAGCTTCCCTGGTTCAGGTCAGCAGGAAGGTAGGGTGGCAGAGCAGTAGATGATGTTGTGGCCAGAAGGTTGGATGGAAGGGAAGTGGAAGTGGTGATATTGGTAGATGTCTATTGAATTGTAGAGAGGTATGCACTGTGATAGGCAAGAAGGCAGTGCACAGTTTTAATGGAAGTGGAGAATGGATGTTGTAGTTTATGTTGTGAAGGATGAACTGTGGGGATGTGGATTTGTATTGTAGAAGAGTGGATGATGGTGAAGTATGCACTGAGAAATGTCTGTTTGGTGGTTCATAGGAATGGAACAGAGAATGGTAGCTCGTTTTGGTGGAGATGAATAAGCAGTGAACAGGGGAAGGAAATGAAGCGGGGCAGTGCACTGGTTGTGACAGAGGAAGGCAGTGTAGAATTTTTTTTTCTAAAATGTAAATAAATGTAGGTGATGTATTTGGCACTATGAAGAGTATGGAAAGGAAGATGATGGAGTGTTGTTGTAATTGTTGTTCAGGTTGTATGTAGTGCAAAGTATGAAGTTATTAATTGCAATATTGAATGATTATGTACTAAATCTGATTATGTATTCGCCATCAAATTTAATTTTGAATGATTGTAATATTGCATGCAATAATTGTTTGTTATAATCAATAATATATATATATATATAGTATATTTGAGTACTGTAATAATGGTTTCTGAGAATGGCTTTTTTGCATCAGGTATAAATAGCTGATGCAATAGAGGGATTAGTTGCATCGGTTGTTATAAAAAAACCGATGCAATAGAGGAATTAGTTTGCATCGCTTTTCAACAACAACCTATGCAACAAGTTCCTTTGTTGCATCGGTTTTCATTACAACCGATGCAACATGGGGCTGTGTGCAAGCAACCAAACATGATATTTTGCATCAGTTGTTAGTAACAACCGATGTAAAAAGGACCTTTTTGCATCGGTTTCAGAACTGATGCAAAAGTGTTAAGCCTGTTGCATCGGTTGCATATGCATCGGTTGTTGAACTGATGCAAAAGGGGGGTAAACAACCGATGCAAATGGCATGTTTTGTAGTAGTGAAACCCAGATCAGAGTATATATATATAATACATACATCGCCATACATCTCCATAGTAATACATCATACATAAGTAGCAAGGACTACTGAATCACATATACACCCATCCCACAAAATAATATGTAATAAGACGATATAAACGCAGATGACTCTAAAAAAACGACATCCAAGCCAAAATGATAAGTCCAACAAAAGCTATCAAGCTGATCCAACAAGTGAAGCAATCCATGCTAACATGCAACTCAGTCTGACCTGAGTGAAAAACACACGGGTCAGGCAAGCTAAACTTATCAGTAGTAAGGATCTCAGTAATAAGCGAAAGGGTGAGAATCACTCCGTTGTTGCCAACGGAACGACATATTATTCATCGTATCATTCAAAAGAAAGGGGACATCAGTGATTCATCTATCTATTTCAAAGGAATTCAATAAGTAACATACATATGGTTTTTCTTAAGGACATCTATAAGTATAGTGGATAAGGGATGAGAACCATATAATAACTTCATAAAGAAACATCAAATCATCATAATCTATCATAAAAACTCATTAAGAGTTAAAGGCAATCATAATCGAAATCACCATATAGTATAATATAAATGTAGCCTATATCATACTCAAGGCCGTATCCAAATAACAACATCACAAAAAGGTAAAATCGAACGTAGAAAATTTCATAGAAATTGCACATGCTTTTCATCTTGACTAGTTCTACTATAATTTGGTACCATATGTCGTGATGACTTGGGGTCATTAACATCTTAGCATCGTGATCATCTTGATTGACTATAGTCGAATATCGCGATGACACCCAAATCATAAAATCCGAGCAAAACATCGTGATGATTGGAATCCAGTAATGACATCAAGAACATCGTAATGATTCCAATCATATACTCGGTTTGTAGTACTAATAACATCTTAAATGTGTCACAACTTCTTGGATAGGAACCCAATGGGTGTTAATGTACATCATATACCATACATTCGCACCTATTGGTTTACTAATCATAAGTCAATTCCACATTAGAAAACATTCATAAAAATCCAAATCAACATACACCGCCTCGTCTCATTGGCGAGTGTAATGCACCCAACTCATTGTGTCTCATACTTTGATGAGTTTAAAGTGGCATCGAGACTTGTCTCGTTTCAAAATCCATCTTAAACATCAAAACCATCATCAATTAATCATAACAATCCCGCCTCATGTTCTCGGCAAGTAAAAACATCATAAAACAGTACTTCAAAGCGGATTCGACAGTGCAAGTCCGATATTAAGCGATTAGGCGAAAACACATGTCTCATACCACGTATTTTTGCCAAATCGTTTAATTCTCATTCTTATATGCTAAAAATCATCTAAATAGACTAAAATATGTTTAGAATAATTTTATAGAAAAACGAGATTTTTAAATAATTTTTAGAGATTTTTAAATAAGTTATATAAAGAAAAATCCATTTATCAAATAGATTATCTATTTATAAAATACTTTTAAAAAAACATAATTGCTTAAAAACCTTTTAAAATGTCTTAAAATAATTAACCATAATTTATAAATAATTTTTAGAAACTTATTCGAAACCAAAATCAATTAAAACAATCGAATTCTTCAAATATCGACATTTATCGATATTTAGATTGAAATAGAATTTAAGTAAATTTTAAATTCTAAAATTTTTCCAAAATCAAGCTAATCCATTGTCGGACAAAAAGACTTAAACATTCATCATAAAACTTATTCAAACAATATTTAAAATCATCGAAATATGCAGTGAAACAGTTAATGAAAGCGCAAATAGGAGCAAAAGAACAATCTACCAAGCAATTGAGTTTTTGGCCGACTTTGGACAGTAACTTGGGGTACCTAAGCAACCTAGATTTCAGCCAAATTTTGATGTGCTATACTATGACATGAGGACTATAACATGTCCAAAATTTGGAGAAATTTACTACAAAATGAAAAAGTTATGATTTTTCGAACATAGCACTTTTCAGCAAGCATAAAAAAAACAAGATTTTTTTGCTGTTTTGAACCAACGATTTTCTATAACACAACAATCCAAAATTCCATGAAAATTTCCAAAAATATTGTGCATTCCAACTACTACAACATATCAAAAATTTGGAGCAATTAGCTGTAAATTGAAGAAGGTAAAATGATGTATTTTCAGCCAATACACAGAGATCAATTTTTGGCTGATTTCAACCATTAATTTCCAGATCTAAGCAACTCCAAATTCATTGAAAATTTTCAAAAACAATGAAGCATCCAAGTACTACAACATATAAAACATTGAGGTTCATTGACTATAAATTGAAGAAGATATTATTTTTCTAAAATGATGTATTTTCGGCCAATAAACAAAGATAAATTTTTGGCCCATTTCAACAATTAGTTTTCCAGATCAAAACAACTCCAAATTCATTGAAAATTTTCAAAAATAATTAACCATCCATGTACGAAAACATACCAAAAATAGAGTTTCATTGACTATAAATTGTGGAAGATATGATTTTTCTAAAATGATGTATTTTCGGCCAATAAACAAATATCAATTTTTGGCCGTTTCAACCATTAATTTTCCAAATCAAAACAACTCCAAATTCATTGAAAATTTCCATTAATATTGAAAAATCCAAGTACTACAACATATCAAAAATTTAGGTTCATTGAATGTAAATTGAAGAAGATACGAATTTTTGAAAATGGTGCTTTTTCAGCCAGCAAAAGAGAAAACCAATTCGATAAATTGAGCAATTCCATCAACAAATTGATAGAAAAATTTGATATTTTGCTTAGCTTGCTGTAATAAAATTCTTACCTTTCTTACCAAATAGTTTTTGGAAGATCTAGCAAAGATTTGATAGAAATTTTTGGTTTTTGGTGAAGATAGAAGCCCTAAGAATCCGTAGAAACTAGAAAATAAACATGCAAAACAAACATAAGCAAATAAAAGACAATTTACATCTCAATTTCTCAGATTTTTATGAAAATTATTTGGTATTGGAAGTAGATTACCTTTCTATTCTTAATTTAGATGATTTCTCCCACTCAATTTGCAGCAAATTGAGTGGGAATTTGATTTAGTTTGAGGAAGCCATTATTTATCTTTTTGATTTTACTGTAAGAAGGTTTTAGGAAGAAAAAGATGCAAATTACGTACAATTTTCCTTTTTTCCCTCATCAAAAGGATCTAGAGAATGGCCTTTGGATCCCATCCAAACCCTTTAAGCCCAAATAAAACATTAGGAGATAAAAAAAGTTGTATACATGTTTCCACTTAATTTAACACTGTATGCATATAACAATTCATTTTCAAGCCAAATAAAGTATACATTAATTTGTTTTGAAATAAAATAGTTAATGTGACAAAATGATATTTATTTCAACAACAAAAAGTTGTTTTAACAATAAAACATCATTTTCAACAATATTTAACAATTTACGCAATTTTAGTGTGAAAAACGCTATTTTTAAAATATAACTTGTTCAAAAATTATTCTCTTAGTCAAATAAATTGTAATAGATCATTCTAACACTTTTAAAACAAAAAAATAATATTTTCACACAATATTTCATCTTTATTTTTTCTTCATATTTTTCCCCTTATATTCAGTAAAATGATAATATTGGCAACAATTACCAATATTAACACAATGACTTAAATTAAAATATAGTACATGACTAATTTCACTTCAATACCTCAAATTAAAGTTTTTGAAACTTTATTTCCATCAATTTGGATTTATTTCAACAATTAAATGTTGAAATGCATCCCTTGGTAAATTTATTAACTCAAATTTACCTGAATTCCAATATTTTCCATTCTGACTCAATAAATAACTAACATCATTTATTTTCAATCCAATTTCACAAATATGATATTCTAAGCTTATTTTCATTCAACCATATTTATTCCAACCATCAATATGTTAAAATAACATCTTATGAGATAAATTAGCTTATATAAATTCAAAACCCAAGTTTTATTCATCATAACATTGTTTATATAAAATAAACAATATTAACTCACATTTCATTCCTCCAATTCTTTTATAATAAAAATATTAAATTATATTTGCATTATAATTTAATATTAACGGTAATCTCTAAAATCCTAGTTATTACAGATTCCCCTCCTTAATAAAATTGCGTCCTCGCAATTTCTAGAGGAAATCTGTATTCAACACACTTTATGTCATCAAGCAAAGGAAATTTAGATAGATTAAAATAGAAATTTATTACCATTGGAGTGTGAAGATAAAAACCAGGATTCGATCGCTTGATGAATTCTTTGGTTTCCTAAGTGCAGTCATTGGGATTATCGGACCATTGAATCTTCACGAGCGGGACACTCTTGTTCCGAAGACGTCTAGTCTCCGAAGCAAGAATTCACAGAGGATGCTGCACATAAGATAGATCAGGTGAGACTATAGACTTTTCTAAAGCATGAGTATCAATCACGGATTCTGGATCTCGTAGACACTTCCTTAACTGAGAAACGTGGAATACAACGTGAACTCCAGAAAACTAATTGGGAAGTGCTACACGATAAGCAACTGGACCAATACGCTCTATAATAGGAAATGGCCCAATATAGCGTGGTGCCAATTTCCCGGTAGGGCTAAAGCGTACCACTCCTTTCAGAGGAGAAGCTCGAATAAAACCAAGGTCACCCAAGGAGAATTCAAGAGGCCTCCTACGGTTGTCCGCATAGGATTTCTAGCGACTCTGTGCCTCTTTCATTCTCTCACGAATAAGATGAATCTTCTCAGATGATTCTCGAATTGATTCAGGGCCTATAATAAGCTTTTTCCCCGACTCAAGCCAACAAGATGGAGAACGACATGGCCTTCCATATAAGGCTTCAAAAGGAGCCATGCCGATAGAAGATTAGTAGCTATTATTATAAGCAAATTCAACTAGAGGAAGATGATCTTCCCAACTACCACCAAAATCCAAGATACAAGCACGAAGCAAGTCTTCCAAAATACGGTTCACTCGTTCAGTCTGTCCATCAGACTATGGGTGATAAGCTGTGCTAAGTTAAGCTTTGTGCCTAAATCTTGCTGGAGACTTTGCCAAAAGTGACTCGTGAAAAGAAGATCACGATCACACACAATAGATGAAGGGACACCGTGCAATCGCATGATCTCCTTCATATATAGCTTCGATAAAAGAGATGTCGTCCTGTTCGACTTAATAGGAATAAAATGTGCGGACTTGGTGAGATGGTCCACAACAACCCAAATACCGCTATGGCCTGACCTCGAACGAGGTGAGCCATCAATGAAATCCATCGAAATTTGATCCCATTTCCACAACGGAACCTCTAAAGGCTGAAGAAGACCGGAAGGCTGCTGATGCTCGGCCTTAATAAGCTGACAAGTTATGCAATTACCTACATAATTTGCGACATCACGCTTCATGCCTTCCCAATAATAAAGGTGACACATATCGGCATACATCTTACTGCTGTCAGGATGAATAGTATACTTAGAACGGTGACACTCAGCTAGAATGTCCCTCCTAAGTTCTGGAATTGAAGGCACGATTATACGGTTCTTCTTTCGAAGACACCCATGAATATCGATGCTGAAATCCCTCAACTCAATGTCATCGTAGGATTTAGACCTATACTTTTGAATAAGAGCAGATATATCGAAGTCTTGTCACTGAGCCTCGACAATCCGATCAAGAAGAGTAGGACGAGCTTCCATGCTATATAATAGAATAGAAGAGTTGGATGTGGAAGCACGATCATGAATATCACACATGGAAAGAGTCTTAAGAACTTTCCATTCTGCAAACATCATGGAAACAATTGCTGAATGCTTGCGACTCAAAGCATCAGCCACTCGATTACCCTTCCTTGGGGTATACTGAATATCAAAATCATGTAAGGCGAGAAATTCAAGCCAACGCTGCTACCTCATATTAAGCTCCTTCTGAGTGAATAGATATTTCAAAGACTTATGGTCGGTAAAAAGAATGAAGTGCTCTCCCAAAAGATAATGACGCCAAATCTTCAAAGCAAAGACAATGGCTGTAAGCTCTAAATCATGGGTAGCGTACCGAACCTCATTTGAACGCAATTGCCTAGAAGCATAGGCAACTATCCGATCTTTCTGCATCATAAAAGCACCGAGGCCACTATGACTGCATCGGTATAAACGATACGATCTTGGTTCCCTTCAGGAACCACAAGGACGGGAGCATTAGCGAGAAGCTCCTTCAATTTCTGAAAAGAAGCCTCACACTTATCGGACCAGATGAATCGAATGCCTTTCCTCATAAGGCTAGTCAATGGAAGCACGAGCTTTGATGAAACGGCAGTAATAACCAGCCAAATCCAGAAAACTACGAATCTCGTGAACATTCTCAGGCCTCTTCCAACTCTGAATAGCCTCGATCTTAGAAGGATCAACGGAAATACCTTCTGAAGATACAACTTGACCTAAGAACTTCACTTGCTTTTCCCAGAAGTGACACGTAGAAAGTTTTGCTTTGAGTTGATGCTTTTGGAGAGTACTCAAAACAATTCTAAGATGTCGAGCATGGTCATCTATGGACTTCGAATATACATGAATGCCATCAATGAAAACAAGCACGAACTTGTCGAGATATTCTCGGAATACTCGATTCATAAGATCGACAAAGTAGGCAGGTGCATTCATCAATTCGAACGGCATGACGAGCCACTCATAAGAACCATAGCAAGTGCGGAAGGCGGTGAGAGGAATACTATCTTCTGTGACTCGGAGCTGATGAAAACCAGTGGCAAGGTCTAATTGTGAAAAGACCTTAGCACCACTTAATTGATCGAATATGTCGTCAATCCTCGATAAAGGATAACAATTCTTGATGGTTAACTCATTAAGCTTGCGATAGTCGACGCAAAGTCTAAGATTCCCATCGGACTTTTTCACCAATACCACTGTGGCACCCCATGGTGAAGAACTGGAACGAATAAAATGCTTGGCCTCAAGCTCGAGAAGTTGCTTTTTGAGTTCCTCATTATCTTGTGTAGACAACCTCGTGGGAGGATGACTAAATGGCCGAGCGTCGGGAATAAGATCAATACGGAACTCAATAGCTCTCTTAGGAGGTAAACCAGAAACGGGTTCGAATAAATCTGAAAAGTCGCAAACGATAATAAATACGGGATACATCGTCGTCGTCATCTCGAGAATCAAGGGCAAATAAAGAAGCCATGGAATCACAATCGGAATCACGAAGCGAAAGAGATAACTGATCAGAAGAATCAGGATGTCGAATATACAAGACTCGCTCCAAACATAAAATCCAGGCATCGTATCTAACTAGCCAGTCCATTCCTAATATCATATCAAATCCAAGAAAAGGAATAACGTGCAGATTCGCATGGAAAGAAAAGCCACAAATCGAAAAATCAACATCATCACAAAGCAAACTAAGAGTTGCAGATCCTCCGATAGGATTTGCAATCCGTAAAGAAGTAAGCATATAAGAAACATCTAACTGCAAAGCATCAGCGAGTTCCTTTGATATGAATGAGTGAGATGCACCCTATCGAAAAACACTCGAATATAACGATCATGGAATAAAATAGAGCCCTCTGGAATGGAATGAAAAGTACCTCGAGGCTGAGAAGCATCTCTAGAAGTAGTAGCCACACTAAGATGACCCTGACGAGAATCCTTCTCCTTTTTGGGACAAGCTGAAATCAAATGTCCCTCCTTCTTACAATAAAGACAACGCTTAGGCTTGGGACACTCCTTTACTGGATGGTCAGGTGCACCACAATTGAAGAATGCAAAAGGCTTAGCTGAAGGAGTGGACTGAGACTGAGAAGAAGATCCCCTCTGTTTCTTCTTCTTACCGATATGGAATGACTTCGGCTTGCGGAAAAACTTCTTCATATTCGGGTTTCCCCGAACATTACCCTCATCATCACTATCTTTCTCCTTCTCTACCGCTTCAAGCTGAAGGGCCGCATCCACAAGCTTTTCAAAGGTAAGCTCAAGGCGAAGCATGAGGGACTTCTTCAGATATTTCTTAAGCCCAAAGATGAACTTAAGATTCTTCTTATAAGGAGCAGAGATGTGCTCGAGACCATATTTAGACAAGGATTCAAAGGATGCAACATATTCAGAAACGGTCGACTTTCCTTGTTTGAAATCAAGGAAACGTCGAGCAAGAATAGCCTTCTCGGATTTTGGAATAAACTTGAGTTCGAATCTCTCACGAAACTGATCCCACTCTAAAGTGGACTCATCAATCTTAGCAATAAGAAGATCATACCAATGTAAAGCTCGTTCTTGCAACATACTAGATGCTACAAGGACTCGGTGATGACTAGAGATCTCCATACGAATAAAGATACGCTCACAAGAACTGAGCCTTGCCTCAACATCTAAAACAGTCTCGGTGCCTTTAAAGATCTTGCCACCAAGATGTGTGAAGTCACTACACATGCGCGCAAATGCGGATTTGCACGGAGGAGAAGCGTGAGCTGGAGCGGGAGGCTGAGTGCTCCGAATAAGCTCGAGGATCTGATCGGTAGACATATATACGCCTTCAGGATGAGAATCACTGGACGTTCCCACCGTCGAAGAGCGTCCTCTACCCCTACTCGACATAGCTGAAAGATAAGTTAAGATAGGATTATTCATAGGGTAAATAGATATATTAACAATTCAAGTGTAGAAGTTAAGGAATACTACGGAATATAATTAACATTCCTAGACATATTCCTTTCTATCTACCCCAAAGGAATTAAAAAAGGACACGAATCAAAACAAGGATAGGGATAAGGCAAAGTCAAGTGAAAGCGATCATGATTAAGGGATGATGTATATGGATGTATTATATCTGATGTATGGTATCTCGTATACTGTTCTGTGTATATTACATTATATTCTGAAACAATGATCTGATGCCAAGCTGTAACGCCCCACCCCGAGACCTACATTAGTAAAGAGAATTACTAAGTAATCATGTCCACTAATGCAGAGAATAGGGCTGGTTAAGAGCGACCATCATAGTAATACGTTAGTTAAGAGCTAAGCATGTCAATTTTGTCTTAATTTTTTTTCCTTTTTATTACTTCATAAGTAGTAGACACACTTAGTTCCTAACTAACGCACACGATGGTGGATTCGACCATTTCGAAAATAATGTAATATACATGCAGATAGAAAACATCAGTTATAGAACAGTAAACCCAAATCAGAGTATATATATATATATAATACATACATCGCCATACATCTCCATAGTAATCCATCATACATAAGTAGCAAGGACTACCGAATCACATATACACCCATCCCACAAAATAATATGTAATAAGACGACATAAAAGCAGACGACTCTAAAAAAATGACATCCAAGCCAAAATGTTAAGTCCAACAAAAGCTATCAAGCTGATCCAAGAAGTGAAGCAATCCAAACTAACCTGCAACTCGGTCTGACCTGAGTGAAAAACACACAGGTCAGGCAAGCTAAACTTATCAGTAGTAAGAATCTCAGTAATAAGCGAAAGGGTGAGAATCACTCCGTTGTTGCCAACGAAACGACATATTATTCATCGTATCATTCATAAGAAAGGGGACAACAATGATTCATCTATCTATTTCAAGGGAATTCAATAAGTAACATGCATATGGTTTCTCTTAAGGACATCTATAAGTATAGTGGATAAGGTATGAGAACCATATAATAACTTCATAAAGAAACATCAAATCGTCATAATCTATCATAAGAACTCATTAAGAGTTAAAGGCAATCATAATCGAAATCACCATATAGCATAATATAAATATAGCCTATATCATATTCAAGGCCGTATCCAAATAACAACATCACAAAAAGGTGAAATCGAACGTAGAAAACTTCATAGAAATTGCACGTGCTTTTCATCTTGACTAGTACCACTATTATTTGGTACCATACGTCGTGATGACTTGGGGTTATTAACATCTTAGCATCGTGATCATCTTGATTGACTATAGTCGAATATCGCGATGACACCCAAATCATAAAATCCAAGCAAAACATTATGATGATTGGAATCTAGTAATGACATCAAGAACATCGTAATGATTCCAATCATATACTCGGTTTGTAGTACTAATAACATCTTAAATGTGTCACAACTTCTCGAATAGGAACCCAATGGGTGTTACTGTACGTCTCATACTATACATTCGCACATATTGGTTTATTAATCGTAAGTCAATGCCACATTAGAAAACATTCATAAAAATCCAAATCAACATACACTGCCTCGTCTCATTGGCGGGTGTAAAGCACCCAACTCATTGTGTCTCATACTTTGATGAGTTTAAAGTGGCATCGAGACTTGTCTCATTTCATCGACAAGTAAAAATCCATCTTAAACATCAAAACCATCATCAATTCATCAAAACAATCCCGCCTCATGTCCTCGGCAAGTAAAAATATCATAAAACAGTACTTCAAAGCGGATTCGACAGTGCAAGTCCGATATTAAGCGATTAGGCGAAAACACATGTCTCATACCACATATTTTTGACAAATTGTTTAATTCTCATTCTTATACGCTAAAAATCATCTAAATAGGCTAAAATATATTAAGAATAAATTTATAGAGAAAACAGCATTTTCAAACAATTTTTAGAGATTTTTAAATAAGTTATATAAAGGAAAATCCATTTATCAAATAGATTATCTATTTATAAAATACTTTAAAAAAATATAATTTCTTAAAAACCCTTTAAAATGTCTTAAAAACATTTATTTAATTAAACATAATTTATAAATAATTTTCAGAAACTTATTTGAAACCAAAATCAATTATAACAATCGAATTCTTCGAATATCGACATTTATCGATATTTAGATTGAAATAGAATTTAAATAAATTTTAAATTCTAAAAAATTTCCAAAATTAGGCCAATCCATTGTCGGATAAATATAATAAAACATTCATCATCAAACTTATTCAAACAATATTTTAAATCATCAAAATATGCAGTGAAACAGTTAATGAAATCGCAAATGGGAGCAAAAGAACAATCTACCAAGCAATTGAGTTTTTAGCTGACTTTGGACAGTAACTTGGGGTAACAAAGCAATCCAGATTTTAGCCAAATTTTGCAATGTTATACTATGACATGAGGACTATAATATATCCAAATTTTGGAGAAATTTACTGCAAAATGAAAAAGTTGTGATTTTTCGAATATAGCACTTTTCAGCAAGCACAAAAAAAAACAAGATTTTTTTGCTGTTTTGAACCAATGATTTTTATAACACGACAATCCAAAATTCCATGAAAATTTCCCAGAAAATTTTGCAATCCAACTAATACAACATAACAAAAATTTGGTGTAATTAGCCTTAAATTGAAGAAGACATAATTTTTCAAAAATGATGTATTTTCGGCCAATACACAG
Organism: Allium cepa; assembly: GCA_030765085.1. Classification (NCBI taxonomy): domain Eukaryota; kingdom Viridiplantae; phylum Streptophyta; class Magnoliopsida; order Asparagales; family Amaryllidaceae; genus Allium; species Allium cepa. The sequence continues at coordinate 418,497,961 of CM060939.1, forward strand.
AGATCAATTTTTGGCTGATTTCAACCATTAATTTCCAGATCAAAACAATTCCGAATTCATTGAAAATTTTCAGGAACAATGAACCATCCAAGTATTGAAATATATCAAAAATTGACGATCATCGACTATAAATTGAAGAAGATATTATTTTTCTAAAATGATGTATTTTCGGCCAATAAACAAAGATAAATTTTTGGCCGATTTCAACCATTAATTTTCCAGAACAAATCAACTCCAAATTCATTGATTTTTTATAGAAATAATGAACCACCCGAACATTGCAACATATCAAAAATTGAGGTTCATTGACTATAAATTGTAGAAGATATGATTTTTCTAAAATGATGTATTTTCGGCCAATAAACAGAGATCAATTTTTGACCGATTTCAACCATTAATTTTCCAAATAAAACAACTCCAAATTCATTGAAAATTTACAGTAATAATAAAAAATCCAAGTAATGCAACATATCAAAAATTTAGGTTCATTAAATGTAAATTGAAGAAGATACGAATTTTTGAACATGGTGCTTTTTCAGCCAGCAAAAGAGATAACCAATTCGATAAATTGAGCAATTCTATCAACAAATTGATAGCAAAATTTGATATTTTGCTTAGCTTGCTGTAAGAAGACTCTTACCTTTCTTACCAAATAGTTTTAGAAATATCTAGCAGAGATTTGATAGAAATTTGTGATCTTTGGTGAAGATAGAAGCCCTAAGAACCTGTAGAAACTAGAAAAATAGACATGCAAAACAAACATAAGCAAATAAAAGACAATTTATATCTCAAGTTCTCAGATTTTGATGAAAACTATTTGGTACTGGAAGGAGATTACCTTTCTATTCTTAATTTAGATGATTTCTCTCTTTAAATTTGCAGCAAATTGAGTGGGAATTTGATTTAGTTTGATGAAGCCATTATTTTTCGTTTTGCTTTTACTGTAAGAAGGTTTTAGGAAGAAGAAGATGCAAATTACGTACAACTTTTTTTTTTTTTCTCACCAGAAGGATCTAGAGAATGGGCTTTGGATTCCATCCAAACCCTTTAAGCCCAAATAAAACATTAGAAAAAAAAAGAAAGTTGTATATACGTTTCCACTTAATTTAACACTATATGCACATAACAATTCATTTTCAAGCCAAATAAAATGCATACACTAATTTTTTTTTGAAATAAAATAGTTAATGTGATAAAATGAAATTTATTTTAACAATAAAAAGTTGTTTTAACAATAAAACACCATTTTTAACAATTTACACAATTTTAGTGTAAAAACGCTATTTTTAAAATATAACTTGTTCAAAAATTATTCTCTTAGTCAAATAAATTGTAATAAATCATTCTAACATTTTTAAAACAACAAAATAATATTTCCACACAATACTTCATCTTTTGTTTTAATAAAAGACATGTTTTCTTCATATTTTTCCTCTTATATTCATAAAAGGATAATATTGGCAATAATTACCAATATTAACACAATGACTTAATTAAAATACAGCACATGACTAATTTCACTTCAATACCTCAAAATGAAGCTTTTAAAACTTTATTTCTATCGATTTGGAATTATTTCAACAATTAAATGTTGAAATACATCACTTGGTAATTTTATTAACTCAAATTTACCTAAATTCCAATATTTTCCATTCTGACTCAATAAATAACTAACATCATTTATTTTCAACCCAATTTCACAAATAAGATATTCTAAGCTTATTTTCATTCATTTATATTTATTCCAATCATCAACATGTTAAAATAACATTTTATGAGATAAATTAGCTCATATAAATTCAAAACCCAAGTTTTATTCATCAAAACATTGTTTACATAAAATAAACAATATTAACTCACATTTCATTCCTCCAATTCTTTTATAATAACAATACCAAATTATATTTACATTATAATTTAATATTAACGGTAATCTCCAAAATCTGAGTTGTTACATATAACCAACAAAATTCTAGTATAAATAATTTTTGTTATCTAGTTGTTTAGAGAATGCGTCCATCCCTCTAACATTCCAAAAAGAAACGACATTAATTAAATGGGGAATTTTCGCTCCTTTTTTCCACGGAAGAAGTACCACTAGCCATTTTAAGAGATTATCGCTTTGAATTTGAAAGGTGTCTCATCCTATTTATCTCTCCTTATCAGGCGCAGTTTAGGCATGCTTGAATCTGGAGCGCAGGTATGTGCTAGTTTCTCTTCTTCAGTCTCTTCATTTGGTAAGCCTGGAACATTGTTTGTATTGAATTCATTCATTGTAACATAGTTGCTTACACATTGAGGTTTTGTTGCTTCTACATTTATGTTTTAGGGACTAAAGTCATCTTCCTATATTTGCCAGTAATCTATATATAAATAATTATAAATAAAAAATTTGAAACTTTATACATATACACATTTTGTAATGATATATTTTCATCAGGTAATATATGTATATATATGTAAGATTGAAGTATATATATAGTAAGTATAAATCCCAATATCTATTATATATAAACTTAACTGTGCATACCTTATGCCATGTTGGACACGCACATTATATGCACATGATTATATATTAATGTGCTCATAAACAATATAAATTACTTTTAACTAAATTCAATAATTAATTAAACAAAAAAAATTAGTAAAATATGATTTTATTTAAATTAATTAGATTGGATCTAATATAACTCATTAGACTTTATAGGCCCAATATGATTCAAAATAATTTTTTTTGAAATCTACTTATTTCACCCACTACAGACCGACCCGGTTCTAACAATAGTTTCCCTGCATTTGATTTACAACTAAACAGAAATAAATATGAATTTTAAGGTGCTACCTATGCTATTTTGAGCCCAATAATGAGCACTTCATATTATGCTATATTGTTTGTTGCCTTAAACCCAGTTAGACTGCGCCATATAACTTCTGCTTGTCCAGAGTGACCAAAACATATCCAATGTCTGCCCCTTGCTCATTTGACGCTGCATCTATAAATAATTTCCAAATTTAAATGGTTCCTTATCTTCTTCATTTTTTTGTTCGATAGCTTGTATGCATTCCACTATGAAATTAGCTAAGGCTTATCCCTCTATTGCATTCCATTGGCACTATGATATATCATACCGGCTCAGTTCGACAACCTACTTTAGCAGTTGACCTAATGTCTTTGGCTGGTGCGGTGTTTATTTTAATGGTCTATCTTTTAAAACTTTGATGGGATGTGCTTGAAAATGGGGATGGATATTTCTTGCTATAAGCATAGGTTGTAAGACAACTTTTCGATCAAAATATAACTCAGTTTTGCACTAAATAGTGGCATGCTAGTGAAGTATATTGGCCTTTGTACCCTTTCATTTTCTCTTACCCTGGCTGCATTTATATCTTGATTAGTTATAGCAAAGTGTCAAATAAATCCTCACTTGGGATTGGCTTTGAGAGCATATGTGTAGTGCCTAGGTAGTCTTTTAGTGATTGGAATGCAATTTTACATTTGTCTGTCCATTCAAACTTCCGGCTTTTCTTGACTAGATAAAAGAATGAGATACATTTATCTCTGGCCCTTGATACGTACTTAGAGCAGCCACCTTTCCATTTAAACTCATTACCTCCTTAGGATTTTTTTGGTATTTTTTGTTTTTTGATTGCATTATTCTTGTTTGGATTTTTCTTACATCCCTCTTTTGCTTTCTACGTAACCAAGAAACTTTCCTAATCGAATATCGAAGGTGAATGCGAGGAGATTTAGTTCATGTTGTACTCCCTAAGTGTGGCAAAGGTTTCTTCAAAGTGCCGCACACGACAATGGTCTTTCTTTGACTTTACAAGCATGTCGTCCGCGTACACTTCAACATTTTTCTCGACTTGATATGAGAACATCACTTTGACTGGCCTCTGCGAAGTCACGCCTATGTTCTTCAGCTCAAATGGCATAACTTTGTAGCAATATAACCTTTTGTTGGTAATGAAGCTTGTGCTCCTTTTTCGGCTCAAACATGGCAATCTGATGGTAACCCGAATAAGCATCCATAAAAGTAACCATTTTATGTCTACTGGTTGCGTCCATTAGTAGATCTAATCTACACAGATGGTAGTTATCTTTGTGGTAGGCCTTGTTGAGGTTAGTGAAGTCAATGTAGTTCTCCATTTTCCATTAGCATTTTTCACTAGAATAGATTGGCTATCCACTTGGGGTAATGAATTTCTTTGTTGAAACCATTTATTTTAGCTTTTTACTACTTCATGTAGAACATTGTGTATTTCTTAGTCTAAGGTGCACCTCTTTTGCATTACAGGATGCACATCTTGGTGGCTGTTAAAGGCATTGCAAATGACGGTTGCATCTATTCCAACCATATCTAAATATGTCCAGGAAAATATGCCTTGCAGATATTTTAAACCAACTCTACTGTTGCGCCAAAGTTTGATACAATACCCTAAAGTAAATTAATCTCGAATATAGCAAGTAAAAATCAAAGAAGACAAATACAAAAAAAAACTTTTTATAGTGATTCGGCAAATACTCCTGTCTATGTCCCATTTAATCTTATTGTTTGATTGGTTCTTTCTAGAATGCAATAATTACCACTCAAATTCGATCACATTCTAGTGGATTTTGGATTTATAAGAGTTTGGGGAAGAAGAAGATAAAAAAATCCAAAGTGCAAAAAGCTCCCTCCCCCCCCCCCAAAAGTTGAAGTCCCCTTGCTATTTATAGACGATTTTCAACTTAAATCTCGCTATCCAGGCTTGATCATTCCCCAAATCTTAATATTCGACAATATAGCATGAAGAAAAGGTCGCCCGACATCCGTATCGAGAAGCAAATCATGTCAGTACCGACATGAATTCATGTCCGTATCGGCACAAATTTGGCATATAAAGTCCATTTTTCTAGCTTCTTCGTTCGTGCTTTGCCAATCCAAGCCCAAAGATCATGTCAATACCAACCAAATCATGTCAGTACCGACCAAATCAGGTCATAACCAACATAATTTGTTGTTCTAAACTCCATAAAACTTTTTGCACTCCTTTAATTCATTATCCTTGATATTCTCTAAGTCTCTAAATCTATTCCTTCATTATTCTTTTATTCCAATCTATATGTTTGAGTATGCTACGAGACTATGGAAAATTCATCGAAACATTTGCTAACCAAAGCATGCTACTAGAATATAAGGTGTGCTTCGTTCAAGAACAAGTATCGAGATCGGTAATTTTCCATTAGTTATGTTCCCCAGCCATCCATCAATAGAAATCATGGTGAATCATTCGATCCATTTGGATTCACCTACAAATCAAATGTCATTCTAGACCATTTTAATTAAGAATTTGCGTCTTTGCTTAAATGTTAGTCATAAATCATAATCATCCTATGTTCACTGGGAATTATCATATTATGAATCAATATTGTAAATCAAGGTTATCATATCATATATTATTACCCAAGTCATCTCGTATTCCCATTGGGTTATGTTATCATATATCAATGTCATCCCGTGTTCACCCAGGATTTATCTATTTTGGGTTAATCATATATCATGTTGTCATGTATCAATAATTATAAGGATGCATTGCCACCGATTGGAATGTTAGCTATAAATCATCTAATACCGCCTAACATCCCATTATAGGTATGTCCAACCGAATAGAGGTAACAATAATCAATAATCAATCAATAATCACTATTAAATCATAAGGCGTTCAAACCCTAAGGTCAAGTCTAGATCTCTTAGCATCGCATAATTAATGTCTAATCTAAGGCCCGATCTCTTTGGATGCCCCATCAATACGCAACCCAATTTCTAACACCTCTAGGTCGTATATCCAATTCTCGATCTCTTTGAATCATTAGTCCATATTGAGTCCAATCCACTTACTCTCCAATGAGGGGACCCAATGTCAGAGTAAGTCCATCCACTCACTCTCTGATGATGGGATGTACCATCCAAGCTAGACAATTCACTCACTCTCCTACGAGGGGGTTGGTTGTCTTATACAAGCACATCCACTTGTATCACTCCATCTCTCTGGCTAGGAGAACCATGCCAGTCAATTTATATACCGATTTTAGGGGGGCGGTCACCGATCTCCTTTGGTAATTTGTAATTCGTATCAGTTATCGTGTTCAAATGATTTTCAAAGTCAAGCATTCATTTAAAAATCCAATTCATAATAATAAAAAACATCATAACAATCTGTCTTGTCAACAATTACTCCCAGATATCCAACTCAGAGCATGGCTGGAGACCAATCGAGGTCATGTACTCGTGTAAGTGATCTTAGAGTAATATCTTCTTATTTATTCAAAGCAAAAGCAAAATGAAGGAATTGAACCTGATTCTTATCCATTTCGATCATGGGATATTCGTTCTCAACCTAGATCCACGGTCATGTCACGATATATTTGCTATAGATGGGGGTAGCTCCCACTATACCACTGTAGTTTAGTAACTTACATATTTTTGTACTAGTTTGCTTTGAACCTACTCTTCTATTAAATCATGAAGGTGTCGATACTCATTTGTCTCATGCCTATCCATCTCATGGAATACGCAAAACCGTCCATACCTCTTCTCCCGATCCATGGCTCCTCTCTTAGCTAGTTTCTAGTAGGATATTTTCCCCTTAATATCCAAATAGATCTTCTCTGGGATCTTTATTAATTCAGTGTAGGAGGAAACCTTCTGCTCCCTTATTTTTCGCTACGGTCCTCCAAAGTTGTCATAGACCTTTTGCTTTCCTTTGTCCTTTCCACATTTGCCTTGAACAGTCCATCATCATCCATAGGGTTTACCTCATCAGCCTCATTTGCTTCAGTATCCTCCTGGTGTAGAGATCTCTTGACTTGGTAGTAAAATCTGCTAGATTCACTGGTGGGTCTCTGTCCGAAGCAATCTTGAAGTATGTTTTACTCACAATTCTAGAAACCACCACCATCAGAATTATTGATGGGTCTGGTTTCTGCACTACAGTAGTTGTTGTGTTGAATCTAGTTGGATAAATCCCCAGGATCTATCCAGCCCTCTGCTTCACACTTGGAAGTTTCATTACATTCTTCGGTCGTGCAATATAGACTCTAAATTATTTCATAAACTTATCCACTAGTTGGGTCCACGTGCTGATGAATCCATACTCTAGTTGTCGAAACCCTATCGCTGCTAAGTTAATTAAGTATAATAGGAAACATCTTTCCATCACTTCCCCCATAGCACCCTATACTCCCATATGCTAGTTATATCTCATCAGATGAACGGTTAGGTCTATCCTTCCATTATATGTCTCCAGCATCGATAGATCAAAATCTAGTGCATTCCTTGCATGTCGGATGTTAGTGATGAATGGATTCATATTCACATCCTTTAAGCTTCGTTCTTAGGGTCCACTTCTTAGTACTATTCTTATCATCTCGGCAATTCTATCATTGTCTTCTAAGGAAAGTCTCTAATCCATAACTTCGTCTTGACCTCATTCCTATGGTGAGCTTTTGGTCTTAACTCCTATGGTTGCACGTTTGCATTTTGATTCACATTTCTGGCTCTAGCATTGCTCGTTCCTAGCATACCAGCTTATCCCAGACCAAAATTAACAGTGCCACTCAAGTTATTAATGTCGATACCGACCTGAATGTGGTCGGTACCGAGTGGCTCTAGTCATGATGATTCGGTTCCATTTTGTTCTACTCTAATTCCAAATGCTTTTGCATTATCTTTAGACATCTAATTTTGATTTTCGACTGCTCTAGCTTTCCCTTGGTGTCCCATCCCTCTTAGAAAACCCTCTAGAACTTCCACTTATGAGCCATAATTCCATCTTGTATCTCTTTCATCATCCTTTTCATCTCTTCTTTGGTTACGTAGACAGATGGATTTGAACTTGAGGACACCTCCTAGCTGCCTCCATACTCTGGTTGACTTCCTCCAGCAATTGCTCTAGTGGTACACCTCTTCATCTCTTCCAAACTTTAGATCCAAGCTCTCTTTTAGTGAAAGCACCATAAAAGTTAGACTAAAGTTTGGTACAACACTCCAAAATAGATCAATCTCAAATATAGCAAGTAAAAAATCAAAGAAGACAAAAACAAAAAAGCACTTTTTATAGTGATTCGACAAATACTCTGTTCTACAGCCACTTTAATCTTATTATTTGATCAACTCTCTATAGAATACAATAATTACCACTCAAATCCGAGCATAAGCTAGTAGATCTCGGATTTACAAGAGTTGGGGAAGATAAGATAGAAAAGTCCAAAGTGTAAAAAATTCCTCACTAGTAGACGCTCTTTTTCTATTTATAAACGATTTCTAGCTTAAATCTCTCCATCCAGGCTTCTTCATATCCTGAATCTCCATATCAAAGGATATTGCATGAAAAATAGGTCGCCCCATATTATTATCAGAAAGCAAATCATGTCGGTACTGACATGAATTCATGGCAGTACCGACATGCATTTGAAGTCCATTTTTCCTCCCCACTTGAGCTTTCATCCTTCGTGCTTTGCCAATCGAAGTCCAAACATCATGTCTTACGGATCAAATCATGTCGGTAACAAGATTATTTTGTTGTCTAAACCCCGTCAAACCTTCGGAATTCCTTCAATTCATCATTCTTTGGATTCTCCAAGTCTCTAGATCTATTTTTTCATTATTCTTTTAGTCCAATCTATCCGTTTGATTCTATCCTAAGACTGTGGAAAATTCATCAGTGACACCTATGCATAGTTTGACACGTTCTTTCTAATTTTCAAGAATTTTTGTCGGTCTGAAGGATTCATATTTATATTTTCCATAATCATCTTGTAGTTTAGGTCCTTATCACCCATCTTTGATCTGGGATCTACCTCATCGTCTACTTCATTTATTTTATGAAGTAGTATCTTTGTTTTGAGTGGTATCATTGAAATATAGCACATAAGTGGAGTTGTATTCATTTGTCCGAATCATGTGTAGGCAATCCTTTTTCTTTTTCTGCATCGATATTGTGGTTATAGATTGGCCTGTTTTATAATTGGCTTTGGTATCAAATATTGGTGCAGTTCATTGAACTGGCTCATTATTTTTTACATTTTCATTATTAAAATTATTAGGGGGGAAAACATTTTAATTTGAGACAATTTTATTGCTATAATTCAAGGCTATATAATATACTTCCCTATCCAAAAATTGTTATCCTCTAATACATCCTATTCCAGTTGGAGTGTGAACTTTATCACCAAATCTTTTAGGAGATAATAGCTCCTAGTTCTATCAATTCAAGCCTTCCCAGGAAGGTATTGTAAGAATACCATTGATCAATGATCAAGATATTGTCACAAAATTATTTATGAAGTGGTGCATTCCACCCAGTAACAAGGAATCTAGTCAGAATCACTAAAATAGTTGTTGTGTTGTTGAAGCCATATATTAGATCTTGACCGGGCTTCAACTCTTCAGTTGGGGGTTTCATTTTACCGATTTCCATTTTACCGTAAGCCGCTTTAAAGATAAAATTTACTAAACTCCATGAATCTAAAAAAGCCATCTTCATAGTGTAGTTTGAGATCTGCACTATAACCAACATGGGGTCTTAGTGGTGAAATAATACTCCAGTTGAGTCTACAGCGGTGAAAATAATATTTGGTGTCGGTTATTGTTTAATGTGGTACATTACTCTATGCTCTACCTGCGCCTCCTAAACACACCTGTCCATTGACTTCTTTCTCTTCCTAGGAAGGTGGGGTCCTCTATGAATGGATGTTATAAGAATTCTTGAGTTTCCTACTTAGTCTGTATGAAGATCCAAAGATCGGCATTGTGCTGGAGCTATTGTATCGCCTTTCCGAAAGCTGCTCAGATAGCCCTTTTGGATAACTCTTCGATGTCATTCTTTTGGTGATGGCCATTGTCTGTATAGTGGTCGTTCATTGTGGAAATGATAGTATGCCCCTATTATTCTGCTAAGGCTTTTCCTCTTTATTGGGAACATTATAAGCAACTCGGTTTATAGAGCTGCCTCGTTGTGTGAGTTAACGAAGCTTTACCTATGAAGTTAAACTCTCTCTACCTCTTGGTGGGAGGGTTGTACTTTGTGCACCCCTCCCCACACCCCCTCGCATCCTTTCATATTGAACGCGAGTAGTTCTTTCAAGTAGAGTTCCTTTAGTTTCTTAACCTTCTTTTATTCATAATTATCCACTTGCTCCCTCGTAAAACGCCTTTATGGTCTTGCATGATTTCTACCATTGTTGTCCTAAAATGCAACATTCTTTTTTACTCCTACATGAGCTTCCATGAGAAATGGTTCTTCATTGGTAATCCCAATCCTCGTTACCTCAGACTTAACATATTTAATAAAGCTATGCAGCTCTTATTATCTCGCTGCTTGATGCAAAATAAATTGTTCAGGGAAACCTCTCTTCATGCATTGAACTGTCGACATTTGTGCCTATGAATGAACATCTCCAAGTACAAATATCATGAATCACCAAGATGTTGTCCCATCCGATTATACTAGGAATAGTTCACATCCAGCTAGCTTCCTTGCCTTTAGAATATCCATGTGATACTCGAAGGTGCGCCAACGGCCATTCGGTTTGGATGTTCCATCGTATTTTTCAATGGCGGGAGCCTGAAGCTGTCAGGGAAGTCTGATTCAATTATATTGTCACTAAATAAGGAAGAGCCCTCTTCTCCTCTCCCTATCTTGTGTCTTTGATGGAAAATTTGTGTCAACTTATTAATATGGTTCCTCAATGCTCTTATCTTCTTGTCTTTAGAGCTCACTGTGATATGTTGCCCTTACAAGCTAAGGTGGCATCTTGCGCAAACTGATTATTATGCTTGGCAAACAATAGAGGGTTAATATTTGGATTTTTGCTTTAATTTTAGGGTAAAATTGGGCTTAGCTTTTGGATTTTCCCCATTCCATACAATCGAGTTTCACATTTTAAATAGTGAGATTGTCGTGTTTACTCACCAACAGCACAATTTGCCTAGTTGGTGAATTTTGGTAGTGAGTTGGGGAGTTATGGGAGTTCGTCTGTTTGGGTGTAGGATATTTGGCCACCATTCCTTCATGTTCAGTCATTCTTTCATTGATTTAGGTTATGAAAATATTTAGGGCCTAAAAGATTGAGTCAATGGAGAAAATATGTGATGGCCCCATTATTGGTTTGGATAAGGAGGTGAGATTACCATTTTGGTTTTAGAGACAAGATAATCCACTTCCATTGGGGGAGGGGTAGTGGAGTTTGTTCATTGCATTTTTGAGTAGAGACGAGGTATTTTTTTTAGGTACAAGGGAATTTTAGAAAAAAAATTGCTGGGTTCACTATCTTTCTTCTAGCACCCAAATGTTGATAAGATTTTTCGATCTCACAACACCAACTTAGTTTTTTGAAGTATTTATGATGTTGTATGCTTATGTAACTATGAATTAGAAAGTTTAAGTAGTATTATTTTTCTATTAAGGAAGCAATTATGTTGCTTAAGGCTTACACAATTACGATGATCGCAATTTAACTATTTTTCAAAATAGCTTAGCCAACTATTCAAACAAAAACAAATTCGGACACTAAAAATTAGAAATAAAGTGCAGTAAAGTTGGAAGATACAAGAAGTTACATAGTTCGGATATTAACGAATCCTACATCCACAGGTTAAATCTTTCTTCTTTAGATTCTTTTTTTCCTAGTATAAGTTTGGAATTTAATAGTAGGTAGTACAAATTGACAGTTTCTAACTCAATGAAATAAAAGTTCCATCTCTTTTTTTGCTACAACGTCTTCCCTTTTATAGCAGAAAAGATGTCACATGTATTACCGATGTCATTTCCCTGTATCATTCCTTCCTTGTTAGATCTTGCTACATGTCCTTCATCTGTTTGATTTGATTAATATGCATAGATTACTAACATGGTATTTAGGTGGTGGAATTTGCTTAGGTGGGAGAATTTGACTTTGGACGGGAGATTTCGAATTTAGGCCAAAACTTTAAACTTTAAATAACATGCTTAAGAGCGGCAATGTGAGCTAATCATTACTTAACTAATATCAACGCAACGTGAGGTATTTGAGTTGTACTCTTTGTATGCATGCGCTTTTTATGTATCATTTGCATAGCTTTGAGGAGGGTGTGGTTAAAAGACATAGTGCCATGTTGTTGCTTCTACTATGGTAGTGTAGTAAGGAAATGTTGACTTGCCATCTTTCAAACATGAGCGGCCCAGCTTGCTTGTACGGACTGAGTGGACTATCTGCTATAGCGGTGCAGTTTATTGATAGCGGGCTTCGTTTGCTTTAACAGTGGCAGTGTAGTTTGTATATTTTACACTGCGTCGATTATAGCAATGGTGACATGGCTTATTTATATCGAGTCATGCTAATTCTAGCGACATTAGAGTAGCTTGTTTATATTGAGCTATGATGACTCTAGCTATGGTAGTGTAGTTTGGATATGCTAGGCTATGTCATTTTTAGCTACGGTAGTGCAACTTGCATTTATTGGGTTATGCTAATTTTTTTTGTTCGAGTTTGCGTGAATTCAGAGCTGCGTTATATGTATATGTGAAATTTATGACCGTGTAATTTGGGTGGGCATTTTTTTTTGATGTTACACGTTTATTTTTGGAACATACATGGTCATTTTTCAATGTAGATGCAACCCATTCTACCTCCTCACTGTCCTGCACAGTCTATTAGCCTCATGCACTTGATCTGCGCTAAACATTTATGTTGGAAAAAATAGGTGTAGTATTCCCCCACCAAGCCAACGTTAATGTATGTAAGGGTAGATTTTTTGTTTGCATCTAGTTTTTTTAATAGTCTAATCCATTGGTCTTGCATTTAATTCTCTTTATACATGTCATGATGTGATTAAATTTTCTTTTGACAATTGTTAGTTAAATCACTCCATATTTCAAGAAATTCGCTTTGTTTTTTGTGAATTCTTTTTGTCATCGATTATATTTGACGGTTAGTGTTTTTGTGCCATTTGAATCCTTCAACCAAGAGCTTCTTTACAAAGTTATTTATCTCTTCGTCTCATTCTTCTCATTTTCATGCTTAGAAAATTTACTTCTGATATATTCCCTTCTTTGATCTACGTTCTTGCTTTCTAGATATCAAACCGCTATCAATCATAAGTTAAATTTCTACCCTTTTTACTTGTTTTTATTCTTTCTACAATGCTTTCAAGTTGTTTGATTTAATGCCCATATCAACTTATTTGGTCGATTTGCTGATGGAGTAATTGGATTTTCATTTACTTTTTCTCTTTAGTTTTAGATTAGTCGATTGGTTATTTGTTCGATCAATTAGATTTCAATCATTGTCAGATTAAATCAATTTACTTGTGAATTTAATATTGAATTCCTCTTCTATAATTTGAATAACATTATGATTTTATTATTTCATTATCTTCTTGATTTTGATATTGTTTCTCATTTTATTTGCTTAATTTACTAGGTAATCATGGCCTTCGATGATTCTCCCAACATATATGGTCAAAGTTCTCCCCCTTTTACTAAACTGAATTTAATTTTTTGTGGCAAGAGTTAGGCTGAGAGCATTTTAAACCATTTTGGGATTGTTAATTATGAATTTAGGATTCCTTCCCCTTATAGGCGCATTCATTTTCCCTTAAAAGCGATCATTTCTTTGACTTTCGAGCATATTAGGTCCAGCCTTTGCCTATTGAAAGTGACAGCGGATTAAGGATCTTAAGGCTAATCTAACACTAAGGGGAGTGAATAATATTTAATGGATTCTAAGACTTATATGAACTAACTTAAAATTATGACACAAACAAATGCAAAACTTAATCACAGAACAATTACAGAATCAAACGCAGATGTAGAAAGTAAATAAAAAGCAGTAAAGGGAAAGAACACATCGGATTTTATACTGGTTCAGAGTTACCCTACATCCAGTCCTGTGTCAAGGCAAACCACCTCATAGAGATTTTTATTATACCAATGTCGAGATTACATTCCTCAATTTCTAAAGGCCTTGAGGTACCCTCCTGTGTCACGAGTCCATGGCGAACTCTTTTGATTTACGGGCCACAAGATTACCCAATTGATTTCCAGACACAACCATACCTTATAGAGAGATTCGATAAACTTTTGATTACAAATTTTATCCTATAACTCTGAATAGCACATTGATCTTCGAGAGAGGCTAGAGAATCAAACAAGAATGAGATTCTAATTTGATTTACTTGGGAATTCGGCAAAATTTTGGCACGATCTTAAAAATATGAAAATTTTAGAATATGGATTTATGGAGAAGAAGAAGTGAAGAAACTATGAAATTAGTTGGTTAAAAAATTCGTTTGTGAAGGCTATTTATAAAGCACCAACGATTATAACCATTTGTGAAGAGATTTAAACAAATAGATACTTCTTTTGAAAATTGAAACTTTTAAATTCAACGGCTACCATGTCAACATGGGGTATCCCATGTTGTCGACATCCCTGTGTTAAAAACAATGTAAATTTTGTTTTGTAAATGGTATAGAAAGGAAACAAGATAAAATGATTCTGGGGTAAAAACAAGAGTTTATTTAAAAACAAAAACAAAGGATATTTTAAGGCTAAAACATCTTTTTGAAAATCATTTGAAAAGATAATTTTTAAGGCTAAAACATTTTGAAAAACAATTTTGAAAATCATTTTGAAAAACCATTTTGAAGTAGTTTTGCAAGCTTCTTCCTGTAGAATATCTCTCATATCAGGACTCGAGAACTTGTACAAAACCAGGATGTTCAAGGGTTTGTAAGCCACTTGTTGTAGGTTTGTAAGCTACTTGTCGTGGATTTGTAAGCCACTAAGAAGATAGAAATGGGTTCCATCCCAAATGAAATTCGGAATGAAGATTTCCATGCTATTATGAAGTTTTAACAAAAACTAGATACATATCTTGAAATCTCGATCTCGATACTCTAGAGTCTTCAATCTTGAGTCTTGAGTCTTTATACTGATCAGTCTTCAATAATCAATAGATGCATATATATATATATATATATATTCATGTGGAAAGGAGGCTTGGGTTCTGATAAAAAGACCCAAGTTCAATTCCTACCATGCGCCTCTCCATCCTATATAAATTTACCCGAGGGTATGGAGGCTTGGATCAGCGGACGGCTTTACTGTACCCTCCTTAGGAGTTTACCGGCCTGTAGGTTCTCCTGGGTTTTTAATATATATATATATATATATATATATATATATATATATATATATATCCTGCATATACGTATCTATCTAGACAACAGTGTTAGTCTATATTTTATGATAAGATAAGTTAAAAAGGTTGTTGTCATCAAAACCAACATATCAGTTCCTAAAAATCTCTTCCTTTTTTATGATAACAGCCTGTATTTATAAAATATACTTATCATACCATAACTCCTATCATAACCCCCTTTCTCCATAACTCCCCCTTACTCCAGGCTAACTATTATTTTATAACTTCTCCCCATTTGTCATCAACAAAAACTTCTAAAAAATCCCTGAACTTGTTATAAGATAATCAACCATAATAAAATAGGGTAAACATATATAAGTGTAATAAGTGCTAAGTGTGATCATAAGTGTAATCCAAAAAGTAAATCAATCATCCACCAATCATATTTACAATAATTATTCAATCCAAACATATAAACAAACCATACCAAATAATTTAAGTCAATCAAGTTTAAAACACACCAATCCAATCAAACAAATAATATGCAGAATGACTAGACATTCCTTGGTACTTCCACCCATTCATCTTTTCCAAAGATAAGGTCTGCTTTGATGGCATCCCGTTCTTATTTATCTTTGTCGAGAGTGACTGATGGATTTCCTTCGAGATCATCCTTATTAAGGGATAAGATCATCCAACGAAGGGCGTCGAAATGTCTCTCTTGCTCCTTGATCATCTGTATTTACTTAATTCTAAGCGACGCTGATTATGAAGTATGAATGTAAGAATATTCTTGAAGGAAGTAAGAGTTTCTTCAAGATTATCACTTATATTCTTAATTGGAGAAGCCATAATTCAAGAAAGAGGAAGAACTATGAATGAGAGTGATTAGAGATGAAGTTTTACAGTTTACTCTGGAAGAAACAAATATAAATAGGGGTAGAAAGTCATTTGAAATGAATAGATACAAGTTAGTTGCATGAAATGAAATTTGAAAGTGTAACTATTTTCTGCCCATTGGATGTCGACATGGAGGGATGGTGTAAGTCGATATGCCTCTGCTTAAAATGATATTTTGCTTTATTTTGAATATTATGAAAAAAATTATTAAACTAAATTTGTATAATATAAAAACAAGCAATTACAGAGACAAGTGAAGTTGAATAATAGGAAATGAAAGATTCCATTAATAATTCTAGTCAACATTACATAAGATAATATAATATTAACTAAAATAAAGGAAATTCATAGATAGAAGTTAAGATAACATGAACTAAAACTAGTTAGATGAAGACGAAGAAGATGATAGTCCAAGCTTTTTACCAATTTTCCCGAAGAACTTGTCGATTTTAGTAGAAATCTTATCCATTTTCTTACTCATAGATCTTTTAAGTGTCTTTAGATTTTCCACTATAATTCTTTGATTATTGAGAATGGTTTTGTTGGACGGATTAGCGGGATTAGTAGGATATCCAATACTTTCTAAGGAGGTTTCTTGATCTTCCTCTTCTTCCTCTTCAATTTCCATTCCTTCCTCTTCTTCTTCTTCCTCCATTTCTTCATGAGTAAGCCTTTCTTCTTTTTCCGTAAGTGTTTCATATGGTTCAAACACTAATGAAATTTGCGTAAGGGAAATGTTTCCATGGTTGAGCACTTTTCTTGTTATAAATTATTCCCTTTTGAAATCAACTCCAAAGTAATTAAAATTCCAGATGAGATAAATTCCATGATATAATGTGTTTCACCCATAGTTAAATTCTTGGGCCTTAGCTTATCCAAAATAACTTGAGCGCAATTAATATCATAATTTTCAAAAATTGCTAAAAGTGCTTTGCGAACTTTTAAAGTGGGTTGTTGTAATTTCCCGATCTTGATATAAGAGTGTGTTGAATAAGAAAATTAACAATTCTTGCTTTTGGACGAAAATAACGATTTTTGAATTCGAAATTGTCATCCCCTTCAAAGATGTGATGAAATATCTCTCGTTCATTTTCATTGATTTGAAATTCCGAGAGATTCATTCCAGTATACTTACATCCCAAAATTTCACAGTCCAAAATAATTTATGTTCCTTTAACACTACTCCAAATTTGTCCTTCTTCCCCATCATGAAAACCACAATTCAAATTTGCATAAAACATCTTAACAAGATTTGGATAACATACAAAATATTTTTGTTTGCTATCAACTAAACTAAGAATAGAACATTTTTGAAAAACATTTTCAATTTCATAAGAAGGAAAATCTTCAAAAATAGCAAATTTTGCCGTATGAATTTCACCAAAATTTACATAGTTGATGTAAGATTTGATAGCTTTCGGGTCACTAAAAAGAAAGTTTTTGACATATTTTGGAAGCCTAATGGTGTTAGGAGTGCTTGAAGAGGCTATTGAAGAAGTTTGAGCGGAGTCGAAGATAATGAAGATAAGTTTGAAATTTGAAATAAAAGTGGAAAGTGATGATAAAGAGAGTGAGATAAATAGAGATTCTATAGACATGTTCTCTGATCAAGAGACATCTTTCCAGAGCATTGAAATTAGTGAAAATATGGAGGGAAATTCAAAAGTTTGAATTCAAATTTTGAAATTAAATTCTGAGGGGCATGTCGACATGGGGTATCCGAGTATGTCGACATGTGCCTATTGAATCAAAGGACAAGTTTCTATTCCTAATTCCTAATATATATATATATATATATTATATCCTATATTATAGTTACATAATTCCTATGATAACATTAAATATAATAATACTTAAATATTAATAATTTGATATTTAAAATATTATTAAAATAATATGATTTTTGAATTCAAAATTCAAATTTCAAAGGATAAATTTGAATTTAGAAATTCAAGAAATTTTAAAACAATCAGGCAAACAAACAAGCATCCATTCAAACAAGAAAAATCAAAAATAATGTAAATGCGTACCTATTTTTTGATCCATACTCCTATCGTCATCTGATTCATGAATAGCAGTGAAACAAAGATTTGAATTATCCGTCTTCTTTTCATCGTCACTGGATAATAAGTCTGGGTCATCAAGAGTTGCCGTGAATGCTTTCTTTCGTTTCCTTGACGAGTCATTGTTCGAAGGGAATAATTGTTATCTGGATATGAACAATCTTTTCTATAACGCCCGATCTTATTGCAATTGTAGCGTCTATCATTGTTGAGTTCTCCGTATTATTTCTGGAATTCCTTTGATCATTTCTTTTGTAACTATTCATTTTTCTATATTTTAGGAATTATCAGAAATTTCTTATCATGAAGGCAATCTCCTCATCACTATTTGGTTCTTCAGTTGTTGCATTGAATGGTAATGACTTCTTTTCTGTAGCCTTGTTTTCTCTTCTTCCTTGCAGTTGAACTTCATTAGACATCAGATTCCCAATCAGTTCTTCTATTTTCATGAGACTGATATCATTTGCTTCTTCGATTGCAAGTGTCTTTTGATCCCATTCTGGAGTGAGTGAATTTAGAATTTTTCTGACTTGGTCTTCCTCCGAAAAGCTTTTTCCCAGTGCAATTAGTGAATGAACAATATCTTGAAATCGACAATACATGTCGAAAATGGACTCATTTGCATGCATTTTAAACAATTGAAACTGATTAGTTAATATGGAAATTTTAGTCTGTTTAACCTTTGTTAACCCGCCTTTTCGCAAGACCATAGATAGGAGGATTTAATAAAGTCGACTACTTGTTTATTGAGATTGGAATATGATAAGTTTGAGCTGGTTGGACAGACAGATGCTGGGTCAGGATGGGTCGTTCGGTCGGAATGAAGTGGTTCAGTGTTTTGGGATTTCGACCATGTGGCTTGGCCGTTCGGCATGGCATGGTTTAGTCATGGCATGGAAGTTCAGGCAGGTCGGGCGGTAGTAGTTCGGCATTTGGATAAGTCGTGGGCAAAGGTGTCCCAGCATCAGGGTCGCTCGGCATTGAGGTGAGAATAGGGTCGCTCGGCATTGAGGTGAGAGCAGGGTGGCTCGACATTGGTGAGATGGTTTGGCATTGCATGTGGCTCGATATGGTTTGGGTTGGCAAGGTGATGTGGGTCGGCATCGGATCTCACTCGGCATTGGACATCGCTCGGCATTGGACCTCGCTCGGCATAGGTCGCTCGACATGGTGATTCAGTCAGGGTCGCTCGGCATTGTGGCAAGGTTGAGGTCGTTCGGCCTTGGAGGTATGCGGCTCGGTGGAAGGTCGTTCGGCCTTGGAGGTATGTGGCTCGGTGGAAGGTTGTTCGACTTGGAGGTATGTGGTTCGATGGAAGGTAGTTCGGCCTGGGATGAATGTGGCTCGATGGAAGATCGTTCGGCCTTGGAGGTATGTGGTTCGGCAGAAGGTCGTTCGACGGCGTATACGTGCTTCAAGTCCTAGCATGAACTACTTCAAGTCAGGCGTGGGGCTGCTTCAGGTCGTCACCTAGGAAGGCACTGGTCGACATGTACAGAACTTAGAGTCAGTTGCAACGAAGGGTGAAGGCTCAACAATGGCCTTGATGGGCCTATACCATTCAGAAAGCCCAACAACTCAGGTCAGAAAAGGGATTTTTTCGGCCTGCTCTTTTGCTTTCTATTTCCTAAGGCTAAGGTTACTCTACCATCTTATAACTGTAATCGATTGTTATAACAATAAAAATGAAATTTCTGGAGTGGACGTAGGTCGGAGTTAGCCAAACCACTATAAAATTTGTTGTTCTTTACTGCTTTCATTTTAATTTTGATTGTTCTTCACATTATTACTCTCTACATATATTCTACCGGTGAACTGTGACTGGTATCTGGTGCTTTTGCTTGGATTTGGATGTTAGTGATCAATTTTGGCACTAATATGTTGGTGCTTTCACTGAGAAAGCTAGCACTCGGGGACTTTGGAGCTTGGATTTTGGGTTCAGAAGCTTGGAAACTTGGATTTTAGAAAGTAATAGCTAGACCACCAATAAGGAAGCAAGCAGTGGAAAGGAGCAATCAAGAAGGAAGTCAAGCGACCTCTTCTGGAGTTGGAGAGGATCATGCATCCATCTACATATATCGGGATGAGATGCAGGTTATGATGAATTCTATGCAGGAGCAGATGATGAAACGGCAAGAGGAGATGATGCAGGCTCTTCTTACGCAATTTGGACAACCAGGAACTGCAGGTTCTCAAGTTCTTGGAACTGGACCAGAGGAACTCAACCAGCAGGCAGATGGAGAGATTCAACAGGGGGCAGCTTCCAATCAACAAACAACTAACAATATGGATGGACCTAGACTCGGGGGGCACACCACCAGGTAATGTGGGACCAGTCCATGGAGGGATACTAGATGATGCTATGCAGCCCGACGTCAATAGGAATACATGAGTACGTGAAGAGGAGGATGTTCTAGAATTTCCTCATGGATTTGGAGGGAAATTTGGATACATAGATAGGGGGCAATCTTGGTAGGTAATGCTGGATTCTTTGACATTATTAGGCGGACTATTCGCAGAGGTTTGACAAACAAGGATTTGGAGGGAGTCAACAAAAGTCCGTTTACTCGGAACATCAGGACAGCTAGAAATCCGCCCGATTTTAGACTACCTATTTTGGAATCATACAACGGGAAGACAGATCCCACTGACCGCTTGATGAGGTACACAAGGCATATGAAAGTGCTGGGGGCAACAGAAGAGGTTATGGCCCGATTTTCCCCCTGTACTTGACTGATATAGCTGTTATGTGGTCCAGCCAGCTAGATGATGGATCCATTGCAAGATGGAAAGAACTGGTGGACAAGTTCTTGGATCAGTTTCGAGTTCACATAAAAAGGCCAAAGAACGTGATGACGCCGACGACAGTTAAACAGGGGGCAGATGAATCGCTAAGAACATTCTTGACTCGGTTTAATGCAGCAGTTGCTTCGGTGGATCGGTCGGATCCATCAATAGTTCTGATGGTTGTGGTATTAGTAGTTAGAGATAATTCAGATTTCAAAGTATCGTTGATACGGGACCCACCATTGGATCTCGGGGAATTCTTTCATGAAGCCGAGAGATTTTTTTTTGACAAGAAGATGCATGTGGATATGAGGTCAAAGGAAGTGAATATGGTTAAGGATGGAGGACTGCCTGGCAAAAGCTCGGGTAAAGACAAGGATAAAGGGAAAAGGAAGCGCTGGGGAGAACTAAAATTCTCCGCTTACACAGGATTGAATGCAACACCAGAACAAATATTCTTGGATACTCGGGATCGCCTTCCCTGTCGAAGGCCGACAAAGAGGGAACCCTCAGAATGCGAAAGGACGTCAGGAATGCAGTGTCTCTCTCATGACCTGGACAGGCATGATACTAACAGCTGCTGACATCTAAAGGATATATTCGAGGAGCATGTAAGAAATGGTCAGTTACGGCAATATGTCGGAACTCGAAATGCGACGGTGGAACAGGAGCAGCTACCGCCTACCTTGAATGACAAAGGCATGAGGTCCAGGAATGGTGGCCGGTTGGTCATCAACTAATCGTGATGGTTTGGAATAAGTAGCAAACTCTGGATGGACGGTTAAGTCGCTTACTCATGTACGGGGATGGAGATAGCCCCAAGGCATGCTCTGAGATGATGGTAAACCGTGATGCTTTGGTTTGTGAAATCCTTTTTTCCTTTTTTGCTTGGACATTTACTTTTCTCTGGTTTGGTTTTAGAGTTTGGATTGAACTCCCGGTTTTTTTGGCTTGGATTTTTGTTTTTGACTTGGATTTTGATTAGGATTTGTAGTATGGATTTCTGGTTGGATTTGGATTTCGGATTTAGTTGACTTTTTGTCTAGTTTTTGGTTAAAAGGTCATCGAGCATGGATTATGCACGGCAAGGGTCCAGAGAGACCAGGTTCCAGCCTTGGACTTTGGCCCCATATTATCTATTGGTTATTAACACAGGTTGTCGAGTATGGACTATACTCGGCAAGGGTCCGGAGCGATCAGGATTCGGCTTAGGACTTAAGCCACGGCATTGCTCAACGTTCAAGCACACTGAACTAGGAACACCAAGGCATTACTTGATACAGGTCTCCAAGTGTGGATTAAGCTTGGCAAGAACGTAGAGAGGTTACAGATTTGGATATTGGTTATGAACAACTAAGGATTTGGACATGGACCCGGAGTGGTTCCGGATTTGGATATCAACCCGGAGAGGTTGTGGATATGGTTATTGGTTATTGGATATGGATGGATTAGAACTCGGTTGTTGAGTTTAGATGGATACGTATTTGGCTAAGGATTTGGTTACTGAATTCGGAATTGGATATCGACTCAGAGCAGTCGTAGATTCAGATAAGGATACGGCAATGGCACTTGGATAAAATGGGTTGAATTATGAATCAGAAAATATGGATATGAATAACATACAGACTTCGGATATCGGACTTGGAGCTATTCAAAACACGCCTTCCAATAGCAAGGCATGTTTTGGGGGGCAAGTGTTAACCTGCCTTTTCTCCAGACCGTAGATAGGAGGATTTGATTAAGTCGACTACTTGTTTGTCAAGATTGGAATACGATATGTTTGAGCTGGTTGGACAGATAGATGCTCGGTCAGGATGGGTCGTTCGGTCCGAATGAAGTGGTTCGGTGTGTTGGGACTTCGACCATGTGGCTTGGTCGTTCGACATGGCATGGTTCGGTCATGGTATGTAAGTTCTGGCAGGTCGATCGGTAGTGGTTCGACATTTGGATAAGTCGTAGGCGAAGGTGTTCCGGCATCAGGGTCGCTCGGCAGTGAGATGAGAACAAGGTCGCTCGGCATTGAGGTGAGAGCAGGGTGGCTTGGCATTAGTGAGATGGTTCGGCATTGGAGGTGGCTCGGTATGGTGTGGGTTGGCAAGGTGATGTAGGTCGGCATCGGACCTCGCTCGGCATCGGACCTCGCTCGACTTTGGACATCGCTCGGCATCGGACCTCGCTTGACATGGGTCATTCGACATAAGATTCAGTCAGGGTCGCTCGGCATTGCAGCAAGTTTGAGGTCGTTCGGCCTTGGAGGTATGTGGTTCGATGGAAGGTCGCTTGGCCTGGGACGAATAAGGTTCTGTGGAAGGTCGTTCGGCCTTGGAGGTATGTGGCTCGGTGGAAGGTCGTTTGGCCTTGGAGGTATGTGGTTCGGTGGAAGGTCATTCGGCCTGGGATGAATGTGGCTCGGTGGAAGGTTGTTCGGCCTTGGAGGTATGTGGTTCAGTGGAAGGTCGTTCGGCGGCGTATACGTGCTTCGAGTCCTAGCATGAACTACTTCGAGTCAGGCGTGGGGCTGCTTCGGGTCATCACCTAGGAAGGCACTGGTCGGCATGAACAGAACTAAGAGTCAGTTATAATAAAGGGTGAAGGCTCAAAAAAGGTCTTGATGGGCCTTTACCGTTCAAAAAGCCCAACAACTCAGGATTTGCCTATAAATATAGCATGGGGGGTTTCAGAAAAGGGATTTTTTCGGCCTACTCTCTTGTTTTCTATTTCATAAGACTAAGGTTACTCTACCATCTTGTAACTGTAATTGATTGTTACAGCAATAAAAAGGAAATTTCTAGCCGGAGTTAGCCGAACCACTATAAAATTTGTTGCTCTTTACTGCTTTCATTTTGATTTTGACTGTTCTTTACATTATTATTCTCTACATATATTCTATCTATGAACTGTGGCTCGTATCTGGTGCTTTCGCTTGGCTTTGCTTGTTCCTTCATGAGTAACTTGCAAAGTTTTCCAGATTTCAAATGCAGACTTACAAACAGACACTTTATTAAACTTATTCCTATCCAATGAACAAAATAATATGTTCATGGCCTTTAAGTTATTTTATGCAACACCCTTTTGCTTAGCAGTCCACTGGGCAAAATTGGTAGTTGGTTTAATATACTCAGTTTGTGTGATATTCCAAGCGTCTAATACTATAGATTGTAAATATAATTTTCATTCTACAAGCGCAATATGCATAATTACTGCCATTGAAAAATGGTGGTCTGGCAGTAGACTGACCTTCTACAAATGAACTAGTGTTAGTGATAACAGAACTAGTGCCAGAGTTGATACCAGTGTTGGTAGCCGTTAAAACAATTGTCAAGTTTCAGATTATGAAACTATTAAAACTTGGCTTTGATACCAATTGAAAGGGACAGTGGATTAACGATCTTAAGGCTAATTTAACAATAGAGGGGGGTGAATAGTGTTTAATGGATTCTAAGACTTATATGAACTAACTTAAAATTATGACACAAACAAATGCAAAACTTAATCACAAAACAATTACAGAATCAAACATAGATGTAGAAAGTAGATAAAAAACAGTAAAGGGGAAGAACACACCGGATTTTATACTGGTTCGGAGTTACCCTACATCCTATCTCGTACTAAGGCAAACCATCTCATACGGATTTTTATTACACCAATGTCAAGATTACACTCCTCGATTTCTAAAGGCCATGAGGTACCCTCCTGCCTCACGAATCCAGGGCAAACTCTCTTGATTTACGACCACAAGATTACCCAATTGATTTCCAGGCACAACCACACCTTATAGAGAGACTCGCTGAAAATTTGATTACAAATTGGTCCTATAACTCTGAATAGCACTTCGATCTTCGAGAGAGTGCAGAGAATCAAAGAAGAATGAGATTTTAATTTGCTTCACTTGAGAATTTGGCAGAATTTCGGGACGATCTTATAAATATGAAAATTTTAGAATATGGATTTGTGGAGAAGAAGAAGTGAAGAAAATATGAAATTAGTTGGTTAAAAAATTCGTTTGTGAAGGCTATTTATAGAGCACCAATGTTCGTAACCATTCGTGAAGAGATTTAAACGAATAGACACTTCTTTTGAAAATTGAAACTTTTGAATTCAACGGCCATCATGTCGACATGGGATATCCCATGATATCGACATCCCTATGTTAAAAACAATGTAAAATATGTTCTGTAAATGGTATAGAAAGGAAAACAAGATAAAATGATTCTAGAGTAAAAACAAGAGTTTATTTAAAAACAAAGAATATTGCAAGGCTAAAACATCATTTTGAAAATCTTTTGAAAAGATAATTTTTAAGGCTAAAACATTTTGAAAAATAGTTTCGAAAATCATTTTGAAAAACCATTTTGAGTAGTTTTGCAAGCTTCTTCCTGCAGAATATCTCATCACATCAGGACTCGAGAACTTGTACAAGACTAGGATATCATGGGTTTGTAAGCCATTTGTCGTAGGTTTGTAAGCTACTTGTCGTGGGTTTGTAAGCCACTAAGAAGGTGGAAATGGGTTCCATCCCAAATGAAATTCAGAATGAAGATTTCCATGCTATTATGAAGTTTTAACAAAAACTAGACACATATCTTGAAATCTTGATCTCGATACTCTAGAGTCTTCAATCTTGAGTCTTTGTACTGATCAGTCTTCAGTAATCAATACCTACATACATACATACATATATATATATATATCCTGCATATACATATCTATCTATAAAACAGTGTTAGTATATATTTTATACTAAGATAAGTTAAAAAGGTTGTTGTCATCAAAACCAACATCTCAGTTCCTAACACCTACCACTTCATCCCTCTCATTCAAGAATGGTTAGCCACAATGGGTTTGCCTACTATCCTACTAGCCGTCATGTCCTATTTTCTCTTGACATGTACCTACATCTTATATGTAAACACTTAACCCTACCTACTTGTCGAGAGCTATTTTTTCTATACTCTGTTAGTAAGCGCCTCGCTTTAGGCTATGACGGATTCTGTTATGTTCAAGTTACACAGTCTCTTTTCTTAACCTCTCTTTGTTAGACATATAGATGGGTGGACCTGTTCTTCATTAATCTGACAAGATGGCGTTTTCCTTTCTTTCCAAGAACCTGATATTTCATATTCCTCTTTCTATTCCTTTCATTTAATTCTCCTTCATGCACTGACTTGCTTCTTTCTTTTTCTATAGTTGATCACTCCGAGTTTACCAAAATGAAAAGAACTATTTGTTGCATGTAGAGCGACTGCACTTTGGCTCGCTGATGATATTCACAAGGGTTCAAATATTTTTATATAACTCCTATTGTACAAGCAAAACTTTCTACGCAGACATCGTTACTTTTCACCCTTTATTTTTATTCATTTTTTTCATATGATGGTGCCATAAGGTATATTTTAGTTATTTGTTTTATACATGAATATATATAAGGATTATGTGCAAAGGCAGGAAACAAATGTGTAGAAAAGTAGATAAGACAATTGGGCAAAAATGAAATTATTATTTACTATTGATTAGAATATAAAATTTAGTTGTCTCACTTGTACATATAGTGAATTATATAAAGTGAAGGAAATACAAAAAGAAAAATAGAAGCAAGGTAGGTGCATCACTTCTTTTATCCTTTATGCATGTTTGTGAGATTGGTTGTGCGTGGTTTTTTTTTGGCTTATCGCTACCTTTCTAAGTGGCATCTTCATCAAAGAGAGAAGGTTCACCAATGAAGATGTGTTTTGCTTTCTTTTAAACTTCTTCGACACCTCTGTGATATTGGAATTAGTAGTAATTGAGGGTGTTAATGGAATCTAGGAGTAGGACAAGGAACAATAATTGCTAGACAGGAACATCATCTGGCTTCTTTATCTTCACCTACTTAAGCGTAACCCTTTGGGAGTCGATGATTTTGGCTACAGCAGGTGCAACTACAAAGGTATGTATGACAATGCTATCCTTTTCCTCATATAAGTCAACATGCATCTCATTACCTACAGAAAGTTCTCTAATCTTTTTTGTATTTAGGTTGAGACCGATCCTGATGGTAGTCATGGTGGTGGAGTCAGTGGTAGTGGGATATAAGAAGGACCCTCTGAAAGATTAATCATGGATGGTGGTAAAGCAGCTTGCCCTAAAATCTTTAAACAGAGTGATATAAGTTAACAGAGATAATTAAATCTTTTGTAGAAATGGGGAGTGTATTGGAGTACCATCTATCGAGGGCAGGTCTGAAACTACAACTGAAGCTTATCTCGAAGATCAAGGTTCAAAAGAATGAATCTCCCATACTCAGAGATTGGAGATAGCTTTAAACGGGAAAGAGGGGCAGAGATGACCGGCGATACATACTGTTCAACAAGTTGGGGGAAAGAGGCCTCCAACGGTTGAATAGTTAACAATGTAACATCAATGATCACAGAGTTGGTCCCTAGAACATTGGCAGTAGCTTGATGGCATTTATCATATATTTGTTCAATCAAAGCTTTAACCGTTTCTTTAAAATGAAGAGCGGTGGGAACTCCATCAGCAACCAGCTGTGCTTCCTCAACAATGCATTGTTATGGCTCTCCTCCAGGGTAGCTATATCTTTAAGGACCAAGAAATCATCAAGTATGTCCACCTCAACAAACAAAATGACTTTTCTGTTAGCCCTAACCTTGTCATACTTCACATCTTATTATGGATCTCTACACTAGAGGGTATTCTTCCTCTAACAATCTTAAGTTTTTGGTTCTAAAAACCATCTTGTATAATCAAAAGATAGTGGAATTAAACTCTTCGATGGTAAATTCTTACCTTTCTTAGGCTTAGGCCAATTGATTTTGGAAGTTGAAGATGGTAGCCTTTCAGTTTTCATCTTTATATTCTAGCTCGAGGAATCTTTTAGCCTTTGATTTTGATATATTTAGTTCGATTCTGAGCTGAGCTATCTCCATCTTCAAAGTGACAAGTTCGGCTATGGTTTTAGGAAGCACTGGCTTTTATTTGGTCTAGTTCTTTTACCAAGTTATCGACTGGTATATGCGTATATCTTATTTTACCCTCCATTACTTCCATCAGAACGTTGTGATCTAGGGCCTTTTCTTTCATATCATATCTTTCTTTGTCATAAGCCTTTTCGCTTTCCACTAACTTCATATTTAATTCAGTTATCTCCTTATCCATTGAAGCTATCAACTCTTAACCTTTTGTCATTGCTTTCTCCTTTTCTTTAACTATGTGAAGGTTCGTTGTATTCAATCTGCTATAATGTTTGGCAACCTTTTTTAAAATTTTGTATTTGTCATTCAAGACACATATAATGTTGCGACCATTCTTAACCAGATCGTCTGAGATCTCATTCAGATTGTAAACAAAGCCCAGACCGGTAAGGTTAAAATTCGAATAGCAACCCTACCTATGAGACGGTAGTAAGGAAGGTAGAAAAATAGTTTATTTGCCATGACACTAATGTCAATCAATAGAGGACATGGCACCAAAAGCTAAAGAAGTATTTGGTTGAGGAAGAAATTCCGAAGAACGACAAAGCATGTTGCATGTATAGTCAAGAGTGGCAGTTAGGAATAGAAACCACAACGGAAGTGTAGAGAGAAATGTCATGGTTCAAAAGAGTGTCTTGAATAAGAATGGTGAAATAGAGAGTGACTCCTATAAGATCGAAAGTCACATGAATGATATGACATAGGAAAATGCTTAGAAGATTGAGAGTTGGAACCATGGGAAGAGAGCAGACACTTGTGATAGTTATAGTTATAATAGTGCCCCTATGTCTTCTCGATCTCTTTGATAGTTGCCATGCTCATCCCCAGAGTAACCACTCTTGAGATATCCGTTGGAGCTCAGAGGACACATGGATCCATGCTTGTATCACTTTTGGCTAAGCTTTCCATAGAGTCGAAGAGGAGCCATTAACCTGAGAAATGAAAGAAAGAAGGATGTTACGACCTATTCAAGGTAAACAGAGATAGATGCAATGTAGATAAATGTAGTCCTAAGTGAGATGAGTGTAATGTAGTCATGCCTAAACTATGGACTACGTTTGGAAACCTATGTAGAAGTACCACACATGCCCTCAAAGAGGGTGATCATGATAGGGCCCATTCCAAGTAAAAGCTCATCATATTTTAGAGAATCAATGAAACTAAAGTTTAAATTTGCCAAGGTTATCTTCATTTAGGAAGTCCAAAGGGCCAATGGTACCATCAACATGATTAGTTAAGGGTCTACCCTTGGTTCGACTAGAAGTGGGACAGTGAGCGGCTCTAGAAGAATCCCTTCCCCAAGATTTTGAAAGAGGGAATAAGAATAACGTCCTCTTTGTGTTAATGTATTCCTAGGTTGAATCCACTTAAGGATCATCTTTGTTTTCTTCTTCTTCCTTTTCATCCCTTTATTCTATATATTCTTCTTCTTGCACCTTTGTTTCTATGTCTTCGTCTTCTTTCTCACCATCTTTATCTATGATGAACCGATGTTGAGCTCATCTCGGCTATCAAGGAGCATACTTGGAAAGTTGGCCCTTAACATGTTGAGTTCCAAGAGTGGAACACTCAAAGAACATCTTTCGCCCATTTTAGAGTACCGATACCAACGAAGATGCATGTTGGTTAAGAGGAAAGAAGTACCGTGCTCGAGTTCAGGGATGGCTTAAAGATTGGAGATATATGCCTTTGAGCATCTTTCTCGACCCTAGGTGGAATATCTATAGGTGCGTGAATATAGTTAAGGAATTTAGATGAAGTGAATCTAGATAATAAAAAAGTTGATATTCACGATGTAAGGCTAACCATCTAAAAACCCGCTGTTGAGAAAACCTTGTAGGACAGTGAACGAAAAAAATGCTCTTCTTAAATGTAGCCCCGCTTATTATGGAGGTCGATCACCACTCTACTATATTGATTGCTTTGAAGAATCATTAACCTATAGTAGGATTGTCGACCTTTTCATGTGGCAACGGAAGCTTCATTTCGTCCTATGGGTTCCCATGCTTGTCGCAAATACGCTGAAGGCATGAGATGTGGTGGAGGAAAATCGATAGGATTGTCTACTATGACAACCCCTCTAGAGCGACATCAAGAGAAATTTCATTGCGCAGTTCCTCAATAATCATTAAGGGGCAACGAAAGATGGTCCCTAGTGAACGCAAGATGGTTTGGCAGCTATAGCAGAAGAAGAGGCTGACATGGATCTAGATGCTATTGCAGGCAATGAAGAAGTAGAAATAGCTATGGCGGCGGAAGGACGGGAGGCATTATTGTAGGCGAGTGCTATTTATTTCCTATACTTGTGTACTTATGAGTTTAACTCTAACATTATTAAGGTACAACATTTAACGAACGTTGATGTGTGTCAGCACATTAGTTTTTATCCATCGTCCATGGGTAGTGTGTATCATGTTGGAACTGGGCTATCCCGCAGTGGTAGTGGTGGGTTTATTTCAATTTTTTTATCCTATTGGATCTTTATTGGACCTATGAAGTCTAATTCATTTAGAAAAATTCTAAATTTGTTTCAAATAAAATCATGTATTTTATTTACGTTTAAGTATTTTGTAATGTAAAGTAAATTTAAATGATTTAATTTTTATATATATACACATGTATCATATAATTATACATATGTGTGTACATGTATAACATAATAATACATGAAGGGTATAACATGCTCGTATGTAGATGTTGAGATTTACACCGCAACGGACATATTAGCCCATTTCGTATGTATTGTACGTTGTCTAAATATGTGCATAAATATATAATGCAAAGTATATTTATATAAATACGCATACATATATTTAAAATATATTTTATGACTAAATTATCAAAATTATATATATATATATATATGTATGTATGTATGTATGTATGTATGTATGTATAAGTTAAAAAATTTGTATAAATACATATACATAATTAAACATATAAAATTAAACATATGTGTATAATAATTAAAATATTATATATATAAGCTTAAATAAAATGCATATATATTAATAATTAATTACATTCAAATACTTAAATATAAATATATATATTTTAAAATTATTTCCAAATCGAAGTTAACATAACAAACATAAAATAATAATTATATAATTTTGCCATTATTATTTATATATAAAATAAATAATTATGATCATAAGAATTAAAAATATTAGTAATAAATGTTAAAAAATAAAAATTTAATACTTACAAAAATTTTGGATCATAAAATACAGGTTCAATATTTTTTCATGATTTTGAAATAAATATTATATTTAATAAATAAATAAAATGTTCAACCGAAATAATTTAATTATTAAAAATATTAAATATGAACAAAAAATTCTGAAATTTTTCCATGGGTTACTGTACAGATGTAGGAATTTTAAAAAATATAAAATCTAATTTTAATGCAATAATTATTTTAGATATAATAAACAATTCAAATAATCAATAAAAGATAATTAAAAATTATTTATATATATATATATATAATTAATTTTGAATTTGATAATTCATATAATGTATGAATATGTGCAAGGATAAATTATAAGCTGTTTATACATAGTAAATATACATATATGTAATTATATGTTTAAAATATACATTAGTATATATTTAAATTAATCTATAAATATACATAAAATAATTAATAATGACAAAATTTAATTTTTACAACAAATTAGATTTGTTTGTACATAAATTATAATAAATGATAATATAACCATGCACGTAACCAAACTAATTTGTGACAACTACATATACCTACGAAAACCTCACCTAACTTGATATACGTCATCAATATACATACAAATTTGGGATTAATTAATATTAAATCATTAAATATGATATGATTACTGTAATATATAAATAAAATACTAACTGCTTATGCCTTTGAATCCACTTGAATCAATGAATTCCCTTCTCTAGTTATGCTCGATCCGTCAGATTGCAAGTTTGGAATCGTCGACCTTTTCTATCAAATAGTGTTTTTACTTAACTTGAATTTATTTGAGATTCTTAGAACTGATATGAGGATTAATTTGGACCAGCAAAGTTGATAATTATGGCATCCAAAAGTTTTTTTGATTAAGGGTTTATAGATCTATATATAGCCTTGTACAAGAGAGATATTAGGACAATCTTATTGCCTATTCTCTCTTAATCTTAGCCATCCATCTCTAGGTCTAATCCTAAGTTTTATCCACCTCTAATAACTTGTCAAAACCGAAATTTTCTGCTCTAATGATTGGCTTTAAACCCATTTAAGCCCAAGCTAAAATGCTATGCAATTAAATCTAATTTAATCGCTTATCGATATCGTATGTCGATTGGTACATTTATAACTATTATAGATATATAACAATTTTTATTTCTCAAACCATATTCAAATTTTATAATTAATATTTTATAGATATTGATTAATTTAATTTATTTATAACAATTATAACCTAATTAAATCATTCGGTCTTAAGGGAATTCATCATTTCAGTTGTGCAACTCTTGGGTGTAAATTTGGTCAGCAATTAACATTGAACTATTCGATGGTTAACATTCACACGTCGCTTAGCAAGTGGTGTGACATTATTGCCAAATTTATCGCTTATTCATTTTCAGTAAAAAATTATTTAATTTAACAAGCGTTACCCATTAGTGACATTTATATACACCTGTTCTCTTCGTCAAAACTTTATCACTTCAGATTTATGGAATTTGGTAATGGTCAAAATTCCAATATTGTTCATATTCAATTCTATAGACCAAACACAAAATACTTGGTTCAATAACAATTATTATTAACCATTCTACTCTGGTCAGAGTTTTTGATTTTGGGTTGACTTGAGTTGACCATGATACTGATATCATATAACCGAAGTGATGAATCCTTTCTTGAATAGTGTCTTCCTTCATATACTTCCACTCGACCCAAGTATAATCGCTTTATAGATGTCGTTACTTGATTTGACTATAATCAAAGTAGAGTTTTTCATATTGAAGGTTGACAGTATTCTCAAGTGGAAAGAATTGTTTAAATTAGTCACATCGATATTTTCTGTTTGACCTTAGTTATATTAACCAACAGAAGACTACCGAGTGAGTTGTTCTATAGCTATCCAATGACTATCAGTACATAACCTTTAGGTGCCCCCAGCAATCATGAGTAATATATGGCCCAACATTTGGAGAGTATTACGTACTCTAGTGTCAATGGATGCATCAATACCCAGTGTCGATGCATCTTAACTAGGAATATTTAAAATGTTGTGTTTTGTAACAATGTGATCCAATACTCATAATTACAACTAATTGTAATTACTATCACAAACATGCCATTTATGGATTCTTTGTTAAACATTTAATTATTTATAACACATTATAACAAATATATAACAGAAAGAAGAAACACCTTTATTTCAAACAATAATTGATTTTGGAGTTAATAAATTACAGAATTGCCCCTAGGGCATACCCCTAACACTATCATATCCTACGTTGTTTGTGTATCTTATGTCTTGTGCATGGTGTACGGAAGCATGTTGTGTAGAGTTAATGCCAGCTTGCATTGGCAAATGAGATCTAACACATGATGAAACAATGTGTTGGATTAAAGTTGTTGATGCAATAACTATGTTAGTAGTCCCGAATGGATCCAACATGAATGGGAGCTTTGACTCTCAATCTTCCTGGAGAGGCGATGTAATTTTTGGAAAAACAAAAACTTTTCAACCTATGAAAGTGAACATTGATAGAACATATATTTCGGGACATGTAAACTAAAAGAGCTATTAAAGTCTTAATAAATTAACCAAGATATCCCCAACTTGATGAAGTCAATTTCAACTCACTCTATTCAAGGGAAATCCCATTTCATGCCAATCCATAACCACCCTCCTCGAAACTGATCTAGTCTTACTCTTTATCGCCTCGGCATCACCTCGAATCTGTCATGGAAAAGCGACGATGAGGAAAACAAGATGATGGTAGCAAGGAAGCATGGGGCGGAGGTGCGGCTGGAGTAGACGAGCAACATAGAGGCGATGAATTCTTTCCTTGGATAGAAATACGAAGATTGGAATGCTTGAGTGGAAAAACTTTGAAGCCTTAGTCAGAAATGCCAATGCCTAAAAGAATGACTCGGTAGCAAATGGCATAAGGTGATGAAAATTTTCCCAAGCGTTGGAATTTATATGCGGATGAATCGATCAATACCGATCCATAAAGTAAAAAATTGGAAAGAGTATGTGTGTCTGTCTGACCATAAACTAGAAAAATTATCACGGAGAAAAAAATGAATTAATTTTCCAAACTACAAAACTACAAGATTTATATTGGCCAAAAAGATATAATTGATGACTATGTGGCAGGTAAGCACTTTGAAAATATGACGTTCCACGAAAACGATTAGAGTAATGGAAGCGTCTATGCAAATTATGATTTGGTTGCTTGTCTTTGTTCAAAGAATGCTTTGTATTACAGAAGCATACTTTAGGGAGGGAGACTGTTATCTAGTATATTTCATAAGAGACATTTTAATGATTTTTGACTATAAAATGAATAAAGAATGAATAGTAGACTCAAAGATGATCGAGTATGAAGAGCAACCAAGGAAAAAAGAAAAAATGGGTTAATTCCATGCATTGGAATCGATCTATGGATGGATATGTACCAATCCATAAAAGTGCCCGTTTTACACCTAATTCACAACGAATAATAAGAAGTATTTTTGCAAGAAAGAAAATAGAGTAAATTGGCTAAGTTTATGGATCGGTATCGACCAATATATTCCCTCCATAAAGTAAATATTCTCAATGAATGCATGAAGGAATAAGCTTAGAAGAATTAAAGGAAGATCAACTTGAGGAATGAAGCAATAATGTTCGTGAAAATTGGAAGAAATAAAAAAGGAAAGGGGGAAGTTTATTAATTTGTACTAATCTTTATATAGATCTGTACCAATCCATGAATATTTTAAGAGACGGGACGATTTCTCTCCTATCTCTTCGAATCTGACTACTTGACATGTTCTACTGCTATTCAACAACCCATATACCAAATTATAGCATAGTTCAGCTAAAAATAGAATTCTAAATAAAATAGGAATAGCTGCATTCGAAAAACAAATGATTAGCACTTTCTTCAACTAAATTGCATAAGGAACAAAGTGAATTAGATATAGTGCCCCATTTATTTATTTTATCCCAAGTTAGAAGTCTGTTATTTATAGCAAAATATGTATGAAAATCCATCTTGGGACTATTCACTTTATTCCAAATGCAATGATACCATTCAACATTGGAAATTTTATTTCCGTTAGCATCTCATTTAGTTTTAAAAGAGAACTACCCTTTGTTGCCAGCTTTCCATTCTCGGTAATCACTATCTACATTAAGATCAAGAGGAATTTTGCAAATTTCATGCTAATATGGGTTAGTAATTAGATGTAATTGAGGTTGCCATTGGTTGTCTTTAATTATTGTAGACATTGTTGCACTAGCACCCATACATATGACTAAGTTATTCCATCGAACTTTATTTATGAAAAATCATTATTTAACCAAGGGTCAAACCGCATGTTAGTTTCCTCATCTAGCTTTAATTTTCTTTCTAGTAAAGATTCGCCAATATTTTTGCAACTTAAAATTTGTTTCCAAGCATAAGATCGATTACTATTTGGCTGTATATTCTAGAAATTACCATTTTAAAGCTATTTAGATCTCATCCACTTAGCCCACATTGAGTCTACACTAATAAATCTCCAAAATAATTCTAAACGACAAGTTAAACTGAGATCATTTATGTTCTAATGCCAAAACCCCCTTCATTCTTTGTCTACAAACTTTATCCCAACTAATTTTATGATATTTACCCCTCCATAAAAAATCAGCACGTCTACTTTCTTTTTTTTGGATGTAGGCGGCTAGAATATGAAATGTTTGTAACAAATATAAAATGGTAGCATATATAACAGTTTTTATAACTTCTAGTCTAATGCAATAGAAAGTAGTTTGCATGACCAAGTTTCCATTCTCTTGAATTTTTTCAATAAGCATAGAACAATTAGAGTCTTTTATTTGATTCACAGATAAAGGTAGACCCAAATATTTAATAGGAAGATTCCCTTCTTCAATTTTTAAAACATTTAAAACTTCTTTTTTTATATCTACCATGTTTACTAAAATATGCTTTACTTTTCCAAATATTAAGCTGCAACCCTGCATTTTTATTCAGATTATCAAAAATTCTCATAATGGTTTCCACATTAACCTTGTTTGCTTTTACAAAGACCATTAGATCATTAGCATAAATGAGATGGTTTATACAAGGATGAACTCTATTAGTAGGGTAATATTACCCTTGATAGCTTCAATTTCAATTAATATAGAAAAATATTCCATGATCATAGTAAATAGATAAGGTGATAAAGGATCACCTTGCCTGATACCCCTATTGCTTTTTATAAAATCTTCATATTTACCTCTAATAAGAATAGAAAATGTAGGGGCATTAATACATTCAAGAATCAACACAAAACCTATTAGGAAAACCCATACATCTCATGATATGATAAATTAAATTTCTGTTTACTTTGCTATATGCTTTTTGCAAGTCAATCTTAATATAAACATTATCATCATTTTTAGTATTAAATTTTCTAACCATTTCATGTTCTAACGGAGAATTTTCATATATTAGTCTACCTGACACAAAAGCACTCTGATTTTTGAGATGAGAAAAGGCAAAAGTACTTTAATTCTATCACATAACATAGTAGCCATAATTTTGTATATATAGTTGCAGCAAGAAATGGGTCTATAGTCACCAATACAAGTGGAATTTGTATTTTTAGGAATTAAAAGAATAAAAGTATGGTTTATACTTTTAAGAATCTTACCTTTTTCCATAAATTCATTAATAACTTCAAAGACCTAGCCCTTAATACTATCCCGATGATTTTTATAGAATTTTGCACTAAACCCATCCGAACCAGGACTTTTATTATCACCGGCATTAAAAATAATAAATTCAATTTCTTTAAATGTGACAGGAGCAAGAATAATTTTAGATGCAGGTTCATTCAGAATATTTTTAGGAAAATTATTTTCATTAGTCCCATAAAAATATAATTTTTCATAAAACTCTACTGCATCTTTAACCACTTTATCATATGCATTAGAAAGATTACCTGCATTATCTATAACATCGTCGATATTATTTAATTGCTTTCTACCGCTCATTTTAGCATGAAATTTTTTGAAACAGTCATCATCTAGTGTAAGCCAATCCACCTTAGCCTTTTGTCTAGCATTAATAGTATTTTTATAAAGTTTAGAGGAAAGATTTTTCTGATTAGTAAAAAAAATATGAACAATATTCATATCCTCTGGATTCTTATCAGCAAGATCTTGTAAAAATTATCTTCCTTTCTTAGGAGAACTAACTTGTTTTTATTCAAAAAAATATTTTTATTCCAGATTTTAAGATTATTTTTAGCATTTTCCTAAAACATGCCAACTGATACTGTTTGGTACCATTATAAGAAAAATTCAGGCAGTTTTCCATTAGAGTTTTATATCTTCCTCTAAAACCCAACCATTTTTAAATCTGAAAGGGGAAATTTTATTACCATAGTCTACATTTTGAAAGAGATTGACATGTAAAGGAGTATGGTCGCTTATATTTTGATCAGGAGTAGAACATATAAATTTGGAAAAATATTTGAAAAATATTTGTTAATTGAAATCCTATCCAATTTACAGTGAATATTTCTTTCCAAACCAAATTTCAAAGTAAATTTATCCCCATTTATATTAGGTTCTAAAAGACCTATCTCTAATATAAAGTTATTTAACCTATTTAATTTACTTTGAGGAATTTTATTACCCCCATACTTTTCAGAAACATGAAAAACAGTGTTAAAATCACTCATAATTGGCC
Source organism: Allium cepa (assembly GCA_030765085.1). NCBI lineage: Eukaryota > Viridiplantae > Streptophyta > Magnoliopsida > Asparagales > Amaryllidaceae > Allium > Allium cepa. Next base: position 418,535,781 of record CM060939.1, read on the forward strand.
AAGAAAATTGTAAATTAAATTCAAATCTTTCGGTTTACACTACATTCCATTTCTTTCACTTTCAAGATTACTGCCATAAATACTTGTGATTTGCAAAGAGAAACCCCCTATATTTTTATCTTGACAGTCAATATATTGTTTACCTTTATTAATACTTAAGTTAGTCCAAACATTAGAAACCTAGATAATGATAATTCTTCCTATGCAACCGCAATCATTATTATTGATAGACTTATAATTATTAGACAGTTTCAAACAAAAAAATTCATAATTCTCATCATTCAATTTATTCTCTATAAGGGCTAAAATAAAAGGCTTATAAACACTTAACATATATAAAATATCAGTCTATTTTGCAGGGGAATTCATTCCTCTAACATTCCAAGCAATGATTGACATTAATAAGATATATAAAGTTAAGAATTAGATAGTACCTGACACTGTAGTGCCCTTAAATCTTCTTTTGTTTTCAACACTTTAGCTTTAAGTTTTGCAGTCATTTCATCCCAGTCTAGATTAATTGAAATGTACTTTTGTTTGAAAGCTTTATTCTCTTTATTACCCCTAATCATACCAGTTGCCTTTGACTTTGGAATATGCAGCTGTGAGATATCGAACATATCAGTGGCATCCACCATCTCTGTTTCAGTTCCATCATTATGCACTATTTCTAGAACTTTAATCGGAGAGACATCGAATTTATTAGTAGTGCAAGGCATAGAGGAGTCACAATACTCAGCTATTGCAGCCTGCACTAGAGGAGGGGCTTTCTCTGTGTCCTATCCAAACCTTGATTCTTGGACTGCTGCTGGAATTTATTATTAATATTTGTAGAAATACTGTCTGTAATTAAACATGAGTTTGGAATTGGGGGGAGGGGGTTACAGACTCAAAGGCCATTATATTATTTCCTCCCTTCTCTATGCTGCTCTAAAAGTTATCTTTTGAGATGTTTTCTTTAATATTATGATGAACTTCCTCTGATATGACCTGATCCTCTTGATTAGAGAGCTCTATAACATTCTTTCTTTGATTGAAAATAATACCTTCTTGGTTGATTCGATCACTTTCTCAAAATGATATTATCTGTTTTTGTGATATTGAAGAATTTCTTGGATTAGAATTTTCAGTTTCTTTTTCTTGACTTTCTTGATTATTAATTTTGGGAATCCATGCTTATTTTGGACTACACTGTTCTCTGGTGTGGACGGAACACTTGCATACATTACACGTCGGTGGAACCCATTCATATTCAACTTTTTGAGTAATTTTTTCACCATTATACAGAGAAAGATAAATTTCGTTAGGAAGTTCATCATTTATAGACACTTTGACAAGAAGGTGAGCATAATTCAATCTTGTCTTCATAGTTGTGGCTGCATCCATTTTAATGGGTTTTCCTATGATACTAGCCATGACACTGAACGCCTCATGGACCCAAAGATTTAGATTGACATAGGGTAATCTTACCCATATCGGCATTGTAGTTAATAGATCTTTGTCCATTTTCAATGATTCAGACCACCTTCTCATTCTGATGAGTTTGTCATTATAGAAATATGGTCCATTTTTCAGAACTGAGTTGCAACCTTGAGGTTCTTCAAATTTCACTTGAAAGAATCTGTTCTTCTAGTGTAAATTTCAAACTCACCATCTAGTTTCCATACTCATTAAATATAAGATTTGAAATACAAGTAGTATGGTTCGGTACCCTCTACATGAACAAGAATTGAATTGTTCCATCATTTAGTTGCTCTTTTACACACTTCTTCTTTAACCAGGCCATACTTCTTGTTATTAATCCTGATTGGTGCTATATGCCTAAGATTGCATTCATCTTCAATTAGTTCTTGAGGTTGATCTGCAACTATATCCGCCCATGATCTTCGGCCTTACTCTTTGTTCAGTGAGATGACTACCAGCTTTCTCTATTGTGACATCAGATTTCCTTTTTTTTAACTGCAGAATGGTAGTTTTCTGACCATCTTTCCCTTTAAATTGACATTATTGGGAGCCAGTAGTAGCTCCTGACCATTCTTGGCCTCTCTCTTGCTTTTTTGCCTAGTTAGACCAATTGAAACCTGTTATCTCGCCTTTTGGCAAGGTTGTGATACCAAGAAACAGATTGGAAATCAAAGACAAATCATCCCGAAAAACGGTTATGTACAGGTTCGCTATGGATGCTGGTAAATTTTGTCCAAGTCTGGATCAAGCTACAATTGATATGGCACGACGAACAATGCTATAAAAGCCAACATTCCAAATTTCAAGTCAACCTGAGTTCATATGCTCAAGATACGATCGATGCAACCCAACTGATCACACTGTTCGTATCCATCAAGCAACCAGGAAGAAACCTACTTCGTATCGATCTGGTTTGAATCCATCAGACGCGCATGGCTACGTATCGATTAGGGAAGCACAAGTTCGTATCCATAGTGAGCGGCATTCTTCGTATCCATCCTTCCTCATACTGCTTCATACCCATCATCTCCAGCTTGTTCGTATCAATCAACCAACATCCACTTTGTATCCATCGAAATCATACAAAGCAGCTACTTTGTATTGACCCATCAAAATACACATTACTCATATTGATCAGCCAGTGATCGATGCGAATAGTACGAGATGAACTGGTGTGAAATGCACTTAATATTGATCGATACGAAATAGAGTAATGACGATTGATACGAACAGAGCAGTGGTGATCGATACGAACAGGGCTAATCTAGGTCGATACGAATGAGGCCCATCCATAATATAGACTCGGTCGCCCGACATAAAAAATAGATCGATCCTAAAAGCAAGCGCCATGTCATCAGACACCATGTGTAGAACCATCGATATGAAGCTATCTATACGAATTCAACAGCCTTCGAGAAATCCAAACTTGCATCGATCATAACTCAAAATCTACATGTCCAAACGCCACCAAATTTTCACAGGAGCTAGCGTACATCTTCAAGAACATTCTTGATTGATCCCAAATCGATTGGACCAAATCCAGATCGATACGAATTGCGTTCGTATCAATTACGGATCGACTCCAAATGGTCATGGATCGATTGTGTGGGCCCACCCACGTAAGAGTAGAGGTCTTTCAAGATCTGAGCGGGATATTTGCAGCCTACACCTACATATAGTAGCCAAGAACCTACTGAAAAAGGACTTTTTGGCTATTCTACGTGCAGACTCTACTGAAATCATCATTATACTCGAGTTTCACTGTTGTAATTCATTGTAACCAGCAAGCAAAAGTTAATAAAAGTCAACCATTTCAAAGTGGACGTAGGCCATACACCGAACCACTCTAAATCTTTATGTTTCTATGATGTTTTTTCTAATTTTTGTTTGGAGTATTTGTTAGATAATATTCTTTTTCCATTTATTCTCTTTATTTTATCTCTTCAAACACTTTCGAAGAGTGTTGTGCTCAATTTTGGTACAAACATTTTAGTGCTTTCATTGAGAAAACCTAGTTTTTCTCCTGCTCATTGGATCTACTATCGATATTGGATTGTAAAAATCTAAGAAGAAGATCCAAACGTCAAGTTTAAAGTTCTTCCATCCTATTCATATTTGCATCAAGTATAGGAAAAATCTTCGCTATCCATCATGGTGAATACTATGACTACTTCCATAGATCTAGAAGGACGGGACAGACAGAATCCTATATAGCTACCTCCTATCGATCAGCATGCTGCCGGACCATCAGATCCTCAAGGCCCTATCACCAGGGAAGAATTTCAAATGCTAATGCAAGAGCTGACTCGGATTCGACGGCAACTTACTCAGCAACTGCGTGCTAACGCAGAATTAAGCAATCAACCGAATCGTCAGAGATGAAGGAGATCCAGAAGAGATCAGGCTTCCTATTCATCCACTGAGAGTTCAGCCTCTTCTGACTACCATCATAGACCCACACGCCCATGGCTAGATGGAAGTTATACTCAAGCCACTAGACATCAGCATACATTGAATATTGGGTAAACGAGGGTTGGCCCGTCAACCAGCTATTAGACTGGACCCTCCTCCTGGGGAGGTACTGTTCCTTACTATGTTACCGACAACCGCACTACCACCGCTGCTACTGAGTTGGGAGCTGATGCCCAAAATCGAACAAATCTGAACCGTCGCCAACATGAATATACTCCCGAACCTTATGTTCCACAGAATTTAGAACCAAGGAGGCGAGACATGGATCGTCGACCGCGAACGGCTCATCCTCGCATTGTGCAACCCGACCATACCTTGGCTCAACAGGCTAGAATATACAGATGTCGGACATCGCGATGATGATCCGTTCAGATGATCCGAGAGAGTCAAGGTCTCACCAATGACGATTGGGGAATCTCTCGAAGTCATACTCCTTTTACTGATGAGATACTCTATGTTGAACCACCTTGGCGATTCAGGATGCCGACTTTACCCGTTTATGAAGGGAGCTCTGACCCTAATCAACATATCTTGAAGTATGAATGGTTAATGAATGTTGCACGCTGATGATGCAGTTAAGAGCCGAAGTTTCTCAACCTTGCTGGGGGCATAACGACTATGTGGTTCACCCGACCACCTCAATCTATCTCGTGTTATGATCAGTTGGCGACAAAGTTTGTTGAGTAGTTCTGCATGCATGTAATGAGGTCGAAGAATGTTAATACTTTGTCTAGTGTCATTCAAGCTCCTGGAGAGATACTCAGGCATTATTTGGAGAGATTTCATGCTGCATGCGTTGAGATTAGCAATCCCAATGATAACTCTATTCTAATGGCATTGACTAAGAGGGTTGATCCCGATTTTGAGTTCGGCAACTAATTGGCCGGAAAACCCCCTACATCATTGGACCATTACTATTCCAAGACAGCACAATTCTTGAGAAGGGAGGATGCGAAACATTCTAGGAAAAAGGATGACCCAGGGCCTACTATGGAAGGGACTCATAGCAATTTTGTTGTTAAACGAACCGCGTAAAGTTCTAAAAAAGTGCAATTGAACATACAGAATTAAAAATTCAATAGAAAGGCAATGGAAATCAAAATAGGAAACGGGATCAGAATCGTGGTCCACGACGTAGGGCTCCTATGTTTGATTATTATACTCCTTTGAATATGGCGCTGGAGAATGTGTATCTACAGACCTGCAGTACTATTCAGTACAAGAAACAGATTCAGATGGGGAAGTTCTGTAGATTCCACAAAAGTTACGGCCGCAACATGAATGAGTGCCATCATTTGTAGGATATCATCGAGAAGTTGATACGTGAGAGAAAATTAGAGCAGTTTGTGCAAGCATCACAGTCTGGAGGTTTTGGCCCATCAAATCCGAGCCACGTACCGAATCAGGTGATACCGGAGGAACCCGCTCTTACCTGTAAGTGGTTGGTGATAAATATTGTTAGTGGTGGTCCTCATCCAGCAGACCGAAGCTGGAAGGAAATGGAGTCGTATGCCAGTTCTGTTAGGCATGCAAGCTTCGAATGTTGTAGATGGGGCTTCGGCCAAGCAACATAAGACGATGACGGACGACATTGTCTTTCGAGACAGAGACGCCGACAGGGTTGAAGCCCCAACCATCGATCCACTTGTTATACCAGCTCAAGTAGGTCCTGCTTGGATGAAGAGGATCTTAGTAGACAGTGGAAGTTCTATGAATATATTGTCTAAGTGATCCTATGACCAGATGAAAATGGAAACTAAAGATTTGAAGTCTTGTCAGTCTCGCATTCATGGCTTCAATGGGAGTGCAACTATACCCACTGGAGTAGTGGAACTGCCAGTGGAGTTGGGAATCGGAGAACGCCGGAGAGTCTAGATGCCACAATTTGTTGTGTTAGATATAGACTCGCCATACAATGCTATTTTGGGCCGACCAGCCCTAGCTGAATTCAAGGTTGCATTTGCCCCTTGGTGTTTAGCCCTAAAATTCCCTACTGACAATAGAGTCATTCAGGGAGACCAGGCTGCTGGGCGAGGCTGTTATGTTGCTGAGCTATGAAAGGCACAGCGAAAGGAAAAAGGAAAGGGTGTGGAGGAATCTCTTTGCGTCCGTTTTGTTGAGAATTGACAATTGACGCCTGGGCCTAGGCCTGGGCAACACAACCAATTCCCAAGGGATCTTGACCCGAGAGATACCGAAAGTGAAGACGAAAGTAAAGACAGTCAAGCTTCTCCGGTCAAGCTGACGATCGATGTCTCGATCGATGATAACGACGATTATAAAATGATAAAGATTGGATCTTAGTTAAACCAACAAATGCAAGAGGAATTGATTGGATTTCTCCACGAAAACCTTGACGTGCTTTCCTAGACACATTCTGATATGTGTGGAATCTCCCCGGATATCATGAGCCACACATTGAACAATGACCCGCGGCACGTCCCGGTCAAACAAAAAAAGCATGGCATGGATCCAAAGAGATCTTTCGCCCTTAAGGAGGAGGTAGATAAGCTTAAATCGAACGGATTTATTCGAGATGCATTATACCTGGAATGGATATCCAATCATGTACTTGTTCAAAAGCTGAACGGGAAATGGGGTACGTGTGTTGATTACTCCGACTTGAATAAAGCTTGCCCCAATGACAATTTTCCACTTCCTCAAATCGATTAGCTCGTAGATTCAACGGTTGGATATGAACTTTATCCTTCATGGATGCGTATTCTGGCTACAACTAGATACCCATGCACTTACCTGACTAGGAGCATACCAGCTTCGTGACCGATCTTGGACTTTACTGCTACAAAGTTATGCCTTTCGGGCTGAAGAACGCCGGAGCAACCTACCAACGGTTAGTTAACCGAATGTTTGCTAATAAGATCGGGAAAACCACAGAGGTATATGTGGATGACATACTAGTGAAGTCACGATTCTCCACTGATCATGTCAAAGAACTGGAATCAATGTTTAATATCCTCCGAGAATATAGAATGAAGATCAATCCGTTGAAATGTCACTTTGGGGTCTCATTAGGAAAATTCCTTGGGTTTATCGTCAATGCTCGAGGAATTGAAGCCAATCCTGAAAAGATCTGGGCAATTAGAAATCTTGAGGCTCCAAGAACTATAAAGCAAGTCCAGAGCCTCAACGGGAAAGTAGCAGCTCTGAGCAGGTTGATTTCAAAATCCACTGACAAATGCATTCCCTTTTTCGATATTATCAGTAAAGGAAAACAGAACTTTGAATGGACTACGGAATGTGAGGGTGTATTTCGACTGTTAGTTCAAAACCTCTCCACACCGCCTATTCTGTCAAAGCCTATTGATCATGATAAATTGTACATTTACTTGGCGGTGTCAAAAAACGCAATTAGTGCTGCCCTAATTCGGGAGGAAGACCGAATACAAAAGCCAGTCTACTACATTAGCAAACGACTGACCGGAGCTAGGAGAAATTATCCCAAGCTATAAAGTTGGCTTATTGTCTTTTTATTGCCTCAAGGAAGCTCCTTCCATATTTTTAGGTCATCCTATCATCGTTTACATCGACCAGTTGTTACGAAAGGTCCTTATGCTGCTGAGACGTCTGGTAGGTTACTCAAGTGGAATATCGAGCTAAGTCAGTTTGACGTTACTTATACTCCAAGGTGAACCATTAAAGGACAAGTCCTAGCAGATTTCATAGCTGAATTTACTATCCCAGAGGACTTTTCTGAAACCAGTGAATCTTCTAATTATATCTGGAAGCTGCATACTGATGGTGCATCAAATAACCGTTGCTCAGGTGTCGGGGTTGTACTTGAAACTCTTAAAGGTCGATCTATATGGTATGCTTTAAAGTTTAGCTTTCGTGCGACTAATAACGAAGCCGAATGTAAAGCCCTGCTTGCCGGATTGAGACTCGCTCGAGATTTAAGAGTCATTGCTGTGGAGATTTATTGTGATTCGCAATTGGTCGTGTGTTAAGTTCAGGGGGAATGCCAGGCCAAGGACCAAAGACTGGCCGTTTACCTTGCTCGAGTTCAGGAAATATTAGATCAGTTCGATTATTATGCCATCTACTGCATACTCCATGAGCATAATTAGAAAGCCAATTCATTAGCAAAGTTAGCCAATACAGCGAGGCACAACAAATGGGACTCGATCCTGTGGAAACGTTATCTTCCCCGAGCATCGATGAAATGGAGGCAGACTGGGTATTTGAGGTTATTTCCAATAAGGAGTCATGGATGACTCCGTTCGGAAATTATCTCGAGCATGGGACCCTACCACAGCACAGGAGTGAAAAGAGATAATCTCTTCGAAAAGCTTCGTGGTTTACTATTCAGAATGGAGTTATGTATAAAAGAGGATACTCTATTCCCTTACTCCGGTGTATCACTCACGATGAAATCAAACGCATATTACATGATGTGCATGAAGGAGAATGTGGTAATCGCACCGAGGGGCAAGCTCTTGCTAAGAAAGTGCTCCGATATGGATACTACTGGCTGACTGTAAATCGCGATGCATCGGGTTACGCCAGAAAATGTGACAGATGTTGAAAACATGCTCGGATCCTTAGATCCTCGCCTGTCGAAATAACTCACACGGTCATTCCATGGCCGTTTTTAGTATGGGGCATCGATATTATTGGCTCTCTAACTCTAGCCAAAGGTGGTGCGAAGTATGCCAACTTCGCAGTAGATTACTTTACCAAGTGGGCGAAAGCTGAGCCCCATGCTACAATCACGACGAAGAAGGTGATCAACTTTGCAGTATCTGCCGATTCGGTCTTCCACATACCATCATCATTGATAAGAACCCAATTCGACATTGTTGAATTTAAGAATTTTTATCAACAATTTCACATTCAGAAGAAATTCTCCGCAGTTACACACCCTCAAGCGAATGGACAGGTTGAAGCTCTGAATCAAGTTATAAAGTCTATTCCGAAGAAACATATGGAAAAGACCAGGGGCAAGTGGGTCGATGAACTTCCTATGGCTTTATGGGCTTACCGAACAAACCATAAGTCCATGACCGGCCACACGCCATTCTCTCTTTCTTACGATTCAAAAGCCAGTATTCCAGTCAAGATGGAAGTACATTCTCATCATGTGACTTATTATGATTCGAAAATGAATGCCATATTACTTTCTGAATCTTTGGATTTATTGGATGAGAAGTGTGAAGTTGCTGATTTGAGGACAGCCGCATATCGAATTCTAGTCGCCCAATTATACAATGCCAAGGTCCGACCCCGAACCTTTGAACTCAGCGATATTATACTCAAAAGAATCTACCCGGTTCCTTCGCACATGAAACCAACATAAGAAGGGCCGATGTCATTGAACGAAAGCTCAGAGATGGCACATTCAAATTATCGATCGTTGATGGTCTTACTCTGTCGAGAGTCTGGAACAGCGAAAGCCTTCGTTGATACTATACATGACAGGCTTTAATTATTCAGTTTACTTTTCATTTGCAATTTATTTATGCATTTCGAAATTTGAATTTGTAATAAGGCCACTGACTGTGCTATATTTTCTTATTTCAATAATAAAAAGCAATCTCTTCGAGCTAGAGCTGTTATTTTTTGAAATGCGTCATATAACTATCACTATGCACGGAGAGCTAAATTCCACCCAACAGTGGGGATTATTCAAATAGGGAGTAACTGTGATATGACTGGTTACTCGCTAAGTGAAACCCGAGCTTGGGGGAAAATCATCACACTGAAGCTAAAAAAGGATTGATACACGACAATCCTCTAACTAACTCTAGATTCCTAGAGTGTGAGATGGAGTGTAAACTTATAAATACGGTCTCGAAGAGGGTGGATCTGTCCATCTAACGAGATCGTCCGTTTCTTGACCAAGTTTGAGGAGGATGGTTCCGTCCATCTAATGTCCTCTCTTGTTAACTCAGGGAGGATGTGAACCGACCATCCACGATCCTGATAGGTTCATCATTCTTGGAATGCGAACGAAATCCTAATGCCTAAACAGATGTGACTGACCATCTTTCGGCCAACTACAAATTCCCTAAGTGTGAACTAGAGTACAAATGTCAACTAATTCTGGATTCTTGGAATGCGAACTGAAGTATCGACATCAATTGACTCTAAGTCATTGGAGCATGGAGTGGAGTATAGACACCGACTAACTCTAAAATCCCTAGAGTGAGAATTGGAGTTTAAACATAAACCGGATACGAATCGATCATCCTTAACACAACTCTGAATCCCCCGAGTGTGGTCAAAATATAAACATAAATCGGATGTAAATGACCAACCACAAATCAATCTAAAGTCCCCAAAAGTGTGGTCGCAGTTATAAATATTAAACAGGCATGACTGACCGCCCGTGAAAATAACTTCAGTCCTCGAAGCGTGGATGTATCACTAAAACTTAAGCAGGAATAATCGATTGCCAATGTACAAGTGTAATCCCCAGAGTGTGGATACGATCACCAATTAGTATGCCAATGTGGTTCGATTTCCTGAATTCGCCATGTTTCCGTTTCATTTCATAAAGATTAAGGTCGATGTGCTAAAGACAAATAGCGGTTGCTGACCGGTCTTTCCAATGTATCCCCAAGTCCGGGGGCAGAACCTAAGCATTAGCCACTGATTGAGATAGTGCAGTGTTGGAATCCAACTTAACATCGACTGTGACCTGAAGCAGTGGCCCCAAAACTTAGCGACAAAACTCAGGCTGGATTTAGAGACTAAAATTTCATGAGTATAATGAATTGAAGTTTAGCACTGAAACACTTAAGCAAATGAACACAAGTTGTACATAAGGCAAAATGAAATTTTATTTCAATCATTCTTTGGAAGAAAAAGGTTAAGTACAAAACTATACCAAAAGTCCTACTAGCAGGGGCAGAACCCGTATCTATACAAGGCCTACAAAAAAGCAAAAGTAGATTCCTATCTATCTACCAAAAATGAGCCGAAGAGACATGTCTATTCTTTCTTTTTTCTTGGTTTCTTCTTCGGCATTGACCCGTTGGATTCTCCGCCTGGCTTTCTCTTCAAACCTTTGCTTTTCGACGGCCGATCTCCAGTTGGGGGAATTGTGTTCACCTCCTCCTCCAAACTCGAGTGGATAGGAGTGCTTCTTAAAGGCGGAGTCAGAGGGATAGGATCAATGTTAGTAGGCGGAGGGGGTACACTTTTCTCAACGACCGTTCCTACTAGAGAGATCATCTACAAAGGGGCTGGACCAGGGCCCGCCATTCGACCTCCAAAACTACTAGCTCGGGCATCTGCTACCATTTCGGCTATTAATTCCTCTTCGTGAATTGTCTGATCCTTGCCGGGAATGTTAGAAGTTGGGCCCGAGGAACTAGTTATAGTTTTGCCTTCACTCATAACAAACGACAGATCAGCAAAGGGGTAATTATAATGACCGAGAAGTTCCTCCATCATCATTTTCATCGAAAGTAAGTGTGCTCCCTTTTACCCCATCCATAGGTGTTGTAGCCGTTGTCATAGTCGCTTCCGTTATGATAGCCTCCTACTATGTGATGTAACTCTTGGTTTGCAGGAGGCATAGCAGGTGTAGCTCCAATCACTGGATAGACACACAAAAGAAAAACTGTTAACAATTACTTCAAGTTACGCTTTCGGTTTTGAGCAAGCATAAGAAATGTTCAAAATACCTTCCTCAGTTTGACTTGCGGCTGGCGAAGCATCTTCAGATACTTGCTCTTGGGCTGGAGACAACTACAGTTAATCCGGATTATAAGCAGCAACGGACTAAGGATCAACCACAGATGTGCATTCAGGCTGAGTTGGCGTGAGAGTTTCAGAACTTATATCATGTTGCTCGACACCTGAACCTTCTCCAACCTTCGAATGCTGAGCGCCAAGTTTCTCCTTTTCATTTGAGATCATTGTATCGTGAAGAACATTCCGTTCATCTTCGCTCAACACCCGGTTCTAGAGCTCAAAATCATCAACCGATTCAGCTTGGTGCTCGGCCTTTTCATCTTCTACTAATCGCCCCTAAGCGTTGTACAGGCATGTTGGATAATTTTCAAGCCAGGTCAGGTTTCTATGTTTCAAGACGTTAGCATTGTATTTGATCAGAAGATCTTCAATGTCGGCCTCCAACTGGCTTCCGCCATTTTAACTTCATCCTCAACCTTGGCCTCAACCTCCTGAATTCTAAGTGTAGCCGCAAACCTTTCACCTCGAAGCACCACATATTGTTCGCATGCCTCTTGGGCGGATTTATTCGCATCATCTTTTTCTTTAATGATTTCAGAAAATTTGGCTTTAAGCTCGTTGAGTTCTTTCAAAGCAACGTCCCTTTCAGCTGTAACCGTGGTGTTTTGGTGGCCCATCTCCTCCACCGAAGAAAAATGCATTTTTCGCATTCTTTCCATGGATTGAGTTGCCCCGTTGGCCTTCTTGGTGGCCTCTATTTCAGATTGCCGAGAAGATCCGGCGTCATCATTGAGCACTTGAATAATATGGTCCTTCTGAGCGAGGTCGGTCTCTAACTTCTCAATTATTTTAGCTCGCTCAAAAGCCACCGCCGACGCTTTATCCACGGCTTTCACGCACTCCTTGTATTGGGCATAAATGTCATGAATGTAGTCATGCATCATTTGTTCCGCCTTATATGGAATTTTCTTTAAGTGAGGAGGGAGGATAAAACCATCGAAAAAAATGTTCGTAAAATCTTTTCTGAATAGGGCAATTTTGATTGCTCCTTCCCCAGTGGGCTTAGTAATAGCTTGTTCAATGATAGTGGGAGTTTCGGCCACAGTTCAACGGCGTTGTGAATCAGGCCTGGGGGCTTGAGAAGATGGTTTTTGACGTGGAGGCTCTAGTGGTTGTTTTCCATGACCAAAGGGTTGTATCGGGGGTCGAGGAGGTGGAGAGCGTGAACGGGATCGATATCTGTGTTTCCTATCTCTATCCCTCTCCCTCATGTAACGTTCTTGGCTGGAATAACCATGATTGCGGTCTCCATCTGCCTTCCTCCGACAGGACTTATAATACGAGCTCGATGACAGGCGTGCCGAACGGAGACTTCCAAGCATAGAATCTAGCCTAGTCATTGTATCTGAAAAGTAAGAGAAAAAAAGAGTTAGTGATCTCTAGAGGTGGATAACTCAAGATTAGAAGTCATGTAGTGTCGTGAAGTGGGTATGCATGTGTTAAACCCACCGACCAACTGGATATGTTGGCCACACTTGTAGGAAGTGGCTCGCTTAAATCTAAGCACTTTAAAGCCCTTCCAATCCAGTGTCATGTTGGAGCGAAAAATAGTCTGTAATTGGGATGTCGGTAAGCCCTTCAAAAATATTCTCCACTTGTGAGGTAGGAGCCTCTAAAATTTTAACAACGAAGACTAGCAGAGACACAACCACGGATTTCCATCTCGAAGATTTATGACGCTTATGTGCTACCACCTTGCCTTTCCTCCTTCCCTCAAAACCTTGAAAGCTGTCAGAAGGCCCGGCTACGTGTTCGTTATTGGTGGGCGTATTTTCTTCATCACCCTCTTCAACTATTATGATGCCAGGTGCTCTATGCTTAGCCCATCATACTAGGGCTGCCCTGAGCGATCATTCTAGCCTTTTGCTTTGGTTTTGTTCGATTAGCCCAACAATCCTCAAGTTTCTATCTCTAAGCACCGAATCGATTTCCCTCATTTCACTTGGCACTTGCTGAAGGACCCATACTATTTTTTAAAGTGTGCACCTTCAGGTCGTGAAATTGCAGCTGTAAAGGAAAGATATTTGTTTCGGTGTCAGTTACAAAATCCTGCTAGTTATAGGAAAAATTATAGCACTTACGTCTAACTAACCATCGACTGGCAAACCTTGGAGGGCATCAGACATAGAACCGCTCAGTTTTGAAGTAGCTCAATCTGGTCTATGCACCAGTCACAACTTGGCAGTTTCTAACTGCCTCTAAGAACGTGAAAGAAGGGCTATCTCCCCGACTCTTGACATTGAACAAGTATCTGATTTCTTCTGGAGTCTAGGGTCAAAAAAGATGCTCCATGAATACAATGAATAGGCTGTTTAGCAGTGCATATCCATTCGGATGTAATTGTGATGGGGCGATTTCAAAGAAAGCTAGCACCTCTTGAATGTACTTATTGAATGGAGGAAGCATTTCGGTTATACACGAATGCCAGTTAAAAGCTGTGAATACTTTCGGGGGAGCATGTGGTCTATCATTCGGTCCCGGTAATAAGATGTCATCCAATGATAAACCGTATCTTAAACATATCCGCCTCAACATATCTTCAGAGACGTTGGATGCACTACACCAAAAAACAGTTTTAGCCACCCCTCCATCCGCCTTCTTAGATGCGGCTAAAAGCCGTATCAAATACGATACGGCTCCAAGCCCTACCTAATTATTTGGACACGGCTAATAGCCGTAACAAATTTGATACGGCTTGCAGCCGTATCCAATTTCGTGCCTACTATTGGCAGAAACTTTTACACCCAAAACGCATGGTTCCCTCCAAAGTAATTCGCTTTCCCTCTTGTTTAGGTATGGGTCTTAGCCGTATCATATCTAATACGGTCTTTAGCCGTATCACTTGTTGTGCCTATTTTTGGTGCGAAACTTTTACTGGCAAAACACGCACCATACTTATCATTTTCCCCAAATTCCATTTCTTCTCGTGCTCCCCAATTCATATCAATCTCCCCGTTTTACCAATTCATGTCAATCTCGTGCTCTCCCATCCCATCGCAAATCGTTGCTGGCTCCCCTCAATCCACCTACTGATAGCTTCATCTGCAGGTAAATTTTTTCGATTCAAACTTTGTCTGTCATAACAAACTTCAAAATCCAATCTTGTTCTTTCGTAGTTTGTCTGGTATAGCGAAAGCTTAGTTTCACTTAAACGAGAAGATGATGGCGCATAACAAGGTGAATCATCTTTATACTTTTATGCTAAAAAATAATTTACAGTCTTTTGTTTCCTCAAGGATTAAAGATGATTGCAATATGTTTCATTGTTTTTTACAGGAAACCATAATGTTTGTTTCTAAGATTCAGCTGTAACTTTATTTTACATGGCAAAGGAACTGACAATTTTTACAGTTTTGGGCTAAATGCTTCTTATAAGGCTGTAAGGTATGGACATAAAATTATTTCATTCAACTGGCATTGTTGTTCTTTATGGACTGTTGGGTGTTCTATATGATTCAGTTTGTATGTTTGTGTTGTTTTGTTGGCTGTTATAATTGTAGGCTGTAAAAGTTTTGATGGATTGATGTAATATTGTTAGTCCGAAGTTCGGTTCAGTCTGTAAGTATGTAAATTTGTTCACCTTTCATGCTAATTCATACTGTTTTTTACAATTTACAAGCTAGTGAAATTAGCCTTAGCACATATTTAGCACATGTAACAAAGTGTATGGTTTTAAATGTAACTGTGCTTGTTTAGTATGACTTTTCCTCTCTCTCTCTCTCTGTTTTTTTAAGTTTGCAGATTGCAATAAATAAAGAAGCCGAGGTATTATGTAGGCAATACTTTTGTGCAGGCTTGTACTCAGTAATTATGTCATGGGTAAGGGATTGAAGGACTTCCATAAAAGTTAGTTTTAAAATCTTTAAAATGGTTTGTATCATATTTCAAATGGGGAAAAGGGTACAATATAAAACACAGTTTGGATTGTAAGCTCAATTCTATTTTTACCAACAAATGGGTTGTAAGTTCTATACCCAGATTTTCATTTTTTTTTTATGTTTACTTGCTAGGCCTTCAAATAGCTTTCATTTTATTCATTTAATGGTTATGTACAAGCATTGCATCCTAATATATAGCACTAGAAAATAGTTTATTTAATAGCCATGCTCCGCCTCTTGCACGGCAATTTTAGAGAGCCTACCCTTTATCCTACCATCCTCCGCAATAGGCTCAACATAGTCATAGTGTAATTTGACTTTCTCCAAACATGACCAGCCAGCACTTTGAACAACATCTTTATATGAAACTTTAATTGCGTTTGGGTGAATAGGGAATTTAACTTTGTTATGGTTCTGTGTTTTCGCAACTGTTGCATAATTTTAAAGAATGCATAATTTTAAAATTAAATCCAAGTATGTGACCCGTGCAATGCATATTAGTGGATATGTTATTTGATATTTGAATTGGAGTTGGCTTAGCTACAAGCCTGCAATCTTTCTTCTTGGCGTAAAGAATGCGTACATTCATTATCTTTTTCGGTTGCTCCTTGGGAGAGAGTAGCCCACAATATCCTATTTCCAGTTTTATTAATTTATTTTACCTCATTTTTTTTGCTCTTATAATTGTTTTATGCATTAACATGATTTCTTTCAATTCAAAAATGCTGTATATTTCCACATTATAAAATTACTTGTATCGATCTATTTATATGTAACTAATATTTATTGCAACAGATGAATAGTTAGTGTAATAAAAAGAATATACGGTAGGAGTGGTTGTTAAAAGAATTAACATCTATTGTTTCATAATAAAACATATGGAACATGTTTCCTTTTGATGCTGAGACAAACCTGCTCCCAATATGCTCGTATCCTCTACTAACAAGGTTAATGTGCATGATTTGGTTTCTTCTCCTAAATTGCAACACTTTTGGGGCTCAACTAAAACGAGCTAAATCAACAGTCATATTTAGGAAACTGGACAAACTAAGCGCTTGTATCTTCAATATCTTTTTGTTGACAATTTTGTTTCCTATATGAGTAACTTCATTTTAGCATGGCGGTAATTTTGTAACATTGTATGTGTTGTAGATGGTCAGCGTGTTGATATTAGGAATAAAATTGTTGTAATGGTGCAATCCAAGTCAGGAGAGGGGTAATAGATAGACATTGCTCTGGTGCTACAAAATAGCGCCGTTGTAATGGAATTTTTTTTGGAAACAGTTTGGTGCTAATGTCAACTATTACAGAAATGCTATTTTTATAATTAAGAGTATCATAGAAAATAGTCTATATCAATATACTTCACACATCTGAAAACATGACCCTTACCTTACAATGTGGGACTATTCTCTTCTTGTATTTTTAATAATTCATTTCAATTCAAAAAATTTCCAATAATTTCCCACTTGAATTTTTCAAAAAATTTCTTTTCGAGCAATTGGAACAAGGACCCATTGAAGGGCAAGTCTCATGTTCTGTTATATATGATATATGAGGGCAGTATGTCTTTCAGCATAGATAAACAATGGATAACTGAATCAGATCTATGATCTACATACTATATAGAGGGGGTGCAGAAGTTCATTAGTTTTGTTGAAGAAAATGGTGGTAAGAAAGGACTGTATTTATGCCCTTGCACCCGGTGCAAAAATATGAAGACGATCAAATTAGATGAAATTCATTTTCATTTTCTTAGATGGGGTATCATCCAATCATATACAGTGTGGTATTTTCATGGGGAAAAATGGCGGAGATGGAAAAACACCAACCAGTTAGTCATGACATAACTACTGATGAGTCTGAACATATTAGGACGGAAGATCTGGTCAGTGATGCAGATAGATTTCATCATTTTCAACCTACAAATCCGTTGCCTGATCATGCTAATGTTGGAGAGCAGTCTACTGGTTATCCAGATTGGCAGGCCAATGAAAGTAAAAAGTATAAATCACTTTTTGGTAGCGTAAAAGAGCTACTGTATCCTTCATGTTCAAAAGGGATTACGAAGCTGTATGCCATTGTGAAACCGAATAGCTTGAAGACCCAATACGGCTTTTCAGATAATGGTGTGACTGCACTTCTCGAACTAATAAAGGAGTTACTCCCCGAAGGTAACACGCTGCCGACAAAATACTCCGACGCGAAGAAGATCATTAAGCAAGTTGGGATGAATTACAAAACTTATGATGCATGCATCAATGATTGCATATTGTACTGGAAAGATGATGAGAACAAAGTTTCTTGTACAAATTGCAATGAACCTAGATATATGACATCATTAAACGAAGAGAGAAAATGCACCAAAGTACCTCGAAAGACATTAAGACATTTTCCTTTAATTTCTAGATTGAAGAGACTGTATACTGTACCATGGATAGCAGATGCGATGACCTGGCATGGTCGTGCCAAGTCTGATCCAACCGTAATGCGTCATCCATGTAACACTTCTCAATGGAAAGCCGTAGATTCTTTTGACCAAACTTTTGCTGCCGAGCCACGAAATGTCACACTTGGAATAGCAACAGATGGTTTCTGTCCACATGCTTCCCTCTCTAACCCTTACAGTTGTTAGCCAGTAATTGTAGTACGATATAATCTTCCTCCGTCTACGTGCATGAAAAGGGAGTTCTCAATGTTAACATTGTTGATTTCTGGGCCAAAACAACCAGGAAAGGATATTGATGTTTATTTACAGCCGTTGATATACGAGTTAAAGCAGTCATGGGAAGGAGTCGTTACATTTGACTCGTTACGTAAATCTGAGTTCACAATGAGAGCTAGGGTGCTGTGGGCAATCCATGATCACCCTACTTTTGGGACTTTATCGCGATGTACAACTCACGATTATTTTGCATGTCCTATTTGTGGGGAAAACACTTGCTCTTATCATCTTCCTGAAAGTAAGAAGATGTGTTACATGGGACATCAAAAGTTTCTTCCTAACGAACACAAGTTTCGATACGATAAGACAAATTTCAACAACGAACAAGAATTTCGTCATCCTAAATTGCCATTGATTGGTTTTCAAGTTGAAAAGAAAGTGGCGAATATCAAAATGAAAGTTGGTAAACAAAAAGAAGAAATTGGTCGAAAACGGAAAAAGTCAACCAATGAAGATGTGGACAATATTTCTGGATGGTATAGGAGGTCTACCTTTTTTGATTTACTATATTGGAAAGCAAATTTTATCCGACATAATATTGATGTTATGCATACGGAGAAAAATGTGACGGAGCATCTCATCAGCACCATTATGGACCATAAAGATAAGTCAAAAGATGGCATCAATGCACGCAAGGATTTGAAAACCATGGGTATAAAACAAAAGTTGTGGGTGATGGAAGATCCTTAAACAAATAAAATAAGCATACCAAAGGCAACTTTCACTTTGAGCAAAGAAGAAAAGATACGGTTTTGCACTGTTTTGAAAAATCTAAAAGTGCCTAACAAATTCTCTTCTAACTTCCACAACAATGTGAGAATCAATCCTCCTGAACTAAGAAATATGAAGTCACATGATTACCATGTCATAATGCAGCATTTGCTTCCAGTGTTGCTTCAACATTCTTATCCACAACATAAGGATCTGCGAAATGCTGTTCATCGTATTAGTTTATTCTTTAACATTTTGTGTTCAAAGGTGATCAATAGGGAACATCTTTTAAAAGCAAAGGCTAGCTTAGTAGAAGCAATGTGTGTTTTTGAAAAACATTTTCCACCTGCATTTTTTGATATTAGTGTCCACCTTATGGTTCATTTAGCCGATGAAGCGTTGATTTGTGGCCCTGTCAGATATAGATGGATGTCTCCCTTTGAATGGTAAATTTCTAATTTCAGTTGTGTACATCATTATTTCATATAAATAGCTACCGTCTACAATATATAATTGATCACATTTATAGGTTGATGAAAACATATAAAGGATATGTGCACAACAAAAGATACATTGAAGGGTGTATTGCAGAAGGATATATCGTACAAGAAGCTAGTCTTTACTGCATGGAATATATGCCAAATGGAGGTGATGGAAATCATAAACATACCCGCGAAGCGTTTTTAGACGAGGACGATGAGTTTGCTAGTGAGATACCTCTGGATAATGGTAAAAATATAACGTTAACCCAAGTGCAGTTTGAACAAGTGCGTAGATAGGTCCTTAATAATACGATGGATTGGATGAATGGAAGAAGTAAGTTCACGAACCTGTACGGAATTTCAATTTTTTTAATTCATTTTGTATATACATTTTAATATGTGTTTTCCGTAGGAGGTATAACTCCTATGTTAAAAGTACTAGATTTCAACCTCGAGGCAGGGCTACCACCGTGGAAGTCGTTCAAAGTTTTAATCTATGGTTACGTAATGAGGTATAACATCGACTTAAGTATTTCATGTGTTTATAAGTGTGCAATACACCTTCGTGATCATGCTTTTTTACTTATTTTGTTTTATGTACTTGTTAAAGACCATCGATGTTGATCCAACTCTGTGGCGGCTAGTGCACGGGCCGAAGTTCATAACGTGTAGTTATATGAAGTACCAAGTGAATGGATTTTCATTTTCAACGAAAAAGTACGAAGACCGTATGGTAACACAAAATAGCGGTGTATGCATGACAGCAATTACAAAGTTTAGAGCGAGTGGTAAGGATAAAAATTATAAGGAAGTAGAAACAACGTTTCACGGAGTCATTCAACAGATACTTGAGTTAGATTACACTGACTTCAAACAAACAGTTTTTTATTGTGATTGGGTAAAGGTCGAGGATAAGGTCAATGGTTGCAAAATAGATCCCATTTCAAACCTGAGCATGGTAAATTTAGGGAAATAAAAGAACAAAAATAACATGAATGACGAGCCATTTATTATTGCATCAGAAGCAAGTCAAGTTTTCTACTCAAAAAATTTAAAAAATAACGGATGGTCTGTGGTCTTGCATACACCAAAACGGTTGACTACAAATGTGGATGACATTGAGTTCCCTACCGTCTATCAATTAGCTTTTGAAGACAATGAAAAATTAGAAGACCTTACCAAATCCATATGTTAACTTATTAGTATTCGTACATCACAAGATTGTGTGTCTGTATATTTTTAATTACACGATTGTGTGTATGTATGGTTTTGAATAATTTATACATGGTTTTGATTTTTCTAGTTTGATCATAGCTAAGGGTAGACATATATCCCTCGTGGTTTGTTTGCTGGTCACTCATTTCTTTTAGATTATATCTTACTCTACAATTCATATTGTTAGCCTTTGTATATTTATCTACTTTCTGTCAAGCGCCTATTTCTTTTCTAAAAAAAAAGTTTGTCTTTTGTTTGTTTCTCTAAGGAGGACGCCTTGACATATTAGTCAGATCTATTGAATGCTCACTATGCTCAATATAATATACAAGTTTTAGTAGGAAATGAGAAAAGGGCAATCTTATATTATGTGTGAAATGAAGTATTATATTCTTATGCAACGGTCTTTGTAATAAATGCACAGTATTTAGTGAATAGTATGCAAGAGTATCTACTTTTTTTTTTCTATTGTGACTTTGATGAATACAGAACTTGAAGCATCGAATCATCAGTTTCTATTTTTTCGATTTGTTTTACCCATTTGTATAACTCATGTAATTTACATATGTGTCACATGATTGATACAACTTTTGCTTTTTTCCATTACAACATGTTATTCTTATTACTTGGTGGGATCACCCGTGACATCAACACAAGTAGATTATCCATTTCTCTAATCTGTAACAATGCATACAAACTTCTTCCTTGATTATTGTTAATTGCACTGTGTTGTACCTCTTTCATGCATTATTGGATCTTAAATTAAGACTGCATTTCATTTTCAAGAATCCTTTCATAGTCAGTTTATGCAATGCTTGTAGAAAACATATTTTATAAAACTGTGATTATAATGAATTATTGGGCTTGGACTTGATTATGTATTAACTGCCTAAACATTTAGTCTTTCATCTGGTAAGTTTGAATGAAAAACAGAACTTGAACGATATTTGTTTTTATCCAGTTGCTTTGTTTAATTGTTATATTAACTAAATACAATGAATTGTTGTTTCGTAGCTAATTTAGTTAGTATTAGTTAATGAAATAACTAAATATAGTTACAAGTAATTGCCAATTTAGTTTGTAACTAAATATTGTGGCAGTTATTGTTAATTGTTAAATGTTTATTTAGTTTGTAACTAAACATTAACATTAACTAAATTAAATTGGCAATTTAGTTATCATTTAACAATTTAGTTACAAGTAAATAACTCAGCTTGTTCACTGAAAGTTTATTTAGTTAGTTAATGAAATAACTAAATGATAACTAAATTGGCAATTTAATTTAGTTAATGTCATTCAATAGTGTTTCACTTGTATTTCCTTGTGGTTTTTGCATAAAAAAATATGTCATTGCTATTAGTTTTCAGTTACATTCCACTATCACAAATATGAATTTCACTAAAAAAACGTTGCATTTGCATTTCATTTTTGTTCATCTTGTTTACATTTTGCTTACTTACTCTGTGCATGTTATCTCAGTACATTCTGTTTTCTAAGCTCTGTGCATGTTATCTCAGTGCATAGTGCTTCACCACACAGCCATCCGACCAATCATCCAACAAAACTAACATATCCACTTGATAGTATCACCACTTTCCATCACCCAAACTCCAAACCATCCATATGATATCCATTTACGACCACAACCTACACCTGAACTCCTCGCCACAGTGCTTCAACAGTCCCCACTTCCTCCACATTACAAAACCATTACCTCTTCATTCACAGCAGCATCCACCATAACCATACACTTCAACATCTCACTGCAATACTCACCATCACTCACTGCCCCGCACACACATCAATTTCTTTGCCTTCATCCATTCTAACTGCTGCTACACCCTGCTGATTACCACTTATTACAACCACCAGAGTCCACATTCATCCGCACAACACACCTCTACCAAAACTCCACCTACTAAATTGTCTGTTTTTCTGTAATTTATAACATTCAAAAACATGAATCACTTAGTTGTGAGTTCAATACACTAAACTACAGTAGTAAACGCACTACCGACATCAGTAAAGCAGGATAGCACATTTTTTTGATGAATTAGCGCACTCAAACATCATTCAATGTCACTGGCCCAAGCTAAGTTCAAACATGATTATCGCTTGGATATTATGAAATTAGCCATAAAATCAATAACCAAATAGTTCGAACAGTCATGATGAAACTTGTATTTACTTAGATTCATCACTTGCTGTACATCTTCACTTGCTGTGCAGGTTTGAACCAAAAGAAAAACAAAATTTCCATGTCAGAAAATCCAACATCTTCACATTCGTCATGTTCACAGGCGAAGAAAGTTGATCAAAACTTACTTGGTATTCCAGTCTCAGATAACACTGGAAAAATCGCTACTACGCTTGGTAAACTAATAAGAGCTCATGTGCCGATATCATATATAAGTTGGGATAAAGTACCCGGAATATATAAGGACAACATTTGGAACGAATTGGTGGTAAGTAAATATTTTTGTTTGGAACCAATTTAAACTAGAAAATAGCTAGTGGTGTTATGATCCTGATCTTCAATGATTTTACACAGTAACTAGGCATCTTGTTTGTGAAATAATGTGAAAAGTAATATTAATGCCCTGTTTAAACTACATGTTGCACTTTCAGTTACAAAAATATAAAATAACCACAGCAAGGATGGGTTGATTTTCCAATGCTACACTTCATTGTATTAACTGGTCATGACTAGTTGGCAACAACATTCAATCAGAAAAGATTCAATCAACATGCCAAAGTGAACGGACCATGATAATGAGTATTGAAGGCTAGCTATACCTAGAACACGGACCACTATTGAAATTATATGATGGCAAACAAAAATAATTGCTTTTTTACAATATGTTTATTCAATTCATTTGCTTAGCTGCAGCTATCATTGGGCATGCAAGACAATGTAGGAAAATCCAAGGTGTAAATTGTAAATTTGCATGCAGATATCATGGGGTCTGTAAGATGCATGTTGTATAAAATAACATGTCGATTATGAAAACCCTGGCCATTCTTGTAAATGTACATAATATAATTCTATTAATTACTTCTTATATACATATACATCAATATCTTTTTGATGGTCATGCTCGTTTTGTTTTGTTTTAAATTTTGATTCTCTGTTACTTGATTAGCTAAAATTCTATTTGTACTTGAATGACATGCTTGCTTAGTTTACTTGAATATTCTTTTCACCAAGTAGTACATACCACTCTTTGCTTGAACAAGAATCTTGCCATATGTTCTCTTCACTTAATGCACTCACTGTCCCAATTTTTAACTGATTTCTTACCCCCCCCCCCCACCCTCCTTTTCACCTTTTTACTAAATTTTCTTTTACCTTTCACTTTCTTTCGTACAAAAAAATTTGTTGTCAAACATCCTACCCAACCATTAGTGTAATAGTGTAATGTAAGCCCCATTTATATAAATATACAACCACTATCACTCCAATACGCATCCACAAACTAAAAAGAATCAGCCAATTAGTGTAATTGTGTTAATTTGATATTAGATCTCAGTCAGCTAACCATGTTGTATTTTTATCAACTTCAGTTTACATCATATGTATCTACCCTGTTGCATCTTGGCCAATGTGTACTTCAGCTCAAGTAGTCTATTGCACTACAGATTGTACTACATCGCAGTCAGACAACATGCATTTGGTATAAATGTACTACATTGTAGCAACTCCATGGTTGCCTCAGATTGTGTTAAATCTCAGTCAACATTTATTACTCGATCAATTTGCATTTCAGTCATCATGATGTACTTCATTTCAGCAACACTTTACAAGTAGACTGCTCGCTCAATTTGGAGTTTGTTTGTACCAAAATTGGGCACAACACTACTCGGAAGTTTTTGAAGAGATAATAAATGAAGAATGTAAATTGAAAATGAGGATTATCTAACAAAAACTCCAAATAAAAGTAATGTAAATGCGAAGACAAGCGATTTATAGTGGTTCAGCGTGTTGCCTACGTCCACTGTGAAGTTTTTGCAATTTTATTAATTCTCTTTCAACGTTTACAAGTGATTACAGCAAGCAACAGCAAGTTACAACTGGAAATTCGAAATCAACAGCAAGAATATGATGCAGGATGATGGAGATCTCGATCCGGTAGAGTCTGGGCGCTTGAGAATCCAAAAGATCCCTTCTTTGTAGGCTTTGGGGCTCTATTTATAGGTGTAGGAAGCTGAGATTTCGCTAAAACTTCGGGAGACTCGTTCTGGCACGTGAGTGGGCCCACGCGACCAATCTCAGGAAGTTTCGACTCGATCGGCGATCGATACGAAGCCATTTTGTATCGATCAAGATGACGCCCAATCGAGCTGACATTTGGTGGAGACGTTCTTAATCATGTATGCAAGCTCCTATGAAAATTTCATGGCATTTGGATCAGTAGATCTCTAGTTATCGTGGATACGAAATGGAATCCTTCGGTTGCTGTTTGGTTCGAATCGATTCCTTCGAATCGATTGTTTCGAATCGATCAACTCATGTGGACTTGTGATGGCGTGGCACGTACATTTCGCCTCGATCCGATCTTCACTCCGAGTTGACCGCATCGACTCCATATATTTCGCCCCATTCGCATCGAGGGACGACACGTCATCAAATCCGTTGACTTGGTGGATTCGAATGAAGCCTCACTGATGGATTCGGACATGGCTTCACTGATGGATTTGAATGAAGCCTCATTGATGGATTCGAATGAAGCCTCACTGATAGATTCGAACAAGGCTTCACCGATGGTCGATGGATATGAACAAGCCTTTCTCTAATGGATACGAGCCTTGTAGCTTCTTCATGGGTACGAAGTCAATCGATGGGAACTTGAACCCTTCGATGGATACGAAGGATGGTGATCTGATGGATGCGAAGCAGATACTATCCAATGGATACGAAGCGCTTCATCTGCTGATGGGTACAAATGAGACCGAGTCGAACCGAGGCTTGATGGATTCGAACTTGATCGATACGAACGGCGGCACTTCGATAGATACGAAGTTGATCGATTCAAAGGGCGGCACCTCGATGGATATGAAGTTGATCAATACGAAGGGCAGCACCTCGATGGACATGAAGTCACTGGAACCTGATCGATACGAAAGTGATCGATACGAACGTGATCGATACGAAACCGGAGCTTTTCCCTTCAAATTGAATCGATCATAACTCGGGCGTATGAACTCGGATTGACTTGAAATTTGAGATGTCGACTTCTATGGCTTTGCTTGTCATGTCCTATCAATTGTAACTCAATCTGGACTCGGAAAAAATCCAGTGATATCCATAGCGAACCTGTGTATGCTCGATATCCAGGAAGAGTAATCCTTAGTATCTCGACCTTGCCAAAAGGTGGGATAACATTTGCCCCCCAAAGTACGTCCTGTGGAAACATGACGTGCTTTGAAAAGTTGTAGTTCCTCTCCGAACAATTGTCGTATTTTCATCAAAAGTTGTACTCTGTACTGTTGTAACTGATTGTTGTATAATAGTGATTGGATGTTCGTAGTTGCAATCGTAACAAGATGAGTATTCGATTCCTGTGAATGTTTAAAAACGAATGTTAGTCCGACATATATGCGCATATGTTAGTTTGACTCTCATTAACGTTGTGTGTTCACGAGTCATTGTCAGTTAGTTTGTTATTGGATTTCGTATCGATTCTCTCCTGAACCGATTTGAAATTCGAGTTGAAACAATCTCTTGTATCGATCCTCTCCTGAATCGATGTAAGAGATGGGAATGTTGCTCTCACGCCGACGGACTTTGTGTTGTGCGAATGTAGTATTTCGAATCGATGGGTATGAGCATCGATGGATGCGAAATTACCATTCGTATCGATGAAGTATGCATATGTAATGATGGACACGAAATCGACGTTCCTATCGATGGTCTGTAACTCCAATAGGTCTTCACTGCGTCTTTCGCATCGATGCTGATGTTTAAATTACGGTGGATACGAAATCTCTGTCCGTATTGATATGCAATGGATGGAGTTAAGAACTTGCTGATGTGAACAGAGGCTTCAAGTCGATGTGATCACTGTCCGTTTCGCATCGATGGAATTCAATGCCTTCAGTACAGCCTTAGTTGTGCATTTTGTATCGATGAAGTATGAGAGTAATTTCGCATCGACAAAGCCTCGGGCATATGGATTCGAACGGAGCTTTCGAATCGATCCGTGTTTTGACTGGTTGTGACCGGTCAAGTTGACTGGGAGGCGAATCGACCCGGTCTCCCCTCAGGCTCCATATAAATACCTGGGACTTCGGCATTTTTCACTTTTTACTTTTACTGTTACCTTGTACTTTCTATGTTTTTGCATCGACTCGAAGCTTCCGAGCGAAGAGCAGTTTGTCACTTCTTCAAATCGAACAAGATTCAAATCTCTAATTCCTCGAATTCTATACTCAAATTAGGTAACCAACTTCGAATCCAAGCGACAAAGTTATTTTAGATCCGCCTTTTCTTCATCGATTACCCACTCCGGTGATTGGTAAAACCAAATCTGGCCCAACGTTCATGGAGATTGGAGAAGAAAGAGTGGAAAAGGCAAAAGTAAATCGATCTGGGGGGCTTGGTTTCGAATCGATGAAGGCAACGATGTTTTTCTCTAGATTTCGCATCGATCCCTGGGATACTCTAACGGGAGTGATGCTGTTCGTACCGACGACTATGGAGATGGATCGTATCGATACGAAATGACGATACGAAACATGGGTTACTGATCGATTCGAAGTCCTCAGCTTTAGATCGATACGAACAATATCTTTATGATCAATACGAATGGCATCGACTCGAACGTAATCGGTGTTAAGCTGAGAGCTTTCTGATCGGTACGAACCATGTAGCCAAGGATCGACTCGAAATCGTCTCACGACCATCGATTCGAAATATTCCCTCGGTATCGATTCGAGCTGTGCCTCTTGGTATCGATTCGGAATTGCACCTAGATGGATTCGAACGAGCTTCGTGCCATCGATTCGAAACCTTCTACGATGGATACGAAAACTTGACACTCTTTTTGCATGATTCTGACGAGCTTCATTCTTGCACATCTGGACTTGATAATTAAACTGCATATTCAACCACCTTTCAAAGCTCGTTGATGGAACTATAACTTAACACTGTGACAACGAACTTTAACTCGAATCGATTACCAACATCTGGATGATACAGTAGTGACGTTCAGCGATGACGGTCATTCCTGCTGGACTCTGACTATCTTTGTCGCTTGCAAGTTTTCTTTAATTCTGCAAAATCTTTTCAAGTAATGCACAACACTGCACCACACATACTCTTTCACGTGGGGAATGCACGGGTTTTTTATCACCTAGTGATAATTTCTCATAAGTTAGCCAGTTAAGGAACCATCAACTTCACAACCGCAAGAAATCCAGAGTACAACTCCTCCGAGACTTGAGATTCCGAACATTGAGCCTGAAATCATTGGTCCAGCCCCGGACGAATTTCCCAATGCATCTTTCATTACCAATCCATCGGACTTCGTTCGATCCAATGTCTCTGAAGATATGCTAGGGAGGATATTCTTAAGGCATGGCCTGTCAATGGACGACGCGTTATTACCGGGACCAAATGACAGACCACACAATCCGCCAGAGGGATACACCGCATTCAATCGCAACGCGTGTGCGGCCGGGACGCTCTCTCTGTTCAATGAGTACATAAGAGAAGTATTGTCTTTTCTGGGGATCGCTCCATCTCAACTACACCCGAACGAATATGCTTCAGTGAATAGCTTGTTCATCGTCTTCATGGAGCATCTCCATCGACCACCGATCCCGACTGAGATCAGATATCTATTCAACTTCAAAAGCCGAAATGATAACCCATCCTTTACATTCTTTGAGGCAGTGAGGAACTGTCAAGTGGTCACCGGGTCCTGGACCAGGTTGAGCTACTACAAGACGGAGTGGTTTTACGTTAGATGTCCTCCAGGGTTCGCCCGACGATGGTTATTCAGACGTGAGTATAGCTGAGTTCTCAAATAATTACTAAGGCGATTGTAGTTAAAGTGAAACTTATATCTTTTCCTTTTTACAGCAATGATTCAGTGACCCGAAGGTGAACACTTCAAGGAGATAGTGCGGGTACTCCAAGAAGTCCCGAGTGAAGATAGGGATATTGAGTATTGCTTTTGACGGATAGGAATCTTCGGATTCTTGGGTTGATCGAACGGGGACAGAGTATAAAGTTTGACGGGGCACTAAGGACCGTCTTGAAAAAACGAGTCAAGCATAAGAAGCCCAAAGTTGTTATAGCCGAGGAAGCTGATTCTGAGAGGACCCACACTGATGATGAGCCGTTGGCCGGGCCCACAGATGTAGTTCAGGATGTCGTAGAGCAGAGAAAAGGCAAGGCAGCCGTTTTAAAGTCACCTGAAAAGGGAAGACGGAAATCGATCGTCATGTCTCGGCTCGCCCCCGGAATTAGAATTTCGGAGAGGTCTCCCCCAAGAACAGAAAGTCTCTTTGAAGGGCTTGCTAACCTTCCAATCCCGGACGATGTGTCTTTCCAACATGATGCCGGGTTGGAGGAATTCCACCATACTCTAGAATTGAGTGAGCCTTTCATTACTAGCGTGGTCGACACTTCCGGTTGGTCAGGGGGATGCATATTCATACACATTTCACGACACTACACAACCCTTAGTCGTAGGTCATTGGTTTCGAAAAGCCCTAACTCTACTCTCATTTTGCTTTGCAGATATTATGACTGGACGTGGTTCGATGTTAGGAAGTCTGCGACAGGCTCGTAAATCTTCCTCATATTACGAGTCGCAATGAAGGGAAGGGGATAGAGATTACGATCGCAGGTACTCTGGGTATTCTAGCCAAGAACGACATGATAGAGATAGGGACTACAGACGTCGGTCTCGATCTTGCTCTCCTCCTCCCAGAGCTCCTATACAACCTCCTGCCTATGTTTCTCATCCTTCCGAATCTTCTCGATACAAGTCAGCTTCTCAATCTTCCAGATCCGAGCCCCATCATCCCAGATCTGAGACAATGACCCCAATAGTTGCGAAACAGCCTTCTACGGAAATTTCGGAGGAAGGAGCGATCGGGATTGCGTAATTAAAGAAGGAATTCCCAAACATTTGCTTTGATAACTACATTTTCCCTCCTCATTTGAAGAGAATCCCGCCGGAGGCTGATCAGATGGTGCATGATTATGTGCATGACTTCTATGCCCAATACAAGGCGTGGTCTAAAGCGGCCGAGAAAGCGTCGTCATTAGCCTTCGAACGAGCGGCTATCATTGAGAAGCTACAAGCCAAGCTGGCTCAAAAAGATCGTATCATCCAAGTACTAAACACGAAAGCCAAATCATCTCGAAAATCAGAGATGGAGGCTCTTACGAAGGCTGATGAAGCTCAAGCGGCTATGGATAGAATGAAAAAAGAGCATTATGTCACGGTGGAAGACATGGGCCACCGAAACACCATCGTCACCGTCGAGCGAGATGCGGCTCTGAAAGAGCTTAATGAGCTTAAGGCTAAAGTTTCTGAAATCATGAAGGAAAGGTATACCACCAATATTTCTGCACAGGAGGCATGTGATCAGGCGGTAGAATTCCGGACCGAGCATGATGCTACGATGGCTAAAGTAATGGAGATCGAAGCCGATGTTGATAGAAAAATTGAAATTGCTGAGTCCAAGCTGGAGGCCGACATTGAAGACCCCCTCATCACTTATAATGCTAATGTGTTAAAGCACAGGAATTTGGCTTGGCTCGAGAATTATCCGGTACATCTTCATAGCGCTTGGGGCCGGCTGATTGAGGAGGAGAAAGCGGCGCATCCGGATGAATCAATTGACCAATTTGAGCTTGAAAACCGGTTGCTGACCGAAGACGAAAAGAAAGTCCTTCATGATGTCATGATTTCTTATGAGAAGGAGATGGTCGGTGCCCGACATCTGGAGATCGGGGAAGGTTCAGGTGTTGAACACCAGGCTACAGTTCTTGAGATCACCGCTTCACTCCCGTCAGAGCCTACATCTACGGTTGATTCACAGTCTGTCCCCGCCTATAGTCCAGAGCAACCGCAACTATCTCCTATCCGGGAGCATGTTTCTGAAGCTGCTCAGTCGTCAGCAGGCCAAGTTGAGGAAGGTATTTCCAAACTTATCTCAAGTGTATTCCAAATAAAGTGTTCATTTTGAAGTGATTACTAATGACTTCTTCTTATCTATGTTCAGTGACTGGAGTTGCGCCGATTGCTGCGACCCAAGAATCAAGTCAAGGGCAGAAGGCCATCACTACCGAGACGACTGTTGTGACAACAACAGTGTCAACTGAGATGACGCAGGGGAGCACATTATCTCTTGATGAGCAAATGGTGAGCGAGCTGCTCGGCCAACATGGTGGCTCCTTTACAGACTTGTCGTTCATCGTTAGTGACCTCCCGCCAGCCTCTAGCTCTTCAATGCAGACTGCAGATGCCCCCAGCCAGGCCCAAGCGATTCGTGATGAAGAAATTCTGGCCGAGATTAATGCACAATTAGAGGCTGCGGGGCAAGGTGGTAGTATTGGTGGTGGTACGGCGGTGCACAGCCCAGCGCCTCTAAGGATAATATCACCGGACGACACTATCCCATCTTTCGTTGCAGATCCAGTCCCCCCAACTCCTCCGGTGAGCAGTATACACATGGAATCAAGTTCAGAGGAGGACGTTGACATTATACCCCCAGCTGGGGAGCAACCATCGGAGGAGAGAGGCTCGAAACGGACAATTTCTAGCAAGTCGGAGGGTTACCCGTTGAAGAGAAGGCCAAGAAAGAAGAAATAGGTTGGCCACTTAAGCAAATTTTTTGATAGATAGGAATTTGTTTTCGCTCTTCGTTAGTAGGCCGTGTATAGATGCGGGTTTGGCCCCTGCTAGTAGGAATTTTTGGAAGAACTTGCACATAAGCTCTTGTTTCCAGTTAGTTGAAAAAAATTAGCTTTTCTTCATTTCAATTGTTTTTTCTTGCTTTACTTGTTTAAGTGTTGTGATGATCAGCTTGTGACCGCACCTATTACAGATCTTGAATACACGTCTGAGCTCCGAGGACTTAGAATAATTTATAAGCGATAATTTGGTTCGCACTCTGGGAATCCGATAATTCTTGATGTTTATGACACAGTTCGCACTTCGAGAACTTCGAGTTGATACTTACACTTTAATTCACATTCTAGAAATTTGGAGTTAGCGTTTACGCTTTGGTTCACTCTCCGAGAACTTAAAGCCGATGTTTATACCCCAATTCACACTCTGGGTATTTGGGGTTAGTATATATACTCCGGTTCGCGCTCCGGGAACCTGGAGTTGATGTTTATATTCCAGTTCACGCTCTGGGAACATGGACTTATCGGGATCGTGGATGGTCGGATCACATCCACCCTGAGTTAACAAGCGAGGTCATTAGATGGACGGGTCTATCCTCCTCGAACTTATTTAAGATACGGTCGAAGTCGTTAGGAGGACGGATCCACCCTCTTCGAAACCGCATTTGTATGTTTATGCTCCAGCTCGCACTCTGGGAGTTTGGAGTTAGTGTTTATGCTCTGGTTCGCGCTCTGGGGACCAAGAGGTGATGTTTATACTCCAACTCGCACTCTGGGAACTTGGAGTTAGTATTTATACTCCGGTTCGCACTTCGGGAACCTGGAGTTGATGTTTATACTCCAATTCGCACTCTGGGAATTTGGAGTTGATGTTTATACTCCAGTTTGCACTCTAGGAATCTGGAGTTAATGGAAGGATTGTCGTGTAGCAACCCTTTTAGATATTGGTGTGGTGACATGCCCCCGAGCTCGGGTTTCACTTAGTGAGTGACCGGTCGTATCTTAATCACTCCCTATTTGAATAAATCCCACCGTATGATGGAACTTAGCTCTCCATGCATCATGATGTTGTATGTCATATTCAATAAATCACAGCTCTGGCTCGAAGAGATAGCATTTTATTGCTGAAATAAGAAAATATGGCAAAGTCAGTTGCCTTATTACAAGTTCAAATTTCGAAATGTGAAAATAAAATGCAAAGGAAATAATGGGCTAAAATAAATAAAACCTGTCATGTATAGTAGCGACGGAGACTCTCGCTATTCCAGGCTCTCGGCAAGTAAGACCGTCAACGGTCGATAACTTGAATATGCCATCTCCGAGCTTTTGTGAAACCACATATGGTCCTTCCCAATTAGGCTTCATGTGTGAAGGAACAGGATAGATCCTCTTGAGTACGAGATCGCCTAGTTCAAAGGTTCATGGCCGGACCTTAGCATTGTATATTCGGGCGACTCGACTCCGATACGCGGCTGCCCTCAGATCAGCCTCTTCACGCTTTTCATCGAGTAAATCCAGAGATTCAGCGAGTAGTATGGCATTTGTTTTCGGATCATAGTACGTTACACGATGAGAAGATATTTCCATCTCGACTGGAATAATGGCTTCCGAGCCATAAGATAGAGAAAATGGAGTGTGTCCGGTTGCAGTCTTGGGTTGTTCGATAAGCCCATAAAGCCATAGGAAGTTCATCAACCCATTTCCCCCCGGCTTTTTCCAGTCGTTTCTTCAGAATAGATTTGATAACCTTATTGACAGCTTCGACTTGGCCATTCGCTTGTGGATGTGCAACTGCAGAGAATTTCTTATGGATATGGAATCGTTGACAGAAATTCTTGAATTCAACGCTGTCGAACTGGGCTCCATTATCGGTGATAATAGTATGCGGGAGACCAAACCAACAGATAATGTTGTGTACTACAAAATTGATTACTTTCTTCGTCGTGATTGTTGCAAGAGGTTCAGCTTCAGCCCATTTGGTAAAGTAATCGACTTCGATGATGGCGTACTTCGCGCTACCTTTGGCCACAGGCAATGCACCAATTCTGTCAATGCCCCATACTGCAAACGGCCAAGGACTGACCATTTGGGTTATTTCAGTAGGTGGGGCTCGAGGAATCCGAGCATGTTTTTGGCACTTATCACATTTTCTGGCGTAATCTGCTGCGTCACGGTTAACAGTAGACCAATAATACCCGTACCGGAGTACTTTCTTTGCGAGTGCTTGCCCCTCAGTGTGATCGCCACATTCTCCTTCGTGTACATCATGTAACACTCGTTTGATTTCATCGTGCGCGATACACCGGAGGAGAGGAACAGAATACCCTCTTCGATACATAACTCCGTTTTGAATGATGAACCGCGAGGCTTTTCAAAGAATCTGTCTCTTCTCACTCCTACACTCAGGCAATGTCCCATGCTCAATATAATCTCGATAAGGGGTCATCCATGACTCCTTACTGGAAGTAGTCTCAAAGGTGAAGTCAGTCTCCATTTGGTCAATGCTTGGAGAGGATAGAGTTTCAATAGGACGAGCCCTAACTGCTGAGCTTCCCCCGTACTTGCTAACTTTGCCAAAGAATCGGCTTTCTGATTATGCTCTCGGGGTATGTATAAAATGGAATAGTAATCAAACTGATCAAGCACTTTTCGGATATGAGCTAGATAAGCAGCAAGCCTTCGATCTTTCGCCTGGTATTCATCCTGAACTTGGCACACGACTAATTGGGAGTCACAATAGATTTCCACAGCGGTAATTTTCAGATCACGAGCTAGCTTCAACCCAGCAAGTAAAGCCTCATATTCGGCTTCATTATTGGTCGCACGGAACTCGAACTTTAAAGCATAGCATATGGATCGTCCCTCGGGGGTTTCAAGTACTACCCCAGCGCCTGAGCACCGATCGTTGGATGCACCATCAGTTTGCAACTTCCAGATGTACTCAGGAGATTGGTGGTCTCAGGCAAGTCTTGAGGAACAGTAAACTCGGCTATAAAATCTGCTAGGACTTGACCGTGAATAGCTCTCCTTGGAATGTAAGTGATATCGAATTGACTCAGCTCGATGTTCCATTTGAGTAACCTACCAGACGTCTCAGGCCGCGTGAGGACCTGTCGTAACGGCTGATCGGTGTATACAGTGATGGGATGAGCCTGAAAGTATGGACGGTGCTTCCTCAAGGCAATGACTAGGCAGTAGGCTAGTTTCTCCAGCTTTGGATAGTTTCTCTCAGCTCCGGTGAGTCGTTTGCTAACATAGTAGACCGGTTTCTGAACTTGGTCTTCTTCCCGAAAAAGGGCAGCGCTGATTGCATTTTCCGACACTGCCAGGTAAAGATACAACTGTTCGTGGTTGATAGGCTTAGAAAGAATCGGCGGTGTGGAAAGATGTTGAACCATTGATTTGATTGCGTCCTTACACTCCGCAGTCCATTCGAAGTTCCCACTACACCATACAGCCAATTTTGCCACACCCATAGGCGGAAAAATTGCCATGGTCTTAAGCCGTGGCAATTTTACCACGGTTCAGAGCTGTGGTAAAACAATTTAGCATGGTTTTCGACCATGGCAATTTTGGAATGGCCGTAGACCGTTCCAAATTTACCAAAAAAATTCACCCCCTTCCTTTTTGACCTCTCACACAATCGATACACCCAGAACCCCCCTTCCCGCGTACGTAAGAAATTCCATCCCACGCATACTAAGAAATTCCATCGTAAGAAATTCCATCTCGCGCGTACGTAAGAAATTCCATCCCGCGCGTGCCCTAACTCTCGTCCATTTTCACCCAAATCCCCATCTACGTTCCTTGAATCGCCCAGAAACACAATCGCTCCTTGGATTGCGTAAATTAATTTCTCAATCAAATCGTTGTTCTCCGTTTCGAGGTATTCATACGAAAGTAATTTTTTCCTTTAATTAGTATGGTTTGATTCAAAGTTCTTTGATTTAGATTTATCTTACAGAATTTATTCATACCCGTTTAGAATTTTTTCCGTTTAGAATTTATCTTACAGAAAGTAAATCAGAATTTGTTTAGGAAGAAGAATACTTTCAAGAGTAAAGGAAGAATATTTTCAAAAGTAAAGTTATTCCACCGAATCGATGATTGTGTGTGGGTACATTTACATGTGTATATGTGTACTTATCATGAATTGGAGTTTTCATTATGTACTTATCATGAATTGGAGTTTTCATTATCTAGATTTGGGACTGCAAAGAGGGCCGCTGAGCTTAAGTTGTGCTTGGAGGAGGCTGCTAATTTTGATACTTTTGCTGTTGTTTTCGATAGGTATAAAAATTCGTACTTCTTTCTTATGATTTGATTTAGTGGGTATTTTATTTTGTTTTGTTTCATGGTGTTTTGTTTGTTTGCGAAAATTTTGATGCAGAGGTATGCAAATAAACAACATCAAATCATATGATCACCCAATTGCAATGTTTGCGGATAGTATTTTGGACACAAATACGATAAATAAAATTTATTTAGACCACTAAACAAAACCAAAAATCGTTATAACATTAGTAATAGTACACATTTCTGTAAGCATTGCTTTCCACGCTTCATTCTTTAAGAGTTCCCATTGAATACATATCAATTTTTCCATTGAATACATATCAATTTTACCATGAATACATATCAATTTTTCCATTTAATATCCAAAAATAAATATGAAAAACAATATAAATGAAAATTACAATATCAGTACAATTAGACGGATATTGGGCTTTTAAAATACCCCTACTAATAAACTTGTCATGTGGGATGAATAAACTAATTCTACATACTCATATTGTTAATTAAGTTTGAGAGTTTACATGGAATAGAGATGCTTAAAAATTCCATGTTTACTCGACTGTACTCACATGTACTCAAGTTAGGATTAGAATATGTAAAACGTATTGCAAATATACAATTATTTACCACAATAAATTGACAAATACCGACAATAAAAGAGAAATGCTACCGTAACCGAAAATAGTGAGTAGAAAAGTGTGGATCTCAAAATGGAGGGGTGGAATTCAAGGGGTGTGGATAATCCAATTGTTCAGGCGAGTGCTTTGTGTTGTGGTATATGCTGTGGAATGTTCTTAGGGGTGGAAGTCGATTTCAGGTGGTTCGTGAGTGATGGTATTCGTGATAGTGACTTCGGGTAAAGGGATTTGGGTAATAATGAGATGAAGAGGTCAATTTTGATTGGTTTTGCAGAGGGGGTGGTGATTCTATGTCACTGGTGATTGTTTGAAGGGGGAATGGCTGTTTTTGCAGTGCAATTAATAACTGCAGTGGTGATATTGCAATTATGTAGTGGGTTATGTTGATGTCTGGTAGTGTTTTGGCACTGTGGGAGGTTTGATGGCAGAGATTCTGATGAAGTAGTGGAGCTATGATGTTCTATGTTATGGAAGTTTGGTTTTGTAATCAGCAGTGACAGAGGTGGTAGAGGAGTATGTCAGTGGAGATGGCAAGTGTAGGTGTTGACAGTTTGAAAAGGAAATGGTTGAGGGGGTTTGATTTCAGGAAGTGAAGTTAGCTATGTCGAATTGTTCGTTTGAGTTGTGAGATGATTTATTGTGGGATGTATTATGGGTGATGTCTGGTCTTGGCAGTGATCAGAAGTTGGGTGGCAGTGGTTGCACCTGATATGCGGTGGTGATATGGAACGATGATGTAATCTGGTTTGCAAATAGTAATGTGATTGGTTCAGGGATGTACGTTGGAATGTGTATGTTGAGTGGTAGCAGCAGAGTTATGTAGTAGTAGGAGAATGTGGTCGAAATGTTTGTGGAGATGGTGATGGTTGTTGTTTTCTTGAGTGCAGTTGTTATGAAGTTTGACAGAGGTGGTAGATGGTTGAAATGTGATGGGTTGTAAGGCAGTTATTCGCGACGTAGGGATTGTGAATTGTTTTCTGATGAACCAGAAGTATGGTTTGATATGTTTGTAGCGGAGATGAGTTGTATGTAACATCGGGCAGTGGCAAGAAGCAGTGGAGGAGGTCAGGTAATGATGGATAAACTGGTGGTACAGTATTTTGGTTTTTGGAGTCATGTATGTTGCAGGAATGAGGTTGATGTTGAGTGAAGTGAGATGTACTACTGTGATGTAACAGAGAGAGGGAGGGAAATGCACAGAACAGTGGGGAGTGGATATGTGCACGGTGGATATTTTGTAAAAGGTAACATGGTGAATGTAAAGTTGTAAGCCAATGAAAACGAAAATGTAATCAAAAAAAAAATTGCGAATGAAAATGAATTTTTTTTTCTTTTCTGTTTAATCGTGCACCTTTTTTTAATAAATAGCAAAGCAAATGCAAAATGAAACAAAAAAACAATAAGAACCAAAGTCAAAATGCAAGCAAATTTCATATAACAAACATACAAGTTTTTTTTAAAGAAAATTAACATACAAAACAGACTCACAATTGAGAGGGAGACAGTGAAGGGGATGTTGAAGTCTGATTGAGAAAGGGGTGGTGACTGGTTTGTAATGTGATAGATGTGGTTTGTGTAAGGGTGATAAGGATAGGGTGCAGCAGTAATGCGGCAACAGTGAAGAGGTTTTTGTAATTTGATTGATGTAACAGAGAAATGTGAATGTTTTGCAAATGAAATGAAAACAGAATGGTAAATGAAAATGCCAAATTGTAAAGAAAGAGAAAGGAAATAAAAATATTTTGGTTTTTGTTTTGAAATTTTATATGTTTTTATTTTATTTTTAAATATATGCAAATGTAAATGAAACTAGAAAAGCAAACACACGAACAAAATACAATCAAAAACCACAAAAACTAAGCATCCTTGATTGAATTATTTCGTCCCTACTTGCATGTGCATGTTTTAGAAGCCACTTGGCACCACTTTGTACACTTTATTTGCCCATTCGTATAAGTAGCCTAGCTTGACTATTCATATATACCATATTGCTTTGAAATATGGAGCCTAACTTTACAAAATATATACAAGTTTCGACCAGTTTCTAAATGCAAGTTGTTTTGATTAATTTGTTTTTTTATTTCATAGTGTAAAATAAGGAATGGTCTTGTTTACACTCATAATGTTGTATATCATGTATGATATAGCAGGGCAATATGTCGTGTAGTATAGACAAACAATGGATGAAAGAATCCGATCGAAGAACCACACGATATATAGAAGGAGTGCAGAAGTAAACTGAGGGTGATGAAATGTCTTCATTGATGATGTTGTGTTGTATTGATTGAAGGGAGGTTATTGAAGTATGGTGGTGGCAGTAACTGAATTGCTGATGCAATGAATTGATTTGTAGTTTGGTATTGGGATTGCGATAGCTTCGGAGAAGGTTGTGGTGATGAAATAGATGCTATGCATGGGTGGTTGCAGGTTGAATGTTGAGGGTCAGCAAGTTAGCGTGGTGAAATGGAATTGTGGATGGTGATGACTTGAAGCAAGGCAGTGGTGGAGTGAGGGGTTGTCTGATCAGTTGTATGATGTAAATGTGGTGGACATGAAGGCAGAAGTCTGGTATGTTAGTATATGCATCAGTTATGAAGAGAAGTAATGTTCAGGTAGTGCAGTTGTTGATGACGTATCGGAGGAGAGCACATCTGCACAGAGGGGGCTGTTTTTTGTTGTTTGTCAAATTGTTTGCAAGCACAGTTGATTGGAAGTGAGGTTGTAGTGGTTGTTGGAGTGTGACAGTAGTGTTGTGGCTGTTTGTAAGGGGAGTTGCATTGATATTATAGAGTTGAGGATGTGATATTGGAGTTGTATTACGGTCAGTAGTGTTCTATTTTGTTCTAGACGTGAAGTAGTGGTTATTGGTTGAGGCGATGCTCGTTGTTGGAGACTGGTGAAGTTTTGGTTTCGATGTTGGAGTGAAGTGAAGTTTTTATGCAGTACTAGTAGTCGTTTTGGAGTTATGTGATGGGACCGTGTTGACTGGCAGTGCCGTGGGAGGTTGTAGCTGGAAGGAAGGTTGGTGGCAGTTTTGAAATGCAGGTTGACAGAAGTGTTGTGGTGAAGCTATGGTGGTGTTTGAAGGTGTATGTTGACTGCACTGATGCAGTCTTATGGAACAGAGGTGCTGATTTGAGTTTGTAGGATGATGTTGTATGTGGTGGAGTTTCTGATGTCGAAATGGCTGTGTGGGCGATGAGCAGGACAGAAGCTTGTATTGGCAGTGGATATTGGGTTGTATGTTACCCGTTAAAGATGTGCAAGTATGTTTGAAAGGCAGCAAGCAGATGGGTCGTTGCACAGTGCAGTTTTGACAGTTTTTATAAATACAAATGAAAGTATAATTTTTTTTGTAAATATAAATGTAATTCAAGTAGGATAAAACTTTAGTAACATCTGATATATTGAACTATAGTATTATATGAATTGTCACATATTGGAGAAATTTACAGTAGCATCTGCTCAACACTAACATAATTTCTGTTTATTCTCCATTGTTGACTTTCTGCATATTTTCTGTTTATTTTGCAGCTAGGGATTTTGCTTAGGAAGAGATGCATCTGAAATATCTTTAATTTGCGTCTGCACGTGGGCTACCGAGTTCAATTTGTTGCCTTCACTTATATATTAGATTCTACAGTTAGCTTGGAGTTGTCATTGCTTCACTAAGAGCTGTAGTCGTTATACTATGATGAAGTATATGCTATGACGAATTCAGGAATCATTTCTTTCTTGTTGTTTAGTGTTTACATGAACAATAGATGTTGTTTACTTGTTTTTCTATGAACTGATGGTTTCACTATGAAGTTGTATTATGAACTGAAAATTTTAAGTTTGTAATCAAGCACTTGTAGTAGTTGTATTATAAATTGGGTTTGTCATCTATTACTGGTTTTGTATTCACGTTATTTATTCCATGTACTATATATATTTTGAAACTGCATGTAGAATGTCCGTGTATCATGAAACTGCATTTAGGAATGAGTTCGAGCTGTGGTTAAAAGTTCAATTTGCCACGGCTCTGGGCCGTGGCAAAAGTTCATTTTGCCACGGTTAAAGGCCGTGGCAAAATATTAATTTGCCACGGCCCAGAGCCGTGGCAAAATGAACTTTTGCCACGGCTCTGGGCCGTGGCAAAATATTTGCCACTGCCAATTTTGCCACGGCTCTAAACCGTGGCTAAACTGGTTTTCCACGGTTCTGAACCGTGGCAAAATCGCTTTTCTGGTGTAGTGTCCGCTTCCCTTTTCGGATCAAATCGAAGAATGGGATGCATTTATCGGTGGACTTTGATATAAACCTGCATAACGCTGCTACCTTTACGTTGAGACTCTGGACTTGCTTTATAGTTCTCGGAGTTTGTAAATTTCTAATAGCCCAGATCTTTTCGGGGTTGGCTTCTATTCCTCTGGCGTTGACGATGAA
Organism: Allium cepa; assembly: GCA_030765085.1. Taxonomy (NCBI): domain Eukaryota; kingdom Viridiplantae; phylum Streptophyta; class Magnoliopsida; order Asparagales; family Amaryllidaceae; genus Allium; species Allium cepa. Next base: position 418,576,679 of record CM060939.1, read on the forward strand.
ACCAAGGAATTTTCCGGATGCGACTCCAAAATGACACTTAAGTGGATTGAGCTTCATCCCGTAACTCCGAAGGATATTGAACATTGACTCCAAGTCTTTAATGTGATCAGTGGAGTATCGTGATTTAACCAACATGTCGTCCACATAAACCTCCATGGTCTTTCCGATCTGGTCAGCGAACATCTGGTTAACCAAGCGTTGGTAAGTTACTCCGACGTTCTTTAATCCAAAGGGCATGACTTTGTAGCAGTATAGTCCCAGATCGGTTACGAAGCTTGTATGCTCTTGGTCGGGCACATGCATGGGTATTTGATTATAGCCCGAGTAAGCATCCATGAAAGATAATAATTCATGTCCGGCCATTGAATCTACGAGTTGGTCAATTCGAGGAAGTGGAAAGCTGTCTTTCGGACAAGCTTTGTTTAAGTCAGAATAATCGATGCACGTTCTCCATTTCCCATTTGGTTTTCGAACAAGTATAGGGTTGGATACCCACTCCGGGTATAGAGAATCCTAGATAAACCCATTGGCTTTCAGCTTATCAACTTCTTCTTTAAGGGCGGCAGATCTCTCTGGATCCATACCGCGCCTTTTCTGCTTGACCGGGATATACCGTGGGTCAATATTCAGGGTGTGGCTCGCGATGTCCGGTGAGATCCCACACATATCAGAATGCGTCCAGGCGAACACGTCGAGATTCGCCCAGAGAAAATCAACCAATTCCTGTTGCATTTCTTGGCTCAACTGATACCCAACCTTCAACATTCTCGAATCATCATCATCTTCATCATCGATTGGAACATCAATCGTCAGCTCAGCCAGGGATGCCTGACTTTCAATAGATTCTTCCTTGTTTTCATTATCTCTCGGGTCAAGATCCCTGTGGAATGGTTGTGGTGCTCGGGCCGAGGCCCAGGCATTAATTGTCAATTATCTGCAAAACGGACGCAGAGAGATTCCTCTATGCCCTTTCCTTTTTCTCGTCGCTGCGCCCCGCGCAGCTCAGCCACGTGGCAGGCCCTTCCAACTGCATGATCTCCATGTATAACTCCAATCCCACAATCAGTGGGGAACTTCAAGGTCAAACACTACGGGGAAATCGCTGCCCTGAACTCAGCAAGGGCCAGTCGGCCCAAAAAAGCATTGTATGGGGATTGAATATCCAAAACAACAAACTATAAAATCTGAACCCTTCGGCTCCACTGGCAACTCTACCACCCCAGTGGGTATATTAGCACTCCCATTGAAGCCATGAATTCTAGATTGACAGGGCTTTAGATCTTTGGCTTCCATTTTCATCTGGTCGTATGCTCTCTTAAACAAAATATTCACTGAACTCCCACTGTCCACCAGGATCCTCTTCATCCAAGCAGGACCGACCTGAGCATATATGACAAGTGGGTCAATAGTTGGGGCTTCGACCCTATCAGCATCCCGGCTCCTGAATACGATGTCATATGTCATCGTCTTTTGTAGTTTGGTCGGGGCCCCTTCATCGAAATTACTGCAACACTCAAAGTCCACATGCCTAATAGAACTGGCATATGACTCCATTTCCCTCCAACTTCGATCTGCTGGATGGGGACCACCACTGACTGTGTTAATAACTAACCTCCCATCTATATGGGCAGGTTCCTCCTGTCTTTCTCGAGTTTGCGCACGGTTTTGATTGGATGGGCCCGCACCACCAGACTACGACGCCCAAACGAACTGATCTAGCTTTCTTTCTCTAATCAACTTCTCAATGAGGTCTTGCAAATGTCTACACTCATTGGTATTATGTCCATAACTCTCATGGAATCTACAGAACTTTCCTGTTTGGATCTGCCTCTCCGACGATGGCTTCGGAGCAGGTTTCTTATACTGCATAGCGTTGCAAGTCTGTAAATATACGTTCTCCAGCAACGTGTTCAGTGGTGTATAATTGTCAAACATTGGAGCCCTACGTCGCGGGCCACGGTTCTGATCCCGTTTTCTGTTCTGATTGTCACTGTTCCTTGGTTGTTGAGTTTGTTTATTCTGAATATTCAGTTAGACTTTTCCTTAACTTTCACCAGATTGTTTGACTGCAACATTACTCTGAATCCCCTCACTACTAGGTCTTACATCATCATGTTTCCTAGACTGTTTTGTATGCTCACGCCTCAAGAATTGAGCGGCTTTGGAATAGAAACGGTCCAACGATGCGGGAGGCTTCCTAGCTAACCAGTTTCCAAACTCGGAATCGGGGTCAATCCCCTTAGTTAATGCCATTAAGATTGAATTATCATTGAGGTTACTGATCTCTGCAAAAGCGGCATTGAACCTTTCCAAATATCGCCTAAGTGTCTCTCCGGGAGCCTGAGTGACACTGGATAAAGTATTAACGTCTTTATGTCTGGCGACGTGCATACGAAACTGCTCGACAAACTTAGTAGCCTACTAGTCGAACGAAGAGATTGATCGAGGAAGCAATCGTGTAAACCACATCGTTGCGATGCCCCCTAGAGAAATGGAAAAACTATGGCACTTTACCGCATCATCAGCTCTTGCAGCACTCATCGACCATTCATATTTCAGGATATGTTGATTGGGGTCGGAATTCCCTTCGTACATGGGCAGAGTCGGCATTCTGAATCGCCGAGGGGGTTCAGCGTATAAAATTTCATCCGTGAACGGAGTATGACTTCGGGAGATTCCCCAATCGTCATTTTTCAAGCCCTGACTCTCGCGAATCATTTAGCATATCATGGATGAAAGGTCTGGCATTGGAGCATTTTGTACACGTTGGGCCAAAGTGTGGTCGGGTTCCACATTGCGAGGTTGGACCGGGCGCTGTCGACGGTCCGTGTCTCGCCTCCTCGGCTCAATGTTTTCTGGAACGTACGGTTCAGGAGTACGCCCTTGTTGGTTACGGGTATCGATCCCTATATCAGCCGTGGTAGCAGTGGCACGGTTGTTCGTGGTGTTTTTTGGAATAGTGCCCCCTCGGGAGAAGGGCCCAGTATGAAAACTAGCAGATGGACCAACTCTTAACTGTCCAACGGTCAATGCTGGCTGGTGGTCAATTGCCTGCGCATAATTTTCCTCTAGCCTGAGACGGGTAGATCTATGATTATAGTCGGATGAAGCAGAACTTTCAGTGGAGGAGCGAGATGCATGATCCCTTCTGGATCTTCTACGCGCTTGGCGGTCTAGTTGATTAGCTAATTCAATGTTAACGCGCCACTGCTCAGCTAGCTGTTGCCGACTTTGAGTTAGTTCCTGGAGCAATGTCTGTAACTCTTGTTTAGTAACCGGACCTAATGGATCGGAACGCCCGGTATCATCTTGATTAGGTGGAGGTAGTTGCGTAGGATTCTGTCTATCTCGGCCTTCTTGACCAGCGGCGGTAGAAGCGGTTCTTGTGCTAACCATCTTGAGAAGTGGAATCCTTTTCCTAGATTTTTGCAAATCTGAATAGAACGGAAGGAATCTGAAATTGAAATCTGGATCTCTCTCTTTGATTTATGCAATCCGGTATCGATGACAGATCCAAGGAATGGGAGAAAACTGGGTTCTCTCGGTGAAAGCACCAAAATGTTTGTATCAAAATTGGGCACAACACTACTAGGAAGTTTTTGAAGAGATAATAAATGAAGAATGTAAATTGAAAATGAGGATTATCTAACAAAAACTCCAAATAAAAGTAATGTAAATGCGAAGACAAGCGATTTATAGTGGTTCGGCGTGTTTCCTACGTCCACTGTGAAGTTTTTGCAATTTTATTAATTCTCTTTCAACGTTTACAAGTGATTACAGCAAGCAACAACAAGTTACAACTGGAAATTCAAAATCAACAGTAAGAATATGATGTAGGATGATGGAGGTCTCGATCCAGCAGAGTCTGGGCGCTTGAGAATCCAAAAGATCCCTTTTCTGTAGGCTCTGGGGCTCTATTTATAGGTGTAGGAAGCTGAGATTTCGCTCAAACTTCGGGAGACTCGTTCTGGCACATGAGTGGACCTACGTGGCCAATCTCAGGTAGTTTCAACTCGATCGGCGATTGATACGAAGCCATTTCGTATCGATCAAGATGACGCCCAATCGAGCTAAAATTTGGTGGAGACGTTCTTCATCATGTATGCAAGCTCCTGTGAAAATTTCATGGCATTTGGATCAGTAGATCTCTAGATATCGTGGATACGAAATGGAATCCTTCGGCTGCTGTTTGGTTCGAATCGATTCCTTCGAATCGATTGTTTCGAATCGATCAACTCATGTGGACTTGTGATGGCGTGGCACGTACATTTCGCCTCGATCCGGTCTTCACTCCGAGTTGACCGCGTCGACTCCATATATTTTGCCCCATTCGCATCGAGGGATGACACGTCATCAAATCCGTTGACTTGGTGGATTCGAATGAAGCCTCACTGATGGATTTGGACATGGCTTCACTGATGGACTCGAATGAAGCCTCACTGATGGATTCGAACAAGGCTTCACTGATGGAGTCGGACAACCGATGGTCGATGGATATTAACAAGCCTTTCTCTAATGGATACGAGCCTTGTAGCTTCTCCATGGGTACGAAGTCAATCGATGGGAACTTGAACCCTTCGATGGATACGAAGGATGGTGATCTGATGGATGCGAAACAGATACTATCCGATGGATACGAAGCGCTTCATCTGCTGATGGGTACAAATGAGACCGAGTCGAACCGAGGCATGATGGATTTGAACTTGATCGATACGAACGGCGGCGCTTCGATGGATACGAAGTTGATCGATTCGAAGGGCGGCATCTTGATGGATACGAAGTTGATCGATATGAAGGGCGGCACCTTGATGGACACGAGGTCACTGGAACCTGATCGATACGAAAGTGATCGATACGAAATTGATCGATATGAAACCGGAGCTTTTCCCTTCAAATTGAATCGATCATAACTCGAGCGTATGAACTCGGATTGACTTGAAATTTGAGGTATCGACTTCTATGGCTTTGCTTGTCATGTCCTATCAATTGTAACTCAATTTGGACTCGGACAAAATCCAGCGATATCCATAGCGAACCTGTGTATGCTCAATATCCAGGAAGAGTAATCCTTGGTATCTCGACCTTGCCAAAAGGTGGGATAACAGAGTTGGACATAATTTTGATTTTTTGTTCATGTGTTGTAGATGGTCAGCGTGTTAACAGTATTCACGAAATATTTATGTAATTTTGGTATTCACGAAATGTTCCAATGAAACCCAACTGTATGTGTACTATTTTACAAAGTATTCATTTTGGTATTTAGGAGATACAACGAAATGTTCCAATGAATTCAAGTAGCTACTATTTATATTTATTGCACATATAGGATTTAACTAAACTAACATTTTGGTATTCAAATGTGTTCTTTTCTCAACTCTTGATATCACCTAGTGAATTATATTTTTTCTAATTTAATATTAAACTACCTCATATCTTTCTAATTTAATATAATTATTAAACTACCTCATTTCTTTCTAATTTAATATAATTTTCGCGGAAAATTTATGAGCTCGATCCGCTTTCAAAGAAAATGTTTTTAAGGAGAATGGCCGAGGCTTTTAGGAGATACAAGAAAAACTTAGAGTAGTTTATTATGACACTTTCAAAAATGACGAAGAACGGTTGAAAAATTGTCCACGTACAGTTGCTCAAAAAGATTGAGAACAGTTCATAAAAAATGAAGCAACGCCTGAAGCGAGCGGAAGAAGGGAGACAGGCAAAAAGAACAGAGCATTGCTCAGTTATGGTCACCATGCAGGACGTAAAAGTCACGCTAAAATAGAACAAGAAATGGTAATTTATATCCATTTTCATTTATATGCTTTAGTATTCACTGTATCTACATTCTACATACATACATCTACATGTGTACAAACATCGACTATTTCAATCAAATTTGTACTTGTATTGCAGATCGCTGCTAGTCCATCAACAAATATCAGTCATCGTCAAGTATGGGAGAAGACACACAGGAAAAAAGATGGTAGCATATCAGATGCTACTTCTTCATACTTTGTAAGTTAAACAAATACTAATCAGATGCTAAAATATGCGTATGCCACTTCTTCATACTCATAACAAATACTAACTTGCATATTCTTTAAAATTCCTTATTCATATAAGTATTATCATATTTTAGGATCAAATTGCGAAAGCGAAGGAAAAGATCACTGATAGTGATGAAGAAAAATTGACAGTGGATGAAGACATCTTATCATAAGTGCTTGGTAAGGATGCAAGGGGTAGGAGCCACGGTGTTAGGACCGTTATACCAAAGACTAAAGTTAAGGCTTGTGCCATTACACAGAAACGACTCAGACATGTTGCTGGAGAGCATGATGAGTTGAAAATGAGGGTGGGAAGTTTGGAGGGTACAGTGGGAAATTTGTCTGGGCAAATGGAGGTTCTGACAACATGGTGGGAAACATCGAACAGGGAAGTCGCGCACCGGCCAATTCTTCTAATGGAGGACGTTCCACACAATTCAATGCTCCTGAATTCGTTGCTTCGTAGTTCCAGAATTCGACCTATGTAGCGAACAATCAAAGATGTGAAATCCTCAACTCTGATTTAGACATAATAGCAAAAGGTATTTATTACAATATTTCTATTTTTAGTTGCTTTCGAGCAGATATTTTATTGGATAGATCTAAACATATTTATTGCAACAGGTACTGTATGCCGAGATTCTACATCGTCCAAAATCCATAGGAAATCTGTACCACCCACACATGAAAAAGTGGTGTTGGACAACATACTGTTACCAGATGAGAGAACCAGCAAAATAAATCATCAATTTGCAGAGACCTTTGCTGAAGTTGGAGTGGGTGGGTATGTGTGCCATCCGAAGGGTCTTATTCAATTTCTTTCGACGTTGGAGCAGGTATATTGATTAGTTTTTTTTACAAATTAGAACACATTTTCAAATTATCGGTCTTTGGTATTTCAAATTGATACTCATATGCAACTAATGTACACGTACAAATTAAGTCAAACTGATACACAAATCGAGTAACTAGATTCCACTTTTTAGTTACAAAAATGAGATGGTGTAATACATAACCATGACAGATCTTATTTCCGATAATACTTAAATGTGAAGTCTAACTGAACAAAATTTATGAACCGATATACTCTATTGCTGAGAAGGTTTAGGTAAATTACATGAATACTGTTAAGAAAGTGTGCTTAGAAACAAAAACAAAAAATACAGTGAAAAAATATATATATCTTTCACTATTAACTGCATAATAAAAAGTATGTAACTAATAGTTATCTCTATCTAGATAGTTTGGAGTGAAGGTAAACTGGATGATGATATAGAATAGTCTGGACCGAAGTAAATTGGTGAATACTGTAGATCCTTGCACAAAGTCATTTCCTAAGATATTTAATACTATAGTGTCTTGAGAGTTCTTTTTGTTTGATCAGATTGAACTTTATGAGAAACAAAGGGGAAAAATTCTTTTTGAATCTGATACATATTGAGACAGGAGCTTCAAGATACATAGTAATAAATTAGTTCAATAGTAGAATAGGTTTTGCTGGTTTTGAATAATTTAGTCTACTTTTTTTGGTTGAATTCTACCCAAAAAAATCCATGCCTGAACTAGAACTATCTCCATCCACCACTGAGTTATTGGGTGTTGTTTGAAGGGTAACAGTTTTGTAGAGGAGAGGACGGTGGACTGAGTTTGGTTGTTGTTGTGAGGTTGCAGTGTGTAGTTAATTGAAGTTCAACTGTATGGGGATATGCTGGTGAATAGAATGATGAGGCGGTTAGGGGAGGAACTTGGCAATGTGGCAGGCAGTGGAGGGATTATGTTTTTGAAATGGTTTTGTAAATGTGTAGTTTGACAATAAGTGAGCAGTAGAATGTGGTGTTGGTAGTGAATGTGGTTTGTTTTAAGTTCTTGGCAGTGAAGTTTGGGTGGTTGCTGAAAGTAGATCGAAGATGACGATTGGAGTTGCAGTGCAGTGACTGTTGATGTAAGTGTCATGGGCTATTGTAGGTTGTGGCAAGAGCAAGGTAGGTGATGGTGGAGTTTGATGCAAGTTGAATGGTTGTTGTGTGTTGATGCTGCTGTTGGAGGTGAAGCATTTTGGAATGATGAGTTTGTTTGTGAAGTGGATGGCTATTGTAGTATTGTGGTGTAGTGAGGCAGAGAATGTTGGTGAAGTATTGTGATGTAGTGTTGTAGTATTGTTGATGTTTGTGAAGTGGAAGGCTTGTGATTGTGGAGTGTTGCTGCAGAGGGAAGAATACAGCGGGTAGTTGGAGTGATTGAAGGCAGGTGGGTGAACTGTGATGATCATAAGCAGGGGAAGTACTGTTGTGATGTGGCAGTGGAGGTTGGCAAAAGTGGAAGGTGGAAGTGGGAAATGTTGCAGGTAGTAGGAAGAAGTGAAATGTTGAAATGTTGCAGGAAGTGTGAAGAAGTGAAGGATGTGGTGGATGCCAAAGCAATGGATGGAGACAGTGATGCATGCATGGGGAATTGCAGTGGTGGGTCTGTGGCAGTTTGAAGTGGTGGAGGGAGTGTTGTACTGTATATTTATAATCACTGATATGGTATATGTTCCACCTCGAAATGTCCACCATACTTTTAGAGTTTAGCCATACAGTAAAGTATTGCAACCATTTACAGTTACTCTTTTAATGCACTTTAGACTGTCAGATCTATACTTGATCATGCTTATATTTTGCAGTGAAAAAAGGATGGACTTGGTCACTTGAAGCTCAGGCTCAGCTATGGAAACTTGGAAATTTCAATCTCCAAACTATTTGTATCAAGTTATTAATGTGTTATTAAACTATGAATGTAATTAAATGATTTAAGAGACTATCTAAAATCTAGAATTGTAAACTGTATGTATTAAGCTATTTGTATTAAGCTCAAGCTTAGACCTTATGTTGAAATATGGTAGAATTGTAAACTATCTAAACTATGCGCTGTTGGATTAATGTTGCTAGAATTGTGAACTATCAAAACTATGCGTGAGATCTTTGTTGTGCTTAATGTTCCTATATGTGCTGAATATACGGTTAATCCCAAATGTAAAATTAGTATCAAATTAAACAGGTATGTAGGAGCAGGTCATTAGGTACGACTTAATGTCGTATCTAACTAACAAGTTAGACACGACCATCAGCCGTATCTAAATGACTTACAAGACGCGGTTCGAGGTTCACTTAGGTACGACCTTAGGCCGTATCTAATTTTTTTATTAGCTACGGCTACAAGTCGTATCTAATTCGACTATTAGATACGGCTTTTAGCCATACCTAAATGGACAATTAGATACGGCATTGAGCCGTATCTAATTCGACTATTAGATACGGCTTTTAGCCGTACCTAAATTAAAAATTAGATACGGCTTTGAGCCGTATCAAAACTATAAGCTCGCCAAATTTTGATACGGCTATAAGTCGTATCTAATTGCCATTTATAGTGTAGTGATAGCACAAAGTCTTGTGGATTCCCAATAAAGCTGGCTCCTGGCAGCTCGTCCGGAGCTGGATCTATAACTCTGGCCGTGATGGCCGGTATCTCTATTGCTAAGGGAGGTGAACTTTGAAGCTCCTACTGCTGTGATCTTGTGGATTCCATAACTAATCAACTTATCAAAAACCATCATTAGATAAGCCCATGTGTTCCCTAGTGTGAAGTGCATGAATGTGTTGTGCAGTGAAGTGCTATATAATACTTATAATTCAATGGAATATGAGGAATTTTAAAATGACAAGGCTTCGAAATTCAACTCGAGTGACCGTCATCGCTGACCGTCACAACCGTGCCATCCAGACTTTAGAGACCAATCCGAGTTAAAGTTTGTTAAGTTTATCCTAGTTACAGTTCCATCGACGATCTTCGAAGGGAAGTCAAATATACAGTTTAAAAGTTAAATCCGGTTATGCAAGGCTAAAGCTCGCCGGAGTCAAATGTTCAAATATGCAGACGGCTGCTAATTCGTATCCATAAAAGTTCAATTTGGATTATTCCACCAAAGCTTGCATTCGTACCGGTATTGAGCAGTGGACTTCGTATCGATCATTCCAGGTTGAATCCCTTCGTATCGATCCCGAAACCTGCATTCGTATCGATCCCGAAACCTGCATTCGTATCGATCCCGAAACCGCTCCACTTCATAACAATCAAAGGCAAGAAACTTCGTGTCGATCATTCCAGATCGATATGAACTCTCACCTTTCAGATTGACGCCAAGTAGCTGTCACCCATGCCTCGTATCGATGCGAATGGCTCCATCGCCTCGGTCGATAGCTCTTCTTCTTCTTCAACTTTTCAAGAACTCCATTACTACTCCTTCAACCTCACTCCAGCCTAATTCCGACATCAATAACACCGAAATCGGCTATGGCCTTGGATGTAATGGTATCGAGCTTCGAGACTCATCATTCTAGAATGGATTGTTTCATTAATCACCTAATTTAAGCAATCGATTCGAAAGGTTAAAGGTCGTTTGGTTTGAAGGCAGAGGGTGGTCTCTTTTCTCAATCTTTCAATCGATACGTGCACAGTCTGTAAAAATGAAGGCATAACAAAAAAAATTCCAAGTCCACGATGTATTTATATGAGTAAGAAACCAAAGGAAGGAAATGATTCGCCTACCAGTGCTGATAACTGATAAAGTGGTTAAGGTACCATCGCTACGAAGGACGTTGTACAGGTATATCTGGAACAATCGTATCCATCGATGCGAAGAGCGACCTTCGTTTCCATCAACTTGAAGTAATCTAGAGTCTTGTGCTTTACACCCATCAATTACTGGCCATCTCATGTCCATCAATACTAACTACATTAAACAACAGCCAAATTCGTGTCGCTCGCCATCGATATGAAGATAAATTTTCAACTTCCCACATCGATTTCAGAGAGGATCGACACGAAGAGATACTTTAAAAACAACCATCAAGCATTGTTACCGCTTGAATTTCACATCAATTCAGGAGAGGATTAATACAGAATACTATTCAAAAAAACTTGGCAACGACCTGTGAATGTGAACAAGGGTCAAGCTAACATACGTGCATGTATGTCGATCTGATATTCAATTTTTAAAATTCATAGGAATTGAATGCTCACCTGGTGACAATCAAAACAACGAACAAAAGATTACTATCATGCAACACACAGTTACAACAGTGCGACGTACAACGATTAGCGGCAAACAATTCATTATTTACATTATAAAGACCGATCAAAAGTTACAACTTTAGACCAGGAGCCAACAACCGTTCAAGCGAGTCGAATAAAACTGTTCAGAATAAAGATTGCAACTTTTCAAAGCATGTCATGTTCTCACAGGACGTACTTTGAGGGGAAAATGTTATCACTTCTTTTGGCAAGACCATGACACCAAGGAACTGACTAGAAATCAAAGACAGATCACCTCGAAGAGCGGTTATGCATAGGTTAGCTATGGATGTTGGTAAATTTTATCTGAGTCCGTACCGAGCTACAATTGATATGGCACGACGAACAAAGCTATGAAAGCCAACATTCTAAATTTCATGTCAATCTGAGTTCGTATGCTCAAGATATGATCGATGCAACTCAAGTGATCACATTGTTCGTATCTATCAAGCATCCAGGAAGAAACCTCCTTCGTATCGATCTAGTTCGAATCCATCAAATGCGCATGGCTTTGTATCGATCAGGGGAGCACAAGTTCTTATCCATAGAAAGTGGCGTTCTTTGTATCCATCCTTCCTCATATTGCTTCGTACCCATCTTCTCCAGCTTGTTCGTATCGATCAACCAACGTCCACTTCGTATCCATCGAAACCATATAAAGCAGCTACTTCGTATCGATCCATCAACACATACAACACTCATATCGATCGGCTAGTGATCGATGCGAACAGTCTGAGATGAACCTGTGCGAAGTGCACTTAATATTGATTGATACGAAATAGAGTAGTGACGATCGATACGAACAGAGCAGTAATGATCGACACAAACATGGCTAAACTGGGTCGATACGAATGAGATGCATCCATAATATAGACTCGGTTGCTCGGCATAAAATGTGGATCGATCCTAAAAGCAAGCGTCATGTCATCAAACATCATGTGCAGAGCCATCGATACGAACAACATCGATACGAATTCAACAGCGTTAGAGAAATCCAAACTTGCATCGATCATAACTCAAAATCTACATGTCCAACTGCCACCAAATTTTCACAGGAGCTTGCGTACATCTTCAAGAACATTCATGATCGATTCCGACTCGATTGGACCAAATCCTGATCGATACGAATTGCGTTCGTATCAATCAGGGATCGACTCCAAATAGTCAAGGATTGATCGTGTAGGCCCACCCACGTAAAAGAAGAGGTCTTCCGAGATCTGAGCGGGATATTTGTAGCCTACACCAATAAATAGCAGCCCAGGACTTATTGAAAAATGACTTTTTGGCTCTTATACGTCCAGACTCTTCCGAAATCATCATTGTATTCGAGTTTCACTGTTGTAATTCGTTGTAACCAACAAGAAAAGGTTAATAAAAGTCAACCATTGCATACTGAACGTATGCCATACGCCGAACCACTCTAAATCTCTGTGTTTCTATGCTGTTTTTCTGATTGTTGTTTGGAGTGTTTGTTAGATAATCCTCCTTTTCCATTTATTATTTTCATTTTATCTCTTCAAACACTTCAAAAAAGTATTGTGCCTAATTTTGGTACAAACACAATCCATCATTATCAATGATGATATCCCCTGATGGCTTTCTGATGTGAGAAACCTCATGTGGTCTGAGTTGTGAGACTGAATTAGAGAAATTTGATGAGGAAGTTGATTTCTCCCCTTGGCTGAGATGAAACCCTAGATATCTTTAATCAACATTAAATTTGGTTACATTGAAAGAATTAAAACAATAATAAAAATAAATTTAATAAAAACAATTAAACATCCTTTCATTTGTTTTCTTCAAAACACATTTACCTTTCGTTTTTGAGTATCTTTCATTCTCTAACTCACCTTATGTTTCGCCCAAAGTCCTTCGATACGACCTTGCGGCATATTTTCAATGCTCATGTCTTATTAAACAAAAAGACAATGTATTTTGCATTTTGTGATAACTGAAGTACGTTGTTAATACCACATAAGTTCTTAGATACGCTTTTGAGAGCATTCATAACTTTTACATGTTTTAAATAAATAATTATTAATATTCAAAAAAATGCTGAAATATTTATAGTATGATGCTAAGGCACCCTGAAACGTGCTTTCTAATACCAATACTGAAAAATACCATAATATTTAATACTACATACTTCTTATTACCAACAACATATTTTAGAGGCTACCATCTATAAATGCTAATTCCTAAATTATTAGAACGGTAACTCATCTTCGATTGATCATCTCGGCACTTTATCAATGAAGAAGTTAGTCGTTGTAGTTCGTAGTCGTTGCAGGCTTATAATCATTTTGTTTTTTTGTTTTGTTTTAAATATTTTTGTTTTGCAATTTTTGTTTTCAAAAAAAATAACAAATGATTATTTGGTGTCAATCTCCATAACAATGCCCAAATGATAGTTAGCACGCCGCTCAATTTCAAAACCCATGATGGCTACACGCCACCTAATTTCAAAAATCACGGCGGTTAAGTATCGTAGAAAATATTATGGTCTATTTGGTTCGAAAATGAAATTTTGAGTTTTGCATTTTCAATATGTATTCAAAAAGGTGTGCAATAGGAGGACGGCGTGGGAAGAAGTGGATAGCGTATGAGGACATGGACGGCGTGGGTTGAGGTGGGGGAAAAGAAAATGAGAAACAGTGAAAAAAAAATTGGTTTTCATTTTTATATGTTAAAAACATTTTTGAAATTGATTGTTTTCGAAAATCCAATGTACTTTATCGTATAAAAATAAAAATTGAAAATTACAAATCAAATGAGCTCTTAAAATTTTAACAACGCTCTGTTCGACCGTTGCAATAACTATACGTGGTTACACTCCGTCAAACAAATATAACGGCGGTAAACTACCGTATAAAATGTAAAAAATTTAAAAAAGCATTGTCCAGCACTTGTAATAGCTACGCGGTGGTTACATGCCGCCTTAATTCAAACACACCGGGGGTAAAATAACATATAAAATGTTAAGACCGACGTAATGCTAGTTCGACAATTACAATAATCGTATGACGCTTAAGCACCATTGAAATTTGATAACCATGAGAATCAATAGCTGTTTATATTGTGAATTTTGATTTAAGATTTTTTTTTTTTTTGAAATTAGAGCTTTTTAGATAGAAGAAGACGGGAAGGGAGAGAGAAAAGAGCGTTCGGTGAGTAAAGATTGAGTAAAGAAATTAGATTGCATTAAAAAGAGAAGTAATTAAGTATGAGTTATTATTTTTATTTGTGGTATCAAAATGCACATTTTATGGTGCCCTTTGCACCACCTTCATTACTTTATAGAAAGAGAATAGTCTACAAGTGTCATCTACATTGCACTTTACATTATTACCTTTAGGCCATGGTCATTTAAAAGTTTAATGAAAAATGTGTGTGTTAACCAAAATATATTATTTAACATGGCAGACCATGGTAACAAATTGAATTTCCTAAACTAAACAACACTTGTAGAAGGAATTTAAAAAAATAAAAATAAAAAATAAAAAAACTAGGATGACGCGTTTGTTGCTTTCAATAGGAGCTGGCTGCAACTCTTGATTGCTCTATTTAAATGGACGACCTATTCATTGACCTTGTGTTTGCTAGTTTAGTTTCCATATTTTGACCCAGCAAAAATAAATAGGCAATGCGCGTTCAAGTTGATTGGGACACCCCGCTTTGTGCTCATTTTAATATTCTGCTTTCTCCCAACGGCGTAATGCTGTCAACATAAGTAATTGACGCATGACATCTGAGGTACGACAACGTTCCATAATTGATAATTGTTTTTATGTTTGTTCGTAGAATGACGTTTGATAGCCGAAACTGAAATGGTCTTCGATAAATTGATTAAATAAGATCTAAAACCAGAAACGCTTTTTTAGCAACGTGTTCGGATCATTCTATTCTTTCTATAAAATATATTTAAATCACTTGGACATTTGCGTTTGGGTTGAGTTGATCGTGACAAACACTTGATGCACGTTTTTGTCACTTTTGCTTACTGGAGACCACGAACAAGGATGCTGATAATTTGTAAACAATACATTTAAGAGGGACCAAATCAGAGATTTTGTTTAACATATACGTAGTTATTTGTAGTCCTTTTATAACACTATCGCAACCGTGTAATACTAAAAAAAATCACCTGTTCGTACCACAATTATGCACAACATTCTTCGGATGTGTTTGAAGAAATAAAATGAAGAAATAAAATGTAAAATAAGGTAGATTTAACAAATACATCAATCAACAAATAAGAAAATGCGTAGAAATACACAAATTTAGAGTGATTCGGCAGATTGCCTACGTCCAATATGAAATGATTGATGTTTATTGACATTCATTCGCTGATTATAAGAAGTTACAGCAGTAGTTTAATTATGATTCCAGCTGAACGTCGGCGTAGAGAAGCCCAAAAGTCTCTTTTCTATAGGTCCAGGGTCACTATTTATAGGCGTAGGCTGCAAATATCCCGCCTAAATCTCGGAAGACTTATCTCACGTAAATGGCACCACGAGAGCGAGTTTAGGTGATTTCAGCTCGATCTGGAAGCAATACGAATTGAGTTCGTATCGATCCACAGATAGTACTTTGAGGCTGAAATTTGTCAGGTGCATTCTCGGGGTTGTATGCAAGCTCCTGTGAAAATTTGATGGCATTTGGACTCGTAGATTTTGAGTTATGACCGGTAGAAGTTTGAATTTGTCGAAGGCCGTCGAGTTTGCATCGCTTCTGTTCGCATCACTTCTAGGCATGTGATGACCGATGACGTGTCGCTAACTTTTAGGATCGATCCACTTTTCATGCCAAGTGACCGGTCTTTCCTTCTTCACGTGCCTCCTTCGTATCACTCTCATTCATGTGCTTCGTATCCATGCCGTTCGTATCCATTGCCATGGCTTCGTTCGTATCGATTCCTTCAATTCTCACTCGCATCGGTATTCCCAGGCTCCTTCGCATGGATCAACAAGGATGTCGTTCGTATCGATCCATGGCGTTTCATTCACATCGATACCTGACCGATCGATACGAATAGCATGTACAGATGGATCAATACGAATAAGTTGGTGGACGACGGATGCGAAGCAGGGTGAATACGGACCGATTCGAAGTGAAGCATGTTTGATGGAGACGAACGGCACTTCCTTTCATGGATACGAACCACCACTTACCTCGATGGATATGAATTAGTGTTGCCATGATGGATGCGAATGAAACCGATACGAAGGAGGTAGAATGATGGATACGAATGAGAGCATTGTTTGATATGAATAGATCATATCTTGAGCGTACGAACTCCAATTGACTTGAAATTTGGAACGTTGGCTTTCATAGCTTTGATTGTCGTGTCATGGTAATTGTAGCTCGATCCAAACTCAGATAAAATTTACCAATATCCATAGTGGACCTGCGTATAACTGGTTTTTGGGATGAACTGTCTTTGCTTTCCAGCCAATTCCTTGGTGTCACGGCCTTGTCAAAAGTCGGAATAACATTTTCCTTCCAAAGTACATCTTGTGTAAACATGACGTGCTTTGAAAAGATGCAATCTTTAGTCTGAAAAGGTTCTATTCGATTCGTTGAGTAATCGTTGTTTTTTCGTCAAAAAATGTAATCTTTGATTGATTCCCAGTAATATAAATAATGAACTATGACTGCCAATTATCGTACTGTGCACTGTTATAACTGAGTGTTGAATGATAGCAAACTGTTAGCTGTTGTTGTAATTATCACCAGGTGAGCATTCAAGTCTTGTGAATTTTGAAAATTAAATATTAGTCCATCATACATTTTGCATGTATGTTATCCTGACTCTCATTAACGTTCATACGTTCACGAGTCGTTGTTAATTTTCTTGCGTCGAATTCCGTATCGATCCTCTCTTGAATCATGTGAAATTCGAGTTATAACAAAGCTTGATTGTTGTTTTAGAGTGTCTCTTCGTATCGATCTTCTCCTGGATCGATGTGACGAGTTGAAAAGTTATTTTCGGATCGATGGCGATCAACACAGATTTGTTGGTTTTTCAAAATAGTCCGTATAGATGGATGCGAATCCTAGTGGTCTTCAAAATGATGGATACAAATAGCCCAACTGGTTCTCAGGTTATCATTCGTATCGACTAACAAATGGAAACAAATGGAAGCTGCTTTAGATAAAGGGTGCATGGATGCGAATTGCTCTTTTCGCATCGATTGGGGAGTACACTTGTTTTAGCTGGTCAAAGCAATAGGAAGTCGAATTGTCATTTCCCATCATCTCTTTTTCATATAAAACCTCCTTTTTTTTTACTTAGAACAATCCACTTTCTCTCATTTGTCCATCTTAGCTTTCGTATCATTCAAAAAATTGAGAAAAGAAAGCCGATCTTGCTTTCGAATCGAAAAACATTTTAATCCTTTGCATCGATACTCTAACTAGGTAATTAATTAATTAATTCATATCAAAAATGAGGAGACTCGAGTACGAATGCTAATCCATTCACGTTCATGATAAATCTTTGGTGACATTGACGCCGGAGGTTGGACGAAGCAAGGCCGGAGTTCGATGGAGGGCGGTAATGGCTCTCGTGTCTATTGGGGAAGAAGGATCGAGGAGGGATACAAAGAATGGCCTAGCCCTGCTTTCGTATCGATGATGGAGGAAGGATGAGCCATATCAATCCGGGGTGAGATTCGTTCGAATCGATCTTGGTGATAAGGGCTTCTTGACGATGAAGTGGGGCTCCTCGTATCATGTGATGATAGGGTTTCGTATCACTCGAGATGATCGATACGAAGGCTTTAAACTTGTAGGTCGATACGAAGGGGGTCGCACTTGATCGATACGAAATCCAGCGTTGTTGATCGATACAAACTACATGCCTGGAGATTGATACGAAGGCACCTTTGCCGATCAATGCGAACTCGTATCTCAATGGATTCGAATAGGATCCTTGATTGATACGAACTGGAGCTTTTGGTAATCGATTGAAGTTGAACTTTGACGAATTCGATACCCTTTGCATACTTGAACATATGACTCGGATGAGCTTCTGCTTTGCATAACCTGACTTAACCATTTCACTGCATTGGCTGCCTATTGAAGCCCATCAATGGAACTGTAGCTTGACCAATTTTGCGAACTTTAACTTGGATCGATTTCCGAAGTCAGGATGGCACGGTTGTCACGGTCAGCGATGACGGTCATTCTGATTGGATTTTGAAGTCTCGTCGTTTGAACATCTTGTTAATCTTTGTGGAAGTTTCTTAAGTACTATTCAATATTTCATTGCACAATACATTCATGCACTTCACATTAGGGAACACACAGGCTTATTATCATCTAATGGTGGGTTTTGATGGTTATGGAATCTGGAAGTTCATAACAACAGGAAGTTCATAGTTCACCTCCTTTGATAATAGAGATGCCGGTCATTATGGCTGAAGTCACAAGTCTAGCTCCGAACAAGCTATCAGGAGCAATCTTTATAGGGAATCCATATGATTCTGTACCATCTAACGTCTTCGAAGATATGTTGGGGAGAAACTGCATAAGGCATGGGTTATCGCTATATGACGTTCTGCTACCAGGGCCGAACGACAGACCACATACTCCCCCAAAAGGGTACACTGCTTTTAACAGACATTCGTGTACATCTGGAACATTTCCTCCATTTAAACAACATATTCCAGAAATGTTAGCTTACTAAGGGATTGCTCCATCACAGTTGCATCCGAATGGATATGCGTTGCTGAACAGCTTATTCATTGTTTTTATGGAGCATCTCTTATGGCCCCCGACTCCGAAGGAAGTTAGATTCTTGTTCAATGTCAAGAGTTGGGGAGATAATCCCTCGTTCACATTCTTATAGGTGGTCGGGAATTGCCAAGTTGTGACTAGAACCAGGACCAGACTTTGCTATTTCAAGACCGGGTGGTTCTATGTTCGGTGCCCGCCAAGGTTTGCTAGAAGGTGGTTATATAGAAGTAAGTGCCGTAATTTCTCTGGTGATTAACGAGATTGTTGTAATCGAAGTTGAGTTTAATATTTTCTTTCCTCTACAGCCGAGATTCCACGACCCAAAGGTGCCCAATTTAAAGAAATAGTGCGAATTCTTCAAGAGGTGCCTGTTGGGATTGGAGAGATCAACTCAGTGCTCACAGATGAAAATTTGAGGGCCGTTGGGCTAATTGACCGAGATGAGAGCATAGGACTTGAAGGATCTCTTAGGGCATCCCCGACAAGGCAGGTTAAGCATAAGGCCACCGGGATTGTAGTAGTTGAGCGGGGCGATGAAGAGGATAGCCCCACTAAAGACAAACCCGTAGCGGGCACCTGGATAGTCCTCGACATTCAAAGTGAAAAAGGAAAGGCAAGGCGGTTGCTCATAAGCTTCATAAGTCTTCAAGATGGAAATTTGTGGTCATGTCCCTGCCATCCACCGGTGTTAGAATCTTTGAGGCTCCTCTCCCACGAATGGAGAATCCTTTCGAAGGGATCGCCGACATTCCAATTTCGAATAATGTGTCACTCCAACAAGACATCAGATTGGAAGGGCTTCAAGCGCTTTAGATTTAGGCGAGTCACTTCCTACGAGTATGGCTGATATAACCAGTTGGTTGGGGGGTTTGCACATGCATACATACACTTCACAACACTACACAATTTCTAATCATAAGTTATTCATTTCTGGAGATTACCAACTCTGCTTCTCTTTTTATTTACAGATACGATGACCAGGAGGGAATTCATGCTTGGTAGCCTTCGCTCGGCATGCCACTCATCTAGTTCATATCATGAGTCCCACAGACAGGAGGCTGATAGAGACTCGCGGCTACTCTAGTCAAGAGAGGGAGCTTTATGAAAAGGAAAGGGACAGAGAGAGGGAGGAATATAGACGTCACTCCCGGTCACGTTCTTTGCCACCTCAAGTTCCAACACAACCTTCTAGCCATGGTAAACAACCTTTGGAAGCTTTACGTCAAATTCCACCTTCTGAAGTGCCAAGGCCCGATCCACAACGTCAGAGGACCGAAACCAAAACTCCAGCTGTCATTTAGCAAGCTGTCACTGAGCCCACAGGGGAAGGAGCAGCTAGAATTGCTAAGCTGAAAAAAATATTTTACAAACATCTATTTTGATGGCATCATCTTTCCCCCGCACTTAAAGAAAATTCCTATCGAGGAAGAACAAACAATGCACGGCTACATCCATGATGTTTACAGCCAATACTGGGAATGGTGAAGACTGCGGACAAAGTATCAGCGGTAGCCTTTGAGCGGGTGAACACAATCGAAAAATTAGAGACCAATCTCGTTCAAAATGATAGCATAATCCTGGTGTTTAACAATGAGAATGAGTTCGTAAGAAATTCAGAGACAGAGGCCAATAAAAGGGTTGATGAGGCAACTCAACGAATGAAAGAGATGAGGCAGACACACTTAGCCCTGGTTGAGGAGATGGGACATCAGACAACCACTGTTATGGCCAAAAGAGATGGGGAACTTAAAGAGATTGAAGAGGTTAAAGCCAAAAATTCTAAAATCATCAAAGAGAAAGAGGATGAAACAAAGCTATCCAGGAAGCTTGTGAATTTTCCATGGTGCTTAGGGATGAGAGGGATGCGACAACGCTTAAAGTCCAGGGAACCGAAGCCAGGGTTGAGAATGAAGTGAAAGCGGTGGAGACCAGGTTGGAGGTTGACATAGAAGATCTTATTACATACAACGCCAATGTCCTGAAGCACCGAAATTTAACTTGGTTTTAAAACTATCCTTCACACTTATACAACGCTTGGTGCCGCTTAGTGGAGGATGAAAAAGAAAAGCATCAAGCCGAATCTATGGATGAATTTAAATTGGAGAATCGGGTGCTGTGCAAAGATGAGAGAAGAGTTCTCCACGGCATCACTATCACATTTGAAAAGGAGAGACTCGGTACTCATCACTCGGAGGCTGGAGAGGGTTCTTGCGTTGAGCACCATGATGCGGGTTTTGAAATCCTTATGCCAACCCTGCCCGAATCTACTTCTATGGTTGATCCTCAGTCTGTTCCCGCATATATTCCCGATCAACCACAGTTGTCTCCAGCTTGTGAGCATGTCTCTGAAGCTGCTCTGCCACTCACGGGCCAATTTAAGGAAGGTATTCTGAACATTTCTTATGCCTATTCAAATTCGGGAGTGCTGCTTGAAGTAATCACTAATAGTTTCTTCTCTGTCCCTATTCAGTGATAGGAGATACATCAGCCGTGCCCCCTACAACCCAAGAGCCGCGTCACGTGCATGAGGCCCTTATAACAGAAGTGACCACGACACCTACCACTGCACCAACCGACGGAGCATAGGGGAGCACGTTTACTTTTGATGAGCAGACGATGAAGGAGCTTCTTGGCCACCAAAGCGACCCTTTTTTCGATCTTCCATTCGTCATGAGCGGAGATGCACCCGTGGTTAGCTCCTCCGGCCCAACCGGCAACATCCTCGTGGATGCCCAGACCATCCATGAAGAAGAGATAATAGCTGAAATCAATGCTGAAATGGAATCGGCTGCGCGGGTCAGTGGCATTGGAGGTGGGATGGCGGGCCCTGTACCAGCCCCTCTGTGAATGATTTCTCCTGGTGGTACTATGGTCGACACCGGTTTGCCTCTCTCGTTTTCCAATGTTGATCCTATTCCTCCTACTTTTCCTTTAGGAAGTATTCCAATTCATGTGAGGTTGGAGGAAGAGGTTACCATAATACCCCCGGATGGAGATCAACTATCAAAAAGCAAAGGTTCGAAGAGATTGCATCCGAGCGGTAGTTCAAACGGGTCTACGTCGAAGAAGAAGAAGAAAGCGAGAGAACAAGAAAGTGAGAGAACATGCATGTCTTCTTGCCTCATTTTTGGTAGACAGACAGGGATTTCTTTTTGTTTCTTGTAGGCCGTTTATAGATACGGGTTTGGCCCCTGCTAGTAGGATTATGTAGGCTACTTTTGTACTTATCCTTCTTTTTCAAAGAATAGTTGAAATAAAATTCCATTTTGTTTTCAGCACAGTTTGTATTTATTTGCTTAAGTATTTCAGCGTTCCAACTTCCATTCAATATATTTGTGAAGTTTTAGTCTTCGAATCGGACTTGAATTTAATCATTAAGTCTTAAAGCTACGGCTTCGGGTTATGACCGAGAGTTAAGTCAAGTTCCAATACTGCAATGTATCGATCAGTAGCTGGTATTCAAGTTTTGTCCCACAGTTCCAGGGATGAATTAAAAAGATTGGTCGGCAGTTGCATTTCATCTTCAATACATCGAGCTTAACTTTGTTGAATCAAGGCTGAAACAAGATAAGTTTGGGTGGTCGGATCACACCTACTCATCCATTGGTGATTGCATCCACGCTCTGAGGATTGCACTTGTTCATCGACGGTTGGTTACACCCGCTTAAGATTTAGAGATATGTCTGTGCTATGGGAACTTAGGTTACTTTATGGGCGGTCAGTCGCACCGTTTGATATTTAGAATTCCGTCCATGCTTTGTGGACTCATATTGATTCGTGGATGGTCAGTCACACTCGATTTACGTTTATACTCCGGTCTGCACTCCGAGGAGTCGGAGTTGTCTTACGGGTGGTCGTTTCATACCGGTTTGTGTTTATACTCCAATCCACACTCTGAGGACTTAGAGTTAGCCGATGGATGGTCAGTTACACCCATTTTTATTTTTATACTCCAGTTCACACTCTGAGAATCTGGAGTTGGCTAACAGACGGTTGATCACATCTGTTTTGAGATTCAGAATTTCGTTCACACTCCAGGAACGATGGATCTATCAGGATCATGGATGGTCGATTCATATGCATCCTAAGTTAATAATGAGGTAGGTAGACTAACGGATCAATCCTCCTTGAACTTGGTTTGAATATGAGCGAAGTCGTTTGGTTGGCGGATCCATCCTCCTCGAAACCGCATTTGTAAGTTTATACTCCAGTTTGCACTCTGGGAATCTAGAGTTAGTTAGAGGATTGTCGTGTATCAATCCTTTCCTAGATTTTATTAATGACTTGGCCCCAAGCTTGGTTTTCATTTAGCGAGTGACCAGTCATATCACAGTCACTCCTTATTTTAATAAATCCCACCGTAGGATGGAACTTAGCTCTCCGTACATTGTGATGGTCATATGATGCATTTAAAAATCACTACTCTGACTCGAAGAGATTGCATTCTATTACTGAAATAATAAAATACGACAAAGTCTGTTGCCTTATTACAAATTCAAATTTCAAAATGCATAAAAAAGGGAAAATGGAAAGCAGAGCGAATGAATAAATAAAGCCTATTATGTGTAGTAGCAACGAAGACTCTCGCTATTCCAAGCTCTCGGCAAAGTGAGACCATCCACGGTCGATAATTTAAATGTGTCGTCTCCTAAACATCGTTCATTTACATACGGCCCTTCCCAGGATGGTTTCATATGTGAAGGAACCGGGTAAATTCTCTTAAGGACGAGATCGCCTAGTTCAAAGGTTCGGGGTCGGACCTTGGCATTGTACAATCGGACGACTGGACTTCGATACGCGGCTTCCTTCAAATCATCCTCTTCTCGCTTCTCATCCAATAAGTCCAAAGATTCGAAAAGTAATATAGCATTCATCTTCGGATCATAATATGTCACACGATGAGAAGGTATTTCCATCTTGACTGGAATAAGGGCTTCTGAATCGTAGGAAAGAGAAAATAGAGTTTGGCCGATCGCGGACTTGTGGGTTGTCCGATATGCCCATAGGGCCATAGGAAGTTCATCGACCCATTTTCTCCCGCCTTTTCCATTCGTTTCTTTAGAATGGACTTTATAACTTTATTAACAACTTCAACCTACCCATTCACTTGAGGGTGTGCAACTATAGAGAATTTCTTCTTGATGCGGAATCGTTGATAGAAATTCTTAAATTCAACACTGTCGAATTGGGGTCCATTTTCAGTGATGATGGTATTTGGGAGACCGAATTAACAGATAATGTTGATAACAAAATTGATCACTTTCTCCATTGTGATAGTAGCAAGAGGCTCAACTTCCACCCACTTGGAAAAGTAATCAACTGTAACGATGGCGTACTTCACACCACCTTTAGCAAGAGGTAGAGAACCAATAATTTCGATGCCCCATACTGCGAATGGCTAGGGACTGACCATTTGAGTTGTCTCGATAGGCAGGGCACTTGGAATCCGAGCATATTTCTGACATCTGTCACATTTCCTGGTTTAATCCGATGCATCATGATTTACAGTTGGCCAATAGTATCCATATTTGAGCACTTTCTTGGCAAGAGCTTGCTTCCCGGTGTGATCGCCACATTCTCCTTCTTGTACATCATGCAATGCTCATTTGATTTCATTGTGGGCGATACACCGGAGTAAAGGAACAGAGTACCCTCTTCTACACATGACTACATTCTGAATTACGAACCGCGAAGCCTTTAGAAGATCTTGTCTTTTTTCACTCCTGTGCTCTGGCAAGGTTCCATGCTCGAGATAATTTTTGAATGGAGTCATCGACGACTCCTTATCGGGAATGACTTCAAATACCCAGTCTTTTTCCATCTGATCAATACTCGAGGAAGATAATGTCTCTACGGGAATGAGTCCCATCTGTCGTGCCTCACCGTTACAAGCTAACTTTGCTAAGGAATCGGCTTTCTTATTGCGTTTTTAAGGTATGCAGTAGATGACATAATAATCAAACTGATTCAATATTTCCTAAACCCGAGTAAAGTAGGCAGCCAGCCTTCGGTCTTTGGCTTGGTACTCCCCCGGACTTGGCACATGATCAATTGTGTATCACAGTGAATCTCCACAGTAATAATTCTCAAATCTCTGGCAAGCCTTAATCCAGTGAGTAGGGATCTATATTCGGCCTCTTTGTTGGTCGCACGAAAATTAAATTTTAAGGCATATCATATATATATCGGCCTTTAGGAGTTTCAAGTACAATTCCGGCGCCTGAGCAATGGTCATTTGATGCACCATCGGTATATAGCTTTCAAACATACTTGGTAGATTCCCTGGTTTCAGGCAAGTCCTCCGGGATAGTGAACTCAATGATGAAGTCTGCCAAGACTTATCCTTGGATGGCTCACCTTGGAGTCTAAGTGATGTCGAACTAACTCAACTCGATATTCCACTTGAGTAACCTACCAGACGTTTTAGGCCGCATAAGGACCTATCGTAATGGCCGATCGGTGCATACAGTGATAGCTTGAGCTTGAAAATATGAACAGAGCTTCCTCAAGGCAATGACAAGACAATGCCAAATTTTCCAGCTTCGGGTAATTTCTTTCTGCTCCAGTAAGTCGTTTGCTAATGTAATAGACCTGTCGTTGCATCCGGTCTTCTTCCCGAAACAAGGCAGCACTGATTGCATTCTCTGACACTGCCAAGTAGATGTACAATCTCTCATAATCAATAGGCTTTGACAGAATGGGTGGTGTGGAGAGGTGTTGAACTCGTGCTCGGAATGCTCCCTCACATTCCATAGTCCATTCAAAATTCTGTTTCCCTTTTCTGATCAGATCGAAGAAAGGAATGCACTTGTCGGTTGATTTTGAAATGAACCTGCTCGGTGCTGCTACTTTTCCGTTGAGGCTTTGGACTTACTTTATAGTTCTTGAAGTCTTAATACTTATGATTGCCCTGATCTTCTTGGGATTGGCTTTGATTCCTCGAGTATTGACGATAAATCCAAGGAATTTTCCAAACGCGACCCCAAAGTGATATTTCAACGGCTTGAGTTTCATTCTGTACTCTCGTAGGATGTTGAACATCGTTACCAGGTCTTTGATATGATTGGTGGTGAGTCGCAACTTCATAAGCATGTCATCCACATATATCTCCATGGTTTTTCCGATCTGGTTAGCGAACATTCGGTTAACTAGCCGTTTGTAGGTCGCCCCGACGTTTTTGAGTCCAAAGGGCATGACTTTGTAGCAAGCCGGTATGCTCCTGATTGGGCAAGTGCATAGGTACCTAGTTGTAGCCAGAATACGCATCCATGAAGGATAAGATTTCATGTCCAACCGTTGAATCTACGTGCTGATCGATTTGGGAAAGTGGAAAACCGTCTTTAGGGCAATCTTTATTCAAGTCTAAGTGGTCAATGCATGTTCTACATTTCCCGCTAGATTTTCTGACAAGTACAGAATCAGACATCCATTTTGGGTATAACGCATCTTGGATAAACCCGTTCGACCAGAGTTTATCTACTTCTTCCTTAATGGCGGCAAATCTCTCTCGATCCATATCATGCCATTTTTGTTTGACCGAGACATGCCTCAGGTCAATATTCAATGTGCGGTTCGCGATGTTCGAGGAGATTCCACACATGTCAGAATGCATCCAGGTAAACACGTCGAGATTTTCCTAGAGAAATTCAACCAATTCCTCCCGCATCTATTGCCTTAGCAGAGATCCGATCTTTACCATTTTAGAGTCATCATTGTCATCGATCGGAACATCAATCGTCGGCTCTACTGGGGAAGCTTGACTGTCTTTACTTTCATCTTCACCTTCGGTATCTCTCGGGTCAAGATTCCTTGGGAATTGGTTAGGGTGCTCGGGCCTTGGCTCGGGTGCTAGCTGTCAATTCTCCGCTAAGAGGATGCAAAGGGATTCCTCTACGCCCTTTCCTTTTTCTTCTCGCTGTGCCTCCCGCAGCTCAGCAATATAGAAGCTCGTCTAGAAGCCTAGTGTCCCTGAACGACTCCAACTCCATTGTCTAGAGGAGGATCCGGCTTGATGGCTGGTTGACGAGCAAGCTCTCGGTTGCCCTAGATTCAATGTGTGCTGATGTTCAGTAGCTAGTGTATAGCTTTCATATAGCCGTAGGTGCGTGGATCGGTGATTTGTAGTCAGGAAAGGCTGAACTCTCAGTGAATGAATAGAAAGCTTGATCCCTTCTAGATCTCCTTCGTCTTTCATGGTTCAGTCGATTGGTCAATTCCAGTTAGCACAGAGTTGCTGAGTAAGCTGCTCGCGGCTTTGCGTTAGCTCTTGCATTAGTTGTTGAAACTCTTCCAGGGTAACAGGGCCTTGCGGATCTGAAGGTCCGGCAGCATTCTGGTCGGTAGGAGGAAGTTGCGCGGGGTTCTGTTTGTCCCGTCCTTCTGGATCTGCAACTGCTGATGTAGTCCTAGTGTTGGCCATGGTGGATATCAAAACTCTCTCCTAGACTTGGTACAAATCTGAATAGGATGGAAGAAATTCAAGGGTTGAAATCTGAATCTTCTCCTTAGATTTTCGCAATCCAACATCGGGAGTAGATCCAATAAGCAGAAGAAAAACTGAATTTTCCGGTGAAAGCACCAAAGTGTTTGTACCAAAATTGGACAGTACACTCTTCGGATGCGTTTGAAGAGATGAAGAAATTAAATGTAAACTGAGGTAGATCTAACAAACACACCAATCAACAGATAAGAAAATGCATAGAAACACACAAATTTAGAGTGGTTTGGTAGATTGTCTATGTCCACTATGAAATGATTGATTTTTATTGACTTCCACTCACTGACACGAGAAGTTACAACAGTAGGTAATGATGATTTTGGCAGAATGTTAGCATAGAGAAGCCCAAAAGTTCCTTTCTGTAGGTACAGGGTCACTATTTATAGGCATAGGCAGCAAATATCTCGCCCAGATCTCAGAAGACTTCTTCTCTAACGTAAGTGGGTCCATGGAAGCGAGTTCAGGTGATTTCGGCTCGATCTAGGTGCGATACGAATTGAGTTCATATCGATCCATAAATAGTATTTTGAGGCTGAAATTTGTAAGGTACGTTCTTGGGGTTGTATGCGAGCTCCTGTGAAAATTTGGTAGCATTTGGACTGGCAGATTTTGAGTTATGATCGACGCAAGTTTGAATTTGTCGAAGGCTGTCGAGTTTGCATCGCTTCTGTTTGCATCGCTTCTAGGCATGTGATGACCGATAACGTGCCGCTAACTTTTAGGATCGATCCACTTTTCATGCCGAGTGACCGAATCTTTCCTTCTTCACGTGCCTCCTTCGTATCGCTCTTATTCATGTGCTTCGTATCCATGTCGTTCGTATCCATTACCATGGTTTTGTTCATATCGCTTCCTTCAATTCTCATTCGCATTGGTATTCCATGCGCTACTTTACATAAATCAACAAGGATGTCGTTCGTATTGATCCATCGCATATTATTCACATCGATCCCTGGCCGATCGATACGAATAGCGTGTGCAGGTGGATCGATACGAATAAGTTGCCTGGACGATGGATGCGAAGTAGGGTGAATACGGATAGATACGTAGTGAAGCATGTTTGATGGATACAAACGATACTTCCTTTCATGCATACGAACCGCCACTTACCTCGATGGATACAAATTAGTGTTTCCCTGATGGATGCGAATGAAACCGATATGAAGGAGGTGGAATGATGGATGCGAATGAGAGCATTGCTTGATTTGCATCGATCATATCTTGAGGATACGAACTCTGATTGATTTGAAATTTGGAACATTGACTTCATAGCTTTGATTGTCATGTCATTTTAATTGTAGTTCGATCCAGACTCGGACAAAATTTACCAGCATCCATAGTGGACATACATATAACTAGTTTTTGGATGAACTGTATTTTGTTTCTAGCCAATTCCTTGGTGTACGGCCTACATAATCAAATAAAATTAGCATGGTATATAATTATTTTTATTAAATGTGAAATGATATTATGCTGGAAAAAATTTAAACGGGAAAGATTAAAGAAAATATTGAAAGAGAGAACAAGATCAGCAGCATTGGAGAGATTTAAGTTGATATGTATATGTTTTATCTTTTTGTTTACATAATTTAATTTTGAAACCTTACACCTATATTGTTAAAGTTCCGCTATAGCGTATAGCGCTTTTCGACCGTTGCGCTATTAGAGTTTAGCGCTATTAAATAGTAAATACACTTTATGCCCCGCTATTTTCCACTACACTCGTTAAATGAAGGTTTTTTAGCACTCACTTTAACAACATTAATATACAAAGTTCAATTGACCGGTTCTATATAAAATCAAATCAACATTGTTAAGGTAAAAACCTAATTAAAGGCATAAGTGCTCCATATAAGTTAGAATTATATTGTAATCGCCAAATCTACTCCGCCTAAATCATGATGTTCTTAAATTTTATTATACAAGATTAAAAAATATTTCTTTTTACTGCACAAATGATGTAAGAATGAGAATAAATTAATTTTAAATACTTCGTTTTAAATCTATTGAAGATCTTTGCATCTCCGATATTTTCCGCTATATTCTCGCTTTATCCTGCTATAACTTTCTGAATCTCCTCTATTTTCTGCTATGTCATTATTTTATCCCTCCATAACTTTTTGTACCTCCATGCTATAAAATCAATGTGCGTTTTAATACACAGGTCTACAGTAGATAAATCTTCCTATGTTGATTATATGTAACACCCATATTAGTTGACAAACTTGTATCTGTATTATATTTTTCACGATAAAAAAAACCAACATATATCTTTGGCATATGTGATATTACATTTAAATTTCATTTTAAGTTTGATTTTAAGGCAGTCAATGGATACTCGAAAAATTCAAAATCCATTCGCATCCATATCAAAAAAACAAATAAATATTTGATATCCTGAAAAATGGATGTTGTTGCTAATACGAGGGCAACTGTGTTAACCCGCCTTTTTACGAGGCCGCATACATGTGGATTTAACTAAAACAACTTCACGACTATCGAGGCTGAAATATGATGGATTCGGTTTAAATAGATGATAGGTCGTTTGGTTGGAAGGAAGTGGTTCAAATTATTTGTGGTTCGACCTTGTGGTTTGGCCGTTCGGCATGGCAATATCCGTTGGAGGTATGGAGGTTCATGAAGGTCGTTTGATTGTCGCTCGGCATTAGATGACGTTCGGCATCACACATCGTTCGGCATTGGACATCGCTCGGCATCACATGCCGCTCGGCATTGGACCTCGCTCGGCACTGAACAACGTTCGACATGTTGAGTCGTTCAGCATGATGGGCCGTTCGGCATGATGGGCCATTCGGCATGATGGGCCGTTCGGCATGATGGACCGTTTGGCATAGTGGGACGTTCGGCATCAGGGGTCGTTCGGCATTGGATGGGTCATTCGGCATCAGCGGTCGTTCGGCATTGGATGGGTCGTTCGGCATCAGGGGTCGTTCGGCATTGGATGGGTCGTTCGGCATAAGGGATCGTTCGGCATTGGAGAGAAGCAGGTGTGACTCGGCATGGAGGTTCGGCATAGGCCGTTCGGCCTTGATGGACCTGGGTTATTCAGGGAGCCCAACAACTGCCTGGGCGTGTTTATAAATACAGCGTGTGGGAGTTCAGAAGGGGGATCTTCTTCTCTCCGCTCTCTAACTTTCTATTTTCGAAGGCTAAAGGTTACTCTATCAGTTTGTAACTGTAATTGATTCGAACATCAATAAAAAGGAAACTTCTACAGTGGACTTAGGCCGGTGTTAGCCAAACCACTATAAAATATGTGTTCATTACTGCTTTCATTTTAATCTTGACTGTTCTTCATATTATTATTCTCTACATATATTATATCTGTTACCTGTGACCGTTAGTTGTGCTATCATTTATATTTGTATGTTAGTGACTAATTTTGGCGCTAACAATTTGGTGATTTCACTGAGAATTGAACTTAGGATTTCTGGAGCTTGGGACTTGGATTCTAGGAAACAATGGTTAAGCTATCAGCAAGGAAGCAAGTGATAGAAAGGAGTAATCATGAGGGAAGTCAAGAGGCTTCCTATGGAAATGGAGTAGGTCGGAGCATCCATCTACATCAACAGAGAGGAAATGGAAGCAATGATGAAAAGACAAAAGGAGATGATGCAGGCTCTTCTCTGACAATTTACACAAGCAGGAAATGCAGGAGCTTAGATCCGTGGAGATGGAACAGAAGCACTCAACCAGCAAGCAGAGGGACTGGCCCAGTAGGGGGAAACCCCCAATCAGCAAACGGCTACCAACCTGGATGGATCTAGACTCGGGGGCATGCCACCAGGAAATGCTGGACCAGCCCATCGAGGGATGCCAGATGATGCAGCGCAGCCCGACACCAGAAGGAAGCAGGAGTACGAGATGAGGAGTATGTGCCAGAATTTGCTCGTCAACTCGGGGGGCAGACTAGAGGTAACGGACAAGGATTGCAGCTTGACGACAACAACAGACTAGCAGAAATGGTCAGATAGGCTATGAGAGGTGGATTGGTAAATAGAGACTTGGAGGATGTGAGCAGGAGTCCCTTTACTCCTACAATCAAGCGAGCTAGGAATCCACCGGACTTTAAGCTACCAATGCTGGATATGTATGATGGGAGAACGGATCCCACCGTTCATCTGACAAGGTACATGAGGCATATGGAGGTATTGGGGGCATCGGACGAGGTCATGGATCGATGCTTTCCATTGTTTTTGACGGATATCGCAGCTATGTGGTTCAGACAGCTGGAGAGTGGTTCTATCGGCACATGGATGGAGCTAATTGAAAATTTTATGAGATAGTTTCGGGTCCATATAGTCAGACCCAAGAATGTAATGACCTTGATATCGATGAAGCAATGGAAGGGAGAGTCTCCCAGGAACTTCTTAACCAGATTTAACGCAGTAGTAGCCTCAGTGGATCGACCCGATCCGTCAATGGTTTTGATGGCAGCAGTCTCGGGGATCGCGGATAATTCGTACTTCAAGATATCATTGGAAAGGGACCCACCGAGGGATCTCGGGGAGTTCTACCATAAGACAGAAAGATCCCTAAGACAGGAAGATGCACAGGCTGAGAGAGTGAGGAGAGAGGCTGAATCTTATGCAGTGAGGGGTGGAGGTTCACCCTTCGAGAATCCAAGTAAAGATGATAAAGGAAAAAGGAAAATAAATGGCAATGGTGGCACTTCGAAGAAACCTCGAAGGGAGTCAAAGTTTTCTTCTTACATAGATTTCGAAAGAGTAGGCTATGCTGTAGGATCGTGTAATATGGAATAATGAAATAGTCTAGATAGATAAAGTAGGTAAATGCAAGGAGACACCAGGATTTTATACTGGTTCAGACCTCTTGTCCTACATCCAGTCCTTAAGCTTCACTTAGGAATTTCACTAACTAACACCCTCACTTCACCTAGAGGAATAGGTTTACAACTTACCCGAACAACCGAACGGGATTTCTTGCCTCAACTACCGAAGAGGACTTCAACTCAACTACAAAAATACAATATTTGACTTGTTATGTTCTTGTCAACACTAATGAGTCTAATGTAGTACAATATTCCTATAATCTTATCCTCGAGAATATGCAATGTATTTATGAAGATTTAGGAAATGTGAATTGCTATGAATCAAAAGAATGTTATAAACAAAAACAATGATTCAAGCAATAGATTAGTGATTGCTTTGAGAATATCTAGAAAATATGAACAAGAGAATAGTTAGATTAAAGCAAGATAATTCGGTGAATTAAATGATGTTAGAATCATGTATATATACTTGTAAAAGAGATGCATATGTTGTCAAAGGTTGCAAACAAGAGATGCATCCATTTCCATTGATGAAAAATTGCAACTCTTGGGAGGAAGAAGGCGTCTTTTCAGAGAAAATTCGCAGGTTCAAATTCAGTCGACTGAGCAGGAAATTCAGTCAACTGAAAATATGAAGTAAAATTTTCGGGACCAAATTCAGTCGACTGTGCAGAAAATTCAGTCGACTGAAACTGTGCATGTGTATAAATTTGTTCCAGTTTCAGTCGACTGACTGTTCCTGTTCAGTCGACTGAACTCATAAAACCTTCATAGTTAAAACTTAATGGAAACATGAAGTTTATAAAAAATTTCTAGTGTTCGTGCAAGCTTCTTGAGGATAGATTTTAACAATATATCTAGACTAAGACACATGTAAAAACATACTTTAAGTTTGTTTGGTCTTCATCTATCTTCCTTTAGCATTTGCATATATTTCTTTAAAGCACATTGTCATTGATCAAAATCTTCACGTATCAACATTCTCCCCCTTTTTGATTGATGACAATACTGATTTATTCTAGACGTTTTTCTTATTTTCTCCCCCTGAATGTATGCACTATCTTTCCCACAAAACAAAGTTAGTACCATAGATTTTTCTCCCCCTTTGTCATCGACAAAAAGGAAGAACTAACAGCAGTAATAATTTATCAAAACAATCACTGAAGCATAGGGAATATTTGCATAAGCATGAATTAAGAGAAAAAATGTTGTGACGGACAAGCAAAAAATGGCTATTTATACAAGCCATTAGAAAGTTAAAAATACACATCAAAACAACAAAATTACTCATCCTTATCCCAGTCATATGAACCTTCTCTTCCTGTTGGTTCACGTATGACGAGTCCTCCTGTTGGTGGTCTATGTGCTCTTCCTCCTTGGCCACAACTAGCTCCACTAGCGCTGCTACTCGTATGCTCTTCGGATGTCGTCCATGTAAACGTAGGTGTCGGACGTTTGCCGCGAGATGTTGACGCAGTAGTGGTGCTTGAGCACGAGATTGCATCCCAAAGCTTGTTGAAGAATCCTTTGATTTTGTCAAGCTTATGATCTACCTTTTTAAGATGAGTGTCAAGAATTTGTTGATTTCTTGACAATATCCCCAAGGATTGGTTGGTAGTGAAGCTTGGGTCAACAAGACGAATTTCATCATCTTGCTCGAGATGTTCTTCGTGGCGAGGTTGAGGAGGTTGTTGTTGTTGTTCTTGATTCCTTGCTTCCCATTCGGCAAGTGATATTATGCGAGGAGGTCGAGATGGGAGTTGCGTTAGGCTTATGGTCCGATGGTTAATTTGATGGACCATTGTATTCTCTGATTCAGGTAATGGCGTATCGACATTTAGGAGAAGTCTCATGATGTACTCTCCAAAGTAAATAGTGTGCATTTTGCCATTGTTGAAAGTGAGAAACTCATCAAGAATAAGATGTACCCAATTAACTTATATATTGCCAAAAATAGCATATAGAGCTCAATAGTTATTTGGGTAGACAATTTCGTACGAGCCCGTACGAGGAGTAATCGTTCTCATTAGGGCTTTATGGAGGATTCTCGCCATAGGTCGAAGAGAGGTGGACTTAAAATCCCTAAAGTTGATATTATCATCCATAAATCGATGGTTGATGTTGTCGCGAATGTATGGATTGAATTCTATCTCCTCTAGCTTTCTCCCGACATTTGGAGACTCTAAAATGTGTGCTATTCTATCCAAGGAAAACCAAACTTTCTTTCCACACACCATACTCCGAACACTATTGTTTGGATTTCTTGGAGTTTGGTGTCCAAGATTAAGATTAACATAAAATAATTTTACTATTACATGATTAATGGCATGGTCATTTCGTTTCAAATCTAAAAGAGAAGTTAAACCTACCGGATCTGTTAATGCTTGGATATTGTAGGTTTGAAAACTTTGAAAATCAACAAAAGAATGCTCGAAAATTCAGGAATTCTTCATCTTGTTCCATCGAGTGACAGCGGTTCCATCGTAAAGCCATTATGCTATTTGAATCAATTGGCTCAGAGGATGAAGAAGATGAAGCTCGTGATCTTTTTGGTGCCATTTGGGTGAGAATTTAGTTGATTTTGAGGAATTTGGGGGCTAGGGTTTCGAAATTGATTTGGGGAAGAAAGTTTGTAGAAGGTAAAAAGTGTATTGGTAGGGTAAAATCTGGTGGTTAAACGGAAAATTTTGCCTGGGAAGTGGCGTTCAGTCGACTGAATGTTCTGTTCAGTCGACGGAATCAAAGGCCGAAAATTTCTGATATAGATTCAGTCGACTGAACAGTACATTTAGTCGACTGAAATTTATGCTGAAATTTTGTGTTGAATTTTTAGTCGACTGTGCAGATGATTCCAGTCGACTGAACTATGTAAATATTGTTTTCTGTTATATTTTTAGTCGACCAAGCAGGGGCGTTCAGTCGACTGAAACATGCATTTTTGTTGTTTCAGTTAATTTTTGAAATTAAACAATTTATTTAAAGAAATAGTTACAAAAATATTGATATAACAACATACAAATATTTCAAAATTTAACTATTTCTTTGGGGATGGACTTGGAGACTTCTTTCCTTCATTCTTCATGTAATTTATATCCCATGAATTCGGACTATATTGAGGAGTTTTAGGAGACGTCCAAGGATTCATAGGATCTACTGGTGTACGATAAGATGAAGATGGATCAAGTGAGCTAACAGGGCGAGGTAGGGGTTCAGCCACTTCATTCTTATTTGATCCACAGAAACGTAAACCGATTTGTAGAAAGCTCAAACGTCTTGCCGTAACATTTTGCTCGAAGTATAGCTCTCGTTGAAGATCTATCTGTTGTTGTTGAAAGTGATGAATTTCATCAATCTTTCTTTTTGTGTCAGGTGAAATAAAGAGTCCGCGTTTCGCCTTTTTAGATTCTAGTGTGAAGCCAGTACGATAATTTTCCCATTTGTAAACCGGCTCATGTGCTGGTGTTGGTGTGGGAAGTTTTTGCGACGTTATAGTGTTATCAACTGACGAGGTGATATTGATTGGAGAGAAGGAGTTGTTGGATGACATTTTATATTGAATTAAGATTTTATTTGTAAAATCAAGATGAAAATAAAAATATTTTTAAGAGTTTATTTATAATAGAATTTTACTAAACAAATAACGGTTATATTTTAATAAGAATTTTTTAACTGCATAGAGATTTAGTGGTAAAGAGGATTTTTTTAAAATGTATGTTTCTTATTTAATAATTTAGTTTTACAAATGTGTGGTCTATAAATTATATAATGTAACATGTAACAAAACTGAAAATATTTAAAATTATTATTCAGTCGACTGAATAATTTTTTTTAGTCGACTGAAATATGGAAATGTTTCTAATGTATATCTAATTAATGTTTTTAAAGGATATTATACCCAATTCTCGTCGAAGTTTTATAAAGGAGTTTTCTAATAGAGGTTTAGTAAATATATCGGCAATTTGATTTTCGGTAGAAATATGTTCTAAATTAATTATTCCTTTTTCGATATTGTCACGTAGAAAATGGTGGCGAATATCTATATGTTTTGTACGAGAATGATTAACCAGACTTTTAGATAAGTTTATTGTACTTGTATTGTCACAGTATATTGTAGAATTTGTTAAATTTATATTAAAATCTTTAAGTGTTTGTTGCATGTATATAACTTGAGTGCAAGCTAAAGCAGCTGATATATACTCTGCTTCGCATGTGGAAAGCGAGACACAATTTTGTTTCTTACTAAACCAAGATACAAGTGATTTTCCAACGAAATGGCAAGTACCACTTGTACTTTTTCTATCCGTTCGAGATCCACCAAAATCAGCATCACTGAATGACACTAACTCAAATGAACATTCCTTTGGATAGAAAAGACCGAAATCTTTAGTGTTGTTAAGATATCGCATAATTCGTTTTACCGCTCTTAAATGTGATTTTTTAGGATTAGATTGAAAACGTGCACATAAACAAACACTCATCATTATGTCAGGTCTACTAGCGGTTAAGTAAAGTAAGGAACCTATCATACTTCTAAACAATTTTTGATCTACACTTTTTTCATTTTCATCTTGATCGAGATGTGTAGTGGTACTCATAAGAGTAGGTTTAGCAGAAGCGTTTTCCATGCCGAATCGTTTAATTAAATTAGAACAATATTTTTCTTGGTTTATAAAAATTCCATTTGTTAATTGTTTGATTTGAAGTCCGAGAAAATATGATAGTTCTCCCATATGAGACATTTCGAACTCATTAGTCATTATATTTACAAATTCTTTACATAAATTTTCATTTGTTGAACCAAAAATAATATCGTCTACGTATATTTGAATTATTAAAACATCTTTGGCAGTATTTTTAATAAAAAGTGTTTGATCTACTTTTCCAATTTTAAATCCCGAGTTTAATAAATAACTTTTAAGTCTTTCATACCAAGCACGAGGTGCTTGTTTAAGACCATATAGTGCTTTCTTTAATTTAAATACATGATCCAGATATTTTTCATGTATAAATAAAGGAGGTTGTTCTACATATACATTTTCTTTAATAAAACCATTTAAAAAATGCACTTTTAACATCCATTCGATAAAGTTTAAAATTGTGAAAACAGGCAAAGACTAATAGTATACGTATTGCTTCCAGTCTTGCAACGGGAGCAAATGTTTCTTCAAAATCAATACCTTCTTCTTGATTATACCCTTGTGCTACTAATCTTGCTTTATTCCTTGTTATATTACCTTGTTCGTTTACTTTATTTTTGTAAATCCATTTTGTTCCAATTACTGATTGATTATTAGGACGGGGAACTAATTCCCAAACATCGTTACGTTCAAATTGATTTAATTCTTCTTACATTGCGATAA
Source organism: Allium cepa (assembly GCA_030765085.1). Lineage (NCBI taxonomy): Eukaryota > Viridiplantae > Streptophyta > Magnoliopsida > Asparagales > Amaryllidaceae > Allium > Allium cepa. The sequence goes on from CM060939.1 coordinate 418,614,245, forward strand.
TCCAATAATCATCTGTTGATGCTTCTTTTGGATTTTTAGGTTCTATTGATGAAATGAAAGCTACATGACCCATTTGATTTAATTGATTTCTTGTTCTAACTTGAGAATGTATTTCTCCTATTATATTTTGAGTTGGATGATCTCGTAATATTCTAGGAGGAGATCTTAGTTCATTATTATTATTTTCAAGGTTTGTTTCTTCTATATTTATTAATTCTTCATCATCTTTTATATTTAATTTTTTATTAAAATTTTCATCAAAAGATATATGCAAAGTTTCTTCAATTAAGTTTGTTCGTTTATTAAAAACTCGATATGCTTTACTTCGTTCTGAGTATCCTACGAAAATTCCTTCATCAGCTTTTGAATCAAATTTTCCTAATTGATCTTTTGTATTTAAAATGAAATATTTTGATCCAAATATTTTAAAATAAGATATATTTGACTTTTTATTATTAAATAGTTCATAAGAAGTATTTTTAGTTAATGGTCTAATTGATATTCTATTTAATACATAACATGCAGTAGCAACGGCTTCTGCCCAAAAATGTTTTGGTAGAGAACATCCATTTAATAATGTTCTAGCGCATTCTTGTAATGTTCTATTCTTTCTTTCTACAACTCCATTTTGTTGAGGAGTTCTAGGAAAAGAAAAATTATGATTTATTCCTTTCTTTTTACAAAAAGTTTCAAAAACTTCATTTTCGAATTCGCCTCCATGATCGCTTCGAATATTTTTAATTTTCAAATTTTTAGTGTTTTGAATTCTTTTGACAAACGTTTTAAAATGCTCAAAAGTGTCACTTTTATTTTTCATAAAAATAGTCCATGTATATCTTGAAAAATCATCAACTATTACAAATACGTATCGATTATGATTAATGGATTGAATTTGTGTTGGTCCAAATAAATCTATATGCAGTAATTCTAATGGTTGTAAAGTCGAAATATTTTTCTTAGATTTGAAAGATGATTTTGTTAATTTTCCTTTTTGACAATCATCACAAAGATTTTTTATTTTAAAGTTTATTTTGGGTAAACCTCTTACTAATTCATTTTTAGAGAGTTTTCTAATGGTTTTAAAATTTATATGATAAAATCTTTTGTGCCATAATCAACGATCATTATATTTGGCAAGTAAACACATACTTGAATTATGATTAATATTCATATTTAAAACATAAATATTTCTATCTCTATTTCCTTCAAAAATAAGATTTTGGTTTTGATCAAAAATACTACATTTATTATTCGAGAAAGTTATTTTAAAACCTTTGTCACACAATTGACTTATGCTAAGTAGATTATGTTTTAAATTTTCAACTAATGATACATTTGTTATAAAAGGTAAATTTGATGTACCGTAATTGTTCACATCTCCTTTGCCAATGATATACCCTTTTGAATTGTCTTCGAAGGTAAACGAGCCACCATCAAAGTATGTGATGTTTGTAAGCATATCCTTGTCTCCGGTCATGTGTTTTGAACAACCACTATCTAATATTCATTTTTTCTTTTTGAGTGGGACCTCAGATTCTTGAGCCATGAATCATACATTTACTTGTTCATTGTCGCTATCACTATCATTTTCGGATAAAGATGAATCTGAATCGTCCCATGTTACAGAAAATGCCTTCTTTTTGAATTTATCCTTCTTCTTTTTGTTGTTGAAGTTTTTCTGATTTTCCTTCATTTATTCTTGACAATCTTTTTGCATGTGTCCTTTCTTATGACAATTGAAGCATTCTATATTTGAGTATGAAGGTTTGTTCAAGAAATTCTTTTTGAACCCGTTTTTGTTTCCTTTTCTATACTTTAAGAATTTCTTGAAATTTTTGGCTATAAATGCTAGATCCTCATCTTCAGACTCTGATTCTTCCTTTTCCGCATGAAAAGCAACATTCTTTCTTTATTGAGCTTGATCCTTTTTAGCTTGCATATTTACTTCATACGACATAAGATTTCCAATCAATTCTACTGGTTTCATTGTAGATAGATCATTTGCTTCCTCGATTGCTAGTACTTTTCTCTCCCATTCATCCGTGAGTGAATTTAGAACTTTAGACACAATGTCAAAGTCCGTGTATCTTTCTCCTAGTCCGATTAGAGCATGATGAATATCTTGAAATCTTCAGTACATGTGATTGATGGATTCATTTTGTCGCATTCTAAAATTTTGGAATTGATTCTTCAGCATGGATATTTTTATTTGCTTAACCTTGTTTGTGCCTTCATGTATGACTTTAAGTGTTTCCCATATCTGATATGCAGTAGTACATATGCTAACACGGTTGAATTCATTTCTATACAGGGCGCAAAATAGCATATTCATAGCTTTGGCATTTGCACTAGCTTCATTCTTTTGAATTTGTGTCCATATAGGATAATCGGTTGTAGGTACAACGAACTCTGCTTGAGTAGCATTCCAGGCTTCGAAACTTGTTGTTTGCATATAAATCCTCATCCTTGTAGCCCAACAGTTATGGTTTAGTCCATGGAATAGAGGAGGTCTTTGGGTAGATTGTCCTTCCGCAAATGTAGAACTATAGGCAGATGTTGTGCTTGTACTTGCATTATTTTCCATATTATCAATATGTCTAATAACGGTGTTATGGTTATAGGACGGCCTTGCTCTGATACCAATTGAAAGAGTAGGTTATGTTGTAGGATCGTGTAATATGGAATAATGAAATAGTCTAGATAGATAAAGTAGGTAAATGCAAGGAGACACCAGGATTTTATACTGGTTCGGACCTCTTGTCCTACGTCCAATCCCTAAGCTTCACTTAGGAATTTCACTAACTAACACCCTCACTTCACCCGGAGGAATAGGTTTACAACTTACCCGAACAACCGAACGTGATTTCTTGCCTCAACTACCGAAGAGGACTTCAACTCAATTACAAAAATACAATATTTGACTTGTTGTGTTCTTGTCAACACTAATGAGTCTAATGTAGCACAATATTCCTATAATCTTATCCTCGAGAATATGCAATGTATTTGTGAAGATTTAGGAAATATGAATTGCTATGAATCAAAAGAATGTTATAAACAAAAACAATGATTCAAGAAATAGATTAGTGATTGCTTTGAGAATATCTAGAAAATATGAACAAGAGAATAGTTAGATTAAAGCAAGAGAATTCGATGAATTAAATGATGTTAGAATCATGTATATATACTTGTAAAAGAGATGCATATGTTGTCAAAGGTTGCAAACAAGAGATGCTTCCATTTCCATTGATGAAAGGTTGCAACTCTTGGGAGGAAGAAGGTGTCTTTTCAGAGAAAATTCGCAGATTCAAATTCAGTCGACTGAGCAGGGAATTCAGTCAACTGAAAATATGAAGTAAAATTTTGGGGACCAAATTCAGTCGACTGCGCAGGAAATTCAGTCGACTGAAACTGTGCATGTGTATAAATTTGTTCCAGTTTCAGTCGACTGACTGTTCCTGTTCAGTCGACTGAACTCATAAAACCTTCATAGTTAAAACTTAATGGAAACATGAAGTTTATAAAAAAATTCTAGTGTTCGTGCAAGCTTTTTGAGGATAGATTTTAACAATATATCTAGACTAAGACACATGTAAAAACATACTTTAAGTTTGTTTGGTCTTCATCTATCTTCCTTTAGCGTTTGCATATATTTCTTTAAAGCACATTGTCATTGATCAAAATCTTCGCGTATCAACAGATTTAACCGAGACTCTAGAAAAGATTCATTTGGACACTCGGAGGCAACTCCAATATCGAAGGCCGGCAAAGAGAGAGCCTTCTGAATACGAGTGGGCATCGGGGAAGCATTGCCTATTCCATGAGCTGGTTGGGCACAACACAAACGATTGTAGGCATTTGAGGGATATCATTAAGGAGCATGTAAGGAATGGTCATCTATAGCAGTATGCCAGGAATCGAACTGTGGCAATGAGACAGGAGCGACCACCACCAACCTCGAACGGAGATGGCACTAAATCTGGGCAACGTCAGCTCATTATCCACTAAACAGTTTATGGTTTTGAATAAGTAATAGGACTCAAAGTAATGTGGTTAGGTCACTTACACACGTACGGGATCGAGGACAGTCCCTAGGCGTGTTCTGAGGTGACGAAAAATCATACTACTTGAGCCTACGAAATCCTACTTTCTATCTGTTTTTCTGCAACTTTGGTTTTCTCTTTTGTACTTTGGGTATTTACTTCTCTTTGGTATTGTTTTGGAGTTTGGATTGAACTCCCGGTTTGGTTGGTTTTTTGTTTTGCCATTTTGGTTTGGATGTTTGATTTTTGATATGGATTTCTGGTTTTCTAATTGGATTTGGATTACTGTATTAAAACAATTCAGGATTAGCGATTACTGTCCTGACCGGAGAAACGGGGCAGTGATCGCGAGTTACGAGTCTCTTCGCCGGAGAGCGATGGAATGGACTTGGACAGAATGTCAAAAGTCCTTGACCGGAGTGCCAAGGCCGGTGAATATCAAAGTCCTTGGCGAAGTGCCGAGGCCAATGAATATCAAAGTCCTTGGCTGGAGTGCCGAGGCCGGTGAATATCAAAGTCCTTGGCTGGAGTGCCAAGGCCGGAGAATGTCAAAAGTCCTTGGCCGGAGAGCCGAGGCCGGTGAATATCAAAATCCTTGGCCAGAGAGCCGAGGCCGGTGAATATCAAAGTCCTTGGTCGGAGTGCCAAGGCCGGTGAATGTCAAAAGTCCTTGGCCGGAGTGCCGATGCCCGTGAATATCAAAGTCCTTAGTCAGAGAGCCAAGGCCGGTGAATATCAAAATCCTTGGCCGGAGAGCCGAGACGGCGAATATCAAAGTCCTTGGCCGTAGTGCCGAGACCGGTGAATATTAAAGTCTTTAGCCAGAGTGCTGAGGCCGGTGAATGAAAAATTCCTTGGCCAGAGTGCTGAGGTCGGAGAAACATAAAAGCCCTTGACAGGAGGGTCAAGGCTGGAACAGGATAACATGACCCGGCGAGGTCTATAGATTCAAGATTGAATCCAGAGAGGTTATGTATTTGATAATGTGGTTACGAAAGGAATATGGACTTTGGATATCAGGTTTGAGTCTATTCAAAACATACCTTCCAACAGCAAGGCATGTTTTGGAGGGCAAGTGTTAACCTGCCTTTTTACGAGGCCACGGACAGGCGGATTTAACTAAAACAACTTCATGACTATCGAGGCTGAAATATGATGGATTCGGTTTAAATAGATGATAGGTCGTTCGGTTGGAAGGAAGTGGTTCATATTGTTTGTGGTTCGACCTTGTGGTTTGGCCGTTCGGCATGGCAATATCCGTTGGAGGTATGGAGGTTCAGAAAGGTCGTTTGATTGTTGCTCGACATTAGATGACGTTCGACATCACACATCGTTCGGCATTGGACATCGCTCGGCATCACACGCCGCTCGGCATTGGACCTCGCTCGGCACTGGACAACGTTCGGCATGTTGAGTCATTCGGCATGATGGGCCGTTCGACATGATGGGCCGTTCGACATGATGGGCCGTTCTCCATGATGGGCCATTCGGCATGATGGGCCGTTCGGCATGATGGACCGTTCGGCATGGTGGGACGTTCGTCATCAGGGGTCGTTCGGCATTGGATGGGTCGTTCGGCATCGGGGTCGTTCTGTATTGGATGGGTCGTTCGGCATCAAGGGTCGTTCGACATTGGAGAGAAGCAGGTGTGGCTCGGCATGGAGGTTCGGCATAGGCCGTTCGGCCTTGATGGGTCTGGGTTATTCAGGGAGCCCAACAACTACATGGGCGTGTCTATAAATACAGCGCGTGGGAGTTCAGAAGGGGGATCTTCTTCTCTCCGCTCTCTAACTTTCTATTTTCGAAGGCTAAAGGTTACTCTATCAGTTTGTAACTGTAATTGATTCGAACATCAATAAAGAATGAAACTTCTGGAGTGGACGTAGGCCGGAGTTAGCCGAACCACTATAAAATCTGTGTTCTTTACTGCTTTCATTTTAATTTCGACTGTTCTTCATATTATTATTCTCTATATATATTCTATCTGTTACCTGTGACCGTTAGTTGGTGCTATCATTTACATTTGGGTGTTAGTGACTAATTTTGGTGCTAACAAACTGTATTTGAAAATTATCCGTCCGGTATTTATGAAGATTTTAGTTTATTTTATATGTGTTTTAGTATAATGAAAGGTATGTATTTATTGTTTTATTAAGTTTATAATTTATTTTATACACATTTAGTGCATATTTACTGCTCAGAACAATTAATTATCATCAAATCTGTCGATGTTGCATATCTTTATAATCAATAAGATTGAAAAAAATTATGTTAAATCATAATTTTCTATTTATGTTTCTTGATTAATCGATCGTTAGTGGATAAGATTATTATCTAATATCCATCCGTATCAGCAGATGCGAATATCCAATATTCAAAAATGATTTCTGATATGGATGCGAATATGATAGTATCTTCATCCGTAAATATCTATTGACGGGCCTACTCAGTTTACATTTATAAAGTTGTAATGAACTCTAGATTATAGAAATTATTCCTTCTAACTTAGTTTTTCTTAGAAAATAATATAATATTTGTATGGATAGATGGTTTATTTGAAGGAGAAATATTATGGATATGAGAAAGCAAGAAAGAAAAGTCGCTTGCACTTTTCAGTAAGCAAGTAAAAGCATTCATCCCTTTTTAGAATGGAACAAAATTACATGAGTTGTAGTTTATAATAATTCATTTATCCTTGTATCAATAAATTTTCGAAGATGAAATCATCATTTCTTTCAAAGTTGTTTATAAAAGATGATGATGTAGTTGTTAGTGCAAACCACTAGCCAGACAACTGATTCGGATGTTTAATAACAACATGCAATGCAGTGTATTCACAAAAACATGAACATGTTATGACAATAAAATCATGATAAAGCATGGAAAAGGAAATAAAATAAGAAACCTATAAAAACAAAATTACATTAATATAAAATAATAAGCTAAATTGGTAGCTCGAGTAAAATAACCAAATTTTAATTAACAATGAAGTCTTCCATTTATGTGATCTATATGAATTTTAAATAAAAGTTTACGAACTTTCATTCATTACTAAATACTGAAAATACAAAGTGCAAGGTGTATAAAAATTGTTAATTATAACTTATTAAGATAATAACAATTTAATTAGATATCTTTCCTTGGATGCACAAAAGAAGTTTACTAAACAAAATCCATATACGCATCCTAAAATCGTATCCCTAAAATAAAATATCATGATCGCATGAAAAGTGAAATTACTGTTTAAGATTGAAAAGAACTAGTGCAAAAATAATATTTTCTGCAATCATCTTGTGCTCATACTGTTTATTGCAGAAAACAACTGTGTGCATATGTAATTTGATCAAGGTAACTATGTGCATGACAAATATATATTCGAATGAAACTTATAAAATAATCGAAATTATTTTCAAATTTATTATATGAAGCACATAAATAAGATTAGGACAAATTTAAAAAATTAATTCAAAGCAAAGAAATTAAGTAAGATCATTATAACCATTTCAAAATTTATGCATATTTACTCTTATAATGAACCATATTCTCCTCATATTCTATTTTATTTCATAGTTACCATAGATTTCTCATTACTTTGATGTAACAACCAAGCTATCATGGAATTGGTTATATGCCTTACAATTGGCTATGCAGGGCCAGAGAAACAGAAAAAAATAATGATTCTAGCAAGTTCATCAGAGTACGGTGGTCAGATCACCAAAGTTCATGGAAAATGAAATCGAGCAGCTGCCAAAAGCTTAAGCAGTGAAGGACAGGGATGGAGGGGAGAGCTAGATGAGTGTGCATGTGTGTGCATGTTTGCACGTGCACACTAAATTTCATCAGATCTGAAGCTTGGCTTGACTGCAGTGATTTTCAGTTACTTTGTATAATGATGTATCATAGTTTTGTGAGTTGTTTGGGTCAGTTTGAGTCAAATTTGGTCATTGTATCAGTCATGGCCTATTTACTTGATATGTATATGTGTACATAGTACGTACGTGCAATTATTGTAAGTTTGATAAAAATCTGAGAATTAATATCATTTTGATTCAAGTTCCCATTGCTATTTAGTATCTGTTCATTTTTTCGTTTTACCGCCTATTCATGTATTAGTTGTTAGTTGCAATTTTATATCAGTTCATTTCCTCTTTTGATAATTCTTGTTAGTTAGTTCTTGATTTTTGTACTAGTTCTTTTCTTGTTAATTTTTGTTATTCCTCTGTTTTAGCTTATTGCACATATTCAACTCTAGTTGTTCATATTTCCTATGGTTTCCAGTTCTTGATTTTGTTTCCAATTCTTGATTTTTGTTCTTGATTATTTTCTCAAAATCATCATTATTATTCTCCACATGATCTTATCCAGTCTCATCTCCTCTAGTATCAAGTTCGAATTATTACTACTTCACATTGGATCCAAATTTGATTTTGAAGCTAAATTATAGTTCCTTGTTTACTGATACTTGTTGAATCTCCTTGGAAGAAAGCAATCTAACTCTATCCTTTGCATATACACAGTTGTGTACAAATGTCAGTATCATCATCTTGATAATTTTCACAAACACCTTCTCAATTTCCACAAACACTTTCCCTTTCACCAGTAAATTACCATTGCTCATCAATCCGATGAACTCTGATCAACCTGCGTCTTACAATTTGGTATCAGAGCAACCTTCTAAGGTGCCAGCAAATCCTCAGATCGATCTGCAAAACCCCAATAATTCATCACATTTACCATTTTAGCACCATGATCCAACATGGATGAAGCAAGAAGAATTTAATTGATGAATCGAACAAGCTCAATGAGAACTGAGCGCTAAATTTTAGGGTTTTCATAATGTTCTTACTATCCTCTCTCGTGACATTCAGCAACTCAAGAACCAACCATCAGCTCCCCCACCATCCGTGCCCCCCCTAATTCCATACCAAGAATCTCATTATCCTCATGTCATCGAAATTCTTGGCCTCCCCAAATACCTGTATGTCCTCTACCTTCATAGGGTTTTCATAATGTTCTCACTATCCTCTCTCGTGACATTCAGCAACTCAAGAACCAACCATCAGCTCCACCACCATCCGTGCCACCCCTAAATCCATACCAAGAATCTCATTATCCTCATATCATCGAAATTCTTGGCCTTCCCAAATACCTGTATGTCCTCTACCTTCATAGGGTTTTCATTTCCTCCAAATCCACTAAATTCAAAAACAGCACCTCCACGGCCACCAACACCGCCGCAGATGCCAGTACGTCCAAGAAATCATCAGAATCCCTAGTATTACCGTCAAGAACCTCCATGTCCTCTCTATAGCTATAGATACCTATATCCAAATTATTACTATCCAGATAACCCATTAAGAAATACCCGATTAACACACTTAAACTTGATTTTCCAGCGTTTAAAAATGAGGAAAGGGTGATCGATTGGCATCAGCAAGTTGATCGGTATTTTAGATTTCATCAGACTGATGAAAGGTTGTGGGTTGATATTTGTTGATTCTATGTAAAAAAGAACCATTGTAATGGTATAACTGGTATGCTCATAATGTTCCTGATGACAGGTCTTGGCAAGTTTTCAAAGAGGAAATCATTGTGAGATTTAACCCTGAAGAAATGGGAAGACCATTTGAAGCTTTGGCCGAGATGAAATAGACCGCCACTATCTTGAATTATCTCAACAAGTTTGAACAATTGCAAATGGCCACCGATGCTTTACCTCCAAAGTTTGTGTTAGATAGGTTTTTCGGTGGATTGAAAGAAGAACTGAAGTATGATGTTCTTACATCTAGACCAACTGATTTCAAAGAAGCAGTTGCACTGGCAAAATTGTTTGAAAACAAGCATTCTTACACTAAGAAGAGCAGCAAAACACTTAACCCTGCCCTGAATATACAGAGAAATACTACTGTCCACCCCATCACTTCCCAAATTCCTCAAGCTTCCCATGACATCAATCCTATTACCAACCAAAAAAACACACAACTAAACGCTTTAGCGAAAAGTAAAGGACTTACTCCCAGCCAGTTGATTGAAATAAGGAGACAAAACTTGTGTTGTGGGTGTAAAGAAAAATGGCATAGAGATCACAAATGTAAAAATCCTCAAGTTTACATACTGGAGGTAATGATGCCATTGGTTGGAGTAGAACAGTTAGAGAGAGCTGGAATTTAAAGCATTTATAGAACCACAATCCGATGATGATGAACCCCTAACTATAACATCGCAAGCTATGTGTGGAATACCCACTTTATCAACCATTAAGGTCAAAGGAAGTATACAGGGTAAATCAGCTTATAAACTAATTGACTCTGGGTCAACTCATAGTTTATTAATGCAAACTTGGTTAAGAAATTAAAGCTTAAAGTCGAGGAATCAAGAGTCTTTGAAGTGGTGGTAGCTAACGATGAAAAAGTGACTGGTTAGGGTGTGTGCCAGGATGTTATACTCAAGTGTCAGGGCTGTATCATGCCAGTGGATTTGCTTTTGTTTCCCTTAGAAGGAGGTCAAGTAATTCTTGGTGCATAATGGATGAGAAAACTGGGAGAAGTAAATCTAAACCTTGAGAAATTGCAAGTTAAATTCAGGTACAACGATAAAGAGTATGTGTGGCAAAGAATGCAACAGAAAAAGTTGAAAGTTGTTAGTAAACTGGCCATTAGCAAAGGATGTACCCAAAATCAAATTACCATGATGTTATGTACTTTAAATCCTCCCGAAGTCACCACCCATGATATTCCTCCAGAAATTGAAGAGCTTCTCAAAAAAATTCCTGAAATTACCACCAATTCACCACCTCTTCCTCCATACAGACTACAAGACCACAAAATACCCTTATTACCAAAAATCAAACCCATTTGCATTAAACCATACAGACACTCATACCACACTAAGAACGAGCTTGAGAAACTTATCAAGGATATGTTGGATTCTGGAATCATTAAAAACAACTACGGTTCATACTCTTAACTTGTGGTAATGGTGAGAATGAAGGATGGTACATGAAGATTATGCATTGATTACAGAGCCCTTAATTCTCAGACTATAAAAGATAAATTTCCCATTCCTTCGATAGATGAATTATTTGATGAACTTCATGAAGCCAAATTCTTCTCTAAACTGGATTTAAGGTCAGGGTGTCATCAAATAAGAATGCATGAGGCAGATATTCATAAAACTGCATTTAGAACCCATGATGGGCATTATGAATTCATAGTAATGCCATTTGGATTGGCTAATGCACCTTCTACTTTTCAATCTTCGATGAATAAGATATTTAGACCATACTTGAGAAAATTTGTAGTGGTGTTTTTTGATGATATACTCATATGTAGAAAATCTTGGCTTAAGCATTTAGAGCAATTGCAAGTTCCTTTTCAGGTGTTAAAACAAAACCACATGGTGATTAAGATGACCAAGTGTAGCTTTGCAAAGGAATCTCTAGAATATTTTGGGCACATCATTTCAGTACAAGGGTTGGTTGCCGACCATAGAAAAATAAAAGCAGTGGTGAATTGACCATTTCCAAGCAACCTGAAGGCATTAAGAGGATTTTTGGGTCTCACTAGTTACTACAAAAAATTTGTTAAAGATTATGGTACCATTGCTAGACCTTTAACAAATATGTTTATAAAAGTTGTATTTGAATGGAATGAAGAAGCCGAAGAAGCTTTCAAAAAGCTTAAATAATGTCTAGTAACACCACCAGTATTAGCAATGCCTGATTTCTCACAACCATTTATTTTGGAGTGCGATACAAGTGGACATGGCATAGGGGCTGTATTAATGCAAAACCACAGACCCTTGGCTTACTTGAGCAAGGCTTTACATGGAAGAAACTTGAACTTGTCAACATATGAGAAGGAGTTGCTTGTTATCATTATAGCTACAAGAAAGTGGACAAAATATTTAATGGGAAGATAGTTTGTTATTAAAACTGATCACCGGAGCTTGAAACATCTACTTACAAAAAAGTTACATATTGGAGTGCAGAATAAATGTCTTGCCAAACTTCATGGGTTTTATTACAAAGTAGAGTATAAGAGTGGTAGAGACAACAAGGTGGCTGATGCATTATGTAGAATAGAAGAAGAAGAGAAGAACTCTCAGCTATAAGCAGTTTCCATAGTTCAGTCACCATGGATGTAAGAATTGAAAGACTCTTTACCAAAATTCCCCTTGTTATCAGTAGCAACTGATGATAATTCAAAGAAATGAATTACCTGAAAGCAAATATAAGGTGGTAGACAAGTTAATCTTTCATAAAGCCAAAATTCTAATAGATCATCACTTAGATATAATTACCCAAAACCAGGTGAAAGAGCATCTTTCAATTCTATTGGCATGGCACTATGGTATCAAGGGTACCTTAAAGAAATTAAAACAAGTCTTTTACTGGAAAAAAATGAAAAGGACTATGGAAGAATATGTTAAAAATTATGATAAATGTCAAAGAAATAAAGGGGAGAACATACTCATTCCTGGACTCTTGCGACCTCTTCCCATTCGTGAAAGGATTTGGCCGGATATTTCTATGGACTTCATTACACGCTTGCCTAGAAGTCAAAAATGTACAGTAATATATGTAGTTTTAGACAGACTTAGCAAATATGCCTATTATTTCAATTGAGTCACCCCTATACAGCCAAGGAAATGGCTATAGTTTTCTTTAATGGTGTGTTCAAATTGCACGGGATGCCTAGAACTATTTTAAGTGATAGGGATGTCTTGTTTACAAGTAATTTTTGGAAGGAAATCTTTAAGCTACAAAGCAACGATTTGAAATATAGCTCAGCATACCACCCACAAAGTAATGGGCAGACTGAGGTGGTTAATAAATTTTTAGAAGGCTACTTAAGATGTTTTGCTTGCCATAAACCCCAAGAATGGTCAAGATGGTGAACTTTAGCTGAGTATTGGTTCAACACCACTTGGAAAGCTCCCACTAACACTACACTATTCAAGTCAGCTTATGGAACTGATCCCCCCTAACTTATTATTTTATGTACCGAATTCTGCAAAGGTGGAACAATTTGAAGAAAAACTGTATTCCCAAGATGTGTGTTGGAGTTTCTAAAGGACAGCTTAAGGCTAGCTCAAGAGAGGATGAAAAAATATGTCGATTTGAGAAGAATAGACAAGGAATTTAAAGTGGGAGACTAGATGTATTTGAAGTTGCAACCATATAGGCAAATCACAGCTAGACTTCAAAAAACTCACAAGTTATCACCTAAATGCTATGGACCTTACCAGATTGAAGAAAAATAGGAAAGGTGGCTTATGAATTGCAACTGCCTACAAGTGCTAGGATACATCTTGTTTTTCATGTCTCATAATTAAAAAAAAAAATTGTGATGAATTGATAATACAAGAAGATGCTTCCAATTATCTAGAAGAGATAATGGATCGGCCTGAAGAGATTTTAGATGGAAGATTAGTGCCTAAAAACAATGAACCAGTGGTGCAAGTGTTAGTTAAATGGAAAGACATGCCTAGAGAGGAAGCAACATGGGAAGATTCTTGGACACTAATTAGAAGGTTTCCAACCTTAGACCTTGGGACAAGGTCTGTTCTTAAAGAAAAAGGGAATTGTAACAACCAAGCTATCATGCAATTGGTTATAAGCCTTACAAATGGCTGTGTAGGGCCAGAGGAAACAGAAAATAATAATGATTCGAGCGAAATTCATCAGAATACGGCGGCCAGATCACCAGAGTTCATGGAAATTTAAATCGAGCAGCTGTTAGAAACTTAAGCGGTGAAGGATATGGATAGAGGAGAGAGCTAGACAAGTGTGCATGTGTGTGCATGTTTGCATGTGCGCACTTAATCTCATTAAATCTGAAGCTTGGCTTGACTGCAGTGATTTTCAATTACTTTGTATAATGATGTATGAATGTTTTATGTGTTGGTTGGGTCAGTTTGAGTCAAATTTGGTCATTGTATTAATCATGAACCATTTACTTGATATGTGGATGTGTATATAAGTATGTACAGACAATTATTGTAAGTTTGTGAAAAATCTGAGAATTAATATCATTTTGATTCAAGTTCCCATTGCTATTTAGTATCTGTTCATTTTTTCTTTTTACTGCCTGTTCATTTATTAATTGTTAGTTGCAATTTTATATCAGTTCATTTCCTCTTTTGATAATTCTTGTTAGTTAGTTCTTGATCTATGTACTGGTTCTTTTCCTGTTAATTTTTTGCTATTCCTCTGTTTTAGCTTACTGCATATATTCAACTCCAGTTGTTCATATTTCCTATAGTTTCCAGTTCTTGATTTTGTATCCAGTTCTTGATTTTTGTTCTTAATTATTTTCTCAAAATCATCATTATTGTTCTCCACATGATCTTATCCAGTGTCATCTCCACTAGTATCAAGTTCGAATTATTGCTGCTTTATATTGGATCCAAATTTGGTTTCGAAGCTAAATTGTTGTTTCTTGTTTGCTGATAATTGTTGAATCTCCTTGGCAAGAACGCATTTTAACTCTGTTCTGTGCATATACACAGTTGTGTACAAATGTCAGTATCATCATCTTGATACATTTCCACAAACAACTTCTCAATTTCCGCAAATACTTTCCCCTTCACCAGTAAATAACCATTACTCATCACTCCGATGAACTCTGATCAACCTGCGCCTTACATTTGATCATCCTTCTAATATATCTTTTACTTCTGAGGTCCAAGATTTTAGTGAAAATTTTTGCTCTTTCCAATTTCTGTTATTAATACGTGCCTAGTATAAATAAGGTAGACTTTTACAAACCTCTTAAAAGTTCAACATAAATCAACATAGTAAAAATATTTATAAAGTTTAAAATTAGTATAATTGGATTTACTTTCATAATCATATTTTATTGTTTGTGTTTTAAGTTTCCCGTGGTAAGTTTAAATATATATGTTGATTATATAGTGCATATATCAGTTTAAGGCCATATATTAAGTCAAATAAAAAATTTTCATAGTTGCTCTCACTTTTTTATTCTTACGATACATGCATGCCTAGTCGGGCCTACATTTAATCAGAATGTACAAGCATTTATAGTTGCACCTATGGAAGTAGATTTGACAATGTCATTGCCCGCATAAACTGAACCTGAAGCAACGACCAAGAAGACCGAGACAACTGAAGAACATTCATAGAACCAATAACTTGAAAACACTCATAGTTTTATCATTCGTTTCTTTTGTTTTTGTTATTTTATACTGCTATAAATGGAAATAATACTTGTACTTTTACATTCATACGCTCTTTTAGCTAATGTGGGCTGTGAGCGGAAATACTTTTGATTGCCTTATGTCACGGCTGGGCCAGTTGAAACAAATTCATGCATACACCCAGATGCAAGAACATAGAAACAAACATGCAAACTAATTTTTTAAGAAAGAAAAACATTGACAACGTATTAAGAGGAATATAATAGCAACTTGATATGCATTAAAAAAAGAGGGAATAGTGGATATAATAGTTCTCTGAAGCACTTGTTTTTCCTAGATCAATTAGGGTATAGTGTAATTGTGTAATGAAAGCCTGATTAATGAAAATAATGCACATCTGATGAAAATTAGGCTCAATCGATGAAGTTTGAAAAAGGCGTAAAAGAATAACCTAAAACATTTTGACGCTAGAGTTTTATAATTATTTATTATGAAGGTCAAAATGAATGTTGCATAACTGTTTTCTATGTTGCTAGCCTTAGTCCTTTTACCAAGTTGGATAGCAGAAGGGTTGAAGTTAGGTCTGTCAATGAATACTCGAAATATTCGAAATCCGTACACATCCGTATCTGAAAACATGAAAAATATCCGATATCTTAAAAGCGGATGCTGATATCCGATATCCAAAACATATTTCGAATACGGATATGGCTATATCTGTATCTGATAAATATCTGCCCGGTTTGAAATTAAATATTTATATATTAATATGTTATTTTATATCCATAAATTTAATACAAACACACTAATTTATTGTGCGGATTTTGTGTGATTGGATTACCTGTTGTTAATTTGATGTAATTTATGTATGACAAGGTTTTTTAATTTTTTTTCGGTCAAAAAATAAATGAAATATGCATTATATTGATTAATTTCGGATATTTTCGAATACATTTTGAGGTTCGGATACGGATATTTTCGGATATCCAAAAATATTAGCGAATACGGATACAGATAATATTTAACGGGTATTCGTGGATATCGGATGCAGATTCGGATACGGATTTTCATTTTCGGATATGGATACAGCACTATCCGTATCTGACTGCATCCTTTTACAGGCCTAGTTGAAGTAATAACTTCTAGTTTAGATGGAGCCTCAGATGTTTCCAAAACATAAGCAGCAATTAGAGTTGTTATCCATAGCCTATCTAAAACGCGGGGCCGAGTTAATAACCTTTGACAAAAAAAATACAAACCGTTATAAAGTGAAGATAGATGAAAATAACATAGGAAGAAATCGAGTATACTCAAGTAGTGACAGAAATGTCATTGCTTGTCAACAGATAAAATTAGGCCAACATGTGAACTTATAGAGCTCCCATTTCAAATATCAGGAATTAAATAAATGGACAATAAAGGGAGGCGACGGATGATATAAAATCAGACATCTCCTCAACAAACAGAATTCATGCATTAGGAAAATGGATGAAGTTGCTGGTTGGAGATATACATAAATATTCGGAAAGAGATTCAACATTCTTGTGTTTTTAACATTAAAGATTTTTTAATGATGAAAATAGTTTTAAAAAAACAATTCTATAAACCCATCCAAAATCCGCACCATATACTCCGAATCTGTTTGAACCATCAACAATGGACACTGGTTACCTGCAAGTATCTTATCTTTATCCCATGAACTTCTCGTCTGCATAATGCTTGCAATTTCATTATCCCTCTCTTTGATTTTATTTCAAATTTGTTCACATGCCAATATAACGCCCTCATATTTAACCAAATCCCCTGCCTTCATTTCAATGAAAGCAGGCAAAGAATATTTCCTAGTGGTTCTAGTGATCTGTTTCTCCCAACTGTGTTTACAGAGTGAACTAAAGCATCTATTTGTTTATCTACCAATATAGCCTGAGTATATTGAAAATAAAACTTATGATAAAATGTATAGAAATTATAACATACCCTCTTTTTCATTGACGTATATATGAAGAAATCACAACAAAAGAACCTAACTAGGAAGACGATATAATTAGCCACTAAGTTCGTTTTATTATCATTAAAGAAATGTTGCTGTAATACATAGTTAGAAAACGGGGACTAAGAAACGTACAAATATGCACAGCTGCAATGGAGTTTGCACCAGAACACCTAAAAGCTTCAACAGATCATTACAAGATAAGCAAAATTTCAAAATGGATTTGCTGGTATCTCTATTTGGTATGGTACATCGAATAGACAACAGATACATATTGTGTAAACAAATCATCCTTTAATGCAATTGCCACCAAAAATCCATAGAATGGAACACTTAAACTAAAATCAAGAGTCAACATGTAAATTGAAATCACGAATACTAAAATAAAAATCGAATACTATATCTGAAACCTTTTTTGGTAAGAGGAGCCAATATCGATAATAAAAACAAAAACAAAAACAAAAATCCCAAAAGTTAGGAAATGTTCAAATGAAACTTCTCCATTGTATATACTATAGATTCACCCGCAGATAGCATAGAAGAAGAAGTAAATACTACAAGGATGTATCTTGGAAAGTTGATGATATATGCAAATGAAGACGAAATTAAGTACCTTTATTCCTGGCTGGTTAGTAGAACATCTTTGTAGCCAACATATTAGTGAATGTTTCGATTTGTCCAACAACATGTCCTTTTTCTGCTGGCACCTTAGTATTAGCACTTGAGACTCCTCTTGAAAGAGCTACATATAGTTGTCCATGACCGAACACATGCTATATTAATGATATATTGCTCTTACAACTCGTACCATATGACTAATATTATGATTATCTATCCATGCTTGGTCATAAAATCTACATTAGGATTTATTATATTTTAGCTAAGGTTCTAAAGTTGAGATCATTTGAGGAAGACAAAAGGATGGGATAGGAATTGCAATTGGAGAAAGATACACAAAAGTATTATGTGAAATATACATTGTCCTGGAAGTCAATCATGCAAATACTTTAACTGAAACTTACTTAATTTATAAATCACTATAAAAATAAAACCTGATCCTTAAATGAAATATAAAGAATCAAATATAACATTCAGATAAATGAAATGAATGATGCTATATTCCCATGCTGTACTAAACTCCTCATTTGCATAATGGAAGTCAGCGTAAGAAAATACTTCTCTTTTTAGGAAAAACCCTCAAATGAAGTTGAATGAAAATGGAAATAATACTGAGTAATCAATGACAACCAAACTAATAAGGGATTTAACTATTTCAAACATATTCTTGTTTTCTTTGATATATACACTTTTATATGTGCCTGTAACTATTAGTCACAGTATGTGTGCATGAGAAGATGCTTGTATCTACAACTCCATATGAGTGATACATACAGTTATTTATACACAGCTTTTCACAACCAAGATGGCTGAAGCTCTGCATCAAATTGAGATCGAAACCCCATTCATATGAGTATGTGAGCTTTAAAAGCTCTCAAAATTTCCTCTTGGCCTTACGAACATCGAATTTCTTTGAGTTATTTACAGATTCCCAAAGCATTTTGTTTTCTATGACGGCAGTAAATATTTGGTATGTGAAGTTGCCATAATTTTTTTATGGTTGCCTCTTTTCCATTGCTGTTATAGCCTTGTTTTGTTTTCTTTTAAGATAAAATCTGTAGACCCATGGAAGTTTTAGTGTTATAGAGGGAATTAGAAATGTATCTCACCTATAATTTCACTATTGGAGACATCAATGTAAATGTATTTTGAGTGTATTGAAACATTCATGCATGCATTAATATTTGTGAAGATGAAGAAGTCCTAGTAAAATGTTTCTGCTTTAGCCTTGGTCGCATTCAATGTATTTGATCTTTTGTTATCAAAAATGTCAATGTGTTTCAAAGTAATGAACAACCAAGATTCAATTATTTGAATATATTAATTAACAGAACTGCAACTTGTAAAATGTTAGTACGAATGTTGTTAATGTGCTTCAAAGACCACATGAATCAAGCACTCATAAATGAATAACTACCACAACCAATTTGAAAGAAACTGGTGTCATGGACTCATGGAGGCAGTAATGCATCTTCAGTTTTATTTCAGCAGTAGGAAGAGTCGTTTTTATGCTAAATACAGAGCAACATATCTTTTATATTTCAATTCAGAATGAATCCCAAAATCTGTATATTCATATCACCATTTTTAAAGTGCCATGACTGCAGCCTACCCCTTAATAAATAGTTGGCAGATGATTTCCCACTTCTCCATATTATCTTAACCTTGTATACCAATAACTAGCATGTACCACTAAGAATAAGATCAAAACCAAATAACATATATGCTCTTTATCAACATAAGAAATCCACAAACAAAAGGAAAGGAACCAGTTACAATTTTTAAAAAATGAGCATAAATCCATGGAGAGAAGTTATTAGGATAAAAGCTACCATTTTTTCATATATGATGAATACACATAGAGAATAACGTGTTACTTGAAGGGAAAAAAATGGAATAATATATAGCAGTGTTGATGTAGAGAGAACGGACTTTGAATATAAACTTATTCTGGACTCTCCTTTTATATATATATATATATATATATATATATATATATATATATATATATATATATATATTAGCCAACTATCCAATATATACAAATTATTACCACCATTAAGAATGGTTTTTGTGAGTAAAACGTTATTAAATAGCATTAATGAAGTGGATGGTCCACATGACAATTTGTAAATTTAAGGAAATATCTATCCAACTAACAATAGTCTTGCCATAAGAGAAGAGAAAGCACTACATATTAGGATTTTTTTGGTGATACAACATTTCCAAAATTAATAGATTTTGGAGATATTCTCGCTATTTAGTTACCCGTTCTGTGCATGAAGTAAATGGAAAGAGAAATTAAAGAGATAGGGATGTGGAGATATTTGTCATATATATATTTGATTGCCATATTTTATAAAAGGAATCAAATAGGGAAATAATTGATTGATGGAGAAAATGGAATATTATCAATCAATTACATGGCAAGGCAATTAATGAGAATATTATTATTCCATGAATTGATTTATTTACATAAATCAATTGCTTCATCCCTAAGTAACTTTTCTCTATATATAAAGAGAGGTATAGAGAATGTTAAGACATCAGATATGAGAGAACAATCTCTTGTTTATTTTTCTTCATTTCTTTACTCTGTAATCTCTTCAAATAGTAATAAATCTCTTCCCCATTAAAGTGGACGTACACTATCTCGCGATGGTGGAACCACTATAAATCTGTGTGTTCTCTCTTGTCTCTATATATTTTTTCTGTGATCTATAACTATCTGTTTGTTCTATCACGCCAAATTGCAAGATCCTACTTTTCTGCTGAGAGGGATTGATCACCCCTCCCCCTAACAACTGGTATCAGAGCTAGATTCGCAAAGAAGGTGTTTGGTAGAATGGCAGGAGGAGATGAAAATAGTACAAATAGTACTTTAGCGCCAGTAGTTGCTCCATACGTCAGAGGCTCCTATGTGGCTTCAGGATCACAGTTGACGATAGAGAAGTGGAATGGTGAAGGAGATTTTGAAAAATGGCAATGGATGATGAAAGCAGTTTTGAGGAGAAATCGCGTTCATCGAGTAGTATTTGATACAGAGACACTGCCTGCTGATATTTCATCAGTGGAATTAGAAGAGATGGAAGAATGGGCCTTTACTACTCTCCAGCTTGCTATGAGAAAGAATGTAATTTCTGAAATCAGTCAGGAAACCACAGCCAAAGGCATTTGGAAGAAGTTGGAGGACCTCTACATGAAGAAATCACTAACTAACCGTCTGATCCTATTGAAGACTTTTTTCACTTATAAAATGAAGGAAGGTTCTTCAATTAAAACACACCTAAGTGTGTTTGATGACCTGTGGATGAAGATGAAGTCTGTTGAGTTGAAAGTTGATGAAGAACAGAAAGCAATGATTCTGTTGTGTTCGCTTCCAGAACGATACACTGGTTTCGCTAACAGCCTTATCTATGGTAGAGATACATTGACATTAGATGATGTGAAGACAGGTTTGCTCAGTGAGGAGTTGAGAGATCAGATGAAAGAGTTTGGTGTTGGTGATAGTAGTGGAGGAAGTAATAGTAGTTCAGGTTTATTTGTTGAGAGAGGTAGAGCAGAGAAGAAAGTGAAGAATTACAGGGGGCGTTCCAATTCTAGGAAGCCTCATTGGCGGAGTAAGTCAAGAGATGGAAGGTGTCATCATTGTAAGAAACCAGGCCATTGGAAAAGAGACTGCCCAGATCTGGAGAAGAAGACTGAAGGTTCTTCATCTATTGCGATGGAGAAAGATGATAGCGATTTATTGACAGCGGTTGTATCAGATGTTGCAGACCACTGGGTATTAGATTCTGGAGTATCATTTCACATGACTCCTAATAAGGATTATTTTTCTTCCTTTGATGCTAAAGAAGTAAGTTCCATCCTTATGGGAAACGATGCTACATGTAAGTCTATGGGAGTTGGTTCAGTTCGCATTCGCATGTATGATGGGATTGTTCGCACACTTTTAGATGTTCGCTATGTTCCTGGTCTTCGAAAGTCATTGATATCATTAGGCCAATTGGCATCATTGGGATGCAAGATAACCATTGTCAAAGATGGTTTGAGAGTTTCTAGAGAGGCACTTATATTGATGAAGGGTGTTATGGTAAGAAATCTGTATTTGCTGATGGGTACCACTGTTCATGGAGAATTATGTGTTGGAGTTGATAGTTCTAAAAGTTTGGATGCTACCAAGCTTTGGCATATGAGACTAGGTCATACTTCGGAGAAGAACTTAGAGTTGCTTCGTAAGAAGAAAAAGATCAAGGGAGAAATCTTCAACAAGTTGAACTTTTGCAAGGAGTGTGTATTGGCAAAGCAAACCAGAGTTTCTTTTGGTGACGGTATGCATACTTCTAAGAGTGTACTTGATTATGTACATTCAGATGTTTGGGGGCCATACCCTACTGCTTCCATTGGTGGGGCTTATTATTTTGTTTCATTCATTGATGACTACTCGCGCAAGGTTTGGGTGTATGTAATGAAAGCTAAGTCGGAAGTATTTCAGAATTTCAAGGTTTGGTTAGCTCTTGTTGAAAACCAAATAGGAAAGAAATTGAAGATTCTTAGATCCGATAATGGTGGCGAATATGTCTCCAAAGAGTTCCTCGACTACTGCAGACAACGCGGTATTAGAAGACATTTTACTACACCTGGTGATCCGCAATCCAATGCGGTTGCTGAGAGGATGAATATGACTCTACTTGAGAAGGCCCGTTGCTTGATATTGACTGCGGGTATGTCTAAGGGTTTTTGGGCTGAAGCTGTTTCGACTGCAGCACATATTATTAATCGGATTCCGTGCTCAGCCATTGGTGGGAAGATTCCAGAGGAGTTATGGAGAGGTAAAAGCACTTTATTAAGTTATTTTCGTATATTTGGATGTCCAGTTTATGTTCACAATACAGGACAAGATAAGTTGGAGCCTAGGGCCTCCAAGTGTGTTTTTCTTGATTATACAGATGGAATAAAAGGATACAGAATTTGGAATCCAGTTACGAAGAAAGTTATACACTCTAGACATGTGACTTTTGACGAGTCAGCGATGTTTAAACCTTTGGAAGGTTTATCAGACGGTTCAGATTCAGTTGATGAGAAGGCCGAAAAGACCGAGATTCCCAACTTTCAAACCCGAAGTACAACTATTACTATTGGCAATAGTGATAGAACAGTTGATGATACATCACATGATAGTCCACAGATTTCCTCTAGTAGTGATGGAGATGGTCATGAAGCTAGAGAGGATTCAGCTCAAGATGGAGCTCAAGGTGGAGCTGAAGGAGAGTCAGGCGATATAGTCATTCGGGCTAGTCAGAGACCAAAGAGAGCTCCAATTAGATATGGAGATTGGGATTATGCAAATTTGAGCCTTGATGATCAGCTTGAGTATGCTTTACATGTTGTTCATGATGAACCATTAAGCCTTGAAGAAGCCATGAAGTCGAATGATAATTCGAAGTGGAATTGCGCTATGGAAGAGGAGATACAGTCTTTGCAGAAGAACAAGACTTGGGATTTGGTACCACTACCTCAAGGAAGCCGAGCCATAGGTTGCAAGTGGGTGTTCAAGCTGAAAGACGATGGTAGATACAAGGCAAGATTGGTAGCCAAAGGGTTTTCACAAAAAAAGGGGTTGGAGTATGATGAAATATTTGCTCCAGTTGTTAGACAAACTTCAATTCGAATCCTACTTGCGATAGTTGCTGCTCACGATTTGGAGTTAGAACAACTTGATGTGAAGACTGCTTTCTTGCATGGTGATTTGGAAGAAACCATTTACATGAAGCAGCCAGAAGGATTTATTGTAGATGGAAAATCAGATTGGGTATGCAGGTTGAAGAAATCTCTTTATGGTCTAAAACAGTCGCCTAGACAATGGTACAAAAGGTTTGATTCTTTTATGCTTTCACATGGTTTTAATCGTAGTACTAAAGATGCATGTGTTTATTTCAAGCATTTAAAGAATAGTAATTGGGTGTATTTGCTTTTGTACGTGGATGATATGTTGATTGCTTCTAAGGATAAAGCTGGAGTTGATGAGTTGAAGTTGAAATTAAAAGCGGAATTCGAAATGAAAGACCTTGGAGAAGCAAAGAAAATTTTGGGGATGGAAATCCAAAGAGATAGAAAGCTTGGACTTTTGAGACTTACTCAAAAGGAATATATTCAAAAGGTGCTTGCTCGGTTTAGCATGGATGGAGCAAAGGCTATCAGTACACCCATGCCTTTGCATATACAGCTCTCTAACAAAGGCTCTCCGATCTCAGAAAAGGATAAGGCCTACATGAAAAAGGTGCCTTATGCGAGTGTGGTAAGTAGCTTGATGTATGCTATGGTGTGCACTAGACCTGACATTGCTCAGGCTGTTGGATTAGTTAGTAGATATACAGCAAATCCAGGAAAATCGCATTGGGAGGCAGTGAAGTATATTTTTAGATATCTTAGAGGAACATCAGATTATGGTCTTGTCTTTGGCGGCAGAAATAAAGATTTCAACTTGATTGGATTTTGTGATTCAGACTATGCCGGAGATAGAGATAGAAGAAAGTCAACCTCAGGCTATGTGTTCACTCTTGGAGGAACGGCTATTAGTTGGAGAGCGAGGTTGCAGACTATAGTTGCTTTGTCTACTACAGAGGCAGAGTTGATAGCTGCAGTTGAGGCAGCTAAGGAGGCACTTTATTTGAAGAAGTTGTTGTGTGATTTGGGCTTTGTACAAGATAATTGTTTGGTGAATTGTGATAGTCAGAGTGTAATTCATTTAGCTGAAAATCTGGCTTTCAGCTCTAGAACAAAGCATATAGAGGTAAGAGAGTCTTTCCTTATCTCCATGAATGAAGAGAAGTTAGTTCGCCTTCAGAAGGTTCATACAAATGACAATGCAGCAGATATGTTTACGAAGGCCTTACCTGCTACTAAGTTCGAGCATTGCTCGAACTTGATTCACTTGATGAAGTGCTAGGTGCCACATGGTGGCACTATGGGGAAGAGAGTAACTTGGTTGAAGTTAAGAGAAGATGTGACATTCTTTTTGTATGAAGAGATATGATTTTATTTTTGGTTGCACAACGTCTGCCTTATTTTTTTTGAGTGTTTCCAACACTTTGTTGGTGGGCGGTGGCCTTGCCGGAGTTCATTAACAAAGTGCAATGAGAGGTGGCTTTTGCAGGAACTCATTGGGATGCATTCATTTTGGAGTATCTTGGTTTGGAAGAGATATTGTATCAAGGTGGAGATTATTAGGATTTTTTTGGTGATACAACATTTCCAAAATTAATAGATTTTGGAGATATTCTCGGTATTTAGTTACCCGTTCTGTGCATGAAGTAAATGGAAAGAGAAATTAAAGAGATAGGGATGTGGAGATATTTGTCATATATATATTTGATTGCCATATTTTATAAAAGGAATCAAATAGGGAAATAATTGATTGATGGAGAAAATGGAATATTATCAATCAATTACATGGCAAGGCAATTAATGAGAATATTATTATTCCATGAATTGATTTATTTACATAAATCAATTGCTTCATCCCTAAGTAACTTTTCTCTATATATAAAGAGAGGTATAGAGAATGTTAAGACATCAGATATGAGAGAACAATCTCTTGTTTATTTTTCTTCATTTCTTTACTCTGTAATCTCTTCAAATAGTAATAAATCTCTTCCCCATTAAAGTGGACGTACACTATCTCGCGATGGTGGAACCACTATAAATCTGTGTGTTCTCTCTTGTCTCTATATATTTTTTCTGTGATCTATAACTATCTGTTTGTTCTATCACGCCAAATTGCAAGATCCTACTTTTCTGCTGAGAGGGATTGATCACCCCTCCCCCTAACACTACACCATAAACGATAATTAGAAACGGCTAAAAGCCGTATCTAATTAACTTAGACACGGCTATAAGCCGTATCAAAATATGGCGTCGTTAACTGTTAGATACGGCTTTAAGCCGTATCTAATGGTTAAATTAGATACTGCTCATAGCCGTATCTAAGTGGTCAATAAGATACGACGTAAAGCCGTAGCTAATTGACATCATAGATACGTTGCCTTGTTCATTAGATACGGCTTTTAGCCGTGCCTAAGTTGACAATTAATCTGCACCCATTTTTCAACTAGATACTGCACATGTACAATCAATTTATATAATCACACACATACGGTAATAGTTCGTATCTAATACCCAATGCAATGATGCATATTATACAGTACATTACAGAAATACATTCAATTACAATGCAATGATGCATATTATACAATAAATTACTGAAATACATTCAGTTACATTCTAAAACAGAAATACATTCAGTTACAATACATATTATCACTACCAATCCACCCTTACATATTTGGTTACTTAGGTTCCCACACAGTCACTCATTTCATAGTTACTTCATTTATAAATAGTTCATAGTTATTACATTACATTAATACAACATGTCAAGTGTCAACAACTACACATTCAGCTTCACTGCTTCAATCTTCAGTCTCCACTTTCTATTCTCCAAGTCTATCCATACAAAAATAATTGTTTGTATTAGCAAGCATGTACTGCAACTGAATATGAATACAACATATTGATGAACATGAATACTGATATGAAGTTGAAACTGAGTCTCGACGACGTTTTTAACCGAGTCTTAGAGTCAGTAAACTGAGTCTTAGACTCAGTTTTAACTGAGTCATAGCGACCCAGTTTTAACTTCTTGGCTCAGTTTTAGACCGAGTCTTAGACTCAGTAAACTGAGTCTTAGACTCAGTTATAACCGAGTCATGGCGGTTCAGTTATAGACTGAGTCTAGACTCGGTTATAGACATGTGTATTGAGATGAAAAATGAAATTATATATGTGTGCATTTGTGTGAAGCAAATATGTGTGAAGCATACATGCAACTGCAATGTGGAAGATCGAATAGCAACAAGAAGTACACCAAGCATGAATATGCAATAACAAGCCAGGACCAGTATATACCTCACATGTACACAGTTAGCAAATCATTGCAGTGACTCAAAGCTTCAAAATGACTCACAAGAACAATCATCAATCTCCAAACATTGTTCATATCAAGACCATATAGAAGGAGTTTACAGGCAAGGGAAAACCACAGTGCAAGTTGCAAGAATGAAATCTCACATTCACACATATATGCGTACATATATATGTGCATGTATATATATGTGATAATGCAGACTTAACAGAGCATGTGCAACTCAAGTTAGTTAAACTAGATTATCAAATCTGGTGTCTAGTTTCAAAGTGATCAACAGAAAATGAAAATGGCCAAACTTTCAAAACTGATAGAAACAGTGAAAAGATACCCAAACAACAACATCTCAAGCCAAAACAGCATGGTACAACTACAAGTAAAATTCAAGGCAAGAAGATAACTCAATCTATATAACAAGTCATACCACAAAAAACAACAAGACTGAACTATTCTCAAAATAATGAATTTGGTCACAGTCCTATATCAAGCATTTCGAAAACAGATATGTTTTAAATCTAGCCACAGTGAATCTAAAGAACAAGCTCTTCAAACAACTTCAAAACAGAAAGGAATGAAGCATTACAAACGTGTTTTTTCCCTTATCACATTTAAGGAAATTAAATGTGACATGTCATGTATATAGTGGAAGAGGTTTCAAAAAACAATACATAGTAAAATATTAACATAAACAGAAAATATACCTGCTCCAACGTCTAAAGATATTGAATAAGACCCTTCGGATGGCACACATACCCACCCACTCCAACTTCAGCAAAGGTCTCTGCAAATTGATGATTTATTTTGCTAGTTCTCTCATCTGATAGCAGTATGTTGTCCAACACCACTTTTTCATGTGTGGGTGGTACAGATTTCCCATGGATTTTGGACGATGTAGAATCTCGGCATACAGTACCTGATGCAATAAAGATGTCTAGATCTATCCAACAAAATATCTTCTCGAAAGCAACTAAAAATAGAAAGCTTGTAATAAATACCTATTGTTATTATGTCTAAATCAGAGTTGAGGATTTCCCATCTTTGATTGTTCGCTACATCGGTCGAATTCAGGAACTGAGAAGCAACAAATTCAGGAGCATTTAATTGTGTGGCGCATCCTCCATCAAAAGAATTGCCCGGTGCGCGAATTCCATGTTCGATATTTCCCACCATGTTGATCAGAACCTCCAATTACCTAGACATACTTCCACTGTACCCTTGAAACTTCCCACCCTCATTTTCAACTCATCATGGTCTCCACGAACATGTTTGAGTCGTTTTTGTGCAATGACACAAGCCTTAACTTTAGTCTTTGGTACAACGGTCCCAACACCGTGGCTCCTACCCCTTGCATCCTTACCAAGCACTTGTGATAAGATGTCTTCATCCACTATCAATTTTTCTTCATCACTGGCAGTGATCTTTTCCTTTGCTTTCGCAATTTGATCCTGAAATATTTATAAAATAACAGCAATTAGTATTTGTTTAATCCATATATCAAATTACTGAAAGTTAATTGATTACTAATATATGCATATTAGTATTTTTCCAACTCCTTGTTATCTGAATGCATACTAAATTCTAAAAAAGTGCAGAAAACTGACAAAATGATAAATTATATTTATCTTTAGCAAAGCAATGTTAGGCATAGTGGAGATAGTTCAAACTTACAATCTTGGTTCCTAAGTTCATAATAACTTCATAATCAATCCTAAGTACATAGTGGAGATTGTAGTTTGTAGATTAGTGTACACAAAAAAATGTTTAATGGAAAGAATATGCAAGTTAGTATTTGTTTAACTTACGAAATACGAAGAAGTGGCATCTGATATGCTACCATCTTTTTTCGTGTGTGTCTTCTTCCATACTTGACGACGATTGATATTTGTTGATGGACTAGCGGCGATCTGCAATATATAAAATATGTTAGTTGTGATTTTTACCATTTTTGAAAGAAAATGAACATAAATTGTCATTTCTTTTTCTACTTTAGCGTGACTTTTGCGTCCTGCATGGTGAGCATAACTGAGCAATGATCTGTTCTTTTTGCCTGACTCTCTTCTTCCGCTCGCTTCAAGCGTTGCTTCATTTTTTAAGAACTCTTCCCAATTTCTTGAGCAATTGTAGGTGGACAATTTTTCATCCGTTCTTCGTCATTGTTGAAAGTGTCATAATAAGTTGTTCTTAAGTGTTGCTTGTGTCTCCTAAAAGCCTTCGACATTCTCTTTAAAAACAATACTTTTGAAAGCGGACCGAGCTTATAAATTTTCTGCAAAAAGACAAAACACGAAAAACCAATTCGAGATATCAAATCCTGAAGCAACTCGATGCACAACAAGCTATAACAAGGCAGCTTCATACATATATACATATGTATACACATATGTATATGTGTATATAGTGCAGCAGTAACAATGCATGCTCATATAAATTTTTACATATTTTTCGATGCAGGAAAGGTGAGCCAACCAAACTGCTAAAAACTTTCAGGCATAGTGTTTTTTTTAAAAAAGCACTATGCCTGAAAGTTTTCAGGCATAGTGTTTTTGCATGACCTTTATGAAATCCATTTTAACCATTTATGAATGTCGAAAAACAAAGAAAAGAATGCAGCAGACTTGTAATTTGAATTTTTCAGTGTAAATATCATGAGATTGCTAATTAAATCTATTCCATGCGACAGATATCGAAACATAGTGCGATAGATGTCCAATATACTTACCACAAATTCGTTCCAAACGGTGTCCTTGTATATTCCAGGTACTTTGTCCCAACTTATATATGACATAGACACATGAGCTCTTACTAATTTACCAAGCATAATAGCGATTTTTCTAGCGTTATCTAAGACCAGAATACCAAGTAAGTTTTGATCCACTTTCTTGATTTTTAAACATGATGAATGAGAAGATGTTGGATTTTCTGACATGGTTTCGTGCAAAATATAATATTACTTTGCATGGATATAATATTATTTTGTATGAATATAAATTTGTATTTTATTTTTATTACAACGACTCCTGTATTTAATTATTAATAGTGTCTCGTACATCGTCTGTAACTGGATATTACAAGGAACAAGGATGTGACCATAAGCATATTCAACTAAGTCTACAACTACAGTGCAAATAAAAAGTCTAGAACTCCACTATGAATTGAAATCAAAATGTAAAAATACAAATGAAACAGGTGTGACTGGATAAATTAATGTACAAAGTACAAATAGCTCTTTCCAATCCACTTGTACAATAACTGAAATGTATAAATAAAAATTAAACAGAACAAGTTATTCACCCAAGATGACTTAATTAGATTAAAAATTATTTGCAAAACTTTTCTAAAGTACAACAATTATCCATAAATATATATAAACATTCCAAATACTTTTTATTTAAAAAGTTATAGTAAGATATAACCAGTTCATCAATATTGCATAACTTGTCTTATAGCTTTAAGTATATTTTCTTTCTTAATTGGCTTTGCCAAGTGAAGATCCATTCCTGCTAAAGTAGCCTTGTCGATTTGATTGTGTTGTTTATGTCCAGTAAGAGCAAATGTGACGCCCCACCTCTATACCCGCGATAGCCAAGAACACTACGGTGTAGTGCTGTCGACTAGCACGGAGAATAAGGCTTTTAAGGAGCGACCATCCGTGTAATTGCTTTGTGCGAGCACCGATATGTCAGATAGTAAAAACATGAATTTTATTTCAGGAGGAAACCCGACATGCCGATGCAAACTCAAAGCTACTACACAGTGGCTATAATAGTCTAGGACAAAAATATAAAATAATAACACAGATAATATAAATGCGGAACACAGATGAAACAGAAAGTCTCATATATATATATATATATAATAACTGATGTCAGTTACAATACATTACGGTACATATGATACAACTACAACAGTCGACTCAGGAAGTTATATATACAAGTACATTAACGACTAATATACATGAATACATATCAACCTATACTATGGCACGACAACTCCAAAAGATATGAAAAGTCTTCATAGCTCAATCAGCATCCCAAAGCCGAATGTCTACAACCTGAAAATACTCGGTCTGACCCGAGTATTAAATTCAAAAGAAAATAATACTCGGGTCAGTCTAATTCAAACTC
Organism: Allium cepa; assembly: GCA_030765085.1. Classification (NCBI taxonomy): domain Eukaryota; kingdom Viridiplantae; phylum Streptophyta; class Magnoliopsida; order Asparagales; family Amaryllidaceae; genus Allium; species Allium cepa. The sequence continues at coordinate 418,645,163 of CM060939.1, forward strand.
AGTTATTAGTGCACAGAAGCAATAATAATTAAATAATGAATAGACGACAGTCACAGTAAATCTAGGCAACGTCAATTAAAACGTCAACTCGAGTAGGGCTGCAGTATACGCACGCGTGTACTGCCTCGCCTCTACAACATATGAAATACGAAATAGATTCATAAATCAAAAGCAAAAGAAATAATAAGAAAAACCAATACCGTGTGGCTGCAGTTCACGCTTGCGTGCACTGCCTTGCCACTACAGTGATGATGTACCCAATGAATACCGTGTGGCTGCAGTTCACGCCTGCGTGCACTGCCTTGCCACTACGGTGATATGTACACAATGAAAGCTAGAAGGATGCAGGCACAAAAATTATAAGCGCGGATGATACAAGCAGCGAAATAGTGAATGGTGATCCACAAAGTATAGAGGAACCAGCACACATGAACTCAACGAACAAGACCAGGGCAGTATACTTTCAAATGCATCGAGGAAAAGATTCCAACATTTGTTTTCATCAAACAACCAGTGAGAAAGAAAATGGTTCAGGCAAAAAGTGGTACACATAGACCATATATAACACATATATATATGTAGTGAAAACCAGAGATTTAGGCATGTGCATCAGACCTGAAAACAAGTGAAACAAGTCCAACTATCACATGAAACAAGACCGCAAGTGCAAAGCACAAATGTAATCAGAACACTTGAAACTTAGTCACAACCAAACATGAGTGAAGATTGCAATATGTTCATAAACCCAGTAAAACAGTGCAAGTATCATAAACAAAGTCAAAGTCAACTAGGCCTAACAACATGTAACAGCGGTTACAAATGACTCTGGCCATTGCACAGAAGCATCTACAACTACAGATGCAATTATAATGCAACAGGGGACAAGATCAAGAAAGCAAGCATTGATGGTATGTAAATATAAGCTGAATGACTTAAGTGAAATTGAGAATATCACATTTTAACGTACAGTGAAAAGTTCAATATCATTGCACATAATAGATACATATGTACTCAAGTGGACGGCAAACCTAAAGAGGTCGAAAATGTTGCAACTTGATGAAATCAAGCCCTGACAAAATCAAATGAATGCAAACTGCCGTACAAATACTCAACACTTCATAAAACACGTAAGCAAACTATCTCAAATGGTCATGATAGCTGCCATAAATGATCAAACGTGGTGTGAACTCAAAACTGCATGTAATCAATATGAAATGGTCCCAAAGACACAAGTGAACAACATGAAGTCTGTGTGCCTCAAAGGTCAGAGGCCATGAAAAATGCAGACGGCACCTAATTAAGTTCACACGAACTCAATGCATCAGTGAAACATGTTCAAGAATGGTGGCAACAAGTTCGAACTAAGTCCAAGCAATGTTCGACAAGGTCGAGTACTGATATCAATGATGCAACATTATTAATATGTATCAATATGCTCACGGGGAGTCAATAACAACTGGAGTGAATACAAGTAAATGCAAATACAATAGGGGCAGGGGGACTGCAACCAAAATCACAGTGAAACAACAACAAAAACAATGCTTCAGTGATCAGAGAACTATGAAACTGTGTGACTAACAGTCACATATATATACATACACTAAAGCATATATATATATGGAGCAATGCCACAGTATGCTACATAGAAAAAATAATAATTGAAGCAGCAGGTTCAAAACGAGACAGTGCCCAAATTCATTTAATCCCAAAGCAACAAAGTAACCAACGTCGAAGTCAGGTGAATATATGAACCAACGAACACGACAAGGCACAGAAAATTCCAACAAATTTAAGCTACCGGAATTAATGAGCAACAGGAAGCCAGAAGTTCACACAACAAAACAAGTCGACAAACCACGACCGAAGTCAGGTACCAAAATTCAAGGCCGAAACACAAAAAAATCACCTATTTGAGAATTCGAATTAGATGTGAGTATAAATTACTCACCTTGTTCGAAGAATTGAAGGAGCAGCCGATTGTCGACGCAAGCAACGGTGAACTCGATCGAAGGAGCAGCAGCCGAAAACCCAATTTGGATCGCAAAGAGCTGAAGCCCTGGTTTTTGAGGGGTGGACGAAAACGAAAAGGAGCGGCCGCCATTGTTTTCTCTTCGTTCGTTTGTTTCAATTTTTAGGGTTGCTGACCAAAAATGAAAAAAGGGGGAAGGACGGGTTGAATAGCTAAGGAGATATCACGGCCCAAATAAAACATGGGTTACTATAATATTTTTAAAGCCCTTTAATTTTACTAAAAATTGGTAAAAGAATTTTAATTAAATATTTTAAAACTTCAATTGGTAAGTAGCGACAATATTTATCGTTTAATATCGATAATAAATCAACGTGAAATACCGGGTTGTTACAGACTCCCCTCCTTAAAGAAATTGCGTCCTCGCAATCATAAGGAATAATGGACAAAAGGTAACAACCATAAAAGCCTATCATCATAAGAATGACGAAATTTGAAAATAAGAAGTTCACCATGTAGAGCATGAAAGAAAAAGCCTGAACGTGTTTGCTCAAAGTCTAATTTGGTGAAACTTCAATTTCTTCAATAATACCGGACTCAAGAATAAAATCGAAATTCCTAAGGCATTTTCGTAGAAGGAAGACGCGTGAAAGCGTCATAATTAACAGAAAATAGAGCCGGTATAAGAGGCGACAAGCCATGGAACCAATACGTACAGTGATAGGAAATGGCCCAATATAACGAGGCACTAACTTTCCCGACCGACTGAAACGTGAAACACCTTTCATAGGTGAATCACGAATAATTTGGAACAACAGCGTAGTACAATAACTGTACGCCCAATGAACTGATAACCATAAAAGAACATCAGACGCTATTCCATAAAGGAGATGAGACGAAGCTCGATATAACGAAATATATCAAAACGTCCGATGAACTTGGAAAAAGGATGATTCCATTCGGATATCATCAAAGAAACAACCACTTGTTGTCTACGACTGAGTGCAATTGGCAACACGATTTCCCTTCCTGGGAGAATACAAAGAACATCAAGATCACAAGATGCGAGGAACTTGAGTCAACGTGGTTGACGTAAATTAAGTTCTTTATAAGAAAATAAATATTCCCAAGATTCATGATCAGGGTAGAGAACAAGTTTCTCACCCAAAAATAAGGATGCCAAAGTTTTAAAAGCGAAATCAATAGCCAAGAGCACTAGATCATGCGTGGCATATCTAGTCTCAATAGGCATAAATGATTTAGAAGCACAAGAAATAGCATGTTTTCTCTAGCAAGAGAACGACATCCAAACCAATACGATTAGCATTGGTACACAAGATAAGGTCTTGATTCCACTCGGGAATCGCAAGAATAGAAGTATCGGAAAAGAGTTGTTTTAAATAATATTCTTTCCCGAAAAGCTAAAACTTTCAAATTTACAATTTACTTTATGTATTTATCTTTTTATAAAAATTTACATTTTAAAATTCAATTTACTGTGTCTGATTGTCTCATCAAAGCGTCTAGGAGATTCCTATCGATAACGTTGATCAAGCGCATCGACCAGAATTCTTAAAGCACTTAATGGGCAATACAATCACAAAATCATCTTTTAATTTCATAAAAGAAATTCACAATTTCCAATCTCAAACGGACAAGTCCGGAATTAAACGAATCAGTAAAAGAAAGGGGTCATAGTCCTCGATTTTGCTGAAACGTTTAAATCGCTTCCTCATTCTTTTGAAAGCGTAAACTATAAAAATTTTGAAAACAATTTTTTATTTTGAAACAATTTTTAAAACACGTGATTAAAACAGCGACATCAGTAGCAATTGGCATCAAAATATAATACCAACGAATTTTCATTCATCAAAAACGTCACAAGAATCTTCTCAAAGATAGAAAGGGGTATCATACCCTAAACTTGTATTCATAACAAGTCAATGACACAAGAATTCACCAATGCACAAAAATTGATAAAACTTATCAATAGAAATCACGAAAATTAGTGAAGCACAAATTCCAGAAGTCTAGACAAGAAATCCAGAAATCACAAGATGAGAGTACGAAAACTCAAACGGGAGTATGAAAACTCGAACGGGAGTATGAAAACTCAAATGAGAGTATGGAAACTCAAATGGGAGTATGGAAACTCAAATGAGAGTATGGAAACTCAAATGGGAGTATGGAAACTCAAACGGGAGTATGAAAACTCGAACGGGAGTATGAAAACTCACCTACACGCGAGCATGAAATCTCATCAGCACATGTAACGCAAAGCGAGAACGGGAGCATGAAAACTCACCTACACGCGAGCATGAAAACTCATCAGCACGTGTAACGCAAAGCGAGAACGGGAGCATGAAAACTCACCTACATGCGAGCATGAAAACTCATCAACACATGCAATGCAAAGCGAGAACGGGAGCACGGAATCTCACCTACACGTGAGCATGAAAATCATCAACACGGGCAACGCAAAGCGAGAACGGGAGCACGGAATCTCACCTACCCGCGAGCATGAAAACTCATCAACACGTGTAACGCAAAACGAGAACGGGAGCACGGAATCTCACCTACATGTGAGCATGAAAATCATCAACACGTGCAACGCATAACGAGACGCTATCTCATGGTTGCAAGCCATTAATTTTGACACACGAATGGTCCGAAGACCGTGGGGCGCTACCCCACATGTGTGAGTCGGAATCACACAGATGGTGTCTAGACAATCCTCAAAGCCCAAGAGATATGCGTGAGACGAAATCACACCGATGAGGCCTAGTCTAACAGAAAAGGTATGCGTGAACGAAATCACACAAATGGTGTCTAGACAATCCTCAAAGCCCAAGAGATATGTGTGAGACGAAATCACACCGATGAGGCCTAAGCTATCCACGCCGACAAAGAGATGTGTGTGAGTCAAAATCACACCGACGAGGCCTAAGCTATCCACGCCGACAAAGAGATGTGTGTGAGTCAAAATCACACCGACGAGGCCTAAGCTATCCACGCCGACAAAGAGATATGTGTGAGTCAAAATCACACCGACGAGGCCTAAGCTATCCACGCCGACAAAGAGATATGTGTGAGTCAAAATCACACCGACGAGGCCTAAGCTATCCACGCCGACAAAGAGATATGTGTGAGTCAAAATCACACCGACGAGGCCTAAGCTATCCACGCCGACAAAGAGATATGTGTGAGTCAAAATCACACCGACGAGGCCTAAGCTATCCACGCCGACAAAGAGATGTGTGTGAGTCAAAATCACACCGACGAGGCCTAAGCTATCCACGCCGACAAAGAGATGTGTGTGAGTCAAAATCACACCGACGAGGCCTAAGCTATCCACGCCGACAAAGAGATATGTGTGAGTCAAAATCACACCGACGAGGCCTAAGCTATCCACGCCGACAAAGAGATATGTGTGAGTCAAAATCACACCGACGAGGCCTAAGCTATCCACGCCGACAAAGAGATATGTGTGAGTCAAAATCACACCGACGAGGCCTAAGCTATCCACGCCGACAAAGAGATATGTGCGAAACGAAATCACACAAATGGTGTCTAGGCTAACCGAAAAGGTATGTGTGAACGAAATCACACAAATGGTGTCTAGCCTAACCAAAAGCGACATCGCACAATTGCTAGTCTAAATCATAAGAATGATCGTCATGATCAACGAGAAGTGTCAATTACACTAAGTTGGTGAATATAAAAGTTTAGCTTCATGTCCCATAGCCACTAGCTTAACTTAAATATTTACGAACAAACTGTAAATCTTCACTAATGAAATTGTCACAAGAGGTTCAATCGAACAAGTCCAAAAATTAACCGACGAAGTAAACGCAAGCGTTTCATACCACTTGTTTTACTAAGTCGTTTAATTAAATTTCTCATACGAGTGAAATAAAGGTTTGTATATATTTGTAGATTGGAAAACGGTTTGAGAAAATGAGTTTTGTAATTAAAAATAGAACTAAAATTGTTTGGAAGAAAGAGTTTCGATATTTACTACTAGTATTAAAACCTTTATATTTTTAAAGTGACAAATAACAAAAATGATTGTAGAAACAATCAATCACAAGAATTCACGTTCGAAGACGTGAATAGAATCGAATGAAATCGATTAAAATTTGGAAACCAAATCAATTCACAAGAATTCACATACAAAGATGTGAATAGAATCCGAAGGAATCAACATTGAATCCTTCAAAAAGTATGTTCACAAAAATTCCGAAGAAAATATCACCAAAGTTGCTAATAAATGATAGCAACAAATCGGGAAAATAATCAAGAATTGATTAAATTTAGAAATCAAATCAATTCACTAAAATTCACATTCGAAGACGTGAATAAAATCCAAAGAATTCGATTCCAAATCCGTCAAAGTTGGAATACCCAAAAATTCCAGAAATAGAAGTTATCAAGGTCGACAAAAGTGATAACAACTAATCAGAAAAGAAGAATCGATCAACAATTGAAAAAAAACGAAGCAACACGAGCATTAATGCCTGAATGACTTTAACAAAAGTAAAAGTCAAGTCAATGTCGATATCGACAAGGCAAAGTCAAAGGCAATTTCTTTTATACCAAAGAAATTTTAAAACTATCAGAGAGAGGCACCTGAAAGCCAACGAATCATGGATAAACAGACAGAATCGACAAATTGAAACTCAATTTGTCTCAAAGATTGATGCCCAAAACCCAATTGTATGAATTCTGCTTTAAGTACACGAATCAGAGATGAGGATGCATAAATATACAGCAGTTCGAATAAACAATGCGGGTTCAAATTGAAGTGGGTACGAGTTGCAGCAATATACAACTTAGTAGAGCGTATTCACAATGATGCTTAGATAAAGATGTGAGATAAAACATCGACGAATAGTTGTAACACATGTTCCATCTAGTTATGTTTTATATTTGTTCTAAACCCCAAGCTCTGATACCAAGCTGTGACGCCCCACCTCTATACCCACGATAGCCAAGAACACTACGGTGTAGTGCTGTCGACTAGCATGGAGAATAAGGCTTTTAAGGAGCGACCATCCGTGTAATTGCTTTGTGCGAGCACCGATATGTCAGATAGTAAAAACATGAATTTTATTTCAGGAGGAAACCCGACATGCCGATGCAAACTCAAAGCTACTACACAGTGGCTATAATAGTCTAGGACAAAAATATAAAATAATAACACAGATAATATAAATGCGGAACACAGATGAAACAGAAAGTCTCATATATATATATATATAATAACTGATGTCAGTTACAATACATTTGATACGGTACATATGATACAACTACAACAGTCGACTCAGGAAGTTATATATACAAGTACATTAACGACTAATATACATGAATACATATCAACCTATACTATGGCACGACAACTCCAAAAGATATGAAAAGTCTTCATAGCTCAATCAGCATCCCAAAGCCGAATGTCTACAACCTGAAAATACTCGGTCTGACCCGAGTATTAAATTCAAAAGAAAATAATACTCGGGTCAGTCTAATTCAAACTCAGTTATTAGTGCACAGAAGCAATAATAATTAAATAATGAATAGACGACAGTCACAGTAAATCTAGGCAACGTCAATTAAAACGTCAACTCGAGTAGGGCTGCAGTATACGCACGCGTGTACTGCCTCGCCTCTACAACATATGAAATACGAAATAGATTCATAAATCAAAAGCAAAAAAAATAATAAGAAAAACCAATACCGTGTGGCTGCAGTTCACGCTTGCGTGCACTGCCTTGCCACTACAGTGATGATGTACCCAATGAATACCGTGTGGCTGCAGTTCACGCCTGCGTGCACTGCCTTGCCACTACGGTGATATGTACACAATGAAAGCTAGAAGGTTGCAGGCACAAAAATTATAAGCGCGGATGATACAAGCAGCGAAATAGTGAATGGTGATCCACAAAGTATAGAGGAACCAGCACACATGAACTCAACGAACAAGACCAGGGCAGTATACTTTCAAATGCATCGAGGAAAAGATTCCAACATTTGTTTTCATCAAACAACCAGTGAGAAAGAAAATGGTTCAGGCAAAAAGTGGTACACATAGACCATATATAACACATATATATATGTAGTGAAAACCAGAGATTTAGGCATGTGCATCAGACCTGAAAACAAGTGAAACAAGTCCAACTATCACATGAAACAAGACCGCAAGTGCAAAGCACAAATGTAATCAGAACACTTGAAACTTAGTCACAACCAAACATGAGTGAAGACTGCAATATGTTCATAAACCCAGTAAAACAGTGCAAGTATCATAAACAAAGTCAAAGTCAACTAGGCCTAACAACATGTAACAGCGGTTACAAATGACTCTGGCCATTGCACAGAAGCATCTACAACTACAGATGCAATTATAATGCAACAGGGGACAAGATCAAGAAAGCAAGCATTGATGGTATGTAAATATAAGCTGAATGACTTAAGTGAAATTGAGAATATCACATTTTAACGTACAGTGAAAAGTTCAATATCATTGCACATAATAGATACATATGTACTCAAGTGGACGGCAAACCTAAAGAGGTCGAAAATGTTGCAACTTGATGAAATCAAGCCCTGACAAAATCAAATGAATGCAAACTGCCTTACAAATACTCAACACTTCATAAAACATGTAAGCAAACTATCTCAAATGGTCATGATAGCTGCCATAAATGATCAAACGTGGTGTGAACTCTAAACTGCATGTAATCAATATGAAATGGTCCCAAAGACACAAGTGAACAACATGAAGTCTGTGTGCCTCAAAGGTCAGAGGCCATGAAAAATGCAGACGGCACCTAATTAAGTTCACACGAACTCAATGCATCAGTGAAACATGTTCAAGAATGGTGGCAACAAGTTCGAACTAAGTCCAAGCAATGTTCGACAAGGTCGAGTACTGATATCAATGATGCAACATTATTAATATGTATCAATATGCTCACGGGGAGTCAATAACAACTGGAGTGAATACAAGTAAATGCAAATACAATAGGGGCAGGGGGACTGCAACCAAAATCACAGTGAAACAACAACAAAAACAATGCTTCAGTGATCAGAGAACTATGAAACTGTGTGACTAACAGTCACATATATATACATACACTAAAGCATATATATATATATGGAGCAATGCCACAGTATGCTACATAGAAAAAATAATAATTGAAGTAGCAGGTTCAAAACGAGACAGTGCCCAAATTCATTTAATCCCAAAGCAACAAAGTAACCAACGTCGAAGTCAGGTGAATATATGAACCAACGAACACGACAAGGCACAGAAAATTCCAACAAATTTAAGCTACCGGAATTAATGAGCAACAGGAAGCCAGAAGTTCACACAACAAAACAAGTCGACAAACCACGACCGAAGTCAGGTACCAAAATTCAAGGCCGAAACACAAAAAAATCACCTATTTGAGAATTCGAATTAGATGTGAGTATAAATTACTCACCTTGTTCGAAGAATTGAAGGAGCAGCCGATTGTCGACGCAAGCAACGGTGAACTCGATCGAAGGAGCAGCAGCCGAAAACCCAATTTGGATCGCAAAGAGCTGAAGCCCTGGTTTTTGAGGGGTGGACGAAAACGAAAAGGAGCGGCCGCCATTGTTTTCTCTTCGTTCGTTTGTTTCAATTTTTAGGGTTGCTGACCAAAAATGAAAAAAGAGGGAAGGACGGGTTGAATAGCTAAGGAGATATCACGGCCCAAATAAAACATGGGTTACTATAATATTTTTAAAGCCCTTTAATTTTACTAAAAATTGGTAAAAGAATTTTAATTAAATATTTTAAAACTTCAATTGGTAAGTAGCGACAATATTTATCGTTTAATATCGATAATAAATCAACGTGAAATACCGGGTTGTTACAGAAAAAATAGGAATATGAAATCCATATTTCTTTTCCTCTTCATGTGCACTTTTGGTTATTTCAAATCCATTCATTACTCGCATTTGATCAAAACAATAGAATTAAAAAAATCAAAACCTTCTATATTTATATTTATATTATATATTTATTTAAGAGGAAAAAACCGCTGCTATAGTTGTTTCATTACCTCACAGTTCATAAGAACAATATCATAAAGCAAACTTTTGTTCTTCCCTACTTCAGTATAATGACAAGATGAGACTTGCAGTGCATTCTTAATCATATTTAGAGCCTTCAAATCATTTTATGTAACTTCTACTACTGCCCCAAGTTTTGATGGCATCCTAATAACAATAACTCTCATCACCATTACGTCTTCTACTAGTAAAGTCTCAACCCATTAAATTGCTTTTGTGCTTCAGTGTTCACTTCCACATCACTACTTTCCAGTTTTGATTTTGGTTCACTAGGTATGTGTTTCTATTGAAGAAGTTGGCAATTTAAAATACATTGTTTTGCCAAGTCTAATTACCATTTTCCAAACTAAAAAATAGTTTTTTTCAATAGCGGGAAGAATTCCAAGCTAAATAGCAAATAAAATGATAAAATACCTTTAGAACACATACCTGAGGAGGGGAAAAAATCTTCAACAGCCCACTATTCTCCAAAAATCTAGATAATGAGAAAAATAATCAACATTAGGAAAATATTCGTCGCATACGCCTTATGTTCATAGTACAAAGACTGTAAAAAGAACAGATTTCTAAAGAAGGCCATGTATATAATGTCGATCATATATGCCATAGGAAATCAGATTTTCGTTTTTAAATAATATAATGTCAATCATAAAGAAGGCCATGTACAAAAGCAAAATAAATAATTAAATGAATAAAACTTTGCAAATTAGAACGATGACATTATGAATGTAAAACATATTAACATCATGGTATTATCCAACTAAAGTAGATCAAGCTTGTCGTTTTTTTAGTTGCATGCATTATCAGTAACTCAGTATCATGCCATATAGACATATGGCTTAGATGGAGGTCCATATAACATTATAGGTTAATAAGAATAAGATAAGAATAATTGAATAAGTTTTAACATTATAGGTTAATAAGAATAAGATATGAATAATTGAATAAGTTTCAAAATAGATTATAATGTAACAATTAAACCAGCAATACAATAACATTATGGTTATGTCAGTCTCCTCGAGAATAAAATAGTGAGGTCTCCAAACATATAGGTTTGACATGCTAGACAAATAAGTTCAGTAAAAATACGTCAATTTACACAATCATAAAAACACAATGAACAATATGTCAATTTACCTATTTTCCCACGTAAATTAGGAACAATGAGAAGACAAAAGTGATTAAAAATATAGAAGTCGTGCAATTAAAAACACACACACACAATCGTGCAATTAAAAATATACAGACACACAATCATGTGATGTACGAATACTAATAAGTTAACATATGGATTTGGTAAGGTCTTCTAATTTTTCATTGTCTTCAAAAGCTGATTGATAGACGGTAGGGAACTCAATGTCATCCACATTTACAGTCAACCGTTTTGGTGTATGCAAAACCACAGACCATCCGTTATTTTTTAAATCTTTTGAGTAGAGCACTTGACTCGCTTCTGATGCAAGAATAAATGGCTCATCATTCAAGTTATTTTTGTTCTTCAATTTCCCTAAATTTACCGTGATCAGGTTTGAAATGGGATCTACTTTCCAACCATTGACCTTATCCTCGACCTTTACCCAATCACAATAAAAAACTATTTGTTTGAAGTCAGTGTAATCCAACTCAAGTATCTGTTGCATGACTCCGTAATACGTTGTTTCTGCTTCCTTATAATTTTTATCCTTACCACTCGCTCTAAATTTTGTAATTGCTCCCATGCATACACCGCTATTTCGTGTTACCATAAGGTCTTCGTACTTTTTAATGGAAAATGAAAATCCATTCACTTGGTACTTCATATAGCTACGCACCATGAACTTCAGCCCGTGCACTAGCCGCCATCAGAGTTGGATCAACATCGATGGTCTTTAACAACTCCATAAAACAAAATAAGTAAAAAAACATGGTCACAAAGTTGTATTGACCACTTATAAACACGTGAAATACTTAAGACGATGTAATACCTCATTACATAACCATAGATTAAAACTTTGAACGACTTTCACATTCGTAACCCTGCCTCGATGTTGAAATCTAGTACTTTTCACATAGGAGTTATACCTCCTACGGAAAACACATATCAAAACGTATATATAAATTGAATTAAAAAAATGGAAATTCGGGACAAGTTCGTGAACTTACTACTTCCATTCATCCAATCCATCGTACTTATTAAGGATCCATCTACGCACTTGTTCAAACTGCACTTGGGTTAACGTTATGTCTTTACCATTATCTAGAGGTATCTCACCAGCAACTCATCGTTCTCGTCTAAAAACGCTTCGCGGGTATGTTTATGATTTCCATCACCTCCGTTTGGCATATATTCCATGCAGTAAAGACTAGCTTCTTGTACGATATATCCTTCTACAATACACCCTTCAATATATCTTTTGTTGCGCACATATCCTTTATATGTTTTCATCAACCTATGAATGTGATCAATTATATATTGTAGACAGTAGCTATTTATATCGAATAATGATGTACATAACTGAAATTAGAAATTTACCGTTCAAAGCGATACATCCATCTATATCTGACAGGGCCACATATCAACGCTTCATCGGCTAAATGAACCCTAAGGTGGATACTGATATCAAAAAATGCAGGTGGAAAATGTTTTTCAAAAACACACATTGTTTCTACCAAGCTAGCCTTTGCTTTTAAAAGATGTTCCCTATGGATCACCTTTGAGCACAAAATGTTAAAGAATAGACTAATACGATGAACAACAATTCATAGATCCTTATGTTGTGGATAAGAATGTTGAAGCAATACAGGAAGCAAATGTTGCATTATGACATGGTAATCATGTGACTTCATATTTCTTAGTTCAGGAGGATTGATGCTCACATTGTTGTGGAAGTTAGAAGAGAATTTGTTAGGCACTTTTAGATTTTTCAAAATGGTGCAAAACCGCATCTTTTCTTCTTTGGTCAAATTGAAAGTTGCCTTTGGTATGATTATTTTATTTGTTTTAGGATCTTCCATCACCCACAACTTTTGTTTTATACCCATGGTTTTCAAATTCTTGGTGTTGATGAGATGCTCCGTGACATTCTTCTCCGTATGCATAACATCAATATCATGTCAGCTCAAATTTGCTTTCCAATGTGGTAAATCAAAAAAGATAGACCTCCTATACCATCCAGAAACATTGTCAACTTCTTCATTGGTTGACTTTTTCCGTTTTCGACTAATTTCTTCTTTTTGTTTACCAATTTTCATTTTGATATTCGCTACTTTCTTTTCAACTTGAAAACCAGCCATGACCATTTAGGACGACGAAGTTCTTGTTCGTTGTTGAAATTTGTCTTATCGTATCGAAACTTGCGTCCATTAGGAAGAAACATTCGATGTCCCATGTAACACATCTTCTTACTTTCAAGAAGATGATAAGAATAAATGTTTTCCCCACAAACAGGACATGCAAAATAACCGTGAGTTGTATATCCCAATAAAGTCCCAAAAGCAGGGTGATCATGGATTGCCCACAGCACTCTAGCTCTCATTGTGAACTCAGATTTATTTAACGAGTCAAATGTAACGACTCCTTCCCATAACTGCTTTAACTCGTCTACCAACGGCTGTAAATAAACATCAATATCCTTCCCTGGTTGTTTAGGCCCAGAAATCAACAATGTTAACATTGAGAACTCCCTTTTCATGCACATAGACGGAGGAAGATTATATGGTACTACAATTACTGGCCAACAACTGTAAGGGTTAGAGAGAGAAACATGTGGACATAAACCATCTGTCGCTATTACAAGTGTGACATTTCGTGGCTCGGCAACAAAAGCTTGGTCGAAAAAATCTACGGCTTTCCATTGAGAAGTGTCGCATGGATGACGCATTACGGTTGGATCAAACTTGGCACGACCATGCCAGGTCATCGCATCTGCTATCCATGGTACAGTATACAGTCTCTTCAATTTAGAAATTAAAGGGAAATGTCTTAATGTCTTTCGAGGTACTTTGGTGCCTTTTCTCTCTTCGTTGAATGATGTCATATATCTTGGTTCATTGCAATTTGTACAAGAAACTTTGTTCGCATCATCTTTCTAGTACAACATGCAATCATTGATACATGCATCATAAGTTTTGTAATTCATCCCAACTTGCTTAATGATCTTCTTTACGTCGTAGTACGTTGTCGGCGGCGTGTTACCTTCGGGGGGTAACTCCTTTATTAGTTCGAGAAGTGCAGTCACACCATTATCTAAAAAGCCGTATTGGGTCTTCATGCTATTCAATTTCACAATGACATACAGCTTCGTAATCCCTTTTGAACATGAAGGATACAGTGGCTATTTTACGCTATCAAAAAGTGATTTATACTTCTTACTTTCATTAGCCTGCCAATCTGGATAATGAGTAGACTGCTCTCCAACATTAGCATGATCAGGCAACAGATTATTAGGTTGAAAATGATGAAATCTATCTACATCATTGACCAGATCTTCCATCCTAATATGTTCAGACTCATCAGTAGTTGTGGCATGACTAACTGGTTGTTGTTTTTCCATCATTTTATCCCCATGAAAATACCACATTGTACATGAGTGGATAATACCTCATCTAAGCAAATGAAAATGAATGTCATCTAATTTGATTAGCTTCATTTTTTTGCACCGGGTGCAAGGGCATAAATACACTCATTTCTTACCACCGTCTTCTTCAACAAAACTAATGAACTTCTGCACCCCATCTATATATTATGTAGATCTTAGATCTGATTCATTTATCCATTGTTTGTCTATGCTGAAAGACATATTGTCCTCCTATATCATATATGACGCAGCGGATTAAAAAAAACTTGATTTGACGATGGAATTAGCAATCGGTGAATTGAAAATACTGCAATGCCCGAATTCGTTGATCCGAAGATACCGAATTCTAGCTATCTCTGACTCGTTGATCCGAAGATTCCGGGAAAGAGATCTACGATTCTTCGACGTTGATCTTGCGCACAAGATTCCGTGAATCGGCTTCACAAACGAGGATTCGAGCGCACTCGAATGACGTAGGTGGAGATAGGAGATCACACTCGACTACCAATTGGAAGAAAGCACAAAGCAATCAAAAGGAATTTTATTCAATTTTCAACAACCATTACAAATGACTTAACCCCGCTATTTATAGAGTTTACAACACACACATTTCTCAACATTTTGACAACACTTAGGTCGGCCACGACCTAACACTTGCGACTTAAAATATTACAATATCATACGCGACTTAATATGTACAACACAATATGTATACGACACAGTACAAACGACTTAACAAAACAAACGACAACGTACGCGACCTAAATAAGGTACGCGACTCAAAGGATATGCAGCGACTTAAAATTCTTCACACGACTTAAAATAAAGTCGTTCGCGACTTAACTTTTCCCTTCGCGACCTAAGTATCTCGGTTCACGAACTATGCTGGAGAAACATTCGCGACTTAGTGGAGCTTCAGCGACTTAAAGAAAAGGAAGCGACTTAAAGAAAAAGCAACAATTTATGTAGGGGATTGGAATAGGTCGCGAGTTGGGAAATTGGAATAGGTCGCGCACGACCTAATTTTGAGGAGTCATGGTGTTGGTGCTGGGGTTTAGGTCGCGGTTGGTTTTAGTTCGCGGAGATGGGTATGTCGCGGGGATTTTAGGTCGCTGGAGAGGAGTAGGTCGCGGGAATGGAAGGTCGTGTTGATTGTGGAGGCTAGGTCGTGGGTCGTGGTGGGGAATAGGTCGTAAGTCGCGGATCATCGGTGAAGTTAGGTCGCGGCTATGGCAATCGAGATTGGTGGTGGTGCGCGGCAAGGTAAGTGCTGCTTCCCCTTCATCAATATATAACAGAACATGAGACTTGCCCTTCAATGGGTCCTCGTTCCAATTGCTCGAAAAGAATATTTTTGAAAAATTCAAGTGGGAAATTATTGAATTTTTTTTGAATTGAAATGAATTATTAAAAATACGAGAAGAGCATATAAACTCTTATTTGAGAATAGTCCCACATTGTAAGGTAAGGGTCATGTTTTCAGATGTGTGAAGTATATTGATATAGACTATTTTCTATGATACTCTTAATTATAAAAATAGCATTTCTATAAAAGTTAACATTAGCACCAAACTGTTTTCAGAAAATTTGCCATTACAACGACGCTATTTTGTAGCACCGGAGTAACGTCTATGCATTACCCCTCTCCTAACTTGGCTTGCACCATTAACAACAATTTTATCCACTTATACAACAATATCAGAACCATATACAACAACGCCTTTTGAATATATAACAATGTTAGAACCATATACAACAACGCCTTTTAAATAGTTTTATCCCAACTATTTAATATTCCCAGCACCACTAATCCCAAAAGCAAATGAATCATTACTCATTACAAAGCATCATTACAGTAACTACATAAAAAAACTTCTTTTGCTTATCTAATAAAATCAAAATTGTGCAAGGTCCTATCAAGGACTTCTTCTGCTTATCTACAACAGAACTCATTTTCGATCTAAGAAGAACAAACACATCAACAGTTTAGTTCAAACTAAACAAGGAAAACTGGGCCTTAACTATACAAGGAATTATCCAATCAAGTATGTGTAATTTTGACAATTCTAGCTACAATCTGAGCATCCAGACAAAACCAAGGGTAGATCCACGATCATTACTCCAATGAAATTCCAATTTCATGGGTATAGATTTCTACAACAATCAATAAACCCAAAGATTTCAACTATAGGTTAAATGCATATCTCCAAACTAACTCAAAATTTAAAAATCAAATCATGAGTAACAAAGTTTAAAAGATTACTATTAATCGATCATTGAATCAACGAGAAATAAATAGTGAATAACTTCATATGATTGAATAAGGCAAAATATCATTAAATGTTAAAAACTCCCAAATGTCTTTATTAATATTAATAAAATCGAATCACCATTCAAGTTAGAGCCTGAGATTAGCATTGAGATCAAAATACGAGAAGAAAAGAACAAAACGACCTACTAGTTTTGTCAATGAAATGAGAAATTTCTGAGCTTTCTGTGAGCTTCAATGGCAGCGGAAAATTCTAGCAAGATAAAATAAAGGAATAAGAAGGAGAAGTCTTTTTCATGTTGCTACAAGAATCAATAAAATATATGTTAATCAAATCTTGACCATACAATCAAAACGACCTTATTTTCATGAAGTTCCAGCCTGAAAGTTCTGAACCTAAAAAGGAAAGTAATAATGCTGAAGGTCAACTTGAACCATTCTCATCTAACCATTGAATTATAGAGGAAACTACATAAAAAGGAAATACATCAAATTTAATGCAAGAAGAGGAAATATATGCAAAAGTTTCAGATGACTTAAGATTTTCTAAATTCAGAAATGCAAAAGTTTCAGATGACTTAAGATTTTCTAAACCATATAGCTGTAAGTTGAGGAAGAAATGGCGTACTAGCGCAGAGCAAAAAATAAAGCGTTCAATTTGAAGACGGTGGAAACGGAAGAGGAGTACGAGAAATTTGGGGAAAACGAACGAAATGAACGAAAGAAGGCGTGTACCTGGCTTGATTGTAAAAAGTAGCACACAGAATAGATACGGCTAAAACACGTATCATATTAGATACGGCTAAAAACCGTATCTAAATAAGTGGGAAAACCAATTTTCTGAAGGGAAGCAGTGCGTATTGGGGTGGAAAATTTGCGCCAAAAATAGGCACGAATAAAATACGGCTATTAGCCGTATCAAGTTTGATACGGCTATTAACCGTATCTAAATAAGCGGGAAATCCAATTTTCTGAAAGGAAGCAGTGCGTATTGGGGTGGAAAATATGCGCCAAAAATAGGCACGAAATAAGATACGGTTATTAGCCGTACCAAATTTGATACAGCTATTAACCGTGTCTAAATTTTTAGATACGGCTAATAGCCAAAAATAGGCACGAAATAAGATACAACTATTAGCCATATCAAATTTGATACAGCTATTAATCGTGTCTAAATTTTTAGATACGGCTAATAGCCGTATCAAATTTGAAACGGCCGTATCTAAAAATTTAGACACGGCTAATAGCCGTATCTAATGAGGCGGTAGGAGGGGTGGCTAAATCAACGAACTGGTGTAGTGAAGGCACAACTGATCATAATAAATGATATTTTTTTGAAATGGTACGTAGATATAACATGTCATTGGGACAACATAACATAAATCACATGTCAATGTATGTTCGAATCATGTATGCAAGTTTCGAACTTGTGTCTTCTTGCACCAAAGCCGAATCACTAACAATAGTCACTTTATCACTGACAAGCACCATTATACCGGTGGTTAAGTGATTCGACTTTGGTGCAAGAGGTAACAAGTTCGAAATTTGCGTAGCGTGATTCAAACATATATTGACATGTAATTCTTTCCATTTATTGTAAACTTATTTTGAAAACTTGCAAAATTTATGCCTTACATGATTTGGTCATCATTTTCAAAAATGTCAAACTAACATATATGATTACCTATGAAAAAACTATAAATTGAAGATTTGATTATTTTCATTTCGAAGTAGAATTCTAAATCCAACCAACATATTTTAATAGTAATCAAGTATATTTACTTTTTAAGAATCATAACAGAAAACGACTCATCTTACATCTTGATGAATGGTATATTGGGTAATTCGAAGTTACCCTTTAATCGATGTTTTAATGAAGCATGCCTTTCATGCATATTTTTAAGAGGGTGCATCATGAACTTCAAAAGATCCACACTAAAAATTTCCAAGCTCCATCTTACACTTTAATTTTCTGTGGTAGTTGTTATTGAACATCATTAAGCAATGAGAGCCATATATAGAAGCTAAGTAAGGGTTCTGGCTAAATTAGTCACATGATAAGAATTATGTCATGAACCCACTCCGTACCTTATTCCTATAATTCCAACATTAACAACTCAAATTACCATATCTAGGGAGGATTATTGTCTCTGTAATAGGTAAGTGTTTGACCAAGTTTGTGCATAAGAAATTATCAATGGTTTTCAGAGAGGATTACCATTTTTCAGAGAGGCTCACCTCTCCAGCAAATGGATCTTCTGCTTGAATTCACTATCATTAATACATTATCAATGCTAACTTAATTTTTATACATAAAATTGTGAAATAAAAGATTCAATAAATTAAGTTGACATAAGGAACGACCTAAAAGTTTAGTAAACATCTATCATGTGCATTAATTCATCTTCAAATTTTAATGAGAAAATATCTAGATTTAAAAGAGCTATAAAATGAGGAAATAGATTAATGCTCCTAAATATAATTGCACTCGTTTAAACATCCCGAAGACTTATATATGGAAACCATTCCCATATAAGGCAAATGGTAAATTCAAATTAACACAATTATATCTAAGATAGCAATATTTTTTTTGTTAAACGATGTCCCATGGAACATAAGTGCAGCAATATTTTTTTGTTAAACGATGTCCCATGGAACATAAGTGCCAAACTTTCTTGACACCTATGCCAACTTCAAGGCATAAATATATGTTTACTAATATGTGTAGACTATATGCTAAAGGAACTATCAACTTAAACCCATTAGAGAAGAACAACTATAGTACATAAATGCACACAAAGACGTGTGCACATATAGGAAAATGGGTTATTCAATTTGCATGTTTTTTCACTTGTTGTGAGGGATTTTTTTTGTTAAGTTGAAAAAAGTATTAACTCCCATCCTTTTAAGTTAACAACAATTAACTAACAAACTAATGAAGCTATTATATTTAGTTATTGAATGCATGTTGTGGAAATGACGATATTTGCCTAAAGGGATTATACTTGAATTTTTATATAAGTATTTGCAGATTATATAAGTATGTGACATCCAACACTAAGACCAAATAATTGTGCCAGAGAATGGAACTTTGTCATAAGCTATGTTTTAGTTTCTGAACTACTGTAACCTACTATTTCTTTAAACAAAGAAAATGACATTTATAGTTGCTTGTTAACCAATACATGCATGGTAGTATTTAGAGCCAGAAATATCTTACTCGTACCGTGGATGAAAAATTCCAACTATAATATAATTTCCTACAATTATTATATGCACAAATGCATACATGTACTAACCGGGCATCTCTGAGCTTTGAATCACATGGAATATGAGAATAGTCTGCCATTTATATGTAGTGCTATAAAGGAACTACATGTTTAATCAAGCATTAACATGTGTAGTGGAATATATGTCGTGTGTAATTACATGAATTAATACTTTTGGATCATGAATTTTCTTAACGTAAGAAAAATAATGTGGAATTATTGGCATGCAAGAAAGTAGAAACACAAAATTATAGATGATATTCAATCAGGGAGATTAGAAATAATCAAATATATGTTTACAATTGAAATTATACGTCGCTACATTTATGAATCAAAATACTGATTAATTTAAGAACTATGCAATTAGAACTACCAATGCATTTGCTAAATTTCAACATTAAGTTCACCATGATAACTTGTGAATCCTTCAAAAGCACTAAAGGTAAAGACATTAAAATATAATACTATCCCATATATGCACATGGTTGATATATTTTTGTCATGGCAAGTAAGCAAGTAAGCCTTGGAAGATTTTAATCGTTACATTACAGTGAAGAGAGATAGGTGACCACATAACCTAATATAAAAAAATCAAAATCAAATTCCAACGCGTACCACCTTACATACATATCAGTTCTAATTATGCAGTTCTAGCAATACATTATTTATCAGCTTCAGTTATTCAAATGTGTGTACAAGCACATGTATGATATATATGTATATATATAGCGCTTAGCTTAATTGTTTTTAAGATAAATATAGCAGTTTTAGGTAACAGAAACAGCCGGGTCTACAAATCTAAAGAACAATCTTTTTATTGTTTCATGCACTGTGGGACTCTCGTACATGAGCATCAGTGAAAAAGAAAAGCAATAAGAAAACCCTATATCCAATCCAAAATCATAAGAAAAAAATTATGACGAGAAAGATACCTTCAACAAATCGAATCATGACAGAGAAGCTGAAGCTTTTCCATTGTATCGGGATTCATCACAATGACTGAATTATCATCATTGACCGCTTCATTGACGACCAACATATTCGCGGCCTTCTTCATCTCAATAATTGACGTACTAAAATCCTTCTTCCCTTTGCTATTATGAAATTACACAACAAATTTGAAGGAAAAGCTAAATAGTAAATTTGTAACATTGGATTATTGAAATTTTACAAATGGAATCGCATGCTTATTTGCGGGCCACGTTCAGTAGGCGATGAAATCGGTCATCGAAATCAACAATCTAATTTGATTTGAGTTGATGGAGAAGGATGATGAAATCAGCAAGTGATTAGTGCTGGTAGTAACCGATAGGGTTGCCGGTAGCAATGAAATCAGTCGATGAAATCAGAAATCCAGTTTGACTTGAGTTGATGGAGAAAAATGATGAAATCAACCAGCAATTAAGTTTGGTAGTAACTGAAAGGGTTGTTGGTGGCCATGGTGATGGATCTGTGGCGTAATGAAAGAAAATGTGGTATATGTTACGTAAATAGTAATAAACGTAAAGTGCATTTTGAGAAATTCATGTACAATTGAATTCTTAGATAATTTAAAGGTATTTTTTACTTCCAATGTTAAGAATTCATTTCTGGATGTATTTTAAATGCTTTTTTTATAATCAATTTCCGCACATGACAAAACATTTACTTGGTGCTATTTAAGAAGTTTCGATCGAATCACACATTGATATACTCTTGGTAATGAGCTTTCAATATTCTTCACTTCATGATACATATAGAAATTAATATTTTGATTTTCAAAACAATGCTAATAAGTCACTTTTAATATATCTAAAATCCAGCGTAGTGTTTCACTAGTATGTGTAAATAAACGATGCAAAGTATTTAGTAGTACAATTGATGATACATGATGAGAGAGTGAAGAATTGAAATGAGTTTAGGGGGTGAATGTAAAAATTCTTCTTGAAACTATAAGAATTAAGTATTTGAAAAAATAAATAAAGGATGCTATTATATACATCTACTAACACACTTTCTAATGCCACATAAAGAGGTACTAAAAGAATTTGAAAATAATCACTTCAAACGCCCGTCGTTGTTAATGCACAAGGTTTGAATTTTTTCAAACTTTACATGGAATCTCGCTTCAAAATTATTTACTAACTCATGTAATTTTTTCTTCACAGCCATCCCTGTTATATTTTCACACTTTATTATTTGGAAAGAGATTTCAATTGAAACCTTCAAACATCATAATAGTTAGGGTTTGAGAATTATTAAATTAACCATAATTTTATAATCAAATTTCAAAATGATAAAAAATATGCCTATCAAATTAACTATAATTTTCTAATCAAATTTCAAAATAATAGAAAAAAAAGCTTATCAAATTAACTATAATTTATGCTGAAAATGGATCGGTGTCTATCAATTTTGAGTCCTGGGTTGTTGTTTACAGTTATATTTTACGAATATGAGAGAATGAATGTCTTTTTTCTTAAATTTTTAATAAATGAGAAGTGATTGCATAAGAGAGAGAATTATTGTATAAAATATTAGTGGGCGAGAAAAGAGGTAGGTTAGGGAAGGAGAAAATTTGGTGTATATAGTAGCACACAATATAAATGGGGGTGTTGATAAAAAATTGATCACATATTTAACTTAATGGCAAATTCTATTCTTACACAGAAAATCACCTGACATACACCATTATTTTATTAAGATATTATATGATCACATTACCCTTCATTTTAATTGCATTTTCTGTCCTTTTCTTGATAACCCATCTAATTAAAACATTAAAATCAATGATATTTGATTAAACTTATATGTAACGACCCGCTATTTCGAACCATTCAAATCGACAATCATCCACTCATGTCAGACTTGAATTGCTCAAAATAATAGATTGTTAATTTATATTAGGTAAAACTTAGCATATACAGTAAATAAATCAATCATAGAATCATAGACATAGAGCAATACAATAACAAGCAGCTGAATAGATAAATAATAGTTCATGAAGCTATTATATAAACATCAGAATTAAAACAAAATACAACAGCTATCTCGAATATGGAATAGTCTCTAACAACTGACAAGTCTGAACATAACAACTGGAGATAACTGAACATGCTGAATAGATAACTCCAAGCAGATCTTCAAGCGAAGCTCCAAAGGTGAGTAAAATACTGTAACACTCAGTCTGACCCGAACATAAAGCAAAACACAAAACACTCAAGTCAGGATTAACATTCTTATACCAGCAATTCAACTTAAGTGAAATCTCAAATGAAATACAAAGTAATTCAAAAGATGTTTAGGATCTCATCCTTTAAGGATCCGTTAAACTATCCACATACATAGTACAATACTCTACATAGATAATGTCTATAGTAAAGTAAACTATTAAAATAGCGTTAAAGCGTTACCCATATTCCCCTTAACACATTTTATATAATGCTGTAGTCTATATAGTATTGAAAACTCCGCCAAACCGGTGGGCTATCAGAGGGCACTCCATATGCACGACACAAACTAAACTCGTAAAAGGCGCGACAAGGCATGTGACAAAGGACGTGAGGTAATACCATGGTAGGATTCTACCGTTTGCACTCCTGGACTGGTGGTAATGCATAGCAGCTACTACCGCTCACCTTGAGACACACTCTCAAATCAAAGGTGTATCCAATCAAATCACAAAAGTAATAGAATGTTACCGAAGAAATGTGCTCGATCAGAGGTGCGACCTCGCTTGGCCCGGTATAGCTCCTGTTTTAGCCACATCAAGCCGACTCGTAGGAGTTGGGGCTGCGTTAATACCTCATATAGAATCTTCACCAAACAATCCTACTTTGTTCTGGAATCTCCACCACGTACATAGTTGTTAAAGTGGTTTTCGGTAATCGCAAAGAGTATGCCAAAAATCGATCCCGGTCTCTTTTACAACCAAATGCTTATTTCACACCATGGTTATTTTATAAAATCACCTTTATAAACATTTTAAACAGTTCATACTTCTTTTCAAAATATCATATTCATTTCAAAAATTATATCACTTTCGAAATCATATTCACCTTCTGTTATCCTGCTTTTTGGCAAGCCCGTGATACCAAAAGATCGGTCGGAAACCAAAGACAGTTCGTCTTAAAGATTGGTTATACTTTGCTTCATCATGGATATCGAGGAATTTTATCCGAGCCCGGATCGGGCTACAATTGACAAGACATGACAATTTCAAATCCATGAAAGTCAGCCTTTCAAATTTCTGGTTAATCAGAGTTCGTATGAATGAGATATGATCGATACAAGTTAATTGGAGGAAATATGTCCTTCGTGTCCATAAAAGAATCGAGGTGATGGTAGTTTCGAATCCATCAGATTCGTATCCATCATATTTTTACATAGTTTGAATCCATCGGATGTTCGCATCCATTGGTCCATATCAGTTCGAATCGATGACGTTCGCATCGATCAATCCACACTGCTTCGCATCCATCGGCGCACCCTACTTCGCATCCATCGGCGCACCCTACTTCGAGTCGGTCTCTCTCGTATCCATCGGATGTTGTATTCGGTACAAGCCACATGACATTGATGGATTCGGGCAACGCCTCTAAATACGAATAAGGCGAAGTTTAAGGGGAGACGCGGTCGACTCGGAGTAGAAGGTGGATCAATGCGAGGGGTGCGCGCCACGTCACTACGAAACCACGTGCATTATCGATGCGAAGGCCATCGATATGAAACCCTGGGTTCGAACAAAGCAGTACTTCGAGGAACATCACCTCGTATCGATCATAACTCAAGATCCACAAGTCTAAATGCAACGAAATTTTCACAGCAGCTTCCATATAAAGTAAAGAATGTTCCTGCCAAGTTTCAGCTCGATTGGATCATTTTTTGATGGATACGAAATTGATTCGTATCGATCACAGATTGAGTTGAAACTTAGTGGGGTCGGTCGCGTGGGCCCACTCACGTGCCAGAAGAAGTCTCCCGAAGTTTGAGCGCGATCTCATCCTTCTACGCCTATAAATAGCCCCTTGAACCCTACGGAATAGGGATCTTTTTGCCATTCGACGTCCAGACTCTGCCGGATTCAATTCTACATCTTTCTATCACCATTGTATTCGAACATCAGAGCTATAACTTATTGTAATCTGCTGTAACAGATTGAAATCATCAAGAATCAATAAAGTCATAAACTTCAGAGTGGACGTAGACAAGATCGCCGAACCACTATAAATCATGTGTTTCTGGTTGTTATTTCTGAATTGTTGTGCTTGATATTGCTTAGATCTGAGAATTGTGTTTGAATATTGTTGATTTGTGTTCATATATTGGTGCTTTCGCGATACTGGGGTTTGTGACCATTTTTGGTGCAAACACCTTCGAAATCATATCACTTTAAATCATATTCATTTCGAAATCAAATTACCATTTAAATCCATTAAATCTGGATCATAACTGTTCCGACCTAAACAGTTTTAAAATATTGAAGATAGTTATATATATTTTGAAATAGTTATAAATTAAAATAGTTTATATTTAAAACAAATTAAAGATTAAAATAGATTATATATGAAAATGGCTTATATATTGAGAATAGTTTATATATTAAAATAAAATTTCAAATTAGAATATTTTCTTCCAATTTCACATATTAATTCAAATCAAATATAGTTCGAAAATTCAATTTAAATCAATCTTAGTTCAATGATTTCAGTTGAAAAGGTTGAAGGTTCAATTCAAATTCTCATTAAAACCATTTTAATTTATATCGATTTCCAATGCAGGTTTGAACTACAAATTTAAACCACTTCCAGTCCAACATGTTCTAAGTTTAGATATTCAAACAATTTACAATAACTCAATTTGATAAATTTCATTTATATTTCAAAATCAAACTTTAATTTTATTTAAATTTGAAAATATTCACTTAATCATTTTCTTTTTAACATCTAAATAAAAAATTCTCAAATTACAAATTTAAATCAATATTAGATATTCAAGTTAATTTAAATTTGAAAATTCATTTAATCACCTTTAATTAAATCAAGCTATCAAATCATATCTTTAAAATCTCAAAATTTATAAGTTCAAATCAATTCCTATTTAAATGCGATTCTTGAATAAATTAAATTTCAATTATCTTTCCAACCTTAATTTTATAAAGTTATTAGAAAATTTTATTTTCAAAATATTAATATAATTTTAAGATAGTTTAAAACATATTATATATATGAGTTAAATTAAATTTTTAATTAAATTTTATTATGTTAAATATTATTATTAAATCTATTTGAAATCTTAATTACATAATTTAAAAATAATAAAGTTATAAGTAAAATTTTATAGTTTACATTTTAAAACTTAACTTATAATTTTCAAAAATAGACCAACGGTGTCTATATATAGTTTCCTATCATATGGTTACGTGATACAGATATTTATCATTTCAATCCGCAATTTAAAATTAATACTTACAGATATATTTCATTTTAACCTGGAATCCCAAAATTTTAAAATCAATGAAAATCGCTTGGGTTTATCATTTCAACCTATAACGATTTTCCCTAATCTATAAGATCGTTTGGGTATGTATCATTTCAACCCATATAAAATTCTAAATTAATAGGGAGCTTGCCGAGTGAGAACAATAGAGTAATGATATAACATATCAACAACAGGCATATATCATTATTTACAAATCAGATGTGATATATATAACAGGTTATGGTGTCATATGTCATAGGTAAACAATTGCAGATACTGGCATATTATACTTAGCAATTAAATAACTTGACAATTCAAATTTAACAGCGTATTTCAGTCGTCATTTCATGTATATTAAATCTACTATATATAAGAATGTTAAGCATGAATGATTTCTCACCCTTCGAGGCTAGAGAAATCAAACAACACAAAAAGCTATGATTTTGAATCACAGTTTCGACAACCGACCAAGCTAGAAAATTTGCTGCTATAATCTTCGGACAGTGATGATTAGACATGATAGCTAAAAGACGGCTGCGACGAACTAGATACTTGAATTCGAATCCAATGAAACGGTATATATAAATCTTAAAAATCTAAGATTTTCCCACTAATAAATTTAAAATCTCTATGTATTATATTTAACAATTTATATTTATTAAAACACGTATATAAAATCAATTGAAATATAAACAAAGAATTGTAAACTCGCTTTCTAATATAAATTGTTAACAAAGAGTTTGAATATAATCCCATACCATAAAACCAAAATATCAATATATGTTAAATTTTTAAAACATTCTTACAAAAGCTTATATATGTAACCCGCTGTATAAATATCTTCTTTTTTTGTAGGATAAATTTTGTATTTAGGCCAATTTTGTAAACAAATTACAAGAATAGGCCAAGTTGCAAACTAATTACAAAAATAGACCAGTTTTTACCACGTAGGACGCCATGTATGCCGGCGGCATCTCAAATGCCGCCAGTACACGTGTATTTTGGAAAAATAACACTGGCGGCATTTGAGATGCCGCCAGTATGCGGCATCCCAAATGCCGCTATTTCTGCTGCTTTATTAGACAGCCACCTTTTAATGTTTGTCTTCTTCCAAACTTTGCTTAGTTCTACTAAAATTCTAAAGTCCAAACTGTTATATTATTTGCAAATTGTAGTTCAATCTTGGTTGGATTCAGTTACAGACGAGGTACAACATCTAATTCTTCCTCTTCAACAAGGAATTAGCCATAACAGGTATGTTTTTTTGGAAACCCTAGTTCAATTTTTTTAATCTCATTTACTGTTTGGTATCAACTGATAATAGTTTACTAGTTGATTGAATAAATTGTAGAATGGCTCCCAAGTGTGTACCAACCATTTGTTATTTCGATAGTGAATTGGTTGTTGATGAACTTAATTGTGGAAAATATGTCGGGGGGTCGTGTAAGCCAGCTAAAGTGTTGAAAGGTTGTAATTTGGTGCAGCTGAAAGAATCGATCTATAAAGCGATCAAGATAAAATCTAAAGAATTTAACATAGAGGTAGTGTGTAACTAGCCGACGGACTCAGGATTGAAAGCCGTTAAAATAGCCGATGATGATGATGTCGAGCTAATATTTTCAGCGACATCGAAATCAATTGAGCGGTTTGTTGAGAAAATTAGGTGCTTGTAAGTAGAAGAACACGTACGATAACAAGAAGTTAACAGTGTTATTGAGAAGCACCAAAGCACAGTTGAGGCAATAAGTATCAGCTGTGGAAACGCGTCCTCGAGTTTCACTAATCTGACCATGATAGCGATGTACGGTCAACAACAAGGTCTATATGGATATCTCTGTGTATGACCTATCAACAGGGCATTCAGTATACGTACCCCTATCCAGGTCAAGGCAGCTTTACGCATTTGCTCGGAAGGTGAAACATTTATTTATGAAATTTAGGTCATTTTAATTTGATAGTTGTGCGCTACTTAACAGTTATTTTGCCTTATATGCGGTTATCTTCCTTGTCGACCAACACTGCCTAGTCCTGCTGGACCATCACAATGTCATATGTCTTAATTTATGTATCCAACTCCGTTCGAATTATATGATCTTAGTCAGAGGTATGTATCATGAAAAATCAAATTTTTGTAGGTAGTAATTACGATAATGGTTTTAAAGTAATACATATGTTTGAATAGCAGATTTGCCATGAACGATATTGCTACGCAATCTAATGCTGATTTGGAGAATGTAAACGTAAACCTGAACAATGAAGATGTTGATACTGAGATAGACGGGGATGAAGGTAAAGATGTCAATATGAACCCCCTGTAAATAGTATGAATTTAGTGAACATGGTGGAGAACAACATGTCGTGGATAGGTAGTATGCAAGTGAACAATGAACCTTTGAACTATTATTTTCCAGTTGAAGACAATATTTCCGAAGACGGTGATGAGGCAGAAATGGAGGTTCCTTTGGATGATGATTTGTGTAACGCACAAATTATGGAAAGGTCAATCGTTCCAAACCTTGAGTTCAACAATGAGATGTTTTCAACCGTAAGCATTCAGAATGGATTTAAAGTTGGTTTGATTTTCGAGACGAAAGCCAAGTTGTTACAACAGTTGAGCGAATGGTCGATTTTGCATGCCGTATCTTTTAAAGTGATAAAATTAAACAAAACCAAATACACCGCCATTTGTAATATATATGCAAATTATCCATGGAGAATTCATGCTATTGTCTGAAAAAAATCAAAGCAGAATTGGTGAATTGTAAGGAAATATTCTAGCGAACACAATTGTGTTAATCCAACGGTAAACTCCACCCACAAGCAAACGACGTCTAACTTTTAGTGGCAAAAATATTACCTTTTGTGAAAGACGATCAAAACATTACAGCCGGAATGGTACAAGTTTTGATGGAAGAATAGTTGTTTGTGAAAATTAGTTATATGAAAGCTTGGAGAGCTTTGGGTAAGGCGGCGGAAAGAATTTATGGTGATTGGGCGGATTCATATAGTAGTCTAAGGCAATATTTTTCTGAAATAACTAGATTGAACCCGGGAAGTGTTGGACACGTTACGACCGATGATTACGGAGTCTTCGATCGAGCTTTTTGGGCCTTTGGACCTTGTATTGAAGGATTTGTTCATTGTCGTCCGTTGTTATGTATTGATGGGACACATTTGTATGGGAAATATAAAGGGATGCTACTTGTGGCCACTGCTGTTGATGCGGATGATCACCAATACCCTTTAGCGTATGCAATTGTAGAGTTCGAATCCGGGGATAGCTGGGGGTGGGTTTTGCTTGCATGTGACGGTTCAGTCACAATGTTAACAATCGAGAAATTACCTTCATTTTGGATCGAATGAAAGGAATAACATTAACATTGGAATCGAAATGGTGTTTGCCACATAAACATAGATTTTGTGCTAGACATCTTAAAGCTAATTTTCAAGCTGCATGATTTAGAGATAAAAGATTAATCGGACTATTTTATGTTGCAGCTTGTGCTGTGGAAGAAGCCGAGTACATCAGAATACGTGAAGAGGTAAAAACTATAAGCATTAGGGCTCACTATTGGATATAAAGGAGTTTGGAAGCGCACGAGGAGAACTGGGCATTGTGTAAAGATGATGGCAGTCGGTTTCATGTCATGACCACCAATTGTGTAGAAAGTTACAACGGTGTTCTTAAAGGAGCTAGGTCTTTACCTGTCAAAGCTTTAGTTGCATGCACCTTTTTCAGGTCGGTTGATTATTTTTGTCAACGAAGAGAAGCGACAACAAAACTGACTTCTCGTCTAACTCCGAAGTGGGAAGCCAAGATCGCCGAAAGAGCCAACGAAGCGAGGCATACAAGAATTATTCGATTTAGTCAATCTGAGTGGCAAGTTGTACACTATTTCCGTGACGAGTTCAAAGTACTAATCAACGATAACTATTGCTCTTATACGTGCAACATCCCTCTTTTAGAGCACCTACCATGTATGCATGTTATAGTCGCTTGCTCAACGGTTTCTAACGGAGCAAATAGATCCCATCACGACTTTGCCGCGCATGGTATTCCACAGCGAAATACTTGATAGCTTACACCCCTGAGTTTCAGCTAGTACGTGATAAAGGTTATTGGAGTTCAAGTGACAGTCAATTGGTCCTACCTCCGGTCGCTAAAAGACAACCAGGACGTCCACGTTCAACTAGAATTAAAGGTACAATGGATGAGATGCAGACCCTTAAAGGAAATAGGTGCAGCAAATATGGTGTTCTTAGTCATAAAAAAAATCATTGCAATACAGCAACTTAATGTTTTTATTTTATTTTGTTTGTAATCCTAATTCGAACGCATTCTAGTTTGTCTGAGAACAAATGTTTATGTAATCTAATGTTGTATGCAAATGTTATTTCGACATTTATTATTTTGTTGTTAGCCTTCTAATGCAGAGTGTATTCAAATTTCATTGTGGATTTAATCACAAAGTTGCAGGCATTGAGGAGTATTGAGCTGAGCGACATTTCAAATGTCGCTTGGATGGGGCATTTTAAATGCCGCAGTAGGCGTCATTTGAAATGTCGCATGCTGTGGCATTTGAAATGCCGCGTGCACGCTATTAGCGCCATTTGAGATGTCGCGTCTCTGCTGCCTATATATTTTCCTAAGTTTTTGCAACTACCCTATCCACACCCTAACTTTACCAAATTTATTTAAGAAAAAGCTCTAGGGTTCACATTGGTATACTATTCTCGTCCGATTTCAACAATTTGCAACTACCCCTCCCCATATTTCAATTCAACATTGTCGCGTTGAAGGTAAGTTTTATACTTTTCTCGTTCAATTTCAACAACTGTTTTGTCGATGTATTTTTGGTTGTATTCATAGGTGTATGATGGACAATTGGAAAATTGATGATGTAACAATGATGAAAATGTATGACGAATTCGAACAAAATAGAGGAAAGGGGATTTCACCGACCTTGAAGTTGATTTTGTACCAGAGACACAACTCGAAGAAGAACCCTCAAATGAGTATGGTGGAACATCCGTGGAGAAGCCAGGTTGATAGACCAGTCCAACAATCGCTTCATGCACGTCTTTTAGGTGTCCTAGGTCGGCAAAATCATGCAAGCTCAAGCTCCCATGCTACATGTGCAGTTTGTGGCTATGGACAGGAATGCGAATTAGTCGTTTGCAGAAATGATAGGAACGCTGGACGTCATTTCTGCCGCTGCGCTGGATACAACGATCACAAGATTCGGCCGAATCAGGTTGAATGCTACAATTTTTTTAAGTGGCTCGATCCACTACTGTGTCCTAGAGGGGTGGAATATGCTTTAGAAATGGAAGCTGAAGTTAGTCGTTTTGAAAAGTTGAACCTTGAATACCGAAATGAATTGTTGGTTCATGGGTACAAGTATTCGACGTTGTGGCCATGTAAATCGTCGAAGGACAATTGAAATGTAACGTAATGATATTAGAAACTTGTTGTGTGATGAACAAATATCTGAAATGATTGTTTGAAGAATATTATGCACCATTTGAAGTATGTTATGCATCGTTGAAGGATAATTGAAATATAATTGAAGTATGTTATGTTATGCATCATTTGAAGTATGTTATGCATTGATAATTGAAGTACGTTATGCATTGTTTGAAGTATGTTATGCATCATGCGAAGTATGTAACGTAAAATCTAATGCCGCAAGAGGCATTGTTGGTAACGTAAAGTAATGGAGCGGCATTTAAAATGCCACAAAGGGGCGGCATTTAAAATGCCACTTGTGGCGACATTTCAAATAACGCTCCACGTGGCATTTGAAATGACGCCGCACGCGGCGTTTGAAATGACGCCTCACGTGGCATTTGAAATGCCGCTCTGTTACTTACTCAGACAAACTTCAAATGGAAAATAAAGTGTGGATAATTCGACACCAACGTAATAGTCGTTTCTAAACCTTGACCACTGCAACTTTCTAAGCTCATGACTACAATTACCAACAGCAAACACAAGTCTACAACCAGTAACATTCACACCAACATCGGAATACTAGAGTCACTTCTACGATCACAACGACAAACACTAGTCTACATTAGTTAACAACGAAACATCCCAAACGAACAAATACAGACCATGATCAGTCAATACTACAGTCAACATACCACACAAATGATCAGTGAACACTACAGTCAACAAATAGAAACCACAGTCCACTACGGTTAGTCTAAAATTTCATCTCAATTTTTTTAATTCCCTAGGAGTTTTCTTCTTTGGTCTTCTTAGCTTGAGCATGAATTCCTCCTCTTCCAGTGACAGCTCTTCACTGCCCTCCTCTTGCGTCCCTTCCGTTGGGGGTTGCGATGGCCCGACAGGTTGTGTATGCTGGGAAGATATCGCTTCAGAACTCTCGTCCTCTTTTTTCTTCCTTCTTCCATACTTTCTCTTTGGTGAGGGGGGCGGTGGGACTGCAGCTATGTCCTCAAACGATGAGGGAGGGGAAATATCCTCGATAAGTGGTGGCACTGCAAGAGGAAGAGGAGGCGGAGGAGGGATGGGCCTTGACAACTTGTTCTTTGACAAACAAGATTGCAGAATTTGTTTGATAGAGAAGCATTTTGCCTTGCTCTTTTCAGGAACCTCCTCTGCAAGCTCGTCGACAATATCCAACACATGATACATACCATCTGCCTGCGTATAACATAAAACCGTATGAGTTTCATAAGTACTACATAAGTTGTCAATATTAATACGTACCACATTCCGTTCTAGCGGAGCTCGTGGAGTGTAAGGTGCCACCTCTTGCTCGAGTTCTTCTGCTCATCTTCATAGCACATAATGACGAGTGATATTGCAGTATCAGCTAAGATACTCCTCATCGGTCAGATTGACTTCATGCTCGTCTTCCTTGGCTTTGAAACGGTTGTTCCATAAGTCAATCATCGTGTCTAAGTCATCTTCGTCGTATGGAAGCATGTAATATGGAGCAGGATACAGTAGGTGCTGTCGAAGACCAAACTGTCTCATGACTTTGTCAGGCAGAAGGTATGCCAAATCTCCAAAACAAAAAATTATAATTCTTCCCCACCATAACGTCCTGCCCATTGTACAAATAGTCGGAAGTGCATGAAGGTCTGCTTCGGAATACAGATTCCATGTCACTGCATTGTAATCTAAGACATCAAACTCGTTCCGGTAGAAGGTTAGATTGCGTTTTGAGGGTCATTTTGTATTCTTCGGGTCGATCCACCTGTAATAGCAACATGTTACAGGAAATTCAAATTTACTATGTCGATACAGCAACATTAACAACACTGTTTTACCTAGCTCCATAAGGCTTTGAATTGTCAATTATTTGCGTCTTCATAGAAATACGACCAATCGGAAGGTAGGTCCATGACCAAAGTTGCAAGTGTGAAACTTAATTTTAGTTACGGTTTTATGAAAAACTCAACTATGCAACAACGAATGACTTTGTACGTACCTGAAGTAGAGCCATACAACCTCCGGCGGACCGTTGTTGAACCAAAGCAACTCTCGTAAGCTCTGTATAGGTGAAAGCAAGCACCACACTACCCCATGAGTATTGCCGACATGAATCGAAGTCTTCTAACAATGGAAGCCATTGAAGGGCCACTCTTGTCTTCGATCGATCACAAAAAAGAAGCTGTGTGATGATGTGCAACATAATAGCGTGGGCACGCTGGGCAATCTGCAAAGGAGAGGCACGACAGGGAATATCACCGGCCAACTGCTCCCTAAACCACGTGGCCACTGTCGATTCATTTCCCCACCTCACGTCTTCTGGAGGAGCCAATCCAAGCAAGGGCTCACTCAATTTCACATAATTTCTTGAAAAATCCGGTTTCAGGATGGGATCCCCATTAATCGAAAATCCAAGCAATACAGCTATGTCTTTCAAAGTGATTGTCATCTCACCTACTCTAAGATGAAATGTAGACGTCTCCGGTCGCAATCTATCGATCAAAGCCGTTAAAAGATTCCGGTCGAGCTGTGTACATCCCAACTTATTGACAACATCAAATTCAGCTCTGTCTAATAGTTCCAACAAATCTGGATGCGCTGACGTGACGAGCTTTAAAGTTGATGAATGGTCAATGAAGCCGTCCGGCTCAACCCCCTGTCGATACATAGTAATAAAGAAAAGCAATTATGGTAATTACCAGCAATTTGCAGAAGTAATAACAAATTATTTGACCTTGTACCTCTATCATATCGATGTTGTTTGTGTGGTGTTGAGGTTGGAGGTAAAGCACACTAGGATCGATCGGTCCGGGAGCCATTTCATCATATTCTACCGCAATAAAATTGCATAATCATACTCAACTTCAGTGAGTATAGAACCATAGATTTGCAATTATACAAATTCATTGTACACGATGGAAAAACAATTAAGCATGTGCT
Organism: Allium cepa; assembly: GCA_030765085.1. Lineage (NCBI taxonomy): Eukaryota > Viridiplantae > Streptophyta > Magnoliopsida > Asparagales > Amaryllidaceae > Allium > Allium cepa. Next base: position 418,680,189 of record CM060939.1, read on the forward strand.
CTAGGTGAGTACTCAACTTCATTGTACTATACAATCATAGATTTGCACTCATAGAACAATTTTAGCCCTAAACCTTAAATTGAAAAAATGATGATTAGAGACAAAATCGATAGATTTCATACCTATAGGATGTGATTGAGATGATGATGAAGCCTAGTTCAAATTCTAACTAGATTTTGGTAGTTGGAAGATAGAAATTTTGATTTTTGGTGAATTGGAGGGGGGGTGCGTTCGGATTTTTTTCAAGATGAGTTGAGAGAAAGGGGAGTGGGGTGGTATTGATGGAAGAGCTGAAAATTTACAGTGAACGGCAAATGGACGTGAGTAGTGAGTTCGTGGTTGGTGGCAAGCGGATGAAGGTGATATCACAACAAATATGAACTATATAATATATGAATTTTTTTAATATGATGTGAAGGAGACTAACATGGGGGCATTTGGAACTACGAGAAGAGGAAGGACGAGCGGAGGAGATTATGAAGGTGGTGTGATCCATAGGCAGCCGTGTAGTTTTTCTGGCGGAGCTGCTTGGGGCGGGCTATGGCAGGAGGAACAAGGCTAATACAACAACTGTGGTGGAAGGCGGGGAAGCTGGAGCATGGGTTCTGTGGTGTTAGGCTATGTGGGATGCTTGCGAGCTATAACAAGCGGTCAGGGGTGAAGGAGTTGGAGCAGGTTGCGGTGCTAAGGGAGTGGCTGTGCTTGGGTGAGAAGGACAAGGCAGATCTAGTCTATTGGCACAGGCAAAGTTGCTTGGAATGGGCTCGGTGGCGACTATCACAAGGCCAAGGGGAAAAGTGGAAGGTGAAGCTAGGCTGTGATGATGGGTAGGTAGGGTTTTGTGTGGCGGGTCAGGAAGCGTACGAGAATGGTGTGGTGCTCAGGTGGAGGAGGTGGGTCTGGCACGCGACTAGTGGAGCAGGGGCAATCAACATTGAAGTGGTGGATTTCGGCAATTGCAAATGGAAAAGTGGGAATAGGAGAGGGAAGGCGAATGCAGGAAAGATTTGCTACATAAATGAAGTGACGAGTTGGCTTTCTTTATATGCAAATATAACAATACACATATATTATTTTTCTTTGTTTTTATGAACTGATAGAAATGAAACAACAATTAAATTGAAATGACGAGAATAGCAATGGACGTGTAATAACAAAATTCAAAAGCTGAATATATTAGGTTATTTGTTTACATGATAGAAATGAAAGCACATTGGGAACTTAAAAGAACCAAATACGGAACCGATACGGCGAATCATTTTGTCGATTCCGCCGCATACCGGGTTTTGAAATGCATAAATGAATATACTATGGAGATCAGCCCGAGGAGATGAATGAAATGGTACTTATTATTATGCAATTTATTTCACTTAGCATTTCTAATAATCATAAATTACGTGTATAGACATTTATTATAACCACTAAAATTTATTTATAGATTCCCTTATCAAAACTTTAGTCTAAAACATTACCATTAAGCAAAAATTTAGTCTAAAACATTTTATTACTTAAATTTTCTCTTGTATAACTTTCAATTACATAATTCATCAACATTTTAAATTTTTGAATATTTCAGGTAAGTTATATATGTCTTAAAAAATGTAGTTGAGTATTATACAGATTAATTTTATCCTAGTTCAACCATTTCAAGTTATTTAATTTCATTTTTCATTTTACACACTCCAATTATTCAAAAAGATTACTTCATTTCAATAATTGAAAACCATCGCTTAATATAAAACTTAAGAATTAAATTTTTGGTTTCACTTCAAACCATTTTGAAACACACACACACATGTATATTATTAATCAAATCATGCTCAAGAAATTCAAATCAAATCTATTTCCAAAACAAGAGTATAACAAAGCTACTAAGGGGTCTCTCCACTTTGAGACTCGAAAATGAATGTCATGATGCTGCAGTCATCACCGAAATTATTTTCCAGCGACAAACTGGAGAGTAGCGACTTCTTTTAAAATTCTTTGGAAATAATTTCAATTTGGAAATACCCTTAAATAGTATATTATCCAAAACGTTGAAAAACCAATTTTTGAAAAGCACCGAAAATTTAATTCTTAGATCCTTAATTAAATTCATTTATTTCCAAATCAAATTTATAAACCATATTTATAAATTTTATGATCTCCTTATATCATACAACAACAGTTAATGATTTATGAATGTTAACAAAACAGTAAATGATAATCTAGTATTGTCATTTCTAACAACCAATTCATTTAATTATTTAATTACAGAAAAGTATATCTATATCAATAAAATATAATTATACACAAAATCATTTCATTTATCAATTTCGAAAATAGTATTATGTGAGTTTGCTTTCTTCCAGTATTTTGGAATTCCTATCGATTGTGTTGGCCAGAGGAGTCGATCGAAACCCAAAATCAAACTTAACAACTCAAAAAACACAATATAGAACATTTTTATACTAATTACAAATACACTCCCTCATTGGGTGATTCAAAAATGGATTTGAACATATATAGGGATTCAGATTTAGAGGGACCCTAGCCAAATAGAATTCTAACTAATAAGCGTGACTTGAAAAGAATTTAATTTAGTTAAATTACAAAATAATAAAGATGTATAGACTTACATTAATCGCGGTGACCTTAACCCGGTCAACCGAGACTTAGAAAAAACGAGAATACCATCAACGAAAACCAGGACAAGCTTGTTGAAAACATCGTGGAAAAAATGATTCATCGACGAAGGAGGCAGGAGCATTAGTTAATCAAAAGGGGATGACTAACCATTCATAGAAACCGTTCATCTGGGAAAAGGACGACAAGTCAAGCTCCAGCAATAAGATCTTGCGGAATTCAATTTCCCTTTTGGGGAAAAGAGAAGTGACTTCGCCAAAACATCAGGATAATTCATGACTATCGAAGTGGAGTCAAGATCACTAGGCCAAGAATCAAGCAAAAAGATAAAACTGCCTATAAAATTCTAAGGCAATCGACATACGATCACAAAAGAATTACCATGGTCGTCTTATAGAGAAACAATTCGGGCTTTGCAAGAAATAGCAGCATCAAAACCAAGAAAGTAGAAATCTCCAGTGAATTGATGCATGTTGTAAGGGAGTTTCACCCCTTTACAAATCATACGAAGGTTGGTAGAACTGTCGATGGGATGGGTCACACATTAGGATGACGTTTGCAAATTGAGGTGGAAAGATGCTTAGAAATTAAGTAATGGGATGCTCGGTATCAAAAGGAACACGAACAGGAAAGACACGAATGAATTTTAGAATAAAGGGGAAAAGTTCTAGAATTCAAAAAAAATCCTAATTCAGGAGGATCCTAATGAAGAATTTTATGCTCGAATTAAGATGATTTTGTAATAATTTTTTTACTCTTTATGCTAAGTTTTGCTTAAACCTGGATATGATACCAACTGCAACGACCCGCTATTTCGAACTATTCAAATCGACAATCATCCACTCATATCAGATTTGAATTGCTCAAAACAACAGATTGTTAATTTATATTTGAAAAAACTCAGCATATACAGTAAATAAATCAACCACAGAATCACAGACACAGAGTAATACAACAATAGTAGTGGAATAGATAAATAGTATTTCATGAAGCTACTATATAAACCTTAGAATTAAAAAAAATACAAAAGATATCTCGAATAAAGAATAGTCTCTAACAAATGACAAGTCTGAACATAACAACTAGAGATAACTGATCATGCTAAATAGATAACTTCAAGCAGATCTTCAAGCGAAGCTCCAAAGGTGAGTCAAATGTTGTGACACTCAGTCTGACCCGAGCATAAAGCTAAACTCAAAACACTCGAGTTAGGTTAACATACTTATACCAGCAAATTCAACTCAAGTGAAATGTCAAATGGAATACAAAGTGACTCAAAGAATGTTTGGGATTCCCATCCTTTAAGGATCCATTAAACTGTCTACATACATAGTACAATACGCTACATAGATAACGTCTATAGTAAGGTAAACTAATAGCTTTAGGGCGTTATCCATATCCCCCTTCACACATTTTATATAATGCCATAGTCTATACAGTACTGTAAACTCAACCAAACCGGTGGGCAATCAAGGAGCACTCCATAGGTACGACCCAAACCAAACTCATAGAATGCGCGATAAGGCACGCGAGGCAATGCCAAGGTAGGATTCTACCGTTTGCACTCCCAGACTGGTGTTAATGCATAGCAGCTACTACCGCCCACCTCGAGACACACTCCCAAATCAAAGGTGCATCCAATCAAACCGCAAAGTAATAGAATGGTATCGAAGAAATGTGCCCGACCGAAGGTGCGACCTCTCTTGGCCAGTTATAGCTCCCGTTTTACCCACATCAAGTTGACTCACGGAAGTCGGGGCTATGTTAATACCTCATACAGAATTGTCGCCAAACCATCCTACTTCGTTCTGGAATCTCCACCACGTATATAGTTGTTAAAGTGGTTTTCGATATTGATAGAGAGTATGCCAATATCCGATCCCGGTCTCTTTAACAACCAAACACTTATTTCACACCATGGTCCTTCTATAAAATCACTTTTATAAACATTTTAAACAATTCATACTTCGTTTCAAAATATCTTATTCATTTCAAAAATTATATCACTTTCAAAATCATATTGACCTTTGAAATCATATCACTTTACATCATATTCATTTAGAAATCAAATCACTTTAAATTATTTTCATTTTGAAATCAAATCGCTTTAAATCAAATTCATTTTCGAAATCATTATATCAAAATATTCGCCTTTAAATCCATTACATCTAAATCATAACTGTTTTAACCTAAACAGTTTTAAAATATTGAAATTAGTTTATATATTTTGAAATAGTTAAAAATTAAAATAGTTTATATTTAAAATAGTTTATAGATTAAAATAGATTTTATATTAAAATGATTTATATATTGATAATAGTTTATATGTTAAAAATAACTTTCAAATTAGAATTATTTCTTCCAATTTCACAAATCAATTCAAATCAACTGTAGTTCGAAAATTCAATTTAAATCAATCTCAGTTCAACGATTTCAATTGAAAAAGTTGAATGTTCAATTCAAATTCTCATTAAAACCATTTTAATTTATAACGATTTCAAATCGCGAATTTCGATTTCAAATTGATGATTTCTAGAATTTGTGTTTCACCAATTTTTGCACAGTATGGCATTATTGTTATTATACGTTTTTGTCATATCAATTATCCTATCTCATTTTATATGATATTTATAGCTAGACTGATCCGTTTATTATTTTCTTCTTAAATAATACTCGGGTCAGACCGAGTTTTTCAGGTGCTTCCACTTGACTTCTTATCAGGGTCCGTCATCTGACTTTTGGCTAACAACTTAGCTTAGTAGTTTTTGCTTTTAACATTCGAGATAGAGACTCCTTGATGTATACATATTCTTTTATCTAGCACTTGTACCTATTCTTTTGTGATGTAGTGGAACTTATATGACCACTACTTTTATGCACATTTTTGTGTGTTATATTCATATCTGTTTCCGCCTTAGTGATATTAATATCTATGAATGATTTATATTATGCTTATTTTACATTTGTCTCTGAAGATCACATAGCCACTGGGTAGTAGTTTTGAGTTTGTAATTGATGTGTCAGATTTCCTCTTGAAATAAAATGCATGTAATACTATCTGACATATCGGTACTCGCACAAAGAAATTACACAAATGGTCGCTCCTCAACGGCCTTTTCTTCATGCTATTCGATGGCATTACCCCATAGTGTCTGTGGCTAGTGTGAGTTTAGAGGTGGGGCGTCACGGCCCATATAAAGTTTTATATGGTCGTTCATGTAGGTTTTCAATATGTTGGATCAAGACCGAAGATCGACCAGTACTAGGTGATGGCATGATTAGAGAAGCTCTAGAAAAGATTAATAAAATTAGAAAGAAGATGATAGGAGCCTAGAGCACATAAAAGAGTTACGCGGATAGAAGACGTAGAAATTTGGAATTCTCAGTTAGAGATTTTGTATTGCAAAAGGTTTCCCCAGTGAGAGGAGCTGTGAGATTTGGGAGAATTGGAAAATTGGCACCACGATATATTAAGCCATTTTTCATTCTCAAACGGATTGGCCTATTGGGTTATCGTGTAGAATTTCTCGAAAGGTTGTCGGGTTTGCACAATGTCTTTCACATATCTCAAGTAAGAAAGATTTGAAAGTTGTGCCTAATTTGTCTATTATGAGGCAACCTATGCGAATCGTGGATCGCCATGAGAAGCGATTAAGGAGGAAAGTTGTAAGTTTAATAAAAGTCCAATGGAGTGGTGATGCTGTAGACTGTACATGGGAGACCGAAGAAAGAATGCGTAAAGCCTATCCTGAGTTTAAAATGGATACATAGTTATTGTATTAGAATAATGCACTCGCCAACCTGTGGTGATGTTACTTGCTATATGTTATACATATTTATCACCTTGATATATATATATATATATATATATATATATATATATATATATTTGTTTTTGAGTTATCTTCTTCTTATCCTGAATTTCGAGGACGAAATTCTTTTAAGGGGGAAGTCTGTAATGACCCACAAACTTATCAATTTAATAAATTTATTTATTTAAATTAATTATAGATTTAATGATTTAATGATTACTATAATTATTTAAAATAATTATTTTTAATATAATGGTAACTCATTTTAAACAGTATAGAGTAATAATTTATTATTAGTTATAAAGATATAAACTTGATTTGAAATCATAAGAAAAATTTGTTTCTCTTTATCGATATAATAACAATTTTTATAAATAATAATTATTATTAATTTGTATGGTATTATCATACAAAGGTGATCATTTTAATCAATTAAAGATGATAAGAAAATTATTTTTAATTATTTTTACAAATATGTTTATATTAACTAAAAAGCGAAAATATGACCGGGAATCAAAATGAGGATTCATAGCGATATAATGCATAGAAGTTATGCGATGTTGAGATACATATGCACATATACATGTGCATACGTGAAGATATATTCCCATGCACATGATCGTTCGTCTATGCACACATATACATATAAATACAAGAACATATGTGTATAAAATATCCAAGATATTTCTATTTTCCTTACTTCCTAAGCAAACCAAAAGTCCACTATAGTATAAGCATCATTCTAAGCACATGGAGGGAGGTACTATCGGTTGGGCTTAAGTGAGGTAGGGGGGAGTGGGTGGTGATGCAAGTGATGGTGTATTACACAAAATATCCCAGATATTTTCTCCACTTCCCTCCTTATAAATACCCTAAACTCCCCCCTCATTTTCATTCGTCTTCCTCGTTATTTCCTAACCTCTCTTTCTATACTTTTATGGCTTCCAAACTAAAAGAAATAATGCTATAATGTTCCCCAAAAGTAACTTAAATTACAATATATACTTGTGTACACTTAAGCACCTCAAACTACTCCAAACTCCACCTTCTTCCTTTCTACCATCCAGGTCCTCCACCTTCTTCATTAGAGGCCGAGCCTTCCTCTTCCTCTACCAAAGGCCATGAGCTCCTCAAGCCATCCCAAGCCTAAGCTGAGCCACCTAGGAGCTTAACTCCAAAGGATCATGAGCTTTAAAATCCAAATAACGGAGCTACACCAAATTTTTAGTTAGTCCTTTAAACCAGAAGTGAGAAACTCCTAAACTACTGTAATATATGGATATATATGTAACGACCTAGTATTTCAGTCATTTAAAATTCGAATATTTAATTAATTTTAAATGGTCACAACTAAATTTTATAATTTGAATAACGTATACTTCAAATATAGTGATTTAATCGGATAATTAAATTGTTAATTTAATATTTGAAATTGCAGAAATAATTGGAATTTGAATTTAATGTGAATGAAAATGATTTATAAAGTTTATATTAATTCTATTTGAATTAGAATGATGTTAGAGAAATTTTGAAATTGAATTAGAAGTTAAATTATAAAAATTGAATATTTTAATATTTAATTAACGTGGAAAAATAGTTATTTTTGATACAGTCTCGGATTTCGACGAAGGGGAAGAAGAAAATGATCGGCGACCCTGATGTAAAGATGTGAAATCAACGGCCAGACTAAAAGCTAGGTTTAAAATAAAAATAAAATTTGTAATTTATATATATAATAATTTGTACAATCTTTGAAATATCATAACTTCTTCATACGAGGTCTGTTTTTTATGAAACAAGTTGCATGGATCCGTGTTAACGAGCATTACATTTTAGAGATGGTTTGAAGTTGATTGGAACTAGTGAAAATTTTGGATAAATTAAAACGCTCGTTTAATTTTATACGGAAAAAAACACTGCAACTGCTATTGGAATCAAAGTGAGTACAACTCACTCTTTTTGACTCATTGATATTTTTATATAAGTGAGAATAACTTTATTTTACGATGATTGACGATTATTTGGACGATATATGATATATTATATATCCATTGATTGGTATTTGGATATATTCCTGCCTATTTGAGCAGATGAGACAATATACATTCTCGAGTATGAGCGGATGACCCTTTGTACATGTGCCTGCCTCGAAGCGGACATTGTGCATATTTTCTAATATGTATATTTGTTGCAGGTAACAGGTAGGAGGAATCCAACTGGATTCTTCATCAATATTGGTTTTATTTACAGATATTGATATTATGTTGTTATCATATGATATATGATGATTTGGATGCCATGATTGATGTATTTAGTGTTGTTGTATCATTGGGCCATATGTTGGAATTTTAAAAAAATGTTAAAATGATGATTTCAAATTAAAAAGGATTTCAAAGTGATTTTGAAAATAGATATTCTATTAATTTTCGAATTATTAAGAAATGAATTCATTCTAAACAAATAAATGTTATAATTTTTATGTTGTAAAAATTATGATTTTTGGGAAATATAATCAGAATGTGATTTTTGAAATATGAAGTTAACTATTCCGTAAAATAGTTTAAATTGAGATTTTTGAATTTATTATAAATGGTTTATATATATGATTCATAAAGTTGATATTTTTATAAATTAAAATGATGGAATTACAAAGGAGTTTTATAAGTGTTAAAATAGAGTTATAAATGGATTTTATAAGTAAATAAGATTTATAGATTTATGAATTTGTGAAGTTATAAAAGAATGAATTTGTATAAATAAATGATTTATAAATAATTAGCTTATAGTTTGGATTTTGACATGTAAATGAGATATGTATGGAATTTGCCAATAAAGGGATTTTATATATGGAAGTTCTACAAAATATATATGGAATTTATAAACGTTGTTTTATAAATCCGAAATCAATTTATTTTGATAAGTTAATTATTATAGTTTATTAAAGAAATTATATCCACGATTTTGGATAGTGGATAATCCTTTAATAAATATGTAGAAGTAATGAATTTGGTAAAGGAGATGTATTCAAAAATTTGGACAATGAATAATCTATTAAATAAAATGAATGCTTTGGAAAGTGATATTTAAAATGAAGTTAAATGATTTGAAGATGTTTTTTGAAATGTGTTAAGTATTGAAACCGTAGATTTGAAGTTTTCGAGAAGTAAGGAGATGATGGACTATAACAATGTTCTTATAGTAAATGATTTTCGAAAGGAGATGTTTTGTTTAGTATATGGGATTTATATATCTATCTAATTATCGAATCCCTATACTAATGAATTTGGGTTGTTGTAACGATATTCTATGCAACATTCATTTTGACCCAAATAAATGTGTTAAGAGAATGTTTTCCTTTAATGGATAAAATATATACTTAATTGTGATTTAAGTATATGTAATTTTTTCTCAGTGTTGAAAATAAAGAGAATTGTGAATAACTTATTTTAAATAAGTAAATGGAAATGGTTTCCAATATAGAAAGTTGAACCGGATTTGGAATTATATCTTTTTACAGATATATTGAAGTGAATATTTGGCAAGTGATTTAACTAATAAAAGATTAATTAAAGGGCCTAGTGATTGCTTATGGTTCTAGATATTTTTTTGTTGCTTTGATAGTTAAATAATTGACTATCAAATTTGGCCATTTTAGTTACTCGACTTGATGTGGGAATTATTTGGTCGTACGCTTAATACGCAGCCTTCTGTGAAGGTTTGATTATTATTTGTGTTGAGGATGTTGATTCGTGTAGTGTGGAGTATTACTCCAATCTATCAAGCTTCCTTATCGGTCGAAGGATAGCAAGTTGAAAGTTGGAGACGTGATAAGTCTATGAGACTTAGTTTCTGTGTGAGGTTGAGAAACGCTTTGGCGTTTTTGGTGCGAAGAGACTGGTATCGGCTTATTCGAAAACCATTTCAAACCAGCATTTATGCGACGATTGTGCAGGTTGGTTGTGATGATATTGATATTCAGGATTTTCATAGTGGAGGATTGCTTGTTGATCATTTGGGGTTAAAATCCCAATATACATATAGTAGCAGTAGTCTCTTCATTATGAAATATCCAATGCAAGGACCATTCGCTACTAATCCTAGGGTTTCCCCAATAGGATGTGGTAGGAAAGTACCTTCGATTTGTCCTGTTCCTGGACAACTTGTATGGAAGTTTGTCTGACATTGCATTTCGAAAGATTACCTACATTGGTTTATACAATCGTACATCAGTGAAGGTGGAGAAGGCAACTTCTCTTAGCTTAACACTCTCCTTGAGATGTACGAGCTCAAGAGTTGTATTTTTATGGAAGGCAATTATTAGTCAACAGAAATGGCAATGTGACATTCAAAGTGATGTGATTTGTGATATGTGATATGTGAAAGGTAATCGATACTCTTTGGCCTCACTTCTTGGAAAATGACTAAAACATGGATAGAAGCAGCAAGGCTAAAAGGAGTCGCTTCCATTAGGAGATGTCATCACTCGTCTAGATATATCTTTACACGCTATGACGTCGTATATCTGATTATTGTTGTGTATGCTCGTTGTAACGTTGCGACTTTTCGACGCACGAAAATCGACATCAATACGTCCACTGTATCAAATTCCGCATAATTGAATGCCGGAAAACCGAATTGGTAAGGTTAAAAGAAGAGGTAGAAGAAAAAGATAGAAGAAGTAAGAAAACAGAACAGAAACAATATCAGAATCTCACAGTCGCAGCGGAACAACATATAATAGATAAATGAATAATCTTTAAAACAAAGAACTATATCAGTTATTACATTACATTGTCATCAGAGTGTACAACAACAATATACAACACAATACAAGAACGGACAGCAATAAAAACATGTCCTTACAAGTGAAATACACAGGGGAAAGATAATATCATATACAAGTAATACGTCTCGCCATCCAGCTCGCCACTTGAGCTCCAAAGCACTTCTGAATCAAGAATGACCTGATAACCCGACTCTAGACTGCCCGTGTGGAAAATTATGGGCACCCAGAGTTTATGAAGAGAACAATAAACTCCAGGTCAGTCATGAGACTGGTGTGAGAACTAAAACATTTATTTATCTTTTAAAACAACAACAATAAGGAAAGTGGAAAATATTCGCAATGCTTTTGAAAAATGAAACTACCATAAGGCCTCCCCGCACACACACAATGCAAACGCAGAATTGGAGGAGATTTCCCCTTATGATAGTCAAAGATGCTTACTACGCAAAACAAATCATTTTTGATATTATTATTAGTGCATAGTGATGAAAGCATTTCGAAAATAGAATATAAATCTTAGCCAGCATAGGTACCATTATATTATGCCTACTATAGCTACCTCCTGAGGAGGCAGGTTATAAAACTAAAACCGTGCAAGGTTCGTATTGTTTTGTTTGGATTTCCAACAAATGGTCAGGCTAAGGAACTTCCTACTGTCAATGGGATCGCCTCTGGCGGGATGTCCCGAGAACCTAATGTTACGGTTAGATCTCTACCAACACAAGGCCGGGCTACCTCTGTAACTAGGTAACTACTACACGAATATGTCATCTCCCGGTCCCTTTGGACCTTTATCCGAGCGCTCGATAACCAACATCAAACAGTAATAAATATAGTGTGCCAACATGAGTAAGTATCCGGGATCCATACCATGATACCACCCTTTCTAGAAGGAAATGACATACCCTAAAGGGCGCGACCCTCATAACCTTGCCGCATATTCCTGTTTTGACCATTTACGAGGAGTGAGGTCTGACGAAGTCTCGTCCACAAAGCTACGCTTTTTCATAAAGCCACGCTTTGATCAACAACTGATCAATAAATAATCATCACACAGCAACACTCAGCATGCCACATTACCAAATTGGGAATACATCGCTGATAACCTTCAACTACATAACCTCTAAGGGTGTTAAGCTAAGAGAATAAATTCTCCGCCACCAACGGAAATGTATTTGAAAGAAATCTGCTTTATATCTCAAAATATAATGTCAGACACGTAACCACACAAGTCTGTTCCGGGTTCGAACAGAACCGAAGGCACTTCAAAAGAAGCCCTTGCAATCCGGGTATTCACAATCCCGATCGAGTTTCCCATCACAAAGGAAATCTCCATACCGTAGCTAACGGTGCAGAGACAATCGATAGGTCATCCTATCGTTTTCACAAATACCCGGTCTTTAACACCGGTCTTCAATGCTATCCATTACGTCGTATCACTATTCGGAATGGGTAATCCGAATAACGAGCGCAATAATTTTAAAAAAAGTGTAGCATTCAATTTCAACCAATTCACAACAAATACCTATTTAAAGGTCAATATTGATAGTCGGTTATTTAACTATCAATCAATATTCACAACATCACCCGATTATAAATAATTTCCCAAATTATTTATTTCCAAAAAAAATATCTTTACAAGATATATATCCCACACTTCAACCATTTGAAAACCAATTTCAAATCAATTTACATCCTTACAACTACCATTTCAAAATGGTTCATTTAAACCAATTAAATAAATCCTTATCGATTTATTAAATTTACGTTCCAAATCCGTAAATTAATTTCCACACTTCAAAAATAAATCAATGTTTATTTTTAAACAAATTTCCTTTCTTTTATAAATTCCATATTGAATTTAAATTTCCAAAATATCTATGAATATACGATTTTTAAATCGATTTCTAATATTCATTTTCAATTTATCTTTAAAGGATAAGATCTCAAACATTCACTTCATATTGGAAAAACATTTCCATACTTATTTAATAATAAGTAATTCACCAATCTATTTATTTTCAACACTTGGAAAATATTCAATATGCTTAAATCCAAATTAAGTATATATTTATTCTATAAGGAAAACATTCTCTTAAACACATTTATTTGGGTCAAAACGAACGTTACGTAAAACATCGTTACGACTAGCCTAAATCATTAGTATAGAGATTCGAACTTAATATAGATATATAAATCCCAATACTATATAAAATATTTCTTTTCGGAAATCATTTACTATAACAACAGTGTTATAGTCCATCATTTCCTTCTATTTCTCGAAACATCTATTTCAACAATAAATGTTGAAATCTATGGTTTCGATACTTAATACATTTTAAAACATCTTTAAATCCTTTTAAATTCTATTTAAGATATCACTTTCCTAAAATATTTCTTTAATATATTATTCATCATCCAAAATCGTGAATATACTTCATTAACCAAATTCAATTTCTACATATTTTATTTAAAGGATTTTTCCACTGTCCCAAAATCGTGGATATATCTCCTTTAATAATCCATAATAATTAAACTTATCAAAATAAGTCGATTTCGGATTTATAAAACAACGTTTATAAATTCCATTTATATTTTATAACAACTTCACTTATAAAATTACTTTATTAACAAATTCTATCCATATTCCATTTACATGCAAAAAATCCAATTTATAAGTTAATTACTTATAAATCTTTTATTTTATAAAATCTATTCATTTTATAACTTCACAAATTATAAATCTATAGATTTCATCCACTTATGAAATCCATTTACATTTCATTTTAACACTTATAAAAACTTGTTTTATAATTCCAATATTTTTAATTTATAAATATCAATTTTATAAACATTTTATATAAATCATTTATAATAATTCAAAAATCCCAATCTAAACTATTTTATAAATTTATCAACTACTTATCTAAAAAATCACATTTTGGTTATATTTCTTAAAAATCATAATTTTTATAACATATAAATTACAACGTTTATTCATTTAAAATGAATTAATTTCAAAATTAAATTTTATCATGAATTCTCAACTTAAATTTACAAAAATCCAATTTAATTCATTTTCGGCATCTAACGATACCAAAATATATTCGGCTAAAATTTAGCCTTTAACGATTCCAATCACAAAGATAATCACGCAGATTATAAATAGATCAATAAATAGATCAACACACAACATTGAAACTAATTCAATTATTTGAGGAATCCAGTTGGATTCCTCCAACCTGTATCCCTCCATCCAAAGATATTAGCACAATACCAATTTCGCTTCAAGACGAAATATCATGGTATATGGGATTTATAAAATACTATCCGCTATTATGCGGCGCAATAGGGTCTCATCCGCTATATAATGCGGGAAAATCAACTCCAACTACATATATAATACCAATTCCAATCAAGATGGAATTATCGCGGTATATATTTTTAATAAGTAATATCCGTTTAATATACGGCACATAATGTCTATTTAACACAATAGATAACAAATTATCATCCAATCACACAGTCAACCAAATTTTAAATTTAACTATTTAAAATTTAAATCGAAACAATTCGATTGAGTGAGAAGTTCCCACCTTGCTTTCCAATTCAGTTTCAGCATTTTATTTCGAATAAAATTAAACGTGCGTTTAATTTTACCCGAAATTTTCACTAGCTCCAAACGACTCCAAACTAGCTCCATTGCGTAGTGCTCGACAAAACGAAGCCAATGCAACTTGTTTCGTAATTTTCCGACCTCGTATGAACAAGATATTGCATTTTAAATATTACACGAATTAATATATATATTATTTACAAATTTATTTTTATTTTAACCTAAAATTGAATCACGGCCGTGAATTTCGATTGCACAGATCAAAGCCGCCCGTTTCTTTATCTTCCCCATCGTGATTTCGAGCACGAGAAAACCCAACCGGCCGCCACTTTACTTTGATTTTTCGCAACCCCCACCGTCCTCTAGAGATTGATCAGCACCCACCACGATGGAGCCTACGCTCGCGCGCACCCATAGCTCGAAAACGAGCAAGATCGGTTCCCTCCTTGCATAGAAAAACGTGCGCGACTTTCGGGTATTCTAGCTCGATTTGCCGTTGATTCGTGAAGTCATTTTAGATCGTGATCGTTGAATAGCTAGTTCGCAACGTGCTCTACGAGTTTCCAGTTGAAAGATTCTGCAAATTCTTCACGGATCAAGAGATTTTGTGGGAAGAAGATGAGAGCTTTCTGGCCGTTCGAGTTGATAATGGCGGCTGAAGCAATTTAGGGTTAGGGTTTGCAATTTGTGAAGAGGGAGGTCCTTTTATAGAAAAGCTTCAAAACACTATTCATCTCAAAATTTCTGAACTCCAAATCTCACGCGGTGACCGTCGTTTCTAGGGTTTACCCCGCGTTCCGGACACAGTGGAATAGGTTTCGGAGGCTAATTCGATCATCTGTGCGAGTTAGGGAAATAAACGATCAATTTTAAATTAAATCGATTTAAACTAATTTCTATGCCTTTTGGCTTGGCCCGGACAAACGGTAAATCCGATTGACACAAAATTTGAAACCATAGAATAATATAACATTATGGATCCGATGAAACTAGTTTCGTCGAAATCCGAGACTGTTTGAAAAATGGCTATTTTCACTAGTCGATTAAATATTAAAATATTCAATTTTCACAAATTAACTTTTAATTCAATTTTAAAAGTTCACAAACATTGTTATAACTTCAATATGATTTAATATAACTTTTTAAATCATTTTTAATCACATTAAATCAAATATTCAATTATTTTTGGAATTTCAATTATTAAATTATCAACTAAATTACCCAATTAAATCCAGATATTCGAAAAATAAATTATTCGACTTATAAATTTGACTTATTAATATATAAAATCAAATAAATATTCAAATTTTAATTGACAGAAATTCTGGGTCGTTACAAACTCCCCCTTTAAAAGAATTACGTCCTCGAAATTGCCAAGTAAGAAAGAGTTTTGAAATCCATTAACTTTTCAAAACAAACCGTTCAAGTTTGATTTACAAATCTCTTAAGTGTTTAACTTTCCCAAAATTCATAGTTAAACTTCATACAATAACTTTACTAAGTTTTCAAATCATACTTAGTTATAGTTTTCAAAATTTTCCAAAATTCCCAAAAAATTTCTAACGCCTTAAATTTTCGGAAAAATTCGCCAGAGTCTCCTTTGCGCGGCTCGATCCAAAAAAAATGATAGTATATATATCACAAATATACATCTCATCAAGTGATGAGGCATTCCGCAGGGAAAAAAGTGTAAAAGTATGATATGTAATCCGAGATATGTACCTTATTTATTGTTAGCGAGCGTATACGGCTAATATAGCGCGAAAGCGAGCTCCAAATGCGAAGCATAAGCCATCCGTACCTACTATACACTCAATCAAACAAATGAGAACATGTATATATGAAAATAATATCAATATACAACATATAGCAACATAACAACTACATGTGCCAACATAGCAAATGCAACAAAACAACAAACGCAACCATCAAACAACTATCATACAATTAACATCCAACAAATCAATAACCAAATCAATATTCTTTCATTTCTCATTAACATTCAATGAATTGGTTTTTTTCAATTTAATCACATTTGATTTGTTAACATTGGACTTTACAAATATTCATTTATTCATTTCCAATTAGTATACATTCACTAATTAAATTCACATTAGTTTACTTTCAATCCAAATCAAATTCAATTCTATTCAAGTTCATTTTCTTCCAATTTGAACTTAATTACATAACTTTTAATTTCACTAATTTAATTTCATTAACACTTAATGAATTTATATACAATCAACTAAAAATCAAATAACAACCAACGTATATTCAACATAACCAAATTATCAAATTTACATTCAATTTGGTTCAACACTTTTAATTAGCTTTAATGAATTAACACTTACATTCATTACTTCATATCAACTAATTTACATTCGATTGATTAACATTCAATTCATTTATTAATTCAATTGCTAATTCATTTTACAAATAAAGTTGAATCTCCTTTTATATAACTCAAGTTCACATCCATTTAATTCACTTCATTATTTTACTTCGATACCAAAATCAACTTTATTCAATATTACTTAAGCTATATTCCATTTCAATTCATCATTTGTTTAGCTTAACTTAGATTTCTACTTACAAATTCAATTCAGATTCCAATTCTAAAGTAATTTTTATTTAACTTTTACTTAAGTCAAATTCATCACTTATTCAAATTCATATCTCATTTTTCTTATCAAAATTATTTAACCATTTATCATTTGGTTTCACTTACATCTGCTCACTTTATAAGTTATACAACTTACTTATTTAAACTTCCAAATCTGATTTAATTTATTTAACTCCCTTAGTTAAATTCCAAAACATATGTTTTGTTATGCTAACTCAATTTCTTTAACTTTACCAAAGCTAAAAAATTTATATCATAATATAAGTTCAAAACTCGTTTTACATATATTTATCAATTTCAACTAGGATTTTAAATTTCAAATTTGTTTATCACAACAAAACTTCAATTTCAATTCACTATGGTAGCAAATCCATCACACAGAAACTCGAAAATGATACTGATGATGCTGCAGTCATCATCCTTATTATTTCCCAGTAACCATAGTGAAATCAGTGCTAAATATTCTTTCAACATTTTCCCTTTTCATTATTTATAAATCACATTTAAATATAAAAAAAATTCTTATATAATTTCACTATTTATATATAAGATTATTTTACAATTGTAAATCATTTTAATTATAATTCCATTCTTATAATTCATTTGCTCATACAATTCATTCTTTTACGACTGTTGTTTTTATTTAACTTATTCAAACAACTTTTATTGACTTATACATTTTTACACTTTCAACAATCAGACAATTCAATTTTACATACACCTTGATAATTCTGAAAAATTATTCCTTTATATATATAAAATATAATCGAGGTAAAATTATTTCATTTGCCTAATTTAAAACGATATCGAGCCGAATTGTTTTGAACAAATGTTTAGAGATCCCTATCGATAGAGTTGTACAGACTATATTGACCAAAATCCATATACCACTCAACAAACCAATCATCACAACATAAAACAATTTTATTTTCACTAACAACTACGCGCTCATAACTATTATTACACTCAAACTCATTCTAGAGCACTACTGACTCTATCTCTAATGAGTAACACCTAACAGAGCTAAGGTTGTCGCTTAACCATATGCTCTGATACCACATGTAACGTTGCGACTTTTCAACGCATGAAAATCGACATCAATACGTCCACTGTATCAAATGCCGCATAATCGAATGCCGGAAAACCGAATTGGTAAGGTTAAAAGAAGAGGTAGAAGAAAAAGATAGGAGAAGTAAGGAAACAGAACAGAAACAATATCAGAATCTCACAGTCGCAGCGGAACAACATATAATAGATAAATGAATAATCTTTAAAACAAAGAACTATATCAGTTATTACATTACATTATCATCAGAGTGTACAACAACAATATGCAACACAATACACGAACGAACAGCTATACAAACATGTCCTTACAAGTTAAATACACAACAGAAAGATAATATCATATACAAGTAATACGTCTCGCCATCCAGCTCGCCACTTGAGCTCCAAAGCACTTCTGAATCTAGAATGACCTGATAACCCGACTCTAGACTGCCCGTGTGGAAAATTATTTGCACCCAGAGTTTAGGAAGAGAACTATAAACTCCAGGTCAGTCATGGGACTGGTGTGAGAACTAAAACAGTTATTTATCTTTTAAGACAACAACAACAAGGAAAGTGGAAAATATTCGCAATGCTTTTGAAAAATGAAACTACCATAAGGCCTCCCCACACACACATAATGCAAACACAGAATTAGAGGAGATTTCCCCTTATGATAGTCAAAGATGCTTACTATGCAAAACAAATCATTTTTGATATTATTATTAGTGCATAGTGATGAAAGCATTTCGAAAATAGAATATAAATCTTAGCCAGCATAGGTACCATTATATTATGCCTGCTATAGCTATCTCCTGAGGAGGCAGGTTATACAACTAAAACCGTACAAGGCTAGTATTGTTTTGTTGGGATTTCCAACAAATGGTCAGGCTAAGGAACTTCCTACTGTCAATGGGATCGCCTCTGGCGGGACGTCCCGAGAACCTACGGTTCGATCTCTGCCAACACAAGGCCGGGCTACCTCTGTAACTAGGTAACTACTACACGAATATGTCATCCCCCGGTCCCTTTGGACCTTTATCCGAGCGCTCGATAACCAGCATCACACAATAATAAATACAGTGTGTCAACATGAGCAAGTATCTGGGCTCCATACCATGATACCACCCTTTCCAGAAGGAAATGACATACCCTAAAGGGCACGACCCTCATAACCTTGCCGCATATTCCTGTTTTGACCATTTCCGAGGAGTGAGGTCTGACGAAGTCTCGTCTACAAAGCTACGCTTTTCACAAAGCCACACTTTGATCAACAACTGATCAATAAATAATCATCACACAGCAACACTCAGCATGCCACATTACCAAATTGGGAATACATCGCTGATAACCTTCAACTACATAACCTCTAAGGGTGTTAAGCTAAGAGAATAAATTCTCCGCTACCAACGGAAATGTATTTGAAAGAAATCTGCTTTATATCTCAAAATGTAATGTCAGACACGTACCATACAAGTCTGTTCCGGGTTCGAACAGAACCAAAGGCACTTCAAAAGAAGCCCTTGCAATCCGGGTATTCACAATCCCGATCGAATTTCCCATCACAAAGGAAATCTCCATACCGTAGCTAACGGTGCAGAGACAATCGATAGATCATCCTATCGTTTTCACAAATACCCGGTCTTTAACACTGATCTTCAATGTTATCCATTACGTCGTATCACTATTCGGAGTGGGTAATCTGAATAACGAGCGAAATAATTTAAAAATAAGTGTAGCATTCAATTTCAACCAATTCACAACAAATACCTATTTAAAGGTCAATATTGATAGTCGGTTATTTAACTATCAATCAATATTCACAACATCACCCGATTATAAATAATTTCCCAAATTATTTATTTCCAAAAAAAGTATATCTTTACAAGATATATATCCCACACTTCAACCATTTGAAAACCAATTTCAAATCAATTTACATCCTTACAACTACCATTTCAAAATGGTTCATTTAAACCAATTAAATAAATCCTTACCGATTTATTAAATTTACGTTCCAAATCCGTAAATTAATTTCCACACTTCAAAAATAAATCAATGTTTATTTTTAAACAAATTTCCCTTTCTTTTATAAATTCCATATTGAATTTACATTTCCAAAATATCTATGAATATACGATTTTTAAACCGATTTCTAATATTCATTTTCAATTTATCTTTAAAGGATAAGATCTCAAACATTCACTTCATATTGGAAAAACATTTCCATACTTATTTAATAATAAGTAATTCACCAATCAATTTATTTTCAACAACTGGAAAATATTCAATATGCTTAAATCCAAATTAAGTATATATTTATTATATAAGGAAATCATTCTCTTGAACACATTTATTTGGGTCAAAACGAATGTTACGTAAAACATCGTTACGACAACCCAAAATCATTAGTATAGAGATTCGAACTTAATATAGATATATAAATCCCAATACTATATAAAATATTTCTTTTCGGAAATCATTTACTATTACAACAGTGTTATAGTCCATCATTTCCTTCTATTTCTCGAAACATCTATTTCAACAATAAATGTTGAAATCTATGGTTTCGATACTTAATACATTTTAAAACATCTTTAAATCGTTTTAAATTCTATTTAAGATATCACTTCCCAAAATATTTCTTTAATATATTATTCACCGTCCAAAATCGTGAATATACTTCATTAACCAAATTCAATTTCTACATAGTTTATTTAAAGGATTTTTCCACTGTCCCAAAATCGTGGATATATCTCCTTTAATAATCCATAATAATTAAACTTATCAAAATAAGTCGATTTCAGATTTATAAAACAACGTTTATAAATTCCATTTATATTTTATAACAACTTCACTTAAAAAATTACTTTATTAACAAATTCTATTCATATTCCATTTACACGCAAAAAATCCAATTTATAAGTTAATTACTTATAAATCTTTTATTTTATAAAATCTATTCATTTTTTAACTTCACAAATTATAAATCTATAGATTTCATCCACTTATGAAATCCATTTACATTTCATTTTAACACTTATAAAAACTTGTTTTATAATTCCAATATTTTTAATTTATAAATATCAATTTTATAAACATTTTATATAAATCATTTATAATAATTCAAAAATCCCAATCTAAACCATTTTATAAATTTATCAACTACTTATCTAAAAAATCACATTTTGGTTATATTTCTCAAAAATCATAATTTTTATAACATATAAATTACAACATTTATTCATTTAAAATGAATTAATTTCAAAATTAAATTTTATCATGAATTCTCAACTTAAATTTACAAAAATCCAGTTTAATTCATTTTCGGCATCTAACGATACCAAAATATATTTGGCTAAAATTTAGCCTTTAATGATTCCAATCACAAAGATAATCATGCAGATTATAAATAGATCAATAAATAGATCAACACACAACATTGAAATTAATTCAATTATTTGAGGAATCCAGTTGGATCCCTCCAACCTGTTTCCCTGCATCCAAAGATATTAGCACAATACCAATTTCGCTTCAAGACGAAATATCGTGGTATATGGGATTTATAAAATACTATCCGCTATTATGCGGCGCGATAGGGTCTCATCTGCTATATAATGCGGGAAAATCAACTCCAAGTACATATATAATACCAATTCCAATCAAGATGGGATTATCGCGGTATATATTTTTAATAATTAACATCCGCTTAATATACGGCGCATAATGTCTATTTAACACAATAGATAACAAATTATCATCCAATCACACAATCAAGTAAATTTTAAATTTAACTATTTAAAATTTAAATCGAAACAATTCGATTGAGTGAGAAGTTCTCACCTTGCTTTCCAATTCAGTTTCAGCGTTTTATTTCGAATAAAATTAAACGTGCGTTTAATTTTACCCGAAATTTTCACTAGCTCCAAACGACTCCAAACCAGCTCCATTGTGTAGTGCTCGACAAAACGAAGCCAACGCAACTTGTTTCGTAATTTTCCGACCTCGTATGAACAAGATATTGCATTTTAAATATTACACGAATTAATATATATATTATTTACAAATTTATTTTTATTTTAACCTAAAATTCAATCACGGCCGTGAATTTCGATTGCACAGATCAAGGCCGCCCGTTTCTTTAGCTTCCCCATCGTGATTTCGAGCACGAGAAAACCCAACCGGCCGCTACTTTACTTTTATTTTTCGCAACCCCCACCGTCCCCTAGAGATTGATCAGCACCCACCACGATGGAGCCTACGCTCGCGCGCACCCATAGCTCGAAAACGAGCAAGCTCGGTGCCCCCCTTGCATAGAAAAACATGCGCTACTTCCGGGTATTCTAGCTCGATTTGCCGTTGATTCGTGAAGTCATTTTAGATCGTGATCGTTGAATAGCTAGTTCGCAACGTGCTCTACGAGTTCCCAGTTGAGAGTTACTGCAAATTCTTCACGGATCAAGAGATTTTGAGGGAAGAAGATGAGAGCTTTCTGGCCGTTCGAGTTGATAATGGCGGCTGAAGCAATTTAGGGTTAGGGTTTGCAATTTGTGAAGAGGGAGGTCCTTTTATAGAAAAGCTTCAAAACATTATTCATCTCTAAATTTCCGAACTCTAAATCTCGCGCGGTGGCCGACGTTTCTAGGGTTTACCCGGGGTTCTGGACACAATGGAATAGGTTTCGGAGGCTAATTCGATAATCAGTGCGAGTTATGGAAATAAACGATCAATTTTAAATTAAATCGATTTAAAATAATTTCTATGCGTTTTGGCTTGTCCCGGACAAACCGTAAATCCGATTGACACGAAATTTGAAATCTTACAATAATATAACAATACGGATCCGATGAAACTAGTTTCATCGAAATCCGAGACTGTTTGAAAAATGGCTATTTTCACTAGTCGATTAAGTATTAAAATATTCAATTTTCACAAATTAACTTTTAATTCAATTTTAAAAGTTCACAAACATTGTTCTAACTTCAATATGATTTAATATAACTTTTTAAATCATTTTTAATCACATTAAATCAAATATTCAATATTCGAAAAATAAATTATTCGACTTATAAATTTGACTTATTAATATTTAAAATCAAATAAATATTCAAATTTTAATTGACAGAAATTCTGGGTCATTACACTCGTTGTAATATCCCGGAATTTTTAACAATATCAATTTAATAATCTATAGTTAAAAATTAAATTGATATTGATATACTGTTAATAATTATTCAAATAAATTTAATAATCTTCTTCAATAAATATTTAAATTGGTTATTTTATCTTTTAAATGATATAAATTGAGTTCTATTCACAATATAAATATATGGTTTATATTTTGAATAGGTTAGCATTTGTTTTAATTTTAATAAGTAAAGCATAATTTCTAGTTTTAATATTTGTAGTAAATTGGAAAATTTGTTTTATTTAATATTTAAGTTTTTTAAAGTTAAATAAATGATTTTGGTTTAAATTTAATATTGAATCATGTTTTAAAATTCTAATATATATACATTATAAATTGGAAATTTTGATTTTAATTAGTATTGAGTTTTAATATCTATTTCATAAATAAATATATGATTTTAAAATTGATAAGAAAATATTTAAATGTTTAAAATTAAATTAGATTAAGTTTTAAATTTAAAATAAATTCAACAAATGGTTTCATGGTTTAATAAAATAGATATTTTATTATAAAAATATAAATTCTTGTAAAATGATTTTAATTTAATAATAAGAGATTCATAAAAACAATATTGATATTGTATTGTCTTTATAAATAAGTTTTGAATAGAATTTGTAATTTTTATTTCAAATTGAATTTTTATTTATAACTTAATTTGAAATTATTTGATTTTGAATTTAGTTTGATTTTAAATTTAAAAGTATAAAGTCTTAATTTGTTTTAATCTTTAATATGTATAAGTTTCATTTATTAACATGATTTGTTTTTATTTCCATTTGTAAATTTATACACATGTTTAAATATAAACTAACATATTAACTTAGGATTACACATACATTAATTTATAAATTAGTACTAATTATCTTAAAGAGACATGTGTTGCATTCATAAGCATTGGTTTAAACAAGTGTTCATTCTTTAACATTAATGTAACATGTGTTTAAAAATTAGCCTATTAATTTGACAAGTGTTAAAATTTAGTTTTATTTTTTCTTTGCTTTCATTAAAATCTGAAAATTTCATTTGTTTAAGTTGCATCTCCATTTCATATTGCATATTCATTCTTCCTTAACCAAAGAAAATCTTCAAACTTTTAAAAATCTAAATCATTTTCATATTAACAATCCACAAAAATCTGCATATACAAGTTCATCTAAACCCTGTTCAAACCTGCATACTCAAATCCATAAATTTGCATATTCAAATTTTACAACTGCATACACAAATCTGCACACCTAAAATTCAAACCTGTATACTCCACCTCTTCAAAATCAAACCCACCTTCATTCAAATTTCAAAAGAAGTCTGCAAGTTTCAAATCTGCATATTCCTCTTGTTCAACAATCAAACCCATCTTCCTTAAACTCAAACATTAATCTGCATGTCACTTTAAAAAAAAAAAGAGAAGAGCCTGCATTTTTCTACACTCTGTTTAAAACTAGGAAGTGATAGCACCTGCATGTCTTTGGGGGGATTAGCTACTGCATATTCTTGTTTCTGCATAAATGAGCAACAGAGGGGTCAAGCCTGCATTTTTTTTCTGCAAAATTCAAAGAATCAACAGGGGTCTGCATTGAAATGGTGAGTAACAATTTATTTTAAAAACTAATTTAAATTGATATAGCTGCTTAAATTGTTTACCGATGAGTATGATGAAATGTCTGTATATATGTATGAGTTTGAATATCTTCCTACTGTGATGAATTCCTTCTTGTTCTAGAATTCCAGACTTTAGATACAATTCAAAATCTCATAAACTCAAGATCTAATCCATATTTAGATGCAAAGTAAGTTGTATTATTTTCATAAGTTCATGTTTAAAAATGTCAAGAAAGTTAAAATATGAGTTTGACTCTGGAAACAGGGAAAAGCATCATGCATGTTTATTCTTATCACAACTCAATCAAATGGATATTATAATTTAGTAGTATAAATCAAATATCTAATCTGTAACTTGATTTTTAAATCAGGTATTGAGATTTTTAGGTATAAGATGTGGTTACAGTCTGTTTTTGAATTAAAAATGAAATTGGGCTAGTGCTTGCAATCTGTTGTTTGAGGGAACTCAAGATTCTTTTGAGTTATAGAATAAGGATCATAGATCCTTAGAAAAATCAGGAATATGAATATAATTGGGTAGGATAGTTGTAGTTTGAATTTGAATTTTTAAACCCTAGTTTTAATAAGGGAAGAAGGAATTGGGCATTTCAGGAAAATGGATTGACCGAGTGCTTTGGTGTTTGGGAAAGGGGTAGAGGGTGTGTAGAAGCATTCGTGGCCGGAGAGGTTGGATGTCAGGTGGTCGGAGGTGAGAAATGTGGCCGTTGACAGGTTTGAGCATAAACCTGTAATACTTTCACAGATTTTGAATTTGGGGTTTCAGAACTAAATTTTGAAATTTTTGTTTATGTGTTCGATCTAATGGTTTCTAAGGGCTTTGATGGGTCTCGGGAGGTTGCTGGATCATATAGGAGGACCAGTAGGGGCAGTGGTCGCCGTGCATATGCACGGCGATAAGATTCTGATGAACTGTTTTGGTTAGTGGGTTAGTTTGTGTTGCAGGGTAGGACTGGGAGATGGCTCGAAGCAGGTTAGTAGGAAACTCGAAGTAAGGCAGCTTTTAACTCGAAGTAAAAAATGAGGTTTTCGGGTTAAAACTGTAGTTTACAGGTTATATAAACTGTATTTTTAAAACTGGGTTTTAAAAAAATAATTAAATCTTTAGTTTAGGTTTAAAAATTCAATGCAAGTTTGAATTTCTGAATTAAATTCAAATCCCAATTTTTTTTAAATTAAATAAAAGTCTCAAAATTTTACTTAATTAACTATTTCATTTGGAATAGTTGAAGCTTTTAATAATAAGATTTTAAAAATATAAGTGGATTTGAAGTTTATTTTAAAACCTGGAAATCTAAATTTAAAAATAAAGTTTAGTTTTAAATTTCAATAGAAGATTTAAATTGGAAGTTTAAACTAAGAATGAGTTGGAAATTTCTAAATTTTGAAATAAATTCAACTTCAATTTTATGATTTCATTTTAAGACAAACTTTTGATTTGTCCTGAAATTTAAATAAGTTTTAAATTATTTAAAACTTTGATAAGTTTAAAATTATTCTATTTTAAACTTAAATTTAAATTGGAATTTAAAGGTAATTTCTTAAGTACTTAGTTTTGAATTAAATTGTTTAAACATAATTAGTTATGTTTTATCTTGAAAATTTAATTAAGATTAATATTTCAGGATTAATTTAATTAATAAGGTAATTAAGATTAATTTATTTAATTAATTAATTGAATTTGGAATTAATAATTGATTAATGATTAATCAATTTATAATTAAGATCATTAGTTAAATTTTTAATTAATGATGAATGAATATTAGTAATTATGTAATTAAGTTTTAAATCAAGGTTAATTAATTTAATAATTAACTTTAATGATTAAAGATAATTTAAATGGTAATTAATTTAAGTTAATTACTTTTAAAATAATTAGAAAATGGTTAATGAAGGTCATTAACCAGGATTATTTAACAATTAATTAATATGGTTAATTTTTGAAATTAATTAGATTAATTAATTTAATAATAATCAATTATAAATGGTTTGAGAGTAATTACTTAATAAAGTAATTAGGAAATTAATTACTTAATGTAATTTAATTTAATGAGATTGTTTATTTTAATTAATTAAGTTTAATTAAAATTTAAAACACTTGAGATTTAAAAATAATTATTTATGTAATTAATGATTTGGAAATTACTTAGTTAAGTAATTGTTTAATAATTACAGATTGTAATTAAGTGGTGATGTTTAAGAATGAAGTAATTTGGATTATTTATTTAATAATTAATCAAGGGATTAATTAAGAAATTAATTAAGGATAATTAATTTGGTTTAAATATAGTAATTAAGCTAGATAATTGCTAAATGAAATTAATCAGTGATGATGAATAATAATTATAAGTTAATTACTTAAGGTAATTAATAAAAGGGAATCATTAATATTTTAATTAATGATAAGTAATTAGAGATGATTAATTATGATTAATTAATCAATGATAAGTAATTAAAGGTAATTAATTAATGTAATTAATTAAGAATTAATGTAATTAATTATGATTAATTAATTGATGAGTAATTAAAGGTTAATTACTGTTTAGTTGAGAATAATTAATTTTGTGAAATTAATTAGGGGTAATTACCTGAATGTAATTAAGGATAATTAATCATGGGTGATTAATTAAGGTGATTAATATTGAATGATTAATTTATTGTAATCAATTAAATGATTAAGTAATCAAGATTTATGTTGGTGAAGTAATTAATTTAATTTATTTTAAATTAATTATAGATGATGTAATTAATTTAATTCATTTTAAATTAATTAGAATTGGAGATAGTTAATTTAATTCATTTTAAATTAATTATATTATGGTATGAGTAAATCTTTGCTTATGTATGAATGGATGTCATTGATTGTCTTGGATGCTTTGTGATCTCAGTCATGAGATAAGTAATATTGTGTGGTAAAGATGTTTGATTGCATTGTGATGATAACTTAGGTTATCTATTGCGATGGTGATATATGGAATATCTATTTGATATTGATAATGTGGGTTACCTGTTATGTGATAATGTTGATTATCAGTTATGATTTGTGAATTATCTATCTGAGTGTATATAGATAATGTAATGAAATTGTTTTAAACCTTTAAAAGAACTTGGCCCTAAAAGACAAGCTTTGGTTTTCGATGAGACCGGGATCGGGTTTCCATATTTGGATATCCGAAAACCACATCGATTCCAAATAACGTTAGGTCGTGTATCAAAGTGGAGCTTTGTGAAGACTCGAGGTGTAAGGACTATGAGTCAGTATAACTCTGTGGGTGATTCCGTAATGAGTTGACAGAATAGTTCTTATAGATTCGAGATGGTGGTTCAGAGTGCAAGGGTTATTGTCGTTAACTCTGAGGGTGATTCCAAAATGAGTGTAACGAGATAATGCCTTCGGTTTCGTTCGAACCCGGAACGAACTTGTATGGATTGAATGCTTTTAGCACATCGTCAGGTGGACAATGAGCATTCTAAGTGATGTGTCCTATAAAGGTAATCGTAGCCTCAAGCCTCATCAACCGGGAATGGCTAAAACAGGGGAGGTGCAGCAAAGCTTCGTGGGCCGCTCCCACTGGAGAGCAAGATTGATCCATGTCTAGAAGTTTCTTTATATTCGGCTGTGTGGGTGGTTGCTAGCTACAACCACGGGGTTGTCTTGTTCGGAACTGTTCAGTAAGGAATGAGTCCGGCTTTGTGTTGCACGGGGTCGGGAGTGATCCTCGGTACGTTGATCTAGGCCACGTACTGTGACGGGCGGTACCCCAGTAGCCCTGCCATTGTATGGAATCCAAAATCCAATAAGTGCCAACTGTTTTGATTGTATTACCCGCTTTTGTGGCTAGTAGCTGGAATTTAATAGATGTAACAATTTCGGCTATTTCTTATTTATTTGAAAACCCTAGACACTATTATAATATCATCGGATTTCCTATCAAATGTTTTGGTTAGCGTAAGGTAAATTTTTTTCCATGTTTATGTCTGGGAAGTCTTACGTGATACCTTTCTTTTCAAAAGGTTTTTAAAAGTTAAGCAACTTTAACCCGTTACTCACACCAGACCCATGTCTGACCCGGAGTTTATTTTTGTTTTTCATAAACTCTTGGGTACTCAAATTTTTATGAGTAGTCAAGGGAATTCAGGTTAGGATTCAGGTTGGTTTTGACGAATTGTGGAGGAGCAATGGAGTAGGAGGCTTCCGCGTGTAGTTATATATATAGTATTCCGTTGTGTGTTCTCTGAGTTGTTGTATTGAGTTGAATAACTAGACAGGTGTTTATAACCGTCTAGTATGTGTTGTATATCTATGTACTCTGATAGTGGTTGTAAACTATGTAATATTTATGTTATTAATATAATTTATTCGTTCCGCTATGTAGATTCTGATGTTGTTTCTTTCTTCTCTTCTTTCTATTCTCTTTTCTATCCCTTTCTTTCTTAAAGATGATGCGATTTTCTGGGGTAAGAAAGTCGGGTCGTCTCACTCGTGGCCATGAATTAAAGTTCGGTAACGACCGGAGTGATGAGATATTCGGCACTATCTAGGAAGGGGTTGGCCGGTCTTGTGTTGGTTTAGGCACCGAGTATCTTGATCCTAGGTACGTCCCTTTTGAGGTGTACAGAAATTTTGGTAAGGTAGTTCCTTTACCTAGTCATTTGTATGGAAATCCAAAATCCAATACGTGCCTTCCAGTTTCTATTGTAAAAAGCCTTGTATTACAAGGTGTATGCTGGAATTTAATAATGTAACAATTTCAGCAATTTTAATTTTATTTGTGTCATAGACACTATTATAATATAAGAGGATTTGATCTGAGATGTTTGGTTGTCGTAAGGTAAAAACTTCGTCGGTATTTATTTGTGACTCGGTCTTATGAGATATCTTTGATTTTGATAAAGGAAATTTTTTGGTAATTTAAATAAATTCAGTTTGAGTGTGGTTCTCACGTTGGTTCATCAGACTGATTCGAGTGTTCTTCCCTTTCAATGCTTGGGTCAAAGTATATTTACAGGTTTAGATTTGGTGCTTTTGGAGCTTTAGTAGGAGAGCTAGAGATCTTCATGTCATATACCCACATCAATTTTGCTTATCCGCTTTGATCTTTGTTGTTGTTTATATTATCAACAGTTGTAAGGATAGGTTATTAAAACTGTCCAGGCTGATAACTCATGATTGATTGTTGAACTCTGATTGATGTATGTATATATACAGTTTCTGTTTTGTAAAGATCATTGATATGATATTATATGTTTTCCGCTGCGATGTGAGATTCTGTATTGTTCTGTTTGGTTCTTTCTTCTTTCTTTCTTCTCTTCTCTTCTCTCTTCTTTTCTTACTCTTGACTTTCCGTCAGTCTGTGCTTTTTGGGTCGGACATGTGTGGTTTATTATCGATTCAAAGGGTATGGATTTGTGGGTCGTCACATTTGGTATCAGAGCTTAGATTTTGTATATTCCTAGGTTTTGATGTGTACGTAGTACGGATAGGGACAGTAGCACCCTAGATTGAGTTTTAGCGTACTACATATATATGAGCGCGTATTTGTTAGTGAATATAAAATGTTCTATATTGTTTTTGTTTATCCATTGAGTTGTTTGTGAATTTCTGGTCGATATATGGGACGCCATGTTATCGATAGGGATTTCTAAACACTTAAACAAGACAATTCGACATAGTATTATTTTAAATTGGATAAATGAAATAATTTTACCTCGATTATATTTTATATATAATGGAAACATTTTTATAGAATTATTAAAGTGTATATAAATTGATTATTTTGTTTTTTGAATATATATATATAAGTTAATAAAAGCTGTTTGAATAATTTAAATAAAAATAATAATTGTAAAAGGATAAATTGTATAAGCAAATGAATTACAAAGTATGGAACTATAATTAATATGATTTACAATTATGAAATAATCTTATACATTAGAAACGGAACTATATGAGTATATTTATAAATATGAGTTATAAATAAAATTGAATTTAAACTAAGAATTGGAAAATATGAATCCTGTTGATTTTGAAAGTTGTTTTACAAAGTTTAAAGAGATTATATTATTATAAATCTAAATAAGATAAATAAATTTGGAATAATCTTATCTAAGTGAAGTGAAATAGTAAAATTATATAACTAAGAAGAATTTTAAATGTGATTTATAATTATATTTTAAAAAATATAAATCACTGAATTCACTATCGTTACTGGAAAATAATAAGGATGATGACTACAATATCATCAGTATTATTTTTGAGTCTCTATGTGATGGATTTGCTACCATAGTAAAAAAAAATTTTGATAAACAAATTTGAATTTAAAAATCCAAGTTGAAATTGATCAATATAAGTGAAAAGAGTTTTGTATCTATAATATGAGATAATAAATTTAATTTTGGTAAATTTAAATTAAACGAATTGAAATCTGAATTGGATTACATAAGTTATTGGAATGAAAATTAAACTTAAGGGTAAGTGATTATATAATATCAATTTAGAAGTTTGAATAAATAAGTTGTATAACTTGTAAAATGGGAAAATGTAAGTAAAACCAAATATTAAAAATGGTTAAACAATTTTGTTAAGCAAAAAAAATGAATTTGAATAGTGATATGAATTTAACTTAAGTAAAAGTTAAATAAAATAGAATTTGAATTAAATTAGAAGTGAACTTAAGTTGCATAAGTGAAATGCAAGTGAAAATAAAATGAACATAACTTAAGTGATGCTGAATGAAGTAGAATTCGATATCAAAATGAATTAATAAAGTGAAGTGATGAATATGAATTTGATTTATATAATGAAATTCAACTTTAGTTATAAAATTAATTAGCAATTGAATAGTTGAATGAAAGTCAATTCAATATAAACCAATTGAAATTAAAAGTGTTAAACCAAATTGGAGGTAAATGAAGCAAATGAAATAAATTTGGTTATGTTGGATATGCATTGGTAGTTAGATGGATGTTAGTTGATTGTATAGAAATATTAATGAAATTGAATCGATGAAATTAGAAACTAAAAAAATTGAATTAGTAAGTGAATCTAAATAGAATTGAATTTGATTTGATTTGAAAGTGAATTAACTTGAATATAAATTAGTGAATGTAAACTAATTGAATATGAATAAATGAATGTTAGTAAAATTCAATGTTAATAAGTCAAATGTGACTTAAATTGATAGCCAATTCAATGAATATTAATCTGAAATGAACGTATATTGAATTGGTACGGATTTGTTGGATAGAGACTGGTTTGTTGGATGTTAGTTGGATGATAGTTGTTTGATGTTTGTATTGTTGCTTTTGTTACATTTGCTATATTGGCATATATAGTTGTTGTGTTGATATATGTAGCATATTGATATTATCTTCTACATACATGTTTCTCATTTGTCGTTGAGTGTTTAGTAGATGTGGACGGCATATTCTTCGCATTTAGAGCTCGCTTTCGCGCTATATTAGCTGTATATGCTCACTAATAATATATAAAGTACATATCTCGGATTACATATCGTACTTTTACAATTTTTCCCCCGCGGGATGCCTCGTTCTCGAAGATGAGATGTATATTTGTGATATATATATACATATATATATTGTGATCCTACTACGATCGAACCATATAAAGGAGGCTATGGCGAATTTTTGTGAAAATTTAAGGTGTTAGAAAAATTTCGGGAAAATTGAAAAAAATTGGATAACTAACATTTGGTTTTTGAGTTAAAAGTTAAACGATATTATTGATTTTGAAAAGATACCTATTAATGGATTTGAAAACTTAGAATTTTTTTTATAATAAGTTCAACGAATGGATTTTGGAAAAGTTAAAAGGTTAAATGAATTTGAAATCTAATTTGAATGATTTGTTTTTGAAAAGTTAATAAATTTTGTGACTTTTTCTTACTTAGTAATTTCGAGGACGAAATTCTTTTAAGTAAGAGAGAATGTAAAGACCCAGAATTTCAGTCATTTGAAATTTGAATATATAATTAATTTTAAATAGTCATAAGTAAATTTTATAAGTTGAATAACTTATATTTCAAATATAGTGATTTAATTGGATAATCAAATTATTATTTTAATATTTGAAATTGTAGAAATAATTGGAATTTGAATTTAATGTAAATGAAAATGATTCATAAAGTTGATATAAATTCTATTTGAATTAGAATGATGTTAGAGAACTTTTAAAATTGAATTAAAAGTTAACTTATAAAAATTGAATATTTTAATATTTAATTAACATGGAAAAATAGTCATTTTTGATAAAGTCTTGGATTTCGATGAAACCAGTTTTATTGATCCGTAATGTTATATTATTGTAAGATTTTAAATTTCATGTCAATTGAATTTACGGTTTAGTCGTGGCATGCTGAAACGCGTAGAAATTTATTTAAGTAAATTTTAATTTAAATAAGTCGACTCAAAAACCTATCTTCTAAATACGATTGAATTGACCTCTGATATATATTCTGTTGTGTTCGGAATAAGGGTAAAACATTATAAACACCAGGCAGCATGCTTCATTTGGAGTTATAAATTTTTTCGGGTGAATAGTGTCACAAAATTTTCTATAGAAGGCCAACTTTTTTCACATTTGCCAAAACCCTAAAGAAGCTAAGGTTACCCTCCATATACATTTCAATGGCCAAAAAAAATCATCGCTCTTCCCTCTATCTCTTCTAATCCGTCAACTGTCATAAAAAACATCCAACTGCAAAATCGTAGAGCACATCGAGATCTTCCAATTCAACGGTGGCGGTCGAGTTTTATTGAATAGACCGGAGGCAATTCATGCTCAAAGTCGATGTGTTCGAGCATGATTTTCCATGCAAGGGAGGAGCCGAGAACGTCGGCGTTGATCATGCCGAAGGTAGAGCTTGTTGCGGCGCGTTGATCGGTGGTTTTGGATCATCTTCAAACGTTGTGACGGTGGTGCGAAAATTCAAGGATCAATGGCGGCTATGGGTTGAGTCACGTGAGTTGAATGAAGAGGGAGAAGAAAATGATCGGCGGCCCTGATGTAAAGATGCGAAATCAACGGCCAGATTGAAAACTAGATTTAAAATAAAAAAATTTGTAATTTATATATTTAATAATTTGTACAATCTTTAAAATGTCATAACTTCATCATACGAGGTCCGTTTTTGACAAAACAAGTTGCTTTGGGTCCGTATTGACGAGTACTACATTTTAGAGCTGTTTTAGAGTTAATTAAAGCTAGTGAAAATTTTGGGAAAAATTAAACGCTCGTTTAGTTTTATTCGAATACAACTGTCATTGAACCGAAGTGAGCACAACTCACTCTTTCTGACTTACCGGTATTTTTATATAAATGAGAATAAATTTGTTTTATGTCGACTGATGATTATTTGGATGATATATGATATATTATATATACATTGATAGGTATTTGGATATATTCATGCCTATTGCAGCAGATGAGACTTTATACGTTCCCGTGTATGAGCGGATGACCCTTTGTACGCGCGTCTGCCTCAAAGCGGACATTGTGCAAATTTTCTAATATATATGTTTG
Organism: Allium cepa; assembly: GCA_030765085.1. NCBI lineage: Eukaryota > Viridiplantae > Streptophyta > Magnoliopsida > Asparagales > Amaryllidaceae > Allium > Allium cepa. The sequence goes on from CM060939.1 coordinate 418,715,047, forward strand.
TTGCAGGCGACAAGTTGGAGGGATCTAACTGGATTGCTCATCAGTATTGGATTTATTTACAGATATATATATATATACATGTATATATATATATATATGATGTTATCATATGATCTATGATGATTTGGATGCCGTATTGATGTATTTAGTGTTGTTATATCATTGGGCCATACTTTGGGATTTAAAAAAATGTTAAAGTGATGATTTCAAATTAAAAAGGATTTTAAAGTGATTTTGAAAATAAATGTTCTATTAATTTTTGAATTATTAAGGAATGAATTATTTTAAATAAATAAATGTTATAATTTTATGTTATAAAAATTATGATTTTTTGGAAATATATTCGGAATTTGATTTTTTTAAATATGAAGTTAATTATTTGGTAAAATAGTTTGAATTGAGATTTTTGAATTCATTATAAATGGTTCATATATAAGATTTATAAAATTGATATTTTTTTATAAATCAAAATGATGGAATTATAAAGGAGTTTTATAAGCGTTAAAATAGAGTTATAAATGGATTTTAAAAGTAAATAAGATTTATTGATTTATGAATTTGTGAAATTATAAAAGAATGAATTTGTATAAATAAATGATTTATAATTAATTAACTTATAGTTCGGATTTTGGCATGTAAATGAGATATGTATTGAATTTGTTAATAAAGGGATTTTATATATGGAAGTTTTTATAAAATATATATGGACTTTATAGATGTTGTTTATAAATCCGAAATAAATTAAGTTTGATAAGTTAATTATTATATTTTATTAAAAAAATTATATCCACGATTTTGAATAGTGGATAATCCTTTCATAAAAATGTAGAAGTAATGAAGTTGGTAGAGGAGATGTATTCACGATTTTGGATAGTGAATAATCTATTAAATAAAATGAATGTTTTGCAAAGTGATATTTTAAATGAAGTTAAATGATTTAAGATGTTTTTAAAATGTGTTAAATATCGAAAGCATAGATTTCAACATTTATTGTTGAAATAGACGTTTTCAAGAGGTAAGAAGATGATGGACAACCACACTGTTGTTATAGTAAATGATTTTCGAAAGGAGATGTTTTGTTTAGTACATGGGATTTCACTACAAGAAAATATTATATCAATAGCAAGTGTGGATTGCACGAAAACTTGACTTGCTATAGTTAAGTGGCTATTCTTTATTCAACTCAAAAAGACAACAACTTCAAGTGCAATTATATTAAAATGCATGCAAATATGTTAACGCTGTTCACGATAAATTTGCGTTCCACTCTCGTTTCCCTCCAACTTATTTTTGGCCGCCAAAATTTCATTTTCGTTTTCTCCCCTTACGCTTCTCATCTTCACCCTCTTCACACTCTTTTTAACATTGGTCCTCTTCTGCTGCTTTATTCCTCGAGATATTATTCAATCTCAATTCTTCAAGCTCAATTTGATCCGAAGTTCAACGACCTGAAGCGCGATTTGGTCCAGACGCAATTCCTCAAACTCATTCGATCCGAAGTTCAACGACCCGAAGGCCACCAGAAGCGTTATTTGGTCCGAAGTTCAATTCTTCAAGCGCGAGGATTAGGTATATTTTTCTTTCATTGTGTATAATTTACGGTTTATTCATGAGTGAAAAATGGCATGTTAGTTGACTTCATGACTGAATATTAGCGAAGTTGTCATGTAAATGGATTCATTAGTTAATTAATGCAAATTGTTATGAGTTTTCTTTTTAAGAATCTAAATATTTGTAGGTAATAAAGATAAAAAAATCAGGTTTATTGCCACCAATATGAATTCCTGGCTACTGCGACACTGTAAGGCAACTTTTTAAACCATTCTGTCATTCTTTTTCTGTCATTCTGTTCTTGGTTATGAGTTTTTCTTTCATTCTGTTCTTGGTCATCTTTTTAAATCATTTTTAAAGCATAATCGATTTGGAAGGGGTTGGCATATAGATAGTACCATGGATCTCGAAGCTGAAATTATTGCCATCGTCCCTAATGCAGGAAATTATATTATGAGTACTCACGTTTTAAATAAAATTATTCTATTTTATTACATTAAGTTTTACCTAAACTAACTACATACATTAAATAATTTAATACACTACTGCGAACTCGTGCTACGCACACGGGTTGCAGCTACTTATGTGTTACATTTAACTTTAGAATAAAATTTTGTGTAGAGTCAATTCTTTCTTGAACTTTCAAACTTGTCAAAAGGTCCAATTCTATAGTAGATATGATATGTCATTGCGTATATCTGTAAATTTTCGTATACTATATAATAGTAGAAGAGTTAAAACCAACCATCATTTGATACATTAGAACCAAGTTTTGAATGCAAACCTATCGACCCAATGGATTAAATCTTGAGAGAAAAATTCATGCAACTTTATAAATTCATCCAGCTATAAAGAGTAATATCAAAAGAACGAATCTCTGTCTATTAATAAATAGCTGTAAGCATAATGTAAGTTTCTTAGTACTGGCTTGTTTCTTAGTTTATATCACTGGAAAAACAAATTAAATTAATTAGTTTTCTAAATATTTATTAGTTCTCATGGAATATTTCTACATGTCACCCATAATACATAATTAATAATCCCAGAACGGTAACATCACAACGCACAGTTCAGTTAAATAATGAAATCAAATTATTCAGTAAAATATTAACACGATACAAAAATTTCAAAGCATTAACAGTGGGAGAACAAAATTAAAAGCGATACTAAAAAATTGAACTTCAATAAATCTATTACTTGCATCATGTAAAACTTCTTATGCACTCTCCTGTAATAGGTTCTTAGCTTTCTCAAAATCAATGGAACAGAATATAAGTTAGACTTAAGTACTATAACAATTAGATGTGCTCAAGGTTAAGGAACATTGAAGGCTTAAGAGAAGACAATGTAATCCCTTGGCAAAGTGTTAATTAGAAAACATATAAGAAACATATTTTGAACCTATTTTTACTAACACTAATCAAAAATTTCAGTACAGTTTTATTAGAAAAGAGGAAGTTCCATATTCAAAAATTAAATGCGTTATACAAGAAATTGATAACTCTTTTGTTTGTTGAAACCATTGTAGCTGCAAATGTTCATATATATGGTGGAGGCAAGTTATCATAGCAGGATGTTTCATTTGATGTCCTAGTTTCATCTCATGTGTTTTTAACAAATGGTACTAACTGAATATTGATAGTAGGATGTTTTTATAACTTGATGAGAATCAAATTTGTCTACACATGAATACCAAGAAATGTAGGCAACTCTTCTCTATTTTCAATGGCCTGCCATAAATCACCCATCCATATATGCAATGCAGTAAAAGCAAACAGGTAATAATATCAAATATGGATTGTAGGGAGCCTATACATAATTTGCAGATAGTGAATTCAAGGGAGCCTATACATAATTTGCAGATAATTTGCGATGGAAAAAGATTGGGTGCATTTACACAGGTAATAATACAATATTTAGCTTAGAATTGAACCTGGAAATTAAAATAATAAGTCAATTTTTTATGTCGATAAATTTTTTTTAATTTTACCCTAGAACTAGTAGCGAGTACGAGCAAGGAGCATGGAATTTTGTGCATGCCGCAAAGAGAAACTTAGGAAACCTGGAAAAAAATTTATGTCCTTGCTTAGATTATCGAAATATCACTCATCAAAATGGTGATAGTGTTGTCGAGCATTTGATTATAAGAGGAATGGATCCTTTATACAAGTGCAGTAAGTGGTACAGTCATGGTGAGCAAATGAATATAACTGAAAAGGTGGAGGTGGATGACACGTATGAATTGCTTCAAGCCATTCACTTTGAAGATGAAGCGTTTGTCAACCAAACTTTTTACTCGGATGATAAAAATAATGATGGTGCACAAAAGCGAATGGATGATTTTCTTAAAAATTTGGAAGATGCAAAAACTCCACTGTACCCTGGTTGCGTAGATCAAACAAAACTATCTGCTATCACTGCATTGTACAACCTTAAATGCGAGACTGGATTATCTGATACTGGTCTTGATAAGCTTTTAAATGTGCAACAAATGTTATTACCCAAAAATAACGTCCTTCCGAAAACTTTATATGAACTAAAGAAGTTCCTCAAAGTATTTGACATGGGATTCGAGAAGATTAATGCATGCAAGAATGATTGTTGTCTTTTTAGGAAAGAGTACAATGATTTGAATAACTGTCCGAAATGAGGTTCTTTAAGATGGAAGATAAATGAGCGGACGAAAGAGATAATGCAAGGTATTCCGGTCAAAGTGTTGAGATATTTTCCAATTATTCCAAGATTCAGAAGAATGTTTAGGTCTCCATAGACGACAGAAGATTTAAGATGGCATTTTAGTAATAAAAGTAATGATGATAAAATGCATCATCCCGTGGATTCTTTGACATGGACCATGGTGGATGATAAATGAGAATCATTTTCAAGTGATCCACGTAACCTTCGACTTGGTCTTGCTACCGATGGTTTTACCCCATTTGACATTAAGGGTACCAAGTATAGTTGTTGGCCAGTGATGCTTGTGACATATAATTTTTCACCCATATTGTGTATGAAAAAGGAAAATATTATGTTAACATTATTGATTCCTGGTCCAAAGCAACCTGGGAATGATATTGATGTATATTTAGCTCCTTTGGTAGAAGATTTGCAGCATTTATGGAGTAACGGGATGGAGATTTATGATGCATTTAGCAAGACACTTTTTAACTTAAAATCAGTCTTGTTATGGATTATAAACAATTTTCCAGCTTATGGAAGTCTTGCTGGATGTTGTGTAAAAGGACAAAAAGGTTGTCCATTATGTGGCGTGAATACTCATCATCGATGGCTAAATCATAGTCGGAGAAATGTCTATATGGGACATAGAAGATTCTTACCTCTGTCAGATCCACAAAGAAAACAAAAGGCTTGGTTTGATAACACCGTGGAGGAAGGTAGCAAACCTAGGATTCTTACAGGTAGAGATATTTCTGTTATTTTGAAAGATTTTCCAAATGATTTTGGAAAAGCTAAAAATAAAGAAATAGAAACAGACTAGAAGAGAAAGAATAAGAAGAAGTTAAATAATAAGCAAATTATAAAGATTACGTGTGGGAAGAGGAAGTGTACTGACAACAAAGAAGATGAAAACAGTCCTGCAAAAATAAAGCTATCAAGGTGGGAAAAAAAATCGATTTTCTTTGACTTACCATATTGGGAGGTTAGTGTTCAAATTATATTTTATTCACAATAATCTAATTATAAAATTATGTAATGTTAAAGCGGTCATATTGTTGATGTTTATAGGAACTTCCACTACGCCGCAATTTAGACGTGATGCATGTTGAGAAAAACGTGGGCGAAAGTTTACTCAGCATAATATTGCATGATAGCAAATCGAAAGATGGTATTAATTCTAGAAAGGATTTAGAAGATTGGGGAATCCGACCTGCTCTATATGAACAATCTTATGGGAAGAAATGCAATTAAAGTTTGGGTAGATATTGTAAAAATTCCAAAAGCCCGTCTATGGAGAACAACATCCGATTTAGAAGTCATTGAAGATGCTCTTGGTACTACGATAGCTTGGCCTGCTGCTAATGTTATAATGTAATCAACTTCTAGCAAGTATAATTCAAATTTTGTTTAGATATGACACTATTTTTTCTTTTTCTTCAGAAATTATATTTGTTTTGTTCAGAATATTTTCAAAATAAATTTCTTACTAAAACGAAAAACTTGCATTTTATTGGGTTTTTCTCACGAAACCATTTACATATATTTTAAAATACCGATATGTCAAATCACCTTATTCGGGTATTTTAAACTTTTCTCAAATATGCCTTCACAATCTTCCCTAACATAGCTAGCATCCTCCATATAATCCACATCCATCATGTTTTCTTCGCAATCTTGAATAACATGGCTTGTGTCCTCAATATAATCATTTGTCTCTAGTTCATGATAACCTCTTGGTGGTGCCTTCATTACAACATACCAATTAGAAGAATCATTCTCTCTTGAATAAAAAATTTGTTTCGCTTGAGATGCAAGAATATATGGATCCCTCGAAAATGAAGCTTGATTATGATGTAAATTAACAAGAGTAAATCCATCTTTAACCTTCACCCCATTTCCAATGTTTGCCCAATGACACTTAAAAATTGGAACATAAAATTTATGATAGTCTAATAAGATTATGTCAGTCAAAATCCCATAGTACGTGACCACATCAACTACTTGAGAGACATCTTTTGCACTTGCTCTACACATGGTAGTAGCATCATAAGTCACTCCAGAATTCTGAGTTTCTCTCTCAACATCTTTTGTATGAAAACGTAACCCATTAATTATATATCCTTTGCAGGACGAAGCATTACTACTTGGACCATAGGCAATCCATTTTAATAATTCATCATGTTCGTTTGAGTTAATAGGTATCTGAATAAACCATATTTTCAAATATAGATTCAAAAACAATATTTTCAAACTTATACACAAAATTTAAAAGAGTTGATTAACCTTCTTTTTAATCCAATCAGCAAAGTTTTTTGTGTGAATTTTCCATAGCAATGTAGCATTTCTTTCCAAGCGCTTGTCCGAACTTTGTAGCTCTTCCAAATGCATACTACCATAATATAAAAGATATTAAGTTACATTTATAACTACACATGTTACGACAATAAAAAAGAAAACAATATGTGCTTACTCTAAAAATGGCTCAGTTATAGCCATATTCATTAGCACAGCAAGGTGAGCAGCTTCCTTCTCATGAGTTGTCAATGTAATTGTCTTATATGTTGATATCGGACGTTCTTCGAGTATTGCATCATCATTCTCATAATCTCTGTTTCTACCCTCTTTCTCCTCAAATTGTGATGATTTCTTTAGAAATTCGCCAAAAAACTAACGGATTCTTCTGTGAGATAGTTTTCTGCAATGCATCCTTCAGGACGTGCATAGTTCCTAACATAATCTTTAAACGTTTTCATATACCTTTCGAAGGAGTACATCCAACGAAATGAACTGGTCCACACAATCGAGCTTCTCTTTCATGATGAATTGTTAGATGTATCATTATGTCGAAAAATGAAGGTGGAAAATATCTTTCGAGATCACATAAAATTGTAGCGATCTCATCAGCGATTTGTTGCAGCTTCTCTCTGTCAAGAACACGCTGACATAGTTTATTAAAAAATAAACACAAACGAGTTATTACTTTCCTTGGCTTTTTTTGGAAGCAATCCTCTCATTGCAACCGATAACATTTGTTGCATTAAAACATGGTAATCATGCGACTTCAATCCACTAACTTGGCAATCCTCCAACGACACACATCTTTTGAAATTTGAGCAATAACCATCAGGTCCCTTGAAGTAATACAATCTTTTGCAAAATATTCTTTTTTCAGAACTAGACATAGTATATGGAGCCGGTGGAAGATATGTTTTCTTCCCATAAGGTTGTGCGTATAGAGCAGGTCAGATTCCCCAATCCTCTAAATCCTTTCTAGAATTAATACCATCTTTCGATTTGCTATCATGCAATATTGTGCTGAGCAAACTTTCGCCCACTTTTTCTCAACATGCATCGCGTCTAAATTGTGGCGTAGTGGAAGTTCCTATAAACATCAACAATATGACCGCTTTAACATTACATAATTTTATAATTAGATTATTGTGAATAAAATATAATTTGAACACTAACCTCCCAATATGGTAAGTCAAAGAAAATCGATTTTTTTTTCCACCTTGATAGCTTTATTTTTGCAGGACTGTTTTCATCTTCTTTGTTGTCAGTACACTTCCTCTTCCCACACGTAATCTTTATAATTTGCTTATTATTTAACTTCTTCTTATTCTTTCTCTTCTAGTCTGTTTCTATTTCTTTATTTTTAGCTTTTCCAAAATCATTTGGAAAATCTTTCAAAATAACAGAAATATCTCTACCTGTAAGAATCCTAGGTTTGCTACCTTCCTCCACGGTGTTATCAAACCAAGCCTTTTGTTTTCTTTGTGGATCTGACAGAGGTAAGAATCTTCTATGTCCTATATAGACATTTCTCCGACTATGATTTAGCCATCGATGATGAGTATTCACGCCACATAATGGACAACCTTTTTGTCCTTTTACACAACATCCAGCAAGACTTCCATAAGCTGGAAAATTGTTTATAATCCATAACAAGACTGATTTTAAGTTAAAAAGTGTCTTGCTAAATGCATCATAAATCTCCATCCCGTTACTCCATAAATGCTGCAAATCTTCTACCAAAGGAGCTAAATATACATCAATATCATTCCCAGGTTGCTTTGGACCAGGAATCAATAATGTTAACATAATATTTTCCTTTTTCATACACAATATGGGTGAAAAATTATATGTCACAAGCATCACTGGCCAGCAACTATACTTGGTACCCTTAATGTCAAATGGGGTAAAACCATTGGTAGCAAGACCAAGTCGAAGGTTACGTGGATCACTTGAAAATGATTCTCATTTATCATCCACCATGGTCCATGTCAAAGAATCCACGGGACGATGCATTTTATCATCATTACTTTTATTACTAAAATGCCATCTTAAATCTTCTGTCATCTATGGAGACCTAAACATTCTTCTGAATCTTGGAATAATTGGAAAATATCTCAACACTTTGACCGGAATACCTTGCATTATCTCTTTCGTCCGCTCATTTATCTTCCATCTTAAAGAACCTCATTTCGGACAGTTATTCAAATCATTGTACTCTTTCCTAAAAAGACAACAATCTTTCTTGCATGCATTAATCTTCTCGAATCCCATGTCAAATACTTTGAGGAACTTCTTTAGTTCATATAAACTTTTCGGAAGGACGTTATTTTTGGGTAATAACATTTGTTGCACATTTAAAAGCTTATCAAGACCAGTATCAGATAATCCAGTTTCGCATTTAAGGTTGTACAATGCAGTGATAGCAGATAGTTTTGTTTGATCTACGCAACCAGGGTACAGTGGAGTTTTTGCATCTTCCAAATTTTTAAGAAAATCATCCATTCGCTTTTGTGCACCATCATTATTTTTATCATCGGAGAAAAAAGTTTGGTTGACAAACGCTTCATCTTCAAAGTGAACGGCTTGAAGCAATTCATACGTGTCATCCACCTCCACCTTTTCAGTTATATTCATTTGCTCACCATGACTGTACCACTTACTGCACTTGTATAAAGGATCCATTCCTCTTATAATCAAATGCTCGACAACAGTATCACCATTTCGATGAGTGAGATTTCGACAATCTAAGCAAGGACATAAAAAAAATTCCAGGTTTCCTAAGTTTCTCTTTGCGGCATGCACAAAATTCCATGCTCCATGCTCGTACTCGCTACTAGTTCTAGGGTAAAATTTAAAAAAAAAGTTATCGACATAAAAAATCGACTTATTATTTTAATTTCCAGGTTCAATTTTAAGCTAAATATTGTATTATTACCTTTGTAAATGCACCCAATCCTTTTCCATCGCAAATTATCTGCAAATTTTGTATAGGCTCCCTTGAATTCATGTTTGCAAATTATGTATAGGCTCCCTACAATCCAGATTTGATATTATTACCTGTTTACTTTTACTGCATTGCATATATGGATGGGTGATTTGTGGTAGGCTATTGAAAACAGAGAAGAGTTGCCTACATTGCTTGGTATTCATGTGTAGACAAATTTGATTCTCATGAAGTTATAAAAACATCCTACTATCAATATTCAGTTAGTACCATTTGTTAATAACACTTGAGATGAAACTAGGACATCAAATGAAACATCCTGCTAAGATAACTTGCCTCCACCATATATATGAACATTTTTGCAGCTACAATGGTTTCAACAAACAAAAGAGTTATCATTTTCTTGTATAACGCATTTAATTTTTGAATATGGAACTTCCTCTTTTCTAATAAAACTATACCGAAATTTTCGATTAATGTTAGTAAAAATAGGTTCAAAATATGTTTCTTATATGTTTTCTAATTAACACTTTGCCAAGGGATTACACTGTCTTCTCTTAAGCCTTCAATGTCCCTTAACCTCGAGCACATCTAATTGTTATAGTACTTAAGTCTAACTTATATTCTGTTCCATAGATTTTGAGAAAGCTAAGAACCTATTACAGGAGAGTGCATAAGAAGTTTTACATGATGCAAGTAATAGATTTACTGAAGTTCAATTTTTTAGTATCGCTTTTAATTTTGTTCTCCCACTGTTAATGCTTTGAAATTTTTGTATCGTGTTAATATTTTACTGAATAATTTGATTTCATTATTTAACTGAACTGTGCGTTGTGATGTTACCGTTCTGGGATTATTAATTATGTATTATGGGTGACATGTAGAAATATTCCATGAGAACTAATAAATATTTAGAAAACTAATTAATTTAATTTGTTTTTCCAGTGATATATATTAAGAAACAAGCCAGTACTAAGAAACTTACATTATGCTTACAACTATTTATTAATAGACAGAGATTCATTCTTTTGATATTACTCTTTATAGCTGGATGAATTTATAAAGTTGCATGAATTTTTTCTCAAGATTTAATCCATTGGGTCGATAGGTTTGCATTCAAAATTTGGTTCTAATGTATCAAATGATGGTTGGTTTTAACTCTTCTACTATTATATATTATATGAAAATTTACAGATATACGCAATGACATATCATATCTACTATAGAGTTGGACCTTTTTACAAGTTTGAATGTTCAAGAAAGAATTGACTCTAAACATAATTTTATTCTAAAGTTAAATGTAACACACAAGTAGCTGCAACCCGTGTGCGTAGCACGAGTTCGCAGTAGTGTATTAAATTATTTAATGTATGTAGTTAGTTTAGGCAAAACTTAATTTAATAAAATAGAATAATTTTATTTAAAACGTGAGTACTCATAATATAATTTCTTGTATTAGGGACGATGGCAATAATTTCAGCTTCGAGATCCATGGTACTACCTATATGCCAACCCCTTCCAAATCGATTATGCTTCAAAAATTGTTTAAAAAGATGACCAAGAATAGAATGAAAGAAAAACTCATAACCAAGAACAGAATGACAGAAAAAGAATGGCATAATGGTTTAAAAAGTTGCCTTACAGTGCCGCAGTAGCCAGGAATTCATATTGGTGGCAACAAACCCGATTTTTTTTTATCTTTATTACCTACAAATATTTAGATTCTTAAAAAGAAAACTCATAACACTTAGCATTAATTGACTAATGAATCCATTTACATGACAACTTCGCTAATATTCAGTCATGAATTCAACTAACATGCCATTTTTCACTCATGAATAAACCGTAAATTATACACAATGACAGAAAAATATACCTAATCCTCGCGCTTGAAGAATTGAACTTCGGTCTAAATCGCGCTTCTGGTGGCCTTCAGGTTGTTTAACTTCGGATTGAATGAGTTTGAGGAATTGCGTCTGGACCAAATCACGCTTGAGGTCGTTGAACTTCAGATCGAATTGAGCTTGAATAATAGCTTGAGGAATAAAGCGGCAGAAGAGGACCGATGTTAAAAAGAGTGTGAAGAGGGTGAAGATGAGAAGCATAAGGGGAGAAAACGAAAACGAAAATGAAATTTTGGCGGCCAAAAAATAAGTTGGAGGGAAACGAGAGCGGAACGCAAATTTATCGTGAACAGCGTTAATATAATTGCATACATTTATATAATTGCACTTGAAGTTGTTGTCTTTTTGAGTTGAATAAAGAATAGCCACTTAACTATAGCAAGTCAAGTTTTCAAGCAATCCACGCTTGCTATTGATATAATATTTTATTGTAGTGTGGATAAGTTGTATGGACGTTTGTCTAACATTGAATTTCTAAAGATTACCAACATTGGTTTTTATACCTGTTCATCAATGGTGGCGAAGAAGACAACTTCTCTTAGCTTAACACTCTCCATGAGACATACGTGCTCAAGGGTTATATTTTTGTGAAAGGCAATTAGTAGTCAACGGAAATGGCAATGTGGCATTCAAAGTGATATGATTTGTGATATGTGATATGTGAAAGGTAATCGATATCTCATTGGCTTCACTGCCCGAAAAATGACTAAAACACGGATAGAAGCAGCAAGGCTAAACTGGGTCGCTCCCATTAGGAGATGTCATCACTCTTTCAGTAGGCAACTTGGAGATCTTCATGTCATATACCGGCATCAGTTTTGCTTATTCGCTTTGTGCTTTGTTATTGTTTATATTATCAACAATTATAAGGATATGTTATTATAACTTTCAGACTGATAACTTATGATTGATTGTTGAACTCTGATTGATGTACGTATATACAGTTTCTATTTTGTAAAGGTCATTAATATGATATTATATGTTTTTCACTGCGATGTGAGATTCTATATTGTTCTGTTTGGTTCTCTCTTCTCTCTTTCTTCGCTTCTCTTCTCTCTTCTTTTCTTTCTCTTGACTTTCCGTCAGTATGTGCTTTTTCTGTCAGACATGCGTAGTTTATTGTCGATTCAAAGGGTACAGATTTGTGTATCGTCACATTTGGTATCAGAGCTTAGATTTTGTATATTGCTTGGCTTTGATGTGTAATCAGTATAGATAGGGACAATAGCACCCTAAATTGAGTTTTAGTGCACTATATATCCATAAAAGGATTTCTTTGAAAATGATATTTTAAAATTATTTAAAAATATGATATAAATTATTGAAATCTTCTAAAATGTTTTCAAAGTAATTTGATTTATAAAAATGAATGTACAAATGATAAAAAGTTGTTTTGGTCAATATAGCTTAAAAAGCATTTTCCGCAGCACTTTTCTACAACTTTTAAAATATAGTTTTATATGCAATCATTCTTTTCCATTGCAAATGTTTTTAATGAATAATATCATATTTTAATGGTGATTTAAAGGATTTATGTAATGGTTAAATGTTAAATTATTTAGAGTCGATCAAATAACTTGACCTCCTTATGGGTGACAGAGGGATATTATCTAGGCTTGAGTTTGGAAAACCAGGTTTCTGCTCTCCCTGGCTATTCGGACTGGACCGATGGAGCAAATAGTAAAATTGATTTACTCGGATCAAAAAAGTTTCCAATGTACAAAGGATATAATTTTCTAAACATAAATAACTTGGATTTTATGGAGATAATCTTCTTGTACTTAGTGTTAAAGCCCGAAGAGGGAACTCGTACTATTCATGGAATTTAAAAGGTGATTTCACCGTTATTCCATTCATGGTACTTGTCGAATACGAGAATTGATATTGAGTTAGATTAGATGATTTCTATAGATTCTGCTCACTTAATATTTATAGGTTTTGGATTAACACTCTAGACAACATGGTTTTAACACAATCATAATTTTGGGTTGGAATTAAGAAATCTTTGTTAAGATTTAAATAAAATGATTCGAAAATATATTCTAAAGAAAGAAATGAAATGATTTCAAATTGTTCCAAGTTTAAAAATGTTTTAAGTAATCAAAAAATTTGATAAGAGAGGTTTAATGATTCCATATATATAACAGAAAGAAAGTTTTAAAAAAAAATATCTCTAGAAGATATTTTGATAAAAAGAAATTAATCAATTAAAGAATAATTCCCTATTAACTTAAAATCTTTTCATCGATGATTGGTTTGAAGGAATCGAGGTCGGGTTTGGGTGATTCCTATTCGAAGACCACTTTGAACTAATATACGTATTCAAAGTGAAGACATGGAAATAATCTGGAAGATGGAATGTAAGGCTGCTTGTCATTGATGCTCGTGCAAAATTTCCATATCATATTATGTGGCAGTAGTTTTTCATTTAAGATCTTCGAGTCAAGGAATTCTCGCTGCTAATCCTAAGGGTAACTCTCGATAGGATGTGGTAGGAGAATGCCTTCGGTTTATCCTATTCCTGGACAACTTGTATGGATTAATGTCTGACGTTGCATTTCTAATTACATAAGTTGAACTTTATAAACGTATCATCTGTTTGGTAGCGTAGAAGGAAACTTATCTTAGCTTAACACCCTTTCCCGAGACTTACGAGCTCAGGAGCTATACGTTTGTAGAAATCAGATGTGTGATCATAGAATGGAAATGTGGCATTCAAAGTGGAATTTGCTATGTGAAAGGTAATCGCTACCTCATGCCTCATCACCCTGTAATGGCTTAAACAGGGTACACCACAAGGCTAAATGGGTCGGATCCATTAGGTTATGGTTATCACCTTTCTAGATTACTCTTTATATGTCGAGTATGTGTGTAAGCTATGGGATCTTAGATAGGAAGGTTACGACCAGGGTAATGTAATATTCGATTTTTATCCTAGCTATGTATGAGTACCAAATAACGATAGACCGATCTTACCAGATGTAGAGGATTGTTTGTGTATCCTCGGTACATTCCTCTAGATATATTGTAAGGAAGGTAGTCCCTTGCCTGCCCTTGTATGGAATCAATCTCCGAGCGAGCCTTGTAAGAGTTTAATTTGTTTGTAGGGCCTTACATATCCGAAATTTAATAATGGTAATAATTTCGGCTAAGATTAATAAGTCCACTTGCAAATATTTTCAAATGAATGTCATTAGAAATAATATCAAATAATTTTTGCGCGGCAAATGTTTTGGTTATCATAAGGTAAAACCACATTCCATGTTTACGTGTGGCGTGGTCTTATGAGATACCTTTGCTTTTTTAAATGCGTATTTTGAGTTTCTCACACCAGTCTCATGACTGATCCGGATTCCTTTTTCCCATAATCTCTAGGAGCCTTAATTTTCTCGGGCAGCCAAGTAGTTAGCTGATTTGGAGCATTTAGGAGCATGCAGCATGGAGCATGAAGCACTTTGGATCTTTTTGATATTACCATCAATTTTCGCTGTATTTGTATTAAATATATATATATCCACCAACACCTGTAGGGATAGGTCGTTATAACTATCCAAGCAGGGTTAGTACTTATTATGACTCCGATATCTCATTTTAAGAGTGATTGTATATACTATCTGAATGATTAGAAGTTGTTAAATACAATGCGAGATTCTATTATTGTTTCTATTTTTATTATCTTTCACCCCATGATAATCTGCCTCTTCGGTATTTGGATTTGTGGAATGTGAACGCCGAGATGTATTAGGGTCGAATTCTAGGGATCAAGGAGGTAGGTTGTGACATTTGGTATAAGAACTTATCATTGAGGGAATACCTAAGCCTTAATGGGTTCAACTCATTAGAGATAGGGTTAGTAATACCCTAGAATGAGTTTAGTCTAAGTGAGCTCACACTTAAAATTTTTGTCTAAAAAATTTTATATTTAAACTTTGTGCCGATTCCCTAAGATAACTCGTTTATATATTCTAAAAGAATATTTCCTTACTATATGTAGATAGTATGAGATGGGTGGAAGAAGACGACGAGGTAAGGGAAGGGGAGGTAGCAGTACCACAAATACAAATGGTCGAAATCTCACTACCACAATAATCGAAGAAGTAACAATCCCCAGTGCAACCACAAATCAACTTTGCCACTTTATGCAATAACTATACCAGATTAGGAGGAAAGCCGTTTAGGGGAATGGAATCCATCATGGAAGTTCAAGCATGGATCGATTCATGTGAAAGAATTTTCAAAGGGCTAAATATTGGAGATGAGCTGAAAAGATTCTGGCTTTTTGGCAATTACATGATGGGGCTTTTGCCTTGTGGAAGTGCATTACTATGTATGAATCCGAAGACGGTTTTTCTTGGACATGATTCAAGGAGGTATTGGAAGAGTAGTACGTGCCTACATCTAGAACAGCACGCCTTTACAGAAGCTTTATAGATTTGAAATAGGAAAAAATATCCATAGAAGAGTATGCCAACAAATTTAATGAATTGTTGTGATTTGGAGCTGGTCTAATTGACACTCTTCAGAAAAAGAATGAAATGTCTATTTTTGGAATAAAGAAGCAGTATCAGGACATAATGATAACACATGTGAAAGGGGCTTTTGTAGATCTGGTGGATATGGGTTTCTGATACCAAACCCTAGATAAGAAAAACCCACCCATAATCCAAGCAATGGCAACAACTATTGGAAGAAATAAAAATTTAACCAGCAAGGGAAGAAACCAAAGTAAGCCAAGCCAGACGTAGATTGTTTGAAAGATGTAATCTATTATGATTGCCAACAGAAAGGTCACCTTTCCACAACTTGCAAAATTCCTACGAGACAAAGAGGAACATGCTAAAATTGCCACAAGCCAAGACACATGATAATGGAATGTCCCTTAATAAAGAAGGAGAGCAAGCCAGAGTGTTTGCTATTAAGGACGAACCTTCAACTTCAACGGATGCAAAGGGAAAGGAAGTACTAGAAGGTAAAATTGATGTTAACGAAATATTAGTTAGAGTATTATTTCTAAGAAATTAGTTGATAAACTTGAACTTAAACCCAAAATATTAGATATTTCTATGTGTGTCTTATTTGATTGGCAGTACGACTAATCTCGTTATGATTTGTAAAGGAATCAAGTTACTTACCTATCCCAAATTTTTCCATGTGATCTAATAGTCCTCAACTTTGATGAATTTAAAATGTTACTCGGCATGGATTGATTGTCCAAATATAAAGCTATTCTAGATAGTAATAAAAGGACAATACTATTACAAAATAGAAGAGGTGGGCATTTTGCGAAAAAGAGCGAGAATCCTAGTCCAGTAAAATAGAATTATCTATATGAAAGGGAATTTCCAATGTTTTTGAAGAAGTAAATTTTACTACCCCATTAAGCAATTGAACTCCGCATTGATTTACTTCCCAACACAAGTCCACTTGTTCACCCATTTCAAAAGATGGCTCCTAAAGTGAAAGAAGAAATAAGAAAACAAATCGATGTGTTGTTAAAGAAGGGATTGATAAAACCTAGTCACTTAAGTTGGGGGCAGCAGTGGTCTTTATTGCAAAGTCTGATGGCGCACTAAGATTGTGTATGGACTATAGAGATCTAAACAAACAAACAATAAAAAATAAGTATTCACTACCCCACATCGATGATATGTTTGACCAATTGCATATAGCTAGAATATTCTCAAAAACGGATCTAGCCACCGGATTCTACTAGCTAAGGTTAGTAGAAGATTGCATTCCTTTAACCACATTCAGAAGCTCAAATGAATTCTACGAATGGCTTGTTATGCCTTTTGGGCTAAAAAATGTTCCCGTCTATTTCACTCAGCTCATGAATAGGGTATTTAGAGAAGTACTCAATAAATTTGTATCAGTTTGTTGATGACATCTTGATATATTCAAAGAATGAGGAAGAACATGAAGGGCATCTTGAAATTGTATTGGAAATATTGAGGAGAAATGTACTGAAAGCTAAATTCTCAAAATTCCACTTTTGGGAAAAGGAAGTAAGATTCCTTGGATATGTTGTGTTAGGGGAGAGAATAGCGGTTGATTGAGCAAAGATTACAGCTATCTTAGACCGAAAACAACCCTAAACTCCGAAGGATATTCGCAGTTTCTTAGGATCAGCAGGATACTATCAAAGATTCATTCAAGACTTCTCCCAGATTTCCTCTCACTTAACGATGTTGTTCATGCTAGATGTGAAGTTTGGGTGGACACAGGAATGCGAAGAAGTCTTTCAATAACCCAAGAAAATATTAGCCACTGCTCTTGTATTAGCAACAACTGATGAAAATGGTGTATTTATTGTATATACAGATGCATGTGAGGAGGGAGTTGGTGTCGTTCTAATGTTGCACGGAAAGGTCATTTCTTATGCAAGTAGACAACTGAAGATCCACTAAAAGAATTATGCAACACATGACTTGGATTTATTAGCCATTGCGTTCGCATTAAAAATGTGGAGACATTATTTACCGGGTAAGAATTCATTATAGTTTACTTAAAATAGACTTCGATTGACCTTAATAAATAATATTCCTTCTTTAAATAGGTGAAAAGTTTGAGCTCTTCATAGACCACAAAACTTTGAAATATCTTTTCACTCAGAAGCTTATATTCTTACCACTACTGATTGATTTCAAACTTGTATTATTTCAGGGTTAAAAATGAAGTCGGGTAAGTGAAGGTAGTGTTACCTCTAAACATTGCCTTAACGATATTATTAACTCAATAGAGAAGAGTTTCCATACCTTGATGTTTAAATCTAAGAGTATATCTAAATACTTTCCTTATAAGTGATATCGTTTACGGAAATTAAATTACTTATCCTTTCTATGACTGTATCAACTTTTAACTTTTAAACCAAACTTGTTTTGGGTTTCACATTTTCAAATATTAACTTTAAACAACATTACTGAAATCGATTAATTTACTTTAACCATGATTAATTACGTCAATTATTGTTATTTAAAATGATTTATTAACTTTAATCATCATTATTAAAGTGATTAATTAACTTTAAATATCATTATTAAATTGATTAGTTAACCTTAAAACATCATTATTAAAGTGATTAATTAATTTTAAACCACTCATACTTCATGAGATGCCGTCAGAGGCCTATATTCTAGAATACACTGGCATGGTTGGCACATCGAATCTTCTTGGATATTCAGCAAGTTGAATGGCTTCGATGAATAGGTTTCGACTAGGAGAGATGCTCCAATCGTCGTCAGTCCAGTTCGTTTTCCAATTACGACTGCATGTAATGCTTGTGAATGATGTATGAATGGTTGTATATGGCATGTCCAATTATTCGATTTCAATTTCACATGATCAAATATGTTCAAGTCGAGCAAAAAGCTGCTTACGTCCCACTAATACAAGGGATCGGAACCGATCACATTGCTTGGGAAAATCCGCTTAAGCATTTTTAGCTCATAACATAAGGCCAACATCAAGTAACAACACCATAGTTGATTCTATAAAGATATAGACCCGAGAGATAAAGAAGAGGAGCCCAGAGAATACAAGGCTGCACCCGCTATGCTAACGATAAACATTACGGTCAGCCACGACAACCCATCAGGGGTATTGAAGTTTAGATCATAACTCAATGCATGATGGAGGAATTAACTGGCTTTCTTCGAACGAATCTTGATGTTTTTTCTTTGACCCATTTGGACGTGTGTGTGATCTCACCGACCATCATGAGCCATGCATTGTATATTGACCCAAGGCAAGTCCCGGGAAACAAAAGCAACGCGGAAAAAACAACGTGGCATGGATCCCAAGAGATCTGCTGCACTTAAAGAGGAGGTGCATAAACTCAAAACAATGGTTTTATCCACCACACCCTCTACCCAAAATGGGCATCTAATCTAGTTCTTGTAAGAAAAGCTAATGGAAAGTGGCAGATATGCATCGACTACTCTGACCTAAACAAAGCATGCCCGAAAGGTAACTTTCCACTTTGGAGGATCAACCAATTGGTAGACTTAAACGCTCGATATGAACTGCTTTCGTTTATGTATGCATACTCTTGATACATCCAGATCCTGATGCATGTTTCCGCCTAGGAGGACACCTACTTCATTACCGATCTAGGGCTTTATTGTTATGTTGTGATGTCGTTTGAATAAATAATCCTGAAGCTACTTACTAAAGACTAGTTAATTGGATGTTCAGAGATTAGATCAATCGACCAGTGAAAGTATATGTGGATGATATGCTCGTAAAGTCATGGCGATCAAATGACCGCATCGATGACTTGGTAGAGATGTTCAGTATTCTCCAAAATTATGGAATGAAACTCAATCCCTTGAAATGCTCTTTCAGGGTTGCATCAGAGAAATTTATAGGTTTCATTGTTTACTATCACGGAATCAAGAAAATCCCAAGAAGATTCAAGCAAGTTGAAACATCCAAGTGATGAAGATCATTAAGTAGGTAAAAAGCCTCAATGGAAAGGTTGTCGCCTTAAGTAGATTCATCTCCAGGGCCACCAACAAGTGTATTCTCTTCTTTGATTTGATTAGGAGAGGGAAGACGAACTTTGAATTGTTGCAGGATTGAATAGATGCATTTCAAGCTCTGGTAGATCACTTAGAGGGACTTCTCATCCTATCCAAGCCACTGGATTATGAAGACTTATACATCTTTTTAACGGTGTCGATACATGCCATAAGCGTCGTCCTATTACGCGAAGAGGATCAAATCCAGAGGCCAGTATATTATGTTGACTAGCGATTGACAGGTGTTGAGAGAAACTACCTGAACCTAGAAAAGCTTGCATACTGCCTGTTGATTACGTCAGGAAAGCTTTGCCCTTACTTTCAGGCTTACCCCATCAACATCTACACCGACCATTCGTTATCCCAGGTCCTACAGCGACCTAAGACGTTTGGAAGGTTTCTCAAATGGAATACTTTGCTAAGCCAATTCTATATCACTTATCTCCCCTCGAGAGCTATCCAGGAACAGACATTGATGTACTTCATAGTTGAATTCGCTGCACCAGTTGACTCTCCAGAGAGGACTGGAGAATCGACCAACCGATGGAAAATGTACATGAATTGAGCATCCAACGACCGGTGTTCTGGCACCAGTGTTAATGACTCCTGAGGAACGATCAATCTACTATGCCTTGAAACTTGACTTCCTGCAAAAAATGATGAAGCAGAGAATAAAGCCTTGATCACTGAGCTCAAACTTTCCAGAGAACCGGGAGTGAAAACTTTACAAATCTTTTGTGATTCTAGGTTAATAGCATGCTAAGTTAGGATAGATTATTAGGCTAAAGGCAGCAGCTTGCTCCTTATCTCGGCCAGGTCTGAGAGCTACTAGTAGACTTCGAGTATTACACCATTACACACACCCCTAAAGAAAAAAAATAAGAAAGCCAACTCACTGGCCAAGCTGGCCAGTTTCGAGGATGCACGGTAGATAGGCTTAGTCTCGGTTGAAGTACTACATGCTCTAAGCATCGACCGGATGGAGATTGATTGACTCTAGAGATAGAGCCCAAAAGGGAGTCGTGGATGACTCCTGTCAAGGTTATCTACAACGAGAGGGATCCTTCCTGGACGGAGGAATGAAAAAGGACAGATCCTCCTCAAAGCTTCACGCTGCATCATACAAAAAGGAGTCATGTATAGAAATAATTTCTCCGTTCTCCTGCTTTAGTGTATCATCCATGATGAAATTGAACAAATCCTGATAGAAGTCCACGAAGGAGAATGTGGCGATCAAACCGGAGAGCAAACCCTGATAAAGAAAACACTCCGCTATGGGTATCACTAGCCAATTATCAATCAAGATGCAGCTGATCATGCTAGACAATGCGAAGAGTGCTAGATGTTTGAAAAATTCTGAGAGCTCCGTCGATGGAAGCTACACAAATATTCAGTCCATAACGTTTGCCACTTGGGGCGTAGATATTGTTGGTTCCTTACCGATCCCTAAAGGTAGAGCGGAGTATGCCATCATTGCAATTGATTACTTCACCAAATGGGCCAAAGCAAAACCTTTAGCCATGATCATGACGAAGAATGTAATCAACTTCATTATCTAGAACATCATCTATCATTTTGACCTTCCACGAATCATTGTAACTGATAATGGAACCCTATTCGATAGCATTGAACTAAAAGAATTCTACCATCAGCATCATATTGAAAAGATATTTGCGGCAATTTCTCACCTCTAAGAAAATAAACAAGTTGAAGCTGTGAACAAAATCATAAAGTCCATTCTGAAGAAACGTTTGGAAAAGGCCAGAGCAAGTGGGTGGATGAACACCCAACAACATTATGGGCTTATAGAACCACCCACAAGTTGTCATACTCCATTCTCCCTTGCTTACTGCTCAAATCCATCATACCTATAGAAGTGGAAGTCATTTCCTATAGAGTGACTTATTACGGCCCATATTTCATTATAAAAAATATAAACAAGGAATTGCAATCCAATTGAAATTAAACTATAAGGAATTGGTGATGAATTGTGAGCGTACAAATGCATCCAAGAGTTAATGACAAGAATACACACCTAAATATACACGTGCATGTTATAAAAATTTGATTTCTTGAAACCCATAGAAATTGGATTTTCACCTGGTGTTATTAGAGAAAAGACTGGATCAGATAGCCAAAGATTACTTGCCCCATAGAACCGGAAGCAATTGATGGAATAAAATCTTGACATTATACTATTGAAAATCGACCAAGCATCATGAGATTAAAGAGAGGTACGACACTTTGAAAGATAATTCAACGAAAGGATAACGACTATTCAGAATACTAGATGGATTTCTTTTCGGCAATTCTAATTTTCTCTTCAGTTCAAAGCAAGTCATGTATGCAACAAGACGTACTTTGGAGGGAAAATGTTATCCGGCCTTTTTGCATGGCTATATTCAGACTGATTGGATAAGTTAGACTGGATGATCATCAAGGTAGAAAGCCCAGAGAGATGGTTACCAAAATTGGAGATCGGTTATGGGCAAGACTATGGACAATAGTCGTACGGATTCATGTGAATAGAATTTTGGAATTGGCTGTACGAATTTCACACTTCAACTAAAATTACGATTGGGTACGATCGTTCTCCAAAATGGATCGGCTATGATCCATTCTGATATGGATCGGCTATGATCCATTCTGATGTGGACCAGCTATGATCCATCTCCAATATGGATCGGCTATGACCCATCTCTAATACGGACCTGCTATGATCCATATATGGATTGGCTATGACCCATCTCCTATATGGATCGGCTATGATCCATCTCCAAAGTAGATTGACTATGATCCATCCCTAATATGGATCGGATATGGAACATCTTCATTATGGATTGGCGTGAATCGATATAGATACGGATCACTTGAATTGACAATACAAATCAAAGATTGATCAATAACCCAAAATCCAGAAGTCAACAATGCACGAAACTTTGGAAATAGTAAGATATTACATGGTGGAACCTAGCATATCGATCGCATGTAAAAAGGAGCAAGAAAAATGATCGGCACTGATCATTATTTTAATGGAAGTGGGGCCTGCGATCGATATGGTTACCTCGTCTGGATTTGAAGACTCGGTAGCCGAAATTTTGGGAAGATATTTCACTATCTTCCCTTATAAATACAGGATTTATGGTTCATTTGAAGGATCCTTTTTTCCACCACCCAGGCACTGCCATTTTGATTCTTCATTCTTGTAATAATGGATCCATGCTGATCCAAATTTTCTTGTAATCATAAGCAAGTGCAAAATTAATCAAAATACAAAGTGGATGTAGGCTAAGATTGCCGAATTACTATAAAAATCTACATTCATTTACTTTCTCTGCAAAGTTATAATTTTCTTTATCATTTAATCTCTACGAGATTCTATTGGGTGTTGATGTCCATTTTTGGCATCAACAAACCATCACTATTAAAATGATTAATTAGCCTTAAAACGTCATTATTAAAGTGATTAATTAATCTTAATACATCATTAATAAAATGATTAATTAACTTCATTACATCATTATTTAAATAATTAATTAATCTTAAAAATCAGTAACTAAAATTATTAATTAATTTTGAACAACGTTAATGAAATGATTAATTAACTTTAAACCCGTCATTTTTTAAATAATTAATTAACCTTAATCGCAATTATTTAAAATTGTTAATTAATTCTTAATATCATTGTTCGAATGATTAATTAACTTTAATCAGATCATTATTTGAATAATTAATTAACTTTGTAAAAACTAAGCACAACATTAAACCAAAATATTTCAAAAGAGATAACATTTTTTCAAAGTGCTGATACCTATACAAACACTTTCATATGTCATTTGTAATCCAAGCATCACATAACATAAGTATGGGCATATATACAAAAGTAAATAACATTCATATAACATGGAGATAACATCGCTTGAAATCATTTACTTAGACTTTTCGACTAATCTCAAGTCATTCACTAACTACTAAAGTTGTCAACTTTTTAAAGTGGTAACCAAGCCAACAATCAATCATTTTATACACATATAAATCATAAGTAATTAACAACCATTATTATCAACCATAACAAAGTTTAAAACTTTAGTTTATAAAGATGAGATTTACTTACCAAAAACCAACCAAATCAAGTCAAACTAACACCACGCTTGAACTAACACCCGAACTTTATTTTTCTCCTTAAAGTTTGGATTTTTAAGGTCCTGTATGAGCTAGATGGGTTCATCTATGGGTAACATGGGCTCGGCCTTGGTTCTAGGAGGTGGTTCTGGTTCAATTTTTGGGAAGTTAAGTGAAATAGAAATAAACGAAAGCGCTTTAAGTAGTTTTTAAGGGATTTAAAAGGAAAAGAAGGTATTTTCTAACTCCGAATTTTTTATAAAGTCGTGGAAAAGTTTGGAAAGCTTAAGAAAAAAATGAGAATTTTGACAATGAAAATGAGAAATGGGACAAAAAAAATAACGAATTACTTTTATATAAATTTAATAAGCGAAAGGTTAAAATACTCTTAATTATTTCAAAGTACTCTAACATCCACATTTCAATGCCACATCTCCACCTCTACCTTGCTTCACACACCACCCTCACCCTCCATCCTTCATTCCATCACTTCATGCCTTCTTATGATGTGATGTTTCCTTATTTTATAAGTTTCACTTTTTAATTTGTAAAAAAAAAGGTGAAATCTTACTAATTTTGCTTAAGTGTGTTTCGAGAACAAAATCTAATCAAATTACTTTATTAATAAGACATATGTTGTTATAAGTGTGTGTGTGTGTGTGTGTATTCTAATATACATGATGTTTTTTGACAACTTTTAAACGATGAAAAGTCAAAAATTCAAAAAATGTTTTCTGATCACATTTTCGATTTTTCTTTGAACTAATAATTTTTATAAACCAAATTATAAAACAACATCACCATCATTAGTTATTCCTTAAAAGAGGTTTATTTTGAGTTATAAAATCCATTACTTAAATATTTAAAATATAATATTTTAAATATTTAAATTCAAAGTGATTGAATTACAGGTCGTTACAACGTCAAAGAAGATGACATGAGGAACTAACCAAATTTTTGGCCAACACTAGAGTGCTCAATGCCAACAAGAATTAGGTCAGTACCGAGATGAATGGTGGTGGGTTCAAAGTGCGACAACCTAATGTTGTTAGCTAGTCGATAGTGAAGATGATTTGCAGAATGCTAGCTATGATGAAGGTGTCATAAAAGATCCGGATGAGTATCTCTTCTAGAGACAGGAGAGCTTAGACATCATAATACGAACCAAGATACCATTTTCAGACTCAAACACTAAAGGCCAATCATGATAGTCATTTTTTGGATTATCACGCTAGTGAGGGGTGTGTCGCTAATATGGTAAAGAGATTGGTAAATGAAACCCAATAGAGAAGAAGTGAAGAGTGAATTAAACGCCTAGCAAAACTCCACTCACAGAGAACATTTTGCAGGAAGAGTATCTAGAAAGTTCGTGATGCCTATGATGCTGTCGTATAACAAGACAATATATCCCAGCATCTGTTATAGTATGAATGGAACATTGATGGAACCTGACATACCGATGTGATAAGATGTAGTATTTTCCCATCATTTTTGGATAGAATAGCTTCAATGTGGTTCACATGGCTTGAGCCGATATCTGTATCAACGTTTGATGAGTCAGTGAAGAAGTTTATGGAGTAGTTAAGGCTCTACACCACCCGATCGAAGGATGTGATGTCCTTGTCGAGCATCAATCAAGGTCTTAGAGAGACTTTGAAAGGATTTTTAAGTAGATTCAAAACTGTTGGGATGGCGTTGAATAATACGAAAGAGGCTATAGTGCCAATGGCATTGGTCCAAGGGAAACATCCAAACTCGGATTTTGATAGATGGTTATAAATGAAATAACCACCTAATATGAAGGAGTTCTATATAATGGCAAGCCAGTTTCTGCATTTAAAAGAGGTGGATATGGTTGGTGGAAAGGCTGGTGGTGGACCATCGGGAGATGTTATGCAAAGTATCGTGGCTATTAAGCAGACTATTGAGAACATCGGTAGTGTAGCGGTGAACATTGGATGTTAATAATCGTCAAAAGGCGGGTGGTAGGAGGAGCAATGCCAAAACGCGTCCGAGACATTTGAGATCAAAGGAGTACACCTTTGAATGATACCGTGAAGAACATCTACCTTATTACACAAGGAATGAAAATATATAAGAAGCCACTTCAGAGGGAGGAAACTAAAGTTGAACAGCGCTTTGGGATGTACTATCGCTTCCGTGACATCCATGGACATAATACCAACGAGTGCTGTCATTTAGGAGATCTGATTCAAGAATTAATATAAAAGAAAAGTTATAGCAGTATGTTAAAGATCTACAAGATGGTGGACGGAATGCTAAAGCTCAGGGTGAAAGCGCCCAGAGGGATCAACCTAAGTCCATTGGAGAGGCACCGAGATGATTGGAGAGTTGAATTGTTATAAACACCGTAACTGGAGGATTCATCTAAGGGAGAAAGAAAAGAATGAAATGAAGCAATATGCGAGTTCATTAAAGCATATGTTGTGGAAGAGCTATTTTGTCATCAAGGATGGGGCTTCTGTAAAACAATTGAGGACAATGAAGGATGATATTGTGTTTTGTGATAGAGATTCTAACCGAGTTGGAGTGTCGCTGCTAGATCCCATGATGATTACGGTCATTAATGGGCCAACTACTATATGTCGGGTGTTAGTTCATTGTGGAAGCTCAATTACCATTCTGTTCAAATGGAATTTTGATCAGATGAATATTGATCCAAAGGACATCAAGCCAGGTAAATCAAGTATTCTGATATTTACGAAAAGGTGATGGAACCTAACGAAACTATTGATCTTTCGGTGGAGTTAGGTGAAGGAGACCACAAGATTCTGCATATGCAAACATTCATGCTTATTTATGAGTTTTCTACTAATAACAAATTTTTAGATCAATCAAACCTTGCTAGTTTCAGAAGCACTAGCTCCATGGTGCTTAATGATGAAGTTCCCCATAGAGAATTGGTTGGAGCTATTCAAGGCAACCAATCTATTGGTCAGTAATGTTACATTGCTAAGCATAAAGGAGCAAAGTGGTGCGATATGGGAAAGGATATAGAGAAAGATTTCATTATCAAAAAGGTGATGCACAGCAGCCATTGCCTAGCGTTGGCTCGGGTGCCATAGCAAATTCTTAACGACTATGGATCTTTCAAAGGAGCCAGAGAATGCACGAGCAGCGCTAGTAAGTTTGACGATCAACATCCTAGTCGATATGGCTAATCGTACTAAGATCCTTAAGATCGGATCTCCACTTTACATCAATGTGAGAAAGTTATTGGTAGGTTTTCTTTGGGCATACATAGATGTGTTTTCCTGGGTACATTTGAAAATATTTGAAATATTATCGGAGATAGCATGCTACGCATTAAATGTGAAACCAAAATACCCTCATGCACAACATAAGAGAACTAGTCTAGGTTCAGAGCAATCTACTGCATTGAAAGATGAAGGGAAATGGCTTTATTCATAATGCTTTATAACCTGAATGGGTATCGAATCACGTGTTGGTCAAGAAGCTAAATGGAAAGAGGCAGATGTGTATCGATTATTTTGACTTGAATAAAGTTGCTCGAAGAATAGCTTCCCTCTACCCAAAATTGACTAGCTAGTAGATGGAACTTCCGGACATGAATTTCTTTCTTTTATGGATGCACACTCCAGCTATAACTCGATAGCAATGCATGTTTTGGATCAATAGCAAACCATTTTTATTATAGATTTGGGCATGTATTGCTATCAAGTAATGTCGTTCGGTTAGAAGAACGCTGGAGCTACTTACCGAAGGTTGGTGAATTTAATTTTCAAGGAATAGATTGGGTGGAATATGGAAGTAAATGTCAAAGATATGCTTGTAAAGTCACAGCTACCAATGAACTACGTGTTTTTGAAAAAATGACACAAACACCCAATGAAGAATCAAATATGAAGATTATAAAAGAAACGAGGATAAAAGAAAGAAAAGAACTCAAAAAATTTATAGTGGTTTGACAAATATTCCATCCTACGTCCACCTAATTGATTTCTACTGATTATACTTTGTTTCTACAAAGCCATTTTTACAACTAAATTGCATGAAACTTAGTGAGAATCAAACAGTGTGTTTTTTACTCCACTCATCATAATTAATAATTTCAAATAGAGATATAAAAAAACTCATTTTGAAATGAGCCTCCCCTCCAATTTATAGATGAAGGTTTGTGAATTTTGCTTCGAAATTCCCCGCACCCGTTTTACATGTTCACTACATCATCCCCTGAAAATCTCACGGGAAACCAACCTCTACCCTACAACTCGGACTTGAGTCTTGGACCTCAACTAACTCCTGAGTTGAAGTATATTCGGGTCAAGTTGTCGTTTGCTTCAGGTTTGGATCAAAGTGGCTCTGATGTTGTTTCGTGTCCTCATTCCTTCATTCCTCCAAGTCCTACTCAAGTTTTCCACCCCTTTTGTTAAGTTCTACTTCAAGTCTGACTCGAATTTGACTTGAAGTTGCTTTGCATTTCTATTCCCACTATTTTTTAGCATTCCACTCTTTAAATGATCGTGCCGACTTCAGTATTGGCTTTCTTTACAACTTGGTACCAATTGAGTAGGCCGAGTTGTAATCCTTTATAAAAAAAATTGCTATACTTTCATTCTCCTTATTTTACCTTTTTATGTTGTCTTTCGAGTCTCTTAATTCTTCTCTTCAATGTTCTTTGGTTTAGTTTAATAATTTTTAATCCAGTTTGATCATTCGAGTTTATTTGAAGACTATGGAATTTTATCAGTAACAATATGAATAATCTGTTTGAGATATTTGATGCGTTGCAAAGGTATGGGATAAAGTATTCCTTCAGGTCGAGTTGGGAAAATTTCTAGGTTTCATTGTGAATTCATGGGGCATTAAAGCTAATTCGAAGCAAATTAACACCTTAAAGTATGTTTCCGCCACCAAAGACTCGAAGAAAATGTAGAACTTGAACGGAAAAGTTGCTATGCTGAGTCAATTTATATCAAAGGAAACCAATAATTGTAGACCATTCTTTGATGCCCATAACAAAGGGGAAAGGAAAGTTTTTATGGATAAAAGAATACAAAGAAGCGTTCCACGAACTGTTGAAATGTACAGAGAGACCGCCAATCCTATCGAAGCCTTTAGAAGGTGAAGATCTTTTTATCTATTTAGTAGGGTCTACTCGTGCATTAAGTGCGGCACTGGTCCATGAGGAGGCTAGAGTCCAAATCCTATGTACCGCATCAACAAATGGTTTATAAAGCAAAAAAGAATTATTCGATGTTGAAAAAGCTAGCTTATTGCTTGCTGATTGCATTAAGAATGTTGCGACCATACTTCCAGGCTCACTTGACTAAGGTGATGATAGATCAACCCTTAAAGAAAGTACTACATCAACCCAAGATCATGGAAAGATTACTGAAGTGGAATATCGTGCTAAGCTAATACGATATAACCTATCATCCTAAAAGGGCGTTAAGAGGGCAAGCGTTGGCATATATCATTGATGAATTTACCGTCCGAGATGGAGAAAGGAAGACGATATGGCTAACTTACCCGTGGAAGTTATATGTAGATGGATCTTCCAATGAACGTCATTTTGGAGCAGGTGTGGTTCTCATAACCCTAGAAGGATGAATGATATGCTACACTCTAAAGCTAGATTTCCCAACAATAAATAACGAAGTTCGGTATGAAGCAGTCGGACTCAAGATAGCGAAAGAACTGGAAGTTGGGACATTACATGTGTTTAACAGCTCCCAATTGGTGGTATGCCAAGTGAAAAATGAATTTTAGGCTAAAGGAGTGAAACTAGTCCCTTACTTGACGAAGAAGCTGGAGTTATTAGATGATATTGAACACCACACAATCTCTCACATACCTAGAGAAGAGAATACGAAAGTTCATTCACTAGCCAAACTGGCATGTTCTGGGAATACGCAGCTTTATGGAATTGGTTCTAATAAAAGTATTATCTGCTCTGAGCATCAACCAAATGGATTTCGACTAGATCTTGGAGATCGAAGAAGATAAGGAGTCGTGGATGAGTCTAATCAAAGACTATTTACTGAAGGGAACTCTCCAGAACGGACGAAATGAATGGTGAAAACTCCTTTATAAAATTCCATTATTTATAGTACAAGAAGGAGTGTTGTACTAGATAGGCTTCTTGACCCTCCTACTACGGTGTGTAACTAAGGACGAGTCAAGGAAAATCCTAATGGAAATACATGAAGGAAACTGTGGTGATAACATCGAGAGGCATACTATAGCAAAGAACTTTTTAGCCACGGTTACTTCTGGCTAACAATTAACTATTACTACTTATTACACTAGTCTGTGCCACAGATGCCAAAGGTTTGTGAAAGTACCGAAGCTCCATTTATAGAGCTTACACAGATGGTTAGTCCATGGCCATTTATGGTTTGGGGAATTAATATAATCATTGTGCTATGATGTCAAAGGAAGGAGCTAAATATGTTATCGATGCAGAGGATTACTTCACAAAGTGGGCTGAAGTGGAACAGCTAGCCACTATCACAACAAAAAGGTGATCAACTTTGTTGTGAAGGATATTATATGTAGATTTGGAATTCCATAGAAGATTATGACTAACAACGAAACTCAATTCGAGAATATTAAGTTCAAGGACTTCTGTAATTGGTGCAAGATTGAGAAAAGCTTAACATATACACAAGTAAATAGACAAGTGGTGGTAGTGAATAAAATAATCAAATCCATCCTAAAGATGCGATTGACTAAAGCCAGAGGCAACTGGGTTGATGAATTACCTCGAGCATTATGGGCTTACCAAGCGCCCCATAAGTCCATGATCGAACATACTCCATTTGCTTTGGGCTATGGAGCTAAGGCCATGATGTTGATTGAACTAAAAGTCCTTTTGCATCGAAGAAAACATTATGATCCTAAGATGAATAAGGAAGTCTTACTTAAGACTTGGTCGACGAAAAGCGAGAAGAGGCTAAACTAAGGCTTGTTGCTTATGAGGAAAGATTAGCGAGATATTTCAACATAATGGTTAGGAATCATACCTTTGAAGTAAGAGAGCTCGTTTAGAAATGTATCCTCCCAAGTATGAGGGCGTTTGGCTCGAATTGGGAAGTTCCTTATGTGGCAGAGCAGAAGCATGGAGATGAAGCTTCCAAGCTAGTAACTGTTGATGGGTTCCTAATTCTACGAGCATGGAATAGCGAACATTTACGATATTATTTCACTTAGATTTATTCATTTTTATTTTTTGGAAAATAGTTACCTTAGTGAACTAAGGGCAATGTAATTAGGTGGAATTTACATTTTCTTTGTTTATAAATAAAGATAGCTTTTGGAACCAATGAAACCATGTCCTTGTAAGCTAAACTTTATGCTGTGAAATTAACGATGTAATTGGGTACCTGAAGATAGGTAGCGACAGACTTCTTTAACCCATGATTGGGTCAGGGAAGCATAATTACATTGGGGTTGATCGGATGGTTTGCCCTCTTTCCTCTAATCTTTGACTAATGTCTGGAATAGGAAAATTCAATGAGAGATTCCCAGTGTTTGGCTAAGCACTAGTTCCCCGAGATAGGAACTAGTGTGCGATTGAAAATTGCACGACTACATTCATAGATTGACAAGACATGCGCTGCCAACGATAAATGATGATAGTAAGCAAGTGATTTCGATCAACATCCATAAACAGGCGTGGTCGAAAGTCGATGCTCAAAGTCAAGCATTTGAAATATCTATCCCCAAAGATATGGATCAATGAATGATTGAATTAATTTTAATCATGACTACACTTACGGCCCTACAAACCATGCCTAGGCCAATGACTGGTGATGAAGGTCAAAGAGCGAATTTGATCAATGCCAAGAGATAGCCAAGGTTATTCGATGTCCAAATAAAGATATCCATAATGTTATTTCTTAGGGATGGGAAATGATATGAACTTAGATGCTTCTCCAACCACAACCTTGCTTGCGGTCGGATAGATCTCGACCCAAAATAAACAAGGCTGACTACAGAGTCGGTCGAATGAATGACAAGTTTTGTTTAGCCAATAAAGAAATATTTTGGTAATTATAAATGGAACTATATGGTAAAATATAACCGAGTAATGGTAGAAACTTACTTATATGTATAGAAAGATGGTATGTAATGGCACTATATAGACACAGACATGTCTAATATAAATGATCAAGCATCACGGATAATAATGTCATATCTACGAGAAATAATACATAGGCAGGAAAAATAAAAGGTGCAGAAATGTAAATGTGACAAAGATTATATAGAAAAAATAATCTTTCATGTAGATTCAACTATAATTCTAAGACAGCGAGGGTTTCCCCGCATAGTGCTGGCCTATGTACAAAAAGGAATGAAAATACATTAAAAGGAAACTGCCCAACTAAAACCAACTTCTTCTTCCTACGCTTGCTGTCTTAGGTGTTGGACCTATCGTGAGGCCTCTTCAAACCATTCCTGTCCTTGGACTTCCCTTTCTCTAGAGTGCTACCCTTTGAATGTGCAGTCTCTCCCCCAATGGACCATAGGGTCCTCTAGCTTATCGACTTTAGAGTCAGAGGACTTCAAAGAAACGCTAGCTTGCTATATTTTGAAGGCTTGAATTTGATTGATGTTATCTTAGGAGTAAGGCCTAGTTTCTAGAAGCCAATGGGTTTCCCAGTTCCCCTCGTTTTAAACTTTAATCTTTTCGAAATTGAGCTCTAACCTCTCCGCTATAATGATGCGATCATCAGGGTTCTTGGAACTTGTAATTGTAACGTCTTCCTCTTAAGACTAAGAAACATCCTATAACCTTTATAATGCCCATTATCTTTTGCGTATCTTAACTGGGGCCAGACTTAAAAGGTGAAATCTAGACAATCAGTTCTATGACGATGGAGGACAACATAGTAAAGATGGCTCTTGGACCAGTGCCTTGATTTATTGGTGGTGTAGGAGGAGCGATTAATGGTTGTAAGTTCATAAACAGTAAAGTAAAGATTAGTGATGACCTTGGGCAAGAATTGAAGCTTCTCGAATATCGTAGAGACAAGAGAAATTCCTTGGCTAAATGGAGTATCCTTAATAGGGAATTTAGCAATCTTGCCCTCTTTGATAAACGACTGTGTGGGTTGAAAAAGGGGAAGAGGTATATAAGGCTCAATGGTAGTTATAGCGGTGGAGACAGGAATTGTGATGCGGGTAGCCTTAGAGGTGGCCACCACAGGAGTTGCGGATTCCATTAGTTTAACGACAAATTTTCTGTCGAGTTAGAAAATCATCGAAAAAATTTGAAATAAAAATTAAATAACCGCAAGCGCACGGCATACAATCGTAGTACAAGGCGAGTACGGGTCGATCCGTAGGGAATTGTTAGATTTTAAATCTCTCTTCAATCAAATTAACCAAAGTTGAAAATGTTATTAGCAAAAAATGTAGAAAACTAACGAAAGAAAATTGATAAAGATATGAGAGTGTTAAGATAATTTAGAGATAAATCCACTCTCTAGATCATATAGTTCAACACACATGAAATTACGATCTCTCTTTTTTGGTCATTAGTGAATTTAAATGATGTGTTTATCATAAGTATGGCTCATTTGTGCTATTATTTAGCTCAACTTAGGCCTTCAAACTATAACGCAACATTTAAACCACTTTTAATTCTCATGAAAATGACAACAAAGTTGAAAATGAAAATTTATTTTAAGCATGGACTATTAACTATTCTTTAGAAATATAGGCCATCAAATTTTGATTTAAATATTCACTTCTTTGCCATAATCACATACAGATAAGAGGGAATTTTTGATTCATATGACTAAGCATAGCCTAATTGTTTTGAACAACAAAAGCTATCAAACTCAATCCTAAACATAAAACTACATAAACATCATTTTTTCATAAAGCAAAAAAAGAAAGCATAACATCAAAATATTGCATCTACATACTAAAGAGCTTCATTACCCCTAAATTGAAGGGATTATACTCTCATATTTGTTATCAAATCAACTAATGTAGCTTGCAACATGGAATAAACAAGAAGAAATAGAAAAATGCAACCTAATGGGAAAGAGAACTAATCTAATTGCATAAAATAAAATCTACACTACTAGCATGAAAGAAAGAGAGCATTTAAGTAAAATAAAACACTAATTAACATTGCATAAAAAAGGAAAAGCACATGAAATTAAAATGGCAAGTAGCCATGAAAAGAGAAAGAGAGTTTGTCTTTTATTTTGAGCCTAAAACTAAAACTAAGAGAGGATTACATGAAGATATGGGGTAGTTATACAAGTTTAAAACCCTAATTCACTTTTTTGGGGAATGCCCAAAATACCCCCTTAGGAATTGTGGTGGCCAAGTAATCATTAGCATCATATAATCACCCATTAAGTGTGCATGAAGATTTAATGGCCTTTTTGCATATGCATTAGCTCCTAAGTGTAAATTAAAGTAGGTGGGTAAGTGGAGTCCTCCACGATCATCACTTTGAATTATTTCTCTCTCTATTCTTTTGTATCCACTCTTGTGCATGCACATCTTCATGAAGCCACTTGTAAAATCACTAACATTTTCTACAAAAACAACATAGAAAATTCCAGGTAAATTTTCACAATTTAATAAATGCACAAAAATGACCATTTTGCTCTTATATGAAGATGAATATATGACAATTTGAAAATAATTTGTATTTTGATTTAAACAAGTTAAAATACTCGATATGATCATTTATTTAATTTAAATAGACTAAAGATGATGGTAAAAATATGCACATTTACGTGCGCATCAAATACTCCCACACTTATTTTCTTATTCGTCTTCGAATAAAGAAAAACTAAGATACATCCGTTTTCGTAGGGTGCACGATCGCATTGAGTGTATGCAACAAGATGTTAAACCTCTGGGTGTCTCCAGTAGGACGAGTGTTGTCTCGTGAGGGTTTTCAACGGATACTACCCATAAAATCCACATGTAGGATGAAAATATTTACAAAATGCAAGATTTATTTACAAAGATATGAATGCAAGTTTTTGAAAATATTTACAATGAAGGATTTGCTTTTAAATTGACATAAATATAGGTTTTGGTCATTATCTTGAAAATTTAAGTTATTTACTTGTCAAATTTCCAAAAAAAATTAAGTTGTCACAACAGATAGACTATAATTTGGCTAGTTGTTTCGATTGATAACACAATGTAATTATGAAATGGTTCCTTAGTTAATTATCAAAGTTTGTCAAAGTGGT
Organism: Allium cepa; assembly: GCA_030765085.1. Lineage (NCBI taxonomy): Eukaryota > Viridiplantae > Streptophyta > Magnoliopsida > Asparagales > Amaryllidaceae > Allium > Allium cepa. The sequence continues at coordinate 418,750,280 of CM060939.1, forward strand.
ATTTTCATTTCTTTTCAATAACAAGTTAAATCTAACAAGTTAAATCAAATAAGTTAAAATAGTGCTTGGATTTCAATTGATTACTCTCTCTTATTTGAAAATTTTATTAATATTAACAATATTTACATATGCCTAACTCAGATGAACTGAGGCCAGATATATTACCCATACACTGCCTTGCGGACTGATGTGAGGGGAATACAGAGCGTGGCAAGTGAACACACGACTGTGATCATTTATCGACTGTAGGCGTTATTAATAAAAGAATTTTTTTATACACCCCCACCTAACTCAGACAAGCTGAGGCCAGATATATCGATCGTGCACTGCCTTTCGGGCTTACGTGAGAATGGTACAGAGCATGACGAGTAAACACACGAGTGTGAAACACATGACTCTAGGTGGTTATTAAGAATAATATATACAAGAAATGTTTTTTTTTGTTTTGAAGATAGAGGTTTGCAAAATCATCTTAGCACCATTTAACTTAAAAGACAAAAAATGTTATATCTTTACTTTAAATCAACCACTTTTTAAAACAAATATTTTCAATTAGGATGTTTTTCATAATTAACAAGTATGAATCTTCAAATATACTAGTTAAACCATTGTTATTTGTAATCAAACTTCATTTTTATTTTTGTTAAGACAAATAAATTTTCAAAAATTTCAATTTAATTAACCAAAACCATATATTTATCTTATAGCGTTTCTTTAAAATAAATGAAAAATGCTTTAAAAAAAAATTACGTTTTTTTTTGTTTTTGAGATTTTTTTATAAATTTTCGAAAGAAAAATAAAAAATAAACCATGATAAATCGTAAATGATGATGAGTCCACCCCTACATTTGATTTTGACTTTGTCCCCACAGTCAACCCATGTGGAAGGAAATAAGAAAATAAAAATAAGACCTATATTTACATTAAAACGAAAAGATTATTATTTAAAAGAGTTTAGAAAGTATGTCGTCACAAAGTAAATGAAACGGTCTTTCAAAGACCGATTCATTTGTGTCGTCAAGTATGTGAGACACAGCTTAAGCTCGGAACCAAATCGTAAAAGATTTCTAAGTTGAGTGTTGATTCGGAAAAACTAATGTCGTTTTATTAAAATTCGTTCGAGCTATTTTATTTTCGATAATTTTCAGGGTTGATAGAATAATTCATTGAAGTTCAAGTTTATTTTCACCAAATTGAAATTCAAATTTATCGTTGAAACTTCTACAAAACTGTTGATTTCAAAATCAAAATAGTGATTTAAATCTTCCCCTTCAGAATTCGACAACTCGTTTTCGAAAAGTCCAAAGAAATCGTGTTCATTGAATTCGTCTTCCTTATTTGGATTATCAACCACTTCATCACATATATTAAGTTCAAAATTCAAAGTTGTTGCATTCAAATTTTTAAAATCGAGAAAGGGAAGATCGAATTTTAAATTTGGTTCAACACCCTCAAAAGAATGGAAATCCAAGTCAATTACCAAATTTTCAATAACTTCGTTAAGATTTTCATCAATTTCAAAAGTTTTTATTTGAAAATCGTCGATTTGGGTAAAAGGTGGATTATCACTTGACTTGTCACATATTAGGATTTGATTTTGTTTATCACGTTGTTTCATATATGTTTCAATCAACAAATCTGTGTGATCATTGTAAATTTCATCCATTTGCTCAACAAAATCCAATTTATAATTATTAACGTGAGAATTTTCACTTTGAAATTGTTGAGAACAAAGATTTTCAATCGTAACATGGTTAAGATTATTCCCATTGTCAAATTCATTTGAAAAGTTGTTTCCATTTTCATTTTGAGTTTGAAATTCATTTTAGAGTACGAAACTGAATTGACATTAGTTATAATTGAAATCATTTGAATATTGAATTGAATTCGAATTTTGAAATCCTTGACTCGAGTTACTATACAAATATGAATTACACAAATCATTTATCATTTGATTTTGTTGTGTAGAGATTTCAAGTAAAGACGAAATGCAATTTTCAAGATCTGATGGTTGCTCTTTATTTTGAAAACTCTGTGGTGCAAAATCCAAATCGTTTGAACAATAGTTGTTGTTAAAATTTCCATACGAATTTGGAGTGAAATTATATGGATTATATTGATTTTCACAACTATCGTAAAATTCATGCGAGTAAGGAAATTCAGACATTTTCAAGAGTGTTTTTGTTGGTTTTTTATATAAAAAAACAGAATTTATTTTTTTAAAAAGGGAAATTGATTTTTGTTTTGTTTTTTAGTTTTCCAAATTTTTTCTTTGTTTTTTAAAATGTTCAAAAACAAATTTGGATTTTTTTTTTTGGATTTTTGAAATTTCAAAGAAAAAGGATTTAAAAATTTCAAAGAAAAAGAAGAGGAATATTTACAATTTTTTGTTTGTTTTGGATTTTGAATTTTTGTTCATATATATGCATGAACTAATGCAACTAAATGAATGCAAGAGTTAATTTCAAATTATTTATCCTAAGTTAACCCAAAATTGTATAATCACACTTTGTCTTAATTCAACAAGATAGTTCTCAGCCAGGTAACGGGTAGGATTTATCAGTGTACCACGAATCATCGTAGCAATGCAGCTAAAGGTTTAAGTACCTTCAGAGAAACAATTCAGTATAATATTTACGAATCACCATAATATTTATAACTGATTATTGCTCTGCAGTAGCCTAGACATCGAGAAATTAAATTGTTCAAAGAAGACAACCTGTCAATGTATAATTAAGTGTTATTGATTTTTAACCGTTATTATTAACAAATTCTAAGTTGAGGCAAATAAAAAAAATTATAAATAAGCAAGCAATTATTCTTTGGCAAGATCAGCAAATTAATCAATTTATTTTAGCAAGCACTTCTGCTCCTTCTGCAACTCTGCTTGACAAACTGAAATAAAATAAGATATATACAATACATTTTTAAGATCGAACAAAAACAAAACTAAGGTAACTTTTTATTGTTTGCCCACATGACAATGAAAGCAACAAAAAAAAGAAGAATTTTTTTTTTTAACAATTTGCAATTTTTTTTAAAGGAAGATTTTTGAACAATTGGAATTTACACACCAACTTGTAAAACACCTATAAAAAAAAGTTAAATAAATGAAGAAAAACAAAACTATTGGAAGCCCGGCCCAAATGGAAATAAACGAACACGGTCATTCTCGATCAAACATCTCATCCTCGATTTTGAATCACCAATTCAAAGAACCAAAGATTATTACGAATTTTCAATCGAACAACAAGAAGCGATCACAAATTTTTACCGGTTCAGAGGATAATGGTTGCTAGTTCGAATTGCTGATTGAGTTTGGTTTTTGAGGCAATTAGGTGGTGATTTCGATTTGGGGATAGAGGAATGGATTCGTGGTTCGCGATTTCAGGGTAGGTCGCGATTGGTTATCGTGCAGAGTTGTGACTGGTGGTTTCATATGATATGAAGTGATGAATGTGATGACTGGTGAATGTATGGTTGTGGTTGGTTTGTGAAACTGGTAGTAAGTCAGTAGCACTAGCAGGTCCAGTTAGTGCGAGGCAGTGAATATTGGGTTGGTGGATGGTTGTAGGCAAGAAGATGGACTATATTGCAATATGTTCGAAGGCAGTGCACTGGGTAGGGAAGTGTTGTTTGAGGAGGGCCAGAGGGATGATCAGATAGTTACAGACTATATGGGTTGCCGTATTGGTAAATGGTATGTTGTATGGGTTGTATGTGAATGGTGAATGGTGAAGAGCTTTTGGAGTTGATGTGTGTGGATATGGGCACTGTTGCACAGAGAAGCGGAGGATGATGGTTATGCTTGGTTGAAGCTAATGAATGATAGGCAGAGAGATGGGGAATGAAGATGTTGCTGGTTATTTGAGGTGTTCAGGCAAGTTGAATGTCTTTGCGGTGGAGATATGGAATTGTATTTTTGAGGCAGGGACAGGTGGTTTGGCTGTGGTTTTCTTTTTTTGGGATGGACTGGTGGAGTGATGAAAGGTAGATGGCAGTCAGGTGATCGATGATAGTATGATGAGTGGTTTGGGCAATGCAATATGTTCGTGAGGGGTAATGAAATTTGTATGGGTAGCTTGTATGTAGATATGGACAGTTCCGATAAATGTGACTGTGGTATGGTGGGAAATGCAGTGAAGTGAGTAGGAAATGGTTGTTTGATGTGGGAAGGTTGTAATGTTTAGAGGAGCAGCAATTGTATACGGTGGTGTAGGGAAGATATAGCACAGTTTAGAACTGTTTGATGACTGTGCACTGTTTGATGACTGTTGTGGTGGGTAATGCAGTAAGGGAAGTTTGATTTTGTTGAAGTGGTGTAGTGTAGAGAGGGATGTTGATGGAAGTGTAAGGATGTGGTTCAGGCAAGAATGATATGGTGATCAGGGATGATGTAGAGAAGGGTGGCAGTGAAGAGCTGAAAGGTGTATGAAATGGTGGCAGAGGAAGGTGGTTTATGCTGTTGATAGACTATGGTAACTATGGCAGATAATGTTGGAATGTGATCAATGTGGTAGTTAGATGATGGAAGAAATAACAGTGTTTGTTTAGTCAGAACAGTGAGTTGTAGTTAAGGTTGATGTTCTGTAGTTGTAGTGGTAGTCAGAACAGTGAGTTGTAGTTGAATAGTTGATTTTCTGTAGTGGAAAGGCAACGTGAATGTTGAAATGAAATTTGCAGAAGTATGTTAGGGGTTGTTTGGGCAATTGTTGTGTGCTGTGTACTATCAGAGCTTAGTTGATGGTGATGGTTGGGGCAGTTTTGAATGTTTGTTGCAGGGTTGAGTTTGTTATGTTGTAGTTGAATGTCACAGTGCAAGGTTGAGGATTGAATGGTGGTGTTGTGGAGATTTGTAGCAACAGTGGGGTTAAGTGCACAGGCAAATATTGTAGGCGAGAAGGGAAGGGTGGAGTTTGCGGTGAAGAGTGGGGTTAAGAGTAGTAATGTATGCGCGAGGCAGAGGAAGTAGTGTTGTTTGGAGGCTGAAGTGAAATATGGAAGTGAATCGACAGAGGAGATTGTAGTGTTTATTGTGGTGTGGTTGGGGAATGCATTCTGGTTATGTGGGTATGTGCAAGTCGAGTTGCACTGATGTTTGAAGGAGTGGTAGTTGGAACTGTTGATAACAGAGAGGCACAGTTTGACAGTTTAGATGAGGAGGCCAGTGGTCGTGGGGGAAGGGCAGTGTGGAGTATGTGCAGCAGCAGGAAGTTTGCAATGTGCACAGCAAGGAGTAAGATTGAACTGAATGTAATGGAAGATGATCAGAGGCAGTATCAAGGCACAATAAAAAGTGCAGTCAGTTAAGCGGTGAAATGAAATAGAGGGGTTTGGTGAAGGAATGTGAGATGACGCATAGTGCAGTCAATTAAAGGGTGCACAGTTGAGAAATGCACAATGAACAGTGTTTTCTTTTTTGAAATGTAAAAAGAAAGAAAGGAAAAGGAAAAATGTTGTTGAAAAAATTGTAAAATAAAGCAAGGAAATAAAATATTCTTTTTATGAAATTGTGTTTTTGTTTTTGGTTTTTTTATGAAAATGCAAATGCAATGCAAGCTAGAACAACAATAAACACCATATCAAATGCCAACAAAAAGCACACACAAACACACATCTTTTAATTCTAACAAAAAAAAAAAAATACACACACAAAAATCAAACGAAAATAATTCGAACAATAGAAAATCAAAATCAGAACCATTCCCTGACAACGGAGCCAAAAACTTGTTTAACAGCAAATTTTCTATCGAGTTGGAAAATTACCGATTTTTTTGAAATAAATGCAAGCCCGCGGCGTACTATCGTAGTACGTAGCGAGTACGGGTCGATCTGTAGGAAATTGTTAGATTTTAAATCTCTCTTCAATCAAATCAACAAAGTTGAAAATTTGATTAGATAAAAATGTAGAAAACTAACAAAAGAAAATTGATAAAAATATGAGAGTGTTAAGACAATTTAGAGATAAATCCACTCTCTACATCACATAGTTCAACACATATGAAATTATGATCTCTCTTTTTTGATCATTAGTGAATTTAAATGATGTGTTTATCATAAGTATGGCTCATTTGTGCTATTAATTAGCTCAACATAAGCCATCAAACTATAACACAACCTTTAAACCACTTTTAATTCTCATGAAAATGACAACAGAGTTGAAATGAAAATCTATTTTAAGCATGACTTATTAACTATTATTTAGAAATATAGGCCGTCAAATTTTGGTTTAAACATTCACTTCTTTGCCATAATCATATATAGATGAAGAGATAATTTGTGATTCGTATGACTAAGCATGGCATATTTGTTTCGAACGACATAAGCTATCAAACTCAATACTAAACACAAAATTACATAAACACTATTTTTCCATGAAGCACAAAAAGAGAGCGTAACATCAAAATGTTGCATATACATACTAGAGGGCTTCATTACCCCTAAATTGACAGGATTAAGCTCTCATATTTGTTATCAAATCGACAAATGTAGCTTGCAACACGGAATAAACAAGAAGAAAAAGAAAATTGCAACCTAATGAAAAAGAGAACTAATCTAATTGCATAAAAGAAAATCTACACTACTAGCATGAAAGAAAGAGAGCATTTAAGTAAATAAAACACTAATTAACATTGCATTAAAAAAGAAAAAAAAATACATGAAATGAAAATGGTTAAGTAGGCATGAAATAGAAAGAGAGCTTGTCTTTTTATTTGGAGCCTAAAACTAAAACTAAGAGAGACTAAGTAAAGAGAGGGTTACATGAAGATATGTGGTAGTTATACAAGTTTAAAACCCTAATTCACCTTTTTGGAGAATGCCCAAAATACCCCCTTAGTAAGTGTAGTGACCAAGTAATCATTGACATCATATAATCATCCATTAAGTGTGCATGAAGATTTAATGACCTTTTTGCATGTGCATCAGCTCCTAAGTGTACATTAAAGTCCGTGGATAGGTGTGGTCCTCCATGAACGTCACTTTGAATTATTTCCCTCTCCATTCATTTGTATTCACTCTTGTGCGTGCACATCTTCATGAAGCCACTTGTAAAATTCACCAAAATTTTCTACAAAACAACATAGAAAATTCCAAGTAAATTTTCACAATTTAATAAACGCACAAAAATGACCATTTTGCCTTTATATGAAGATCAATATGTGGCAATTTGAAAATAATTTGAATTTTAATTTGAATAAGTTAAAATACTCAATATGATCATTTATTTAATTTAAATAGATTAAATATGGTGCTAAAAATATGCATATTTACGTTCGCATCACCATTGTAGGCTCTCTAGAATTTTTTGAGTCTAGGATTATGCTCGATCCAACGTGCTAGGATCGGTAAAAGCCTCATTGGTTGACTTTCCCCAGCCATATCCTCTTCAGTTGGGATAGCCTTTCCTTCTTTTAGAGCTATGATATCTTCCTCATCCAAGAATTTTTCTCTCAGCTCATCTTTAGTCAAGCCTTCGCTGGCCTCAACCGGTCAACAAAGAATCTCCTTCCAAGCTTTAGGCAAGCGTAATAGGATAACCGTCTCCTAACCATTTTAAATTCTTGTCCATGATGATGTATGAAAAAATATTGTTGGAGGTCGGCATTCAAATCCTCGGTACTCTACTTAGCCTACTCTTTGCGCTCTTTGATTTTGATTTTACCCACCGTAAGGTCGACCTAAGCATGGGCCTTAGAGTCCGTTTTAGCTTTTAAATTACCCTTAACTCTTTCAACTTCGACTTAGAGTATTTTAAGCTATGGTTCCTAAGTGCCTCCTCCTTATCCTTGACTAGCATGGTAAGCATGCCATTCCCTTGATGGGCATTCTTCAGCTGGTCATAAATGATGGCAAAGGGTTGAGTGTGAGTTATTGCCAGCTCTGCACTTAACTCTTTGGCATGCTTAGATGATTTGAGAGCATCATCTATTTGCCTTGGGACTTCCGCTAGCTCGAACTTGTAACCCACCATAATGTTGTTGTGACTATTCCTCTCTAACTCGAATAACTGAATAGTTACCTGACTGATTTGGTTAAGGTTAGAGAGGGATTCAGTTAGCTTTTTCCATTCAAAGAATTGGTCGATTGTTTCTCTACCTCTTTCGACCCTACGGCTGGCATCCTGACGAGAGATGTCATTGACGTTATGATCAAACATCACCCTTGTTAAGCAATAGCTAGGTAAAGTGGCCTGCAACTTAGTGCCAATAGCAGTGGATGGGCTAAGAGGGAGGTTGGTAGAGCATCTTGGGTTGAATCCTCTATGGATTTATGAGAGGATGATACGGTGGTGGCCGGAGGTTGAGTCATTGAGGGTTTTTGCAGAAGAATTTAAGGTTAAGTATACGACTAAGAAGAACCGGAGATAGGTCCTGGGCAATCGCGTGAATCACATGGCTTCTTCTCCAAATCATGATGTCCATTCTCTTCTGACCGGTGTCTCCTTCTGTCTTCCTCCTTCTGATACTCTCTATCCTTTCTTTTTCTTCTTTCTATCTTTGTCTCCTAGTATGTACTTGGGAATTGTGAGTGAGCTCCCGGAGTGGACGTCCGGTGGTGTGTAATGCCTGAATGAAGGTAATCCATTCGACCCTTCGTTATTGCACCCGAAACATAGAAAGGGAGGATATACTTGTACCAAAGCACTAAACTAAGGATGGCTGTAGAATCTTGGTATTCATGATCCTAAAAGTGTGTGAAGTGGTGATATTGCCCTTAAATATTCTACGGAGCGTCCCTAGGGATTTGCAAAGATGTGGATTCTCTATTTCCTTTTTTATTGAAATCCACTGCCCTTCATTTTTTACAATTTGTTTTTGGTCTCTCCCATTCCCTTACCTATAGCTAAAAACATTGTTTCCACCTTCCTGCATTATTTTCAAATATAAACACAAATTCAAATCAAATAAAGGAAGGATGTGCAGATCTCTTTTACTGATAGTGTTTCTGGAAGAGATCGGATTCAATCCTAGGAGTTCTATTAATTCAACATTTGAGGTGTCATTGCCAGGCTACAATAGAGGTAAAACTTTGCTACATATTTATTTATATTTATATATGTCACTTATTCATATTATGAATCCTTATATGTATTTGTTGTCGATCTAGAAAATGTATTTGTTGATTGCTGTCACAAAAAATAATAATTATATATATATATATATATATATATATATATGTATATATGTATATATCCATGTGTTTGAGCGCTTGCATTTACTTTAGGCTTAAATATTTAAAAAAGTTAGAATATAATTTAATGGGAAAATGAAATTTTAAAATGAAATAGAATTTTAGAACTAGTTCATATACATGCATGAATTACTAAATTATTTTAATAAATCTACAAATGACATTTTCGAATATAAAACAATAAATTTTACATATTTATTTAAATTTGAATTATTATTTAATATTCATAAATAAAAATTGTTAACTTACTATATATATATTAAATATATTAATATAATTATGTAAAGTAATTCTATATGAAAAAATATTTGATTTTTCTATAGAAAATTATATATTGTATAAAACGTTTTTGAATAAACCCGTACTTATTAACTTAAATAAAATAATTGTTTTGTCAAATAAGTATTATGGTTGAAGTAAATATAACATATTATATATATATATATATATATATTACTGTGCATTATTATTTAAATATGTACAAACGATTTAAATTATTAAATTCAAAACAAATATGTGTATTTTCAAAAAAAACTACATGTAAACTTATTTATATAATATATATTTAATTTATTTACGAATTTGAATTTTAAAGATATTTTAAAACTAGATCTAATTTTAAATTTTCAGTTCTGTAGTTTGAATTTTGAATTTAAAATTGTTTATATTTATACTATAAATAATCATTTTATATAAACATGTGTATGTATACATATGTAATTAATTTTATAATTATATATGTATGTGTGTATGTATGTATAAACATACAAATGTTTTATATTCTATTAGTACTATAATACAGATAATACATACGTATATGTGTTGGAACTAGATTAGCACGTAGTAGGTTAAATAGAAGAATTTCAAAAAAAATACCATTTGGATCTAGTCGAAACTATGAAGTCTAAATTAATTTAGATCTAATCTATATGCATTTTAAATCAAATCATTGTTTTATTTATTTTATTGATAGAAGGCTTTATTTGATAATATATATTGTGTATGCAATGTGTACATGCATATCATATAGACATGTACGTGCACGTGCACGTGTACTCGCAACATACACAATGTGCATGGTTTAACATGCCCTTATCTAATTACTGCGATTTATGCTACAACGAATATGTTATCCCTTCCATATACATATATGTCGTCTAATATATACAATATATATATATATATATATTTAGTATGGTATAAAATTATTTTTATATTTGACTAAATCTATATAGACATACATATATACACACATGATAATGTAAAAACAAACATATACACACACATATATAAATATATTATTTATAAAATATAAATTAAAATATAAAAAGTTTGAAATTTCATTTTAAGTTTTAAATTTTGAATCAAGGTCTAGATATGAAAATATATTTTAATATTAAAATCAAAAATTTAATATTCCAAACGAATAATATTTTATTAAATTTAAACATATATGTATGAAAATATACATATAACGAAATAAATATTTTAAAATAAACATTTTAAAATCATTTATAAGATAAAATGATATTACATAATTTTATATATACATATATGTAATTTAATTTTGGCCAAATTTGGATATAGAAAAATTCCAAAAAAAATTAATTTTTAAATCCATACAGGTTTATTTTACTTTTTCTTTAATTTAAAAGTCCACTTGAGAAAAATCCTTTTTTACTATATCTTAACAAAACATTTTGTAATGTTTAGAATTATGTACATGTTCAAATATATACGCACATATTTATATATTATCAAAATATATTTAATGTATTATATTATAAAGCAATATATATATATATATCTGTGTGTGTATCAAAACTGTAATATATACATATATTTATTTATTTACATAAAAAACATTATTTTTGAAAACAATATGTATAAAATTTAATAAAATAATTTATAAATGTTTGATGCATGTTATTGTAATTTAAAAATTAAATTTTTTATTTGAAAGACTTTTATAATCATTTATAATTTGAAAAAATTATTTTTTTAATGTTAGGTTGTGAATGAAAACACATGTGTGTGTGTTAGGTTTTTATAACAATAATACGTTTACACACACAATTTAGATTGACGGCATGAAGATATATGGATTCGTGATGTAAAGCTAATATAACCATGTATAATGGCATGATAAATGACACATACACAATACACACACACGCACGCACGCACGCGCGCGCGCGTGCACACACACACACACATATATATGAATTACAGTGTTAGCAAATCTGTAGCCTGACAATGACACCTCAAATTTTGAATCTATAAAACTCCTAGGATTTTAATCCATCTCTTCCAGAAAGCGCTACTAATTGAAGAGGTCCACGCATCTTTCTTTATTTTATTTGGATTTGTGTTTTAATTTGAAAATAATGGAGGAGACAAGCTATATTATTTTTGACTGGAGGTATAGATGGAGGAGATCCTTTGTCAAAAAAAGAAAAGAGAGTGTCAAATGAGTTTAAATAAGAGAGGAAAATATGGATCTAGATCCATTCTTTTCTCTATCAATTCAAATCCTGAAATATCCACACATACCCCCTTCCCTTAAGCTATGGTTAGCATATCATAGGCCCATATGGACTTACATCCACTTCAAACCAGATCAGAGACTTTACATATAAATCAAATTCAAATGTACGCTGATACCATATATCGATACGTGTGTATATAACTTTTATGTACGAACTATTTTCAATATTGATCAACACAAATAAAATAAAATTTTATAGTAATATTTCACAAATAATAATTAATTTAATTAATATATAGCAATTATAATTTGATTAAACCAGGTGGTTGTCAAAGTACTTAACATTATGGTTGTGTGACTATAGGTGTGAATTCGATCATCAGTTAATATCGACCAATTCGAAAACTAATGTTCACACATCACCTTAGCTAGTGGCGTGATGCTTTGGCCAAATTTATCTCTTACACAATTTAGGTAAAATCCAATTTTACTTATTATAAGCGGTTTTTAATAGTGACAATTCTTTACAACCAAGTCTCTTCGTCCAAACTTATCTTATTAGGACTTTCAAAATTTGGTAATGGTCAAAATTCCAATGTCATCCACATTCAATTTATATAGTCTAAACACGAAGTCCTTGAATCAATAATAACAATTATTATTAAACAAACTTCTCTAGCCAAAGATTTTGAATTTGAGTTAACTTCGGTTGACCATGATATTACACTCGTATACCGAGGAGATGAATTCTTTGTTGAATACTATTTCAATTCCAACTCTACATGTAACAACCCTCTCCGAAATGGGCCTAATTTTCAATCCAATAAAAGACCATGGAACCTTAGGTCCATTCCAAAGCTAGCTACCGGCTGGTAAAATTGATACAATGAACAATATACAGAGTTATCTATTTGTACTTTCAAATTCTCACGACGGAATAGGTAAAATATAATAACAAAAATAAGTACCCATTTCGTAAAACCCAAATCTCAGAATTACGATATCCTAAAATATCCATAATACAGTATCTCAAAATAAAAGATCAACATGTTTGAATCTAGTTATATCTAAATATGTCAAAAACATAGATAAATAAATAAACCGCCACAAATCTACATCGCCGCCTCCATTTTCTCCATTCGCGTCATTCCCCTTAACCTGTGGGTTGTAATGAGGAAGGGGTCAGAACAATAATGTTTGGTGAATGAAAATCTCAAGTCTTACCATAATAGTATTTGGGCAGTATCGTTTAGATAAGTATTATGTCTTACGCATCCTATACTTCATTTTACTAAGTATAACTCCACTATAAGCTAAAGAATTTTCCAGTCCAAATCTGTAACGTAACTTTAACTGTAGGCCAAGGGCCTTTCCAGCTCATCTTCATAACTCTACCGTAGGTACAACGCAACTACCCGTCAATCAAGCCCTAATGACGTGAGAGAAAGCATCTGAGCAACTTGATACCCCTTTAAAGAAAAATAGGCATGATTTTACCATTTAATAGCTATATGCTAGGTAGATCCCTCTCATTTAATACATGAACCCAAGGTGGATCCCTCTAGGTACTTTCTAACTGATATCGTAAGAAATCCCATCAGTCTACTCAATACTTCTTTTATAGTAAACAGGCGGGCTCTACAATAGCCACTTAATACGTCAATCTCGAAGTGGACCCCTTCCATAGGTTTCCCACTACCACACATAAAATATAATCATGACCATTTAATACCTCTTGGGTGGAAAAATGGCAGAGCCTACAACGATCACTAAATACCCTCAACCTAAAAGCATGCCCATACTAGAATATCCGTCTTATGATCCGTAACTTAAACAGTGACGTGTCAAATTAGCCAGAATAATTGTAGATGCTGGTGCCAGATTAGCCATGTAGATTTACCCTAAATATCATGTCCATCGTGGGTACTTATTATAGCGGATGTCTTAGATCAGTATGAAAATCACATTGCTCGTAGCTAGATTAGCTGCATAGACTTCTGTGTACTTTTGACTGACCTCGCATCCCTATAACTTAATCATATTTCCACTCTCCTAATATACATATAAATGTTACCTCACCCGCATTTACAAATTAAGTTCATACAAAGAAAACTTCTTATTTCTCCTTTAATTATGCAGTAACTTCCATAATTATTCTTAATTTCTTACCTGTAAGTTTTAATGCTATTTATTAACTTATTTATTCTATGCGATACGATTTATACGTTACTATTTATTCGCAATTATAAGTATGTAAATTTTATGATAACTAAACATTCTTAAATGTGCCTACAAACATTCCTATTCTAAGATTTTCACTTCCTACACTAATTGTTCAAATGTCAAAACTTCCATATTTATACAAGCCTCGGTTCCATAAAATAATTTACAAAATAGTTAATATCCTTAGTAAGATAAAACAGACCAGTATAAAAAATTGATATAACAGAATCGATGCCTCTATTGTAAGAAAACAGAAGTTTACAATTTAAACCCTTTATATCGATTAAACTTTGACATATACAGACTTGGAGCAGAAAGGGATTCATATTTTGTCTAAATTATAAAAATAGGTAGTGCAAATTACAAACAGAAAAATCCATACTTTACACACCATTTCATAAAAAAATTCTTTTTGAACACTTTATCGCAACAATCGAAATTAGAAATGGAAGTTAAATAGAACATAAATTATTCATAGTGCAAACGACAAATTAAATTCTACTATATTAGCATAAAACAATTGAGATTCTAATTAATCCAAGAATTGACATTTCATTCGGGGAAATTTTAGGTTTTTAGTGTTAAAATTGCCTAAGGAATAAAATAAATCCAAACTTTTACTACACAAACTGCTAAAATATGAAAAACTAAGATTTCCACTTACAGATAGTTTGCCAGCTTTCCTTGGGATTCGATGCATGCCTTCACCCAGTTCCTCCGTTAGATTTTTTTAAGAATATACAACAATTCAATTTTATATAGATTAGATTCAGAATCTAGATATTATGGAAGAATATAAATAGGAAACACATGCGTGCGTGCGCCCACAAACACAGATACACACACACACTACCTTTAAATTCGATTGATTCTAAATCGAAGAATTGAAGAATAAGACTGATAGAATTTCACTAGCATTCCAATTTTATTGTGAATAAAGTAACGGGGATAAGCCCTTATCTGTAGAGGTTAGGATGCGCTGGACCATAGGATTCACGTCGGTTTAAAATAATAAATCCAAGACATTCTTGACCTAACCTAACCTTAGCCATTACACAGGCACCGGTCGACCGCTCCTACAAAGGGAGTCGATTGTTGGCGGTCCACTAGCCCAGTGGAGGCGGTCGACTGGCCTTCTACATTAGCATGATTTATTCTTTGTCACAAATTTTTTATTTCTTACTCAGTTTGCTAATTAACATTAACATTTATACTTAAACCATAAGCTTCTCTTCAACGTTAAAGTATTTATTAACCTTTTTAATTTCAACGTTGACGTTATTTAATATTAACCTTTTTAATTTCAACGTTGACGTTATTTAATTTTTAAATTTAAACTCGTTCGAATTATTTTAAATTCGAAAACTTCAAATGTCAATAAATTTTCCTTTCAAATTCCGATCGCAAAACTTTATATATGAATGTTGATTAGAAAATCGTTACAAATACAATGGCATAACTTTTGCGGCCAAATTTCCATATTTATGTAATGCTCATTTTTAGCCTTATTTTAACTAATTGTTTTCTTACTAATTTATAAGGGGTGTTGCACTTCAAGTAAGACCTAACTATAGTTGTTTGATGTATGCCATTCCACAATTTATCTATAATCAAAGTGGAGTCCTCATATTGAAGTTCAACGATATTCTCAAGTCAAGAGAACTGTGTAATATAGTCCCTCGCTTAACATAGTATTTTCATATAAATCCTAGTTTTTAGCTGATATCGCGGATATGTAATGTATTAGCTAGAATGTATAGTGTATTAGTAGTGATTATTAGCTAAAATTTACAAATAGACTTCTAATCCCTCTTGCCTATCCCTTAAGTATTTAACCAATTAAAATTAAAATTATATATATAAACTCTTGTTTTGAATGTATTCTCATATGTATATCACTAACAAAAATCAAACTTCTTTCAAAGTTTTTTTAAAAGACTAATGCTTTATCAATCGAATCATTCTTAGATCAATAAGTTTATTCACGATATTTGGTAAATATCCAAAGTAGTATACACACATTTAAAACCCTTTTTTAACTCCTAAAACATTTAAAGTCAAGTCTGGTTCATTCAAAAATAACTTCTATTTTCACTAACTTTCAAAATGATTTTCAAAAGTCTTAAAATCAAATAAAGTAACCATAAAATCTTTACCATGTCATTTACACAAACTATTATAATCCATTTCAAATTACTAACCAATCGAATACTTATTACTTTATCAAAAATAATTGTTTTAACATCAACCCAACAACATACTTATGTATATATGTTCTCTATCATCAACATATCCATCAATATACATATCAATTTACTAATCAATTTAATGGTTGCTAACTTTCTAAAACAACATGTTTCAAACTTCCACTTCACAATCTAATTATGTATATATATATATATCTATATATACATACACACACACACATATATATATATTCTCTACCACTAACATACCAATCAATATGCATATCAACTACTAATCAATATAGTGGTTACTAACTTTCTTAAACATATTGTTTTAATCTTTTAAATCACTAGCTTATTATGTAAATATGTTCTCTAACATCAATATATCAATCCAAATACATACCAAGTTACTAATACATTTAATTGTTACTAACTTTCTCATAAAAAATATCTTTAGCTTCGATACAACAAGCTTCTTACATATAGATCTTCTTTATTATTTAGCATATTTATCCATTTATATATAAGGTTAGTAAACAATTTAACTCGTTAACCTTGATTTAAATCTCATGTTTTAAGTTTCAATTCGACAAGATATTTATGTATACATTTTCTGTATTGATTAACAAATTTATCAACATACATATCAAGTTATAAACAAACTTATGTTGCTTACTAACTTTCTCAAAATATATCCATTTATATTTAAAGTAGCTTAGTGATTTATTTCCTGACTTCACAAACCAAGTAACTGGCATCTATATGTCCTTATGTCAAATTATTAACAACTTCAATATTTAGTTACTTTGTTTTAAATGTCATATTTTTGTTAATATTACTTCAATTTAACTTCGTTCACATACTTGCTAATGATTATATGATTAATTACAAATGAAACTATGCTCTAGTCCAATTCAAATGCTTATTAATTTCAATATATGACATATTATATTATTTTATGTAGTACGTGACTAGCATATCCAAATCAAAGCCAAAATCAACATTTAAGTCAATGCAAGCATAAATCTTCATGAAAAATTCAACACTGGAGCATATTCTTTTATGTAACTACAAGCTAAAATGTTTGTGCCGCTCACTTAGAAACCATAACAACTCCATCCAAGTAATAACTCATAGCTAAAGCCTCTATATCTTCGTAGCCTAGAGCAAACTCTTCTCTATATGCCACCAAATGTAAAGGGTTTGTAGCTCTTTCCTTGAAATAAATTATAGTGAATTTATGGGGATTTATGAGCATATAAAGGTGGATTAAAGAAAGGAAGGTTTATGTTTTTTGGAAAGTAAAACCTCCTTGAATGTAACATACTGTTTTGATGAAGAAAGATAGATTGACCAGCCTTATATAGGCATGGGGTTTGACAAGTCAAGTTCCACTTTTCTTTTTTCCCAAAACTCTAGAAAAAAGGGATCTACACCTTGGAGCATGATGTGAAAGCACCTGCCCTATTAGAACGAGGCAAATATAATAGAACAGTTGCGAAAAATTAAAAAAAAATAGATAATTTTATAGTGGTTCGGCTGTTAACTAAGTCTACATCCACTTTATAGCTTTGATTATTGATTGTATATTACAAGGTATTTGAGATTGGACAAGTCACAAGTAGGTGTTAGACCAACTCCTATTCCTAGAGTTGCATGTAGGAACAACCTTGATGACTATTGAGTAGAGAGAGAGTTGAAAAATAGAAGGAGATCCAGTGTAGTTTTAGAAGAATCCAGATTCTTTGTTAGTTTCTCTACGGATTGTATTTATAGTAGTAACAGTGGCATTAGGCCAAGTAGAGAGTTGAAGAAAAGTCTAGAAGTCGGCTTAGAAAAGTGTAAGAAACTGCGACCTCATTTGGATTAACCAGATATGTTGGTACCAAATCATCATGCCGATACCGACCTCACTGGTTAATTCCAGGGAGGTCAAACTTTTTTGCATGTGCCTTGCTACTTGATTTTGAGTTGTTCTATATAGTTTGTATGGATATCTAGTTGATAGCAGCGATGGTACATTCATCACTTGGTTTATTCTGCTGTTTTGACTGCTAACTGTCCAATCTTAGGTGATCATCATCCTTTGATATTACTTAGGCATACATGAAATAGGTAAAGAAGAGCCTCCATAAAGTTTGAGTGAGAAATGCAAAAGCATAGGATGGTTGGCGCCAAAATTGGTCACAAATCCCAGAAGTGATGAAAGCACCAGTGTTCGCACACAGATCCACAATATAAAAAAACAGATCTCAGATCTAGATAAATAGAGAATAAAAATGAAGAAATAGCAAAATTAAAATGTAAGAAAGCAATAAAGAACACGAGATTTATAGCGGTTCGGCTATCTCCGGCCTACGTCCCCTTTGAATTGATCATTTTATTCCTTTTGTATTGAGATTGCAATTACAAGCATTTGAACAAACAAAATAGCAGAGTTTCGGCATAAAGGGCAGAGGAAGATCCCCCTTTCAGTTTCCATAGGACCACTCTTCATAGGTGTAGATCTGAAAATATCCACCCCAAAACCTGGAATACCTTTTCTCATGCGTAGATGGACCCACCAGATCGATCCAGAGTGATTTAGGATCAATCCAAGTATAATTCCTATCGATCCAAATTGGCTCCAATTGAGTTGAGATCGATCATGGACATTCTTGTGTGAATAAGAAAGCTCATGTGAAAATTTCATAGCATTTGGACTTCTAGAATGAGGTTATGATGGATCCAAGTTTGCATTTGCGAGTAGGCTAGAACCTTCGTATCCATCGAGAAGTGCGTATCCATAGCTTTCACCTCCATCAATTCATATCCATCGCTATGCTTTGTATCGATCCCTGAATACTTGCCTTTCATATCCATCACTAGTGCCTTTGTTCGTATCCATCGATCCAAGTCCATTGCCTTCGTATCGATCATAAATGCCTCTATTCGTATCGATCCAATATCAAATATCGATACGAAATCCATCGATACGGACTACTATTGGTCCAAATCCATGCGTGTTATCCACATTCGCATCCATCTATCGATGCAAAAGCATCAATTTTTAGGCATTGATCCGAAGCCCATCACCTTGATCGATATGAAGATATCAATCCAGAACCATTTCTCACTAATATTGATCCATCCATATCTCGATCATGCGAACTCCGATTGACCTGAAATTTGAAATGTAGCTTCTTCAAGCCTTGTTCATCGTTCCTTGTCGATTCAGTCTTGATTGGATCTCGTTCAAATTTTGACGGTATCGATCATAGTCATGTTTTCTTATCGATCTCTAATCCCCATATCCATCTGTTTTAGCCAATTTAGTTAATCTCCCAGCCTTGACCAAAAGATGGGATAATATTTGCTCCCCAAAACATGCTTTTGATAGGAGGGCGTGTTTTGAATAGCCTCAACTCAAGCATCCAAAGTCCATGCTCCATCTATAGTTGTATCCTTATCCAAATCTACGATTGCTCTGAGTCGATGTACGATTCTAAATCTAGTAACCAAATCCTTAGCCAATTACATAGCCATTTGAACCCATCAACCGAGTTTAATCCATCCATATCCAGTAACGAATAACAAAATCCATGACCTCTCTAGATCGATATCAAAATCCGACCGATCTGGGCCCTTAGCCAAATCCTTAGTTGTTCATAGCCAATATATGAATCCCTAACCTCTCTGGATTTTTACCAAGCGTAATCCACACTCGATGACCTGTGTTAAGCAGCACCGTGATGTTCCTAGTTTAGCATCCCTAAATGCTGAGTGATGTCAAAGCTAAGTCCTAAGCCAAATCGTGGTAGCTTCGGACTCTTGCCGAGCATAGGCCATACTTGACGACCTGGAATAATAAATAATGGATAATATGGGGAATAATTCCTAGGCCGCATTCTGGTCCATTCGGGCCCTTTTCGAGCATAGTACATACTTGACGACCTTTTACCAAAAACTAAACAAAAGTCCAATCAACTTCCAATGCGAAAACAAGAAAATCCAAGTCAACGTCCAAACTAAATGACAACCGTCCAAGCCAAAATCCAAATAAGAAAATAAACAAAACCAGGAGTACAAACCAAACTCCAAAACCAAATCATGAAAAAGCAAGTGTTCAAATCAGAAAGAAAAAGCAGATCTCATAAACTAGGGTATCATGGTTTGTCATTATCCTAGAGCATGCCTAGGGACTATCACAGTCCATATGCATGAGTAAGTAACTTAGCCGTCGATCTAGAGTCTGCTACTAATTTCATACCATCCCGATTAGCCGATAAGCAACTGACTATTATTCTCAAGCCTTGCGCCATCGTTGTCTAAGGTAGATGGTAGCTGCTTCTGTTCCACCATCGCATTTCGTGTTTCAATATACTACCGCAACTGACCATTCCTTACATGCTCCTCGAATATATCCTTCAGATGCCTACAGCTATTGGTATCATGACCATTCAGGTCATGAAAGACATAGTACATTCCTGATGCCCTCTCATGTTTCGAGGGTTCTCTCCTTGCCGGCCTTTGGTAGGGAAGGTGATCCTGAGTTTCCATGTATATCCGCTTCAAAGTTTCGTTCAATCCTGTGTAAGTGGAGAATTTTGGCTCTCCCCACCGCTTCCTCACTCTGCCATATTCGTTATCTGACTTCCTCTTCCCTTTATCCTTATCCTTATCCGAGCTTTCACCAGATGGTTGTCCATCCTTAACCATGTTTACTTCCTTTAGTTTCATATCCGAGCATGCATCCTTTTGTCGAAGAAATCTCTTGGCTTCGTGGAAGAATTCCCTGAGGTCCATTGGTGGATCCCGTATAAATGATACCTTGAAATCCTAGTTATCCTGACTCCTGACACTATCGCCATTAAAACCATCGATGGATCTGGTCGATCCACCTACGAAACTGTTGCATTCAACCGACTTAAGAGAGTCCTGAGCGATTCCCTTGTCCTATGTTTTACTGATGTTGGTGTCATCACATTTTTTAGCCTCTTGATATGAACCCGAAATTGCTTCAAAAACCTATCCACCAATTCTGTCCATGTCCTAATAGATCCATCTTCCAACTGCCTAAACCACATAGCAGCTACATCCATCAAGTACAGAGGGAAACACCGAGCCATAACTTCCTCTGATGCCCCCAATACTTCCATGTGTCTCTTGTACCTCATCAAATGATCGGTAGGATCAGCCCTGCCGCTTTACACCTCTGGAGTAGTTAGCTTGAACTCTAATGGATTCCTAGCCATTCTGATATCATGGGTAGACAGACTCCTATTTACTCCTTCTAGATCTCTGTTTGCTAAGCCTTCGGTAGAGTTTGCGTGATAATCTCAGCTAATCCAGTGTTGTCCACCAAGGGTTGGTCCCGAGTCTTCGAGGGAATTCTGGTACATACTCTTCATCACGTACTCTTGTGCTCCCGTCGGCATCCTGTTGTATGGTGCCACCTGGAATCCCATCATGAATTGGTCTATCATTGCATGGTGGTGTGCCCCTGAGTCTGGATCCATCCAAATTGGTAATTGTGTGCTGAATGGGGGCTGCGCCCTGTTGAGCTGCTCCATCCGATTTCATGTTGAGTCCTTCTATTCTAGCTCCTGGATCTGAAACCCATCAGCACCAGTCATTCCTGCATGTCCAAACTATTTGAGAAAGTTCTGCATCATTTCTTCTACCTTTTCAATAATTCCTCATGCATAGCTCCCATCATCATCTCCATCCCATCTCTAGTGATAAAAACTGAGGCCTAATTTGCTCCTGAGGTAGCCTTCTAATTCCCTTCGTGTTGACTCCTTTCTATTCTTTGTCTCCTTGTTGATTGCTTTGTCATGATTCCTTTTAGATCTGATCCTTTATCTTTCCAAATCTGAACTTCAAATCCGGTATAGCGGGTGCTAGTCTTTCTCAGTGAAAGCACACCAAAGTGTTTGCGCCAAAATTAGTCACAAACCTCAGAAGTAATGAAAGCACCATTGTTCGCACACAGATCCATAATATCCAAATA
Organism: Allium cepa; assembly: GCA_030765085.1. Classification (NCBI taxonomy): domain Eukaryota; kingdom Viridiplantae; phylum Streptophyta; class Magnoliopsida; order Asparagales; family Amaryllidaceae; genus Allium; species Allium cepa. Next base: position 418,772,364 of record CM060939.1, read on the forward strand.
CAGATATCAAATCTAGATAAAGTAGAGAATGAAAATAAAGAAATAGCAAAATTAAAATGTAAGTGAGCAAGAAAGAATACAAGATCTATAGTGGTTCGGCTATCTCCGGCATACGTCCACTTTGAATTGATCCTTTTATTCCTTTGGTATCGAGATTACAATTACATGCCTTTGAACAAACAATATAACAGAGTTTCAACGTAAAGAGTAGTGGGAGATCCCCCTTTTAGTTGCCATAGGACTGCTATTTATTGGTGAGATCCAAAAATATCCACCCTAAAAACTAGAATACCTTTTCTCATGAGTAGGTGAGCCCACCAGATCGATCTAGAGTGATCTGGGATTGATCCAAGTATAATTCGTATCGATCCAAATTGGCTCCAATCGAGTTGAGATCGATCTTAGACGTTCTTGAGTGAATAAGAAAGCTCTTGTGAAAATTTCATAGCATTTGGACTTGTAGAATTACGATCGATCCAAGTTTGCATTTGCAAGTAAGCTGGAACCTTCAGATCCATCGAATAGTGCATATCAGTCACTTTCGCCTCCATTAATTTGTATCCATCACTATGCTTTGTATCGATCCGTAATTGATTTCCTTTCGTATCCATCACCTGTGCCTTTGTTCGATCCATCGATCCAAGTCCATTGCCTTCATATTGAACCTAAATGCCTCTATTCATATCGATCTAATATCACAGGTCGATACGAAACCAGTCGATACGAACTACTATCGATCTAAAGCCATGCATGTTATCCATATTCGCATCCATCTATCGATATGAATATATCAATGTTTAGGCATCGATCTGAATCCCATCACCTTGATCAATATGAAGATATCGATCTAGAACCATTTCTCACTAATATTGATCCATCCATATCTCGAGCATGCGAACTCCGATTGACCTGATATTTGAAATGTTGCTTCTCCAAGCCTTGTTCATCGTTCCCTATCGATCCCGTCTTGATTGGAGGTTGGTCAAATTTTGACGGTACCTATCATAGCCATGTTTTCTTATCGATCTCTAATCCCCATATCCATCCATTTTAGTCAATTTAGTTGATATCCCGGCCTTGACCAAAAGACAAGGTAACAAGGATGTCTTCACCGACATAATGAAATCGGCATCGAATTCTCCCCTTAACTCCAATCATGTTGAAACGTCTCTAATTTATTTCTATTCCTAATCCAAATATGAAAGATTGCAAGTCGTTTCGTCTTCATCTCGACGTTCTAGCTCCTATTGATTTCTTCCTGGTTAAAAACTCAGTTAATTTTGCCCTCCAGAATATGATTTCGTTGGAAACATAGTGTGTTTGAAATGAGGAAAATTATAAATTACTATCCTATAGCTTACCGTTAACTATTTAGATGCTATCTCGAAACATCACTTCTATCTGACTCTAGTTATTTGATTTCTGTTCGTTGTTCACTTTGTTTTGAATCGGAATTTATATTTTGGATGTTTCCTATACAATCTGGATACCGAATTTTATATGCGAATTCGTATACATGTATAAGGTTAGTGTTAGAAGCTTGAACAGGTTTGGATGGGATATGGGATGCCAGTGCTAACTTCTGATGTTGGCACCGACATGAATACTTAGAGATTTTTTTGAATTTTCTTTTGTACACCTTCGTTGGACTGCCTTCCAAACCACTTGCTCACAACTTCTACATTTCTTCCTTCCGGATTGCTTAAACCTTAGATGAAATCCTTTAAGTGCTAAATTGATTTTTATTACCACTTCGACTTCGTTTCCAAATATCTGCTACTTAACCACCACCTACCGATGCCTCCTCCAGCATCTCACTACCTGTTGAGACAACAGCCGTCATTGAGTTTGCCGCATATGATTTTTGGATCTGAATTCTATAAGACCCTAAGACAAATCAATTTTACTTTATATCAAAGGTGGGATGCATTGGTTTAATGGTGATGACCGTGGAGGAGTTGGTGGAGACCTTATCCAGTTTCAGTTCGATATAGGATAGTCAAGTCGTGGTGTGTACATTCAAGGTTGAACTTAGATTCTACTTGAATGGAACACATATGTTTTCAAATTAAACTTAGTTGCCTGGCTTTGGTTGTCTTGACTATGAAATTGGTTAAGTCTTTACCATAGAAAAAAAATCTCATTATGACAATTCATTCCGAGTTTAGACATGCTAGACTGTTCCTCCTGATCATATTCCTATCGTTACACTCCGGTGATCCTGAAAAGAAAGACTTTCCACTTCACTTCGGGCAATAGGCCCATTACCGATCGTTGATTGATAACGGGTAAGTATAGGAAGATAATTTCCATGGACTATGTGGATTGTTTCTCGAATGTGAGCAAGTTATCTACACTAGATGGTTCATTTGCACTTTTCAGGACACTGGACTCATCTCATGTAGATAAACATTGCATTTGCCCTGCTTAACACTTAGAGTTCAATCGGTCAACACACGTTGGCATCCCTTGAATTTTAAGTGTTAGTCACATATTCATTTATATTTCAAGTTAAGTTTCACCTGATCATGTTGAACGCTAAGTTCTCCTACCTAGAATGACTCGCTAATTGGCTCGTCGCAATCTGGTGAAGGACTGTTAACTCCTTCTAAGGTTGCCTCTACCACTGCTTTGGTTTCTCCTTCCGTTCCAGTTGGACCGAACCAACCTACATCTTTAAGGTCAGAAAGCCAGATGGTACTAGTATATCCCACTGTTCTACCTCAATTACCACCAGAGCTAATTATAACTAACCCTCCAGAGCAGGCGCCTACCATTCTGACTAAAAAGATGCTTTGTAATGTCTTCTTGCATCATGGAATTCTTGTCATAGATATTCATTGATCGACAACAAACGAACTTGCACATCGTCCCCTTTCAGGTTTCACAACTTGCGACCAGTATATGTGTTTCAATGGCCCTGTTCTACTTTTCAATTCTTTCTTAAGAGCACTTCTAGGGTCAATTGGACTTGCGCCATTTGAAGTTCACCCGAATGGGTTTTCTTTACTTAAATTATACGTCTTGTTCGCGCAATGATTCAAGCATCCTCCATATTTCAGAGGACTTGCATATCTTCTCAAATTCAAGCGGAGACAAGATTGCCCCTCCTTTTTCATAATCAAGGCTTGGACCAGGTGCAAGGTTATTGTGAACCTCCATAACAAACGTTCAATGTTTAAAACCGAATATTTCTTCATCTGCTATCCGGAAGGATTCAACCGCCTTTGGTTGAAAGGAAGTGAGTTTTGTTCTATCGATACTCTTTACATTGAAACTCCTTTATTCCAAAATTAACACATATCTCTTACAGGTTTCGCACTAAGAGATAAAAGGTCATAGCACAAGAAGATGCTCGGCATCTAAAGGCTATTAGAGCGAGCAAACTCTCTATCAGCTTCCTCTTGAAAAATGAAGACTTGTTAGAGTATGACTTACTTGCTCTAGGAAGAGTAGCTGATACCGAGGTCCCTTCATGAAGCAGCTCTAGGTTGCATACCCATTCCACTGCATCCACTTGTGGCTCCTACTTTGGTCCTTAAGAGGAAGAGAAAGAAGATGAATGGAGTGATGGACGTGAGTCTAGTGATGATCATGAGGAGGAGGCTGTGAATATGGAGACTGGCGAACCTTTGAGAGATAACGAAAAAGGAGAGGATGATGAAATTGGGGTGGATGACCCCATGGAAGATGATGCCCCTAGTCGTGAAGGTGATAACGAATGAATGCCTACCATCCTGGAGGAGGATGAGATAGTTAAAAGAAGAAAAGGAAAATATGCCATGGTTGTGAAGGAAGGATAGATCTCTGATGATGATAACAATAGTGACTTTTTGGCCACTGAGGAAGGGGAAAGTGGATCCCGAGATGAATCACTGGAAATGAGCCCTGAACTTCCTAATTTTCCTTCTTCGGACCTTTTGGCGGATGAAACATTAAATCCAGGTCTTGATACTTTTCCTCCTCCCAAATGACCGACTATCGAAACCCCACTTTCTGTCGGATATCAAGTTGCAAGGACTTCTATTGTCCCTACATCAACTTTTGACTTCAAGGAAGATGCTGTCATCCATGTGAACGAGCACAAAGACATCTTAATTATCGAAATGATAGAAGAAATCGGCTAACAGATCGACATATTCTTCTGAAATATTTATAAGCGAAGGCAGTAGAACTCCATCTCTAAAACCATGCCCAACTCGTTTGTGAACGATAAAGGGGTTATTGGCATTATACACTTCACCCTAGGATAGACTTATACACTTCATGGTATATTTATACACTTCATCTTTGCATACATTTGTGTAATTTTGGTACCTATACATTTTTTTTTGTTTTAGATTCAATGGTGCGTAATAGATATCAACCACTTCACCATAGCTCGAGCGACTATAGAAGAAGCACTCCTGACCCTCATCCTCGTTGTTATGAAATATATGACGAGAGGCGAAGGAGAAAAGAGCGTGAGGGTGATGAGCCTTGATGCTGAAGAAGAAAGAGTGAAGACAAAGAGGGATTTTGGGGGAGATTCCTTCAATGAGACCAACAAACACCTTCAAAGAGATTGAGCCACTACTTCTATTATTCCTCCATGTTTAGAAAGAAACTACTATTATCTAAGACACTCCTTCATTATGTACCATTACAGCTCCTGCTGCCTCCGCTCCTTCTCAAAGCATCTAAACGCTTACGCTTCCATCTGGTTTATCCCGCCTCCAAGCTACTTATCCATACTTATACTTGCATGGATTAAAATTCGATCAAGACATCAAAATCGTTACTAGAGAAAGTGCAACGAATAACTTGGAGGCAGTGCAATCGATGTTGACTCGATTTCCGAATGGAAGTGATTGTGTAAAGCTTTTTCTGAGATCAACTTCACACAGTTTGATTCACTTTAGAAAGAGAGCACAAAGCGTGAAGAGGCAACTAAAGAATGGGATGTTGACTTGATCAAAGTTACAAGGAAAGAGATATCGCACTCAAACGGAAAGTGAGTGTAGATAGTTTGATCCAAGAGATGAAGCATGCCCATAACAATACAGAGATAGTGATGAGGAATAATCTTAGGACCGCTCATCTTGAAACTGAGAGCTATAAGAAACAAGTCGAAAAGAAGGCTGAAATTATAAAGGCGAAAGGCTAGGCCCTTTCTGAATAGGTGTTTAAAATTGAACGCCTTCGCGAAGAAGCATAGAAACTCCATAAGGAAAACCAAGGGTTGGATGGAAAGTTGGACATTCAATCATCCGATAAGCTTTCAAATAATGTCAAGCTTGTTGTTTGCTGGAGCGAGTTGATTGTTCTTGAAAAAGCCAGGGATGCCAAGAACGAGAAGAGGGGCCAAGAGTGGGAAGACCTCAACCAAGCTCTTTAACATTTCCACACGAGTGTGATTATGCATAGGGATCTAAAGTGGTTAGAAAAAACAATTCTACCACCCTTGTTGACACGTGGAAAGAAGTGTTGCATCGAGCTAGAGGCGACCACTCTAAAACCGAGCTACTGTGTGGTACTTGAGTGCCAAAGTGATAGATGTGTTTGCCATAGCCTAGGCAATTCCCATTGAGGAGGATGCCAAGACTATTGTTGCCCATGTTGGCCTGAGCTCTTCGAGTCCGCGTGAAGTGCATGTCTCGCGGTTAGGAGCGCCAGTGAGGATCATCCCTTTTTTGGTTGCATTGCACTAGCTTTATTTCCCTGTTCCAGCGATTGGATAGTTCCTAGTGACCAAAGAGTACGAGATTGATGTTATACCAAGAAATCCCATTTTAGGTATTTCTCTTGTTTCTCCCATGCTCCAGTAGGTCGATCTCACTCCTAAATTTGTTATTGAGCTATACCATTCTCTCTATGAACTCATAGGTACACTCGACATCCCACCTTTACCTCCCGCTTTTCAGAGCGCATGAACTAGTGCAATCTTCAATGCCTCCACTACTGTTTCTATAAGTTCACTTACTCACTTCAAACTTCCATCTCCGAGCCCTATCTGATGCCAAACATATGGTTAGTGCTATCGATTTGACTGGGGACAAGATGACAGCAGAGTGGATTCGAGAGTAAGAGAGAGAGGGCAAAGCTTAAAGCGGAGCCAGATGCTGGAAAGACCAAGATCCTCCATTCACCATCAATACTGGAAAACCAAAGTCAACAAGTGAGTCGGTCGGTGGGTCCAAGGAAACTGACTTAAGCAAGGTGTAGTGAAAAAGAAGAAGATCATAACCCGACCGGGAAGGGGCGGAAAAGGTGGCAGCGGGAAGAAGTGATGGGCTCGAGCATCAGCGGGGCCGGCTTTGGTGGTTCTTTTAGTTTTTATCTCTTGATTTTTTTGAGTCTTTTTATATAAGTACAGAGTCTGTATCATGTCATCTCTTTTGTTATTGCATCAGTAGATTCTATGCTTTTACTTTCTGGTGTCCAAATAGGCTGACATTATGTGGGAATGGCTCCCATTGTTTAATATTGTACATAAAGTGATATAAGCAATGAAAAGATTAGTACTTCTATTATAATCTCTTCTGTGTACTTCTCTACATTCTATGTATTATGCCTTTTTATATGCAAATGTATGTGTGCGTAATACTTGCAATTTCCATAATATACATTGTTGCACTATGTGATAGACGATGTGATTATTTACCGTAATTTTATGCATGTAAATGGTGCAAATCGTGTAACTTGCAATTATTTAGTTTTACTATTTTACTTAGCATTGTTGTAGCTACCAGAAATTTTATTTAGCATAACATAACCATGGAGTGACTTTAATTTTGACCAAGTTTTAGTATGCTATGTGCTCGCCAGTCCATTGAGTTGGTTACTTTGAACACTCGTTGCGAGACCAGGAGCTCCGGGCTACTCTCTAGTTGCCCCTAGTAAAGGATTTATTACAGCTCCTATCTTCGAGAACATGCAGTTTGAATGCTCAATTCTAAGTATTGTATACTTTGGTTACAACTGATGTTTTCTGAGTTTGGTGTTGAGGTTCTATCCGTACATCGGCCTAGGTTTCCTAAAACCTATGGATAGCTCAATTCCTTGGATTTTCCTTCAATGTTGCCGATATCTAGGCGATGTTGAGTTTTGGGCAGTGGGGATTGATTTCTACTAATCCTATAACTAATAAATTTCCTAATTCTACCAAAGCAACATCGGTACTTAGGAGGTTTCGAAAAACTGATGATATTGCTAGGTGAAAGCGATGATTCAGAGTGTGCTTGGTTGTTGTTCCGTTGGTTCAAGCAATAAGGGAGTGGATGCTTGCTTGGACAAAGTTCCATTGGTCTAAGAAACAAAGGAGTTGGGTACACTTAAACGTGGTTCATCGGCTCGAGCAGATAAGGAATGAAAGATTACCTTTAGATGTGGTTTTGTCGATCCAAGAAGTGAAAGAAATGGGGAACACTTGAATATGGTTTCATCGATTTGAGTGGCTAAGGAAATGGTTCCTTAATTCAACGTGGTTCCATCGGTCCAAAAAGTGAAGCACGGCTTATAGATGTGTGCATGGGTTTGGGCCTTCTTGATGTTGCCAGAGCAACACCGATTCTCAAAAGGCAGGATTTGATTTTCTCTGTCGATCCGACGGTTCGAGTTGATTTGCTTCCTCGACTCGACAGGTAGCTTACTTAAAAGTGATTCCACCGGTTCAAGATACGTGTGGGTGGAGCATACTTGGATGTGGTTCCATCGATCCGAGTAGCGAGTGAATGGTTTTCGAGTCGATTTGACCTCGTCGACTCAGCAGGTTGATTACATGAACGTTGTTCCATTGGTTCAAGAAGTGAATTAAATTTATTTATAAAATAAAGAGAAAGACAAATCCTACCTATTTGCAATGCCCTCGTATCCCTAGGTGGAGTATTTGTGAAAATAGGAAATACATAGATAGAAATTCAAGCAAAATAGTGCCACAACTGTTCCTAGGATGGTGATTTGAATTCCATCGACCATTGTGAGCTTGAAAGTTCTATCTCCAGGTTTCTGGCTGATAACGTAAGGTCTTTCCCTGTTTGGCCAAGTTCCCCCGTACTTGAGTAGATTCATTTCAGGACGAGATCTCCTACTTCGAAGGTGTAGTTGCGAACTTTGGCTTTGAAGTGTCATACCACTCTCTTTTGGTAAGTAGCAATCCTTAGCTCAGCTTCTTCCCACTTCTTATCATTTGATCAAGCAATTCGTGCAGGAGTTGCTCGTTCTCCCTCTAGTTGAAGTGTCATCTCCAATGAGAGGGGACTTCCAGTTCAACTGGAATCGCTTCCGGATCATATGCTAAGGCGAAGGATGAGTGCCCAATCGTCGATTTATGAGTCGTTCTATAAACCCATATTGTAAGTGGAAGTTCATTAACCCAATTTCCTTTAGCTTTTGTCAACCATTTCTTGATAGTGGATTTGATAATTCTGTTCACCGTCTCCGCTTGAAAGTTTTCTTGTAGGTGTGCCACCACAAAGATGCTCTTCTCGATTCGAAAATGCTCGCAGAAGTTCTTGAATTTGGTACTCTCGAACTGAATTCCATTGTCTGTGATGGTTATCATATTTAGTAATGAAATTAATTACTTTATTAGTAGTGATGGTGGTCAACGGTTCTCTTCGGCCCATTTAGTGAAGTAATCAACTGCAACAATAGCATGTTTAGCTCTTCCTTTAGCTAATTGTAATACGTCGATCAGACCAATTTCCCAGATTGCAAACGGTCACGGGTAGACCATTTTTGTTAGCTCTATGAATGGGGTTCTCGTAACTTTGGAAAATATCTAGCATTAATCGCAACGTCTAGCGTAATTTGCTACATCTCGGTTGATTGATGGCAAGAAATATCCATAACGGAGGACCTTCTTTGCTAGTGTCTGCCTCTCGGTGTGGTCTCCGTAGCAGTCTTCGTGAACTTCCCAAAAGGATCCTCTTGGCTTTGCTGTTGGTTACACATCTGAGTAAGGGGGTGGAGAATCCCCTCCTTTAGAGCACTCCATCTTGCAGTATAAATTGTGGCGCCTTTTGAAGAAGCTTCTTCTACTCATTCTGATCCAAGAGGAGGGTCCCTCTGAGTAGGTATTCTTCGATCGGCGGCATCTATAATTCCTCTTCCTCTGTAGTTTTTAGAACCTAATCAATGTCCATCCAATCTATGCTAAGAGCCGTCAACGTCTCAACTGGAACCAACCCCATTGACTGTGCCTTTCCAGAACTGGCTTGTTTAGCTAGGTAATCTACTTTCATATTTTTTCTCTCAAAATATGGCTTATGGTATAGTTTTCAAGATCATTCAGTAATTCCCATGCCTTTGACAAATAAGAGGCATGGTTTGTCCCCTTAGCCTGATATTCCCCTTTCACTTGATAGAAAACTAGCTAAGAGCCGTTGTAGACGCGCACATCCCTTATTTCTAATTCTTTCACAATTCTCAGTCCTTCTATTAATGCCTCGTGCTTCGTCTCATTGGTAGCAGCAAGGAACTCCAACCTTAGAGAGTAGCGAACAAACCGTCCTTTGAGAGTTTCGAGAATGACTCTCGCTCCTAAGCAGAAACCATTTGATGCACCATTAACAAACAATTTCTATTGTGACACTACTTCTCGAATATTTTCTTCTTCGCCATCTCATATTGTGAACTCGGCGATGAAATCTACCAATGCATGTCCGTTGATTGCCCTTTGAGGGTGATAAGTTATGTTGCACTGACTCGACTAGACGTTCCATTTAAGAAGTCGTCTTGATGTCTTTGGATGGTACATCACCTACTTCAAAGGTTGATTCGTCAACACTTTGACTGGGTGAGCATAAAAGTATGGGCTAACTTCCCTGATGGGATCAACTAGAAATTGACTAGTTTTTCTAAGTTTGGATAGTTCTTCTTGGCTTTAGTGAATCACTTATTAATGTAGTAAACCGGCTACTCTAGCTTCCTCGCGTACCAATGCTACGCTCAGAGCATGAGTTGACACTGTAAGGTAGATAAAACCAATGGGGTCTCCATATGTTGCAATAATTCCTCAAAAGTGGTTTGGCAGGCCTAATTCCATTCGAAAATTTTCTTCCCTTCTTCAATGCTTTAAAGAATAGTATATACTTGTCTGTTGCTTTGGAAATAAATCGCCTCAATATAGCGACCATTCCATTGAGACTTTGCATTTCATTTTTGGTCATAGGAGCTATGACATTCCGTAAATAGGTAATTTGCTCGGGATTAGCTTCAATGCCCTAGCATTCACAATGAAACTTAGAAATTTTCTAAAGCCATGACAAAAGAACATTCAGCTGGTTAAGCTTCATTCCATACTTTCAAAGAATCCCAAACATTTCCAAAAGGTTGTCTAAGTGATTTCCTGACACATGTGACTTGACCAGCATGTCATCCACATAAACTTCCATCACTCATCCAATCTGATCCTTGAAATTATATTCACCAACCGTTGATAGGTTTCTCGACCTTCTTCTGGCCGAATGGCATCACTCAATAATAATATAATCTAAGGTCAGTGATGAAGCTGGTGTTCTCCTGATCAGATTCATGCACCATCATTTTGTTGTATCCCGAATAGGCATCCATAAGTGAGTGTAGTTCATAACCTATAGTTCCGTCTACAAGCTGGTCAATTTAGGGTAATAGGAAGCTGTCCTTTGGATAGGCTTTGTTTAGGCTCGAGTAATCAACACAAGCTCACCACTTCCTATTTGACTTCTTAACTAGAACTGGATTTGACACCCACTCAGGATAGGTTGTGTCATAGATGAATCCGTTAGTCAGAAACTTATCCACTTCCTCCTTTAGCGTCGCGAATCGCTATAGACCTGGGTTGCATCTCTTCTGCCTCACTGGAGTGTACTTAGAATCGATATTGAGTGTGTGACATGCTATCTACGAAGATATCAAACACATATTGAAATGCGTTCAAGTGAACATATCCAGGTTGGTGCAAAGATATTTGATCAATTCTTGTTGCATTTTGACCCCAAGTTATGACCCTATTTTTAGGACTCGAGTTGGGTCATCTACATTGATAGGGACTAACACTGTAATCTCTACTGGTGCCACCTATTCCTCCCCTGAAGTCTTCTTCTTAGGGTGCAAAGCCTTGTTGAAATGAGTACAGACCTTGAGCCAGGTGCAGTTTTATAATTGCTATGCTGACGATCGCGAATGTGAAGAGATTTCCCTACATTCTTTACCTTTTCCTTCCATTCAATTCGTGTTACTCAACGACATAACATTCTCTAACAATGTTTTGATCTCCATTTATAACTCTGACTCTGTTCTTCATCGGGAATTTCAAGGTAAGGCACCATGCAGAAAAAACGATCCTAAAATTAGTAAGCGCTGGTTAACCTAAGAAAGCTTTGTAAGCTGACATTTCATCCACGATCACCAAGGTTTAGATAAGGACTACCCTTTGTTCTCCTTCTTCGAGCTCGACAGGTAAGTCAATTATCCCGACTGGCTATCTTGGTTCTCCCGTAAAGCCCTGAATTTTCATTCGACAACCAGACACATCCTTCATGTTGATCTTCATCTAATTGAACACATGTCGAAACAAGATGTTGACAGGACTTCCAACATACATTAGGACTCGGCGTACTACTACTGGCTGGATTTCAATGGTTACCACCATCGTGTCGAGAGTCGGCTCCTCTACTCCTTTAGTGTCTTAATTTTGAAACACTATATCATCATTGAGTGTCCTTTGCTGCTTGGCTGGGCCACCATCCTCAATCACAAACACGTTTCTTTTAGAGCGTGCTTTAGTGAACTCGTGTATCGCTCGATCTCCCCTAACTCTTCTGTGTTGGGTGAAATCCTCCAGAAATAGTGCTAATAACTAGTCTCTGTTCCATCCTTTTGGATCCTTCTCCACTAGATCCAGGTTGGTTCCCTTGAGTACTTGCAACTTGAGGTCCAGTAGGCTGGTCAGAGGTTTGCGATTTCTTCACGTACTACTAGAGCCTATTGTTCCTAATCAATTCCTTAATCAGGTGTTTTAGATGTCGACACTCGCTCATGTTATGCCAATGAGTCTTATGGAAGCGGCAGAACTTTCCTGATTGTTTTTTCATTCAGATTCTTCCTTCTTGGGAAGCTTCTTGTATCACTTGGCTCCCGAAGTTGCAAGGTAGATGTTCTTCAGGATGTCATTCAACGACATATACTCCTTGGGTCTCATGTTCTTGATCCTCTTTCCATTCCATCATGCCCACTAATGTTTTGGTTTTTCCTTTTCTAATTTCCATCTTTCCCTACATTTCCTATCGCGGCTCTAGAATTGTTTCCATCCTGGTTGACCGCTACATTTCTCTTAACTATCTCCTTTGGTTGCATACTGGAAGTCTTGCCCTCCACTGTGTCTGCCTCTTCCAATCTGAGATACTAACTCGCCTTCTGGTTGAACTGCTTCATCGTATTATCTCATCATAATCAATCTTCTAAACTCTGTGTCCGAATAGATAACACGGACTAAAGCCATGAATACCATATCTTCATTAGGATTACTCACTTTAGTAACCATAGTATTAAACCTGTTTATAAAGGTTTTTAATGACTCGTTTAGTCCATGGAAAAGGCTAGATAGAGACATCACATCTTTTAGCTATGCTGTGTGAAGCCTGAATTATTCCAAAAATTTCTTTTCTAACTCATCAAAATGTAGAAATGAATCTTGGTGGGGGTTTAGTAAACCACATAGAAGCAAAACCTTCCATGAAGGCAGGGAAACATCTGTAGCGGACTGCATCCGTTACCCTAGCTCCATCTATGTGCCAACTATACTTGTATTAGTATTGTTTGAGGTCCATCGTCCCATTGTAAGATGGCATAATGGGCATTATAAACTTCTAGGGGTATTCTTCCCTTGATATGTTTTCTATCAACGGAGTTGATCTTGGTGTAGAACCTCAATCGTTGTCCTTCCTGCCCTTACTTTCTTGCATCAAGCATTTAACCATGTCCGTAATGAATGCCTCACTAGGCTGGTAGTCCATGGTCAATTGTCAGGAGCCACGCCAAGCGTTTGACTCTGTAAACGACCTTGGTTTGCCAACTAAAGTCTAGATTCTCCATTCTCTGGGAGAACCACTCCTGTAGAATTCTATTGGCGTGTAGTTCGCTTTATAGTGGAAGTTTGAACTTCTTTTTAGGCATTTTTCCTGCCTATATCAGCACTCAATTCTAGTCCTTTAGCATCGATTTGCATGTCATCATCATAATCGAAGAGAAGCATTACGATATTCCCTTGTGAAGGCTTCGCTCCAAGGTTGGGATTTATGGTAGGTTGTCTTTCGACAAAAGGGGTACTTTCAATACCTTCAATAATAATTCCAGTTACTCCGCCAGCTATCTCCTTTTGTTTTCGCTTGTCATCTCTCCTATTTAAGCCTGAGATAAAGGAATTTTCCTGTTCCATAACCTCTACAGTTTCTGGCCTAGTCCTTAGAGCAGTTGGTGGTTATAGCACTAGCAAAGAGTCTATCTTGTCCATAAGAGCTTTTTGGCTATCAACCATCTTTTGGTTAAGTTGCTCAATCATCTGAATAAATTCTCCTTTCATCATAACTTCATGATGAGCAGAAGATTCTGGTGCTTGATTTCCAGTATGTTGGTAAGTTGGTGGTGTTCTTGACTTCAACCTTGTTAAATGGGTATTTAACCCAACAAAATTCAAAAGGATTTAGAACATTCTGATTAAGTCAGAACGACTCAAAACTTAACCCAAAAGCCTAAAATACAAGATAAAGAAGCATAAGAAGTTTGGCCTAAATTTACGCTAACTCTTTGGATCAATACCGATTCGATTAGATCGATATCGATCCGAAATATTGGCTCACAGTTCCTTCTAACCACTTGCATTGCATTCCTATGCCTTTAATAAGTTCATCTATCAAGTTTGGTAACATTCCAAGCAATCTAGTTCACGAAGTGAAGACTTATTCAAATATCTACAAGCTTTTGGATCGAAGTGTCTTAAAATGGACCTACAGAACTCATACGAACTCGAATTGACTTGAAATTTGGAGGTGATACATAGAAGATAACTAAGAATGTTCACATAGAAAATGAAGTCATTTGGCCAAGCCAATTTGGATCGAGACCTATCCAAACTCATCGGATTGTCCGATCCATTTAGGATCGGCCCCGCCACCTATGATCTATAATGTAGGTACCGCACATCCTTTAGAAGCTATATGTAAAGTTTTGTCCTATTCCGATAAGTATTGAGCGAGTTATTGATGGATCTCCTCCAAATTGAGCTACTTTAACGGATCAGGTCCGACTCACCTAGGATGGACCCCACCTCATAAAATTCAATTTGAGAGGCTCTTCTACTCATTTACATTGCATGTATGAAGTTTTGTGTTATTTGGTAAAGTACTAAGTGAGTCATGACTGGATCTCCTACAATCAAGAAGAAGATTCAAAAATAAGCTAAGGGTTTGGATCATCGTCGTTCTGACTCAATTGGACCATCGCTGATCCATGTACTTAGCCGGATCCTTATAAGATCTGATTTGGAGGTTTTCATACTCATGTACATTGTATGAAGTTTTGTATCATTTGGTTAATTATTGAGTGAGTTAAGGATGGCTCCTCTACGAAGGGATAGATTGGATGATCTATGAAGATGGATGATCAAACCAGCTCCAAACGACTTGTTATTCAGAAAATGCACTCAATTATGGGATAGAAAGAAAACCAAATTGAAAAGACTCAAAAATTGCACAACTTCTCAAATTGGTGCCGATTTGAAAAGTTATCCCCAACCCCCCAACTTCTTGAGCAATCTCTGCATGATGACTACATGCTTATGGTAAAGTGGCTCTAGCCCAAATGCTATCTAAGCCCTATAAATACCATCCTATCTGCAGCAGTCGATAGTATCGGATCTCTGCTAAAGCTTTGTCATCATTTCTTCGCTCTTCATCTTCCATACAATAGCCATGAAGGGATAATTGAGATCCTTCTTTTGTTTCTAACAATGGTGGCTTGATCTAATCTAGGAAAGGAGAATTATGTTGTAATCTAAACTCCTTTGTAATAATAGTGGGCTAACAAAAGAATCTATAAAGTGGATGTATGCTTCATTAATAGTTGAACCACTATAGAAATCTCTTTTCTCTTTGCCTTTTCTACTATTTTCTATTTTATTTACCTTGATAAAGACGGTTTATGCTTTCACACTCAAATGTGGGTATTGATCTGTTTTGAGGTTAACATTTTTGTGTTTTCATTGAGAGCAAAGGTAGATATGGAAACTTGAAGCTTGAATTTGAGATTTGGAAAAAATTAAGAGGCCTAACACTAGATCTAAAACTAGAGCAAATCAAACAAAGCATGGGGCAGTCAAGAAGTATCCTCAAATTCTCACCAATCCAACTATGTAGCTAGAGAAGAAATGGAAAGACTGGTGAAGGAGATGTAGGATGGAATCTTGGCTAGGCAACAAGAGATGATGGAGGGATTCTTTCAAAGGGTGAGACAACAAGGAACTGTAGGAGCTATAGAAATTCAGACCCTAAGAAACAATACAAGAGCTGCTAGAATTGGATTAGAACGAGATGGAACATTGCCTCTATGCCTAGAGCAACCGATACTTGGGGGAAACCTGATAGTCAACCTGGAAATCAATGCCAATGATAGAATCAATATTGGAGCTGGCACCAATAGGACCAACAATGAAGTGAGTGTTAAAACTCCCGGAACTGGTGGTATGAAAGCTAATCTGAATATCAGAGTGCAACCAGCAGAGGAATATGTGCCAGAGCTGTCCCAGAGGAGTGGAGGATAGAATGAGACTAGAGACTAGGTCAGAACACTAGCGTCCGACCAGTGGAGTACGCGTCTGATTTCCTTTGCTAAGGCAGGGGCAGAACGTCACTTTCGGATGAAGACCTTCATTGGATAGTGAAAATCGAATTGCTAAATTAGTAAGAAGGTTGGTTAGAGGAGGACCCATAGATCAGGGTTTGGAAGATGTGAACAAAAACCCGTTTACTGCTAATATCCAGAACGCGAAAAATCCTTTTGATTTCAGGCTTTCCACGTTAGAAATGTACGATGGAAAGACCGATCCAATGATTCATCTGATGAGATATATCTAATATATGGAGGTGTTGGGTGCTTCCGAGGAAGTAATGGGGTGGTGCTTCCCGTTATACTTGACGGGTATGGCGGCGATATAGTTTAGACAACTGGAGAATGGGTCCTTTTGTACGTGGATCAAGTTAGTGGGCAGACTTTTAAGACAATTCCGACTTCATGTCTCACAACCGAAGAATGCGATGACATTGGAAAATGTAAAACAAAAGCCTAGGGAGACCTTGAGAAGTTATTTAACAAGATTAAATGCAGTAGCAGCTACGGTTGTTAGGCCGGACCCATCAGTGATTTTGATGGCGGTAGTGTTTGAAGTTGTGGGCAAGACAGACTTTAGGGCTGCACTTAAGAGGGATCCACCAATGGATCTTACTGAGTTTTACTATGAAGCTTAGAGATATTTACATCAGAAGGATGCTGAAGATGAAGCTGAAGACGTCGAAATTTATGCTGTGGATGGCAAGTAATCCTTTGGAGTAGGACTTGGAAAAGATAAAGGGAAAAGAGAAGTTGGTGATGATTCTACGAAACAGAAATGACAAAGGAGGGAGCCCAAAATTCTCTTCCTACTTTGAGCTGACTGAAACCCTTGAAAGGATATACCTAGATACCAGGGGAAAATTCCCTATTGGAAGCCTCCAAGAAGAGAGCCAATTAATCGTGAGAAAGGATCTAGAAAGTTTTGAATCTTCCGTGAGCTCGGCGGACATGAAACGAATGAGTGCTGACACCTTCGTGATCTGGTAGAAGAACTGGTTCAGAACAACCAGCTACTACAGTACGTAGGGAACAGAGCTGCAATAACACAGCCGGAGTAGCCACCACCCATAGCAGATGCTTCAAGGAATGCCCAGTGATGGGTCAAGATAGATAATCCTGATGAATGGGAAGTTAGATACGGTCGCTACTCTTTGCTTTGGTTTATTTTTTTGCACTTTTCTTTTCGTATATTAGCGATAAAAACAATAATGACTCCAGACCACTTAGACGTGTGCTAAACCTAGATTGGTTCCTTGTCACACTTTAAGTCGGATATCTACGATGACTGCTTAGGATAATAATCTCAAACCACTTAAACGTGCACAAAACCTAGATTGGTCCCTTGCACGCTTTGAGTCGGATGTGTAGGATAAACATTTAGGATTTTTACTTATTTAATTTCTACTTGTTTGCTTTGGCTTGAAACTTGAATTTTTTTAAAATCCATATTTAATGTGATGACTGATTTTGAACGCCATAAAGTCCCGACCAGAGAGATGGAACCGGTGTATGGTCCCTTTGCCGGAGAGCGAGTGGATGGACTTGTACAATATCAAATTCCATAGGGTCCTAACCGAAGAGACGGGATCGGAGTGCAAGAAGTAAGCCCCCTCATCGGAGAGTGAGTGGATAGGTTACTTAATCCCCCTTAACTCAATAAGCAAATGATCCGGAGTGATCATCCTCCTAAACTAACCAACAAACGATCTGAAGAGATCGTCCCCTAAACTAAACATCAAAAGACTCGAAGAGATCATGCATTAAACTTAAATGGTTCAGAAAGATTGAACCTTAAAATATATTTGATTTTGCAAAAAGGATTTGAATGCCTTATAAATAGAATAAAACGAATAAATCCTATATGTAGAGGATGATTTTGATACATGACGCGATGTAATGTGATTTTGATATATGATGTGATATGATTTTGATATATAATGTGATTATAATATATGATATTATAACTCTGAATTAAATTTAAGTGGTACTGATGTAAATCACGGATGAACACGAGATGATGAGAGATGTGTAATGCAATTAGGGACATGTGATATAATAATTCCAAATAAAACCAGAACGATGTTATGTATAGATATACAGTTAGGTAGGGTCTAGAGTCTTAAGCTATAACTGGTTTGGAATGACTTGTGGTTGATGAAAGAATCCAAAAGAGCTAGATGGTTCACCAAGGCTAAAAGCCACTGGAAAGCTCAACAATCGAAGACTCGTTATTGGAACTTATTCGAGAGAAAAGCACGCCTTTCATTCAAAAGGCGTACTTTGAGGGGGCAAGTGTTAACTAGGTTTTTAACCCAACGGAATTTAAAAGGAGTTAGAACATTATGATTAAGTCAGAATGACTCAAAACTTGATCCGAAGGCCGAAAAGTGTAAGAAAGAAATACAGGAATTTTAGCCTAGAATTGCGCTAACTCTTCGAATCGATGCCGATCCAATTGAATCGGATTGGTACCGATCCAAAATGTCGGCTCGGGTTCCTTCTAACCACTTGCATTGCACTTCTACACCCCTATTAAGCTCACCTATCAAGTTTGGTAATATTCCAAGCAACGTAGTTCAAGAAGTGAAGATTCATTCAAATACGCACCCACTTTTGAACTAGAGCAACTTAAAATAGATCTACAAAACTCATACAGAATCGGATTGACTTGAAATCTGGAGGGGACACTTAGAACATAGAAAATAAGGCTCACACCAAAAATGAAGTCATTTGGCCAAGCTTGATTTGGATCGCACTGATCCAAACTCATCGGATTGTCCGATCCATTTAGGATGGGTACGAGCACCATAATCCATAGTGTTGTTCCCACACATCCTATAGAAGCAATCTGCAAAGTTTCATCTAATTACAATAAGTATTAAGTAAGTTATGGATGGATCTCCTCCAAATTGAGCTACTTCGACAGATCAGGTCCGACCCACCTAGGGTGGGCCCCATCTCATGAGATCTGATTTGGATGCTCTCCCATCATGTTCATTGCATATATAAATTTTCATATTGTTTTGTTAAGTATTGAGTGAGTTATGACTGGATCTCCTATGACCAAGAAGAAGATTCAAAAATAAGCTAAGGGTTTGATTCACCGTCGGTTCGACTCAATTGGATCATCGTCGATTCAAATACTTATCTCGAATCCTCATGATATCCGATTTGGAGGCTCTCCTATCATCCTATGCATATATGAAGTTTCGTATCATTTGGTTAAGTATTGAGTGGGTTATGGATGGATCTTCTACAAAGGGATGGATTGGATGATCTATGAATATGGATGATCCAACTAATTCCAAACGACCCATTATTTAGACAAGGCACTCAATTATGGGATAGGAAGACAACAAACTGAAAAGACTCAAAAATTGTGCAACTTTTAGGATCGGTATCGATCTGAAAAGTTAGCTCCAAACACCCCCAAACTTGTTGAGCAACCTCTACAAGATGACTATAGGCTTTTGGTAAAGTGGCTCTAGCCCAAGTGCTCTCTAACCCCTATAAATGCCATCCTATCTGCAATAGTGGAGGGTATCAGATCTCCGCTAAAGCTCTGCCATTATTTCTTCACTCTTCTTCCCCCATACAACAGCCATGAATAACAATTGACATCATCCTTTTGTCTCTAACAATGCTAGCTTGGTCTAATCTAGGAAAGGAGAATTATATTGTAATCTAAACTCCTCTGTAACAGTAGTTGATCAACGAAATAATCCATAAAGTGGACGTAGGCTTCATCAGTAACCGAACCACTATAAGAATCTCTTGTCTCTTTATCCTTCCTGATATTTTCTATTTCTTTTTCTATATTTTCCTTGATAAATAGGGTTGGTGCTATCACACTCAACCGAGGGTGTTGATCGAATTTTTAGGTTAACAAACCTGCTGCCGGTTTAGTCCATCACTACCAATTGTTGCACTGGTAGATCTCCTAGAATTTATTTTCTTTCTTCCCACCATTGACGTTTAATGGAATATCTTCAAATACTTTTGAAAGTAGAATAATTGGATCTAACTTTAGACCTATCTGATCCAACGTAAAGAGCAAGATTGAAGCCTCGGTTCACTAGTTCATAGTGAAAGCACCAAAATGTTAACCCAAAAAATGAATCAATGCCTTAGAATGTGATGTGAAAGCACCAGCCCTATTAGAACAGAGCAAATATAACAGAAAAGTAGCGGAAAATTAATTAAACACAACGAATTTTATAGTGGTTCGGCAGTTAACTTAGCCTAACTCCACTTTATAGCTTTTATTATGGATTGCACATGATTACAACGTGTTTGAGATCAAACAAATCACAAGTACAAGTGACCAATTCTAAGTCCTAAAATTTCCTATATGAACTGCCTTAATGATTATTGAGTAGTGAGAGAGTTGAAGAATAGATGGAGATCCTACATAGTGTTAGTAAAATCCATATCTTTTGTTAGTTGCTATATGGATTGTATTTATAGTGGTAGCAGTCACATTTGGCCAAGAAAAGAGTTGGAGCAGAGTCAAGAAGTCGGCCCAAAAGAGTGTGAGAAACTACAACCTCATATGGATTAAACAGAGATGTCGGTATCAACTTCTCATGTCGGTACTTACCTCTGTGGTTAATTCTAGGGAGGTCGAACTTTTTTGCACTTGTCTTGCTACTTGATTTTGAGTTGTTCTATGAAGTTTGTTTAGATGTTTGATTGATAGCGGTAATGATTCCTCATCACTTGGTTTATTATGCTGTTCTGACCGCTAACTCTCCAATCTTATTATTTAGTTGATCAAAATCCTTTCATATTGCTTAGGCACACATGAAATAGGTAACAAAAAGCCTTTACAAAGTTTGAGTGAGAAATGTGGAAGCATGGGATGTCTCCACCCACATTATGAAGTCAACACCAACTTATGTCCTTAACTCCAATCATGTTGAAATATTTATGAGTTATTTCTATTCCCAATCTAATTGTGTTAGCAAGATTTCAAGTCGTTTTGTCTTCGTCTCGATGATCTAGCTCCTATTGATTTATGCCTGGTTAATAACCCGGTTAATAGGAAGGTTTATGTTTTTTGGAAAATAAAACCTCCTTGAATGTAACATAATGTTTTGATGAAGAATGATGGATTGACTAGCCTCATATAGGCATGGGTTTTGACAAGTCAAATTCCACTTTTTGTTCCCAAAACTCATTTCGTTTATAATAAGAAACCCTAATTCCAAACATGTAAGTGTTATATGATATTCTTCCTTGAAAAGGAATTCAAAACACAATAGAAAAGGTCTTAAATCCTAATTCTCACATATGAAAGGTTAGCTTTTTAGGTCGTTTATCAATCAATTCCCAATATGAAACTCAAAATCTACGTTTTCAAATATGTCGACACTTATACTAAAAGTAATCAGAAGTTACATTCTAAACACAAGTGAGGTGGTCTCAAACCATACGTCCATCTGTGCTAAAGTTAAACTTTTGATTAATACATTACATTAATTTTTAATATTGAAATAAACTATTCAAATATCTTAGCCTAAAAATATGGATTCTTACCATGGCCAAGTTGTCTAGATATCGTAAAAAACATGTAACAAACCACCCTTTTGACCTTGGGTCAAACACTAGAACCGACGTCAACAACCTGAGATCCAAAAGAACGAGTTGTTGGGATAAGATAATATATATAAAATTATTAACAAATATCATATATATTTTTAACTAATGCTATCTAATAACTATATACTTACAGAGTCTCACGGTAGAAGAAAGTAAGATATAATACATTAATAACCATAGTCACATCACTGTAACACGTCTACAATGTCAAATACATATGTATGAATAGTACAAGTACAACTCAACTCATATTAGTAGTCAAATCCACAACACTTGTTTACATCATACATAATACATACAAATGTATCTCCGTCTGTAATACCATCTCATCTCCAAACTCCATCAACCAACACATTGATATATATATATATATATATATATATATAATGGGTAAAATAGGAAGGGATGGACGGCTTAAAAATTAAAAGAGCTTTAATGGAGACATCTCTTTTTCCCTTTTCCTCTACTTCCATCGTTTGACCTCCATTCTTTTACTCCTCCACTTCCATCGTCCTTCTCTAAGCCCCTCTACTTTTGCCTAGTCTCTCCTCATGCCAAAGAAGAAGAAAAACTAGAGCAAATACTTTGATAGCCTAGATCCAAATACAGAACGTGGATGCTTCTTTGACTCGCTCAGTTCGTCGATTCAGTCGCGCTCCTCCTCTGGTCTTTCAAATCTTCTACATGTTATCATAACGTCATCAGACTTAGTTTTGTTGAAATTGATTCTTGTTTTTCCTTTGCAAATGCAAGCTCCCCATTTAGCAACCCTTTTAGACACTACCATCCCTGTACCAATCAACATTTCAATAGCTTTCATGTCTAATTCTCGAGACGCGGCATTCTCTATCAAATCCACTGTGCTAGCTATTGAAGCTTCAAGCTTCTCTTCTGAGCATTTGAATCATGTCTATAATACAGTGCAAACTTGACTATGGATGTTATAAATGATATTTCTTTGGAAAATCCCCTCTCTGCGTTGATTGCAGAAATTGATGATTCATCTCATGCCACTATTCCTTGCTCAGGTTCCAGTTCCGTTGATAGTGAGCACCTCATATCCCCTCTTTTAGCTGCTATAAATAATGATACATGTTAGACTGAAACTAACATTGGGTTGAGAAATGTTATTGTGTTGAATGAAACTGTTGGTTGCGCAAGTGATTTAGGAAATGTTATTTCCCTTGGATTGGTGCAAATGCAATATACTTGTGAAAATGCCCAACTGAACCCTATTAATCCTGCAAATTTGAACTCTGGATTATTATCTACTCCTTGTCTTCCAATAGTTGATTCAATTAATACTACTACTAATGCTCCTTCGGTTTCTGCTAATAAGTGGTCATCGTTGTTCAGGTCGTTGCTGCGCAATGTGGGTGATTACGTTCCTCGTTCTTTTGATACTCTTGAGGTTGATGATATCATGTATCCTTCCACTGAGGTCATTTAGGAAGGTGTGGACTATTGGTCTAACTATCTGGTTGGTTTTTTCCTTGATTATAACCCTACATATCATGTTGTTCGAGAACATTGTAAGAATCGATGGAACCTTATGGATGGATTGCAAGTTCATTATGGTAACTTTACGTTTTATTTCAAAGTTCTCTAGGCTTGAGGAAAGACATTGTATGCTTGAGGTGGAGCATTCTTTCAAAGAAGGAAAGCCATTTATTATTACTACTTGGAGTACGACAATTGACAGTGCAAGAGAAAAAGTTTTATCTATACCTATATGGGCCTATTTTACTCATACCTCATCCGTATTGCAAACGTTGGTTGGTTTGAACTGGATAGCCAGCCTATTTGGTAAACTTAAGCACTTCGATGCGAATAAGATAGCCAATGGTAGGATCGTTTATGCTAAAGCTCTGATTGAGATTTCTTCAGATAAGCCTCTTCCTTCCAAGCTTAGATTGTGCACTACTAAGGGGCATATTACAATTGTCGATGTTCATTCTAGTTGGAAGCCTGATATTTATCAGACTTGTCACTCTTTTGGTCATTTGGCGATTTCTTGTAAGCATGGGCCTCATCCTATATCTTCTCTAGTAGTAGACACTCCTTTACCTTTTGTAGCTAAGATCCTACTTCCTCAACCTTTGACTAGGAAGCAAGTTTCGAAGCATCACTCTATTGTGGTGGGTGTTCTAGATGTTCTGATGTCATATCATGGAGTTCAGTTGAGCAAGTATGGATTCATGAAATTTCGTACAATGACATATGATTCGAAGTTTTCCACTTTCTATAGGTGTGATGGCAATGATGGGGAGAATAGACGACTTTATTGTTAGACAATGGTTGATGAGTTACCACTTTACACAATTAGTGAACCTGGACATAGGAATAGATCTCTCTTGGTTGGTACATCTTAGAATAGGAAATATTTATATTGCTCTGATTCGGTTGATTGTGATCCTACCTTAGTCTCTTTGTTCTTAAGGTACTTCCATGTTATTGGGCCATTTTTTCGGATGATAGTAGTGGCTCCTCTTCGGCGGAAGTGGACTAGTCTGTTTTTACTAGTAGTTTTGGCCTTATTACCAAACTTCTGTGTTTATTTTTCTAGAGCTGTTATGCGCATATACAGAACACCTTTTTAAAATTACTTTTAATAATAGTAGACATCCTACTATAAAGCCAGCTAGCCTTTCTAAAAATAAGAGGAAGTCAGGCATACGTTTGGTGAGTGAGCCATGCTTTTACTCATATACTACAAAAATAATATTATAATATGATCTAAGTCTATCGTCCAGTCATCTCACAACATATCATCACATCGTGTCTAATTATCGTGCACATCTAGTCATAATGCATCATCACCATATGGACTTACTTCCCTGGACTGGCCCCATGCCCTAGTTGTTGCCTATCGTCTCGTAAACTGAACATAGGGCTCACTTCCCTTGACTGTCTGAAGCCTAAAAGAAAGACTGTTTCCCTCATGCTAATTGGACTTACGTCATGGTCGACTCGTAGCTTATAGGGTTGCTTAACATATGCCTCCTCCACCTGGCCCATCGAAGCACTACGAGGGAGCAGTGTAATGCTCGGTTCACCTACTTAAGTCAGAGGTCCATATTCACATTCGCATCCGTTCCTATACCTATATTAGTATCTATATCTATATCCATATCCATATTTGTATCATATTCATATCCATACTCATGTTTTAATCCTTATCCATATCACATGACGTCTACTATGCCATAGAATCTTTCACGTTTCACGTTACCACTGTATTACGTCTTTACATCACAACAACGTATATATTAATTTAAAATATCAGCCATTCACTTAATCCATATCACCTTCATTTGCCTTGTCACTAGCCTCCAATCATCTTCAATAACATAAGAGAATAAGACTCGAATCGTTCGTTTATTACAATAACATGACTCGAATCAATTGTTTATTATTTATATAGGCCTTTACGAGTCCAAATTCGGCCTGCTTGAATTTATTGTGCAGTGATGGACCGGTTGGGGTGACCGGTACACCAATGTACACCATTTCCTAGTAGTGGCTAGATTTCAAAAATCAGATGCTTTCTCATAGTTCCACCTCTAGCTGCCTCTAGTCACCTGAGAACATCCCTAGTATTAGACTTACATATCTATGTCTAGTTTGATCATTTATTTCATCAATATACATATATATATATAATCATCAAATTTCCATATTTCGATATTTGTAAAAAAAGTCATGTTCCATTATAACCTTGTTTCTAAGTGTTGTTATTAGCCAAATCTCTCCCAAATCCCCTTAAATCCAAAATTAAGTGTTTATAGTTGTTAAACTACCATACGACAGCCAACATTTCATAAATATATGATTACAATTGCGTTATATGTAGGTAAGTTTAACACCCCATATTTTGGAGAGCCCATAATATGAGAAATTAAATTAAATTAATAATATGAAGACATTATTAATCAAGTTATTAAAGTGATTAAATTACAAGAATTTCCTAAGGAAAATTTAATTAATTAAGCGTTGACCACTTAAAAAAAGTTAATTGCA
Source organism: Allium cepa (assembly GCA_030765085.1). Classification (NCBI taxonomy): domain Eukaryota; kingdom Viridiplantae; phylum Streptophyta; class Magnoliopsida; order Asparagales; family Amaryllidaceae; genus Allium; species Allium cepa. The sequence goes on from CM060939.1 coordinate 418,797,831, forward strand.
TGAACCCAAGGCAATTAGAGCAGTACTGGTTGGCCTTAATTAATATAAATAGACAATGTAAATTTTAATGGGAAGGATTGCGTTAAGGGGGAAAGTTAGTAAGGTCCAAAACCACTAACCCATATTCCTAAACTACATCCCTTCATTTCATCTTTAGTTCATTCTTTTACAAAAATAACCGAAGAGCTTAAGAAACAAGGTCGGCCACAAACTCAAGGAAGAAGAAGAAAATTCAAGAGAAGAAGAAGAGAAAAGATCTAAGTTTTTAACATTAAAGAAAAGAAGATTAAACTAAGTTTTTCAAGGATTAAAGGTGAACATATTTTTTCTCTAAATCCTTCCCTAACATGTTAAATTTGGATTTTGCTATGAATGATTGTCTTAATGATGTTTAATGTGTTTGGATGATTGAGAATTATTCTAGTTATGGTTTAAAATTTAATTAAGATGGATTAGTTAATGTTTTAGGGTAAAACATGGCTAAATCACATTCAAATTTTATATGAATTATTTAGTGAAGGAAAGCACTAATTAATTAAGGGGAAATTAATTAATCAAGTTAACTATGGGGCTTAACTATTTCTAAAAGAAGATTGAAAAGAATGAAATTGGCAATAGAAATTCAAAAGTGTTAGGTGTAAATTGACTACTTAAATAAGTAATAAATCAGTATTTAGTTTAATTACAACAATGCCATTAAACCCTTATTAACCAAGTAAAACATAACACACAAGGCTAAACTTCACACTGGGCCAAGATAAATTGTACGTGAACATTAGGAAATGAAAGTGGATACCTCACGAGGACCCTAACATTTAACAAATGAAGGCATATGACAAGATATATATATATATATATATATATATATATATTCATGTTGCACCACAAAAGCGAAAGTATAAAACTCTTAGAAAATGAGAAAAAAGAACCAGATGAAACATGTAAGTAACATCTCAAGAAAGCACTATTCGTGTATATACAAAAGTAAGATAAAACATGGGAACAAAATTAAATGAAAATATTCCTTGTTTTTTCGAGTCATTAAAACAAGGTGGCTCATGATGTATACTGACGGATGACTCATGAAGGCACTAGACAACTCAGCACATGATGGCTTTAAACTAGTGCAACCCACAAAATGAAGGCAGGAAAAATGAAGCACACAAAGACAAAATAAAGCAAGTCCATTCATGAAATAAACAAACACATGAAGGCAAGATAACATGGAAAATGGGGCAAACATTAATTTGCGAAAGACTTGAAAAACAATTGTCACATGAACTGTTTTATTGTTAAATATACATGCACTCAAATAGCTTATAAAGGTTTTAAATGGGAGTAGATCATGAGGGCTACTATTAACGAAAGCTTAAGGTTTAAGCATGATAACTACTCGGGATGATTCAGGATGGCTTTGGATTTTTATATGTGATGATTCTGGTTAAAAACATAGGACAACTGCAGGGTTTGCTACGCGATGACATAGGGAATTTGATAATGCACGATGGCTATGGGATAGCCAACGTATGTGATAATTAGGCATAGTTCATGACGGCTATGGGATAGCCAATATATAACAATTATATGTAACTCATAATAGCTTGGGAAGCTATACTTTTCTAAGTAAAATAACGAATACTTAAGGCACTTCAAAAATAGTTTTCGAGTGTTATTTAGTTATTTCATATGGATAAAATAAAGAAGGATTTCATAATTTAAATTATATCGACTTATTTCGAAATGAAGAAAGCTTAGAGAAGCTAATAAATGATAATGTATCATTTAAATCAAAGATAATAATTTTTTATCTAAGGAATATGTGGTGTACACAATTAATGCATGAAAGCATTTTCAAGAATATAAATACAAATGGAAGGCCTTTGTGGCAATAAAAAGGATAAATCCAACTTCTTATCTGATGATGATTGATGTAAGGCCTTTGTGGCAATCACATGTTTAAATATGACATAATAATCCAAGAAAGTCCTCAGTAGCAAGTAAAGGCCTATGTTGTTACAAAATAGTTGTAATCGTTAAGGCCGTTTGGCTACCAAATGTTAAACCTAAGCCATTATAATTGGCATCGTTGAACTAAGGATTGTGTATTTACGATAGTTAAGCTAGCACGGTGGAGTATGGCTTGCATAGCATCCAATTGGTTGTTCGTGATAAATAACAATAATAGGAAGTAAAGCTTGAGTAGATACGATAGTCTATTCTCAACAAAACTAGAGGATAATGACGTGAGACCTGTGTTGCAACTTACTAATCTGTTGATGATACAATAAAGATAAGACATCTATGAATAAACCATAGGTGTTAAGAAGTGTAAGTTAAACCATTAAAGTAGGTCGTGTGGCAACCTAAATTAAGACTACAATGGTTAGTCTGGTGTGCATAATGAATGTTATATGACATGGTTCACAATCGAATGATAAGTGTAGGGTACACTTCTTGATTTGATATGCACATGGTTTCTTATATGTAATATTTGTTTTATAATGTGATATATTATGATATGATGATAAAGCGAGGGGGAAACCCATTCCGTGTTAGCGGCGTGGTCTCGTTATGGATGCTTAGGTTAAAGGTTTTACTCATAGCAGATCTCTTGTTTGACCCATGTTTTTATAATCTCCTATAAACTCATGGTTATTCATTCGAGTAGGCTGAGTTTATGAATTAGACATGTAGTTTTTGAAGGACGACTAAGATACCGAAGATGAAGTAGGAAATTTGCTATTTAAATAAAGATACTTTGAAATTTCTATAGTGTAAAACTAGGATTTATAACTGGTTATGTATGGTGTTGGCATCTTCATATGTCGGACACACACCACTCTATTTTCTATTGTATTTCCCCCTGTATGGGAATGATTTAGGTTAAATGATGTAATGAGCTATGCAATGCAATTTGATGTAATGAAAAAATATTGAGCTGTTCTGTTTACTTATGTTGTAAGAAAAAATATACTGAACTCACTTTATCACTAAAAAATAATTCTTGTAATGACTACATCATCTTATCGACATTTGTTTTTGGGTCTCGAACCGGGGAATGTTACGGTAAAAGGATGAATCACTCACAAAATCAATGTTATCTGCCTAAACTCCTGCCAGCCAGACTGCCACATCTCCTAACTTTAGATTTTCGCCTCCAAACCATCATTGGTATATAGTCTTGTCCAATAGCTCCGCAACATCATTGGTCTCGCTCAATTTAGTTAAGCTTAGAGAGAGATATTGTGTTTTGATTTTTAGTAAGCTAATGGGAATAATGAGGAAGAAGAGAGAGTGGTTGGCTGGTTGGTTTTTCTAAAATGGAGTACATGAGTTAGTTTCTTAAATAGAAGCAGGAAAAAACTCTCTACCAATTTTCAAATTTAAATTCAAACCCTAAACTTTGTCGCCTAATCTACCCATTAGCATTTTCCCCGTAACTTCTTCATATGCACTCCAAATGAAGGAAACAAAAGTACTACACGACTCAGAAAAACAAGATGGTCGGAAATGCATCGGTCATGTTGTTCAAATTCTAAAGTTGAACGATTGACCATTTTTCCCTTCCTTGTTTTTAATTTAATTATTTAACGCATTAAATTCATTTATTTTTATATTACATTATTAATATTTAATTAAAATATTTATAAAATTTTCGAGGTAATACAAAACCCATGAACATAACCCTATAGAGCTAGTGGCTAAGCTCAGATAGGTAGCTATCGATGTAGTTAGTGAGAAGATATAGTACTTATCTAAATAATTAGATGCAAATACTTCCTTATTGTTGGCTCCAAACTCAATATTAATCCATAAACCAATTCACTGCCCACAGTCTATAGAAAAGCCCTTCCATCATTTTCATTATTAAAGACCCACTTGGAGAGAACATTCCATTATGCATGGTAGCATTATCTACTTTCCAAGTATTCACCTTTTGCCGGTTGAGATGAATGCCATCCGTAACTATAACAACTAATTCCTTAGAAACATTTATATAGATTCTACATGATTATTTTAAGTAAGGCCAAAGTCAGGTGTAACAACCCGCCCTTAGTAACACACCAAATCAACATAGAATGACAACGTTTGACTCCTGAATATCACAAAAGGCTGTTTGTCGGGTAAAATTTAAAACTAAAATTAATACCAAGGTATGTCGATGCAATCTCACAATGGAAGATAACATGTAGTATACTGAATATACATGTACAGAACAGGATAAACAATATACAAGATATTGCACTAGCAGGTGAAACTGATAAATAAATATCAATATAGAAAGTTAGAATACAATATCTGATATTGGAAGTCTCATATACAAAATAGCCTGTCTTCCAAGTACAACATAAACAATAAGTACGCATATCCCATACGACGACTTCATGCCTCCAGAATGTTCCTGTTGTCCTGCAAGCCTATCCCCAAAGCACCTATCCAAAGTACTCAATCGAGTACTTGAGAGTTGTCCTAACATAAACAGATAAAGAAGAAACATGGGTTAGACATAAATCCTGGCGTGAGGTGAACTATCTCAAAATAATATATATCAAAACTATATACAAAGAAATAGGAAACTATTAAGGCACAACCGGTCCTCTCCACGAACATGGCTCGGCTGTAATCCGGATTCTCGGTAAATAAGTAAAGCAAACACATCAAAAAGATAGGAAACCATATCATAAATTGCCCTTCTCCTGCAATCAATGAGTCAACACAACTAATATAATGTGATTGGCACATACTATATACCATGATACATGTAATCCAATATACAAGTGAAAGGGTAATATAGATAACATAACAAATTTCTAACATGTTATATTCAATAACAATAACTATCTAACTAATAACACATATACAATCCTAACAATAAACTACAAATAGAGAACATAGATTAACACCCGTCATTGTTGATAGGTGAAGTCAACTAAGGATATCCAACGTAGTTCAACAATCCCCTTCTAGTACCCAAATAAATAGAGTCGGTAAGTAATCGTACCATGGACCCCAAGACGCATCTGGTGTGATCGTACTCATGCATATCACTCCGTGCCCTATACAAAATACGAATATCTAAAATCGCTACCCAAGTAGAATTACCATTAGCATTGAGAGCCACAACAATGTTCTGGACTTCCTTGAAAAAACAAACACCTCAAAAGAAGTTGGCCTATAGGTCATGTCATGTCACCCAATTATACTACAGAACAATATATGACATGTCAAATAAGCATCACAATAGCACATAAGTGCTTCAAAGTACAAAATCATGTTCTCAATAAAGTGGATTAAACATAGTTGCAGCATCAAGCCATGGATATAAACATGCTAAATCATATATAGAAATAATCTCCAATAAATATGCTATAATAAACCATACAATAAGCATCTCAATTAAACATATTACAACTAACTATGCAACAAGCACAACTCTAAGGCAACAACAAATATTAGAACAAGTATAATTAAGTGTAGTAATCAATACTACTACAACCATACATGCCTATTTATTGGAGAGTAAACCAAACAATTCTATATTGAAATATACCATCATCTCTAAGTCATAAATAAAGACAATAGACCTGTATAGATCCCATCATGACCAAGCAATGGGCATGAATGATAGGTGATCTATTTCAGATAGCCATTGCTACCTCTCTCGAACATTCTTTAACGAGTAATAATAATTGGCATTACAAGCAAACAAACACACAAGAAGCAGCAACAGATAACAATTATTTACAAACACACCATCGAACAAACAAAGAAAGCAACAGCTAGCAATATAATCAACAATCATCCAATAATCATATAAAATAAGTAACAATAATAATCAACAAAATAAAAATCAATCCATAATAAACAACAGCCAATAATAAAAAGCAACAAAAAATAGAAATCAAATAATAACAAGCAACAATAAACAAAAAGTAGCATATAAAACAATGAAACATACCAAAGAATTTATATCGACAAGCATGATGACTAACAATAGTTGAGACGTGCATGGCAAACTATAAACTCCCACGAGTCTATTCGACCTCCAAGATGGACCAAACGTCTAAATAGTGTAATTCCTTCCATGAATACAATACACGGAAGATTATTACACCCCTCTATGAAAAGGAAAACTTATAGGATATGGTAGATTATCAAGTCCTAAAACTCATGACTAAATCAAGCATGCCAAGTCTTAGTTTTTCCCTACCTTCTAAATAGAAATCCTCCTCCAAAGGAGAAAACTATATTAACTAAATCACCGCTAAATGACAATACAAATGCTTGGGTTCATTCAGATTCAAATTTACATTAACTGTATAATGTTAATAAGGATAATATACTCTAAGTACACTATGACGGTTGCCTAAGCTAGTATCCCACCACTTAGAAAATTATTCAAATCGTCACTAAACTGGTCAAGAATTCCTTTTCCAAACTATCACAAGAAACCTTAACTATACTATGATGTAATTTTACGATAATGAAGATCATCCAAAATAGTATAAGATGCCTAATCCAATTGTTTATTCGCTCGCATTATTTCCTCGTTAAACTAGGGTCGGTCACCTAACCCCTCTCATGCGAACTCTGATTGGGTTCCTTGGTCCGACCACTAAAATTTCCTCGCATGACTAGAGTCGCATTTTGGAAATCTTTCAATCACCTTAAGAATCTGACTTGAGTGCACACCTTTAAGAATCGAGTAAAAAAACCATTGCCCGATTGGTGTAAAGCATCTAGAAACCCTACACTCGAACTAGGGATTAAGAAAAGGTACCTAAATGGACCGATCCTCAGAAAATACCAATCCAGTCTATGGGATTAATCCCACCACTTAAGGTTAGCTATCATAAGGAGAAACAATTCTAACTTGAATTACTCAATGCAAAACGTAAAAATCATTCGTTCAATTCTTACACATTTCTAGGCAATTACCAAATCATACCGGGATACGAAATCCAATTCATACTACATCGACAACCCCACTCAACTTGAAAGCTCATGCATCAAATTTGAATGGCAGTACTCTCGATCGCAACCTTAGTTTAACAAATAATATCACTACATAAGATTTATCATTACAAAGAATAAATCTACACTATGAGGGGTTAAGTTTGGGATATGGCTAAGCAATAAACCATAGGTCCATGCATTAAGACCCTATGCAAGCTTCCTTTCCTACTTCAAAGGAGTAACAACCATCTCCATTTTGAATTTAGCCAAAAGGTTAAATTGGCTAACACTCTCCTTCCCTAACAAGCTATCCTGCTGTAAATAGATGAAACGCTTAAGCTACACATCTCTTCTGATCTTAGAAATGAACCAAGACTCAAAGCAATGTCGAGAATCAATTCAATTCATATTCTGCTCGTCAACCCCCTCTACTTCTATGCCCCTAGGGCTACACTACCTGCATCACCTATCACAGCTGTTGGAATGTTAGCAGACGAACAACATCCTATGTGGTACCAAAATAGTCTCTGAACCAATCAAGCATCTCAGATTGCCAAACTCATAGTCGCTCGTTCACCCCATTAGCTCATAGGGATAGCCTTAAATGTAGATACATTAGCTACTAGCAACTAAATCAATCAAAGTTTGGGAGATAAGTGGCGTATGCAATATTATATAGTAGGAAAATACAAGTACCCTCTCTCAACACATTTTCATCTACCATGTTGCTTAACTCAAACTGGTCTACTTGGTCCTAAGCTTGGTCTTAAGCTTGATCCTAGCTCTAGTACCAACTATAACAACCGTCCTTCGTAATACCCTAAATCAACTTCGAATGACAGCATCCGACTCTTGAATACCACAGAAGATAGACTATCAAGTAAAGTTTAAAACCAAACATCATACTAGGGCACATCGATGCAATCTCACAATGGAAGATAACATATAATATATTGAATATGCATGTACAGAATAGGACAAACAATATACAAGAGACTACGCTAGCAGAAGCAACCGATAAATAAATATCAATATAGAAATTCAGAAATAGTATCTGATACCGCAAGTCTCATATACAAAATAGCATGTCTTCCATGTACAACATCAATAATAAGTACACATATCTTATACGATGACTTCATGCAACCAAAATATTCCTATTGTCCTGCAAGTCTATCCCCAAAGCACCTAACTCCAAACTACTCAATCGAATACCCGAGAGCTGTCATGACATAAACAGACAAAGACAAAGTGCAGGTCAGATATAAAGCCTAGTGTGAGGGGAACTATCTTGAAATATTGTATATTGAAACTATATACAAAGTAATAAGAAACTACCGAGGCACAGTTGGTCCTCTCATGAACGTGGCTCTACGTTAATCCAGACTGTCCACAAACAAGTAAAGTAAACCCATCCAAAAAGTAGGAAATCATACAATAACTTGCTCTTTCCTGTAATCAACGAGTCAACATAACTAATATAATGTGACTGATACGTACTATATACCTGATGTAGGTGATCCATGTACAAATGAAAGGGTAATATAGATAACATAATAAATGTATAATACACAATATTTAGTGGCAATAACTAACTAACTAATAACACACGTAATCCTAATTGTAAACTACAAACAGAGGATACAGATTGACACCATCGTTGTTGATGCGCGAAGTCCATTAATGGTATCCAGTGTAGTCCAATAATTCCCATCCAGATCCCGAAATAAATAAAGTTGGCACCTAATGGTTCCATAGACCTTGAACCTCATCTTCTATGATCATACTCATGTGGATCACATGGTGCCCCATACCAAAATATGAATATCTAAAACCAAAACACATGCTGAATTTCCATTAGTATCGAGAGCCACGATTATCTTATGAACTCCCCTGAAAAACCAATACCTCAAAAGAAGCGGCCTGTAGGTGCTATTATAGCATCTAATCATACTATAGAATAGTATATGACCTGCTCTAGACTAACATCCCAATCTCTCTCCACCCATGCTCTAGATACATGTCTACAGCTCGTGTCGAATTGCCAATAGCCACTAATTAGACCTATCGAGAGCCACCTATAGACTCCTCTGAAAACCAACACCTCAATAGAAGTTGGCATGTAGGTCATGTCCCAAACACCCAATAATATGATGGTACGGTATGTGACCTACTCTAGACCGCATTCCAATCTCTATCCACCCGTGCCTTAAAACCATATCTGCAAGTCATGCATCTCAATGGTACCATGGATTCCTTTCACAAAAAATCAATATCATCCGATTGTCTATGGATAGACAACCCAAATTAAAGCTATCCTATGTTACCAAACTTCACTAGAGCTTCGAAGCCCCATCAAGATAAAACATTCCCATAGTTTGCACAAACGAAACCAGAAGCTCTTCGAGCCCAAACAATCTCTCCAAAACCCAGATCTGGACTTCAAAACAATTCCTTTTATTAAAGCTCTATCAATATGTATGATCAAATATAAGACTAATATCATTCATCAAAACATATCTATCCCAAGGTTAAACCGAAGAGACACAGACTAACTCCGCTCAATCGTACATGCTTACCAGATGTAACTGTGCAACCAACACTACACCGATACTGTATCCAATCTTTATCGATCACATATGTATCACTTCTCATTTTATTCGCTTTCCCGAGTTTCCCCAAGTCTTCCCGAAGTCAAGCTAAAGCATCATGCTAACACACGCCTAGAACCGAGGAAGAAACCCACATCCACTTGCCTATCAAAATATTATATAGGTCGTGTATATACTTTCTATATATATACGTATACACATATTTCGCTAACTGTTCCTTAATGTCTAAAGTTAATGAATCACACATTTGCCTGAGTCTGGAATAGACTCTTTGCCTTCACGTGCTCCTCCCAATCGTACATGCACATCGTACATGGCAGTGGAATAGATCACTATCCCAATCTTATATTCGATTTGCTCTTGAATGCTATCTCAATCTCCTATTATTTAGTTTGTGCCCTACATTCCTTGTCTCAATTGCTTCCTCGATCACTTGATCGAACAACTTATTGATCGTTACCAATCACTTTAGCCTCGCTTTACTTTCACATATGATTACTAATAAGATATATACTAATATCTCTATCACTAATATAATAGCAAATTAGAGTTTAATTGATTTATAACTACGTTATATATTAATATCAACTCCATTTAATGCTATTCAATATGAATAGAACACCATATCTAAATATATGGGATCTTAAGCAATCATCCCGAATATTTTTATCACCAATACAACTACAATATTAAGGTTTAATTAATTTATAGCAACGCTATAAATTGATATCAGCTTTATATAACTCTATACAATATGAATAGAATATAATATCTATATATAAGGGATCTTAATCAATTATCTGGAATATGTATCTAAACCAATCCTATCAAATAGGGGAACAATTATCTATATATGTATTATTCCACCTCTACTTGTTAATTTTCAAATAAATAATTAAAGGGATTTAAGTTGTAATATAAATACAGAGTTATAATTCCACCTACCTGAATTGAAAATTCCCAACTACCCAAATCCAATCCATGCCAATACCATGATGTAGATAATCTCAATACGAGTGCAACGGTGAAGACCACATTTTGATTGGACCACGTATACGAGAGATATGAATTTAATACGCAATGAGATGATCAATTTTGTTAGTGAGATTTTCATCTCACAGCAGCTAATTGTTTATAGATTAATTATGAAGCTAGTCACTTCTATAATTATGAATCAAAAAACTCAAGTGGTATTAAATTTTCTTTAAGATTGTAATTATGTCACAGTTTACTTACACAATTATGAAAAGACATTTCAACCGTTTGTTAAAATGCTAGGTTAGATCAGATTCCAGACTTTGCAAAGTAAAAGCTAAATAGAATCTACTAAAAATAGAAATGATAAGTGTTGTAAAATTAAGGATGTAGAAATTTACATGATTCAGATTTCAGAGAATCCTACATCGATGGGCCAAATCCATTATTATATTTTTTTTATTCCTCATACACAAATTTTAGTTGAAGAAAAGAGTACAAGAATATCAGGTAATTTTTCAGAGAATTCATCAGAAGTCCATTTTCTCTACTACGGTACTTTTCTATTTGTTGAAGAAATTTTCTCATGGATTGTTGGAATCACTCCTCTACATTCTTCCACCCACCATCCAATGTTGCTAAATGTCTTCCATCAACTGGTTGTTGTAATGTACATAGATTGTTGGCATGGCCATTGGCAGGAAAGTTTGTTTTTGGACGGAAGATTTAGATTTAGGCAGGATGATTTGAATTTGAAAACTTGTTATTTGAAATTTTTAAGTTGGTAGGTCTGTGGTTAATTCGGTTCCATATGCATCCCAAGGGGTCAGAGTTTTGTTTTGTGCTTGGGTTTTTTAGGCCTTGTTCTTGTATAAAAGGATGACGCAATACATAATTGATGTGGTGGTATTTGGGTTTGAATGTAGGTGATGTGACTAGGTTTCCTCATGATGGTGCATTTTACATTGGAGATGTAGTATAATCCATCTTGTTGGTCTAATTATGGTAGCAAGGCTTTGAAGAATAATGGCAGCGCACTTTTACGTGTTGGAATGGTTTCTTTTTTGGAGTCATCTATGCACCTGAGTAGTTCAGTTAGCAAATGCAACATAGTTTCCTTATATTATTGACTTCCGTTTTGGCAATTTGGCTCGACCTTAGTGCTGCGCCATATGTATCTTAGCGACCTTCTTCTTCACTTGGAATTTGGATGATCAAGTAGATTATGAAATATACCCATGTTAGTAGTTTTAGTTTTGTTTGTAAATGGTAGCGTCGAACCTGGAGAAGATTTGTGGCCTAGGAAATAACAGCGCGTTATGAAGGTATACAACATAGTGTTTTTCAAAGATGGCAGTGTTGTAACATCCCCCATTCGGAGGCTCAAAACTAACTACCATGGATGCTGCAGTCATCCATAGTTATTAATTCTCGGTGATCAATTGCGGTAATTTTAGATACATTGATATAACAGAAACATTTGGATATAAAAAAAATCATAAAACAAATTTCTCATTCCGCTTTGATCACATTTCAAATTCATTACATAATCTCAATTTGCAAATACGTTTATAGAAATATACTTGTCACAAAATACACCAAGGGCGACATATAAAAATGCCCCTTGGTTGATCAGAGTCTAAATATAGGTTGAACAACTTTTCCATTATATCCAAACACTACGGAATCAAACAGAAAGAACTCCTAATGCTAGTTTCCTTCTGCACGTCTCTAGAAGCTTATTCATCTAAAGAGAACCTAAAAACCTTAACTCTCAAACTACTCAAAATCAATTGAGCATCAGAGAGTTTAAGTGGAAAACATAAAGTTCGATTCGGACAAAAAGTCTAGTATGAATACTAACCTACCATCACGAACCATATAGATATCTAGCGAGACCACGTCGCTTAGCGAAATGGGTTTTCCCACTAGTATCTTAACTTAATTTATAATAACAATATACTATGCACCTACATCCACAATGGTAAAGACATAACGTAATAAAAGGTATTATGATGATATGCGAACATGTAATACGTTCTGAATTTCTCATCCCTATTTATCTGACTATCTGTCTCAAGTTATAGTTTCTAGGGTCATTATTAACCTATTAGTTTTCATGGGCTGACTAATAATCTATTAATTATTTATGGAATTCCTATCCACTTTCGTAGTTTTCATGGGATCACTATGAACCTATTAGTTTCTACCAATACTATCATCCAATTATAGTTTTCATGGGATCTATACAAACCTATTGGTATCTACTAATAACTTTCTCCAATCATGGTTTTATAGGCTTACTATGAACCTATTGGGTACTCTAATAACTTCTCTCATGTCATAGTTTTAATGGGATCACTATGAACCTATTGATCTCTTTCAATAACTTAATATGGACATAGTATTCATGGGATAACTAAGAACCTATTGGCCCCTGCCAATAACTATTTCCATTTATAGTTTTCATCGGCTTACTAAGAACCTGTCTAAACAATAGTCCTATGATTAGCCTTTGGTCATCCTATATTTTGGTCTGCCAGACCTCCTAGATGCAACTCTACTCATACAGAAGTTAACTCAATGTATGTTCACTACTGGATCAACCTAACCAGTTATTCTGCCCTTAACACCCCAAAATGCAGTTATGGGTTAATTATTAAGTGAATATGTTTACATAAGAATCATACATGATAATTGATCGTAACATAATAATATAAACATCTATGGTTTAATTTCCTTGCAATCATTTCTTAAATGAAACATGATTAATACCCTTAACCCACAATCTTTAGTAAGGAAAGCTTCTTCAAAAACTTCAAAGTTAAATGTCATTTCAAAAATCTTCAATATTTTCCATGGATTTATCTTTAAAAATGAGATTGGATTTCTTGTTTGAAAACTAAGGCTTTCGAATGTACTCTTTGTATCATTACTCAAAAATCTTAGGTCTTCACTTTCGATATCACTAAAACATACCTTTTGAAAGTATTCAAACCTTCCTTTCAAAACTCTCAAGAATGTACCTTTTGAAATGCCCAATACATTTCTTTCAAAAGCATTAAAACCTTCCTTTAGAAACTGATAAAGATATACCTTTCAAAACACTTAAAGCTTATCTTTCGAAGGCACTTAGTTCAAGTAAAATTAATGGAAGCATAGCTTCGAAACCATTTGAAAGTATCACTTATTAAAAAGCATTGATTTTAAGTAAAATAATTTTGGGAAGAGGATAGTTTCGAAACCATCCTTTCAAAACCATCGCTTTAAAATCTCTAATTAAAAGCGGTTCAAACTACCCTTTCGAAAGCATTGAGAAGGTGGCTTCATATTTTACAAGGGCGAAAGCTTCCCTTTTGAAAGAATTGATTTAAAGTTATAAAGAATGCGGCCTTTAACTAATTCAAAAGGCTTGAATGCGGCAGTTAGGTTTCGAATAGGTTCAAAAGCAGCTACCCCTTTCGAAAGCTCCTCTTTAAAACAAACAAGCGACAAATCTTTCGAAAGCTTCTTTTAAAATAAAGTAGGCGGTCTTTGAACAAAGGTAATTTGATTGATTCGAAAGTTTCACCCCTTCGAAAGCATCTTTTAAAAGCGAAGGCAAGTAATATATTTAAAAGCTTATAAGAATGACTTCTACCCCTTCGAAAGCTTGCCATCGACATAGTCTTTTCTCCGATCCACTTTGTATCAATAGCTTGATACCATGTATATTGGTTTCGAATGGGTTTATTAGCAGAAGAATGGTAACGAAAGCTAGGGGATAAAAATGGCGAAGTAGTAAATTAAATCAAAAATAATTTTATGCCTTTAAAAGAAATTCCTTTTTACCTAACTTACCCAATTTTTCAAAATACGATTGGTTTCCAAATTCTTTATCAAAATCTTTTTCTAAAATGCTTCTGAATTCAATAATTTATAATTGAAATTATTTTAACAAATAATCCATTCCTTATAACAAAACATTTAAACGTTTAAGTCCTTCAACTTAAATAATTTAATAATCATATTAAAAATTAAGGAAAATCCCCAAAAAATCATCATAATTCACCTTTAATATGTTTTCTAACATACTCAAATTTCAGACCTAGAATCACTATATAATTGTCTTAAATAATTTAAACACAAAATTGTTTATTTCTTCCATTCAAAAATTCATAATAAATTTGTAACAACCCCACCGCTATACCCAGTTTCGCAAAGAACATTACAAGTAATGTTGTTTGCAAATTCGAAGAATACGGCTGGTTAAGGGCGATGGAATGTGAATACATCTTTATAATTACACTGACACGTCCTTTATACTTTTTGATATCTGAACTGAAATTTGACATGTATAGTATTAACACAAAGCAATAAACACACTGATAAAAATATGCAAAACAGTATATAATACAGAAACAAACATCAGATTTATACAAACACGTCGGAATATTCACATCATATACATCATAATGAGTTTAGAAAATACCTGTACTAGACCACAATATATACACAACTCCAAAATATAGTATCAGGTACAACAGACTATCTAAAATAAAGCATCCGACTAGTCATCCAAATTTATACAAATGAGTAAACTCTAAAGTCAAAATGTCTACTTTAGTGCTAGCCAAAAACATCTAACAGTCCATGAGTTCATGTACCTGTAATGTCCAGGCCTGGCCCGAGTATTATAAAATAATAAACGGACCAGATTATATCTAAATGAAAGGGGTGAAATACTGATAACATAATGTATGACTTGACCACATCAAAATAAGTCATATCAAATAGGTATGTTCATACAATATATATGCATGTTAACAAAATAAATGACTTAACCGTAACAAAATAAGTCATATCGAATAAACATGCACAAGCAACATATTTATGCCAAATTCATCTTAAAAATAATATGGCATGACAAAAAATTCACCATTTCATAAATTCATAATAGACTACCATCTAAAATATGGTGACAACAATAAAAAAAATTCATAACCCAAAATGATATTAAAATATCCAGCTACTAATCTTTGAAGAAACATTTCATTAATGAAATAAAATGTTTGTCCTTTTTAGTCCAACATAGAATGACATAAAAGACTATCCAGAACAATGTAGACTTGCATATTTATATAGGAGCTACCCAGAACAATGTAGAAATATCTATCCATAATAGTATAGATATTATCTCCTATATAAACTCTATCCAGAACAATATAGATTAAGAGAATTAATTATCAAATGTCGAGGCTGCCTAATAACCAAAGAGTTGTAGTCTATCCAGAACAATATAGATAATTGTTATCCCGCCATTTGGTAAGGCATTGATATCAAGGATCGACTGGAAACCAAGGACAGTTTATCCCGAAGATCGATTATATGTAGGTTCACTATGGATGTAGGTAAATTTTATCCGAGTTCGGATCAAACTTCAATTGATATGATGGGACGAGCAAAGCTAAAAAGTCAACATTCCAAATTTCAAGTCAATCGGAGTTTGTAAGCTCAAGATATGATCAATGCAATTCAAGTAATCACCTTGTTCGTATCCATCAAGCAACCAGGGAAAGTCCTTCGTATCGATCGTTTTGAATCCATCAACTGTACACAGTTTCTAATTGATCAGCAGCAAGTGAGTCAACTTCATATCAATCCAGATCCACCTACTTCGTATCCATCCTTCTTCGCACCGATTGGCATCGATCATTCTATCACTTGTTCATATCGATCAATCAGCGTCCACTTCGTATCAATCCGTAAACGACAAGGGAGTCTATTTCGTATCGATCTACTTTAGACACACCTCGTATCGATCGTCCACCAATCGATCTGAATTACACACCTACCACTGATACGAAGTAGAGCGTGCATAATTGGTACAAAGTGAGATGTAACCGATCGATACGAACAAAGCAAAGACGATCGATACGAACAGAGCAAAGACGATCGACACGAACAGAGCTAAGATGATCGATACAAATAGAGCAATGATGATCAATACAAAGGAGGCATATACATAGAGAAGACTCGATCGTTCGGCATAAAATATGGATCGATCCGAGGAGTTAGCGCCACTTCAACTTGCAGGCACGTGCCCAAAAAGCGATACGAACAGCATCAATACGGAGACCGAAAATTCCAAACTTGCGTCGATCATAACTCACAATCTACAAGTCCAAATGCCACCAAATTTTCACAAGAGCTTACGTACATCCTCAGAAACATTCACAATCGATCTTGAATCAATTGGATGAAGTTTTGATCAATACAAAGCTTGTTCTTATCGATCCCAAATCGTGTGCAAATCACATAAGAACGATCGCGTGGGCCTACCCATGTGCCAAAAGAGGTCTCCTAAGATCTGAGCAAGATATTTGCATCCTACGCCTATAAATAGCATCACAGAGTCTACAGAAAAAGGACTTTTAGCTCTCCTACGTCCAGACTCTGCCGAAACCATTTTCGCACTCCAAGATCACTGTTGTACTCGAAATTTACTACTGTAATCCACTATAGTCAGTTGTAATCAGCAAGCAAACATCAATAAAATCATCAATTTCATTGTGGACATAGGCCATACGTCGAAGCACTCTAAATCTCTGTATTTCTATATGTTTTTCTTACCTATTTTGGAAGTGTTTGTTAGATAATCTTCTTTTTACGTTTACTTTCTTCATTTTATCTCTTCAAATACTTCCAAAGAATGTTGTGCCCAATTTTGGTACAAAGATTTTGGCGCTTTCACTGAGAGCACAGTTTTTCTCCTGCTCATTGGATCTACTATCGATATCGGATTGCATAAATCTAAGAAGAAGATCCAGATTTCAAGTTCAAAGTTCTTCCATCCTATTCAGATTTGCATAAGATCTAGGAAAGAGCTTCGCTATTCATCATGGTTAACACAAGGACCACCTAAACTGCTGTAGATCCAGAACAACGGGATCGACAGAATTCCGTACAACTTCCTCCGACTGATTAGAATGCCGTCGGACCATCAAATCCGTAAGGCCCTGTCACCAGGAAAGAGTTTCAGATGCTAATGTAAGAGCTGACACGGAGCCATCAACAACTTACTCAACAGTTACGTGCTAATGCAGAATTGACCAATCAGCTGAACCGCAAAAGGCATAGGAGATCCAGGGGGATCGGGCTTCTTACTCATCCACTGAGAGTTCAGCATTTCAGACTATCATCACGGATCCACATGCCTACGGTTAGATGGAAGTTATACCCAAGCTACTAGACATCAGCACGCATTAAGCCTTGGGCAGCCAAGAGTTGGCCCGTCCACCAGCCATCTGACTAGACCCTCCTCCCGAGGAGGTACTATTCCATTTCATGTTGCAGACAATCGAGCTACCACCGCTACTACTGAGCTGGGAGTTGATGCCCGAAACCGGATAGAGTCGATCCAACATCAGCATACTCCCGAACCTTACATCCCTGAAAACTTAGAACCAAGGAGGCGAGACCTGGACCGTCGACCACGTCCGACCCAGCCTCGCATTGTGGAAACCGACCACACCTTGGCCCAGTGTGCTCAAAATGTCCAATTGCCAGATATACCGATGATGATACGTCAAATGATCCATGAAAGTCAGGGTCTTACTAACGACAACTGAGGAATCTCCTTAAGTCATACCCATTTCACTGGTGACATACTTTATGTTGAACCACCCCAGCAATTCAGGATGCCAACTCTAGCCATTTATAAAGGAAGCTCGGATCCTAATCAGCATATTCTTAAACGATTGATGAATGTTGCACGAGCCGATGATGCAGTTAAATGCTGAAGTTTTCCAATCTCTCTTGGAGGCATAGTTACCATGTGGTTTACCCGTCTGCCACCTCGATCTATCTCATGTTTTGATCAGTTGGCGACAAAGTTTGTTGAACAGTTATGAATGCACGTAATAAGACCGAAGGATGTTAACACTCTGTCTTGTGTCACTCAAGCTCCTGGAGAGACACTTAGGCGTTATTCAGAAAGATTTCATGCCATGTGTGTTCAGAGTAGCAATCCCAACGATAACTCTATTCTGATGGCACTAACTAAGGGGATTGATCCTGATTCTAAATCTGACAACTGGTTGGCCGAAAAGCCTCCTGCGTCATTAGACCGTTTCTATTTCAAGATAGCCCAATTCTCCAGAAGGAGGATGCAAAACAGTCTAGGAAAAAGGACGATGCAGGACCTAGTATTGAAGGAATCCAGAGCAATGTAGTTGTTAAACGATCCGGGGAGAGTTCTTGAAAAGTGTAGTTGAATATTTAAAATAAACATAATGAGGTAATGGAGATCGAAATAAGAAAAGGAATCAAAATCATGGTCCATGATGTAGGGCTCCATGTTTGATAATTGCACTCCTTTGAATACGTCGCTGGAGAATGTATACTTACAGACTTGCAATACCATTCAATACAAAAACCTACCCCAAGACCATCATCAGAGAAGCAAACCCAGATAGAAAAGTTTTGCAGATTCCATGATAGCTATGGCCATAACACGAACGAGTGTCGTCACTTGCAAGATCTCATTGAAAAGTTGATAAGAGAGAGGAAGTTAGAGCAGTTTGTGCTGGCGCCACAGTCTAGAGGAGTGGGTCCATCAAATCAAATTCGTGTACCTAATTAGGCAAGACCAGAGGAACCCGCTAGTACTGGCGGGAGGTTAGTGACAAATACTATTAGTGATGGTCCTCATCTTGCAGACCATAGTTGGAAGGAAATGGAGTCATATGCCAGTTCTATTAGGCATGTGGACTTCGAGTGTTATAGTAGTTTTGATGATGGGTCTCCGGCCAAACAATCGAAGACGACGACCGACGACATCGTGTTCCGAGATAGAGAGCTGACAAGGTCGAAGCCTCCACTATTGATCCACTTGTCATATCAGCTCAAGTAGGTCCTACTTGGATGAAGAGGATCTTAGTTGATAGTGGAAGTTCTGTTAATATACTGTTTAAGCGAGCCTATGGCCAAATGAAGTTGGAGGCTAAAGATTTGAAGCTTTGCCAGTCCCATATTCATGGCTTCAATAGGAGTGCAACCATACCCATTAGAGTGGTGGAATTTCTAGTGGAGTGAGGAACCGGAGAACGCCGAAGAGTCCGTATATTACAATTTGTTGTGTTGGACATCGACTCGCCGTACAATTCTTTCTTGGACCGATTGGCCCTAGCTGAGTACAGGGCTGCCATTGCCCCGTGTTGTTTGACTTTAAAGTTCCCCACCGGTCGTGGAGTTGGAGTCGTTCAAGGAGATCAGGCTGCTGGTAGAGCCTGTTATGTTGCTGAGCTGCAAGATGCGTAACGAAAAGAAAAAGGAAAGGGCGTAGAGGAATCCCCTTGCGTCCGTTTCATTGAAAATTGACAATTAATGCCTAGACTCAGGCCTGGGCACCCCAACTAATTCCAAAGAGATCTTGACCTGAAAGATAATGAAAGTGAAGACAGTCAAGCTTCTCCAGTCGAACTGACGATCGATGTCCCGATTAACAATAGCGATGATTCTAGAATGATAAAGATTGGATCTCAGTTAAGCCAACAAATGCAAGTGGAATTGGTTGAATTTCTTCTAGCAAACCTTTACATGTTTGCTTGGACACATTCCGACATGTGTGGAATCTCCCCGAACATCATGACCCACACATTGAACATTGACCAGCGGTATATCCCGATCAAACAAAAAAGGCGTGGTATGGATCCAGAGAGATCTGCCGCCCTTAAGGAAGAGGTAGATAAGCTTAAATCGATTAGATTTATTTGAGATGCCTTATACCCGGAGTAGATATCCAACCTTGTACTCGTCCGAAAGCCGAATGGGAAGTGGAGAACGTGTGTCGACTATTCATACTTGAATAAAGCTTGCCCCAAAGACATTTTTCCACTTCCTCGAATCGATTAGCTTGTAGATTCAACGGCTGGACATGAACTCATATCCTTCATGGACGCATATTCAAGCTACAATCAGATACCCATGCGCTTGCCCGACCAGGAGCATACCAGCTTCATGACTGATCTAGGACTCTATTGCTATAAAGTTATGCCTTTTGGACTCAAGAACGCTGATGCAACTTACCAATGATTGGTTAATCAGATGTTCGCCAACCAGATTAGGAAAACTATGGAGGTATATATGGACGACATGCTAGTGAAATCATGATTCTCCACTGATCACATTAAAGATCTGGAGTCAATGTTTAATATCCTTCGAGAATACAGAATGAAGCTCAATCCGCTGAAATGTCTCTTTAGGGTCGCATCCGGAAATTTTTTTGGGTTTTTCGTCAACGCTCGAGGAGTTGAGGCCAATCCCGAAAAAATCTGGGCGATCATAAACCTTGAGACTCCAAGAACCATAAAGCAAGTCTAGAGCCTCAATGGAAAAGTAGCAGCACTGAGCAGGTTCGTTTCAAAGTCCATTGACAAATTCATTCCCTTCTTTAATTTGATCCGAAAAGGGAAAAGGAACTTTGAATAGACCACGGAATGTGAGGGCGCATTCCAAGCACTAATTTAGCCCCTCTCCGCACCGCCTATTTTGTCAAAGCCTAACGATCGCTAGAAATTGTACTTTTACTTGGCGGTATCAGAAAACGAAATTAGTGTTGCCCTAATTCGGGAGGAAGACCGAGTGCAAAAACCGGTCTACTATATTAGTAAACGACTAACCGCAGCTGAGAGAAATTATCCAAAGCTAGAGAAATTGGCTTATTATCTCGTTATTGCCTCAAGAAAGCTCCGTCCGTATTTCTAGGCTTATCTTATCACTGTTCACACTGATCAGTAGTTACGACAGGTCCTTACGCAGCCTCAGATGTCCGGTGGGTTGCTTAAGTGGAATATCGAGCTAAGTCAGTTTGATATTGCCTACACTCCAAGGCGAGCCATTCAAGGACAAGTCTTAGCAGATTTCATAGCTGAATTTACCATCCTATAGGACTTGCCTGAAACAAGTGAATCTTCCAAATATATCTGGAAGCTGCATACTGATGGTGCATCAAATAATCATTGTTGAGGTGTCGGCGTTGTACTTGAAACTCTGGAAGGTCGATCTATATGCTACGCTTTGAAGTTTGATTTTCGTGCGACCAAAAATGAAGCTGAGTATGAAGCCTTGACTTCCAGATTAAGACTGGCCCGAGATTTAAAAGTCATTGCTGTGGAAATTTATTGTGATTCGCAACTAGTTATATGTCAAGTTCGGGGGGAGTACCAAGTCAAAGATCGAAGATTGGCTGCTTACCTAGCTCGGGTCTATAAGATACTGAATCAGTTCGATTATCATGCTATTTACTAAATCCCCCAAGAGTGCAATCAAAAAGCCGATTCATTGGCAGAGGTAGCCAGCACAGGTAAAACACAACAAATGGGACTTATTCCCATGGAAACATTGTCCTCCCCAAGCATCGATCGAATGGAGACAGATTGGGTGTTTGAAGTCGTTCCCGATACGGAGTCATGGATGACTCCGTTCAGAAATTATCTCGAGCATGGAACACTACCTGAGTGCAGGAGTGAAAAAAGACAAATTCTTCGTAAAGCTTTGCAGTTCACTATTCAGAATGGAGTCATATATAGAAGGGGATACTATGTTCCTTTAAATCGGTGTATCACTAACGATGAAATTAAACGAGTATTGCATGATGTACATGAAGGGGAATGTGGCGATCACACCGAGGGGCAAGCTCTAGCTAAGAAAGTACTTCGATATGGATACTATTGGCCAACCGTGAATCATGATGCATCAGATTATGCTAGAAAATGTGACAGATGTCAAAACACGGTCGGATTCCTAGAGCGACTCCTACTGAAATAACCCAGATGGTCAGTCCATGGTCGTTTGCGGTCTGGGGCATTGATATTATTAGTTTTCTACCTCTGGCCAAAGGGGGTGCGAAGTACGCCATCGTCAAAGTTGATTACTTTACAAATGGGCTGAAGCTGAACCCCTTGCTATAACCATGACGAAGAAAGTGATCAAATTTGTAGTCCGCAACATTATCTGCCATTTTGATCTCCCACATACCATCATCACCGATAACAGAACCCAATTCGCCAGTGTTGAATTCAAGTATTTCTATCAACGATTCCACATTCATAAGAAATTCTCTGCAGTTGCACACCCTCAAGCGAATGGACAGGTTGAAGCTGTAAAAAAGTTATAAAATCTATTCTGAAGAAACGATTGGACAAGACCGGGGGCAAGTGGGTTGATGAACTTCCTATGGCTCTATGGGCTTATTGAACAACCCACAAGTCCACGACCAGACACACTCTATTCTCTCTTTCCTACGGTTCAGAAGCTGTTATTCCAGTGGAGATGGAAGTACCTTCTCATCGTGTGACTTATTATGATCCAAAGACAAATGTCATATTACTTGCTGAATCATTGGATTTATTAGATGAGAAGCGTGAAGAGACTGACTTGAGGGCAGCTGCATACCGAAGTCAAGTCATCTGATCATACAATGCCAAGGTCCAACCCTGAACCTTTGAACTCGGCGATCTCATCCTCAAAAGAATCTACTGAGTTCCTTCACACATGAAACAGACGTAGGAAGGGCCGTATGTAATTGAACGAAAGCTCGGAGATGGCACATTTATGCTGTCGACCGTTGACGGTATTACTCTGTTAAGAGCCTGGAACATCGAGAGTTTTCGTCGCTACTACACATGATAGGCTTTATTTATTTAGTCTACTTTTCGTTAGTAATTTGTTTCTACATTTTGAATTTTGAATTTGTAATAAGGCAACTGATTTTTCCGTATTTTCTTATTTCAGCAATAAAATGCAATCTCTTTGAGCTAGAGCTATATTTATTGAATGTGTCATACAACCATCACGATGCACGAAGAGCTAAGTTCTATCATACGGTGGGATTTATTCAAATAGGGAGTAACTGTGATACAAGCGGTTACTTGCGAAGTGAAACCCAAGCTCGGGGGAAAGCCATCACACTGAAGCTAAAAAAGGATTGATTCACGATAATCCTTTATCTAACTCCAGTCTCCCGGAGTGCGAGCTGGAGTACAAACTTATAAATGCGGTTTCGAAGATAGTGGAACCGTCCACCTAACGACTTCTCCCATATCTTGACCAAGTTTGAGGAGGATGGGCCCATCCATCAATGACCTTGCTTGTTAACTCAGGGTGGATGTAAATTAAGCATTCACGGTCTTGATAAATCCATCATTCCTGAAATGCAAACGAAATTCAAACACCTAAACAGACGTGGCTGACCGTCTATCGGCCAACTCCAAGTTACCAGAGTGCGAATTAGAGTATAAACATCAACTCCAAGTTCCCAGAGTGCGAACAAGAGTATAAACATCAACTAACCCCGGATTCCAAGAGTGTGAACTGGAATATCAACATCAACTAACTTTAGGTTCCTGGAGTGCGAACGGGAGTACAAACGTCGACTAACTCCGGATTCCTAGAGTGCGAACCGGAGTATCGACCGCAATTAACTTTAAATCCCCTGAGTGCAGGAGAAATGCTAAGTATCAAGCAAGTGTGATTGACCATCCATATAATAACTTAAATCCCTGGAGCGTGGACATATACTTAAAGCTTAAACAGGCATGATCGACCACTGACGCACAAATGCAAATCCCCGGAGTGCGGATGTGATCATTAATAAGTGAGTGAGTGTGATTCGACCACTCGACCATCACTTGTTTCAGCATCGATTTAACGACGTTAAGCTCAATATATTGGAGGCGAAATGCAACCGCTGACCGATCTTTACAAATCATCCCTAAAGTTGGAGGCAGAACTTAAGTATCGATCACTAAAGCAGTGCGGCATCCGATTTCAGCTCAGTGTCTGGACACGACTCATAGCCATAATTCCACGGCTTAACAAACAAACTCAAAACCCGATCCAAGGGTCAAAAAATTCACAAGGTTGCCGAACAAGAATTCAAATGCTGGAACACTTAAGCGAACGAACGATAATTGAGTTGAAGACAAAATAGAATTTCATTTCAACTATTCGTGGAAGGAATTTATGTATAAGTTATTTCCAAAAATCCTACTAGAGGGGCTGAACCCGCATCTATATACGGCCAACAAATGCTAAATAAATTCCTATCTACTCAAAAATGAGCCGAAGAAGCATATCTACTCTTTCTTCTTTCTTGGTTTCTTCTTCGGCGTAGACCCGCTGGAGCTGCCACTGATTTTACTCTTTGAGCCTTTGCCTTTCAGCGGCTGATCTCCTTCAAGGGGCATTATATCGATTCCCTCCTCCGAACTCAAGTGTATGGGAATACTTCCAATAGACGGAGTCAGAGGGGTCGGGTCAACTACGGAATGTGGGATAGGTACGCTGGTGTCGAAAACCGTACCACCAGGAGATATCATTCTTAGCGGAGCTAGGCCGGATCCCGCCATTCCACCTCCGAAGCTGTTGGCTCGAGCAGCTGCTTCCATTTATACGTTAATCACGGCTATAATAACTTCCTCCGAAGTGTTGTGCTTCGTCGAAAATGCTTGCTGTTGGGACTGAGGAGCAGATTGTTGGCGCTACCCCACTCATGACAAAGTCAGAGAGGGGGTCACTGTGATGACTGAAAAGTTCCTCCATCATCTGTTCGTCAAATGAAAGTGTGCTCCCTTGTACATCATCTGTTCGTCAAATGAAAGTGTGCTCCCTTGTACATCATCTGTAGGTGCAGTGGCTGATGTCATGGTCGCTTCCGTAATGATCGCCTCCTGCTCATGATGCGACTCTTGAGTTGCAGGAGGCACGACTGATGTGGCTCCAATCACTGGAAAGGGACAAAGAAAAACTGTTATTAAGTATTTCAAATGAAGCTCCCGATCGTAAACAAGCATACCAAATATTCAGAGTATCTTCCTCGATTTGACTTGTTGGCGGCTAAACAACCTCAGAACTTTGCTCGCTAACTTGAGATATCTATGGCTGATCCGGGTTGTAAGTAGGAACAGATTAAGAATCAACCACCGAAGTCGGATCAGGCTGAGTTGGCACAAGAGTTTCGAGACTTGTGCCATGGTGCTTGACACCAGAACCTTCTCTAACCTACGAGTACTGAGCGCTAAGCTTCTCCTACTCATATGAAATCATATCATTATGGAGAACTTTCCTTTCATCTTCATTCAGCACTCGATTCTCAAGCTCAAATATGTCAACCGAATCGCATTAATGGGCAGCTTTCTCATCTCCTATTAATCGGCCCCAGGCATTGTATAAATGTGTCGGATAGTTATCGAGCTAGGCTAGGTTCCTATGCCTCAAGAAGTTGACATTATAGGTAATGAGGAGATCTTCAGTGTCAGCCTCTAGCCTGGACTCTGCCATTTGGACCTTCTACTCGACCTCAGTCTCCTCCTCCCGGACCTTAGCAGTAGCCGCATCCTGTTCGCCTCAAAGCACTACGGCCTGTTCACATGCCTCCTCGGCTGCGCTATTTGCATCATCACTTTCCCTGACGATTTTGGAAATTTTGGCTTTGAGCTCATTAAGATCTTTAAGAGCCGCATCCCGTTCGGCTGTGACAGTGGTGTTTCAACGGCCATTTCCTCCACAAGGAAAAAATGTGTCTGCCACATCCTCTCCATTGCTAAGTTTGCCTCATCGGCCTTTTGAGTGGCCTCTATTTTTGATTTCCGAGAGAACTCGGCTTCGTCGTTAAGCACTTGAATTATCTGGTCCTTCTGAGCAAGCTCAGTTTCTAATTTCTCTATGGTATTTGCCCGCTCAAAGGCCACCTTCGATGCTTTCTCTGCAGCTTTCCCCCACTCCTTGTACTGAGTGTAGATATCATGAACATAATCATGCATTGTGTGCTCTGCTTCCGATGGAATTCTCTTTAAGTGAGGGAGGAAGACGGAGCCGTCAAAACATGAATTTGGAAAATCTTTCTTCATCTGAGCAATTCTAAAGGCCCTTTCTCCGATGGGCTCAGTAATATCCTGTTCAACAGCAATAAGAGTTTCAACATCATGTCTATGACGTTGTGATTCAAGCCTAGAGGTTTGAGAAGATGATTTCAGGCAGGAAGGCTCTACCAGTTGTTTTCCATAGCCCGAAGGATGTGTGGGGGCATGAGGAGGAGAACGGGATCGGGATCGATGTCTGTAGTCCCTATCCCTATCTCTTTCCTATCGTTCCTAGCTAGAGTACCCACGATCGTGGTCCCTTTTTGCCTCTCTCCTACGTGATTCAAAATATGAAGAGGATCAGCAAGCTGAACCAAGGCTCCCCAACATTGACCCATGTACGGAAATTGTATCTGCAAAGTAAAAGAAACAGAGTTAGTAATCTCCTGAAGTAAACAGCTTATGATCGAAAATCGTATAGTGTCATGAAGTGTATATATATGTGCAACCCCCCAATCAACCGGAAATGTCGGCCATGCTTATGGAAAGAGACTTGCTTAACTCTAAAGCACTCTGAAGCTCCTCCAATCTGGCGTCATGTTGAAGTGACACATAATCCGGAATTAGGATATCAGCAATCCCTTCGAAAAGTTTCTCCACTTGCGAGGGAGGAGCCTTTGAAATTCTAATATCGGGAACAGGCAAAGACACGATTACAGATTTTCATCTCAAATATTTGTGGTCCTTATGCATTGTAGCCTTGCATTTTCTCCTTCCCTCAAGACTTTCAAAACTGTTGGAAGGCCCGGCTACGGGTTCGTCATCGGTAGGCGAATTTTCTTCCTCGCGTGCTTCGGTTTTTGCGATCATAGGAGATTACGTTTAGCCTGTTTCCTCGGAGTCGCCCTCAGCGTTCCTTCAAGCCTAATGCTCAAATTTCACTCGATTACCCCCAACGGTCCTCAAATTTCTATCTGTTAGCATTGAGTCTGTGTCCCTCATTTCACTCGACACTTCTTGAAGGACGCGTACTATTTCTTTAAAATGTGCACCTTTAGGTCGTGGGAATACAGCTGTAAAAGGAAAAAAGATATGAGATTCATCATCGATTACGACAAATTCATGAATTACCAAAGAAAATTGTGACACTTATGTCTGGCTAACCGTCGACTGGCGAATCCTGGGAGGACATCAAACATAGAACCATTCTATCTTAAAATAGCTGAGCCTGGTCCAAGAGCCCGTCACCACTTGATAGTTCCTAAATGCCTCCAGGAATGTGAACGCGGGACTATCTCCCCCACTCTTAACATTAAATAGGTATCTGATTTCGATCGGAGTCGGGGGTCGAAAAAGATGCTCCATTAATACAATGAATAGGCTATTTAACAGCGCATATCCATTGGGGTGTTGTTGTAGGGGTAATTTCGAAAAAAACCAACACTTGACGAATGTATTGGTTGAATGGGGGAAGTGTCCCAGCTGTGCACTAGTGCTTGTTAAAGGCAGTAAACCCCTTCGAGGGAGCATGTGGTCTATCACTTGGCCCGGGTAATAAGACATCGTCCAACAACAAGCCGTGTCTTAGGCATATTCGTCCCAACATATCTTCGGAGACATTGGACGGCATAGAAACTTGTGGGTTTGCAATAAAAGTTGCTCCTGGCAACTCGTCCGGAGCTAGATCGATGACCTCGACCGCGATGGCCGGCAACTCTATTATTGGAAGAGATGAACTTCATGTTTCTTGTTGTTGAGAACTTGTGGATTCCATAGCTAACCAACTTATCAAAAACCATCATTAGATGATAATAAGCTCGTGTGTTCTCCAGTGTGAAGTGTGTGAATGCATTGTGCAGTGTAGTGCTAAGAAGTACTCAAGAGAATTTTACAGAGTTTGAGAAAATGTTCGAATCCAATTGGAATGACCGTTATCACAGACCGTCACAATCGTGTCATCCATGCTTCGACGATCGGTGCAAGTTAAAGTTAGTCAAATTGGTTAAGTTACAGTTCCATCGGCAAGCTTCAAAAGGTAGTCAAATATGCAGTGAAAACATTTATGTCAAGTTTGGAAGGAAAGCTCGTCGGAGGTAAGAGTTCGAGTACGCATGAAACTTCGTACCCGTCAAAGTCCAAATTTGGGTTAACCAGCAAAGAGCTTTAATTTCGTATCGATTGAAATTTATTATCTTCGTATCGATCAAAAAACGTACACTTCATATCGATCCAAAGCGTTCACTTCGTATCGATCCAAAAAGTTCATTTCATATCGATCCAAAATAATCACTTCATATCGATCAAGGAAGCCTCAGCTTCGTACCAATCGAAATCCGATGGCTTCGAATCGATTAGGTTTCATTGACTTTGCATCGATCGTGTTACAATGGAGTTCGTACCCATCACAACTATGCTCCGTATCCATATCGATCCGAACTGATAAAAACAAAATCGAAGGATCAACAACCGACACAAAGTTAAAGGCTGGGGATTGATACGAAGCTCTCGGTTGAGGTTCGATGCGAAATCAAGTTTCTCTAACTGTTCATCACTACGATATCAAGGTCGAGCAACCTTTCACCGATTCCTTCGTCTACCTCCTCACTCCTTCTTCCCCAAATAACCAAAACTCCATTTCCTACCTCCCTCGGCCATGCTCTGAACTAACTCTGACCTTAACATCACCAGAAGTTGGCTATGTATGTGAATGGATTGACAATTGGACTTGACTCTCATCGTTCTTAACGCGAGTTCATCGGTTAATTACCTGACTTTAACAATTAGTTCAAGGGATTGGAAGATTTGGTTGGATTCGAAGGCAAGGACAGTTTTCTTTCACTTTTGCTCTGATCGATACGAAGCAATGCAAAAGGAATAAAAAGCAAGCAATGAATTTGGCTAAGCCCAAAATGTATTTATATGTTTTTATATCCAAGGAAGAAACGTTTCGTCTCCCATTATTAAAAACCGGTAGAAATGGTTTTCAGCATCATCGATACGTAGAGTCTTCTTCGTATCCATCTAACTATATCGATCAGGGACACGGCTGTTCATGTCCATCAGCAATCGATTACATGTCATAGATATGAAGAGCGCTATTCGTATCCATGAACCACTTAGTTGTGGCAATGCTTTCTCGCAACCATCCAGCCATCGATACGAAGCGTTGTTTGTATCCATCAGCTCACATCAGCCAAGAATATAACTGTACGTATCCATCATATCATTGATACGAACAAGACAATGGAGATTGGTTTGGACCATTCCGATCCATCGGTAGTCCATCAATGTAAAATGGTAACTTCGTATCCATCAGCGAGTTGCCTCCAGCTTCCTATCCCTGAATTCAAGTCTCATCGATACGAAAACAATTTTTCGACCTTTATCATCGATCCAGGAGAGGATCGATATGAAGGGAAATTCAAAACAACCATCAAGCATTGTTACAGATCGAATTTCACATTGCTTCAAAAGAGGGTCAATACAGGGTTCGATACAAAAAATTTAAGAAACTGACAATGACTCGTGAACGTACGAACGTTAAAGGGAGTTAGGCTAACATATATTCATGAAAAATGGACTAAAATTTGATTTTCAAACTTTACAGGAATTGAATGCTCACCCAATGACAATTATCACAACAAACAACAGTATGCTATAGTTCGATACTCAGTTACAACAGTGCACAGTACAATGATTAGCAGTCAACAGTTCATGATTTATGTTTCCATTGATCAATCAAAGATCACAACTTTCGACGAGAAAACAACAACTGTTTGACAAGTCAGATGGAACGTTTTAGAATGAAGATTGTAGCTTTTCAAAGAACGTCATGTCCTCATAAGACGTACTTTAGGGCACAAATGTTATCCCGCCGTTTGGTAAGGCCGTGATATCAAGAAATTGATTGGAAACCAATGATAGTTCATCCAAAGATCGATTATACGCAGGTTCACTATGTATGTCGGTATATTTTATCCGAGTCCGGATCAAGCTACAATTGATATGACGAGACAAGCAAAGCTATGAAAGCCAATGTTTTGAATTTCAAGCCAATCGGAGTTTGTGAGCTCAAGATATGATCGATGCAATTCAAGCAATCACCTTGTTTGTATCCATCAAGCAATTAGGGAAAGTCCTTCGTATCGATCGGTTTCGAATCCATCAAATGTACACATTTTCTAATCGATCAGCACCAAGTGAGTCAACTTCGTATGGATCTAGATCCACCTACTTTATATCCATCCTTCTTCGCACCGCTTCGCATTGATCATTCTATCACTTGTTCGTATCGATCAATCAACGTCCACTTTGTATCCATCGGTAAACGACACAGGAGTCTATTTCGTATTAATCTATTTTAGACACACTTCGTATCGATCGACCACCAATCGATACAATATACACACCTACCACAGATAAAAAGTAGAGCGCGCATAATCGGTACAGAGTGAGATGTAACCAATTGATACGAACAAAGCAAAGACGGTCGATACGAACAGAGCAAAGACGATTGATACAAATTGAGCTAAGATGATCGTAGAGCAATAATGATAGATTTGAAGGAGGCATATACATAGAGAAGACTCGATCGTTCCGCATCAAAAGTGGATTGATCCAACGAGTTAGCACCACGTCAACTTGCAGGCACATGCCCAAGAAGCGATACGAACAACATCGATACGAAGAGAACGACGACAGAAAAGCCCAAACTTGCATCAATCATAACTCACAATCTACAAGTCCACATGCCACCAGATTTTCACAGGAACTTACGTACATCCTTAACAACATTCACAATCGATCTTGACTCAATTGGATAAAGTTTTGATCGATATAAAGATTGTTCATATCCATCCCAAATCGTGTGCAAATCACATGAGATCGATCGCGTGGGCCCACCCACGTGCAGAAAAGGTCTCCCAAGATCATAAGTGTTGAATTATTTAGAAGAAAATAAAATAGTTAATGATAACTAAATTCATTTGGAAATTTATGATTGTCAATGCAGTTTATTAGATAATTAAATTGTTTAAATTTAATATTAAAATTATTTAAATAATTGAATTTTCAATTAATGTGAATGAAATAGTATCGAAAATTGATTTACATTTTATTTAAATATGAATGAGGATAGCTAACATTTAAAATTAGATTTAAAAGTGAATAATTTGAAATTGGAAGTTTTAGATTATTATTAACGAGTAAAAATAGTCATTTTGACCACTATCTCGGATTTCGACGAAACCAGTTTCATCGTATTCGTAACAGTGAATTAATGCATGATTTTAAGTTTTGTATCGATCGAACTTACCGTTTGGCCGTGTGAGCTTGAAACGCGTAGAATATATTTTTAGAATTTAATTAAAATAAATTGATTTTGAAAGATATCTTTTGAATATGATAGAATTGGCTCCCGAGATTGGTTCTATTATATTCGGAACAGGGATATTTGGTATAAAACGATGGTTAGCACGTCTTGATAGGCGTTCGTGATCTTGCAGTGAACAGTGTTAAGCAAAAATCTATATAATGTCGTCTCCTTTTCCTTCTCTTTTATCACAGACGACACCCAAACTCTCTTATCCAACGTCCCACATTGATCGAGGCCACTCGAGACATTTTCAGGCCTCGACCCCAAGTGGAAACTTATTCGTCTTGGTGAGATGAGTGTTCCGAATGATCGAGATGTCGAACAGAGACTCGAGTCGTCGTAGATCTGGATTTGAATGCCGCGACTTCAACCACGTTTATCTCCGTTTGCGTCGATCTATAAGTGGCGGCACCTGAAGGAGACTTGTAGAGGAGGACTGGAGCTACCTATGGCTGGAATTTCATAGTCTTTGAGGCGGCGTAATTTTAGAGTTGAACGCGTTTGAGTTTGGGCCATTTACCTCGAAAACGGCGGCGAGATAGGGCGTCGGACCTGTGGCGTTGGGTGGCGGATGACCTGGGAGACGACGCCCAATTTGCGTGGTGGTCGAAGGTAAGGATCAGCAGTGGCGCTCATTTGAATGGATCGACGATGGGTTGAATGCGTGCCTAGGTCATGATGGCCATTTGTGCTAAGCTGGTTTAATAAAGGTAATTAAATATGTTAATTAGAATTTTTAATTAATTAAATAATCTCAATTGTTAATTACTTTGTATCTTTTACGTGCGAGGTTTGATTCGGGTAAAACAAGTCACATTGCGATCGTATCGACGAGGACCACAACATGGAGTTGAATTGAAGTTTATTCGACACGGAGAAATTTTCAGTTTCAAATAAAGGTGAGTGTTTAAACGCCCACGAGCTACTAAATTTCCTACAGTTGGTTAAACCAATTAATGAAGCAAAATTTAAATTGAATTGTTTGTTAAACGCCTTGTTTGACAACTAGTTAACTATTGTGATTTATGGACTGAAATTGAATTGGTTGGATTTGAATTGATTGATAATTAAAACCGACATTTAAAATTTGATTGATATTAAAATTGATAGTATAAATTGGCATTTAAAATTGTTAGGAATTTGACTATTAAATGGATAATTGGAATTGATGGTAAATATGACGTTTGAATTTGATAGGAAAATTTTGACATATTGTACACTTATTAAATCAACATCAAAAAATTTGATATCTAAATCGATATTAGCTTGCATATCACCTTTACTTAAACACCTCAACACTAATAATTATTGATTGTTGTGTGATATGGTTGAATTTGGTTGATTTGGATGTTAACTAGGGATGTCAACGGATACTTTCGGATACAGATAGTGCCATATCTGTATCCGTATCTAAAATCATTTTCGGATATCGGATATCCGTATCCGCTTAACTTTCGGATATCGGATACCCGTATCCATTTAATTTTTGGATATGAACGGATATCGGATATTTATCCACTCCGTCCGTAACCAATAAATTTAAAAGCATAAATGAAAAGGTATGGATCAACATAAAACAGTATTTGTACTAATGTTCATATAATAACCAAGGAATGAAAAAATTGATGAAAGAACATTATTTTATATCGATATCCGTATGTGTATCCAAAAATATTCAAAAATGAAGCATTAAAACTGTCTGTTATCACTAAAAATGAGCAAAAAACCATATTGTAATAACATCCAATGGTTAGGAAATAGTTGGAAAATCGTATATTAATTAAATATATATATGCATCTGTGAATCGGATGGATATTTTTCGGATACAAATACCACAATAACCATATCAGTATCCGGAAAGCTTTTTGGATATCGGATATCGTATCCGCTTTTCAGGTAACAGATATTTTTCATATTTTCAGATACGGATTCGCACGAATAACAGATTTTTCGCGTGCCCGTTGACATCCTTAATGTTAACTTGTATGGTGATGGATGATATTGTTGATTTGTTATATACTGATAGTTGTCTTGATATTTCAATGTTATCACATTGATGTTACCACTATTGATATGATTAATCACCTGGACATTGAAATTTGATATAGACGTTGAATATCCTATCTGATTTGTGAATTTTGATGCATAGCTGTCTTCTTGGAAGAATTGTGATTTTGGTGGTTTTATCGCCGTTCGGCGAAAATCGATTTTGTTTATTTAATTTTAAAAGGCTTTAAAATCTACCTTTAGAAATTTATATATCATAAAGAAGTTGTGTAAAGAAATCAAATTTGAAATTTCGAAGTCATAATCAATATGAGTTTTGAATTATGAAAATTTGATTATTTTAAAGATTCAAATCTTAAAATTTGAATATTGAAGTTAAATTGTTTAGGTAATTAAATCGATGTATTGAGATTAGACTCGAAGTTATATAAACTGAAATGGTTTTGAAATGAGATTTGAATTGAAACTTGAGCCACTAAATTAATCGTTTGAATCAAAATTGAAATTGATTTAAACTAAAATTGAAATTGACCTAAATTGAAATCGAAATTGAATGGAATTGAATTTGAAAGGAATTGAATGGAAACATTGGAAATTCAATTCATTTGTTTGGAATTTGGGTTTGGGTTTGGATTTGTAGGAAATAGAAAGAAACTTTTCATTTTGAAACTATATTTTTCTTAATTTTGATTTGACTTACATGAGGATTTTAGTCTTGGCTCGAGTGTTTTATTTTTCATTACGCTCGGGTCAGACCGAGTTTTTTAGTTATCAAAGCTAATTATTCCGAAGGACAAAGACGAAGATTGATCTATCGTATTTATTAGTATTTATTCCGCTACACTATTTTATTCCGTCTATTAAAATGTATAACTCTGATAGAATTGTATAACTCTGATTTATGTTGTAAATTAAATCGAGTATATATTGTTAAATAGCTTCATGAACTATTTATGTGATTATTGTATTTTATCATTCCGCTGCGAGATTCTATTGTTGTTTTCTTCTTCTCTTCTATTTCTTTAAATTAAACCCATTGATAATCTATCTTTTAAATTGTTTGAGTTGGAAATGTGGTTTATTGTCGACTTGAACTATTCAAAAAGGTGGGTCATCACAGTTGGTATCAAAGCCAAGTTTAGCGCATACCTAAACCTGCAGGAAAAGCTCATTGAGTGTATATATGTATATGACAGAGCATATTGTAAGTGTTATAAAAATATTTTGAAATTGAAAAATGAAATGATTTTAACTTGGATTATATATATATAATACAAAGGAATGAATTCTATAAACTAAAATTATTCGTGATTGTTGGTGATGAAGGGATGTTATTTCTTTGTTGATTGATTATTTGATTAATATAGATATACATATTATCACTTATTGATTGATGAGTCGTGCTCGGCCTGTTTATGAGCATCGACAACTGGCTATTGATTAGCATTTGACTATGGTTGGAAATTTTGTTTATGGAAATATATTTAACCAATTTGATAAACTGCATGTTTTAACATGGAATTTGAAGTGAATATATATATATATCTGAATTTCCCCGTATATCATTTTAAAGGGTAATGGATACCATTTGAAAGTGATATATGAAATATGGTTTGTATAGATATGGTTAATAAATAAACAAAAAATTATTCAGAATAGAAATTGAGAGTTTGAATTCCGGGAGTTTTGAAATTGGGTTATAAGATTCTGCAAACATATAATAGCATAATTTGAAATTATTTTCCGAATAGAAATGTTATAGATGATTTCAAAGTAATTTCAAAAGATTTAAAGGAGATGGAAGTATGGAACTCACTTCTGTCGCTGAGAAATAATTTCGGTGATTACTACAGCATCATTGACATTCATTTTCAAGTTTCAAAGTAGGGGAGGCTAATTTAATAGCTT
Organism: Allium cepa; assembly: GCA_030765085.1. Taxonomy (NCBI): domain Eukaryota; kingdom Viridiplantae; phylum Streptophyta; class Magnoliopsida; order Asparagales; family Amaryllidaceae; genus Allium; species Allium cepa. The sequence goes on from CM060939.1 coordinate 418,833,507, forward strand.
TGCTACTCGACTGTTTAATGAAACTGGTTTAATTCATATCCCTAAAATATGATTTGGTATTCGAAATAAATATGTATATATTAATTTCAAATGATTTGAAATAAAACCTGGTGTTCAGTTCTCGAATTTTGGGTTGAATTATATTATGAACACATTTATCCTATGCATCAGGATTGATAGATTTAATGGATTGATTGTGCATCATGCTGAGATGATTGATTGCTGATATCCAATTTTGAATTGGAATTTGATTTTTTTGACTATTTTGAATATTCGAACACTTCCAAATTGATATTTAAATTTGAAGCTTAGTATTTCCAAAAGCATAAAGGTATAGTTTTATAACTCTTTAATTGAAGATAATAATAATAGAATTTAAGCAAGTTTTAAATGTTACATATTTTGATAAGAATGAGGTATAAGATTATTTTGAATAATAGAAGTATGAAATTAGTTTTGAGACGTTTTAAATAAAAGAAGTTCAAGAAATGTTTGTAAACTTAGCAAAAGTTTTATAAATTTATTTATGCACAAAATGATTATGGAAAATATTTGAGTTCTTAAAAGAAAGTCTTGATTTAGAAAAATGGTAAACTGAAGTTGTAAAAGACCATTGATTTGAAATTTGGAAAATTTTGAATTTGAACGATACGTGATTTGAAAAAAAATGATTGTTGAGATCGTATATGGATTTGAAACTGAACTGGTATATGAAAATGGTTTGTATAAGTATGAGATTATTTCGGAAACTGTTGATTTTGAAAGGTATTCGATTTCAAAAGCAAAAATCTTATATATAACGGAATTTATATAAAAATGATATGATATATTCGAGACTATTGATTTTGGAAGGTACTCGATTTGGAAATGAAATCTTATATATAATGGAATTTATATAATTATGATATTTGAAGTCATGATTCGGAAAGGGTACTATATATAGTGTGATATACTTTGAAGTAAAAGATATAGGAAGTACCCTCCATGATTTTTGGTAATCCACTTGGTGGATTTATTCTATTGATTGATTTAGGTCGTCTGGACATAAACTCATGAGTTCCTTTGAATTCCATAGCGTAACCTATGGTCTTATGATTCGACCAACATAGCGTAAATCGAGGGAATGATGCCTATAGTCTACTTATGATTTCGCTAGGATAGCGACGTAACCATTGTGTAGCTACGATCTATGGTCGATTGTATTTGGCGTAATTCGAGGTGGCAGAGATTGCCTATCGTTTACTATGTTTTCGCTGGAATAGAGACGTAACCATAGGGTGTAGCCGCTAAGTAAACTGCGATCCACATGGCACAATTCAAGGTGGCAGTGATTGCCTATAGTCTACTATGTTTTCTCTGGGATAGAGACGTAAACATTGGGCGTAACCGCTAAGTAGACTACGATCCATGGGAGATTTGACTTTGATTTGCATGACGTAATTCGAGGAGTAGAGATTACCCACAGTTACAGATGTTTCCTCTAGGATAGGGGTGTAACCATTGTAAAACTGCGATCCTGGTTGGTTTTCGAGTATTACTTTACGTATCTATTTTTAAAAAAAATTCAAGTATTTTCACTGGGTGCTGAAACAGGTCTACTAAGTACTTAGAGATTTCTAGTCTTACGTCTGATCAACGTATTACTTGATTCAGTAAGAACGAGGATAAAACTTATTGAAACATGGAGTTATCAAAAGTATTTTTGATATAAAAGTATTTTGTGATAAAAGAGTTTTTAACAAAGAAAATTTCAAATATTTAAGCATTAAATATAAAAACCACTTGAATTATCTATTGGTGCAATTAAGAAACCAATGAAATAAATATGCAAGTTATATATATAGACCATTTTATTTTCATTTACAGTTTTGATTCAGATTTGAATACACGATTTTAAGGTAATTCACACCTGTCCGATTTAGGATTGTTCACTCAATTCTCGACGACAAACACTGATACAGATTTTTGATACAAATCCAAAGTTCTCTATCATAGTTTATTACTATGTAAGGAGGATGGAGGTTTTAATCAAGAAGTCAGATTAGAGTCCGCAATAGAGTAGTCGGGTTACCAATACTAGTTCGAAAAATAAAATTTTGTATTCAAATAAGAGACTGAAATTGTTATACGTACGAATGATGTATATATATCGTATGGATTTTAATAAAATGATCGTATGCTATGACTGCTAGCTATGATTGTTTCTTACTTAGGATTGCTATGTTGTTTGGTTGCGTGCACTTTTACGTTTCATTATAAATGGGAATTCGTTGCTTATGTCTTAAAGATAGTGAAATAAAATTGAATGTGAATGAAATAAATGTGAATAAATTGAAAGTAAACCAATTAAATGTTAATAAAAAAAATTTATATTGGATTTAATAAGGAATGAATGTTAATAAAAATGATATTAATAAATTAAACGTTGACGTTGAAAATGTAAATTGATGTAAAATGAATTAATAGAATGAATATAAATTATAAAATGAAATGCAATTTGAATTGTGAAAGAAATTGAATAAAAATAAATTGAGTGTAAGCTTAATTAATACGAGTAATTGAATTTATTTTAAAACTGGATGTAAAATGCAAATAGAATGAGTTCTAATAAAATTGAATGGTAACTAATTGAATATGAAATAAATTAATGAGAAACTAAAAAAATGGAAGTTAGCTTAAGAGAAGTTGAATAAATTGATTGTGAAAAAAGAAAATTTATTAATAAAAATTTGAATTATAAAATAAAATTTACTTAAGTAAAATTAATAATATGAACTTGAATTTATAAAATGAACCAATGACGTGAATCGAAGAATTAATATGAACTTAAGTTACAAAAAAAAATATAAATGAAGTGCATTTCATAAAATGATTGCAGTAGACTTAAATGGTTTATAAATGAAATTGGTATCAAAGAGAATATACTAAGTGGTAATAAAATAAAATTCAACTTAAACAAGGTTAAATGGAATAATTTTATAAAATGGTTCATAAATGAATTTATATGAAATATGTTAAACATAAAGTGAAACAATTGAAATTTAACAAATCAAATTGAATAATCGAATGTAAGTGAAATAGATGTAAATAAATTGGAAGCAAACCAATTAAATGTTAATAAAAATTGGATGTTTATAAGAAATGAAGTGTATAAATTAAATATTGACATTGGATAGTGTAAAATTAACATAGTTATGAGTTAATTGGATTAATTGGATGAATATTATTAATTGAATGGTTTCTTTTGTTCTAAATCGTTGTTGTAATTATTTTGATTACATATGATTGTTGTATGTTGCGTGTTAATGCTTATACTTATGATTTGAATTCAAAATTCGTGTTATATAGTCTATTAAGCTTATACATGTCTTCTATATTTTTATATATGACTAATATCTTAAATTGAGTTGAGATAGGTACATGCGAGGACTGTTTGGACATATACGCGGATTTTGTATGCATTTGCTTGTTTAATACCAACGAACTCGTTCGTATTAATAATATTAAGGTACGTATCTCGGATTACATACCGCACTTATATATTTTTCTCTATAGGATGCCTCACCATTGAGATGAGATAAATATTTGATATATTTGGTACATAGTTGTGTTATATATTATATTAGAATATTTCTTCGATCGAGCCATGCAAAGGTGACTCTGCCGAAATTTACCGTAAATTCAGGTGTTAGAAAAATTATGAGGTTTTGAAAATTTTATAACTTGTTTTATACATAAGTTGTAACATATGTAAAACCGATATTGAAGTGTCATAGCAAGAGCGTAGTAATGGTTTTGTAAATAAGATTTTAATGTTGTATAAGTTGATTGTTTTGATATAAGTGTCAAATTCCGTACTTAGTCCGTTTTCGAGGACGAAAAGGTTTGAGTGAGGAAGAATGTAATGACCCATATTTTTAATTATTTTAAATGGTTAAATTTATACTATTATTGAGTAAAATTGTTTAGAAATAAAAATTTAATGATTTGTTATTTTAGTTATTGAATATGAACTTGAATAAAATTTTGAAATAACCAACTTCGAAAATTTTGGCATTAACCAATATGAAAATGAATTATATGTATTGGAAGTGTTTATGATCAATGGCAAGGATTGAATCATAAGTGTTGAATTATTTAGATGAAAATAAAATATTCGATAACTAAATTCATTTGAAAATTTATGGTTGTTAATATAGTTTATTAGATAATTAAATTGGTTAAATTTAATATTGCAATTATTTAAATAATTGAATCTTGAATTAATGTGAATGAAAATAGTATCGAAAATTGATTTAAATTTTATTTAAACATGATTGAAGATTGTTAACACTTAAAATTGGATTTAAAAGTGAATAATTAGAAATTGAAAGTTTTAGATTATAATAAACGAGTAAAAATAGCCATTTTGGCTACTATCTCGGATTTCGACGAAACCAGTTTCATCGGATACGTTACAGTGAATTATTTTCAAGTTTCGTATCAATCAGATTTATCGTTTAGCTGTGCGAGCTTGAAACGCGCAGAATTTATTTTTAGAAAATAATTAAAATAAATTGATTTTGAAAGATATCTTATGAATATGGCAGAATTGGCTCCCGAGATTGGTTTCATATATTCGGAATAGGGATATTTGGTATAAAACGATGGTTAGCACGTCTCGACAGGTGTCCGTGATCTTGCAGTGAACGGTGTTAAGCAAAAATCTATATAATGTCGTCTCCTTTTCCTTCTCTTTTATCACAGTCGACACCCAAACCCTCTCATCCAGGGTCCCGCATTGATTGAGGCGACTCGAGACATTTTCAGGCCTCGACCCCAACTAGAAACTTGTTCGTCTTGGTGAGATGAGTGTTCTGACCGGTCGAGATGTCGAACGAAGACTCGATTCATCGTAGATCTAGGTTTGAATGCCATGACTTCAACCATGTTTATCTCCGTCAACATCGATCGATAGTTGGCGGCATCCGAAGGAGACTTGTAGAGGAGGACTGGAGCTACCTACGGCCGGAATTTCATGGCCAACAGCGAACTGAGGCGGCGTATTTTTGGAGTTGAACGCATTCGAGTTTGGGTCGTTTATCTCGAAAACGATGGCAAGTTAGGCTCTGGACCTGTAGCGTTGGGTGGCGGAAGACCTGGGGAGACGGCGGACAAGTTGCGGTGGTGGCCGAAGGTAAGGATCGACGATGGCGCTCATTTGAATGGATCGACGATGCGTCAAATGCGAGCGGGGGTCAATTGATGGTCGTTATAGTGTTTAATAAAGGTAATTAGATACATTAATTAAAGTTTTAATTAATGTATCTAATCTCAATTTTTAATTACTTCGTATCTTTTACGTGCGAGGTCCGATTCGGACGAAACAAGTCGCATTGCGATCGTATCAACGAGGACTACGACATGAAGTTGAATTGAAGTTTATTTGACACTAAAAAAATTTCAGTTTCAAATAAAGGTGAGTGTTATAAACGCTCACGAAGTACTAAATTTTCTACTGTTAGTTAAACCAATTAACATAGTGAAATTTAAATTGAATTGTTAGTTAAACGCCGTGTTTGATAACTAGTTAACTATTGTGATTTATTGACTGAAATTGAATTGGTTGGATTTGAATTGATTCACAGTTAGAACCGACATTTAAAATTTGATATTAAAATTGATAATATAAATTGACATTTAAAATTGTTAGGAATTTGATTGTTAAATGGATAATTGAAATTGATGATAAATGTGATGTTTAAATTTGATAGGAAAATTTTGACATATTGTGCACTTATTAAATCGACATAAAAAAATTTGATATTTAAATCGATCTTAGCTTGCATGTCACCTTTATTGAACGCCCCGACTCTGATAATTATTGATTGTTGTGTGATATGGTTTAATTTGGTTGATTTGGATGTTAACTTATATGGTGATGGATGATATTGTTTATTTGTTGTATGTTGCCAGTGGTCTTGATATTTCCGTGTTATCACCTTGATGTTACCACTATTGATATGATTGATCATCTGGACATTTAAATTTAATATGGACGTTGAATATCTTATCTGATTTGTGAATTTTGATGCATAGCTGTCTGCTTGGCAGAATTGTGATTTTGGTGATTTTATCATCGTTCGACGAAAATCGAGTTTATTTATTGAATTTTAAAAAGGCTTTAAAATCTACCTTTAAAAATTTATATATTGTAAAGAATTTGTGTAAAGAAATCAAATTTGAAATTTCAAAGTCATAATCAATATATGTTTTTAATTATGGATATTTGATTATTTTAATGATTTGAATCTTAAAATTCGAACGCTGAAGTTAAATTGTTTTAAGTATTTTGAATCGGTGTATTGAGATTAGACTCGAAGTTATATAAAATGAAATGGTTTTGAAATGAGATTTGAATTGAAACTCAAGCAACTAAATTAATCGTTTGAATTGAAATTGTAATTAATTTATATTAAAATCAAAATTGAAATTGACCTGAATTGAAATTGAAATTGAACGGGACTGAATTTGAAAGGAATTGAATGGAAACATTGGAAATTCAATTTATTTGTTTGGAACCTGGATCTGGGTTCAGATTTGTTGGACATGGAGAGAAATAGTTCATTTTGAAACTATATTTTTCTTAATTTTGATTTGACTTACATGAGGATTTTAGTCCTGACTCGATTGTTTTGTTTTCATTACGCTCGGGTAAGACCGAGTTTCCAGTTATCAAAGCTAGTTGTTCCGGAGGATGAAGACGAATATTTGGTATATCATATGTACAAGTATTTATTCTACCGCACTATTTTATTCCATCTATTAAAATGTATAACTCTTATAGTATTATATAACTCTGATTTATGTTGTAAATTGAATTGAGTATATATTATTAAACAGCTTCATGAACTGTTTATGTGATTATTGTATTTTATCGTTCCGCTGCGAGATTCTGTTATTGTTTTCTCCTTTTCTTCTATTACTTTAAATTAAACTCATTGATAATCTATTTTTGAACAGTTTGAGTTAGACATGTTGTTCATTGTCGACTTGAACTGTTCAAAAAGGTGGGTCGCCACAGCTATAGTCAAATAAATTTATATGATAGGTCAAGATACATGTACAATATATCAAAGCCAGAATACTTATTTTAAAGCAATATATACTATAGAGACACGTATATCAACATTTGAAAAGTCATGCTAAGTTACCCTTACATGAACAAGAAGTAAACTTTTATGTATATTTATAAAGCGATGTAAAATTAAAACAAGAATGCTTTGTTTATTAAAAATCAAGATAGACTTAATGTACAGGCTTTTAAAAGCATGTACAAGCCATAGCATGGCCGCAGGTCTAGACAAGAGGATAAAGTGCAAATCAGATATTAGCACAGACAGGAATGAATTTTTTCAATGCAATAATGCTTGCATAGGTATGTGAACTTCAAAGCAACAAAACAAATTGAATAATATATATATATATATATATATATATATTACTTATAATTAAAGCGGTATCTTCTCAATGCTGACATGGACGCACCTTTTTCTTTTATTTCAAAATACTGCTCATTTGTCAAATCCCTTTTTTTACCCATAATAGAACATGGGATAGAACGTGACATTCATACTGCATAACTTACTCCCTTTCTCTGCACGTGTTATCCCCAGGCCAGTTACCACACTTTCCCACTCCGTGCCCCTTTCATCAAACTGCTATCCAACACATGATCGAACGAAGCCTAACCTCTAACACCGCCAACATCCCACCGCTGACTGCAACCTACTATTCGTTGGAGGTACGTGATTTTTGGCGACCGGGTCTTCATCCATCCATCGCTGATTCATGACATGGTAACTGGAAACTTCAACTCTACTCTGCTTTTATTTTACTCTGCCTTCTGAAATTTGGGGATGTACAAAGTTCTAATTTGGCTCAGGTGTTTCGTTGCTCCTATTTGAGTCCATCTTTGTTCTCCCTGCCATGCAGTTTTGAAGTTTCCCGTGGAGAGTAAGACTTTGAATACTTCATGTTTTATAGGAATTAAACATCGTTATTCTGTGGCAATGGTAAATTTCTGTACCATGGTAACAGCATATACCATTCTCACCATGATATCCAGTTTGATAAATTTATATTGATTATGTAAATTTGATGAGTAGTGAAGTTAATTTCTGATATCCTGTTTAAAAAATTTCAACTAACAATTTTCTTTCTACTCTTTCTATTTAACAATTGGGTTTAATATTTTGTCTATGATATGTAATTGAGTTGATGATTATAGTCGATCAATAAGTGAATTTTAGCCACTGCTATATCAAATTTGGCTTACTGGATGCTTTATACTACCAAATCAGGAAATCTCTTTGACATGAATCATGACTGTAATTGTTTGAATATGCAAGTATTCCTTAGTAATACAATGTGTTGTTATTCAACTCTGTTTGTATTTTTCTTTTACATGAATGTTTGACATCTGTGGAATTTAAAACGATAAACGCATGAAGATAAATAGATGGGTCATATTACTGTTGTATTTACTAATATTTCTCTTGCCATTTGATTCATTGTCTTGTATATCCATCTCACTCTGATTTATTTTCCTCAGTTTACGGTGCTACTTCAAATTTGGATAATCTATGCTATGCGTCACTTAAACATTTACGTATAGCGGTTTACATTGAACCCGTTACAACTATTCATCACACCAACCCGAATATGTTGATGTCTTCATACAATTGACGTTGTCAGTATTAATATTAATTGTTGATTAGTAACATCACTGAATCGTAATTTGGTCATATATTCTTTCTTCCATGTATGTATGGACCAGTATGTGTGACTTGAAACTGAAAACTTATTAGGTTAACTGGTCCTTTGTTGCGCATCCTCCACCTGAGGTTAGACTTCTGTATTTGTAGTTTAAATTAAATATGTTTGATATTATACTACCATGTACACTCCATGAAATTTTAAAAGTCGGTGTAATTGTATTCAAAATCAGATGAATTTGTCTATTTACATATTTTTTAGAATATGATTTACCTGATACCCTTTCTGCACTATTTGATATTGGTATTTTAAGTATATAGTATTTTTTAAGTATAATCAAATGATATTGGAAGCTACTGTAAATGGTGCTGTGTCTATCATGGATTTACATTGGCCATGATTTTTTATACGAGAAAATGTATCTACTCTATAACTCAGTTTGTGATAAGTTTGTATGAGTTGAAGCTTAGTGTTGCATCTAGGACATATCGAAGAAGTGTACCAGTTTTTCAAATTTGATTAGTAAATTATCGTAACTTTGTTGTGCAGATGCATGTTTTTGTCCTTAGTCTTGGCATGTTCAATATTTTGTTTAAAAAATTCTACATTGCTGGTTTTTTTTTTTGACCTCATATATAGATTTAGATGTGTCTTTGGTAGATGTAGCATATGATATTGTATAGTGGGTGTATGTACTCATTTTCTTTTAGTTTTGAATAATTGAGTTGCATCTCCGCATTATTCTTTTGGCAAATTCCTGGTTAAATAAAATATTACGTCCATATGAAAAGTTTATTACATGCTCTTAATATTATATGCAAGAACAATGTTTTAACTCTGAATATATGTAAGCCATGTATGATTATGTAACCAACTAAATTGTACACTGCAATTTATTCACTCTGCCTCCCACATTTTTAACACCGTGTAGTTGATGGCCTTCATATAAGTTAAATTCTTTTGGTAGCTAAGTTATCATATTTTTATTAAAAAGGTTTCATAGGAGAAATGTATTTACTTGCAATCTACACTTTTTTTATCAAAGTTTTTTGTATTAACCATTAGAGCCATGCAAAAAACTGTGTTCTTTTTACCTTGAACCCATTTATTTAACTAACAGCAATCATATAATAGTGGTTATGAATATAATAGTGCAATGATTGGATTTTAGTAATAGTAACCGTTCAAATTGATTGCTTTACCTAAATGCACAAAACTCTGTAGTATGAACAAAAACCAGTGTTAGTATGAGTATGTGGTTTTGGAGCTTCCATTGTATGAGATTTAACTTGGTCTTTACTCATGCCAAAGTTATACATTAGTAGAGACTTATATCGGTACGTTAAAAAAAAAAATTCTTCTTGGCGTGAAATTGTCACCTTGCTGACAGTGTCAACTTACAACCATAATTTGTTATACCATGTGCTGACTTCCCATCAAAAATTAAAATTGCTCTCTAATTTAAAGTTTACTTTCACATGAGCATTTACCTTCAGCTCTACCAAAGCGATAAAGATTTATCCGGATATTGATTCATGAGAGCTAATTGATGTTACAACCAGCTATGTTATTAGAAAAATATGCTCATATATTTTATTATCCGATGCAGTTTGCCTTTGTTTTTTATACTGCATAGATCCAAACAAAATGAAGGAAAAAAATTGTTTACATAGACCAGTCAGCTCCAAAAACCGGTGAAGTATTGGAAAGGGTTGAGTCTATAATCGCACAACAGTTGAACGATGTTAGGACAACAAATTTCGGGTACATTGTGCTTACAACTACGAATTCGAATGAGTATATGATTAGTTGGTCATCTTAAATACCCTTTTACCCATTCACCACACTTTTCCCTGCTACACATGTGCTGTACGTAATCACCAATATTTAAATAAAATTTACTACTCTAATCTAAAGTAAGTAAAAAAAAAATTCAAATTTGGCATCTTTGAATTTTAATTATTTTTAGTGAAGTTAACTAAAACTGTTACCGATTCTTTTATATGACGTAAAATATATGTCATATCCGCGACCATTACGAAACTAAAAAGCTCTTCTGCTTGGTCCTATCATTTTGTTTAAACTATGGTTGGAAAAAAAAGGAGATATTGGTAGTGGTAGAAAAATAACTTTTCTTTTTTTATCAAGATAAAGATGAGCTTTTTCTGCTATTTCTATTTGATATAATGGTGTCCCAACCCTTGATAAGAGTAGTTCAAAGCATATTTTTTTCCCACCATTAGAAATTATTACGTGTCTTTTGAATGCAAACCGATGAATTGTCTCATTTTAGCCATCCTTGAATGTTGTTTCCTAACTCTATTCTATGTCAAGATGTATAAATTTATCGCACAGAATTACATTATCAATGATTTTCTTTCCAAAACAGCTAAAATCTACTACCATATGTTATAGTGGTAAAATGTTTAGCATTACTTTTTTAAGACTAAATCTTTCTGTAAATTTTCTCACCTTTATTTGTGGGCTTCCAATTTCTGTAAATTGTTGACAAAATTTGGGGTTCATTCCATTTTTCCCTTATGTCATTCCATTTCTTTGATGTGTGGATTTCAAGTAAATTTTTTTGCATACTTCCTGCCTTTTATATTATGTATTTTGTCCATGTATGTGTGGTTGGTAGCCTAAGTGAGCATTTATTTAAAAATCATTAGATTTATACTGAATTTGTGTGGTGTTTAAAGATTATGTTTGTATATACCTTCATATTTCAAGCAATATACCTACTACTAAATAATAATTGCTTACCTTTTAGCCTATGTGATTGTCAAATGTTGGTTAAGTCGGGCTTAGCCATATTTTCTTCTATTTAAGATTTAATCAGGTGCTTGCAGGCAAATGAGCGATAATTACCAATAATGCCAAATCGTATGAAGCACAGATTATGTACAGTGAAATAGCGTAATTAACAATTACTACAATAATATTTGCATACATGTTCCCATATTCTAATACAATTTGTGCTTGATAGGTATGTTCAGTCATTGTGAAAAAAATATTCTTTGTACTTACTACCCATCCACAATGTGCTTATGGAAACCTCATACCGTATTTTGCACTATTGGTATCAAAGGCCACAAAGATAGGAGCACCGTTGCTATCAATTTCAGTGATTTTAAATTTCTTCCACCTCGTAAGATTACCACGATTCATTGGTTCATTACAAATTTTATGTTCATGAAAGAGATGGCAACAACAATAAAAATATATGATGTTCATGATCGAGGCAAGCAACATGGAATCACAAAGCTTTGGCATTGTTGGTAGTTTTAGGAATTGTGGTTTGCTTCCATGTAGAGGCCTTCTTCACTCTGTTGGTTAATACAAATGCTACCATAATCAATTTTCACATATAAATTGCTACTATATATAGCCTCCTTCACTTTTTGCTGATGCTTTCTATAGTTAAGAATGCTCCTTTTCTATAATACAAATATAGTGGGTATACTTTATTCATTGGATGCAATTTCATTTCCTGTCATGGCTATGTTTTGTGTGTTGTTTCTTCAAATAGTGCACTGTGTGAATCGCTTAAATATAGGTTAGCAAACCTACATTAATTAAATATTAACAATGTAGTTTACTCAATATAGGATATAACACTGCCCGTGTGCGTAGCACGGACCACTCACTAGTATGTATATAACTAAAGGACAGTGATACTTTTACTTTTACATGGCAGGGACAAAAATTTTAAGGCTTTGATATATATTTAGAAACGAACAAACTGACCTTACATTTCAAAGCCATTGTACAAGAATGAAACAGTCAAGGCAAGGATGTAATTGAACTGACATAGACATTTTATTTAAGGCATGAAAGAATGGACTCTTGCCTATTCTTTAATACAAAGGACAACGTAAGAAATGAACTGACGGAACCAAAATCAAGGTAGTTCATAAATTGAGTGATAAGCATTTGCATGTGTAACAATTCAAAGCAACTAAATGAAAAGGGCAGAGTATATTAAATGAAAAGACGGATGATTTCTCAATTTGGAAAATTTCAGGCACATATTCTAACATATGCAGGATCTAGATCTCACCATGTGTTTTAGAGGCGAAACGGAGATTATACTTGATAAAATCATATGTCGATTATCTAATACACAAATTGGGTTAGATTACTTCAATTGATTCGATTTAATGATTTGGTAATTTTTAGTCTCATCATCCCACAGCGTTTCAGAATACTATCTTTTGGGGATTTTGGCACGGGCGAAACCGCATGGAATTCAAAATCTTAAGCCATCTTTGATTTTCCTATAACATGATTTGGGTAAGATTAATGCAGTCGGCTGTTGATTTTGTTTTGGTGAATATCTGTTGTTTTGCATGCAAAGATTCACATCAACATTTTGAGGGCGCGCATGATTGTGGTAGGCATACAAACGATTACTCTACTTCCAATAGCCCTTATCTCCATATGATTTGCAACACTATCCTTGGGTTTCTGCGGATGAAGCTAGGGTTTGGCTAAGTTTTAGAAATTGGAGGAATTAACTATTGCTTGCTTTCTTTTTGCTACTACTATTATCAACATATATTTGACTGACCAGAAAAAGTTTGTGAGTAGGATAAGCTAAGGAATAAGGGTTTTGAACGACTAATGGGCTTAAGAAAGAATAGCCCAAATTCCACTTAGAAATTAAATTAACTTCTTTTAGTTTGAATTTTTTTACTAAGCTTTTCAGTTAAATCCTTAAATCCATAATTAAATTTATTAATCATTCAAGTTTCCAAATAATATTTTAGCTTGTAAATTTTGAATTATATCTAAATTTGAATAACTTCCCTTATTAAAATTTACAAATTTGAACCAATTATTCATATTTAGATTTAATTCATCTATTAAATATTTAATTTCACAATTATTATTTTTTACAATTATTAATCAAATGATTAATAATAGGGTTTTACAAACTCCCTCCCTTAAGAAAATTGCGTCCTCGCAATTTCTTAATGAAATAAATCTATGATACAATTTTTCTCTTAAACCTTTACTATAAAAATTAGTCCTTTATATCCTAGAATTTTCATTTAAAATATATATATATATATATATATATATATTGATATTCGAACCAAGCCCATTAAAATTTTAGTATAACAAATTCAAAATTTTGAAATAATTTCCTTAATCCTATTTCACTACATAAAATAATATCAAGCCACGATATTTTAGTGATTCATTTCGTCACTTGGCTGCAAAATTGATTATCTAGAATATCAACGTTGCCTCGTCATGTTTTCCATTTTTCGCAATTTACTCGATGGCTTAACCATTATTTTAAATCATTTTAAACTCAATTATTTTCTAAATTAATTATTTCTCATGTCAAAATGTCTCATTCGATGTTCGAGAACTTATATCGATAACATGACGTCCCACATATCAATTAGAATCCTTAAACAATCTCTAGACAAGTCAATACGGTAAATAATCACAAGTTTTCTTAGTTATATTTATTTTACTATCACTATCATCTATGCATCTAATTTATTAAATAAATACAACCAAGCAATCAATTTCTAACAACCAATCAACCCAAACTAAAGGAAATATACCTTTACTACAGCTAATCCGTGCCTCATGCTGCACTAAATGGAATAGTATGTCCTGGCTTCTTGTAATAATTACAGAATGCCTCAATAGATGCACGGTGAGGCTTATTACATTCTTAATCAAATAATCTTGCTCTCCACTAGCATGCGTCGTTTCTTGAACTAAAACCTAAACCGCTATCCTTATTCTTCTTGTCTTGATGTCCCTTCTTGTCTTTGTCCCATGGCTGCTTCCTTTTTTGAGTGGAATCTGACTGAACTTCAAAATTCTTATCATCACCATTATCCTTCTCTTCTTCCTCAAAACGAAGAGCGAAATCCACTAATGACTCAAAAGATACATCGAGTTGGAGTAATAAAGCTTTTCTCAGTGGTTTGCTTAATCCATGAAGAACTTCTGGTTCTTTTCCTAGAAATGCTGATAAATTCAAGACCATACTTAGGTGACCGCTTGAACATAGTCACATACTCTGCTACAGACATCTGACTGTAACAAAGATCTATAAATCTCCTTGTTATGGCCTCTTTCTCATCTTCGGGAAGAAATGTCAACTCAAATCTCTGCTTGAACTAAGCCCAAGTAAGTGGCACCTCTACTATCTCTGCCTCCACTTGATCATACCAATCTAATGCTCTTTCCTGTAAATGACTGGCAACGACCCTCACTCATTGTGCATCCAAAAGCTCCATACCTGTGAATATACTTTCACAAGTTTTCAGCCATGCTTGAACCTCACTAATCGGCTCAATACCCTTGAAAGGTTTGCCTCCAAGACGTCTAAAATCACTATAGAGTCGAGCGAAATTGGTACGAACTAGCTGGACACCAAGAGCTTGAGTCTGCGCAATCCTAACAATCTCAGCTATCTGCTCCGGAGTCATGAGTGTCCCTCCAATATTAGGACCACTAGTCGATCCTTTAGTAGCTCTAGCCAGCCATAGCTCAAAACTACACATCCAAATTCTAAATGAGAAAACTAATCCAAACATTACAAAATAAAAAATTTATACTTAAAGAAAATCTCAAAAGACGGCCCAAATGATTAATCCTGTAATCAATTTATATTCCTATCCCTACTTGTTAATTAAATTTACTAACTACAACACACCCAAGGGATAGGACTTCTAGGTCATCTAGGTCAAGATCTGAACTCTGAGTCAATTTGTATTCTACAATGTTATGAACACCGCTCTGATACCAAGCTGCAACAACCCCACCGCTATACCCAGTTTAGCAAAGAACATTACAAGTAATGTTGTCTACTAATCCAGAGAATATGACTGGTTAAGGACGGTCGAATGTGAATATATCTTTATACTAACACTGACTTTTTTTTTAATATATAAACTAAAATTTGACGTGTACAATATTAATACAAAGTAATAAACACAGCGATAAAAATATTTAAAATAGTATATAGTACAGAAACAAATATCAGAGTTATACAAATCGCGTCAGAAACTTTGCATCATATACATCATAAAGTGTGAGTTTATAAAATATCTGTACTAGACCCGCCAGATATACATACTCCAAAATATAGTATCAGGTACAACAGACTATCCAAAATAAAGCATTCGACTAGTCATCCTAATTTATACAAATGAGTAAACTCTAAAGTCAAAATGTATACTCCAACGCTAGCCCAAAATATCTAACAGTCCATAAGTCCCTATACCTGTAATGTCCCGGCTTGACCCGAATATTATAAAATAATAACTGGAGCAGACTATATCTAAATGAAAGGGGTGAAATACTGATAACATAAATGTACGACTTAACCACATCAAAATAAGTCATATCAAATAGGTATGTTCAAACAATATATATGCATGTTAACAAACTAAATGACTTAACCATAACAAAATAAGTCAAATCGAATAAACATGCCCAAGCAACATATTTATGCCAAATTCATCTTAAAAATAATAAGGCATAACAAACAAATTCACCATTTCATAAATTCATCTCAAGTCATAATAGACTACCATCCAAAATATGGTGACAACAATCAAAATTCTTCATAACCCAAAATGATATTAAAATATCCAACTATAAATCTCTGAAGAAACATTTCATTAATGAAATAAAATGGTAGTCCTCTTTAATCCAACATAGTACGACATAAAAGTCTATCCAGAACAATATAGACTTGCATATTTATATAAGAGCTACCCAGAACAATATAGAAATATCTATCCAGAACAATATAGATATTATCACCTATATAAACTCTATCCAGAACAATATAGATTAAGCTAATTTATCTATCCAGAACAATATAGATAATGTCGAGGCTGCCTACTGACCAAAGGGTTGTAGTCTATCCAAAACAATATAGACCACGACGCATGTAAATATCTATCCAGAACAATATAGATAATACATCATCGTAAACCTATCCAAAGCAATATTGGTGTGCCTACCCAGTTATAAAATATATCGACTCACGGGTTGATGAAAAAAGATTCATCTTCTCTCAGGGATCTAACGGCCTAAAAACAAATCCGAACACTCTGAGATAAGACAACTTTAAATGTTAATTACTGCCACTCAACCAATTACATGAATTTAAATAACTGTCTCATACCAACTAGTAAATTCAAGTATTTACTAAAAGCTAGTAAATTCCACTCAAACTCTATTCAATAAATTATAGAAATAAATGAAAGAATTATATGAACAGCCTCGTACCAATCCGACAGTTCAATCATTTATTTAAATTCTTTGTTTTATAGAAAATCATGAAATCCAATAAAATCTCAGATTCGTACTTAATAAAATAAAAAGGTTTTTTTTTAAAAAAAATAATTAAAAAGAAAGAGATAAGAAAAGAAATTTTCTTTTAAATATAATTTAAAACTATTTAATTACCTATTGTATATGGTGTTTGTAATAAAATTTATCTGTTAAAATAGTTGGAACTTCAAGCTAAGTTAGGCTATAGTCGATTAAGTTTATATGATGGGTCAAGGTACATTCAAATTTCGACATTTACATGTATATCAAAGTCAGACTACTTATTTTAAAGCAATATATACTACTGGAGACACGTATATCTACATTTGTAAAGTCATGCTAAGCTACCCTTACATGAACAGGAAGTAAACTTTTATATATATTTATAAAGTAATGTAAAATCAAAACAACAATGCTTTGTTTATTAAAAATCAATATGGATTCAATGTACAGGCTGCTAAAAGCATGTACAAGCCATAGCATGGATGCAAATCTGACAAGAGGATAAAGCGCAAACCACATATTAGCATAGACAGGAATGAATTTATTCAATGCAATAAAACTTGCATGGGTATGTGAACTTCACAGCAACAAAACAAATTGAACAATAATATATATAAAAAACTAACGGACAAGGATACTTTTACCTTTACATGGCAGGGACAAAATTTTAAGGCTTTGACATATATTTAGAAATGAACAAACTGACCTTACATTTCAAAGCCATTGTACAAGAATGAAATAGTCTAGGCAAGGATGTAATTGAGCTGACATGGACATTTAAGGCAAGAAAGAATGGACTCTTGCCTATTCTTTAATACAAAGGACAATGTAAAAAATGAACTGACATGAACCAAAATCAAGGTAGTTCACAAAATTGAGTGATAAGCATTTGCTGTAACAATTCAAAGCAACTAAATAAAAAGGATAGAGTGTATTAAATGAAAACAAGGATGCTTTCTCAATTTGAGAAATTTCATGCACATATTCTAACATATTCAGGGATGAAAAACAACAAACAAGAATATAATGGTAAGTGTTTTTCTTCAAAGCAAAAGGACGGTTTAAAAATGAACTGACAGGCTATATTTGCAATTATTGAGACATGTACATGTACGTACGTACGTCATACATACATATATAGTTAGCCATATTATAAAATATATATACAAAGCAATATCAAGTTAAAGGCTGCACAGAAATGTACAGGCATGGGGGGAAATCATACCAACAAAATGATTTGGAAAACAATTCAAAACAATGCACTCAAGTGCATTGTCAGGGTGCTTTCTCCAATTAAGAAATGTTGTCCCTAATTTCAAAGCAACATGACATATAAATTCAAAGCAAGAACACTCTATCAAACAAATAATGTGTACCTATAATTCCACTTGACATTAAAAAATAAAATGAAAGCAATGTTGTAGTGTGTGGCTTTTTTTTGTAACAAAGAAAAGAAAAATGAATTGACAGGGACAAAGCCAGAAAAATGAATTGCAAACCCCAATTAGCATAGGTAAGGACGAAAGGAAGTTGACAGGGATAAAGTAAGAAGGTACTTTGCAGCCACAACAATTTGGCATAAAACGGTTCAAAAGTGAACTGATAGTGCCTAATTTTATATGTTAAGATTTCACTAACCAATTCAGCTATTAGCAAATTGATTTAAAACAATAAACATATCAGAAAAATTTAGATATAGTAATATGAGATTTTTATCTCGCCTTTGATCCAAACAGAAGAAGAATAGGCTGAAAGGGATTAAACTGAACACAGAACTTCTCCTCTATCACCTTAAAACTTTTACTGTGATTACTCAACTTCCAATAGCCCTTATCTCCATATGATTTGCAATATTTTCCTTGAGTTTCTATGGATGAAACTAGGGTTTGGCTAGGTTTTAGAAAAAGGAGTAATTAAGTTTTGACTGCTTTCTTTTTGGTACTGCTCTTATCAATTTAACTGGGTGACCAGAAAAAGTTTGTGAGTAGGATAAGCTAAGGAATAAGGGTTTTGAAAGGCTAATGGGCTTAAGAAAGAACAGCCCAAATTCCACTTAGAAATTAAATTAACTTCTTTTAGTTTGAAAATTTTTAACTAAGCTTTTCGATTAAATCCTTAAATCCATAATTAAGCTTTTTAATCATTCAAGTTTCCAACAACATTTTAGCTTGTAAATTTTGAATTATATTTGACTTTGAATAACCTTCCTTATTAAAATTTACAAATTCGAACTAATTATTCAAATTTAGATTTAATTTATCTATTAGATCTTTAATTTCACAATTAATTTTTTTGTACAATTATTTATCAAATGATTGATAACAGGGTTGTTACAAAATTATCCATAGCTGGGAATATTATAAAAATTTAAAATCATCTCCAAAATAATGTTTTTCATAATATATCCAAACATCATAGCATTCGAAATCAATTTACACGATTTTAACCTTAAAATTGAATTATGAAATTAAACAAAAATCCTTGTTTAAATCAAAACATGGCATATAATCACAACATATCATCATTCGTCCGTCCAAACAGATTTAAAAACTTAAAACCGAGATTAAAATGTTCAACAAAACATGTATGAGATTGTTTAGATTATTATTCACCTTGTTCCGGTAAGGAACTTGTGATTTGTTCTTGCTTTAATCTTCCTAGCTTGAACCTTAGCTTCTAATTGATTTTAAGCTCTTCTTTCCCTAGGATAATAGTCGGCCTTGATCTCCTTAGTTTATGTTTTTTTATAAGAATGAAATGGGAATGGAATGGTTGTGGGGGTGTTATGGGTTTTGGGGTTCGGACATTCCCTATATTACCCTTGCTTTATTTTTCTTAAGTATTTAACTTATGAACCATTCCCATAAGTTCATTTAGTTAAGGCATGATCCTAATTGGTTTTCAAATCTCAATTCCCTTATGTAACACCCCTGGTTTTAATAACATTATTCAGAAGATTTAATTAGATAAATTAAAGAGAATAATGTAAAGATTAGAGAGATAAGGAGATTGAGATCTGAAAATTTCAAATAGAGGCCGAGCTTAACCAAATAAAAATCAAAAGAATAGGTTTATGTGAATGGTTTTCTAAGTTAACTAATAAGAGAACAAGGAAAATGGCATTATGGGGAATAACCATATCCCTTAACCCCTGAATCCTTGTTCCCATTTTCATTTCACAAGTTCGAAATCCTAAAACATAAACTAAGAAGCAAGCTGGTCATTACCTATAGGAAAAGAAGAGGAAATTCAATTAAAAGCTAAGGAATCAAGCAAGGAGGATTAAGCAATATCAAATCTCAAGTTCCTTACCTAAATCAAGGTGAATAATAATCAAAACTATCTCATTTTTGTTTTTAATGAGCAATTGATTTCGAGTTTAAAGTTTAAATTCTATATGATGATTTTAATGATGCTATGCTTGGATTACATGATATGTTTGATTCAAACAAGTATGTTTGATAACTGTTTATTTCGATTTTAAGGCTAAAATCGTTTATATAGGGTTTCGAATGCCATGAGGATTAGATATATTATGTAAAATATTATTTTGGAGATGGCTTTAAATTTTTGTAATTATCAAAGCGATGGATAATTTATTATGAATTTTCAAAGGAAGATATGAATAATTGGGTTTCAAAATTTATTTTGGCTATTAGATAAAGTATTTGGATCCGAAATTAATATATGTTAGATAACATATTAAAGTGAATTTTGATGATTTTTGGGGATTTTTCTAAGTAATTTACTATGTAAATTTACTTTTTTAAGATGGGAGACTTAAAGGTCTTAATTATTTTGTTAAAGGGAAGGACTACTTTGTTAATTATCTTTCATTATGTCTGAATAAATATGGCAGTTTTTATAGAAGATTTTGATAAATTTTGTGGCAACCAATCATATTTTTACAAGTAGACAAGTTAGTTGAAAAGCATTTACCAAAAAAGGCAACAAAACAATTTTTGCATAGATTTATGGTTTCGTCACTTCCAGTAGTTACCTTTTGACCCTATACTTCTGCCCCAATCAAGTTGAAACCAACACACAAGGTATCAAGGCTTTGGTACATAGTGGATTGGAAAGGCGGAAGGTATGGATTCAAAACCAAGCTTTCGAAGAGGTCGAGGCCTTTGTTTTACTATCCAAAGAAATGTCACTTGCCTCGTTTTCAAAAGAATGGTTTCGAAATGGTTAAAATTGCTTTAATATAGATTTCGAAGGGGTTGCCGCCTTCTTGTTTTATAAAGGCGGCTTTCGAATGAGTTGCCTTGTTTTTAAACCAATGCTTTCGAAAGGGCTCCAGAAGTCACTTATACTAAAGGTTTCGAAAGCATTGGCTTCAAAATGTGTTTTGAAGTTATCCTTCTTATGATTATACTTAAAGACTAATGCTTTCGAAAGGATAGTTCTGAACCATCTGTTTTTCCCCAAACTCTTTTATTTGAAGATTAATGGTTTCGAAAGGGTTTCGCTTATATTGACTTAGACCCAAAAGATATCTTTAAGATTAAACCCAATACCTTCGAGAGGTGTACTTTTAAATTGTTTCGAAGCTGTGCTTCTAAGAGTTAATAAGTGATGCTTTAATACTTTCAAAAGGTATGTTTTCTTGGTTTCGAAAGAGATGTTTTAAAGTGTTTCGAAAGGCATATGCTTAGTTTTTTAAATAGTAGATTTGAATGCTTTCGAAAGAGGTTTTCCAATGGTATTGAAAGAAAAGGTTCTAAGTTTCGTAAGCCTTAGTTTTCAAAACGAAGAACCCATTCTCAATTTTTAAAGATAAAACCCATAGCATTATAAATGAGGTTTTAAATGGCTTTTAAACTTGGAGTTTTTGAAGAAGCTTGCCTTGGTAAAACAAAGGGTTAAAGGGATTAACAAAATTTTCGGGAGGAATAATTTCAAGGATATTAAACCATATATATTGATATTGTTTTTGTACATGCTTCTTCTATAAATATATTCACTAAGTAATGGACTCATAACTGTTTTTAGGAAGTAATGGCAGAATAACCAGCTAGGTTGATCCAATAGTGAGTATAAATTAAGTAACTCCTGAATGAATAGAGTTGCATCCAGGAGGTCAGGAAAATCAAAATATAGGATGCCCAAAGACTAATTAAGAAGTTGTCAGATTAGACATGTTTGTAGTGAATCCATGAAAACTATATCCGGATTAAGTTATTGACAGAGGTCAATAGGTTCATAGTCAACCCATTAAAACTATGATATAAAAGAAGTTATTGGAGATACCAATAGGTTCAGGGAGTACCCACGAAATAAATGTATCAATTTATTAGCAGAGGCCAATAAGTTCTTGGTGATCCCATGAAAACTATGAGACCAGACAGATAGTCCATAAGTTTGAAATAGGTTCTTAATGAACCCATAAAAACTATGGGACCGAGCATATAGTCCATAAATTTGAAATTGGTTCTTAGTGATCCCATGAAAACCATGAAATAGGTCGGTTAGTCCATATACTATAAATAGGTTATTAGTTAGCCCATGAAGACTAAATGGTTAATAGTGGCCTAGAAACTATAGTTGTGGAAGATAGTCAAATAAATGGGGATGGGAAATACTGAATGTTTTATTTGTTATCGTTATAGTATTTTAAATTGCTATGTTATTAATCATTGTGGATGTAGGAGCACAGTATATAGGTATTAAGTTTTTGATAAGATATTAGTGAAGGGAAAACCCATTCCGCTAAGCCGTGTGGTCTCACTGGATATCAAAATGGTCCGAGGTGGCAGGTTATTATCCATACCAGGCTTTATGTCTGACTTGAAGTTTATGTTTTCCTCTTAAACTCTCGGATGCTCAAAAATTAAATTGAGTAGGCAGAGGGTAACGGTTTTTCAGTTTCTCCTTAAATGAATAAGCTTCCGGAGATGAGCAGGAGGCTAGCTAGCTAATAGGAGTCTTTTCTTTTTGATTCCCATGTGTTTGATGTAAAGGAAAAATTGTTTAATTGCCTCTATACATATACACACACACATGCGCACTTTGATCATCCAAGAGGGCATCTTCATATGTCGCTCTTGGAGTATATTGTAATAATTATATTTTCTCTGCATGTGGTTCTCGGATTTAAGATTATGTAATGAATTTGAAATATGATTAAAATGGAATGAGAAATTTAATTAAATAGTTTAAAAAAATTTCATATCCATGTGTTTCTATTATATCAAAACATCTACTATTACCGCATTTGGTCGTCGAGGAATAATAATTATGGATGACTGCAACATCTGTAGCCGTTAGTTCTAGGCCTTCAAGTGGAGGATGTTACACCTTATCACTATAGTCTCTACATTGTTCTATTTAATTTGTCTAATTAAATTTTCTGAATAATATTATTTAAAATTAAGGTTGTTACAGGCTCCTCTCTTAAAGAATTTCTTTTTTGAAATCCAGCAAGGACTAAATACTAATCATAACAATCATCTGTAACATCTCCTAACTACCATACTAGCGTACCTGACTAGCACACAGTCTATATAAAGCAAATATAGAACATACGTTTTTAGTAGATCAGTATAAGTATCTATAATCCTATCTTCTGTCTCTCGAGTACAATCCTTCTCATTGTCGCTTCATTGAACTTTCACCAACTTGACTGTCTTGTTTCTTAACTTCTTCTCATCTCTCACTACAACCCGAACTGGTTGCCGAACAAAAGTCAAATCTGGTTCTACTATTAAGTCTTCCAATGCAGTTGGAGGACTAGTAATCTCTGGAACATGTACATACTTACGAAGATGAGACACATGAAACACATTATGGACACCTGCCAAACTTCTCGGCAACTCTACTCTGTATGCGAGCTTTCCGATCCTCTCTATAACTGGGAACGGTCCAACATATCTTAGTGCCAGTTTCCCTGACTTTTCGAATCGTACCACACCCTTCATCGATGATACTTTATGAAAATCCTAACTCCAACCGGGAACTCTAGATCTTTACACCTCTTATCCGTGTAACTCTTTTATCTAGACTGAGCTTCCTTCATCCTACCCGGATTAACTCAATTTTCTCAGTTGCCTCTCTTACGAGATCTGGACCCAAGTCTAATCTGTCTCCAGTTTCCAACCAACACGTTGGTGACTTGCATGGCCTCCAATATAAAGCTTCAGAAGGCACCATTCCTATACTAGTCTGGTAACTATTATTACAGGAAAACTCAACTAAGTGTAGGTGATCTTTCCAAGATCCACCAAAACCTAGCACACAAGCTCTGAACAAATCCTCGAGTACCTTGTTGACTCTTTCTGTCTGCCTATCTTTCTGAGGGTGATATGCAGTATTCATCTTGAGCTTGTTACCTAACACATCCTGTAAACTCTTCTAGAATTCGTTGATAAACAAAGCATCTCTATCACTTATTATACTACTATGAATTCCATGCGGTCTAGCTATATTCTTCATAAACAATTTAGCTAAACAAGTGCTGTCCTAGTTGACTTAACTGGAATGAAATGGGCACTTTTAGTCGACTTTTCGACTATGACCCATATACTTTTATTTCCTCAATTCAACCTTAGCAACCCATCTATAAAATCCATGGATATCGAATCCCATTTCCAAACTGGTGTCTTCAAAGGTTGAAACAACCTACTCGGCTTCTGATGTTCGGCCTTCACTTGTTGATAGTTCATACACTACTTTACCCATAAGCCAACATTCTTCATAACTTCTTATCATAAACTCCTCTTCATGTCTTGATACATCTTGGTCCCCCCAGGATGAATCATAAATTTGGATCAATGACATTCCCTAAGAACTTCTTTCCTTAAGTCCTTAACATTTGGAACACACAACCATCTCTTCCAGTCAAGACTGAAATCTTTTAGATCATCAGTCTCTGATCCAATCTCAAGCCTTTTAACCTTCTCTCTAATAATGGATCCTCTTTCTTCTTAGAAGCAATCATGTTAATCGGAACTGGTTGAACTTCCAAGTAGGACAACTTGGTAATGCCCTGAATAGAACTTGCAGTCACCTTAATCGCACACTACAAGCAGTTAAAGCTTTAAGGTCCTTCCACTCTGCTAACATAGATAACACCACATTATGATGTTTTCTGCTAAGAGCATCTGCCACTTTATTTCCTTTTCCATGTGTGTACTTTATACCAAAATCATAAGCTGCTAAAAACTCGAGCCACCTCTGTTGTCTCATATTCAACTCCTTCTAAGAGCATAAGTACTTTAAGGACTTATGATCTCTGTATAACTCAAATCTCTCCCCTAAGATGTAATGTCTCCATATTTTCAATGTGAAGATTACTGGCTCGAACTCTAAATCATGAGTATGATATCTCACTTCATGCGGTCTAAGCTGTCGTGAAGCGTAGGCAATAATCTTGCCTTTTTGCATCAACACAGCTCCTAACCCGGTTCCACATGCATCCATATAGACCACTAACCCTTGATTCCCATTTGGGACTACTAATATAGGTGCATTGGACAACAAATGCTTTAACTTAAGGAATGCTTCCTCACATTTGTCACACCAAATAAACTTTACATCTTTCCTGACTAGCTTAGTCAAAGGTGTAGCTGTCTGTGAGAAATCCTTATTGAATCATCGGTAATAGCTAGAAAGTCCAAAAATACTTCTGATCTCAGTCACCATCTCTGGTCTCTTCTAGTTATTAACAGCTTTGATCTTATCTAGATCAACTGACAAACACATCTCTAAGACCACATGACCTAGAAACTTAATCTCTTTCTTTTAGAAATTACACATCGAAAATTTTGCTTTAAGTTGATGCTACCTCAGCATCTCAAACACTACTCTAAGATGAACTTCATGCTCTCTTTCATCCTTAGAAAATATTAAAATGTCCATCTATGAATACCAATACGAACCTATCCAGGTACTCTCGGAAAATCCAGTTCATCAAATCCACGAAGAAAGCTGGCGCGTCCGTTAACTCAAATGGCATTACTAACCATTCGTACAAATCCAATTGGAAAAATACTTCGGCTCCACTCAACCGATCAAATAAACCATCGATTTTTGGCAAAGGATGCCTGTTCTTGATCGACTTCTCATTCAACTTACGATAGTTGATATAGAATCTTAAAGACCCATCCGGTTTCTTCACGAATGATGCGGCCGCCCTCCAAGACGAACTACTTGGCCTAATGTAATTCTTCCCTTCTAAATCCACTAGATGCGCCTTTAATTCCTTCATCTCAATCAGTCTCATCCTGCTACGTGGTCTACTTACAGCTTCTGCTCCTGGCGCCAGACCTATCCAAAACTCAATAGCTCGCTTCGGTGGTAGAACTGTGACCGGCTCAAAAACGTTCGCAAACTCTTTTGCTATCAAAACCTGATTCAACTCTTTTTCTACTTCCATAGTACTCAACAAAGCACAAGCACTCCGATCCGAATTCTTTCCCAAGTATACAATTTGGCTATGACTATTAGGGTGGCTTAGCGATATTCCCTATCTTGAAAAAATATCCTAGCATCCTAATTATCCAACCAATCCTACCCAAAATGACCTCAAAACCTACAAAATCAAAAACATACAAAATGCATGCAAACTTATGACCTAGTATTTCAAGTTCTACTGGTCACATCTCATCCGCAGGGTCGCATACCCTCCTATCGGATTCGCAAACCTAAAGGAAGTAGCAAGATATGAGAAAACTAAACATAACCTATCAACCAAATACCGAGACATAAATGAGTGTGATGCACCGGTATCAAATAGTACCCTAATTGGTTTCAATGAATCAAAAGCATACCTTCCATCGTAGTCTTTCCTTTCTCATCAGCAGTTGGTCTACAAGAATATGGTTTCAAACAAAGGCTTCCCCCTGTTCGCTCTGACTGGCTTTGGACATTGAATCTTGTAGTGTTCAATCTTGTCACAGTTGATGCACTTCACCCCGTCTTATCTACAACCTTTTTCCCTTTTCTAGTTCGATAGTCATGAGCATAATGTCCCTTTTTATCACACTAAAAGAAAACTAGATTAGCCTTCTCCTTCTTGGCAGCTCCTCCCTTTTGGTTTCATTTCTTCTTAAAGATTTTCCTCTTCTTGCCCTAAAAACCCTAGGTTTCAACCTGTTTCTCCTTCCCATAAGTAGAAAGCATCTCTTCATTCCGAATTGCCTTCTCCACTATAACTGTACTTGGATCACAAAGATGTGGCATTGTCGTTATAGCAAACTCGGGTCTTAACCCTCGAATAAATTTCTCATTTCTTTTAATGACGGTGACAATGGTAGCATATCCGTATATGGACAACCCATCAAACTTTGTAGCATACTCAATCACCGACATCTCACCCTGCCCTAAGTCCATCAACTTTCTTAGCAATACTGACTTAGCAACTTCAGATAAAAAATTCTCTTCGAATCTCCTTCGAAATTCTGCCCAAAACTCTTCCTCGGGAACTCCTACAGTAACACTATTCCACCAATAAAGTACTGCTCCCTGCAACTATCTAGAAGCAATTATCCTCTTCTGCTCATTATCTAATCCTAAGTCAGCGAAGATCCCTTCACAATGCAATAACCAGTTTTTCACTTGACAACATCCTCTATTCCTAAAAACGATCTCCCACCAAGGCTGGTTTAATCCCCGCTCAACTAGGCATAGTTATTGCCAACTGGGGCCATGGGATTAGCACCTCCAACATTTGCAGCATTTCCCCCGGCTATTCTTGTAGCCGCTCCAGCTTGCATCAGATTGACAAAGAACTGATACATCATCCTCATATCTACTGACGGGGTTCCAGCACTCTACGTTGACATTTGCATTCAAATTAGTATTTTCCCGTCGACCCAGTTTCCTTCTAATATTGGGCCGAGCATTTCCATTAGTTGTGGTGCTTCCACCACCTAGATTTCCTCTTTCGTTTCCTATCTCCAAATCTTTCTTTCTCATAAATATGCATATGTGCCTTAGTAAGATACAGAAGAACAGTCTAAGAGAGAGGGGTATACGTACTTATAGATATGTATATATCAAATGTAAGTACATTGCTATAGCGTTAACCCAAATCCCGATCTTATTTTCTGATTCATTGGGATATGTTTTGAAAATCTACTTTTAGGTTCAAATTTCTTCTAAATTTACATAAACCAATGCTCTGGTACCAACTTGTAACACCTTCCATTTGGAGGCCCAAAACTAATTGCTACGGATACTGTAGTCATCCACAGTTATTAATTCTTGGTGACCAAAATGCGGTAATGTGAGATACATTGATATAATAGAAACACATGGATATGAAAAAAATCATAAAGCAAATTTATCATTCCACTTTGATCACATTTCAAATTAATTACATAATCCCAATTCGTAAACCACGTTTGAAGAAATACAATTATTACAAAATACGACAAGAGTGACATATGAAGATGCCATCTTATTTGATTAGAGTCTAAATATAGGCAATTAAACAACTTTGTTATTATATCCAAAACATAGTGGAACCAAACAGAAAGACTAATGCTAGCTTGCCTCCTACATATCTCTGGAAGCTTATTCTTTTAAAGGAGAACCTAAAAACCATAACCCTCAAACTACACAAATCAATTGAGCACTCAGAGTTTTAGGAGAAAACATAGACTTTGAGTCAGACAAAAAGTCCAGTATGAATAATAACCTACCACATCGAACCATATAGATATCTAGTAAGACCATGCCGCTTAGCGGAACGGGTCTTCCCCTCACTAGTATCATAACCCAGTTTATAATAACCATATACTATGAACCCACATCCATAATGGTTAAAACATAAAATAATAAAAGGTATTATGATGATATGCAAATATGCAATACGTTTCGAATTTCTCATCCCCATTTATCTGACTATCTGTCTCAAGTTATAGTTTCTAGGGTCATTATTAACCTATTAGTTTTCATGGACTGACTAATAACCTATTGATTCTTTGTGGAATTCCTATCCCTTTTCATAGTTTTCATGGGGTCGCTATGAACCTATTGGTTTCTACCAATGCTATCATTCAATTATAGTTTTCTTGGGATATCTATGAACCTATTGGTATCTAGCAATAACTTTCTCCAATCATAATTTTCATAGGCTTACTATGAACCTCTTGGGTTCTCTAATAACTTCCCTCATGTCATAGTTTCATGGGATCACTATGAACCTATCAATCTCTTTCAATAACTTAATCTGGATATTGTTTTCATAGGATCACTAAGAACCTATTGGCCCATGCCAATAACTATTTCCATATATAGTTTTCATGGGCTTACTAAGAACTTGCTATGATCAGCCTTTGGTCATCCTATATTTTGGTCTCCCCGACCTCCTGGATCTAATTCTACTCATATAGGAGTTAACTCAATGTATACTCACTAATGGGTCAACCAAACTAGATATTCTGCCCTTCACACCCCAAAATGCAGTTATGGGTTAATTATTAAGTGAACATGTTTACAGAAGAAGCATACATGATAACTGATCATAACATAATAATATAAACATCTATGGTTTAATTTCCTTGTAATCATTTATCAAATGAAACTTGATTAATACTCTTAACCCACAATCTTTAGCAAGGAAAGCTTCTTCAAAAACGTTAAAGTTAAATGCCATTTCATAACTCTTCAATATTTTCCATAGATTTATCTTTAAAAATGAGATTGGATTTCTTGTTTGAAAACTAAGGCTTTCGAATGTATTCTTTGTATCATTTACTCAAAATCTTAGGCCTTCACATTCGATATCATTAAAACGTACCTTTGGAAAGTATTCAAACCTTCCTTTCAAAACTCTCAAGAATATACCTTTTGAAATACTCAATACATTCCTTTCAAAGGCATTGAAACCTTCCTTTAGAAACAGTTAAAGATATACCTTTCAAAACACTTAAAGCTTATCTTTTGAAGGAACTTAGTTCAAGTAAAATTAATGAAAGCATAGCTTCGAAACCATTTAAAAGTATCAATTTTGAAATCATTGGGTTAACATTAAATAAAACCTTTGGGTCAGAGAAAACGAAAGCGAAAGTAAACCTTACGAAAGTATTGATTTTAAGTAAAAGAATTTGGGGAAGAGGATATATAGTTTAAAACCATCCTTTTAAAAACCATTGCCTTCAAATCTCTTATTAAAAGCGGCTCAAACTACCCTTTCGAAAGCATTGATTTAAAGTTAAAAAGAAAGCGGCCTTTAACTAATTCGAAAGGCATGAATGCAGCAGCTTGTTTTCGAATAGGTTCAAAAGCAGCTACCTCTTTCGAAAGCTCCTTTTTAAAATAAATAAGCGGAAACTCATTCGAAAGCTTCTTTTAAAATAAAGTGAGCGCGCTTTGAAAAAAGGTAAGCTGATTGATTCAAAAGCTTTACCCCCTCGAAAGCATCTTTTAAAAGCAAAGGCAAGTAATGTACTCGAAAGCTTATAA
The DNA here is from genome assembly GCA_030765085.1 of Allium cepa. Taxonomy (NCBI): domain Eukaryota; kingdom Viridiplantae; phylum Streptophyta; class Magnoliopsida; order Asparagales; family Amaryllidaceae; genus Allium; species Allium cepa. The sequence continues at coordinate 418,863,999 of CM060939.1, forward strand.
AAGTGACTTCTACTCCTACGAAAGCTTGCCTTCGACATAGTCCCTTCCACCGTTCTCCAACCCACTTCATATTAATAGCTTGATACCATATGTGTTGGTTTCGAATGGGTTTATTAGCAGAAGAATGGTGACCAAAGCTACTATATGGAAGTTGCGAAGTGGTAAATCAAAACAAAACTGATTTTATGCCTTTAAATGAAATTCCTTAACTTACCCAATTTGTAAAAATATGATTGGTTGCCAAATTCTTTGTCAAAACGCATTTCTAAAAAGGCTACCAAATTCGATAATTTATAATTGAAATTATTTTAACAAATAAGCCATTCCCTACGATAAAACCTTTAAATGTTTAAGTCCTTCAAATTAAATAATTTAATAATCATATTAAAACAATTAGGAAAAACCCCAAAAATCATCATAATTCACCTTTCATATGTTTTCTAACATACATAAATTTCAAACCTGAAATCATTACATAATTGTCTTAAATAAATTAAACCCAAAACCGTCTATTTCTTCCATTCAAAAATTCATAAAAAATTATCCATAGCTTGGAATATTATGAAAATTTAAATCCATATCCAAAATAATGTTTTTCATACCATATTCAAACATCATGGCATTTGAAATCAATTTACACGATTTTAACCTTAAAAACGAATTATGCCATTGCATAAAAATCCTTGTTTAATTCAAAACATGGCATATAATCACAACATATCATCATTCATCCATCCAAACTATTTTAAAAACTTAAACCCAAAATTAAATTGTTCAATAAAATATATATATGAGATGGTTTAGATTATTATTCACCTTGTTTGGATAAGGAATTTGAGATTTGTTCTTTCTTTAATCTTTCTAGCTTAAATCTTAGCTTCTAATTGATTTTAAGCTCTTCTTCACCTAGGATAACGGTCGGCCTTGATCTCCTTAGTTTATGTTTTTTGTTTTTGTAAGAATGAAATGTGAATGGTTGTAAGGGTTTTGGGGTTCGGCTATTCCCCATATTACCCTTGCCTTATTTTTATTAAGTATTTAACTTATGAACGATTCTTATAAATTCATTTAATTTAGGCATGGCCCTAATTGGTTTTCAAATTTCAATTCCTTTATCACTCTAGTCTCTACATTATTCTATTTAATTTATCTAATTAAATTTTCTAAATACTATTATTCAAAATTAGGGGTGTTATAAGTGCGGTCTTGTATGTAAATTGCACTGACTCTAGGAAGTTTGTGTTTTCATTTCTCTTTATGGAAGCGTAGTTCTACCTTGTTATTTTATCTATTTTGTTATAGTGTTATAGTTATTTTAAATTCTTTGGTTATATTCAGTATGTTTCATTATACAACTTACTTACTGTTATGGGAGACTACTACGTTATAGGCTTGGCTAAACTTTTAATAATATTTACTTCCTTTTATCGGACTTCACAAATAGTGTTTTCAAGGGATATATCTAGTCCATTACATGCTTTTTGGGACATTTCGCTATATGTCGCAGTTCTTTTGTTAATTGAACTGCGCTCTATATGCTACAATCGAGAATGGGTGTAACACTTTCCCCTCAAGTCTGTGCTAATGCTCGTTAGTGCGGACATGTAATTTACTTTACTCACTTTTCATACCATCTAACCAATTAATTGCCTAGCATTAAATGCTCCTTGCATGTGTCATTTTATGGGTTGTTATGCTTTTTGTACATGATCAAACACGTCACTTCAGTTTTCAAGCGATTTGCTTAGGTTTCCATAAAGATCCTTTCTCATCATTATCATCTAAAGGTTCTCGTTAATAGTGGCTTTTGAATTTAAGGGTTGAGATCCTTTAAATTAACTTATACATATTTCTCCTTTCCTTTTCCATCTCACTTTTACTTGCTCGACAAGTAGAACGAATATATGATTCACAAATTTTATTTCAGCCCTCTCTTTTCAAGATTTGATCATTTTTAATTTGTAAGTTATTTATTTAACTCTTTTTTCTTCTTACTTTTCCACATTTTATGTGGTTAATCAATTTGATTAGCGAAATTATCAGTACATACTGGTGTCGTTTTTGGGGTTTTATTTCTTTATTGCTAAATCTTTAAATTAGTTGTGCAATCGTGTATATTTTCAAATTGTCGAGTGAAATTCAGATCATCATCATTTTATTAGTTGGCTTTGTACTCTCACTAGAAGCATCCTTTAAACTGAATTCATCACTGTTTCTTTTCTTATGTTTAAAGTGATGTAGATTTTGTCAATTTGATTTTAGTTTGTTCCTTTTCTTTTATCTATCAATCGCTTCAAATGATATCCCTATCCCATCAGGTCAAAATTCGTCCCTTTTAGAGTTAGCCTCGACTGTTCTTGAGGAAAGTCATGTTAAGGGCATCTTGGCTACGTATGTGTTATCTAGCCATGTGACCAGGCCATAGTATGGCACCTCAGGTCAGTTGAACCGAGAAATTATCCAATAGGAATCCATAGCGATAATTGCAAAGTTCAAATGCCAAGAATGTCCAAACAAAGGTCTACAACCCTCCAACCTATAAGCACCAAGTTCAAAGCCAAAGATCCAACAAAAAACTAGGATCGATTCTGATCCCTGACAACGGATCGGTACCGGTCCTTTGAAGCTTCACAAAATGGTCATCTACCTTATGCACTACCATACTAGGTTGTGTAAAATAAAGTTCATGCTATGTGAGATGGGTTGCAAGTTCGGATCAACTACCATGATCAATAAGCAACTTGAAAACTCATGTCCAACCTCTAAACCAAGACCTCCAATCGAATCTGAGCCCATGGCAATGCGAACAAAGCTATGAAGATAAAGATACGAGCTAACCAAGCAATCAGGAGAATAAAGTCATGGCCCACAAAACAAACTCATAGATCGGTATCGTTCCCTGGTTATTGATGATGTGGTCACGATTTCTTCAACTAGCCTCTCTTAGATGTGGGAAACATGGGCTGGTACATGGGCGAGAGCTTTTTGATTACCTACGGCTATAAGTAGAGGGATATGGGCATAGTTTTAGGGATCTCTTTTAGCTGTTAATAAGTTATTGTGTTTTTCTTATAATTCCATAAATCATCACCAATCCCTAAGAACAATTCTATAAAAATTTATCAAAGACTTTAACAAAGTTTTAGAGGACATAGGCCTTTGATTAATCGAACCACTATAGTTGTTGTGTGTTACTATTTTCCTTATTTTCATGTTATTTTCTTCATTTGTTCTCTACTGTTAATCTTCGGGTGTTTGTGTCAATTTTTGATGTAAATATTTGGTGTTTTCAATGAGGGTGTATCGATCTCAGACTATCAAGATCTATTTGTTACCCTTAGGCTGTATAAATCCATGAGTTATATTCATCAGTTTTGTTGTTGTAATCCATGACCATTCAGATTTTCGCAGAATCTATAAGAAATGCGGATTACGGATCTTAAGGCTAGAATTAACACTAGAGGGGGGTGAATAGTGTTTTAAGGAATTACTAAATCTTTTTGAGTTTATGTTAATTTTAACACAAATGTATGCAATATTCAAACACAGATATGATCATAGAATCAAAAATAGATGCAAAAATAAAGTAAAAGCAATAAAAGAAAGAACATACCGGATTTTATACTGGTTTGGAGTTACCCTACACCCAGTCCTGCACACAAGTACGGATTTCCTTTCAAAATTAATTTTTGCAATTACACCCTCAATTTCAAGGCCACGAGGTACGCCACTCCAGATTGACAATACTCTGGGTAGAGATGCTAGATTTTACGGGCAACAAGTTCACCCAATGGATTTCATAGGCTATAATCACACCTTTTCTCTCTTGATTGATTTCACAGGCTACAATCACACAATTTCTCACTCAATTTATTACAAAGAAGCATATAACTCTGAATAGCACTGAGATCTTGTTGAGATAGTAATAGAGAATCAAACTAGAAATAATCTAGTTAGATTCAATGTTGATTTCGACAGAGTAATGGTAAAAGTGTATATAAAGAAATGTGGAAGAAGAAGAGGAGTGAAATCAGAGAAAATATGAATATAAATTCGTTTTAAACTACCCATGCTTATAGAAGAACAACAGCCATGTCCATTCGTGAAGGATATGACAAATAGACACTTCATTCGAAATTCAAATTTTTTGAAATCAACTGCCACCTTGTCGACTGGGTAAATTGGGGTTGTCGATAAGCCTTTGTAATTTTTGATAATTTTTTTCTTTAAAAATAAATTTCATCTTGTATTAAAACTATTTTTAAACTTTATAAATATACTAAATTATACTTAAAATACGTAAATAGGTATAGAGAATAATATATATATAATTTTACTATAATTTTATATCTAAATCTAAGTATAAATATTAAAAGTTAAATATATTATTATTAAAAGGTAGTTTAAAACCAAGGATAATTTGATTTTAAAGATAAAGATTATTTTGAGGCTAAAAGTATTTTAAAACCAGGATAGATGTTTTTGATTCTTTGAAAAGGAAGATTTTGAAATCATTTTGAAAACAAGATACAATTTTGTGAAAACATTTGAATAAAAGTTAGTGGATACAAAATAATGTTCCACTAGATTTTTCGTAGGTTCCATCCTACTTAGGGTTCCATCCCTTTAACGGGCTCGAAGTGGATTCCATTCCACGAATAAATTAAATTTTAAGATGCCAGTGCTTTTCTACGAGTTTTAACAAAATTCCTAACTAAATTACTTATTATTGAAATCTTGAACTCTTGATAATCTTGATACTCATGAGTCTTCAATCTTGATATCTTCAGTCTTGAATCTCTATACTGTATAGTTTTCATTTTTGGTCCTACATGGTTAAATCCTGCATATACATATATATCTAAACTATAAAGTTAGTATTTATATTTTATAATCTTATTCTAAGGTTGTTGTCATCAAAACCATCTTCTCAGGGACTAAAAGAATCTATCGCACGATCATTTCCCCATGAAAGGAGAAATCAATTGCCTCCAGACTCGCTGCTAATGTTGTGAATGTCATTTTTTGGCATATTGAAGAAGTTGATCAACTCATATTTGATGAAACTTAGAATCCCTCGGATATAATAACACGGGTTGAGATGGACCATGGGATGAAACAAATAAATGACAAGCTGTAGGAGAATTAGGATGAATTGAGGAGGCAAATGAAGGAAAGCCTCAACTTTCTGAAAAAATTGACCAATAGTCGTAGGAGAGTAGGAGAGCTTTATCATCTTCTGATTCAGAAGATATTTCTTCTTGTTCTACTGAAAAACATTGAGACGGAAAAAAATGAAGCGAAAGGAAACAAATGTTTCAAAAAATAGACTGGACAGAGCTCATAGTAAGGGACTGTGGAGCGCTACCGAGCCAAACCCAAGGATCGGTACCAAACCCCGAGTTCTCGATTTAGGCAATAGAGATGTTAGGATGTTGGAAGTGATGTAGGTCATGTTGATAACGACTAATGTTGGATTTTAGGTGGCTACTGCCGATCCGCCTCGTAGAAACGATAAGAATGCATCAACTGGATGAATGATTCTCCTAGATGATAGGAGACGCCAGGTGCCGTGGGACTAACCGAGACCATATATGGAGCTAAAGACTCAGGGAAAGCTATGATTATCGCTGTCTAGTAGAACAAGTCGAGCCAGAGTCATTGGCGGATATGGCAAAGAAACTTGTGAGTGAAAGCCAGCACATAAGTAATGATGAATGGGGTTCTTTCCCAAGTAGGAACCCATTCACCAAAGGGATACTATGTGAAGAATACCCCTGGAGGTTCGTAATGCCAACGATGACGTCCTATAATGGGACGATAAATCCAAGGCATCATTTCCTAAAATACAGATGGCATATGAACGTGGCAAAGGTAATGGATGTCATGAGATGTAGATGTTTCCTGATTTTTCTTAAAGGTGTAGCAATGATGTGGTTCATTCGGTTTCCATTGAGGTCCATATCCACTTTCGATCAGTTGCAAGGAAGTTTGTTGAGCAATTCTGTTTGCACAAAACATGTCCCAAAGACGTGATGTCCTTATCAAACCTCTTCTAAGGAGCGGGAGAATCGTTGAAGGTTTTTTTGAGCATGTTTAATACAACAGTAATGGAAGTGAGAAATCACGGTAAGACATTATGTTAATGGCTCTGATCAAGGGGATACATCCTAATACGAACTTTGGAAAGTGGTTAGAGATGAAACCCTCACCAATGATGGATGTTTTTTAAGAAGGAGACTCAATTCTTGCACTTGGAAGCGGCAAGTACAACCGTTGGAAAGGCCGAAGGTGGCCGATCATCTGAACTAATTCAAAGCAATGTGGCTGTGAAGTAGTCTGGTGAAAGTTTCGAAAATGTAGTTATGAATGTGGGAAATAAAGGAAATAACCAGAAGAAAAACAATCAAAACAATAGAGGAAGGAAATCTGGTTTTAAGAGGCATTTAAATACGAAAATCATACACCTTTGAACAATATGGTTGAGATCATATACCTTACATTGCGATTTATTGAACAATATAGTAAGCTAGCTCCCGGAAGTCGACTAAGGGAGAGAAAAGGTTTGGGAAGTTTTTCCGCTTCCACAGGACCCATGATCATAATATGTATGAATATAAACACTTGTGAGATGTGATTGAGGACCTGGTTCTAAAAAAGAAACTTAGGCAGTATGTGAATCCCCGTAGGATGGTAGACATGAAAACGCTTAACCCCAAAGGCAGCTACTCCAAAGGGGTCAAGCTGGGCCTATTGATGATGAGCCTAGGTAGCTTGGGAAAATATTGGTTATTAACACTATGTTTGGTGGACCTTATCTGACTGCGAAGACTTGGAATGAGATGTAGAGGTATGCAAGTTCTTTGAGGTATGCTGTATAGCAAATTTTCTTTGCTGTCGAAGAGGGAGCTCCGACAAAGCTGCTTAAGAAAATGAAAGACGATATTATAGTTAGAAACATAGATGCTGACGAGGTAAAAGCACCCACTTTGGATCCCTTGGTAACAATGGACACAATTGGGCCTACGATTGTGAGAAAGGTTTAGGGTGAATGTGGTAGTTCGGTCTACATTTTGTTCAAAAAAGTTTGTGATCAGATGTTAATGGATGGCCAAGTTCTGAAGTCATTTAAGTCTTGCATTCAGGGATTTAACGGAGTGGCGACAGAGCCTGTGGGTTGTGTGGAATTATCGGTGGTTCTAGGTTAAAGTGACCGCAAGAGAGTACGAGTTGCGACCTTCATGGTGATGGCCATTTTTTCTGCTTATAACGCTTTCTTAGGCTGGCCAACCCTAACTAGCTTTCAGGTGGCCCTAGCTTCATGGTGCTTAACAATGAAATTTCCTACGGAGAATGGAGTAGGACTCATTTAAGGAGACTGAAGTGTCAAACAGGGTAAGAGCTTGGCATAAGAATGATAAAAGAATTAATGGGTTTTCTCTAAATGAACCTAGATGTGTTTGTACTAAATTCTGGCATGTATGGAATATTGCCGGAGATAGCATGCCATTCATAAAATGTGAACTCCAAGTGTCTTCGAGTCGAGAGCGATCCGCTACGTTAAAGGAAGAGGTGGATAAGCTAAATGTAATACCTCAAATTTTGATAACATTATTTAGGATATTTAATTATTTAAACTAAATAAAATAATGTGTTGACTAGGGGATTGAGATTTGATTTAATGAAGCGGTAGTCGTGCCATTTAACCTATGAATTAAAATAAGAGTTAAATTGAAATATAGGAAGGGTAAAATAGGAAAGGAGTCATTCCTATATCCCCTAAAATTAGCCGTGTATCCTCCATACACGTTCATTTCATTTTATTTGATAAAAATTAAACTAAGACCGGCCGCCGTTAACAAGATAAAGAGGAAGAAGATTGAAAAAGTTAGGAAGAAGCTTACGCAAAACAAATTCATTCACATCTCAATCTCTTAAATATCTAAAGATAAGGTGAATAATGTTTGCATCTCAAATTTTTTATTGTTTTCGGTTTTAAGGTGAATTTTGAATATTTAGCATTGATTTGCCATGTTTTTGAATGATGGAATAATTACATATACTTGTTATGAATTATGGTAGTTCATATTGAATTTATGATATGTTTTAACGTGAAAACCCTATTAAATGACATCCAAATGCCTTGCAAATTTATATGAAGATCATAACTGATAATTTAGAGATGGGTTTCAATTTTCACAATTTTTTGAATATTTTTGGAATTTATATGAATTTTCTAGTAAAGAAAATGTTGATTTGGGTTAATAAATTATTTGTGGTTAAATGATAATAAGTTTGGGTCTAAAATTTTTATATATTAGAAAACATATTAAAAGAGATTTTTTGAAATTTTTGTAGAATTTTCCAAAGTGTTTTAATGGTATATAAAATTAATTAAGGTATGGGACATATTTTTTTTTTATATATTTATAAAAGGAGAAGGGGCTTTTTGCAAATAATTCAAAAGAATAGTTATGAAAAATTACGGTACATTTTATTAGTAAAGAAAGAGGCAACCAATCAAAATTAGACATGTAAAGCGAGTCAGGTGAAAAGAACCATTTGCTACATGTTTTTTACTGTTTCGATGCTTTCGGCACCAGATTCCGCCTCCTCATCTATGCTTCCGACACAATCGAAACCAATGCATATGGTATTAGAGAGCCAGTATGCAGTAAATTGGATGTAGGCGGAAGTTATAGAGTCGAAACCAATGGTTCCGAAGGGGTTGAGGCATTAGTTTGCTTTTAGAATTAAAATTGTGCCTGCTTGCTTTCGACTGAGTAGTTTCGACCTGGTTAGCTTTCGACTGGGTTTAACGGATTTAAAGAAATGGTTTCGATTGGGTTGCGCTTTTGTATTAACTGATCACTTTCAACTAAGTCGAAGCCGTTTTACTGCCGCTTTCTACCTTTTGACCCAGATGGTTTCGAAAGGGCTGTTTACTTTGTTTTCCAAATTTTGGCCACTTCTCCAATGCTTTCAAAAGGATGGTTTCGGCACCATCTTCTTTACTTACGAAATGGTTTCGAAACGGATGCTTTCGACTTAAATGTTTTAAAGACCCTTTTTCTATGATTGAAGTAAAACCCAAATGGTTTCGAAAGGGACAGTTTTAAATAGTTCTGAAACAGATGCATTCAACTTTACTGGGTTTCTAATCCTTTTGTTCTACTTGAAGGCATAATCCAGATGGTTTCGATCGAGACGATTTCCAAAGGTTTCGAAGGGGTGAATTTTTAAATGGTTTCGAAAGGTTTCCACATGTTTAAATTGAACCCAAAACGCTTTCGAAAGGTTTAGTATTTTAATGCTTTTGAAAGGGTTTTAATGGATGGTTTCGATGGGGCGGTTCCCTAGGGTTTAGACAGGGTCAAAAGGGAAGGTTTTTCCTATGTTTTTGAAAGGTAATATTTAAAGATTTTGAAGGGGGATGTCTAATGTTTTAAAGCTTTCAGAGAAAATAAAGGAAAGGTTTTTACAATGTTTTCAAAAGGCATGGTTTAAAGCTTTCAAAGGAAAGGCTTTTAGTGGTTTTGAAATGGTCACTTTCATAGGTTTCGAAGGACTTACCTTTGGGGGTTTCAAAAGGGTTATTTAAAGGTATTAAACAAAGGTTTTGACCGTATTGAATAGGAAATATAGCCCAAGTATTTTAAAGTTAAAAAGGGTATTAACTTATTTTGGAAGGATAACTAATCCTCATTACAATTCATCAATATTATTTTGAGTAAAGTACATATAACATGGCAAAATAGCTTAGAGTAAGGCTAAGAATATATTATCCTTGTATAAGTATGATTTAAAAGGTTAAATCATTTTGAAAAGGTTTTCAAGGAAAAAGATGAAGGTTAACTAATCCTAAGAAAATGATTCAAACAGTTAGTCCATTTTGATCCGAATAATAAGCCTAGTTTGTGGGCAGCCACTCCAGTTTTATGGACGAATAGTCCATTTACTAGCATAACAGACATTGCTACTATGTTTCGGACAGATACTCCACTTATTACCATTTTTATGGACAGATTGTCCATTTATTAACATAAAAGATATTGCTATTTTAATATGATCAGTTTGATTAACCAGTTTGGTTGCAGGAAAGGATTTGCAAAATATATGTTTTAAAAAGGATATTAGTGAGGGGAACTTCGTACCGCTAAGCGGCATGTTCACACTTAATATCAATAAACTAAGATGTAACAGAATTATTCACACCAGGCTTTATGTCCGACTCGAAGTTTTTGTTTCCCCTTAAACTCTTAGGTGCTCAAAATTGATTTGAGTAGGCTGAGGGTTAAGGTTTTCAGGTTTTAGAAATTTTGGCGAATAAAGCTTTTGAAGATGAGCAGGTGGCTGACTGATAGCTCACTAGGAGTTGCAGATTATTTTGTTTATTTTCGCTATGTATTAAGTAAGATATAACTCTTTTGCTTTGATCAACCAAGCGGACATCGTTATATGTCGCTCTTAGCGTATTTTGTAATGGTCATAATTAAACTTCTGGGAAACAATATGGGATTATGTCATTTGGATATGAATTTGTTTTGAAATGTAATCAGTAAAATGTTGTTTTTGGAAATCTATGAATTTTTTCATATTCAAATGCTTCTGATTTTATGGATACCATTATCATTACCATATTTTGTCAGTAGAAGTTAATACTATGAATGAATGCGGCATCTGTAGTGCTTAGCTTTTAGCTCGAGATACGGGATGTTACAACTTGGTATCATAGCATGGTTTATGGAAAACTTTAAGCTAAAAATGATTTTTAAAACATAATCCTTTGGAATTAGTGTAAGATGAGGTATGGGATAACGCTGTAGTAACGACTTGTATTTGCTATATATAAGTAGATGATATGTCTCTAGTCTCTTATCTTTGTTAGGTTATTTTTCTATATCTCATGAGGTTTGATTACAGATATGGATGGTAGAAGAGGAAGAGTTAACCTAAGAGGAAAGGGCATAGATGGGAATGCCAGATATAGTACACGGAGGACCCAAGGTCATGCACAAGCAGAGAATGTAGGTGCTAGAGTCTCACAAATTGGAATGGAATCTATGTATCAATTTTTCAAGAATATCGTGAAAGCGGGAGTTGCAGATGGAGTGTTAGGAGGAGATGTTGTAGGGATAGGAGTTCCGAAAGTTCCGATAGTTAACCATTATGCTAAGTTGAGCAAGGGGTAAGATAAGCTTGGAGGGAAGCCATTTCTAGGAACATAGAATGCTATAGAGGTGGAAAATTGGCTGCTGCACTGTGAGAGAATCTTTGCAGACTTGGAGCTCAATGATGAGTAGAAAAAGAGGCTTGCTTTGAGACAATTACGGGGAGCGGCTTTTTTTTGTGCAACAGTGTGACGGTTGGTATGGATGAGGAAACCTTTTCCTGCGAAGATTTCATGGGGAGGTTCCAGGAGAGGTTTATGTCTATAATGACATAGTTTTCTCTAATCAGAAAGTTTGCTGAGTTAGAGTAGGGAGAGATGTCTTTCTTGGATTATGCTAGGAAGTTTAAGGAGTTGGCCAGATATGGGTATACTTCAATGGATATAGTAATGAGAAGTTTATAGGGGGTTGAAGCCTGAGTAACCAAGGCTACATTACCTCATACTAGAGATCCTTTTGACTTTGTAGTGGAGGTGGCGTTAAGACATGAGGAGATTCTTGATTCTCTAGAGAAGAGTAAGGCTAAGAAGGTCCAAGTTGGGCAGAATCAGAAGAGGAAATTCTTTCCTAAGAAAGGTGCTCAGAAGGGTGGAGTGGCTGAGAAAGGGAAGTCTAAGATTGTTTGCTTCAAATGTGACAAGAAGTGGCACTTTTCTAATGAGTTTCGTGTTGGAAAGGCTAAGGAAGTGGCTGTAAAAAGAATGGAAGATGCTTCAATTGTGACCAGATTAGCCATTATAAGAGCCAGTGCAAGGAGCCCGCTAAGGATGGAATGGGCAAAGTGTATGCATTGGAGCCTGCTACCTCGAAGCCAACAACCTAAGAGAAAGAAATGTAGTTTTGGGAGGTACGCTTCAGATTCATGGTATGTCTATTAGCATTCTAGTTGATATTAGTGCATCACATTCTTTTATATCTAGATGTTTGATAGATAAGCTTAACCTAGAACCTACATATTAGTTGCTTCCTTACGGGTTGCGAATCCAATAGTAGGGGATGCAACTCTAGGGTTGAGATGTGACCAATTAGAGTTTGACTTATTTGGTCATACCTTTGTTTGCAGTTTGCATATGTTCGATTTTTTAGGGTTTGGGATTATTCTTGGGATGGATTGGTTCAGCGAGCACAATATTAGGATATTTTACCGGGATAGGAAAATATCTCTTAGACACCCTGATTGTGGCGGTTGGATTGTTTATATTAAGGTGAATGCTTTTTTGGGTGTTATGGAATTGGATGATGAGTTGAGTCAAGTTTTAGTGGTTAGAGAATTCGCAGATGTTTTTGAGCCCGTGGTTGGATTTCTATCGAAACGAGCCATTAGTTTCAGATAGATTTGGTTCTAGGAGCAGATCCGGTGAGTAGACCGCCAAGCAGGATGACCCCTTTAGAGATGAGGGAGTTAAATATGTAGTTGGTGGATTTGGAAGGCAAGAGTTTTATCATGCCATGTAGTTCGCCTGGGGGAGCAACTGCAATGTTTGCAAAGAAGTCGGATAGATCATTAAGGCTGTGTATCGATTATCATAAGTTGAATGAGAGGACAATAAATAATCGACATCCATTGCCGTGGATCGATGATTTGTTCGACGATTTGAGTGGAGCCAAGGTATTCTCGCAGTTGGATTTGGCAACAGATTTCCATCAGCTCAAAGTAGTAGAGGATAATATACCTTTGACGACATTTAGGACCAGATATGGATCGAACTAATGGTTAGTCATGTCGTTCCAACTGACTAATGCGCCAGCTTTCGAACCGAGTTTTTTGAGAGCACTTGGATATGTTCATATTGGTTTTCATAGATGATATCTTGATATATTCTAAGGATGAAAGAGAGCATAAAGTTCATCATAAAGTAGTGCTTGAGACGCTGAGGTAGCATCAGCTAAAGGCGAAGTTTTCGAAGTATCACTTCTGGAAGAATGAAGTTTCTGGGTCATGTAGTCTCAGAGAATGGGTTGCCGGTAGATCTGACTAAGATTGAAGTAGTGAATAGTTGGAAGAGACCTGAGATAGTGATGGAGATAAAGAGTTTCCTTGGGTTGGCTGGTTTTAATTGGAGGTTCATTAAGGATTTTTCGCGGATAGTGAAAACCGATGACTAAGCTAACGATAAAGGATGTAAATTTTGTGTGGAATGATACATGTGAGGAAGCATTCTAGAGTTTGAAACATGTATTGACCCATGTACCTGTGTTAGTTGTTCCAGAAGGGAATCAGGATTTGGTAGTTTATACAAATGCGTGTGGAACAGGATTAGGAGTTGTGCTGATGTAGAGAGGTAAAGTGATTGCCTATGCTTCTAGACAGCTTAGACCGCATGAGTTCAGGTATTCGATGCATGATTTGGAATTGACAGCAGTAATTTTTGCATTGAAGGTGTAGAGACATTACCTTTTGGGAAAAAAGTATTGAGTAATATACATATCATAAGGCGTTGAATTTTTTGTTCTCTCAGAAGGAGCTGAACATGAAACAATAGAGGTGGTCAGAATTTGTTGCCACTTAAGATTTTGGGATTGAGTACACACCAGGGAAAGGCAATACGATTGCGGATGCACTTAGCAGGAAACATCAGAATGCAATGTTGGCAATGATCACTGAGTGGAAAGATTTGGAAGCATTAGCAGACTGCAGAGTGCAGTGGAGATCTGAGGCGGGGTCTAGTGGAGAAACCATAGTGTTATCTGTTTATAAGTTCGACCAATGACGATAAAAAAGATTGCTTCCAAGCAGGTAGAGGATCTGTTATTAGCCAAAGGAATCAGGAAGTTAAGAGATGAAACCAAGAGCGATGATTGAAAGATTTCAGTCTTGACCAGAATGGAAGGTTGAGAAAGAAAGGAAGATTATGTGTTTCGAGTGTAGGAAACATAAGGAAAGAAGTCTTGGAGGAATGCCATCGTTTGAAGTTCTCTAATCATCCAGGTGGTACTAAGATGCACTAGGATATGAAGAGAAGTTTCTTCTGGGAATGTATGAAGTGGGATATTGGTTTATGGGTAAAGCATTGCTTGATTTGCCAATAGGAAAAGGCTGAACACCAAAATCCAAGTGGGTTGCTTCAGTCGTTGGATATTCCAGTATGGAAGTGGGATTGTATTTCTATGGATTTCATTGACAGGTTGCCATAGTTAAATCAAGGAAATGATAGTATATGGGTCATAGTGGACAGATTGACCAAGAGTGTCCATTTCATTGTAGTTAAGTCTACCAGAATGGCACCTGTATTGGCAAAGTTGTTTATGAAGAATGGGGTTAGACTGCAAGGAATTCCTAGTAGTATAATAAGTGATGGAGATCCCTTATTCCCTAGTGAGTTTTGGAAGAGTCTACAGGAATTTTTGGAAAACAAGCTTAAGATGAGTACCGCTTACCATCCGTAGACAGATGGGCAAACGAAGAGAGTTAACAAAGTCTTGGAAGATTTGTTAAGGGCTTGTGTTCTAGATTTTAGGGGATCATGGGAGGACCATCTGCATTGAGTCGAGTTTTCGTATAACAACAGTTATCATACTAGTATTAGGATGGCACCGTTTGAAGCTTTGTATGAAAGGCCATGCAAATCTACTGTATGTTGGTTAGAGACCAGGGATAGGTTGGTTCTTGGTCTAGATTTGGTCTGAGAAGCTGCAAAAAAGATTGAGGTCATTCAGGCTAGAATGATGGAGGTCCAGTTTAGGCAGAAGAGTTATACAGATAAGAGACGGAAAGATTTAGAATTCTCAGTTGGAGATCAGGTTTTCGTCAAGGTGTCAGCGACGAAGGGTGTGATCAGATTTGAAAAATCAAGAATGTTAGCACCGAGATTCATTGGACCTTTTCCTGTTGTTGAGAGGATCGGGAAGCCCGTGTCTAGAATTGAATTACCGAGTAGTTTGGCAGGAGTCCATGATGTTTTCCATGTTTCTCATATTAGAAAGTATGTTAGAGACCCGAGACTATTATTGCACCGACGATGCTAGATGACATAGTAGTAGAATCAGATTTGACTACAGTAAGGAAGCGTATTCGTATTGTTGCAAGAGATGAGAAGAGACATAGAACCAAGACGGTCGGATTAGTTAAAGTCTAGTGGAGCAACGATGACAGGGACTGTACTTGACAGATTGAGAACATGATTAGAAATACTTATCCTGACTTATTTGATGGTATGTTTTAGCTCTTTGTTTGATGTGTTGTGTACCTGATCATTATTTCAAGGACGAAATTCTTTAAGGAGGGGAGCCTGTAACACTCCAAATTTTGGTAACATTATTTAAGATATCTAATTAGTTAAATTAAATAAAATAATGTGTTGATTAGGGGATTGAGACTTGATTTAATCAAGTGGTATTCATGCCATTTAACCTATGAATTAAAATAAGAGTTAAATTGAAATAGAGGAGGGCTAAAATAGGAAAGAGGCCATTCCTATATCCCTTAAACTTAGCCGTGTATCCTTCATACACACTTATTTCATTTTACCAACAAAAAAAATTAAGGCCGGTCAACATTAACAAGAGAAAGAGTAAGAAGATAGAGAAAAGCTAGAAAAGAGCTTAAGCAAATCAAATTCTTTCACATCTCATTCTATTTAATCTCTAAATCTAAGATGAATAATGTTTACATATCAAATTTTTATTGTTTTTGATTTTATGGTGAATTCCAAATATTTTGCATTGATTTGCCATGTTTTTGAATAATGGAATAATTATATATACTTCTTGATGAATTATGGTTGTTCATATTGAATTTATGATACGTTTTAAGGTGAAAACCCTATTAAATGATATTCAAATGCCTTGTGAATTTTTATGAAGATCATAAATGATATTTTAGAGATATATTTCAATTTTCAGAATTTTTTAACTATTTTTGGAATTTATATGAATTTTCTAGTAAAGAAAACGTTAATTTGGGTTAATAAATTAATTATGGTTAAATAATAATAATAATAAGTATGTTGGAAATCATATTAAAAGAGATTTTCAAGAGTTTTGTAGAATTTTCCTAAGTGTTTTAATGGGTGTATAAAATTATTTAAGGTATGAGAATTAAATGTTATATATATATATATATATATATATATATATATATATATATATATATATATAAGGAGAAGGAGCTTTTTGCAAATAATTTAAAAGGATAGTTCTGAAAATTGCAGTACTTTTTATTGGTAAAGAAAGAGAAAACCAATCAAAATCAGACACGTAAAGCAGGTTAGGTAAAAAGAACTATTTGCTACATGTTTTTCACTGTTTCTTGCTTTTGGCACCAAGTTCCGCCTCCTCATCTTCGATTCTAATACATTCGAAACCAATGCACATGGTATTTGGGAACTGGTATGTAGTAAATTGGATGTAGGCGGAAGGTATGGAGTCGAAACCAGGGGTTCCGAATGGGGTTAAGGCATTACTTTGCTTTTAGAATTGAAAATGCACCTGCATGCTTTCGACTAAATGGCTTTTGACCTAGTAGCTTTCGACTTAGTTAGCTTTTAACTAGGTTTAATGGATTTAAAGAGATGGTTTCGATTGGGTTGCAGTTTTGTGTTAAATGATCGCTATCGACTAAGTCGAAGCCTTTTTACTGTCGCTTTCTACCTTTCGACCCAGATGGTTTCGATAGGGTTGTTTATTTTGTTTTCTAAAATTTGGCCACTTCTCCAATGCTTTCGAAGGAATGATTTCGACACCATCACTTCTTTACTTAGGAATTGTTTCAAAACAGATGCTTTCGACTTAAATGTTTTAAAGAACCTTTTTCTACGATTGAAGTAAAACCAAATGGTTTTGAAACAAATGCTTTCGACTTTAATGATTTTCTAATCCTTTTGCTCTACTTAAGGCATAATCCAAATGGTTTCAATCAAGACGATTTTCAAAGGTTTCAAAGTCGTGAATTTTTAAATGGTTTCGAATGGTTTCCACATATTTTAAATTGAACCCAAAAGGCTTTCTAAAGGTTTAGTATTTTAATGCTTTCCAAGGGTTTTAATGAATGGTTTCGATGGGGTGGTTCCCCAGGGTTTCGACAGGGTCGAAAGGAAGGTTTTTTTCTATGTTTTCGAAAGGCAACATTTACAGGTTTTAAGGGGGATGCCTAATGTTTGTAAGCTTTCGAAGAAAAGAAAGGAAAGGTTTTTCCAATGTTTTTGAAAGGCATTGTTTAATGGTCTAAAGCTTTCGAAGGAAAGGCTTTTAATGGTTTCGAAAGAGTCACTTTCAAAGGTTTCGAAGGAGTTTCCTTCAGGGGTTTCGAACGGGTTATTTAAAGGATTTAAACAAAGGTTTCGAATGTATTAAATAGGCAATATAGCTTACGTATTTGCAGGTTAATACGGATTTTAACTTGTTTTGGAAGGATAGCTAATCCTCCTTAAAATCCATCAACGTTATTTTAAGTAAATATATGTAACATAGCAAAATAGCTTAAAGTAAAGCTAAGAATATATTATCCTTGTATAAGTATGATTTAAAAGGTTAAATCATTTTGAAAAGGTTTTCAAGGAAAAAGATGATGCGTAGCTAACCTTAAGAAAATGATTCAAACAGTTAGTCCATTTTGATTCGAACAGTTAGTTCAGTTTGCGGGCATTCTGCCTAGTTTTATGGACAGACAGTCCATGTGTTAGCATAATGAACTTTGCTATTATGTTACGAACAGATGGTCCACTTATTGCTATTTTTATGGACAGATAGTCCATTTATTATCATAAAGGATATTGCTATTTTGATATAACTAGTTTGATTAATCAGTTTGGTTGTAGGAAAGGATTTGAAAAATATATGTTTTAAAGAGGATATTAGTGAGGGAAAACCCGTTCCGCTAAGTGGCATGGTCTCACTTAATATCGGTAAACCGAGATGAATAGAATTATTCACACTAGGTTTTATGTTTAACTCGAAGTTTTTGTTTCCCTTTAAACTTAGAATGCTTAAAATTGATTTGAGTAGGCTGAGGGTTAAGGTTTTTAGGTTTTAGAAATTTTGGCGAATAAAGCTACCGGAGACGAGCAAGGTGCTGACGTATAGCTAATTAGGAGTTGCCGATTATTTTATTTATTTCCGCTATGTTATGAGTCAGATATGACTACATTGCTTTGATCAACTAAGGGGGCTTCGTCATATGTCGCTCTTGGCGTATTTTTGTAATGATTATAATTAATCTTTACCTGAGAAATGATATGGGATTATGTAACTTGGATATGAATTTGTTTTGAAATGTTATCAGTAAAATGTTGTTTTTGGAAATCTGTGATTTTGTTCATATTCAAGTGCTTCTCATATTATGGATACCATTATCATTACCATATTTTGTCACCAAAAGTTAATACTATAGATGACTGCAGCATCTGTATTGCTTAGCTTTTGACCTCCAAATACGGGATGTTACACTAAAAGACAACGACTTCATTCGCGACGCTCTATACCCAGAGGGGGTATCCAATCCGATCTTGGTCAAGAGGTCCAACGGGAAGTGGAGGACATGCATCAATTATTCGGACCTGAATAAAGCATGCCCTAAGGACAGTTTCCCACTACTAAAAATTGACCAACAAGTAGATTCAACCGCTAGCCATGAATAGCTGTCATTCAAGGACTCCTACTCTAGTTATGCATATTCCAGATCAAGAACATACCAGTTTCATAACTGATTTGGAGCTATACCACTACCTTGTCATGCCATTTGGTTTGAAGAATGCCATAGCCACCGACCAAAGATAGATGGTTCGATGTTTGGAGATCAGATTGAATTGTCAATGGAAGCCTATGTAAATGATATGCTGGTGAAGTCATGGCGATTGAAAAATCATTTGGAAGTCCTAGTAAATGGATGTTGATTGAATCTTGGAGGAAGAACCTGAAAAAGAATCGTGGATGACTCCGATTAAAGAGTGCCAACTGAAGGGAACCCTTCCGAATGGAAGGAGCGAACAAAGGGATTTACTACACCAGGCTCCGCGATTGTATTATCCTAGATGGGCTATTATAAAGAAAAGGCTTCTCTATACCCTTACTGAAGTGCGTCGCCCATGAAGTTGCCAATGAGGTCCTTGCGGATGTTCATGAAGAAGCCTATGGTGACCCCATCGGAGGGCAAACATTAGAGAAGAAGGTTACTCGCTATGGATACTTTGGTCGACCATCAATGGGGATCAAGTAGTTACAGCAATCGGTACTCGAGATTCACCAAATTTCCTAGAGATCCGCCTTTGAAGATTATACAAATGGTCTGCCCATGGCCATTTGTGATATGGGGAATCAACATTTTCGATATGCTACCGATATCGAAAGGTGTGGCAAATTGCGCAACTGTTGTGGCTGATTATTTTATGAAGTGGGCCGAGGCAGAATCGCTTGCTATGATCACGACGAAAAAGGTGATCAACTTCATAGTCAAGAATACTATATATCATTATAGGATCTCATGAACAATCATTCTCAATGACGGGACCCATTTGATAGTGCAAAATTCAAGAACTTCTACAGCAAGTATTGGATTGAAAAAAGATACTTTGTAGTAGTGCATCCACGGGCGAATGGATAGATGAAGCAGTTAACAAATCATCAAGTCCATTCTGAAAAGTGATTGATAAAGGCCAAAGGCAAGTGGGTCAATGAATTACCACTGCCACTTTGGGTCTATCGAACGACTCACAAATTCGTGACTGGTCGCACTCCATTGGCTTTTGGCCTATAGGGCGGAGACAATGATTCCATCTAAATTGGAAGTGGAATCTCATTGGAAGATCCACTATGATCCCAAAAGGAACAAGGAACTTCTGCTCGAGTCCATCGACATTATTGATGAGAGGTACGATAAAGCTAATTTGAGAGCTGCTGGTCGTCAAATGCGAGTAGCTCTACATTACAACGCAAGTGTCAGACGATGGACCTTCAAGATTGGCGATCTTGCTTTCAAATGAATCTTCCCTAGTCTGGTGAACATGGGCCTAACTTGGAAAGGTCCATATGCTATTGAACACAAGCTTGGAGATGTAACATTCAAGCTAGGGACTATAGATGGAATTTCATCACTAAGGGCGTGGAATAGCGAACATTTACGATGTTATTTCGCTTAGAACTACCTTTGTACATATTTTGTTAATCTTAATGTAAAGAGGCACAGTTAATTGTTCATGTGAATACGAAATGAACAAGCTTTGGGGATTAATGAATTTGCATTCTCATTAGCTAATTTCTGCACTGTAAAGAATAACATAATTAAACGATGTATGCTTATATAATACATAATTGTAGGTCCCGGGGTAGATGCTGATCAAACTTTACGGTCCATGACTAGACCTAAGGAACGCAATTGTTCCGGGCATCCGGAATAAATTTCAAATAATTCCTCTGACCCATGACTTAGACGTTGGAATATGAAACACATGGGGAGTCAAATGACATAGTTCGACCCAAGAACCGTTGCCTGGGGTTAGCAATCCAAACGATTACACTGTAACAAAGCTCTAGCCCAAAGTATGGCGAAACTCAAACTCCTCACCCAAAGTATGGTGAAGTCAAAGATCTGCCCCCAAATTTAGGCAGGATCTTTCCCAAGTACAACGGGGATGAATGCTATAATCATCGTTTCAGATGATAAAACCTAATCAACGCTCGAAGTTATGTGAGATCGGAGGAAAGCATCCACGAAATGAATATTTGGACAGCCGCTTTATACAACTAATTCTGTCAAGACCCAGGGTTAGCCTTGGTTAATAAGGATGCTCGGAGACAGGCATCCAAACCATTATTCTCCGAAAATGGAAATAATGTAATTTCAAACATTATCACTGGTCGGACAGAACTTGATTTAAAGATAGGAAAGTAATATATTGAGTTAGCTAACTGAGGATAGGGAGAAGATTCAACGCATCTAAGTAGAAACAATAAACATATTGACACAAGGCTTGAACAAAAACAAGTCTAGTCTTATTAGCATGCAACTTAAAACAAAAGACGAGGGCTACACTCAGCCTACTTACATGATTGTTCGAATCATAACAAAAGGATAACAAAAACAAGGAAGGATGCAGTTATGCCTTCCTCCTCCTCTCCAACTCCTTCTCCTCGGAAGAAGGTGCTCTAGAGTCATTAGGCTTCCTTTGGCTCTTGTCCTTGCCTTTATGACCCTTCGAAGATTGCTCATTAAAGTCGTAGAGGGCACAAAGATAGGCCGATATGGCAATAAGATGGACATGGGAGGAGATATATCAACATCTTTCTCCTTTTTATCTCCTTAGCCAGTAGGACTTGAGTTCGGAGCATCTCCTCTATGGAATACCTCGAAGCAGGATTGGAAACTCCAATTACAATGACATCCTCTTCCTCCTGCACCTTGTGAAAGTCTCATGTCACCTCCTCTTCTAAGGCATGAATCATTTCTTCACCAGGATTTGGATTCTACCGGCAGGAATGTCTAGGAGAGTTTGGGAGGTAGACACGATGAATGATTCTATAACTGTAGCTTATGTCCCTACCGACAAGCTCATTTTAGGAAAAGGGACGATCAGAGGCTGACCTGAAACTTGGGAGACATAAAAGAAGAGATTAGTGACATCGATAGGTATCATATGGGTCATCTCAAACACGAGCAAGGTTAATGATATACCTCCTGGAGATATAGATTCATTGTGAGCTAGAGTTCCACTGAAACCTCCTTTCTTAATAGAGATTAAATGAATGATTTTGAAAGCGAGAGTTTGTCGAGGTTATATTGACCTTCCAACGAAGACACTAAAACCATTGTAGTTCCAAAAACCATCTTGTGGTAGAAATGGCGGTTGAGCCGGAAAGAGAAGTAATATTCTAAGTCCTCAATGACTCAGAGGATGGAGAAGCAGCAATGTTCATTGCGAAGTCACGAAGAGCAGACCTGGAGCCCTCACCCGGATATTTTTGGGCCCGATAGCTAATTCAGGGTGCAAGATACATTCAACAATCTTAGGCGCCTCTAGGTCTTTTTCATCCAGAAGGTTGAGTTTCAGCTATACCACATTGGCCTCAGCCCATCGAAGAATTCTCATTCTTGATTTACAATATCCTCCCATGCCAGGGCCCAGAGCCTCGGGATACCCTTCATCGAGCTATTTTAGGTTGCCAAATAATGGCGTTGGCGTTATAACAGATAAGCATGGGCTCGACCTCGTCCTTAGCCATTTTCTCTATAGCTTCGACCTGCTTCTCTATGTCTTTTCCCCAAGCCTTTGCATCATCTCTTGCCTTTTGGCATCCAATAGCTCCTCGCAGTAGCCTTGAACTAGGATGAGAGAGTTGTCCTGCTCTTTCTTCTCACCCTCGAGCAGCTTCTTTAATTCTTCTTCTTGTTTCTTCAACTTCTCATTTTCTAGCAACATGTTATAACTCCTGTGATGAGCGGCCTCGATTTGTTTCTGGTGATTATTTCACTCTTCCTCGGATGACTTAGTCAGATTATCCACCTATTTCTTGGTCTTGGCCAATGATGCATTAAGCTTTGCAACCTCCTAGTCAAGGTTAGAGGTGATACCATTATCATGCTCTTTTTCTAACTTCACTCCATCAAGCTTAACATTTCTGTTATAAGCACCCTCGAAGATCACCTCAACTAGCCATCTCTATTTGAAGTATTGGTCATACATATCGTTGACGTAAGCCATGGTACCAGCTCTAATGTGCAAGGGAATGTCCTTCAATTCAGGGATGAACAAGATTTTGTCAAAAATGATCTTCTAAAAAGCACGCTTCAAGGCATCCATATGAGGATTAGAAACAATTCCTTCCTCTGCTCAAACTAATCTCTTGTTGGGCCTTAGTGGAGAATATCATAAGTGGTCGGACTAGATAGTTTCTCAGAATGACACTGCACATAAGAGGATATCGTCGACTGTGTCGAAGCAAGAACATTTGGTATGTCTTTAGACGGAACGTAACCAGGTTTCATTGAGTACGAATCCATACTATGGGGGAAAGATGACTAACGGCTGTGTTGCAGAGATGACTCACGGGATGTGTATCCTCTTTCCGGCTTCTTGTTCTCGACTGGAGCACCTCCTTGGGTCAGAATCATAAGAAGATCCATGAGGGCGATTAAATGGCTCGTGCTTTCTTTGTTTGCTCCCTCTGCCTTTGAGGTATCATACATGCTTTTACCCTCCATTGAATCTGCAAATGAAACATAGGCGAGTTAGCTCAAATGGGATAGGAACTTGGTGTGAGCTAACAGAGTGTAGTGTTGTGTGGGAGTGTATATGCGTCTAAGTGTCCCTCCATGGACCGTGGACTTGAAGTTTGCCAACAGGGGTGATCTCTCTTGCACAAGTGGCAGACGTTACATCTGGTAGATTAATGAGGGATCTGATATCCTCAATATTGATGTTACCTAAGCCATAAGAACCAAACTCATTTGGAATTGGACTGAGGTTTCGATAAATATCTCTAGAAGGCAGCATAAGAATTTCCTACATTACAGTGGCTGGTGAAGGTTGTGTTAGAGTAAGCATTGGGACGATCTTTATCATAGGTATCCGCTTTAGAAGGAATGCTTGGTCATCATTGCCTTCATCACTGGAGGGCTCACCACCAACATCAACATCGTCATTATCTCCTCCGCCATTTCTTCCTCCCTCAGTGTGCTAGTGAACCTCTTCAGTCTCCCCAACAGAACTCGGGACTGGAGGAACTTCTTGGTTTTTGCCACCATCCTCGGATAAAGAACCGTCATCATCTTCCTCACCAGCTTCAGGAACGTGGCCAATACTATGATCCCCTTCTGAGAGATTATAGGCTCTTAGATTATTATGGATTAGAAGTCCCCTTGTATCTCTATCCTTAAGGGAGACTTGATAGAGAGATGCCACCAAGGCTATGGTGATAGGCCCTCTCGATCTATCTGTAAGAACAAGAAATAATTATATAAGTAACTAAAGTTATGTGTTCCACATAAATAGGATGGAGGTAAAACTTATGTCCGGACAACCATCTTTGTGCAAAACCATGCAGGCAGCGCATGAAAATGAATTTATCTTTAAAATAGCTCGATTTGTTCCAAAGACCTTTTATAATTTAATGACTCATAGAAGATTTTAGATAAGTAAGTGAAGGAGATCCTTTCCAGTGCTTGGCTCATGATTTAGATGGCGGGCGAAAATGATATAAATGTTGTTCAAAAAACTATTGGGGTGCAGTTGGGACAGAGCCGATTTCATGAACTATAAAATTATGCCACTGAAGTTGCTAAATGACGGTACACAATGGGCCATACACATAAACTGGTTACAAGCCGTATATCCCACTGGTGGAAGATGCACCCATTGATCCCACATGTTACAAGCTATATATCCGTCTAGTCACATATACTGGTTACTGGCACTTCTTCAAATGGAATGCCATATCTCTCACAAATCCTTCGAAAGGATGCCTATAAAATCCCCTTACTTAGAAGCGCAAAACTAATGGCTACAAATGCTGCAATCATCCATAGTTATCAAATACGGCAACATTAGATACATTGATACACGAAAACACAAGAATATCAAAAAAAATTAAACGGTAAGTAAATTCTACATTCCATTTCAAAATATTTCAAATTGATTACATAATCCCAATTCGCATATCATGTTCAGATAACATATAATTATTACAAAATACGCCAAGAGAGACATATGAAGATGCTCCCTTGGTAGATCAGAGTATATAGATAGGCAAGAAAACAATTTGCCTTTACAAACAAAACACACAACAAAAATAAAAGAACTCTAATAACAAGCTTGCCTCCTGCACGTCCTCGAAAGCTTTATTCGTTTAAAAGAACACCTGAAAAACTTAACTCTCAACCTACTCAAAATTAATAGAGTATTCGAGAGTCTAAGGGGAAAACAAAAACTTCGAGTCAGACATAAAGCCTAGTATGAATAATAATTTACCATCTCAAACCATTTGGATATCTAGTGAGACCACGCCGCTTAACGGAACAGGTTTACCCCTCACTAGTATCGTAAAATATTTATAAGACTGTATACTGTGCTTCTGAATCCACAATGGTTAATACATAGTATTTCAAAAACTTTATGATGATATGCAAAACAAGTAAGCAAATCTAGATTACCCATCCCCATTCATTCTGCTATCTGTCTCAATTATTGTTTCTAGGGTTACTATTAACCTGTTAAATATTTATGGACTATCTGTCCAATATCATAGTTTTCATGGGATCACTAAGAACCTATTGGTAACTCCAATATCCTATCTTTTATCCTAGTCTTCATGGGATAACTAGAAACCAATTGACTGACTATCAATATCTTAATCCAAATATAGTTTTCATGGACTAACTACAAATCTACTGGGCCCTGCCAGTATCAAATCATAGTTTTCATGGGCTGATATGAACCTATTGTCCCCTACCAATATCATTAATTAAGGTTTTAACATCTGTTAAGTTATATTCACCACTTGATCAACCCAACTGGTTATTCTGCCCTTTCCCCAATACAATTATAGGTTAATAACAATGTGAATAATATTTTCAAAATCCTTATTTATGCCATGGTTTTTCCTTTAAGAATGAGAATAGGTTATTTGTTTTGAAACTTTAAAACATCACTTTCGAAACCAATGGATTACCTCCTTCGAAAGCATAAAAACCTCTTTTCAAAACTCTAAGCATGTACCTTTCGAAACCAACGATACCTTTCGATGGTATTAGGAAAATATTCTTTAAAACATAGCTTCAAAACAAATAAAGTACCCTTTACTCTTTAAATCATCCTTTAAGTCAAATTGATTATATACGAAAGCATCTCTTTCGAAACCAATTATAAAATTATTTTGGGGAAAAGTTGATGGTGTTGGAACCATCTAGTCGAAAGAAACAACCTTTTAAATTAAAATATTGAAGGATAGTGTCGAAACCCCCTCACGACACCATTGCCTTCAAAACCCTTAACCCCTTTCGAAAGTGTTTAGGAAGTGTCTTAACTTTGGTTAAAACAGAGATGACCTTTCGACGGCATAGATGACTTCAGTACAATCAAAAGGTAAATAAGCGGCTTGGTCTCGACTTGGTCGAAGCTAATCCTTTCGGAAGCTCTTATTTAAGGAAAAAGTTCCCCTTCGAAAGCTATTTATAAAGTCCCTTTCGAAAGCATTTAAGTAAAACAAGACAGAAATATAATTTTATAAACAAACTAAGGTTTCGACTCTATAGGGTATTGAATCAGTCGAAAGCCCTTCAAAAACTAGGTAGGCATTTATCTTTATAAAATTGAACCTTGGTTTCGACTCTGATGAATGCATAGCTTTCGACACCCTACCTTTCGCTACTTACCAATTCACTTCATACCAATTCTATTGATACCATACGCCTTCGTTCCAACTATGTGGGTTGCGATAGAGATGGTTTCAACTAAGATGGCTCGGAGGTAAAGGAGTCGAAAGGTACTTCCGAAATAGTCTGAACCACCTTTTTTGAAATGCTGATTTATAGCTAAACATGGCAATTGCTTTATAACTAACCTGCCAGTTGTAACTCCTTGATCGGATACTTAAAACTTTTCAAATATTTTACCATTAAAAACTGTCGAATTAATTAGATTTAAATCAAAGCATTATAATATTAAACCCTTCCATATGACCAAACCAATATTTGCAGAAAAGTCCTTCTTTTAAAATAATTTACTTTCCTTAGCAAATCAATTGGAAAAAATCTCCAAAAATCATAGAAATTCGATTTCATCATGTGATCAAACATATTAAAAATTTAGACCCGATTTCTTCCTGAAATGTTCAAATTTAATTTTAAACCCAATAACATCATATTTATCAACAAAAATTCCTAATGAAATTTCCATTGCTTGGGAAATTCAAAAAATTAAAATCCATCTCCAAAATTATGTTTCACTTAAGATAAAAAATTTCCATGGCATTTTAAAATTAATAACCCACGGTTTTTCCCCTAAAACCGTACGAATTTCATGTACGATCAAATTGTTTAAATCAAACAATTCATAAATTAAGCATATCATAATCCAATATACCTTTGAAACAAAATAAATACTCAAATCCGAAATCATATGGTTATAAAACCAAAAGGAGATGGAACGAATTATTATTCACCTTAAACTTGATAAGTAATTTGAGATTTGTTGTTGATTAATCCTTCGTAGTTTTGATCCTTAGTTTTTTTTATTACAATCTTCCTCTTTGTTGATAACTGGCTCTTAGGGTTTTTGCGCTTTGTTTTTGCTTTCAGAAAATTGAACGTGGATGAACAATGGTGAGAAATGTATAGCCATGTAAAATAAAGAGGCTATTTTTACTAATATGCCTATGTGTGAACTAATTATCCTTAACCTATTTAAGACCATTAAATATTATTGTTTAGCATGGTCTTTTTGACACAATTTATTCAAATCTCTGTCCCCTTATCATCATTATTATATTTAATTTATCTAATTAAATATTTTTGAATAATGTTATCAAAATTAGGGATTCTATAATGCATAATCATTCTTCGATGTTGGGAAATCCTAGTGATCATCTAAAATAATAGCATCACCAATATCAAAATCAATGGTAGCCCCAACTACGGGTTCTTTGGCAGGCACAAATGGAATCATTTCTGAAGGTTACACTACTTGGCGACCAACCGATTGAGGAGTATGTGTAACTGCAGGAAATATAGTGGAACTGGATTCTATGTCAGATTCCACGTTCTTTAAAGGCAAAGGACCTGCGAATATGTGAAGAGACGCTCGAAACATCTACGGTCCATAACCACACATTAAAATCCTTGTGAATATGGTTCGACTGATGTTGGAATCTTCATGCTGGAAAAGAGCCCTGTGAAAGCGATGTACCAAACCTGTTGGATATCAACGTATGTTGATTGACCATGTCTAATCCATCGAAGAGGGGCAACATAGTGAAGCTAAAGTGTACAATACTTTCATCTAATGTTGTGTGATTCGGACTTATTATTAAAAAAAGGAAATTATTAGACAGTTCATTCGAATGTTGATTTAACGTCCATAATGAAAGTCCTTATAGATCTTCCCAATGGATCGGGCATTGTTGACCACAGCTCGAAAAAATTCAATTGTATAACTTCAATTAAAATTCTATGGCTAAATTTGGGTTTTCACCGGAAATATGAAACCTTCGTAAATTCTCAGGCTTCACTAGAGTAGAAACCAATGCCAAGCTAAGCCAATATACTAGGGAGTCAAACTTGGGTCCTCCCTTGGTAATGTGATGCTAAAACTCGAGCAGCTCCTTGATTCACAAAGGAGACTAATAATACCTTCAAATTTCGAGTGAAAATCCCTTCAAGTGTGGGATCAACATCGATCCTCGAGAAGGAAAATTTCTTCCTTCATTTATCTTCTGTTCGAGCTTGGCCTAAAGGAGAAGATGACGATCGATCGTCGACAACGCCAACAAAGCCACACCATCGACCTAAAGTGAATTGAGTTGTTTGGTTCAAGTATGCTCAAATCTAGGCCTAAGTCATTCACTAAATCAATGCTTCAGGACTGGGAGTGTGGAGGCTATAGTGGCAACAACAACTAGGTGCGGTGGCTTGAGGCATTGGTTCATCAGAGTGAAGGTTAGCAATGGCGAATTGAAAGCTTAAAGGAAGAAAAGTCTTAAAGCGTGAAGCAAAAGGAAGTGGAAAAGAAGTAAATATGGGTTCGGAGGGTATACAAGGCCCAAACATGGACTTATGCACACAAAGCACCTCACCGTAAGGCATCATGGATCGGAACCGACCTTCGATCAGGGATCGGTATCGAACCACAAAAAATAAAAAATAATAATATTTAATAAACTATAATGAGATAGCATTTATACATATATGATTTATATGTTTGTATATGTATGTATACACGCGCATGAATGCAGTTACAGACATAAACGTCTAAACAACAAATAAGCGAATATATGTATGTGTGTGCATATAATTCTAAGTTATTGAAGTTTTGAGTGAATAAAGTCAAACTTGTAGAATCTGAAAAGAAAATCATTGAAAGCTCTTTGAAATTT
This sequence comes from Allium cepa, assembly GCA_030765085.1. Classification (NCBI taxonomy): domain Eukaryota; kingdom Viridiplantae; phylum Streptophyta; class Magnoliopsida; order Asparagales; family Amaryllidaceae; genus Allium; species Allium cepa. The sequence continues at coordinate 418,893,185 of CM060939.1, forward strand.
TGAAAGCACCAAGAGAGCACACTTCAACTTTTATACTATAAGGGACTTACAGTCAAACCCAAATGAAGCAGCACAACAATTGATTAGAGATGTCATGCTTCACTGAAACTGTTCAGAGGGAGAGACGACATCTTTTCGAGACATGGCAAGAAACCGACAGTGCAAAACCTTATGCTTGTCTCATTCCAAAGTATATATTGTTAAAACAAGATATACTTTAGGGGAGAAATGTTATCCAACCTTGTGACCAGGCCATAGTTAGGTGCCTCAAGTTTGTCGAGCCGAAAAATTATCCAGTAGGAATCCATAGCAACAACTACCAAGTTTCGATGCCAAGAAAAAACAAGGAATTAAGTCATAAAGTAGTCAAGAATATCCAAACAAAGATCTATATCCCTTCAACCTACAAGCACCAAGTTCAAAGTCAAGGATCCAACAAAAGATTAAGATTGGTAACGATCCTTGACCATCGGTTGGTATCGATCCCCAAAAGCTTCACAAAATGGTCATTGGCCTCATGCACTACTAAGCTAGGGTGTGTAAAATCAAGTCCATACTATGTGAGATGGGTCTCAGGTTTGGATCAACTACCACGATCAATGAACAACTTGGACACTCATGTCCAACCTCCGAACCAAGACCTCCAATCGAATCCGAGCCCATAGCAATTTGAACAAAGCTACGAAGACAAAGATATGAGCCAACAATCGGGAGAGGAAAGCTGTGGCCCAATAAACAAAGTCACATATTAGTACCATGCCTAGTTATTAATGTTGTGGTCATGATCTCTTCAGTTAGCCTCTCCTGGACGTAGGAAACATGGGCTGAAAAATGGGCGAGAGCTACCAACTACCTAGGGATATGAATAAAGGGATAGGGACATCGTTTTGTGGATCTCTTTTAGCTATTAACAAGTTATTGTATTTTCCCTGTGATTCCATGGATCATCACCGATCCCTAAGAACGGTTCTATAAAAAATAATCAAAGACTTCAATATAGTTTAAGTGGATGTAGGCTTTTGATTAGATGAACCACTATAATTGCTGTGTGTTGTTTTTTTCCCTCGGTTTCAAGTTATTTTTTCATTTTATTCTCTGCTATTAAACTCAAGGTGTTTGTGCCAATTTTTGGTACAAGTTGTTTGCAATTGACAGTTATGAGTATAGGGTTCCTACACCCTTTGGGCGTATTCATCTACCCCAAGGGGATATATTTTTCTCTCCTCGGTACACATTCGATGCATCCTTTACCTTTCTTTACATCATATCAATAAAGACTGATTGGCTACCACTGGTCTATCTCCTATTCAGCTAACATATATATCTCATCAACTTCTTCTGAGTACCTACATGCTATACGTCGAAAACTTAATTCCTCCCTCTTGTCGAGAACTGTCCTTTTTATATTTGATGTGCAAGAGCCTAACTTCCAAGTGTATTAGGTTTTATTATATCCAAGCTACAAAATTTCTTTTTTTTATTACTCCATGCAAGACTTATAGATGGGCGGACCAATTTTTTTATTTTAAACCAAGATTTCCTTATTTGAGGAATCTGGTACTGCCTTGCCTCCTCCTTTTCCCTTACAGCTCCTATGATTTTTTTATTTTTCATAGACTTGAAATTTCTATTCATTTTAGTTAATTTTCATGACTTTTCTAAGGCGAGGGAGAGACCTTCTCATCTCGTAGGATGACATCCCTTAGTTATAATGCGGAGATTCGAATCTCTTCATAAAAGATCTACTGCGTGGACATAATTTCCTATGTCCACATCATTATTCTTGTCATTCTATTTTTTTCTATGCTTTTGACGCGACCGGGCCACATGGTATATTTTAGTTATATAAAATTTGGTGTTTACGCACCTTCTTGTTTTTTTGATTTGTTCGCATGTTTATTTTATGCATTGAATGCTTTGTTTCCTTAATTGCGTAGGTACTATGTCGAGGTTAGCGGATGCTTTTGCAAAGAAGAAACCTAAGAAAAAGAGAGTTAGGGAGGACTTAGCTGCACTAGAAAGTGTCTATAAGCATAGAAGATAAATCCCCCTCTTTTCTGCTCCAACCCCTTTGATTTTGATTCCTCCTCCTCGGCTAAACACAGTTGGATCCTCATCTCACTTCTTAGTAATTCTCGAAGATGGTGATGTTTCTGATCTTTCAGAGTGGATGGAGTGCTTTCTTATCGATGATGTTATGGCGCTGGCCCTTGCTTTATTGCCTCTTTCCCCATCGCCTACTTCGAACATCTATTCTAACTTTCATCGAAGTCTTTTTTAGGAAAATTTATCAATAAGTGTTGATCGAATCTCTTCGCTTGTCATCTTCACCCTTTTCTTACTTCATATGCTATATTATCTTATGTACTTAGGGTGTGGATCTTGGAATATTACTGTACATATGGCTTGTGTTCTCTAAATAAGAGTTAGTTAGGTTTCAATCATAGTAAATACAGATAATGCAAAACAATGCATGGCTTATGGATAACATTGTGGCTAGGGATAAGAAGGAAATAAGTATCTAATCAAAGTTGGAGTAAATTTCTAAGTAGTGTGATGACGTGGATTCACATGCTTCTAAAGCTGAGAAAGAGGCTGGGAGTTCGAGGAAGGCGATGAAAAGGCTAGAGAGGGAGCTTGCTAAAATGGCGAAGCGGCTTGACTCTACAACTTTCAACATCCTTTCTTGGATCCATGCTCAAGTGAAAAGGCGGTTCTTCTTGGATAAAGTTGACAATATTAACATAGAGGTTAATTTGAAATTCCTAGAGGACCCTAAGTTGGTTCAGGAGACTCTTGAATACTGTAGAGACAAGTGGGCGAAAGAGTTAAGGGTGGTTTTCGATTCCTCTTTAAAAGAAATGCGAGTCTAGTATTTGCCTTATGATAGTGATGTAGTGGAAGAGATGTCGAATACTGATACGCAGCCTAAGAATACTCCTTCAGATCCTCCCATTAATGCAGAAGTAAACATTTGACTATTTTGGCTTTGGGACCTTTTTCCTTTTTTTCCCTTAAACTTTAACATGCTTGTTTTGTCAAGGTCGAGCATGTGCACTACCTATCTTAAGTACTCTTTGGACAAATGTTTGTAAATATTATGACTTATAAATGAAGTTGCCTCCTACTTTTCTTTGTCCCGTCTCTTTTTATATAACGCCATAACATATTGTGAATTAGTGTTCTTCTTTCCTTACATTAAAGGTAAGGAAATGGATGTTGAAAATTCCCTACTCTTAAAGACTTTGAAGGAAAATGATTTAGTCCACATTTAAGGAAGCATATAGAATGTTTTAGTGAGTAGGCAATGGAGAAGTCGTCGACAGGAGTCGCTTTCGTATGCAGGAGGGAAACCGAACTTAAAATGTCTATTGCACAACTAAGGAGAGAGTCTTAAGAGCTTTTGTTTAGAATCACACAAGTTATTCATAAAGAAACATGCTTTATGACTTTGTACTGCGTAAATGTGGCCCTTTATTAAAAAATGAACTTCTCCCCTTAGGGTACCCCGATTTATTATGGTTAAAAAAGGGCTTAGTCATGAGCGGTAGTTGTATTTCTTTATGTAGTTTTATTATTACTATTTTTTGGATAAGACACCCTTTCCTTATTGTATGTATATATTTTATACTTAATTGTTAGTAGACTCTATTGTTAAATGAAAGTGACTACTGTGCGGCTAGTTATCACTTAGAATCGTGTAATATGAAGTATTATATTAGTGTAGAGATATAATCTAAACAATTGAATAAAGTAAATGAAATAAGCACACCACGACTTTTTATACTGGTTTGAACTTCTCGTTCTACGTCCAGTTCCAGACTATACTCTGAATATAAACTTTTTAAACCCCTCTCTTAACCCGGAGGAATATGTATACAAGACCTGAGCAACAGATCAGGATTTTTCCGCCTCAAGAGCCAAAGAGGACTTTTACCGCCTGAACAACCGAACATGACTTCTACTGGTAAACAAAATAGTTGACACTTGAGTTTTGAATAACACGGATATGTCTTTTAATAGTATACCCTTCCTATAATCAAATCCTCAAGTAAATATTGTGCGTGTGAAGATAGTAAAGGAAGATATTGCTTAGAATCAAAGAATATGTTAATTAATTCAGAGATTCAAGCAATATATAGATTGTGACTGTTTATAGATTGCAGAGATAGACAGTAGAGAATATAGAAAGAAATAAAAATAAAAATCGGTGATTTGAGAAGTGATTCTAACGTGTTTATATAGTGAACAAATAATAACAACTATTCACAAAGAGTTTCAATCAAAAGATGCAGCCATATCTCTTCAATTCGGATTGAAACTCTTCACAATTAGAAGTGTCTTGAGTAAAAATAGCCATTATAGTCGTCAGTCGACTGAGAAAAATCGACCAGTCTACTGAATATTCAAGGATAGTGTAAAACAGTGAATATCTGTGTACTGAACATGGTCAGTCGACTGGTTGTTTTCAGTCAGTCGACTGAATTTGAAAATATAAATGTGTATACATATGTGCACAAGTTCAATAGGTTGTTTATAGATATTCAGTCGACTGAATGACTTTATTCGAACCAGAGTGTAGTCTGGGACTGGACGTAGAACGGGAAGTTCGAACCAGTATAAAAAGTCCTGGTGTACTTATTTCATTTACTTTATCTATTATCTTGATAATATCTCTACACTAATATAATACTTCATATTACACGATCCTAAGTGATAACTAGCCATACAGTTGTAACGACCCGGCTTTTTCACCGTTAATTTGTGATATTTAAAATGAATTTAAATATTTAATTTGAATTATAATTTGATTTGAATATGAAAATCTGTTTTATTTAATAAAAAGAATTCAAAATTTAAAATATAACGATCTATAGAATAAATTAATTATTAAAGTAATAATTGGATATTGGGTAAAATATAAAATCTGGGGTTGTAAGCTTGTGAAAAATATTTCAACGGCTTATAAACTTTATATTGATAATACTAGATGTAATAGATGGATTAAAATTAAATTTAACAGCCATTTGTTCAATTTTAAATTTACATCGTCTAAATTGACATTTAAAAATAGCCTTCTGAGGCACAGTCTCGGAATTCGACGAAACCAGTTCCGTTGGATCCGTAATATTGAATTTTTGTCGGATTTCAAATTTCGTAAGTTTTGGAGTTATCGTGTGGTCATACGAGATTAAAACGCCGAAAAAAATAAATTATTGTTTTAATGTAAATATCTTGCTATGTCTTCCGAAGCAAGCCATTCCTATCTCCTTTTAAAACAAGATTTCCTTTTCCTTTCATCCTTAAACCTAATTACTGAAGCTCAGAGCATCGAAAAAAAAATCTCGATTCGCCTAAAAAAAAGAAAAAGAAAACCCTAACTCAATCGAATCGATTTAGGGAAAGGGACGAGGCGTGGCTTTAAGGGGTCGACCTAGGGTTGGTCGTGTTCGCGTGACACTGGAAGGGCTCGCGTAGCGACGGGGCGGCCGGAGGCGTGAAGGAGGAGTCGCGTATGTAGGAGTGTGCTCGCGCGAGGGCATGGAGATCGATTCGGCATCGAGGCTCGAGCACGCGAGGCCATGGCAGAGGCGATACGAAGGATTAGAGCAGGCATATGATGGCCGCGACTCAGTCGCACGCGAGCAATCCAGGGAGGTCACGATTTCGAATTTGGGCGAAGTCGTTGTTGAAGTCTCGATCGATGGTAGGAGTTGCGCGAGGCTGGGTTCATGCTCGTTGGAGTGAGCAGTGAGGTATCGATTTTTTTTCTATGTAATTTATCTAATATATTCACACAGATTAATATATATATATATATATATATATATATATATATATATATAAACTGGAAATTTTATCTGGAAACTGCAGTGAAGTTTAAAAATAGGATTTTAGTAAGAGAATACACAGATTTTTATATATGCAGAAACAGAGGGAAAAATATTTTTACTGTAAAGTTAAAAATTCTGTTTTTTTTAAATTAAAACTATATGTTAAGAAAATAAATTAATTTTCTTTAGAGTAAAAATATATACATAGAGGACTTTGAAAATTTAAGTCTTTTGTTTAAAATTTCACCACCAGTTAAAATTAAATTATTAGATTAACATAAATTTATTTAAACGATAAATAATTATTCGATTGTTCAAATATTAATAAAATTCATATAATTGTTTATATAAGGTCAAAAATCGGGGAATCAAGTCGAGATTGGACAGGGTTGCAACTTAAAAGCAAAGGTGAGATTTTCTCACTCATTTGGATGCCCTAGATTTAATTTAAAGGTTAAATTTAAATTATTGGATGTGTTTGGTTGTTTGATAATAATTTATTCACTGGTCAATATCATAACCCATATACTGTAATATCCACCTGAAGTGGAATTGATATGTTATTGTGCTAACATTTGTGGATGCAGGGAAAACAGGTTGGAGGGATCCAACAGGATTCCTCAAAGATATTTATTTATTATATATATATGTTGTCATGTGACAGGATGAATGAATTGATATGGATTTGCATGCGAATTGAATTATATAGTGTTAAATAACATGGAAATTGGAATTTAGTAATTTTTAAAGGGGAAATTTTTTTTAAGGACAAATTATAATATATATTTGTCCAAAAGGACACGCGCATATAACTTTTACCGTAAGGACAAAGCCCAAAGCCCAGAAATAAATTCAAACAAAACGAAGAACTCTGTCCATCTTCTTCCTCCTTCCTTACACTACAACAATCGGTAATTTGCTCGAACCAAAGGATTCACGTTAATTTTCCTCGACATAAAAAAATGGCACCGCAAACAAGAAATAAATCTACATCTCCAACAGAAACTTAGAAATCGAATGTAGATGAAGAACGACCACAACAATCGAAAGCCGAAGAAAACCTAACTAAGTCGACAGCGAATCAACAAAACCAAAATCGAAATGTCGACGAAGCAGATGTTCAAAAAGTAAATGCAGAGATAGAAGAGGAAAACCTTCCTTTAGCACAAACGATAGCGTCGGCACGAAAGAGAAAAAGCAACAAATTAAGGCTTAAAAAACCTACAGCAACAGAAGAACAAAACCAAAATAAAGAAAAAAGGACAAAGAAAAGAGAGGAAAAAATGACAGCAAGAACAAGCAAACCAGAAATAAGTGAAAGTATACCAAAGAAGGTAACTATTAATATAAAATCAAACACAACAAAATTAATATAGTTTTGTTATAGCAACATTGAAATACTAATAATTTCATTTTGTTAAATCTCAGCAAAAAGAAGATAAAGAAGCTGTGGATCAAGAACCGGACGAAGAACAACTCAATTCGGTAAAATATAAAACATCATAACTTTATACCATAATGTATATTTCAAAAATACTACCTGTAAATCATTTGGTAAAAGAAAAGGCTAATAGGTATAACAAACTGATACCCAATTACTAGTATAATAGTCATTATAATTAAGCATAAATTGTTTGATAAAACAATAGTCAGTGACATTTGTTTCAAATATGATACAAACAAACAAATGATATCTACTAAAAAAAACTGATATCTAATTACCAAAAAATAATACCTGGTTATATAAAAATGATACCTACTTGATACCTGATTACTGAAAACTGATACCTAATTAGTACCAATTGATACCTAGTAACAAGTAATAATAGTGTTTATCATTAAGCGTAAATTGTTTGATTAAATAATAGTCAGTATCATTTAGTTGAAATATGAAACAGACAAAAACTGATACTTATTTACAAAAAACTGATACCTATTTACAAAACTTAATACCTATTTACAGAAAACTGATACCTAGTTACAAAAAACTGATACCTAGTTATAAAAAAACGATACGTACTTGGAAAAATTGACACCTGATTAGAGAAAACTGATATGTACTTAATACCAACTGATGCTTAGGTACTGCAAAACTGATACTTAGTTACTTCAAAATTGAAATTGTTGTATATTAGACAGAAGATATTTCACTACAACTAATACCCGAATCTATTGTTGTTTTTAAACATAATTTATTTCACAGATAACTTACTGTCTTTATTTTTATTTAATAGGATGATGATGATTTTGTTGATGCTCATCCAAAATACATAAAAGAAAGATCGGAAACAAAACAGCAATCTAAAGACAAAAAGCATGAAACAGCTTACCGATGTGGACTGCAGGCAATATTCAAAATAGTAAAACTGATAAAACAAAAAAATGCTCTATCAAAGAAGCAAATGGATATAATGAAGAGCACTCCTTTCTACAACTTCTTTAGAGTTTTCTATGAAGAGAAAATTATGATGAAAGAATGCAAAAAGCATCAACACAATTTGGATTCTTTGTACAAATGCTACTCAGTTGTCGAAGATGCTTTCTTATTTTCCACAGAAAAGATGAAAGTTACAGCAACGGATATAAGTTTGATTTTTGGCCTACCACTAAAAGGAATTAACATTGAGCCGACTCAAAAAGTGACAAACAAAACAATTCCAATGCAATGTAGAGAATTTGCAAACAGAAACTTCGGCAACATCACTTATATAACAAGAAATGTTGTGGAAAAAAGAATAAAGCAAGAAGTTGCAAAAAAGAAAAAAGAGTATGAAGAAGACTTGCCAATGTTAATAGTAATTGAAATACTATTAACATTTTTCTTTCCAAACAACCAGCAAAAATTAAAATGGGGACTTCTTCCATACTTAATTAATGTAGAGACAATGCAATTAGTTTCTTGGCCACTGACGATAGAAAAGAATTTCAATAAATTTGTTAAGAAGTTCATTCATAATCCAAGAAATATGTCAGGATGCTCCATGCTTCCACTGGTAAGATTACTTATTAAAAAATTTATTAGTTATTTTTTTTAATAAACATATCTAATCAATTCTTTTAATGTTAACAGTATTGCATTTGTGAGAAACTGGATCTCATTCAACAAAGACAATATTATACTCCAACCTTACCAAGATTTGCAAAATGGGATTTAAGGAAACTCAAAGACAAAGCAGTCAAAGCAGTTTTTGATAACGTGAAAGAGGGTGATGTAAGTAAAAATTCCATTTCATTTTATGTTAATCAATATGCTTTAACTATTATGCATAATAAAGTTTTATTGTCGATCATTTATCCTATAGCATAAAACTGATACTACAGTGATCAAAAAATGATATCATAGCAAAACATAGTAAATAGTATCAATAACAAAAAATAGAATGAAAAAAACTGATACAATATGTTTACTTGCTTGAAACAAATACTAATAGTATCATAAACTGAGACAAAAATGAAAAAACTGATAACAAATGATTACATGCTTGAAAATAAATGTGGATGTATTCCAAACTGATACTACAATGCAAAAACTGATACCTTATAATTTCACAATTTATATTGATGCTACAATCCAATACCTGATACCATAATTGTACATATTAGAAATTGATAGTTATAGTATAAGAAACTGATACTAATATGATTATAAACTGATACTTATACTATAAGAAATTGATACTAATATGATTGAACCTGATATTAATAGTATCAGAAAATAATCATAAATAAATATTTGTATTATTGAATACAATTTTATTTTTTCATTACAGTAAAAATTCAATTATCATTACAAATTGATATCATAGCTTAAAACTGAAACAAATTTTCCAATACCAATTTTCTAGGTGAAAGAAATCACAAATCTCAGCCCATATGAAGAAAGTCTACTTCAAACAGAGACTATTCAACACAAATTTCCAAAAATTCAAAAACAAAAGCATGGAAAAAAAAGAAAGTTGAAGAAACCACAGAAACTGCACATTCATTTGAGGAAGATGTAAGCATCAGGATATTCCAAATGCATATAAAAGATTTGGAAGAAGAAACAAAGAAAACAAAAGAAGAATTAGAAGTGGAAAAAAAGAAAAGAATTAAAGCAGAGCAAGAAGTTTTTAGGTTGAAAGAAGAGTTGAAAGAAATAAAGTTGAAACTGAAAGAGAATGAAGAGAAAACATCACAGGCTGAAAACAACAACAACAAAGTTGAAGATGTTTTGAATGACAGTGAAGAAAATGGTGAAAATAAAAAGGAAAGTTTCAACCTACAAAGCAACATTTTACAAAATGAACTAGATGAAGATACTTTTGTACAACTGGAAATAGAAAAAGATGAAGAGAGTGTAAAAAAAACAGAAGATAAAACAGAACAAATGAACAAACAAATGCCAATCGAAATAGAAACTGAATTGGGTAAAAAAACAAGCAGTGAAGAAAGACAATGTGAACATGAAGAAGAAAAACAAACTCCAACTGAAGTACACCAAAAAGAAGAGTTGGAAAAAGAAAGTGAAGTGCAGGGAGACAGCTCAGAAGATACTCAAACTCTTCAACAGGATACAGACGAAAAAAACAAAAGTATACCGTATGTCGCTTCAGTGCTTGACTTTACCCCTCCATCCTTCAAGCTTTACGACACACAAGACTTTGAAAGCGAAAAAACTGGAAAAAAAAGATGCAGAAGAACATGGGCAAACATCTGTTAGAAAAGGGAAACAAAAAGTCATAAAATCAACTGACAAAAACATCAAAGCAACACAAAAAGGGACAGCTTCTATATTCAAAGATTAAAGGCAAGAACAAGAGTGAAAAAGCAACGTGATAGCTTTGAATATGGGATGAAACAAAAGAAAGTTGCAAATAAGCAAAAACAGAAACCTGAAAAAAAAGAGAATGTTGAAAACCAAAATGACCAAGACAATAGTCCAAAGCCACTTGCAGTAATAGAGCCAACACTTTACGAGATAGGGCTTGGTCATTGCAAATGTTTGATCTACCTCAACGTTGAGCAACAAAATGTGATCAAAACTTTCTTTTCATTAACAACATCATCACAAAAGTAAGTGTTCAAATATGTATATTAGTTTTAAATATGAAATTAAGTTTATCTAACATATACAAATTGTTGTTATCAAAATAGTGTAGTGGCATGGGAAGACAATGACACAATCAAAGGAGGTTGTGTCATAACAAAGAATGCAATAAAACTTCTACTAGAAGGAGGCGAAACAGACGGGCAGGTACATAATAATTTTTTTCTTTACGTCAAAACTGATACCAAAATGCACAACATGCTTAAATTGACCTTATGCTTTATTATTTTTATACTTATCAACATACACACCAACTACTAAGAGTAATGAAACTATTAACAATTTAATATAGCCCCACCAATAAAAAAAGTATACTATTCTGATTTTAATACAGATTATAGATTGGTACATTTCAAAATGTGGAATAGAAGACCACAGCTATGCTTTCACAACAACAATGACGGTAAATAAAACTTTAATATTCAAATACATAATAATTGCTTCATTTATTATATCATAACTTATATTCATATTAAACAGAAAGCAATTGTCTGTGATATGAAGACTGTGAAGAAAAGTCTCATTCTCCCTATGCTAGAATCTATTGTACACGACAAATTTACTGAAAGTATATATTTTCCGTTGCATTGTGGTAACCACTGGACATTAGTAACTTTAACATACCCAACAATGCAATGGTGCCACATTGATTCTAACCGCCCAAGAAGATCAAACGAAAGAAACAATTCAAGTTTAAAGGAGGCTATAAAATTGGTATGAGATTTATCTTTCTTTTAAAAAAATACTTATCACCGTGAATATGAGCTAAATTTTTAATATATTACCTGTTTTAGAGAAATGAAATAGAGGAAATGCTCCAAGAAATCTGGAAAAGCAATGACATAAAAGACATGGCAGTGAAACCAGATGAAATGCATCAGATAAAGTGTGCACAGCAGGGAGCAGACACGTAAGGTTTTTTTCCATTATAATAAATGTTTTAGCATCATAATTTTCAATACATACTTCTAGACATCATTATATACCGTTTTTATTTAATTGAATTTGATTTGTAATAAAAATATTAAGAATTATTATCTCTCAATACAATAAACTTTAAATACAAATAAACATTTACTACAGGAAGAAAACTGATACCTACATAACAAGAAACTGATACCTACAGAAACAAAACTGACACCTACAAAAAATAAACTGATACCTACAGAAATAAATACATAGTGTACTAGTATAACTGCTAAATATTTTAATTCAAAACATACTGTATTGTTGTACAATTATCTCTAAAATTCAAATTTTTGTACTAATTATAAACCTATTAATAAAGCAGATGAAAATTAATACTAATATTACATCTTGGTTTAAACAGGCTTGACTGTGGGATTTTTGTAATGATATTCATCATTTCGCTGAACAGAAGCAGGATACCAATTAAAATTGAAAAGAAAGATATATTATCAACAAGAGCAAGAATTGCACATGCAATATTAACAGACGATGAACACTGCTGGAGTCTGTCAAAATACATGTCAAGCCTAGAAGAACAACGAAAAGAAAGGAAATGAGTTCACATTGCATTATTTCACAATTAAATTTGATTCCTGTGACGTAATGTTGTTATGTTCAAATGTATAGCTGTGAATTAATGATGTTCTGTTGTAATTTCACACTTATGAAGTAATGTTGTTCTGTAAGCAAAACACTGCTGCTTTTACTTCTAAAAACAATTCTAATCTCCTGGAATGACATGTTGTGGTGATGTTCTTTTCTTTTCCTGTTGTTTATATTATAACAAGATTAAATAATGTATGTTCTATCATCCAACTATGGATCCAACATAATATTATCAGTTTTATGATACAACTATCAGTTGTAAGATGATATTATCAAATTTCATGTAACATTACAATACAAAACAGTAACTGGGAATCACTTCTTATGACTGATAAAATCAGTTTTGTTAAAACTTAAAGTCAACATACTGTATGAAACAAGAATTAGTTCAGGTATCAGGTTTTGCAAACACTATATATTATTATAACTATTAAGGACTACTGCTGTAAATTATAGCACATATTACAATACACAAAACTGATTCTAAAAACAAACAGAAACTGATAATAACACTGTTTATATCCAATCATTGAAACATTATCTCCAACCAAAACTGATACCAAAACTGGAAAAGTGATACCAAAACTTAAAAAATGATACCAAAACTTAAAAAAACTGATACAGCTATAAACTGATAATATTTGGTACTATAAAAAAATGATACTATAAAAATGATACTGATACCAAAACTTTCACAAACAAACAACAAAAATCATACTGCAAAAACAAAAAACTGATACTAGAATATATACTAAAATAGCTGAAATTATAATCAATTCCATAATATGCTATACTAAATACAAATTAATAACAAAAGGTTCAATTACTATAGACCACTGAAACAAGTCTCACATACACTTATTACACTAAACAAATTAAAAATATAAAATCAAATCATATCCTCTTTGAAGCTTGACAATTCCGTTTATTATGACCAAATTGCTTGTACTCGCCACATCTGTTTTGCTTGTTATGAAAATATGAAAATCCTCCTTTGCGCTTCACTGATGGTCTACCAGCACCACGTTTCTCCTTTGGTGGCTTGATAACATCTTGTATGCTACCATCAACAATAGGCCTATCATAATTTGGAATAGGATTTATAGCATTGATATAAGAACATCGATAAGCATCAACAGTGAAATAATTCTCGACAAAATCATATACAGACAACTTTGACTTGTTCATGCACTTTATAGCATGAGCACAAGGAAATCCAGTAATTTTCCACTTGTTGCAACTACAAATGCGCTCCTTCAAATCAACAGAATGAGAGTTTGGAGATTTCACTTCAAAAGCAAAATCAGAAGATTTATATACATCCCATCCAAACCCTTCTTCAATCAATTCATTTAAACGTAACTCCATAGAAGGACATAGACTTGTTCTCCACAAACGACATTCTTCTCTTCTTCTAGCCATTTGTTCCATAATCTTAATACGAATACCATCTAAACACAAAGTAATAGGCAATGCTCGTTCATTAAAATCCAACTGTTAAAACTTTCTGCAACATTGGAACTATATTCACCATAACGTTTCCCTGGAAAAAATAAATCCACCCACTTATCAAATGGCTTATCTTTTAAAAAATTAACACCAGCAACACCACCAATTTGATAAAACTTAGAATATGCTCCTTCAAATTCATATCGATTTGAAGCTCTAGAACACATTTTGAATAAATCAACAATAGACACATTTGCATTTTTGGCTTTCACTGCAGAAAGAAGATTTTGTTCCATATGCAAGTAGCAATAACTGTGATAATCTGAAGGAAAAATATCACGAACACCTGCAAGCAAACCTTGGTGGCGATCGGACATAAAAACTAAAGTACGCTCTTCTTGAAGCATTTGTTTTAAATGTTTCAAAAACCATATCCAGTTATCCACATTTTCAACAGAAACTACACTCATAGCTAAAGGGAAGAAACTTGCAAACGAAAAAATAATTAGTAAAAAATAAAATAAAAATAACTACAACCATAAATATAAAACAATTCATAAAATTGATACTAACAGTAACAAAAGTGATACCTAAAACCTGGTATGACCATTATAAAAATATTGATAAGCACAACATTATGCACATTAATCTTCATTCTAAAACAACAAAGAAACAAAAAATGACATATTTCGATACAAAACAAATTCCAATACTACATAACTATAAATGATACCATATATGAACTAAGTGAAACTGATACTAATTATATACAAAAAATGATACTAATCTCCTGTTTAGCAGTATGAACATATTATACGAAATACACACTTACAATTTAATTTAATGAAAATTCTGATACTAGAAACTTGCTACTTATAAACTACATTTCTTAAAACTGATACCCATAGAATACAAATTATGATAAAAAATGTACATTAATAATTATGGCAAGTATTATAATCTCAATACAAACAAATCAAGTTTGAAAACAAACACGTACCTTGATCACCATTTTTTGCAGTAGCACCCATCAATACATCAGGACGTCCCTTCAAGTGAGTAGCATCTAAGAATATCATAGGACGACAAGACTTGAAACCAAGTAAACAAGCGCCAAAAGCAATAACCACCCTTTGAAATTCATTACTACAAGGATCAACATCCATATCAACATAACTATCTGGATTAGATTTCTTCACTGCTTCCAAATACCAACTCAAATCATTATAAGACAAAGCATCATTACCGTGCAACTCCATCAATGCAAGTTGTTTCCCATGATAAGCATAACCATAAGACAACTGAAAATTGTATTCTCTTTTAAAATCAAGTATAATATCCTTAGGCTTTTTACTTGGACAATCGCGGATCTCATCAATAATCATCGATTTAACAAAAGAACTAGATATATGTGGATTATTCACATGTCTAAGACCAGCCCCACAAGAATGATCAGGAACCAAATTTCTGATAAAGAACCTTTTCAATTCTCCAGAATCACAGGAAGCATGGACTTTGAAAAGACAACCATGCTTATATGAAGAGCAAATTACAGTAACTCTTGTAGCACAATTCTTTAAAAATACTAATTCATACCCCTTTTGAATTTGATATGCCATCAAAAACTCTCTAAAATGTTCAGCGCCTCCGAAACAAAAACCAACAAAATTGAAAATGCTTAATGTCGACCCTCTCCTCAACATATCTTTTAAATAACTTTTACCATTAACAACAACATTGGAACAGACAGAGACAAGAGAAGATGAAGAAGCAGAAACATAGAATGAACTTGAAATACAAGCACCATCAACGACCCGGCTTTTTCACCGTTAATTTGTGATATTTAAAATGAATTTAAATATTTAATTTGAATTATAATTTGATTTTGAATATGAAAAGCCGTTTTATTTAATAAAAAGAATTTAAAATTTAAAATATAACGATCTATATAATAAATTAATTATTAAAGTAATAATTGGATATTGGGTAAAATTTAAAATCTGGGGTTGTAAGCTTGTGAAAAATATTTCAACGGCTTATAAACTTTATATTGGTAACGCTGGATGTAATAGATGGATTAAAATTAAATTTAACAGCCATTTGTTCAATTTTAAATTTACATCGTTTAAATTGACATTTAAAAATAGCCTTCCGAGGAACAGTCTCGGAATTCGACGAAACCAGTTCCGTTGGATCCGTAATATTGAATTTTTGTCGGATTTCAAATTTCGTAATTTTTGGAGTTATCGCGTGGTCATACGAGATTAAAACGCCCAAAAATAAATAAATTATCGTTTTAATGTAAATATCGCGCTATGTCTTCCGAAGCAAGCCATTCCTATCTCCTTTTAAAACAAGATTTCCTTTCATCCTTAGACCTAATTACTGAAGCTCAGAGCATCGGAAAAAAAATCTCGATTCGCCTAAAAAAAAGAAAACCCTAACTCAATTGAATCGATTTAGGGAAAGGGACAAGGCGTGGCTTTAAGGGGTCGACCTAGGGTTGGTCGTGTTCGCGTGACACTGGAAGGGCTCGCGTAGCGACTGGGAGACCGGAGGCGTGAAGGAGGAGTTGCGTATGTGGGCGCGTGCTCGCGCGAGGGCATGGAGATCGATTTGGCATCGAGGCTCGAGCACGCGAGGCCATGGCAGAGGCGATACGAAGGATTAGAGCAGGCATATGATGGCCGCGACTCAGTCGCACGCGAGCAATCCAGGGAGGTCACGATTTCAAATTTGGGCGAAGTCGTTGTTGAAGTCTCGATCGATGGTAGGAGTTGCGCGAGGCTGGGTTCATGCTCGTTGGAGTGAGCAGTGAGGTATCGGTTTTTTTTCTATGTAATTTATCTAATATATTCACACAGATTAAAATATATATAAAAAATCTAGAAGTTTTATCTCGAAACTGCAGTGAAGTTTAAAAATAGGATTTTAGTAAGAGAATACGCAGATTTTTATATATGCAGAAACAGAGGGAAAAATATTTTTACTGTAAAGTTAAAAATTCTGTTTGTTTTAAATTAAAACTATATGTTAAGAAAATAAATTAATTTTCTTTAGAGTAAAAATATATACATAGAGGACTTTGAAAATTTAAGTCTTTTTTTTTAAATTTCACCACCAGTTAAAATTAAATTATTAGATTAACATAAATTTATTTAAACGATAAATAATTATTCGATTGTTCAAATATTAATAAAATTCATATAATTGTTCATATAAGGTCAAAAATCGGGGAAGCAAGTCGAGATTGGACAGGATTGCAACTTAAAAGCAAAGGTGAGATTTTCTCACTCATTTGGATGCCCTAGATTTAATTTAAAGGTTAAATTTAAATTATTGGATGTGTTTGGTTGTTTGATAATAATTTATTCACTGGTTAATATCATAACCCATATACTGTAATATCCACCTGAAGTGGAATTGATATGTTATTGTGCTAACATTTGTGGATGCAGGAAAAACAGGTTGGAGGGATACAACAGGATTCCTCAAAGATATTTATTTATTATATATATATATATATATATATATGTTGTCATGTGACAGGATGAATGAATTGATATGGATTTGCATGTGAATTTAATTATATAGTGTTAAATAACACGGAAATTGGAATTTACTAATTTTTAAAATGCTATAAATAATTTAATTAAAGGAAGTTAAATGAAACTTAAATTAAAAGAATATCTATTTAGGAATTGGATCTACTTCTATTGAGAAGATAGTAAAATAAAAAGAATATTTATTACTTGGGTTATACTTAAAAATTGGTTAAAGTTGAGTTCGGGAAAAAGGGTAAATTATATACTAAAGACTTAAAGAAAATATTGTAATCGATGAATGGATTTGAAGTAAAGCAAAACTATATTAATAAAAATAAAATAAGAGAACTATATTAAGAAATAAAATAAGGGAATTTTATTAAGAAATGAAATGGAATTTTAATAAGGAACAATATGGAATTAAATTGAAGAATAAAATTATTGAATAAATTTTTTTCATAAATAAATGAAAAAGAAAACTCAGGGAGTTATAAATTTATAAACGGAGTTTATAAATGGGAAAGGAAGATATCAGTGTATACGAAAAGGAATAAGTCATGAACTTATATTGAGTTGTAAATTTGTTTGAAACGGAAATAGTAGGATATTTCTGAAAGTAAGGAGTGTGAATTTGGACAAGAGGCATTATAGATGGATATTGGTTTTTCTAAAATTATAAACTTATTTTATAAAGGAGTATTTAAATTACTACACTATAAATTTTTGTAAACTATTTATTGAATTTAAAATGTTTCGAAGTAGTTATTTTTGAAGGATAGGCAAATATTTATAATAAACTTTAATTTTCTAAAACTAGTTTTACAATTTATCATTAACTGGATGTGAACTCTAATTTTTATGTTAAATATTTCTTTTAAACCGTAAATTGTATAAAACTATACTTCTTATTTTATAAATCTAAATGTTTTCAAATGCTTTTAAAAACCCAATTAATAATCCTCTTGTGATGATAAGTGAGTTATTAAATGAGTTAAGATTTAGGAGAAATCTTATTAAGTGAAGGAATTGAGTTTGAAAATTTATAAGCAAAGTATAAATTGATTTTTGAGAAAGGAATGAGAAAATAAGAAATATTTTCAAAGGTTAAATCAAATTGAGTGTGTAAGAAATCAGATAAGTGATTTCATGGAAATAAAAAGGACTTTGAAAATTTATTTCAAATGGGTTAAAATTGAAATAATATCTGAATGATATTCGAGATAAATAATTTGTGGAAATTATTTAATGGTTGCTTGTGTATGATTAATTGATAGTTAAATAACCGACTATCAATATTGGACAATGCACTGATCGTTTCGAAGAATCCGGGATCGGATTTAATTATCCGAAAACCACTTCGATCCGGTTTGAACGATTACGAATGAAGACCGTGAAGAGTTGAAGATGGTGATTCGGTTTGTTCAGACCCAGGGCAACTTGTATGGATTGAATGCTTTCAAAACATCGTCAGGTGGACGATGAGCATTCTAAGTGATGCGTTCTTGAAAGGTAACGCTTAACCTCAAGCCTCATCAACCGGGAATGGCTAAAACAGGGGAGGTGCAGCAAGACTTCGTGGGTAGCCCCCACTGGAGAGTAAGGTTTCCCCTGTCTAGATGACCCTTTTTTTGGCTTAGTGGGTGGTTGGTCGCGCCAATCACGGGGTGATCTTTCTTGGGACTATTCAGTAAGGAATGGTTCCGGTCTTGTGTTGCAGGGGAGTTAGGGTGGCTCCTCGATACTCTGATCTTGACCAGGTACAATGACGGACGGTACCCAGTAGCCCTGCCATTGTATGGAATCCAATCTCCAATAAGCGCCTGTACGGTTTTGATTGTGCCCAACTATTGCTGAAACGTGAGATGCAAGCATTTCAGCTAGATTCTATTTACTTTCTATAGACACTATAATAATATCAGAGAACTTTAATAAAAATTGTTTTAGCTATCGTAAGGTAAAAACCCGACATGTTTAATTGTGGCGTGGTCTTACGAGATGCTTTTGTTTTCAAAGGTTTTTGAAACTTTAATAATCCAATTGAGTGTGATTTTCTCATACTGGTTTTCCAGACTGACTCGGGTGTTGTTTTATATGATGCTCGGGTCAGACCGAGTTTAACAGGTTTAGGTTATATGCTGGAGTTCAGGAGACGAGCTGATGACAGAGCGTATTTCCGTATTTGTCTATTATCTCCGCTATGTATGGACATGTATGATTGATTGATGTACTCTGATGATGGTATGTATATATATGTATACATTACAAATTTTTTGTATTTAAAACTGTATTCTATATATTATATTTTATTCCGCTGCGATGTGAGATTCTGATGTTGTTTTCTATTCTTCTTCTTCTACCTCTTTCTTCTTTTACCCGAAGACTCGTACTTTTGTGCTGCTTTGGACGGAACTGTGGTGGAATTTTGTTAGTTCAAAGGGGTATGGATTTGCGGGCCTTTACAACAGTAGTCACTTTCATTTGGTATCAGATCTTGGAATTCTATCGATCGTCACAACATCATAGAATAATGGCTAGAAATAGATCCGGTCGAAATACAACAAGCAAAAAGTCTGAAACTATCAGAGTAATGACCAATGAGGACTGTAAAAAGGTATTTTTTTGATTTACAAATTTCAATAAATGAGAATAATGAATTAGTTAGTATAAGCAATAAGATCTCAAAGCTTAATTTTCTTATTTTAGAAAAGATGAAATCAATCAAACTTGAAGAGAAATTGAAAAACGATAAATTTGATTTAGTAAATCAACAGGGTGTTTTGAAAAATAATTTTGAGGCTCTTAAAGATTTTTATGATGAACAAAATACTATGTTTGAAAAATAAAAAGAAAATTTTTCAAAAGAAATTATGGATTTGAAAAGGCAAAATGATTTACTACAATCATCTTTAGATAATTTAGAATCTCGAATTTTTATTCTCGAAAATGAGAACTGTACGTTAAATAAGGAGAATTATGAATTAAACAAGCAAATTGATATTTTGAAAAACAACAATATTTCTTTTGAAAATATAATTGTGACTTTAAGCTAAATATGATAAACTTAACACTAAAGTCACAAAATTTAATAAAGAACAAAATGATTTAAACATGATTTTATCTAGTTCTAGATCTTTACATGATAAAAGTGGTTTAGGATATAATAAAATCGATCGTAGAAATAGCACTAGATATACTATCATGTATAGTAAATATGTTAGTGCTAGTACTAGTTTACGAGTAAAGTCTAAATCCAATTTTAATAGAAATTCAAATACTGCTATGACCAATAATGTTTATAATTTCTTCAGAAGTACAAAATCGTTGATGGGAAATATGAATAAAATTATCTAAGTATTTGGGTTCCAGTTAATTGGAAAAATAGAGAAAAATACATTGATGATTATTGTAATATGGTAGTTAATAATGAAAATTATATTTATAAAGATTCAACCACACCCAAATGGGTATGTTTCCTAAAAATTAGGAAATTATAAGAACCATGGGTATCGCATGCTATAAAAGTTATTTTTTTATACCTTACATTATAAGTAATAGTTATTTTGTTCTATATTGTTCTATGTTAACACTTATGTGGAATATAATTTTTGTCATCATATAAACACTCCATTTTGTCGATGATAAAGGGGGAGAAAGATATTGCTCTAACACTATTTGCAGGAATAAACAATGCAAGCATAGATTAAGGGGGAGAAAAGATTAATCATTTACAGGAATATATAGCATAGATTCAGGGGGAGAAATCTATAGCATAATTACAGGAATATATTCAGGGGGAGAGATAAGTCAATAAAGCTTGTCAAAGATTCATCCGTAGCAAATGGAGCTATCATCATCAAAAAGGAGGAGAATGTTGGATCATATGTTTTGATTGTTGACATGAAACAACAATTCACGAATTTACGACTATGACAACATCTAGACTCAACGACTCAAAGTATGGTTCGTATAGTTATATATTTTAACAAAAGTCATCAAATGTGTATATAAAGTCTAGTTTAGTGCTTTGTTAAAATCTTTCCTCAAGAATCATCAATCACATTCAAATAAACTTGCACGCATATTTCAATCAAAATAAAGTTTTCAAAAAATGCATGGAGCAGGGCTCGAAGCCGAGTCGTTAGTTTAGAAGGCAAGTGCTCTAACCAAATGAGCTATAGAAGTTATTGTTTAACAACAGAATTCTGTTGACCGGATACTTTCAGTCAGTCGACTGAATCTGTGCACTTTTGAATGCACATGCACATTTTTGAATTCAGTCGACTGAAGCTTCTATACCAGTTGACTAAACTGTATGTAACAGTCATTTTTTGAAAAGACACTTCCTTTTTGAATAGCCTTCTTTCTCGCGAAGAGTTGCTGCCATTGCTATTCATTGAGAAGTCTTCATCGGCATTTGCAACTCCTTAACTACTATATATATGCATGAATTTCAAGACCAAATTACTTCACTTGCTTGCTTATATTTGAATCATATTTGAATTAACTACTCTCTTGAATTCATACATTCATTGCTTACAATCACAATTCTATATTTCTATAAGTAATTTGAAACTTTCTAACTTCGTATACATACAACTGCACACATCATACTTGAGGAAAAGATTATAGGAATGGTGTACTACAAGTGACAAATTCGTGTTATTTAGAACACACAAAGTCAAGTTAAAATCCAGTTTGTAAGAAAGTCCTGCTCGGTTGCTCAGGCTGTTAAAGTCCTGTTCTGTTGCTCAGGCAGTCAAAATCCTATCCGGTTGCTTAGGCGGTAAAAATCCTGTTCGGATGCTCTATCGATGTAAAACTTATTCCTCCGGGTTAAGTAAGGGTTGCTAGCTATAATTCCAGATGGAGTCTGGGACTGGACATAGAATGGGAGTTCGAATCAGTATAAAAATCTCTAGTGTCATTTTATTTATTGCCATTATTATTTTCTGCACTAGTTATTTTTATACTCATATTCGGCATCAGTAGATAACTTAGATTATATCGCATTGCCACTACATTTACATTGTTTATAACTGTTAGCCATTTCGATCATATAGAATAGCAGTCACTTTCATTTGATCCTTTAGTACAGTAACTTTCATTTGGTACTTTCAAACTCCCTATTTAATCATTTTACATTCACAGACTATCCCTATTTCTCCAATGGGGACTGCATTAGTTGATCTTCACAAAGGTTGTATTCCTGCCCACGTTCTTTGTAATCGTTAGACTTCTTTAATGTTTTCAATAGTTATAAGACTCAAATTAGATTACTCGAAAATGCCAACACCAATCTCCTAAGAGAGAGAGAGAACGACCATTGATGACACTCGTAAAGAGCTGTGTAGAGAATACGAGGATCAAACCTGAAATTTTATGGAATTGAAAGAGGTAATGTTCGGTAATATTCTTGCATCTCCAAGTAGCATTTGGCAATAGAAGAACTAGAGAAGAAGCTTGAGATTGCTCAAGGCTGCATCGCTGAACTAGAAAATTTGTTAAAAGATGTAGAGAGTAGTCATTAGGTTATCTATAAAGATGAGATCAATAAACTTAAAAAAGAAAGTAACGACTTGTCTTAACGGGTCGTTATCCAACTATCCAAGTACGACTCTAACCCTCTTTATTCTCAAGCGGTTTCTGCCCTACTTTGAGTATGGACGAGGATGAGGATTCTCAATGGTAGAAGCAATTTATAGCATAATACCAAATCAAAGTAGATAAGATGAAAGTTGTTTATAAAGAATGGCTAAAAGGATCAACTAGTGGTGCAAAGGTAGAGAAATGCTCCTTCGTTTACAACTTGTTTGGCCCATTTTCAAAGAAAACTAAAAGCACAAAAGGGGAGATCTTGCATGATTTTGAGCATGTGTGCCATAGTACTACTAAGCGGATTAATTGTTCAGAGCAGATAGTGGGCTTGGATCCTACCACACTTACCTTAGCTACCTCTTCCTCTCGTCCAGCCTCACTTATGTATGCGCAATCTAATTCGGTCAAGTGTGTTAAATAGGAGTGGGTTAAGCACATCATGATGGAGTTAATAGCATCATGTAATGCAGTGTGGAGTGCAGAACTAAGAAACTCTGCAATAAAGAAATTAGGTCAGTTCAAGTACAATGGGGGAAAACCTGAAGGAAAGCATGAGGACTTCTTATCCTAAGCTTTTCACTAGCAAACATTTCTCTCCAAAAAAAGGTTTGATTGCATCGTGGTTGCCAGATTAGACGGTAGTATATGGTTGCTACACTTTTACTATCACTTTTGCACTCATGTAGAACACTTTTCGCATGTTTACCTAAATGTCATGACACTTACATTCATGCTAGGATTGAGCTCACTTATAATATGTCTGCAGCACAAAAACACGTTACACTTTTGGTTGAGTAGATGGTTGTGTAGATAACATGATTGTATAATATGGATGTCTATTATGTGTTATGATGTTCACCCTTTGGAAAGATTTCTGGGATGAAATCCTTTTAAGTGGGAGAATGTAACATCCTATAAAATCAACCATAAGTAAATAAATTGTATAAATTAATTCAAATAAAATAGGGTTAAAAATGAAAATTTTGTAAAAGTCAAACAAAATTTGACCATGAAAGTTATGCCATTGTGAACATGGTAATTTTTTGATTAATTTCCATACATAATATGTTGAAACGGAGCTCAAATAAGAAAGTTATGGACGTTTGAAGTTTTGAGCAAATTAATTTAAATAGAATTCAAACTTAAACAAATAATTATTCCAAAATTTGAAATTAAAAAGTTAACAGTAATTATACTTGGAGGTTAAGTAAATGTTTAAATTAACATTAAATGGTAATTAAGATGGAAATAAATTAACAATGGCAAAAATATTAACGTTCTCAGAATAGGGACTGGTCGACCCCTTAACCACGACTGATCGACCGCTACCAGTCAACCGATGGGAAACAGCGGTCTGTCGGTGCTGTTAAGTAGCGGCTAGGGATATATGCATTTTAACATACCCGAATTAATTATTTTTAGCCGATCTTAATCCAATAGTTCTGATGCATTAAAACATTATAAATAAGAACCTAGCTAGTCCCCTCACTTTTGTTTATAAATTGTTTTGGAAACCTAGCGAAGCTCTGTTAGTTCATCTCTTCTAAGATTCTGAAAAACTTCTTTAAGGTTTCACATAAGAAAATTCTATATGTTTTTTTTTCTTAAACCTCTTCTCCTCCAAACCTCTAATTTTTTGAATCTAACATATATACAAATCCCTTGTTGTATATGTCAAAAGAAAGAGATTTGAAAAAGATTATTAAAGGCGTGTTGTTAACCCAAAAAATGGATCAACACCCTGGATTGAGTGTGAAAGCACCGACCCTGTTCTTATACAGCAATAATATAGAAAACAAATGTAAAAAGAGTAGAAATAATAGAAAGATAAGAAGATTTTTATAGTGGTTCGGCTGTTAATGAAGCATACATCCACTTTATAACTTTCTATTAACTGACTGTTGTCACAAGTTGAATCAGATTACAATATGATTGAATCTTCAAAGTTAGATCAAGTCACAAGTATAATAGTTCCCTGAAGAATCACAGTGAACCCCTATTTGACTATTCTGTGGGAGGAGAAGAGAGAAGAATAATCTCTATAGAGTTTCAATCGCCAGTCCAGAAGATCATGTTTATGTTGCAGGTAGGATTGTATGTATAGAGGTTGGAGAGCCATTGGGCTAGGCTGCTTTGTTGGAAGCCTACACTTGATGATACAATGAGGCTCCAAAAATATCATAATGATCCGACTTAGCCTTTCGTTAGCGATCCATGTACTTAGGGTATTTTCGAATTGTTTCATTTGGGTTGCTTTACTTGCTTTATGTAGTTGCCCTCCATGTAATTTGGTAACTAGTTTCCTTATTTTGATGGTGATTCATGTATAGGTAGGATTGAACTATGACTAGAATCAGATGAATGCCCACTTCTCAAATTAGCCTTCTTGGAATACCATGAAACTTGGCAGATATGCCTAGAAAATATATTGGTTCGTGATGCAAGAAGTTTGGACGATCCATGAGCATCCTTATGGATCACTAGCGATCCATGGGTGATGGATCGCTTGCGATCTATCCCCTTAGCCTGTGTTTTAATTTTTCCTCTTGGGTCTTTCTTAACTTCTTCTTCTAGTCCTTTTGGTTGATTCTTGAATTGTTTTGACTTGATGTAGATGTTCTAACTCATATTGAATTTTGTTGGGTTAAAAACCTGGTTAACATTTGCATTGTAGAGTATGCCTTCGTTAGAAGAAAGGCGTGCTCTGGAAGTAACCTCTTTTGAGTTTCTATTTTGTGAAGTTTGATTGATTGTATTGAGGCTATCATGCGAATTTGGTTTTGGCTATTTAGTCGTCTATTGAGTTTTCTCCGTGAATCGTCATTATTCATGACAATAAATCAATTTCGATCCCATAACTTTTTAGATGCTTGCAAATAACACTCAGATCATGCTTGGGGAGTTTGGAGAAAATAGATTGCAAGTCAATGGATCGCTAGCAATCCATGGCCTAGTGATCTATAGACTTAGTCAATTTTTTCACTCAATCTCTTATTTAACTTCATCAGAGCCGATCCTTTATTATTTCACTATCTTCATGCGAACCAAGCTACTTTCCTTACGAACCCATAACCAAACCGTAAGTTTGTCCTTGCCACCGCCATCATTGATCTCCATCGCCGAAGCTCTCTACTACCGACCTTGCTTAACTTCGCCGTCACTTTGAGCCAATCCCTAGCGCCTAAAACATTGCCTGCCTGAATCGTCACCAGTCTTTCCTAGCTTAGGTCACTAACGACTTGAAATTAGCTGCTTTTTGCCTTTTGATTTGAGGTTGGTGATGTGGATTTTGGCATATTATTAGCGATTGGTGATGAAGTTGTATTGGGATGGATGTAGTGGAAAATTCAAGCCAATTGTGACTTTGCGGAAGAAGATAGTAAATCAAGTCTTGAATTCTTCATGGAATGAAGCCAGGGTTTTGCCCCAGTGCTTGACATATTTTGCTATCTTCATCCTCAGAGTCAGAATTAACTTGCACCGAGTTACACCGTCGATCCTGGCACGGCGCTTGCAGATTGATTTTGGTTTTTCTAGGAGCTGATAATAGCTTAGGGTAGAGTCTTGTATGTAGCTCATGCTGTTATCACTTTCCACAGAAAAAAAATCGACTTATGCTTAAAATTCTCTACTCAATTCGGAGCCATCGATTTATAGTTGCTCACTTTGGATTGGTCCTATTATTGCATAGTCGATGTACCTAGAATAGGAAAAGCTTTCCAAGCCGCTTTGGACAGTGAATCTGTTATCGGTCTTTGATCGATAACTGGTAAGTGTAGGAGGTATAATTTAGCAAATGACATAAAAGTTTTTTCTTTTCTTTTTCCACTACGAGTTAACTATCTACATAGGATAAAGTATTTGTAGTGTTCAGGACACCGAACCCATCCCACATAGATAACATACTACACTTGCCCCATTTAACGCTTGAAATTCGACGAGTTGGCACAAGCCAACATGTTTTCAGAATTTAAGTGTTAAGCATAGGAGAATTTCTGGTTATGAATAGAATCACCTAACCATGTTGGATACAAGTTTTGTTATATCGAATGAAGCACCCTTCATCCCGACGTAAATCCATTGGAGGAAGCCTGACACTCTCGGTGCTGAATCGACATCAGTTATGCCTTCGTAAACGGTTCCATCAGCGCCTACTTCTTCGACACCACCAGCTGAATGTAATCAACTGGTGTCAGTTGGTTCGGTTGTAGATCGAACCCCTCTGAACTTTAGAGTTTTACTCAACCCTCCGTAGTGAGCTTCACTTTAGTTTCTACTAAAGTCCTGCACAATATTTATTTGCGCTTAGCATCCCAGATGATGACGTACGCCTTCCATTGAAAAACGAGTTTGCACATATGCCACCTTCGGGGTACGCCGCCTACCATCGGTACATGTGCTTGAATAGTGTTGTGCCTCCCTTCAATCATTTCTTGAGAGAGACTCCTCTGAATTTGGGAATAGCACCATTTCATATTCATCCTAATGGATTGCAATTCTAGCTTGTCTTCACATTTTGTTTACGTGGACATTCAACCATGCTCCAAGCTTTGGTGAGCTGAGATATTTTCTCTCATTCAAGAAGAGAGACACATGTCTGTCTTTTGTGATTATCGAGGCTCAAAGAAACCGCAAAATCGTATTGCAGCTTCAAAGTAACTTGTCCCAGTTCAAAACCCAATACATTTTCGTTAGGTGTCCTGAGGGATTTAATCATCTTTGGACGACTGGGTAAGTCTTCTCTTTTACTTGTTGAGATTTGATATGATGGTGTGGGATTTTAATAGACTAAATACCCCTTGCAGTTATTCCGAGGCCAAACAAAGATCCATGACTTGATCCCATCTTCCATACTCTAAAGGCCATAAACGCCAGAGAGAGATCGGTCATGTCTTTGATAATGGATGAGGATTTGTTTAGGCATGGGTTACTGCATCCTAGGAGATCTGCCATTGCCATTGAAGTTCCATCTCCTTCCCATTCTAGGATTCAAACACGCTCTACTTCTTCATTGCACGATCCGAAGAGGGTGGTCTACCAGAAGGAGAAGATCAATTCGACAGATCAATTGAAGAAAATCATGAAGGAAAAGGCATCATTACAGGAGCTAGTTTCCCAATTAGGATGCCCTCTATCCCTGAGGAGGGGAAAGAGGAGTTCAAGCAATGAGAAGGAAAGGCCACAGTGATCATGGAAAAGGAGGAGGGTGAAATTGAGAGATGGAGTAGCTATGATTCCTCTTCTAATGATGAGGAATTTGATGCAAGTTCAAGGGAAGGAAACTTCGAATGATACGACGAAACTCCGAGAATGGGCCCTATTCTCGTGGATTCACCTCCACAAGAGATTATTGCTAAATATGCTATCTCGACAGTCAAACAACTTCATGGTTTTTCGCCTAAGGGAACCGACATCAACTTTGGGGACTTGAGCAATGTTTATGTGGACATCGAAGAACCGACGAGAGATGATTTCAAGCTCGAGGGATTGTCTTCTCACCCCGGTCATGTTGTGTCTAGAGTTGCCTGACTCCCACTATAGTCGCTTCTCTATATGATTTGTGAAGTCTTTTTAGGCCACCCACCACACGTTACATGTTTCATTAGGGTCAAGTACACTCGTATAAAATTATTTGAGCTCATTTTCTGTCGTAAAAAGTTCGTCATTTTTTATATTAGGCACTATGGGAGGTCATAGGTTTTATGAAGACCTTGAACAATCTACAGAAGCACAATGAGTCATGAAGGACTTCAAGTCCCCATCAGCCTTGAGAAACTGAGGAAGAATGGAGAAAGAGAAAAGATTGGAAATCGAAAGTTTATCGTTAAGATGACAGGGACCGAGGTAGAGTTTATAGGGATGGTTATGAGAAGAGGAAGATTCCTGATGATAGAGAAGAGCCACCCAAAAGGTCGAAGGTAGATCGCGGTTCTCATCCTTCCGAGCACCAAGCATTTTTCCCAGCTCTAGTCTCTATTGGAATTAAAGCTCCGAATTCCACTATTCAAGTTGCTCCATCAACCCAGACTCCGTCAACCTATGTAGTGCCTACTTCTGGTTCTTTACGCTCCCGTAAAAGTCTAGGTTATATTCTCCCATCTGGTCCACCTAAGCTTGAAGCCGCGCTCCTCCGATGGTTTCTGAAGGGAGTTAAATTCGATCATGACCAGCGTCCAATACGTAAGGATTCTTATATGTACTATCTCCAGGCAATTCAGAGCGACTTGGATAAAGCTAAAGGATGGGAGAAATTATGTAATCAGCTGGCAGACATAAACAGTAACAGCTATCAAGAGATCCTTTCTTTCGAGTTGGAAAAGGATGAGTACAAGAGGCTGTTAACGGAATATGATGCCAGAATTGATCAATTGACAAAGGAGAGGGAGGTAGCCATTCAAGAGAGTAAGAGCAATGCTAGTTTGCTGAAGGAATTGAAAAGGGCTTAAGAAAAAATTGAGATCATGTTTAGAGATGGAATCAAGAAAGCCTATACCGATGAGGTCAAGCTGAAAAAGGAGCTTCAAACTCGAGACAAGATCAATGAAGCTAAGAAGAAAACTATTGCTAGTCATTATGAAACCGTCAAAGCTCATTAAAAGACAAATGCTGATTATACAGGAATGGTGGAATCTCGATATAAGACCATCTTTGACCGGGCCCAAGTGATTGCTTTGCTTCAGGAAAGAGTTGGGACACTGAAAAGACCAAAGTTAAAGTTGGGTAGGCCATCGTGACGATGGATTAATTAGAGTTGCAGGATACCTTCAAAGGAAGATGGAGAAGACGGATGACACCATCTTGAATTTCTACATCAATTCCCTGTAACATCAGGGCAGCCTATATTATCTAGGTCTCAATTTCCCACGTACTCTTGCTGTGGTTTGGGAAGAAGTCCTGGCCCATTTTTGAGAAGACAAAGATGTATACACTGAACAAGAGTTGGAGGATGCCTATCTTAACGAAGAATTAAAGAAGGCTTTAGTAAAGGGGCGAGAGATTATTCCGGTGAAAAGAGAGTAAGAAGCCATAGACGTTGTCGCAATTACAGCAGCTAAAGCACTATCGGAGCCTTTCAGTTCTGGGCCTAACGAATCATCCAAGTAGCCTCATGATCAGGCAAGAATCATCACAGCTTTGGCCGGTGTCGCTTTGTTGTCTGCCCCTTCAGTAGTATCTTTGAAGCCTAGGGTGGTCTTGATACTTCGTCCAAGATAGTGCAACCATCCAAAGAAGGAAACGGTAGGGAGTATGAGGTTGAGATCCACGGTCACACTTCAGATGCAGGTAACTTCCTTGTTTCTCCTGGGTTTGAGTATTTTCAGCTCATCCCGCAAGAACAAGATGAATTGAATGTTTTCTTTTTGATCTTATAGGTCTATCTTCTTTGCCTTTCAAACTGCCAATTTCTCCAATCTCGGCCTATTGTCATTTCAACTACTTCAATGCTTGTTCTCGTGGCTGCTTTGGTTACTACATCCGTGTCTGGTTCGCAACCTGGACCAAAGTCTGAGAAGATCGCTGCATCACACAGCCTGAATGACCCTTCCATATCACTAAAGGGTGATTTAGCAATAGCTGACACTCGAGAGCAGACAAACCAAGCTAGCCAGCTAAGTAAAACTAAATAGTGGATGGTGGTAGTTAAAAGGAAAAAGATTGAGGAGAGAAAGTCTTTGAGGAGCTTTCGCAAGTCCCAAAAGCGCAAGACCAAAGGGGAGTCTTTCGAGGAGATCGAAGCACAAGAAGGAGACATGGGTACAGAGCTTATAATTGATATCTATGGCAGCGATACAACTCCTGGTGGGGATGCTGAGAGGAAGAAGAAACTTTTGACCAAAGATGGGAAGTGAAGTGGTGGCAATGAACACTGATAGGATCGAGTGATAGTGGAGCCGGATATTGGAATATTCCGATTTGTTTGACATGTATTTTGTATAAGTGTGAGTCTACACTTATTACTTTTGTTGTTGTAACATCTATACTTTTCTTTTTGTTGGCCGATATTGTGTGGGTACGGCCCCCATATTTTGACTTTGTACAGAAAATGTTATAAGGAACGAAAAGGTAAATATTTCTACTTTCGTCTCTTCTGCATTCTTCCTTATTTATCATGTACTTAGATTGCTTTTACACACTTTTGTGTGTACATGGCACGATTGCTTATTCTGCAATTACTATACTTCACATTGCTATGCCGTGTTTCGTGGTATATGATGCCTTTATTTCCATGATTTCACGCATTATGTATGCATTTTTCCAGTTTTATAACTAGATCCAATGTGACTGCCAAAATTCTTTCTTTAGAGAAATAAGACTATGGAGTAGTTTTCCTTTCAACTAAATATTGGTGTGTGTGCATGCTCCCTACTTTACAGGGTTAATTTCTCTGAACACTTGATAAATGACGGTTGATCCGAGCAATCCTTGGATGTCTGTAGCCCAATCTACTTTGCGGTTTCTATCTCTGGGAACTTGTGACTCGAATGTCTATACTCCAGAGGTTTTTTCAGTCAATGATCAGAATTATTTGCCCATTTTTACTTGTGTGACATGTAATAGATGAGTTTTGGATTCATGTCAATTTCTAGTTGTGGATTCATGTCAATTACTTTTGATAGTAAGAGTAGATCTTTGTTAGTCCGGCAATAGACGAGTTTCTCGGTGTTGTCAGGACAATACCAAAACATACAAGATCTTAATGGTTTGCTGATGGTGCTGGAGAAACATTAAGTAGTGCTTGTGCGGATTGCATGGCTTTTAAGAGTGTATGGCTTACGAAATGCATAGCTTCTTAAGAGTGCGCAACTTATGAAATGCGCGACTTTTAATAGCATACGCAGCTTTTTGAGAGAGCATGGCTTTTGAAATGCAAAGCTTTTCGAGAGTGCATGACTTATGAATGCACAGCTTTTTGAGAGATGCAACTTAATAAATGCACGGCTTATGAGATCGATACAACCCATCGATTTGAAACGGTTTCAAACTTCTCTACATTGCCAATCTTCGGGTAATGTGAGGACTTAATGCTTCGAGAGCGTTGTTCTACGGCTGAAGAAGTGGTGCGAGGCTTATGGGAGTGCATGGCTTATGAGATCTATACGACCTATCAATCTTGAACGGTTTGGAATTTCTCGACACTGCCAATCTTTGGGTAACATGAGAAGCTCGTGCTTCGAGAGCATGGTTCCACAGTTCAAGAAGTGATGCATGGATTACGGTAGTGCACGGATTATGGGATTGATATGACCCGTCGATCTGGAACGATTTGGAACTTGTTGACATTACCAATATTTGGGTAACGTGAGGAGTTTTATGCTTCAAGGGCTTAGTTCCATTGTTCAAGAAGTGATGCATGGGTTATAGAAGTGTGCAGCTTATGAGGTCAATATGACCCGTCGATCCAGAATGATTTGACTTCGTTGGAATGCGATTTCGTCAATTATAAATGATAAGTGGTTTTTGAATCGGGCAACCATAGCTTGGACGATCCTTCCGTATTTTAGGAAGATGTGTGTGGCCAAATAGATATGGTTGCCATGGTGGAGAGTTCTCTAGCCGGTCGCATGGAGATGGTTATGAAGAAAGAGCTTGTAGGAGTTCAGGGAAGACGCTTAGTTTTTGGTCTAAACTGCCTTTAGAGAATTGGTCTTCAACTGGCATACAATCTAAGAGAAAAAGGAACTAGTCACCAAGGGTGGTAATGGAGGAGTTGGGAAGAAGTAAGTATTATGTTTCTATTTCGTTTGTTGCACTAGCTAGGTCATTAAGTCCATAATTATCAGAATGTCAGCATTTTCGATTGAGCGTAATAGAACTGTGGTATGATTAGTCTTGGCTTCCTTGTAGCTATCAAGTATGTGTGGTGCCCTCATGCCATAGGGCTATGCACACACTTAAACTGTATCCAGGGTTTCTCCACAACCCGTTTGGTTGCATACGGTCCAATGGATGCAATTGTGTCTTCTAGATAATTAAAGCATGGAAAAGTCTCTATCTTCAGAGACTTATATATTAGGGATTTGAGATACTTGGTTCTCCCAGGTACTGAATCTTGGCTTGATTCGAGTTGGCCATTGATTGATCACAAGGTCCGTTTGTTTTTGGCATAATTTATTTGAGCAACTTTGAAGCTTTGTAATTCAGCATGTTTGTCTCATTGGTCATTGGAAGTGATTCTATTAATTTTGCGGAGTGATTGATGTGATTGTAAATTCATAGTCCCGGAGCATGACTTCACTAACTTCAAGCAGTTTTGGAAGAGATGACCGCTAATCTTCTAGTTGGCCTTCATGACACTTTAGTTCGTGAACAATTTTTTGATCAGATGACTGCTAATCTATCGGTTTGCCTTCACGACACCTAGTTCGTGAAGGACCCTCATGACACTTAAGTTCATGAAAGAGTTTTTGTGGTCGTATGTCCGACGACCAAACAAACTTGGAACGATAATTTATCGATTCCGAGAGGAAATTTGGTCGGATGTCCAATGACCAGACGACCCTAGAGTGATTATTCATCAACTCCAAGAAGAGTTTTGGGTCATGTGTTCGACCGCCCAGTGATCTTAAAGCGATGATTCATTGACTTTAAGAGGAATTTTGGACGGATGTCCAACAACCAGATGACCTTGGAGCGATAATTTATCGACTCAAAGAGACGGGCATAAGGCCCTAGAACGATTATTCGTTGACTCCAAGAAGAGTTTTGGGTCATGTGTCCAATGGCCAGACAGCCCTAGAGTGATTATTCATTGACTCCAAGAAGAATTTTGGGTCATGTGTCCGACGGTCCGTCGGTCTTAAAGCGATGATTCATCGATCTCCAGAGGTTTTGATCGGATGTTCGACGGCCAAACGGCCTTGGAGAAATAATTCATCAACTCCAAAAAGAGTTTTGGGTGGTGTGTCCGATGGCTTGGCGGTCTTAAAGCGATGATTCATCGACTTTAAAAGGAATTTTGGTCGAATGTCCAACGGCGAGACGGCCTTGGAGCAATAATTCATCGACTCCAAGAAGAGTTTTAGGTCATATGTGCAACGGCCCAGCGTTCTTAAAGCGATGATTCATTGACTTAAAGAGGAATTATCGGGATTCGGCTCGCGGGAAAATAGTTTTATCGGTTCCTGGAGACCAAGGGTTGGTTCTGTTTGTTCGACGGTCCATTGGACAAGCCATCTCGACACTACCAAAGCAATGTCGGTTCTCAAAAGGGGGATTGACATGACTCATCAAGGGAATAAAAGCATTTCTTTCACCATGCTGTTTGTAATGGCCCCAATGTCCCGATACAGCTCCTTTAGAAAAGGAAAGTAGACAAGGATGGATGAGAAGGCATTGCTTTAGGTTGCTGCCACATTCCTTAATAGTTAGCTAGCAAGAGTGTTATTTGATAGTCATCCTTTTGTAATATCCCCCACTTGAAGGCCCAAAATTAACGGCTACGGATGCTGCCGTCATCCATAGATATTAATCCTCGACGACCAATGCGGTAATGTTAGATACACTGATACAACAGAAACACATGGATA
The DNA here is from genome assembly GCA_030765085.1 of Allium cepa. Taxonomy (NCBI): domain Eukaryota; kingdom Viridiplantae; phylum Streptophyta; class Magnoliopsida; order Asparagales; family Amaryllidaceae; genus Allium; species Allium cepa. The sequence goes on from CM060939.1 coordinate 418,927,800, forward strand.
TGAATTTTTTTTTAAACTATTTAAACAAATTTCTTATTCCGTTTCGAAGAATTTCAAAATCATTACAAAATCCCAAATTCGAGAACCATGCTTGGAGAAAATATAATTATTACAACAAATGCCAAGAGTGACATGAAGATGCCCTATAGATGATCAGAGCATATATATATATATATATATATATGCGCAATTAAACAACTTTGCTTTTACAACAAACACAGTGGAATCAAAAAGAACAGAACTCCTATTTAGCTAGCTTGCCTCCTGCACGTCTTTAGAAGCTTATTCGTTTAAAGAGGACCTGAAAATCCTCAACTCTCAAACTACTCAAAATTAATTAAGCACCCAAGAGTTTAAGGGGAAAACATTAACTTCAAGTTAGACGAAAAGCCTGGTATGAATAATAACCTACTATCTTGAACCATTTAGATATCTAGTAAGACCACGCCGCTTAACGGAATGGGTTTTCCCCTCACCGGTATCTTACCCAAAAATTTATAATAACCATACACCATGCTCCTACATCCACAATGGTTAAAAATATAGAAATTTAAAATATCATGATGATATGCAAACAAGCAAAATATCCTGAATTTCCATCCTCATTCATTTGACTATCTATCTCAGTTATAGTTTCTAGGGTCACTATTAACCTATTAGTTTTCATGCGTTGACTAATAACCTGTTTAAAGCTTATGGACTATCTGTCTGGTCTCATAGTTTTCGTGGGATCACTAAGAACCCATTGGCCCCTGCCAATAACTTTGTTTATATATTTCATGGGTTCCCTCAGAACCTATTGGTATCTCCAATAACTCTTCTTATATCATAGTTTTCATGGGTTGACTATGAATCTACTGACTCTTGTCAATAACGTAATCCAGATATAGTTTTCATGGATTCACCACAAACCTATTGGCTACTTCCAATAACTCTCTTTAAACATAGTTTTCATGGGTTCACTATGAACCTGTCTAAACTGACAACTTCTAGGTTAGCCTTTGGGCATCCTATATTCTGGTCTACCTGACCTCCTAGATGCAACTCAGTTCATTCAGGAGTAACTTAATTTCTATTCACTACTAGGTCAACCCACCTGCTTATTCTGCCCTTACTCCCCAAAATATAGTTATATGTCCATTATATAGTGAATATATCTATAGAAGGAGCATATATAAAATAATATCAACTTCTTTGGTTTACTACCCTTGAAATCATTTCCCTTTGAAATTTGGTTGATCCCTTAACCCATTATTTTATCAATGCAAGCTTCTTCAAAAAAAACCAATTTAAAAGCATTTAAAGCTCCTTTATAGTACTATGGGCTTTTCCTTTAAAAATGAGACTGGGTTCTTTGTTTCGAAAACTAAAGCTTTCGAAACCTTGGAACTTCATTTTTGAAACCATTGGAATACCTCTTTCGAAAGCAGTCAAATCTTCTTTTCAAAACACTAAGCATATGCCGTCAAAACGCTTTAAAACATCTCTTTCGAAACCATCAAAACACCTTTCGAAAGTATCAAAGCATTACTGTCCAATTTGAAGAAGCATGGATTCGAAACCATTTGAAAGTACCCCTTTTGAAACCAATGAGTTTAAGTTTAAACATATCTTTTGGGTCTAAGTGAATATAAGTGAAAGTACCCCTTTCAAAACCATTAATCTTTAAATAAGAGAGTTTGGAGAAAACTAGATGGCTTTGGAACCATCCTTCCGTAAGCATTGGTCTTTAAGTAAAACAATAAGAAGGATAGCGTCGAAAACACCTTTCAAAGCCATTGCCTTTGAAACCTTTGGTGTAAGTGGCTACTAAAGCCCTTTCGAAAGCATTGGGAAGCGGCTTGGTATATTTATAAAATGAAAGCTCATTTCGAATTCGTTGATGATTTTAATCCATTCAAAAGGAATAAAGACGACAAGATGGTTTCGACTGGGTTCAAACTACCCTTTCGAAAGCATTGTTTTAAAAGCAGGGAAACTCATTCGAAAGCCACCCTTTGTTCGATTCGAAGGCAAGCGAGTTTCTTTTTCCAAATTTCAGGAACGATACGAAGAGGAGAATAAAAGAAGAAAACAAGTGAAATTTTTCCAAGCACAGAAAATATTTATATGGACCCAGGGAAAGGAGAGAAATGATTCATCTCCTAGTAGTTGCGATCGACTCCAACCGGTTTCGCCTTGCATCGATACGAATTTGCTATTCGTATCCAACAGCTCAAGCTTCATCGATACAGACTGCATTATTCGTACCCATCATCATGCAACCTATAAAGGCTTTTACCCATCGATACGAATAGAACCTAGAAAACAACAGTTCCATTCGTATCCCTCTTAAGTCCATCGATATGAAATGCTAAATTCGTATCCTTCAGTGCAATCGATGCGAGAGCAATCTTTCAATCTTTTACATCGATCCAGGAGGGGATCGATACGAGGGACACTCCAAAGCAACCATCAAACGTTATTACAACTCAAATTTCACATCGGTTCAGGAGAGGATCGATATGGAATTCAGTGCGAGAAAACTGACAACGACTTGTGAACGTGCAAACGTTAATAAGAGTCAGGTTAACATATGTGCATGTATGTCGAGCTAATTTCAATTTTCAAAATTCGCAGGTCGAATGCCCACCCGATGAACAATTAAAACAAAAAACAGCTAATCAGTATCATACAACAATCAGATACAACGACATATAGTACAACAGTTGGCAATCTACAGTTCATAATTTATGTCTCTATGGATCAATCAAAAATTACAACTTTCGACGAAGAGACGGCAATCCTTCAACAAGTCGGACAGAACTATTCAGAATGAAAGATGCAACTATTCAAAGCACATCATGTTCTCACAAGATGTACTTTGGGGGGAAAATGTTATCCCGCCTTTTGGCAAGGCCGAGATATGAAGGAATTGACTGAAAGCCAAAGATCGCTCATTCCGTACATCAGTTATACGCAGGTTTGCAATGGATATCGATAAATATTGTCCGAGTCCAGATCGAGCTACAATTGACAACACACGACAAACAAAGCTATGAGAGCTAACGTTCCAAGTTTCAATTTAATCCGAGATCGTATGCTCAAGTTATGATCGATGTGAGCCAAAGAGATCACTTCGATCACATCCATTAAAGTGCATTAGTTCATATCCATCGAAAGAATATGCTTGTTCATATCGATCTACTCGACTCCACCATCAAACAAGCTACACTTCATATCAATCTGCAGTTGTCTAGTTCGCATCCATCGAGGACGGATTACTTCGTATCTATCCTAGAAGGACCTTGTTCAAATCCATCAAGATTCGTTAGTTCGTATCCATTAGGTGACCTTGGTTTGTATCCATCAGGTAAACATTACTTCGTATCCATCATAAAACCACTATTCGTATCCACCAAGGCCAAGCAGAGCCGCCATCTGTTCGTATCCATCACATTTTCATTCGTTCGTATCCATCAAGTTGGAACAATATGATCGATACCAACTGAGCCACTTTTATCGATACGAAGTAAGCCACCTCCGTCGATACGAACAAGGCAACGGTCTTCGATACGACCAAGGCAAAAACCTCGGGATGACTTGGTCAACTCAGCATCGAAAGTGGAGCAATCCAAAAATCAAGCGCCACGTCAACTCGCAAGCACGTGCTCAGTATCGATTCGAAGTGTTCGATACGAATGCATCGATACGAACCGGCCAGCCTAAAGAAATGCAATCTTGCATCGATCATAACTTGCACTCCACAATTCCAAATGCTATGAAATTTTCATAGGAGCTTACATACAACCTAAAGAATGTTCCTGGCAAATTTCGATTCGGTTGGATCAAATCTTGATCGATAGAAATTTGTTCGTATCAATCACAGATCGAGTCGAAATCGCGTGGGATCGATCGTGTAGGCCCACCCACGTGCAAGAAGAGGTCTTCCGAGATCTTAGCAAGATATTTGCATTCTACGCCTATAAATAGCACTCCAGAGCCTACAAAAAAGGATCTTTTTGGCTCTTTGACGTGCAGACTCTGTCGAAATCATTTTTATACTTCAAGGCTGCTGTTCTACTCGAGTTTAATCACTGTAATCCGCTGTAGTCAGTTGCAATCAGCAAGTGAATATCAATAAAATCATTAACTTCATACTGGACGTAGGCCATACGCCAAACCACTCTAAATTGTTGTGTTTCTATGTGTTTTCATTATTTGTTTTTTGAAATGTTTGTTAGATACTCCTCGTTTTACATTTCTATTCTTCATTTTTATCTCTTCAAATACTTCCGAAGAGTGTTGTGCCCAATTCTGGTACAAACGTTTCATTTTTAGACTGAAGGACAAATGCTAGTTATAATTAGCATTATATTCAACTTTTACATTATACAAAATGCTAGTTGTATCTAGCATTATATTCAGTTTTACACTACACAAATTTGTAGTTGTATCTAGCATTGTCCTTCAGGCTAAAAGACAAACTTTTGTCCTTCAGCCTAATTTTTTCTTCTAAGTTTGTCCTTGGGCCTATTTCCTTTTACTATTTATACTATTTTATAAAATTTCAAACTGTGTAAAGGTGAAGTATTTATATTTAAATCTTTGATGGTGATACAACCTAAGTTGGAAGTTGGAATTGATACTTTTTTGTGAAATGACATATTTGAGTAAATATGATGATTTTTGAACTAGGATTTAACTAACCCATCTTATAGATAAATTCAAAAATGAATATGATTTGAAAATGACTATGATTTTGAAAGTGAATATAGTTTTGAAGTGAATATGATTTCGAAAGAGATATGATTTGACATCGAATATGATATTTTGATACCAATTGTGAATTAAATTTTTGAAATGTAAAAGAACCATCCGGTGTGAAATAAGCGTTTGGTTGTTATAGAGACCGGGATCAGATAATGTCATACTCTCTATCAATATCTAAAAGCACTTTAACTACTGGGTACGTGGTGGAGATTCTAGAAATGAAGTAGGATGGTTTGGCGAACGATTCTATATGAGGTATCTATGTAGCCGTGACTCCCATAGGTCAGCTTGATGTAGCTAAAATAGGAGCTATACCGGGCCAAGTAAGGTCGCACCTCCGATCAGACATATTTCTTCGATACCATATTATGACTTTGCGATTGATTTGGTGGCCACCCTTTGATTTTGATTATGGAAGTGTGTTTTGAGGTGGGCGGTAGTAGCAGTTATGCATTACTACCAGTTCGGGAGTGCAATTGGTATATCTACCCTGGCATTGCCTCGAGTGCCATGTTAACATGCCCTATCGTGCCTTCTACGAGTTTGTTTTGTGTCGTACCTATGGAGTGCTCCCTGATAGCCCACCTGCGGGTGGAGTTTACAGTATTTGTATAGACTACGGCATTATATAAAATGTGTTAAGGAGGATATGGGTAACGCCTTAATGCTATTTTAATACTTTACTTTACAGTAGAAACTATTATAATAGTGTATTGTACTACATATTAGATAGCTTAACGGATCCTCAGGAGATGGAAATCCTGAATGTCTCCTAAGTTACCGCACTCACGTTAGACACTGGACAGGAGATGTCAAACCCCGTAAACATCTCTGATGCTATTATACTCATATTTATTTATTGTTGACTTAACTTACGTAAGATCTTTTAGTTTTGACTTGAGTGTTTTGTCTTTTCAATTCGTTGGGGTCAGCTTGAGCTTTTCAGTTTATCGAAGACTGCTTTCTGGAGGACAAAGATATTATTTACTATATTTATTCCAATGCAACATATTGTTCCGCTGCATTTATTTATTATCTATTCTTATTGTATGTAACCCTGATCTGTATTATAAATGGATAATCAATGTTATTTGTAAACAACTTCATGAATTGTTTATTTGATTATTATATTTTATCATTTCGCTGCAAGATTCTATATTTGTTTTCTTTCTTTCTCTATTTTTTCCTTTTGCCCCATAACAATCTACTCTTCTAAATGGTTTGAGTTTGACGTGTGTGGTTTATCGTCAATTTTAACCTATCCAAAAAGACAAGTCGTTACAAACTCTATATAGTTACATATTGTGTTGGTTTAAATGTGATAATATTTATTTATTATCACTATCATTTGCTCGGTTATGCTTAATTTAATAAGAAGCATTAATTATTGTTTGTTGATTGCTAAATTGGTCTTGATTTATTTAGGAACATTTATCACTTTGATTTAAAATCCTTTGTCAATTATTTTCACAATTTAACTTTAAGGGGTTCGAAGAGTATAATTAAATTAAGAATTCACCGTTTAATAATGGTGAGTGTAACGACCCGGAATTTTTTTCCGTCATTTGATTTTGAATATTTAAATGATTTCAAATTTTTTATTTGAAATATAAATTGATTTTAAATATGAAAATTTTGGTTGAAATTTTAGAATGAGTTTAAATTCCAAATATTGCGATTTATCGAAATATGGAAATAGTAAATTATTGAAATTGAGTTGAAAATGAATCGAAACAATTTGTAATGCTAATGTAAATTCTGTTTGAATTAAAATTGAATTAGTAAGTTTTTAAAACTGGAATTTTAAGTGATTTCGAAAATTTTGGAAATTATCGATTTAATCGACGCGTTAAAACAGCGATCCGGGGCACAGTCTTGGAATTCGACGAAACAAGTTCCATGGGATCCGTAATAGTGTATTATTATCAAATTTTAAATTTCATAGCGTTTGGATTTACCGATTGATCGTGCGATCTGAAAACGCCTATAATAATTTAATATATTTTAATTTAAATGGTCGATTTAAAAAGCTATTTTTTGCATACAATCGAATTAGGACTCAAGACTTGATCCATTGGGTTCGGAAGAGGGGTGTAATATTAGGAACGTCAAGCGGCATGCCTCGTTAGAAGTCTAGGATTTTGAGTTATGTGGACAAGATATTTTGAGTATAAAAATTTATAAAATCAAATCACAGATCACTTCAACGCCGACCTAGCCTGAACATGCCACCCTAACCTATTCGCTACAGTACTTTTCCCCTTTTACAAACACGACCTTCCTATTCTCTTTAGGATTTCAAACCGAGACAACCAAATCGAATCAAAAAAGAGGAGAAGCCGCGATTGAAAATTAATCATGTCTCTTTCCCCTTCTCTGTTCAAAGTCACGAACGATTTACATTCGATGTTGGGGGGGGTGGGGCAATTGACTGGAAGTTGGAGGGCGGGAGATAGTGGAGGTCGAGAAGTGCGAGGCTTTAAGGTTCACGGTTGCACTAAGGCGATGGCGAGGGGTCAGAGTTGCGATCGAGTGAGTCAACGCGAGGGCCTCTCAACTAGGGTTAGTGACCACGATGGCAGTGGTGGTGGATCGCGCGCGAGTCAGCAGTGAGGAGGCACTGTCGATGGTCGTGTCTTCCTCGAGGCACGCAAGTGACTGCTGGAAGCAAGGCAGGCCATGCCGAAGTTCGTGGAAGAATAGGCGAGGGAGGATGGTGATAGGCTTGGCCATTTTTAGGTTGGGTGCACATGACATTTGCGTGCATACTATACCAAGGTGGAATGGGCGAAGATGTTGAGTAAGGGTAATTCAAGTTAATTTTAAATTATATTTTATCCGTAATTAATTGAATTAATTAATCCAATAACTTATAAAAATATATATCATATGACCAAAGCAAAACAAGCAGCACCGTAGTCGTATTGGAGAATATCAAGCTATAAAATCGTTTGGGATTTTTCGAAGTCGGCGGGAATTTTAAATTTAATCGAACATTGTTCGATTAAATTTAAAATTAGAATTGATTCCAATTAATAAGCAAGGTGAGTAAATCTCACTCATTTGGATTGCTAGTTATAATTTAAAAATATTGAATTTAAATTATTGATTAGTTGGATGAATTTAATAAATATTACCAGGTTGATGTTATAATTTATATATATTAGTATATATTAGTAGTTGGATATATTTCCCGCCGATCAGAGCGGATGAGACCCTATGCGCCCTGCATTATAGTGGATGACCCTATATTACCGCCACACCCTGCCTCGAAGCGGGATAGAATTTTTATGTTATCTAACATTTGTGGATGTAGGAAAACAGGTTGGAGGGATCCAACTGGATTTCTCAAAAAATTTAATTTCATATATAATAGTATATGATGTGTTAGAATAATATGTTATAAAGTATTGTTGCGATTTCATAGTATGAATTTATAGTGTGAATGAATTGGAAATAGGTTTTGGAAATAGGGCAAATGATATTAGTTGATAAATTGGAAATAGGGAAAATGATATCAGTTGATAAATCGAAAATATAATTTCATAGTGTAAATTTATATCGAGATATTAAAATAGGTTTTGGAAAAAAATAGCGGATTCTATTTTGAAAGTGAGAATGGAAAGGGAATCGAAATGAAATCGATGCGATACAAACCGAGAGGGATTAACATAGTGAATTTATATTATTGAACCTTAAAAATAGTTTTTTGTTGAGAAATTAAAAATTGTTTTAAATGGGGTTTTATTTATTAAACTATATAGGTTAAAAACTATTATTTAGATTAAAATATTTTCAAAAAAATCTAGTTATTCAAATATTTGATATTATGGAAATAAATTCTAATTTTAATAATCAACTTTGTAAATCGATTAGTTTATTAAAAATGAGTTATCGGTATTTATTTAAAGTGTTTTAATATTTTTAATAAATACTTAAATATGTTTGAAAAATGAATTATTATTTAAAAATACTTAATATATATATATATTGTTTTGAAATGATTGAAATTTATTTATAAATCCTCTCGAGATTTGTAAATGGAGTTATTTAAACGGAGATGATTTTTATAAGAGAAATCTTATAGTGAAATTCTATGGACTTAAGGAAATTTCCAAAGTATTTAAGTATAGAAGCTTCGGAAATGAATTAAAATTCATAAAAAGGAAGTTAGAAATGGGTAGTTGAGATTTTAGACGAGAATAATCAATTTTTAAATTTTAAAGGAATTAATTAATGAATTCCAAAAACTTATCGAATCCATTATAAATAGGTTAAGGAAATTTCAAGTGGATCATAAAGATTTTGAGAAATATGAAATAAAAGGGAATATTTCCTAAGTATTGGAAATAAAGTGATTTTCAAAAAATATACTTATGAATATTTTCTAAGTATTAAACTGGGAGGATTTGAAATATTTAGCTACGAGATTATTATTTTAGAAATATTTCTCAAAGGGTTGAATTATAAATGGGATTGAAGAAAAATTCTAAGTGTTGATATGATTTAAATATCCTGTTATTGATACGTATTTGAAATTATTTTCCAAATATTGAAATACGGGAAGAGCATTGAATATATATATCTTTGAAAAAAAAAATTGAATGAATGTTTGAAGACGTATAAAATAAGGCCTAGTGACCGCTTATGGATTCTATATTAATAGTTAAATATTTGACTATAAAATTTGGCCAAATTCGTTGATCGTTTCGAAGAGACCGAGATCGGATTTAATTATCCGAAAACCACTTCGATCTGGTTTATGTGTTACGAATTATGATATCTCGAAGATAATGGAGATGGTGTTATTGAAGGAGATTCGGTTTTTTCCAAACCCAGGACAACTTGTATGGACGAATGCTATCATTGCATCGTTTCCTGAAAGGTAGTGATTAGCATTCCAAGAATGAATGCTATTCTAAAAGTTAATCGTAGCCTTAAGAATCATCAAGTGGGAATGACCAAAATAGGGGAGATGCAGTAAGGCTAAGTGGGTCGCACCCAATTAGGGTATGTTATCACCTTTCTAGATACCCTCAGATATATTATAAATTATTGATATAGTTGTGCATGGAGAAAGAGGAGCGCTCGATAAGGATAGGAACACCCGGGGTGATAACATTTACGGTACTATCCAGGTTAGGGGTAGGCCGGTCTTGTGTTGGCAGGCGATCCAGGCGAGGTCCTTGGTACATTTTCTAAAGGTGTACTATGACGGGCGGTACCCCACTAGCACATTCATTGTATGAATCCAATTTCCACTATGAACCTGTACGGTTTTGATTGTGCCTAACTATGCCGAAACGTGAGATGCAAGCATTTCAGCTATTTTCTAATTTACTTTCTATAGACACTATTATAATTTGGATGATTTTGATATAAATATGTTTTGGTTATCGTAAGGAAAAAACTCGTCGTGTTTATGTGTGACGTGGTCTTACGAGATACTTTTGTTTCCAAAGGATTTTGAAAACGTAATAATTCAAATTGAGTGTGTTTTCTCTTGCTGGTTTTCCAGACCGACTCGAGTGTTATTTTAAGATAATGCTTGGGTCAGACCGAGTATTACATATTCAGGTTAGGATACTATGGAGCTCAAGAGACGAGCTGGATGATAGAGACGTGTACCCGTACTTGATTATATTCCACTGTGTGTGTAGACTGTATAATCAGAACTGGTGAGGACAAGTTATTAAGACTGTCCAGATTGATTGTTGATTGTTGTACCCTGATGATTGTATATATATTAACATCTACAAATTCTTTTGTATAAAAATCTGTTTATATATATTATATGTTGTTCCGCTGCGATTGTTAGATTCTGTGTTGTTTTTCTTTTCTTCTATCTTCTTCTTCTTCACCCCTAAAAATCCTCCTTTTCGTGCAATTTGATTGACACATATGGTTTATTGCCAACTTAGACTGTACAGAAAAGTGGGCCGTTACAATTTGGTAACAGAGCCGAAGGTTAAGCAAGAACCTTGGCTTTGGTGGGGATTACTCATTAGAGATAGAGTCAGTAGTACCCTAGAATGAGTTTGAATGTATTAATAGATATGAGTGCGTATCTGCTGGTGAATATAAATTATTTTATGTTATATTGATTTATCTGTTAAGTGGCATATAAATTCTTGTTGAATAGTGGGACGGCGCTAAATCGATAGGAGTTTCTACACACTTAAACAGGTAAACTGACATAGTATTGATTTGAAGCGGGTAAATGAAATAATTTTACCCAAATTATATTTTCGAGATAAAAGAAATAATTTTCCAAAATTATTATAGTATATTAATGTGTTGGATGTTATTAATCAAAACAAGGTTATAAAATTGGGAATGGTTTATAAAAACCAAAATTAAATTGTATAAGTATGAATTTTGCAAATGAGTTAAAACTAAAAATCTATTCAAAATAGAAATTTGGAAAAATTAAATCTTGGAGATTTTTGGAAATGTTTGCCAAATTAATTTGAAATGAATAATGATATTGTTTGGAATATTTTTGGAATAAAAATAGTTTGGAATGAATTTGAAAAATAAGGGCACTGAACTCGCTTCGGTCTTTGGAAAATAATTCTGGTGATGACGACCGCATCATCAGCGTTCATTTTCGAGTTTCTATGTGACGGATTACTAATGGAATAATTTGATACAGATATTTTTGGCTTGGAAAACAAGTGTTGTTTTAGAAATCCCGAAAGGAATTATTTGGATAAAACCAAGTTTGGTTTAAATTTGAAGGGTATTGTTATTACGCCTTTTGGCAAGGGTATGATACCAAAGAATTAACTGAAAATCAAAGGTGCGGTCCCGAAGATTAGTTATACACCAGTTTGCTATGGATACTGATAATTTTTGTCCAAGTTTGGATCGAGCTACAATTAACACGACACGACAATCAAAGCTATGAAAGCCAACATTCCAAATTTCAAGTCGATCGGAGCTCGTGTGCTCGAGATATTGATCGATCAAAATTGAGTCGCTTCAAGTTGTTTGGGGTTTGCTTCGAGTCATCCCAATTTTTACTTTGGGTTTCCAAGCAAAATGCTTCGAGTCAAAGATGGGTCTTCTTCGAGTCTTGGATAGATTAACATGTTTACAAACTGCTTTAGGTCACCACAACACTTACTTCAAGTCACCAAAGGGTCTACTTCGGGTGAAAGAGACGGCTACTTCGGGTTAGGGCCATAGATCGATCGAAACCATCTGCTTCGTATCCATTAACATCATGTTCATCTAGTTTGTATCCATATGCTTTGGATGCATCACCGTCATGCACTTTGTATCGATCAACCTCCCATACATTTCGTATCGATCGGTCAAACGATCGATACGAGGCAATGCACCATGGATCGATACGAAGCTATAAGCCGAGCATCGATGAAAAGTGCAAGGGGATCAATCCAAGTTTATTTCCTCCACAACTGCTTGCTTTCGTATCGATCCAAATTATGTATGTTTCGTATCGATCGACCAAGCGATTGATATGGACCAATGACCACTCGATCTATACAAAAGCAATGACACAGGATCGATGTGAAACCTAACCTTTTTCATCGATACAAAGTAGCCCACATTTATCTACTTCGTATCTATCATGTTGATGCATATTTCGTATCGATCAACTAGATGATCGATATGAAACTATCACTTTCCATCGATACGAAGCCAACACCAGATGAACGATACGAAGACCACGGATGGATCGATATGAAATGGGGTGTAATAGGTGGATATGAACGATGCTAAACTGATGGATACGAATGAGGCACGTCGAAGAGAAAGACTCGGTCGCTCGGCAAGAAAAGTGGATTTCGATCCTAGAAGATAGCGCTTCATCATCTGGTTAGCACATGCATTTCATTGATATGAAGTAAAGTGATTCGAATGGAAGCGATACGAATTCGACACCATGCTACAAATGCAAACTTGCATCGATCATAACTCACAATCTACAAGTCCAAATGCTACCAAATTTTCATAGGAGCTTGCGTACAACCTCGGGAAGGTTCATGAACGATCTTGGCTCAATTAGGCAAGACTTGGATCGATACGAATATCATTCGTAGCGATCATGGATCGAGTGAAAATGACCAAGGTTCGATCACGTGGGCCCACCCATGTGAGAGAAGGTGTCTACCGAGGTCTGAGCTAGATATTTGTAGCCTACACCTATAAATAGCAATCCAAGTTCTTCAGTAAAGGGATCTTTTGGTTCTTCTATGCCGTTACTCTACAGAACTCCATTGTAACTTGATTATTATCATCTATACTCTTGTAACCAGCAAGTGATAATCAATAAAACAGCAATTCTTCAAAATGGATGTAGGCTACAACACCGAACTCCACTATAAACCATGTGTTTCTACCACTTTCCTTTTTAATTTCGAGTGTTCATCACATTATATTCTCTACATAATTACTATCAGTTATTTGTGATTATAAACGGGTGCTTTCATCGACAATTGAGTGTTTGTGACCAGTTTTAGATCGCAAACATTTTTGTGCTTTCACTGAGAAGGGATAGCAATCAGAGGTTCTACTGTTGGATTTTGGATCTGAAGGCTTAAGGACTTAGATCTGGAAAGCAATGGTGAAGCAATTGGCAAGGAGACCAAGAGAAGAAAGGAGCCAGCATATAAGCCAGGAAGCATCCTCAGGAGCTAATCAGACTTCGGCCTTCATCACCAACGATGAGATGGAGATGATGGTGGCAGCTATGTGGGAGGGAATGCTGAAAAGGCAAGAAGAGATGATGTAGAACCTACTCCAGCAAATTGGAGAAGCTAGAATGCAAAATCAAGGGCTACGGTAGGAAGTGTAGGAGATAGAGGTCAGAAGCATGGAGCAACCATAACCCAGAACAGAGCAGGATCATCAAGAGCAGCCCCAGAGCTAGGGGCACTCCCCAGGAGCATGTTGATCCAACCTCAGGCAGAATACTAGGCGGAGCTATTCAATACGGCAATGATTGAGGAATGGACACCCTTCCAGGAAAGCAGATTCCAAGATTTTCTTGCAAACTCGGGGGCAGATCGGAGGCAACGGACAAGGACTACAGCTTGACGACAGTGATAGATTGGGGAAGATGGTTAGATGAGCCATGAGAGGCGGATTAGTGAATAGAGATACGAAACATGTTAAAAGGAGCCCCTTCGCTCTCGCAATTAGGCAGGCTAGGAATTCACCAGAATTCAAGCTACCAACACTGGAGACGTACAATGGAAGACTGATCCTGCTGTTCATCTGACGAGGTATCTAAGGCACATGGAGGTACTGGGGGCATCGGAGAAAGTAATGGCCTGGTGTTTCCCATTGTATTATATAGACATAGTAGCACTATGGTTCAGGCAGTTGGAGAGCGGCTCCATTCAAACACAAATCGAATTGATCGAAAAGTTCATAAGGCAGTTCAGATTTCACATTTTGAGACCTAGGAGTGTGATAAGAATGACTACACTGAAGCAAAGAACTGGGGAATCTTTGATGAGTTTTCTGACATGATTTAATGCAGCGGCAACGTTGGTTGATCGACCTGATCCATCCATGGTTTTGATGGCAGCTGTATCTGACATAGCTGATGGCACAGAATTCAAGAACTCATTGATGAGGGATCCACCCATTGATCTAGGAGAGTTTTACCATAAGGCAGAAAGGTTTTTGTGGCAAGAGGATGAAAATACTGAGAGAGAGGAAGGATACGGAGTTGATGTTTATGCAGTCAAAAGTAGAGACCTCCCCGGAAAGGATTCAGGTAAAGATAAAGGGAAACGAAAGGCAGATAATAGCGGAGATGAACAAAAGTAACCGCGAAAGGAACCGAGATTCACCTCTTACATGGAGTTGGACGAGACTTTGGAATGAATTTACCAAGACATTAGGGGAAGGTTCCCTAGCGAAGGACAATGAGGAAGGATCCGACCAACAATGAGAGGAAGTCAGACAAGTACTGCTTATTCCACGAACTAAGCGGCCATAATACAAATGATTGCAGGCACTTGAGGGATGAGATAGAACGGTGGACTAAGAACGACTACCATCTGCATTAACTGGGAACGGCTCAGGATCGAGGCATCAGCTTGTCATCAACTGATTGAAATAATGACGAATAAGTCGCAAACTCCACACTAGTGCGGTTAAGTCGCTTACACATGTACAGGATCATGAACGGACCTTAGGCGTGCTCTGAGACGATTATCAACCACATTAGTGTAGGTATCTGCATTTTAACGTCTCTACTTTGCTTTTGTTTTCTATTCTCTGCATCTGGACTTGATTTGGTTGAACATTTTTGTTGTAAGACTCATTTTGAATGTAAATCTGGTATTTTTAATTCCATAACGGCCAAGTCACTTACACATGTACGGGATCGCGAATGGCCCTCGGGCATGCTCTAAGATGGCGATAAACTGCCGTAACAAAAAATTTGAAAACTCGCTCGAACGTGAAATCTGAAATTAGTGATACTAAGTCCCCCTTGGGCACACACAATTCGCCTCGAACGGCACCGGACCGCGAACAGCCACAATTCGCCTCGAACGACACCCGATTGTGAACAGTCACAGTTCCCCTCGAACGGCACCCGACTGCGAACGATCGCAATTCGAATCGAACAACACCCGACCACGAATGGTCAAAACTCGCCTCGAACGACATCTGACCTCGAACGGTCACATACCGCCCCGAACGGCATACGATCATGAACAATCACTAGTCACAGTCAGGTAAAATTATCAACCTCTATACAAGACATTATCAGGATACGACTATCCAGCTTATCGAACTACAAAACACACCTTTCTATCACAAGGCATGTTTTGGGGAGCAAGTATTATCCCTCCTTTTGGAAAGGCTGTGATACCAAAGAATTGACTGAAAATCGAAGGTGATCAGTACCTAAGATTAGTTATACTCATAAATTTTTTCCACATCCAGATCGAGCTACAATTAACACGACACGATAATCAAAGCTATGAAAGCCAACATTCCAAATTTCAAGTCAATCGAAGCTCGTGTGCTCAAGATATTGATCGATCAAAATCGAGTCACTTCAAGTTGTTTGGGGTTTGCTTCGAGTCGTCTCAAGCTTTACTTCGAGTTTCCAAGCAAAATGCTTCGGGTTAGAGATGGGTCTGCTCCAGGTCTTGGACAGATTAACATGTTTATAAGCTGCTTTGAGACAACACGACATTTGCTTCGAGTCACCAGAGGGTCTACTTCGGGTCAAGGAAGCGGCTACTTCGGGTCAGGGCCATAGATCGATCGAAGACCATCCTTTTCGTATCCATCAACATCATGTTCATCTAGTTCGTATCCATGTGCTTCGAATCCATCACCGTCATGCATTTCATATCGACCTATTTACTTCCACACTCATTTGCTTCGTATCGATCAGCCTCTCATACGTTTTGTATCGATCGGTCAAACGATCGATACGACGCTAAGAACCATGGATTGATACGAAGCTACAAGTCGAGCATCGATGCAAAGTGCAAGGGGACCAATCTAAGTTTATTTCCTCCACAACTGCTTGCTTTCGTATCGATCCAAATTATGTGTGTTTCG
The DNA here is from genome assembly GCA_030765085.1 of Allium cepa. Taxonomy (NCBI): domain Eukaryota; kingdom Viridiplantae; phylum Streptophyta; class Magnoliopsida; order Asparagales; family Amaryllidaceae; genus Allium; species Allium cepa. Next base: position 418,944,117 of record CM060939.1, read on the forward strand.
TATCGATCGACTAAGCGATCGATATGGACCAATGACCACTCGATCAATACGAAAGCAAGGACACGGGATCGATGCGAAACCCAACCTTTTTCATCGATACGAAGTAGCCCACATTTATCTACTTTGTATCGATCATGTAGATGTATATTTCATATCAACCAACTAGATGATCGATACGAAACTATCACTTTCCGTCGATATGAAGCCAACACCAGATGAACAATATGAAGAATACTCATGGATCGATACGAAATGGGGTGTAGTGGGTGGATACGAATGATGCAAAATTGATGGATATGAACGAGGCATGTCCAAGAGAAAGACTCAATCGCTCGGCATGATAAGTGGATCGATCCTAGGAGATAGCGCCACGTTATCTAGTTAGCACGTGCATTTCATCGATATGAATTAAAGCGATTCGAATGGAAGCGATAAGAATTCGGCAACAAGCTACAAATACAAACTTGCATCGATCATGTCTCACAATCTACAAGTCCAGATGCTACCAAATTTTCACAGGAGCTTGCATACAACCTCGGGAATGTTCATGATCGATCTCAGCTCGATTGGTCAAGACTTGGATCGATACGAATCTCATTCGTATCGATTATGGATCGAGTCGAAAGGACCAAAGATCAATTAGGTGGGCCCGCCTACTTGAGAGAAGGAGTTTACCGAGATCTGAGCGAGATATTTGTAGCCTACTCCTATAAATAGCAGTCCAAGAGCTTTAGAAAATGGATCTTTTAGTTCTTCTACGTCGTTACTCTGTAGAACTCCATTGTATCTTGATTATTATCATCTATACTCTTGTGAGCAGCGAGTGATAATCCATAAAACATCAATTCTTCAAAGTGGACATAGGCTACAATGCCAAACCACTATAAATCGTGTGTTTTTACTACTTTCCTTTTTAATTTTGAGTGTTCTTCATATTAATATTCTCTACATACTTGCTATATGTGATCTGTAATTATAAACGGGTGCTTCCGTCGACAATTGGGTGTTTGTGACCAATTTTGGATCGCAAACAGGTATGATTTTGTGTACAGAAATATATATACATATATATATATATATATATACATATATATATATATATATATATGATTTCAAAATAATTTGAGATGAAACCGAGTGTTTGAACTTTAGGACTTTTATTCGAGTATTGAGTGAAAATTATAAGGAGAATAAGTTTTTGAACTTATAATTTGAATTAATGGGATAAAAATATACTTAGACTAGAAAGGGATATATAAACTTGAGTTAAAAATAAAATATGAATATACTCGAATATAGAATTGATGGAAATGTAAAAAATAAGCTATGTAACTTATAAAATTGAAAAGTGGAATAGAAAAACCAAAATAAAAATGGTTTGATATCTTGGTAAAAAGATAAAATCCAAACTTGAATTATAAAGTGAATTGGAACTCAAGTGAATTAAATGGAATGATTTTTGAAATAAAAATCAAATTGTGAAATATAAATTGAAAGCAAAGCAAGTAGACAAATTAAATAGTGGATCGGATATTGAAATGAGACTTGAGTTGAATGGAATTGAATAAATTAAATGTGGAACTTGAGTTATAAATGAACTTTGACATAATTGTAAGCGAATTAAATATATATGTTGAAATCTGGTCAAATAAAATGGCAATGGATTAAAATAGTGATGACTTAAGTTATAAATAAATTCAATGTAAGTGTAAATAAATTTAATATGGCCTTGGATATCATTTACATGAATTCAAGAATGAATTCGAGTATGGAATTATAATTTGAAGTGGAAATGTATATCAATGATATATAAAAGGTTATAATAAACCTTAATATTAATTTTACAAAATGGAATTCGATTGTAATGGAACTTTACTTAAGAAATGGTAGGGAATATTATAATAAACCTTAGAAATAAAATTATGAAATGGTTTATTAAGTGAATTGGCATGGAAATGAAATGTCGTTTGATATAAAAATTGAACAAACAAGATTGTGGTGAATAAAATTGAATGTGAATTAATAGAAGTTGATAAATTAAGTTAGAATCAATTTTAAATGGTTTATAAGCTCAAATGGTTGTTTAACTAATAAATAATACCAAGTAGCATAGAAAATTTGTCGTTAACGTAAACAGGAGTAAATAAAATTCCGTGAATCAATGGAAAGTAAATAATTTGGGTTAGAACAAACTTAGAATGGATATAAATATAATATATGTAATTATGAAGTGAATGCAAGTAAATTTGGTTGTAAATCATTCAAATTGAATGAAATGGTATATGGATTGACTGAAATTAATTAAACGAGCATCGAAATCTTTTATTTACTTATAATATATGTTTAGCATGTTGGTTTATGAGTTTAACTATTTAAATAAACAAAATGTTATTGAATTTCATATTTTTGGTACTTGCGTGTTTAAATTGAGTAAGTGTAGGTACAGAGAGACCATTGGGCCAGATTTGGATTGCGAAATTTCATATGAAGTAAACTCGCTTGCTTAATAACGCTAAATAAAGGTAGGTTTTAGAATTATACCGCAATGAATAAATATTGATATATATTATGTTTTCCAACCATGTGGGTCAATGTGTATATTTAGATCACTATTGTCATATTGCAAAAGGATCTCCGTACAAGGGAGATTCTGCCAAAAAAATTCGAAAATTTAGGGTGTTAGAAAAATTTAGAAAATTTTTGTTAAATTAAAAAGGTTAAATTTTGAATTGTATTTGAAAGGAAGGGTTAAAAATTAGGAATGAAAGCTAATTGTTTCGGTTGAAACTAAAAGGTCTGGGAAAGTGAAATGTAGGGTTTTAACTAAGTGGCTTTTTGAAAGGTGGAGGGTTTGGATAATTCGTCCTACCTTAGCAATTTTGGGGATGAAATTCTTTTAAGGAGGGAGGAATGTGAAGACTCTAATTTTTTCTATTATTTGATTTTGAATAGTTAAACGATTTTTAATTTTTTATTTGGAATATTAATTAATTTTTGAATATGAAAATTTTGGTTGAAATTCTAGAATGAATTTAAATTCCAAATATTGTGATTTATCGAAATACAGAAATAGTAAATAATTGAAATTGAGTTGAAAATGAATCGAAATGATTTGTAATGTTGATGTAAATTCTATTTGAATTAGAATTGAGTTAATAAGCTTTTATAACTGGAATTTCAAGTGATTTCAAAATTTTGGAAATCGTCGATTTAATCGTTGCGTTAAAATAGCGATCCAGGGCATAGTCTTGGAATTCAACGAAGCTAGTTCCATTGGATCCGTAATAGTGTATTATTGTCGGATTTCAAATTTCATAGCGTTTGGATTTGACGGTTGTTCGTGTGATATGAAAACGCCTAGAATAATTTAATTGAATTTAATTTTAAATAGTCGATTTAAAAAGCTATTTTTTGCATACGATTGAATTAGGACTCGAGACTTGATCCATTGGGTCTGGAAGAGGGGTATAACGTTAGGAACACCAAGCAGCATGCCTCGTTAGAAGTCCAGGATTTTGAGTTACGTGGACAATATATTTTGAGTATAAAAATTTATAAAATCAAATCATAGATTACTTCAACACCGGCCTAGCCTGAACGAGCCACACTAACCTATTCGCTACAGTACTTTTCCTGTTTTAAAAGCGTGACCTTCCTATTCTCTTTAGGATTTCAAACAGAGAAAACCAAATCTAATCAAAAAAAAGGGAGAATCCGCGATTGAAAATTAATCATGTTATCTCTTTCCCCTTCTCTATTCAAAGTCAAGAACGGTTTACATTCGATGTTGTGGGAGGGGACGCAACTGGAAGTTGGAGGGTGGGAGATAGTGGAGGTCGAGAAGCATAAGGGTTTAAGGTTCGCGGCCGCACTCAGGCGATGGCGAGGGGTCGGAGTCATGATCGAGCGAGCCAACGCGAGGGCCTCTCAACTAGGATTAGTGACTGCGATGGCAGTGGTGGGGGATCGTGCGCGAGTCCAGAATGAGAAGGCACTATCGATGGTCATGTCTTCATCGAAGCGTGCGAGTGACTGCTGGAAGGAAGGCAGGCCAGGCCGAAGTTCGTGGAAGAATAAGCGAGGGAGGATGGTGATAGGCTCGGCCATTTTTGGGTTGGGTGCACATGACATTTGCGTGCATACTATACCAAGGAGGAATGGGCGAAGATGCTGAGTAAGGGTAATTCAAGTTAATTGTAAATTGTATTTTATATGTAATTAATTAAATTAATGAATCCAATAACTTATAAAAATATATATCATCTTCGTACGACAATCGATCGAAGCAAAACAAGCAGCATCAGAGTCGTATTGGAGAATATCAAGCTATAAAATCGTTTGGGTTTTTTGGGAGTCGGTAGGAATTTTAAATTTAATCGAACGTTGTTCGATTTAATTTAAAATTGGAATGCATTGCGATTAAAAAGCAAGGTGAGTAAATCTAACTCATTTGGATTGCTAGTTATAATTTAAAGATTTTGAATTTAAATTATTGGTTAGTTGGATGAATTTAATAAATATTATCAGTTGGATGTTATAGTTTATATATATTAGTTGTTGGATATATTTTTCGTCAATTGGAGCGAATGAGACCCTATGCTCCCCGCATAATAGCGGATGACCCTATATTACCGCGATATCTCGTCTTGAAGCGGGATTGGTATTTTGATGTTATCTAACATCTACGGATCCAAGAAAACGGGTTGGAGGGATCCAACTGGATTCCTCAAATATGTTTATTTTAGTTTTATATATAATAATATATGATGTGTTAGAATAATCTACTATAGATTATTGTCGCGATTAGGATTATTGGATGCTATAGTAGCACCGGCCTTATTTTTTGTATTTTACATACCATAAATATTATTTTTGAAATTTGAAAGAATTTAATGGGATATTTTGAATATAAAAATATTGTATCGAAATTTGGATTATTTTAAATGAAATTGATTTGGATAAAACAATAGTTGATTTTGGGTTTGTACTTAACTATTCGTAAAAATATTTTAAATAGAGAATTTTTAACAATAGATTTTAAAATTGTAACAACCCAAAATTTGACCTATAAGAATTAATTAACGAATTAAGTAAACAATAAAATAAGTTTGTGAAATTGTCAAAATTGAGCCATGAGAGTTGAACCATTATGTCCGTGGTAATTTTATGGCCAATTTTCATATATAGTTTATCAAAATCCATGCTAAAACGAAGAAGATATGAATTAAACAAGAAATAAGAAAACAAAACGAAATATATATATATAGGTCAGGTCGAACGTAGGGTCGACCTTCCACATGTATGGGTCGACCCCCAGGTCGACCCGCCCTTGTATTTAGGCGATGTTTCATCCAGTTTCAACCGATGACATGTTTTGCAAATTTAATTCAATCCTGTGCGTTCGTGCTTCCATCTGACGGTTCCTAGTGAGCTTATGACGTGGTTGCACCAGATTTAATCTTCAAATCCAACGTCTTGGGATCCCTAAGTGACACTATAAATAAGACTCTAGACCTAGCTATTTTTCTCATTCATATTTTCTCCCAATCGGGTTCATTTCCTAAGGCTGGACCCTAAAAAGAAAATTTTCTTAGGAGGAAATCTTTTTAATTAAAATATTTTACACCCTAAAAGTGGATCCGAGAAGGTCAAGGAAAAGAGCTAAGGATCATAGGTCTTTAGACTTCTCCAACGCTATTCCATAAATAGTAAAGGGTGGCTAAAGTGAGATGGAAGGCTTTGTGTGTCCCCTACACTAGTGATTTGACAAGAGTAGTTCTAGAAGAAGCACACCATTCTCGAATGACTATTTATTCGGGTGGTGATAAGATGTATAGGGACATGAAGAAAGTGTTTTATTGGAGTGGCATAAAGAAGGATGTGGCACGGTATGTGGCTAAGTGTCTTTTCTGCCAAAGAGTTATGGCGGAGCAGCAGAAGACTGGCGGATTGCTTCAACCATTAGATGTACCCGAATGGAAGTGGGATTAGTGTTTCGATGGACTTCATAGATGGTTTATTCAGATCTAGGAAGGGAAATACTAGTGTTTGGGTTGATTGTAGATCGTTTGACTAAGTGCCCCCACTTCATTCCGATCAAGAGTAAGAGGACAATACCCTATTTGGCATTCTTATATGTTTGTGAGATAGTCCGACTTCATGGAGTTCCCTCTATCATGGTGAGCGATAGAGACCCTGTCTTTACTAGCGAGTTTTGGAGAAGCATGCAAGAGGCTTTAGGGACGCAGCTTAGATTGAGTACGGCCTATCACCCTCAGACAGACGGCCAAATGGAGAAAGGTAATAGAGTTCTTGAAGATTTGTTGAGGATGTGCATACTTGATTTTGGAGAAACTTGGGAGGAGCATCTTCACTTAGTGGAGTTTTCATATAACAATAATTTTCAAGCTAGCGTCGGGATGACCCTTTTGAAGCTCTTTATGGAAGACCTTGCAAGTCGCCTTCATGTTGGTTGGAGTTTAAGGAAAAATTGCTACTTGGTCTCGACATGGTTAGACACAATTCGAAAAAGATCGACTTAGTGAGAAGGAGAATGAAGACAGCCCAAGATAGGAAAAAATCCTATGCAGATAAGCGGAGGAGGGATATTATGTTTGAGGTAGGAGACTTGGTTTTCGTTATGGTGTCACCACTCAAAAAAGTAGTAAGATTTGGATCAAGTGGGAAACTTGCTTCCAGATATGTTGGACCGTTCCTTATTGTGGAAAGGGTAGGGAAGTTGGCATATCAGATATAGCAACTGGAGAGGCTCACAGGAGTTCACGATGTTTTCCATGTTTCGCACTTGAGAAAGTGCTTACATGTCTCAGCAGAGGTAGTGAAACCTAGCCAACTTGAGGAAGTTGAAGTGGAGAGAGAACATCGGTTCGTCGCATTCCTACCAAGATTGTTGGACGTGATATCAAGAAGCATAGGAATAAGGAAGTCCCTTTGGCTAAGCTGCATTGGGGAGATAGTATTGAGGACGCTGCGTGGGAGGCTAAAGAGAAAATACGTATGTCTTATCCATTTTTTTTCGAGAGTATGTTTTGAATTTTCTATTTAGATCTTTAGTTTTGAATAGGTTCTTTCGTTTAGTATCATTTGGGAGGGTAGATCTTAGGACTAACCTATGGATGGTAGGACTGAATGTAAACATGTTACTAGAAAATGTTATGTATGATGGACGCTAGTGGCTGCAAGTGTTTGTTAGTGGATGCTAACGGACGCATATATATAGACTAGGCACTATTACCTCTTAGGAATCGGCCTAAGTAGGTCACTGAAGCATATGCATATGGATGTGTGCACATTTGCATTTTATTTTATTTCATGGTTGCTATAAATGGATGATTAGCATATGATTGTTTCATTTGGATGATGATTGTAGCACGCATGTAGAACTATCAGTTATAATTAGGGAATTTGCATTCATGTGGATACATGGCATGGACATGATTGCTTAAAAATGAGGTCAACTGAATTAGCAGACTGCCTAATCTTTTGCATTAGTTAGGGACATTGACGCTACACCACTGCATATAACATAAATTGCATTAGAAATCTTGAGGACAACGGATGTAATGGATGGTGGTTGAATATTTCACTGTTGAATTTGGATGAAAATATTTATTTCATTCTTCTGTCCTTAGAGATTTTGGAGACGAAATCCTTTATGAAAGGAAGAATGTAACAACCTAAAATTTGAGCTATAGAATTAATTTGCGAATTAATTAAATAATAAAATAAGTTTGTGAAATTATCAGAATTGAGCTATGGGAGTTGAACCATTGTGTCTGTGGTAATTTTCTGGTCAATTTCCATATATAGTTTGTCAAAATCCGAGCAAAAACGAAAACGATACAAATTAAACAAGAAATAAGAAAACAAAACGAAAAATATATGTGTGTGTGTGTATAGGTCAGGTCGACCTTAGGGTCGACCCTTAATGTGCATAGGTCGACTAATAGTCGACCTTCCACATGTATGGGTTGACATCAAGGTCAAACTCGCCCTTGTATTTAGACGATGTTTCGTCCAGTTTCAACCGATGACGTGTTTTGCAAATTTTGTTCGATGCTGTGCATTCTTGCTTCCATCCGACGGTTCCTAGCGAGCCTATAACATGGTTGCACCAGAATTAATCTTCAAATCCATCGGCTTGAGTCCCCTAAGTGGCACTATAAATATGACTCTAGACCTAGCTATTTTTCTCATTTAGATTTTCTCCCAATTGAGTACATTGCCTGAGAATGGACCCTAAAAAGAAAAACTTTCTTGGAAGGAAGTCTTTTTAATTAAAATATTTCACACCCTAGAAGTGGATCCAGGAAGGCCAAGGAAATGAGCTAAGGACCACAGGTAAGTGTTTTGTAATTATTTTAGATTTTTAAGTAATTTAAAATAATAGGGTTCTCGATAGTTGTAGTTTTTCTGCAATTCTGAGACAATTTCTATTTAAGTTATTTACAGTTAGTTTTTAAAGTTCTTTTCATTCTATTTTATTCAGTTATTTTTAATCAGCTGTTTTATTTAGTTATTTACAATTATTTGCATTTATTTACATCTGTTTTATGTTAGAATTTAGCATGTAAGTGTTAGTTACGCGAATAGAATATTAAAAAGAGAATAATTTGCAAATATGGATTAAAATAGAAAACGTTATATTTACAGAAATTAGATGTAAAGTAAGAAAAACTATAATAAAAAGAAGATATGTTGAAATAGACAAATTTGAGACATTTGCAAGCATGTTTATAACTAGTGGTTATAACTAAAAAGATAAAAAAAGAAGAGTAACAATTATAACGTAGGTTATAATTAAGCAGAAAGAACAAAAAGGCTTATTTTAAAACTTTGACTAAGTTAGTAAGCAAATTATAACATAGGTTATAATTAGAAATAATAGAAAAGACTTATTTTAAGACTTAGATTAAGTTAATAAGCAAATACATCAGAAATAACAGAAGAGGCTTATTTTTAAAACTTACACTAAGTTAAAAAGCAAAGATAGAAGCAGGGCCCATGCCAACAGCGTTCCCTTTCAGACTAGGACTGATGGTCTCATAATAGATTAGGTAAGGCTGGGCAGGACCCTTTCAGACTAAGACTGATGGTCTCACAATAGTTAGGTGGGGCTAGGACATGCTTATGCTAACTATGGTAAATAAGGGGCCAATAGATAGAGGCTCAAATCAGGGGATTTGGGCAAGGGGCGCAACTAGATTTTGTTTGTTAGGACCCGTATTAATAGCATTCTCTTTCAGATTAGGACTGATGGTCTCACAAAACACTTAGGTGAGGCTGGGAAGGACCTTTTCAGACTAGGATTGATGGCCTCACAACAGATTAGGTAAGGCTGGGCATGTTTATGCTGATTAGGGTAAGTAAGAGGTCACAAGAGGGGGCGATAGTTAGCGGGTACCGATGATGACAGAGCATGCGTCATTGATTAGAGTGAATAAGTCACTACTACGTTTCAAGCGCTAAATAGGTGTCTTTTTCTATGGGACCAATAGGATTGGACTAGCTCATAGTGGCACAACAGAGATAGAAGGCCGATCAACGGGTAGAATTAGGATTTCAGACCAATTAAATAGGATTAGGATTTCAACCTAATCGCAGCAATCTAAGACACGTGAAAACAATCCAAACAGTTAAGTAATCAAAGCAAATAGTCTAACAGAATCAGAAACAGTATTTTATCACAGTTTTACCATTTTTGTATTTCCCTTTCATAGTAGAACTATTGCTTAGTCTATCGTCTTTATCTTGCTTAGATATGCTAGTAATTACTTTCACAAACCAGAATTTTAGTCTGACCCACTCCTCTATTTTCCTTTTTCCCCCATAGGCCAGCAGAGGCAAGGACGGTAAATTCAGATTCCTTGGTGGTTCATCCTCGGAGTTCTTCATGTCTTCTTCTTCTTTTCAGTTTTCTTTTCATTTGACTTTTGATGTACTGGTACTTATGAGAGGGATGATTATTTTTAATGTACTCTGGTTTTATGAAACTGAGATGCATTTTTCATAAGACATGTGTATTTGGTATTTGAGACATGTGATGTTTTTTAGACTTATTTATGAAGTTTTATTTTGAATAATAAGTTACCATTTAAATGTTTCCACTTTTTTTACTTATTTGTCTAGTGAATCTTAGTCTCTATAATGTTTTAGCTATACCTATAACGCACCATGCTTTTTAGTGTGCCTTTTTGGGTATACTAAGGGGTGTGGGGTATTTCAAAAATGATATTTCTGAAGAAAAAAAAGGGAAAGAAGTTAAAACCTATATTTAAAATAGATTTGAAAATAAATGGAATGTATAAAGAAATGGATTTCTAAAATGGAATTTTATAAATGCGATTATTTTATAAATAAGTAAACCCAAATGAGTTTATAAATTTATAAACGATGTTTGTAACTAAGGGCAAATGATATCAGTTGATAGATTGGAAATATAATTTCATAGTGCGAATTTATATGGAAATATGAAAATAGATTTTGGAAAAAAATAGTGGATTCTATTTTGAAAGTGAGAATGGTTAGGGAATCGGAATAAATTGATGGGATATGAAACGGGAGGGATTTATAGATTGAATTTATATTATTGAATTTTAAAAATAGATTTTTGTCCAGAAATTAAAAATTATTTTAAATGCGGTTTTATTTATTAAATTAGATAAGTTAAAAATTATTATTTAGACTAAAATATTTTCGAAAAAAGTTAGTTATTCACATATTTAATATTTATGGAAATATTATAATCAGCTTTGTAAATCGATTAATTTATTAAAAATGAATTGAAAATGGGCTATCGGTATTTATTTAAAGTGGTTTAATATTTTTAATAAATACTTAAATATGTTTTAAAAATGAGTTATTATTTAAAAATATTTAATATATATAGTTTTGAAATGATTAAATTTTATTTATAAGTCCTCTCAAGATTTGTAAATGGAGTTATTTAAACGGAGATGATTTTTACAAGAGAAATCTAAAGTGGAATTCTGGGGACTTAAGGAAATTTCCAAAGTATTTAAATATAGAAACTTCGAAAATGAATTAAAATTCATAAAAGAGAAGTTAGAAATGGGTAGTTGAGATTATATACGAGAACAATCGAGTTTGGAAATTTTAAAGGGAATTAAATAATGAATTCCAGAAACTTATCGAATCCGTTATAAATGGGTTAAGGAAATTTCAAGTGGATCATAAAGATTTTGAGAAGTACGAAATAAAAGGGAATATTTCCTAAGTATTGGAAATAAAGTGATTTTAGGAAAATATACTTATGAATATTTTCTAAGTATTAAACTGGGAGGATTTGAAATATTTAACTACGAGATTATTAATATTTCTCAAAGGGTTAATTATAAATGGGATTGAAGAAATATTCTAAGTGTTGATATGATTTAAATATCCTATTATGGATAAGTATTTGAAATTATTTTCCAAATATTGAAATACTGAAAGAGCTTTGAATATATATATATCTTTGAAAAGATATTGAATGAATGTTTGAAGATGTATAAAATAAGGCCTAGTGACTGCTTATGGTTGTTATATTGATAGTTAAATAACCGACTATCAAATTTGTCCAAATTCGTTGATCGTTTCGAAGAGATCGGGATCAGATTTAATTATTCAAAAACCACTTCGATCCGGTTTGTGCTTACGAATTGTGTATCTCAAAGATAATGGAGATGGTGATGTTGAAGAAGATTCTATTTTGTCCAGACCCATGACAACTTGTATGGACGAATGCTATCATTGCATCGTTTCCTGGAAGGCAGTGATTAGCATTCCAAGAATGAATGCTATTCTAAAAGGTAATCGCAGCCTCAAGCCTCATCAATCGGGAATGACTAAAACAGGGGACATGCAGCAAGGGTAAGTGTGTCGCACCCGATTAAGGTATGTTATCACCTTTCTAGATACTCTAGGATATATTATAAATTATGGATTTGGTTGTGCATGGAAAAAGAAGAGCGCTCGATAAGGGTGGAAACACCCAGGCTGATAACATATTCGGTACTATCTAGGTTAGGGGTAGGCCGGTCTTGTATTATTAGGGGATCTCGACGAGGTCCTCGATACATTTTCTAGAGGTGTACTATGACGGACGGTATTCCAGTAGTCCAGTCATTGTATGGAATCCAATATCCATTACGAGCCTGTATGGTTTTGATTGTGCCCAACTATGCTGAAACGTGAGATGCAAGCGTTTCAGCTATTTTCTAATTTACTTTCTATAGACACTATTATAATATCAGATGATTTTAATATAAAAATGTTTTGGTTATCATGAAGTAAAAGCCCGTCGTGTTTATGTGTGACGTGGTCTTACGAGATACATTTTTTCTAAAGGATTTTGAAAAAGTAATAATTCAAATTGAGTGTGTTTTCTTACGTTGGTTTTCTAGACTGACTCGGGTGTTATTTTATGATAATGCTTGGGTCAAACCAAGTATTACAAATTTAGGTTAGGATACTATGGAGCTCAGCCGACGAGCTGGATGATAGAGACGTATACACGTATTTGATTATATTCCGCTGTGTGTGTAGACTTTACCGTCAGCAATGGTGAGGACAAGTAGTTATGACTGTCCAGATTGACTGTTTATTGTTGTACTATGATGATTTTATATATATTAACAGCTACAAATTCTTTTTTATAAAATTATGTTCTTATATATTGTATGTTGTTCTGTTGCGATTGTGAGAACCTGTGTTGTTTCTATTCTCTTCTATCTTCTTCTTCACCCATAGCAATCCGCCTTTTTGTGCAATTTGAGTTGACATGTGCGGTTTATTACCAACTTAGACTGTACAGAAAAGTTGGTGGTTGAATTAAACTTTATAAAAAGTTGTAATATAATCTTAATAGTGGAATAAAATATTTAAAGTACAAATACTGAAGATAATCCTATTATAATAAAGAAAGTTGATTATAATATGAAATGATTTTTATATAAAGAAAGTTTTATATCAATTTAGTTTGAAAAACATGTTTAAAAAAGAATTTCTGAATCTAAATCCTAGAATTTTTGAAAATAATTTCAAAGGAATTTTTAAGAAATGAAATAGAAATACTTTTAAAGTATTTAAAGGTAAAAATATATTGGGAAGTAAAATTTTAAACAGAATACATTTTCTTTAGGATAATTAGAAGGAAATTGTTTCGACTAATTTTGTGCTAATCTGAATAATCTCCTAAGTGATGATCGGACATTTGCTTGAGTGAATGTTGTGGAGTACTTAGTAAATTGTTCTCTTTTTATTGCGCGAGCGAAATGGGTTCAAATTCAAAAAAACCCAAAGTAATATTTTGATAAATAAATTGTTTGAAGTTATTTTCGAAGATGAGTTTAAAATTTAAAACCGGGTATCTAATTTTTAAGTTCCCTTAAACGGGAATTGTTTTCCAAAACAAAAAATATTAGTAATAAAATATTGATTTGATAGATTGGATTTTTCCTTTAGAAAAGATAAGGGATAATTTAACATAGGTTTAATAGGGTTAAATTAAATAGGGAGGTTTGGATAAACTTTGTTTTTATTAAAGCCATATAATTGTTTAAAAACATCTAAGTAGTATGAACTACTTGTTGAGTGGGTTTACCCATAAATATTATTCATTTTAACCCTCTAAATAAAAAGGGGTTAATAGGTTAACTTGGTTTTAAGAAACCATAATTTGATTTGATCTCCATCCAGATCTTTGAAAAGGTAAAACAAAATTTGTATGTCTTCTCGGGATATAAAAGAATATTACACAAGTAAATAAAGTGAAATAAGTTATGATTTGATGTTTTATAAAGAAATAACTTTATAAGGTATTTTAAAAATTGGGTGAGAAATTATGAGGTAACTCATAAATAATTTTAGTATTGAATAAAATACTAAGTGAAATTATAAGTGAACTAGAAATTAATATAATTAAGAAAACCAAAAAAAATATAGAGTGTAACTTTCCATTTTGCTAGAGTTAGTTTGGATAATCTTCTAAGTAATGACCATAGGCTGATGAAAAACGGTACGCTTAGAAAATTATCTATATTTTTGGACAATTAAGAAAGTTTTGAACCTAAGTTAAAATTAGTTTGCTAGTCATTTGACATTTTAAAACAATATTAAGTGATAAGTTTTCTCTTGTGGAATTTGATTGACTGTTGGTGTTAGTTTATTCCTTCACGAAATTTTGATTGACTGGATTTGATCGAATTGAATTGATTGGATGTGTGGTTGCATATACCATTGTTTATAAAGTTTAAATTTATGGGCAAAGGATTTTTAATTGTTTTTACTAATATCTAAATCTCGATGATTTTGAAAACGGTAATTTTTGAAGATTTTTGGGAAGAAAAATATGTTTATTCACTCTAGTTGATGTTATTGGAGGAACTGGAATGCCACAGGACGCTCCATGTTGTTTTGATTCTAGAGTTTCACCATCGTTTATTTGGAGGGATCCCCTCCTTGTCATTGATTTTGAGCTTTGATTTTTCCCGTCTGAGAAATTAGAAAATAAATTTTTGATTGAAAAACTCGGGCATTTAGATTTAACTATATCATTTGAAATAATTGGATGCATAACATCTATTATAGAATATTCGCATGTTTGTTGCATATGATTCAGATGGATGGTTGATTGCAAGTAGATTGATATCATGCTAATTTTTGAATGTAGAATTACATCCCCTTGTTTGTGTCAGCCTGATTTTCTTATAGATTTCCTAAGTACAGGTATGCAAGAGATTGCTATTCAATTCTTGTGCACCCGCATTCGCATAAAAGATAGTAAATTTGCTTGCCAAAATATAAACCAAAACGCGAAAAAGCTACGTAATAAATTCAAAAAATTTAAATTGGTTGATGATTTTATGCTCCAGTTATGGGAGGCCACTTGGCTTTTGTTTTTCTTTAATTGGGTTGGAGCCCTAAGATGCCATTTGTAGCTGTACCTTTCGAGTCGCGCAAAGGAGACGCTCGCGAAGTTTTTTGAAAATTTAAGAGTTAGAAATTTTTTAAGAATTTTGGAAATTTTGACAACTTAAATTTGATTTTTTTGGGCTATATCTTGGAATAAATGTATAAAAGAGAATTAGTTGGTATAAGTGAATGAATTTGAAAGACTTAGAAACTTTTGAAATCTATTTCAGCTAATGAGGTTTGAAAATAATTTTAATAACTCAATTTAAACATTAAACTTAAGGGTTTGGAAACATTTTCTTTCTAAGGAATTTTGGGGACGAAATTCATTTAAGAGGGAGAATGTAACGACCAAAATTTTGGTTATTTAATTTTAAATGTTTAATCAATTTTAAAAATTTAAATAATTGAATTTTGGAATTTAATAATTTATAATTCAAATATAGGGCATATTTAAATATTTGAATTGTGGAATAAATGTTAATTAAATGGATTCAATAATTTTAGTTAACTCTATTTAACCAATAAATAATATTAGTAAGTTAGATTTGTAAATTTATTTACAAACATAAATAGATTGGATAAATATCGATAATTAAATATTTAAATCTGTGAAATTAGTCTTCTGGGGCAAAACTTGGATTTTGATGAATACAGTTTCATCAGATCCATAATAGTGAATTATTATGGGATTTCAAGTTTCGTCACGATCGGACTTATCGTTTGGCCGTGCGAGCTTGAAACGCGTAGAATTTATTTTCACAACTTTAATTATTATAAATTGATTTAAAAAGCTATCTTTTAAATATGATGGAATTGGCTTCCAATACTGAATCCATCGTGTTCGGAACGAGGGTATTTAACTTAGAACACCGGTGAGCACGCCTCGATTGGAGTTTGTAAACTTTAGGACGTGAATAGTGCCAGTTGTTTCGCCTGTATAAGGACCCTTAGCCTTTACTTTTGCCAGAAACCCTAAAAACAAAAGTCAGCCGCCACTCTATACCCCACATCCAACGGCTAAGATTGCTTCTACATATAGAGGCCAAGTTGGGCGATGATGTAAATAGGAAAATGGAGCGGCGTGGTCAGAGGAGTGGATCGGCAGCAATGGTTGGAGCTAAGACGGAGCGCGGCGACGTAGTTTTCATTTGAACGGAGTCGACTTCAATGGCTCATTCTCGAGCTAAAGGAAGTGAAAGGAGGCAGCATTGGGTCGCCTTGGGCGGGACGATCCTAGGTGGAGGATCGGTGGCTTAAAATCGCCTGAGGCGGCGGCGACGTGTTATTCAAAGCGTTGTCGAGTCTCGATATTTGGCGGCCTGGAGTTCTGAATCTTGTTAATGGATTAGTTAAGGGTAATTAACCTTTTAACGATGTAATTATATGAATTAATTATATTATATAACTTCAAAATATTTTAAATGCAATATATATTTCATACAAGGTTGGTTTTGGACGCGGTTAGTCTTGTTGCGTTCGTAGTAGCGAGATCTACAATATGGAATTAGATTGGTAGAGATTGGAACTTGTAGAATTTTAAGCTAGAATTGAACGCCTATTCGACTTTATTCCAAACCAGAACGTTTCGCCGAAAACGAGAATCAAGGTGAGTTTAACTCACATTTGATTTTATTATATCATATTAATGATGTTAAAATCGTTTACTGATCGTTTGGATGTTAGTTAAATTGTTTGATTGCTTGTTTGGCTGAATTTCCGTTTGGAAAATGGATGACGTATTAAATTGATGGTTATAAACCCATATGATCATCTATTTATTATCCATAACCATGGTTTTGTAGGGAAAATATGTAGAGGGACCCAAAGCGGGTTTCTCGACCATAATCATTTATTTACATCATTTTGTTGTAACATTGATGATTAGTTGGAATAAAACTATGATATTCCATTTAATAGATTAGATGTCATTATAGCAATATTTGCTACATCGTCATTCATTAAATTTCATCCCCAAAACATTGTCATTTGAACTTTAGCTTATGTTTCCGCTAAAAAGAATATTGAAAAATTATTAATCATTTTTGATTAATGATAATTTAAAATTAATTTGAGATTAATTAACCAATTTAATAAATGATGATTGAAAATTGGATTATCATTAGATTTAATTAATTATTTCTGCTACCGATGTTTTATTCTTAATTAATAGTTTTAACTGATGATTATTTGAGTTTAATTAGTTCTTTTAATTAAGGATAATGGGGTTCAATTAATTTAATGAACTTAATTATTTATTTTAATTAATGATGACGTGATTAAATTAATTATTTCAATTAATGATAATTGAAATTAATAATCATTTTAATTAATTATATTTAAAACAAATTAATCATCTCAAATAATGATATTTGAATTTAATTAATCATTTTAATTAATGATTATTTTCAAATTTAATTAATTGTTTTAGCTAATGATTTTCAGAATTTAGTTAATTCAGCTTAATTAATAATGTTTTATAATTAAATAAATCATTAGAAAAAAGGTGTTTTAATTAATGGTTTTAGCTAATGGAGTTTGAATTTAATCAATCTGATTAATTTATGATTATTTTAAACTTCATCAATTGTTTTAATTAATGGAATTTAAAATTACTCACTGTTTTAATTAAAGATATTTGAGATTAATTATTCATTTACCTAATGACTATTTGACTTTAACAAATCCTTTTTATTAATTGATTTAATAAATGTAATTAAAGTAAGTTAATTAATATAATATAAAATTGTTTCAATAAACCGATTTAAAGTTAATAAACTAATTTAATGGAGATTTTAAAAGTTAATTTACCAATGTCATAAAAGTGTTTGGAAATAATTATCTATTTTATTGTAAATAATGGATTTGTTTATTTAAAAGAGATTTTTAATGTGATTAATTATCTTTGTGGATAATTAATATTGTTTTTAAAGTATAAAAAGGAATTGGAACTCGATTATTGGGATGATAAGCTGGATAATCTTCTAGGTGTTCGGTCTGATGTTGGTTTAGGCCATCGGGGTCGCGCGCTTAGAAAAAATTATTCTCTGAACATTTCAACAATTTGGAACTAATTCTAAAATTGTTTTACCAATACGAAAATCAAGCCAAAAGTAAAGTTCATTTTTAAAAAGAAAAGGTTTGATTCGTTTATGGAAATGAATTATTTCAGTAAAGCGAATCACTGATATAGAAACGATTTATTTGTATAATTAGCATTAAACATCGAAGAAGTAGACTTGTTGCTATTTTGAAAGTTAAGAATAATCGTGTGACATAATTTTGAGGTAACACTACCTAGACTTGTCCGGTATTACTGTTAACTCCAAAATAGTAAAAGTTTGAATTCAATGGTGGTGATAAGTATACAATTTAATTCCATTTACGATCGTTTTATGTCCTCGATAGTTAGTATCTCAGCCATCGGTTACTTCAGCTACTTTATTTTCATCACTCTAAGACAATGTATGTGACGACCCGGGTTTTTCTTGTGAGAAATGCGGATTATAGATCTTAAGGCTAGTATAAACACTAGAGGGGGGATGAATAGTGTTTTAAGGAATTATTAAATCTTTTTGAGTTTTTGTTAATTTGAACACAAATGTATGCAATATTCAGACACAGATATGATCAAAGAATCAAACACAGACGCAGAAATAAAGTAAAAGCAGTAAAGGAAAGAACACGCCAGATTTTATACTAGTTCGGAGTTACCCTACATCCAGTCCCGCGCACAAGTACGGATTTCCTTTCATAAGCAATTGTACAATTACACCCTCGATTTCAAGGCTACGAGGTACACCCTCTAGATTCACAATCCTTTGAGTAGAGATACTTGATTTCATGGACAACGAGTTCACCCAATTGATTTTCAAGTCTACTATCACACCTTTTCTCGCTTGATTGATTTCCAAGGCCACAATCACACCTTTTCTCATTTAATTGATTACAAAGAAGCCTATAACTCTGAATAGCACTGAGGATCTTGTTGAGATAGTGATAGAGAATCAAACCAGAGATAATCTAGTTAGATTCAATGTTGATTTCGGCAGAGTAATGGTAGGAATATGTATAAAGAAATGCAAAAGAAGAAGAGAAATGAAAACCAGAAAAATATGATTGAAAATTCATTAAAACAACCCCTATTTAAAGAACAATAGCCATGTCCATTCGTGAAGAGATATGACGAATATATACTTCTTTTAAAATTTAAACTTTGAAATTAACTGACACTATGTCGACATGGGTGTATTAGGCATGTCGACATCCCAAAGGAAATTTTGGTGTTTTGTTTTTCTTTGAAAATAACTTTTATCTTATATTAAAACACCGTTAAAATTTTATAAACATACTTAACTATAGTTAAAATATATAAATAAACATAGAGAATAATATTTTGGTATATATAAATTTTACTATAATTTTATATTTAAATCTAGGTATAAATATTAAAAGTTAAATATATTATTATTAAAGATAGTTTTAAACTAAGGATAATTTGATTTTGAAAATAAAGATTATTTTGAGGTTAAAAGTATTTAAAATCAAGATAGATGTTTTTTATTCTTTTAAAAGGAAGGTTTTGAAAACATTTTAAAAACAAGATAATTTTGTAAAGTCATTTGAATAAAAAGTTAGCGGATACAAAACAATGTTCCGCTAGATTTTTCGTAGGTTCCATCCTACTTGGGGTTCCATCCCTTTAACAGGCTCGAAGTGGATTCCATTCCACGAATAAATTGGATTTTAGGATGTCAGTGCTTTTCTAGGAGTTTAAAAAAATTCCTAATTAAAAAATAAATTACTTGAAATCTTAAACTCTTGATAATCTTACTATTCTTGATACTCATGAGTCTTCAATCTTGATGTCTTGAATCTCTATAATGTAAAGTCTTCATTCTTGGTACCTGCATGGTTAAATCCTGCATATACATATATTTCTAAACTATAATGTTAGTATTTATATTTTACAATCCTATTCTAAGGTTGTTGTCATCAAAACTATCATCTTATGGACTAACAATCTCCCTTTTTTTGATGATGACAACCTTTGTTTATAAAATATTACTATCCTAATAACTCTCCCTTAATCTATGCCTTATTATCCTATTTTATACTTCTCCCCCTTTGTAATCAACAAAACCTAACTCCAAACTATATAATCTCCAAACTATAGAACTCCCCCTCATTTTTGGACTAAAGTACCTGCATTAATAAACTATACAAATGGAGTATATAATAGATAGATTGAGAGATAATTATACTGATAGACATGATCATATAAATATTAATGCATATTTATACATGTTTTCACACTAAATATCAATCCAAATCAAATTAAATCAAATCAAATCAAACAATTCAAATCGAACAAACCAAATCAAACAAACCAATCAAATCAAACATTACGAGGAACTTCCACCCATCCTTCTTCTCCAAATATAGGGTCTGCTTTAATGGCATCCCAATTGTCCTTATCATTAGCGAGAGATACTGGAGGATGTGCTTCGTTATCATCCTCGTGCAAGGAGGAAATCATCCATCGTATTGCATCGAAATGCCTTTCTTGCTCTTTAATCATCTGTATTTCACTCAATTCTAAGCGTCGCTAGTTACGTAGAATGAACGAAAGAATATTCTTGAAAGAATTAAGAGTCTCTTCAAGATTTTCCCATAGATTATGAATTGGATTGGCCATGTTCGAGTTTGTGAGAAGAATGAGAGACAAAGTGGATAAGTAATAATATTCAGTGATGAATTATGAAAGAAATATGTATTTATAGGTGTAGAAATTCGTTTGAAATGAATAGACATAAGGTAGTTATTCAAAATTCAAATTCAAAATGAAATGTCATTTCTGACCAGTATATGTCGACTTGGTCATAGGGGGGATATCGACATGGTGTAGTGAATTTTGATGGCTTATTTTGATTTTGTGAATAATTGTGTGTGTATACATACATACATACATACACACACACACAGACATATATATATATATATATATATATAATTATATAATTGTGAATCATGATAATACGATACAACGATTAAACACAAAGAAATACACGAACATTCAAATCAAATAAACTAAAACAGATATAACGAGATACGAAAAGGTAGTACTAGTTAGAGGATAATGATGATGAAGATAATCCAAGCTTCTTGCTGACTTTGGAAATAAACTTGTTCATCTTGGATGAAATTTTATCCATCTTCTTACTAAAGGATCGTTTAAGAATCCGTTGATTCTCAACAATGGTCTTTTGATTTTTGAGAAGGGTTTTGTTGGATGGACTAGGAGGATAGTCGATGTTTTCCAAAGAAGTTTCACCTTCTTCTAAATTTCAATTTCAACCCCTTCTTCTTCTTCTTCCTCTTCCCATTCTTCCATCTCCTCATGAGCCAAACGCTCTTCCTTTTCGGCAAGAGTCTCATAGGGTTGAAAAACAAATGGAATTTTCATAAGCGAAATGTTGGAATGATTAAAAACTTTTCTAGAAACAAATTCTTATCCTTTGAAATCAACTCCAAAATAGTTAAAAATCCGAGTAAGATAAATTCCATGATACAAAGTATTCTCACCCATTTCAAGATTTTTGGGACGAAGTTCATCCGAAATAACTTGCGCACAATTAATATCACAATTTCCAAAAATAGCAAAAAGTACTTTGCAAACTTTTGAAGTAGGATTATTAAAATTTCTCGATCTTGGGGTCAAAGTATGTTGTAAAATAAGATTGACAATTATAGCTTTTGGTCGAAAGTTTCTATTTTTGAATTCAAAATTATCATTTCCTTCGAAAATACGATGAAATGTCTCACGATCATTTTCATCGATTTTAAAATTAGAAAGATCCATTCCCTTTCTCTTGCAATTGAGAATGGTACCCAAAAGATCACAATTCAAAAAAATTCTAGTGCCTTTGACACTACTCCAAATTTCATCATCGTTTCCATTATAAAATCCACGATTAAGGTTTGCATAGAAAATTTGAACAAGATTTGGATAACAAACAAAATCTTTTGAGAAGCATCAATAAGAATAAGAATTTGATTGTTTGCAAAAAGAGAATCAACTTCATAAGAAGAGAAATCTTGAAATATAGCAAACTTTCCGGGATGGACTTCTGCATAGTTAGCATAATTGATGTATGCTTTTATAGCCAACGGATCATTGAAGAGTTTCTCTTTTATCTTTCTGGAAATTCTCATGGTGGAGGGGTTGCTTGAATAAGCCATTAGAGTAGAGAGTAGAGTGATTGAAGTTTTGAAGAGAGAATTTGAATTTGAAAATGAGAGTGAAAAGATGTGATAAAAGATAGTGAATAAATAGATTCTCAAATGACATGTTCTCTGGTCAAAAGATGTCATTTCAGAGAATTGAATGAAGTGAAAAGGTGGGGGAAAATTCAACCATTTGA
This sequence comes from Allium cepa, assembly GCA_030765085.1. Lineage (NCBI taxonomy): Eukaryota > Viridiplantae > Streptophyta > Magnoliopsida > Asparagales > Amaryllidaceae > Allium > Allium cepa. The sequence goes on from CM060939.1 coordinate 418,966,475, forward strand.
ATTCAAATTTTGAATTTCAAATTCTGTACCCATGTCGACATCATGGTAGGGACCATGTCGACATGTGCTTGTGAATTTCTATGATTTATTTTTCCTATGTACTCTAATATATATACTTATTATTGTTAATGTCTATATATATCTGGAATATTATTAGAATTATAGTATATTCCATAATATATTACTATACTAATAAAAATAATAATAAAAATAATAACAAAATAACATAATAATAGTAAAAAAATTAAATTTCAAATAACACACCAATTCAAAATCAATCAATGAAGCAATCAAGCATCTAATTCTAAGCATGCAGTTTCAACCAATTGTATTGTAAATGTGTACCTTTTTCTGAGTCCGTTTCTTTGAGTTTGTCGGAATCATGAACTGCCATGAAACACAAATTTGAATTATCTGTCTTCTGATCATCATCGCTTGAGGACGAGTCTGAGTCATGTAGAGTAGCAGTAAATGCACGCTTCCGTTGCTTTTCCGAATCATTGTTTATAGGAGGATTTTGCCTTTCTGGATACGGGCAGTCTCTTTTGATATGGTCTGGTTCATCACAGTTGAAACATTTGACATTGTTTGGCACTATATTTTTAATTCCAGAGTTCTTATAGTTGATTCTCTTGAGATTATTCAACTTTCTGTAGACCAGAAATTTTCGAAAATTCCTGGTCATCAAGGCTATCTCTTCATCATTATCGCTGTTTGAGTCTGATCCATCAGTCAATGAATTAAATGCCATTGATTTCTTTTCAGATGCTTTGCTTTCTCTTCTCCCGATCATTTGGACTTCAAACGACATTAGATTTCCAATTAATTCTTCTATTTTTAAGGTACTGATGTCATTTTCCTCTTTGATCGCAAGTGTCTTTTGATTCCATTTTGGAGTAAGAGAATTTAAAAAATTTCTGATTTGATCTTCTTTCGAAAATTCCTTTCCCAAGGATATTAGAGAATGCACAATATCCTAAAATCTACTATACATATCTGAAATAGACTCATTAGAATTCATTTTAAATAATTGAAACTGATTTGTAAGCATGGAAATTTTGGTCTGTTTAACTTTGCTTGTTCCTTCGTGAGTATCTTGCAAAGTTTTCCAGCTTTCATATGCAGATTTACAAACTGACACTCTATTAAATTCATTTCTATCAAGTGAAGAAAACAGAATATTCATTGCTTTAGAATTATTTTGTGCCATAGTCTTTTGCTCAGTGGTCCACTGTGCAAAATCAGTTGTAGGTTCAGAATATTCATTTTGTGTGATATTCCAAGCTTACTAAGAACCTATTGGCCCCTGCCAATATCTTTTTTTAATATTTTAGCATCCTATATTCTGGTCTTTCTGACCTCCTGGATGCAATTCTACTCATTTAGGAGTTTATCAATTTATATTCACTACTGGTTGAGCTAACTGGTTCTCCTACTCTTTTTCCCAAAATGCAGTCAGTCCATTTTAAAAGTGAATATATTCATATTTGAAGAAGCAACATAACATCATAGCAATACCACTCCTATGGGTTTAGATTTATCAAAAATGGCTTCTTCTTAAAACCATTATAAAAACTCCATTAATATAGCCATATGTTTTTTTCCTTTAAAAATAGAGTTTGGGTCATAAACCTTTCGATACCTTCGAAACCTAGCTCTCGACTTCATAAGATAACCTCTTTTGAAAGCATTAAAATCTATCTTCAAAACATTAGGCTCATGCCTTAAAATACTTTTAAAAGCTACCTTTCGAAACCTTTTTAATACATTAAAGTATTAGCTTTTAACATTTGAAGCTTAGCTTCGAAACCAGTTGAAAGTAACTCTTTCGACATCATTGGAAGTAACCCTTCCAAAAACATTGAAAGAAACCCCTTCGAAAGCATTGGGTTTATACTTAAAAAAATATGTGGGTCAAAGTGAATATAGTCCAAATCATTTTTTTCGAAACCAATATAAAACATTGGGGAAAAATTGATGGCGTCGGCGCCATCTCTTTCGAAAGCATAAAACACCTAGGTAAAATATCAGAAGGTTGCTATCAAAACCCCTTTCGAAACCATCACCTTCTAAACCCCTAACCCCTTTCAAAAACTATAGGAAGTGGCTTGAACTTATAAAATAAACACCTTTTGATAGCATTGATATCTACAATACCATCGAAAGATTATAAAATGGCAGCAGGGTATCCACTAGGTCAGAACCCCTTCATATAAAACATTCTTTCATAAGTAAGTAACCCAGACGAAAGCAATTTTAAGTTAACGGAAACCCCTTTCGAAACCCTTTATAACCTCTTTCCAAAATTTACGTTGCGACCCTGTCAAAGGCTTAAAACAAAACATAGGCAGGCGCTTTATTTTTGAAAACAAACCATGGTTTCTACCCCTTCGGAAGCTATGCTTTCGACACCTTACCTTTTGCCTATCTCAAATCCACTCCGTGCCATAATAGTGATACCTTGTGTATTGTTTTCAACATAGTTGGTTTCAACAAGGATGAAGGCGGAAGCTACTATGTCGAAAGGCACTTTCCTAAGTAGGCGGAACCACTTTTCTAAGAAAAACCAGGTTTTATTCTTGTTTAAGTAAACTTTTTTCTAACTAACCTGCCATGTGGCAACAACATGATTTTTTGCCTTAACTTTTTCAAATTCTTTTTTTTTCAAAAATAACTGCCGCTAATCCATATATAAACCATGGTTAAGTTAATCAAACATACCCTTCCAATTTTTGTAAAGAAGTCCTTCTTCTAAAACCATTTATTTTGCATAGAAAATCACTTGGGAAAAATCCCTAAAAATTTCAGAAATTCACTTTAATCATATTATCTAACATATCAAAATTTTAGACCCAAATTCTCAACATAATTTCCTAACTAAATTATAAACCCAAATAACCATATTTTCCTTTGAAAATTCATAATAATCTTTCCATGGCTTGGAAAATTCTAAAAATGAAACCCAACTCCAAAATCATGTTTCTCATAACATAAATTTTTCCCATGGCATTTAAACATAATTTAGTCATGGTTTTGATCTAAAACTATACAGAACCCCTTTAAACAATCTTGTTTAAATCAAACAAATCTTAAATCAAGCGTATCATCATCTAATATATCATATAAAACGAATTTATTCCTTAAATCTAAAAACATATGATTTGAACCAAAATAGAGATGGAATTATTATTCACCTTGCTCTAGATAAGGAGATTGGATTGAGATAGAATTCCCCGAAGCTTGGTTTACTAGCTTTAATTTGATTTCCACTTCTTCCTCTAAATGGTCGGCGTTTCTTCTCTTTTGATTTTCATTTTAAATTGATTTGAATGGGAAGAAATTGTGGGAAAGAATATATATATATATATATATATATATATATATATATATATATATATATGGGTAAGGGTCCTTGGGTTGCAAATTCTGATTATGCCCTTTTGCAATTTAATTAACCATAAACCCATTCTTTTAGCCCATTAATTAGTCTATTAGGCACAACCCTTATTTAATTAATTCAAGTCTCAATCCCCTTATCACTTATATTTACATTATTCAACTTAATTTATCTAATTAAATCTCCTGAATAATGTTATCAAAAATTAAGGGTGTTACAGGTTATCCCCGAGCACTAGCGTTGGCCTATGAGCAGATTGTGTAGGAAGAGCAACAACATTTAGAAGGAGGTGAAGTAAATCTAATATAGATGAAGAGCAAAATTCTAAGTCCAATAGAAATTAAGACGCTCAGAGCAAGTGAGCTTACTTTACACCCGAAGCTGGCTACTATAGTTCAGAAAGATCAAGTTGAAGGCTCTGGCACTACTTCTCAGGAGCTTGAGACAGGTCTCACTTTTGGGCATCCAGCTGCAACTATTGCTCTGCATGCCCCCTTACAACCCAGATGCACTGTGAATGTAGAAAACAAGCATGATGTCTCCCATTCAAGGAAGGAATTCAGATGGTATGCATGCCCATACAGAGTCTCAATCCGGCAGAGGTATATCGTTAACCTTACCCATATTTGAGAAGGCCCACATGTCACTAGTCGATGTCGCTAATCTTTCCTTTCATATCTCTAAAATTTTAGGTCAACCTACGATTTCTAGTCTCTAGAAGGAAGGGTCATGACTAGGACAACAAGCAACAATGATCGATTCAACAGTCATGACTATTTCCAAGATGACTCTGAATGTTCCAGTTGACGACACTACGGGCCCTGGTGTGCAAATATTCATGCTTTATAGGAAGAAGGGCCTAGTGACCTCATGGGTACATAAGCTGGCGATGATTTTCAGAGCATCGGGTCGATTGATCTTGCTCAAGGACTTTCAATGAGCGATCTTCTTGAACAACAGCTCAAGTATGCTATAGAGATTAAGTAAAAAAGGTCGAATTCATCCTTCCTCCTCTATTTGTCGCTTTGCCTAGCAAGGCCATTTTCATTTCGGTCATGCTACCTATGGCCGAAAGCACTAGTCAAGGCACGTCTGCCACTTTGTTGCATAGCTCGCCTTCATAGGGCAAAGGAAGTGGAGGAAGAATAAGGAAGAAACAAAGGGGTCCAGTATGTCATCTTCTATGGAGGAGAAGAAGAAGAAAAGGTCTAAGAAGTGATCATTTGTCTCCTTCATATTTTTGGTCGTATAGTCATAGGATCCATTTTGCCTTTCATTTTCAAGCCGACTTTGTACAGGTTCGGCCCCCGCTTTTACTTTTAGTTTAGGTGTCAATAACATTTGCACTTTTCTTCCAAGTCTTATTTTGACTATGAATAATATAGACATTTTGTTTCACTCAAATCTTGTGTGAATTTACTAAGTGTTTGAGAAATGCGCTTTATATTCAACATGTTTACGATCCACTTCTCATCATCACCACTGCACTAAGTTTATGGTTCATTCTATTTCTTAGGTGGGTAAGGGATGATTATCAAAGCGTCTATCTCCATATGCCCACACATACCCATGTCCAGCTCTGGAACTTGGTCGAATTTCGATTGCTTGGGGAAATAACTTATATGTTCCTTTTGGGATGTTTGAGTGTGATTGTGCCTAACTTCGATCGTCAATCGAAATGATTCATTTCTAGATGGTAGTTTGGGCATCCTACTTCGGGATGTGTGCTTTGACCACGCCAAACTCTAGGTGTCGGTTAAGTGTTAACCACTTAAGATAGTGGTTTTAATATCCTATCTAGGATATTTACTTACGATTGTGCCTAACTCTGGGCATCAATCAAAGTTTGCAGTCTGGGCCAGGACCTTTCATCTTGCCTACTCTGTGCAAAGTATGGATGCTCTTCCGAATTCTAGGCACAAGCTATAAAGGCAAACTCTCTCTTTTAGCCTTCGAATGTTTATACTCATACCCCCAAATTATGGGTTAGAGGAGTTATTGGGTATCTATCTCTGGATACCAAGTGTGGTTGAGCTTCATGCATCCGATCATGGACTATGAAAACTTAGCTGGCAACTATCTCTAGGTACCTGCACACCTGCAATTTGCACAAGCAGGTTTATTTAAACATAGCACTGTTCGCACTATAAAATCAAGTATAAATAAATTCATGAGCTCCAGAAGTCACTTCTTTTATAAACATTAGAAATGAAAGATTATGTTTGGCTACATAGCTTCGATTAAATATGTCTTAATTTAGGGTCAAGTGAAATAGTATTGTAAGTGCTTGTTATTCCATGCCCAAGGGAGCGAAACCCCATCCACCATTGCAAGCTTGACCATGCCACCTCCAAGATTCTATTCAATTGCTACGGACCTTTCCAACTTAGGCCCAAGTTCCAAAGGGCTGGGAAGATTCGTTTGAGAACGAGGTCGTCAATTTCAAAAGTATGGGTCCTAACTTTGGTGCTGTAGTATCGGGTGACTTGGCTTCGATGGGCACCTGCCCTCAAGTGGGCTCATCATGTTTCTCAACGATCATATCGAGAGACTCCAGCAAGAGTTCTTTATTTGTTCATGGATTATAGTGAAACACTCGTTGAGAAGGTACTTCAAGTTCAACTAGGATCATAGCTTCTGATCCGTAAGCTAGGGCGAATGGAGAATGGCCAGTCGTGGACCTATAGGTCATTTGGTAAGCCTAAAGTGCTAATGGAAGTTCATCAGGCCATTGCCTTAGCCTTCTCCAATCGCTTCTTAAGAATGGACTTGGTAATGTTGTTCACCTCTTCAACATGTCCATTCACCTGAGGGTGTGCCACCGTTGAAAATATCTTCTTGATGCAATATCTGTAGTAGAAATCCTTAAACTGGGTGCTGTCAAATTGGGTCCCGTTATCAGAAATAATCATTTACAGAACTCCAAAACGGCAGATGGTGTTTCTGACCATGATGTTGATCACTTTCTTTATGGTGATTGTGGCTAACTGTAACACCCCTAGTTTTGATTAACATTATTTAGGATATTTAATTAGACGAATAAAATAAAATAATGTAGAGTGATAAAGAAAATGTAATTTGACAATTAAAATAGGCCATGCCTTAATAAAGGAGTTACTGAGAATGGATTATAACTTCGATAAGGAGGAATATATGCTAAAAGTAAAATAGGAATAGGCCATAATTACTAAACATAAAACTTTACAATCTTTCTCCCTCATTCACTTTACATTACTACAAACTAAAATAGACAAGGCCGACCATTACTTAGGCTTTAAGAAGAAGAAAAGATAGGAAAGAAGATTAAAGCTTAAAGGAAATAATATTTAAACTCCAATCTCAAGTTCCTTCATTAAATCAAGGTGAATAATGATACTCATCGCTAATATGCTTGTTTAATTTCAGTTTTAGGATTAAACCCGAAATTTACATGTGGATTTCTTAATTTCATAATTTTCCAAGCAAGCATGAATTTTACGTGAATTTTCTAAATGGGGAAATTAATTTCTTTCGTGTTTTAATTATTAAAAATAATTAACTGATGTTTTTAACCCCTAAGATTTTATATGTTGAAGAATATGATTAATCTGATTTAATATGATTTTTGAGGATTTTTTTTCAATTTTTATGATTCATTACGAATTTGTTTAGGCTAGAGAGGTTTAATAATTATATTAAAACATTAATATAAAAGACAATTTGCAAAATTAGTTTGGGAATGATAGATCGGCACTATTTCATTTTTCTGAAAAGATTAGAAAAAGAAGGTTAGTATCCAATAAAAATTTGACAAGAATTTGGAGTTGGTAAAAAGATATTGCTTTTTAAACAAATAAAATAGCTTTTACAATGATAACGAGATTGCCATTGCCATCGATGCCGCAATTCATCTACACCGCCTGTAGTCACAAACCTGTAGGGAAGCATGAGATACCAACCTCATTGTTATGCGATGATTCCATTAAGGTTGGGGCATATACATCGATGCCGAAACTAATGTTGGCGACGGTTGCTATCCTATATGTCTCTGTGTCGCATGCGTATGTGCCACATTTTTATATAAAAGGGCATGATACTACATCTACACATGTTTGCAGTATTAACTCCTTTAGGTAGTGACGCCGATGCTATTACTTTCGATGTTGATAATATACGGTAATGATGCAGCTATTTTCTAATGTCACTATTATATGTATTTTCGATATGGACAATGTTAAGGCAATGATGCCTCTCGTTTTATAATGATTATAATGATGCCGCATTTTTCTTTAAGAGATTGATGCCACCAGTCACCAATGTTGCTATTAACATAACTCCAAGTTTTAAAGCCATTTACTATGCAAACCAATAATAAGGCTATTTATAGTCGACAACCTATATTTGCAATGTAAACAGTTTTGCTCTATGGCCTTATACTTTATAGATCAAAGGCTTTAACATCATTTTGTTAAAGAGGGATCCGGTAATCCCATATAGGCGATTTTGATGCCGCATTTTATCAATGTACAAAGATAATGATTTGGCTTAATATCCTATGATTTTGAGGTACGATAACCTCTATGTGTCTTCGAAATTCATCAATGATATTTTATAAAAGTATATATATTGGCATGATATTTTAGATAAAGTAAAGGGCTACATTTTTCTTGTTTTAAATTATGATTTCAAGGGTAAATCAAATATAAAGATTTTTGTTTTCAAGGAAGTATAAAGAAGTGTATTTAGCCCAGAATTTGACTAAAGAGACTATTATTCTTATCACCATTAGATTTATGTTGATATGATGAGTTGACTTAGAGATTAAAAAACCAAATGGGACTGGTGTAGAGTCGCGCCCTATACTTTGGTTATTAGCCCTGGCTAATATTAGTCCAAAATTCCAGTGTATAGGGCTTTGTCACGGGTAAGAATAAAAGTAGGTTTACGCGTAGAAAGGAATACATAAAGATGAGGTAGGTTATTGGTTGACCTGCAAAACCATTAGGATTAGAGTGACCCTAGGAATAGTAAGTTTCGGACAGATCATCCAGTTGCCTTCCAACAGTAGGTTGAAGAATTTTATATATATCTAGTAGGCCCGAGTCAACCATATAGGTTTGTAGTTACCCAGAAAAAACTATGATATGGGACAGGTAATCCATTTAATTAACTGACTAGTCATGATTACCCATGTAGCACGCATGCATATGATTGTTTATATTGTCTAGTTTTACTATTATGGTTTCAGGTGCTTGATTTACAAAAGACATATTCTAGAGGATACTAGTGAGGGAAAACCTGTCCCGCTCTATCTAACAATAGAGATGGAATATTATTATTCACACCAGACTTTTCATCAGATCCAAAGTTTTTGTTTCCCTTTTAACTCTTAGGTACTAGATTGAGTAGTTCAAGAGTAAGATGTACAGGTTATTTAAATTAGATGAATAAAACTTTCAAAGATGTGCGGTAGGTAGATCTAGCTATGTAGAGATCTGTCTATATACATTTTTATCTACTGTGAGAAGTTTCATTTTGTTGGAATGCATGTAATGACTGATGTTATAATTGTCTAGTAGTAAACTCTGATCAACTAAGAAGGCATCTTCATATGTCGCTCTTGGCGTATTTTGTAATAATTTTTTTTTCGAACTTGGCAACGTTTGGAATTATGTAATAAATATGAAACACTTTCTTTGAAATGAAATGTGGAAGTTTCTTTTGAAATTATGTTTAATAAAATTTCATGTTCTTGTGCTTTCGATGTTATGGTACGATTGACATGACTACATTTTATAACCGAAAATTAATACTATAGATGGCTACAATATCTATAGTAGTTAATTTTAGGCCTCAAAACGAGGCATGTTATAACTTAATATCAGAGCATAGGTTTATGTAAAACTAAAATAATTTTGAACTTTAAAAGAGTTTTTAAAACATAATCCGAATAAATTAGAAAATGAGATTTGGGTATGGGATAACGATATAGTAACATACTTGTATTTGCTATATATTAGTATATATCTTATCTCTACTCTTTTCATCTCTCTTAGACCGTTCTTCTGTGCCTTACTAAGGTTTGAATGCATCATTAAGGAAGTAAGATATGGAGGCAGGAAAAGGAAGAGTGAATCTCGATAGAGGAATCACCACAACTAGTGGAAATGTCAGGCCCAATAATAGGAGAAATCTAGGTCGACAAACAGCTGCTAATGTGGGTGTTGGAACACTGCGGATGGATATAGGAGCTATGTATCAATTCTTTGTCAACATGATACAAGTAGAAGCTGATACTGGGTTAGCTAGTGGTAATGCTAGAGAAGCAAATCCTAAAGTTCCAGTTGTTAACAACTGTGATGTTTTAAATCGAGATTGTGCAAGATTTGGAGGGAAGCCATTCATTAGAACTGGGGATGCTATTGAGGTGGAGAATTAGCTGTTTCATTGTGAAAAGATTTTCGTTGATTTAGGTCCAAATTATGAGTAAAAGAGGAAATTGGCGTCCATGCAATTGCAAGGAGTTGTATTGTACTGGTGGAATAGTGTAATTATTGGAGTGCAAGAAGAAACTTTGACTTCGGTTGAGTTCAAGAGAAGGTTTGGGGAGAGGTTTTTGTCTGATATTGCTAAGTCAAATTTGCTTAGGAAGTTTGCTGAGTTAGTGCAAGGAGACATGACTTTGTAGGAGTATCCAACATGATTTGAGGAGTTATCCAGGTATAGGTATGCTACGGTGGAAACGGCGATTAAGAGAAATGAAAAGTCCATCCGTGGATTAAGATCGGACCTTATGTGGGCAAGCTTATTGCATCTCAAGGATCCATGTGACATAGTAGTAAGGATGGCACAGACGAATAAAGAGATGCTTGCTTTCTTTGGTGGTAACAAAACGGTAGAGGCTCAGAGTGGGCAACGTCAGAAAAGGAAGTTCTTTCAGAAAAAGGGAGCCTAGAAGAGCAGTGTTGTAAAGAAAGGAAAAGAAAAAGTTGTGTGCTATAAATTTGACAAGAAAAGGCATTTTGTGAATGAATGTCGTTCAGGATATGGAAAGAAAGTTATTGGAAGGAAGAACATCAAGTGCTTCAATTATGATCAGATTGGACATTACAAGAATCAGTGCAAGGAATCAGCTAAGTTTGAGAAAGGAAAGATGTTTACTTTGGAACCAGCTACCTCGAGACCAACAGCAGAGGAAAAGGGAAAAGCTGTAGTGGAATGTACGATTTTGATTCATGGTATACCTATTAGAGTATTGTTTGATAAGGGTGCATCACATTCATTTATCTCTAATTGTTTGGTAGACAAGCTTAGTTTAGAACCATCATACCTAGTTACTTCCTTAAGGGCCACGAATCCGATAGGAGGGTGTGTAACTCTTGGGATGAGATGCTAACAATTAGAATTTGCATTATTTGGTCATATATTTGCATATATTTGATTTTTTGGATTTTGGAATCATATTGGGTGTGGATGGTTAAGCAAGTATGATGCAAGGATATTTTGTCAAAATAGGAAAATATCATTAAGACACCCTAATAGTAGTAATCTAATTATATATTTGGTAGAGAATCGAATTTTGATGGATGTGCTTTATTGGGTGCAATGGAGGAGGAAGATGAGCTGAATCGAATCTTTGTCATAATAGATTTTTCATATGTCTTTGAGTCAGTTACAGGACTACCGTCGAAACGAGCTAATGAATTTCGAATAGATCTTGTACCTAAAGCTGAACCCATAAGTAAATTGTGATAAATGCGGATTACGGATCTTAAGGTTAGGATAAACACTAGAGGGGGTGAATAGTGTTTTAAGGAATTATTAAAAAATGGGGCATTTCACTAGAAGGACAAACTTTGCAGTCCAATTAGTTTCTAGGACACACATCCACAAAAATTAATTTCAAGGCCAAAGTCAACAGAATAATTGCTTTTAAGGAAAAAGTCAGCAGTCCAATTACTTTCAAGGACATAATTTCATAGGTTTTTGGGCTTTAGAAACAAATTATTTTGCATTTTTTCCTTAAAAGTAATTATTTCAGTTGTGTGTCCTAGAAACAAATTGCACTTGCTAAAGAGGCCCTTGTGGCTAATTTCCACTTAATTTTTTTTTGTGTTTTTGTTAACTTGAACACAAATGTATGCAATATTCAAACATAGATATGATCACAGAATCAAACAAAGATGCATAAATAAAGTAAAAGCAGTAAAGGAAAGAACACACTGGATTTAATACTGGTTCGGAGTTACCCTACATCCAGTCCCGCACACAAGTACGGATTTCCTTTCAAAAGCAATTATACAATTACACCATCGATTTCAAGGCTACGAGGTACACCCTCCAGATTCACAATCCTCTGGGTAAAGATACTTGATTTCACGGGCAACAAGTTCACCCAATTGATTTCCAAGGCTACAGTCACACCTTTTCTCGCTTGATTGATTTCCAAGGCTACAATCACACCTTTTCACGTTTAATTGATTGCAAAGAAGCCTATAACTCTGAATAGCACTGAGAATCTTGTTGATATAGTGATAGAGAATCAAATCAGAGATAATCTAGTTAGATTCAATGTAGATTTCGGTAGAGTAATGGTAGGAATATGTATAAAGAAATGTGGAAGAAGAAGAGATATGAAAACCAGAAAATCTGATTAAAAATTCGTTGAAAACAACCCCTATTTATAAAAGAACAGCAACAATATCCATTCGTGAAGAGATATGACGAATAGACGCTTCTTTTGCAATTTAAAATTTGAAATTAACTGACACTATGTCGACATGGGTATATTGAGTATGTCGACATCCCAAAGGAAATTTTGGTGTTTTTTTCTTTGAACATAACTTTTTTCTTATATTATAACTATTTTAAACTTTTATAAATATACTTAACTATAGTTAAAATACATAAATAAATATAGAGAATAATATATATAAAATTGTACTATAACTCTATATTTAAATCTAAGTATAAATATTAAAAATAAAATATATTATTATTAAAGATAGTTTTAAAACTAAGGACAATTTGATTTTGAAATTAGAACGTATTTAAAATCAGGATAGATATTTTTGATTCTTTTAAAAGGAAGGTTTTAAAATCATTTTGAAAACAAGATAATTTTGTAAAATCATTTGAATAAAAATTAGCGGATACAAAACAATGTTCCACTAGATTTTTCGTAGGTTCCATCCTACTTAGGGTTCCATCCCTTTAACAGGCTCGAAGTGGATTCCATTCCACGAATAAATTGGATTTTAAGATGTCAGTGCTTTTCTGAAAGTTTTAACAAAATTCCTAATTAAAATTACTTATTCTTGAAATCTTGAACTCTTGATAATTTTGATATTCTTGATACTCATGAGTCTTCAATCTTGATATCTTGAATTTTTATACTGTACAGTCTTCATTCTTGATACCTGCATGGTTAAATCCTGCATATACATATATTTCTAAACTATAATGCTAGTATTTATATTTTATAATCCTATTCTAAGGTTGTTGTCATCAAAACCATCATCTCAAGGACTAACAATCTCCCCCTTTTTGATGATGACAACCTTTGTTTATAAAATATTACTTCTATCCTAATAACTCCCCCTAAAACTAATAACGCCCCCTTAATCTATGTCTAACTATCCTATTTTATAATTCTCCCCCTTTGTCATCAACAAAAACCATCCTAAAACTGTAAAAATAAAAATCTCCCTTTAAACTAATACTAGAACAAAGTATAGTAAATGGAATGTGAACGACATTAATATAATTATATTATAATTATTCAATGCATAAATATGTATAAGTATATCTCAAACAATCCAATCAACACACACATCAAATCCAATCATAATCAAACAAATCAAAGGTCAAACAAATCAATCAAGTCAAACAAATCAATCAAGTCAAACAAGTCAAACAAGTCAATCAAGTCAAACAAGCCAATCAAGTCAAACAAGTCAAACAAGACAATTAAGTCAATCAAAACATACCAAACAAATCAAAAACTAATAATCCTAAACTATAAGACAATACTACAAACTCCTCCTAAATAAAATACACTCGTTATGTATACATGTATGCAATATGTAGTTTGTAATGTAGTATGAAATGTATGAAATATGCAATGTAACATGAGATAAAATGCAAAATGAAGTGCAACTTGTGATGCAAGTGATTATGATATTTCATGCATTGTAATTTATGATGTAATATGCAATGAAATGTGATATGAAATAGGATGCACAATGATATGTAATATGAAAAATGATAATGAAGTGCGGGAAAAAATATGCAGAATGATATGATGATATATAGACTACGGTAAGAGATACTCAGATAATAAGATAAACATGAGTGATAAGTAATATCTAATTGATAAGCATATATACACACACACACACACGTGTGTATATATGTATATGTATATGAATCAAACAATTTATTATAACTCGCTTAAACCAAACAAAGGTAATACACACCAATTACTAGACTTAGGTTAAGGAAACTAATGAATGTGACTGAAAGAGTAGTAAAGATAAGAGTTTAAAGGTAATAAGTGGTACTAAAACTATACCATATTCATGAAAGATAGTAATCAAACTTAATATCAAAATCAAATGCTAAGAAATATGGACTTAAACTATATATGATCAAATATGGTTTTTATAAAAATTAATACCCTCCTTACTTAATTCTTTTAAAAATATTTTTTTTAAGTTAATTGTTTTTTTAAGAATCCAGAATTTCATGTTTATAAAATACTTAACTTATTAATTAAAACCTATATATTAAATTATTATTGATTAAAATATTTAGAAACATGTTTAAACATCTTTTAAAAAAATATCATAATGAAATATTAAAAATAACAGAAATTGAAAAAACTAAAATAAACATGTGTTATGTTAAGGCCTCTTTCATTTAAAATTTTAATTAATTACTAAAAAATATTTAAGCATGAAATTAATTTTTAAAATATTCTAATATAAGTTAGAAAATAACTCTAAAAAGAATAGAGAAAAATACTTAATTTAAACATTATTTTTACATAGTTTAAAGTTTCAAATAGAAAAGACAATATTTACAGAATGCTGTAAAAAGTTTTTGCAGTAAAATATATTCAAAACATTTTAAACAGAAACTACAGCATTTACCAAATGTTGTGAAATGTTTCTAAAATACTACAGTGTTTCAAAGCACAGAGATGCTATAAAAATGAATTAGCAGTACTTAAGAAACGTTCCAGAAGAAAAGACAGCATTTCAGATATACTATCTATTATTCTGGGCCTGATTTTAACATGATTTTGTACTAATTTTACGACTAGATATTGAAAAGTAAATAATTGATTTTTTACTAAATTTTTTAAAGTATTTAATTAACATAAAAAATAATGAGAAAACATGTGTAAAGACACTTAGCATTATGCATGTAAAAATGTTTTTCTACTTAGTATAGTTGTAATAAATTAGTAGTAAGATTTCATTTGAAAGAAAACATATTTAAAAAACTTTTTAAAAAAAATTAGACTGGCATATCGAAATTTATACTATGTTGTGTCGATATATGGACCAAAATATCAAAATGTATAAAAGAGATAAATTTCTATACCTAACTAAATGCATAAATATATATATTCCTAAATGCAACAATAAAGATGAAATATAGTAAAGCGTACCCATTTTTGCGCTCCATCTTTCTAAATTTGTTGTTCTTCCATTGTCATCAACCACACATATCTTTCAGAATTTAATGACGAGATCTGTTCTATTGCGACGGGCTTGTTTTTCTAATTAGCGTAGTATGTTCATTTGCTGAATTTGAAGACCGTATGAGAAAGATACAGATGATTTAGTAGATCGACTAACTTGGCGCCAAAACTTTGAATTTAATTTTTGAATGAATGGACACTTTAACCACTGTAAATAGGCTCAACGGTCACCACTTTTCATAAAAGTTTCTCTTCTTCTTCTTCCTCCTGTTTTTCTATTTACTATCAAACTTCTAGAAGGCACATCTCCTTTGTTTCTTAATGGAATTGGATGAAACCAGCGGCAAATCGAAGAGAAAGGAAAGGGGTAAGATTTAGTAATAGTTTGGTGACGAATTTGGACGGTATTGTGGTGCAACAAGCCGAGCAGTAGGAGAAATATAGGAAATCCCGTACATAGGTTTCAGTTTGGATAGCCAACTTCAAACTGTTATATTTCACTCAATTTTGATCGGAATTTGATGGTCCACCAATCAAAACGACCGCGAGAACAAGAAATACAATATGAAAAAGGAGTGGAAACAAAATAATCAAATCTCTGGATGCAATTTGATGAATACCTTTGACAGTTTTGCCTTCTTTTTCTCTTTGTTCACCAAAACTTCATTTGACCATAACTTGGTCATTTCTTGACGGATTTGCATGAAACCAGTGGCATTGCGAAGCAGATGTAGAGAAGTACAGTATCAAGTCAAGTTGTAGATGAGAATCAAAAGCTTTGTATTGATCTTTCTTTACCCATTTCTTTGTCGATTGCCATTATATATCCATTAGTTCTTCTTGATCGATGTATGATTATCTGGTATCTTTTAACCAACAGTCATTAGACATAACTCTTCTCCTGCAAAACAACATAACTTTTTAAAGAATCAAATGACTTTTCAAAATAACTAAATATAGTTTTAAACAAAAATATCATGATGATTCTGTGACATATTCATATGAAAATAGTATTAATAATTTTAAAAAAATTGCCATTTTAAAATTTTTCAAAATTCAAATTATGAAAACTTTGAAAACCTTGCTCTGATACCAAATGTGAGAAATGCGGATTATGGATCTTAAGGCTAGGATAAACACTAGAGGGGGTGAATAGTGTTTTAAGGAATTATTAAATCTTTTTGAGTTTTTGTTAATTGAACACAAATGTATGCAATATTCAGACACAGATATGATCACAGAATCAAATACAGATGCAGAAATAAAGTAAAAGCAGTAAAGGAAAGAACATACCGAATTTTATACTGGTTCGGAGTTACCCTACATCCAGTCCCGCATACAAGTACGGATTTCCTTTCAAAAGCAATTGTAGAATTACACCGTTAATTTCAAGGCTACGAGGTACACCCTTCAGATTCACAATCCTCTAGGTAGAGATACTTGATTTCATGGGCAACAAATTCACCCAATTGATTTCCAAGGCTACAATCGCACATTTTCTTGCTTGATTGATTTCCAAGGCTACAATCACACCTTTTCTCATTTAATTGATTACGAAGAAGCCTATAACTCTGAATAGCACTAAGAATCTTGTTGAGACAGTGATAGAGAATCAAACCAGAGATAATCTAGTTAGATTCAATATTGATTTCGGCAGAGTAATGGTAGGAATATGTATAAAGAAATGTGGAAGAAGAAGAGAAATGAAAACCAGAAAATCTGATTAAAAATTCGTTGAAAACAACCCCTATTTATAGAAGAACAACAACTATGTCCATTCGTGAAGAGATATGACGAATAGACACTTCTTTTGAAATTTAAATTTTGAAATTACCTGACACTATGTGGACATGGGTATATTGAGTATGTCCACATCCCAAAGGAAATTTTGGTGGTTTGTTTTTCTTTGAAAATAACTTTTATCTTATATTAAAACTATTTTAAACTTTTATAAATATACTTAACTATAGTTAAAGTACATAAATAAATATAGAGAATAATATATATAAAATTTTACCATAATTTTATATTTAAATCTAAATATTAAAAGTTAAATATATTATTATTAAAGATAATTTTAAAACTAAGGATAATTTGATTTTGAAATTAGATTATTTTGAGGCTAAAAGTATTTAAAATCTGGATAGATGTTTTTGATTCTTTTAAAAGGAAGGTTTTAAAATCATTTTGAAAACAAGATAATTTTGTAAAATTATTTGAATAAAAGTTAGCAGATACAAAATAATGTTCCACTAGACTTTTCGTAGGTTCCATCCTACTTAGGGTTCCATACCTTTAACAAGCTCGAAGTGGATTCCATTCCACGAATAAATTGGATTTTAAGATGTCAGTGCTTTTCTAGGAGTTTTAACAAAATTGCTAACTAAAATTACTTATTCTTGAAATCTTGAACTCTTGATAATCTTGATATTATTGATACTCATGAGTCTTCAATCTTGATATCTTGAATCTCTATATTGTACAGTCTTCATTCTTGATACCTGCATGGTTAAATCCTTCATATACATATATTTCTAAACTATAATGTTAGTATTTATATTTTATTATCCTATTTAAGGTTGTTGTCATCAAAACCATCATCTCAAGGACTAACATAAATCGCCTAGCAGAATGACACTACAGAGATGAAAGAGTTAAAAGTGCAACTAGTGGACCTAGAAGGAAAAAATTTTGTCAGATCAAACAGATCGCCTTAGAGAGCGGTTGTAGTGTTCATAAATAAACCAGACGGGTCGTTAAGATTGTGTATCGATTATCGTAAGTTGAATGGACAGACGACAAAGAATCGATATCCCTTACTGAGAATCATCGATTTATTTAATCAATTGAGTGGAGGCAAAGAGTTTTCCTAGTTGGATTTGACGACAGAGTTCCATCAATTGAGAGTGGCGGAGGACAATATTCCTTTGACAGCGTTTCGAATAAGGTATGGTTTGTACGAGTGATTAGTAATGTCATTTGGTTAACTAATGCGCCTACTTTCTTCATAGTTTGATGAATCGAGTTTTCCGAGAGCATTGGACAGGTTTGTATTTGTATTTATAGATGACATTCTTATATATTCTATAAATGAGCAAGACCACGAGAACTACCTTAGAACAGTACTTGATACATTAAGACGGCATCAGCTAAAGGCAAAGTTTTCAAAATGTCATTTTTGGAAGAAAAATGTGAAGTTCCTTGGTCATGTAGTCTCAGCAAAGGGTTGTTAGTAGATCCAACTAATTTAGAAGCAGTTAATAATTGGAAGAGAACCCGATATTGTGACTGAGATAAAGAGTTTTCTTGGATTAGTTAGCTATTACTGAAGATTCATCAAAGATTTTTTTCGTATAGCAACATCAATGACTAAAGTAATAAGGAATGATGTGAAGTATGTTTGGACCAATAATTATGAGGAGGCATTCTAGAAGCTGAAACATTTATTGACCAATGCACCTGTATAAGTTGTTTCGAATGGAAATAAAGGCTTGGTGGTGTATACAGACGGGTGTCGAACAAGATTAGGAGCTTTGTTAATGCAAAATGGTAAAGTAATTTCCTACGCTTCTCAACAGCTCAGACTGCATGAAGTTAGGTATCCAACTCACGATTAGTTGGCTGTTGTAATTTTTGCTTTGAAGGTGTAGAGGGATTACTTTTTGGGAGAGAGATTCGAGTTGTTTACGGATCACAAGTATTTAAGATATTTATTCTCTTAGAAAGAGTTAAATATGAGACCACAGAGATGGTTAGAGTTCATAGCCGCTTATGATTTTGGAGTTGAGTACATACCATGAAAGGGAATAAAGTTGCAGATGCACTTAGTAGAAAACATCAGAATGCAATATTAGCAATGGTAGCTGAATGGGAAGACTTAATCATTGACTACATGCAGTGTGTTGTTAAGATCGACAACTAGTTCAAGCCAGAGTACTACAGTGTTATCTTGCTTGGAAGTTCGACCAGTATTGATTGAAAGGGTAGCTTCTAAGCAATGAGATGATCCACTGCTAGCTGAAAAAACTAGAAGATTGGAAAGTGGAACTAAAATTGCTCATTTTAAGGGTTTTTATCTTGATCAAAATGGATAGTTGAGAAGGGATGGTTATGTGTTCTCGATGTTGATAACCTAAGGAAAAAATTTCTTAGGAGTGTCATCGATCGAATTTTACTATACATCCTATTGGAACCATGATGTATCAGGATGTGAAAAGAAGTCTCCTCGAGGAAGGTATGAAAAGGAATGAAGGCTTATGGTTAAAGAAATGTTTTCATTGCCGGCAAGTAAAGGCCGAACATCAGAAGCCAAGTGGATTGCTTCATCCTTTATATATACCAATATGGAAATGACATTCTATATCTATTGATTTATTGACAAATTGCCAAGATCGAGTAGGGGAAATTAAGTATTTGGGTTGTAGGAGGTAGATTGACAAAGAACGCACATTTCTTTCTCGTTAAGTCGACATTGACGGCACCAGTATTGGCTAAGTTATTTATGAACAAAATTGTTAGATTACATGGAATCCCTAGTAGTTTATTCAGTGATAGAGATACCTTATTTACTAGTGAGTTCTGGAAAAATATATAAGAAGTTTTAGGCACCAAGATTAAGATGAGTACTGTCTAACATCCACAGACAGATGGACAAACGGAAAGAATTAACAAAGTCTTGGAGGATTTGTTAAAAACTTGTGTGCTGGACTTCGGAGGATCATAGGAAGACCATCTACACTTAGTCAAGTTTTCCTATAGCAATAGTTATTACACTAGTAGGGATAGCATCTTTTGAAACTTTGTATAGAAGGCCGTGCAAATCACCCGCATATTGGTTAGAGACCGGAAATAAATTGATTTTTGGTCCAGATTTAGTAAGAGAAGCCGCGAAAAAGATTGAGTTGATTCAAACTAGAATGAAGAAGCTCAGTCTAGGCAGAAGTATGCAGATAAAAGATGGAAAGATATAGAGCTCTTAGTTGGGGATGATGTTTTCATCCAAGTATTACCGTTTGCGCCAAAATTAGTCACAAACCCCAAATATCGCGGAAGCACTAATATATTAATATAATTGACGATATTCAAGCACAAGTCACAAATCTAAGCTAACAACAAACGACAATCCACAAATAACGAACAGAAACACGAGATTTATAGTGGTTCGGCTATCTCCGGCCTACGTCCACTTCAAAGGTTTGCCTTTTATTGATTATCCTTGCTGGTTACAATTGATTACAGCGAGTACAATGAAGAAATTCAAGTATAACAGCGATGATGAAGTGCAAAATTGAATCCGGCAGAGTCTGGACGTTGAATAGCCAAAAGGTCCCCTTTTTTGTAGGCTCCAGGGGCTATTTATAGGTGTAGGAGGCTGATATCGCGCTCAAACTTCGGAAGACTCCATCTGACACGTGAGTCGGCCCACGCGATCGATCCCGGAAAGTTTTGACTCGATTCGTGATCGATACGATCCAATTTCGTATCGATCAAAAAATGATCCAATCGAGCTGAAACTTTGCAGGAATGTTCTTTAGCTTGTACATAAGCTCCTGTGAAAATTTCGTAATATTTGGACCTGTGGTTTAGGAGATATGATCGATACGACTTTGTATTCTTCGAAGGTTGTCGGTTTCGAATCCATGGTTCGTATCCATCCCTTTCATATCGATCAGAAGCACATGCGCATAGGATGACGTGGCGCGAGTTTCCTGGATCGATCCATTTTTTGCAGCGAGTTGATCGAGTCCTTCCGAGGCTTTCGCCTTGTTTGCATCGACATGTTCGCATCAATAACTGAGGGTTTTGTGATTAGAGCATGCCGTTTCGTATCGATCGCTGAAGGGGTGCACTATTCGTATCGATCGATCTTTGGAGATCGATACGAATAGCGAGCGCCGGATCTATGCGAACTAGATCGACACGAACAGTGTAATAGTGGAGTGCGAACAGTATCAATGCAAACAGAACCAATGCGATGACTCCGGATCGATTCGAACATATGGATAGGAACGATCGAGCATGCGTGAACCTGATCGATACGAACCTGATGGATCCGAATTACGCAAAACAGGCGGTGTCATTCCGATGGATGCGACTCTGACGGATACGAACAGCATATTCCTTCTACCTTGTATCGATCATATCTCCTTCATACGAACCCCGATTATCCTGAAATTTGAAATGTAGCCTCTCCTAGCCTTGATCATCATCTTCAATCGATTCTGTCCTGATCGGAGCGCGGCCGAATTTTAACGGCATCGACTACAGCCGTGTTTCCAATAGATCTCCAATCCTGATATTCATTCTTCCTTGCCAATTTGTTGATATTGCAGCTTTGACCAAAAGATGGGATAACATTTGCCCCCCAAAACATGCCTTGATAAGAAGGTGTATTTTGAATAACTCTGAATCCGATATCCAAAATCCATAGCCAATTCCATGTCCATCCGAACTAGATAACCGAGTTGTAATCCATCCTTATCCAATAACCAATAACCGAATCCAGGACCTCTCTGGGTTGATATCCAAATCCGTAACATCTTCGAGTTCTAGCCAAGCGCAATCCACACTTGACGATCGTGGTCCAGTGTCCCTGAACGTTGAATAATGTCATGGCTTAAGTCCTAAGCCGAATCCCCGTCACTTCGGATCCTTGTCGAGCATAGTCCATACTCGACGTCCTGAAACAATAGCCAATAACATAGGGCCTAAGTCCTAGGCCGAATCCTGGTCTCTCCGGACCCTTGCTGAGCATAGTCCCTACTCAACGACCTGAAAATTACAGTTAATAATACAGGGCTTAAGTCCTAGGCCGAATCCTGGTCTCTTCGGACCCTTGTCGAGCATAGTCCATACTCGACGACCCGAGTAAGCCGACTTACCACGTTCAGGCAAAGCGACTCACCCCTTACCAGGTATAATCCATACCCAATCACTGTTTAACAAAAACCAAAAAAAAATCCAATCAAAACCCAATCCAAAATCCAAATCAAATCAGAAAATCAGAAATCCGAATCAACGTCCAAAACAGAAAACAATCATCCAAACAAAAATCCAAGCCAGAAAGCAAACAAAACCAGGAGTTCAAACCAAACTCCAAAACCAAACCAGAAAAAACGAGTATCTAACCCACAAATGGAAAACAGATTTCACAAACCATAGCATCGCGGTCTACCACCATTCAGAGCATGCTTAGGGGCCATCTCCGTCCCCGTACATGTGTAAATGATTTTTCCGTTTGCTCGTGGCTTGCTACTTATTTCATGACATCCTAGTCAATTGATAACCAATCGACCATCATCCCTGGGCCTCGCACCATCATGGTTTGAGGTAGACGGTGGTTGCTCATGTTCCACCGCTGCATTCCGAGCCCCAACATATTGCCTCAATTGTCCATTCCTCACATGCTCCTCAATTATGTCCTTTAAGTGCCTGCAGTTGTTGGTATCGTGTCCATCCAAAACATGGAAGAGACAGTGTCTTCCTGATGCCCTTTCACGTTCAGAAGGTTCTCTCCTAGCTGGCCTTTGGTAAGGAAGGCGATTCCGGGTTTCCATGTATATCCGCTCCATCGTCTCGTTTAATCCTGTATATGTGAAAAACTTTGGATCCTTCCATCGCTTCCTAGCTTTTCCTGAATCGTCATCCAGCTTCTTTTTTCCTTTTCCTTTATCTCTGCCTAAGCCTCCGTTGGATGGTCCTCCACCCTCAGTCGCATTCACCTCCTTTAACTTTAAGTCCATACATGCGTCTTCTTGCCGAAGGAATCTTTCGGCTTCGTGAAAGAATTCTCCGAGATCCAGTGGTGGGTCTCGTATTAAAGATACCTTGAAATCCGAATCCTCTCTGACTCCCGATACGACTGCCATCAAAACCTTCGATGGATCCGGCCGATCCACCGAAGCAACCGCCGCATTGAACCGAGTTAGAAAAGCTCTAAGTGATTCATCCGTCCTTTGCTTGATTGACGTTAGTGTCATCACATTCTTTGGCCTCTTGATACGAACTCGAAATTCCCCAAAAACCTGTCCACCAACTCCATCCATGTTCTAATAGATCCTTCTTCCAGTTGCCTAAACCACATCGCAGCTATATCCGTCAAGTACAAAGGAAAACATCGGGCCATTACTTCCTCCGATGCCCCCAGCACTTCCATGTGTCTGGTGTATCTCATCAAGTGATCAGTTGGGTCGGCCTTGCCATTGTATACTTCCACGCTATGTAGCTTGAAATCAGGTGGACTTCGAGCTATCCTGATTTCTCGAGTATACGGACTCTTGTTCACCCCTTCCAAATTTCTATTGGTCAAACCTCACGCATAGTTCTCCTAATGATCCCAGCTAATCCAGTATTGTCCGTCAAAGGTTGCCCCCCATGCCCCCGAGGGAATTCTGGTACATATTCCTCATGCGGTTCATCAGCGTTAGCATTCGCCCTAGCTCGTTGAGTTCAATCCATAGGTCTTTCTGTGTCAGATCCTACGGGTCTGCCCCCAAGCCCTTGCTGATTGCCCGCATGCCCTGCATTCTGGTCTTGAATCTGACCTTCGTTGGCTCCTGCAACCCTAACTCCTTGTCCTGTACTTGTAACCGCTGTAGTTGGCCCAAGGTTCTGTGCATTTGCTGCTCTCATCTGTTCAAAAAAACTCTGCATCATTTCTTGTTGACTCTTCAACAATCTCTCATGTAGTGAATTCGCCATAGCTTCCATTTCGTCCGTGGTAATGTAGATAGAAGCTTGTCCTTCTCCAGCTCCAGAGGATGCCTCTTGACTCCCTCCTTGTTGGCTTCTCTCAGCTCTTTGTCTTCTATTTGTTTGTCGAGTCATTGTCTTTCAAATCTAATTCCTTCAAGCCTTCAAATCTGGATTTCGAATCTAGTATAGCGGGTGCTAGTCGTTCTCAGTGAAAGCACCAAAGTGTTTGCGTCAAAATTGGTCACAAACCCCAAGTATCGCGGAAGCACTAATATATTAATATAATCGACGATATTCAAGCATAAGTCACAGATCTAAGTTAACAAAAAACGACAATCCAGAAATAACGAACAGAAACACGATTTATAGTGGTTCGGCTATCTTCGGCCTACGTCCACTTCAAAGGTTTCCCTTTTATTGATTATCCTTACTGGTAACAATTGATTAGAGTGAGTACAATGAAGAAATTCAAGTATAACAGCGATGATGAAGTGAAAAATTGAATCCGGCAGAGTTTGGACGTTGAATAGGCAAAAGGTCCCCTTTTCTGTAGGCTTCAGGAGGCTATTTATAGGTGTAGGAGGCTGATATCGCGCTCAAACTTCAGGAGGCTCCTTCTGACACGTGAGTGGGCCCACGCGATCGATCCCAGAAAGTTTCGACTCGATTCGTGATCGATACGAACCAATTTCGTATCAATCAAAAAATGATCCACTCGAGCTGAAACTTTGCAGGAATGTTCTTTAGCTTGTACATAAGCTCCTGTGAAAATTTCGTAGCATTTGGACCTGTGGTTTAGAAGATATGATCGATACGACTTTGTATTCTTTGAAGGCTGTCGGTTTCGAATCCATGGTTCGTATCCATCCCTTTCGTATCGATCAAATGCACGTGCGCATAGGATGACGTGGCGCGAGTTTCCTGGATCGATCCAATTTTTGCGGCGAGTTGATTGAGTGCTTCCGAGGCTTTCGCCTTGTTTGCATCGACGCGTTCGCATTAATAACTGAGGGTTTTGTGATTACAGCGTGCCGTTTCGTATCGATCGCTGAAGGAGTACACTATTCGTGTCGATCGATCTTTGGAGATCGATACGAATAGCGAGTATCGGATCGATGTGAATCAGATCGACACGAACAGTGTAATAGTGGAGTGCGAACAGTATCAATGCGAACAAAACCAATGCGATGACTCCAGATCGATACGAACATATGGATACGAACGATCGAGCATGCGTGAACCTGATCGATACGAACCTGATGGTTTCGATTTACGCAAAACAGGCGGTGTCATTCCGATGGATGCGACTCTGATGGATACGAACAGCATATTCCTTCTATCTTGTATCGATCATATCTCTTTCATACGAACCCCGATTATCTTGAAATTTGAAATGTAGCCTCTTCCAGCCTTGATCATCATCTCCAATCGATTCCGTCCTGATCGGAGCTCGGCCGAATTTTAACGGCATCGACTGCAGCCTTGTTTCCAATAGATCTCCAATCCTGATATCCATTCTTCCTTGCCAATTTGTTGATATTCCAGCTTTGACCAAAAGGTGGGATAACATTACCGATGAAGGGTGTGGTAAGGATTGGGAAGTTAGTGAAATTGGCACCTAAGTTTGTTGGACCGTTTCCTATTATAGAAAGGATCGAGGAACTCGCTTACATAATAGAATACCGAGAAGTTTGCCAGGAGTCCACAATGTCTTTCATATTTCTCATCATAGAAAGTGTGTTCGTGATTCAGAGACTACCGTCACTCAGATTGCATAGGAAGATTTAGTGGTGGGACTGACCAACAGGCAACCAGTTCGTATTATGGTTAGGGACGAGAAGAATCTAAGGAGCAAGACAATCAAAGTAGCAAAGGTTCAGTGAAGTGACAACCAGAAACAATGTACTTAGAAGACCGAGGATGTGATTAGGGACACTTATCCTAATTTGTTGTAATGGTATGTTTTACGCCTTTATTATATGTTTGTTAAGTACTTTATTGTAATTTCGAGGATGAAATTCTTTAAGAAGGGGACGGTGTAACACCCCTAGTTTTGATTAACATCATTTAGGATATTTACTTAAAAGAATTAAATAAAATAATGTATGGTGATAAGAAAATGAAATTTGATAATTAAAATAGATCTTGTCTTAATAAATGAGTCATTAAGAATGGATTCTAACTTTGATAAGAAGGAGGAATATATACTAAGGACAAAATAGGAATAGACCATAATTCCTAAACATAAACCCTTGCATTTCTTCTCCCTCATTCATTTACATTCCTACAAACTAAAATAGACAAGGCTGACCATTATAACATCTGTCATTACATGCATTCCAACAAAATCAAATTTAAAATATAATCTCAAGTTCCTTCATCAAATCAAGGTGAATAATGATACCCATCTCTAATATGCTAGTTTATTTTAGTTTTAGGATTAAACCCGAAATCTTAGGAATGATATTATGCCATGGTTCGAATGTTTGAATGATTATTTGCTTAGTAATGAATTATTGAACATGATTACGAGATTATTAAATAGGTTTAAGTGTGAAAACCTATCATTTAACATCTAAATAACTTGAAATTTTGATATGATGCTCAAAACAATATTTTAGATGTGGGTTTTTAATTTCATAAATTTTCAAGCAAGTACGAATATTACGTGAATTTTCTAAATGGGGAAATCAATTTCTTTTGGGTTTTAATTATTAAAAACACTTAACTAGCGTTTTTAGCCTCCAAGTTTTAATATATTGAAGAATATGATTAATCTGATTTATTATGATTTTTTTCCATATTTTTATGATTTATTACAAATTCATTTATGCTAGAGAGGTTTAATGATTATATTAAAATATTAATATAAAAGACGGTTTGCAAAGTTAGTTTGGAATGATAAATCTGCTCTATTACAGTTTTCTGAAAAGATTAGGAAAAGAAGGTTAGTATCCATTAAAAATTTGACAAGAATTTAGAGTTGGACAAAAGATATTGTTTTTAAAGTAATAAAACATCTTTTATAATAATTATGAGATTGCCATTGCCATTGATGCCGCAAGTCATCTGCGTCGCATGTAGTCACCAACATGTAGGGAAGCATGTGAAATCAATCTCGATGGAATGCGATGATTCCATTAAGGTTTGGGCGTATACATCGATGCCGTCACGGATGTTGGCGACACTGGCTATCCTGTATGTCTCTATGCCGCATGCGTATGTACCACATTTTTGTGCAAAAGGGCATGATGTTGCATGTACACATGTTTTCAGTATTAACTCCATTAAGCAGAGACGTCGATGATATTACTTTCAACGTTGATGATATACAACAATGATGCCGCTATTTTCAAATGTTGTTATCATATGTATTTTCGATATGGACAATGTTAAGATAACGATGCCGCTTGTTTTATAACGATTATAATGGCACCACATTTTTCTTTAAGACATTGATGCTGCCAGTCACCTATGTCGTCATTCCCATAACTCCAAGTTTTAAAGTCATATACTATGCGAACCAATAACAATGCCGCTTATAGTCGGCAACCTATATGTGCGATGTAGACAGTTTTGGCTCTATGACCTTATACGTTTTAGATCAAAAGCTTACGGGAAATCAAATTTAAACTATAATCTCAACTTCCTTCATTAAATCAAGGTTAATGATGATACCCATATGTAATATGCTTGTTTAATTTCAATTTTAGGATTAAACATGAAATCTTAGGACCGATATTATGCCAGGGTTCGAATGTTTGGATGATTATTTATTAATGATGAATTATTGAATTTAATTATGATTAAATAGGTTTAAGTGTGAAAACATATCATTTAACACCCAAATGACTTGAAATTTTGATTCGATGCGAGAAACATTATTTTAGAAGTGGGCTTTTAATCTAATAATTTTTCAAGCAAGCATGAATATTTCATGAATTTTCTAAATGAAGAAATTGGTTTATTTTGGGTTTTAATTATTGAAAATAATTAACTGATGTTCCTAGCCTCGAAATTTCGAGATGATGAAGATATGATTACTTTGACTTATTTTGATTTTTTGGGATTTTTCCCATATCATTTTGATTTATTATGAATTTATTTAGGTTAGAAAGGATTAATAATTATATTAAAATATTAATATAAAATGATGGTTTGCAAAATTAGTGTGGAAATGATAAGTCTGCTCTATAGCAGTTTTCTGAAAAGATTTGGAAAAGCAAGTGTAACGCTCCATCTCTAGACCTACACTAACCAAGTATACTACTAAGTAGTATCATTTGTTAGTGCAGATAGTAAAGCTGGTTAGGAGCGACCATCCGTGAACATTGCTTTAAGCGAGCATCGATGCGTCGAATTGGTAATAACTTTTTTTTCTTTATAAGTGGTTCAACGTATACAATCACGGCTTCAAAACAATATTATGGTAGCTATAATATTTGCTCGGAACAACATAAGAAAACTCAGTACACAAAATCACAGAGTACACAACAGAGAATACACACACACACATATAACATACACTAGAAAGGTCAAAAGAATATATACAAAGAGTTGTCTACAAAGATGGTGATATGAGCACAACATGACTTATATAATAGATACATCATAATCAAGGTCTCTATCCCGAAATATAAATAAGATACAACATAATAAAACTAAACAAAATGGTACATCAAAAGGATAGATAGAAGCATAAGTGATAAGCTTCATGCTAGGAAAGCTTTAGAATCAACGGAAGATACCTAATACAACTCGGTATGACCCGAATATTAATTAAAATAATAAACCGGTAAGTCTTATACTTGTTTAAGTCAATAAGGTAAAATAAACATGATATAAATATATAGATACATGGAATTAGTGAGCAACATATAGAAGTCTCGATCTAGTGAAAGTTTAAATGCCATAATGGTATCTCATAAGGGAATAATTCCAAAATCAAGATTAAGCAACAAGAAAGTAGATGGTCTTTGCATCTCAATTATCACCAAACCAAGAAACTTAAATATAGCCCTTTATAGGCAAAACAAAATTATGGTGAAATCCCAATGCAAAACTCAAATCTAAATGTTTGAACCAATATACATAAAACGGCGTCAATCCCAAAGATGAGTTGATACTCGCCATTCATGCATGCCACTATGAGGTATAGTCCCCTCCAGGGCAGAGGTACTGTCCCTTCCCAGAGAGAGATAGAGTTGATACTCGCCATTCATGCATGCCACTATGACGTATAGTCCCCTCCAGGGCAGAGGTACTGTCCCTTCCCAGAGAGAGATACAATCCCCTCTCTGACAGAGGTACGGTTCCCTCTCGAACATCCAAAGACGAACCCGAAGGTTACGCTGAACACAGATGAGGTATTGTCCCCTCATGGACAAACTATAGACATACCCGAAGGTAATGTCTAACTAGAGACGAAGCTGAAGATCGCGCCTAAATAGAGACGAGCATGAGGCTATGCCTAACCCTAAAGATGAGCATGAAGGCTACGTCGAACATAGATGAGGTATTGTCCCCTCATGGACCATCTGGAGACATACCCGAAGGTAATACCTAACCAGAAATGACACTTACTCTCACTTAGTAACTAAATGAATTTCATTAAAGCATCTCATACCACGTGTTGAACTTCAACTAAGAGATCATAAACTCCACTTTCTAAAACGGAAATAATAGTATAATATAATAAAAATGTTCTATCGAACGAGTCCATAAATTAGCTGATAAAGTAAATGCGCCCGTTCAACATCATTTGTTTTACTAAATCATTTAATAAAATTCCTCATCCGACGAAAATAGTAACTTTTATATTGATAAATACTTCTTTTGAAATCTCTTTGCAAAATATTTGTTTGATAAATAGTATTTAGTAGTGGATAGACGTAGTTTCAAATAAATATGTACATACGGATTAGATTTTTAATTGAAATAGTTTGAAGCTAAAGATAATTTTACAAACATGATTTGAAAACAAAATATTTTGATTAACTTTCTTATGGAAAACTACCTGCATTCAATTTACATAATGGAGAGATTTTTATATAAATATTTGAAATTTCGGTGCACAAAAATCATAAAATGGTAGAAGCAACTTCGTAAAACAGTGAAGCAAAAGGAGGAAGCAAAATATTAAAGAGCTTCCAATTCCAATTCACAAGAAATCACTAAAATGTGTTACCGAACTTCATAAAATAGCGAAACATAACAGGGCAGCGAAATGTCAAAAGAACAGCCACAAATTGAAGCAACAGGGAGGTATACTATATAGGCACCATGCAGGCGCACAAAAATGAAGGCAAGAGACATGGCGTGTGACAAGTTTTCATGGCTACAGGACATTTGCGTGAGCAAATTCAAATAACAAGCCATATAAGGATGAAACAAAGACGAGGCAAAGGAACATGCGTGACCAATTTCAAAGAAAAAGGGCAGGGACGCATCAAAAGCAAGGCTATGGGCATTGGGAATGTGACCAATTCAAGGCTACAAGCAACGCCCTAATCAAGGCAAATAAAAGGTGCACTATTCATAAGAGAAGATTTTCACTTAGGTCCAAAATAATGTGTTCAATTGCATCATGGAAAGGGTGCTTGCTTCATTTCAAATCAACAGAGATACAAAGGACGAAACAAAGTCAATGCAACAAAAAGAAGACAACATGGACGTACAAAGTAGAGCAACAAAAATATGCTACAATACAAAAAGAGGAGATTTGCATTTTTAAGTCCAGATAAATGTGTTCAAATGCGCCTAGGGAAGGATAGTTGCTTCTTTGTTTATATTCAAGGCGTTCTCAATTTTCTAGTTTCTAGGCTATGCACATTGCGTGACAAAAAATTCAAAGCACAGGGACGAACGAAAATATGGCTACCGATTAATTTATAGTGATCAATTGAGTGCATATGAACAAGCAATAACAGTAGATCATTAATAATCACCTATTGCTAAATTCAACCAACACTTAAAATCAGTACAAGAGGTGAGTTTAACTCACCTGAATTCAAAAGTTCGTAGCCAAATGGAGATGGATTAGAGGTTGTTTTGCTCAGCTACAGCACCTTAAAGCTCATGCAAAGTGAAAAGAATAATATTTCTCAAACACTAAAAATTACTGAAAGAAAACTCAAGAGCGATGAGATTGTGTATGAGATTCATACTTGAAAGTTATAGTTCAATAATTACAACAAATTTCTCCAATTTAATTGAGATTTGGGGAATAATTTCCCTAGGGTTTTTGGAGAAGGAAGAAGAGTGTATTATTCGTTTCAAAAATGGAGAATGTAAAGTAACGTACTGTTACTTGTGTCTCACCTAATAGCCCGACGCTAATTAGGCTATTTTGGGCCTAATTTGATCCTCTTAACAAAATAACTTAGCTTCCATGTTGACGAAAGAAAACGCAATCTTTCTCCTTTAAAATATATAACGTGGAACTTATAAACTTTGGAATTTAAACATTGTAAATTACATTTATTTTTCTTCAATCATTACAAATTTATTTACTATGTTTAATTTGTAATAAAATGCAATTTATTCGTCTTCATTTTTAATAGTATAATTCATATATACACTTAAGCCCCATAACTATAAATTTTGCTAGCAAACATTACTAATTTATTTTTATTATATTCGTTTGTAATAAATGAAATTAAATTACATTCAAATGCTAGCACAATTAATTATTATGTTGGAAATTTCCTTGGGTCTATTAATTAAAATAAATAACAACTATTACTTCAAATTTTTGAATTAATTCACACATAAGTTCATCTTAATATTTCCAATGAAGCACAAATAGGTTACTATCAAATCTTATTTAGAATTGAACAAGTAATACGAACTTGATTGTTTCTAGTTAATACATTTAAATAACTTATCATTCACTTATTCTATATTCTCCAAAATTATCCTTTTATTACTTTATTAAATCATTATTTGCTATATTAAAGATACTAAAATCCCAGGATTGTTAGACACTTCACTCCTTAATGAAATTGCGTCATCGCAATTCCATCTCAGAGTGAAGCCTATAACTTAATATAGACATTACTATGAATATTTCATTCATATTCAATAACCACTATTGCATTTAAAGTTCTAATATCTTTTTCCCTTATATCAACTTCTTATCTTAAATCTTAACATTAAGTTTAATTCAAATTTTCATTTATTTGAATTCACACCTTTTTAATACGATTTCAAATTGCTTCCAACATTTCAAAACACTTCTTCTTGTTACTTTCCTTCCTAAAATTTCCTTTAAAATTTCTTTTTCCTTTAAATGTTATCTTATTTTATAACTTGAAAATAAGATCATCCAAACATTTTACACCCCCTTTAAAACATAACAACACCTTATACCAAACCCTTTGAGGTGTTTGACTCGTTTACTATTCTTTGAATAAGGATTTAAAGTGATTAAATGTTTTTCCTATATAACCACCACTACTTCACTTCTTAAATTATTTTTAACACAAAATTCATTTTCTCAAAGAATCATTTTCCATAAAAATGAAAAATCCTGAATATCCACTATTTGCTTTCTTTCAAGTTAAATTTCTATATTTAAAATTTAATAATTGGAAAAGCTAACTTCTAATCAAAAGTTATGTGTGTATGCGTCTCTGTGTGTTTATATAAAACCAAAAAGGATTTTTCTCTTATTAATTTGATCTTAACTACAATCTCAAGACTTTCCTTTCATACTTAATAACTTAAATGTTGTTTTGGTACAAAGTATATCTTTATACACAAAATAATAATATTATTTTTTCACAAAATTTCTTTTTAACAAAATTTCCCTCTTGTTTTTGCTTTATAAAAGTATGATCAGCTTTTAATAACTTGAAGGAAAATTACCTTTTTTCTTTTAATTCGAAGTATCCTACTTTCAATAATTTGTTACGATCATAATGAATTATAGTTTCATGTCAACTTTACTTAAATTATAAATTCATAAGTTTTATATTATTTTACACTATATAAAAATATAAATCTTAACATTTATTCTAATAATAATAAGGTATGCATACTTATCCAAAATATTACTCAAAATTTATTTAACATGCATTTATGCAAATGATTATATATAAACTTCACATCTACTAAATAATACACCGTTACCCTAAATTTTATAAATATCGAGTCTAACTTTATTAATATTCTTTTCTTCCATGCTCTATTTATATATTTCTATTTATTTGAAATCTTTACATATACACACCTATGTATATATTTCAAAACATCACATTTTTACTTCAAGTAATGTTAGCTTAAAATTTATTTTCCATATTTTCAAAATATAGTTTCTCAAAACATTGCTTGTTAACCCAAATTATTATGTCTAATTATTTCGTTCAAGTGTTTAGCGATCTTATTGAGAACGTTGGCCAGGCATTTTCGACCAGAATTTTTAAAGCACTCAACGGGTAATCAACACATACACACATACATACATATGAATTCTTTTAACTATGACGTGCTTCCATTTGCTATGCTCTTGTAAGTAAAAGTAAATTCCTTACAATAGTTTGTACTTATTCCTAAGAAGTATTTATTCTATATTTTCCTGATTAAAATGCATTTGCTAAAATGCTTTTCCAATGACTTTAATGTTTTAAAAGCAACTAATGGTTCATTTGCAATAATTTATTAGTAATCTAATATCAACTTTTATCTTTATTTGTTTTTGAATAATTATTGATTATAAGGTTTAATCTCTGTCAAAGTTCAATGATTTATTTATAAAAATAGGTTTGTAATCTATAGAGGGGTAACTAGAAGCACACGCCATCTAAAGATAATGTATTGATGAGTTCCTCTTGATTCAAATAAGTGAGAAACACTCGTACCAAAAGAACTCGAATAGAAAGATTTCTATAGAGAGAAAAAATTTCAGGGACGGATGGAAATACTTCTTCTCTACCAAGAACTCTCTACTAACCATCTTTCCTTTTCTGAGCTAAAGCTACACAAGAGAGTGAAGAGTGACCCGCCTTCTTGCAATAATGACAGGTGGTTAGTACAACCTCTAGCATAATGTCCCTTGGCTCTACAATAATAGCACTCCACAAATTCATATTGAGAACCCTGAGAGGTTCCTCCTTGCACTTTGCCTTCTTATTAGGAAAGGACGGTTCAGACTTGTTGGAAAAATGTTTCTTCTTCCAGGGAAACTTCTTCTTTTTACTAGGTGCTTCCTCACTGCTATCCTTCTTTGCTTCCTCCAATCTTAGGGTAGTGTCTACTAGCTTCTTGAAAGATACATCCATCTTCAATAGCAAGGCTTTCTTGAGGCTCTTCCTAAGTCCATAAATGAACTTCTGGTTTTTCTTCAATGAGGTATTGGTATGCTCGACCTCATATTAAGATAAAGCTTCAAAAGTAGCAACGTACTTAGAAACATATGATTTGTCTTGCTTAAGGTCAATAAACTTTCTAATCAAAGAAGCTTTCTCAGACTTGGGCACAAACTTCGATTCAAATCATTCACTGAATTACTCTTAGGTAAGCTCCAACTCCTCAACCTTTAATATCAATAACCCATATTATTCAAGTACTTGCTCCTAGAGCTAACTGGATGCTACCTAAAATCGATGCAAATCTGATGGGCCCATGAGAGAAAAGATGCGATCGCATGTCCTGAGCCAATCTTGAACTTGCATACCACTCTTTTAGCCTTTAAAACCCTCCAAATGGTGAAAATCACTGCACATATTTGTGAAGCACGATTTACGGGAAGGGGGATCTTAGCTGGATTGGAAGATTGGGTGTTTCTGACAAGTTCCAATATTTGTTGAGCGAATATAAATGCTCCATCTTGGCTATGTCCACTAGATTGCCTAACATTACAATGGATTCCTCTTCCGCCAACCATCTTACTATAGAATTCAAAGATATGAAAAAAAACATTCAAGGGTCACATTATTCGAAGATAGAAAACGTATAAAGATTACAATTCTGAAAAACACATTCCCATGATTTCCCAAGGAATTTCTTCATTCCTAATAGGAAGGAGTCCTAATGATCGAAGAAATATCCTAAAGGATGGTTCCTAAGAATTTCTTAGATCTGGATTCACATACTCAATTTCATATATTATTCAAGTGAGACATAGTTATTATTCATGTTAGCTTTGTGATGTAGGATATGAGATTTAATCTTGATTGATTGATTTGATTCTTCTCTTGAATCCGAGCTTTATTTTCTCTTAAGATTGCTAATGATGGATGGCCTATGTTTTTGCCTGAGAAATTATGAAATGAACATATGGAAGTAAATTTCTAAGGATTTAGGGTATAAGTTTAATCATTTTCCTATTTCCCCTCCCTTATTTTCTAACACTTTAGTTCTTTGTTCATTCATTTATATGGCACAGGTACCCCTTATTAATCACAAATCTCAATCCATTAATCAACACACTATTTTATGTAATTTAGCTAATTAAATATCCTAAATAATATCACTAAAAATATGGGGTGTTACATCATCACAAGCATCTTGAGCGATTTTTTAGGCATCATCTTTTTCCTTATTTGCACACTCGAGCATAGCCTTGAGATCCTCTATCTCCTTCAAGGCTACGGTTTCATTACTTCAAGTTGTATCCCGCTCAAGTACTATCTCTTCATTTCGATGATGCAATACTTGAATCATATCAAGATGACTGGTTTTAATCTCCTCCATGGATTTGACATCAGCATTAGCTTTTCCTTCGGCTTCTACTTGGGAGGTCCTAGAAGCCTCTAACTCATTTTTTAAAGTATTAATAAATCTTTTATCTTGGGCTTCTTGGCATTTTAACTTTTTAATCTCCACCGCATGCTCGAAGAAGACTTTCGACATTTTCTCTGCTGCCTTTATCCATTCGCGATATTGCATGTGGATGTCGGTGACATAGTCAATAGTCATTTTATGAACATGGTCCGAGACCCTCTTTAGGTTAGGAGGGAAAACATCCTTCAAAACATAAGTTTGGAAATCATTTACGAAGCTGTGCCATACGACCAGTTGAATTGATGGAAGGATCTTCAGTAGTAGCTTCAACTTCAGTACTTTTCTTTCTGGGCCTTTGGGCATTAGCATGTTCACTATGGCAACGACGATCGCTTGACCACTAGGAATGGGAATAAACCAAAGACTGTGTAGGCAATGAAGCGAGAGAGGACCGCGACAGAGATCGATAGGTATGTCCCTACGATTATTTGGCTTCTCGGGACCCTTTGAGCGGGGATTTTGATCTTGATCGGTGTTTTACTTGGGATGGTTTATCCTACCACCTCTGTCCTGATGACCCCAGTTCCGAATGAGGTGATAACTGGAATCATAAGACTCTAGGTTACCACTTTGACGGTAAGAGCCAAGCACGAACCAAAGGATTGGTGGTGTATATCCTAAAGGGAATCAAACATATTCCTTTTCCTCGCCATCGTTTTGCAAAGAAAAATAGAAATCAATCAACTTTAAGTATTAAAAAGCACAAGTTGAGTATAATGCAATGTTGAGGAGTGCAAATGTGTACAGGTGCCCTCATGTAATCCCTTGACAAACCAGGTGCAGGAGCTTTTCTCATCGGAGTAATTTTTCCTCTAGAAGTTGGAATCTCGGCACCAATTCTGGTGGGAGATTCCGACCCTTCAATGCTCACATCAATAAAATGAAAAGCGTCAAGGTCATGCAGAATTGGTAGACAAGACAAGGATTCGAGTGGTAAAGTTGAAACACTCTGACAGTTGAGAAGGAAATTCATCTCAAACAATCTTAGGAGCCATCGACGACTTGGATTGATTAGAGAGATGATGTTTTGGAAATTTGTGAACAAGTGTTTTCTTCTTTCAACTATCAGGAACCGAGGGTTGTGAGGTCCACGAGGAACTGACATCGACCCCAAGACCGGATTCGTCACTATTGTAACCGAGCACATCACCTTTATATACTTCGGCATCAATATCAGGTGAATTCCTAAGCGCTCATGACTAGAGGCACTGCGGGATCATTTCGATTTCCCCTTTAACTGACTGTAGGCCATGGTCTTATCCCTGCAGTCTAGGCGACTTTGGTTAGCCTTATGCTAAGGCCCTCTTCTATCAAACAAAAAGATACGAGATGTTTGTCCATGGGCAGATATTCAATGTTCCTGTTATTGGGTGGTGTATTTTTCAGAGTTGTAACCACCTCTTCATAGATATTGCCGCTAGGCCGGGCGAAGATACAAATAAAGGAGTAATGTAGTCAGGAATACGACCTTTATATCTTTTTTCGTACTAATGAAATAATAGTGGATAACACTTATGTCTTTCTAGCCATTGTCAAGCGAAACCAGGCGGACGACGAACAAAGAACCGCTCACTTTTAAAGGCGCTTAATTTTTTCCCTACACCCATTATAATCTGGCACCTCTTCGCTGGCTCAAGAAATGTAAACAAAAAAACTCCCTATCCATCGCTTGAAAGTGAATATAAATCGAATATCATCGATTGTTAAGGGATGGTGCAAGAACTCCATAAATATCATATAAGTACAGTCGAGAAGTGCGTAGCTATTTGGATTAAGCTGCACTGGGGCTATCCTTAAATAATAAAGAATTTTCTAGAAGTATGAATTAAAATGGAGGAATGCATCCGGCCCAACATGCGAACTTGTTGCACACCATATACCCTTCTAGGGGTCTATGAGCCTTGTGTTCTCGTGATGGAACGAGCACATAGTCAAAAGGAATCCAGTGCCTTACACAAATTCAGTGAAGGGAATCTACCTTAATTTTAGAGGCAACTGAATCAGCAGGGTTATCCAGAATAACTAAATCTCTAGAGTGTCAGGAGCAGGATCTATAACTTCCGGTGGAAGGATAGGAACTGCATCAGAAAGATCAAATGGAGGGCTTTTCGATTGTTTCAAATAATGACTAGTGGATGGAGTATAAGATTCAGTTGCAAAACTTGATTCCACGTCAGAGTTATCCTATTGAGAAGATGATAAATCTGGCACAGCTGCAGGACGCCCAGAACATCTAGAACCCATTGCTATTAAACATAGCAAAAATCGTGGTTAGATAAAGTAACCTATACCCCCAGTGCATTGTGAGTGCTATTGTTGTGTGGTGAAGTGCTATACAATAGAGTAATAAGCTGTAAGAAACTAAAGATGAGAAAGACGACGAGACTTCGAAGTTTAACCAGAGTGACCGTAATCGCTGACCGTCTCAACCAGTTCACTACATCATTGGGGAATGATTCGGCCTGAGTTTCGAGATCAATTGTCAGTTTGAGATCAGTTTTTTTGTTCAAATCAAAAATGAGCTTCAAGGGAATTGTTTAAGGCATTGGTTCACGTCATAGTTCAAAATGTCATGAATTTTCGAATATGCAATTTAAGTCATATGCAAGTTCAAATGTCCGTTCAAGTATGCAAGGCCAAAGCTCATCGTTAGGTTCGAGTTCATTTTTTTACGTTCCATTTAAAAAAAATTAGTTGTAATAGTCAATCCATCCATCAAGGCATAGCCGATCGTTCTGGGATGATCATTTGTAAATGATCGTACTATAACGATCATCAATAGCTGAGCTAAAATCCTATCCAACCGATCGCTCATCCCCAATCTTCTACCAATCGTTCATTTCAACCATTCTATACGATCGTTTTTCCCACTTCACTCTCTTTTTACCGATCATTCACTCCATCTTTTCATCCGATCATTCAAGAACGATCATCCAACATCAAGACAGCTACTCCATCTTCTCCAGAACGAACGGTTGAATCTTCCATCTCCTCCAACTACTACTCGCTCCATGGATCGAATCGAACATCACAAAATTGATGAAACCCAAAGTATCATTCACGAACCATAATGTAAATTCGAATTAAATTACCTAGGTCAATATCTGGAAAAAGAAATGGATTAAAATTCGAAGCAAGGTAAGATTTGGAGAAGCACTTGAATGATGATTAGCTTGAAGAGATGCGGCTTAGTTTTGGGAAAATTGGATCGTTTCTTTGATCTGTAAGGAAAGGAAGAGGAACGGTTCATTTTTTCTTCTCAACTGGAAATAATATGAGATGAAGGATGAAAGAAAAATGGCTAAGTATAGGTGCTTATAAAGGTAGGGTGTAATACGATCGTTCATGGCCCTGAAGTTACACCGATTATATGTTGATCGTTCCATAAGTAGGCTGGATGTCGATCATTTTAAGGCAAGGGTACTACACCGATCGTTCCATAACAAAGAACGATCTGAAGTTTCTTTCTATAACGAAAATGATCGGTGAAATAAATAAATATAATAATAAAAAGGGAGAATGTGAATGAGGGAACAAAGATCGATAGAGACTATTTATAAAAAAAATAGAACTTGACAATGACCCATGAACGTGTAACCGTGATTGGGAGTCAGGTACGTACATTACAAGACAACTTACTTTTAACTGCATATATTGTTAGCGTTTGGCCCTTAAATGCAGTAAAACTTATTTCACAAAGAGTCTAATTCGCGTACCAACGTTGAGAATATTCTTAGGTCTCTAAGTTTAATATTTGTCACTTCTCTCCTTCCACTTTGTAAAAAAATTCATTTTCAATCTTCTATCTATATTGTCACTTCCTTAATCAGTTCTCCTTTATTTCCAATTTCCTTCTAATTTCGCTCGTTCTTCGATTTTCCTTTGGTGGATTTGATCATCGCCGCCCTAATTCCTTATTTATGCTTTAGGTATCGCTAATTCCTTGTTTTTAGGTCTATTTGATTCATTGATCTTTAGATTTATGTCATTGGTTAATTTTGATTTCATATTTCAAGCATGTCACTTTATGGACAACCCTTAGTCGAATTTTGTTCAATCATAGTTGTCAAGATAACTTTCTGGAAATTCGATGGAGTCGAACAACTGAGAAAGTTCAGCTACTTCATGTAGCTTCAGTACATGAAACAGAATACTTTTATCTGATTTATTAATAGGTTGTGTTTTTTTAATAAAAGATCTTTGATTACTTATCTAATTACCGGTTTAGAAGCTTGTTTATTCTTGATTGTAGTAAGGCTCCTATTAAGAGGAAAGTGTTCGACACTTTTTGTTAGGATTGTCTTAAGTTATTTAAATTGAATGATGATTTCTTCCATGTATCACTATTAACATCTAGGAAATTACAATATATTTGAATTTGAAAATCACCCTTTGATATTTCAGGTTTAAGAAAATTCAAAACTCTATAATTAAAACTTTTGACAATTGTAATGTCCATTTATGTATTTTTTTAATTCAAGCATTTTAAAGTTGATTTTATAAACCAAGAATATTTATATTTTCAAAATGAAAGTTTCAAAATATCGAGTATTCTACAGATAAATTTTGTTTAGAAAATCATTATTTTTAGAAATTGAAATTTTAAAGATAGGAAGCTTTATTGGTTCAGCTATGCCTTATATAATACAATCAACATTATTTTATTTTGCATCTGTATCCTTTTTGTTTGATATCAACACTAATTAAAAGAAGCATCAACTTTATTAGTTCAGTCATCCTTTTAGATTCGAAGGTTTAATTCTTTTATATCATTCATATTTTTATAATAGATTGGACAATGAATCCACCACTTTTTCCTTGAGCTGAGTTGGAACTTGAATTCGTGCACCTAGGTGTAATAGGAGATAGACTGCAACATTAAAACGAAGCAAAGCAATGCAATGCAAGAATGTGTTCATAGGCGAATGGCGATGTATTGAGTTGAGATTAAACATGAAGTTAAGAACTGAGCTGTAACATAGGTAAGAACCTTTGCTTAACATTTTCCACCTAAGTCGGGCCAGTTTCAAATGCATGGGTTTCTTTCTCTTCAACTGCAACAACAGTTATATCTACACTATTTAATAATTCATCATGACCTCCTTCGATTTCTCTAGTTGTTTTGTTGGTTGTAAATGCATCACCACTTTGAGGATCCTCCAAAAAGAATCATGCATGAGATATCCTTCATCTCGAAGTAAGTCCTCAAGCACCTCTAGTAATGGGACTCCACAAAGCATCTGTTTTCTTTAAAACAAGCTTCACTTTCTCATATTTAGCAGCAGAAGCATGGATAAAGTCATTCATTTCTTTTGGCAACATGGTTTATATGTAATGCAACTTTTCAGCATGCCAAGAGTATTGCATTTGACTATGAGTTTTGTTTACTAATTTATTTATTTACTTTCCTGCCACTATAAAAAACAATGTTTGATGATATTTAGCTAGTATGCTTTATAGGTGGTTATGAAAATGAGAGAGATAGTGATGGTGCTAACTATTCTTTTATTATTCAGACATTTATTATGTAAACGTCTATCCACTAATCCTTTTATTTTATTTTTTGGCTTTAAAGCTGATAATGGTAACTTTTATTTAATTCAATTTTAGGTTGGCAAAGAACGTGGACGTTTAATGTATCAACATCAATTGGAGTTATCGTGGTAAATAAAGCATTAACGGATACACACCATTTTCATAATTGGTAAGTCTTGTTTTAGACTTTAATGGTTTCTTGTGCACAATTATACCTTTTGCTACGGAATGTTTGCTATTTATTTGATTGCACACTTGTTTTGTCCAACTATAGTCTTATATTTTAAGAACTTTATATTTATTACATTGTTAAGTGTGCTTAGTACTTATGTTTGGCTTAGTGTTAACGTTGATCGTTTATTTTGTTGCACTGCAATTGTTAGCTTAGAGTACATTGTGATGCAACATGCACTACCATAACTTTTTATTATAATGGAATAATGAATGACTTTCATTGTCTAAGTTGCTTGCCACTAATTGAACTTTTATTAAATAAATGTACACTGAAACTGGTACATTTATCAAACAGCTCTTATGCTAGATGTTTCACCTCATAATTCAATGTTGTGTTAAAACCATATTAATAGGCACAGCAGAAGCTTAGCTGCATAACAAGAGAAATGTTCTTCAATTCTTCAAGCAGTGCACTAAAATGGTAATAAATTAAATGGAAGCATACTTGGCTTATATTCATGACCACTCACCAATTCACTTTTACATAACTATTGGCTCTTAGGATTTTTATCATTTATAGA
The DNA here is from genome assembly GCA_030765085.1 of Allium cepa. Taxonomy (NCBI): domain Eukaryota; kingdom Viridiplantae; phylum Streptophyta; class Magnoliopsida; order Asparagales; family Amaryllidaceae; genus Allium; species Allium cepa. The sequence goes on from CM060939.1 coordinate 419,008,329, forward strand.
TTGAAATATTAAGCTATATTATTATGCATTACTGAGTGTCATATTAAGATTTGAAGTTGGTAGGAATGCTATAATTAAGCAGCAAAAAATATTTATAAATTGTAAATTGAAATAAAGTTGAAATTTTTGAGCAAGTAGCCACATGGTATCATAAATGAATATTATATAGTAATTAAAGTAATTTAAGTGACTCAATAAGTATAGCGAGTATATGCACAAAACTTTAGCTATATATGAATTAATAACAATATATGGATGAAAATACAGGTGATAAGAATAAATGCCTATGTTTTTATATATGTGTAACAATATGAATTAGTTTAAATAAGAAAAATGCATATGTGGGCATAGGAAAAAAGGCGACAAGGATAAGGAAGGATAAATATGTACGTTTGGATGAGGAATCAATGTTGTATTTATTATACATTAACTAAGGTATTAATATTTTATGTTTCCCATCTAAAGTTAGCCACTTTTGTTTCCATTTAATGAATTAAATTTGGTTGATTTAAACTATATTCCTTTTAACATTATGGTCTGTAACATTCAACATTCATTTATACGAGATTTTCAAAATTGATTAGTAATGTATCAGATTAGAGCTAATAAGTGCACAGCTTTTAATTTATATTAGTTCTTCTTCATATAATCTCTTGACAGACCGAAAATCGTTAAATAAACAACGATCCTATTTAACTCATATATTTATATATTCTCTTATTTATGTGCTTAAACATCAGTTTCGTCTTAAACATCAGTTTCGTCTACCTATATTAAAAAAATATGGATTGTTACTTTATATGATAAAGACTAAATAGCAGTGCTTGTATATTTCTTCCATCACTATATCATTTTTTGACATTTTGTTTCAAAATACATTAATAAAAAAAGTAAAATAATGTTTAATCTTCTTTCTTCTATTCATGATTACAATATGCATACAAATGAAAGAGATGTTTAGTGGTAGGGATGATAACTAGGTTGACTCTGCCTTGCTAACACGGAGAATAACTCATGGCCATTCTTCATTCCTTAGTCTTGTATTTATTGGTGTTTCTCATGCTCTTTTGGACGCAATGTGTTTTTTTTCAAATGGCCACCAAACAGAGTATACATGCATGTATATATCCAGTATGCTATGACAAGCACAAAATTACTTAGTAACTCATCTGAAACACCCAAAGCCATGATCTATTTCTATCTTCAAAGAATGAGATGGGTTTAAACGTCAGCATATTAAAACGGTATTAAAAAGAAAAAGGAAAATGTTTAGCCAAAAGACATGAACCTGGATTCAAATTTGTAACTATCAAGTTTGGGATATGAAGCTTGGATTGCTCACCACGTGTCGGTTTTAACTACAAGTGAGGTAAATGTGATGCGACATAGCTACTGAATTTATTCAATCGTGAATTGACGTAATTGCCTGATTATTATATTAGAAGCGTTATTTTTATGTAATCAACCACTTTGGTACTTTTCAGAATAACTAATTAATTAGTCTGCTTATAGAGTTTGTCTGTGACTCCCTACCCCGAGACCCACATTAAGAAAGAGTATTACTGGGTAATACTGTCTGCTAATGCAGAGAATAGGACTAGTTAGGAGCGACCATCTATAGTCATGTCTTAAATATATATTGAATACGTCGATTAGTGCTCTAATTTTTTTGATATCTCAAGTGGATCGACATATCCAATAAATGCTTAATACCAAACTATAGGTGGCTATAGAATCTATCAGAACAAAATACAACAACTCAAATGCATAACACATCACAGAACAACAAACAGATAGATATACATATATACTGATACATCCTAATATAATACAGGTAATACATCATAAGTGGTATGACGCCCATAATATACACATGAGTCAAAACAATATACATACCAGAGTAGCGACAAAAAGGCTACAACAAAAAGGGTTAGCAAATAAGTCCATATAGAAACAGAATAGACTAAGTCCAAAGGTACCTAACCTGGAACACCTCGGTCTGACCCGAGTATAAAATACACGGGTCAGTTTAGTTAAAAAATCAGTTAAAGGGAATGTACGATAACATATGCATAGGATAAAGGTGATTTTCTTCTTAAACAAGAAGAAACAATAATAAGTATAAGCATGAGCATAAGTATGGTATGGTTACTTCTCAAAGCATATTAAGTATTTCAAGTGATATAAAGATATCATTACATATGAATGTAACTCAAAGGCGACAAAACTTCATAACAAATCTCACAATAAAAGCACACCTCATCTCATCGGTGCATCAAAAAACATTAAATATAGTTTAGGAGAAAATCATAACTCCAAAGAGGAGAAATCCCAAACCCACCATATCGGCAAACCCAAATACATACTCAAAGAGATCCCATATTAAAACATGCCATAAGGAAAATATATCTCCAAATAGGAGAATAAAGCCTCAAATAAATGCCAAAAGGCATATCTCATATATTGTCACCAAAAGGCAAATCCCAATAACGCCAGTGTAGGCAATTCAAATCTCAAAGATAAAACATCTCAATGGACAAATTCCCATAAGGTAATCGTCAAATGTATATAATATCTCAAACGGCTCAAATGGCCAACAATGAAAGGTGATACACTTAGGAAATCATAAACATCAATGAAATTGTCTCAAAGATATAGCATGTGCTTATGGCCGAAGGCCGCCAAGTACCGTTCTCTCAAAATAAGACGCCACGTCTCTTAGACAAACGTTCCGAAGGAGAAATAAATACAGCTCTTAGACAAACATCCCAAAGGACAACATCCCAAAGGACAAATACTGTCACGACCCGATTTTTCGACGTTCAAAAAATCGGGTCGTGACAGTGGGTATCAGAGCTGAAGTTTAAGCGAGAACCTTGGCTCTGGTGGGGATTACTCATTAGAAATAGAGTCCTTAGTACTCTAGAATGAGTTCAGTGTATTAATAGATATGAGCGCGTATCTGTTAGTGAATATAAAATTATTTTATAGCGTGTTGATTGGTTTGTTGAGTGGTTTATAGATTCTGGTCAATACGAGTAATTAACATTATTTATAGGGATCTCTAAGCACTTGTACAGAACTATTCGACATATTGTTGTTTTAAATAGGGTGAATGAAATAATTTTGCCTAAATTATTTTTGTATATATATAAAAAAAATTCAGAAATTATTATAGTATATATGGTTGCTTAGTTGCTAGGAAATGATAATATTAAATTATTATCATTGTTGTGTGGAAAATGAAATAATAAATAATGTTACAACCAGAAAGATAAGAAAAGAATTCATATAACAAAATAAGATTTGTAAATGTGATAAAAAATGTGATTTATAATTTGAAACAAAAATTCCAAAGTGATATTTGAATATAGATTGAAAGGATCTGTACGAAATTTTGGAAATTAAATTCCTTTGAGTTTGAAAATGATTTTCAAAGGTTTTAGAGGAATAATGGTGAAATTATTTCGGAAATATTTTTGAATTGGTTGTGAAATCTGGTGAGATTTGGAATTAAAAATATTTGAAAATGTTTTTAAAGAGTAAAGGCACTGAACTCTTTTGGTTGTTGGAAAATAATTCCGATGATGATCGCGACATCATCGTTGTTCATTTTCGAGTTTCCAAAGAGGAATTGCTGCCAAAATGTTTTAAATTGGAGTTGTTTGCAAAGCTGGGTTCGGTTTTGAAATTCAAAGGAATAATTGGATACACCAAGGGATTTTGGGATACACTTGATTTCAAAAATGTTTTGGAATGTTTAAGTAATTATTTAGAACTCTGGGATCTTATTTAAAATGATTATTTGATACAAATAAGTTTGGACTTATAAAGTTTGGAAATTTGCTTGGAATGGAATTAACCATAGGTTAAATAATGGTAAGTGTGACAATAAAAAAGTGGAGGGTAAACCAATTAAATGAAGTAAATTAAAGGAGATTAATGAATGGAATGTAAATAAGTTGGAAACTTATAGAAGTTTAAAATTTGAATTTAATATGAAGGTAATTGAATTAAGATAATAAAGTAAATTTTGAGAAAATGAATCTAAGGAAGCTAAAATGGAAATTGGAACTGAACACTTGAATAATGTTTAAATTTGAATTATATCAAAACAAATGAGTAAAATAAACCAATTAAGTGAAATAAAGTTGGAAGGAATGAGTGAATAGAATATGGGTAAGTTGAACTCATAAAATGTTGGAATGTAATTATTGGAAAGGAAATAAAAACTCAACTTAAAGTTTAAAAAAAATTAAAGCGGGTTGGGAATTCGGCCTAAGTAGGCTAGATTGAACAAGTTTTTGAAATAAAGGTTACCGAGTTGAAATAGAATGTTGAATGTACAAGTTAATTTAAATTGTAAGTGAATGGAACTTAAACTGAATACTAGAATTCATTTTGAATTAGGTTGAATAAGGTGAAATGGAAAAAATCAGTCAAGTGGACCAAATGAAAAAAAGGATTGAAAATAAAATTAATAAATAAACTTATTAATTTAAATGGGTAAGCAAATGAATTGGAGTTAAATAATGGAATGAGCTTTGATTTGATTCATGTGAAATAAAATAAAGTTATTGAATTTGATTGGGAATAAATAGGTGAAAGGAAGAAAAATTGAATTTAAGTGAAATTGAAAAATTAGTTCGGGTTGGACTAAAAGAACAAAAGATATGGGAATTAAAATTCCCTGGAATTTGAAATAAATTAGTAAATGAAACTAATTTAAAATAATGATATGGATTAGATATGAAGGAACGATAGTTGATGAAAAATTCAGCATCCAAAATTTAAAGATAGATTGGATTCAAATAGAATTGAAATTTAATTTGGATGAATTAAAGCTTATGTGGTGAAGTAAAAATAATTATTTTAGTGAGTAAAATATTTATATTGAACTTAAGAAGAAATGGTAGAATTCTTAAGTAAAATTTGTTATTGGGAAAATATTTTAAGTTGATACTGAAGGAAGGTTAAGTAAAGTGTGAAATGGGATAAGTGAATGGAAATCAAATAAATGTTAATAATAGAAATTGATATAGATAATAATCAATTGAGATAAATACGTAGGATATATGTATATTATTTTTATTCGCATAATGATTTAATCCATATTCGAGCATAGAATTTTGAGATATTTATATCGATCCGAGTTGGGATTTTTCACTTGGTTTTCGACGGCGAACCCTGAATGTGGATTTTTGATTGATTCTGGAAATTCTCTATTATAGTATATGGATATGCAAGGAGAATGACGGTTTCTGATCAAGAAACCAAATCTGAGTCTGTGTTAGGGAGTCGGTTGGACGATACTAGTTCGAAAGTGAAATTGTGTGATCGAGTGAGCGATCGGATTTGATATTGCGTACGGATGATATATGTGCATCGTACGGACTTAAAGAAAGCAAATGTTGAAAATTTTAAAGAAAAGTGAATAAAATGATTTTGAATTCTTTGATTGGATATTATTGCTAAGTAGGATATACAGGTGTTTTTAAAAGCAAAGGAAATTGGGGTTTTTGATTTCAGAAGATAAATTGGAATTGCCCAACAAAAAGGTATGTAATTAAATTGACATATGAAATTTGATGGTTTTCTAATTTGGCCACTTGGCTTTTGCTTTCTTTTGAAATTGGGGTCCCGTAGAGGCATTTTGTAGTCGTACCGATCTAGCCGCGCAAAGAAGACGCTGGAGAAATTTTTCAAAAATTAGGGAGTTAGAAAAATTCTGAGAAAATTTTGATAATTTAAAATTTGGTTTTGAATTAGAATGGTTGAGTAAGTAATGTTGTTTGGAAATTATGGATGAATTTGGAAAGTAAGTAAGGGTGATAGTGTGACTTTAATAAAAAGATTGTTTTGGGGAGTCGTTGAAAACCGTTTGGTTTTGGGAGGTTATTGAAAACTATTTGGTTTGGAAAAATAGTTAACGGGTTATGGATCATTCTTCTTAACTAGTAATTTCGGGGACGAAATTCTTTTAAGGGGCAAGGAATGTAATGACTCATAATTTTAGGATATTTGAAATTGGAATATTTAATTGATTTTAAATATTTAAAAGTTAATATTTAACTTGAATTTCAAATATTGCTATTTATTGGATAATTTAAATAACGAATTTAATAATCGATAATTGGGTAAAATATATGATCTGGAGTTTCGAGCTTGTTAAAAATAATTTGAAGGCTTATAAAATTTATAATGATGATATTGAAGATAATAGAAGTAATTAAAATTGAATTTAAAGGTGTTTTGTTCAATTTTAAAATATATCGTTTAAATCGACATATAAAAGTAGCCTTCCGAGGCACAGTCTTGGAATTCAACGAAACTAGTTCTATCGGATCCGTAATAATGTATTATTATAGAATTTCAAATTTTGTAGCGTTTGGAGTTGTCGTATGATCGTACGATAGGAAACGCGCTGAAATCTATATCGAAAATTAAATATAATAACCGAGTCCAAAAGCTATCTTCTCCATACGATCGAATTAGAACTTGAATTTTTTTCCATTGCATTCGAAATAGGGTTATAGCATTGTAAATGCCTTGCCGCATGCCTTGATAGGAGGTCGAGATTGTGAGTTGCGGAAATCGAGACGATTTAAATTTAAATATAATATATATACTTTGTTGACTGGTCAATTTATCTCCCATCAGCTGCTATTCTGTCCTTTTTCAATCACTATAGTCATCCCTCCACATGCTACCATCTCATCCTTGTCTCCTCATTTCGTTTTAAAATCAACCAGCCGAGCTTCTCTTCAAAAAAGAAATGAAAAATCGAATTCAAAGAAAACAAATGACCGAACGAATTAAAAATAACAGTCCTTCTTACTCCTTCCATTCAAACTGCTCATTCCCAAAAATTCCCTTTCCCCTCTGATTTGAATTAGAAAATCAAACCCATTCACATCCTCTCTTCTTCTAATTGGACAAGAAAAGAAACATGAACTCGAAATCAATCGTGGGTAAGCCCGGCGGCATCGCGATAGAAGGGGTGTCGTGCGAGCTCGAGCACGAGCAAGTGAGGTTGCGGTGCATGGGCAAGAAGGTTTGGTGGGTTAGCGTTGGTGTGGTGGAGTGGCATGGGACCTCGAAGATTGAGATGCGGCTAGGGGCGCGTGACGATGGAGGTTGAAATCGTGATGTCGGAGGCGAAGTCGATGGCACAACCATGGGTTCGTTTTCTCAGGCGAGTACGTCGCGATGACGGCTAGGGTTTGGGGAAGCATGGAAGTCGTGTCTGATCGTAGTGGCAGCATTGGCATGCGAGTGATGCTGAGGTTTGGGGTTCATCGGTCGCAGGTAGGAGTTTGGGTGTTCGAGCGTTCTTGAGGGGATGTTTTCTATGCGATAAGGTATTAGTTTTTGGTTTTTAATTTAATTCAAATATATATATATATATACATGAATGGATTAGAAATTAGATAACATATATACATATACACATTTTTTGTTTTGATCTTACTGTTTAATTTTAAATCAGTATTAAGGTGGTTAAGTTATTTAATTAGCTTATTAAATTATTTTAGTCATTAAAAACAATTTATTAAAGGAGAATTAGTTCAAGTAAATATCTTAGTTAATTAAATTAATAAATGGAAATAAAATTTTCGATTAGTTCAAATGATAAAAAATCATATGCGAAAGAAATGCGGATTACGGATCTTAAGGCTAGGATTAACACTAGAGGGGGGGTGAATAGTGTTTATAAAGAATTACTATATCTTTTTGAATTTATGTTGAATTGAACACGGATGTATGCAATATACAGAAACGGATATGATTACAGAAACAAACACAAATGCAGAAATAAAGTAAAAGCAATAAAGGAAAGAACACACCGAATTTTATACTGGTTCGGAGTTACCCTACATCCAGTCCCGCGACACCAGTACGGATTTCCTTTCAAAAACAATTGTACAATTACACCCTCGATTTCAAGGCTACGAGGTACATCCTCCAGAATCACAATCCTCTAGGTAGAGATACTTGATTTCCGGGCCATAAGTTTACCCAATTGATTTACCAAGGCTACAATCACACCTTATCTCGCTTGATTGATTTTCAAGGCCACAATCACACCTTTTCTCACTTAATTGATTACAAAGAAGCCTATAACTCTGAATAGCACTGAGAACCTTGTTGAGATAGTGATAGAGAATCAAAATAGAAAAGATCGAGTTCGATTCAATGTTGATTTCAGCAGAGTAATGGTAAGAATATGTATTAAGAATTGTGGAAGAAGAAAAGGAGTGAAAAACCAAAAAATCTGATATAAAATTCGTTGAAACTAACCCTTATTTATAGAAGAACAACAGCCATGTCCATTCGTGAAGAGTTATGGCGAATAGACACTTCTTTTGAAATTTAAATTTTGAACTCAACTGACACCATGTCGACATGGTCACCATAGGCATGTCGACATCCCAAAGCAATTTTTGATGATTCGATTTTCTTTGAAAATAACCTTTATCTTGTATTAAAACTATTTAAAACTTTATAAATATACTTGACTATAGTTATAATTCATAAGTAAATATAGAAAATAATATATATAGAATTTAACTATAATTTTATATTTAAATCTTAAGTATAAATATTTAAAAGTTAAATATATTATATTAAAAGATGTTTTAAAATCAGGAGTAATTTGACTTTGAAATTAAAGATAATTTTGAGGCTAAAATTATTTAAAATCAGGATAGAGGGTTTTGAATCTTTTAAAAGGAAAGTTTTGAAATCATTTCGAAAACAAGATAATTTTGTAAAATCATTTGAATTAAAATTAGTGGATACAAAACAATGTTCCACTAGATTTTTCGTAGGTTCCATCCTACTTAGGGTTCCATACCTTTAACAGGCTCGAAGTGGATTCCATTCCATGAATAAATTGGATTTTAAGATGCCGGTGCTTTTCTATGAGTTTTAATAAAATTTGTAATTAAAGAATAAATTACTTCAATTCTTGAACTCTTGATAATCTTGATACTCATAAGTCTTCAATCTTGATATCTTGAATCTCTATACTGTACAGTCTTCATTCTTGGTACCTGCATGGTTAAATCCTGCATATACATATTTATCTAAACTTATAATGTTAGTATTTATATTTTATAATCTTTTCTAAGGTTGTCGTCATCAAAACCTTCATCTCACGGACTAACAATATGATGTTTATTCAAGGTCTGAAATCATGAAGAAACAAGCCGGTTTGGAATGGGTTGCAAATCAAAATCAAAGGTGAGTCAATCTCACTTATTTGGATCACCGTTTAAATTTAAGTAGTTAAATTTAAAATATTGGTTAATCGATTGAATTGACTGGATGTGATATTATATATATATATATATATATTGGAGTGATTGATATTCCCACATTATATAGTGGATGAGACCCTATGCGCCCCGCATAATAGCGGATGACCTTTTACAACGCGATATCCCCCTCGAAGCGGGACTGGTATTTTATATTGTGCTAACATATATGGATGCAGAAAAACAGGTTGGAGGGATCCAACTGGCTTCCTCAAAATGTTGGAATTTATTTTCATATTCGATGATATGTTTTATTTGATAATCTATGATAGATTATATTGATTATATTGGGAATTGAAAATATTGAATGCTATGGTTAATTGAATATATTTTGGGTATATTGAGATATCAAAAATATAAAGATTGGATTTTTAAAGGAAAATAAAAGAGGGAATTCTAAGTAAAATAAATATAGTAAAATTGGATAAATTAAAAGAATGAATTTGGGAAAGGATAAAGAGTTCGATTTAAAATCCTATCAAATAAATTCCGAGTATGGGGAAAGAGGTTTTTGAATAAATAGGAATAAATGAATTTATAAACTAAAGTGATATTGTTTAAAGAAATAAAGGATTTATTTTTAAATTCAGGGTTTAAACTGGTTTGGGAGAATTTAAACAGGGAAATTTTGAAATGAATTGTGAAGTTGATAATGTCAGACTTAAATAAGATTTTAAATCATAATAAAAGGATGAATACGAAATTAATGGGTTTTGGAATAAATTTGGGTAGTAAAGGAATTTATTTTTAAATGGAGTTAATTTTGAAAATCGATTGAGTGTTGAAACTACGATTAAGAAGAGAATGATATTATGGAATTTATAAACTAGATTTATAAATAAAGTGAAATAAATATCAGTGGATATTTGAGATTTTAAATTCACGGTGGCAATTTATAAGGAGATGGTTATGTGTTTTAAAAATTTAAATGTGGCTTTATTTTTAAAGGGGTGGAAAAGAAAATTTACGGGATTGGGATGTAAATTAAATTGGAAATAAATCGAGAAGGATTTATAAATGGTTAGACGGTTATATTGGAATGGAAAGTGTATTTTCCTGAAAGGCTAAATATATTTTCAAAAGAAGATTTCTAAGTATAAGTTAAGGTTTAAAGTTGTTTTTAAAAGAATGTTTTTAGAGAAATTATTATCTAGTTGTTTTAAATTTTTAAAAGTAAATATTTATTAAGTTAATTATATAAGTAAATTATTTTAAAATGTTTAACGAGTATTATGATTTAAAAGAAAATAATTTAATATTTATACCTTATAGAAAAACTTTTATTTTAAATTTAATTTTGTTCTTAATTTTTGCGTGAGAAATTTTTATAAAATTTCATAACTAGTATTTCAAATAAAGTGTTTTGAGTAGTTTTTATTTTAAATGTTTTAAAGTATATATATTTGGATAAAGTGATTTAAATTATTTAAAAATCTAAAGTATTAAGACTTGGTGATTTTCAAGGGAAATAAAACAATTAGTGGATGATTGTTGAATTGGCAGTTAAATAGCCGACTATCAATATTGGCCAATGCGTTGATCGTTTCAAAGAGACCGGGATCGGGTTTAATTATCCGAAAATCATTCAATCCGGTTTGAACATAGCGAATGAATACTGTGAAGATGATGAAGATGGTGATTCGGTTTGTCCAAACCTAGGGCAACTTGTATGGACGAATGCTATCAGAACATCGTCAAGAGGACGATGAGCATTCTAAGTGAATGTATGCTAAAAAGGTAACGCATAGCCTCAAGCCTAATTAACCGGGAATGGCTAAAACCTAGGAGGTGCAGCAAGGCTAAGTGGCTAGCAACTAACTAGGGTATGGTCATCTCTGTCTAGATGTTCCTTTTTATTCGGCTGTGTGGGCAGTTGCTGATCCCAACCGCGGCGTGATCTTATTCGGACTATCCAATAAGGGGTAGCTATGGTCTTGGGTTGCAGGGGATCGAGAGGGATTCTCGGTACTCTGATCTAGACCAGGTATGTGATGGACGGTACCCTAGTAGCCCTGCCATTGTATGGAATCCAATATCTAATAAGCGTCTGTATGATTTTAGTTGTGCCCAACTATGCTGGAAATGAGATGCAAGCATTTCAGCTAAATTCTATTTTTCTTTCCATAGACACTATTATAATATCAGATGGATTTGATAAAAATGTTTTGGTTATCGTAAGGTAAAAATCTGGCATGTTCAGTTATAGTGTGGTCTTACAAGATACCTTTGATTTTCAAGGATTTTGAAAACTTTAATAAATACAATTGAGGGTGTTTTCTCACGCTGGTATTCCAAACTGACTTGGGTGTTATTTACTGTAATGCTCGGGTTAGACTGAGTATTATAGAGTAAAGATCCTGGAGGGCCTGCTATGGAGCTCAAGGGATGCGTTGGATGGCGAGACGTAACACACGTATTTGACTTATTTCTGCTATGTATGGTATGTTGTATATTTAGCTTTGTGTGGAAAAGTTATCATAACTGTTCAGTGTTATGCTTTTGTTGATGTTGTACTCCATTGATGTAATGTATAAAACAGATATAGTTCTTTTGTATAAAGATCAGTCATTTATCCATTATATATTGTTCCGTTGCGATTGTGAGATTCTGATGTTGTTTTGTTTTCTCTTCTTATACCTCCTTCTTCTTTCCCTTACGTCTGGTTTTTCGGCATTCGATTGTTCGGCATTTAATACAGTGGACGTATTGATGTCGATTTTTTGAACGTCGAAAAATCGGGTCGTGACAAATACGACGCAATGACAAACATCTCTTAGACAAACATCCTGAAGGACAAATGACCCGAAGGTCCAATACAGGCAAATAAGTCTGTTAGACAAACATGTCTCAAACTTTCGGATAAGAACCCGAACGGTGTTAACGTGTGTCCCATACCAAATGTTCACACTAAACGGTTCACTAACCACTAGCAAACTTCACACTCAAAGTAGCAAAAAGTTTACCTCATCTCATCGGTATACTCGACTCGAAGGTCAAAATGGTCAAACGGACTAGTCGAGAATTAACCGATAAAATAAACGCACATGCCTTATACCATGTGTTTTACCAAACCATTTAATTCTCCTTTTTGTTTGCTCGAAATATGCAAAAATATGTATTTTATATAAATACTTTACTTGAGAAACAAACTTTTCAAATTAATTTTCGAAATCAATTTAGAAAACCATTTTTGAAAATCCCCTTATTATTGAGAATAAATAGATTTTATATTTTAAATTTTTTAAAATATTATATAATAATTATTTTGAAATGCCCGTTAATTTTAAAAATCATTTCAAAAAGATTTGAAGAAAACTGTGCTCGAAAACTAATAAAAACAAGCAAAATCACTCAAACCGTATTCAAATTTAAATTCAAAACTATTCAAAATTTGAATTTCAAATTCTCAAAATTTAGCTAGACTATTGATAGGCATCATAGCTCTCAAAATAGCATTGATATATCTCGAAAACGAGAAGCAGAAGTCAAGAAAGCAAGTAGGAAACGAAACTGGAAATGAAAGGGAGCAACACAAAAACACATAGGATACAAGGCTCCGTAGGTCGACCTCTCTTGTCCCTAGGTCGACCGTACGGTCGACCTAAGGGTAAGAATGGTCGACCGTACGGTCGATCTATATGGCCTTCTCACCCGAATTTTCCTCCAGACAATTTTCAAGGGACGAACTGATATTCTTCTAACACTTTGACATAGCATGTGACCTTATTTTGTAGTGAATTTTTGTAGAGACAAAGTATAACATGTAACATATCATCTAAAAGAAGTCCGGCAACATTTCATTGTTGAAATCTATAAATACAAGCCTCCAAAGAAGCAGTATAAAGAAATTTTGAACGAAAAGAAAACAAGTTTATAAATTTATCTACTGAAGCAAATATATTCACAGTTTTTGCACTTTGAAGCATTGTTTTTGTTAGATTTCATGAGTTAATCAACTCACCTTACTGTTAGGGATGATCAAACCTCGAACTTATGCTAAAGATCGATACTTTGAGGAGATAATAGCCTTTAACAACCTGTAGAACTCAGAAACGGTGCATGCAAGAAGAAGATAACAGTAAATTAGAAAACATTTTCTAAAACCGAGATTTGATGAAACTATAGAGTTTGGAGATTGATTACCCTTTAATTCTCTCTAGATTTGATAAGAACAGTCATTTATTTGAAAAAGACTTGAATTTGAAGGCTTAGTATAAAGAAAATGAGCTTTTTCTTTTATGTAGTTATTTCAGGAGATGAAGAAGAAGGGAGGTAAGGAATGAATGTACAGTAAGTAATTTTCTTCTTTCCTCACTTATCTGGTTAAGACTAATGGCTATAGACCCAAGAAATAAAAGAAATTAACTTAGCCTAAGCAATAATTCACATATAAAGCAAATATTCACATATTTACATTATACAATAAAACAAAGTCATTTTCTCTACAATTTTTCAGCCAAACAAAATATGTAAATTTGTGTACTTATAAAATAATACATTTTCTATTATATAAAAAGATTAATTTATATTTTTAAAATTGTTTTATTATTAAATTATTTTGTTAACAAAAATGCACTATTTACTTAAATAAATGAATAAAACATTATTTTTAACTCGTAAAATTATACAAAGTACTTTTCTCACTTAGAAAAATATTTCAAACCATTTTCAAACTTAATTTATAGCCAAAACATATTTTAAAACCAGTTTCCACCTTTTTATTTAAATAAAACACCTTAAAAATCGAATACTTCTTTTAAAAACTATTAAAAGAAGCAATTGGGAAATAGTTAATATAAATATTGCATTTTCTCTAAAATAAAGTCATTTTTTAATTTAAAACCATATTCATTTATTATCAACCCAAACAAAATAAGATAAAGTTCTAAACTTTATTTTCACAATTTTAATCCCAAATTTGTTTATTTCAAATAAACAATATAAACCTCTAATTTATTTTGATTCACAATATTAAATTAATAACTATCGTTATAGTTTAATATAAACAGGTAATCTCCAAACCAGGGTTGTTATAGGACCCCTCTTATAAAAATTGCATGCTCGCAATTTCTATAGAAGAGTTTGTATTCAGGACAATTTTTCATCATTCAAAGGAAAGAAAGATAAGCTCGAGTTTAAAAATTCTCTCACTCTCAAAATAGAACAGTAGAAAACCAAGATAAGGCTTGCTCGATTAATTCTATGGTTTCCAAAGTGATAATATTGGAATTAGCGAAACCATTGAATTTTCCAAGCAACACATAAGATTTCGAAGGCGTCTAACCTTCGAATGAGAACACAACAAGATGCTACACAAAGGATCAATCAATGAGTTGATTTCTCATAAGCTCCTCGAGTAGGGTTGGGATTTAGCATAACTCCAACCCAAACTCTAACCAACAAAATGATTATCGATATGATTTTTCATATGACACTACGAAAAGAACCACACCGATACAAGATAGACACAAAAGAGGCAAGATAGATCAATCAAAAGGTGGTTTCTTCAAAGGCCACCATACTCAAACGACCGCATAAATGTGCATCGTTAGAAAATAACACGAGAGTAAGATAAACACAACTAAAATATAGGTATAAACTCTCAATCAAAAATTCTTAGATTTTCAAAATTCAATGTATTTTTATAATTATAACCACAATTTTCAACATTTGAAAATTTTCAAATTTTCTTCCTTAGATTTTAAATTAAAATTCATTAATCTTTATTAGAGTAAATAAAGTTTAAGTTGTTTATTCTCTAATTCTTCCATAGGTATTCTCTAGTTTGCAACATATATTATTATTATTTTCAATTTGTTTCTCAAATGTTCTAAGTGTTAGAAATATCCGAAAAAACCAACGGAGTCTCCTTTGTATAGAGGGTCGTATACAATGTTACAAAAATGATTTATATAATATACATCGACCATTAGGTCGGAAACACAATATATACCATCATTTAACTCTTAAAATTAATCCGAAAACATCCTTTCTTTTTATCATTTTAAAGCGAGTTTGCATGATCTTATATAACTATTTTGCTCAAAATATGGTCCAACTATCCTCTTTCAGCTATACTTAACTCAAATAGATGATAATAGTTCATGTTAATAAATAAGAAGTACTACATTTAATTTTTAAGGGCAAATGGATCAATTTCATTTCAGACCTGCAGTAAAGAAGACAAGTTTTGACTCAACAAACAACTAAATCTAATATTTTTTATAAAATTAAAGTTGTTCTGCTTAGTCTATGCCTTCCAAAAATATAAAGATAATCAAAACCAGATTTACGGTTTGAAAGTTATGCTAGATTTATTTTCAACTAAATTTTAGAACTTTCTTAAGAGGGCAGAAATATATATCCACTTTCAAACCCACTTTAGACTTGGTAAAAAGAAAAATATTTTAAAGTGATAAAGATAAATTTTATAGCTTACTGAAAGCTCTTTCATTTACAAAAAGATTGAACTCATTTATGTTTATAAATCTCAAGCTATTGCTGTTTTAGTACAGCACTTTTCCAAACAAAATTTCAGCTTTTAAATCAGTTTAAATTTGAAATTCTCCCAACCATTTTAATTTCAGACTACATTTTCAAACAAGATTTTTTCTAAATCATTTGTTAAATGATTTTATTTTCCCCCGAAAAGGTAAGGCATACAAAATTATGATTAACTTATGTAATCATAAAAAACAATTCATTAGTGGAAATATTTTCATTACTTCTCAAAATCTAGCTTTAAAACAATTAACTATGAAAACTCATTTTGGAAGAGATAACTAATCTCATTCAATATTAAGAGATGATTATTGATTATCCACTAAAATAAATTTTTGGAATATATATATAAAGTTTAAAATTATTCTCACAATTTAAAATGATTATACTTCATGAATTGTTCATTTATCAAAACAATCCAAATTCTCATTTCCACTTGTCACAAAAATTAAATTTCCATCTAATTATCAACATAAAACTAATTAAAGTTGATATATAATGCAAACTTGTTTTCAAAAGAATTTTTCAATTTCAAACCCACAAGTTTTAATACCATTTACGTTTAAAACAAAAAATAGCTCACAAATTTATACTAAATATTCTAAACAAATGCTTCTTTACTTTCTCTTAAGATAGAGTTTTATTTCTATCATCTACTATTACTCAAATAAATAAGTGTCAATACAAATTTTTATAGTCATCAGTAATAATTTGTATAAAACTATTCAACTAATACTTTAATTTTTCAAACCAAAGTTTTCTTTTACCTAAATACATCATTTTATTAATCAAAGTATCAAATGATAGAATCTTTTAATTAAGACATCCCCTTAATTAGAATTATTCACTTTTACTTACACAAATTACCATATTCAATTTCTCAAATTTCAAATAATATAAGAGTATTGCCTCACCATTGATTTATAGTGATTGACCCTATCAATTGGCTGTACAGTTGATCAAATGATCAAAACTGCCTCGCCACTCATCTAACACTCACTATGGTTCAATGGCTTCATTAAACATTTAAAATTAAACCTAATACTCCACTATATTAATTATTTCCAAACTTTATTTACTAAAAATCAATTTACTGTGTCTGTCTGTCTCATCGCAGCGTTTAGGAAATTCCTATCGATAATGTTGACCAAACGCATCAACCAGAATTCTTAAAGCACTAGACGGACACCCCAACACAAAAATTCATTTTCTTTAAAAAGAAATACCTCATATATAATACTCAAAATATTCTTTGTTTTTACTATAGAAAAATCCAATTTCTCCTAGAAACATATCTTTTATTGAAAGATTTGAGAATTCAATAGTTGCTTACACTCATAGTCAAAGAACTCAAGAAAAACTCATCAAGATATTCCTAGAATACTCGATTCACAAGATTGATGGAATAGACTGGAGTGTTCAATATTCCAAACGGTATAATGAAACACCCACAAGACTTATAATGAATGTGGAATGCGGTAAGAGTAATGCTATCCTCCGCAACTCGTAGCTCATGAAAAGTCGATGTAGGGTCAAGCTGAGGAATGATCCTAGTACCACTCAATAGATAAAAAGAGATAGTGAGATATAAAAGCAAGGGTAAAATATCTTCTCGAATGAGGAGAAGTAACATTAACAAAAAATCATTAATTCGAGTAAAATAATACCACAAAGTACATCAACAATTAAGTATCCGAAGAGGATATCTCAAAAGGGGGAATCACCCCCATTTCCCTAGTGGGCATTCTCGTGGGAGGATGATCAAAAGGCTAAGAACCAGGAATGAAGTCAATACAATATTCGATTTCCCGATTGGGTGTCATACCCGAAACGGGATCATAGAAATCAACAGAGTCACAATTATTGGAATTTGAGGTATTTCATCAACATCTCGAAACTCAAGAGTGAATACAGAGACTTTGGAATCATCATTAACATTCCGAAGAATAAGAAACAACCAATAAGCCGAATTAGGGTACCTAAATATAAGATCCCTTTATTCACAAAATATGGCTTGATAATAGGAAAGCCACTTCATCTCAAACACTCCAAACTCTAGGCCGATAATGGCGTGCTAATTCGCACAAGAAGATATGCTATAAGAAGCTTCCAAATCCTCGTAAATCATGCCGAATATTGCGGATCCCCTCAATAGGACTCGCAATCCTCATAAAAGAACAGGACAAGAACATCCAAAAGCATCAATAAACTCCTCTGTTACGGATGGGTGTCAGGCACCCGTATTGAAGAGGACTCGAATAAAACAATTACGATTTGGATTACTCCTAAGATAAGATGTCATCAATTCTATTTTTGGAATACTACGGAATAAAAATATTCCTAGACACATCCCAAACTTCAATCTCAAAGGACACGATAAGATAACAGGCACGATGGTTAAGGAATTTGTAACACTTGTACTATACTTGGATATATCGTAATATATGATTTTGTTATGTGTTTATCCTATTTTGTTTAGAACTCAACTCCGATACCATGCTATGACGCCCCACACCGCGACCCACATTATCAAAGAGTATTACTGGGTAATACTGTCTGCTAATGCGGAGAATATGGCTAGTTAGGAGCGACCATCTATAGTCTTGTCTTAAATATCTATTGAATACGACAATTAGTGCTCTATTATTTTTTTGATACCTCATGTGGATCGCCATATCCAATAAATGCTTAATACAAAACTACAGGTAGTTATAGGATCTATCAGAACAAAATGCAACAACTCAAATGCATAACACGTCATAGAATAGCAAACAGATATATATACATAATATTGATACATCCCCATACAATACAAATAATACATCATAAGTGGTATGATGACCACAATATACACACGTCAAAACAATATACATATTAGAGTACCGATAGAAAGACTACAACAAAAAGGGCTAGCAGATAAGTCTATGTGGAAGCAGAATAGGCTAAGTCCAAAGGTACGTAACCTGAAACACCTAGATCTGACCCGAGTATAAAATACACGGGTCAGTATAGCTAAACAAATCAGTTAAAGGGAATATGCGATAACATTAGCATAGGATAAAGGTGACGTTCTTCTTAAACAAGAAGAAGCAATAATAAGCATAAGCATGAGAATAAGTACGGTATGGTTACTTCTCAAAGCATAATTACGTATTTCAAGTGATATAAGGGTATCACTAGATATGAATGCAACTCAAAGGCGATAAAACTTCATAACAAATATCATAATAAAAGCACGCCTCATCTCATCGGTGTATCACAAAACAACAAATATGGTTTAGGAGAAAAACATAACTCCAAAGAGGAGAAATCCCAAACCCACCATACCGGTAAACCCAAAAACATACTCAAAGAGATCCCATCCCAAAACACTCCATAAGGAAAATATATCTCCAAATAGGAGAATAAAACTTCAAATTAATGCCAAAAGGCAAATCTCATATAATGTCACCAAAAGGCAAATCTCAATAACGCCAGTGTAGGCAATTCAAACCTCAAAGATAAAACGTCTCAATGGACAAATATTCACAAGGTAATCGCCAAATATATATTATCTCAAACGGATTGAATGGCCAACAATGAAAGGCGATACACTTGAAAAATCACAAACATTATTGAAATCGTCTCAAAGATATAGCACGTGCTTTTGGCCGAAGCACGCCAAATACTGTTCTCTCAAAATAAGGCGCCATGTCTCTTAGACAATCGTCCCAAAAGACAAATAAATATGTCTCTTAGACAAACATCTTAAAGGATAACATCTTGAAGGACAAATACATCGCAATGACAAACGTCTCTTAGACAAACATTCCAAAGGACAAATGACCTGAAGGTCCTATTATGGCGAATATGTCTCTTAGACAAATGTGCCGCAAACTCTCGGATAGGAACAGAAATAGTGTTAATGTGTGTCCCATACCACAATTTCGCACTAAACGGTTTACTAACCACTAGTAAATTTCATACTCGAAGCAGTAAAAAAATTACCTCATCTCATCGGTAAACTCGACCTAAAGGTCAAAATTATAAAACAGACAAGTCGAGAATTAATTGATAAGATAAATGCACATGTCCCATATCATATGTTTTACCAAACCATTTAATTCTCCTTCTCATTCGCTCGAATGTGCAAAAACGAGTATTTTATATAAATAATTACTTGAGAAAACAAGCTTTTAAAATCAATTTTCGAAATCAATTTAGAAAACCATATTTGAAAATCACCTTATTATAGAGAATAGATATATTTTATATTTTAAAATACTTTAAAATATTATATAATAATTATTTTGAAATGCCCATTAATTTTAAAAATCATTTCAAAAAGATTTGAAGAAAACCGTGCTCGAAAACTAATCAAACAAGGAAAATTACTCAACCCGATATTCGAATTTAAATTCAAAATAATTCAAAATTTGAATTTCAAATTATCAAAATTTAGCTGGCCTATTGATAGGCATCATAACTCTCAAAACAGCACAAATATATCTCGAAAACGAGAAGTAGAAGTCAACCAAGCAAGTAGGAAATGAAATCGGAAACAAAAGGGAGCAACACAAAAACTCATAGGAGACATGGCTCCTTAGGTCGATCGTCGGGTCGACCTGTCTTATCCTTAGGTCATTGTACAGTCGACCTAAGGGTAAGCATGGTCAACCTAGCGGTCGACCTATGCGGCCTTCTCACGCAAATTTTCCTCCCGACAATTTTCAAGCAACGAACTGATATTCGGGCAACACTTTGACCTAGCATATCACGTTATTTGGTAGAGACAAAGTATAGCATGTAATCTATCATCTTTCCGGCAGCATTTCATTGTCAAAATCTATAAATACAAGCCTCCAAAGAGGCAATATAGAGTAGTTTTGAACAAAAAGAAAACAAGTATATAAATTTATATACTGAAGCAAATATATTTATAGTTTTTGCACTTTGAAGCATTGTTTTTGTTAGATTTCGTGAGTAAATCAACTCATCTTGCTATTAGGGATGATCAAACCTTGAATTTATGCTAAAAGATTGAAGCTTTGAGGAGATGATGGCCTTCAACAACCTGTAAAACTCAAATACAGTGCATGCAAGAAGAAGGTAACAGTAAATTAGAAAACCATTTTCTAAAATTGAGATTTGATGAAACTATAGAGTTTGGAGATTGATTACCCTTTTAATTCTCTCTAGATTTGATAAGAACAATAATTTATCTGGAAAAACTTGAATTTGAAAGCTTGGTATAAAGAAAATGGAGCCTTTTCTTTTATTGTATTTGTTTCAAGAGATGAAGAAGAACGAAGGTAAGGAATGAACGTATAGTAAGTAATTTTCTTCTTTCCTCACTTATCTGGTTAAGACTAATGGGATTTGGACCCAAGAAATAAAATAAATTAACTTAGCCTAAGCAATAATTCATATATAAAACAAATATTCACATATTTACACTATAAAATAAAACAAAGTCATTTTCTTTTCAATTTTCCAGCCAAACAAAATATGTAAATTTGTGTACTTATAAAACAATACATTTTATTTCATATAGATAGATTAATTTATATTTTAAAAACATTTTTATTATTAAATTCTTTTATTTAACAAAAATGCATTATTTTCTCAAATAAATGAATAAAACATTAATTTTAACTTCTAAAATTCAAATAAATACTTTTCTCACTCAGAAAAATATTTCAAACCATTTCCAAACTTAATTTATAGCTAGATTTTTAAATCAACTTCAAGCTTTTTATTTAAATAAAACAGCTTAAAAAACAAATACTTCTTTTAAAAACTATTAAAAGAATCAACTGGGAAATAATCAATATAATTATTGCATTTCCTCTAAAATAAAGTCATTTTATTTATTTAAAATCATATTCCAGTTATTATCAACCCATACAAAATAAAATAAAGTTCTAAACTTTATTTTCATAATTTTAGTCCTAAAATTCATTGTTTATCTCAAATAAAAAAAATATAAAACTCTAATTTATTTAGATCACAATATTAAATTATAACTATAGTTATAATTTAATATAAACAGGTAATCTTCGAACTAAGGTTGTTGCATTGTCACTGCTTTATGCATATTGCTGCATTTGATTGCCATCTTACCCTAGTGTTGCATGTGTCTATATGTATGTATGTATGTATGTATGTATGTATGTATGTATCTACCATTGTCGTTAAAATTCAAAAAGTTTAAAGAACTTCAAAATAGTAGTGTGCTCGATAAAAAAGAATATGTGCATGTATATTATGTCAATTCAAAATAACTAATGTACATCATTGCCAGTTTAAGTAATTTGCACCTAGATTTTTAGAAAGGTTCCCGGTTAATTTTCAACTGGTGCTATAACTTGTCCCACACATTATATAGTACAATTATTATAGAGTGCAAATTCATGTTTTGGCATGTTGGTTGTAGACCTCTTATTATTGAATGCATATAAAATTAAGATAAGCGAATACCTCTAATTATGGTGTATGTTTATAACATTTATTATTTTACTCTCTTTAATGTTTTTTGTATGTTTGTAACATTTTACTTTCTTTATTAGTGATGTTATAACGAGGTCCAGGGTGGCCATTGGTCATGCATGCATTGGAGATAGGAGCGTCACTTCCTTTTGCAATCAAAGACTATTCCATCTCGTACACATTGTTGTTTCAGTATTCCTCTGTAATTTATATTAAATATAACCAGGTTATACATGTTTTAAGTATAGTACCAATATTATTAAGTTATAATTTCTCATGATTTATTTTAATTACCTAATTTGAGAACACCTTCTTCATATGGTGCTATAAACATGATTTTGTATATAGTACTAAGGATGATTTCATAAGGTGCAAAGATTAATCTATTGGAAAATAAGTAAATGGACTCTATTGAATTTGTGACAATACTATGATGTGTATAAAACGAGAATAAAATTTGGAATTATATGTGTGATTAGTCAACTATTAAATCATATTTTTTCTTTCAAAACAACCCATGCACATTATATAATTTATAAGAACACTAAAGATTAAAATTTGTATATATTTAAGCATACGATGCACTAATTTTCTTAATAATTCACCACTATTTCCCTTAATACTCTCAATAGTTCATCTGACTTAGCAGCCTAATTAGACAATGAAATAATATGCTACCGCTTTGTGTTTACTGATTAAATGAATAAATAGAAATTTGACAATGTCGTCCCAATATATATAATCAGTTAATTCAAAAATATTTTGTTAAGCATTTGCATGATTGTACCTCCAATATATTGTCTATTGCTGCTTGTTGTTTAGCATGCTAGTTAAACCCAAGTTGGCATATGTCAGGATTTTGTTTCTAGGACTATCTTTTTTCTCCTGATCGATCATACGCTCTATGTCTGATTCAAAACGTGTCACTTCAAGAAGATCGCTATATGCATGTTATGTGCAAGCTACTTTGTTAATAAAACACATAATGAAAATCTTTCTGCCATGTACAATAATAAATAAATTACAATAAACAAATTAGCAAAATTGACAAATATCTGAACTAACATAACAAAACATTTACATGTAGAGTAAAATACAAATAAGCTTACTAAAGTAAGTGTAGGATAATGACTTGTGTGTGAAAATAGTTATCTTGTTATTTGTTTGCGCCAAAATTGGCCACAAACCCCAAATACGGTGAAAGCACCAGTGTATGAATACAAATCAGCGATATTCAAACACAAATCACAGATCTCAGCAAATAACCCAAATATGTTTGCACAAAAAATGGGCAAACACCTCCAAGTCGTATGATTTAGTTGATTTTATGTTGTTTCTAGTGATTTGGGTGATTTACGCAAATATATAAAAAGCAGGGACTAAACTGTAAAAAAACACACAGATTTATAGTGGTTCGGCCAGAACGTGCCTACGTCCACTTTATATGTTATTCTCCTTTTCCCTTCAGATTACAAGTAGAAAGCTTTGATTACAAGTAACTAAAAGTTGTTTGAAAGTTCTATCCGTGTTTGAGCTCTCAAACTTTCCTCCCATTGTTGTACCCCTGCCCCTCTATTTATAGAGTGAGGCTGGGGGTAGGGGTTCTGGATGTATATAGCTGCTGGTGGACCTGGGCTGATTCAATCTGGCCTGGCAAAGTTGGTTCGGCAATGCTCTGGTCCGGCGTTGCCTTGGTTCGGCAGTGGATGGAGAATGAGTTGGTTCGGTAGGCGAGGGAAAAGTGTTGGTTCGGTGGGATTTGGTCCGATAGGAGCATGGAGATGGAGCTGGACCGGTAGTGGCATGGTTCGGTGGAGAGTGGTTCGGATAGGAGTTGGTTCGGCAGGCATGGGAGGTGGGTTGGTTCGGTAGGAACATGGAGAGGGAGTTGGTTCGGTGGTGGCCTCCTTCATCTTGGTTCGGCGGTAGCACCGGTCTAGTGAAAACACGCCCAACACCGATTGATACGAATATGCTGCTAACCTTCACCATCCCATTGGTACGAAGTGCATCAATACGAACTCCTAAGTGCCTGATCGATTCGAACCATCCTTGCCAATTTGTTAATATTCCATTTTTGACCAAAAATGGGATAACATTGTTCATTTTGTCTACCGAGTGTGTGATCTCATGCATGGTTTCGTTTTCGGGAAGAAGCCACTAGTATGTGAAACAAAAATACATCTACGTCTCCGAGAAGAAGCCAAAGGATATCTCGAAGAATACAAATTATTGGTCAGTATGTTAAAATACTTTCTTCTGTCCATAATATTTTTAGTTTAGGTTGAATTGATGAAGGTGCAATTATGGTAATGCACACCCAGTAATAACCATTTGTTGTTACACGTTGGTGAAACAATGTGTACTTTCTTAGTATTCTATGAAAATTTAGAAGTCAAATTTGCTTTGAGATAATGGATGTTAAATTTTGTCTTAATTTAATTGTGTAAATTGTGAAATTCTCACAAAATTTCAAGTAAATGATACTTGATCATAAGTGGATGACATGTACAATGGCCATATCAAAGCAAACACCACATGTAAACTTTTTTTTGAAAACTCAGGAGAACCCGACAGGTCGGTAAACTCCCGAGGAGGGTATAGCAAAGTCGTCCGTTGATCCAAGCCTAGATATATAGATTATTGACTTGTTAAGGTCTTTTTTATACGTTATTTTCCTGATGTATAATTTTATTCAGTCTTCTATAAATATTATATTTTTATCTATGAAAATATTTTTTTGATTTTTCTAGCTCTTTGATTTCCACAAACTCGCCTTTCTTTGTAGGTATTTCATAACTCAACTCTAATAGTTCTTTAAATCAATATGAAATTGAAATAGCATTTTTTGCATTCTTTATAAGCGCAGATTATAATTTTTTCAAAATCATATACAGTTTATTTACCTTAACTGAATAAAACAATCAAAAAAGTAAAACGAATAACTATTTGACATTGATTCGTAAGTATTGGTACCTTTTTGCTAAAGTATAAGTATTTACACTTCTATATAAATTATTCTCTGTATGCCATATAGAATTTCAATTTATGCTATATTATACATGCACTAGATAGTTGGATCCTGATAATATCTAATTCAGTGCTACAAATAATATATATAGGCTGAAGGTGATGTAGAGTTCAAAGTGATGCTTCTTATTCCACCAAAGGCTCCACAAGATTTAAACGGGAATTGCTACAATATCAAGTCCATGTTGACCTGTTAACCTTAGGAGTCTTTGAACTAAAAGTGATGTCATCTGGAAAAGCTTTTTAGATTTGAACTGTAAGTGTACACTGATATTTCCCTGTTGACCTTAGGAGTCTTTAAACTAGAAAGTCAACTTTGTACCTGCTAGAACAATCATTTTGATAATGTTTTTTGCAGTAATAAATCTGAAGGTAAATTGACCTACCTTGATCAACCCATATAGAGAAGGAAATCTAGGAAAAAAGACGTCTTTTACATAATCAAAACTAACAAATATCAGTTAGATAAATCTTCATTCCTTGAGAAGATTACAAGAAGGACTATGAGGTATATTGTATATGATAAAAAATTCTAAAACATATAAAAGAAAGGTCTCAACCTTTACCAAGGCTGTGAGAGTTCATTCACACTTAGTTTTTAGCTTCTTATGTATGCAACCATCTGATTCAGAAGTAAATGCTTTTAGGTAATAAGGAATAGAAAGAAGACAATATGGAGATATTGTTCATTGGCAAATGACAAGTGAACAAAATAATATGAAGTGAAGCAATCTGGTATGATTATGATATATATACCACTTTACTAGACAGGTTCATATTTATATACAGATTTTCAAATTGTATATAAGCTTCCTTTTATTTATTGACTTTGACTTGGAAGATATCCAAGTTTCTACCTTCAAATCAAATAGAATAGTATGAATATGATAGATTTGATTTGAGTTTTAACATTTTAGAAGGTACTAGATGAGGATAAGCTGTATTTTTCTACAACCTCTTTTCATTAACAACCATATGTGCAGTGCACAATCGTATACCAAATTATTGTATGTTCAAATATAAAATGTATAATTTCATGTAAAACTATTGTGCCATAACTCTCAAGTCCTTGCAAATTAAATGTGTTATTTCAAATTTGTATTTGAATGCTGGTGTTTTAATTTCTTCATTGCAACGAATATAACATCTTGGTATTTTCAACCATTCGCATCCACACATGTCGGACTTGAATTGCTTAAAATATCATATTGTTAATTTTTATTTGGCAAAACTCAACATATACAGTAAATAAATAATCACAGAATCACAGACACAGAGTAATATAACAATAAGCAGCGGAAACAAGAGAATAGTAGTTCATGAGGCTGCCATTTATATATAACAGAGTTAAAACAAAATACAATAGAAGTCTCGAATACACAGGAGTCTCGATACTATAGTCAAATAACAAATCTGAATACATCATTTGGATCGACTAAATATATGAAAGCTGAATCAATAATTGGCTCTCCAAACGAAGCTCCAACTACAAAGGCGAGTCTCAAATGCCGTGCCACTCAATCTGACCCGAGCGTAAAGCAAAACACAAAACACTCGAGTCAGGATTAACATTCTTATATCAATAAGTCCAATTTCAAGTGAAACATCAACTAAATTACAAGTAACTCAAAGGAAGTTTGGGATAACCATCCTTTAAGGATCCATGGAACTATCTACTATGTAGTAATATACGCTATTAACAACCAACCGTTATTATAACATCGTGGTCATTTCAAAATATCATACTTCAAAAACCAAAATATCTTATCCATTTCAGAACCATATCAATACGATATCATTTCTCACTCAAATAATATTCATTTCAAAACCATATCACTTTCAAAGTTATAACTCTTTCGAAACCAAAACACTCGAAATTATAACCCTTTGGAAGTCATATCACTTTGAAATCGTAACACTTTGGAAAACCATAACACTTTCCTTTAAACAGTTTAGATATAATAATAGTATATAATAAAATAGTTTATAAAATTAAATAGTTTATAAGTTAAAATAGTCTATATTAAAATAATTATACATTAAAATAGTTTATACTAAATAGTTTATACAAAAAAATGATTTATTATTAAAATAGTTTATATTTAAATAATTTATAAAGTAATATATATATATATATACAGTTTTAAGTATAATTTAAACATACTTTATATAGTAAAATAGCTCTCTCAAATTTCATAAATCAATTCAAATCAACTCTAATTCAAAATTCAACTTTAGTTCAATCCCAATTCATTAGTTTCAATTCAATTTCTAAATAAACCATTTAAAATTATATCGATTTCAAATATAGATTTTTAACCATAAAATAAACCATTTCAATATATTTCAGAGCTTTAAATATTCAAACATTTCAAAACTAGATTTGATAATTTCATATCTATATCAAATTCACTTTACTATTGTTTATTTTGAAATATTTACTTAATCATTCAAATAACATTTAAATAAAACTTCAAATTACAAATTTAAAATAAAATTAAATATACCATTTCAATTAATGTAAATTTGAAATACTCGTTTAAATCACTTTTAATCAAAATAAAGTTATAAAACCATATCTTTAAAATACAAAATTTAATAAATTTCAAATCAAACATATTTGAGTATAATTCTTAAATAAATTCAATTTCAAACCAATTCTTATTTCTTGTTCCAACCTGAATTTTTATTAAAATCATCATAAACTCTATATTTGAAAATATAAATTTTAATTAAATACTTAAACTAATTATATATTAATTAAATCAACTTTAATAAATCAAGTCTTATTATTAACTTATTTTATATATACTTTTAAAATAGTAAACTTGTAAGTAAAATCTTAAAATTTATAGTTTCAAAAATAACTTATAACTTTTAAAATTTTAAAACATATAATTTTAAAATCACTATTTAAAACCTTTATAAAAAAACATATATATATATATATATATATATCTTAAAATCAATATTTATTAAAACCAAAATATTCATTTCAAAACCTTGGAAATCATTTCAAATATATATATTGGCCAATGGTGTCTGTATATAATTTTTTATCCTATGGTCAAGTGATACAGATATTTATCATTTCAATTCGTAATTTAAATATATACAGGTATATATCACTTCAGCCCGCAATCCCAAATTCAATTCAATGTAAATCACTTGGGTTTATCATTTCAACCCATAACGATTTTCTCATATTCTACAAGACCGTTCGGGTATATATCATTTCAACCCGTATGGAATTCTATGCTAATAGGGAACTTGCAGAGTGATAACAGATATGATAATAATATAATAGGCATATATCATCAATATAAATAACAGGTAATAGTGTTAGATGTCATAGGTGAACAGATATAGATAACAACACATAAATAACAATGTAAATAAATAACAACAGCACATTTCAATCGTCGTTTCAATTGAAATCAAATTTAATAAATATAAGAACGTTAATCATGCGTGATTGCTCACCTTTCGATGCTAGAGAAATTGAACAATACGACAAGCTACGAATTGGATCACGAACTCGACAATCGACTAATTCAAATGACAGATCTCAAAGCAAAGCAAGGTGGACATGAATTCGACGAACAAAGCTGAAAAATGAAATTGACAAAACAAATAAAGATCAGCATGATATAAATAGAAAATATATTATTATCATTACTTTATGAAAGTAAATTTTTAATTTAAAACACTTGTAAAAATTCAAAATCTTTACATATCGTATTTAAAAGTCAATACCAAAATCAACAGCTTCTCGGCTATGTAAACGAACTTATAACACAAAGATCAATATATATATATATATATATACATATATTATTTTAAAATTCTCAATATAAATATTCCTCAAATGAGACTATTATATAATTTTTTTTTCAAAACCAATAAACAAAACAATATATGTGAAGACTCTAAACAAATAAGCAACTATACTTACACCCAAATATATATAATCCAACTATACTATTTTACATGCAAAATAATGTATATATAAAATTCAGACTGCTCTTCCCTATATGCAGACAGATACATATATATATATATATACATATACATATATATATATATACATATATATATATATACATATATATATGTAACTGCAGACACAATATAAGATTAAAGCTAAATGTATATATTCAGGCTACACTACATATCCCAGACTATATATGCAACAGTGTATGCATGCTACTAAATCAAGTATACATGCTAGAAACTTAATAGTATAACCTGTACCAATAAACTAATATATAACATATGTATATTTAAAACTTACATGCCTGTTATACTTCTTTTATAAATCAGGTATGCTGTAACATCTAAAATATGTAACTCTGTCACATAGCTTACTTAAAATAATATATACTTACAACAGGCTAAAACTTAAAATATGATCTACCATATTGTAATGCAATACAATATAATATATATAAAACATACTATAATATAAACTTTATATATTACAACTACAAATACTAAAAATATAATGAAACATATATATATATATATATATATATATATATATATATATATTAACAACTATGCAGACCATAAACAAGAACAAAACATGTGTATAGGTGAAACAAAGTTGCATGCAAACTAAATATAGGTATATGTATAAACACAGAGGACAATTTACTTACATACTAACAGTGCAAATATATAAACTAACTATTAAATAAGGAATTGGAATGGTAGAACAAAATAACAGCAGGCGGGTTAAAAATACACACACACACACACACACACATATATATATATACAAGTTTATCACAAACCAAACATTTAAATTGTAAATAAATAGTTATTTAAACATATATACCTTATATGTTTATAAAGGAGGAGAAGTGAAGGCCGATCTGGCAACAAGCGGAGAAGAGATGATTGAGATAGGATGGATGAAGTGGCGTTATGCTGTGGTTCATTGGGGTTGCTGCGAGGTGAATCGGCTAGAGGAAAGGGAGGCGGTGCTTGAGGTGGTGGACCGGGTCTAAGGGTAACCATGGATTCGGTCAGTGGTGGCGGAAGTGGGGTCGGGTCGAGTGTTGAAGCGTGGGCTTGTTCATGATGGTGAAGCTGCTCACATTGAGGGGAGAGATGGTGAGGCTACAGCATACGGTGGTGGTGGGACGTGGAGGAAAGGAAATGACTTCGTCCATGAATTGGTGAGGAAGGAAAAAAATGAAATGAAGATGAAGCAGATCTGTGTTCAATTTTACAGATGTATATGAAGATGAAGAAGAAGGGACGGTCGAAGAAAATGGCAACCAAAGATTAAAATGAATAGGCAATGAAATAAAAATAACAAATAAATGAAACTGTGTCATTGCAAAATCCAAAAGCTAAATTAATAAATGTTGATGGCTATTGGATTTGAACCAGAGGATAACGGAATAGAAACTAGTAAGCCCAAAAGTTGAAAACTTATACCGGTATGAAAATCATTTTTTATCGATTTCGCCATGTACCGGACTCTGAAATATAGAATTGAATATACACAGTGATTAGCATAGCAGGACGATCAAAACGGTATACAAATATCAGTGGTACGACCATCCGGACGAAAGTTGATTATCGGTACCAAAAATACTGCTAATTTGCCGAAAATAAGATAAACGGAGCAATAGCAGTTCAAATTTGGAGAAATGAAACATGACGTCTCACTCAAAAGATGATTTACAAATTTATTCTATAAAAATATTCAAGTTAGGAAAACATTTTATTATCATCAATGTTAGAATCTCGATTTTGATTATAACAACCTACATAAAATGTTATGTGTATATTAAACCATCTTTGCAGGAGATTTATTGCAGATTCATCTATAGATATTTAAAGCTATATATTATGTGTCTAGAATCTATATATTACTTAGAAAATTTGTCAAAAATCTCTCCTTACATGATATATATATATATATATATATATATATATATATATAAATGTATATACACACATGCACATGCTCTGATACCAAATGAAAGTAACTAATACGGCGAGTTATTACTTAGGATCGACTAATATTGAATATAACTAAATCTAAATGCGAAAATTGATGATAATAGCAAAGTAAATAAAAAATAAAACAAGCACACCAGAAATTTTTATACTGCTTCGAACTTCCCGTTCTACTTCCAGTCCCAGACTCCTTCTGGAATTTCAACTACAACAACCCTCGCTTATCCCGGAGGAACAGGTTTACACTGCCTGACCAACCGAACAGGATTTCACCCGCCTAAGCAACCAAATAGAACTTCAATACAAATAACAAAGGTATCTATTGTAGTGTGTTCTTAAAAAACATTGATAAGTCAATTGAGTACAATCTTCCGATAATCTTCTCCTTTATGATATATAGTGTGATGTGCTTTGAGGATTGTGGAAGATAAAGTGATCAATGATCAAAGTATGTAAGTAATCTGAGTGCTGAAATAAGAATATTGTTTTCACAATATTCAGACGTCTGAACTAAAATATTCAGACATTTGAATGAGGCCAAAAATCGCCTATTTCTTTGCTGTTTGCATTTCAATCTAATTCAGAAGTCTGAAATTTTTAATTCAGACGTCTGAATATTTCTAACTGCAATATTCTTGAAAAGTCACTTCACTTCACCAAGAGAAACATTTTTAAAAATCAACGGTTGCATCCATTCTTTTCAATATAACTTTTCATTTAAAGATGCAACTCTTTACGTAATATAAATAGAATACAGAATTCAACAAACAACTTACCGAATTTACTTTTAGCATTCTTGAATTCTCATTTATTCTCAAGCTTTCAAACTGCACTCAAATTACTTACATACTTTGATCATTGATCACTTTATCTTCCACAATCCTCAAAGCACATCACACTATATATCATAAAGGAGAAGATTATAGGAAGATTGTACTCAATTGACTTATCAGTGTTATTTAAGA
Organism: Allium cepa; assembly: GCA_030765085.1. Lineage (NCBI taxonomy): Eukaryota > Viridiplantae > Streptophyta > Magnoliopsida > Asparagales > Amaryllidaceae > Allium > Allium cepa. The sequence continues at coordinate 419,040,589 of CM060939.1, forward strand.
ACACACTACAGTCAGATACCTTTGTTATTTGTATTGAAGTCCTATTTGGTTGCTTAGGCGGGTGAAGTCCTGTTCGGTTGCTCAGGCAGTGTAAACCTGTTCCTCCGAGATAAGTGAGGGTTGTTGTAGTTGAAATTCCAAAAGGAGTCTGGGACTAGACATAGAACGGGAATTTCGAACCAGTATAAAAATTCCTGGTGTGCTTGTTTAATTTTATATTTACTTTGCTATTATCATCTGTTTCCGCATTTAGATTTAGTTATATTCCATATTATTCGATCCTATGTAATAACTTGACGTATTAGTTACTTTCAATCAATATTACTGATTGAAATTGAAATAAAACTACACAAGAAAATAAACTTTCATATGATCAAATGAAATTTACCATTTTCTATGTTAAAGTAGACGTATTCGAAATATCAAATTTTTATTTCAAAATATTATTATTTAAAATTTCATTAAATACATTATAAAAATTATTAAAATTTACGAGCGTTACACTCTCCCCCACTTAAAACTTTTCGTCCCCGAAAAGGAAGAAGATAGGAGAATAGAAACAACCAGAAAGGAAAATAGATTGAAAGACAAGATAAACAATGTGGAAATTTGCCACAAGGGCCTCTTTAGCAGGTGCAATTATTTGTAGGACACGCAACTGAAATAATTACTTTTAAGGACAAAATAAAAAATAATTAGTTTCTAAGGCCTAAAAACTTATGAAAGCATGTCCTTGAAAGTGATTGGACTGCTAATTTTGTCCTTAAAAGTAATTATTTTGCTGACTTTGGCCTAGAAAATAATTTCTGTGGATGTGTGTCCTAGATACTGATTGGACTGTAAAGTTTGTCCTTCTAGTGAAATGCCCCATAAACAATTAATTAAAACTATATAAATTTTAGTTTACATTAATTAATATTCAATAATTTGGTTAAACCCATTTTATTATATCCATAAATAGTCATTCGATTCAAATTTGTTAGTTCAAACCGTCAATTCAGATCATAAAAATTTCATTTAGTTTTAAATTGATTTCCATTCACTTATTTATATAGAGGTCAATAACTTACATAATATGTTTTCCATTAAAGATTTAAGTCATTAATGAATCATTTCATAAAAATTTTGGTATTCGCCTTTGAAGAGAAAAGAAATATTTCAATATATCTAAAAAAATTCCATTAAAACATTTAACCTCATTCACTTAGTAAAAATATAAGATATATTTAAAACATCCTCGTAGCATTATACAAAGATATTTCAAAAGTCTAAAACAAAGTTAGAAATTTATATCAAAACATTATAATAAGCTTTAAAATAAAGTTCCTTAAATCCGATAATTTATTAGATTCGTTATTTTTTAAAAATAAGTATAAATTCAAGATTATTAAACTGAAACTAATAGTATACTTAAAATCTTACATTGAATTTCTAAATCAAAGTACAAAATTTCATATCTTCATAATTAATTTTACACACTTGTTTAAAATGAATATTCAAATCATGGAAAAACATTTATTATGGTTTAATACAAAATTTCAGATAGTAAATAAACCAATAAACTTACTATTAATACTTCGAAATCAAGTAAATAATCCAAAATATACTTCCAGAATAGAGATTCAAATTTATTTGTCAAGTATATTACTATATATAAACTTCACAAATCAAAAAAATTTCTATTTATATAATATCTCTAAATTATACATCAAAGAAACTTATATAAATTTTACTTGAAATATTTATTTAAAGCTTCATTTGCAAATCAATTATCTTTAATACTTAAATACTTTTCAAAACTCATTTGTAAAACTTCTTTCTTCATTTATGAATACCATTTATATATTTAAATAACCTTGATAAATATATGTAAACTATTTGAAAATAATTATTTACATCATTACTTATATTTACAAAGAAGCTATTGAAAACATTAAATCCGTAATTCATAAATTTATTAATTTTATCTCAAGATACTTTTCAAACAATATTAATAAATCAACAATCACTTTAAATATGTTTTATTTAATTAATAACTTCTAAAATATTTACAACACTGATAATTTACTATTAAACAATGTAGTATATAAATAAACAATATTTTAAACATTTTAAATTATTTAGAAATAAAAATGATCAAAATATCCTTTATATAATACTTTATCAAAATACTTTTATGACTAGATGTCTTAACAGGTTTATCCTCGTTCTTGCAGACTCTGGTTGTACATTGATCAGGCGTAAGACTAGAAATCTCCAAGTACTTAGTAGACGTGTTTCGACACCCATTGAAAAATACTTAAAAATTGGTATGAGAAGTACCGCTCAAAATCTAATGTCAAACAATGATGATACAATAGCAGTGGCCCGCTGCTGATCCAATATTTACACAATAGGCACAAAACATTCTAGAAGAACCTTCCACCTTTCGGATTCCAGAAAAATATCGTAGCTAGTTCGTAAACAAGGGACCATCGACCCCTGCTGCAGTGGTACGCTGCTGATTCAATAATTTACGCAATGGATGCACTTCCTTCTTGGAAGATCCATAAACAACAGATCCCAGGATCGAAAGCGCCTCTATTGGGTAAACTAAAGAATCGTCTACCCTGAAAAAATCGAGGAACTCATGAGTTTAAGTCCAAACAACCATATCAGTTCAAATCCATTTCTGAATTCACCCAAGTCCATTAGGGTTTATCGGTCGAATTCATTCCTGGATTCGCCAAGTCCATCTAGGTCGAAGCGTATCATACTATACTTCTTCACGGAGTGTACTTCCCCATACCTCTTACTTCAAAATATAACATATCATATACTGTACCCTTTCAAAATCAAAGCTTCAAATATCGCACTTATATAAATTCCATTATATATAAGATTTTATTTCAAAAAAAGTACTTTCCCAAATCAATAATCTCGAATAAATAAAATCTTTCTTATATAAATTCTGTTATATTTAAGATTTATCTCTTCAGATCAAATACCTTCCAAAATCACTACAAGAAAATCTGCTTTTGGTTGCATTCAGTGGTAGCGTTTGATCGCTAAGTGCAACTAATAATATTTTACCCCATTTTATAAACATACCCAAATATCACCCGCCCATCACGCCTTGAAAAATTTAGCGGCTTCAAAAAATTTGTTCTATCATGTTTTCCTCCTTCGTCAATACTTAGAAAAAATGTGCCCTTCCCTTTATTCCTCTCCAATGCTTAAAAAAAATCGTTTGTATTTTCACTTCAGAAGATCCCTTCGATCAAATTTTCCATTAATTCTCTCTCCCCTGATTCAAGGGCTTCTTCGACATTGTCCCAACATGGAAAACCGCCTCGAGAAACTGGATCGAAACCCTTGCTAGCACGAAAAAGCACATAAAACTATCGATTCGATACCACGGTTCTATTGCAACGTTCTTACGGGTAATCTCTCTTCTGCTTCATTGAATATTCAGTCCGATTCTTCTGAATCTGATTATAGTTAAATCGTTTGATGTTTAAACCCAATTACTGTTAAATCTTATTCCACTCAATATCTCACTTGTTGATTTTGATTTTAGGTATTTGTTTAGATACTTTCTACTTATCTTACTCATTCTCATGTGTTTAATCAAGGGATGTTTGTGTATATACAAGACTAAAGGAGAAACTTGTAAAATTGAATTATTATCATCATCAAAAAAATTTAATTGAGAAAATAAACAAAAGATTATAGTAAGTGGTTGCAAGTGAAAAGAAACCATTGCATTGAGGAAGAAATTGATTTTTTTTCCCCAAAGTATCTGTCCGATTTTACATTTTGGTGACCTAAAACTCCTAATTAAGTTAATTTAAGATATTATAATAGGGAAAAATAATTAATCTTTAATTTGTTGAAGAACATGCTATTTCTATGACCTTTTTTTTGTTTGTGAATAAGCTCTTATACTTATTATCTAGCTTCATGGATTATATTAAATCATTTTCTTATTTTCAAATACATGTTATACTTTTATAATTATTAAGGAGTATCATTTTTTAAGATATAAGAGTATCAATGTTTAGATAAAATTTATTTATTTATTTTGTGAAAAATGCATTTGAAGCCTCTCGCACATAAAATAATGAACACCCCACTTTGTTCAAGTGACAAATGCTTTGTTATAAAATGATCTAATAACTTAGTTTTGTTTATATAATGGCTAAATATAAAATATATTTGATTATTTGGATATAAATGTTAGCTTCACTTTGTAATTTATGTAGTATCTTCTTACTGAACCATTCATTTGTTTCTTATTTTACCTTCATTTATAACAATGCTCATCAAAGTTGGAATATTCATAAACTTGAACAAAGTAGTGCAGCTTTCTCAGCTATTTTCTCTCTTCTCTTTCTTTGTGTTTTGCAGGAAGGATAATCACACGATATAATTATTTGATACTACATGCATTGATTGAGAGTCGATAACATGTAGGATTATAATTCTAATGCAGCTATTTATACTTTCAATTTACAGGGATGAGATCAGAAAGCAGTTCAAGGAGGAAAACCCTTACAACAAACTTGTTTCTCTTGTAAGCAAATGAGTCTCTTTGATTTTTCCCATTAGTTCAATGGCTACCATTTTGTGTGTCTTTCTGAACAAGTTTGCAAAGCTAGTGGAGAAAAGCCGAAGTCTCATGTCTGATGCTGTGAAGGACATGCTCATCGTTTCTTTTTTTTGCTTTGCATATAAAATTTTGCTTCCAATTAAATGGTTCGCCTTATTTCTTAAACCTAATGGTGGATTAATTCATTTCTGTAAACAAAATGATGAAGAAGACTTTGAGAAGTCCAAGTTCGAGGTGAATGATGGAGAATCCGAGGTAAAATTTGCAGTTTAATTCTCATGCTAAATTATGATTTGACGATGTTTAAAATACCATAACAAAAAGTGTCATACTTTACTATGTAATATAATAGTTGACTAGAACTCCAATTTTAAGCTTAACAGTGTAATGGGGACAACTACATCTTCGAGAACTTTTAATGTCAGAGAGTATTAAGCTTAATAGTATTGAAAGATTTTCAATTTTGTAAAAAAAGATCAGTCGAGTTTGGTGAATGTCAAGTGGGTTTCTAGAGATAAAATAAGAGGTGGGCGTATCATTACATTTGAGATCACCAAATTAGGAATACTTCAATATCTATGTCTCTAAGCACAAATCAGTCAATAGAACTGTATTATGAGCTTATTCTACATGGGGATGAACATGCAATAGGGCACCGTAAGGGGGTAGAGTGACTTTGTCGCCAATATTCCCTGCGATCCATAATTTATCGCATAGATTACAGTAAAAAAACATATTCCACTTATAATATAGTCACATAGATTACATAAAATTGTCTTGCTTATGCACACATGCTTCTTCAATTATGGTTTGAACTTTGAACCATGCATTTATTTAATAAGTCTTTTTAAGTACCGTATAATTTCAAAATCAAGTTGGATTAGCAATGGCGATAATGCAATATACGACAGTAGTGGAAATATAGGTCTCGATTTGGATATATCTTGTGGTATATGTTAGTAAAAGGTTTACTTACTGAAAATTCCATGTTAGGTAAATAGTTTGATAGGAATGTATATGATAGTTACTTACAAAATGTTTCTAATACATACAACTAATCTTATTTTGCCGAACATCTACTGCTATAGTCGTTTGGTGTAGAACCGCTTGTTAGATTTTTATTGTGGAAGTTAGTTTCTAACCTTGATTGAAAAATCATCTAGTGGGCTTTTTAACACATAATCCAAGGTTGGTAATTCTGCAGAAAAATAAGTAGTATTTTGTTGGTTGTTTTCGGGGTAACATAGAAAGCAATCGTGGCTATGGTTAGTAGTGTAACGATGGATGCTTCAGAAAGTAACTTGGCATGTTCTTTTGCCTATGTGTTTTAACATGGTGAAAATGGTTATTTTATTGAATGGTTAGTTATTCAACAGTTTACGCCGAGACATGTGATTAGATTCCAAAATGAAAACAACATATAGTATGTATAATTATAGCGGTCAATCGTGTCTTTAGCAGTGCTTTGTTGAACTTGATCTTGAGGTGTAAAGCTGTAAATCATATGACCATATTCTTTATGACTTTGATATTGTGCATTTGAGTACCAAATAGTCGTCAACGTGTATATAAAGAAAAAAATGTGTGCAACACCCAAATTTTAGCCCAGAATTGATGTACAGGGAGAAATCAATGGATCAATGAACCACAATTAAAAATTTGACGGCCCTCTTTCACCCTGTGCAATAATAACCTGTATCTTAATTTGGGACCTTCTAGCAAATCTCTAAAAGACATGTAGTACGAATAAGAATGTGCGTAATAGTTGGAGAAAAAAAGGTCAGCAGCCAATGAATTTCAGCACAAATAACTTAACTTCATCTACCTTTTTGATGGTTGTTTTATTTATTTATTATTACATCTTCTTTTTATCTATAAAAACATTGAAGGGAGATGAATTAGCAGTTTCCACTTTCTCTTAATGCTTAAATGTGTTAGTTGCATGAACTTTTGAAAGACTACTTTATTAAATATGGTATTCATCATTATTCATTTGTATTATTCAGTTCACTTTAGTGATTCCTCGTTCACTTTGATGGATGTATTTCTGAGTTGTTTCCTTTTTGCGGCCATTTGGATTTCAGTGGTGTCCTTTCCAAGGTTTAACATAGCTAGCATCATTGTTCGAGTAAGTTTGGCTATAACTTTTGCACTTACGGTCTCTGTTAATTTTTCATAGTGGCTGAACACCAACTCTATTTGTTCAACTTCAAATTTTGATGTTATTATATAGCCAACCTAAAGATTTAGGGTTTAGCATTGCTTACACTTGGCAATTATTTTCTTTATGCTCCTTTGCTATAACTTTGCAGAGCAGTTCATACATATTAATTTTTCTGTACAATAGTTTCACTATATTTTTTCTTAGAATAGTGCTTTCATTAAAGAAAATACTAAATCTATGTGAATATTTCGTGTAATGTTCAATTCATGTATTAAGTACCTGCTCCCAAATATTTTATACCATTGTTTGACATTTATTATATTGACGGTGTAAGAATTCACAGGTTTCTTGCATCATATTCATCTTCCTCCTTTTGTAGTCTCATTTCTTCTAATAGGTAGTGGAACTAAGCTTCAATTTTAATGTCCTCCATATGGTTGGTAATGGACGAACTCCATGGCTGTCCTGTCTTATTTTTGCTTTCAGTAATCCCTTTTTGATCCTATCTACCGATGTCTAATAGAGGGTTGGTCTAATTTTTCATCTTTAAATCTATTATAAATTCTGTATGTATTTTCATAGTTAGCATTATTGTATAGAATCTGTTGATTTTCCTGTTGTTATTACGAAATTAAAACTTTCTTTTTTTTAACAGGAAAGGAGAATTACAGCTGAACTCTTGTAAGCTGTTATTAAATAATAAAGTTACTGTAATACAATATTCATAATTAGTCACTATACGCTATAACTTCTACTCCTTGTGTTAACTAGATCATGAACCAATGAACAACTCTACATAGTTGTAGATGGTTGTGCAGTATAGGTGATGTGGTTGCGGGGAAATGGCTTGTGTTGTTTGAAATATGTAATGTATTGTAGTGGGTGTGACTGCCTGGAGACTATAAAAGTGAAAGACAGTTTGATGTTTTAGAAAAAAGCATGTTTCAGAAGAGGTAGGCAAGGTTGTACTGTTGGATGTATGTGAGTGATGAATGTATGGAGGAGTGCAGTTTGAGAAAACTGATATGTATTGCAGTTTGATGTATGTATGTATGGAGGTCAGGGATGAGTGTATTGCTGTGACAGTGAATGATATGCAGGCAAGGGGATCAGTTTTGATGGAGGATTGGTGAACTGGTGGTTGTGGTAGTGAGTAGCAGTATGTGGTCAGAGAATGGATGTTGGTTTTGAAGTGAGTTGTTATGCAAATGGCAGTCAAGTGGAGATAGTGATATGAATGGTATGTTGATGGCGACAAGATGGTGAAGCACTGGTTGTGGGTGAACTGTGGTAAGTATGGCACTATATGCAGTGATGTTGAAGTTGTAGTAAAGTAGTTGTACAACAGTGAGAAGTGGTGAAGGAAGGAACCTGTTGGTGGTTGAGTGCACTGAAGTGAAGGTGTTAGGTAGAAAGCAAATACAAGTATTTATGGTTGAGGCAGTGCACTATATTTGTGGTGCACTGTGTATGTTTTCTGTGTTTGTCGAAGAGGGTTAGTGAACAGATATTTCCTGGTGAAGTGCTATGGCAAGGGGATGGTTCAGTATGAAGGCAATGACAGTAGGTTGATGGGTGGTGGTTGGCAGATGTGAAGGCTAATGGGTGGAATGCAAACACTTTGCAACTGCTTTTGCAAGGTGAGTTATTGAACTAGTTTAATTCTAATTTTTCTAACGCGGTTGTGTGAATAAGGTCAGCTATTTGTAAACTGATCTTAGCTTTAGAAAAATAATAAAATGTTGGCACTTAAAGCATCAGAAAAAAATTATACATTGTCTCTTTTATCAACATGTCATATTGGTCAAATGTTTTTTGGCATAATATGTTGATCATTATTTTAGCATAGAAGACATGACTATTAGTTACTTTAAAGAAGCATCAGCTCGACATATTACGTGATTATAACAATATTGATTTTATTGGTTACATGATTTAATCAGTATGTCATATTTAATTATATGGTAATAATAAGTTAATTAAGTTAACCAAGTTAATAAAAATTAATTATTAAAATTAAACAAGTTTTATAAAATTAACTAAGTTTAAGTTAACAAAATTTTATAAATAGTAATAACATAACTAGTTTGACAAAGTTTTATAAATAAAGACGATAACGAATTAACTAAGTTTATAATAATAATAATAATAATAATAATAATAAATTAACTTAGTTAACCAAGTTAATAAAAATTAACTAAGTTTTGTTAAAATTAAATAAGTTTTATAAAATTAACTAAGTTTAAGATAACTAAATTTTATAAATAATAATAATAACTAATTTAAAAAAGTTTTAAGTAATAATAATGACGATGATGAAGAATTACTAAGTTTATAAAAATTAACTAAGTTTATAATATTAATAATAGTAATACAATTAAGGTAACTAAGTTTTAATAATAATTATAATAATAAAAAATTAATCAAGTTAATTGAGTTAATAAAAATTAACTAAGTTTTGTTAAAATTAACAAGTTTTATAAAATTAACTAAGTTTAAGTTAACTAAATTTTATAAATAATAATAATATAACTAATTTAACAGTTTTATAAATAATAATGATGATGAATTAACCAATTTAATATAAAAAATAACTAAGTTTATAATAATAATAATATAATTAAGTTAACCAAGTTCTAATAATAATAATATTATTAATAAATTAACTAAGTTAACCAAGTTAATAAAAATTAACTAAGTTTTGTTAAAATCAAAGAAGTTTTATAAAAATAAATAAGTTTAAGTTAACTAAATTTTATAAATAATAGTATGGTATACTTGTACAATGTTGTAGTTGTTTGATATTAGATTTGAAGTCTTACGAATTAACATAATTGTTTGACTATATGTTGTAATTTCGCTTGTGTAGGCATTGGATTTTCGAAGAGAGCAAGGTTGGACTTTTATGGTGCTAGCTTTCACTTGTGCATGCAACAAAGAATTATGGGTAAACAAGCGTTTTGTTAGCACTAGTTGTGTGACTATGTACGGTTATGTACTACTTCTGTATCAATGTATGGTAATGCACTACTTGTGTTTATGATAGTTCATTTGTTCATGTATTTTTTGTTTATTATTGAACTATTTATTATCACTGTTTAATATAAATTATGAATAAAGTGAATTGGAGAGTGAACGAGCTAGCATAATGTGAGAAATAGACAAAGAAAAGCAAAAATATTTAGTGGCGTTCATCAAACGCTACGGAAAAAATATAATGGTAGAAAAAATGCAACAAAAAAATATTGCTACGGTGAAATGTACAGCTTTTAAAATGATCAATCTATAACAGCGTCTATTTAATGGCGTTTAGAAAATGCTACGAAAAAAATATGTTGAAAAAAATATCACTTTGGTGGCGTTTCAACATGCTACAAAAAAAGATTTATGGTGGCATTTTTTTCCGCCGCAATAAGGCACATTATAACGGCGTTTACAAAAACGCAACCAAAAATATTAGTTTTTTAGTTGCATGTCGTATGATGGCGTTCGCTAAAATGCCACCACAAGTTATGGTTGCATTTTTTATGCGCCACCAAAAGTACTTGTTGGTGTAGTGAATCAATAGTTTCAAAATTACTTGTACTTATATAAAATCGATCTTATACAAGAATAAACAATATTCCAAAACCAATTTCGCTATGTGAAACGCCATACGGGATTCAAAATTAGAGGAGTCCTAGTGGAAGAGAACTCAAATCACAAAAACAGACTCGGTACGAAGATATGATAATTAAATTACAAACGAGGAAGATGGATAGCCTTATATTAATCAAGGGTGACCTCAACTGGGTCAACCGTTACTTTGAGAATAAGATCGACGTAGAATCCTAAGGCAAATCGTCATTCGATCGCAAGAGATAGAATTCAGGCATAGCAGAAGATAGCAGCATCTAAACCGAGGATACGGAAATCTCCAGTGAATCAATGCCCATTGTAAAGGAGTTTCACCCCTTTACAAATCATTTTAAGATTGGTGGGATCGCAGATTCATTATAGAGATCAACAGGAGTGGAGTTATAGGATAATCCAAAATCAAAAGAACACGAATAGGTAGACGAAGATGGATTCCTGGACAAAAGGGAAGTCCCGGAATTCAAAGAAGATCCTAATCAAAGAGGAAGAGATTCAAGCTCAAACGAAAGTAATTATGTAATTAAATTTACTCTATATACTAAGTTTGCCTAAAACCAGAGCTCTGATACCAACTGTAACATCCTGATATTTTCAACCATTCGCATCCACATAAGTCGGACTTAAATTGTTCAAAACATCAAATTGTTAATTTTTATTTGGCAAAACTCAACATATACAGTAAATAAATAATCATAGAATCACAGAGACGGAGTAATATAACACTAAGCAGCGGAAGCAAGAGACTAGTAGTTCATGAGGCTACCATTTATATATAACAGAGTTAAAACAAAATACAACAGAAGTCTCGAATACACAGGAGTCTCGATACCATAGTCAAATAACAAATCTGAATACATCACTGGGATCAACTGAATATCTAAAAGCTGAATCGATAGTTGGATCTCCAAACGAAGCTCGAACTCCAAAGGCGAGTCTCAAATGCTATGACACTCAGTCTGACCCGAGCATAAAGCAAAACACAAAACACTCGAGTCGGGATTAACATTCTTATATCAATATATCCAATTTCAAGTGAAACATCAACTGAAATACAAGTAACTCAAAGGATGTTTGGGATAACCATCCTCTAAGGATCCATGGAACTATCTATTATGTAGTAACATATGCTTTAACAACCAACCGTTATTATAACATCGTGGTCATTTCAAAATATCATACTTCAAAAACCAAAATATCATATCCATTTCAGAATCATATCAATACGATATCATTTCTCACTTAAAATATTATTCATTTCAAAAACGTAGCACTTTCAAAGTTGTAGCACTTTCGAAACTAAAACACTCGAAATTATAACCCTTTGGAAGTCATAACACTTTGAAATTGTAACACTTTGGAAAACCATAAAACTTTCCTTTAAACAGTTTAGATATTAATAATAGTATATTATAAAATAGTTTATAAAATAAAATAGTTTATATAAAATAGTTATAAGTTAAAATAGCTTATATTAAAATAATTAGTATATTAAAATAGTTTATATTAAATAGTTTAAACAAAAAAATTATTATTAAAATAGTTTATATTGAAATAATTTATAAAGTAAAATATATATAGTTTTAAGTACAATTTAAAAATACTTTATATAGTAAAATAGCTTTCTCAAATTTCACAAATCAATTCAAATCAACTCGAATTCAAAATTCAACTTTACTTCAATCCCAATTCATTAATTTCAATTCAATTAAATTTCAAAATAAACCATTTCAAAATATATCAAATTCAAATATAGATTTTTAACCACAAAATAAACCATTTCAATTTCAATATATTTCAAAGCTTTAAATATTCAAACATTTCAAAACTAGATTTGATAATTTCATATATATATATATATATATCAAATTCACTTTACTATTATTTATTTTGAAATATTTAATTAATTATTCAAATAACATTTAAATAAAACTTCAAATTACAAATTTAAAATAAAACTAAATATACCATTTCAATTTATGTAAATTTGAAATATTCACTTAAATCCCTTTTGATCAAAATAAAGTTATAAAATCATATCTTTAAAATCCCAATTTAATAAATTTCAAGTCAAATTTATTTGAGTATAATTCTTAAATAAATTCAATTTCAAACCAATTTCTATTTCTCTTTCTAACCTGAATTTTTATTAAAATCATTATAAACTCTGTATTTGAAAATATGAATTTTAATTAAATACTTAAACATATTATATATTAATTAAATCAACTATATTAAATCAAATTTAATAAATCAAATCTTATTATAAACTTATTTTATATATATTTTTAAAATAGTAAAATTGCAAGTAAAATCTTAAAATTTATAGTTAAATTAATTAATGATTAAGGTTTGTAATTAACTAATATTAATTAACCAGATTTAGTAGTTTATTCATAAGTAATTAATCTGATTTATATTAATCAGATAATTAATTGGTCTTACTTTTGAATGTTTGAATTCTATTAAATGTTTGAACTATTAGATATACTTGATGTGTGATGCTTTATGATGGAATTATTTTGATTTGAGCTGTGATGAATGTAAATTTTTTATCTGTGATGAATTTATACTATTTATCTATGAATCCGTTAATGAAGATAAGCGTTATAGATTATACCGCTTATCGATATTATTATGTTTGGATTATGATTTATAAATATAAGTGATTAGCGATAATCACTTATGGAAATTAATTATGGATAGCATTTGAAGATGGTGTTGAAGACCGAGTATTTTCGAAAATGAAAACTCTTTGTTTTCAAATGATAATGGCTTTCATATAAAGAAAGGATTTCCAATTTGTGTTGAAAGGATTTCAAGTTTTGAAATGAAAATAGTTTGAAAGCTATGAATGAATCTTTGTGAAAGATTGTTGAACTTTGTTTTGAAATTGAAGAGGATCTTAAAGATGTATCTTTTGTATAAAAGATTTGAAATGGAAATTGTTTTGAAAGCTATGAATGAATCTTTGTGAAAGATTGGTGAAATTTGTGAAGTGAATCTTTTTGTTTAAAGATTTGAAATGGTAATTTGTTTAAACCATTTGAAGAAAGGTTTTTGGGCTTTAAGTTGTGACTTAACTGAGATGCCAATATCCATATGTTTTAAAATATTGTGCTCATTGTTCAGTTTAGCCAGGACAGGATGTTGTGTCATATAACCCATTCCGAATAACGATACGACGTAATGGATCGCATTTGCTACAAGTTCAGCATGATAGGGGGTTCTCGCTTTGTGTTTGGTGGCGAATGGGAGACTATTACCCCTACATGTCCCCAAGGGAGGGGTTGGCTTACTGGTTAGGCGGTCCAGAGGCCGGCCGTAAAAGCGAATGCGAGGTACCAATGTGTGCCACGGCGTAGGGTTTCCGCTGTCGGACGGCCGAAGGCCTAGATCGTCACATATAGTTTCAAAACTAACTTATAACTTTTAAAATTTCAAAACATATAATTTTAAAATCACTATTTAAAACCTTTATAAAAATAACGTGTATATATATATATATATATCTTAAAATCAATATTTATTAAAACCAAAATATTTTTTCAAAACCTTGGAAATCATTTCAAAATATGTATAATGACCAACGTTGTAGTATATAATTTTCTATCCTATGGTCAAGTGATGCTGATATTTATCATTTTAATCCACAAATTAAATATATAAGGGTATATATCACTTCAACCCGCAATCTCAAATTCAATTCAATGAAAATCGCTTAGGTTTATCATTTTAACCTATAATGATTTTCTCATATTCTACAAGATCGTTCAGGTATGTATCATTTCAACCCATAGGGAATTCTATACTAACAGGGAACTTGCAGAGTGATAACGGATATGATGATAATATAACAGACATATATCATCAATATAAATAACGGGTAATGGTTTCAGATGTCACAAGTGAACAGATACAACTAATAACATATAAATAACAATGTAAATAAATAACAGCAGCATATTTCAATCGTCGTTTCAATTGAAATCAAATTTAATAATTATAAGAACGTTAGTCGTGAGTGATTGCTCACCTTTCAAGGCTAAAGAAATTGAACAATACGATAAGCTACGTATTGGATCACAAACTCGACAATCGACTAATTCAAATGACAGATCTCAGAGCAAAGCAAGGTGGACACGAATTCGACGAACAAAGCTGAAAATTGAAATTGACGAAACAAATAAAGATCAGCCTGGTATAAATAGAAAATATATTATTATTATTACCTTATGAAAGTAAATTTTTAATTTAAAACACTTGTAAAATTTCAAAATCTTTGCATATCGTATTTAAAAGTCAATACCAAAATCAACAGCTTCTCAACTATGTAAACAAACTTATAACACGAGGATTATATATATATATATTATTTTAAAATTCTCTCTCTATATATATATTCCTCAAATGAGACTTTTATATAATTTTTTTTTCCAAAACCAATAAACAAAAAAATATGTGTGTAGACTCTAAATAAATATGCAACTATACTTGTACCCAAATATATGTAATCCAACTATGCTATTTTATACGCAAAACAATGTATATATAAAATTCAGACCGTTCCTCCCTATATGTAGACTGATATATATATATATATATATATATATATACACACACACACACACACACACACACACACACACATGTAGACACAATATAAGATTATAGCTAAATGTATATATTCAGGCTACACTACATATCCCAGACTATATATGCAACAGTGTATACATGCTAGAAACTTAATAATATAACATGTACCTATAAACTAATATATAACATATGTATATTTAAAACTTACATGCTTTTATACTTCTTTTATAAATCAGGTATGATGTAACATCTAAAATAAGTAACTCTGTCACATAGCTTACTTAAAATAATATATACTTACAACAGGCTAAAACTTACAATATGATCTACATATTATAATAAAATGCAATATAATATATATAAAACATACTATAATATAAACTTTATATATTATAACTATATGTACTAAAAATATAATGAAACTGTTAATATTAACAACTATGCAGACCATAAACAAGAACAAAACATGTGTACAGGTGAAACAAAATTGCATGCAAACTAAATATAGGTATATATATGAACACGGAGGATTACTTACATATAACAGTGCAAAAATATAAACTAACTTTTAAATAAGGAATTGGAATGGTAGAACAAAATGACAGCAGGTGTATATACATACATACATACATACATATATATATATATATATATATATATATATATATATATATATAGTTATCACAAACCAAACATTTAAACTGTAAATAAATAGTTATTTAAACATATATATATACACACACACACCTTATATATTTATAAAGGAGGAGAAGTGAAGGCCGATCTGGTAACAAGCGGAGAAGAGACGATTGAGATGGGATGGACGAAGTGGCAGTTATGTGGTGGTTCGCTGGGGTTGCTGCATGGTGAATCAGCTAGAGAAAAAGGGAGGCGGTGCTTGAGGTGGTGGATCGGGTCTAAGGGTGATGATGGGTTCGGTCAATGGTGGCGGAAGTGGTGTTGGGTCGAGTGTTGAAGCGTGGGCTTGTTCATGATGGTGAAGCTGCTCACGTTGAGTGGAGAGATGGTGAGGCTACGGCATACGACGATGGTGGGACGTGGAGGAAAGGAAATGACTTCGGCTATGAATTGGTGACGAAGGTAAAAAACTGAAATGAAGATGAAGCAGATTTGTGTTCAATTTTAGAAGAAGGGATGGCCGAAGAAAATGGTAACCGAAGATTAAAATGAATAGGGAATGAAATTAAAATAATAAATAAATGAAACGGTGTCATTGCCAAAGCCAAAAGCTGAATTAATAAATGTTGATGACTGTTGGATTTGAACTAGAGGATAATGGAATAGAAACAAGGAAGCCCAAAAGTTTAAAAATTTTACTAGTACGGAAATCGTTTTCTATCGATTTCGCCGTGTATTAGACTCCGAAATATAGAATTGGATATACCGCAGTAATCAGCACGGCGAGACGATCAAACGGTATACAGATATCAGTGGTACGACCATCTGGACAAAAGACGATAATTGGTACCAAAAATGCTTCTAATTTGCCGAAAATAAGATAATGGAGCAATAGCAGTTCAAATTTAGAGAATAAAATATGATGTCTCACTCAGAGATGATTTACAAATTTATTCTATAGAAATATTCAAGTTTGAAAAACATTTTATTATCATCAATATTAACTGATTCAAATTGAAATAAAACTACACAAGAAAATAAACTTTCATATGACCAAATGAAAATTTACCATTTGATATGTTTAAGTTGACATATTCTGTGACGACCCAAAATTTTCAACATTTGAAATTAAAATATTTAATTGATTTTAGATATTGGTAGTTGTTTTAAGCTTGAGTTTCAATTTTAACCCTGAATTTAGCAGTTTAATTATCAAATTTAATTATAGAAATTTGGGTAAAATTGTAAATCTTCAATTTTGAGCCTATTAAAAATAATTTAATGGCTTAGAAAATTTATATTGATAATACTGAAGATAATGAAAGCTTCAGAATTTAAATTTCGAACTACTTTGTTCAGTTTTGAAAATATATCGTTTAAATCAATAACTAAAAATAGCCTTCCGAGGCATAGTCTCGGATTTCCACGAAACCTATTCCATTGGATCCGTAATAGTGTATTATTATCGGATTTCAATTTTCGTAGTGTTTGGAATGATCGGTTGGCCATGCGATAAGTAAACGCGTTAAAATTTAAATCGGAAATTCAATGTTTTAACTGTTTCAAAAAGCTATCTTCTCCATACGATCGAATTTGGACCCGAAATCTTTTCCATTGTGTTAGGAATAGGGGTTTAACATTATAAACGCCTAGCGGCACGCCTCGATAGGAGATCGAGACTTTGAGTTACGTAATTGTAGCAATTTAGATTTAAATTTGAATAAATCTATTGTATATATGTGTATTTCATATAATATTATCTCACAAGAAAATTACACGTCTCCATCTTTAAACCACATGTTCATCTGTTTATACCACGCGTTCAATTATTTTTACACGCGTTCATTTTATAGAAAAAAAGACATTGTCTTCGTTCAAAACAAATGGAAATAATGCCGAGCCTTCATCTATTCTTCGATTCCCTTTCCTCTTTCGTTTTTTTCCAATCGCGCTTCGAAAAAAAATGGCCGCTCCTTATTTTAAAAAAAACGAAGGAAATCATACAGTTCGTTCAAACCAAATCTTACATTTCAAAACCGAAAAAAAATTATATATTGGGCGAGATCGAATTTGAGAGAGAAGGGGGTATCGTGCGAGCTCAGGTCACGATTCAAATCGTGTCGCGATTGGTGGATCTCGAGCTCAATCGCGTGCGGCAGTGGATCGTCTACGGCGCGCAGCAGCAACTCGGTGGGCAGCAACTTGACGATGGTGGCAAGAGGGGAGCATCGATGAGGGTCGCGATGGCTGAACTGGGATCCTAGGGTTGCCGCGATCGTGAAGCGTCGTCGATTGGTGGAATTCAAAGCCGTCTGGCTCGAGCGTGAGTATGCTTAAGGATGCGACAATGGAGTTGGCTACAGGCTAATGTCAGCACCAGAGCTTCTGCGAGGGTTGAGTCGATAAGGTAATAAAATATCAGTTATTTTCGACATTTAAAATCAATTTTATATGTATAAAGATAATTTACAGCAAGGTATATATAATTTGTTTCATTCAATTTAAATTTAAAAATAAATTTAAATATTTGTATATAGAAGTGAAGTAAAATACTGTGATTATTTATGGAAACAGAAAATACTTTTTTAGTAAAATTTTAAAAATTATAGATTTTTAAGAACTTATATAAATTAGTTTCAAAGGAAGAATAGAGTAAATTGTTATTTTGCTTTTACGAAACAAAAACATATTTTAAATCTATTCAAGTTAATTTATTTTAGTTACTAAAAGATGTTTTAAAAAGGCAATTTGTTTTTAGAACTAAACTGTTAACTAATTAAATTTTGTTAGAAAGGAAATTAATTATCAGATTAGTTCAAGTATTAATAAAAAAATCATGTAATTGTTATACAAGGTCTAGAATCGAGAAACAAGCTGGATTGGATTGGATTGGATTGCAAAGATAAAAGTAAAGGTGAGATCTTCTCACTTAATAGCTGATTTGATTTTTATAGTTAAATTTAAAATTGATTGATTGTGTGCTTGAATAATTAATTTGTTATTAGTTATATTAGTTTAGACCCTATGCGCCGCATAATAGCGGAGGTTATTATATTAAACCCATATACCGCGATATTCCACCTTGAAGTGGAATTGGTATTATATATATATATATATATATATATATATATATCCCACATTATATAGCGGATGAGACCCTATTGCGCCGCATAATAGCGGATAATATTTTATAAATCCCATATACCGCAATATTCCACCTTGAAGTGGAATGGGTATTTAATTGTTGTGCTAACGTCTGTGGATGCAGGGAAACAGGTTGGAGGGATCCAACTGGATTCCTCAAATATTTAATTTGTTTCATATGTTGTGTGTTGATTATTTTTAATTCGTGTGACTATTTGTGATTGAAACCGTTGAAGGCTGTAATTTAGCCGAATATATTTTTGGTATCGTAGGATACCATAAATAAATAAAAATTTGATTTTGAAATTTGGGTAGAAAATTTATAATAAATTCACTCAGACGAATCGGGTGAATTTTAAAAGAAGGAAATTTAAATAGATAAAGTTTTATCTTTGTAAACTTATTGAATAAATTCCAAAAATATGAGAAAATATTTTAATAAAGGAATTTCGAGTAACGTTGTTAAATAGTTGAAGGATTTATTTAAGATACGTATTTTAAATAATTGAAAGAGATAAAGAAATTTATTTCAAAAGGAAGTAAATTTAGAAATTTAATTTGGAATTTAATTTAGAGTTGAAATTAATTTTAGAAATCGATTCGGGAATTAATTTGGAGTTAGAATAAATCTTAGGAATCGATTTGGAAATTTGGTTAGATGTTTTAGAAATAACTTGGAAAATCAATTTGAAATTGATTTGATATTGGAAAATTAATTTGGGAAATCAAATTGGAATTTGATTTTGTGTTTGAAATAAACTGGAAATCAATTTGGTATTTGATTGGGTTTGAAGATGATATTTGGGAATTGATTTAAAATTCGTATATCAGTTGATATTCGGAAATGTAAATTCACGACAGGAATTTGTAAAGAAAGGGAAATTGTTTAAAAATAAATATTGGTTTACTTTTAAAGTGTGGAAAGAAATTTACAAATTGGAATGTAAATTAAAATAAATCAAGAAGATTTATTAATTTATTGGAATGGACCATTTTGTAATGGAAAAAGAATTTTTCCCTGGAAAGCCGAGTATATCTTTAAAATAACTTTTGAATAAAATTTAAAAGTTTTAGATTTGGTTTTAAAATGATATTGTTGGAGAAATTAGTTTGGAAATTGTTAAAGTAATTTTTTTTTAATTAATTATATAAGGGATTATTTTAAAGCTTTAAATTGATATTTGATTTAGAAAATAGTTATTTAAATATTTATACTTTATTTACAAATTTTTATTTTAAAATTAGTTTTGGACCTGAATTTTTTATATGAGAAATTAGTATAATATTTTTCATAACTAATATTTAAGAAAATATTCTAAAATAGTTTATTTTAAATGTTTCCAAGTATATTTTGAATAAGTATTTTTATATTATTTTAAAATATTTGAAATCGGCATATTTTCAGTGGAAATGAATAAATGTTTGGAAATGTATTCCGCGTGAGAAGAGTGTTTTGAAATTCGTTTTCAAAAAAAATTTGAAATGTGGAAATTGATTTGAAATTTATTTTCAAAGGATTGAAGTGTGAAATTTTATCTTGTGAAGATATATTGAAAATAATAATAATTGGGGGAAAATTTAGTTGAAATCCAGTGACTGTTGTGAATGATGATAGATAGTTAAATAACCGACTATCAATATTGGCCTTAATCGGCATTTGAATTTCGATGCGACCGGGAGTCGAATTCCAAATGGATATTCGAAACCCACATCGAACCTTTGTGATTGTGATGGATATTTTGTTTAAAAGATCAAAGTGAAATTGTTGTGATTTGTTTGAATCTGAAATTAACACTTATTTTTTAAAATAAGCGCTCGTTATTCGGATTAGTCGGGAGAGGACCTTGTGTCATAAAACCCATTCCGAATAACGATACGATGAAATGGGATTTCATTTGAAGATGGTGTTCAAGACCGATTATTTTCGAAAGCGAAAGGATTACCTGTCGAATGTCTCTGCACCGGGTTGCTCCGATATAGAGATTTTATCACCCTTTGTGATGAGGATTCCGGACGTGATTAGTGAATATCCGGATTTGCAAGGACTTCTTTGGAAGTGCCTTCGGTTCCGTTCGATCCCGGAATGGACTTGTATGGATGTGTGTCTGACGTTACACTTTGAGATATAAAGCTGGTTTCTATCAAATACATTTCTGTTGATGGCAGAGAATTTATTCTCTTAGCTTAACACCCTTCTCTGAGACGTACGAGCTCAGAGGTTATGTAATTGATGGTTACTAGTGATATATTCCTAATTTGGTAATGTGGCATACGAAGTGCTGCTGATCATTTGTTGATCGAAGCATGGCTTTTGTGAAAAGCATAGCTTTGTGGACGAGACTTCGTCGGACCTCACACCCCAGAATGATTGAAATAGGAAGAATGCAGCAAGGTTATAGGGGGTAGCGCCCATTAGGGTATGTGCATTTCCTTCTGGATAGAAGTGGTATCATGGTAGAGCCCAGATACTTAACTTATGTGGATATCGCAAATACATATTACTTTGTGAACTTTGTTGTTGAGGATCCTCGGATAAAGGTTGTTTACAACCGGAGGATGGCATACTCGTGTCAGCAGTTACCTATTTTTGCAGAGGTAACCCGGCCTTGTGTTGGCAGAGATCCGGTTAGGTTCTCGGGGCGTCCATCCGAAGACGTACCCATGAGGCAGTAGGAAGTTCCTTAGCCTGACCATTTGTTGGAAATCCAAAGAAACAATACGCGTCCTGTACGGTTTTAGTTGTATAACCTGCCATGGAATGTGGCGGTAACCTGCTATGGAACATGGTAGCTATAGTAGGCATAAGTGCGAAATGCCTATGCTGGCTAAGATTAAAATTATACTTTCGAAATGTTTTCTGCACTATGCACTTATGATAATATCGAAAGGATTTTTCGTATTAAGCATATTTGACTATCATAACGAGAAATCTCGTTCAATTCTGCGTTTGCATTGTGTGTGTGGAGGGAGGCCTTATGGTAGTTTCATTTTCCAAAAAAGCATTATGGATTTCTTTTAAATTCCTTTGTTTTTCTTTTGCAAATGAATAACTTTTTTTTGATCTTACACCAGTCCCATGACTGACCTGAAGTTTATTATTCCCTTTCTAAACTTTGGGTGCCCATAATTTTCCACACGGGCAGCCTAGAGTCAGGTTATCAGTTATTCGGGAGCGAAGTCAGAAATGTTGCTGTGGAGATTAGGAGTTGAAGCTGGATGGCGAGACGTATCTTTACTATGTAGTGTCCGTTGCGTATGGTTGTGCAAATCAGTTCTCATATAGTCAAGTTATAATAACTGTCAGTGATGTATGATGTCGTTGTAAACTCTGATGTTGTATGTATTAACAGTGACGAGTCTTTGATTTAAAGATTATTCATTTATCTATTATATATTGTTCCGCTGCAAAATGTGAGATTCTGTTATTGTTTCTGTTTTTCTTCTATCTTCTTCATCTTTAACCCTAACGGTTCGGTTTTTCGGCATTCTACTGCGCGACATTCAATACAGTGGATGTATAAATGTCGACTTTCGGGCGTCGAAAAATTGGGTCGTTGCATTGTAGTATCAGAGCATTTGGTTAAGCGACAACCTTGGCTCTGTTGGGTGTTACTCATTAGAGATAGAGTCAGTAGTACTCTAGAATGAGTTTGAGTGTATTAATAGATGTGAGCGCGTATTTGTTAGTGAATATAAATATTGTTTTATATTGTGATGATTGGTTTGTTGAGTGGTATATGGATTCTGGGCCGTATAGTCTGTACAACTCTATCGATATGGATTTCTAAACACTCGTACAGAACAATTCGACATGATATTGTTTAAAAGTAAGGTAAATGAAATAACTTTACCCAAAGCTATTTTGTATATAAAAAGAATAATTTTCCATAAATTATTATAGCATATGGCTGCTTGTTTGTTAGGAAGTGATAATATTAAATTATTATCATTGAAGTTGAATAAGAAATTGAAATCATAACTTAAAGCTGAGAAATAAAATTCATATACAAATAAGATTTGTAAATATAAATTGTAAATGTGATTTGTAATTTGAAATGGAATTCCAGAGAAAAGCTTTGAAAATAATTAAAAGGGTTTGAAAGTTTTGAAATTTGGAAAAGATTAGAGATTTGGAAAATTTTTAATTCTTTTGAGTTTGGAAATGGTTTTCAAAGGTTTTGGAAAAATGTTTTGAAGGGATAAAAAACTCTAAACTCTTTTCGATCGTTGGAAAATAATTTCGGTGATGACTGCAGCATCACCGATGTTCATTTTCGAGTTTCCAAGAGAGGAATAATTGCCAAATTATTTAAAATTTGAGGTTGTTTGGAAAACTAGGTTTGGTTTTGAAAATTCAAAAGATAATTTGAATTGATTTCTAAAATGATTTTGAAAAGATGGAAAGACTCTGGAATATTATATAAAATATTTATGGAATATCATTAAGTTGATAACTTGTAAAGTTTAAAGTTGTTAAAGTAAGATCTAACTTAAAGAGAAGTTAGATAAAAGTATATGTGGAAAAAAAATAAGTTGGAAGGAAAATTTAATTCAAGTGGAATTAAAAATGAAAATTTAATAAAAGAATTGAGATTGAAAATTTAAGTCAAATAAAATAATGATATAGATTCAAAATGAAATGGAAATTGAAAATTTGAGTAAATTTGTATGAATGTGAATTTGAGAAGTCTTATAGACTAAATGTTTGGAATAAAATCTATAAAGGATAAAATTTTGAATGAATGAATAAATTTACAATTACAATTACAATTAAATGAAAGTGAAATTGAACATTAAAATTCATTTTGAATTTGTAAGCAAATAGAACTGGAATTGGAATTGAATTTGATTTATAAAGCAGAGTATTGAAATAAAATTAGTAACTGAAACTAATAGAAGGAATGATAAATTTAGATATGGTTTGAAATGAATTGAATTCAATAATTATAAATGAAAGGTAAAATTGAATTCATATGGAATTGGAAATCCAGTTTAAATATAAGTGGGTATAAACCAAAATAGTGGATTGAATTGTGTTTGGGAATGAACAAAAGAATAAAAACTGGAATTCAAACTGAATATTGAAAACCAATTTGAATTGTGTGAAATAAAATGAAATTGTAAAATTAGTTTGAAGTGAACTAAATAAAGTGAATTGGAATTTGTAATGAATTAGTAAATGAAACTAATTTAAAAATAGTGATATGAATCAATTGTAATGAAAGATAATTGATAAATTCAATATTCGGAAGAAAAAAATTGAATCCAAATAGAATTGAAGTGTAAATTGAATTCAAATGAAATTGACAATGCAAGATTGTATGATAATGGATATATAACTTCAATAGTAAAATAAAATTGGTATAAGAAGTAAGTATTGAAATTTTGTAAAGGAATGTGCAAAATAAATTTGAATGTTCAAATTGGATATTATGGCTAGCAGGATATACATGTGTATTAAAGGAATGGAATTCAGATTTTGATTTTTGAAGATAAAAATTAAATTGCTCGACAAAAAGGTATGTATTTGAATTTCAGTATGGAATTTGATGATCTTCTTGTCTAGCCGCTTGGCCTTTTCTTTTCTTTTTGAATTTGGGGGCCTGTGGTGCCATTTTGTAGTCGTATCGAGCTAGCCACGCAAAGGAGACGCTGGCGAAATTTTTCGAAAATTTAGGGAGTTAGAAATTTTTTTCGAAAATTTTGAAAATTTAAATTTGAATTGTTAAGAAAACAGTGTTGTTTGGAATCTATGTTTAATTTGGAAAGTTATTTGAAGCGATAATGGGTTGTTAATAAAAAGGATTTGTTTGGTAAGTTGATGAAACCGTTTGTTTTGGGAAAATGATAAACGGGTTAAGGATCATTCTTCTTAACTTATAATTTCGGGAAGAAATTCCTTTAAGGGGGAAAGGATGTGACGGCCCAAAATTTTCAACATTTTAAATTAAAATATTTAATTAATTTTAGATATTGGTAGTTGTTTTAAGCTTGAGTTTCAATTTTAACCCTGAATTTAGCAGTTTAATTATCAAATTTAATTATAGAAATTTGGGTAAATTTGTAAATCTACAATTTTGAGCCTGTTAAAAATAATTTAATGGCTTAGAAAATTTATATTGGTAATACTGAAGATAATGAAAGCTTCAGAATTTAAATTTGGAACTATTTTGTTCAGTTTTGAAAATATATCGTTTAAATCGATAATTAAAAATAGCCCTCCGAGGCACAGTCTCGGATTTCGACGAAACCAATTCAATTGGATCCGTAATAGTGTATTATTATCGGATTTCAATTTTCGTAGTGTTTGGAATGATTGCTTGGCCATGCGATAAGTAAAAGCGTTAAAATTTAAATCGAAAATTCGATGTTTTAACTATTTCAAAAAGCTATCTTCTTCATACGATCGAATTTGGACCCGAAACCTTTTCCATTGTGTTCGGAATATAGGTTTAACATTATAAATGCCTAGCGGCATGCCTCGATAGGAGATCGAGATTTTGAATTGCGTAATTGTAACAATTTAGATTTAAATTTGAATTTAAATCTAAAGTATATATGTGTATTTCATACAATATTATCTCACAAGAAAATTACACTCTCCATCTTTAAAATACGTGTTCATCTGTTTATACACGCGTTCAATTTTTTTTTACACGCGTTCATTTTATAGAAAAAAAAGACATTATCTTCGTTTGAAACAAATGGAATTAATGTCGAGCCTTCATTTATTCGTTGATTCCCTTTCCTCTTTCATTTTTTCCCAATCGCGCTTCGAGAGAAAAATGGTCGCTCCCTATTTAAAAAAAACGAAGGAACTCATACAGTTCGTTCAAACCAAATCTTACATTTCAAAACCGAATTTTTTTTATATATTGGACGAGATCGAATTCGAGAGAGAAGGGGGTATCGTGCTAGCTCAGGTCACGATTCAAATCGTGCCGCGATTGGTGGATCTTGAGCTCAATCGCGTGCGGCAGTGGATCGTCTACGGCGCGTAGTGGCGACTCGATGGGCAGCAACTTGACGATGGTGGCAAGAGGGGAGCATCAGTGAGGGTCGCGATGGTTGAACTGGGATCCTAGGATTGCCGCGATTGTGAAGCGTCGTCGATTGGTGGAATTCAAAGCTGTCTGGCTCGAGCGTGAGTATGCTTAAGGATGCGACGATGGAGTTGGCTACAGGCTAACGTCAGCACCAGAGCTTCTACGAGGGTTGAGTCGATAAGGTAATAAAATATCAGTTATTTCGACATTTAAAATAAATTGTATATGTATAAAGATAATTTACAGCAAGGTATTTATAATTTATTTTCATTCTGTTTAAATTTAAAAATAATTTAAATATTTGTATATGACAGTGAAGTAAAATACTATGATTATTTATGGAAACAGAAAATATTATTTTGGTAAAATTTAAAAAAATATAGATTTTTAAGAATCCATATAGATTATTTTCGAAGGAAGAATAGAGTAAATTTTTATTTTGTTTTTACGAAAGAAAAACATATTTTAAATCTATTCAGGTTAATTTATTTTAGTTGCTAAAAGATATTTTAAAAAGGGGATTTTTTTAGAATTAAACAATTAACTAATTAAATTTTATTAGAAAGGAAATTGATTATCAAATTAGTTCAAGTATTAATAAAAAATCATGTAATTGTTTATACAAGGTCTAGAATCGAGAAACAAGCTGGATTGGATTGAATTGGATTGCAAAAATAAAAGCAAAGGTGAGATCTTCTCACTCAATTGCTGATTTAATTTTTATAGTTAAATTTGAAATTGATTGATTGTGTGCTTGAATAACTAATTTATTATTAGTTATATTAGTTTAGACCATATGCGCCGCATAATAGCGGAGGTTATTATATTAAACCCATATACCGCGATATTCCACCTTGAAGTGGAATTGGTATTATATATATATATATATATATATATGGAGTTGTTGATTTCCCGTATTATATAGGGGATGAGACCCTATTGCGCCGCATAATAGCGGATAATATTTTATAAATTCCATATACCGCGATATTCTACCTTAAAGGAGAATGAGTATTTAATTGTTGTGCTAACGTCTGTGGATGCAGGGAAACAGATTGGAGGGATCCAACTGATTCCTCAAATATTTAATTTGTTTCGTATGTTGTATGTTGATTATTTTTAATTTGTGTGGCTATTTGTGATTGAAACCATTGAAGGCTGTAATTTAGCCGAATATATTTTTGGTATCGTAGGATACAAGAAATAAATAAAAATTTGATTTTGAAATTTGGGTAGAAAATTTATAATAAATTAACTCAGAGGTATCGGGTTAATTTTAAAAGAAGGAAATTTAGATAGATAAAGTTCTATCTTTGTAAACTTATTGAATAAATTCCAAAAATATAGGAAAATATTTTAATAAAGGAATTTCGAGTAATGTTGTTTAATAGTTGAAGGATTTATTTAAGATACGTATTTTAAATAATTGAAAGAGAAAAAGAAATTTATTTCAAAAGGAAATAAATTTAGAAATTAAATTTGGAATTTAATTTAGAGTTGAAATTAATTTTAGAAATCGATTCGGGAATTAATTTGGAGTTAGAATAAATCTTAGGAATCGATTTGGAAATTTGGTTAGATGTTTTGGAAATAACTTGGAAAATCAATTTGAAATTGATTTGATATTGGAAAATTAATTTGGAAAATCAAATTGGAATTTGATTTTGTGTTTGAAATAAACTGGAAATCAATTTTGGATTTGATTGGGTTTGAAGATGATATTTGGGAATTGATTTAAAATTCGTATATCAGTTGATATTTGGAAATATAAATTCACAACAGGAATTTGTAAAGAAAGGGAAAATGTTTAAAAATAAATATTGGTGTATTTTTAAAGTGTGGAAAGAAATTTACAAATTGGAATGTAAATTAAAATAAATCAAGAAGATTTATTAATTTATTGGAATTGACCATTTTGTAATGGAAAAAGAATTTTTCCCTGGAAAGCCGAGTATAATTTTAAAATAGCTTTTGAATAAAATTTAAAAGTTTTAGATTTGGTTTTAAAATAATATGTTTGGAGAAATTAGTTTGGAAATTGTTTAAAGTAAACTTTTTTAATTAATTATATAAGGGATTATTTTAAAGATTTAAATTGATATTTGATTTAGAAAATAGTTATTTAAATATTTATACATTATTTACAAATTTTTATTTTAAAATTAGTTTTGGACCTGATTTTTATATGAGAAATTAGCATAATATTTTTCATAGCTAATATTTAAGCAAATATTCTAAAATAGTTTATTTTAAATGTTTCCAAGTATATTTTGAATAAGTATTTTTATATTATTTTAAAATATTTGAAATCGGCAGATTTTCAGTGGAAATGAATAAATGTTCGGAAATGTATTCCGCGTGAGAAGAGTGTTTTGAAATTCGTTTTCAAAAAAAAATTGAAATGTGGAAATTGATTTGAAATTTATTTTTAAAGGATTGAAGTGTGAAATTTTATCTTGCGAAGATATATTGAAAATAATAATAATTGGGGAAAATTTATTTGAAATCCAGTGACTGTTGTGAATGATGATCGATAGTTAAATAACCGACTATCAATATTGGCCTTAATCGGCATTTGAATTTTGATGCGACCGGGAGTCGAATTCCAACTGGATATTCGAAACCCACATCGAACCTTTGTGATTGTGATGGATCTTTTGTTTAAAAGATCAAAGTGAAATTGTTGTCATTTGTTTGAATCTGAAATTAACACTTATTTTTTAAAATAAGCGCTCGTTATTCGGATTAGCCAGGAGAGGACCTTGTGTCATAAAACCGATTCCGAATAACGATGCGATGAAATGGGATTGCATTTGAAGATGGTGTTGAAGACGAGGTATTTTCGAAAGCGAAAGGATTACATGTCGAATGTCTCTGCACCGGGTTACTCCGATATAGAGATTTTATCACCCTTTGTGATGAGGATTTCGGACGTGATTAGTGAATATCCAGATTTGCAAGGACTTCTTTGGAAGTGCCTTTGGTTCCGTTCGATCCCGGAGTGGACTTGTATGGATGTGTGTCTGACGTTACACTTTGAGATGTAAAGCTGGTTTCTACCAAATACATATTTGTTGGTGGCGGAGAATTTATTCTCTTAGCTTAACAGCCTTCTCTGAGACGTACGAGCTTAGAGGTTATGTAGTTGATGGTTACCAGTGATATATTCCCAATTTGGTAATGTGGCATACGAAGTGCCATTCGTCGGACCTCACACCCCGGAATGGTCGAAACAGGAAGAATGCAGCAATGTTATAGGGGGTAGCGCCCCTTAGGGTATGTGCATTTCCTTCTGGATATAAGTGGTATCATGGTATGGAGCCCAGATACTTAACTTATGTGGATATCGCAAATATATATTACTTTGTGATTGTTGTTGTTGAGGATCCTCGGATAAAGGTTGTTTACAACCGGGGAATGACATACTCGAGTCAGTAGTTATCTATTTTTGCAAAGGTAACCCGGCCTTATGTTGGCAGAGATCCGGTTAAGTTCTCGGGGCGTCCATCCAGAGGCGTACCCATGTGGCAGTATGAAGTTCCTTAGCCTGACCATTTGTTGGAAATCCAAAGAAACAATACGCGCCCTGTACGGTTTTAGTTGTATAACCTGCCATGAAATGTGGCGGTAACCTGCTATTGAACATGGTAGCTATAGTAGGCATAAGTGCGAAATTCCTATGATGGCTAAGATTAAAATTATACTTTCGAAATGTTTTCTGCACTATGCACTAATAATAATATTGAAAGGATTTTTCGTATTAAGCATATTTGACTATCATAAGGAGAAATCTCCTTCAATTCTGTGTTTGCATTGTGTGTGTGGCGGAGGCCTTATGGTAGTTTCATTTTCCAAAAAAGCATTATGGATTTCTTTTAAATTCCTTTGTTTTTCTTTTGTAAAAGAATAACTTTTTTTTGATCTCACACCAGTACCATGACTGACCTGAAGTTTATTGTTCCCTTTCTAAACTCTGGGTGCCCATAATTTTCCACACGGGCAGCCTAGAGTCAGGTTATCAGTTATTCGGGAGCGAAGTCAGAAATGTTGCTGTGGAGATTAGGAGTTGAAGCGGGATGGCGAGACGTATCTTTACTATGTAGTGTCTGTTGCGTATGGTTGTGCAAATCAGTTCTCATATAGTCAAGTTATAATAACTGTCGGTGATGTATGATGTCATTGTAAACTCTGATGTTGTATTGTATTAACAGTGATGAGTCTTTGATTTAAAGATTATGCATTTATCTATTATATATTGTTCCGCTGTGAAATGTGAGAATCTGATCGTTTCTGTTTTTTTCTATCTTCTTCTTCTTTAACCCTAACTTTTCGGTTTTTCGGCATTCGACTGTGCAACATTCGATACAGTGGATGTATAAATGTCGACTTTCGGGCGTCAAAAAATTGGGTCGTTACACATTCTAAATATCAAATTTTTATTTCAAAATATTATTATTTAAAATTTCTCAAAAATTCAATTAGATACGTTATAAATAATATTAAAATTTACGGGTCGTTACAGGGAATCAAAAGTGCAAAAATATACAAGAGGCACATTCTTCAGGTTTTTGAAGATCATTTTGGCATAACAAACAATTGGAACTTTTTGGTAGTGTGTTTTATCGATAGTATTTGATGCGATTTTGATTTATGGATGTAACAAGCCCGATTTCTCGACGTCCGAAAGTCGACATCAATACATCCACTGTATCGAATGCCGCACAGTCGAATGCCGGAAAACCGAACCGTTAGGGTTTAAAGAAGAAGAAGATAGAAAAAGAAACAGAAATAATGACAGAATCTCACATATCGCAGCAGCCAACATATAATAGATAAATAAATATCTTTAAACAGAATCACTATATCAGTTATTACATTACATCACATTACATTATCAGAGTGTACAACAA
The DNA here is from genome assembly GCA_030765085.1 of Allium cepa. Classification (NCBI taxonomy): domain Eukaryota; kingdom Viridiplantae; phylum Streptophyta; class Magnoliopsida; order Asparagales; family Amaryllidaceae; genus Allium; species Allium cepa. The sequence goes on from CM060939.1 coordinate 419,071,312, forward strand.
CAAACAGCGGAAAGAAATATTACATATACTAGTGATACGCTTCGCCGTCCAGCTTTCTCCTGATCTCCACAGCATATCTTTTTAGATTATTGCTCCCGAATAATGCTAATCTGACTCTAGGCTGCCTATGTGAAAAATTATGGGCACCCAGAGTTTAGGAAAGGAACAATAAACTCCGGGTCAGTCATGGGACTGATGTGAGATCTCAAAAATAGTTATTTTCACAAAGAAAAGAAAAGAAAAGAAATCTGCTATGCTTTTTGGAAAATGAAACTACCATAAGGCCTCCCACCACACACACAATGCAAGCGCAAACTTGGAGGAGATTTCTCCTTATGACAGTCAAAAATGCTTAATACGAGAAAACTCTTTTAAATATTATTATTAGTGCATAGTGTAGAAAACCTTTCGAAAATATAATATTAATCTTAGCTAGACATTTCGTACTATGCCTACTATAGCTACCATCTAAGCAGTGGTGAGCACCATAAGTCAATGGCAGGTTATACAACTAAAACCGTAAAGAGCTCGTATTGGATGATTGGATTTCCAACAAATGGTCGGGCAACGGAACTTCCCACATAAAATGGAATGCCTCTGGAGGGACGTCCCCGAGAACTTAACCGGATCTCTGCTACACAAAGCCGGGTTACCTCTGTAACTAGGTAACAACTGACACGAGTATGCCATCCCCCGGTCGTTACCGACATTTATCCGAGGGCCTCCAATCCAACAACCACACGGTAAAGTATCCGGGCTCCATACCATGATACCACTTTCATAAAAAATCAACATAAGTAAATATCTGGGCTCCATACCATGATATCGCTTTTTTATCCAGAAGAAAATGGTCATACCCTCAGGAGGAGCTACCCCCAAATAACCTTTCTGCCACGATTCCTGTTTCGACCATTACCGGGTTGTGAGGCTCGACGAAGTCACGTCCACAAAGCTACATTTTTCACAAATACATGCTTCGATCACAAATGATCAACAAATGATCATCAATACATAGCAGCACTTTGCATGCCACATTACCAAATTGGGAATGTATCACTAGTAACCATCAATTACATAACCTCTGAGCTCGTACGTCTCGAAGAAGGGTGTCAACCATCACAGATTCAACCATATCAACATCGATAAGCGGTATAATCCATAACGCTTATCTATATACACAGATTCAAAGATAAAACAAATTTATCATTGAGATATATCACATAATATAAATAAAATTCCTATTTGTGAGCAATCCAGTTGGATCCCTCCAACCTGTTTCCCTGCATCCATAGATATTAGCACAACTAATAAATATCGATTCAATCTGATAGTAGTTATCATATTCAGCCAACAACCAATCAAACATTTAAATATTGGCTATTTAAATTAACTCGTATCCAGATTTGAGTGAGATTACTCACCTTGGGTTTTCGACGAGCGTTCAAATTTAAATTAAATCGAACGGCGTTCGATTTAACCTAAATTTTTACTTGCTCAGAATGATCCCAGAATTGCTCCACTGCGTAGATCGCGTTGCTGCGATTCCAGCGTCGCCCGTTTCGTCGATTTCTGATAACGTGTGCAACAGTTATGAATTTACGAAGCTTGAATACATTTTGAAACAAAATTTTCTATTTTATCTTAATTTATATTTTACCCAAAAAAAATCAAGCCGTTCCTCTCCCCTTCTTCCTCTCGCGCATCTACAGGTCGAACAAAACCCAAAGTCGCATCTCAACCACGATCACCAACACCACCACGAGCCACTTTGACTCGATCCACGAGCGCCAAACGGAGCGCTATCCCCATCTCCTCCTTCGGCCGAAGAATAGCGAAGCTCGGTCGTCACAATAGCACAAAAAACGAAGACGAATGGCAACGGTTCCAGCTCTGATTTCCCCTTCCTCGATGCTCGAAACACGATCTCTACCGTTGGATTGGAAGTTCGTAGCGAGCTCTTCAACTTTGCAGTTGGAAGTTTTTGAAATTACTGCATGGATTGATCGGAAATTGAAGACGAAGGTTGATGATTTTCGGCCATAGAAATGTTTTTCACTGCGGCTCGAGAATTAGGCTAGGGTTTGGCTTAAAACGCGTATATATATACACGTATAACCTAATTATATTAATATTTAATTCGCTTTAAAGCAACTCTATCACACGATCTCCAAACGACGTGTGCCGACAGGCGTTTCTAAAGTTTTACCCATGTTCCAAACACAATGGAACGTGTTTCGGAAGCTAATTTGGTCATATGTGCGAGTTACAGAAATAAACGATCAATTGTAAATTAAATCGATTAAAATAGTTTCTATGCATTTTGAGCTGCCAGAGTCAAACGACAACTCCAATTGCTACGAAAATTGAAATCCGATAATAACTAACTATTACGGATCCAATGTAACTGGTTTCATCGAATTCCGAGACTGTGCCTCGGATGGCTATTTTAACTCGTCGATTAATTCGAGCGATTTTCAAAATCGTCGAAATCATCTAAAATTTCACCTTTAAAACTTTATACTAAGTCTATTATAAATCGTATAAAATTTTATAATTGCATTAGAAACTATTCTGATTCACTTCGAACCAAATCTGATTATTTGCATTATTATATTATTAAATCCCCTTATTAAACTAATAAAAAAATCCCAAATCTTAATTTATCGACTTTTGACTCCATCCAAAAGTCTAACATCGCTATTTAAATTCAAATAGACTTAAAATAAATTTTAGAAACCATTTTTATATTTATTTACACCCTGATTCACCAATTATCACAATTCCAATATTTAATTATTATTATTCAAATTTCAATTGAATTGCCATATTGAAAATTACAACTAAATTCTATTGATTTAACAAAATCCTTATTTCAAAATCAATTCAAAATCCACATTTAACATTTAAAATGAATTAAACGTTCAAAATTTACGACTAGAAATTCTGGATCGTTACATCCTTCCCCCCTTAAAAGAATTTCGTCCCCGAAATTTGCTAAGGTAGAAAGAATGCCCCAAACTCAATAGCAAAACTCACTTAGTAAAAATCTCAAATTTCACTTTTCCTAAATTCTTCAGTTTCAAATCAAAACTGCTAGTTTCGATTCCTATTCCAAAATCCTTTTACTTTAATTTTAATTTGAAATCAATTTGTCGTTAACGAAATGTTTCAAAAAAATTTCTAACTTCCAAAATTTTCGGATAATTTTGGCAGAGTCCCCCTTGTACGGAGGAGATTTTGCAATATCACAATAGATATAAATATATATACATCGACCCACACGGTCGAAAAACCAAAAACAGTTTATATTTCCTATTTTTATTGCGTAGGCATACCTTTTATTAGCATTTTGAAAGCATGCGGCTAATTTATATTGCATATACGCGCTCCAAATCTACCGATTTGCCTCCTGTACCTGTACTTACTCAACAAACAGATAAGTTTTCCATAACATGAGATTTTCAACAAGATTTGATATATTAATCTAAACCAAACATATCAATTTTCAAAGCCTACACAACAATTTTCAAAATCCTACAATAACATGAGATTTTCAACAAGATTTCATATATTAATCTAAACCAAACATATCAATTTTCAAAGCCCACACAACAATTTTCGAAATCCTACAAGTAAACCATATTTTATAAGCAATTCCAAGGTTTCAACACCATTAAATTTCCCTAATACATCTAAATTTCATTTTACTTTACTCAAAAAGGATTTACAACCAGGTCTGCTATATTCAATACATATTTATCACGACCAACTCCAAAATCACTACAACATGATCAACATATTCATAACTCACTTTATTTATATGCAAATCCATTAAATTAAATTCCGACCCATTCCAATTGGTTCAAAAATCAACTTTATTTGCTTTTCTTAATTTATTAGCTTTGTTTACAACAAAACGACTAACCTCAATGCAAATTTGATATCATTCAAGCAAACAACAATTACTGAAGTTTATAACCATTTTAAATAATTCCAACTCAAACTATATTAATTTTACTTCATTTGAAATTATTTACAACCCAAACATCCTCATTTTTATTCCATTATCAAATTAAATTCTTATTCTTACATTTCCAATTCATTATCCATATAGGTTTATATTAATATCATTCAATTCTGGGTTTATATACAACTCATACATTCTTATTTCATCATAATAAGAAATTAAAAATTCTTTCGCTTGCATTAAAATTTTATTATCTAAATAAATTTCATTCCTATAACAAAATATCTCAATTTCTTCTTGCATCATATTTATTTTTATTTTAAATTTGATTCTTAACCCATCAAATTCCAATCCATTACAAATTTTAACTCAATTTATTCACTTATTCAATCCATTAAAACTTATTTCATGAACAATGAGACCACTTTAAATCATTTCACTCATTTGAATTTATTTATAATTCAAACCATCACTATTATAATCAAATTCCATTATCCATTTCAATACAAATTTCTTTCAATTTAGTTTACACTAAATTCATCTTCATCGTATTCCTTTAAATTTAGTTGAGTTAAAATTTTATTCATACAATATCCTTTCAACTTAATTAAATTTTCTTTCAATTCAATTCTTTTCCAATTTTAATTCAAGTTTAACTAAATTTTATTTTGCCAACTCACATTCATTCCACTTCATTTACTACTTAAATAAGAATGGAATTTCATTCAATATTATTTATAACACAACTAAATTTTTGATTTCAATTCAATCCAAATTTAACTTATTTTCTTTTTAACTTAAATTAAATACAATTCGGTCCAATTTTATTTTTCTATTCAATTTAAATTTTTACTTTCTAATATATAAGTTTAAAACTTATTTACTAACTTAAGTCCATTCACATCTTATTTTTCCTTTGTCTTATCTTACTTTACCTTTCATTTAGGATTAAGTTTAAATTCACCATACAATTCAACTATTTCCCATTTGTGATTATAATTCCATCTTCTATTTATAAGTTCATCAACTTATCTGCTTAAAAGCTTATATTGCTCATTTTAGTTATTTCCATCTTATAATCTCAATTCCAGATTATCTATATAACACTTGATAGCTTAAGGATATAAATTTTCATTACTCAATTATAGTCATTTTACATTTCAACTTTATATCCAATTTAATTCAATTTCAAATTCCAATTTATATTTAACTTATCCTGAGTTAAATGCGAATATATTTTATTCACTACCATTTACTCAAGCTAAATTTTAATTCCATGAGTAAAATTTTCATTTTTTTCTTACTAATATCAACTTCACTTAATAAGTTCAATAGTTGATTTATTTTTAACTTTACACATTATTTAAATAGTGTTTCTAGAATTCAGTTGCCCAGTTTTATTTCAAAACCATTTTGAAATAATAATCAACTCATGCCCACTTACTATGGAAGCAATCCATCACTTTAGAAACTCGAAAATGAATTCTAAAAATGTGGCCATCATCTCAGGATTATTTTCCACTGACTGAAGCGAGTTTAGTGCTTTCTTACTTCCAAAAATTCCTTTCAAAACAATTCTCATTCAAAAATATTTCCCAAAATAATACTCCATCATTGCCTTCAAACACTTTGGAAACATTTCAATCATTTCCAAGATTTTTAAATTCCTAAACCTTTGTTTTAAATTCATTTTAAACACTTTCCAAATTTTTCGGGATTTAAATTCTAGTTTAATTCAAATTTAGTTATTCTTCATTTAGATAAATCATACTTATAGAATTTTATTTGGTTATAAACCTTTTCAAACTTTAGATTCTTATATTTGATTATAATATTAACAACCAAACATCCAAATATATATAATATTTTCAGAAAAATTATTCCTTTTATATCAAAATATAATTTTGGGTAAAATTATTTCATTTAACCCCTTTAAAAATAATATTATGTCAGTTTATCTTGTTTAAGAGTTTAGAAACCCCTATCGATACGGTTGTACTTCCCGTACCGACCAGAATTCATAAACACTCAACTGATAAGTCAACACAGTATAAAAACAATTATATATTCACTAACAAATACGCTCTCATATCTATTATTACACTCAAACTCATTCTAGAGTACTACTGACTCTATCTCTAATGAGTAACACCCAACATAGCCAAAGTTATCGCTTAACCAAATGCTCTGATACCACATGTAACAAGTCCGATTTCTCGACGCCCGAAAGTCGACATCAGTACGTCCACTGTATCGAATGCCGCACAGTCGAATGCTTGAAAACCAAACGTTAGGGTTTAAAGAAGAAGAAGATAGAAGAAGAAACAGAAACAATGACATAATCTCACATATCGCAGCGGCCAACATATAATAGATAAATAAATATCTTTAAACAGAATCACTATATTAGTTATTACACTACATCACAATACATTATCAGAGTGTGCAACAACAAACAGCGGAAAGAAATATTACATATACTAGTGATACGCTTCGCCGTCCAGCTTGCTCCTGATCTCCACAGCATCTCTTTTCGACTATTGCTCCCGAATAATGCTGACCTGACTCTAGGCTACTCGTGTGAAAAATTATGGGCACCCGGAGTTTAGGAAAGGAACAATAAACTCCAGCTCAGTCATGGGACTGGTGTGAGATCTCAAAAACAGTTATTTTCACAAAGAAAAGAAAAGAAAAGAAATCCTCTATGCTTTTTGGAAAATGAAACTGCCATAAGGCCTCCCACCACACACACAATGCAAGCGCAAACTTGGAGGAGATTTCTCCTTATGACAGTAAAAAATGCTTAATACGAGAAAACTCTTTTAAATATTATAATTAGTGCATAGTGCAGAAAACCTTTCGAAAATATAATATTAATCTTAGCCAGCATAGACATTTCGTACTATGCCTACTATAGCTACCATCTAAACAGTGGTGATCACCATAAGTCAATGGCAGGTTATACAACTAAAACCGTAAGGAGCTCGTATTGGATGATTGGATTTCCAACAAATGGTCGGGCAAAGGAACTTCGCACATAAAATGGAATGCCTCTGGAGGGACGTCCCCGAGAACTTAACCGGATCTCTGCTACACAAGGTCGGGTTACCTCTGTAACTAGGTAACAACTGACACGAGTATGCCATCCCCCGGTCGTTACCGACCTTTATCCGAGGGCCCCCAATCCAACAACCATACAGTAAAGTATCTGGGCTCCATACCCTGATACCACTTTCATAAAAAATCAACATATGTAAATATCTGGGCTCCATACCATGATATCACTTTTTTATCCAGAAGGAAATGATCATACCCTCAGGAGAAGCTATCCCAAATAACCTTGCTGCCACGATTCCTGTTTCGACCATTACCGGGTTGTGAGGTTCGACAAAGTCACGTCCACAAAGCTACTTTCACAAAGCCATACTTTGATCACAAATGATCAACAAATGGTCATCAATACACAACAGTACATAGCATGCCACATTACCAAATTGTGAATGTATCACTAGTAACCATCAACTACATAACCTCTGAGCTCGTACGTCTCAGAGAAGGGTGTTAAGCCAAGAGAATAAATCTCTGCCACCAACAGAAATGTATTTGATAGAAACCAGCTTTACATCTCAAAGTGTAATGTCAGACACACATCCATAGAAGTTCGTTCCGGGTTCGAAAAGAACCGAAGGCACTTATGAAGAAGCCCTTGCAATTTTCGGGTATTCACGATCCCGATCGGACTTCCCATCACTTAGGGAATCTCTATACCGGCGTGACTCGGTGCAGAGACAATCGACGGGTTACCCTTTCTTCTCTAAAATACCCGGTCTTCACCACTGGTCTTCAAATGCTATCCATATTGACGTATCCTTATTCGGAATGGGTTATATGACACAAATTCCTCTCCCGACTAAACCGAATAATGAGCGTAAATTTAAAAATATATGGATATTGGATTTCAATTAAGTCACAACTTAATATCCAAAAGTTTCCTTTCAATGGTTTAAATTACCATTTCAAATCTTTTAAACAAAAAGATTTATTCCACACAGTTCACCCAGTTTCACAAAGATCCATTCCAATTTTCAAAACAAATTCCACTTCAAAATTGGATTAACTCATCTAGCCTTCCAGTTTAAGATTTAATTCATAACTTTCAAACCCTTTCCAATTCAAATCTTGTATATGGAAGATATACTATTTAAAATCTTCTTAGATTTCAAAACAAGATTTAATCGTCTTCACAAAGGTTAATTCATAGTTTTCCAAGCTATTTACAATTTCATTTTAAACTTGAAATCTTTCGACACAAATTGGAAATCCTTTCTTTTTATGTAAGCTATTTTTATTTGAAACAAATAGTTTTCGTTTTGGGAAAAACTGATTACAAATTACAAAGTTAAACCATTCAAGTATAAAACATGGATTTAAATTTAAATTTCCAAAACCATACTTTTTAAATAGTTAAAAACCTATATAAACATCTTTATAACTTGTATAATCTTTTTAGACCATAATTTCCAAATCATCCCTAAATTGGAAAACCATTTCCCATTCAACTTGAACTTCCTTTAATACAAATTGGAAATTCATTTCTTATATGAAAGCTTATATCGTTCGAAAACAAATAGTTTTTATTTCGAAAAAATCCGATTTCATTTATATAAGTTAAAATCTTTGGGTTAATTTGAATTCCCAAAGCAACACTTTATAAAATGGTTCAAGTTCATGTAAACCTATATAATTTTTTTGAAATCGTAAGCTTACAACATAGAATTTAATTTCAAATTTTTTTTATTCAACTTAAATCAAATTTCAAAACTAAATTAAGTTACTCAAAAACAACTCTTTATTTTGAAATCCCTTTTCAAAAGTTTTTCCACTTTAAATCCGATTTATTTCCAAAACCATTTGGATTCAAAAATTCAATTCAAAAATTATTCCAAAAACTTGTGACTTAACCAACTTCCACGTGCAATCCATAATTGTGTGTGTATAGTGTAGTCCAGGGGTTAACACAATAATGCACAACATCAACCATCACAGATTCAATCATATCAACATCGATAAGCGGTATAATCCATAACGCTTATCCATATACACAGATTCATAGATGAAACAAATTTATCAATGAGATATATCACAGAATATAAATAAAATTCCTATTTGTGAGGAATCCAGTTGGATCCCTCCAACCTGTTTCCCTGCATCCACATATATTAGCACAACCAATAAATATCGATTTAATCTGATAATAATTATCATATTCAGCCAACAACCAATCAAACGTTTAAATATTGGCTATTTAAATTAACTCGTATCCAGATTTGAGTGAGATTACTCACCTTGGGTTTTCGACGAGCGTTCAAATTTAAATTAATTCGAACGGTGTGTTCGATTTAACCTAAATTTTTACTTGCTCGGAATGATCCTAGAATTGCTCCACTGCGTAGATCGCGTCGCTGCGATTCCGGTGTCACCCGTTTCGTCGATTTCTGATAACGTGTGCAACAGTTATGAATTTACGAAGCTTGAATATATTTTGAAACAAAATTTTCTTTTTTGATCTTAATTTATTTTTTACCCAAAACAAAATCAGGCCGTTCCTCTCCCCTTCTTCCTCTCGCGCATCTACAGGCCGAAGAAACCCAAAGTCGCGTCTCAACCACGATCACCAACGCCACCACGAGCGCCAAACGGAGCGCCATCCCCACCTCCTCCTTCGGCCGAAGAATAGCGAAGCTCGGTCATCACAATAGCACGAAAAACAAACGGCAACGGTTCCAGCTCTGATTTCCCCCTCCTCGACGCTCAAAACACGATCTCTACCGTTGGATTGGAAGTTTGTAGCGAGCTCTTCAACTTTGCAGTTGGAAGTTTTTGAAATTACTGCATGGATTGATCGAAAATTGAAGACGAAGGTTGATGATTTTCGGCTATAAAAATGTTTTTCACGACGGCTCGAGAGTTAGGCTAGGGTTTGGCTTAAAACACGTATATATATACGTATAACCTAATTATATTAATATTTAATTCACTTTAAAGCAACTCTATCACACGATCTCCAAATGACACATGCCGACAGGCATTTCTAAGGTTTTACCCATGTTCCGAACACAATGGAACGTGTTTCGGAAGCTAATTTGGTCACATGTGTGAGTTACGGAAATAAACGATCAATTGTAAATTAAATCGATTAAAATAGTTTCTATGCGTTTTGAGCTGCCAGAGTCAAACGACAACTCCAATTTCTACGAAAATTGAAATCCGATAATAACTAACTATTATGGATCCAATGGAATTGGTTTCATCGAATTCCAAGACTATGCCCCGGAAGGCTATTTTAACTCGTCGATTAATTTGAGCGATTTTCAAAATCGTCGAAATCATCTAAAATTTCACCTTTAAAACTTTACTAACTCTATTATAAATCGTATAAAATTTTATAATTGCATTAGAAACTATTCTGATTCACTTCAAACCAAAATCTGATTATTTGCATTATTATATTATTAAATCCCCTTATTAAATTAATAAAAAAATCCCAAATCTTAATTTATCGACTTTTGACTCCATCCAAAAGTCTAACATCGCTATTTAAATTCAAATAGACTTAAAATAAATTTTAGAAACCATTTTTATATTTATTTGCACCCGGATTCACCAATTATCACAATTCCAATATTTAATTATTATTATTCAAATTTTAATTGAATTGCCGTATTGAAAATTACAACTAAATTCTATTGATTTAACAAAATCCTTATTTAAAAATCAATTCAAAATCCACATTTAACATTTAAAATGAATTAAATATTCAAAATTTATGACTAGAAATTCTGGGTCGTTACAATGGATGTCATGTCCTTGTCTACAGATGTTGTGTCTGTGTCTATGGGCATCGTGTGATTATAGAAGTTGTTATTGTTTTAAGGGTATTATATAAATTTGGTTTATGGATGTTGTCTTTGTCTATAAATATTTTGTTAGACTCGTTTTATGGAAATGATTAATAGTATTGTGTTTATATGATAGTTTCTGGTTTGAATATGTTATGTATAACAATTGGTTGAAATCTATTCAAATGTAGTTCAGTCCATGTTGTAAATGTAAATCCATGCTGTAAAAACCACGATAACAAAAGACAACATTTAATCCATGCTGTAAAGCATAACCACAAATATTTTTGACAACATATTATAAACGTTGTGACAAGTTATAACAGCATTTACCAATTGTCGTAAAAATGTAAAACACAAAAGTAAACAGCGTTTATTAATTGCTGACAAAAATATAAAACAAAACGGGAAACATCATTTTATAGCAAAATATTTACGTGGTAAAAAGTTTAAGACAACAATGTAACAAACGCTGTAGAAAATTATTACCGCTCGACAAAAACGCTGTCAAATAGGATTTTTAACAATGTATTTTATCTGCTATTAGAAATTATGTATCAATGACAGCATGTCGCTACAGTTTTTATAATAACGCTGTCGTATCCTATTACAGCATTTTTGAAACGTTGTGAAAAGGTAGTTTTGTTGTTTTCGAACATGTATACGTGTTACTATACGTTTCAAAATCTAATTTTTTGAAATGGACAAAAATTGAATGATCACCCGAAATCGACCAGAGAAAAATAAAAACCATGTTGCTAAAGCTTAGAAATTGCCAGAAACAAAGTATAATGATTGCTAACAAGTTGTGATCCCTTATTTATACTGTTGGAAATCGACCAATCATCAAATGAACAAAGAAGACACGACCCTCGGCAAGAAAATAACTCAATGGAAGGATATTAACTATTCGATGAACTTGATGAATTACTTTCCAGTGATTGTAGCTTGCGATGATTCAAAGTACGTCATGTTTGAAACAAGGCGTACTTTAGGGGTAAACTTTATCCTGCCTTTTGGCAAGGCCATGATATCATCGACTTAGCTAGGAACATATGGTTATTAACCTTAAGAATTGATTATATACAATACTTCGGACAATGGTTAGGAAGATGCGGACTGGGTCCCAATCGAGGTGCAATCAACATGGAGTGATTGGCATAACCCCATGAAATTACATTTCAAATTTGGAGTCGATCAAAGTTCGTATGCTTGAGTTTCAGATGAAGCAAGGGTTTATATGGATCCATCGGGAACGATCCATAAAACAACTAAAATCAGCGGAGATCGATCGATATCTCAAAATCCACAAGGCCAATTCACTTGAAACTTTCAGAGCATTAGTATATTGAAGAGTGGAGCCCACAAAAACAATCATACATCAAGATATTGAGATATGAGGATAGCTGACTGTTTAAGGCCGATCATTATTTGCCGATCCTTCATAACGATCGGTGAACATTCCAAGTGTAGCAAAGGTCGATTCATATCTCGTAATCAACAACTCATATTGACTTTGTACTTTCAAAACAAGTTCAAGAGGCATGTGGGACCCTCCAAAAATGAGCGCATGTAAATTAGAGGCAAAAATATTGATCGGTGGAACTTTGACCATTCCAAATTATCAAGTTAGAGCCACTGATTGTTATGGTGGGCTCTTATGGATCAAGATCCTTTTTCCAAAATCTTTGTTCTCGTCATCTCTCTGTTCCATTTGTTTTCCATAACTATGGAAAAATATTAACATCATAAATATTTTTGTTATTGATATCATTGAAAAAACATACACCAAATTTCTAGAAGATATGCATCTATTTCCTTTCAATTTACTAAGCTTTGCTTCAAACTTCATAGATTCCAAAGCTTCATCCAACAATGTGATTCCAAAACTTTCATTTTACATCATTCTGATTAATTAGCTTCGTAATGCTTCAGACAGCCTCTCTAACTTTTAATATCTATGAGTTACTACATGATATTTTTTATCTCCTACAATAATGAAGTTATGTAGCGATGTTCTTAAAAGGGAAGTACAATGTTAAAGATAGGTTATGGAAATGGGATGTTGGACTGTCATCCTAACCTTTCTATTCTATCTCACCAAATGTATGCTGGAAAAATTACAGTTCCCCTATAATACTTCATCTCATATTTTAGATTCTCTATCAGAACTATTTTTGATATTATGTTAACTATTATTTTATCATCAATCTGTCGTTTGGTAATCCTTTAATATGTGTTAACTATTAACCATTTTTGATATACAGGTCGAGTAATCATTTATGGTTCAACATATGATTATTAATCAACAATAGAGATTCACTGCTTGGCGTGGCTATAATTGGGCAGCGTCAATATCTAAAAGGTTTGTTTAATAACTACAGTTAAAAAATAAACCTTTTTTTGTTAGAACTGAACTCATACAACTAGCATAAATTTTTATTGCTAATGATCATGGAATCTAATAGCTCAATCATTCTATAATTAATTTCTTTTCACATATCTACATCACACCAAATAAACCACTTTATTTGCCAAAGTTTACCCTTTTGTCTTTTGGCCTTTCAAAATTAGAGTTAGTGTCAATATACTTTATGTTTCTACATATTAATATTCCTAGCTGGTAAAGCATACAACAACTGACATTCAACATCAGAAAATGAAAATGAACAGTTTAGATTTAATTTTAACTCCATTACATTTATTTCAAAGGATCACCAAAGGTCGCCAAATATTACATCTACATTTTTATATAACCTAGCAGCCAACATTACCTAGCCAAATCATTTGCTAACATCCTCTTTTCTTCAACTTTTTCCAATTATGGATGCTGTACATTCACCTATAGAATCACTTACTGTTAACACCGTTGGAGCAACAATCCGAGTTAGCGTTGCAAGGCAGTGAGACTCCATAAACCTAAAAAGAAATGGTGTTTTTGGATTCAATATGCAGCTGCTCAATAACAAGGTCTGTAACTGTTATATTGATTTAAGTTGTATTTGGTTAACCACTGTTTGTTTCAGTATAAGTTGTATATAAACATTTATAGTCTACAAATTAAACCCTTTCCCGTTCACCAAATGATCAGATGTCAGATCATGTCGTACAGTCATACTAAAAATAGAAAATTTATGTTGTTTGTTAGGTGTCCTACTTGAAATAATTTCAATATGACATTGTAATTCACTTCGGGATTGTTTTTTCTACATTTCAGTTACCACAAGCTTTCGACAAACGTTTTACAACACCGCAGACTATTTGTTTCCATAACCTTTTATATATATATATATATATATATATATATATATATATATATATATATTCTACTCACTGTAAATAAGGTATATAAATATTTGGTAATTTTTCACTACGATAACAATAGAAGGGAAAAAAAATACTCTCCTGTTGCTGCTGATCACCGCTTTGAAATCTTTCCCCGTGTCATGCACCTGATAGCATTTAACAACCCTGTTTTGAAGTTTTAGTGTTAAATTGATTTAACTAAAACAGAAGTTTTTAAATTTTTTTTTTTACAATCATTATTTTTGGAATCAAATTATTATTCAATTAAAGTCTATTTAATAAATAATTTTGTTATAATAGAAAATTTGAATTGGTTAATAAATATTTTTAGATAATTAAATTGAAATGTTTTAATAAATATAAAATACTTTACAGTGAAAATGATTTCATTTACTTGAAATGGATGAAAATAAGTTTATGGATATTTAGTAAAATCATTAAATCGACGAAGATGAATAAATTTATTCCTATATCAATATAATGAATAATTCAATAGAATTGAGTAATATTGGTTGATTGAAATTGTACAACTATCAAGATATATGTATTATAAAATGAAGTGTAACCATTTTAAATTAGATCAAAAAATATTTATACATATATGACAAGAATAAATATTTCAAACTTTTGAATGCAAAAGTGAATAATTGAAGCTAAAATTTGATTTAAACCCGCTCAAGTAGGCCCATCCCATTTAAATAAAAATCCATTCACCCTTATTCCTTAATTCACAAGATTTTAACCATAACCTTATCCTTTTCTCATTTCCCCCAAATCGACAGAAGTTTCAAAATGAAAGAAAAAAGATGCAAAACAAAATCGTGAGAGGGAGAAGTGTAACGTGCGGTGGCGCGTGGCTGAGGGGTGGCCGATGCGGGGATGAGTGCGCAATGCTGAGAAGGCTCGATGTCCGCAATGACCAGAAGCGGAGGCACTTGCGAGCTTGGCGCCTAGAGCAGCCGCATGGACGAAGACGCTAGGTGCGAATGCGAACTGTGGTCTGGGGCTAGAGCTTGACGGCAGTAGTTGGCGATGTTGAGACTTCTCGACGTTCAGGCAATGGTTGTATAGGGGTTTGGCACAGAGTTGGAGCAGATCAACGACGACTATGGCGTTAAGGTGAGTTATAATACTCAATTACCTATATCTGAGAACCGCTGTCTCTGAATTGGTTATCTGGAAATAATTACAGTAAACATTGCTTGTATTGCCGTTAAAACCCTACTACTGGTTATTGCTTATGACGGCCCATATTTTGGAAGGTTTAAATAGATAATAATCCACACATGTCCAACTTAAATAATCTGAAACATAGATAATCAATGGAGTTAATTAAGAAAAATAAGAAAAGAAGAAGAAAACAAACATATAATCTCGCAGCTGAACGATAAAAATATTAATCAAATAAACTGTTCATGAAGCTGTTTATATTATACATTTAATTATAATTTATACAATATTTATCAGAGTTATATATACAACAGAAATAAAATATAATGCAGCAGAACAACATGACGTAGGGAATAATAATAGTAACAATATACACATCTTCGTCTTCACCCTCTAGAATAAATCTTCAATAAGTTGAAAAATCGGCGCTGACCCAAGTGTAATGAAAAGATAAAAACTCGAGTCAGGACTAAAATATTCTTATGTGAGTCAAATCGGTATCACATATAACATGAATGTCGTGGCGTCGGAGATGTTTATGGGGGTTTCACATCTCCTATCTAGTGTATAACGGGCATGCAACAACTCAATAGATGCTACAGGATTCTTTATCTCTTAAGGATCCGCTAAAATATTTATATATAGTACGATACGATATATATATATATATATATATATATATATATATATATAATGTCTACTAGTAATATAAGATATCAAAATAGCATTAAGGCTTTACATTGATCCCCCTTAACGAGTTTTTAAGCATTGTCGTACGGTTTGCATATAAAACACCAGTAAACTGTTGGTGGATAGGGATGTGCCGTGATACAACAACACTAAATCAAAATCATGGTGGTCTCGTATAGGGATAAAAGTATGACAAGACACCTGAGGCAATGCACAAGGTAGAATACTACCAGTTTACCCTTCCCGGATGGTGGTAACCCTAATGGCCCACCACGTCCAACACTCCCAAAATCCAAGGGTGCGCGCCAATCGATAACAATGTCATGATAGTAATACGGAGAAGTGTGTCCGTTAGAGGTAGCTAGCCTCATTGGCCTGTATGGCTCCTTTTTAGTCATTTCAAATTGATACAAGTGTCAGGTCAATCCATCATTGTTCTCTTTCTTCAAATCCATCAAATGACGCCAAATCCAAAGACTTCGTTCTGGAGTCTCCTCCGCGTACACAGTTGTTAAAGTGGTTCCAATATTGCCAAAGAGTATGCCAATAGGAGACTCCGGTCTCTTTGACAACCAAATGTCGTTTTACACATAGGTTGGTACTTTACATTTCGAAAAAAATTCGTATTTGATATCAAAATATCATATTCGCTTCAAAATCAAATTCATTTCGAAATCATCATATTTACTCAAAATATATTATTTCAATTCAAAATCATGTTCGCCTTAATATCTTGATTTCAGTTCCAATTCAACATTGCTTCAAATTTTCATTAGGGTTGTAACATCATTTTAACCTAATTCGTATTTAAATCCATGATTTAAATATAAACTTTGCAGCCTTTGACTAGTTTGAATTTTAGAAAAATAGTTTGAAAATTTAAATTGTTTTCAACAATAATTAAAATAGTTTGATATAAAATGCATTAAGTATTTAAAATGTTTTATAAGGTAAAATAGTTTGGAAAATCAAAATAAATTGAATATGTAAAAAGGTGGATTTTAAGTAGTTTATATAAAAAAAATTATTTCAAAATACTTTCAAAGTTAAACTGATTTAATTTCCAAATCTTCTCAATTCAAATCAATTCAATTTCCATTTCCATTCAAATTGATTCAATTCTGATTTCGAATCGAATTAACTTTGATTCCAAATAAAATTTTAATTTCAATTCTAAATTAATTTCACTTCCAATTCCAAATTAATTTCAATTCTAATTCCCAAATTAATTCCTAAATTTTAAACCATTTCGACTTATATCAATTTCGAGTTCAATTTTCAAAATATCGATTTAAAACACTTAAATCAAATTTACTTTCAATATCCAATTTAAAATTTAAATCTTCAAATATAATTCCATTCCGAGCTCAAATTTTAAATAACGTTTATATTACTTTTACTTAGCTATATTCAAAGTTCTAACAAAAGTCCAGTCTTTACAAAAAATCAATTTTCGAAATTCCAATCATATTTTGATTATAACTTCAAAATCTCAACTTTAGTTATTTAAACAATTCCCATTACCAAATTTAAATTTCAACACTCCGAGCTCAAGTTTGAAAATAGTTTGATTTCTATAAATTTGATTTTTATTTCTTAAAATCAAAATCATTTAAATAAATTTCAAATCAAAAAATTTAAAATCCTTTAATTTAACCAATCCGATATCCGTATATAATTTTCTATCCATGGCCAAGTCATCAGTTATTACAATTTAATTTCAGGGATGTATATATATCATTTCAATCCAAAACAGTGTCATAGGTATATATCATTTCAACGTTTCTTAATTTATTTGAAATAATTCAATTTATAGTTCTATATACTGTAAATAATTTAGCAGGTGATAACAAGATATATATATAAATATATATAAATATAAGTAAACATCCAATCATCTAAATATCAATCAATTGGCATCCATCACAATCAATCATCCAACAGTCTTAATAATTCACAACAATTTCATAGTTATTAATATCGGGTATTTTACTAGCAATTAAATTCCAATTTCAAATTTAACTATCAATTTTAATTTTAACAGTTAATCCATATGACAATTTAGAAGACAATTAAAATTATCAAACAACGATCAATAAATTTATATGTATTCATAATTTCAAGTTTAACCAGCATAAAAATATTTTAGTACGTTGTGAGCATTATAAAACACTCACTTGTAATTTGAAATTGAAAATATTTCAGCTTTAAATTAATGCTACTTCGTTTCTATGCCAAAGTTTTTGTCGATATGATTCCAACGCCGCTTATTTTGTCTCAATCAGACCTCGTATGAGAAATTATAGCATTTAAAAGATTACACAATTTATATATAAATTAAATTTGCAAATATGAATTAATTTTTTAACCTAAGCTATCCTGGTCATTCTTTCCAGATCTAGCAAATCACAGCCACATGTTGGTTCTTCTACATCGTGATCATTCCAAGTAAAACCATCGCATTCAATCCCACTTGTCGCCTCTACCATCTTCATGTCGTGACCACCACATGCAGTTGGAGGTTGATCGAAGACCGTCATCTTGAAGCCCATCGATTTGCCACCACGTCATTGCCTTTCCACTGCCTTGGAAATCGTGTTCGAACGTGTTGCCTTTCCCATCGATTTGCCACCACGTCATTGCCTGAAAAACCATCATTACTGTATGGATGGGAAACTCTCATCGAGCTCTTTGATTGCTTAGTCGGAAGTTTTTCACGAGATCTTATAGATTTGGAGAAATATTGAGGAAAAATGATGTAGTTTCAGCCATTGAAATAACTATTGGCAGGTAGAGCTATTTCTGTTAGGGTTTCTCTGAGATAACGTGTGTATATATATACGTGTAGATATATTATTTTTTTATTATTATTACCCGTTCACGTATTTTTCGGACGAACTCCAAACGAAGCATGCCGCCTAGCGTTTACAATGTTTTACCCCTATTCCAAACACAATAGAACAAGTTTCGAGGCCTAAGTCGATTTTATGCAGAAGATAGCTTTTCAAAATAAATTTGTTTTAATTAAATTCTGAAAATAAATCCATTGCGCTTCAAGCTCGCATGGCCAAACGTCAAGTCCGATCGCGACAAAATCTGAAATCCTATAATAACTCGCTATTACGGATCCGATGAAACTGGTTTTGTCGAAATCCGAGACAGTGGCCAAAATGGCTATTTTACTCATTAATTATAATATAAAATTTTCAATTTTTAATTATTCACTTTTAAACGAAATTTTAAATGTTAACAACCTTCATTCATATTTAAATAAAACTTAAATCAATTTCTGATATCATTTTCATTCACATTAATTCAAGATTCAATTATTTAAATGATTCCAATATTAAGTTTAAATAATTTAATTTTCAAAAATCACCATTAATAAATAATTCACCATTTATTAACAATCATTTTATTGTCATCTAAATAATTCAACATTCATCTTCCAATTATAGACGTTGATTACAAATACATTCAATAAATAAAATTTTCACTTCAATAGTTATTGTTGCCTAAATCTTCGGAATTCATTATTTCAAATTTTTGTTCAAGTTGATATTCAATAACTACACTAATAATTCATTGAACTTTATTTGTAACCATTTTTATTTAATAATTACATTAAATTTAATAATTTAGAATAGCTAAAAATACGAGTTGTTACATTCTCCCGCTAAAACTTTTCGTCCTCGAAAAGGGACTAAATACAGAGTTAACATTTGTTATATTTTATTCAAAATTATCAACTTATAAAACATTAAATCTCATTTATAAAACCATTAATGTGTTTCTAGTAGGCTACTCCTGATCGGCTTATGGAATTTACAAATTAGTTATCAAAAAAGGTTATCAAATTTTTAAAACTTCAAAAAAATTCTAACTCTTGGATTTACGGAATATTTGGCAGAGTCTCCTTTGCACGCTCGATCGAAAAAAAATATACGATTCAATATATAACCCAAATATATATCAAATATACATCTCATATCAATGATGAGGCATCCCACAGGAAAAAGTATAAAAGTGCGGTATGTAATCCGAGATATGTACCTTATTATTATTAATACGAGCGAGTTCGCCCTTATTAAGCAAGCAAAAGCATATAAAATCCCGCGTTTACGTCCAAACAGTCTTCGTATGTACCTATCTCAACTCAATTTAGAATATTAGTCACTTATAATAAGATATAGAACATGTATGAGTTAAATAGAACCATATAACATGAATTCTGGATCCAAATCATAAGCATAAGCATCGATACACAGTCATAACAATTATATGCAGCCAAAACAGTTATAACAGTGATTTATAACAAAAGAAACCATTCAACAATCAATAATATTCATCTAATTAATCCAAATCAATATTTAATTTATGCACTTCATTCCTTATTAACATCCAATTTTTTTTATTATCATTTGATTGGTTTGCTTCAAATTTGTTCACATCTATTTCATTCACATTCATTTTATTCAATTCAATTTGCAAAATTCCAATTGTTTCGCTTTTTGTTTAACATATTTCATATAAATTCATTTATGAACCGTTTTATAAAATTATTTCATTTAACCATGTTTAAGTTAAAATTTCATTTTACTACCACTTAGTATATTTTCTTTAATACTAATATCATTTATAAACCATTTAAGTTTATTGTAAACATTTTATAAAATGCAATTAATGTTTATTTATTTTTCTCTTTAAAACTTAAGTTCAATATTAATTCTTTGATTCACTTCATTAGTTTGCTTCATTTATTTATACTATTAACTTAACTAAATTCTATTTTACAACTCAATTCATACTAATAATTTTCTTTTTATCACAATCAATTCATTCAACTTCTCTTAAGTTAACTTCAACTTATAATTTATTCCATTAACTTATTTCATATCCAATTAGTTACCATTCAATTATATAGAAACTCAGTCTATTTGCATTTAATTTATTTATATCCAATTTTAACTAAATTCAATTACTCATATTAATTTTACTTACATTCACTTATTTTTATTCAATTTTTTTCACAATTCAAATTGCATTTCATTTTATAATTCAAGTTGTATTCATTCTATTAATTCATTTTATAGCTCAAGTGGAATTAATTCACTCTACCAATTTATCTAGTTATATTCAAATCCAACTCAACACATTTAATCTTTATTAAGTGAAATTCTATTTCATTTAATCCATTTCTCATTTTATTTCATTCTATTTTAATTTTTTTTCTTCTTATCATTCACATTCAACAAATTTAAAATTCATTTTTAGCTTAATATTACTCAAATCTATAAGTTATAAAACTTGATTCACTCAAAATTCCATTTTGTTATTTTATTTAATTCGCTTCAAATACAATTCATTTTTATTTAAACTTTCTTGAATTAAACTTCATTTTATTTATTTCATTTCACTTGCTTAATTTATTCACATTTTTTAAGTTAATTATTTATTTCATATCTCAAATTCAAATTTTTTTGTTTGCTAAACCAAAATATTCAACATTTTAAAATTTAATTTCACTTTTCTATTCAAATCTATAAGTTATAAACCTTTTTTAATATTATTTTCAATTATAAGTTCAAAACTATTTTCACATATTTTGTCAAATCATACCTAGAATATTTTTTTCACAATCAAAACTTGTTCTAATCAAAAATAAATTTCTGTTGGTAGCAATTTTCCCATAGAAACTCGAAAACGAATACTGGCGATGCTGCATTTATCCCTAGAATTATTTTTCAGCGACTAAGGTGAGTTCAATGCTTTATTTCTTTCAATAATCTTTTCAGAATATTTTTCTACTCAAAACACTTTCAAATAATATTATTATTATTTTTGGAGACTTTGTAAACAATTTTGAAAACAACAGGTTTTAAATTCTAAAATTCTTGACTTTTAAATTCTTTCTATTTATAAATATACTTATACAATTTCATTACCTTATTACCCAAAACCTTATTTTAAACAATTCTTATTGCAATTAAATTTAAATTCAGTTTAATTTTCGAACACTTCGTAAAATAAAATTCACAAGGTATTCGTTTTATTTTAATTCAACCATTAATCGATGATAACTAAATATTATCATCTCCTAATAACAATTTCATTAATAATCATTATATATATAATATAATTTAAGTAAAATTATTTCATTTATCCTATTTTAAAACAATACTGTGTCAACTTGCCTCGTTTAAGTGTTTAGAAACCCTTATCGATAACATGATGTCCCGCGCATCGACAAAAATTCATAAACAACTCAACGAATATGTAAACACAATATAAAACATTTTATAACACTAAAAAATACGCTCTCTCTCTCTCACACACACACACACACACTCAAACAACTCATTCTAGGGTATTATTACCCTATCTTTAATGAGTCAAATCCAACAAAGCTAAGTTACCGCTAAACCTCGCTCTGATACCAACTATGAAGTCTTACTTTTTGGAAGGATTAAATCGACAATAATCCACACATGTCCGACCTAAACAATTCGGAACATAGACAATCAATGGGGCTAATTAAGAAAAATAAGAAAAGAAGAAGAAAAGAAACACGGAATCTCGCAGCGGAACGATAAATATAATAATCAAATAAACAGTTTACGAAGCTGTTTATATTATACATTTGATTATAATTTATACAACACTTATCATAGTTATATATACAATAGAAACAAAATATAATGCAGCAGAACAACATGATGCAGGGAATAATAATAGTAATAATATATACGTCTTCGTCTTCGTCCTTCAGAATAAATCTTCAATAAGATGAAACTCAGAGCTGACCTGAGTGTAATGAAAGACAAAATACTCGAGTCAGGACTAAAATATTCTTATGTGAGTCAAATTGATATTGCATATAACATAAAAGTCATGGCATCAGAGATGTTTACTGGGTTTTACATCTCTTATCCAGTGTATAACGTGCGTGCAATAACTCAAGAGATGTTACGGGATTTACCATCTCTTAAGGATCCACTAAAATATTTATATATAGTAGGATACGCTATATATGTAATGCCTACCAGTAATATAAGATATCAAAATAGAGTTAAGGCTTTACATTGATCACACTTAACGCATTTTTAAGCATTGTCGTACAGTTTGCACATAAAACACCAGTAAACCGTAGGTGGATAGGGATGCGTCGTGATATGACAACACTAAATCAAATCATAGTAGTCTTGTATAAGGATAAAAGTATGACAAGGGACGTGAGGCAATGCCCAAGGTAGGATACTACTAGTTTACCCTTCTCGATTGGTGGCAATCGTTAACGGTCCACCGCGTATAACACTCCTAAAATCCGAGAGTGCGCTCCAATCGATAACAATGTCATGATATTAATACGAAGAAGTGTGTCCGCTAGAGGTAGTTAACTTCATTAGCCGGCACGGCTCCTATTTTAGTCATTTAAAATTCACATAAGTGTCAAGCCAATCCATCATCGTTCTCTTTCTTCAAATCTAGCAAACGATGCCAAATCCAACCACTTCATTCCGAAGCCTCTTCCGTGTACACAGTTGTTAAAGTAGTTCCAATAATGGCAAAGAGTATGCCAATAAGAGGCTCGGGTCTCTTTAACAATCAAACGTCATTTTACATATCGATTGGTACTTTTACATTTCGAAAACAATTCATATTTTCTATCAAAATATGATATTCGCTTCAAGATTAAATTCATTTCAAAATCATCATATTAACTCAAAATATACTATTTCAATTCAAATTCATGTTCGTCTTAATATCTCAATTTCAATTCCAATTCAACATTGCTTTGAATTTTCATTTGGGTTATAACTTCAATTTAATCCAATTCGTATTTTAAATCCATGATTTAAATATAAACCTTCCAGCCATTGACCAGTTTGAATTTTAGAAAAATAGTTTGAAAATTTAAATTGTTTTTATAAATAGTTTAAATAATTAAAATAGTTTGACATAAAATGATTTAAGTATTTAAAATGTTTTATAAGGTAAAACAGTTTGGAAAAGCAAAATAAATTGAATATGTAAAAAGGTAGATTTCAAATAGTTTGTATTAAAAAAATTATTTAAAAATAGTTTCAAAGTCAAATTGATTCAATTTCCAAATCTTCTCAATTCAAATCAATTCAATTTCAATTTCCATTCAAATCGATTCAATTCCAATTTCAATTCAAATTAACTTCGATTCTAAATTAATTTCATTTCTAAAATAATTTCACTTCTAATTCCAAATTAATTTCAATTACAATTCCTAAATTAATTTCAACTCAATTCTCAAATTTTAAACCATTTTGACTTATATCAATTCCGAGTTCGATTTTCAAAATATCGATTCGAAACACTTAAATCAAATTTACCTTTGATATCCAATTTAAAATCAAAATCTTCAAATATAATTCAATTCCGAGCTCAAATTTGAAATATCGTTTATATTACTTTTGCTTAGCTATATACGGAATTCGAATAAAATTCCAATCTTTTAAAACAAATCAATTTTTGAAATTCAAATCATATTTTGATTATAACTTCAAAATCTCATCTTTGATTATTTAAACTATTCCCATTACCAAATTTAAATTTCAACATTTCGAGCTCAAGTTCGAAAATAGTCTGATTCCTATAAATTTGATTTTTATTTCTTTAAATCAAAATCATTTAAATAAATTTCAAATCAAAATTTTTAAAATCCTTTAATTTAACCAATCCGGTGTCCGTATATAATTTTCTATCCTTGGCCAAGCGATCAGTTATTTCTAATTAATTTCAGGGAAGGATATATATCATTTCAATCCAAATCACAGTGTCATAGGTATATATCATTTCAACCTATTTCTTAACTTATTCGAATAATCAATTTTTTTTAGCAAAGCTAGCGAGGTTGACTAGGCCCCTACTAGATTTTATTAAAAAGAAAAAAAAGAAACTACTCAAAACAAACTTTGAGCAGGAATGAACAATTGAGATAACAAGGCAGAGAGAAAAGGTAAAAACAAAACAGAGTAAACAAACATAACAAGAGCACAGTGAAGATTGCAAGCACAAGGCAAGAATTGACATGAAAAACCCGAAGAGAACCCCGAAGCCACCAAAAGGTAAAAACATGAATAATTAATTTAGAGTTTTATATACTGTAAATAATTTACCAGGTGATAACAAGATATATATATATATATATATATATATATATATATATATATATAAACATCCATTCATCCAAATATGAATCGATTGGAATCCATCGCAATCAATCATTCAAAAAGTTAAAATAATTCACAACACTTTCATAGTTATTAATATCGGGTATTTTACTGGCAATTAAATTCCAGTTTCAAATATAACTGTCAATTTTAATTTTTAACTGTTATTTCATATGACAATTTAGACGACAATTAAATTTATCAAACAACGATCAATAAATTTATATCACTTCATAATTTCAAATTTGACTAGCATAAAAATATTTTAGTATGTTGTGAGTGTTATAAAACACTCGCCTTTTGTTTCAAACTAAAAGTATTTCAACTTCAAATAAATGCACTTCAATTCTACGCTAAAGCCTTCGTTGAAACGATACCAACGCCGCTTGTTTCGTCTCAATCAGACCTTGTATGAGAAGTTATATCCTAGCCATTCATTCCAGATTTAGCAAATCACCGCCACGCGTTGTTTCTTCTACATCGTGATCGTTCCAGGTAAAACCATCGCATTCGAACCCACTTGTCGCCTCCATCATCTTCACGTCGCGACCACCATACGCAGTTGAGCTTGATCGAAGACCATCATGTTCAAGCCCATCGCCGACTCCACCTTCGACCACGATGACAAGAAGCTTGGCCCCCTACTGCCTTGTAAATCACGCTTGAACTTGTTGCCATTCCCATCGATTTGCCGCCTTGTCATTGCCTGAAAAGCCATCATCACTGTATGGATGGGAAGCTCTCGTCGAGCTCTTCGATTGCTTAGTCGAAAAAATTTCACATAAGCTTATAGATTTGGAAAAAAAATCGAGGGAAAGATGATGTAGTTTCAGCCATTGAAATAACTAGTGGCGGCTAGAGCTATTTTTGTTAGGATTTCTTTGAGATAACACGTATATATATAAGTGTAGATATATTATTTTATTATTATTTTTTACTGTACACATACTTTTCCGGAAGAACTCCAAATGAAGCGTGCTGCATGGCGTTTGTAATGTTTTACCTTTGTTCCGAACATAATGGAACAAGTTTCGAGGCCTAATTCGATCGTATACAGAAGATAGCTTTTCGAAATCAACTTATTTTAATTAAATTCTGAAAATAAATTCAACGCGTTTCAAGCTCGCACAGCCAAACGACAAGTCTGATCGCGACAAAACTTGAAATCCTACAATCACTCACTATTATGTTTCCGATGAAAATAGTTTCGTCTAAATCCGAGACAGTGGTAAAAATGGCTATTTTTACTCGTTAATTATAATATAAAATTTTCAATTTCTAATTATTCACTTTTAAACCCAATTTTAAATGTTAACAATCTTCATTCATATTTAAATAAAAATTAAATCAATTTCTGATATCATTTTCCATTCATTTTAATTCAAGATTCAACTATTTAAATAATTCAATATTAAATTTGAACAATTTAATTTTCAATAATTCACCATTCATTAACAATCATTTTATTATCATCTAAATAATTAAACATCCATCTTCCAATTACAAATATCGATCACAAACACATTCAATAAATAAAATTTTCACTTCAATAGTTGTTAGTGCCTAATCTTCAGAATTTATTATTTTAAATTTTTATTCAAGTTCATATTCAACAACTACACTAATAATTCATTAAATTTTATTTTTAACCATTTTTATTTAATAATGATATTAAATTTAATAATTTAAAATAGCTAAAAATACGGTTCGTTACATTGCTTCTAAAAACCTAATTTGTAGGCTAGTGTAATTGACCGCTGTAAACCCACTTTTGCAAGTTTAGATGATAACCGATAATTTTCAATTATAGAATTAGTTAAAGTATAAATATATGCAATGAATTGTTTTATGTTTGCGTATATTTTTTATAAACTTGATTAGTTTGTGGTGTTGATAGTATAAAATTACAAACGTAACTTCATCCGTTTGTAAATTAAAATTTCATAATATGTTGATACTAGTATATCGTCGTGTGATCGGAGTTGTCGGAAGGCAACTTCGATCTCTAAGAAATATTATAATAGCGATGTTGGCTCTAAAAGTAGCATTTTTGAAGGATCTATTATTTGAATTGTTTAAATATTTTTAAAAAGAATTTCAAAAATGGCATTTTATCTATTTTTAACCCTCATTGAAATTTAGTTTATAAAATATAGTTAAATTATTTTATATTCTTAACTTGTTTCCTAATTCAAAATTTTCTATTCAAATTTTTATTTTAAGATGAGAAATAATTATTTATAAAACCTTTTAAAATTTACTGTTTTAAGTATTTTAAAATTTCGGAAATGTTTTCAAAGTAAAAGATAAAATGTAGTATTATTTTATAAGAGTTATTACGAAAGTAATAACTTCAGTTTCAACTAATTTAGTTATAAAGGAGGTTTAAATTATTTTAAAAAATTTCAAAAGCTTTTGTAAATAAGCAACTCTTCTTTAAAATGAGTTTATGGGTTTAAAAGTGATTTTGGAAAACAAATTATATCTTGGTATAAAAAAACTAATTTAAAACTCTTTTATTTTATTTATTATGGATTAATAAAGGCTAGAAATAAAAAAGTAAATTATATATAAAATATTTTAGAAATCATTTTCTATCTGATAAAATTATATTAATTACTTTCAAACCATAAACTATGGTTGACCTTTATTGTATTTAGCTTTTGGCTATTTTTATGCAAGTTTGAATTGAATTTCGATTAAATTTCATGTTTTTCTATAAAAACAAAGAATTTTAATAAGCAATTGAATTATCTAGTAATATAGGACACTTTGTACAATTCTTTTGATTATTACTATAGTTTGTTGAATAGAATTTAAGTGAAAATTACTGGCTTTTAGTAAATAATCGAATGTACTTTCTCGTATGGGACAGTTAGCAAAATTCTTGTGATTACTAGAGTGGTAATAATTAACACTTGGAGTTGTATTATCTTAGCGTGTTTGGATTTTAGACCGATAGATCCCCGAGAGAAGATAACTCATTTTTCATCGATCTTAGGATCGATACGTTTTTAGATTTGAGTAGGTAGACCTATTTTTTTGGGGCTAGGTCTGTTCTGGTATAACATGGCTATCCTTTTTGTTATTTGCATAGGTGTTATATTGCAGCCCTATCGGTTCATTTTACAGTTGGATAGGGTTTACCTATTTATTTTAGTTAGGTAAATTCACGTAGTTTTGTCGTAAAGATGACTACCTATTTCTTATCGTTAGGAGTCGGGGTTTTTACCTGGTAGTTTATATCTTTTTGTTAGACTATTGCGCTATGTGGCGGGGTTTATTTATTTTAGTTAGGCCTCGTGTCGCACTATATCATACTGATAATTGACTACCATTATTATTTCATTATTGATGATTTTTTATTCAGAGATTTTTAGTATGGATATTCTGTTTCCTTTATGGCTCTGAAGAATTTTAAATTGGATATCACCATATTTGAGATAATAGTCTATTGAGACTTGATATGTATTTATAAAATGGTGATTTGTTAATATGCCTTATTATGATTATTTGTTTGCTCAACATATTTTATATGACTTATTATTTTAAGTCATATAGTTATCATATTAATACCTCACCTTTTTATTTAGATATAGTCAGACCCATTTATTATTTTAATACTCGGGTCAGGCCGAGACTTTACTGGTACATGGACCCATTGATCTTTGGATTTTGGGCTAGCATTGAAGTAGACTATTTTGATAGATTCAGTTTACTTCATACTTGAATATATTGACAGTTAGGAGTTTATGTCGTCTATATTATGTAGTAGTGACTTTGTACCTGATACAAATTTTGGATAAGATGTATATATTTATATGGGTCTAGTATTCATATTTTGTAGATTCACATTTTATTATGTATATGATGATGTATATTATTCCGCTGTGATCTGTGACTTTAATTCTAATTTATCTATATTATATACTGTTCTGAATGTTTTTAAATGGGTGTGTTTATTACTTTATATTAATATTGTACATGTCTAAATTTCAGTTTAGATCCTCAAAAAGTAATAAGACGTGTCTATGTTAGTATAAAGATATATTCACATTCGATCGCCCTTAACCAGCCGTATTCTTTGGATTAGCAGATGACACTACTTGTAATGTTCTTTGCTAAACTGGACAGAGCGGTAGGGTCATTACATAGCGGATGCATTCTGTTCCACCTAAAAGATACCCTTAAGATTAAAATTTTAGCCTATTGTAATATTAGTTTTTCTCCTTTTCTTTATTCTCCCCTTATGTTGCAATACGACAGTTTGTACAATACGATTTTTTTCTCACCTACACATTTTTGGTCAATATCATAATACTTCTGAAATCCTAACCAAAGCTATGCTAGGTGTTAAATTTGTAATTATTAAATAGAAACTTATTTGCTCAATGGCATATGTTTGCATACATCTAACGCAGTTTTAGCCTTAGGCAGAAGAATTTAGGCTGCTACACATATTTATTAGCTATTGAATTAAATAATATCAACAAACAGCAGTCAGCTTCAGCGCACAAAATAATATTATAATCAAGGTTAAACAAAATCCAGATTTCTGACTATCCATATTATAACCGATAAAATTGATCATTACATGTATACTTATACCAAACAAAATTACTACCTTTACATACTGTCATCTAAGCATAAATTATGGACTCAAATTTTTATCGGCTGAAACTATGCACATATTAAGGTAAAAAATGAGTTACTTTACCATGTCTCTATTTATATAAAAGTTTTTATACTTGCCATAGCTCAATCTACTACTTTTCCAACAACATATTAATTTACAAATTGTTTTGTGCTTACGCATTATCGTATTACAGGATGGAGAAATGCTTGCAGTGGCAGGACCACATTTCATGCCACTGTTCCTTGGCAAGCCAATAGAAGGATTGATCTATTACATAGGGGAATTCAACGTCGCCCCTGCTAAGGACATGTGTCTTCCAGTCCACAAACCAATTAATATTGACTTCATTGCTCTGACAACGGTAATCGAAGTCGAAAACCATGATGATAAGATACCTATGCATAAATTTGCCTTTGCTAACCATCGATTGATAGTTAATAGAACTGATACGATTAAATACTTGACAGGTTAGCATGCTTCATCCCTTCCACTTTCAACTTCATCTTATTGATATACCTGTTATTTATTAACAATTCAAATACACTTCAACCTCTCGATTCAGATGTCATTGGGGTCCTGCATCAAGTTGGTGATGTCGTCAGTCAATCCACCAGGAATGGTTTAGTGGCTCCAAAGCACGAACTTATTTTATATCTTCACTGGTGTCTTTTTTCCATTATTGCTTTCTTCCACAACCGTTTCACTGAAATTCTATGATATTCCTCACTAAAAATTATTTTATGCTGTCTGTAGTGGTACTCATATTGCTGCTGCATTGTGGGGACAACAAAGCATCCTTGCTAGATGACTCAGCCATCGATGACAACACTAAAATAATTATCCTTACATCGATGACCGTGAAGAATTACCAAGGTCTGTTTCCTATAGATGCATGTCCTACTATACTTCATATTATACATCTGTTATCATTAAACATTTACTATGCCATTACTTACAGGTAAGCCAAGTTTGAGCTCAAATACTACAACATTCGTTAACACAGATTTGGATATTACTAAGGTTTCCGATCTACTGAAGTGGTCAATATCTTTTCCTCTGTTCACTGAAACATTTCATTGATTACTCATGTCCAACTGACTCTTCAGTTTCAATTCTCCCATCCAATACACAACTTTTTCACCCATTTTTAATCTTCTACCTATCAATGATTTCCAAATATACATGTCCATCCACTAAAAAATCTTTATCTCATCTCAAACAACATGTTGTACTATCATAATTTACGCTACGTTTGGCCTTCCTACTAGTGAAATTAGAAGTTCGGTACATTCATATAGTAACCCATTTCCATCTTTGGTTTTGCTACTTATTTTAGTTTGATTCTGCAATCATATTTCTCCCTCTGTTCTGACCATTTTATTTTATGCTTACTAAATGATAACTTCTCATTCCACCTTTTCTGCTTTTCCTCAATGCTTGGTATATTGATTTTACATCCTTCGATAAATTATTAGTTCTAATTCCAGATATGGAAAAATTCCCAGAAATGAATGTGCCTCTTTTACATAAAATTTACCACTATGTTTAAAATAAGAATTTGTATTCTATAGGATTTGGATTTTCACATACCAATATGACTATTTATTCCCTCATAAGTCCATACGCCTTCCCCACCCTGCCTCCCCAATTCCCAATTTTACTGCTTTCTTTACAATTAATTATATGCTTCTACTCCTAACTTCAAGTGCATATACCGTTTGATTCCTATTTTGAACTTCATCACTGAAACAACATAATTTCAACCTCTGATTAACACTTCCACTTTCTAACTTTTTTTTTTGCTTTCGCAAACGAAAACTGCCTGCAATCTCCACTGAACAAAAAACATACTGACCTGATCAGTGATAAATGCATCTCTGAAATAATAAGCATGGATCTCTCGTCTGTGCATGAAGTAAGGACTGTACTAATCTCGATTATAATTGTTTGTGCATTTATAATCCTTTATTTATGCACACACTTACTGCAATTTCGACTAACAAAAAAATTCAGTTACTTATGCCAAACAAACACACCATCAAATTTACATGCTTCTGTGTGTTGCGTAACGATGGTTGGACCAAGCTTCCCATCTCCAGCATGTGGTGAACGAATATAGGTTAGCACACACTTTGTTGTTACAAAAGGAATCCCTAATGTTACGTGCCTACCAACTCATATTTATACATCACTTCTCCAATTTTTTAGCGATATGGGACTTTCCAAATCCGAACCATTATTCCTTCATTAAACATGCGAGACAACCCTAACAGTCTCCCCCTTGATTCCACCCCTTTGTGGTAACCTTTTGAGAGCACTGTCGTGTCTACATGGCCCAGTCTGTAACCATCAGCTCCAATACCACTGTTGCGAAATGGCGGTCGGACCAAGCTCCCCGTCTCTAGCACTTAGCATACGCATACGGGTTGGCACACACTTTGTTGTAACAAAAGGAATCCCTAATGTTACGTGCCTACTAACTCATAATTATATACCACTTCTCCATGTTATTTAACGATGTGGGACTTCTCCAGTCCGAACCATCATCCATCCATTAAACATGCAAGACAACCCTAATAGTCTCTCTCTTGAGTCTCATCCCTTTGCGGCAACCTTTGAGAGCATTGTCGTGTCTCCACGGCCCAGTCTGTAACCATCGACTCTGAGATCGCTGTTACGTAAGGACGGTCGGACCAAGCTCCCTATCTCCAGCATGTGGCATATGCATATGAGTTAGCACACACTTTGTTATAACAAAAGGAATCCTTAATGTTACGTGCCTACCAACCCATATTTATACATTACTTCTCTGATTTATTCAGTGTAGGACTTTCCAAATCTGAATCATCCTTCCTCCATTAAACATGTGAACAACCCTAACACTATGCATTAAAATTCCATGCCATTGTTTTGTTTTCCACTTCCCTATTAATTTCTAGCTATACGAACTTTTCGTTTAGGCTTACCATTTACTGGTGTCAACCACAGGCTCATTTTCAGCATAAAAATCAAATACTTATACAAGTAATGCAGCTACAATATTATTTTATTTTTCAACTTATTACCAATCAGGCAATAATAATAGCACTGCCTTGCTTTTCCTCGAATATATATCTGTCAATCTGTTTTTTCCCTGTACGGTAAATAATTTTTTAGCTGAATTAAGATCCTTGCTCTTCTACAATCAAACTCTTTTCCACATTATGATGATTCTCAACATCCACTTACCAAAGTGACATCTGCCTGCTTATTTTAAGATTAATTCCACTGTAAATTACTGATCCTATCCCACCAACCTTTTTTTACCATTTTCCCTTCATTTTAATATTTTTCAACTTATATTACCTGAATACATACTATACCGTATAAGTTCCACTATTGCATTGTGTAGTAAATTTTTGTATTTGTATGACATGTTTGAATATATAAAATAACAAGGTTTTCTACATTATGCTCCCTCGATAATTTACTGCTCGACCTCTATTTTTTTACATGAGTATAGCATGTTTGACCATTCATTCATTATTTCAAATTCTCTTTTATGAATATGTCCATTGATTCTTTACAATTTACTACCTTAATTATGAAAATCAAACAAAAAATTTAATGCATAAATAATTTTATGTCGTTTTTCTAGCGGCAATGGCATATTTAGTTACACTAACTCTGACCTTATCCATTATTTATCTTTGTATTTTTTATGTTATTATTTTCTTAACATGGCACTGAATTACAAGGTTGGTAATTTTGCTTAAATTTCCATTGCTTTGTATACAGTTTTTCATGTAATGTGAGTTGGATCCTTTTCTTCTAACCTTTATGTAATTTTTATTTGGATAGATATTTCTTTATCTGCTTAGATATAATAATGATACCACATCAAACTTTCAAACTACAAAAATACTATGTTTAGTTAAGTAAATGGTTAAATGGGAAATTGATTTTTTTTTCCATTGTATTAGTTGTTACCAAGATTGTTTACGAAGATAACATCCCTGTGAAAGCTTTCTCGGCCAACGTATTTAAATTTGAAATTGTAAAAGCATTTTGTATTTTCACCTAAGAACCTATAATGTACTATTATAACTCCATTGCAAATCCTTTGTTCTCCATAACTCCCACATATTCATCCCATCTTTGTCATACAGATGGACCTCCCAGTTTTTTCATTTTATTTCTTTCTTTTCCTATGCTTCTCCGTCTCCTTGCTATCTTAAAGCCAACCCCTTTCGTCTTCTCCAACAAATACATATTCATATTGCGTACAAAAAATCCTGAAATGGAAGTATTTAGCAATGGCTATAGAGAAGTACCAAACTCGAGAGATTAATTATAATGACCTTGATAAAATCATTCTATTATTGTACCCTAAGTACTAATTTCTATATATAAGCCATATCTTACATTTAACATTAGATATAAATTTACTTCCACATTAAACTAAGATTGCTACAATTGGAATATTTATGTTTAATTATTTCCACCAACAGCTATTTCTAAAACATAATATATAATTTTCATCGGTAAAGTCATTTCAATATTCCAATCATAAGCATATACGCATACTTAATTAGTTCATCAAAGTCACATGGATGGTATTTTAATAGGACTATTTCAATATGCATTGCATCATTAATCTATTAATTGATTCCGATATTTCCATTTAATATTCTAATCGCCTTATTTATCAAATATGACATTCTGATTCATTTATGTGAATATTTCATAACATAGCAATATCGACCTCTATTTTATAGGGAACAATCTTTGTTTCGAAGAAAAAATGACATACATTAATTTCGACAATGGATGGGAATACTTATCCTGCAACATTTACAAATCCCATATAAGCAACTCAGTGCCGAACAACTACTGCAACAAATGTGAGAGAGATTTCGAATTCCTATTGCATAGGTAATTACATCGCACTTTTGTAATAATGTACATCTCTTTCAGCGCTCATCATTCCTTCTATGTTCACACCTACTAGGTTCCGTTTGGAATTAATTGTTGATGATGGCACTACTTATGTTTCTATCGTCCTGTTTGACAAGGTGGCAAAGTTTCTTCTAAGACAAAAGGCCAAATCGATGTACCAAATCCAAAAAATGAGGTACTTCCTGGGATTCGTATCGTTCATTAAAAAACTATTCCAAATCACAGTGGATAAAAAAATTTCTCTCCTCTTTTGCAACATTGAACAAGATATTTTACACTAACAAACCCAATAATTTACTTAAAGATTGGAGGTGGTAAGAAAGTAACAACCATTCTCGACCAAGTTATTGGTAGAACTGAAAATTTTCAAGCTAGGCTTGATGCATATATTTACACAGCCGGAGGGAAAAAATTAACTACAAGAATTTCTCTTCCTACTGCCGACATCAGTACTAGGCCATCTGAACCAAGTAATGCTAAGTTGCCTTCATCGTCACCACATCCATATGACCTCCTACCTGTACGCTGTTGAATCCACTATGCTTTGCATTTGTATGTGCATTTTTTTTCCATCTCTCGCTAGCCCAAAAATTTCATAACTTGCTTTTAAACTTACTAACAAGCTATCAAACAACAGGTTCCTAGTTCCTCCGATAGCAAGGTCACTCGTATCAAAGGAAATGCCAGAAAGAAAAATCTTATGACTGTCGCCATAGTGACACAAGCAACACCGAATTATTTTATCCATCGTTAGTTAAGAGGAGGCATTTGACGCATCCTTAGGATAGATGGAAATTTCTTTTTCGGTTGTCGATAGTTATCTTTTATTACCCCATTTTTCTATTTCCTATATTATTTTTTTCTAGTAATCACTAACTTAGATTTTTTTGCAGTAGTATAATTGAACTTTGTGGCTCTGGTGAATACTTCTCGGGCAAACATGGCTTCTTCTAAACCCCATAGCAACCGATCGCTGCACTGACTTTCGAGGGTGAGAACACACCCTAACCATTGCATAAGGATCCATTTTCATCCCTCTCTCTATCCTCCCACCGTAAGGGTGTTTCGATGTTGTCATCCTACCTCTTAGGGCCATTATTAGGTCTCCAGCCATTTATCTTCTCAAGTGGTTGAGGACTTATGAGAAGTAGGTGAAGTTAAGTGGGGACCTGCCTCATTTGTACTTTTATGTGAAGAAAGCTGAGTTGAGTAGCAGCTAATAGGCACCCGTGTGGGTGTATCGCCTCACCATTGGCCAAAAGATGAATGAGGTTGGGCTGAATAGGCTGCTCAAAATGCTCATCGAGATCGACTAGACACACTGATCGAAGTTAGTTTGGCCTAGAAATAAGATAAAGGTAGTACTTAACGTGAACCTCCAGGAGAGTTTCTTGGTAAGTTTTTCAACCATAGTCATAATTTCATAGACATTTATACCTACATTACATCTTGCTAACTATTTCCTTCATATGTCGAGGCCCATGCCTTCCCTATTAGGTAGGAGATGGTTGTGCTTGAGATGTGCGCCATTGAGGATGGGAAGGCATGGATTTTAAAGGAGAAGAGGTGGAAGGCTATATGGAAAATTTAGGGGAAGCAAAGGTGGCAAGGGATGCCGAGGTGATGGCACGATTAGTTGACAAGGCAGCTAAGCAGGTGGCGGAAAAGGCATTGAAGGAGGAACCTACTGCCATAAGGGGCTGGGGAGAAACTTTTAGTAGTTGAATTCATAACCAAAGAAGAAGGTTACGGTGGTTGAGAATCTTCAAAATTCCATCCTCCAGCACCAAGAATGCATTATTGCCAAAGCCGGGTGTTATTACTAAGTTTGAGCCAATTACGTCTATTTTTAAGAGAATAATGGCACTTGAGTAGGATAGAACTCTTAGTCAAGGGTGCTAATAATGAGATTACAAGAAGTCATTATACAAATTGTAATTTGTTTGACTCCTTGTTCGCTAAGTTAAGAAACCATATTTGACTAATTAACCATTATCGACCTTTTTTCAAGCTTCTTGTTTATGCCAAGAAAAAAAATGAGGAAGAAGATACATCCTCAAAAATGCCACTTTCTAGGAGGTACGTGTCTATTTATAGAAAACTC
This sequence comes from Allium cepa, assembly GCA_030765085.1. Classification (NCBI taxonomy): domain Eukaryota; kingdom Viridiplantae; phylum Streptophyta; class Magnoliopsida; order Asparagales; family Amaryllidaceae; genus Allium; species Allium cepa. The sequence goes on from CM060939.1 coordinate 419,108,225, forward strand.
TAGCCTTCACATTTATGCCACATGTCACTTGGTGTGGATGAGCGGTGGATATTTAGCTTCGTTCATGGAGCCTTGTGTTTATATCATGATGGAATGCATTAACTTACTTCATGAGGACCTGATCATTCTACTTTTTAACTCACGATGGCCTTAATGACACATCATAATGGCCTTAATGACACGTCATGATGGCCTTGAGGAGTTCTTCATGATAGCTTCAAAATCTATTTCATTTAGCTCTAAGGAATGCTTCACGATGATTTTGAGAGACTCTTCACGATAGCATTGACGGTTTTAAGGATCACTTCGCAACAGCTATGAGGAACACGATAGCTTCAAAATCTGTTTCATTTGGCTCTAAGGATGTTTCATGATGGTTTTTGAGAGACTCTTCATGATAGCACTGACGATTTTTAAGCAACACTTTGCAACAACTGTGAGGAATTCATCACGATGGCTATAAGGAACTCTTCACGATAGTTGTTTTAATAATTCATCTCATGATGTCTCCTATGTCTCTTTTCATGAGGACTCCAAGGAATATTCGACGATGGCTTTGATATCATACCTCACAATGGCTTTGATATCTTACTCAATGATGGCTCTAATGCTTTATCTCATGATGGTTCCAACATCCCACGATGGCTTTGGTGAATGATTTGCAATGGTTTTAGTGAAAGGATCACAATGGATTCAAGGATCCACTTTATAATAGCTTCTAGAAATCCTTTTAGGATGATCATGGAAGTTGTTATATGATAGACTTGGTGGCTTCGGGTGGTTTTCACGATGGCCTTCATACACAAAGGCGCTGGTAGCTCTAGGAATCTCCTAATTATGGTTTTTAAATGTTATCCCATGATAGCTTAGTCCCTTTACTTCTCTATTGCTTTATGAAATTAGTCGTGATAGCTCATGTATATCTACCCAAAGGGACCACAAGAACACTTACATGATAGTTTCTTCATATCAAATCGTGATGGCCATTGGAATCTCTACACGAGATCTCCTTCACATCACTTCAAAATAACATGACTACTTAAGTTCTCCACCTTTTGGATATGTTTGCTCTAATTTCTTCTATCTTTCTTTGGGAATTCTTGGGGTATAACGGTAATAAGGTGGCAGTGGAGAGAAAAAAGGCAAAGTGGAATGATCGGCTCACTATTGTGCTAAAATGGATTGTCGCTGCTAACTTCCATCTACCACTAGCCATCGAGTTCCTTTGTACTTAGGATCTCGATGAGGTATGCTTGAAAGTAATAATGGATATGATTAATGGCAGTTGCAAGCCTCTTTTCATCCTAGAGCAGGAAAGGATGGAATTGTTGATGTTAACCATCAGCGCCCCAGCTCTAGATCTAGAGGTTTCCAAAAGATGACGCATGATAACAATTGCCATTTTGTTAGTGCATCTTTTAGTCTTTATTTTGTTAAGTTGTCATTTTGTAATTTCCATAGTGTGCATGGCCCATTTTTGAGTAATGACTGATCAGTTATTGATGAAAATATTGTTTCCAACTCTTGTGTAAATTACAATGCCTACTTATACCTACTGTGCTTTTTGTATCCTTTTTTTATGAGTAGCATCCTAATTTTAGCATAGCAAGTTGAGAAAAAATAGCACTTAGAAATTTTGTTAAAAAATTAAAGCATAATTTTTTGTGGATGATCTATGGACTACTTATAATAGAGTTGATATGGAGTAGCGTACGAATTTGAAGTTAGCGGTGTTTTTCGTTTCTGTCTTTAGCGAGGTGGATATTGACGAGTGGTGTTGGTTGCTCATGTAAATGACCCACAAGTGTTCGTGCAACTTATTATTCGAGCAAATGTTCCCATACATTTAGAGTTCGAGAGGTTTGTGTTGTTTACTAGCATAAGGTGTTTCTCGCTTAGTACCAGCCCCAGCATGGTAGGGCTACTCCATCGAAGAGAGCAAGCAAGTTCTAGATGGTTTAATCCTATCGAGGTGGGCCAACCTAACTTAGAAGAGTGGGCAACACTATGAATGCATGAATCATGACTATTACAAGGGTAATTACACTCATTTTTGCGTTAGTATCCCATTTCGCACTTAGAGGGATAAACAACTATGGCTTGTGGAATTATGGATCTTAAGGCTAATTTAACACTAGAGGGGGGTGAATAGTGTTTTTTAACTTATATAAATCTTTTTAGTTTTCTTCCAAGACCAATATTAAATCATGGATTATCAACACAGAATTATACTAAGAATCAGTCACAGAAGCAATCACAAATAAAATAAAAGCATTAAAGTAAAGTATAGAGTTAGAAAGATAACGCCAGGGATTTTATACTCTTCGGATTTTTCCTACATCAGTCCCCCATAATTTCTTGTATAGATTTCTTTTCAAATGCCAGTCTTCACCCCAAGCAAAAGGAAAACCCAAATCGATCTCGATTTCGAGGCTACGAGACACATCCTCCTAAAATTTTGAGCTGAGGGTAGACCCGCTTGATTTGATCGGGTTACAAGAACACTTACTAGATTTTCGGGCTACTAAGCACACCCACTTGATTTAAACGGGCAACAAGCACACCCTAGCAAATATAAATTGAACAGATAGTTTTTCTAAAAACAAATTCTTGTATTTTGGATACAATGGATCCCATAGCCTCTTGGATAGCATTTTGATCTTTGAATTGAGAGAGATGTTTCCTAAACAGTAAATAGTAGTACCAAATCAAGATAAAGAAGTATGAATTGGTTCTATATAGTTTTGAAGAGATTTGAATACATTTTTTAATGATATTTTAAAGAGAGTAAGAGGAGGGAAGAAAGTGAGTAATTAGTTATTAAAAAATTCATTTTTACTCCCCTTTTATAGAAAATGAATAGATGTGTCTATGTGTTAAGAGTTGCGACAAATAGATACTTTCTTTCAAAATTTGAAAAATCAGGCGGCATTTATGTTGACATCCCTATGCATATATGTCGATATATGCTTGTTAAAAAATGAAAACTATTGTCTTTTAAATTATTTTGAAAATCCTATACTTTGTAAAATAGCTTGAACATGGTTTGTAAACATTTTGAGCTTTGAAAATTTTTTATAAATTTTTTTAAAATTTTTTTGGGTTAAAAATATAAAAGATCGGAAAATTGGAGATAGGGATCAAAGATTACTAGTAAGGATTTAACCAATATATGCTATGATTTTGTACACTAAATTAGAATCTTGAGATCTTTGTATCTTGGTCTTTAAACTTATAGGTCTTCATGTCTTTCTCTTGAGTCTTTATACTCTATAGTGTTCGATTCAACACCTATGTAATATTCTGCACTATACACTATATAACTTGGCAAAACATTAGCATCTATATTTTATATATTTGTATATGGTTGTTTATGGTTGTTGTCATCAAAATCAATGACTGAGGTATTAACATTCTCCCCCTTTTGATAATGGCAACCGTTGAGTATTCTTATATATAAAATATTATAAAACTCCCCTTGAGTTGATAGCTCACTAGCTCCGCATGAATATATGCATGTGTATATTTTATATTTTTCTCCCCTTTTATCACCAACAAAAATGGATGAAAAATAAAAACTCCCCCTTATTGATATACTTTTTAGGAATATGAAGTCAAAATCAATAACGTTTGATACTAAATAATTAATGTGTATATAATGATGTAATATGATATGATCACGATATATGATGATTATATTATGATATAATGGAGATAATTGAAATTAGATATATGATATAATGATGAATAATATAACATAAACTATATTTATTAATTCAAATCCATTTATTCAAATCATATTATTGATCCAAACATACAATTAAACCAAAAGAAACCAAATCCAAATATCAATCCCAACACATCTAAACCCAAGAGTATTAATTTATACATATTAGTAGTAAGTCATATACATATTTACAATTTAAGAAAAATGAAAAACTAGACATTATTTGGAACTTTAACCCAACTATCAAATACAAAGATTTAATTTACTTTGATGGCCTCCTAATCTTCGTTATCCTTGTTATTAGAGCATTCTGTGTTGGTTTGATTGTCTTTGATTAAGGAAGAAATCAACCATCGAAGTGCATCAAAATGCTTTTCTTACTGTTTGATCATTTACATTTGACTTAGTTCAATATCTTTGATTTCTTAAGATAAAAGTGAGAGTATCCTTGAAAGATTGAAGTTTTCTTCAAGTTTTTACATAATTTTCGATGCGATTAAGATATTTGTATTAAATATTGTTTGAGAATAGAAAGGGGATAGAGAATGGAATGATGAGTGAACTTTTCTACAAGAAATAGGCTTATATAGGATTGAAAATTCATTTAGAAAATTTGAATATATGGTAGTTATATTATTTTTAAAATTTGAATTTTTTCTAAACGGCTGGGATATATCGACGTACACCCTACATGTATTTTGATGTATATGTCTGAATTTGCACTATTTAATTTTTTGACTTGTTTTTACTTAAAATATTCATATTTTTATAATTTACAAAGACTAATAGATCAATATAGAATGGTTAGAAAAAGATTTCGTTACTTAGGATATAGAAATACATAGAATTCAAAGAAAAACAAAGAAATGCATGAAATTAAACTAGAAATACACATTACTAAGGAACACAAAGCTTGATAGACAAGTTTAATAGGATGATGATGGTGAAGAGTCACCAAGCTTCCAAATGATCTTCCCAAAGTATTTGTCCACTTTGTTGGAGAGAGTGAACTTTTTACTAAATGAACATTTAAGCTTCTTTTGGATTTTGAGAAGCTTCTTTTGGTTCATTAGAATCTCTTTGTTGGAAGGGTGAGATGGTTTGTCAAAGCTGTCCAAGGAAGATTCCATTTCCTCCTCCTCTTATTCTTCTACATTCATTTTTTCGCCTTCTTCCTCTTCTTTTTGTTGAATTTCTCACTTCTCTTCCCATGCCAATCTTTCTTCCTGTAATGAACCACCTTCCTTACTTCCAAAGATGAGTCATTATGAGTACAAGAAAAAGAAAGATAAGAAGAAAATTTGACAACCACAGAATCTCACATCGGAAAGGAACAACATATAAAATATAACATATAATTACACATAGTCAATACTATCATAATACATCAGAGTCATAATAGTACAAGCTCCACACTAGGACAATTATAACTACATGTCCTTACATCATAAGTCCAAAATACATATATAAACATACACAGCGAAAATAGGTACTAGCTAGCTATTGAGGAAGCCACCTGCTCCAGTTCCTCCAAAATGCCACCGTAAGAAACTCGGATCACTTGGCTACTTATAAAAATTTGAGTACCCATAGTTTTAGGGAAAGAAGATAAAACTCCGGGTCAGACATGGGTCTGGTATGAGTAAATTCAAAACAGAAATTTTATTTTAAAACACTTTAAAAATCAAGGGTATCACATAAGAACACGCTGCACATAAACACGGACGAGTTTTTACCTTACGATAACCAAAACACTTTATATAGAAAAATCCAGTGATATTATGATAGTGTATAGGGTTTTCAAGTAAATATATAAATAGCCAAAATTGTTACATTAATTAAATTCCAACATAATAGGTATACAATTAAAGCCTAAGGCACTTATTGGAAATTGGGTTCCGTATATGGCACGGTAAGGAACTACCTTCCGAAGAGTGCACCTCTAGATAAAATGCACTCGGGGTCTAACAAGAACACCATGTACCCCTACTACACAAAACCGGCCTACCACTTGACTAGTAGTACCGAATACATCACCACCACAGTTGTGATTAGCAACCGTACCGGAGCATACCAAAATGGTACAAATATCGCATCTAGATTTGGTGCTGACATAGCCTAATGGGAGTGACCCACAGACCCTGTTGCATACCCTGTTTTTGCCATTCCTGGTTGGTGAGGCTCGAGGTTACGTCATTACCTTCGAAAAGCACCGCACACTTGGAATACTGACATTGCCTTCCAAGTGATGACAATGTCAGCATTCATCCATACAAGTCGTTCAGGTGATGAACGAACCGAAGGCACTATTTCCACTACACCCATTTTGGAATCACCTTTAGAGTTAGGTGCTAATAGCCCTTACACTTCATAATCTTCATCTTGGGTCATGACTTCAAACCTTCCAATCGCACGCTTACGTTGGTTAGAAGTGGTTTTCGGATAACCATTGTTATTCGATCCCGGTCTCTTCAAGCCAACATTCGATAATAGGCCAAGTTAAGTATAGTAAGCAATTCCACTATCAAGGTGTAATGATTTACATATAGAAATAGATTTCATATGTTTAAATTATCATGACCCGCTTATCGAAATTAACTCCCTTGTATTCATCACGTTCCCGAAATGAGGTATTTGTGATAAGTACGAGTCGACTTATTTCCAATAAAACATGTCAACGTTTCATTCTAGCTACTTTAATTTGTTTGGCTACTTATTGGTATGGACAAAAGATCCTTAGTTTAAAACAATCCACTTAAAAAGGAACGTTGAAAAGGGGTACGATAACATTTAAAAATAAATCTCCACCAAATAATAATTAAAACTTAATTAATAATAATTAAATCATTATTAAACCTTAATCAATTTTAAAATAAATTTAACTTTATTTAAATAACCTTTATTTATAATTAACCTCTAAATAATAATTAATTAAATAATCAACTTATAATTAATTAATTAATTAATTAAAAATTCAAATAATTAAACTTGAGTAATTAAAAATTATTTACCTTTTTACTTAATTAACTATTGATTGACTTCTTAATTAGTAGATAATTAACTTACTTAATTAGTATTAATTAATGCTAATAAATTTACCTTAATTACAAATTAATTAATGATTAATTATTATTATTTAATTAATTATTTAAAATACTTAATTAAGTTATAATATACTCAAGTGTCGATAATTTAGTTTGTAAAAAAAATTTCAAAACATTTTGAAAGAAAATTACAAACTTTGAAAATTTGAATTCCGAACTACATCCATAGCAACTATCACTATGGATGCAATAATGTAGAATTCCTTTCCTAAGTTATCATCCAAAACTTGGGATTTCCATTCTCATTTACTTAAACACATAAAGTAATAATATTTTTTAAAGAAAACTTTGGAAAAGTTAGGAAACAAATTAAAGAAACAACCCACCTTTAAGGAACCGAAACAAGTAAAAGATTTTGTTTTCAATCGGATCTCAAGTCCATTTCAACATCCAAAGAACCAACTTTCATATCCATTTCAATCATAATCCAAACACATAGAATACCAAACCAATACCTTATCAGAACACTTAAAATATCATCTCTTTTACGACCAACCATAATACTAACTTCCCAATTTCAAACCATTCGCTAAACCATTATATATGCTTATACATAACCAAATCAAACCAACATAAGCACATAATTTAATTCTTTCCAAAAATTAGAATTTACTCACCGGAAACTCTATCAACTAAAGTATTTTCTCTTTCGAACTCGAGTACAACCTAGACCTTTGTACTTTCTTAATAAAATGAAGTCTCCACATGCTTTTAACCCTCAAGAGGTTCGGCCTTGATGAAATAGGGTTCGGCCTTGGAAGTTTTTGGAGGAAGAGTGGTTGAATTTGAAGAAAGAAGCGAAGAGGTTGATTTTGTTGATTTTAAACAAGCTTTGAAGTAAATTTAAAGTGAAAGTCTTCTTTTTTATGTTTCTCTTTAGAAACCATGAAAAAGATTTTAAAAGCTTTAGGAGATAGGAAATGGAAGAGAGAAAATAAGGAAAATGAAAAAGAAATTGACAAAGAATGTTTTTATAATATGTTAACAAGGGAAATTACCAAAATGCCCTTTGTACTATACCCCCCTCTCTTCTTTTGCCACCTCACCCCCTCCCTTTTCCATCAAAAATCCTCTCCTTCCCTAGCCACCAAGCTATCTTGTCAGTGGAAACATGCTATGACACTATTTGTACTAAATGTTGGAAGAAGCATCTTGTATATTATATATTTTTAACTTTTTTTCAAAACCAAATCTTTTCATATATATATATATAGGCATTCTTAAATGTAGATACACGTACACAGCTATTAAAACATGAATGAAATGATTTATAAATGTGTTTATGTGTATTAAAAAGCGTTATGACATTTTCGATAACTTGTGGCCGACGAAAAATCAAAATTTCAGAAATTGAATTCCGGTCACATTTTCAATCTTTCTTCGAACTAATTATCTTTGTAAATAAATTATTAAAATGATTTCACTATCAATTATTTTTAGTTAAAAAGAATTTATTTTAGTTATAAAATCCATAATTTAGTTATATAAAAATATATTTAAATATCCATAATTTAAGCTATCAAATTGCAGGTCGTTACATTCCTCCCCCCCTTCATAGAATTACGACCCAAAATTAGAAAGCAAGAAGATAACTCAAGACATACAAAAGTCATATATTTATATCATAAAGCGTGTACAAAAGTCATACACTAAGTAACCATAGCAACAAGACATACACTATACATACAACAAGCAACAACCAACTATCCTAACGTCAACTCTGGATAAGCTTTTCTCATACGATCCAAAGTCTCCCAAGTGCAATCCCTAGGATCCTCACTCCACTGTATCTTAACCAACTTCACCACCTTATTTCGAAGTCTCTTCTCCTCCTGATCTACAATATGCATTGGATGTCTAACCACTATCAAGTTCAGTCTGATTTCCAAATCCTCATAAACCGATGGCTCCACGATCAATGACGGGTCGTGAACATACTTTCTCAAGTGGGATATGTGAAACACATTATGGACACCTGCCATCCTTTTCGGCACCTCAACCTTATAAGCAAGGTAACCAATTCTTTCACAAATATGAAAAGGTCCAACATACCTTGGAGCTAGCTTCCCCCCTTTTCCAAATCTAGTCGCTCCTCTAATTGGAAAAATCTTCAAGAGCACAAGATCTCCAATAGAAAATTCCAAATCCCTTCGCCTTCTATCAGCATAGCTCTTTTAGTAGTCTTGAGCTTCCTTATTCTTTTCTTAATACTTTCAACCTTTTCTGATGCCTCTCGAATCATATCCAGACCAAGGACTAAACGATCTCCAAACTCCACCCAACAAGCTAGTGACTTGCACGACCTTCCATAGAGAGCTTTATAAGGTTCCATACCTATGCTTGCTTGATAACTATTGTTATAGGGGAATTCCACTAAGTGAAGACGATCCTCCCATGATCCACCAAAATCCAGAATACACGCTCTGAGAAGATCTTCTAAAATTCGAATTACTCGCTCCGTCTGTCCATTCGTTTAGGGATGGTGAGCTGTGCTCAAGCTTAGCTTGGTTCCTAAGGCTTCTTGCAATGCTTTCAAAAATTTGCTGATAAAGATAGGATCTTGATCACTTACTATACTTGTCGGAACTCCATGCAGACGAACTATCTCCCTTATAAAAATCTCTGCCAATGAAACTGTAGTTCTAGTTGGCTTGACTGGAATAAATCGGGCACTCTTAATTAACCAGTCTATAATGACTCATACTCCTTCATTTCCCTTCCTGGTTCTAGGTAAAACATCAATAAAATCCATTAATATCATCTCCCACTTCCACTTTGGAATTTCCAAAGGTTGAAGTAATCAAGCTGTCCTTTGGTGATCCCCTTTCACTTGCTGACAGGTTGAACACCTGCAAACAAATATTGAGACATCCCTCTTCATCCCTTTCCACCAGAATACCTGCTTCATATCCTTATGCGTCTTAGAAACACCTAGATGGATACTTAGTTTAGATCGATGACATTCCTATAATACTTCTTATGAAAGACCATCGAAATTTGGTACACATATCCGTCCATTCATCCTCAAGACTCCTTGAATATCAATCTTGAAACTAAAACACTGCTCTTCTTCAATCCTCTTGATTATTACCCCAAAGCTCTTGTCCATTCTTTGCTTTCTTGCTATCCTTTCTAGAAGAGTTGTTATAACCTCCAAAAGAGTTAAGACTGCATTCCTGCTTAAAGCATCCGCCACCATATTGGCCTTTCGTAGCATATCGAGGATATCCAAGTAATAGGATGCTAAGAATCCTAACCACCTTTGTTGCCTTAGGTTTGGATCCTTTTGAGTGAATAGGTACTTCAGGGGCTTATGATCGGTGAATAGCTTGAATTTTTCACCTAACAAATAATTCCTCCACATTTTCAATGCAAAGACAACAGCTAACAACTCCAAGTCATGCGTAGCATAATTCTTCTCGTGAGGCTTCAACTATCTACTAACATACGCAATCACCCTTCCATTCCGCATCAGGACTGCACCCAATCCTACACCACATGCATCAGTATAAACAGTGAATCCACTATTCCCATCTGGAATAGACAATACAGGTGCACTAGTAAGTCTCTTCTTCAATTCCAAAAATGCTTCTTCACACTTTGGATTCCATACAAACTTCTCACCCTTCTTAGTTAGTTTAGTCAAATGGGAAAAAATCTTGGAATAATCTTGTATGAACCTTCTATAGTACCCTACCAAACCTAAAAAACTACGAACTTCGGTAGGAGTCCACGGTTACTTCCACTCTTGCACAACTTCCACCTTCACTGGGTCTATAGAAATGCCTTCCCTAGACACGATATGGCCTAAGATCTTACCTCTGACTGCCAAAAATGGCACTTAGAGAACTTTACGTTCAGAAAATGCCTCCGGAAGGTCTCTAATACCCTGTGCAGTTAATGCCCCGCTATTACCCCGTTATAACCCTACTATATCCCATAGCGGATTTCTACCGCTACGATTATTCCATACAGCCCCAAATATAGCCTTTCCGCTTTAAGCCCCGCTATTTCCGCTATATCCCGTTATTTCCGCTATTTCTGTTATATTTTCTTTGAAAGAAATGAATTGAAAATTGACATTTATACATAAAAAAATTATGAAATTAATTTATTTGATTGAATTTTTAATATATTTTCAGAAATAGAGATGCTATAATATTCTACTAAATACAATTATGTTATATAAAAGTTTTACGTTTATTTACAGTATATTTGCACACATTTTTATTTAAAATATTTATATATTAATTATAATTCAATTGAATTTTAATTTTTCATTTAATTACCATTTATATATTAGTAAAAACATTAAATATGAGTTTTATATGCTATTTTAGAGTCATCCGCTATGTCGTGTTATATCATCGCTGTATCCCCGCTATGACTTTTTACTCCACCACCGCATTGAATCTGCCGAGTACTTTAACTACATAGCTAGTACCACTTCCAAATGGTGTCTATGCTCCTTTTCGGAATCATAATATATGATATGTCATCGATGAAAACCAACACAAACTTATTAAGGACATCTCTAAAAACATGATTCATCAGGTCTACAAAGTATGCAGGTGCATTGGTTAGCCCGAAAGCCATAACCAACCACTCAAAGAAATAGTCTGAGCCCCTAAATGCTGTTAAGGGTATACTATCTTCAGCAACCCTCAACTGAAGAAGTTTAGTTGCTAGATCCATCTGAGAAAATACCATATCCCCATGGAGTTGATCAAAGAGATCGTCGATGCGAGGTAAGGGGTACTTGTTCCTAATGGTCAGCTTATTCAATTCCCTATAATCCACACATAGTCTTAAAGATCCATCATACTTAGCCACAAAAACTACTGCAGAACCCCAACTCGAATGATGGGTTTAATCAATCCTCTCTCCAATAAATCTTTGCTTTGATTTACTAACTCCTCTCTCTCACTCGGGGCCATCCTTTGCTTGGGTTGAGTCGTAGGCCTTGCACCAGGAACTACATCAATTCAGAATTCTATTTCTTAATGAGGGGGTAAGCCTTTAACTTCTTCAAACACATTGGAACAATTCCTAACAAATTAAATAGACCCTAAATTTTCTTGAGCTGCTTCAAGGGCATAAAGGAAACTATACATATGGATATCGGGTTTCTTACATGATTCCTTAGCCTTTGTCCCTACATTGGTTACTAAAGGTATAGTTCTCTGATCACATTTTAAGACAGCCTCATACTTGGATAACCAATCCATACCCAAAATAATGTCAAATCCTTTAAAGTCTAAGACATATGGGTCACAAGAAAAGTTATGGAAAGGTAAGAAATTGGCACATTCTTACATATCATATTCAAGTGGGTTGCCCCACCTATGGGGTTAGATATGCACATAGGGTTTTCTACAATAGTAGGAATAAGGTGAAACTTATAAGGAAATAAAGCTATGAGAGGCGCTAGTATCAAACAATGCTCGAACATAAATGCCATTAATAAGTAAGGTACCATCAAGGACGCCTTTCCTTTTCACGTTTGCTGCAGTCGATGGCTCATCCTTTATAGCATACAATTTAGGCTGCTGCACTTTCTTCATGAGTGGACAGTCTTTTACCATACGCCCAGGCTAATTTCAGTTGAAACAGAAGGTCCTCGAACCATTAGAGAGATAGGTCCATTTTGTTGTTGTCGCTGCTGCGACTGAACTTCAACATTCCTACAAAACTTCGCAATGTAGCCCTTCTGCCAGCACTTGTGACAAATAAAACCCTTGAAATGATTCCATTGAGTCCCTCTGCCCGACTTCCCTATTTCTTGATTCTTCCAATTGGGGTAGAACTTTCTTTTGTTGGAATTGTTCCCATTTGCATTTCCAGTAGGTGCTACTGGAGTAGGCTTCTTCTTTTCCAAGGCCTTGTACTTTAGAGGCATATCAACCATATCTATAAAAGAACTCTTAACATGAGAAGTTATTTTTTTATGGTATTCCTCTCTCATGCCTAAGATAAAAATCTCGTTCTTCTTCAAAGGGGTGTTGATCAATTCTGGACCAAAAAAGATAGCTCGTTGAACTTGTTCTCATATTCCGCTACAGATAAATCCCTCTGCTTTAGGTCCATAAAGTTTCTATACATCCTCGTCTGCCCTACGGTTGGCAAGAACTGGTCCTCGAAAAGTTATTTAAATCGAGTCCACAAGATCTCCTCTTTTGAAACATTCATCGTAAGGGAGTTGCACCAATCTGATGCCCTTCTTGTAGTTGTCATGCTGCTAAGAACCTTTTCTGTTCATCTGATAGGTCAAGACCCTTAAAAATCTTCCAACAAGATCATAACCAGGCTTGCACTTCCACAATAGGCTATGTTCCTTTAAATGGTTTTCCTTCCAGATTAGTGTAGTCTTTGCACAAGGTTGCAAAGTTCACCCTTGGCTACACTGGACCTGCTTTTTTGACGATCCCAACTCTTCTAGGATCTGGGGTTCGACCATTTGTAGTCGTAGTGCTACTTTCTCCCCTACCTCGTCTGCCACTATTGCTCATTTCTTACTACCTGGACATAGTAAGATAACACTTAGAATATTTAGACAAGATAAATCCAAAACGATGGCACTAATCAACCATATCAAGCTAATATTTAATTATCAAGAATATATGTAGATATACGAATAAAAATTACAAAGATGCTCTCTCAAAATTGACTCCAATCTAAAGCCTAGGTGGTCGCTCAACCTAAGCTCTGATACTAACTATTATGAACCGCCTTCCTTACTTCGAAAGACAAGTCATTATGGGTAAAAGAAAAAGAAAATAAGAAGAAAATTTGACGCTTATAGAATCTCACATCGAAAAGGAACAACATATAATATATAACATAGAATTATACATAGTCACTATTATCATAATACATCAGAGTCATAATAGTACAAGCTCCGCACTAGGACAATTATAACTACTTGTCCTTACAACACAAGTCCAAAATACACATATATACATACACAGCGGAAATAGGTACTAACTAGCTATTGGTGAAGTCACCTGCTCTAGCTCCTCTAAAATGCAATCGTGAGAAACCCGAATCACTTGGCAACTCATAAAAATTTAAGTACCTAGAGTTTTAGGGAAAGAAGATAAAACTCCGGGTCAGACATGGGTCTGGTGTGAGTAAATTCAAAACAATTGAAATTTTGTTTTAAAACACTTTAAAAATCAAGGGTATCTCATAAGACCACGCTACACATAAACACGAACGAGTTTTTACCTTATGATAACCAAAACACTTTATATAGAAAAATCTGGTCATATTATAATAGTGTCTAGGGTTTTCAAGTAAATATATAATTAGCCAAAATTGTTACATTAATTAAATTGCAGCATAATAGGTATATAACTAAAGCCGAAGGCATTTATTGGAAATTGGGTTACATATATGGCAAGGTAAGGAACTACCTTCCGAAGAGTGCACCTCTAGATAAAATGCACTCGCGGTCTGACAAGAACATCATGTACTCCTACTACACAAAACCGGCCTACAACTTGACTAGTAGTACCGAATATATCACCACCACGGTTGTGATCAGCAATTGTATTGGAGCATACCAAAATGGGACAAATATCGCGTCTAGATCTGGTGATGACATACCCTATTGGAAGCGACCCACATAGCCCTGCTGCATACCCTTTTTTTGCCATTCCCAGTTGGTGAGGCCTAAGGTTACGTCAATACCTTCAAAAAGCATTGCACACTTTTAATTCTGACATTGCCATCCAAGTGATGACACAATGTCAGCATTCATCCATACAAGTCGTTTTGGTGATGAACGAACTGAAGGCATTATTTCCACTAAACCCATTTTGAAATCACCCTCAGGGTTAGTAGCAAATAGCCCTTGCGCTTCATAATCTTCATCTTGGTCCATGACTTCAAACCTTTCAATTGCACGCTTACTTGGTTCGAAGTGGTTTTCGGATAACCATTGTTATCCGATCCCGGTCTCTTCGAGCCAACATTCGATAATAGTTATGGGTCAAGTTAACTATAGTGAGCAATTCCACTATCAAGGTGTAAAGATTTACCTGTAGAAATAGATTCCATATGTTTAAATTATCGTGACCCGCTTATCGAAATTAACTCCATTGTATTCATCACATTCCCGAAATGCGGTATTTGTGATAAGTACAAGTCGACTTATTTCTAATAAAATGTGTCAACGTTTTATTCTAACTACTTTAATTTGTTTGGCTACTTCATGGTATGGGCAAGAGATCCTTAGTTTAAAACAATCCACTTAAAAAGGAACATTGAAAATAAAAAACTAAAGGGGTAAAATAACCTTTAAAAATAAATCTCTAATAATTAAACCTTAATTAACAATAATTAAATCATGATTAAACCTTAGTTAATTTTAAAATAAATTAAACTTTAATTAAATAACCTTTATTTATAATTAACCTCTGATTATTAACCTTTAAATAAATAATAATTAATTAAATTAAATTAAATTAAAAATTCAACTAATTAAACTTGATTAATTAATAATCAACTACCTTTTTAATTTAATTAACTATTAAGTAACTTCTTAACCAATAGATAATTAACTTACTTAATTATTATTAATTAATGCTAATTACTTTACCTTGATTACAAATTAACCAATGATTAATTATTAGTATTTAATTAATTATAAAAAGTACTTAATTAAGTTATAATTAACTTAAGTGTCGATAATTTAGTTTGTAAAAGATTTTTCCAAACACTTTGAAAGAAAATTACGAACTTTGAAAATTTGAATTCCGAGCTACGTCCATAGCCACTATCGCTATGGATGCAATAACTTAGAATTCCTTTTCTAAGTTGTCATCCAAAACTTTGATTTTCCATTCTCGTTTACTTAAACATTTAAAGGAATAATTTCTTTTTCTTTTTTAGAAAAGTTAGGAAACAAATTAAAGAAACAACTCATCTTTAAGGAACCGAAACAAGTAAACGATTTTGTTTTCAATCGGATCTCAAGTCCATTTCAACATTGAAAGAACCAACTTCCGTATCCATTTCAATCATAATCTAAACGCGTAGAATACCAAACCAATACCTTACCAAAACACTTTAAATATCATTCTTTACAACCAACCATAACACTAGCTTACCAATTTCAAACCATTCGCTAAACCACATGTTAGCGCACATAAACACATCCAATTCATTCCAAAATCCAACACCACATTATATATGCTTATACATAACCAAATCAAACCAACATAAGCACATAATTTAATTCTTTCCAAAAATTAGAATTTACTCACCGAAAACTGGACGAACTAAGTATTTTCTCTTCCAAACTCGAGTACGACCGAGACCTTTGTACTTTCTTAGCAAAATGAAGTCTTCACATGCTTTTAACCCTCAAATGGGTTCGTCCTTGATGAAATATGGTTTGTCCTTGGAAGTTTTCGAAGGAAGAGTGGTTGAATTTGAAGCAAGAAGTGAAGTGGTTGATTTTGTGGAGTTTAAACAAGCCATGAAAAAGATGTTAAAAGCTTTAGGAGATAGGAAATGGAAGAGAGAAAATGAGGAAAATGAAATTGAAAAAAAAATGGTTTTATAATATGTTGACAAGTGAAATTACCAAAATGCCCTTTGTACTATACCCTCCTCTCTTCTTTTGTCACCTCACCCCCTCCCTTTTCCATCAAAAATCCATCCCCTCCCTAGCCACCACGGTGTCTTGTCAAAGGAAAAATGCTATGACACCATTTGTACTAAATGTTGGAAGAAGCATCTTATATATTATATATTTTTAACTTTTTTTTGAAAAAAAATATATCTTAGCATATATATAGGCATCCTTAAATGTAACATGTACACAACTATTAAAACAAGACTAAAATGATTTATAAATGTGTGTATGTGTGTTAAAAAGTGTTACGACATTTTCGATAAGTTTTAGCCGACGAAAAATCAAAATCTCAGAAAATGAATTTCAGTCACATTTTCAATCTTTTTTCAAACTAATTATATTTTTAAACAAATTTTTCAAATGATTTCTCGATCAATTATTATTAATTAAAAAGATTTTATTTTAATCATAAAATCCATAATTTTAATTATATAAAAATATATTTAAATATCCATAATTTAAGCTATCAAATTGTGGGTCATTACACTTCGTTTTAACAGGAGTTACATGTAGTTTGAAATGGGAGGAACATGCATAAGAGAACCGTTGGCCGTGCTGAAAACTTTCTGAGGTAGACTTAGTTCTTCTCCTAAATCAAAACCAAAAGCTTTTTAAATTCCTTTTTTTCATGGCCTCCACTCCCTATTTCCTGCCTCTCTTTCTTTGATTAACCTCCCATCACCTTTTTACCTTACCACACCCATGCCTCCTGACCATCGTCACCCCATCCATGTCCCGCCGCCCTTGTCTCCTCCTATCGCAACTTCTCTCCCTTCTTCATGCTCCGTGCCGGCTTTACCCTCTGACCATATTTCGATTTTACCCCTATCTGCCACTTCATCTCTTCTTTCCTTGAGCTCTGTACCGCCTCCTGTTTCACCTACCTCGAATTCTTCCGTCCTTCCTTCCTCGCCCTCTTTTTGTTTTTCTTCGCTTGATACTACATTTGGTTGGTCTGCTCTTTTCAAAGCCAAACCGTGAAATGCAGGTAAATACAATCCAGTTCACCTCGATCTGGTTTTTAAAGGTCAAGCAATCGTTTCTCCTGTAGAAGTAATCCAAGCTGGTGCACTGACCTGGAGTGAGTATGTTGTCATTTTTTTCTGGGTAAGCCATTATCCTTCACTTCAGTTATGGAGTATCTTAAACGAACATGGAAGCTTAAAGGTTCGGTAAAAGTTAAATTTGATGGCATGTTATTTTTATTTCATCTTTCATTGGAGGAGGATAGAATTAAATATTTGCATGCTACCCAATAATAATGAGAAACAAGATTTTCATAATACAACTGTGGAAACCAGAACTAGGTAACATACGTGGAAATGTGAAAGTTGATCCTGTCTGGTTGCAAATGATAAACATACCAATATATGCGTGGTCACAATTGGGTTTGAATTCGCTAGCTTCACATACAGGGACTTTACTATGTTTGGATGAGTCAACAGAAAAATTAAGAAGAATTACCTATGCTAAATGCATGGTAGAAGTGAGTCCAGACCAAAAGCTTGTTGATAAGTTCCCTGTTCAACTCATATTCCCACTTCAACATCCATGTACCTTACCGTTATTTATGCTGAAAACCAACCTTCCTTAAGACAGCAGCTATATAACTATTTCCCTAACCTTGCACAAGACACTCACCCGTGGATTGTGACTGGAGAATTTAATAGCCTTCTTGGTTTTGATGATAGAATGGGAGGATCCCTCTTATCATTAAATGACATTTAACCGTTGAACTGTGCTATCAATAGCTCGAACCTTATCCATGTTCCATTTAGTGGTGCTAGATACTCATGGAATATCATGAGTAGATCAGGTAGAAGAATTTACAGCAAGATTGATCATACTCTATGCAACATGCCTACCTTAACCGTATGGCCTCGTATCGCTACTCATCTTCCTCCCCCTCTTCTATCTAACAACTCCCCACAAATCATAACCCTTGCCTTGGATGCCATGGAAAGAAGTTCCTCCTTTAATTTTTTTGAATATTTGGATTAATGATCCTGACTTCTTCGATATTGTTAATATTGCTTGGAATACTAACTTTTATAGAACTCCTATGTTTATTTTTCAACAGAGATTGAAACAGGTAAAGAAAGCTTTAAGTGGTTGGGCTGCTCAGAAATTTGGTAGAGGCAATTTTCTATCATCGAATATCAAGAATGCACTTGCACAAGCGCAACTTCATGCTATGGCTAACCCAGATAATAAAGTAATGGCAAAGGAGGAGTATGTACTACAGGAACAATACAGGAATGCATTACAAACAGATGAAAATATGTATAGACAGAAATTGAGATTGAAGTGGAATATTGATGGTGATAGAAACACTCGGCTATTCCATGATAGCTTAAAGATCAAACAGTCGAAATCCCACATTTACTACATCAATGACCAACGTGGCAACCATGTTGATACCCCTGATAGCATAGATAGTGCCTTTCTTGATTATTTCAGTAATCTCCTTGGTAACTCAGATAATTTTAGTCCTGGCCTTTCCACAATTGATGATCTGCCAATGCCTGCATTAACCATGGACCAAAAAGAAGCCTTATCTACCAGATAACTAATGAGGAAATCAAATACTGCATTTTCAATATGAATAGGGAGGCATGTAGTGGGCCTAATGGCTTTAATGCCAGTTTCTACATAGCGTGTTGAGAGATAATTGGTTCTGATTTAATAAAGCAGTAGATAGTTTTTTTTTAAAGAAATTGGATGCTAACTGGTATTAATGCTACAAACTTATCATTCATTCCTAAATGTGAACATCTAACTAATGTCGCTGACTTCAAACCAATCGACGTAATATAATCTATAAATGCATTTCCAAGATCATTGCTTCAAGGCTTAAATCGGTTCTTCCTTATGTAATATCAGATAATCAGGCTGCGTTTCTTCCCTGTAAAAGCATCTTAGACAATGTCCTATTAACTCATGAACTTTTGAAGGACCACAGCAAAGCTACTGTTTCTCCTAGAGAAATGATCAAGCTGGACCTAAGGAAAGCGCATGACACACTGCATTGGACTTCAATTTCCAGAGTGTTATCTCGTATGGGTTTTCCTATGCACTTTGGTGCTTAGATCTATACATGTATCTCCACTGTTAATCTATCATTATGCTACAATGGCACGGTGAAAGGGTACTTCAAGAGTAGACAAGGAATTAGACAAGGCGACCCAATGTCATCATACATCTTCATTTTAGTCAAGGAAGTTCTTACCAGATTGATCAACTCGAAGGTAATTTCCAAAAACATTATTCTACATCCAAAATGTCAAGATCCAATCATAACTTCTCTTATGTTCGCTGGCGATTTGATCATATTTCCAAAGCGTACTAAAAATTTTGTCAGTAGTATTCTAAAAGTCTTGTCCACCTTTCATAAATTCTCGGGGTTGGATGTAAACTTCAATGAATTAAGCATCATGGTCGCCGGTGTCCCTAACCTCAGTGCCATTGAACTATCCCAGATATTTGGTTTTCCACTTTCAAACACTGCAAGAAAGGCTTCGTATAGCGACAGCTAAAAAAAGCGGTCGTCGCTAGCCGTGCTAGCCGTCGCTATACGCAATATACAGCTCCAACCCGAGAGCAGCAAACTCACTTTCTTCCTCTCCAAAATCAATCTCCTTCCCTCAATCCGCCGCCCCCCGTCACCGCAGCCGCCGCCCCAGCCTTCACGCCTTCAAATCATCCAAATTTGTGTCGGTATGCTTCTAATATCTTGTTTGAATGTAAATTTGATGTTTTTAGGTTTAGTTTAAACCCTAATTCAATTATGATTTGTTGTAAAATTGAGATTTGTTGTTAAATTGGGTATTAGTAGTATTGTTAAATTAGGCATTAGTAGTGTTGTATGTTGATTTGGTAGATTAATTAGTTTATTATCATGAACTTGAATTAAGTATTACATTAATTAGTTTATCATGATCAAGTTGAATAAAAAGTTGATGTAGATAATTAGTGTTGGCGATTAACATGGTTAGTTGTTTTAGGTGAAAAAATAGTGTGTATTAATGATTAACTTGGTTATTGATAAATTTACATGAAAGTATTTTATAGTTTATGAAATTGACAAATTACAAATTTAAGTTGTTAAGTGAATTTAAATTGATAAATTTTTATTTAATAATTAGTTTTTTATTGTTTTTTAATTATCTATTTGATAATTAGAATTTGTTGTTTTCTAATTATATTCATTGATAATTCTTATATTTACCCTGTTGGTTGAGCGACGGCCATTTTAATAATTTTGGCGATGACTAGCGGTGGCTAGCGACGGCCAAAATGCAAAAGGTTGTATATATTGTGAAAAATAAAGTTTGTACAAAAAATTAAAAAATGAATATGAGAACATTAAAAATTCTGCAAATATCTAATTTATTTTAAAAAAATAGGAAATGACTTTAAAAACAACTGATATTGTACTAAAATCGATTTTGTAAAGAAATTAAGAAATGAATATAACAACAACAAATAGTCACATGAAATCTATGTCGTTAAAAAATAAAGAAATGAATATTGAACTAAAATTTAAATACACAAATTTTTGAAATAAAATATGAATAGTTGAAACATTGTCAAAATTTGAAAAGAACAACAATATTTGATAAAATTTAAAGAATTTTTTTTATCTCTTAGATTGGCTTTGGTCCCGTCTGGCAAGTGTTGTATATGATCGTTATATTGATGTTTGTTTTGTAACGGAACGGACATTTATATTCATCTAATACAATATTTGTCGGATTTGTCCATATATTGGACAAGTTACAAACACAATAAAGTAATTACATATTATAAATCATTTCATTTTAAACGGTTACAAAATTTCGACAGCACTTCCTTTACGTTCCCTGTGTACACGCATTTGTGTACGATACAGGGAACATAAGGGAAGTGCTGCCGAAATTTTGTTGAACCATTTAATCTGAAATGATTTATAAAATGTAATTACATTATTGTGTTTGTAATGGAAAGTAGGATGACTGACCACCGAAGTAAAAACCAAAATACCAAAAAATAAAAAAATAAAGTGAAGTTTATATTTTGAATTTTCTGGAACGATGAATTGTTTACAATGGAGAATGGTTGAAAATTAATGATTTAAATTGTGTAACATACATTTTCCAATCAGGAAAAATGTTCAATAATTTTCTCGACCGTACTTGGATGTATGAAGTCAGAACTGGAAAGAAGGGATCAATAAAGCAACATTTCTACAACGGTGTACACGAATTTATTAGATTTGCTAAATCTAATAACCGAAACAATAAAGAAATTCGTTGCCCGTGTAGTAAGTGCCAACATTTGAAGCATTGAAAACCGGATATAGTTGAATTACATTTGTATCAATATGGTTTCGTGCCTGATTATTATTTCTGCGATCGTCATGGAGAACTTGTTGAACCTACACCTAATACTGAAGTTTAGAGGACGGTAATATGATGACGAATCCGATAGAAAATATGGTGGATGATGCAGCACGATCAATGTTTCCTACAACTGAAGCTGTTGATGAAGACGAAAATGTCGAAGAAGAACCGACTGTGGGAGCTAAAAAAATATATGATTTGTTGGATTCTGCTAAGAGGCCGTTGTGGGACGGATGTAAAAGCGGAACCAAACTTTCAGTAACCGCCGAGTACATAACTATGAAATCAAAATTCAACCTTACGGAAGCTGAATTTACAGCAGTTGTACAAGCAACGACACATGCCACCCAATAATCTGATGTGCGACAGTCATTATAAAGTAAAAAAACCGATGTCCGCTTTTGGTCTACCGTACGAGAAGATAGATGCATGTGTGAAAGGTTGCATGTTGTATTGAAAAGACGACGTTAACCTCAGAAAATGCAAAATATGTAATGAAGAAAGATACAAACCAAGAAAGAAGAAAGGGAAAGAAGTCTCATACAAGAGAATGCATTATTTGCCCATCACTCCCCGACTTCAAAGATTATATGCATCTTCTGCTACGGCCTGTCATATGCGATGGCATAGTGTGAGAACAGCGGAAGAAAGAACTTTGATACATCCATCCGACGGTGAAGCATGGAAACATTTCGATAAGACTTATCCCGCATTTGCTGCGGAAAGCCGTAATGTCAGACTTGGTTTATGTACGGATGGATTTTCACCCTTTTCACAGTTTGGTAGTAAATATTCATCTTGGCCAATTATCGTTACTCCGTATAATTTACCTTCATGGATGTGTATGAAGACACCATATATGTTTCTCACCACTGTCGTTCCCGGTCCTCATGATCCAACCCAATGAATTGATGTTTATTTACAACCTTTGATCGAAGAGTTGAAGAAACTGTGTAATGAAGGAGTCGAAACTTACGATGCATCAACGAAATTTTTTTTCGGTTATTCGCTTCTTTGTTATGGACGATTAATGATTTTCCTGCATAGGGGATGCTTTCTGGTTGGAGTACGGCCGGTCGTCTAGCATGTCCTTATTGTATGGAAGAAATACTAGCATTTTCGTTACGATATGAGAAGAAAGTTTCGTGGTTTGATTGTCATCGGTGTTTTCTTCATCCCAATCATACCTTTAGAAGAGATAAGAAAATTTTCATAGATAACAGAGAAGAGAATCTGAAACCACCCAAGGTTTGGTCAGGCGAGGAAATATACGAAATTGTAAGAGACTATCCAAAGATACATGAAACTGGAGTCCAGACTGAAATCCCAGGAAAGTCAGACATTCATAATTGGTGCAAACAAAGTATATTTTGGGAGTTACCATATTGGAAAGATCTCTTACTCCGACATAATATTGACGTGATGCACAACGAAAAGAACGTGTTTGATAATCTGTTTAATACAATTTTGAATGTAAAGGGCAAAACCAATGACGATTTGAATTCGAGGCTTGATATAGCAAACTATTGTAAGCGCCCGAAACTTCATATGAAGCCTAATGACAATAAAAACCCGAAAGCATGCTATGAGCTAGACAATAAGCAAGTAAAACTCGTGCTAAAGTGGGTGGAAGAATTAAAATTTTCCGATGGGATTTCTTCCAATCTTCGTAGATGTGTTGACTTCAAAAATAGTAAGCTGAGTGGGATGAAAAGTCACGATTGTCATATCATGATGGAATATTTACTTCCCGTGGCTTTCAAAGAACTGTTGCCCGTAAAAGTATGGAACGTCATAACAGAGTTATGTTTGTTTTATAAACAGCTTTGTTCGACAACATTAAAGGTGGATCGTATACGTAAACTTGAAGTAGAAATACCTATATTGCTATGCAAACTGGAGAAAATACTTCCGCCTGGTTTCTTTAACGTAATGGAGCATTTACCTATTCATCTTCCATCCGAAGCACTTCTTCGAGCTCCTGTGCAATATGGATGGATGTATCCATTTGAGAGGTAAAGTAACATGTGCAATGTTCATGTCAATTTCAAATTCAAATTTGTATATCTAAATATGTAATAAATATCTTAATAGGTACTTGAATCATCTGAAGAAGAAGATTCGACAAAAAGCCCGAGTTGAGGGTTCGATATGCAAATCGTATCTTGAAGAAGAAGCCTCATTTTTTCTCTCTCACTACTTTAAGGACGATGTGAACTTATCGTTTGTAACTATTCCTCGAAATGAGGAAGTCGTTGAACAAAATTCTACTCAAACAATGTTATCTGTTTTTAGACAACATGGTAGACCTGGTGGAAAATGTGTGGAAATATGATTGGACGATAGAGAACACCATGTAGCGCACACGTATGTTCTTTTAAATTGTGTCGAAGTCGCACCATTTGTCAGGTAATAATTAACTCACTTGTAATTTACTTGTACGTACATAATAATAATAACACATATTATATATATGCAGTATCTACGAATCACAGTATCCATCTGGCGATCTCAGTAAAGAATTTGCCAAATGGTTTTTGAACTATGTTTATGAGCCGAGAAACTGTGTCGTTGATGAAGGCTTAAGACATCATGCGATTGGACCGAAAAGAAATGTGAAGACTTATCCAATATTCTTCGTCAACGGGTTTAAGTTCAACACAAAAGATTACGGTGCTGAAAAATCAACATATAACAGCGGGGTATTTGTCAAATGCAGTGATGATGCAGATGAGCATTTAAAAGATTTTTATGGCGTCTTAACACAGATTCTAGAATTGACATATTATGTTGAACCTTTAGAAAAGGTTTTTTTATTTAAGTGCAATTGGTTCAGTAACGTTCCTGGTTCCGGAATCAACGTGCATAAAGAGTACAAACTTATTGAAATAAGGCATACATCACACTACTATAAGTACGATCCTTTTGTATTAGCCAAGCAAGCGTTGCAAGTTTATTTTGCTCCGTATCCATCTTTGAAAAGAGATAAAGTGGATTGGTCTGCTGTTTCAAAACGAAACCAAGGTTTACGTTTGATGGAAATAATATTCCAGATGAAGCAGCATATCAAGCCGATTTGAATCAAATACAGAAATTATAATAACAGATGATATTGATGTAGGGCCTTTGAATGATGAATCGAATGTCCTATTTGATGCATTCGAAAGTACCGAAGAAAATGAGATAGAATATGAAACTGAATTTGAATCAGAAAATGATGAAGACTGATCGTTATTGATATAATTGTTATGCGATAGTGAACAAAAACATGCGATGTAATAGTAAATTTCTGTAATTGTTCAATAATGATCATTTAGTTAATTTTTATCCATGTTTTGTACTAGTAAATTTTTATAATCGTTCTGTGAAAGTGATTAAAACATACTATGTAGTAGTGAATTTCTATTATGGTTCTGTGATGATTATTTATATAATTTTTATCCATGTTTTGTACTAGTAAATTTTTATAATTGTTCTGTGAAAGTGATTGAAACATGCTATGTAGTAGTGAATTTCTATTATGGTTCTGTGATGATTATTTATATAATTTTTATCCATGTTTTGTACTAGTAAATTTTTATAATTGTTTCTGTGAAAGTGATTGAAACATGCTACGTAGTAGTGAATTTCTATAATTGTTCTCTGATGATATTATTTTTCTATAGCAGATATGTCTGACAGGAGACGGAGTGTAGGTGGTGGTGGCACGCCATCCCCATCTCCCAGTGCTGGTGGTAGTGGCACTGCACCGGACTTACGTCCGATTGCAGAAGTTGTTCCTAGAAGTGCTGGGTAAGTATCAATTTTATTTAAAGTACAAGTTTTAAAATCCACTAAACATGTATATCATAACTTTTGCAGTGGCTTTGAGGTGGAACCATCAGATTATATTTTACAGGTTTTGAGAAAGGCATTTCAGAGCCGAATGGATGGTTGTTGGCCTCGCTGGGACGACATCCCCCCTCATGTCAAGAACGCTATACAGGCATATTTACTTGTAAGTAGTAGTTTGAATTTCGGTTGTAGATTAATATAATCTATATAACTTAAAATAATTTTAATTTACAGGCTGCAGTCCGCGTTGACCCTGATGACTTGGACATTTTTTTAAATCACTGGAACAAACGAATGAGGAAAAATTACAGGGATACATTGTCCAAGGCTAAGAATGCAGGGAAAAAGTCGAACTGGATGGGTGAGGGTGTATGGAATGAATTTCTTCAGCTTTGGAACAGTCCGGCGGTAATAGTAAGTAAAATATATTTTCTTTGTTATTTAAGTCTAATATAAATCTCCCAAGATATATACGTGATAATTTATCTTAATTTGTAGGAGTTATCTGCGCGGAACCGGGCAAACAGGAATAAAAATCCTGCATTGCACCGTGGTGGCTCCAAATCCTTTCAGGAGCACAAGAGAGAGCTGGTAATTAAATTTATAAACTGTGTTTACATTTTATTACAATATTTTATAATCAGATTAACAATAATATTTATATATTTTCAGGCCATGGGATACAACCGCGAGCCCACTATGGCCGAGCTGTTCAAGGCCACGCATGCCGTGGAGAGGACTGACGAAGAGGGCAATGTTTCGTACAAGTGGACGGATGACAAATCACAATCCGTAATGGTAAATTAATTTACTGTCAATAACAATATTTTGTCTTATTTTATTTTCAAAATTTTGAAATTCGGTTTTTATCGTGTGAAACAATTGTTTGTAATCGCAGGAGAGGTACGAAGCAGAGCGGGCTCGTGTAGCACAGTCCACTGGTTGGAAAGAGCTTACGTTAGAGGAGGAGAACCATATTTGGGATGCTATTATTGACCCGCCTTCTCGGACCAGTCGACAGTATAGCTATGGAAATGTGGAGGTAAATTTTGACATGTACTAATATATAAATTTACTTATGCATATGAATAATTAAATAATTTTAATAATATTATATATATACTAATATATAAATAATTATGAATTATTGTACAGGCAATGAGAATACAGAGTGCATACAGGAGGTCGCAGCAAGAGGCGGAGATTACTCAGTTGAGGGCGACAGTGGAAGAAATAAATGATTGGAGGAAGAGTTTCTTTGAGAAACAACTGGATGAGCGGATTGCGGCTTATTTGCAACAGCATGGGAGGATGCCTGGAGAGGATGGCAGCGATGGCGAGGAGCAGGTATGTTTGTTTGCTTATAGCTTGGTATAAACACATTTTGGTTGGTTTGGTGTATATATATTTCAGGATATTATGTATATATTTTGATGACTTCTTGTAACGACGCGAATTTTTCGCGCTCGAAAATCGACATCCATACTTTAACATCGTACACGAATGCCGTAGATTCGACCGTTCAAATCCGATTCGCCGGAGCTTATAACAACATTAAGTAAATAACACAGCGGAATAAAAAGAATAGTACATTGATATACAGCTTTGATACAATATCTGATACAACAGGTGATCCAATAGATATCAATATACATCAGAGATATGATACAATAAAATAACAGCAGAAAGAAAATACATAACTCTAAGATAGTCTTCAAAAGAGAACTCCAGCAACAACAGCTCGATCAAACATCATGATTCACCAAGACAAGCAAGTCTCGTCCACATCCAAAGACTGAACTAGCTCCTGATAACCTACTAAACCTGACTATCTAAAAAACCCAACTCTAGACTGCTCGTGTAGAAAATTTTGAGCATCCAGAGTTTAGGAAAGAAACAATAAACTCCGGATTAGTCATGGGACTGGTGTGAGCAACAAAGACAGTTTATCTTTAAAAACAAACAACGAAATATTTTAAAATCAATTCGCAATGCTTTTTAGAAATGAGACTACCATAAGGCCTCCCGCACACACACACAATGCAAACGCAGAATCGGAGGAGATTTCTCCTTATGATAGTCAAAGATGCTTGATACGCATTAAAAAGAAATATTTGATATTATTACTAGTGCATAGTGTACTAAAAATCATTTCGAAAGTAAAGATATAAATCTTGGCCAACATAGACATTTCGAACTATGCCTACTATAGGTACCATCCAAACAGTGGGGCGCCACCATAAGTAGATGGCAGGTAATACAACTAAAACCGTACAAGGTACGTATTTGAAGAATGGATTTCCAACAAATGGCCGGGCAAAGGAACTTCCCAAACCCCAAAATGGAAACGCCTCTGGAAGGACGTCCCCGAGCATCCCAAATGGATCTCTGCCAAACAAGGCCGGCTACCCCTTTCCCAGGGAGTAAGAAACCTCAGATATACCACCCCCGGTCCTTTTGGACCTTTATACGAGGCCTCGATTCCAACAACACCACACAGTAATAGATATAGTGTATCCACATGGGTAAGTATCTGGGCTCCATACCATGATACTACCCCTTTCCAGAAGGAATGGTCCTACCCTAGGGAAGCGATCCCTGAAACCTTGCCGCCACGATTCCTGTTTCGACCATTACCGGGTTGTGAGGCTCGACGAAGTCTCGTCCACAAAGCCACGCTTTATACAAAAGTCGTGCTTTGGGTCAACAAATGATCATAGAAATGATCACCAAGATAAACGATCAAACAAATGATCCTATCACAAATGATCAACACAATGATCATTTCACAGCAACACTCAGCATGTCACATTACCAAATTGGGAATATATCGTTGATAACCATCAACTACATAACTTGTGAGCTCGTACGTCTCAGAGAAGGGTGTTAAGCTAAAAGAATAAATTCTCCGCCACCAACAGAAATATATTTGAAAGAAATCAGCTTTATATCTCAATTTGTAATGTCAGACATACTATCCATACAAGTCTGTTCTGGATTTAGAACAGAACTGAAGGCACTTCCAAAGAAGCCCTTGCAATCCGGATATCCACAATCCTGATCGGATTCCCCATCACATATGGAGAACTCTATACCGGAGCAACTCGGTGCAGAGTCAATCGACAGGTCATCCTATCGCTCTCGCAAATACCCGGTCTTCATCACCGGTCTTCAAATGCTATCCATAACGTCGAATCACATATTCAGAATGGGTTATACGACCCAAAGGTCCTTTCCCGGCTAACCCGAATAGTGAGCGCAATATTTAAAACATATGGATATGGGATTTCAATTAAGTCACAACTTAATAATTCAAACTTTCTTTCAAATGGTTTAAACAAATTACCATTTCAAATCTTTTTAACAAAAGATTAATTTCACAAAATTCCATTTACGGATTTCAAAACAATTTCCATGTCAATTGGATTAACTCGTTAAATCTTTAAATCAAAGATTTAACTCATAGCTTTCAAAATTCAATTAACTTGTTAAATCTTTAAACCAAAGATTCAACTTATAGCTTTCAAAATCATTTCCAAAGATTCATTCATAGCCTTTCAAAAACAATTACAATTCAAGTTGGATTAACTCATTCGGCCTTTGAATCAAAGATTCATTTCATAGCTTTCAAAACATTTCAATTCTATTTCAGCTTGAAACCTTTTCAACATAATTGGGAGATCCTTTCTTTAAAATGAAAGCTATTATTATTTGAAAACAAGTAGTTTTCGTTTCAAAGAAATTCGATCTTATTTATACAAGTTAAATCTTTTGGATTAATTCAAATTCCCAAAATAACACTTCAAAAATGGTTTAAAAACCCATATAACTTATTACAAGTTGAATAACTTTTCTTTATATCCTAGTTTCCAAATCATAGAATTCAATTTCAAATATTGAATTCAAATTTAAATCAAAATATTTAAATTTCAAAACTCAATCAAGTTATCCAAACTATATTTCATCTTTGAAATTCCATTTCAAAAGCTTTTCACTTTAATCTCAATTCATTTTCAAAACATTTGAATTCAAATATTCAATTTTATAAATCATTTCAAATCTGGGACTTAATCGATTTCCCCATGAAATCCATAATTGTGTATGTATGGTGTGGTCCAGGGGTTTAACACAATAGTGCAATATCATTCAATCATCACAGATTTAAGTACAACAATATCTTTGATAAGCGGTATAACTATAACGCTTATCGTCAATTCACAGATTCACAGATAATATAACAATGTAAATAAATGGATAAATCATACACAGTCACAAAACAAAATATCACTGATCAAATAAGACAGTCAATTCAAGGTTTCTCATACAATACAATGCAATATAATCATTCATAAGTAAGGTCAAGCATTTAATAATCATTTATAAACAGGATTAATTTATCGTTTAATCCTAATCAATACAATTTATTTCCAAGTAAATTAATTACTTATGAATTTAATTACCCAATCCTGGTTTATTTTACAAATCATTTGATATAAATTTATTTATCTAACACTTTAATTAATTAAATTATCCTTAATTAATCATATTAATTAATTAAATCCTTAAACCAATTTCATAATTAATCATTCAAATTAACTTAAGTAGTTAATAACAAATTTATCAATCACTTAAACATTATTAATTCAACTCTAATTACTATTTTAAAGTAATCCGTCTTAATTAATTTCCCAAAATAAATAATCAATATCAATTAGTCATCTTAATTTGTTACAACCATTTATTTACTTTAAATTAATTACAAGATTAATTAATTCTAAATTAATAAACATCCCTTAATAACTTAATTAATTCAAATCCTAAATTAATTAACTTATTAATTTAACCATTTAATTACCTTAAAAATTAGATGGATTATAAATCATTAAACCTTAATTATCTTTAAGATAAAACATCATTTTAGTAATGATTTAATTATCATACTCAAACACATTTAAAAACATGTTGTTTCAAATTCACTTTTAAATTCTATTTCATATTAAAAGAATTTGAAATAACTACAAATTTAACTTTACGATTTTTTTTTAACCAAGTTAAAACTCTTTTTTAAAAATTAAATTTTTATAAAACATTTATCTTTATACAGAAATTTATACTAGAGTTTAAATCAATCATTTAAATTCAAAACATTTTAAATTAATGCTTTAACCCCTTTTTAAAGTAGTTCAAATAATTAAGTTTTTTATAAAACATTCTTTAATTTAAACTAGGATACAAAAATAAATTTGGATTCATCTTTCAAATTCTAGTTTTAAACATTATGTTAAAACCTGGTTTCAAATCTTCAAAAATCTGTTTAAATTCAAACAGACAGGTTAATTAAAAACCTGTAACATTCAAATGGCCCGAGGCAATTAAATTTTTGCTTCGAGTCCATCCCCTTCCTGCTTCGAGCAAAACGCAGGAATTACTCGAGATAAACTCGCGTGCAACCCTGTTCCACCCAGCTTCTTCCCCCACTTCCCAAATTTTCCAAACCTCCAAAACAATTGCACGGTGCACGTGCACAGCCCCTCTGGCCAACTTCGGTCATCGTCGACGTCATCAACAAGTCGACCATCATCCCCCAATCTGACAACGACCATCCAAACTTCCTTACGCACGCGAAATCGAATTTGAGTTGTTCAAACTCTAACCTGGAAACGTGACCAGGTTTCGCCATCATCCTGGAAACACGGCTCGTTCACGAAGCGTCGACCACCAGGAAGCTTCAAACTCCGGCTACCCACTCTCCAATATCTCCTCTACCCCCACGCAAAGTCACGGCGAACTCGGTCGCGTAGGCAAATCGCGGCGGCTTCACAAACGTAGCGACCCGAAAGCAATTGTTCGAACCCTAAATCGTTCTCATCCCCAAAATCCTCGCATTAGAAATTTTTTCCAATATTTTTCCTAGATTCGAAAAGGGGCAAACTACCTTCTCAACAAATTTTCACGATTAAAATTCATTGAATTAACAGAAATTGATAAAAACCCATTTTCTGTTCAAGCAAGATCTACAGCCTCGATTCCAAACTAAAAACTATGATTTTAGTTTTAAAAATCATGCTTTTGTTTAAGTTTTCGATTTATATTGCTGAATCTATAAATTTCAATGTTTGAGTTTTCACATATATATATTTTCACTGCTGTTTTTGGTTTACATAGGCAACCAGGTTTTAATTTGACTTGATTTAAAATTTAAACCTTAATCTATGTTAAATCAAGCATTCTTTGTTTGTAATCTAAGTCCTAATAACAATTTGTTCTAGAGAAAATAAATTTAAACCAAACAAAAGAACTGGAACTATGAACGGAGTGGGTTCTGTTGGAAACAAACATGCATACTTCATACCTATACACACACACACACACACACATCAGATTCACTCAAATTCATTTCAACATCACTGGCATACAACTAAATTTTTCTTGAAAGTTGACAAAGTGAGGTTACTCACATTATTTCCAGAGGGAGAACAGAGCCTTAAATTTGAACAGGCTCTTGAATTTGAAATCTGAAATACTTTGCTTTTAAGTTGATCTGTAGCTTCAAGATTTGGACTTGAACTTCCAGGCTTGATGTTGAGAAACAGATCTTACTTTCTGAGATGATTCTTGATATGGATATATAGAAAGAGGTGTACAGGTGATGTATATTGTTGTTTGTACAACCAGAGTAAGGCTGAAAATGCTTGCATTGATTGCTTTAGTCCTTCTGTTTCATATTATATTTTACACTGTGTTTTGCCTTACTATTCATTTATCTCAGCTGATAGATGTGGCATTAATTGCCTTATCCTTAATTTTTTTTTTTTTTCTAGCCTACTCTTGAATATTATTGTTGTCTTGTTTATTATTTGTTTCTCAGCCTATATGCCTATTCATATTTGCTTGTATAATCACATATTGGTCTGGTTCCTTGTTTTGTTGAAGTTGAAATAGTTGGTAATCTTTGTTTTCAGATTTGCTTGTACTCCTTGGTTTTTCTTTATACACTTTCAAATTAAATTTGTTTTGTTTACTAATTTTATGCAGGCTGAGAGTGATATCTTTTGTCATATGCTAATATATTTGTTTACTTTGCCTTTACTTGCCTTGCATACTTACTTCTTTACAGGCTACATGAAATGTTTATTTGCCTGGATATGTTTTTAGGTCTACAGATTTACCTGTTTGTATATGCTTTGTACTTATATTTATTTGTTTGTACTAACATATTAATTTTCAACTTAAATACCTATCGTCTTGTATTTTTGTTTGTTCATGCTTATGTAAATTATCATTATCTTCTTTTTGCTTTTTATTTATTTATTCTATAACTTTGTTTGTACATAGATGTTTAATATGTTTGTTTGGTTCCATACTTAACTTTTATTTATCTCTATTTATGACTCAAATATTTATTTTACTTCTATTTTTAGTTTAAATATTTATCCTGAATTTTACTTTAATAATTATTGTTTTATATTTTTCTATATACACATACATATATAGTATTTAAATTCAAATCAAATATATATATATATAATTTTAAATTTACTCATATATGCTCAAATACATATATATATATATATATATATATATTCTCATATATATACATATATGCAAATGTTCAAATCAATTTGACTTAATATATTTTCTATTTGAATCGGGGAAACTCGCATCTCTTAAATCGATAAATTTTACAATTTTAATTCAAAAATTCATTTAAATTATCAATTTAAATTCATAAAAATCCGGGGTCGTTACACTTCTAGTTGATGGATTTGGTTGGATATTATGTATATATATGTCGGGATATTATGTAGAAATTTCGGTTTACTATGTACGTATTATGGTTAATGGATTTGGTTGGATTTGAAAATGAGATTTGGTTGGATTTGAAATTGAGATTTGGTTGTATTTTATATTGTTTGAATGTATAGTGATGTTATATGATGGATATATGATGGTTATAGTTGATGAATATAGTGTATAGCGGTTGTTTGGTTCAGATTGGTTGAAGTGTATATGGGCTGTGCAGGTGCACAGAAGTTTACCTAGGTTAGCGACGGCTATTTGGTTCAGTTTAGCGACGGCTAGAGATGGCCAATTGGTTCAGTTTAGCGACGGCTAGCGATGGCCAATTGGTTCAGGTTCGCGACGGCTAGCTACGGCTAGCAACGTCATTTAGACGTTGAAAAATTTCCACGTGGCACATTTGCCGTCGCGAGCCGTCGCTATTTATGTGACGGAGTCGTCGCTATACTATTAGGCGACGACCAATATAGCGACGACTTTTAGCATCGGCTAGCGACGGCCGACGACGGCTAAATGCCGTCGCTATCTGGTGTCGTTCTTGTAGTGAAATGACATGTCAACTTACCTTGAAATCCCTCTTGTGACCGCTCAGATTAAAACTTTTGATTGTTTGAGCTTGTATGAGAAAATAACTATGGCTATGAGTGGATGGTCTAATAGGAAAATCACCCAAGCGGGAAGGCTTACTTTAATTAAATCGGTTCTAGTCTCCTATGCTACGTACTGGTGCAAAACTTTCATCTTTTCTAAGAAACTGATCCTGATGATACGCAGAGCTCTGTGTAACTTTTTATGGTTTGGGAATATCCATTCCATGAAACTTAAAACTATTAGCATCCATAAGGTTGAGAAAATAAAAAAGAAAGGAGGACTTGGAATATTAAACTTAATCAACTGGAACAAAGCAGTATTTAGTACCCGATTCAACAACATCCTGACTAGAAGGAAAAATATTTAGGTAGCATGGATCATGAAATACAATATAAAAAGTACATATTTTTGGACTATGGATATTCCAATAAATGGTAGCTGGACTTGGCGGTCAGTTCTCAAACTTAGAAATGTTTTGCTGCCACATATAAGAATTTTAGCTTCTCGGGAGGGAGGAACAAGTTTTTGGCATGATCAATTGTCTAAACAAGATGTAAATTCTCGGGAAGATAATGTCCTACTCTCAACAACTCCAAACTAGTATTAGTAGAGATGCTAATGCGAAGCAATATATAAACAATGGAACCATCACGTTGACATATTCATTGAACCAGACTAAGACAACTATGAAATGAAATTATGCTACCACACTAACCTATGGTGCATACTGACATGGTGGTGTGGTCGCATGCTTTCAGGAAGCATCTATCTCAATTGTCTATAATTGTTTAAATAATTATGAAGGAAACCAATTCGCTTGGAGTCATAGGGTTTGGAACCTAAATTGTAGAGAAGCACTTGATGTTGTGGAAAGTGCTCAGGAAGGTGTTAAATACTAAGGGTAAGCTGTTTGATTTAGGAATGTGATGCAACACCAACTGAAGCAGAATGTGCGGTGAAGAGAAAGAGAAACAAGAGAAGAAGAAGACAGAATTTAGAAGAAGAAATGTGATAAAAAAAATTTCATATCTCCAAACGTTTGTACACAGTGCTATATAGCCGAGTGCCTAACGAACTTGCCTACGTAGCCACATGGAGTCATTCATTTGTAACTAATTTGCAGAAAAAGTAAAACAGAAATAACAACAACTTTTAAAAAGAAATACAGCTCATATCCTTATATTCTAACAACTTGTGGTCACATTTTGTTCCGCATTTAATCCAAGAACCGCCTGGGGATGCACACCACCCTCTTAGGTCTTCTATCCGTGCCTATGTTGCTGTCATGTGGTGCTGGTTCATTTTCATGCATATCAATACATACCCCCTCGAGATCGACCTTGTCCTCAAGGTCGTGGCGTGGTTAGTAGGGACTTGTGGCAATGGCTGTGATGTGGTAGAAGTCGGATTTGGACACAGTTTCAGTAGAGAAATATGGAAGACTGGATGAATGCGAGAATCAGCAGGGAGAAGTAGTTTATAGGAAACTGGTCCTATACGTTCGGCAATTTGGAAGGGTCCATAGTATTTCTTTGAAAGCTTATGGTAGTTATTGCATATGGTTGTTTGACGGTATGGTTGTAGTTTAACGAATACCCATGATCCGACATCAAATTCTTTATTACGGCGATGCTGGTCAGCAAGGCTTTTCATGCGGTTTTGGGCTCTTTGTAGGTTTGTTTTAATAGTTTGAAGAAGTTGATCTCTAGAAGAAGCCCAGTCTGCAAGTGCAGGAATTTGAGTGTTGCCAATGATGTAGTTGGATAGAATAGGAGGTGGGCGGCCATAAACAGCCTGGAAGGGGGATAGGTTAAGGGAGATATGTTTGGTGGTGTTGTACCACCATTCCGCCCACGGAAGACATTTTACCCATTTATGAGGTATGTCACCCACAATTACGTGCAAATAAGTTTCGAGGCAGCGGTTTACTACTTATGATTGTCCATCGGTCTGCGGATGGTATGCGCTACTCATTCGAAGCTTTGTCCCATGAAGACGAAATAGCTCTTTTCAGAATTGACTAGTGAATAGGCGATCACGATCGGATATAATGGATCGGGGAAAGTCGTGCAAGCGTACGTATTCTTGGAGGAAGTGGGAGGCAAGTTGAGCAGCTGAAATTGCAGTGGGTAAAGCACAAAAGTGGGCGTGCTTTGGAAGTCTGTCAATTATCACCCAAATTGTGGTTTTGCCGACGGATGGTGGAAGGTGTTTAATGAAATCCATGGTAATATCTTCCCATATTTGAACTGGAATTAGTAACGGTTGAAGTAAGCTTTATATGGTGTGTTATCGGGTTTAGTTTGGAGACAAGTAGAGCACTGCTGAACAAAATGTTGAACTGAAGATGCTAACTTTGGCCAAAAAAAATTACTGGAAATTCTGGCAATAATGCTTCTAATTCCTGAATGCCCCTCGGTTTTTTAATCATGAAGCTCGGTGATGATTTTGTTTTGCAAGTCAGTATTAGCAGGTACATAAATGCGGGAGCCCCAGAATAGTAGATTATTACGAAATTGCAATTCAGGGTTAGCGTTTGTACCTGATTCAAATTGCAAAATCAAGGACTGAGCTTTTGGGACGTGGTGTAAGGCATTGCTGATGTCTTGCAATGGTGGAAATTCTGGTCCAGAAATTGCATCCATGGTGGCTTCTTGCGTGTATCTTGATAGACTATCTGCTACAGAATAGTGAAATCGAATCCAAGGAGTTTCGTCAGCCAGCGTTGTTGTTCTGGTGTCTAGATAGATTGAGATGTGAGCTCGCGGAGGCTTTTATGATCGGTGTAGATCTGAAACAGCCCGCCGAGCAAATAATGGCACCACTTTTGACGGTGGAGGTGATGGAGAACATTTCGTGGGAATACGTCGAAGCTTTCTGGAGGCGTTGTGGTAATTTGAGGCTAAAGTATTCTATCGGGTGTCTTGATTGGGAGAGCACGGCTCCAATGGCGGACGAAGAAGCATCGGTGGTTACAAAGAATGGTTCGTTGAAGTTGGGGAGGGATAAGGTTGGAGTATGGGTAACGACCCACTTCAACTTTTCAAAGGCCGCTTGGGCTGTTGGGTTCCAGCAAAATGAATTTTGTTTTAATAATTCAGTTAATGGTGCTGCAATAGACGCATAGTGCTGGATGAATCATCGATAATATCCCGCAAGGCCCAAAAATCCACGAACAGTTGTGGCTGAGTTTGGTATTGGCCAATGAACCATAGCAGTGATTTTTGCTTGGTCAACTTGGACGCCTTTGGTGGAGATGGTGTGGCCTAAATAGTTGAGTTCGGTGAAGCCGAAAATACATTTGGCGAGGTTAGCAAAAAATTTGTGTTGGCCTAGAACATGCAAGGTGGTTTGGAGATGG
Source organism: Allium cepa (assembly GCA_030765085.1). NCBI lineage: Eukaryota > Viridiplantae > Streptophyta > Magnoliopsida > Asparagales > Amaryllidaceae > Allium > Allium cepa. The sequence continues at coordinate 419,145,666 of CM060939.1, forward strand.
TCTAAATGTGATGTCCAAAAAGAACTATATATGAGGATATCGTCAAAGAAAATGAGTACAAATTTCTGTAAATATGGTCGGAAAATATCATTCATTGTTGCTTGAAAAGTGGAAGGTGCGTTTGTTAAACCAAACGGCATGACTAAGAATTCATAATGGCCGTCGTGGGTACGAAATGCTGTTTTTGGGATATCGGGCAGGTGTACACGTATTTGGTAGTAACCGCTATGAAGATCCAATTTGGAGAAAAATGGTGCACCATATAGTTCGTCTAGAAGTTCATCGACTGTGGGGATAGGAAAACGATCTTTTATGGTGATGGTATTGAGTGCCCGGTAATCAACACAAAATCTCCAAGATCCATCCTTTTTTTTACTAATAAAACTGGTGAGGCAAAGGGGCTAGTCGATGGTTGGATAATTTTGGAGTGGAGCATTTCACGGACTTGTTTTTCGATTTGTTTTTTTGAAAGTGGGGATATCGGTATGATTTAGTGTTAACGGGTTGAGAATTGGGTATGAGGTTTATGTGATGATTAAGGGTACGATTTGGTGGAGGTTCGGAAGGTGTATTAAATAGGTGGCTATAGGATGATAAAAGTTTGGCGAGTTGTGGGTCCATGTGGTGTAGTGGGTGTGATGCATTTGAGGGTGTAACGGGTTGGAAATGCAGATAAAGAAACTGGGAAATAGCAGACGTGGTTTCCAGACGCCTTAGTTGCTGGACCGAAATAGGAAGTGGCAAATTAGCATGGTCCAGCCCAGTTAAACAAATAGGCCTATTATTGAAATAAAAAGCCATTGTTAGGTTTTTATGGTCAACAGTGATCGATCCCAAAGTCTACAACCACTGTATACCACATACCGCGTCTGAACCTGTTATCTCCAATAGATGAAAGTCGATGCGGAAGGTAGTTCCTTGGATGTCGACATTAACGTCGACGCAACTGCCCGAGCTACGCAATTTGTTTGCATTGCCTACGGTGACGACGAACAAAGATGCGGTGTCGGGTTTGAACCCCAGGAATTTAGCTGCTTTCGGATGGAGGTAGTTGTGGGTGGAGCCAGTGTCGACTAGAATAGAAATTGGGTGCTCGTTGATTGTCGCGGGGAGGCGGATTGAGCGAGGGTGTGTGGAGCCGATCAAGGCGTGGAAGGAAATTTCTTGTGTTGTGGTGTTTGAATTTGCGATGTCGTCGTGATTACTGTCATAGGGTGGATCGGCTTCTGGAATAGGTGTAGGTTCTAGTTGTGGCTCGAGTTCATCGGCGATTATGTCGGGTAGGATCATAAGTATGTGAGGGTTTGTAGCGGTGACCGAAGTGATATTTTTCATCACAGTTGAAGCATAATCCTTGCCGCTTACATTGGTTCATCTCGGTGGAGGTGAGTTGTTTGATGGGGATAGATGGTTTGGAAGGTCATAGGGGAGGTGTTTGAGGAATTGTTTGAGAAGTGGAGTTAGGTTTTTGTGTGTACGGCTGGTTTCTAATAAACGGTAATTTATTGTACTCATCGTATTTCCTTTCGATCAGTTTGGCATTGTCGATTGCATCGGAGATAGTGGTGGGTTTGAGGAGGTGAAGTTCGTTTTGTATATGAGGCTTGAGGCCGGAGATGAAGCATTGGAGTACGGATTCATTGGAAAGTGTAGTAATGCGGTTGCAAAGGTTTTCAAAGGTGGCTTGGTAATTTTCGACGGTGGTAATTTGCTTGAATTTGATCAAGGTGGCTTGTGGGTTGAGAAATGTAGGTGGTCCGAAGCGTTTCTCGATCGCCTTTGTCAACGCCATCCATGTAGAAATTTGATTGTTGCGATGCATCCATTGAAACCAAGATAGAGCTTGTCCGTGCATGTAGAAGCTTGCGAGATCAACTCGTTGGTCGTCCGGTGTGGAGTAATAAGCGAAGAATCGATCCGCTTGGAATATCCAATCGTGTGGGTTGGATCCATCGAATGTGGTTATAGAGCATTTAGGTGTTCGAGTGGGTGTTGGTGTTGCCAATATAGGTGGTTGTCGGTTAGGTGATGGGTGGTATGTGGTGGATGATTGGTTGTTTGGGGGTGGAGTCGGTGAATGTCTAGTTTTTGGCGGATATCGGCCGTTTGTGTGGTGAGATCGTGGAGTTCGGTTTTGATATCGATATTGTCGGCGGTTAGGGTTTCTAGCATGGCACTTTGTGTGGATTGGTTGTTTTGAATGGTGGTTTGGGTGGCTATAATGGTGTTGATGGCGTCTTGGTGGGTGGTAAGTTGTTGGAAGGCGTCGTCGAGTCGGGTCATGATGATGGAGTTTTGTTGGATATTTAGGAAGGGGAGGAGTGGAGATCAGAGGTGAAAGCACCAGAATTGATACAACACCAACTGAGGCAGAATGTGCGGTGAAGAGAAAGAGAAACAAGAGAAGAAGAAGACAGAATTTAGAGGAAGAAATGTGAGGAATATTTTTTTTTCATATCTCCAAACGTTTGTACACAGTGCTATATAGTCGAGTGCCTAACGAACTTGCCTACGTGGCCACATGGAGCCATTCATTTGTAACTAATTTGCAGAAAAAGTAAACCAGAAATAGCAACAACTTTAAAAAGAAATACAGCTCATATCCTTATTTTCTAACAACTTGAGGTCACATTTTGTACCATATTTAATCCATGAACCGCCTGGGGATGCGCACCACCTTCTTAGGTCTTCTATTCGTGCATATGCTGCTGTCATGTGGTGCTGGTTCATTTTCGTGCATATCAGAATGTAGATCAATCCTGGTTGTGCTTACTGTTTTGATGATGTAGAGACCAATGTGCATTTATTTTTCAACTGTATTTCTAAATTGTGAGAAAGACTAACGATGAAGTTTGGTGGGAATGATATCTCTAGAACAAGCAATATAGAGTGGTGTAATATTTATAAGGCTACGAGATGGAAAGATGATGGAGGAATGATGATGGTTTTGTTACTCAAGAAATTTGTTAGTATCATATGGAAGCAGAGTAATGAAAGAGTGTTCACTGGTTCAGTTAATTCTATGATGGAAATCTGGTTTGGTCTTACTCATGCTATACGATATGGTATTATCAATTGTTTTTACTATTTTGAAGATCATATTGCTAACATCTACCTTTCTTAACCTGTTCTGCTATACTCTATTATGTTTTTTTTCCTTTTTTGATTTTCTACTCTCCTCTCCCTTATTATATCGTAGCATGTTACGGTATAGTTTCACTTTTATTGTTTTTGCAATAAACTAGTAGGGGCCCAGTTAACCCCGCTTAGCTTTCCTAAAACAAATTCTAGTATGATACACACCATAGTGAATAAGTTCTCATGTATATAAATATTCTTTTGAACAAAATCATCTAAGATGACTTGTGATCAATTGACATTATAGTTTCTGTAGATGGTGAAAAGGGCTTTAAAAACTTTTTGAGTAGGGTTACTGTAATTACCCATCCTCGGAATGATATGTTGTTGCAAATGAGACCCATAAGTCTCGATTTTGGTCTAAGATTTTAGTGTTTAAAATCAAATTTTTTGTCACATTGAAAATTGTCATGAAAAACTTCACGAGTTTGTTTACCAATTTTAAAAGTGAAGAGGCCAATTCCACTAGATTTGCAACCAAGTATATGATTCAAAAGCTCACAATTCAAAACAATTTAAGTGTCATCACACTACTCTAAACCTTTCCCTCTTCTCCTTGAAAAAATTGCATATAACATTTTAACTAAATCTGAATAACACACAAAATCATTTTGAGAAGAATTGACTGAAATAAGAATTTCATTTTGAAAGCATAAATCACGAAAGCCATAAGACGAGAAATCATCAAACTTCGCAAATCTTATGGGAATTTTTTTTTTGGAAGTAGTATACTCCATATAACAATCAATGGCTTCTTTGCCATTGAAAAGAAAGCATTTGGTTCTCTTTGAGAGCCTTATGGTTTTTGGTGGTTGGCTTGAGGAAGTCATTTTTTATTTTTTTGAAGAGATAAGAGTATGAAGAGATATTTTGAATTTTGAAATAAAGTGAATGAATGAAAGGATAGAGATAGGTTGAAATAACAGAGAGTGAAATGACATATTCTTTGGTCAAAAAGATGTCTTTTCAGAACATGGGAATAAATACAAAAGAGAGGGAAATTCAAATTTTGAATTTGAAATGAAATTTAAAATTTTGGCATGTATGTCGACATACGTGGTATGGGTATGTTGACATATGGGCCGTAAAATCCAAAATTAAAACCAACATGATATATTCCTATATGTATATTTATATACTTATATTCATCTAGTATAATTATTAATCTCTATGTTGTTCCTAAAACAATGAACAAACAAAATAAAAATAAAATGTAAAAAGTACTGTATTTAGTCCCTTCCTTTGATCTGTTATGATTAATCTACTATTGCAATGAAGCACATGTTTCTATCCTCGGTGTTTGGTTAATTGTCACTTAAAGTAGTGTCTGGTTCATCCAATGTTGTTATTGAAGTCATCTTTCTTTTTCTAGTGGCGAGCTCCTTGCTTAATTCTGATGCAGATAGTCTCTTTGCAAATGACTACGTCGGCCCCTGTTGAAACATCTAATTGCAGTTCCAGTTCCAGTAGTCTTGTTTTCAGGTCTTCGAAAGTGGTTCATCTTTCATTACTTCAGGAACTTTCTAAAATTTCAGATCATGAAACAATTTTTCATCATCGTCATCGTCTAAATCTGATCGTCGGTTATTGGATTGAAAGCGATAGATTTCTTTTCTATTGCCTTGCTTTCTCTTCTACCCTACAATTGTGTTTTATAGGACATTGAATTACCTATTAACTGTTCAATTTTAGAGTACCAATGTCATTAGTCTCTTCATTTGCTAGTATCTTTTAATCCCATTCTGAAGAGAGTAAATTAATGATTTTCCAAATTTGGTCCTCTTTAGAAAAGTTTTAACCTAATGCTACTAAAGAATGCACTATATTCTGAAATCTATAATTCATGTTAAAAATACACTCATTTGGATTCATTTTAAAAAACTAAAATTGATTAGTTAACATGAAAATTTTGTTCTGTTTAGTTTTACTAGTGCCTTCATGTGTAACTTGCAGGGATCTCCAAATTTCATACGTAAACTTACAAATAGAGACTCTATTAAATTCATTTTTATCTAATAAAAAAACAAAATATTCATGGCTTTAGAATTTTTCTGTGCAAGTGGATTTTGGTCAACAATCCATTGTGCAAAGTTGGTCTAGGGTTATGTGTACTTATTCTGAGTAATATTCCAAATAACTAATCCATTAGATGTAAATAAATCTTCATCATACATAAGCAATAAGTGTAATTTGCTACTATTAAAAAGTGCGGTTCTAGCAATAGAGTGTCCTTTGACAAAAGTGTTAACAAGTGTACTAACAATGTTGCTAGTCATTTGAACTTTTCAAAAATCAAATTACAAGTCTTTTGAAAACCTAGTGCTCTAATACCAAATGTGGGTTGCAGAATTATGGATCTTAAGGCTAATTTAACACTAGAGAAGGGATAAATAGTGTTGTCTAACTTATGTTATTTTTAATTTTCTTTTAAGATCAATATTAAATAAAAAAATTATAAACATAGAAGTATATTAATAGTCAGTTTCAGATGCAATCACAAATAAAAATAAAGGCAGTAAAGTAAAGTAAAAAGTTAGAGAGATAACGCCAAGGATTTTATACTGGTTTGAATTTCTCCTACACATAGTCCCATACAATTTCGCGTACAAATTTCTTTTCAAATGCCAATTTTTAACCGAGCAAAAGGTAAACCGAAATATAATCTCGATTTCGAGCCTACAAGACCTACCCTAGTGAATTTCCAAGCTCGTGATAGACTCACCTGATTTGACCGGGCTACAAGCACACCCACTAGATTTTCAAGCTACTAAGCACACCCACTTGATTTGAATTGGCTATAAGCATACCCGAGCAAATATAAATAGAGTTGATATTTCCAAAGACAAATTCTTGTACTTTGGATACAATGGATAATATAGCATATTGGATAGCACTTTATCTTTGAATTGAGAGAGATGTTTTCGAAACAGTACAAAAGTAGTGTTGAATCAATACAAAGAAGTATGAATTGATTCTATATTATTTGAAGAGATCTGAACATATTTTTCAATGGAACTTTCAAGAGAGTAGGAGAAGGAAAGAAAGTGAGTAATTGGTTATCAAAAATTTCGTTTGCACTCTCCTTTATATAGCAAATGAATAGGTGTGTTTGTTCATGAAGAGTTGCGACGAATAACATTTCCGTTCAAAATTTGAAAAATCAATTGGCGGCATGTATGTCAACACACCCTATGCCTACATGTCGACATATGCTTGTTAAAAAATGAAAACTATCTTCTTTTAAATTGTTTTGAAAATCCTATAAAATAACTTGATACTTGGTAAAATAGTTTGAATATAGTTTATATACATTTTGAACTATGAAAAAAATTTATAAATATTTTAAAATTTATTTTGGTCAAAAACATAAAAGATTAGAAAATTGGAGATGAAGATGAAAGATTGCTATCAAGGACTTTAACTATACATGCTATGACTCTATACATTAAATTATAATCTCGAGATTTTTATATCTTGATCTTGAACTCATGTTCATATCTATCTCTTGAGTCTTTATATTACACAGTCTTCGATTCAATATCTGTGAATTATTTTGCACTGCATACTATATAATTTGACAAAAAATTAGTATCTATATTTTATAAGTTTGTATGTGGTTGTATATGGTTGTTGTCATCGAAATCAATAATTAAGGTATTAACAACAACATCATGAACGAAGGAATTAAGTCCACTACATGAGTAGTCAAGCCATCAGTTCGTTAATGCCTCTGCCCTGGATAGGAGCATTGTTAGGCTCATGCATCCTCACAGAGCTATACATCGTAGATGCGTAAAATGGGACCATAACTTGGGTGGTCTCACTATCTATACGCTGATGTCCCCAACATGAAGAGGAGTATTGTTTGGCTCGTGCATCCTCACAGAGGAATACAACATGGATACTTGAATAAAAACCACAATGTAGGTGGTCACTCCATCTATGCACCACTATCCTCGGCATGAACAAGATCGTTATTTTGCTCGTCCAAACTTAAGGAGAAGTTTCATACATCTACATACGAGCGAGAGCTTCATGGGGCTCTCACTCTCTCATGAAGGCACCGACTTGACTCGCCCCTAGCATGGGAATAGATGTTGTACACTAGTACCCTATCTAGGTAGTAATTTTCTTTCTTGTACCTCTCTGGCACGAATGGGTATTTTCTCTAGATCTTGCATTCTCGTGGAGGTCTTTGATAGAGTGAGGAATATACCCTAGGGGCAATTATGTAATTAGATACATATATCTCACTCGGTAACTAATCTGGTTGGAAATAAAAGTGTTCTCTTTCTATTATATATTTGATATGATGTGTTATATATTAATTAATAAATTTAATTAAAATTATATTTAATAGAAAATCCATAAATGATATGCTTTGTGATGGTAGTTACAATGCATTATAACCATGAGTTATTTATCATAATAAAATAAAATTATCATTTTAAATATTCCTAGTCGAGATGTATCAAGACTGGATGTTGATACATTCGTTGAGACTGGAGTATATAACGTTGTTCAAATATTGGGCAGTGTATTACTCATGGTAGCTGGGAGCAATAAGAGGTTATGTACTGATAGTTATTGTATAACTATGAAATGGATCACTCAATACTTTTCTGTTGGTTAATATAACTAAGGTCATATAGAAAATATCGATGTGACAAAATTACATAATTCTCTTGACTGAAGAATACTGTTGATCTTCAATATAGAAGCTCCACTTTAGTTATAGTTAAATCACGTCACGCACAATGATCTAAAATGACTATAGTTGGGTTGAGTGGAAGGATTGGAATATTCAAGATAGGATTTTTCTCCTCGTCGTATAAGGTTAGTATCACGGTCAACTAAAGTCAACTTAAAGTCAAAGTCTCTAGCCAGAGCAGTTCGGTTAATATTAGTTGTTGTTATTGAACCAAGGGCTTTGTGTTTGGACCATAGAGTTGAATATGGACAATATTAGAATTTTGACAAGTACCAAATTCGGTAAGTCCATAGTGACATAGTTTTGATAAAGAGAATTTGTGTAAATAATTATCACTGCTTGGTAATGCTTAAATAAAGTAAAATTGGATTTTACCCTAGCTAAGTAAGTGCTAAATTTGGTTACAATGTCATACACCTGCTAAATGATGTGTGAACGTTAATGTTCGAATTGTTCGAAATTAATCGCTAGCTGGATTTACACCTAAGAGTCACATAATCGAATGTTGAATACTCATGTTACCACTTAATTTAATTAAATTATAATTGTCATAAATTAATTAATATTTACGAAATATTAATTATAAAATTTTATTCAATTTTTTTGATCAATATTAAAAGTGTGTGGATATAAAAACGATAGTCGATATATGATATAGATATGTAATTAAATTGGATTTAAATATATTATTTATTGATCAGCTAGAAGTGATTTTAAGGCCTATGATGGGACCTATTGGGTGCGGCTACGATGGCATAGGAAGCCGGCCATATGAGGGCTTGAATTTGGAATTCAAAGAGATGAATAGGTAAGAGTGAAAGGTGGATCTAGATCCTCCTTTTTCTCTTTAGATCTCCACTATATATTCATCTCTAACCCTTTGTAATTTCTTACTCTCTCGCTTCATTTGCAATAGCCATGGCCGACCACTCCTCTCACTTATCCTCAAAATATTCAAGTTTAAAACATTAAATCAAATAAGATTCAAACAACGGTGGTAGCTGCATTCAGCCTAGTAGTGTTTCTGGATTCTAAAATCATTTCAACAAGTTCTAATTCTACGTTTCAAGGTGTACTATCTAGGTATTAGGTCAATGGTAAAATTCTCTTTTCGCAATGATATATTAATGTATAAAATGTTCATTATATGATATGTGTGTTTAGATAGCAGTTGAATATATCACGATTACATGTAACATTGTATTGTCTTCACTACATGGATTGAATAAATGTGTATAAAATAATTATTTAACATATGTATATTGATACATATTGCACCGGGCCGTTAAAAGAAATTATTTTTTTCAAAAAATAATATTATTAAATGATTTAATATACACACTTTTAAGTAAAATATGTTTTACATTAATATATATACATTTATATTTATAGTTTTAAAAAAGAATTGTGTATGTGTGTGTGTATTCAGAAAAATAATAATTTTATATTTGAATATAATACAGTGTTTTATTTAAATTAAATGTTGTATCTATATATATGTGCACATTATAAATTATATAAAATATGTTTATATAAATATTTAACATTATAAATACATATATTATTTACGAAATACAAAATTAATTTTTTTATAAATTTCCATATAGAAATCAAAGAAATAAATAAAAATTCATTTTTTGATAAAAGCAAAGTAAAGCGAGAAAAAGAGTTTTTTTAATGGTCGAAAAATTTGCGTGTGCATATACACACACACACACAAACACACATACACACATACGTACATACATACATATACATATATATGTATGTATGTGTGTGTGTGTCTATATATATAATTTACACAAAATATATTTCAAAGCATTCATTATACATATATATAGTTCTTCTAAATATTATTTAATATATATAGTACACACACATATTTAAAAAAAAGTTCGAAATGTATGTATGTATGTATGTATGTATGTATGTATGTTTAACGACCCGTAAAATTTTGTTAATTTTTAATGGTTTTATTTAGCGTATTTAATTTGATTTTTGAGAAATTTTAAATAATAATATTTTGAAATAAAATCTTACATTTGGATTACGTATAGTTAAATGTGGCAAACGATAAATTTTCATCAAAAATTAAGAAAACATATTTTAGGGTGAAAATTTTATTTTTCCAACCTTTCCTTTCCTACGCTCCCTGTTTCCATTTCTTTCATTATGACCGTTCATTATATATATACGCTATAGCTGGAAAGTTATAAACGTATAAACTTAGATACATTTTGTATTTATTAAAAATTAAAATCTTACCTTTAATTGTGACGTTTTGGTTGCCTTGCTTTCAAAAAAAATTGAACCATAGCCATGGTAATAAATTATTATAAATTTTTCAACTTAATCTAAGATGACCGTTGCTACTAGAATCGTTACTTTTCTAATATATTCATTCCTACTTTCACTGACCTTTTATTTCTTCATTTTTCCACCGTCTAAAAAAATAAATAAATGGTTATTCGTTTTATTTTATTCAGTAATCAGCGTGACTCTTGCCATTTACACCGCACCATATTTGATTGTTGATTTTCGTTCAGCATTCTTATTTTAAAAATATAACGCAGAGTAACGTTGCCTTCACAATTTAAAAACTGCTTTAATAGCTCTTGAATCAATGTGTAGCTGTTACTTTGATATTTTTCCAGAATTGTGACTTTTCTCTTTCCTTCCGTTCAAATTTGAAACGTGCTACCATTTATTTTCTTTGATTATTTTCCTGAATCAACGTGAATATTTTGCCTTAAATCCTCAACTGAATCATAGCATATGATTGTGCTATTTCTTTGGTTACTTTTATTTAGTCGTTTCCATTTACTTATGTTCGTATTTTCTTCCCTTTTTTATTGCTTCTTCCCAGATTTATCTTCTTTCCCCCTCTATTGTTTCTTCCTCTTCTATATAAACTTGCCTGGCCCTACAAATTTCGGCCTCTCCTTCACCTTTTCCAAACTCTGCTCCTCCACCGAACCCACTCTTCCCCTTGCGCAATATCCATCGACGACGCAGCGACCCTTCCCTGTTTCCTCTACTGTTCGCATAACCAGGCATAGGTAAGTTAAGTTTATATTTGCAAGTGTTATATATATATATATATATTATATAGTTTTATATTTAGCTATGATATGGATGATTTTATCAATACACGTTCCTGTACGTGTTGTTGATGCATATTCTAGCATTCAAAGTTGGTACGCATATTTGTATATATGGAGTATAGTTATGATATATTGATAGTGATATAAAAATATAAGATGCATACATATAGTGGTTTATATAAAGTTGTTGGATTTGAATACATATATATACCAAACGTGGTTTCCATTTTTTTGAAAAAGTTTGTTTTGTTCCTAGAAGTGTATGCATATTTAATATGTGTGAGGTGTGTTGGATCTGCAAATGGAGTCTGTATATTTGGAAAGTAGATTTATATTCATATTTGTTTTAACTTTGAGTCCATATATGTATATTTTATAAACCATATTGTATGATTTATTTTATAAGTTTTGTAAATCCGTTATTATATATATAGTTTTATAATAAACAGGTTTATAACTTTTATTGAAGGTCAATTTACATCTTATTATTATGGAAGTTGTATAGGATTTTTGAAGTTGTTTATTTTTCTAAGTTAGTATATGACATATATTTATATAAAGTTATAATAATTATAGATATATCTTTATGGCCTTATATATATATATATATATCTATATATTTTGCATACACTTATGTATGGAGTTAGTTTTCTAATATATAAGTTTTCATTTCAGTTGGCATGCATGTTTGCATAAAAGTTAAGGGTGTATATGTGTTTTAGTGTAGACCAGTTGCTTTCGTAAAAAAAAGTTATATTAGTTGCAATTTATATATAATGTATAAAGTTTACATTCTAACTTGTACTTTCGGTCTGCACAGGTTACAGTATTATATATATTTATAAAATAAGTTATAATATAAGTTATATAAGTAATTCGTACATCCGTTGTCTAAAATTTTATATAAGTCTGTGCATAGGCTTTACTATTTATGTATGGGTAGTTATATATTAGTTTATATATAGGTAAAGTGTTTAAAATTTATAATTGTATTGTGAAGTGGATTTTGTACCATATGTATATAGTAGTTTATAAATGAGATTTGAACAGTGTAATTTCTTGAAGTTTTATATATTAATCTTATTTTAAAATATAAATCTTAATGATATTATATACATAGGTCGTATGGGGTGGTTTGAGTCTTAGATTTGTAAATAAAAATTTTGATCTATGCGTAAAAATTAAAATGGTTTGGAAAAATTATAAGGATTTTTATTTAACATATATGTTTTATTTCAAATGTTAAAACTATTGGTTTATGTATGAAAAAAAAGGTAAATTATATATATATGTGTGTGTGTGTGTGTGTGTGTGTGATTCGACTTTAATTTTTTCTTAGGGATGCAATTTTGATTTTTATTAAAATAGAAAAAAATTCTGTATATATCAGACTGATTCTGATTCAATTCATAAATTCTTGATTATCAGCCTCGTTCGTCCAATTCGTGTCAATCCTACTTTGCTTTGAAATTCGTGCTCGGATTTATAATTCAAATTTCAGTGTCCGTATCAGTGTGCGTATCCATGTCATCTTCTGTATTCTCTAGCCTCGAAAGGTGAGCAATCGCTCACGATTAACATTCTTTTATTTGTTAAATTTGATTAAATTGAAACGACATTGAAATATGATGTTGTAGTTATTTAAATTGTTATATATGCTATTATCTGTAACTGTTCATTTATGGGATATGACACCATATCCTATTGTTTATATTTATTTTTGACGATATATGCCTGTTGTTATTATTATTTTCATATATGTTATCACTCTGCAAGTTCCCTGTTTGTATAGAAATCACTATGGGTTGAAATGATACATACCCGAACGGATTTTCGAATAGGAGAATTTCGTTATGGGTTGAAATGATAAACCCAAGTGATTTTCATTTAATTGAATTTGGGATTACGGGTTGAAATGATATCCACCCGTATATATTTAGTGGACGGACTGAAATGATAAATATCCGTAGCACTTGACCATATGATAGAAAATATATACAGACACCGTTGGTCCATATATAAATATTTTGAAATAATTTCTATGATTTTGGAAAGAAATATATGGTTAAATAAATATTGATTCTTAAGATGGAAATTTTATATATAGATTCAGTAGTAATATTTGATTTAAATTAGAATTGATTTAATACACATAATATGGTTAAGTATTTATGTAAATTTATATTTCAAAAAGATTTTCTTGCAATAAATTGAATAATTAAGATTGGGAGATAAATTTGGATTTATTAAAAATGGTATTTAAATAAGGATTTATTTAATTAAATCGATTTGAAATTATTAAATGGGAAATCTAAAGGTATGATTTTATAACTGGATTTTTGATTTAAGTTATTTAGTGAATATTTCACGTTTAAATAACTTAAAATAAAATATTGAGTAAAATGTAATTTAAGATTACTTAAATGATATTGAACCAAATGAGGGAGCATTTCAAGACTAAATAATAATGAGGTTAATTGAGATCTTTATGAAACTGTTAAATTGAACATTTAAATATTAAAGCTTTGAACTATATTGGAATTTAAATGGGTTATTTTGAGAATCAAATCTGTACTTGAAATCAATATAGTTGAATTGTTTTTTAGAAACTAAATTGAATAAAAAAGAGAATTTACGTTGAACCAAAATTTGAAATTATTATTTAGAAAACTAAATTGAATAAAATTTAGTTTGAAACGTTGAATACTTAAAGTTTGAAATATATTGAAATATAAAGGGGTAATTTGTGATTACAAATCCTAATTTTGAGATCGATAAAATTGAAGTGGTTATTTAGGAATTGAGTTGAATTTTAAATTGAGATTTGACTAGATTTGAATTTTTGATTGGAGTAGATTTGAATCGTAATTGTAAAAGTGATCAAATTTGAAAACAAATATATTTGAAGTGAAATGATATTTTGTTTTCGAATAATAAAAAAAATTTAGATGACCACGGTGACATAGTGTATATTTCTACCCTATAGATAGTTCCATGGACCCTTAGAGGATGGTTATCCCAAATATCCTTTAAGTTATTTGTATTTCAATTGATATTTCACTTAAGTTGGATTTATTGATATAAGAATGTTAATCCTGACTCGAGTGTTTTGTGTTTTGCTTTACGCTCGGGTCAGACTGAGTGATACAACATTTGAGACTCACTTTCGAAGTTGGAGCTTTGATTGATGATCCAACTATCTATCCTTTCAGTCATCTAGTTGGTAGGTCCAGAGAAGTCATCTTCTTGTACTGGAAACTTCACTGCATCTGGGATATTCTGTTGTACTTTATCTCTAACTTTGATGTTTATATAGTAGCTTCATGAACTACTATTCATTTATTCCGCTGCGTACTATTGTACTACTCTGTAGATGTGATTCTATGATTGATTTATTTATTGTATATTTTAAGTTTTTCCAAATTTTAATTAACAATTCGGTATTTTGAATTATTCAAGTCAGACATGTATGGTTTTATTGTCAATTTGAATGGTTCAAAATAGCGGGTCGTTATAGTTGGTATCAGAGCCATGGCTCTGGGCAAAACTTTGCATATATGGTAAATTTATTTACATAATCTCTTTTGTTCAAGTTGAATCTCTTCCTTTTTGACTTGATTTCCTTTGAATTTTGGAATGTCCCTCGGTTCCGAAATTCATCCTTGTCTCTTTCTATTTATATTCGTTTGATTCTGGAGTATCCCATAACTCCACTGAATGTTTTGTAAAGGTGGTGAAAACTCCTTTACAATTGGCATTGATTCACCGAAGATTTCTGTATGCTCGATTTACGATGCTGCTATATCTTGATATGGCGAATTCTATCTCTGGGGATCGAATCTCGATTTGTTTTGGAATTCCACATCGATTATATTCCTGAAGTCACGGTTGACCCGATTAAGGTCGCCACGATATATAAAAGTATATCCATCTTCTATTTTGTAATTTAATTATCTCATCTTCGATCGAGTCTATCTTCGAATCAGGATTCTATTGATTGGAGTTTCTCTAATTTAAATCTCTATCTTTGCTTTGAAATCCATTCTTGAATCATCCTTTAAAAATCGGGTTATGTTTGAAATTATTTTATATATCGAAATTATTATTTGGATAACTATGATTTTATTCTATATATAAAAGTGAAATGTTATTCTATATATAAAGGTTTTGAAAGGATTTGAAATTTTGGAAATTTATAAGAAATTGATTTATATAAAAATAATTTGTAACTGAAGGGTAAAATTTGAAATTCGTGAATTGAATTTCGGTATTTTGAAATTGGTTTTAAGATTTTGGAAAATATATATAAATAATGCGATTTAAAAGTATTTTTCGAATAAGAAATGTTTCAAATGAGTTCAAATGAATTCCAATAATTTTGAAGAAATTGCAAAGAAGTTTTCCAGAAAATCTAAGTACAGAACTCACTTATGTCGTTGGAAAATAATTTCGGTGATGAGTGCACGCATCATCGACATTGATTTTCGAGTTTCAAAGTGGGGGAGAGGCCACTGTAATAGCTTCGCTATGCGAGTGATTTTGTAAAACCGTTTTTGATTTCAAATTCCGAAGTAATTTGATACTTTCGAAAGATATATGTATATATTTGAAACAATTTAAAGTGAGACCGGTATTCAGTCCTCGAGTTTCAGATTTAATTAGGTATAATCCTATCTATTGAAATTGATTTATTGATTTATTGTTGATTTTCAACTCTTGAATTGGAAATTTGATTTCCCTAACTATTTTGAATGTTCAAACACTTCCCAATCGAGGTTAAATTTTCAAAGCTAAGAAATTTCGAAGAGGATAAAATATTTGATAAAGCATATAAGTTTAGTTTTGTATGTTTAAGTTTGAAACCTTTTGTTAAGTAAATGAATATGACTATTTTGAATTATACTAATATGAAATTTAGCTTTAAATGTTTTGAAAAAAAAATTAAGTTTTAAATAATGGTTTTCAGAAAGGTAAATTGGATATTTCAAATAGAAATAAATAGTTTAAAGGTTTTAAAGGGATAATTATCAATTTGGAAACCATTTTGAGTATAATTGATTTTGAGAAAAATATTTGGTTTTGAAATTAGATTGGAATTAAAACCAGTACTTATATGGTGATTTTGGAAATGAATTTGTTGACTTGAATTATGTTAATTTGGAAACTGGGATTATTTTTCTAAACCTATTTTTTTGGGAACTTTGAAATTGAGATATTTAATTTGGAAGAAAATTTGGTGAAATCATATATGATTTTGAAACTGAATTGATATTGAAATAATTTGAAATGGAGAACCTTATATTATTAAGTACTTGATTTGGGAGTGGTCGAACTTATATAAAATGGATTTGTGTAAAGTTGGTTTGAAATCTATTGATTTGAAAGGTACTCAATTTGAAAAGAGAGTTTTATATGATCGAAGTCTATATAAGTGTGATTTGATATACTATTGATTTGGAAAGTATTCAATTTGAGAATGAAATCCTATATATAATGGACTTTATATAAGTACGATATTTGAAAGTGATTTGAAAAGGTACTATATGATATATATATTTTCGAAGTAAAGATATGGAAAGTGCCATCTGCTTGATATCCGCTTTGTGGCTACATTGTGGATTCATTCTATCGATATTATTCTCTTTGATTTTTGGTTTTCCGGATGTGATACTCGAGTGTTCCCACCGTGGCGTAACGCATGGTTTTTTTCCTCTTGCGACTGCATAGCGCAACTGCCTGGCTGAGTCTGGCCTAGTCTGGCCTAGGAGTACGGATTGTTTCCTGGAGGATCCAGGCGTAACCATTGTGTATCCTACAATCTGTGTAGGTCGCACTAGTAGCGAAACTGCCTGGTTGAGACGGCCTAGGGGTACAGATTGTTTCCTGGGGGACCCAGGCGTAACCATTGTGTATCCTGCACCCTAGTAGTCATCATGGTGTAACTCGCTGGGCTGAGAAAGCTTACGGATACGGATTGTTTCCTGGGGGATTCAGGCGTAACCATTGTATATCTGCGAACCATGGTTGGACAAAAGTTTTGGTTTGATTGTTTTGTTTGGATTGTACTTTCCATATCTGTTTTTAAGGTTTTCAAGTATTTTCACTGGGTGTTGAAACGGGTCTACTAAGTACTTGAAGAATTCTAGCTTTGCGCCTGATTAATGCATGGCCAGAGTCTGCAAGAACGAGGATAAACTTGTTGAAACATCGAGTTATAAAAGTATTTTTGAAAGGAAAAATTCGTTTCGATATAAAAGTATTTTATTATAAAGGTGTTTCCAACAAAGAAATTTTGTATTAATATTTGAGATTAAAATTTTAAGGTTTGATTTAATTAATCGAGCCCGATACTATCCCTTTGAACCTACCTTATCTGCTCATCTTTATTTATTCACCTATATTCCGTTTTTCCGAATCTACCCTCCTTTCCTTTTTGAATATAATCTTTAAAATATTGTTTATTTATATACTACATGGTTTAATAGTAAATCATTAGTGTCATTAATATTTCAGAAGTTATTAATTTAATAAAACATATTTAAGAAATGAGTATTAATTTATCTATAAAGTTGAAAGTGTCTTAAGATAAATTAGTAAATTTATAAACTATGGATTTAATGTTGTCAAATAACTTCCTTGAAAATATAACCACGGATGTGAATAACTGTTTCCAAATAGTTTTCATATATATTTATAAAAGTGTTATTTAAAACTTATAAATGGTATTTATAAAGGAAGCAAGAAATTTTACAAACGGGTTTGAAATTTTTTTTAAGTGTTAAAGAAAATTTAGTGTAATAGCCCAATTTTTTTTTACAAGTATTTTTCACTTGTATTTTTAAAAAAAAAACCTTGGGGTTTATTTAAAGTGAAAAATAAATTTTAGGATTAACTAATAAGATCTCTGGAAAAATCAAGTTTTAATTAAGAAAACATTTATAGCTTAGGTGGTTAAGACATCTGGGCTATTCACGACAGGTCACGAGTTCGAGTCTCGGCATGGTCAGAATTTCTAATTTTTTTGTATATAAATGAACTGGGTAATTACGCGTTAAAAAGGGCGCCTAAATTTAGGGAATAAGTACCGTATATATATATAAGATATGAAGAATGTAAACCAATTTGAATTTTAGTTAAGTATTAATTTTGAAGAATTTAGTGTATTTATAAACTGTTAAATATCGCGTTTAAAAGGACGCGTAAAATTTATGGTAAGTAATGTAGTAAAACGTATAAAATTTAAAATGTTATTTTATATATATATTTTTGATGTTTTGTATTACGTCAGTTTGACGTACTTTTAAAATCATATATAAACACCTTTATGGATTAAAACATCAGTTAGTGATTTTTAAGACGAACGTTACTTTTGGTTGTAACTGACAGTTTTGGTTTTAAATAAAAGGTGTATATATGTTTCCATTTCCAAAAGCTTTGAAAAATTCTTGCCGTCATTTAATTAATCAAACTAAAAATATATATATATATATCAATTCTCATATAATTGGAACGGTTCATATTTTGCCATTCCTCTGATCACGAAACCTTATCTGCCTAAATCTTCAATCACACATATAAAGAAGCTGGAAGGGATATCAACGCATGCTTTGAAATGTCCAAAGAGATTTAATACTTGTTGCATGTTCAGTTCAAAGCCAATTTATTTGTTTACCGTTATTCCTAAAATCACGCAACTGTTTATTGGTAACAAATGTTGAAATCAAAAGTTTTGTATGTCTGGAAATAAAGCATGCATCTATGAAACATTCAATCAAATTTCTTGCCGTTCTTTGGTTCAATCAACATTTAATGCTTGCCAACATTTACGTAAGAAACTCCCTGCTTTTATCAATCAATTGGGCAAGTTTGAAATCTTAACATACCTGACCGTGAGAAATATTTTATCCACCTCATTTATAACTGTGTATTTCTTTTCGCCATTCAAATAAAAAGATTTATTTCCCACTTCTCATTTTCATTTGCGTTTAAAAATAAATTATATATAAGTTTTCTCTCTCCTTAATTCTTACTTTTCATTTGCCTAGCCTCTTTATTATTTTCCTATGTCTATCTCTTGACATTTATTTCTTTATTTTTCTAGATCTTATTTTATCTATTAAATATTTCTTATGTACATCTTTATTTAATAGCTTGTGTAACAACCCTAGTTTTAACAATTTATTTTATTTTAATTATTCAAATTTGAAATAATATTCTTATAGATTAGGTTTAACAATATGGTTAAATATTTGATTTGGAGATATATTTTATAAAATTTTGTATGCCAATAAAATTAAATAATAACTGTAAAATTTTAAGCTATTTTTGAACTGTTAAATTTCGCGTTTGGAAGACGCGTCAATTATAGGGTATAAGTGACGTAATAAAACGTGTGTTTTCAAAACGATATTTTCACACAAATTTTTGATGTTTTAGTTTGCGTCTGTTTAACGTAGTGTAAAAATCATATTTTCATATATTTTTGAAGAAAAATATCAGTCAGTGTTTTAAAAAGCAAATGTTACCTTGTTTTAATTGACAATTTGACTTTACACATATTGTATACGTTTCCATTTCAACTGCCTACATAAATTTGCCTTTTCATTTTGATATCAAACTAGAAAAATATCAAATCAAAATACATAAAACTGAAATAAATTCAACAAGTAGTAACGTACAAAATTTAAGCTAGACGTGTGAAACCTAACTGTCACTTTAAAGAAATCAACATGCACATCAATTCCTTTCCTCTGCCTCTATCTCATCAATTATCAACCTATAATCACGCAAGTTTTAATTTATAAGAATGTGTGTATTAACCCTGCCTTCATCACACAAACTTAATTATAGGGTAACATTAAAAACCTTATTCTCTCTGATGATTTCCTTTTTACTTAAATGCATGCAATTAAAGCTTGAAACCATACACACCATTTCTCTTCCTTTAGCCTCTGTTCTCATCAGTTATATATCAATTCAAATCCTTGAATCAAGTACGTAACTCACGCAGGAAATAAAATCTAGTTTATAAACATCAACAAGTTTTCAAAAAAAAAAATATAAAATCCTCTCGGCCTTCTCTTTATGCCTGCCTTCCATTAATCATGCCAGAAGATCAATGCTTGCAATATTCTTTTGTAACTGATGGGAAGAATTCTCGTCCATATCAATAGCATTTATATCAATAGAAACTGACACGTTATTTTTCTCATCTGCCTATAAACTCATTCCCCTCTACCCATTTGTTCTCTGCATCGATCCAATTCTCTGCTCCTTCTCGTGAATCTATCAGGTAAATAGTTATAGTATTGTTCTTTTCTTTCGGTTCAGATATTTTTTCTCCCTTTCTCTTTCTCGAAATTTTGTCCTACCTGTGCCTTGCTCGGCCATTTCCATTGTTATGCCATGCATAAGATGTCTGTACATTCATCCCTATGCTGAGATATAGGCTAGTCTTGTGCATATCAGAGGGTGAAGCAGTAGATTGGTGGTAGAAACTGAGTGTTATGAGGAATGGTTGAAATTTTATACAATAGTGATAAGTTGCATTTAGGAAGTTTAGATTCAGTGACAATATAAGAAATAGCCTTGTATTGAACCTGTTGATTTTCAAACTGCATATAGTGATCAGTAGGCCTTTTTCATGTTGAGGGATGTGGGGTGAAGTAACACTGATATAAAGATGAGTGTAGATATAGGTTGAGTTTTGCATGCATTTTGTAGTTGTAGGCTTGTGAGTTTTAGCCAAGAACCTGGATATGATATTTAATGTATGGGAAGGACTTTGGTTGATTTGTTTAAGATTTTCCAGGATTTGATTTAGTTAGTAGTGGAAAAAAAAAATTACATTTTTTTATATTATATTATATATATTATATTCTTTAAGGGAGTTAACTTGCATTTGTGTTGAGTAGTCTGCATACATTTATGTTGGGTTTAGGGGAGTCTTTCAGTTGCCTTTATATAAGAAAGGGGTTGTCTGTTTGTAGGGGAGAGGAGTCATGTTCTTTATTTTTTTTTATTTTTTTTTCTTTTCTGAGATTGAAGATCTGGACAGGAGTATTGATGCATAACTGAAGTGAAATGTTGATGCTACTAGGAAATAGGGGTCAGTGAGTGTGAGATTTGTGTTTCCAATAATTTTTGAAAAAGAGATGGCTGGAAGTTTCTTTGCATTTTTTCGAAGAAATTTCAGTATTGGCTCGAAGCATGTGAGCTTGAGACGTGGGGAAGACTCGAAGTAGGTGGGTTTTGGCTCGGGTAAATGAGTTTAGTGGATACCTGTTACAGAGGAGTTGGGAGGTACTTGAAATTGAATAAGTGCGAAGCTTTGAAAAAAAAAAAAAAAAGAAAAGAAAAAAAAAAAAAAAAAAAAGAAAAGAAAAAGAAAACTGAAAAGATGGGAAGGGAAGGCTGCACAAAATTTTGGCCGTGTGCATGAATATAGAGTGGTGCACGTACGTGCATATATCCATATCACGTTCATGAAGAAAATTTGGTGCACGTGTATTCGTGTTCAACTTTTGCCGTAGTTGTTTAGGAAAAATTTTGGTCGTAAAATTTTAGCACGGTTCACAGTTTTGGGTATGTTTTGGTCACGTTACACGGTGAAGTGGTCGAGCAAAGCAAACATATTCTTATTCTATTCTTAATTTTCCTTGACCATAAATTCTTAAGTCGCGTTTCAATATTTGAATTTTTCTAGATTTGAATCTAGGCGACGTCCGAGAATCTTTATCGTTACCCTCTGTCGGTCTGTACCGGTGAACTGTCATTTTTGAAATTCAAAATTTTCTGCAAAAATTCAGGTGAGTATTTCTCACCAGACATACGTATTTATATTTGGTAAATTATTGCAAGTGTATGTGTAAAATTGTATTTCACTATTATCTGTCTGTAATGTAATATAGAATGATGGACCCCATTTAAATTGACACCTCATCAGTATTATCTGTTATATTATTTCTGCAGTTATGTTATTGTTTATTTACTGCTTAAATCACCACTGCAAGTTCCCTGTTATTATAGATGGTATGGGCTGAAATGATAGGCCTAATTGATTATTATTGTTCACTTGTTCTGTTAACTGCTGTAAATTGTCTTGGGATTGCGGGTTCGAAATGATAGAACCCGGAGTTGTGTAAATATCGGATTGAAATGATATAAATCCGTTTCACTTGACCTAGGCTAGAAAATCTTATACAGGCCCGTGGTTTATATATTATTTTCTGAAATTATTTTAAATTATTTAAATTTAGAAATTTGATGATATTCTAATTTAAATTATATAAAGGATTTTTATGAGATTTACAATGATTTAAAAGGGGTTAAATAAATAAATGTTGAGTTAAAATTTTGGAATATAACTTGTTTAGAAATTCTATATTTTTGGAAAGGTAAAGATTTCAATACAGAAATAATAAATAATAAGTTATATTTGAAATTTGATGTTTAGCTAAAAGTCTACTACAGCATTTAATTGCTGTCTTTTGAAACTTGACTATTTTAAACCCATACTTTAGATAGCATTTCCTAGATGCTGTAGAAGTGAAATTGATTTAAAATTTATTTATTTAAAATTTCATCTCTATTTTGGGAATACGTTAAGATTTGGAATTTAAATATGAAATTGCTAATAAAGTAAGAAATTGAGTTTGGAAAGATTTAAAAGAAGAAAATTGATTTCTATTCTTTTGATAAAAGAAATAAATTCCAGATTTAATTGAATAAATTGAAATGGTATATCTTCAAAGGAAATGTTTTAAATCAAGGATTTGAAATTAAAGGTATTTGAAATATATATATTGATTTGAAAAATATAAAAATACCATTTTTCAAACTATAACCACGGGTTATAATAACGTTTGGTTGGCAAAGAGACCGGGATCGGATATGGGCATACTCTCTGTCGATACCGAAAACCACTTTGACTAACCGTGTACGCGGTGGAGATTCCAGAATGAAGTAGGTTGGTGGTGACGGTTTCTTGAAAGGTATATACGTGGACCCGACTCCCGTGAGTTGGCATAAGGTGGCTAAAACAGGAGCGATTCTCGGATTAATGAGGTAGCTCCTCTGATCGAACGCACTTCTTCGTATGCCATTCTATTACTCTTGTGATTGTTTGGTGCGCACCTTTGATTTGGGAGTGTTGTTCGAGGTGGGCGGTAACTGCGGCTACGCGTTTCCACCGGTCCGGATAGCAATTGGTATATCTACCCTGGCATTGCCTAGTTGTGCCGTGTCACCTACCCTAGCGAGCCTCCTACGAGTTTCTATTTGTGTCGTACCTATGGAGTATCCTCTGGTAGCCTCCCGATCAGGAGGTATTACGGTACTGTATAGACTATTGGCATTATTTGTGTTAAGGGGAATATTGGGTCACTCCTTAACGCTATTTAAAAGTATGTTTACTTTACTATAGACACTATTATAATAGCGCAATATACTACATAGTAAATAGTTTAACGGATCCTTAGAGGATGGGCGATCCCAAGCATCCTTTAAGTTACTTGCTCTTTATTACAGTACACTTGATTTAGCTTACATTATATAAGTATGTATGTCCTGACTCGAGTGTTTTGTTTTATTGTACGCTCGGGTCAGCCTGAGTTGCAGCTTCAGCTTTCTTTCCGGAGCTAGGACCACTCATAGATCTCTCTTGCTAATTGGAAGCTTTTTCAGCTTTATCTATTTTGTAATTCAAGACATTTGAAGACTTTATATTTGCTTATGGCTTAAAATTGTATTGAAGTTTATGAACAACGTATTTCTATTTGGTAAAAGTTTTCAGTGGATTCATGAACCACTGTGTTATTTTATGTTCCGCTGTGAGATTCTGATATCTGTGTCTGTGATTCTGTGTATTTGGTTTCATTTGTTCCTTAGCTATATTTACAACCTATTGTTTTGAACTATTCCAGCTCGACAATTTTTAAGTTTTGTCGAATTCGAATGGTACAAAATAGTGGGTCGTTACAGTTGGTATCAGAGCTTTGGTTTAAACCACAGCCTAAGGAACGAAAACTCATTAGAGATAGAGTAGCAATACTCTAGAATGAGTGAAGTCAAATTCCAGAATCTTTTCCTTATGAGAGAACGTATTTTAAAGTATAAAATGATTTTCAAAGGGTTTTTAAGAAGTATTTTGATAAAAATAAAACTTCCTGTTTTTTTTTAAATATATTTTCCAGCTATTTCTTCTTTCTCTCCATCGTTATATTCAAGCCTTTGTTAAAAGCTTGTCCAAGTTAAGCTGTATCTTATCCTAGAATATCTTGACCTCTATGTCTGGGATTCGACGCTTTCGATCTTCTACTCGGAGGCGATTGGTTAAATAGGCATGGTGCAGAAATCTCTTGTAGTTCTCGTACTGTTGCTCTTAAAGATGATTTAGGGAATCCATTAGAGATCCAGTGTGACTTACCTCAGGAGTTCGCTGGTAGTTTCATCTATCCTCTCGACACTTTTCCGGATGATATCCATTCGACCCCTGTAGTCAAACTTTTCCCGACATATTTGGTGAAGTCACTTCTTTACCAAAGCAGGAAATTTATTCCGTATCAATCTTATCCCTGGAGCAACGGTTTTCTCTCAGCTTGATCTAGCCACAGGTTTCCATCAGCTTAGAAATTGCTAAGGAAACCATACCCAAACTACTTTCCGAACTAAGAATGGTTTCTTTGAATGGCTAGTTATGCCTTTTGGCTTGACTAATGCCCCTGCTTTCTTTATAGACTTGATGACATCCTCGTTGAAAATTTATTCCTATACTCGAAAGAAAATCTAATATTATATATATAAGTATAATTTTCAGAATTTAACTAGTTGTTTAGAGATAATAATGTTTGATTTTATTTACAGTTTTGTAAACCATTGGTTTTGTCTTAATGAATAATTGAACTATAAAACATGGTTATAAATTTATTTGGAAACAGAAATGGATTTAAAACAAGAATTTAAGAATTTAATATCTGATAGTTTCAAACCTTGTGTTTAAAGTCTTAAAAGGATAAATTATTATTTAAATTATTTTCGAATATAAATTTGTTTCCAAAGAATTTTAAAAGTTTTAAAAAATTAGTGCTCTTCTCTTTGTCGCTGGAAAATAATTTCGGTGATGACTACAACATCATCGACATTCATTTTCGAGTATCGAAGTAAAAAGACCACGTTGTAGTTTTGTTTCAAAAATTTAATTGATTTGAATTTCTAAATATGACTTAATTTATAATATATATAGATATATGATTTAAATTTGATTTGACATATACTATATGTATGTATTTATTTATCTCTAAAGGGTTTGAAGTTAATTGGAAATTTAATTCATAAATTTATGTTAAAAGGGTGATTCTAATGATAAAATAAAGTCAAATTTTGAATGAATATTTAAACTTGAATAATAAAATTGGAAAAATTTTACTTGTATAATTGCATGCCAATATAACTTACCTAAATCATTCAGAAATTAACTATGTAATTGGAAAATGTATAATATAAAAGGATTTTATAAATAAAAATTTGAGTGGTTATAATAAATGTTATACACTTAAAGTTTCAGTTACAACAAGACAAATAGAGGTAAATAGAAATAAAATAATAATTGAATAATATACAATATCAAATGGTGTTAAAGGAAATTTAGAAATATATTGGAATAGTTATATTAAATATAATCTACTTAATATGTGCGATAAGATATATTAAGCAGAATATATTTAATAATAATCTGGAATAAAGAAAATTAAATTTGTTGAATAAGATAATTAATTTGGAAATAGTTAAGATTGATTTAACTTCTGTAAAAAATCAAATGAATTAAATCAGTTATTGAATATTAATTAATTTAAATTGAATTTATATGGTTTAGATATTGAGAAAAATATTTGACATAGATGAGAAAATATTGAGAAAAATAAATTTAATTATAGTTTGGAATAAAGAAGAAATTAAATGGGGAATTTAGTTTATTTTGGGAAATGGTAAATGTACTTTAAAAAATCAAGTTAAATTACCATTTCAAATTTGGACTAAAATTAAACATTTTAAATTAGAATGTTATAATACCTTGTGAAAAATTTGGAAAAAAAAAAATTTTGAATGATTTTTTTTAGTGTAGGGATATTATACAAGTAAATATGTAAATAAATAAATGTTAAAATTTTAAGTATAAATAGATGAAATCAAAGATTAATTTAAAATTGAATTTTATTGTTTAGATTAATGATTCTAAATTTAGGTTTCAATTTAGTTTTCTTTCAGGTTGTTTCTATACCCCTACCTTCTTCCTTTTCGAGGACGAAAAGTTCTGAGTGGGGGAGAGTGTAATAGCCCAATTTTTTTTACAAGTATTTTTCACTTGTATTTTTAAAAAAAAAACCTTGGGGTTTATTTAAAGTGAAAAATAAATTTTAGGATTAACTAATAAGATCTCTGGAAAAATCAAGTTTTAATTAAGAAAACATTTATAGCTTAGGTGGTTAAGACATCTGGGCTATTCACGACAGGTCACGAGTTCGAGTCTCGGCATGGTCAGAATTTCTAATTTTTTTTTATATAAATGAACTGGGTAATTACGCGTTAAAAAGGGCGCGTAAATTTAGGGAATAAGTACCGTATATATATATAAGATATGAAGAATGTAAACCAATTTGAATTTTAGTTAAGTATTAATTTTGAAGAATTTAGTGTATTTATAAACTGTTAAATATCGCGTTTAAAAGGACGCGTAAAATTTATGGTAAGTAATGTAATAAAACGTATAAAATTTAAAACGTTATTTTATATATATATTTTTGATGTTTTGTATTACGTCAGTTTGACGTACTTTTAAAATCATATATAAACACCTTTATGGATTAAAACATCAGTTAGTGATTTTTAAGACGAACGTTACTTTTGGTTGTAACTGACAGTTTTGGTTTTAAATAAAAGGTGTATATACGTTTCCATTTCCAAAAGCTTTGAAAAATTCTTGCCGTCATTTAATTAATCAAACTAAAAAAATATATATATATATCAATTCTCATATAATTGGAACGGTTCATATTTTGCCATTCCTCTGATCACGAAACCTTATCTGCCTAAATCTTCAATCACACATATAAAGAAGCTGGAAGGGATATCAACGCATGCTTTGAAATGTCCAAAGAGATTTAATACTTGTTGCATGTTCAGTTCAAAGCCAATTTATTTGTTTACCGTTATTCCTAAAATCACGCAACTGTTTATTGGTAACAAATGTTGAAATCAAAAGTTTTGTATGTCTGGAAATAAAGCATGCATCTATGAAACATTCAATCAAATTTCTTGCCGTTCTTTGGTTCAATCAACATTTAATGCTTGCCAACATTTACGTAAGAAACTCCCTGCTTTTATCAATCAATTGGGCAAGTTTGAAATCTTAACATACCTGACCGTGAGAAATATTTTATCCACCTCATTTATAACTGTGTATTTCTTTTCGCCATTCAAATAAAAAGATTTATTTCCCACTTCTCATTTTCATTTGCGTTTAAAAATAAATTATATATAAGTTTTCTCTCTCCTTAATTCTTACTTTTTATTTGCCTAGCCTCTTTATTATTTTCCTATGTCTATCTCTTGACATTTATTTCTTTATTTTTCTAGATCTTATTTTATCTATTAAATATTTCTTATGTACATCTTTATTTAATAGCTTGTGTAACAACCCTAGTTTTAACAATTTATTTTATTTTAATTATTCAAATTTGAAATAATATTCTTATAGATTAGGTTTAACAATATGGTTAAATATTTGATTTGGAGATATATTTTATAAAATTTTGTATGCCAATAAAATTAAATAATAACTGTAAAATTTTAAGCTATTTTTGAACTGTTAAATTTCGCGTTTGGAAGACGCGTCAATTATAGGGTATAAGTGACGTAATAAAACGTGTGTTTTCAAAATGATATTTTCACACAAATTTTTGATGTTTTAGTTTGCGTCTGTTTAACGTAGTGTAAAAATCATATTTTCATATATTTTTGAAGAAAAATATCAGTCAGTGTTTTAAAAAGCAAATGTTACCTTGTTTTAATTGACAATTTGACTTTACACATATTGTATACGTTTCCATTTCAACTGCCTACATAAATTTGCCTTTTCATTTTGATATCAAACTAGAAAAATATCAAATCAAAATACATAAAACTGAAATAAATTCAACAAGTAGTAACGTACAAAATTTAAGCTAGACGTGTGAAACCTAACTGTCACTTTAAAGAAATCAACATGCACATCAATTCCTTTCCTCTGCCTCTATCTCATCAATTATCAACCTATAATCACGCAAGTTTTAATTTATAAGAATGTGTGTATTAACCCTGCCTTCATCACACAAACTTAATTATAGGGTAACATTAAAAACCTTATTCTCTCTGATGATTTCCTTTTTACTTAAATGCATGCAATTAAAGCTTGAAACCATACACACCATTTCTCTTCCTTTAGCCTCTGTTCTCATCAGTTATATATCAATTCAAATCCTTGAATCAAGTACGTAACTCACGCAGGAAATAAAATCTAGTTTATAAACATCAACAAGTTTTCAAAAAAAAAAATATAAAATCCTCTCGGCCTTCTCTTTATGCCTGCCTTCCATTAATCATGCCAGAAGATCAATGCTTGCAATATTCTTTTGTAACTGATGGGAAGAATTCTCGTCCATATCAATAGCATTTATATCAATAGAAACTGACACGTTATTTTTCTCATCTGCCTATAAACTCATTCCCCTCTACCCATTTGTTCTCTGCATCGATCCAATTCTCTGCTCCTTCTCGTGAATCTATCAGGTAAATAGTTATAGTATTGTTCTTTTCTTTCGGTTCAGATATTTTTTCTCCCTTTCTCTTTCTCGAAATTTTGTCCTACCTGTGCCTTGCTCGGCCATTTCCATTGTTATGCCATGCATAAGATGTCTGTACATTCATCCCTATGCTGAGATATAGGCTAGTCTTGTGCATATCAGAGGGTGAAGCAGTAGATTGGTGGTAGAAACTGAGTGTTATGAGGAATGGTTGAAATTTTATACAATAGTGATAAGTTGCATTTAGGAAGTTTAGATTCAGTGACAATATAAGAAATAGCCTTGTATTGAACCTGTTGATTTTCAAACTGCATATAGTGATCAGTAGGCCTTTTTCATGTTGAGGGATGTGGGGTGAAGTAACACTGATATAAAGATGAGTGTAGATATAGGTTGAGTTTTGCATGCATTTTGTAGTTGTAGGCTAGTGAGTTTTAGCCAAGAACCTGGATATGATATTTAATGTATGGGAAGGACTTTGGTTGATTTGTTTAAGATTTTCCAGGATTTGATTTAGTTAGTAGTGGAAAAAAAAATTACATTTTTTTATATTATATTATATATATTATATTCTTTAAGGGAGTTAACTTGCATTTGTGTTGAGTAGTCTGCATACATTTATGTTGGGTTTAGGGGAGTCTTTCAGTTGCCTTTATATAAGAAAGGGGTTGTCTGTTTGTAGGGGAGAGGAGTCATGTTCTTTATTTTTTTTTATTTTTTTTTCTTTTCTGAGATTGAAGATCTGGACAGGAGTATTGATGCATAACTGAAGTGAAATGTTGATGCTACTAGGAAATAGGGGTCAGTGAGTGTGAGATTTGTGTTTCCAATAATTTTTGAAAAAGAGATGGCTGGAAGTTTCTTTGCATTTTTTCGAAGAAATTTCAGTATTGGCTCGAAGCATGTGAGCTTGAGACGTGGGGAAGACTCGAAGTAGGTGGGTTTTGGCTCGGGTAAATGAGTTTAGTGGATACCTGTTACAGAGGAGTTGGGAGGTACTTGAAATTGAATAAGTGCGAAGCTTTGAAAAAAAACAAAAAAAAAAAACAAAAAAAAAAAAAAAAAAAAAAAAAGAAGAAAAGAAAAAGAAAACTGAAAAGATGGGAAGGGAAGGCTGCACAAAATTTTGGCCGTGTGCATGAATATAGAGTGGTGCACGTACGTGCATATATCCATATCACGTTCATGAAGAAAATTTGGTGCACGTGTATTCGTGTTCAACTTTTGCCGTAGTTGTTTAGGAAAAATTTTGGTCGTAAAATTTTAGCACGGTTCACAGTTTTGGGTATGTTTTGGTCACGTTACACGGTGAAGTGGTCGAGCAAAGCAAACATATTCTTGTTCTATTCTTAATTTTCCTTGACCATAAATTCTTAAGTCGCGTTTCAATATTTGAATTTTTCTAGATTTGAATCTAGGCGACGTCCGAGAATCTTTATCGTTACCCTCTGTCGGTCTGTACCGGTGAACTGTCATTTTTGAAATTCAAAATTTTCTGCAAAAATTCAGGTGAGTATTTCTCACCAGACATACGTATTTATATTTGGTAAATTATTGCAAGTGTATGTGTAAAATTGTATTTCACTATTATCTGTCTGTAATGTAATATAGAATGATGGACCCCATTTAAATTGACACCTCATCAGTATTATCTGTTATATTATTTCTGCAGTTATGTTATTGTTTATTTACTGCTTAAATCACCACTGCAAGTTCCCTGTTATTATAGATGGTATGGGCTGAAATGATAGGCCTAATTGATTATTATTGTTCACTTGTTCTGTTAACTGCTGTAAATTGTCTTGGGATTGCGGGTTCGAAATGATAGAACCCGGAGTTGTGTAAATATCGGATTGAAATGATATAAATCCGTTTCACTTGACCTAGGCTAGAAAATCTTATACAGGCCCGTGGTTTATATATTATTTTCTGAAATTATTTTAAATTATTTAAATTTAGAAATTTGATGATATTCTAATTTAAATTATATAAAGGATTTTTATGAGATTTACAATGATTTAAAAGGGGTTAAATAAATAAATGTTGAGTTAAAATTTTGGAATATAACTTGTTTAGAAATTCTATATTTTTGGAAAGGTAAAGATTTCAATACAGAAATAATAAATAATAAGTTATATTTGAAATTTGATGTTTAGCTAAAAGTCTACTACAGCATTTAATTGCTGTCTTTTGAAACTTGACTATTTTAAACCCATACTTTAGATAGCATTTCCTAGATGCTGTAGAAGTGAAATTGATTTAAAATTTATTTATTTAAAATTTCATCTCTATTTTGGGAATACGTTAAGATTTGGAATTTAAATATGAAATTGCTAATAAAGTAAGAAATTGAGTTTGGAAAGATTTAAAAGAAGAAAATTGATTTCTATTCTTTTGATAAAAGAAATAAATTCCAGATTTAATTGAATAAATTGAAATGGTATATCTTCAAAGGAAATGTTTTAAATCAAGGATTTGAAATTAAAGGTATTTGAAATATATATATTGATTTGAAAAATATAAAAATACCATTTTTCAAACTATAACCACGGGTTATAATAACGTTTGGTTGGCAAAGAGACCGGGATCGGATATGGGCATACTCTCTGTCGATACCGAAAACCACTTTGACTAACCGTGTACGCGGTGGAGATTCCAGAATGAAGTAGGTTGGTGGTGACGGTTTCTTGAAAGGTATATACGTGGACCCGACTCCCGTGAGTTGGCATAAGGTGGCTAAAACAGGAGCGATTCTCGGATTAATGAGGTAGCTCCTCTGATCGAACGCACTTCTTCGTATGCCATTCTATTACTCTTGTGATTGTTTGGTGCGCACCTTTGATTTGGGAGTGTTGTTCGAGGTGGGCGGTAACTGCGGCTACGCGTTTCCACCGGTCCGGATAGCAATTGGTATATCTACCCTGGCATTGCCTAGTTGTGCCGTGTCACCTACCCTAGCGAGCCTCCTACGAGTTTCTATTTGTGTCGTACCTATGGAGTATCCTCTGGTAGCCTCCCGATCAGGAGGTATTACGGTACTGTATAGACTATTGGCATTATTTGTGTTAAGGGGAATATTGGGTCACTCCTTAACGCTATTTAAAAGTATGTTTACTTTACTATAGACACTATTATAATAGCGCAATATACTACATAGTAAATAGTTTAACGGATCCTTAGAGGATGGGCGATCCCAAGCATCCTTTAAGTTACTTGCTCTTTATTACAGTACACTTGATTTAGCTTACATTATATAAGTATGTATGTCCTGACTCGAGTGTTTTGTTTTATTGTACGCTCGGGTCAGCCTGAGTTGCAGCTTCAGCTTTCTTTCCGGAGCTAGGACCACTCATAGATCTCTCTTGCTAATTGGAAGCTTTTTCAGCTTTATCTATTTTGTAATTCAAGACATTTGAAGACTTTATATTTGCTTATGGCTTAAAATTGTATTGAAGTTTATGAACAACGTATTTCTATTTGGTAAAAGTTTTCAGTGGATTCATGAACCACTGTGTTATTTTATGTTCCGCTGTGAGATTCTGATATCTGTGTCTGTGATTCTGTGTATTTGGTTTCATTTGTTCCTTAGCTATATTTACAACCTATTGTTTTGAACTATTCCAGCTCGACAATTTTTAAGTTTTGTCGAATTCGAATGGTACAAAATAGTGGGTCGTTACAGTTGGTATCAGAGCTTTAGTTTAAACCACAGCCTAAGGAACGAAAACTCATTAGAGATAGAGTAGCAATACTCTAGAATGAGTGAAGTCAAATTCCAGAATCTTTTCCTTATGAGAGAACGTATTTTAAAGTATAAAATGATTTTCAAAGGGTTTTTAAGAAGTATTTTGATAAAAATAAAACTTCCTGTTTTTTTTAAATATATTTTCCAGCTATTTCTTCTTTCTCTCCATCGTTATATTCAAGCCTTTGTTAAAAGCTTGTCCAAGTTAAGCTGTATCTTATCCTAGAATATCTTGACCTCTATGTCTGGGATTCGACGCTTTCGATCTTCTACTCGGAGGCGATTGGTTAAATAGGCATGGTGCAGAAATCTCTTGTAGTTCTCGTACTGTTGCTCTTAAAGATGATTTAGGGAATCCATTAGAGATCCAGTGTGACTTACCTCAGGAGTTCGCTGGTAGTTTCATCTATCCTCTCGACACTTTTCCGGATGATATCCATTCGACCCCTGTAGTCAAACTTTTCCCGACATATTTGGTGAAGTCACTTCTTTACCAAAGCGGGAAATTTATTCCGTATCAATCTTATCCCTGGAGCAACGGTTTTCTTTCAGCTTGATCTAGCCACAGGTTTCCATCAGCTTAGAAATTGCTAAGGAAACCATACCCAAACTACTTTCCGAACTGAGAATGGTTTCTTTGAATGGCTAGTTATGCCTTTTGGCTTGACTAATGCCCCTGCTTTCTTTATAGACTTGATGACATCCTCGTTGAAAATTTATTCCTATACTCGAAAGAAAATCTAATATTATATATATAAGTATAATTTTCAGAATTTAACTAGTTGTTTAGAGATAATAATGTTTGATTTTATTTACAGTTTTGTAAACCATTGGTTTTGTCTTAATGAATAATTGAACTATAAAACATGGTTATAAATTTATTTGGAAACAGAAATGGATTTAAAACAAGAATTTAAGAATTTAATATCTGATAGTTTCAAACCTTGTGTTTAAAGTCTTAAAAGGATATATTATTATTTAAATTATTTTCGAATATAAATTTGTTTCCAAAGAATTTTAAAAGTTTTAAAAAATTAGTGCTCTTCTCTTTGTCGCTGGAAAATAATTTCGGTGTGGCTTTTGTTCAAGAATATATTAATCACTATTATAAGAATAACATAACTTGTGCAATCTTAAAACTGGATTTTGCAAAAGCTTTTGATTCGGTAAATTGGAATTTTCTTGTAGATATATTTCATGCTAGAGGTTTTGGTTATAGATGGATCCACTACCAAAAAATACCCTATTACAACGCCCTTTTTATAACGGGCATTTGATGTCCGTTGTAATAGAAGGCTATTACAACGGTCCACTCAGGACCATTGTAATAGATTCCCTATACAACGCTCTTTTTACAACGGGCAATGAATGCCTGTTGTAATAGAATGCTATTACAATGGTCCTTTCATGTCCGTAATAGATGCCAATTTTACAACGTTCACAAATTGTCCATTGTAATAGATGCAAATTTTACAACGGTCACAAAATGTCCGTTGTAAGTGGTGCCAATTTTACAACGCTCATAACGCCCATTTTAATAGGTGCTAAATTTACAACGAGCTAAAATGACCGTTGTAATAGGTGCCAATTTTACAATGGTCATAAAATGCCCGTTTTAACCGATGCTAATTTTACCACGATCATAAAATTCCCGTTATAATAAATTTCTGTTGCAACTTTCGACAATCAATAATTAATAATTAAAAATCTTTCATAAAAGTAATATTTAATATTTATTGATGTTTAATAATTAATCATTAATTATATTATATTAATCATATGTTACTAATTACTAATTATAATATTATATTACTAATTACTAATCATTAATAACATTATATTATTTACTAATATTTAATATTTAATAATTAGTCATTAATAATGTTATATTAAACTTTTTGTCTCCAACCATGTGTTTATTAATAGTATTGCAACAAAGTATACAATTTTCTTTTAGTCTCCAAATCAAACTTTTTGGCTCCAGCCATGAAATTTTGGCTCTAAACAAATTTTATTTTCCATCCTCCTAAATTTTAACGGATGTTCGTTTCAATCTCCATTTTATTCTCCTTCTCAACTCCGAATCCCTAATTGAAACTAAATCATCTGTGTTTCTCCTTTCAGCAATTTTCTTTTATCCTTCAAATGCAAATCCCTAATTGAAACTAAATTAAGTATGTTTCTCAACTTCAAATCCCTAATTTTCTTTTATCCTTCACACTGAAATGAAATCAGATCTTAAAAAAAAACGTCTTTACTCTAAAATCGTTGCTCATTGTTCGACGATGGTTGTTGTTTCGTTGAGGCTATTGGGTCGTTTTTGTGGATTTAGTTGCAGTTCATATTTGCGAGGTGGTGGTGGTGATTGTGGAGTCGAGGCGACTGGTGATTGTCGGAGTTGATCGCGGTTGCTGAACTGATCGAGAGAGAAACCTCTGAAAAGCAAAGGAAGGAAATGAATGGTGGTTTGATTGATCCTTTGCTTTCAAATGCTAGAGAAAATTTGGATTTGAGGCTCGATTTCGATTGCTTTGATGCCGATAGTTTGGTTACGCTTACTCTAGAAGATTTGGAAGCTGGGCTTAGATCACTCGTGCAACATTGATATCTTTTGTGAAGAACTTCAATACAAAATTTGGTTCAGAGGTAATTAAATTATATTTAAGTTCGAAGTAACTACAGTCTCTGATTTATAAGAATTATGTGTATGTCTTTTTTTGTACAATCAATTCAATTATTTATTTGTTCATTTGATTATAGAATATTGTGGAAGGAAATAAAACATGATGATTTTTTTTGTAAGAAGTAAATATTCTGAATGATGTTCGATTTCATGGAAATTTCTTAGTTAACCAAATAAATAGCATTCATTTCGTTGCTGTATAGACCATTCGTAGGATGTCATAAAATATAGAGATAGATAGCATTCTTGAGCAAGTTAACAAAGCAATATATATTATTTAGATTTATTAACTACAGATGGAAAAAGAATGTCCGGCTTGAATATATATTTAAAGACATCATATTATACAGATAAGAACAGTCTGTGGTTTTTGGGCTATGGGCCATTTTTCTAATGGCCTGAACATGCTTGACATTATCAGTTAAGTGTTGCTTTGCAACTTGCGTCAAATTATTAATGTTTCTTTTGCCGTATTATGTATGGATGATTAGAAGTGCT
Organism: Allium cepa; assembly: GCA_030765085.1. Classification (NCBI taxonomy): domain Eukaryota; kingdom Viridiplantae; phylum Streptophyta; class Magnoliopsida; order Asparagales; family Amaryllidaceae; genus Allium; species Allium cepa. Next base: position 419,181,382 of record CM060939.1, read on the forward strand.
TTTAACCATGTTCATCAAAGAAGTAGAAAAATGTAACAAATATTGATGTATCATCAATCATTTGCACCAAATTATCATGAAAAATAATCCACCTGTGGCTATCTTAGGAAATAAAAGCTAAGATCATTCAATGTTGTAGATGCTTAAATTAGTATTCATATAAGAAACAAATTTTTTAATATTTTAGGCAAAATGTATGAATCTAACAGTGTCCATGTGCCAGGTGAACAAATCGAATCCAAACCTACATTACCTTACCTGAGCCCAGAGCTCACTGGAGAAAGACTGCTAGTTGGAGCTAATTTTGCTTCTGCTGGAATTGGAATTCTAAATGACACTGGAATACAATTCATACGTGTTTCTTTTGCTCAGTTCATAGGAATAGATGCTGCATTTTTACAGTTTACTTGCATACGTTTTCTAAGAGAAGTTGGAATTTGTGAACACAAGGAATTATATTTGTTTTCTGTGTCTTTTAATAAGTACCCGACATATTGTTCTGTGAAACATACAGGCAAGATTTCTATTGGCGAAATTAAACCCCTCGGCTGCATTTAATTCATCAGATAATTTAGCTCCAGGTTCAGATTTTATTTTTACAGATAACGTCAGTCTTCAAGTATTATGTGAACATATTCAGAGGTTAGCCGTCCAAACGTAAAGATGGGGGTAAACTAATTGACCCCTTGTTTTATTTTATATAGACTTCAGTTTAGAATTGATGATCATATATTTTACAAAAAAAAAAGATATTGAGTCTGTATTTTGCCTCTCCAGTCTCTGATCCCTTCATATTTTCGTGCATAGAGTCAGTTAAATCTATCACAATAAGTTAAGCATCAATAATTCTTCTTGCATATTGTATACATGAACATTATATTATACTCTTATAACCTTCTTTAGGTCTTCGAGTCGAAGTGATTTTTGCGTCATATGTATGTTCCTTTGTTTGCAGCATGCCTGAAGATAAGATATTATATGCATGTATAAGTTATATTTTACTCAACACATAGTTCAATGATTAAAAAGAGTAGAGATGGAATATTCGAAAGTAATAATTAATGCGATGCAATTCATCATGACTTTGATTTTCGTGTTTGCGCATATTGTTATTGGGCTTCTGTTTAACCCTTTGTATTGTTAACCACGTTATTAAGTACCTTGTAGGAATGCAGAAAGAAATTTTGTTATAATGTGTTTTTGATGCCCGAAACGGTAGGAATCTTGCACAAAAAAATCATTATGCTTTAGTACTGATGTTTAATTATGCTCATCTATTGTTTTGTATCAGTGTTGTGGTATTGCAAATTGCCTTGTTAGCATAGTTGTTTAACGGTTTTTGTTCTTATGTTACATGCTGCAAAAATGCACCTCTATCTTTCATTCACTGTTCTTCCGTTAGAAGTGGAGTATCATTGGTGACCAATTGCAGTGCCATTCATAATGCAAATGAAGTGGATCGGTAGTTGATGCAGTGCATCAAATGAAGGGGGAAAGTACTATACGATTTTTGTTGAAAGTATTATGAAATAAATCTGAAGTCACCGGTACAGTAATTTATTTGTTTTGTTGTCTAGTTTTTATCCGTATTGTCATAATTTAGCGTCAAAAATGATTAAGTTCGACATATTCATTGCTTTCGGCCTCCTCTATGCACTATAGTGTGAGTTTATGCTGGTTTGTGTGAGTGCTTTATCACTGTGTGTTTTCTTTTTAGGATGCTGTGTTCATATGTGTAACATTGTATGTTCAGGAGTGTGTGTGTGTTGTTATATTACGTGTCAGGCGTGTGTGTTATGCATTTGTACACCTCTTGTTTTATTATCATGAGCATTGTTTTATTATCATGAGCACCTGGTTTTGGGGGTTAAATTAATAACAACAAAGCATGGTGAAAATAAAAATATATCAAGCGAGACACAATTCATATCTCAACTTATAAGTCTAGTGTTACTAATCATCCTTACCAACTGGCCTATGCACTGCCCTGTAAAAGGTAGTAAGTTTGTTTGCTTTCTATTAAAAGAAAATTTTTAAGCCTTGTAAAAGGTGGGTCACTGCGTGCACTTTTCATGGCGAGATGAAGACAGGTTGAGTCACATTTTGGATGCTTAGTTTTTCATGCTTTCCGTTCTTTTTGTGTAGAGAATACATAGCTTCTGGATATGCATTGAGAGGAAATTTGGCAGGCAAGGCTGATGTCTACAGCTGTGGAGTTGTTTCGTTAGAGATTGTTACTGGAACGAGCAATATAAGTTACAAATCTATGGACGAGCATATTTATCTTCTTGATCGGGTAACTTTAATCTTAAGATTTATTTTCTACGTTGCAAAAATCTCACTTAGCATACTTATGGGTTGTTTTGGCAGTGGTCGGAGAAGAAGGCAGTGAACTCAAATGTGGTTGTGTTTGTTGCAGCACAATTAGTAATGTGGAGTTAATTTCTGTGTTCACAAATATAATTCCCTGTGTTTACTTAGAACATGATATTTGTAGCGGACTGTTATGTGTTAATGCTTTATGTATTTGGCATGTAAACTTATCTAACTTTTTGGAGTGTTAGAACTATGTGACTCTAGCTTTTGATCTTTTCGTATGTGATTTTAGTTATTTTACGACAATATTTGGTATTAGTATGGATGTATTGCATGGATGCTGCTGTAAATTTTTTTAAATTTGCATTTATTTTGCAACGGGCAATGTGCGTTGTTATATGAGCTTCTAATAACGGTCACTGTATGTTGTGAAACAGGCTATGCAACTAGTATGATTAGTCTATTGCAACTGGTTATGACCGCTGTATTATAGTCTATTACAACGGTCATAACCCGTTGTAAAAAGGTATACTGCAACAGTTTTCACAACGTGCTTTGCCCTTGTAAAATGTGGTGGATCTATTAAAATGAGGCCTATTACAACGTGCACATGCCCGTTGCAAAAACCATATTACAACGGGCATTGCCCTTTGTAAAAAGGCTGTTTTCTTGTAATGGGATCAGTTGGATTATGAATTTGCTCAGAACTGGTAACTCTAGTATTATGGTAAATGGTATATTAGGTAATAAAATTCAATTTAAAAGAGGTTTAAGGCAAGAGGACCCTATATTGCCTTTATTATTTAACTTAGCTGCTGATATTTTTGCTAAGATTATTAAAAAAGTACTGGATAATGGATCACTAGGACATGTAGGTAATGACATATCGCGTAATGATATTTTGGTTATCCAATTTGACGATGATACCTTGCTTTTTTCTTCCCATTTTCTTAGACGCATTATTACCCTTATGTTTATCTTATACGGTTTTTAACTTCTATCAGGTTTAAAAATAAATTTTGACAAAAGTTCTGTTTAATTTTAAATGATATTGAAAAGGTCGAAAACTTAGTTGCTAATACTATGAATCGCAAAACCTTTCTTTTTGACTATCTAGGTTTTGTGATTAGACCTACTAAACTTCAACATGATGATTGGCTTAGAATCATTGATAAAATCAAAAATAAGATCTCTAACTGGAATGAGAGATTTTTATTTAGAGCGGGTAGGTTAGTCTTAATAAATTCAGATAGATTAGTCTTAATAAATTCAGTTTTATCAGCCCTTTCGATTTATTGGATGTCCATGCATCTTTTTCCAGATTAGGTTATCGAAAAAATAGATAAAATTAGAAGATCTTTCTTATGGAGTGGGGAAAATTCTAATAACAGCATAAAATGTTTAGTAAATTGGAAAACAGTTTGTAAAGCCAAAAAGGAAGGTGGCTTAGGAGTTATTAATTTGCGTCATATGAATTTGTCCTTACTAGGTAAATGGTTATGGAAGTTCAAGGATATAAATGATAACGCTACTTGGAAAGAGATCATTTCTAAATATATATTATCATAATGGTAACATCAATTTATATCAAATTGCTTCTCTAGTCACTCAAAATCTGCCTAATTTTTGGAAAAACATTTTAAAATGTCATCAGATTTTTAACTTAGGTATTAATACGATAGTTCACTATGGTAATTGTACTTCTTTCTGGCATGACCGTTGGATTTCGGCCTTACCTCTTAAGTTAGAATTTAAAGAGCTTTATGAAATCTGTAATTTTAATTTTTCTTTAGTTATTGAAGTTTATTCTCCTGAAAATGATCCTCCTTGGAATTTTAGTTTTAACATAATTTTAGTAGGTTCAACCCTTAGGCAACTTACTTTGCTTTATGCTAGATTAAATCTTTATACTATTGATAATGATAATGATATTATTAATTGGGAATGGGATAAGAGTAAGAAATATACTTCTTATTCTTTTTACAGATCTATTAATTTTTCGGGTACAATAAACAACTCTTTTAAATTTACTTGGAAATCTAATGCTCCTCCCAAATCTAAAATTCACGTGTGGTTAATACTCATGGAAAACTTAATACAATAGAATTCTTAAAGGAAAAAAACATTCAAAATGATAATAAATGTTATTTTTGTAATCTGCATCTTGAAGATATTGAACATATATACTATGATTGCATGGATTCTAATTACATTCTAAATAACATTCTTAAATTTTTTAACTTTAATATAATAACTAAAATTTCAGATTCCGCTTCTACTGGAATAATTTTAGATTTAGGTTCAAAAAGAATATTAGATTTTTACTAGACACTTTATTCATTATTATTAGTTGGTATGTATGGTTTGAAGAAATCAAAGAATTTTTAATAATAATAATAGTCATTTTAACAAATTGGTTTTTACAATTTCTTCATTTTGTTTTAATTGGATTTCTAACCCCAAATATAAATTAGCTAAAAATAATCTATTTAAAGGGTATCTTAATAAGGTTAGTTATAATATTAACTTATTTAAACACAATAATAATATATTTAACATTAACAATAGTAGTATTAATATTTTTTTTCAAATTTATACGATGATTTCACTGTTAATCATAACTTACTTTATGATTAAAAGTTCATAAGAATCTTTTAAGATTTGTTTCAATTATTGTACTTGTCATTGTTGGTATTAGTTTATAGGTAATTTAATTCTATTGTATTTGTCCAGTTAGTCTTATTTAGGTTTTTATTTCCTACCTCATCTATACATATATATGTATATAAATTATATAAATATACATATATACATGTATCATTCTTACTTTTTTCTTAGTTTTCCTTCAGACACGGGTATGGGTGATAGGGTGTCAGGTTCACTTTGCAGGGACTCATGTCTTTAGGTTATAGGATTTCAGATTGTGGAGATCGGTCATTAGAGCAGAGTTTTCCATTCAGGATTACTAGCAGTTTCACCACAGATACATGATACTTTCATCTCTATTATGGCGTACTATTTTCATGAGGATCTACTCTTCTGTTTGGCACTTCTTCCTTTTGTACAGAGTCTTCAGAGCGGATTTTCCATTCAGCATCATATTCAGTTCCACTTCAGAGTAGATGCTTCTCCATTCCCTCCGATCCAGATGCATGGAGCTTCCTTCTTAGTTTGTGACGACATCTAGTATTATTGGCTCTTCTTTAGTTTTTTAGGTACTTCTAACACCTTATTATCGGACGGTGGCCACACCGGAGCTCGATATCGGGGTGTGATGGGTGGTGGCCTTGCCGGAACTCATCTTAGAGTACCTGAGTTTTTTTGATACTTGTATCTAGTTTTGTTACCTGTCAGGCATGTTGGCAGCGCCTTATTTTTGTGATATATATAGTTGCATGTGTGCTCCTCTTTTTATAAAGGATCACACATTTTTCTCAAAAAAATATTTTCCTTAAAATTTATGTTGATAAAATGACATTGTATTTAAATAAAGATTTATGAATTTAAATTAATATTTAATGATTTAATAATTATTTTAATTATCCAAATAATTATTTTAATGATGATAATTTATTTTGAATAGTTATAAAGTGATAATGAATCATTTATAATAATTTTATAAAGATATATATTTGATTTGAAAATATAAGGAAAAAATCGATAACGCTTTATCGGTATAATAGAAATTTTTGTAAATAATTTTTAATATTAGCTTATATGGTTTTGTAATTCAAATATGATCATTTTAATTAATTTAAAATGATAAGAAATTTATTTACAAATATATGTACGTTAATAAATAAGTGTAAATGTGACCGATAATCGATTCTTTGAATCTCAACAATCTAATGAACAAAAGTTGTTCACAGACGTTCGAAGTGTCATGCACTTACATGTACATACATATATATGTCACATGCACATGATAATATGCACATATACATACATACATACATATATATATATATATATATATATATTACAAAAATGATTTAATAGTTCCTAAGCTTAACCTTTAAGTAACCATAAAGCAAACATCACTTCATTGTACCACACCATCACCTCACGTCAACCATCACAGGGCATTAGGGAGGAGCCATGCGCTAGGGGATTGGGGAAGGGTGTGGGCTAGGGGTATTTAGATAATTTTGCAAATGGATATTTTATTCTAACGTTTATTCTATAAATACCACCCCTCTTCTCACAAAAATCCTAATACCGTTCCACTTCTTCTTCCTCTTCTTTTCAAGCTTTCTAAGAGCCTCTTTAATGGCTTCTTATTCAGAAAAATGTTTATAAAAGTTAAAAAAAATAACAAATAAAAAAAGAAAAAGCTATATACTAGCTTATAATATCAATTCACTCCAAAACTAGTCCGAAACACCATCTCTTCACTACCAAAACTGTGACGACCCGGATATTTTAGATGTTTGAAATTGAAATATTTAGTTGATTTTAAATATTGGAAGATATTTTAAGCTTGAATTTGAGATATAACTACGGATTTGGCAATTAAATTATTGAAATTAATTTATTGAAATTGGGTAAAAATTTGAATCTTCAGTTTAAAGTCTGTTAAAAATATTTTGATGGCTTAGAAAAATTTATATTGACACTACTGAAGATAATGGAAGCTTCAGAATTGGATTTGGAGATGATTTGTTCAGTTTTGTAATTATGTCCTTTAAATCGATATTTAAAAATAGCTTTCCGAGACACAATCTCATAATTCGACGAAACCAGTTCCATTGGATCCGTAATATTGTATTATTATCGGATATCAATTTTCATGGCATTCGGAGTTGTTGTGTGATCGTACAATAAGCAAACGCGTTGAATTTACATCGAAAATTTAATTTAATAACTGGGTTTAAAAACTGTCTTCTCCATACGATCAAATTTGGACTCGAAACCTTTTCATTGCGTTCGGAATAGGGGTATAACCTTATAAACGCCTGGTGGCATGCATCGATCGGAGATCGAGATTTTAATTGCGGAAACCGAGACGATTTAAATTTGAATTTGAATTTTGAATATAAATAATATATATAAATATTTTAGCAAATTGACACGTTGAGGAAAATTCAAATACTTGGGTTCCATTTTATATCTTTTCTTTACACGCGTCTTCTCCCTTATATTTTCTTAACCGTGTTTAAAAAAAAGGCGAACAATTTTCGTTCGAAATAAATTAATGGCAGACTCAAATCTACTTTCTCTTCAATCGATCCCTTCTTTAATTAAAAAAAATTATTCGAAGCCAACCTAATCGCAATTTCTGTCCCTATCTTCCTCGATGAGAACTGTTCGAATCGAATCGAATGGGCACGAAGTTTGGAGGGTCGCGTCAGACGAAGCTGGTGGTGAGGCCGCATTCGTGGGGGTCGATCGACTAGGGCATAGCAAGGAAAATGAGGTGATGGTGTAAGGTCGGTTCGAAGTTGGACCTCGTGATGGAGGAGAGTGTCATAGGCAACGAACTAGAGGTGAGCGAAGGATGGAGGCTTCGGTGATCGAGAATTCGAGCGATTGTAGCATCGACACCAGAGCAATGAAGGGAAGGCGGAGGATTAGTTCGAGTATAGGTAAATTCATATATTTTTATTATACAAGTTAATTTCATATTAATTAATATGTAGACTAACGAAGAAAGTATTTACAGTAAGGTAAAATTTTGTTTTGATATTTTCAGAAAGGAAATTGTCACAAGAAGTTATATATTTACAATTTATTTCTCAATTAATATTGATATATATATATATATATGTATATACAGAAAATAATAATGTAAAAAAATTATATATATATATATGCTCATACATATTTTAATGTATAACAGTAAATATGCATATATAAGATTTTGAAAGAAAAATATAGGGGTTTTAAAATGTTCGAAGAATTTATAAAAGTTGAATTTTTGAAATCTATAATCTATTTTATAAATATGTATGTAGTTCCAAAAAGAACATAAATAGTCATATATATTTCTACTTACTATTAGTTGTGTTTAAAAAAATATAATAATAAAAATAATGGATTATGACGATTTACTTGTTTATCAAACTTATTTAATTATTTTAGTTACTAAAAGATTTTCAAAGGAAATTATTAGTTTAAATTTAAATAATTGGTTAATTAAATTTAGTAAATAGTAATAAATCGTTCAAATTTGTTCGAATATTAATAAATTGTATAATTGCTTATACAAGGTCAAAACCTGAAAGAAATCAAGCCGGAATGAAAATGAATTGCATGCATTATTAAAGGTGACATCTTCTCACTCAATCAGATTTTTCTGATTTAATTTTAAATAGTTAAATTTAAAATTGTTGATTGTGTGTTTGGATGATAAATTTTTATCAGTTGTATTGAATGAGACCCTATTCGCCGCATAATAGCGGATGATACTATATAAATCTCATATACCGCGATATTCCACCTCGAAGTGGAATTGGTATTTAATTGTTGTGCTATCGTCTGTGGATGCATGGAAATAGGTTGGAGGGATCCAACTGGATTCCTCAAATATTTGAATATGTTTCAATGATTGTGTGTTGATTGTTTATAATCTGTGTGTGATCATATTTGTGATTGAAATCGTTGAAGGCTATAGTTTAGCCGAAATATATTTTTGGTATCGTAGGATACCAGAAATAAATAAAATTGGATTTTGAAATTTAAGTAGAAAATCTATAGTGAAATCCTATTGAATAAAATTCCAAAATACGGGAAAAAGTTTAATAATAGGATTTCGAGTAATATTATTTAATAGTTGAAGAATTTATTTAAATAGTTTGGAAGAAATAAAGGAATTTGTTTTTAAAGATATTAAATTTGGTCTTTGAATGAAAATTTATTTGGCGTTTTAAAATAAATTTTGGGAAATCAATTCTGAAATCAATTTGGTGTTTGAAATAAAATTGAAAATTAGTTTGGAATTTGTAATAAATTTGGAAGTCAATTTGAAAATTGATTTGGTGTTGAAATAAATATTTGGAAATCGATTTGAGTATCGTATATAAATGAATATTTGGAAATTTAAATTCACAACGGGAATTAAAAAAGGAAAGGGAAATTTGTTTTAAAAATAAATATTGATTTATTTTTAAAGGGCGGAAAGAAATTTGCGGATTTGGAATATAAATTGAGATAAATCAAGAAGAATCTATCTATTGATTTAAATGGTCCATTTTGAAATGGAATGTGTATTTTCCTTGGAAAGCCGAGTATGTTTTAAAATAGCTTTCAAAATTAAAAGTTTTGAAGGTGGTTTTAAAAAGAATGTTTGTGGAGAAATAATTTCTTTAGTTGTTTTTAAATCTATGAAGTAAAGATTTATTTAATTAGTTATAGAAGTGACTATTTAAAGTTTTAACTGATATTTGATTAGAAAATGGTTATTTAAATAATTACACTCTATCTAATAATTTATTTTAAAATTATTTTGGACTTAAGTTTAGATGAGATATTAGTATAATATTTTCGTAATTAATATTTAAGCAAGTGTTTTAAAATAGTTTTATTCTCCAAGTATGTATGTTTGGATAAGTGATTTGAATTATTTTCAAGTATTTGAACTCGGTAGATTTTCAATGGAAATGAATAAATATTTGAGAATATATTCCGCGTAAGGAAAATGATTTGATGTTTGTTTTCAAAGGATTAAAAAGTGAAAAGTGATTTGAAATTTATTTCAAATGGTTGAAGTGTTAAAATTTTGTCTTGCGAAGATATTTTGAAAATAAATAATTAGGGGAAAATTATTTAAATCTTGGTGATTGTTGTGAATGTTGATTGATAGTTAAATAACAGACTATCAATATTGGCCTCTTAAATGGCATTTGAATTTCGACGCAACCGGGGTTCGAATTCCCAATGGATATTCGAAAACCACATCGAACCTTTGTGATAGTAATGGATCTTTTATTTAAAAGATCAAAATGGAAATTCATTGTTGATTTATTTGAAATCTGAATGTAACACTTATTTTTAAAATAAGCGCTCATTATTCGGATTAGCCGGGAGAGTACTTTGTGTCATAAAGCCCATTCCGAATAATGATACGACAAAATGGAATTGCATTTGAAGATGGTGTTGAAGACCGGGTATTTTCAAAAGCGTCAGGATTACTTGTCGAATGTCTCTGCATCGGGTTGCTCCGGTATAGAGATTTTATCACCCTTTGTGATGGGGATTTCGGACGTGATTAATGAATATTCGGATTTGCAAGGGCTTCTTTGAAGTGCCTTCGGTTCCGTTCGAACCTGGGACGGACTTGTGTGGATGTGTGTCTGACGTTACACTTTGAGATGTAAACCTGGTTTCTATAAAGTACATTTCTGTTGGTAGCGGAGAATTTATTATCTTAGATTAACACCCTTCTCTGAGACGTACGAGCTCAGTGGTTATGTAGTTGATGGTTACTAGTGATACAATTCCAATTTGATAATGTGGCATACGAAGTGTTGCTGATCATTTGTTGATCGAAGCATGGCTTTCTGAAAAGTGTAGCTTTGTGGACGAGACTTCGTCGGACCTCACAACCTAGAAATGGTCAAAACAGGAAGAATGCGGCAAGGTTATTTGGGGGTAGCGCCCCCTGAGGGTATGTCATTTTCTTCTGGAAAAGGGTTGTATCATGGTACGGAGCCCAGATATTTAACCTATGTGGTTGCTGCAAATTTATTATACTTTGTGGTTGTTACTTTGTGGTTGAGGATCCTCGGATAAAGGTCGCAAACGACCGGGGGATGGCATACTCGTGTAGTAATTACCTAGTTACAAAGATAACCCGACCTTGTGTTGGCAGAGAGCTGGTTAAGTTCTCGGGACGTCCCTCCAGAGGCATACCCATGTGGGAATATGAAGTTCCTCAGCCTGACCATTTGTTGGAAATCCAATCTCCAATACGCGCCTTGTGCGGTTTTAGTTGTATAACCTGCCATTTACTTATGGTGGTCACCACTGTTCAGATGGCAGCTATAGTAGGCATACAATAATGGTTGTATGCTGACTAAGATTAATATTATACCTATGAAATGTTCTCCACACTATGCACTAATAATAATATCAAAGAGATTTTGCGTATCAAGCATGTTTGACTATCATAAGGAGGAATCTCCTCCAATTCTGCGTTTGCATTGTGTGTGTTGCGGGAGGCCTTATCGTAGTTTCATTTTCCAAAGGCATAGCGGATTTCTTTTTATTTTCTTTGTGAAAGTAAGTATTTTTAAGATCTCACACCAGTCTCATGACTGACCTGGAGTTTATTGTTCCCTTTCTAAACTTTGGGTACCCATAATTTTTCACACGAGCAGCCTAGAGTCAGGTTATCACTATTCTGGAGCGAAGTCAGAAAAGTTGCTGTGGAGATCTGGAGTTCAAGCTGGATGGCGAAGCGTATCACTTATACTATGTAATGTCCGTTGCATTTGGGTTGGTGCAAGTCAAAAAATTTCAAGTGAGTCAAGTTATACCAACTGCTAGTGTTGTATTGTGTTGTTGTAAACTCTGATATATGTATAAACTAATATAGTGTTTTAAAAAGATTATTCATTTATCTATTATGTTTGTTCCATTGCAAAATGTAAGAATTGTTTCTGTTTCTTCTTCTATCTCCTTCCTCTTAAACCCTAACGGTTCGGTTTTTCGGCATTCGACTGTGCGGCATTTGATACAGGGGATGTATTGTTGTTGACTTTCGGACGTCGAAAAATTGGGTCGTTACAAATTTGTGTATCAGAGAATTTGGTTAAGCGACAACCTTGGCTCTGGTGGGTGTTACTCATTAGAGATAAAGTCAGTAGTACTCTAGAATGAGTCTGAGTGTAATAATAGATATGAGCGCGTATTTGTTAGTGAATATGAAATTGTTTTATATTGTGTTGACTTATCGGTTGACTGTTTATAGATTCTGATCGATGCAGTTTGGCCAACTGTATCGATAGGGGTTTCTGAACTCTTAAATAAGGTAAACCGAAACAGTATTGTTTTAAAATCGGGTGAACGAAATAATTTTACCCAAACTATTTTCGTATATAAAAGGAAATAATCTTTGTAAAGTATTATAGTATATGGTTGCTTGGTTACTAGGAAGTGATAATATTAAATTATTATCATTGATTATTGAATAAGAAATTGAAATCATAACAAAGAGCTAAGAAATAAAAAAATCCATATACAAATGAGATTTGTAAACATAAATTTTAAATGTGATTTGTAATTTGATATCGAATCTAGAGAAGTGTTTTGAAAAGATTTGAAATTTTGGAAGTTTGAAAATTAAATCCCTTTTTGGTTTGAAAGTAGTTTTGAAAAAAAAAAATTGAAGGGATAAAAGCACTAAACTCTTTTCAGTCGCTTGAAAATAATTCCGATGATGATCGCGACATTATTGGTATTCATTTTCGAGTTTCCAGAAGAGGAATTGTTGCCAAAATTATTTTAAAAGTCGAAGCTGTATGGAAAACTGGGATTGGTTTTGAGAATTCAAAAGGTAATTTGAATCGATTTTAAAAATGGTTTTGAAAGTTGGAAAGACTCTGCAATCTGATAAAAATAGTTATGGAATAAAATTTGTTAAGATGGAAAATAAAATTGTGAATGAATAAATGAATTTACAATTTGCAGGTAAATGAAAGTGAAATTGAATGTTGAAATTCATTTCAAATTTGTAAGCAAATAAAACTGGAATTGAAACTGAATACTGAAAACCAATTTGAATTGTGTGAAAAAAATATGGTTTGAGATAAAAATGAATTGGAATTTGTAATGAGTTGGTAAGTGAAACTAATTGAAGGAATGACAAATTTAATATGAACTGAAATGAATTGAATTCAATAGTTATAAATGAAAAGTAAATTGAGTTCATATGGAATTTGAAATCCAGTTTAAATATAAGAAGTATATAGAATATTTATATTAACTTAAGAAATAAATGGTGAAATTCTTAAGTAAATTTTGGAGTTGAGAAAACATTCTAAATTGATAAGTGAATCAAGGAAAAACTGGAAACGAAATGATAATTGTGAACAAGTGAATGAAAATCAAAATCAATGTGAATAAAAGGAAAGCAAAAAAATTGATAAAGCTAATAATCAATTTGAAATAAATATGTAGGATGTATGTATATTATTTTATTCGCATGGCGATTTGATCCAGAATTCGAGCACAGAATTTCGAGATAGTTATATCGATCCGAGTTGGAATTTTTCACTCGATTTTCAACGACAGACCTGGATATGGATTTTTGGTTGATTCTGGAAATTCTCTATCATAGTTTACGGCTATGCAAGGGGAATGATGGTTTTTGATCAAGAAACCAGATCTGATTCCGCACTAGGAAGTCGAGTGAACGATACTAATTCGGAAGTGAAATTGTGTGATCGAGTGAGCGATCGAATTTGATATTGCTTACGAATGATGTAAGTACATCGTATGGATTTGAATAAAATAAATATTCAAACTTTTGTAATGGAATGTGCAAAATGATTTTTGAATGTAGAAATTGGATATGGTTGTTAAATAGCATACAGGTATTTTAAAGACGAAAAGATAAATTGGGATTTGATTTCGAAGATAAACTTGAATTTCTCGAAAAGGTATGTATTTGAATTTCAGTATGAAATTTGATGATTTTCTTATCCAGCCACTTGGCGTTTTTGTTTTCTTTTGAAATCTGGGGATCCGTTGTGGCATTTTGTAGTCGTACCGAGCTAGCCGTGCAAAGGAGACGCTAGCGAAATTTTTCGAAAATTTAGGGAGTTAGAAAAATTTTGACAAAATTTTAAAAATTTAAATTTAAATTTGAATTGTTAAAGAAAATAATATTGTTTAAAACTTATGATTGAGTTTGGGAAGTTAATAAGAGGGCTAATATTTCTTCAATAAAAGAATTATTTTGACAAGTTGATAAAACTATTTGGTTTTGGGAAAATAATGAACGGGTTAAGGATCATTCTTCCTAACTAGTAATTTTGGGACGAAATTCTTTTACGGTGGGAATAATGTAACGATCCGGAAATTTTAGATGTTGGAAATTGAAATGTTTAGTTGATTTTAAATATTGGAAGATATTTTAAGCTTGAATTTCAGATATAACTATGGATTTGGCAATTGAATTATTGAAATTAATTTATTGAATTTGGGTAAAAATTTGAATCTTCAGTTTTAAGTCTGTTAAAAAATAATTTGATGGCTTAAAAAATTTATATTGACAGTACTGAAGATAATGTAAGCTTCAGAATTGGACTTGGAGATGATTTGTTCAGTTTTGAAATTATATCGTTTTAATCGATATTTAAAAATAGCCCTTCGAGGCACAGTCTCGGAATTTGACGAAATTAGTTCCATTGGATCCGTAATATTGTATTATTATCGGAATTCAATTTTCGTGGCATTCGAAATTGTCGTGTGATTGTACGATAAGCAAACGCGCTGAATTTACATCGAAAAGTAATTTAATAACTGGGTTCAAAAAGCTATATTCTCCATACGATCGAATTTGGACTCGGAACCTTTTCCATTGCGTTCGGAATAGGGGTATAACCATATAAACACCTGGCGGCACGCATCGATCGGAGATCGAGATTTTTGATTATGGAAACCGAGACGATTTAAATTTGAATTTGAATTTTGAATATAAATAATATATATAAATATATAAATATTTTAGCAAACTGACACATTGAGGAAAATTTGAACACTTGGCTTCCATTTTCTGTATTTTCTTTACACGCGTCTTCTCCCTTATATTTTCTTAACTGCGTTTAAAAAAAAAGGCGAACGATTTTCGTTCGAAATAAATTAATGGCGGACTCAAATCTACTTCCCCTTCAATTGATCCCTTCTTCAAATTAAAAAAACGAATTTATTCGAAGCCAACCTAATTGCGATTGCCGTCCCTATCTTCCTTGATGAGAACTATTCGAATCGAATCGAATGGGCACGAAGTTTTGAGGGTCGCGTCAGACGAAGCTGGTGGTGAGGCCGCATTCGTGGGGGTCAATCAAATAGGGCACACCGAGGCGAACAAAGTGATGGTGTTAGGCCAGTACGAAGTAGGACCTCGCGATGGAGGGGAGTGTCATTAGCTGCGAACTAGAGGTGAGTGAAGGATGGAGGGTTCGGTGATTGAGAACTCGATCGATGGCAGCATCGGCACCAGAGCATTGAAGGGAAGGGGGAGGATTAGTTCGAGTACAAGTAAATTCATATATTTTTATTTTACAAGTTAATTTCATATTAATAAATATGTAGATTAACGAAGAAAGTAATTACAGTAAAGTAAAATTCTATTTTGATATTTTCAGAAAGGAAATTGCCATAGGGAGTTATATATTTACAATTTATTTCTCAATTTAATATTTATATATATATATATATATACAGAAAATAATAATGTAAATATAAGTGTGTGTATATATATATATATATACTCATACATATTTTATTGTATAACAGTAAATATGCATAGATAAGATTCTGAAAGAAAAATATAGGGGTTTTAAAATGTTCGAAGAATTTATAAAAGTTGGATTTTTGAAATCTATAATCTATTTTATAAATATATATGTAGTTCCAAAAAGAAAATAAGTAGTCACATACATTTCTACTTACTGTTAATTGTGTTTAAAAAATATAATAATAAAAATAAATAAATAATGGATTATGACGATTTACTTGTTTATTAAACTTATTTAATTATTTTAGTTACAAAAAGATTTTCAAAGGAAATTATTACTTTAAATTTAAATAATTGGTTAATTAAATTTAGTAAATAGTAGTAAATCGTTCAATATTATTCGAATATTAATAAATTGTATAATTGCTTATACAAGGTCAAAACCTAAAAGAAATCAAGCCGGAATGAAAATGGATTGCATGCACTGTTAAAGATAAGATCTTCTCACTCAATCAGATTTTTATGATTTAATTTTAAATAGTTAAATTTTAAATTGTTGATTGTGTGTTTGGATGATAAATTTTTATCAGTTATATTGAATGAGACCCTATGCGCCGCATAATAGCGGATGATATTATATAAATCACATATACCGCAATATCCCACCTCGAAGTGGTACTGGTATTTAATTGTTGTGCTAACGTTTGTGAATGTAGGGAAACATGTTGGAGGGATCCAACTGGATTCCTTAAATATTTGAATTTTATTTCAATGATTGTGTGTTGATTATTTATAATCTGTGTGTGATTATGTTTGTGATTGAAATCGTTAAAGGCTATAGTTTAGCCGAAATATATTTTTGGTATCGTAGGATACCAGAAATAAATAAAATTGGATTTTGAAATTTAAGTAGAAAATTTATAGTGAAATCCTATTGAAAAAAATTCCAAAATATGGAAAAAAGTTTAATAAATGGATTTCGAGTAATATTATTTAATAGTTGAAGAATTTATTTAAATAGTTTAGAAGAAATAAAGGAATTTGTTTTTAAAGATAATAAATTTGGTGTTTTAATGAAAATTTATTTGGTGTTTTAAAATAAATTTTGGGAAATCAATTTGGTGTTTGAAATAAAACTGAAAATCAATTTGGAATTTGAAATAAATTTGGAAGTCAATTTGAAAATTGATTTGGTGTTGAAAGTAAATATTTGGAAATCGATTTGAGTATCGTATATCAACGAATATTTGGAAATTTAAATTCACAATGGGAATTTAAAAGTGAAAGGGAGATTTATTTTAAAAATAAATATTGATTTATTTTTAAAGGGTGGAAAGAAATTTGTGGATTTGGAATATAAATTGAGATAAATCAAGAAGAATTTATCTATTGATTTAAATGCTCCATTTTGAAATGAAAGGTGTATTTTCCTTGGAAAGCCGAGTATGTTTTAAAATAGCTTTCAAAATTAAAAGTTTTGATGTTGGTTTTAAAAAGGATGTTTGTGGAGAAATTATTTCTTAAGTTGTTTTTAAATCTTTAAAGTAAAAGATTTATTTAATTAGTTATAGAAGTGACTATTTAAAGATTTAATTGATATTTAATTAGAAAATGGTTATTTAAATAATTACACTCTATCTAATAATTTTATTTTAAATTATTTTGGACTTAAGTTTAGATGAGACATTAGTATAATATTTTCATAATTAATATTTAAATAAGTGCTTTAAGATAGTTTTATTTTAAATATCTCAAGTATATATGTTTGGATAAGTGATTTGAATTATTTTCAAGTATTTTGAACTCGGCAGATTTTCAGTGGAAATGAATATATATTTGAGAATATATTCCATTTAAGAAAAATGATTTGAAATTTGTTTTCAAATGATTGAAAAGTGAAAAGCGATTTGAAATTTGATTCCAAATGGTTGAAGTGTTAAATTTTTATCTTGCGAAGATATTTTGAAAATAAATAATTAAGGGAAAATTATTTAAATTTTGGTGATTGTTGTGAATGTCGATTGATAGTTAAATAACCGACTATCAATATTAGCCTTTTAAATGGCATTTGAATTTCGATGCGACCGGGAGTCGAATTCCAAATGGATATTCGAAAACCACATCGAACCTTTGTGATAGTGATGGATCTTTTGTTTACAAGATCAAAGTGGAAATTTGTTGTGATTTATTTCAAATCTAATGTAACACTCATTTTAAAAATAAGTGCTCATTATCTGGATTAGCCGGGAGAGGACTTTGTGTCATAAAACTCATTCCGAATAATGATACGACAAATGGAATTGCATTTGAAGATCGTGTTGAATACCGGGTATTTTCAAAAGCGAAATGATTACCTGTCGAATGTCTCTGCATCGGGTCGCTCCGGTATAGAGATTTTATCACCCTTTGTGATGGGGATTCTGGACATGATTAGTGAATATCCGGATTTGCAAGGGCTTCTTTAAAGTGCCTTCGGTTCCGTTCGAACCCGAGACGTACTTGTATGGATATGTGTCTGACGTTACACTTTGAGATGTAAAGATGGTTTCTATCAAATACATTTCTGTTGGTGGGGGAGAATTTATTCTCTTAGGTTAACACCCTTCTCTGAGACGAACGGGCTCAGAGGTTATGTAGTTGATGGTTACTAGTGATATATTCCCAATTTGGTAATGTGGAATACGAAATGATGCTGATCATTTGTTGATCGAAGCTTGGCTTTGTGAAAAGTGTATCTTTGTGGACGAGACTTCATCGGACCTCACAACCCGAAAATGGTCGAAACAGGAAGGATGCGGCAAGGTTATTTGGGGGTAGCACCCCCTGAGGGTATGTCATTTCCTTTTGGAAAAGGGCTGTATCATGGTATGTATCTCATATATTTAACATATGTGGTTGCTGCAAATTTATTATACTTTGTGGTTGAGGATCCTCGGATAAAGGTCGCAAACGACTGAGGGATGGCATACTCGTGCAGTAGTTACCTCGTTACATAGGTAACCCGGCCTTGTGTTGGTAGAGAGCTGGTTAAGTTCTCGGAACGTCCCTTTAGAGGCGTATCCATTTAGCAATGGAAAGTACCTTAGCCTGACCATTTGTTGGAAGTCCAATCTCCAATACGCGTCTTGTACGGTTTTAGTTGTATAACCTACCATTTACTTATGGTGGTCACCACTGTTTAGATGGTAATTATAGTAGGCATGCAATAATGGTTGCATGCTGGATAAGATTAATATTACACTTTTGAAATGTTTTCCACACTATGCATTAATAATAATAATATCAAAGAGATTTTGCGTATCAAGCATGTTTGACTATCATAAGGAGAAATCTCCTCCAATTCTACGTTTGCATTGTGCGCGTAGCGGGAGGCCTTATGGAAGTTTCATTTCCCAAAAGTATAGCGGATTTCTTTTTACTTTCTTTGTGAAAATAACTATTTTTAAGATCTCACACCAGTCCCATGACTGACTTGGAGTTTATTGTTCCCTTTCTAAACTCTGGGTGCCCAGAACTTTCCACACGGGCAGCCTAGAGTTACGTTATCACTATTCTGGAGTGAAGTCAGAAAAGTTGCTGTGGGGATCTGGAGTTTAAGATGGATGGAAAAGCTTATCACTTATACTATGTAATGTCCGTTGCGTTTGGGTTGGTGCAAGTCAAAAAATTTCATATGAGTCAAGTTATACTAACTGCCGGTGTTGTATTGTGTTGCTGTAAACTCTGATGTATGTATAAACCGATATAGTGTTTTAAAAAGATTATTCATTGATCTATTATATTTGTTCCACTGCAAACTGTGAGAATTGTTTATGTTTCTTCTTCTATCTCCTTCTTCTTAAACCTTAACGGTTCGGTTTTCCGGCATTCGACTATGCGGCGTTTGATATAGTGGACGTATTGATGTCGACTTTCGAACGTTGAAAAATTGGGGAGTTACAAAAACCCACGGCCACCACCTACCATTCCCTTGGCCGTGAGAACCATCACCATTAAAGTTAGGCTGAGCTCCTCTTAGGGCGTAGGCTTGGTTTCGTTCGCTTTGGTTCGATCGTAGCGGAACTATTGCCGATTTTCTATTAGCTCAAAGGTAAAAAGAAGGTGAGAGCTCCTAAACTATTATATAATGATATGATATTTTTAAATGGATGTTTAATATGCTTTGATCATCAAGTTTGGTTGTTTAAATACGAATGTTGAATAAATATAAGTCACGGAAATATACGTCGATAAGCATAAAGGAAATCACTTTCCTCTATATTAATGAATTAGTGTGTATGGAATGTTAAACCTCTTTAAAATGGTTTAAAATGGGTTTGAAATGTTTTATAAATATTTGAAAGTGTTTGGGGAAGTTTGAATGGTATTTGAAAATTTAGCCAAAAATAGGCACGTCGTGTAATGGCAGTTCGCAAATTCGCGCCATAAAAGTAAAATGAGTGTAAAAGATGGAAAATAGCTCTGAATTCTTCGAGATAAGAATTTCTAAACTATTATATCCATAGTTTCCAACGAAGAAAGAAAATCAAGATTTCCGTAAGTAGATTTTGAGATGTGAGTAAAACAAGCTTTTTGAAAAATCACGGTCTGCAGTTCGGAATGCAAAAATGGATTTCCTTGAAAATGATGTTTTAAAATTGTTTAACAACGTGGAATAAATATTATAAATCTTTTAAAATGTTTTAAAAGTGATTTGAGCAATAAAAATGAATTTTCAAATAATAAAAAGGTATGTTGATTAATATAGCTTATAAAAGCGCTTTCCACATCACTTTTCCGTGGCAATTTTCTATTATTTTTAAATTTTAGTTTTAAACTTAACGATTTTTTTCCAAATCTTCTATAAACGTTTTCAAATGGATAATTAAGTGTTTTCATAATGATTTGGGATTTTTTTTATATCTTACTTAAAAGATTTTTAATAAATGGTTTAAATAAAAAGTTATTATAACTAAGTGGTTTAATCTTGGCTCTAAAAGCTGACGAGTAGACTCAATTTTTCTATTTGTGAGATCCGGATGTGAGGTGCTTAAACTAAGGAGATGCTCAGGAGCAACCGATGCCATGGCTCACCTGACCTCTTCCCTGGGCGAGGGATATATATGGTCGAAATGTTGAAAACGAGTTAAGTATAAAAAGGGTTTAAATTTCCAATTTTAAATTAAATACAGCTTTGATTTTATTGGGATGATCTTATGATTATTGTTAAAGCCCGAAGAGGGAACTCGTACTATTCGTGGAATTTAAAATGTGATTTCAACGTTATTCCGCCCATAGTATTTGTTGAATACGAGAATTGATATTGAGTGGAATTAGATGATTTCTATAGATACTACTCACTTAATATTTACTGGTTTGGATTAACATCCTAGATAACATAGTTTAAACCAAATCAAAAATTATGAGTTTCAATTTAGAAATCTTTGTCAAGATTTAAATGAAATAATTTACAATTAGTTTATTTCCTATACTTAAAATTTATTGGTTGGATTATAGTAAAAGATTTCTTGAATAGCATTGTTTTTGATCCATTTTAAAAGTTATGATTTGGAAATCTTTGTTAAGATTTAAATAAATGATTTGGAAATATTATAGAAAAGATGAAATGATTTGGAATTTAAAAAGGGTTTTATGCAATCAAAGGATTTGATAAGAGAGGTTAAATAATTTCGTATATACCGGAAAGAATGTTTTAGAAATATGTATCTCTCTAAAAGGGATTTTTGATAAAAAGAACTTAATTAATTAAAGAATGATTCCTTATTCACACAACCTCATTTTATTGATGATTGGTTCGAAGAAACTAGGGTCGGATCTGGAGTAAATTCCTATCTGAAGACCACTTCGAACGGATGTATGCGTTCGAAAAATGACGACATGTTAAAGAAAATGAAGGATGAAGACCGAGGATTTTCAGGGTAAAAGGACTGCTTGTTGATAATTCAGATTAGCTCCCAAATACTAAAGTAGTAATGACCCCTTCATTTCTGAAACTCTTTGGGTTACAAGGACTTCTCGCTACTAATCCAAGGGTTAATTCCTGGCAAGATGTGGTAGGTGGGTTCCTTCGGTTTTGTGCAGTCCCAGAATGAACTTGTTTGGACGGATGTCTAACATCGCATTCTTGAGATTTCATCGTTGACTTTTACAAACATACATATGTTCTATGACGGAGAAGGAAACTTCTCATAGCTTAACACCCTTCTCTAAGATGTATGAGCTAGGAGGTTTTATATTTATGGAAGTCAATAGTGATCAATGGGATGGCGATGTCGCATTTAAAATAAAATGTGCAAAGTAAAAGGTATCGTTACCTCATGCCTCACACCTGGAAAAGGCCGAAACAGGATAGATGCAGCAAGTCCATGTGGTTCGCAACCATTAGGATATGATCATCCCCTTCAAGATATATTTATTCCCACTATGACGTTCGGTTTTTAAATTATTGCGGATGTATGCTGAGGGCCCTCGAATAGGCTGGTAACGACCGGGGTGATGACATATTCGGTACTATCTTGGAAGCGGTAGGTCGTTCTTGCGTTGGTAGAGGACTAGCAGTTGGGTCTCAGACATTCCTCTGGAGATGTACTACAGGAAGGTAGTCCTTTCATCTGGTCATTTGTATGGAAATTAATTCTCTAATAAGTGTCTGCCATTTTATTTGTAGAACCCACGTTTGTGGCTAGTATGCTGGAATTTAATAATGTAATAATTTCGGCTAAGATTAATAAGTTTACTTGCAAAGTTTTTTAAAAGAATGTCATTAAAAATAATATCCCTTAATTTTACATAATAAAGATTTGGTTATCATAAGGTGAAAACCTGTTCCGTGTTTACATACGGCATGATCTTATGAGATACCTTTTTATTTTCAAAATGCGTATTCTGAGTTCTCACACTAGTCCCGTGACTGGTCGAGAGTTATTTTCCTTTCGCTTAAAATCTGGGTGCCCTAATTTTCTCGGGTAGCCTATCAGTCAGGTTTAGTTTCGAAGAAATCTATATGGAGCTTGAAACATGGAGTTAGAAGACTAGTCTGAAGACTGTTATCTTTTTCCATCACACCCATGAAATATTATATTTCGCATTTGTGAGGACAGGGAAAAAATTTATAACTTTCGATGTTTTTAACTCTAATAATTGTATTTTAATTTTCGTTGTAAAGTTTTTACTGAAATAACATATATGAGATTTTGTTCTTCTTTATTTTTCTTTCTTACCCTTAAGAATCCGCTTCTTTGGCACTTGGATTTACGGCACGTGAATATCGAGGATGTATTAGAATCGATTTCCGAGAGTCTAATAAATGGGTCCTCACATTTGATTTATATAAGATCGCATATAAATGTTATATGGCGAATGGTCATAATTTGTAATGTACGAAAACTCGATAAAATTAGTTCATTAACATAAGCAAGTGAACTGTAATGTACGATGGTGTGTTCAGTATGATTGATTGCAATAATGATCTTATTGCATTAAATATAACATTGGACTAAAGGCTACAAGATCTAAGAATTAGATCATTGAAATATCAGTTTGATTGGTTTACGTAAAGTACAATTTATTTGATTTCCTTAAAAATTAAGGATGAGCAAATGCACTATTGTAAAGAGTTAATTATGGTATTAGCAAGGGTTTTCTTTGAATTGTTCGACCATTTAGAAAGAAAAACGAATGTACGAGAGTAGATTAACCTAAGACACTGTTGGGATGAAGAGAGTGAATGGTCGCTTCTGCTTCATGGAAAATACACTGGAAATAAGAATTGTAAATAATAATAATAATTGATACTTAACACTGGAATAAGAAACATGATTTCTATTCCAAAATGTTATTTCACATAAAAAATTGTTTTCTTTGACTTTTTTTCTATGAAATTAAGATATTTTATCTGAAAATTCTTGACCGTAACCAATTACAGTAAATGAAATAAATAGCATATATTAAGTGGTTGATTGGGGCTTCATCTTTCATATGATATTTTAATAATGATAGAAATAGTGTGAGCATGCTATATAACGTTAATTAGTCGCGTTAAGTTGTGAAAATTGTTTTTATGAGAATATCAAATATTATTTATAAAATAATAATCGTCTTTCAGTATTGATTGAAAACATACATAGTTTTATTTCAGTATGAATATTATGAATATTCGTTATAAAATAAAATTATAACATGGTATTTGTTTTCATAACAAATGTGATACATTGGAAGATACAGAAGTATTATAAATTTATTTGCAATTGTTTTAGAATTATATACTAAGCCACGGTTTGAAAAAATAATTCTTTGAATCTGTGATTATAAATCATATGGTACGAGTGAATTATATCTCAAACAATAAAGGCAAAACATCCAATCATTTTGGAGTATGATAAGCGTTGATGAACTCTTCGAACTGATACATATAGATGTATACAATCGTTAGTCTAATAATACCAGAAAATTCCACATACTGCTATATTAACCGATGAGCTATCGTCGACATGGACATGTGTATTGGATATATATGTAGTATTTCTACGATAAGCTCATAGAGTATAAAACGAAAGTAAATAAAATAGCGTGCAATGAAAAATAAATTTGATTCGATTTGATTGAATAGGTAAGTATATTGGCAAGAGTTCCGAACATTCCTAGAAATGAATAAAGATTCAATCTCAAAAATCACTCCTCCCTATGATACATAATGATGTATCGATAAGGAGTAATCAAACTTTATTGAACACAGTATGATTAATGGTAAGTGAAGCTGAGTCAAATTCTTTCTATAACGCTGTATACTTAAAAATAGTGGCAACGACTCGAAATTTTCGATCCTGAAAATTCGACACTAATACGTTCACTGTAGAAGTGTCGAGCAATCGATCGCCGAAAATTCTAGATTATTACGGTTAAGAAGAAAAAGAGGTAGAAGAAGAAACAAAAAACAACAGCATAGAATCTCACCATCGCAGTGGAACAAAATATAATATACAAATAGCAACATTTACACAAAGAAAGCTGTAAATGTCAATATACATTCAAGATATCAGAGCAGAACATCAACAATTAAATTTGGACAACTATAACAAATTGTCCCTAAATATTATCTATACAGTCCATAATACTCAGCGGAATATACTCAATACGTCCATGCCATCCAGCTCGTCTTCTGAGCTTTAGAACGTCAATGACCCGAAAATCTATAATACTCGGTCTGAGCCGAGCATTACAATAAAGTAACACCCGAGTCAGGCTGGAAACCAACGTGAGTAAACCCATTGGATATGAAATACTTAATTTATAAACTTCTTTGAAAACCAGGATAACTCGTATATCTGACGAGTTTTTATCAGATTTAAAACCAAACACTTTTGCATAAAGTCCATCGACATTTTAATCGTGTCGGGATACAGCTATTTATTTAATAATAGTCTAGTTTGCTTGATTTCCTCAATCCCGGCCTATTAAAATTTATAATCAGAACTGTAAAGATTTGTAGTTATTATTAAATCGAAGTGGTTCCAGATATTCTCTGATATCCGATCCTGGCCTCTTCGAATCCAGGTGATAACTTAAAAAGTAAATTGTTTAAAATAACAATTTATTATCTGGGGTGACGCTATTCAAATGTGGAAATTTATTGCAGATTTATATCCAAATAAACCGTAACATCATTTCTACTATAAACTTATTTGACTAACTGATTTCACGATCAATAACCAACATAACCAATTCACTTATCAAGATTAAATTCCTTGATAAACCATATCCACCTATATTTAAATCCAAATTAATTGGAAGGAATTATAAACAATTTATTTTTATTAATTAAAATTTAACATTCTATTTTGACATTAACATTGTTAGTTTATAAAATTTATAAACTTTTAAGTCAAATAATAAAATTGGTTTCCCTATTAAATTATTAAAGTATCACTAACTTAAATTTCGGTTATTAAACGACAATAATTTTTACTTAAAGAAAAAATAATTCTCTTATATGTACACATCTATTCCTTTCTTTTTCCTTATTTTTCTTTATTTATTCCTTTCCCCTGTTCCCTTATCTTTCTTTTCTTTTCCTACGCTTCTCTGGCCCAACCTGGCCCAACTCTTCCCTCCCCTTCTTCCCATTCTTTCTTCTTCCCAATTCTCTCCTTTTATCTACCGAGCAAATCCAGTGCACACGAGCAACGTGCACGTTCCCCGTCACCTTTCCCTGGCCACCGACCTTCGCCCCCAGTCAATTTCAACGCCCTTATCCACCACGCAACTGGGAACCCACTCCAAAGCCCACTGTCGAAATTCGAACCCCATGCAACCTTATACGAAAACGACTTCCACCCAAAATCGCCAAGTTCCGCCACGACGAACCACCGTCATCCGCCACATTTCGCCAGAGCACGTGCCACCATCTCCATTAGCTTTTCCCCCACCTGCGCATGCCTGGAACTCCGCCATGACGCCACCGTCAGCCTCGAAAACGAGACCACGCAATCCCTACCTTAAACCCTAATCTTGATTCGTTCGGCCACCACCGGCGTAAAAAAAATATCATACCATTTTTCCTACCTATGCCAGCACTCCAGCAACCTCTCCAGCCAACGGCGAGTTCCTAAATCGCTATAGCCGTCCTAGATTCACCAATATGCAATTTCCGTTCATCTTCCTAATTCCCACTCAACACTCAACTAAAAACCGTCCTAGATTCACCAATATGCAATTTCCGTTCATCTTCCTAATTCCCACTCAACACTCAACTAAAAACTTTAAAACCACCACCAAAAATCACAATTTCGAGTAGCAATCACAACCATATAATCAATCGATGGAAATTGATAGTCGAATTTTCCTCCTTTTCAAGGTTGGTTACTGTAAACAACATTTTTTTCGTTTATACAAAGTAATATCAGACGAAATAATTTTTGTATTAATCTACACTCAGAAACATTCAAATTTCTTTTTGGAATTGGAGCCTTAGATTAATTGGGTAGGGAGGTCTAGATTTTTAAAGTAAACCTTGTTAATTTTTTTCAAGTTTCAAAAGCTGCTATGCATAGTTCTTTTGGCACAGAGTGTCCAGACCTGCCTAACACATACATATAAACATTGGACACATCACAACATGAATTCTTGCCAAAACACAAGGGTTCATTCAACTTTTCAAACGTATAGAGGTATATATATTTTCCAGTAAGCCAAGTATTAAGGTTGTACTCACCATTATTAAAGAAAATGAACATTGTTTGCTTCTTCCTCTGCTCCAGGTTTTTGCACTTGATCTTCTGTTGATTTAGCTTGGATTTGATAATTTGATTTTAAGTTGAAAAATGTAGAAATTTTTATCTTTGTTACTTAATAAATTTTTGAATCAAGGAAGAAAGAAGAAGGCAGAGGAGATATATAGGAAAGGTAGGCTCTGTACCCAGTAAGCCTCCTTCATTTTCTTTTACATTTTTTTCTATCTAATTTATTCTTTGGTCAGAGATTTGCTATGGCCTGGCCTGATTGATCTTATATGAATTTTTCTTGACTTTATATGACTAAATTTCTATTTGACATTTATTTAATCTTTTGTATGCTTGGATAGATAAGTATCCATGATGTTGTCCCTTTTAAGTTTACAAATATCTTATATGAATCTATATATGTATATACCCTTTTGTATGTATATACTTGCGCTTATACATATTTCCATATACACCATCCTTCTTCTTTTTCTTCTTTTTTATATACATATCCCCTTATTCTCTATTCTACATAGCATTTACATATACATTTTCATTTATACATTATTTTCCTACTACATGTATTTTTCCCATACTCATCTCTTGTGTATGCTTTTGATATCACACACATATATTTATTCACACTTTTACAAGCTTTCCTATATTTTATTTTGCCATGTTTACCCTTTTAATTCTATATATAGATATACACATGTTTAAACATATATGTATGAATATTTATTTCCTCCATAAGCATTGTCTTTATAACATGTATACATACTTTTATGTTCACACATATCTTTCATATACATTACTTGTGTACATTTTGTCATTATATATATTCACATTTATACAAAATTTAGGTATATAATTTCATATGAGCCTGCATTTATATACTCGTATATGTATCTACTTACATATATTTTCAAATAATATATCATCCATATATTTATGGGTATTTTATCTCAATTTAATTAGTGGGGTTCCTACATATATAATTTATTTTTATTTTTTCTCTCTATATGGTTCATCATATCTAGAGATTTATAAGCCAATATTTATTATAGTTTTTAAGCCATTTATATATCTAATATTTCAATTATCAGGAATTTATTTATTGGTTCGATTTATAAAATCGGTATTTCAACAATTAAAATCAGTTAATTACCCAATTACAGACGCCAGAAAACCCCGGTCGTCACAGTAGTACACGCTGTTAAAATTAATTTCATATAAAGAATAGTTTACAAAATCATACAGGGTAAGGAGTTATAAGAAACCCCAACATATTCTAGGTCAAGGAGTTGGAAGGTTGTATGAGTTGAAAGACCGCACGTAATAATCGTGCATGAGGGATCTTGAATGAATTGCCCCATGATAATTTTGGGGAACAATTGTCATTGAATGACTATTTATGTTTTGAAGGTAAGTTATGTAAATTAAAACCAAAGCGGTTTTATATATAAGGCAATTCATTAAATGTTTATAAATACCTATTCCGGTTTACGGAGAAACAATTGCTATTTCAAGATATACCAACTTCTTAGTGAAGAAATTTCTTTTAGAAATTTCTGGTAGTAAAATGGATTTGGATACGATCCAAGGTGTAACAACCCGAATATTTAATGATTTTTAAATAACGTAATTAACTGAATTTGTGAAATTTTAAATAATTAAATTAGAAAATAAAAATTTGATATTTGAAATACGTCTATATATCAACATAGTAAATGGTAAATTTTCATCAGATAATATGGAAGTTTATTTTATTGTAATTTTATTTCAATTTCAATTTAAATTAGTTAAAATTGATGTAAATTAAGTATTTTCGGAACATGAATATTTTTATATAATAAATTTGTGAATCACCTTCTGAGTGAGACGTCATATCTCATCTTGTCAAATTCGGACCGCTATTGCTCCGTTTTGTCTTATTTTCGATAGATTTGCAGCATTTTCGGTACCGATTATCGACTTTTGATAGAATGATCATACCACTGATATCTGTATACCATTTTGATCATCTTGTCATGCTGATCTCCGTAATATATCCATTCAGGCATTTTGGAGCACGCGACAAAATCCACGAAACGGTTAATCGTATCGGTTCCGTATTTGAGTCCTTTGGGTTCTTGTGTCCTTTCATCTTTCTACCGTGTCAATCAATAGTCATTTTCTTTATTTATTTTTAGAATTCGACTTTGACTCTTAACATTCCCTATGTAAATTTACTATTTGATGGTATGGTTCTATATTATCATATTGTTTATGGTTGCTTCATTTAACATAAATCCGTTGAAATCATGCTTCCAATTTTTTTCAAGCCAAACCCACCCTTCGACCTACCCACTCCACCCAAAGTCACTGCCTATTCCACCGTGTTCACCTCTGACCACCAGTGCTGCTCCTCCGCCCCTCTCTAGTCGAGCACAACACACAGATGAGCATCCGCCAATAGCCACGGGATAGCCACTGTCAAAGCTTCCATCAAGCAGCCTCAGTCTCATCGCCGAACCATCACCACTTCCACCCTGGCCGATGAGCAGCGAGCAAGCTGAGACAGTCCACCTCCGAGCCTCCTCTTTATTCCATGGGTGTATATATATATATATATTTGTTTGATATGTATAAAGTTGTATGTATGTTTTCATTTTTTCTTTAAGAAGTATGTATATAGAAAAATATATAAGTTATATTAGTTTATATGTATGGTGGTTCTATTTGCTAGATACAAAAGTTTATATAAATCTGTATAGTTATATTTGTTCATGTACTAGCCTGTACATTTCATTTGTAAGTTTAGTTTAAGCATGGTTTTCATATACCAGCTTGTGCATTTCTTGTGTTCTGCTTTTATGTTTATAAAGGTTACAATATATAAAGGTATATATGTTAGTTTCTAGATATTAATTTTTATAAAGTCTTTGAACATGTTAGTTATATAAGTATGATATGACAATTTATCTTATGTCAGTTTATATGGTTAAGCTACTGTTTGATATAGATATTTATATAAGTACATAAATATGACAAATTGCATAGAGATTTTTATTGGATATGTATAATCTACCTATCTTTAGTTTGCATGCAATTTTGTTTCACCTGTACAGATACTTTCTTTATGGTCTGCATAGTTGTTAATATATATATATATATATATATATAACAATTTCATTATATTTTTAGTATATTTAGTTATAATATATAAATGTTTATGTTACAGTTTTACATACATTAGATGTCTATTTATATTAGCTTATATGCTTACAGTTTATAGATAGAGGTGTATATAAGTTTATATTAGCTTATATAGGTCATATATATTATTATTTATCTTAAATTACATAAGGTTTATATATATATATATATATATATATCATTTGGTTTCAAAATAGTCTTATACATATGTGTTAAGATTTCTGTTTTGGGTAATGGTTTTTGATTATAATGTATATCTTTGATTCTTAATGCTTGACTTTAAGAATAATGATTTTGAAATTTTTTATTATTATTTTAATATTTGTCTTAAATTATAATATTGAAATATATAATAATATATATATATATATATATATATATTCTGTTTCTATCAAACTGATTGATTTTTCCTCATTGATTCCTATCTATCAGCTTTATCCGTCAAAATCGTGCCAATCTAGCTTTGCTTTGGAGGTTTTGCTTGCATTTTGTAACTCAATTTCATTGTCTATCATCTCGAGCCTTGAAAGGTGAGCAATCATTCACGATTAATGTTCTTATATTTATTAAATTTAATTTCAATTGAAACGACAATTGAAATATGCTACTGTTAGTTATTTAAATTGCTATATATGTGCTGATATCTGTATCTGTTCACCTACGACATCTGACACCATGATACGATATTTATATTTTATCTGTTATTGATGATATATGCCTATTACATTATTATCATATTCGTTCTAACTCTGCAAGTTCCCTGTTAGTATAGAATTCCCAATGGGTTGAAATGATACATACATGAACGATCTTGTAGAATAGGAGAAAATCGTTATGGGTTGAAATGATAAACCCAAACGATTTTCATTGACACTTAATTTGGTATTGTGGGTTGAAAAGATATATACCTGTAGATATTTAAATTGTGGATTGAAATGATAAATATCTGTATCATTTGACCATAGGATAGAAAATTTTATATATACACCATTGGTCTATATATATATATATATATATATATATATATATATATATATATATATATTGAGAAATGATTTCCAAGGTTTAGAAAAGAAATATATGTGGGTTTAATAGATATTGATTTTAGGATATTTTATAAATGTTATTTTTATAAAGGTATAAAATTTAGATTTTTAAGTTATACGTTTGAAAATTTTAAATTTATAAGTTAGTTTTGAAGATAAAAATTTTAAGACTTTAATTATAATTATTACTATTTTAAAATATATAAATTAAGTCTTAGCATATAATAAATTTAATAATAAGATCTAATTTAATAAAGTTTAATTTAATTAGTATATATTATGTTTTAAATATTTATTTAAAATTATATTTAAAAAAAATAGATTTTAATAATAATTTTTAATAAATTAAGGTCGGAAAGTGTTTAACGGCAAATTTTCTATCGAGTTAGAAAAATGCTGATAAATTTTGAATTAAATTTATACCACAAGCGCACAGCATACGTTTGTAGCACGTATGCGAGTTTGGGTCGATCCACAGGGAATTGTTTAGATTTTAAATTTTAATCAATCAAATTAAACCAAAGTCTTGATGATTAGCTAAAAAATGTAACAAAAAAGAAGTGATAAAAATATGATAGCAGAAAAACAATTTAGAGATAAATTCACTCTCTAGATCACATATTTCAACAAAAATGAAATTATGATCTCTTTTTGGTCATTTGTTAGTTTAGTTGATGCATTTATCATAAGAATGACCTAATTGTGTTATTGATTAACACATTTAAACCATCAAACTTTAATGCACCCTCTAAGCCACTTACTAACTCTCATGAAAATGACAACAAAGTTGAAAATGAAATCGATTTTGAGCATGGCCTATTAACTAGAAATATAGACCATCAAATTTTGATTTAAACATTCACTTCTTTGTCATAATCATATATAGATAAAGATGCAATTTGTGATTCACATGACTAAGCATAGCCTATTCGTTTTGAACAACATAAGCTTTCAAACTCAATACTAAACACAAAATTACATAAACATCATTTTTCCAAGAAGCACAAAAAGAGAGCATTAATTATCAAACTATGTTGAAGCTACATAATTAGATAGCCTCATTACCCCTAAATTGAAGGGGTTTAGCCTCTCATATTTGTTATGAAATCAACAAATATAGCATGCAACATTAAGTGAAAACAAGAGGAAAAAGAGGGCAAAATGAAATGAAAAGCTAAGTAAAGAAATAAACACTAATCTACTTGATGAATAAATGAAACTACCATACTAGCATGAAAGAAAATATACAAGAAAAGAGAAAAACACTAATTAACGTTGCATAAAAAAGGAAAAGTACATGAAATAAAAATGGTTAAGTAGACATGAAAAGAGAAAGAGAGCTTGTCTTTTATTTTGGTTCTAAACTAAAACTAAAAGGAAGAGAGAAGAGACTAAGGAAGAAGGTTACATGAAATATGAGGGTCATTTATACATGTATGAAACCCTAATCCATTTCTTTGGAGAACGTCCAAAATGCCCTTGTAGGAAGTGTGGTAGCCAAGTTATCATTAGCTTCAACAGTCACCCATAAAGTGTGCATGAAAGTGTAATGGCCATTAGCATGTGGATTAACTTCTAATTTGAACATGAAGGAAGATCGGTAGGTGGGGTCGTCCATGATCGTGGTTTTGAATTATCTCCATCTCCATTCCTTTGTATTCACTCTTGTGCATGTATATATCTTCATGAAACCACTTGTATATGAATTTAAATTCCTACAAAATAATATAAAAAATTTCAATTAAATTTTAGAAAATTGATATATGCACAAAAATGACCATTTTTTCCCCTGGATGAAGATAAATATGTGACGATTTGAAATAATTTATATTTGTTTTAAACACGTTAAAATACCCAATATGATCATTTATTTAATTTAAATAGATTAAATATGATGGTAAAAATATGCACATTTACGTGCACATCAAATACCCTCACACTTATCTTTTTATTTGTCCTCGAATAAAGAAAAACTAAGATAAATCCGTTTTCGTAGGGAGCACGATTGCATTGACCGTATGCAACAAGTCGTTAAACCTCTAGATGTCCTCAGTAGGATGAGTGTTGTCTTGTGAGGGATTTCAGCGGATACTACCCACAAAATCTAAATGCAGGATGAAAATGTTTACAAAATGCAAGATTTATTTACAAAGAGATGAATGTGAGTTTTTGAAAATATTTACAATGAAGGATTCACTTTGAAATCAACACAAATAAGTTAGATATAATTTTTGATTATTACCAAGAAATTTAAGACCTTTTACTTATCAAAATCTATAATAAAAATGAAGTTATCAAAGCAAATATACTATAGTTTAACTCGTTGTTTCGGTTGATAACACAGTGTAACTATGAAATAGATCCTTAGTTGATTATCAAAGTTTATCAAAGTGGTATTTTCATTTCTTTTCAACAACAAGTCAAATAAAATAGTGCTTGGATTTCATTTGCTTACTCTCTCTACTTTTTTTTGAAAATTTTATTGATCTTCACAATATTTACATATGCCTAACTTAGATAAATTGAGGCCAGGTATATTACCCATGCACTGCCTTGCTTACTGATGTAAGGGGAATACAGAGCATGTCGAGTGAACACACAAGTGTGAACACTTATTGAGTGTAGGCGTTATTAAAACGAATTTTTATATACATACACCTAACTTAGATAAACCGAGGCCAGATATACCGATCGTGCACTGCCTTTTGGGCTTACGTGAGAAGGGTACAGAGCATGGCGAGTGAACACACGACTATGCACATGACTCTAGGTGTTAAAAATATATACATATATACAAATGTGTATTTTTTTACTTATATATATTGTGTTTTTTTGCTGTTTTATTCAGAAAGAGAGAGAGAGTTTTGCAAAATCATCTTAGCAACATCTAACTTAAAAGACAAAAAAATGTTATATCCTTTTATTTGAATTCACCATTTTTCAAAACAAAGATTTTCAATTAGGATCTTTCGTAATTAACACATATGAACCTTTCTATATTCTGGTTAAACCATCGTTATTTGTAATCAAACTTCATTTTTATTTTTGTTAAGACAAATAAATTCTCAAATATTTCAATTTAATAAACCAAAACAATTTATTTATCCTATAGTGTTTCTTTAAAAATAAATCAAAAAGCTTTTAAAAAATTTGTTTTTAGAAGAATTTTTTAAGTTTTGGAAAGAGAATGCAAAATTAAACCTTGAAAAATCGAAAATGATGATAAGTCTTCCCCCGCGCTTGATTTTGACGGCGTCCTCACGGTCAACCCAAGTGCAAGGAGAAAAATAAAAGGATGACCTATATTTACATGAAAATGAACGGCATTTACACGACATTTGAAAATATATCACCAAAAAGTAAATGAAACGTCCTTCCAAAGATCAATTAATTCGTCTCAATTAATTCGTCTCGTCAAGTATGCGAGACACAGCTTAAGCTCGAAAAACCAAATCATAAATGATTTTAAAGTTGAATGTTGATCTTTGAAAACGAATGTCGTTTTGTTAAAAATTGTACGAGTTGTTTCGTTTTCGATAATTTTCGGGTTTTGTACAAAAATTGGTTGAAGTTTAAGTTTATTCTCACCAAATTGAAATTCTCATTGACAACTACTTCAGAATTATCAAATTCAAATCAAAATGGTGATTTAACTCCACCCATTCAGAATTTGACAACTCGGTTTCGAAAATTCCAAAAAATTCATGTTCATTAAATTCGTCTTCCTTTGTTGAATTATGAACAATTTTATTACATGTGTTAAGTTCAAAATCCAAAGTTGTTGTGGTCAAAATTTCAAAGTCGGGAAAAGGAAGATCGAATCTTAAATCGAGTTTCACGCCCTCAAAAGATTGAAATCCAACGCAATTACCGAATTTTCAACAACTTCATTAAGATTCTCATTTTCTATTTCAAAAGTTGTTATTTTAAAACATCAATTTTGGTAAAAAATGGATTATTACTTAACTCGTCATACGTTGGAATTTGATTTTGTTTTTCACGTTGTTTCATATATGTTTCAAATAATGAATCCGTGTGATCATTTTAAATTTCGTTCGTTTTCTCAAAAAAATCCATTTGTTATTATTAACATGAGGATTTTCACTTTGAAATTGCTGGGGACAAAAGTTTTCAATTGTAACGTGGTTAAGATTATTCCCATTGCCAAATTATTTTGAAAAATTGTTTCCATTTTCATTTTGAGTTTGAAATTCATTTTGGAGTTTGAAACTGAATTGGCATGGGTTATAATTGAAATCATTTGAAAATTTGAATTGAATTCAAGTTTTGGTCACTTTGAAAGTTTGGTCTTGAATCATTGTACAAATATGAGTTACACAAATCATTTATCTCTTGATTTTGTTGTGTAGAGAGTTCGAGTAAAGATGAAAGCATTTCAATGCTATTTTCGGGATTCGAGGGTTGTTCGTCATTTTGAAAATTTTATGGTTCAAAACTCGAATCGTTTAAACAATAACCGTTGTTAAAATATCTATATGAATTTAGAGTGAAATCATATGGATTATATTGATTTTCACAACTATTGTAAAATTCACGTAAGTGGGGAAACTCGAACTTTTTCAAGAAAAAAAAATTCTTTTGGTTTTTTTTATAAAGGAAAAATATTTACAAATAGAATTTTTTTTAAATCGAAAATTGATTTTTGTTTTGTATTTTGGTTTTTCAATTTTTTTTTTCTTGAAAAGATTTTTTTTTTGGATTTTTTATTTTCTAAAGAAGAAAACTAAGTACCTTTTTTGGAATTTTCATTTTAAAATTTTTCAGAGAAAAGGATTTAAAAATAACTAAGTAAGAAATTTTTACTAGTTATGGGTTTTTGTTTTTTTAATATGCATGAACTAATGTAACTAAATGAATGCGGCGGTTAATTACAAATTATTTATCCTAAGTTAACCCAAAATTGTATAATCACACTTTGTCTTAAATCAACAAGATAGTTCTCAGTGGGATAACAGACAGGATTTATCGGTGCACCATGAATCACCGTAGCAATGCAGCTAAAGGTTTAAGTACCTTCAGAGGAACAACCACCATAATATTTACGAATCACCGTAATATTTATAAATGGTTATTACTCTGTCATAGCCTAGACACTAAGAAATTAAATTGTTCAAAGAAGAAAACTTATCAATATACAATTAAGAGTTATCGATGTCTAACCGTTATTATTAATCGAATTCTACGATGAAATGAAAAGCAAAAAATAAATATGTATTAACAATGTAACTACGAATGGAATTTTTTTCAAATGCAAGTAAACAACAATGTAAGACAAACAAAAACAATAGATATATATACAATGCAAGGCAAATAAAAAGAAAATTATAAATAAGCAAGCGGTTATTTTTCAGCAAGCTCAACAAAGCATGCAATTGTTTTTGGCAGGCGGTTTTTCCTTAATCTGCTTAACAACCAGAAAATAAAAACAAGGTATATACAAAAAAAATATAAATATCAAAGAGGAAATTAAATTAAAACAAAACAAGTGAATGCAAAACAAATCGAAAATA
The DNA here is from genome assembly GCA_030765085.1 of Allium cepa. Taxonomy (NCBI): domain Eukaryota; kingdom Viridiplantae; phylum Streptophyta; class Magnoliopsida; order Asparagales; family Amaryllidaceae; genus Allium; species Allium cepa. The sequence goes on from CM060939.1 coordinate 419,218,091, forward strand.
AATAAATTGAAACTTGTTTTTTTTTAATAAAAAGAAAAAAAATCTAAATAAAAGATTTTCTCTTTTTTTAAGAAAACAAAAAAAGGTTAAAATATAAAAAACTAAACTTCTCAACCCACTTAAATTCTGGCCCAATAAACTTCAATTTGCAAAATTATTTGATAAAAGAGCAAAAGCAAAACTTCAATCGTTCAATATCACAAACACAATTGCATTATTCAAATTATTTCAAATTCATCCAGAATTTAAACATCTCCCCAAAGTCGATTCCAACCTCGTTCCCAAATTATCCTACCGTCGATGCAATTTCATAGGGTTGTGGTCTGTTGTGGGTTATAAGAAGAGACGGTTGCGAAATGATTCGTGGCTAAAGAATTTGATTTGTTGGTTGACGAGGCTTCGGAGGTTGCAGGAGGAAGTGGTTGGAGCGTTTGAAGGTAGCAAATTGGTTAAAGTGTTTGATTTAACTTAAAGTTTTAAGAATTTAGTTTACTCACCTGAATCATGCCTGAACAAAGAATAACTTGATGTTGATTATATGAAACTTGTACTGTTTGAAACTGCATATTTGAATCTGTTTTTGTTTTTGAATTAACTTGAGTTTACTTCCCCTTTCTTTTTCTTATTAGCTACTGATCGAACCAAATGGGGATGCATACAAATATATATAGAAGATACACTGATATGAAGGAAGGCTTTAACTGGACTAGTTTATACTTATTTGACCTGCAGGTTTGATTTTGTATTCAATTTACTGCAAATGAGAAGATTTGATAAATATTTGAAATGACACAATTTGGGCTTGAGCATATAGAAATTAAATGCTTGTTGTATAATATGTTTACATAATAATCATTGTATTTCGGCTGTGTATACATATAGTTGTATGAAGATATGTACTATCTTGCAGGTCAAAGTTTGGCTTGTGAATGAAGACATCATGTATAAGATTATTTGTTTGGTATAAAACCGTTTGTCTTATTTTTAATTTTTATTTTGCAGTTAGACCTGGTTTGTACAAAAAGATATCTTGCTTAAAGACATATGTTTATAAATATTTGCTTTAATATCTTCTGGTTTTAAATTTGCAGGCAACAGTGAAGATACTTTGTAAGTGCAAACTGGTTTTAGCTTAAAAATTCATACACATTTTTTTTCAGATTTGTACTTTATACCTTTGGTCTTGCATAAACAACAAAATATTTGTTTTGTTATTTATATCCCAGTTTACTAGTGTACAGCATATGTTTATGTTCACATTTGTATCTTGACTTTGTCTAACAATATTTGAATTATATTCCAGATGGTGACTTATATTAGCTTTATACTTTTGTTTGTATTTGCATTTAAACTATCAATATTTAAATGATATTCATCTGCTTGCTTACCTATTTATATTTGTATTTTATATTTTGATTATCAATATTTACTTAAGTTTTACTTATTTTTAATACTTATTTTTATATTTATTTCCAACTATAATTTATTCAAATCATATACATAAGTTTGACTCATATTTTACATTTATATTTTATATTACTAGAATTTGATTTTAAATTTCAAACATAATCATCTATAGATATTTATATCAAATGTTACAAAAGAAAGTATTTTAATTTGATGGTATAAGATAAATATTATAAAAAGATTTATTTAAATTTCAAACATTATTATTCCTATGTATATTTATCAGAGGTAAACCAAGTAAAGTGTTTTAATTCAATTATATAAAATAAATTTTATTATAATATTATCAAAAGATTTTATTTTGAATTCTCAAAGTCCAATTCCCTTTTAAAAATACAATTTAAATAAATAAATTGGCAGTATTCCCAAATCATAAGCATTTTAATATGATCAATTTACATTTTATTTAAATTAGATTAAACATTTATTAAAATAAACGGGCCAAAAATCCAGGGTCGTTACATTCCTCTCCCCTTAAAAGAATTTCGTCCCCGAAATTTAAAACAAAGATAATTTAAAAGCTGTTATACCAACCATTCAACATAGATATCGTTCACACATTAGCAAACAATCAAACAGTCTATCCTAACAAACATCACTAGCTATCTGAACGCGAATTCGGATAAGCTTTCCTAAAATTACTCAGAGTTTGTCTCTCGATGATCAACAATCCAAACTGGATTCCTGACCATAGTCAAATTTGATTTGACTTCCAAATTCCTGAATTACCGATTTAACAACTAATGGTGAATCATGAACAAATTTCCTTAGATGAGATATATGGAATACACAACAAATTCCAGACATCCATTCTGGAAATTCAATTCTGAAATTTACAGTATTAATTCTTTCCAAATCTTATTTACTCTCTACAGAATTTCAATATCTATTCAATCAAGTCCGTACGGTGTACATATACTATTCGTACGCAATATCAAATCCGATTGCTCACTCGATCGCACAATTTCACTTCCGAACTAGTATCGTCCACCCGACTTCCTAATGCGGACTCAGAACTGGTTTCTTGATCAGAAACCGTCATTCTCCTTGCATAGTCATAACTATGATAGAGAATTTCCAGCATCAATCAAAATCCATATCCATGGTTCGTCGTCGAAAATCGAGTGAAAAATCCTAACTCGGATCGATATACAACCATCTCGAAATTCTGTGTTCGAATCTAGATCAAATTGTTATGCGAATAAAATAATATACGTACATCCTACGTATTTATATCCATTGATTATCAACCATATCAATTTTCTTTTATTCACATTATTCTGATTTCTATCCACTGGGAATAAGTTTCTCAATATCAAATTTACTTAAGAATTTCACCATTCATTTCTAAAGTTTAATATAAGCATTATATATTCCCTTATATTATTACTCTACCACTTAACCTTTATATCTTCTTATTGCCTTTGTATCTTCATATTGCCTTTATATCTGAATTTCCAATTCCCTGTGAATTTCAATTTATCTCCAACTCTGAATATTTAATTTTATTGACTATTTTCCATTTATAACTGATTTATTATTATTTAAATTAGTTTCTTCCACTAGTTTATTTCAATCTCCAATTTGAAATTATTTTGTTGCTAATTTTTTTTAGCATCACATATTTTCATAAGCACATATTTAGGGTCTCGATCCTTATCACAATTAATTCTAACCAATTCTCAAATCATTCCCTTTAGTTAAAGTGATTTATAACTTACCTGCTTAAGCAAAACAAACTCATATTCAAAATCATCTTATTGTGCTTCCAATAATTCATAGAATTTTATCTAATCTTGTTTACTTCAAACAACCCATTTTCTTATGCAATTCAACAATATTATTATGAATAAACAATCACTTAATCTTTATAACAAATCTTGAATTGATTCCAACTCAATTTACACTTGACTCCATCCCAATTAATTTATTCACAATCCTACATTGCATTTCTTTCATTTCAGCAGGTTTGATTCCAAACCATTTTATTAAACTCGACAACCAATATTTTAAATAATCCTCTCACAATTTACTTAAGTCATTTATTTTCTTCAAACTGTTCCACCTAACAACTTAGGTTTATTCTATTTCACCAATTCCCATTTAAATCTTTGATTTGATTTTCCTTTAATCAAATCCCAATTATTTACTGATTTGTTCGATTAGTTTATTTTATTATCCATTCTTAAATTTTAATTTACATTAACAATTCATTATCGAATTTATTTGTAGTAAGGTCATTCAATTTATGCTTGAATTAGATTTATTTACAACTCACACCAATTCTAACTCAATTCATTACTTATTTATTTACTTAAGAATTTTACCATTTATTTCTTAATATATGAGCTCAAAACTTATTTATCTACTTAAAGGCTTATATTACTCATTTGGGTCATGTCATCTTATAATCATAATTTCAGATTATATATAACACTTACTATCGTAAGGTATAAATTTTCACCTCACAATTTCAATCATTTTACCTTCAAATTTTATATCTAAATAAGTTCATTTTGAACTTCAATTCCATTTAACTTATCTCAGGTTAAACTCCAATATGTTTCCTTATTTTCATTTACTTAAGTTAAATTTTAATTCCGGGATTAAAATTCCCGATTTCTTCTTATTAATATCAATTTTACTTTATAAGTCCCATAGTTGATTCATTTAAACTTTCACATTATTTAAATAGAATTTCTTAGAATTCAATTTGCCCAGTTTTTATTCCCAAAACCATTTTGAAAGGATAACTACACTTGCCCACTTGGCGTCAAATCAAATTTTCAAATTCCAAACACTTGTTTTCACCAAAAAAAAATTTCTCTTTTTGAAAATTTCTAAAACAACTTGTATACCCAACAAGCCCAAACGATACCATGACCAACTATCCTGGTAGGAATCCATCACTTTAGAAACTCGAAAATGAATACTGATGATGTGGCCATCATCATCAAGACTATTTTCCAGCGACTTGAAGTGAGTTCAGTGCTTCCTTACTTTCACAAATTCTTCCCAAAATAATTTCCATTCAACAATATTTTCCAAAAAAAATACTCCATTATTGCCTTCAAATCTTTGGAAAAACATTTCAAACATTCCTAAGATTTTTAAATTCCCCAAATCCTTTTGTTTAAATTCATTTAAACACCTTTCAAATTTCCGGGACATAAATTCTGGTTTAATCTAATTTTAGTTATATTCCTTTTTATTTAAATCATACTTAGACAATTTAATTTGGTTATAAACCACTCAAATTTTAATATTTTTATCAATTATAGTATTAACAACCAAACATCCAAATATATATAATTTCAGAAAAATATTTCTTTTATATCAAAATATAATTTTGGGTAAAATTATTTCATTTACCCTACTTTTAAAAACAATACTGTGTCGGTCAATCTTGTTTAAGAGTTTAGGAATCCCTATCGATGAAATGGCGTCCCACACATCGACCAGAATCCATAAAAACTTAACAGATAGGTCAACACAATATAAAAACAATTTTATATACAATAACAAATACACGCTCATATCTATTAATACACTCAAACTCATTTAGAGTACTACAGACTCTATTCTATGAATAATTCCTACCAGAGCCAAGGTTATCACCAACCTATGCTCTGATACCAAGTGTTTGATTTAACTTAAAGTTTTAAGAATTTAGTTTACTCACCTGAATCATGCCTGAACAAAGAATAACTTGATGTTGATTATCTGAAACTTGTACTGTTTGAAACTGCGTATTTGAATCTGTTTTTGTTTTTGAATTAACTTGAGTTTACTTCCCTTTTCTTTTTCTTATTAGCTACTAATCGAACCAAATGAGCATGCATACAAATATATATAGAAGATACACTGATATGAAGGAAGGCTTTAACTGGACTAGTTTATACTTGTTTGACCTGCAGGTTTGATTTTGTATTCAATTTACTACAAATGAGAAGATTTGATAAATATTTGAAATGACACAATTTGGGCTTGAGCAGATAGAAATTAAATGCTTGTTGTATAATATGTTTACACAATTATCATTGTATTTCGGCTGTGTATACATATAGTTGTATGAAGATATGTACTATCTTGCAGGTCAAAGTTTGGCTTGTGAATGAAGACATCATGTATTAGGTTATTTGTTTGGTATAAAACCGTTTGTCTTATTTTTAATTTTTATTTTGCAGTTAGATCTGGTTTGTACAAAAAGATATCTTGCTTAAAGACATATGTTGTAACGATCCCGAATTTTTATTAAATTTAAATTGATAATTAAATTAATTTTTGAATAAAAATTGTGAATTAATTTGTAAATTAATCAAATTTAGAAAAATACAAACATAAAATATGTACACTAGACAAAAATCTAAGTACAAACAAATAAAACACGACAAAGAAAATAGGCAGCCTGTAGAGTAAGTAAATAAACAAATGAAGATCTAGGCTATAAACAAAAGCATAGCAAATAAAATACTTGTACCTGATATTGTATAAAAAAATTATCAGCCAACAAAAGATAAGATAAAGTATGAAGACATGGGCTAAGCATGGAAACAAGGTACTAAAGCATTTAATGCTAGCTCAAAACAAAGTCAATTCGAGTTTGCTTAGGATCCTTTCAGCCACCATATTGTATAAACAAATCTCTGGTATGGTTTGTACAAAATAAAATAATACATCTCAACCATGCTTATTAAACAAAATAGTATTACTTGTACAAATAACATCACCCTGTATAAAGTTGTAACCCCTATACACATCTCCTTTATATCAGCCTTCCCTATCTCAGTCTCGTTCAACAAAGCTAAGAAAAGAATCTGAAATGATATCATCTTAAAACTAAAACACAATTCGACAAATTCAGCTTAAAGCCAGAGAATCAAGGAAGCAAAGTTTCAATGGGAAAAAAAACCAAATCCTATTTCAATAAAAAGCTCTGTCACTTTGCTAAAAACGGTGAGTAGCAGTTAGTTTTTTTTTCTCTTTTTCTTGAAAATATGTTAACACTGCTCTGTGAATATCTGCTTGAATCAGTGCTTCTTCTCTGCTTAGTCTCAGAGTCTCAATACAACAAGAAAAATTCAAATTCTTCTTTTCTAATCAATATTAGGCTTTAGTTTCAAAACAAAATAAATGTGCTTAAGAATGAATTGTGATATAAAAATAGTTTCATGAAGAGTAAACATATACAGGATGAACAACTCAAGTTCTACAGAGAAAATTTCAAAATTTAATAAAATTCGAACCTAACGATTTGCAAATTCGAATACGTATCTTGAATCCTTATTGGAAAATGAGATTTTTAAGCTCAGTTTGATGATTTTTACGAGAGTGGGTTAGGAGTGGTTCGACGATGAACAAAAAATGACTTTTTTTGTAAATTTCTGGAGATACAACAAATCTGAAATGATGAAAATTGTTGTATAGCTAGCTTGATGATTCTCGAGTATAGGAAAAATATTAGGAAAAATCCTAATGCAAGGAGGTTGGGGGCGAAAATGATTTAGGGTTTTATCCCTGTGTTTTTGCCGATCGATTCTCGAGGCAATGGTGCAATCTATGTCGCATCGGTCCAGATAGGGTTGATGGGTGGCGGTGAGTGGTCGATAGGGGAAGCTCATGGCGAAGGCACGTGGGTTCTGTTACTGTGTAGCGGCGGTACGAGGTGGTTTCAGGTTTGAGGGTGTTTCCAGTTCGTGGGTTCCAGTTTTGAATAGGTGGCTCGATTTTAATTCGAGGCAAGTTTGGGTATTTTGATGACTGGAGAGGGTCGTAGGGGCGATAGTCAACGTGCCGGAAGGTTCGCCTGGGGTCGGAGTCGCCTCCGTTGCTGGTGCACGTGCACGCGGTATCATCAATGCCTGATGATGTTGAAGTTTGGGGGAAAACAAAGGAAACTCGAAGTATTTCTCGTGGAAATCGGGTGCAGACTCCAGTGTGTGAGTGGGTTACCGGGCCTCAAAGTTTTAACTGTTCTAATTAAAGTTTTAAACTTGAGAAAAAAAAGTGAGAAGCAGAAGAAGTTGTGTACGGGAAGACTCGAGGTCGAGTGCGTGAGAACGAGTTATAGACTCGAAGCAGGTAGTCGTATTTCTCAGGTTTGGTGTTATGTTTTGCCGAAGTAAACGATATCAGCTCTGGTTTTGTTTTAAACCAAATTTCAAAATTTTAACAAAGCTCAAATTTGGTTAACATCATAAGTTTAAATATAAATCCGAGTTTAGTTTGTAAACTTAGATTTTAATAAATGAATTTTGGGTTTTTATTTAAAATTTGTTTGATGATTTCAAAGTGTTAAATGAAGTCAAGGTGGAAGTTTGAAAAATGAAAGGAAAGTAAGTCAAATTTGTATAGCCTGGGTTTAAGTAAATTTAAATTCCAATTTTTGAAAGAAAGGAAGTTTATAAATTTAAATATTGTAAATAAGTTTAAATATTTTGAATTTAAGGGAAATTTGATTTAAAATCCCTTCATAACAAAGAAAATTTGAAAGAAATGTTTTTAAACATATTGAAAGTGAAAATTTAATCACTAATAAAAATAAGTTTACTTTGAGAAATGAAGATTTAAGATTTTATATTCATTAACCATTAAGACAAATTAGAATAGATAATTGATAATTTATATTAATTAAATTAGTAATTATAAGTTTGAATGTATTAATCAATGTTTAAATAATGAATTAAGAAATTAATATGTAATTGAGAACCATAGATTAGACTTCAATTAATTAATGAATTTTAAGGGTTAATCAAACTTATAATTAATAACGGTTAATGTAAGTTAATTATTTAGAAAAGTAATCAAATAAATGTTAATGAAGGTCATTAACTAGATCATTTAATAATAAATTTATGTGATTGATTTTTAATTAGATTAGTTAATTTAATAACAATCATTGTAATAGTTTAAATGTAATTACTTATTGGGAAGTAATTAAAGAATTAATCACTTATTGTAATTAATTAGGAATAATTAATTAAATGGTAGTTAATTAAATTAAGGGTCGATTTAATTATCAATGAATTAATCAAGGGAAATTAATAAAAGGATAATTGAATAATTTAAAGGTCAATTATTTAATAATTAATTAAGTTTAAAAATTTATTTATTAAGGAATAATAAATTTGTAAATTAAGGATTTTTTTATAAAATATTAATCAATGATTAAAGTTGATGTATCAAGTGATTAAGCAATAATAAATTTAAGGATAATGTGATAAATTGATTTGCTAATTAATTTGAGAATAATTAAATTATTAAAGTAATTAATTTATTTAAAGGTTAATCAAATTAATGTGATGAATTAAGAGTAACTTTACTAATTAAATCGTTTGATAAATAAATTTATATCAAATGATTTGAAATTAATTACTTAGAATTTGATAATTAATTTATAAGTATTAAATTTACTTGGGAATAAATTGAATTAATTAGGATTAAACGATTAATTAATCCTACTTATAAATGTGTATTGAATGCTTGACCTTACTTATAAATGATTGTATTATATGAGATGCCTTGAATTTACTGCCCTATCTGATCTGTGATATTTTGTTCTGTAGATTGAGCCGTGTATGATTTTTCATTTATTTACATTTGTATATTATCTGTGAATCTGTGAACGAGCGATAAGCGTTATGTTTATATCGCTTATCAACTATATTTCTATACTTTAATCTGTGATGATTGAATGATGTTGCACTATTGTGTTAAACCCCTTGACCACACTTATACACACACCAATATGGATTTCACGAGGAAATCGATTAAGTCACGGATTTTTGAAAACGATTTTAAATAGACAATCTGAATTCAAATGTTTTGAAAATGGATTGGGTTTAAAGTGAAAAGCAATTGAAATGGAATTTCAAAGATGAAATTATTTTGAATAACTTGATTAAGATTTGGAATTTAAATATTTTGATTTAAATTTGAATTAAATATTTAAAATTGAATTCTATAATCTGGAAACTAGGGACTAAAGATGATATACCGGTTTATATGGGTTACACTATTTTTAAAGGTATTTGGGTTGGGAATTTGAATTTAAATTCAAAGGCTTTAACTCGTGTAAATAAAAATTGGATCTTTCTGAAATGAAACTATTGTTTTTAAATAATAAAAGCTTTCAATAGGAAGTGAACTTCCAAATTGTGTTAAAAAGGATTTCAAGTTAAAAATGAAAATGATTTCCCAAGTCATGGAAACTGTTTGAAAACTATAAGATAAATCTTGATTTAAAGATTTAAATGAATTGATCCAATTAAGATGAAATTGTTTTGAAATCCAGGAAAGAATCTTTGTGAAACTAGGTGAACTTTATGTGGTAAATCTTTTGTTTAAAAGATTTGAAATGGAAATTGATTTAAACCATTTGAAAGAAAGTTTGAATTATTAAGTTGTGACTTAATTGAAATCCCATATCCATATGTTTTAAATATTGCGCTCACTATTCGGTTTAGCTGGGAAAGGACCTTTGTGTCATATAACCCATTCCGAATATGTGATTCGACGTTATGGATAGCAATTGAAGACCGGTGATGAAGACCGGGTATTCGCGAAAGCGATAGGATGACCTATCGATTGTCTCTGCACCGAGTCGCGCCGGTATAGAGATTCCCTAAGTGATGGGAAGTCCGATCGGGATTGTAAATACCCGGATTATAAGGACTTCTTTGGAAGTGCCTTTGGTTCTATTCGGACCCGGAATAGACTTGTATGGATTGTATGTCTGACATTACAAGTTGAGATATAAAGCTGATTTCTTTCAAATATATTTCTGTTGGTGGCGGAGAATTTATTATCTTAGCTTAACACCCTTCTCTGAGACGTACGCGCTCAGAGGTTATGTAGTTGATGGTTATCAGCGATATATTCCCAATTTGGTAATGTGACATGCTGAGTGTTGCTGTGAAATGATCATTGTTTGATCATTTGTGATATGATCATATGTTTGATCATTTATATTTGTGATCATTACTTTGATCATTTGTTGACCCAAAGCATGGCTTTGTACCAAAGCGTGGCTTTGTGGACGAGACTTCGTCGGACCTTACACCCCGGAATGGTCGAAACAGGAAAGATGCAGCAAGGTTATTGGGGATAGCACCCCTTAGGGTATGTGCATTTCCTTCTGGATAGAAGTGGTATCATGGTATGGAGCCCAGATACTTAACTTATGTTTGATATCGCAGATATATATATGTATTACTTTGTGATTCGTTTCTGGGGCCCCGGTTAAAGGTTGGTTACAACCGGGAGATGGCATACTCGTGTCAGTAGTTACCCAGTTAGGGGTAACCCGGCCTTGTGTTGGCAGATATCCGGTTTGGTTCTCGGGGACGTCCTTCCAGAGGCATTCTCATGTGGCAATGGGAAGTTCCTTGGCCTGACCATTTGTTGGAAATCCAAAGAAACAATACGAATCCTGTACGGTTTTAGTTGTATAACTTGCCATGGAATGTGGCGGTAACCTGCTATTGAACATGGTAGCTATAGTAGGCATAAGTGCGGAATGCCTATGTTGGCTAAGATTTATATTCTACTTTCGAAATGTTTTCTGCACTTTGCACTTATAGTAATAATATCAAAAGAATTCGCGTATCAAGCATATTTGACTATCATTAGGAGAAATCTCCTCCGATTCTGCGTTTGCATTGTGTGTGTGTGCGGGAGGCGTTATGATAGTTTCATTTTTAAAAGCATTGCGAATTGGTTTTAAAATCTTTTGTTGATTGTTTCAAAAGATAAACTATTTTTGTTGCTCACACCAGTCCCATGACTGATCCGGAGTTTATTGTTTCTTTCCTAAACTCTGGGTGCTCAAAATTTTTCTACACGAGCAGTATAGAGTTGGGTTTTTCAGATAGTTAGGATCTGGAGCTAGTTCAGTCTTTGGATGTGGACGAGACTTGCTTGTCTTTGCGTATCGTGATGTTGAAACGAGCTGCTGCTGCTGGAGTTTTTTTTTTGAAGACTATCTTAGAGTTATATTGTTCCGCTGCTAGATGTTATTGTTTTCTTTTCCGCTGCTATTTTATTGTATCACATCTCTGATGTATATTGATATCTACTGGATCATTTGTTGTATCAGATATTGTATCAAAGCTGTATATCAATGTATTATTCTTTATTTTCCACTGTGTTGTTTACTTAATGTTGTTATAAGCTCCGGCGAATCGGATTTGAACGGTCGAATCTATGGCATTCGAATATGATATGAAGTATGGATGTCGATTTTCGAGCGCGAAAAATCCCGTTCGTTACATATGTTTATAAATATTTGCTTTAATATCTTCTGGTTTTAAATTTGCAGGCAACAGTGAAGATACTTTGTAAGTGCAAACTGGTTTTAGCTTAAAAATTCATACACATTTTTTTTCTTCAGATTTTTACTTTATACCTTTGGTCTTGCATAAACAACAAAATATTTGTTTTGTTATTTATATCCCAGTTTACTAGTGTACAACATATGTTTGTGTTCACATTTTTATCTTGACTTTGTCTAACAATATTTGAATTATATTCCAGATGGTGACTTATATTAGATTTATACTTTTGTTTGTATTTGCATTTAAACTATCAATATTTAAATGATATTCATCTGCTTGCTTACCTATTTATATTTGTATTTTACATTTTGATTATCAATATTTACTTTATATTCTTAAGTTTTACTTATATTTAATACTTATTTTTATATTTATTTCCAATTATAATTTATTCAAATCATATACATAAGTTTGACTCATATTTTACATTTATATTTTATATTACTAGAATTTGATTTTAAATTTCAAACATTATCATCTATAGATATTTCTATCAAATGTTAACAAAAGAAAGTATTTTAATTTGATGGTATAAGATAGATATTATAAAAAGATTTATTTAAATTTCAAACATTATTATTCCTATGTATATTTATCAGGGGTAAACCAAGTAAAGTGTTTTAATTCAATTATATAAAATAAATTTTATTATAATATTATCAAAAGATTTTATTTTGAATTCTCAAAGTCCAATTCCCTTTTAAAAATACAATTTAAATAAATAAATTGGCAGTATTCCCAAATCATAAGCATTTTAATATGATCAATTTACATTTTATTTAAATTAGATTAAACATTTATTAAAATAAACGGGCCAAAAATCCAGGGTCGTTACAGGATTGTTCGCGAATTGGATTCGAGACTCCTTCATTGGGGGTTCGGTGAATTTGGGTTTGGGTATTCATGGAAGATTGCTTCAGGCAGAGGATGGATGTACGAAATGGGTAGTATGCAAGGCAGTGATGGTATGTTATGAAACAGAGGCTGTGTTATTATGTCAGGATTGTCGAATTTGATGTAATAAAGTATTGAAGGAGGATGTAATGGAGTATTGAAGTGTCCAGGAAATAGTTTTCTAGAGGATTGCCGATGTCAAATGTCAGTTTGTGGTAGCTGGTGAGATGCATAAGTATGGTGATTAGAGATGGAATGACAATGGGACGGGTTGAGGTGGGTTTTTAGTGCCCCATACCCGTCCCGAAGTTTTTAGACTTCGCCCCAGATCCGCCCCGTAGACCCGGTGCGGGTCTGTAATTTTGCCTCGTACCCGGGACCTGTACGGGTCAGGGTAGACCCGACCCGCTCCAAGACCCGATGAGTCTCATGTATTGACTCAAAATTGTGTACCAACTTACATATATTTACTTGTTTGTACTCATTATCACCAAATAATACATGAAATACAAATAACAACATGTCTAAGGAAAGTTAGTAAAAATGATGTGTACAATAACAATTCAGAAAATATATACATATGTTATTGTATAATTATCAATGACGCAACTTAATACTTTAATTTTTTTTTATATACATTATTCATTGGAACATTATAATATTCATACTAGAATCACTGATATCTAAGAAGATTAATAAATCATTATAGCAATAAAGCAGTTTCATGAGATTTTAGTAGTGCGGGTCGGGTTAGGGCGGGTCAACCGGGCCCTAACCCGACCCTAGACCCGGAGCACTCAAGAATGGGTCTACCCGCCCCAATGACCCAATAGGCCGGGTCTGGATGGGCCAAAACAGGGGCGGGTCGACCGGGTTTGGACCCTAGACCTGTCCCATTGCCATCCCTAATTAGAGATGGTGAGGGTTATAGTTGTATGATAAAGTCAGTGCGGCAGAGGGTGAGAATGAATGGCAGGCCGAGGGAATGTGAAGGTGATATATGAACTGTTTTGCATAAATCTTGAAGTCGTGAAGTGTTGTTTGATTTTTTTTAAAATGTAAGAAGGTGATATATGGAATGGTAGGCCAGGGATAGTTGATGTGGATGTCTGTTCGAGATTGGTTGTTTCGGTGGTTGCACTAAGTAGTTGAGGAACTGAGATAGAGGAAGAGGTTCTGGTTTGCAAGTGCTTCAGTACTTGATGGTTTAGTATGTGGAGAAATAGTGTTTGTGGTACACCAGCGACAGCAAGCAGTGTGTAGGGGGTAGTTTGAAGTGATGGATGTGATGGGTAGTGTGATGTCCCAGAAATTTAGGCAATATTTATTTAATAATTTCCATCAATAATTATTTTAAAATGTGTAATATTGATTTAATAATCTAATTTAACAGGATTTATCTTTAATAATTATTTAATTTGATAAATGTCATCTTTTCAAAATTTATGATAATGATAATAATTTAATTTGGAAATTTTATTCTTTTCAAAGTTAAAAATATTTAAATGATAAAATTTATCTTTCTAAGCTAATTAAAAAGATATTCTATTTATAATGTATATATGAGTGTATACATTGTAAATAGGAGTTTGATTTTAATTTAAATTTAATAAGAATATTTTAAAATTTATAATATATAAATATATGGATATATATTGTGAATTTGAAAGTTTGGATTGAATTTAATTTAGAAACTTTTCAAAAGCTTATTTAAAAATCTATCTTATATTTTCAAAAGTACTTAAAGTAAATATTTATTTTGTTTAAAAAATAATAGTTTAAGATAGTATATTATAATAAAAGTTTAATTTGTTTTCTTTAAAAAAATGGGGTTTTGAAATAGATTTAGTTCATATATATTTTAAGCACAATAATTTAGTTTGAAGCTTTAAAATAAGGTTTAATTCAATATTCTTTTCTTTCCCTTTCTTTAAAATTTAGCTTTGAAAATATATTTTAAAAATATACAAATAAACATTAAAGAGTGTAAATTTTAAACGTAATTTATGTATGTATAAACATTAAAAACTAAATTAATGTGAACATTAAAACATGGTAATATAAATAAGAAATCAATTTAATAACATTTATAAAAATGAGTTATTATTATAATATTTGAAATGTAACATGTGTAAGGCATTTAAACTATGAGAAAGACACTTGTAAAACAATCTACACCTTAAAGCAACAAGTGGCATTTGTTTTGTTTATTTTTGAAAACATTTTATTAAAAATATATTAAGTAAAAACTTGGCAAAATCTATATGAGTTCAAACCTTTCTTCTTTTGTTAAAACTGAAATCAGATTTCAAAAGAAAATTCAAAACCAGATTTTTAGAAGAAAGTACAAAACCAAATACACATCTGTTCAAAAATCTGCAAAAGTTTTCAAATCTGTGATCTTGCATAACAAATGAAGATCATCAACAAAATTCAAAGCAAAAGACAAATTGAAAGTTTACTACAACAATGATCAATTGCAAACTGCAAATCAACAAGTGCAGTTCTTTGGATCAAACAACAACATTTGTTTTAAGCTTCAGTTCAAATTGGAATCTATTTCAAGGCATTTCATTTTCAATTCATCTTAAGGCAAGGAAATTGAACTCAAACAACAATAATCAACTGCATGCAAATTCAAATCAAAACATCAAAATGCGGATCAAAACTGTTCCAGAAAACAAATCCTATTCTCTGCTCTTCAATATTTGTGAGTAAACTTTTTTTTAAAAACAGTTTACAAACCTGTGATGAAATCTGTTGCATGTGCAGGACTATAGTTTATAATGCTTGCTTGATTTTAATTGTGTGAATATAACTATAGCATGTCTACAGAAATGGTTTCTGTTATTTTCATGTGTGCTCTGTGTTAGTGACAGGTCCACTTTCATCATCTAAAAATTCATATCTCACTAGATAATCAAAATTTGACTTTGATTACTAAAAGAAAAAATGTTAATAACATTGTATTCTTGTTTTTAAAAATAATTTCAAGTGAATAAATTTAGATAATACTCTGTAAATTCAAGAATACAGTGGAATTCATAAAAATGGGTAAATTTCAAACATAGCGATTCTCGAATTCACAAATATAGTTTGATTTGTCTTCAAAAGCTAGGAATTTTAAAAGCTAAATCATAATTTTTAAGCTAGAATCGAAGGAGATATTTGGGTTTGTTCAGAAAGGGGTTTTTATGCCTTTTCTGATGATCAATGAGATCATCAGAAGGTTGGGTTTGTTTAGAAAGGGGTTTTAATGCCTTTTCTGATGATCGATGAGATCAGAAGGTTGGGTTTGTTACCGAAGGTGGTGAAGGAGTAGAGGAGTAAGGGAAAAATGTCTGATGGGTTTTTCAATCGACGTGATGACGACGAATTGATGGAGTAGGGTTTTGGACCTTCTATATGTCGCTTTCGTTCTCGAGGCTTTTGCGGCATCACCAGAACTGCGGAGATCATCGGAGTTGTGGGAAAGGGTTCAGGGAAGGTCGATGAACGTTTGGCCGTGGTTACGCTTTGTCAGGTGCTTGGTGGCGATGGTTTGGAATGATTTCTCCGATGGGTCACGTTTCCAGTTTTGGTCATTGCAGCTCGTTTTCGTGTCTCTGGGGTTTTGGTGATTCTGGACGGTCAGGGTGGAAGTTGAGACCGCCGTTGACTTGCGAGCGTGGTCGCCAAGGTGGAGATGTGGGTCTGACCGCTGTGCACGTGCGCGGTGCATGTTAATCTCTGAGTGGTTCGAAGTTTGGGGAAGACAGTTTCGGGCTCGGGTTTGATTTCGAGTTAGGGTCGATGATGACTCGAAGGAGATGGCTCGATGCTTGCGTTTGTTCGAGTTTGCCTGTTTGGTGCGAGTCCCATTTTACTCTTGTTAATCTGTTTTGACAAGATTATAAATTAGTGAAGCAAAGTGATTTTACATAAATGATTTTATTACCGGGTTTTAAAACAAAGAATAAACATATTTTGAAGGTATGAAAAATGAATATGTTCAAAAACATAAGAAAGGTATAAGTATAAAACCAAATTTTTTTAAGCAAAGCCTTACACAAGTTTTAAAGTATAAAATGCTTTAAGTTAAAAGATGAAGTTTTAAACAAATTTAAGTTTCAAAGGTATGGTTTTTAAATTTTTAAATCTTGTTTTAAAAATAGTTTTGATAAATATTACTTTATAATCAATTCGTAATTAGCTTTTAAATGTTCCAACTTAAATAAAATTGTTGAAATATAATTATGATTTAAGTAACAAGGTATTTAACTTTAATAAAGGATGATGATTTTTAATAAATCATATTCAAGCTTTTAAACTTAAGCTATTTTAAATTTGAAGTTAAGAGTTAATGTAATAAATGATTTATTTTAATTTAATCATGTTTTATTAACTAAAGTAATTAAAAGTATAATTACTTAATTTACTAAAATGGTTCATTTAAGTAATTAAATTAAGATATATTAATTGGCGTAATTAATTAAGTGTAATTAATTACTTAATTAATATTTGATTAATCAAGGTTAATCAATTAGGGAATAATTAAGTAATAAGTAATTAAGAAGTTAATTACTTAATGTTAAGAAGAATTATTAAAGTAGTTAAAGTAATTAAATACTTGGTGTAATTAACTAAGTTATTGTGGTTAATTTTAATTAATTAATTAAGTTTAATTAATTAAAGAGGATTACTTAATGATGGGATTAAGTTTAAAGACTAAATGTAATTAATGGAGTATAATTACGTAGTGAAGTAATTAATGAATAATTACTGGATGTAATTAATTAAAGGAAAATTACTTGATAGGAAGTAATTAAAGGATAATTACTTAAGAGAAGTAATTAAGTGATAATTACTCAGTGTAATTAAAAGATTAATTAATGTAATTAATCAAGGAGTTGGTTTAATTGAAGAAGTAATTAAGGGAAGTTAATTACTAATGTGATTAATCAGGGTTGATTAATGTATGTAATTAAGTTAAAGAGTAATTATTAAAAGGTAATTAGAAGAATAATTAATTAATGAAGGTAATTAGAGGATCATTAATTAATATAATTAATGATAATAATTAAAGGTTTATGTGACGAGAGGGATTTTTCGCGCTCGAAAATCGACATCCATACTTTAAATCGTACTCGAATGTCGTAGATTCGACCGTTCAAATCCGATTCGCCGGAGCTTATAACAACATTAAGTAAATAACACAGCGGAATAAAAGAATAATACATTGATATACAGCTTTGATACAATATCTGATACAACAGATGATCCAATAGATATCAATATACATCAGAGATATGATACAATAAAATAGCAGCGGAAAAGAAAACGATAACACCAGCAGCAGAATAAATAACTCTAAGATAGTCTTTAAGGAAGAACTCCGAAAACTGCAACTCCATTTCCAAGAACCAATCCAACAATAGCTTGAACTCCCAATAATGATGCACAAAGATAAGCAAGTGCAGTCTGATCCAAAGACTGAACTAACTCCAGATAATCCATTACATCCGACTATCTGAAAAACCCAACTCTAGACTGCTCGTGTAGAAAAATTTTGAGCACCCAGAGTTTAGGAAAGAAACAATAAACTTCGGATCAGTCATGGGACTGGTGTGAGCAACAAGAACAGTTTATCTTTTAAAACAATCAACAAAAGATTTTAAAATCAATTCGTAATGCTTTTAGAAAATGAAACTACCATAAGACCTCCCGCCACACACACCATGCAAACGCAGAATTGGAGGAGATTTCTTCTTATGTTAGTCAAAGATGCTTACTACGCAAAATCAAATCATTTGATTATTATTATTAGTGCATAGTGTAGAAAACATTTCGAAAGTAGAATATAAATCTTAGCCAGCATAGGTACCATTATATTATGCCTACTATAGCTACCATATTAGATGGCAGGTTCTACAACTAATACCGTACAAGGCTCGTATTGTTTCCTTGGATTTCCAACAAATGGTCAGGCCAAGGAACTTCCCATTGCCACATGAGAACGCCTCTGGAAGGACATCCCCGAGAACCTAACCGGATCTCTACCAACACAAAGTAAGATATATAGGTACCATTATATTATGCCATCCCCCGGTCGTAACCAACCTTTATCCGAGGCCCCAACAACAATCACAAAGTAAGATATATATATATATATATATATATATATATTTGCGATATCCACATAAGTTAAGTATCTGGGCTCCATACCATGATACCATTTCTATCCAAAAGGAGATGTACATACCCTAAGGGGCGCTACCCCCAATAACCTTGCCGCATCTTTCCTGTTTCGACCATTTCGGGGTGTGAGGTCCGACGAAGTCTCATCCACAAGGCTAGGTTTTTTTTTTACAAAAGCCATGCTTTGATCAACAAATGATCAGCAGCACTCAGTATGCCACATTACCAAGTTGGGAATATATCACTGATAACCTTCAAACTACATAACCTCTGAGCTCGTACGTATCAGAGAAGGGTGTTAATGCTAAGAGAATAAGTTCTCCACCACCAACAGAAAAGTATTTGAAAGAAATCTGCTTTATATCTCAAATTGTAATGTCAGGCATATAATCCATACAAGTCTGTTCTGGGTTCGAACAGAACCGAAGGCACTTCCAAAGAAGTCCTTGCAATCCGGGTATTCACAATCCCGATCGGACTTCTCACCACTTAGGGAATCTCTATACCAGCGCGACTCGGTGCAGAGACAATCGATAGGTCATCCTATCGCTTTCTTATATAACCGGTCTTCAAATAATATCCATAACGTCGAATCACATATTCGGAATGGGTTATACGACATAAAGGTTCTTTCCCGGCAAAACCGAAAAGTGAGCGCAATATTTAAAACATATGGATATGGGATTTCAATTAAGTCACAACTTATTGCCCAAAACCTTTATTTTAAATGGTTAAACAAATTACCATTTTAAATCTTTAAACAAAAAGATTCATTTCACAAAGTTCACCCAGTTTCAAAAAGATCTATTCATAGAATTTCTAAACAATTTCTATTTCAATTAGGATTAACTCATCCAATCTTTTTAAATTAAAGGTTTAACTTATAGCTTTCAAACTATTTTCATAACTTGGAAATTATCTTCATTTCAAACTAGAAATCATTTCAACAAAAATTGGAAGTTCATTTCTTATGTGAAAGCTTTAATTATTTGAAACAGATAGTTTTCGTTTCAGAAAAATCCTATTATATTTGCTCGAGTTAAAGCCCTTGAATTTAAATTATAATTCTCAAATCAATACATTTAAAAATGGTTTAATTCATATAAACTCGTAAATAAGTTGAACAGCCTTTTTAAACCTTATTTCCCAAATCATAGAATTCAATTTCAAATATTGAATTCAAATTTAAATCAAATTATTTAAATTCCGAAACTTAATCAAGTTATTCAAAATCAATTTCATCTTTGAAATTCCATTTCAAAAGCTTTTCACTTTAAACCCAATCCATTTCCAAAATGTTTGAATTTAAATATTCAACTTCCAAAACTATTTTCAAAAACATTTGTGACTTAATCGATTTCCTCGTGAAATCCATATTTGTGTGTGTATAAGTGTGGTCCAGGGGTTTAACACAATAAAAGTTCCACATCATCAATTAGCACAGATTCACATATAATATGCACATGTATCATCAATAAATGTATAAATTATATATACCACAATCTACAGAACAAAATATCACAGTTCAGATAGGACAATCAATTCAAGGCATCTCATACAATACAATCATTCATAAGTAAGGTCAAGCATTTAATAATCATTTATAAACAGGATTAATTAATTGTTTAATCCTAATTAATTCAATTCATTTCCAATTTGATTAATTACCTATGAATTTATTATCCAATTCTGATTTACTAATTCCAAATCATTTGATACAAATTAATTTATCAAACACTTTAAATTAATTAAATTATTCTTAATCAATCATATTAATTAAATTAACTTTTGAACCAATTATATAATTAATTAACTTCTTAATTAATTATTTCAAGAAATTTACCCTTTAATTACTTCCATTAAGCAATCATCTCATAACAACAAATCATTAATTACCGATTTATCTTCATCATTCATTTAATCAAAATATCCAAATTTAATTAAAATAGTAATTAATCCCTTAATTGCCATTAAGTAATTAACAATTTACAAATGATTTAATTAATAAATCTAATTTGTTATCAAAATTTATCACATTAATTTTTGTTACTTAATAATTCATAGTTAATTATCCTCATTAACTAATAACATTTCTTTAATTTCTTTTAATTAATCTCTAATTATAAATAAATCTTAATCATTAATTTGTAAATTGAATAAATCATCCCTTAATTATCATATTAGTTAAATCACTTAATCAACTTAATTATCTCTAAGGCAATTCATTTCTTTGTTAATGACTTCACTAATATTTAAGTGTAAAACATTTCACTTTTGAATTTAAATTTAAATGACATTTCGAATTTAAGTTTCAAAATGATTATTCTTTTAAACATAAATCTAATTCAAAACTCAATTTATAATCTTTAAAAATAAATGTAAATAACACCTATTGCTTATATAAGAGAAAGCTTTTGATTCACAACTTTGATTTAATTTGCTTTTAAAACCTTGAATTTAAAACTTGATTTAAAAATCCAATTTCATTTTAAAACCTTAAGATTCAAAAGTTTATTTGAAAAATAAACTTAACTTTTAATTTAAATTTAGTATACAAATTTAAATTTTGTTTAAATTTGTTTTAAATCCCATATCGCTGTCAGGTTTTACAAAAGAAACCTGAAACAACAACTGACCCGAGGCAACAAAATTTGCTTTGAGTCAAATGCCATAAAACTTAGAACAACAACCCAAGCAGGTTTTCTTCTACTTCCTACTTAAGTTTAAACTTAATTTTTTTTCCTTTCAGTTAAAACATTCCCAGTCAATACCAACGTGAACTCGAGCCATCCCAAAAACTAACTCGAAATAGTTACTTTTTCTCCCAAGCACGCTCTCAAGAACTCGAACCCAAAACACTCAAACGTGCACACGATTGACTGTGCACGTGCACTCGCCACTGGCGATCCTCCGTCACTAGAGTCCATCACCCACAAGTCGACTAGGGACCATCCATGCGATCCTGACCATCAAAACTCACACAACAACTCGAATTTTAATTCGAGCACTCGAGGCCCAAACCTAGAACAAACATCCTGGAACCAACCTAAACCTGGAACAACCCATCGCGCTCGCTCCTCCGACCATCAGCGGCGTTGAGATTCCGGCCAAGCCTTCGTCGTCTCACCTCCTTCCATCCCCCTGAGCTTGGTCGAACTCGATCAACCAGAGAATACGTGCCAATTAAAAACCCATCCCAGTTAAAAACTAGGGTTACAAACTTAATTCGATCGCCACCCTCACCACAAAGCTTTGATTACCCATCTGGCATTTTTCCCGTCATCGTTGATCATCCTTCTTCCACCAGAAAGAACCCCGATCATCAAAACTCTCGTGATCATCAGAAATTACTCAAATACCAATTTCTGGTTAAACCAGAAATGCACTCAAACCCCTATACTAAAAATCGTGATTTTAGTTTCAAAAATCCAATTTTAGTTCTAGTATTTGATTCATATCTTTAAATTCTTGAATCATGATAATTTTATTTTAACTTATTTAAAGGTTGCTCTGTTGTTTTAAATTTTCCAGAGTCAATAAAAATTTCTTTAACTTAAATAAATTTTTAAGCTTAAAACTATAATACAACAAACATATTTGTTTGAAATTTAAATACTAACATGGATTAAACCATGTGAAAATGGGTTTGAACAATTTTTGAACCTGGAAACTAAAGACAGTGCAATACAGAGGCAACATACACACATATATCTGCTCATATATACTCACAGCAGAATTTCACTCATACATTGCATATTTATCACAGAGAATAACATGCTATCATATCAATGCTTAAGTTATATTAAAAAAAAGTTACTCACGGTTGTTTAAGAAGCGAACAGAGAAGCTTTTATCTTGAAACAACTTTGAACATGCTTGCTGAAACTTCTTTCCTTGATTCTCTGGTTGAGTTGATTGTTTGTTTAAGTTATGATATTTACTCAGATTTTCTTATTCAGTGGACGAATTGAGAGGAGAAGGCTGGTATAAATAAAAGAAAAGATGTGTTCAGGGGTTACAAGTTGTACAGGGTGATAAAATATTGTTTTGCTAGTACAATGCTAAGCATGCTGAAGTGATCTTGTATTATGTTTGAGGTGTATTAGAGGTATGGCTGCAGTGATGTCTTCTTTTTGCTGAAGTGATGCTGCATAAATGTTTTGATGGCTGAGATTATATTGTATATGTTGGAGGCTGATGATTTCTTTTGTATATAAATGAAGTTCCATTTTAAATATATTGTTTGCATTTTAACAAATTTGTTTAATGTGTATATTTTTATAGTTATTTAAAAGAGAATGATTTATTTTTATTTTGTCTTTGCCTTATTACTTTGAAATACAATGAAGTTCTACTTTTATTATGTTGTTATAGTTTATTTTTAATGTATTACTTTCTATTTACTCTAATGTATTACTATATTTATTTATTTATTTAAACACTCGTTTGAATTCTTTTTAAAATTTAATTATCTAACATCAAATTTAATTATATCAATAATCCAATTACAATTTTTTTCTAAGATATTTATTTAAAATTTAAGTACAAATTAAATATTCAAATTCAAAATCCAAAGTCAAATTCAAATTTTATTCCAAAATTTGTTCAAAATTTACATTAACTATCAATTTAATATTAATTCAAAATTGGGGTCGTTATGTTTAATTGATTTTTGAGTGTGATTAATTAGAAGATAATTAATCAAATGAAGTGATTATGATATAATTAATTAATGTAATTAATTAAGGATTAATGGAATTAATTATAATTAATTAATCAATGAAAGTAATTAAGGTTAATTACTAAGTGATTAAAGCATAATTAATTTGTGTAATTAATTTAAAGGTTAATTACTTAATTATAATTAAGTAATAATTAATCAAAGGTGATTAACTCAGACGATAATTAAAGGATAATTAATCTAATTAAAGATTAATTAATTAGTTTATAAAGTGATTAAAGGCGATTAATTAATTAAATGGTTTGTAATTAATTAATTAATGATTTTTTAAGTAGGATTATGTAATTAATTCTCAAGTAATTAATTTAGTTTAAGATGATTAAATTAATTATAATTTGGATTAATGGTTCCTGTTTGTGGATGGTTGATTGAATGGAATGTTTGGATTTGGTTGATGCTTATAGTTTGAATAATCTGTGATATGCTATGATGTGATATTGATTATAGCTGGGATAAATGTGTGATATTTATTTGTGAATGATGCTGTGTAAATTCAATGTTTCAAATTGAATTAAATTGTTCAAACTAAAATCACTTGGATATTAAGATGGCGTTTTGGATTTCGATGAGATCGGGATCGGATTTTCAAATTTGGAATTCCAAAAACCACATCGATACAAATTAAACGTTAGGTCGTGAATCTCAAGTGAAGAGTGAAGACTAGAGGTGTAAGGACTATTCATCGTTAAATATTCTGAGGGTGATTCCAATACGGGTTTAGCGGGGGTAGGACTTTCAGGTTCGAGATGAAGATTCAGAGTGCAAGGGCTATTATCATTAACTCTAAAGGTGATTCCAAAATGAGTGTAGAGAGATAGTGCCTTCGATTTCATTCGAACCCGGAACGAACTTGTATGGATTGAATGCTTTCAGAACATCGTTAGATGGACGATGAGCATTCTAAGATAGATGTGTTCTATAAAGGTAATCGTAGCATCAAGCCTCATCAACCGGGAATGGCTAAAACAGGGGAGGTGCAGTAAGGCTAAGTGGGTAGCACCCAAGTAGGACGAGATTTACCCTTGTCTGGAGGTTCCTTTTATTCGGCTGTGTGGGCAATTGGAGACGGCCATTTGCGGGGTTGTCTTGTTCGGGACTGTCCAGTAAGGGATGGTTTCAGCCTTGTGTTACAGGGGATTTAGGGTGGATCCTCGGTACGGTGATCTAGACCCCATACTGTGACGAGTGGTACCCCAGTAGCCCTGCCATTGATGGAAACCCATTCTTCATAAGAGCCTTTTACGGTTTTGATTGTATACCTATGTAGCTGGAATTTAATAAATGTAACAATTTCAGCTATTTTCTATTTACTTGAAAATCCTAGACCCTATTATAATAAAACTGGATTCCTATCAACTATTTTGGTTAGCGTAAGGTAAAAACTTACCCATGTTTATTTGTGGGGAGTCTTACGTGATACCTTTGTTTTCAAAAAAAATTCAAAGTTAAGCAACTTTAACCCGTTTACTCACACCAGACCCGTGTCTGACCCAAGTGTTTATTTTCATTTATTAAACTCTTGGGTACTCATATTATGTATGAGTAGTCAAGGGATTCAGGTTAGCTTTGACAAATTCTGGAGGAGTTATGGAGCAGGAGGCTTCAACGAGTAGACTGTGATATAACTGAGTTGTAATAACTAGACAGGTGTTTATAACTGTCTAGTTTGTGTTGTTCAAACGTTGAAATCCGATTCGTCGGAGCTTATAACACATTAAGTAAAATCAACACGGTGGAAACAAAGAAGAATTTTACTGATACACAACAATTGATTACAACAATGATACAATATGAAGTGATCAACATTATCAGAGATATATATAACAACGGAAAAAAACAACAGCAACAGCAGCAGAAAGCTAACATCTACAGAAGTCTTCAAGATAGAGAGAGATAGATACTCCAACTGACTGCAACACCATCGCCAAAGCTCCAAGCCAAAAGCTCGAACCACAATCATGCTAAACTTATAGCAACTCGATGCAAATGCGATCACCAAAATCCACAGACTTCAAAGATTTCCAAAGGATACACCTAATAGCTGACTATCTGATAACCTGACTCTAGGCCGTTCATGTGGAAAATTGTGGGCACCCAGAGTTAAGGAAGGGAACAATAGACCCCCGGGCCAGTCAAGGGACTGGTGTGAGCAAACAAAAATAGTTTATTTGCACAAAAAGAAAATAAAAAGAAATAAAAGAAATCCATTATGCTTTTTGGAAAATGAAACTACTAAGGCCTCCCGGCACATACACACAATACAATCGCACACTTGGGGAGATTTCTCCTTATGATAGTCAAACATGCTTGATACACGAAAATCTTTTTGATATTATTATTAGTGCATAGCGTAGAAAATATTTCAAAAGTATAATATTAATCTTAGCCAGCACAGGTACCATTATATTATGCCTACTATAGCTACATTTAAGAATGACAGGTTATACAACTGAAATTGTAAAGGGCTCGTATTGGGTGATTGGATTTCCAACAAATGGTCAAGGCTAAGGAACTTCCTTTCCGAATGGGTACGCCTCTGGAGGGATTCCCCGAGAACCTAATCGGATCTCTGCCAACACAAGGCCGGGTTACCTCTGTAACTAGGTAACTAACTGTCACGAGTATGCCATCCCTGGTCGTCACCGACCTTTATCCCAGGATTCACCAACAAATTCCAACAACCACATAAGTTAAATATCTGGGCTCCATACCATGATACCACTTTTTATCCATAAGGAAATGCACATACCTTAAGGGGTGCGACCCTCGTAACATTGCTGCATCCTTCCTGTTTCGACCATTTCTGGGGTGTGAGGTTCGATGAAGTCTCGTCCCACAAAGCTACGCTTTTCACAAAAGCCATGCTTCGATCAACCAATGATCAGAACTTAGCATGCCACATTACCAAATTGGGAATATATCACTAGTAAATATCAACTACATAACCTCTGAGCTCGTACGTCTCAGAGAAGGGTGTTAAGCTAAGAGAATAAATTCTTCGCCACCAAACAGAAATGTATTTGATAGAAACCAGCTTTACATCTCAAAGTGTAACGTCGGACATACGTCCATACAAGTTCATTCTGGGTCTGAATGGAACCGAAGGCACTACAAAGAATCCCTTGCAAATCCGGGTATCCGCAATCCCGATCGGATTCCCCATCACATATGGAGATCTTTATACTAGAGCAACTCAGTGCAGAGACATTCGACAGGTAATCCTTTCGTTCTTGAAAATACCCGGTCTTCAACCACCATCTTCTATTGCTATCCATTTCGTCGTATCATTTATTCAGAATGGATTTTATGACATAAAGTCCTCTCCTGGCTAATCCGAATAATGAGCGCCTATTTTTAAAAGCATATGGATATATTGAGATCTTAGTTTAATCACAAATTTTCAAAACCTTTCCTTTTGAATGGTTTAAATAAATTTCCATTTTTGAATCTTTTAAACAAAAGATACACCTTTAAGATCCTCTTCAATTTGAAACAAGGTTCACCAAATCTTTAACAAAGATTTATTCATATCTTTCAAAACTATTTCCATTTCAAATTTGATTTAATCATAACTCGAAATCATTTCAACAAAAACTGGAAATTCTCTTTTATATGAAAGCTATTATCATTTGAAAACAAAGGTTTTTCGTTTTGGGAAAATCCGATTAAATCTGCTCAAGTTAAAGCCTTTTAAAGTATAAATTGGAAAATCAGCGAACTATCGTACTCTCGGCAAGCTCTATTTGAGTTAAATTTAAATTCCCAAAATAATTTCTTTAAAATACTTTAAAAATTATTTAAAATACATATATATACCTTATATAACCTGTATAACCCTTTTTACACCATTTTATTATTTTAATTTCAAAACTTTAATAAATCATATTGTATTCAAAATAATTTTAATTCCGAAACTTACTTTTTAAAATTTTAACCCAAATCACCTCCAAACCATTTTGGATTCAAAATTCAACTTTTAAAGAAAATAGTATTAAATTCAAAATACCCATGACTTAACCAATTTTCCATGAAATCCATATTTATGTGTGTGTTGTGTGTAGTCCAGGGGTTTCACAGGCAATAATAAAATATCAACCATCATAAATTCAAGCACAACAATATCAATAAGCGGTATAATCCTATAACGATTATCTTTCATTCACAGATAACAAGTAAATTCATCATAGATAAATAAATCACAGTTCACAGCTCAATTCAAAACAATTATATCACAGAACATCACATATCAGAGATATCAAACAATTTAAGGCATTCAATATAATCCAATCATCCGTAAGCAAGATTAATTAATCACATAATATATAATTAATTTAATTTCAACAAAATTACTTAATAATTAATTGCTTAACCCTGCTTAATTAACATTAATTAATTACAAAAAATTTGTTATTAATTTAATTAATTAATGAAAATTAATTAATCATCCACCTTAAGTAATTATCCTTAATTAATTAATTATTCCTTAATTAATCACATAAATTAATTAACCTTAAGTTAATTACATTAATTAACTAAACCCTTAATTAATTACATTAATTAATTCCTTTAATCATTTATCAATTAACCTCTAATTATAAATTAATTAACCTTTACTTATCCTTTAATTACTTACCTTAAGTAATTAATTATCCCTTAATTAATCACATAAATTAATTATCCTTACTTAATTATTCTTTAATTAATTATTAATTAATTAACCTTAATTAATTAATTAATTATCCTTAATTAATCTCATTGAGTAATTATCCTTTCATCACTTGATTAATTAAATTTTAATCATTAATTAATTATCCTCAATTACTTTCATTAAGTAATTAATCTTTAAGTAACTAATTACCCATAATTACTTACATTAATTACTCTAGGGCATTTGTATCCCTATCTCTAATGAGTCACCTAATGTGTTATACTCCAAAGCTAAAGTTCTTACTCAACCATTAGCTCTGATACCAAATGGGACGACCCGGATTCAGCGCTCGAAAATCGGCATCCATACATCACCCGTATTCGAATGCCGTAGATTCAAAAGTTGAAATCCAATTCGTCGGAGCTTATAACACGTTAAGTAAAAACAACAAAGCGGAAACAAAGAAGAACTTTATTGATACACAACAATTGATTACAACAATGACACAATATGAAGTGATCAACATTATCAGAGATATATATAAAAGCGAAAAAAAAACAACAACAATAGCAGGAGAAAGCTAACATCTACAGAAGTCTTCAGGATAGAGAGAGATAGGTACTCCAACTGACTGCAACACCATTGCCAAAGCTCCAAACTAAAAGCTCGAACCACAATCATGATGAACTTATAGCAACTCGGTGCAAATGCGATCACCAAAATCCACAGACTTCAAAGATTTCCAAAAGATACACCTACTAGCTGAATATCTGATAACCTGACTCTAGGCTGCTCGTGTGGAAAATTGTGGGCACTCAGAGTTTAGGAAGGGAACAATAAACTCCAGGTCAGTCATGGGACTGGTGTGAGCAAACAAAAACAGTTTATTTGCATACAAAAAAACAAAACAAAACAAAATAAAATAAATCCGCTATGATTTTTGGAAAATGAAACTACCATAAGGCCTCCCGGCACACACACAATGCAATCGCACACTTGGAAGAGATTTCTCCTTATGATAGTCAAACATGCTTCATACACGAAAATCCTTTTGATATTATTATTAGTGCATAGTGTTGAAACCATTTCAAAAGTATAATATTAATCTTAGCCAGCATAGGTACCATTATATTATGCCTACTATAGCTACCATTTAAGAATGGCAGGTTATACAACTGAAATCATAAAGGGCTCGTATTGGGTGATTGGATTTCCAACAAATGATCAAGGCTAAGGAACTTCCTTTCCGAATGGGTACGCCTCTGGATGGACGCCACGAGAACCTAACCGGATCTCTGCCAACACAAGCCTGGTAACCTCTATAACTAAGTAATTAAGTGTCATGAGTATGCCATCCCCCGGTCGTCACCGACCTTTATTCCGGGATTCACCAACAAATTCCAACAACCACATAAGTTAAATATCTGGGCTCCATACCATGATACCACTTTTTATCCATAAGGAATGCACATACCCTAAGGGGAACGATCCCTGTAACCTTGCTGCATCCTTCCTGTTTCGACCATTTCCAAGGTGTGAGGTTTGATGAAGTCTCGTCCTACAAAGCTACGCTTTTCACAAAAGTCATGCTTCGATCAACCAATGATCAGCACTTAGCATGCCACACTACCAAATTGGGAATATATCACTAGTAAATATCGACTACATAACCTCTGAGCTCGTACGTCTCAGAGAAGGGTGTTAAGCTAAGAGAATAAATTCACCGCCACCAAAAAAATGTATTTGGTAGAAACCAGCTTTATATCTCAAAGCGTAACGTCAGACATACATCCATACAAGTCCATTTTGGGTCTGTATAACGACCCAGAATTTTAATTAATTAAAATTTGAATATTTAATTAATTTTAAATATTAATAAGTGAAATTTATAAGTCGAATAAATTTTATTTCGAATAATAGGATTTAATTGAATAATTAAATCGATAATTTAATATGTTAAATTATGGAAATAATTGAAAATCGAGTTAAATATGATTGAAAATGATTTGTAAAATTTTATTTTATCATATTGGAGTTAGAAAGATATTTTAGAACTTTTAAAATCGATTTAAAAGTTAATTTGTGAAAATTGAATATTTTAATATTTAATCGACTAGTGAAATTAGTCAATGTTTGAATAGTATCAGAATTAGACGAAACTAGTTCCATTAGATCCTTAATAGTTAGTTATTACTGGATTTCAATTTTCGTAGCAATCGGAGTTATCGTTTGATCGTGGCAGCTCGAAACGCATCGAAATTGTTTTAATATTAATTTGGCGAGTTAAAATAGCCATTTTTCAAAAATTCTCGGATTTCGACGAAACTAGTTTCATCGGATCCGTAATGTGATATTATTGTAAGGTTTAAAATTTCGTGTCAATCGGATTTACCGTTTGTCCGGTACGAATTAAAACGCATCGAAATCGGTTTAAATCGGTTTAATTTAAATTGAACGTTTATTGCCATAATTCGCAAAGATGTCCGAATTAGCTTCCGAAACCTGTTCCATTGTGTCCGGAACGCGGGATAAACCCTAGAAACGCTGGTTACGGCGCGTAAATCGGAGTTTGGAATTTCCGAAATGAATAGTGTTTCGTTCGTTTTCCTATAAATAGACCAACCATTCACAAATAAAAAAATAAAATAAACCTAACCCTAGTTTATACGCAGCCGCCACCCCCTTCATCAATGGCCGAAAAACTCCAACCTTCTTCTCCAATTTTCTCCAAATCTATACATCTATTCGAAAAATTATCAACTGCAACTTTGTAGAGCACAACACGTTCTATAAATCCAACGGTCAAGATCAAGTTTCAAGCTACGGATTGATGGCAATTGGAGCTCGAATGGCCGAAGTTGCGCACGTTTTTTCTTGATGATGGTAGGGCCGAGCTTCATGAGGTGGTAGCCGAGTATGGGTCTTGGTCGTGGCTTCGAGGTGGGAGTGTTTGATCGTGTTCATGTTGCACGTAAAAATCGAAAAATCTAACCCTAGTTTGATCTTCATGGGTTCGGCCGTGCGTATTTTTACTGGGAAGAGGTCGCGTGGAAGATGAAGGAGATCGAGGGCCGTGATTGCTAGGTAGAGGATGGACGGCTTAGATTAGAAGCAGGTTAAAATTTAAAAGAAAATGTTGTAATTAGTTTATATAAAATTCGTGTAATTTGTAAAATGCATATCTTTTTCATACGAGGTCGAAAACGCGCGAAACCAGTTGCGTTGGAATCGTATGGACGAGCACTACGCGATGGAATTGGATTGGAGTCGTTTGGAGTTAGTGAGAATTTCGGGTAAAATTAAACGTCCGTTTAATTTTATTCGAAATAAATCGCTAAAACGAAATTGAAATCAAGGTGAGAATTTCTCACTCAATCGAATCGGTTTCGATTTTAATTTTAAATAGTTAGATTTAAAATACTTGAATGCATGTTTAAATGATGATTGTTATCTATTGATTGTTAAAATAGACATTATGCGCCGTTAGTAAGCGGATGTTATTTATTAAAAACATATACCGCGAATATTTCATAAACAGTGAAATTGGTATTATATATAATAGCAATATATATATATTGGCATATGTATATATTGCAGTTATTGATTTCCCGCATTTGTATAGCGGATGAGATCCTATTGCGCCGTCTATTAAGCGGATAATATTTTAAATTCCATATACCGCGATAATTTCGTACTGGAGCGGAATTGATATTGTGCTAATGTTTATGGATGCAGGAAAACAGGTTGGAGGGATCCAACTGGATTCCTCAACAGTATTTATTTGATTTCAGATATTTTGATATTTGATGGACTATCATATCGATATATGATGTCGTTGTTGTCGTGATTGACTATTTGGTGTGTAGCATCATTGGACCAAAATTTTGAATTAATCCATTTTAAATAAATAAATGTTATACTTTTAAAAGTTATAAAAATTATGATTTTTGAGAAATACGGTTAAAGTTAATTTTTGAGAAATATGGATTAATGATTTTATAAAATAGTTTAAATTGGACCTCTGAATTTATTGTAAAAAGTTTAAATATAGGATTTATAAAATTTGATTATTTTATAAATCAAAATGGTGAAATTATAAAGGAGATTAAAGACGTTTTAAAAGAATAATATAAATTGATATATATAAAGAATTTATAAATTGATGTTTATAAATTAAAAATATTTGAGTTATAAAACGAGTTTTTATAAGTGTTAGAATGAATTGTGAATGAAATTCATAAATGAATGAAATTTATAGAATTATAAACGGTGAAGTTATAGATGGAATTTTATAAGCAGTAGATTTATAAAATTTGAAAAGTTATTTGAAGAATGGATTTTTTGATAAATAAATGAATCTTATAAGTTATAAGATTTATAAATTGGGATGTTTAAAAGAACGATTCTTGTAAACAAATAAATTATAAGTGTTTAACTTATAATATGAATCTTTATTATATCATTGAGATATGAATTGAGATAGGTTAATAAAGGAATTTATAAAAGGAGTTGATATAAAATAAATAGAAATGGAATTTATAAATCGTTGTTTTATAAATCCGCAAACGACTTATTTTGATAAGTAAAATTATTGTAACTTATTAATGGAGTTATATTCACGTTTTTAGACAGTGAATAATCCTTTAAAATAAAATGAATAGAAGTGATGAAATTGGTTAACAAGTATATTCACGTTTTTGAATAGTGAATAATATGTAAAGAAATTGTTTTGAATGTGATGTTTTAAATAGAATTAAAACGATCTAACGATGTTTTCAAAAGGTGTTAAGATTCGAAACCATAGATTTCAACATTCATTGTTGAAATAGACGTTTTCAAGAAATAGAAGGAAATGGTAGACTATAACACTGTTGTTATAGTAAATGATTTCCGAAAGGAAATGTTTGTATAGTATTGGGATTTATATATCTATTTTAATTTCGAATCCCTATACTAGTGATTTTGGGTTGTCGTAACGATGTTTTACGCAACATTCTTTTTGGCCCAAATAAATATGTTTAAGAGAATGATTTCCTTAAAGAATGAAATATATACTTAATCTCGATTTAAGTATATTGAATATTTTCCAAAGGTTGAAAATAAATAAAATTTGTGAATTACTTATGAATAAATAAGTATGGAAATGTTTTCCCAATGTGAAATGAAACGTTTTGAGAATTTATCTTTTTGAAGATAAATTGAAATGAATAATTGAAGTCGTATATTCATGAATATTTTAGAATGAAAATTCACTATGGAATTTATAAAAGAAAGTGGAATCTGTTTAAAAATAAATATTGATTTATCTTTGAAGTATTGGAATTATATATCTTGTAAAGATATTTTTGGGAAATAAATAATTTGGAAATTATTTGGAATCTGGTGATGTGTGCATATCCATTGATAGTTCAATAACCGACTATCAATAATTATCTTTGAAAGGTATTTGTTGTGATTTGCTTGAATTTGAATGCTACACTTATTTTTAAATTATTGCGCTCGTTATTCGGATTACCCATTCCGAATAGTGATACGACGTAATGGATAGCATTGAAGATCGGTGTTGAAGACCCGGTATTTGCGAGAGTGATAGGATGACCTGTCGATTGACTCTGCACCGAGTTGCTCCGGTATAGAGTTCTCCCTAAGTGATGGGAAATCCGATCAGGATTGTGGATATCCGGATTGCAAGGACTTCTTTGTAAGTGCCTTCGGTTCTGTTCGAGCCCGGAACAGACTTGTATGGATTGTATGTCTGACGTTACAGATTGAGATATAAAGCAGATTTCTTTCGAATATATTTCTGTTGGTGGCGGAGAATTTATTCTTTTAGCTTAACACCCTTCTCTGAGACGTACGAGCTCAGAGGTTATGTAGTTGAAGGTTATCAGCAATATATTCCCAATTTGGTAATGTGACATGCTGAGTGTTGCTGTGAAATGATCATTGTGTTGATTATTTGTGATAGGATCATTTATTTGATCGTCTATCCTGGTGATCATTTCTATGATCATTTGTTGACCCAAAGCATGGCTTTTGTATAAAGTATGTTTTTGTGGACGTGACTTCGTCGAGCCTCACACCCCGGGAATGGTCAAAACAGGAAAGATGCAGCAAGGTTATGAGGGGTAGCGCCCTTTAGGGTATGTGCATTTCCTTCTGGAAAAGGGTGGTATCATGGTATGGAGCCCAGATACTTACTCATGTTGAAAACACTTTATGATTGTGTTAATTGATTACGAGCGCTCGGTTAAAGGTCCCAAAGGACCGGGGGATGGCATACTCGGTCAGTTGTTACTCAGTTAGGGGTAACCCGGCCTTGTGTTGGCAGAGATCCGGTTTGGTTCTCGGGGACGTCCATCCAGAGGCGTTCTCATGTGGCAATGGGAAGTTCCTTGGCCTGATCATTCGTTGGAAATCCAATTCCCAATACGAAACCTTGTACGGTATTAGTTGTAGAACCTTCCATTTACTTATGGTGGTCACCACTGTTTAGATGGTAGCTATAGTAGGCATACGATAATGGTCGTATGTTGGCTAAGATTTATATTCTACTTTCGAAATGAATTTTTCCTACACTATGCACTAGTAATAATATCAAATGTTCTTTTTAATGCGTATCAAGCATCTTTGACTATCATAAGGAGAAATCTCCTCCGATTCTGCGTTTGCATTGTGTGTGTGTGCGGGAGACCTTATGGTAGTCTCATTTTTTAAAAGCATTGCGAATTGACTTTAAAAATATTCCTATATTTTGATTTTAAAGATAAATAAACTGTTTTGAGTTCTCACACCAGTCACATGACTGACTCGGAGTTTATTGTTTTCCTTCCTAAACTCTGGGTGCCCACCAATTTCCACACGGGCAGTTAAGAGTTAGGTTTATCAAGATATTCTGGATATTCTGGAATTGCTGGAGGCAAGCTGGATGGCATGGCGTATTACTAGTATATAGTATTTCTTTTCCGCTTTTTAATGTTGTTGTTGTTGTACACTCTGATGATATGATGTAATGAAATGTATAAAATGTAATAACTGATATAGTCCTTTGTTTAAAGATTATTCATTTATTTATTATATGTTGTTCCGCTGCGAATTGTGAGATTCTGATATTGTTCTGTTGTTTTCTGTTCCGTTCTATTTTCTTTATTTTCTATTTTCTTTCCTCTCTATTTTCTATCTTCTTATTTCTTCTTCTGTCTCTTTCTTTTTCTTAAACCCTAAAGATTCGGGAGTTCGTTCCTCTTTGGCTGGACTGTTGTGGAAGTTGCCAGCTCAAAGGAATTCGGATTTTCGGGCTTTTACAGTCTAAATGGAACCGAAGGCACTTCAAAGAAGCCCTTGCAAATCTGGGTATTCACAATCCTGACCGGACTTCCCATCACATATGGAGATCTCTATACCAGAGCAACTCAATGCAGAGACATTTGACAGGTAATCATTTCGTTCTCGAAAATACCAGGTTTTCAACCACCATCTTCAATTGTTATCCATTTCGCCGTATCATTTATTCGGGATGGGTTTTATTACACAAAGTCCCATCCCAACTAATCCGAATAATGAACGCTTATTTTCAAAAGAATATGGATATATTGAGATCTTAGTTAAGTCACAACTTTTCAAAACCTTTCCTTTTGAATAGTTTAAACAAATTTCCATTTTTAAATCTTTTAAACAAAAGATAAACCTTTAAGATCCTCTTCGATCTGAAATAAGGTTCACCAAATCTTTAACAAAGATTTATTCATATCTTTCAAAACTATTTCCATTTCAAATTTGATTTAATCATAACTCGAAATCCCTTCAACAAAAACTGGAAATTCTCTTTTATATGAAAGCTGTTATCATTTGAAAACAATGGTTTTTAGTTTCGGGAAAATCCGATTAAATTTGCTCAAGTTAAAGCCTTTTAAAGAATAAATTGGAAAATCAGCGAATTGCCATACTCTCGTCAAGCTCTATTTGAGTTAAATTTAAATTCCCAAAATAATTTATTTAAAATACTTTAAAAATGGTTTAAAATCCATATATATACCTTATATAACCTGTATAACCCTTTTTAAACCGTATTATTATTTTAATTTCAAAACTTTAATAAACCATATTATATTCAAAATAATTTTAATTCCAAAACTTTCTTTCAAAAGTTCAACCCAAATCACCTCCAAATCATTTTGGATTCAAAGTTCAACTTTTAAATAAAATAATATTAAATTCAAAATACCCATGACTTAACCAATTTCCCATGAAATCCATATTTTTGTGTGTGTTGTGTGTAGTCCAAGGGTTTCACAAGCAATAATAAAATATCAACCATCATAAATTCAACTACAACAATATCATTAAGCAGTATAATCCTATAACGCTTATCTTTCATTCACAGGTAACAAGTAAATTCATCACAGATAAATAAATCACAGTTCACAGCTCAATTCAAAACAATTATATCACAGAACATCACATATCGAAGATATCAAACAATTCAAGGCATTTTGTATAGTCCAATCATCCATAAGCCAAATTAATTAATCACATAATCTATAATTAATTTAATTTCAACCAAATTACTTAAGAATTAATTGCTTAACCCTGCTTAATTAACATTAATTAATTACAAACCATTTGTTATTAATTTAATTAATTAATGAAAATTAATTAATCATCCTTAATCATCCATCTTAATTAATTATCCTTAATTAATTAATTATTCCTTAATTAATCACATAAATTAATTAACCTTAAGTTAGTTACGTTAATTAATCCTTAATTAATTGCATTAATTAATTGACCTTTAATCATTTATCAATTAACCACTAATTATAAATTAATTATCCTTTAATTACTTCCCTTAAGTAATTAATCTTTAAGAAACTAATTATTCCTTAATTAATCACATAAATTAATTAACCCTTAATTAATTATTATTTAATCAATTATCCTTAATTAATTATTAATTAATTAACCTTAATTAATTAATTATCCTCAACTAATCTCATTGAGTAATTACCCTTTAATCACTTGATTAATTAAAATTTAATCATTAATTAATTATCCTTAATTACTTTCATTAAGTAATTAATATTTAAGTAATTAATTACCCTTAGTAACTTACATTAATTAATCTTTAATTAATTAATTATCCTTTAATGTAATTACATTAGGTAATTATCCTTTAATTTATCATCCTTAATTAATTAATTGTCCCATAATTAATCACATTGATTGATCATCCTTAAGTTAATTACACTACGTAATTGTCCTTAATAAATCAATAATGATCCTTTAATTAATTAAGACCCTAAGATAAACCATTTATCTTAATTAATTATTTAATTATCATTTAATATTAAATAAACCCTTGAAATTAATTATCATTAACATATGAATTAACTAAGATTAATAATTAAAACCATTTACCTTAAACACTCACTTAATTAACATCATTAAATTCTTTGAAAAACACATAGGGATATAATTATTTTAATACCAAATCAGTTTAATCTTAAAAACATTTAACTTTTAAACCTTTAAGGCAATTAACAAATTAAAAACTTTTAATCTTCTTAATTAACTATTTAATTACATCATTTA
This sequence comes from Allium cepa, assembly GCA_030765085.1. NCBI lineage: Eukaryota > Viridiplantae > Streptophyta > Magnoliopsida > Asparagales > Amaryllidaceae > Allium > Allium cepa. Next base: position 419,255,943 of record CM060939.1, read on the forward strand.
AACTTTTTTAAATAACTTAATAATAAATTTAAAATAATAGGTATAAAATAAAATACCTTAAATTTTTATTAATTTAAAATAATTTATTTTGAACCTTTAACTAATTCCAAAACTAGAATTAATCAAGAAAAGGTTTTAAACTTGATTTAATTTGAATTTGAAAAACTTTTTTATATTTTCAAAACTTTTAGAAACTATGTTACATAAACTCGAGTAAAAACCCGAGCCAATTTTCAGAAATCCCGAGCCCAACCCCGAGCTTCTCTTCACATCTCTCGTCTTCGAACCAATCCTTGCACTTACACGAGCACGAACCCGAGGAAACCTTCTTTCTCCCCAATCTCAAACAAACCCAGATACGCAAGTGATACTTGTGTACGTGCACAACCAAACGCCACCGTTCTGATCACCGTCGTCGTTGCCAACAAGTCGTCGTTGACTTCCTTCATCGATCCCGACCACCCAAACTTTGAATCGAACTCGAAATCGAAATCGAGCTCGATCAAATACCACCTGGAACGAATCGATACCAAAAACTTCCACGCTTCGCCACCTCCGATGATCTGAAGCTTCGCCACTACGCCCAGACCCTTGCCAGACTTCCCTGCTCCGATTCCCCTAAGTGTGATCGCTTCCAGTTCGCCCACGTGGACGTAGTTACCTCGATTTTGTGATCGACCAAAATAGGTCCGCATACCCTAAATCAACGTCGACTAACCTCACCAACGATCTAAAAATTCACTCACCATTTTTTTTGATGATCTCTAGCCTTCAAGCTACCTTCGACATCAAGCTCGACCCACAACTCATCGTCGTTCGTCGGAGTTTGACGAAAAATCGAAAATCGTTCAACTCGAAATTTCTCAACATCTACTTGCTCAAAAATCATGAAATCTTCATCTAAATTCATCATTTGCTAATTCGAATCTGGTTATGAAATCCAAACACGAATTTATGATCATCAAATTTTTAACTATATATGATTTCCACTGTAATTTATCATTTTTAAAGAAGTTACCTAATATAAATTCTTAAAACCATTTTTAAAATTGATATTACATTGTTATAATCCTTTTCTCTTCAGAAATCATAGCTTGAAATTGTTTAAGTGAGGAGATATGAAACAATTTGAGGATTTTTGAGTCCGTGAACATAACAAAGGGTATACACACAGACATGCACACATATATCTTTATATATATATATATGTATATATGCATCATATTTTCATTCATACAAACACATTTCCAAGTTATTAATCTCATCCATCATCACAAACGTAGGTAAATATAGAGGACTTGGTTTAAAAGTGAAGTTTACTCACTTGGATTTGGGTGAACAGAGAAGTAGATATTTGAAAACAGGAAGTTGCTTGATCTTTTAAAAACTGGAAAATGTTTTGAAACCTGAAATTTAGGCTTTAATGTTGAATCTAAAGCTGATAGTTGAGTTTGAATCTTAGCTTCTTGTTGCATTGGAAATTACTGCTCAGGGCTTATAGCTTCCAGGTTTATAATTTGCTCAGGTTGAAGATGTTTTTGATTTGCTTGCTTGATCTGATTTGTTTCGGGCTTTTGAATTTGAAAAGAGGCTGTTGTTTTAATCTGAGGTTCTATTTTGATTTTCTGGTTTATTTTCAGTTTTTCTTTCTTTTCTGGTTTTGCTCAAGTTCATTTTCTTTCTTTTTAGTTTTGAATATAAGAAAATGAGAAGAGAAAGGGAATAGATGTATATATATAATCTTATAACCCTTTTTATTAATGTTAAAAATAAAATAAAAAATAAGTGACACTTGTATTTCAAACTAAAACTTGTTAAATTCATATTCAAAAGAGTTACACTTGCTATTCTCATGTATTTATTAGCTTACAAATGTTGGATTGTATTTTATAATTTTTACACTTGTCTTTTATATGTTATTAATTATGATTATAAAATTTTTAAAATATACTTCAGTTTAGTTTTATATATATTTCTTTATATTCATGTATTTTTATATATATGCAAACCAAATTTATATTTGTATAAATTTAAAAGAAAAGCATATAAACCTTTTTTTGTCAAATCTTTTTTTAACTAAAACTATTATACCTTTAAATAAATAAATATTTATCTATAGAGTTTTTAAATATAGAATTTAACTTTGAATATCTTTTGAAAATAATCATATATTGAATTCAAAATATAATTTCCAAATCAAAAAATATATATACATACATACACACACACACATATATATATATATATATATATATATATTATAATTAGAAAATAAATTTTATTAATTTTAAAATATAGAGTATTTTAAATCCAATTTATTTTTAAGATATTTATTCGTGAATTTCAAATTCAAATTCTATTACAAACTATATATATATAAAAAACACATATCTTATTTAATTTGGAAAAATTAAAATTAATTCACAGTTTAATTCCAAAAACTATATAAATTACCAATTTAAATTTTACTTAAAAAGAGGATCGTTATAGATGAATGTTGTTTTGATGTTGAATGTGACAGTGTTGTGTTTGTGGTGAATAGATGAGGGGGGTATTTACAATCTGGATGATGATGGCTGGTAGTGACCGTGGAAGACTTGCTGTGGTAGGCAGAGTGGTTATGGTTAGGTGAAATGGTAACGAGGTGATCAAGTTAAGTTTGAAAGAGCTTAGTGGTTTGGATGGAGTTGTGTTTGGAGATGACTGGCAGAGGTGGTTTTGTGAAATGTAACAGTGGTTTGTGCACAGTACATGCAACGGTGATGTGTATATATATATTTTTTCAATGTAAATGTAATGCAGAAATTTGAAAACTATCACAATTGCAATGTTTTTTTAATATATGAAAATAGAATACAAATATGGCAAAAGTTTGTATTAGCTGAAATGAATGCACACTTGTAAACTAAGAACAGTGAATAGTTTCCAAATGCACACTTGAAATAAACGGTAAATGATTTTTTTTTAAAATATGATAATGCAATGCAAACAAAAAGATAACAAGCACACAAAAATCAAACAAACACACAATAATTTTTTTAATACACACACGCTAAAACTAAAACACACAAAAATCAAACGAAATAATTCAAAAAATAGAAAAATGAAATCAAAACAACTACATAGCAACGGCGCCAAAAACTTGTTTAACAACGGAATTTCTATCGAATTAGAAAGCCGTCGAAAAATTTCAAAATAAAAATAACAGCAAGCGCACGACATATGATTGTAGCATGTATGCGAATACGGGTCGATCCATAAGGAATTGTTTAGATTTTAAATTTCTAATCGATCAAATTAAACCAAAATCTTGATGATTAGCTAAAAAAGTAAGAAAAATGACAAAAAAAGGAAGTGATAAAAATATGAGAGTAGAAAAAAAATTTAGAGTTAAATTCACTCTCTAGATCACATAGTTCAACAAGAATGAAATTATGATCTCTTTTTGGTCATTTGTGTGTTTAGTTGATGCATTTATCATAAGCATGACATAATTGTGTTATTAATTAACACACTTAAACCATCAAACTTTAATGCACCATCTAACCCACTTACTAACTCTCATGAAACTAACAAGAATGTTGAAAATGAATTCTATTTTAAGCATGGCCTATTAACTATTGTTTAGAACTATATACCATCAAATTTTGATTTAAACATTCACTTCTTTGCCATAATCATATATAGATGAAGAGACAATTTGCGATTCACATGACTAAGCATAGCCTATTTATTTTGAACAACATAAGCTATCAAACTCAATACTAAACACAAAATTACATAAACATCATTTTTCCATGAATCACAAAAAGAGAGCTTTAATTATAAAACTATGTTGAAGCACATAATTAGAGAGCTTCAATATCCCTAAATTGAAGGGGTTTAGCCTTTCATATTTATTATCAAATCAACAAATATAGCATGCAACATTAAATGAAAACAAGAGGAAAAAGAGGTCAAAATGAAGAGAAAAGCTAAGTAAAGAAATAAATACTAATCTACTTGCATGAACAAATGAAACTACACTACGAGCATGAAAGGAAATAAACAAGAAAAGAGAAAAACACTGATTAACATTGCATAAAAAAAAGGAAAAGTACATGAAATAAAAATGGCTAAGTAGCCATGAAAAGAGAAAGAGAGCTTGTCTTTTATTTTGATTCTAAACTAAAACTAAAAGTAAGAGACTAAGGAAGAAGGTTACATGAAATATAAGGGTTGTTTATGCATGTTTGAAACCTTAATCCATTTCTTTGGGGAATGCCCAAAATGCTCTTGTAGAAAGTGCGGTGGCCAAGTTATCATTAGCTTCAATAATCACCCATTAAGTGTGCATGAAAGTGTAATGGTCACTAGTGTGTGGATTAGCTTCTAATTTGTACATGAAGGAAGGTCGGTAGGTGGGATGCTCCATGATCATCTTTGAATTATTTCCATCTCCTTTCCTTTGTATTCACTCTAGTGCATGTATATTTCTTCATGAAGCCGCTTGTATATGAATTTAAATTCCTACAAAATAACATATAAATTTTCAGTTAAATTTTAGAAAATTAATATATGCACAAAAATGATCATTTGTGCCCCTGGCTGAAGATGAATACGTGACGATTTGAAATAATTTGAATTTTGGTGTAAACACGTTAAAATACCCAATATGATCATTTATTTAATTTAAATAAATATGGTGGTAAAAATATGCATATTTACGTGCACATCAGAAAGTGAATTAGAAATTGGTATGGAATTGTATTTATTTAAGCATTATACCTAAATAAGTTTGATTTGAAACTTATTGAATTTGAGATTTTAAGAAAATATGATTTTATAACTTGATTTTGATTTAAGGCGATTAAATGAATATTTCAAGCTTAAATAAATTGAAAGGAATATTTAGTATATTTAAAATTAAAATTTAAGGTTTTATTTAAATATTTAGTTCATTTGTAATTTGAGGTTTATTTAAATGATATTGGATTTATTAAGTGAATATTTCAAAAGTAAATAATAATGAAGTTAAATTAAGATATAAATGAAATTATCAAATTTAATCTTGTAAATGTTTGAATATTTAAAGCTTTGGAATCTATTGAAATCGGAATGGTTATTTTGTAGTTCAAATCTATATTCGAAATTGATATAAAATAGTTTATTGAGATTTGAATTGAATTGGAATGGAAGAACTGAGATTTGATTTAAATGGGATTTTGGAATTTGAGTTAATTTGAATTGATTTGTGAACTTTGAGGAAACTATTTTTATTGCGTAAAGTTTGTTAATATATATATATAAATATATTTTTACTTTATAAATTATTTTAATATATAAACTATTTTAATATAAAACGATTTTTAATATACTAACTAATTTAATATAAACTATTTAATTTATAACTATTTCAATATACTAATAATTTTACTATATAAACTATTTTCACTTATATAAACTATTTTATTTTATATACTATTATTAATATCTAAACTGTTTAAGAGGTAAGCGTTATGATTTCCAAGTTATGTTTTCAAAGTTATGAATTTCAAAGTATTATGATTTCAAAATGTCATGATTTCCAAAGTGTTATTATTACGAAGTTTTATAATTTCGAAAGTGTATAATTTTGGAAACTGTTATGATTTTGGAAATGGATATTATTTCAAGTAAGTAATGATCTCGTATTGATATGATATTTTGGCTTTGAAGTATGATATTTTGAAATAACCACGGTGTTATAATAACAATTGGTTGTTAAAGAGATCGGGATCGGTTATTTTCATACTCTTTGCCAATACCGAAAACCACTTTAACAACCATGAAGCGGTGGAGATTCTAGAATGAAGTAGGATGGTTGGCGATGATCCTATATGAGGTATATATGTGGACCTAACTCCCGTGAGTTAGCTTAAGGTGGCTAAAAAAGGATCAATTGACGGGCCAAGCGAGGAAGCTCCTCCAATCGGACACACTTCTTCGATACTATTCTATTACTTTTTGATTGATTGGGTGCACCCTCGGATTTTTGGGAGTGTGAATCGAGTTGGGAAATTGCTGCCGCTTTGCGTTACCAACGGCTCGGAAGTGTAATTGGTATATCTACCCTGGCATTGCCTAGTTGTGTCGTGTCACCTAACATATCGAGACCACTGCGAGTTTGTTTTGTGTCGTACCTATGGAGTGCCCTCTAGTAGCTCCCAATTTACGGGGGTATTACGGTACTGTATAGACTATGGCACTATAAAATGTGTTAAGGGGGATATGCGTTGTCTTAACGCTATCTTAATAGTTTACTTTACTATAGACATATTATAATAGCGTATTGTACTACATAGTATATAGTTTCATGGATCCTTAGAGGATGGGTATCCCAAACATCCTCTGAGTTACTTGCATTTCAGTTGATATTTCACTTGATATTGATTTATTGATATAAGAATGTTAATCTTGACTCGAGTGTTTTGTGTTTTGCTTTATGCTCGAGTCAGACCGAATGTCACAGCATTTGAGACTCACCTTTGGAGTTGGAGCTTCGCTTGGAGATCCGTCTACGTCAATTCAGCTTTCAGTTATTCAGTTGACTCCAGTGATGTACTTGGATTTTTGTTACTTGACTATTGTATTGAGACTTCTATGTATTCGAGATTTCTGTTGTATCTTATTTTAACTCTGTTATATATATATATATATATATATATATATATATAGTAGCTTCATGAACTACTATTCATTTGTTTCTGCTGCTTATTGTTATATTACTCTGTATCTGTGATTCTGTGATAAATTTATTTACGTATATGCTTAGTTTTGCCAAATATAAATTAACAATCTGATGTTTTGAGAAATTCAATTCTAACATGTGTGGATGCGAATGGCACGAAATACCAAGTTGTTACATGTGGTATCAAAGCTCTGGTTTTAGGAAAAACTTAGCTTATAGAGTAAATTTAATTACAGAATCACCTTTGTTCGAGCTTAAATTCCTTCCTCTTTGATTCGGATTTTCTTTGAATTTTGGAACTTTTCCATTCGTTCTCGAATCTATTTTTATCTTCCTATTCGTGTTCTTCTTGATTTTGGAGCATCCCATAGCTCCACTGTATGATTGTAATAAAGTGGAACTCCTTTACAATGAGCATTGATTCACCGAAGATTTCTGTATCCTCGGTTTAGATGCTGCTATCTCTTGCTATGACCGAATCCTATCTCTTGCGATCGAATGTCGATTTGTCTCAGAATTCTACATCAATTTTATTCGTGAAATTACGGTTGATCAGGTTAAGGTCGTCCAAGATTAATGCAATTATGTCATCTTTTCTATTTTGCTATTTAATCATCTTATCTTTGTTCGAGCATATCTTAATTAGGATTCTCTTTGATTAGAGCTCCTCTAATTTGAATCTCTATGCTTGTTTTGAAATTCATTTCTGAATCATCGAGTGAGGGAGTGTATTTGTAATTAATATTAAATTGTTTTATTTTGTGTTGTTTGATTTATTAAGGTTGATTTGGGGTTTCGATCGATACGTTTGATCAACGCAATCGATAGGAATTCCAAAAACACTTGAACAGAGCAAACTAACACAATATTGTTTTCAAATTTGGTAAATGAAATAAAATTTGTATAATTATATTGTATATAAGTATAAATTTTATGAAATTAAATAGTTAAATGAATTGGTTATTAGAAATGATAATACTTGATTTTCATTTATTGTTTTGTAAACCATTGACTATGGCCTCATAATATAAATAAATGAAATTATAAAACGTGGTTTATAAATTGATTTGAAATTGAAATGAATCTAAACTAATAATTTGAGAATTAAATTTCCAGTACATTTTTGAAATTTGGATTTAAATTTTAAGGTATATTATTTAAAAAGTATTTTAAAATAGAAATTGTTTTCAAAGAATTTTAAAAGTTTTAAATTCGTACTCTCTTCTTTTTTCATTGAAAAATAATTTCGGTGATGACTACAACGTCATCGACATTCATTTTCGAGTTTCAAAGTGGGGAGATCACTTAGTAGCTTCGCTACACTTTTGTTTTGGAAAATGAATTTGATTTGAATTTCTTAGGTATGGCTTGATATATAATACATATAGGTATATGATTTTAGATTTGATTTGAATACATATATGTATACATTTTCCCTAAACAGTCTGAAGTAAAATCGGAAAATTAAACTCTTAAATTGTTGAATGAATATTTAAACTTGGAATAAATTGAATAGTTTGGAAAGAAAGAATTAATTTGTTAAATAAAATATGATTATATTAATTATTTATACACTAAATTTATGATTATAGATATGTGAATTGAGATAAATTGAACAATAAGATAATGAATAAATAAATATGAATTTAGAAATAGTTAAGATGGAATTATAAATGAAGTCAACTTAAGTGAAATCAAATGGATTTAAACAAAATTAATTGAATATAAACCAATTTTAAAATAAATGAAATTTATATGGTTTAAGTTAGTTGCTTTATTCATATTTCAAAATTATTTCTTTCTGGCTGTTTCCATTCTCCTACCTCGTTCCATTTCCGGGACAAAATTTTTTGAGTGGGAGAGAGTATAACAACCCGGATATTTAACGATTTTTAAATAATGCAATTAACTGAATTTGTGTTAAATAATTAAATTTGAAAATAAAATTTTGATATTTGAAATACGTCTTTATATGGAAGTTTATTTTATTGTGTAATTTTATTTCAATTTAAATTGGTTAAAATTGATATAAATTGGAGAGAGAATTAGAAATTGGTTCGAAATTGTATTTATTTAAGAACTATACCTAAATAAGTTTGATTTGAAACTTATTGAATTTGATATTTTAAAAAAAAATGATTTTATAACTTGACTTTGATTTAAGGTGATTAAATGAATATTTCAAGTTTAAATAAATTGAAGGGAATATTTAGTTTATTTAAAATTGATATTTAAGGTTTTATTTAAATATTTAGTTTATTTGTAATACAATGTTTTATTTAAATGATATTGGATGTTATTAAGTGAATATTTAAAAACTAAATAATAATGAATTTAATTAAGATATAAATAAAATTATCAAATTTAGTCTTGTAAATGTTTGAATATTTAAAGCTTTGAAATTTATTAAAATTGAAATGGTTATTTTGTAGTTCAAATCTATATTTGAAATCGAAATAACATGGTTTATTGAGATTTGAATTGAATTGGAACGGAAGAACTGAGATTTGATTTAAATGGGATTTTGTAATTTGAGTTAATTTGAATTGATTTGTGAACTTTGAGGAAACTATTTTTATTATGTAATGTATTTTAATATATATATATATATAAATATATTTTTGCTTTATAAATTATTTTAATATATGAACTATTTTAATATAAAACTATTTTTAATATACTAATTAATTTAATATAAACTGTTTAATTTATAACTATTTCAGTATATTAATAATTCTACTGTATAAACTATTTTCACTTGTATAAACTTTTTTATTTTATATACTATATTAATATCTAAACTGTTTAAGAGGTAAGTGTTATGATTTCAAAGTTATGTTTTCAAAGTTATGAATTTCAAAGTATTATGATTTCAAAATGTTATGATTTCCAAAGCGTTATTATTTCAAAGTTTTATAATTTCGAAAGTGTATAATTTTGGAAACTGTTATGATCTTGGAAATGGATATTATTTCAAGTAAGTAATGGTCTCGTATTGATATGATATTTTGGTTTTGAAGTATGATATTTTAAAATAACCATGGTGTTATAATAACGATTGGTTGTTAAAGAGACCGAGATCGGTTATTGTCATACTCTCTGCCAATACAGAAAACCACTTTAACAATCGTGAATACGGTAGAGATTCCAGAATGAAGTAGGATGGTTGAAGACGATCCTGTATGAGGTATGTACGTGGACCTAACTCCCGTGAGTTAGCTTAAGGTGGATAAAACAGGAGCAATTGACGGACCAAGTGAGGTAGCTCCTCCGATCGGACATAATTCTTCGATACCATTATATTACTTTGTGATTGATTGGGTGCACCCTCGATTTTTGGGAGTGTGGATCAAGTTGGACGATTACTGCGGCTTAGCGTTACCAACAGCCCAGAAGTGTAATTGATATATCTACCCTAGCATTATCTAGTTGTGTCATGTCACCTACCACTACGAGTTTGTTTTGTGTCGTACCTATGGACCACCCTCTGGTAGCTCCCAGTTTATAGGGTTATTACGGTATTGTATGGATAATGGCACTATAATATGTGTTAAGGGGGATATGCGTAACGCCTTAACACTATTTTAATAGTTTACTTTACAATAGACATATTAAATAGCATGTTGTACCACATAATAGATAGTTTTACGGATCCTTAGAGGATGGGTATCCTAAACATCCTTTGAGTTACTTGTATTTCAATTGATATTTCACTTGAGTTTGATTTATTGATATAAGAATGTTAATCCTGACTCAAGTGTTCTGTGTTTTGCTTTATGCTCGGGTCAGACCGAATGTCACAATATTTGAGACTCACCTTTGGAGTTGGAGCTTTGCATGAAGATCCATCCACATCTATTCAGCTTTCAATTATTTAGTTGACTCCAGTGATGTATTCGGATTTTTGTTACTTGACTATTGTATTGAGACTTCTATGTATTCGAGACTTCTCTTGTATCTTTTTTTAACTCTGTTATACACATATATATAGTAGCTTCATGAACTACTATTTATTTGTTTCCGCTGCTTATTGTCACATTACTCTGTGTCTGTGATTCTATGATTGATTTATTTACTGTGTATGCTGAGTTTTGCCAAATATAAATTAACAATATGATATTTTGAGCAATTCAATTCGACATATGTGGATGCGAATGGCACGAAATACCGGCCTGTCACACAAGGATAAAACGAACTATTGGGGATGAAATGAAATCAGCCAAACCTAATTGAACACAATGCATTAGAATGTCTAGTAAATATTCTTGCACGTTGAAGAGAAACTGTGAGTTTCTTATCAATTTCAAGAATAGATAATCCTAAGTTGTCAATTAAACTATTAAGAGTAGTGACTCTACCATAGGGCATGATGCACAAATCCAAAAGGATTCCAACTACATTATCAAAATATGAATTTGATAGTTGTACCCAAAGAGATTTGATCCATTGGGCACAAATGTACTTTTAAGAGAAAGACTAATGCAGTTAGAATATAATGAGCAACGTTTATTGTAATGGCCCATTTTTCCGTATCGTTTGAATCGACAATAAACTGCACATGTCCAACTCAAATTGCACGAATAAGCGGATCATTAAGGGTAGAAAGAAAAAAAAGACAGAATAGAATCTCACATGAATGGAATAACATATATTATTTCAATAATAATCTTTACAGCGGAAAATTTTAAAATACAATATCAGAGTCTAACCTAAATTCAGCTTGGACAGTTATAAACATCTGTCCTTACAATTGCTGAAAACATCAAACAAAATACACTAAGTACAGCGGATAATAGAATATGTCCATACGATGATGAAGATCTCCAGCTCTCCTCTGGAAACTTCGTCTTCAACTCAACCTGAAACTACTCGGATCTGACCCAAGTATTAAAAATACCCAGATCAGGCCTGATAAACCAGCGTGAGATACTCGAACTTTAAAATGACTATGTTATCAAAACCTTTGAAAAGAATGATATCTCATAAGACCACGCCCACACATAAACACGGACGGGTTTTTACCTTATGATAACCAAAATATTTTTATATATCGAAACGTTTGATATTATTTCTAATGACATTCTTTTGAAAACACTTTTCGAATAAACTTATTCAAATAAGGTATCAATACCTAGACTAAGTCTAATGTAATATCCCGGACTAGGTCAACGGAATATCCCAACGAAATATATGATAACAAAAGGGGTAGCTGAAATCTTTGCAAGTCATTACAGCTATTTCGGGAATACAATCAAAATCGTAAATCTCGTATTAGGATTGGATTTCCAACATGATAGGAAACTAGCGACCTTTCCTCCGATCCACGCATAACAAACATAGTTCCCACGGTGCCTTAATCGCTTTTCTTAAACTAGTCACTTGGAACTATACTTGCTACACTACAACTGATAACCGGTAGTTCTCTACTTTTCTCAAGCTAACTACTTTATCCACATGGGGCAATAAATGCCTTGAGGCCCAGATGTATCTGGTACCTAGGGCTTAGAATATCTGATAACCCAAATCACTACTATCCGAAATGCGAGCATACATCTGACCACATAGAATCCCATAATAACCGGGGTGCGAGGCTCGTGAGGCTACGCTCAATTTCTTCAAAGCCACGCTTTTCATACAAAACCACGATTTGATCATAACAGGTTCCACTTTGAATGCCACACTGTCATTCCTTTGATCATTATTTTCCTTCCACAAAAATACAACCCTTGAGCTCGTATGTCTCAAGGAGGGTGTTAAGCTAAGAGAAGTTGCCTTCTCCGCCACTACTGATGTACATTTGTAAAAGACAAACGTTGTGTCTCAGAAATGCAATGTTGGACATTCGTCCATACAAGTTCGTTCTAGGACTGAACGAAACCGAAGGCACTTTCCTCGGCCATTACTAGGTGAGAAGCCCTTGCAATCCGAAAAATCTCCATCATGAGGAGACCACTGCTATAAATAACTCTATAATGGGGGCCAACCAGAGCATGTTCAACAAGCAGCCTTCACGCTATAAAGATCCACGGTCTTCAATAATCATCATCTTCAACATGTCTTCACTTTCAAACAAACGAATACATTGGTTCGAAGTGGTTTTCGGATAGAAATCATCCAAATCCGACTCCGGTTCCTTCGAAGCCAGTCATCGCTTTAAAAAGATGTTAAGTTCATACGTGGATATCAATCATCAATCAATTACTTCATCTTTTAAATCAAATATCTTTCTTAGATAAAATCTTTTCAAGTTATTCCAATTTCTTTTCAAATGTATATGGAACCATTAAGCCTCATTTATCAAATCATTTGATTTATTAAACCCTTTCTAAAATCTTGAAATAATTCCAAATCATTTCTCTTTTACTTAGGAAAACCTTTCCAAATCATTCTTTAAATCCTATTCAAAAATTTCTTATATTCAAGTTATAACTTTTAACTTAGGGAAAATATTCCCAAATCATTCATAAAATCTAAATCAAAGATTTCTTCCTTAACTTCAAATCATATTCTTGCCAATCAAAGATTTTCATAACATAGTACTACTGCCACTTTAAATATGGTAAATTTCACCTCCAGGGACTAATGGTAAGTTTCACCTCCAGGGACTAATGGCAAGTTTCACCTCCAAGGACTAATGGCAAGTTTCACCTCCAGGGACTAATGGCAAGTAATCCTACATCGTGAATACCTTTGACTTTAACGATCATTGGCTTCAATATATTTTATTTCGAAAATTAGTTTGAAGGGGTTTTCCGATAGAAATCATCCAAATCTGATCCTGATTCCTTCGCGCTAATTATCGATAAAAAGACGTTAAGTGGTTAAATAATATTCAAAGAATATGTTTCTTTTCTTTTATATTGGAAAAACTTAAATATGATCTTTTTAGAGCATCCGGGCTTTCCTTTCGATCTGTTCCACCCCTCGCCTAAGAATGAGAAAACATAGGCCAGGTAAGTTCAGGGCATTGGTTGTTCCATCCCTAACCTTAGTTAAACATCTTTTTTTATCTTTCCAGATCTCACAGGCGGGACAAATGTACTAATCGTTTCCACATACTCGGTTTGTTATTGCATTTAATATTCTTCACTTTTTATTTAAGTGATATAAACAATTCATCTTCACAATTTATTCAAGGTCTTATTAAAACCTCCAAATCATCATTTAAAACACTAAATTATTCTTTTAAAATCATTCACAAAAGATTTAGGAAAGAATTTTTAAGTTTAAACTCATATTCAAAATGTAATAGAATTCGTAGCGTAAAAGTGCTGCTGAAAGTGCTATATAAGCTTACTTGATTTAAACTACTTTTTAATATTTGAAAATTAATATTTTCCATTCCAAATCTCTTTTAAACATTTTAATAGATTTATCAAATTTATTTCATATTTTTAATCATTTAAAAATATCATTTATAAAGAAAACACTTTTTGGATTTCGAATTGCAAAACCGCGATGTTTTTAGAAAATTATTTTGGACATATTTCAAACTCCACTTGATGAAATCTTGATATTCTTTCTTCATTGGAAAACTATTATCATTTTGGACCAAAGAATTTTTATTTCGAAGAAATCTGACTTATAAATCGTTCTCTACGTCAATTTGAAGTTATGGGCCGAAATTTACAAACTGCTGCTACGCGAAGAGCTCGATTGGGATCAATTTTGTGAATTGCTTCGGAACTTATCCGAAACACTTCAAATTTGTTTTAAACCATATTTAAACTATTTTAACTTATTTAAGATCACTAAGAGGCTAAATAACTCCCATACACACATTTATACAGATTTAATTCTCATTTAACTAACTATGGTTAGTTACTAATCATTTCTCTTATCATTTATCAAACAAGTTATCGACCACATAAACAAACGTATTATCAACCAATTTTGCAACCAAGTTATCAAACATTCAATCGTTCAACATATTTAAACTTTCAATTCATTATACTTGAAATAATTTAGGATTAATTAGTAAATAAGAGTACTCACCTTTAACTTAACCAATTCTTCCTACCAACATTCATTTGCAATAACACTTTACTTAAATACTCTTATCTTCACCAAATCTTTTCCGTAGACTTTTCTTTTGATTCCGACAGCACTTCCTTCTCTTTTTCTTGCTTCGGAGCTTCACAAACTTGCTCCTTCTTCCATAATTTCGCCTCCTCCTATTCTCGCCTTCCTCTTTCATTTCTTCTATTTTTAGATGCTAAACCATGTTTAAATGATATTCTAAGGCCTTTGACAAAGTTTGGTGGTGTTTGGAGTTGATTTCATATGGTTTCGAAAAAGTTAGTAAGCATTTAGAAGAGAAGAAGAAGCCATTAAAGAGAGCTTTAAGGAAGAAGAAGAAGAAGGTAGAAAATTGTGAAAAAAAAAGTGGAAGAATGGTGGTCTTATTTATAGAAAAGTTTTGGATTAAAATAATATTTTGTAAAAAGACTAAAATACCCTTACTTACTTATAAAGTAATGTTATTTTTTTTCAACACTTAACATCACATTTCAAATCATTACTTTATGTCATTTTCACTAAGATATTAAGTAAAGTAAGTAATAATTATGTTTTTTGATTTGAGTTTTACTTTTTGCTTTGAAATGACATTTTTGTCCTTTTGTGCTTACTTTTTCTTAATTGTTTTCTAGAAGTTTCTAATCTTGTTTAGTAAAAGTAAACTTGTAGTGAATTAATTAGTACTTACTATTTGAATGTATGTTCCTATATAAGAAAATAAAGGTGTGACGACGTTGTGACAACTTTTAATCGACAAAACGTCATTTTTCGAAAAAATGTTTTACGGTCACATTTTGACGTTTTAGTTAAACTATTTATTTATGTGAACCAAATTTAAAAATGAACTTTTTAATTATTTTATAAATTAAATTATGTCTCTTTATATTTTAAAATCATATTTAAATAATATCAAAATCTCAAATTTTACGGTGTATGTAAAACTGACAAAATGCGACAAAATTTGGTTGTTTTTGTAAAACGATTATTAATATACTTTTAAATATATTAATATACTTTTATTATCTTTATTGGATGTTTTCAATAAGATTTATCTTTTTAAATAAATATTTAAACCTATTTATTTAAGCATTTATTATTTTTAACAAAACTTAACTTTTGTTGATTTGTTCTAAAATCCAAATTTATACTTTTTAAATTATCAACTATAAGAATAAATAATTTCTCTATTATTATCTATTATATTTAACTTATTTATTTAAGTTTTAAAGCTTTTAAATGAAATTTCTCATTTTCGAAGTAGCGAAATTGCGGGTCGTTACATTTATAAGAATAACATCGTCAGTTTCAATTATTGAAATTAGCATAATAGATTCAATATTCGACGTGCTCAAATTAGTTTGTATTTACTCACAAAATAATTGCTTAATATGACTTTGTATTTTGGTATGTAAGTGTTGAAATGGAAAATTTCTGAATAATGATCTTGAATGGACAATTTGTACATAACAACTGAAGTGTTTCGATGTTAGTGGAAGCGATATTAAGTTTATGGGTTATTTGGATATGATCCAAGTAATGATACGAAAGTATCATTTAATAAGAATAATAATTGAATAAGTATTTTGATAGAAATATCGAATAGTTTGATTTTCAGCCAAAATGTAGAAGAAGCGTATGTCTATGAAAGAACACTAAAAGGTACACTGATATTTCTAGACTATAGGTAAACAACCTAATGCTGATTGTTAATGATGTATTTATGTTAAAATTAGTAATAGTTTGGTTGTTTAATACTTGATATTGGATTTGTAAATTATATCTTTTATATTAAGTATAAAGGACATTGGGAATGTCCCAAAATGATAGTAGGAATTATCATACATGTTGTATTATATATAATATCATATCTTGCTTATATATTTGATACATGAAGCAAATGTCAAATCCAAATTAAGATCATTAAATGATAGTTTAGAGTTTCCTCAGGTATTTATGAAATACTATAGAATTGTTTATAGAAATAACGAACTTCTTACGAAGGAGTGTGCGAACTTAAACTTCATGAGTGATATTGAGTATAATGTGTCAATATTAAATTCTTGTTCAAACCTTAATTAAGAAGCTTTAAGTTGAAAATGTTCCAAATAAAATATTATGGCTGATTCAATGAAATGGCTAAGTGCATTGCCATGAGTAGCGCCAAATAAAAGAAATGCATATAAATATAAATGCACAAACATATAACTGAGCTAGAGATGATTCCAAGTATTAAGAAACTACATCATTGTTACAGGATAACAATGTAAAAATAAGAGATCACTAAAAATCATGAAACATACTCTAATTGGTTCAACATGAAAAAGATAGTTTAAACATTGAAAAGAGTTGATTGACATAGTGGATAATTAGAACATGGAAGATCCATGCACGAAGGGTCTAACTCAATCGGTTCTTATCAAACTAGATGAAGGGATGGGATTATGAATCCAAAATTGGCCTTAAGTGCAAGTTGGAGACTAATAGAGTTAGGAGTATACCCTAGTGGCAATTATGTAATTTGTTACATGTATCTAACAAGATAACCGATCATGTTCGAAATAAAAGGTGCTTTCTTTCTATTATATACTTGATATGATGTGTTATATATTACTCAATAAATTTAATGAAAAGTGTATTTAATAGAAAATACATAATGTTATATTTTCTAATAGTAGATACAATGCGTTATAACCATGAGTTATTTATCACAATAAACAAAACATAAATTTTAAATATTGCTAGTCAAGATGCATCAAGACCGGACGTTGATACATCTGTTGAAACTAGAGTACAAAAGACTCACCAAATTTTAAGTAGCATATTACTCAGGGATGTTAGGGGCACCAAGGGGTTATGTAATGATAGTTACTAGATAAATATGGAATGACTCATTCGATAGTTTTCTATTGGTTAATATAACTAAGGTAAAACATAAAATATCGATTTGATAAAATTGCATGGTCTCTTGACTTGAGAATACTTATTGATCTTCAATGCAGAAGCTCCACTTTGATTATGGTTAAATCATGGCACGGCGTTCTTCGAACTACTATAGTTTGGTTAAGTGGAAAGATTGAAAGTGAAACACTATTCAAGAGAGGATTTGTCTCGTCGATTATAAAAAGTTAGTATCACGATCAACTGAAGTCAACTCAAAGTCAAAGTATCTAGTTAGAGCAATTCGGTTAATCATAATTGTTATTATTGAACAAGGACTTTGCGTTTGGACTATAGAGTTGAATATGGACAATATTGAAATTTTGACAATTACAAAATTTCACAAGTCCAAAGTGATATTGTTTTGATGAAGAGAATTGGTGTAAATAATTGTCATTGCTGGTTAGTGCTTAAATAAAGTAAAATTGGATTTTATCGAATTTAAGTAAGCGATAAATTTGGTTATGATGTCACACCACCTAAGTGAAGTATGATTTGAATTGTTCGGTATCAATCGCTGGCCGGATTAACACCTAAGAGGCACATAACCGAAACGTTGAATACTTCGGTTACCACCCGATTTAACTAAATTATAATTGTTATCAATTAATTAAATTAATTAATATTGATGAAATATTAATTATAAAATTTTATTCGATATTTGTTGATCAATACTAAAAGTATGTATATAATAGTTATAAATACACTAATCAATGTACGATATCGATACGCGTTTAAATTTGATTTAAATGTGTTATTTATTGATTGGACTTGAAGTGATTTTGAGGCCCATGACGGGACATATTGGTTGTGGCTATGATGGCATAAGGAGGTCGGCCATATGATTGTTAAGGAGGGCTTGAATTTTGAATTCAAAGAGATAAATAGCTAAGAGAGAAAGGCGGCTTTAGAACCTCCTTTTCTCCCTAGATCTCCACATACATTCATCTCTAACCCCTCATTTTATTTTATTTTAATCTTTTGCTCCATTTGCTACAGATATGGATGGCCAATCCTCCTCCCTTCTCCTCAAAATTTTCAGGTTAAAACATTAAAATCAAATAAGATTCGAAGACCGGTGTCAACTGCATGCAGTCTAATTTCGTTTTCTGGATCCTGAAATGGTTTCAAGGAGTTTTGATTTCACATTTCAAGATGTACTATCTAGGCATTAGGTAAAAGGTAAAATTATATTTTTACAATGATATATTAATATATATATATACAATGTTCCTTATATGATATATGTGTTTAAATAGCGGTTGAGTATATCACGAATTTGTGTAACATTGTGCTATCTTCATTAGATGGGTTGTGTATATGTATGTACAAAAAAATTATTTTATATATGTATAATCATACATATTGAATACAACCATTAAAAAATTATTTTTTGAAAATAATAATATTAATTGCTTTAAAGAAATACAATTTAAAATATACATTATTAAGTAAAATATGTTTTACATTAACATATACATTTATACATTTATAGTTTTGAAAAAAATTATATATATATATATAATTTTATAGTTGAATACAATATAGTATTTTATTTAAATTAATGTTATATTTATGCACACACACTATAAATTATATAAAATATGTTGATATGCACGTAAAAGTGCATATTTTTATTTCCATATTTAATCTACTTTTATTTAAATAAATGTCATAATTGAGTATTTTTACATGTTTTTACCAAAATCCAAATGTCATCAAATCATCATTCATTCATATTCATTTAGGGGCAAAATGATAATTTTGTGCATGTACTAATTTTGAGAATATTTAATTTCACATTTTAGTTTTATGTTTTGGAATTTCGATGGAAAATGGAAGAATCCTTCATAAAAATATGTATGCACAAGAGCTATAAGGCAAATGAAGACGGAAATAAATGAATTTATGTAATCATGGAGGACCCTGCCTACCACTAACCATAAACTACAATTAAAAGCTAATGCACATGTTAGTGGGGATTAAAGGCACATGCACATTTAATGGAGTATTAATTACACATTAATGATAACTTGGTGGCCACACTTCCTAAAGGGAATTTTGGGTAGTCCCCTAAAATATGGATTAGGGTTTTAGGCATGTATAAATAACTCTCTTATGTTCATGTAATGGAGTTTTTACCTCTTATCATATTATAGGAGTTTTAGCCACAAAACAAAAGAGAGTGTTTTATTTTCATGATCATTCTTATTTACTTGCTCTCTTTCGTTTTATATTAGTAGCTTAGTTTTATTTTTAGCAGGTAGTTAGTTCCTTTTTATTTTAATTAGCTTGCACTTTTCTTTTCTTTTCTATGTTGAAATTTACATGTGTTGAAATAACAACACAAACGAGTAACCAAACCTCTTCAATTTAGGGGTAATGAAGCTCTCTTAAATTATGTAAATTCAGCATATTCTACTATTTATGATCTCTTTTTATGCTTAATGGAATTTTTAATGTGGTAAATTTTGTTTTTTAACTTTGAATTTGATAGCCTATATTGTTGACAAAAAATAAGCTATATTTAAACAACATAAACACAAATTACCACTTCATCTACATATGATTTTGGTAATAAAGTGGATTTCGAATCAAAATTTGATGGTTTATGTTACTGATCAATAGTAAATAGATCGTGCTTAGAATAAATTTTATTTTTAATTTCATTATCATCTTCATGAGAGTTGACAAGTGGTTTTAGTTGTTGTATTATAGTTTGATGATTTAAGTTATGTTAATTAACAACATAAATACTTATGATAAATACATCACTAATTCTACTTAAGACTAAAATGAGAGATCACAAATTGTTCTTGTGATGATTGATGTAAAAAAATATGAGAGTAGATTTGCCTCCAAATTATCATTTAAACTAATATTTTTATTCACTTTTGTTCTAGTTTAACTTTTGATATTTTTCTTAGTTTAAACAAACTTGCAAATTTGGATTAATTCGATTGAGTAGAGAGTAGAATTTTAAATCACTTTATTTCCCAATGGATTGACTCATACTCGCAACGTACTAACATTGTACGTCGTGCGCTTGTGATTATTCTTGACGCAATTTTTAATGGCGATTTTCTAAATCGATGGCAAACTCCCACCGTTAATCAACATATGTTTATATAAATATTTTAACATAATACATACATATATTATTTTCAAAATTAAAAATTAATTTTTTCCATAGATTTCTGCACAAAAATCAAATAAATAATTCATTTTTGATAAAAATAAATTAAAGAAAAAAAGAGTGTTTTATGGATGTAAAATATATATATTCATAAATACATACATGTGTATGTATGTATGTTTGTATGTTATTGGTTTACACAATATATATATATAGTACACACATACTAGTAGCATTTTTGAATATTATTTAATATATATAGTACACATGTGCATCAGATATATATATATATATGTTTTAAAAAGATCGAATTATATATAAGTATTTAAAGAAAATCAGTATATTAGTTTTAATTTGAAATACTGGATATTTCATTTTATAGATGTAGATCTAGACCTAAATTTTGAATTTTGAATCTAATAATTGAATTTGAAATTTATAAATTTCATACATTGAATTTAAAATTACTTTATAAACTATGTATATACATATATATCAACAGCACACATATATACATTGGAGCTAATATGTCCGTTATGGTGCAAATTCCAGTATACACGCACACACGAGCATGTCAAACCATGTACACCTTTTATATTTCACATGAACGTACACATTTATGTGTATATGATACACATGTTATATTATATAGTATAAATGTAAAATAAATAAAAATTTATTTGTAAATAAAATAAAATATTGATTTTATTTAAAACAAATGCAGATAAAATCTAAATAAATTTAGAATCCATAGGCCCAATAAGATCCAAAATAGAATAAAAGTTTTGAAATTTACTCATTTACCCCGCTAAGTGCTGACCCAATTACAATAGTCTTTGCATGGCTTGCACTTAGGATGTGCAAAGGCATTGGACACTCATTCCCAGTTGATTGGTAGAGTTGTAAGATTGAAGCAGCCTATTTATTTCACATAAAATAGAAGCACTATAATAGTTGATCGCCTTATAGTGTGGCATTCATGCTTTTTGTGCCTTATAATTTGGCATACAAGAAGTGATTAAATATAATAGGCTCGGTAGTGTTATTTATTTCACATCTAGCGGACGTTTGTGTTGTCTAGATAGGTGATGCGGTATTCCTTATTAAGGCGGTGCCGATTGCATATGGCCCCTCCCAATTAGGTCCCAAGACCTCTTCAGTTGGGATCTTTGTGTTGGTAAAGGGTCGCGGTAAGATGAGGTAACCTATAGTGAAGTTTTAATGTTTGACCTTGGCATCACAACCTTTTTTGTAAGCTTCCATTTAATGTTATAATTCCACTCCAATCTCCTCTAAAGCATCAAGAGTTGGTCGTAATAATTCTTAGTTACATGTAGCATTGTGGGTGAGGCATCTTAGCAAGGGGATAACAACCTTTATGGGAAACATTGCTTTATATCCACAGGCAAGAGAAAAGGGGAAATGCCCAATTGACATTCAGGTTTTGTTTCGGTATATCCAAAGAACATATAGATCTTTGGCCCAATTCCCTTTGGTTGTAGTGAGGCGCTTTTTCAGGGTGGATTTGATTATTTAGATTTCCTCTCCCTATCCATTTACTTAAGGATGAGTCATAAAGGAGAAGCATTTATCAATTTCGTTCCTTTCACCAAACTCCAGGAACCGGCTGCTATCAAATTGGGTGATGTTGTTGGTGATAATCTCATTCATGGGACCAAAATAGTAGGCAATGGTTTTTTATGAAAAATTGAGTATTTTGGGCATGGTAACAGCAATGAGGGGCTCTACCTCTAATAGAGTTAAAGGTATTTCATAGGGGCAATTATGTAGTTCGTTACATATATCTAATTTGATAACCAAACTTGTTCAAAGTAAAAGTTGTTTTCTTTTTATTATATACTTATTATATTGTGATATAATTAATTAGGTAACTAAGTTAAACTATATTAAATAGAAAATCCTTAAATGAGATGTTATATGATAGTAATTATAATGTGTTGCAATTATGAGAAATTTATCATATTAAAAATAATAAATTATTTTAAATATTCATAGTCAAAATCTTTCGAGATGGAATATCGATATATCTATTGAGACTAGAATGTTCGGTAGTGTATTACTCATGGCTATTGGGGGCGCTAAGCGGTTACTGATAGTTATTAGATAACTATGGAATGTCTCACCAAAGAGTTCTCTGTTAGTTAGTATAAGTAAGGTCAAACAAACTCAAAGTGACAATGTTACATGGTTCCCTCAACTAGAGAATTCTATGGAACTTCAATATGGATGTGCACTTTGACTTCTGTTAAATCATGGCATAATATCCATTGAGCGACTATACTTCGGTCAGGGTTGAAACATTGAAAATAAAACACTATTCAATAGAGAATTTGTCTCATTAGTTATATGAGGTTAGTATCCCTTCCAATTGTAGTCAACTCAAAGGCAAAGACTATGGCCAAAGCAGTACAGTTAATAATAATTCTTATTATTGAACCAAGGATTTTATGTTTAGATCTAAAAGTTGAATGTGGACGATGTTGGAATTTTGACCATAATCAAATTCTACAAGTCCTAATGTGATATAATTTTGACAAAGGGAATTGGTGTAATTAATAATCGTTACTACTGGGTACCGCTTATAACAGGTAAAATTAAATTTGACCAAAAAGATGTGTAAGCGATAATTCAGCTGAAAGGTCACACCACTAGCTAAGGTGGTGTGTGACCGTTAATATTCGAACTGTTTAATACTAATAGTTGAATGAATTTACACCTCTGAGTTGCACAACCGAAATGGTGAATACTCTGAATAAACCATATGATTTATTTCATTTATAACCGTTTCAATTAATTTAATTAATTAATCTTTATGAAATATTAATTATTAAATTTTATTTTTAAAATGCAATTAGTATTTAATAAAGTGAGTAAATAAAAGTTATATACGTACGTATTGATATACGATGCCAGTAAAATATTTAAATTTGATTTAAATAGAATAAATAATAAGTATGTTCTTAAATTATTAAATTAACTAATATTTACTTAACATTAGTTACTAAAAAAATTGAATACCATTAGTATTTAGTAAAGTGCGTAAATAAAAGTTGTAAATGCGCATATCTATATACGATATCGGTAGAGTATTTAAATTAGATTTAAATGAATTAAATACTAAACGGGTTTGGAAATCTATTTTTAAGGCTCATTCCCTCCTTGATATACCAGCCAAAATAGGGAGAGGAGGAGTTATCAATTTTGAAATAAAGAGGTGAAGAAGAAATTGAAGGAAGAAAAAGATATCTTATTTTTAATGATCTTGATTGCCTCCCTTGTGTCATTCTTTCATCCAGTCTTTCCTTCTCCTCCCCAAGAGTCATGGCCGAAATTTTTCATGGAAAATGGAAAAAAAATTCCAAAGCCAAAATTAAAATAAAATCAAAATAAAAAAGGTGATTTTACCTCTTGAACATTACAATATCTAGAGATTGATTTCTACATCTAGGAACTTTTGATTCATCGTTCAAAGTGTGATTTATAAGCAAGATCCTAAGATGGTTCTCTAATTAATTAATTTATATATTTTACCATTCATATGCTTGGATTAATATGATTCATTATGTGTTTAATTGACTATCTTATAACATGTGAATTAAAACCCCTTTATCTTAATTAAATATATGTATATTGTATTGAATCAATTTAGATCTATATATGTTCTTCATTCTTTTATAATATATGTTCATCTCAATTAATATTTTTTTGATTCCATGTTACCTTTCTTTGTTTATTGTTGTTCTATATATTACTTAGATCTATTCATTCCTATCACGAATTTTCATATGCCAAACTTGATCGATATCTTTTCTTTTGTTTTGTTAAAATTTTATTTAGGAAAACACTTTGAAAGCTAATTTCGATTTAGATCTACTTTGTATTTTTATAAAATTACATTCACAATTGTAAATGAGTTATACATGTCAATTGTTTATTATTTCTAGAAAATGGATTTCTACAGTTATATGGCTAATTTTTGAATGTAAACATTTTGAATATTGTTCTTGTAAAAAGAAAAAAAATTGGGTTTAAGCTTTACGAATGGACTGCTGTACAACTTTTAAATCTTTTTTTCCTTTTCCAAGTTTATTGTTTTAAGAAAAAATATATTAAACTCTAGTTTCATTTCTAAATTAAAAGTTTAATCTAAATATTTAATAATTTAAACCCAACTTGTATGTATGTATATATGATGTATACGTACATGTGTGCATACATACATATGTGTGTGTCACAGTTACAATGTTCGCAAATATTTTCTGTTCTAAATTTAAGATGTTAAAGTGTAATCTTATATACATGGAAATTTACATGTGCTGTTTCAATTCAAATTTATAGAATAGATCTTGTTTAATAATGTAACATTTAATGTTAGACCTTTCTTTAACTAAAAGCAAACTTATTATGTTAATTTTGGATTTCAAATCACATAAAATTATCTAATATGATTTTAATACATATATATTTCTATAATATATCTGTTAGCACCAAAATTGGTCACTAACACCCTTAGAAAGATTGTGTAGAGAGATTAATGAATAAAGTAAATTAAAATAGAGAAGAGAACATAAATTTAAATGCAGAGAACAAGAACACCAAATTTATAGTGGTTCGGCGTAACTGCCTACATCCACTTTGAAGTTGATTTCCATTGATTTCGTTAATGGGTGATTACAAATACAATCGTTTTTAGTTACTAGAATACAATTGCAAAGTAAACAAATTAACTCTGGAATGAGTCTTGAAAATGGCAGAGTCTCCCTGGTGTTCTCTAAAATCTCGTCCCTTTTTCTATGTCTCTGCCCCTCTATTTATAGGCGAAGGTGGGTTGGACTTCCCTGGTGGGCTTGGTAGCTGAATATTTTGGTCCAAATAGTGTTAGCTCTGCGCACCGAATCAGGGAGGCCGAACGGTAAGATGCCAAGCCAAGGCATTTGTGTCGAACGATCTGGGATCGCCGAACGTACCATGCCAAACCAAGCTGGAATGCCGAACGATCTAGGATCGCCGAACGATGTCTTTGGCCGAACGTACTCGGGAGGCCGAGCAATCTTTAGTCGCCAAACGATCTTACGCCGAGCATTCCTCTTTGGTCGAATGGTATTCAATATTGAACGTTCCTCGATGCCGAATGCTCCTAGATGCCGAGCGCTATCCCCTACCGAACGATGTGATGCCGAACACCCTGAATGCCGGA
This sequence comes from Allium cepa, assembly GCA_030765085.1. Classification (NCBI taxonomy): domain Eukaryota; kingdom Viridiplantae; phylum Streptophyta; class Magnoliopsida; order Asparagales; family Amaryllidaceae; genus Allium; species Allium cepa. The sequence continues at coordinate 419,281,962 of CM060939.1, forward strand.
TGGGGAATTCATGCCGAACGACCTTAACATGCCGAACGTTCTTTTATGCCGAGCGTCTTTTCTTGTGCCGAGCACCCTGATGCTGATTGCCTAGTTGCCTGGTCAAACTTCCAGGTAACACTTTGCCCTCCAAAGTACATCATGTGATCGAACATGATGTTCTTTGAAATATGAGTTGGTGTAATGCCGAGGCCGAACGATACTCAAATGCCGAAAAGATAACCGATGCCGGACATATTTTTTTCTTTGACCGGTTCTGCCGGTTAGGGTCGTTTCGACTTCCTCTCTTCTCCTATAAAACCTGGTACTCTACTTCTTCTTCTCTTTTTCACCTCTTACCTGTGATTTTCCGAGAGCACGCAACTTATCTCCTTTAAGTTTTACTCATCTCTTCCATTCCTCGAATCCAGCACGTCCTTCCTACAATTCCTTCCCAAGCTCCCATCATTCCTCTTAGTAAGAAGCGTTTGTATGTTTTCATTTAAAATCACAATCTGTAGTTAGACCCGAGTTCGCGAACCCTCCACAAATGATGTAGGAGATACAGGGACGAGGGAGACGAGATGGGTCTTGATCGTGCCCTGAGGCTGGGACTTGGTTTGACCTTAGGTGATTTCAAGGCGGGTGGAACGGAGAGGAAAAAAGTGGATGGTAGAGGTGCTCGAAGGTGGGAGTTAGTTGGAGATGCGTGGCATTGGAGGTAAGACCTAGTGGTATGGATCGGCCTTGCAATGGTTCGGCATGATCTCCCCATGCCGAACGAGGTTGAAGAGGAAAAATTGAAGGAAAGTGGGAAAAGGACAGGATGTCGATCGATATCTTGGTCGAACAGTATTTTAGCCGAACACAATTCAGGCCAAACAACAGTTCGGCCGATCGATGGTCTGGCCGGACAAGATATAGGCCGATCGATAGTTCTGCCGAACAATAGTATGGCCGAATGATAGCTTGCCTGTTTGTCAGTTAAGTCGAACAACCATTAGATCGAACGACCATGAATACCGACCCATATTCTATCGGCCGAACATAACTTAAGCCGAACGATATTTAGCCGAACAACATATAAATGCCGAACTAAAACATGTCGAACGGTCGTAAAGCAAGAACAATGACTCTAACATTCTAGCATATCGAACCGACTTGGACTAATAACCTTCTATTTTCAGTAGCTATAAATCTGAACTTTACTTGACGTAATCAAATAACTTCCTCTAACGTTCCCTGAACTTGAAATTGTAATCGCCATATGGAAGGCTTTTGGAGACGGTCAACGATGATGGTCTTCGAAGGCGAAGATTTTTAAGCTTAGTTTTTATATCAGTAACCTTGCGACTCTCGAACTTCCAATGCTTATACACGATTGATTGCACTAGTTCACACACCACGTGGGGGGAATATTCGTGTTGTTAATTCTAACGTCGATCATTTTTCAAGTATAGTTCACACAGGTGTTTTGTCAGGTCTGCTATTTATTGAAGATGTCTAAAAGGTCCAGTTCCTCCACAGTCTCGGACAGACCTGGGTCGTCTTCCAAACAAGGGGACGTAGACACTTCTAACCCATCGACCTCCCCCGCTCATAATTTAGCTCCCGATGCCCTGGAGTCATCTATTCTCTTAGATAATCCGATCGATTCACAGGCTTTGAAGATTAACGAAGTCGCCCTTCGGCGAATATGCTCTATCCACGGCATTCCTTTTGCCGATGTGTTGGTCCCGTCGAGGCATGATCGTCCACACCTGCCCCCAATCGGATACGCCGCCTGCAATAAGTTTATGTGCTGGGTGGGCAGCGTGCCTCCATTCAATTTATTTCTTCGGGACGTGTTGCAATACATAGACGTCGCCCCGTTGCAGCTGCACCCAAATGGTCACGCGTTCATTTATGGGACCTACCTCCTTTTCATAGTTGTCTTCTCCAGGCCTCCAACTCCCAGCGACATCAGATAGATTTATATGATCAAGAAGCGGAGAGATAGCCCCTTCTTCGTGTTCCTCGAGCCGCACCACAAGTGCCAAATTCTGACCGGAGCGTGGAGCAAGTTTTCCCTGTACAAACAAGAATGGTTCTATGTGTGATGCCCTTCTGGTTTCGCGAGGAGATACGTTGAAGGAAGTAAATCTTCTTCTTGGAGCGATGCTCATGTTTCGGTCGAGGCGATGCTTTTTCTAACTCTTATTTCATTTTTTCCAGATATCAATCCAAGTCTTGAGGGTCGCGGCTATTCTGAGGCTGTTGAGGCTATTAGAGCTCTTCCCGCCGAGGAACGAGACATCCGAACCCTCATTTCAAATGAGTCACTGTCAAGGTTCGTGATGTTAGCAGAAGGTCGTCGTGTGAGCCTTCCTGAGGGCGTCTCCATCCCCAAGCCCGCATCCGGTAAAGGGAAGAAGTTGGCTGAATCATCGTCACGCCACACCCCCGGTGCACAGGAGGAGGAGGAGATTAAAGAAGGCGAGGCTCCTGAAACACAAGGTGAGAATGTGGGTGTTACTCAGTATCCGCCGGTCGAAGTGCATGATATTGAAACGTCATCTTCCCCTTCAAAGAGGAAAAAGACGTTGGCATATAAAATTAGAAAGGAGAAGGTTGGCGGAACCTCCAAAGTTACGCTCATCCTGGCAGAGAAGAAGGCTTCTTCACAGCACGTTGAAAATTCGCTAAAGGGCATTTCGAACCTCTCCATTCCGAAAGATCTTCTCAACTATGATTTCAATGATCCGGAGGCATTCAAGTTTCACTCGACCGTTAGAGGCGATGCAGGCACCTTATCCCACAGCCAAGGAGAGAAAACTCCTGTTAGCAAAGCGACTGGTCCGTCGAGGGGAACACACTAGGACACACACACAAAACACTCGTACTTCCATTTGCACTTAGTTTTCGTTGTCACACTATCTCTTTTCTAGTTCGTTGTTATTTGAATTCTGTGCATGTGACATGGGGCGCCCACATGGATTCGATCGTCATCGCGGTTTGCCCATTTTTCATCAACCAGGACGGGATTCGGGTTCCGGAAGACGTCGAGATGGAGATGGCGATGGCGATAAAGACTATCATTCCCGGGACTCCTCTTCTTGGAGGAAAACTTACTATCAGCCAACGCACCACCAAGATACTTCATCTCACGCGAAGCACAGCAATGACAAGCACGGCCATAAGAGGTCGCAACCCGACGCTCCCCGGGACCAGTACTCTGACTCCTCTTCTACTCGACAGTCCCGAGGTTCTCACCAAAGGGGCGAACTTTCAAAGCCGTCACACCCTACTCCTGCGACAGACCCAACAGTGTCATAGAAGATGGCCGAGCTTAAAGACAAATTTCCGAGAATCTGCTTCGATGGCCTAAAATTCCTTCCGGCGATTCATCATATTCCCGGTCATGTTAAACAGAGCGCTCTTGCCTGTACGAATGACGTCTATGTTCAACATGACGCATTTGTTCACCTGGCTGAGAAACTTTCCGAAGTCTCTGTGGAGCGTCAGCATGAGATAGACCGTGTGAAGCTTGAGGCTATCCACGATAGAAATATCATTAAGGCCCAAGACGAAGAAATCGCCACTTATAAGTCTGAACTCGAGGTCACCCATCGGAGTGCCAGGGATACTGCTGAGGCCGTTACTCGCTTGGAATCAACTCATAAGAAAGAGCTTGACGAGGTGGTTCAACGATGTGGGGCTTTGGCCTTAGAGAAGGACTCCGTTCAAAAGAAGAGGGATGCGTTCAGCACTCGGGTCAAGGAACTTGAGGAGCTTCTCCGCAGAGAGAAAGAGGAGAAAACGGTTGCTCAAGACGAGTCACAACGATACTGTGACGAGATTGTCCCCACCCGACTTTTAAAAGAACAACTCGAGGTCGAGCTTTCCAGGGTTGAGATGTTAAAGAGCGAGGCCCGTGAAGAGGGAAAGAAGACGGCGTTCACGGACAACGATTCCCGTCTTGAGGCAGCCAGGGAAGAAGGTAGAGAAGAGATCAAAACCGCGTTTGAACCACTCATTGACGAATCCAACGCCCGCGTGCTCATACACTGTGACTTAACTTTTTTGGGCGATGGCTATCTTGAATCATTGCTCGAGGCATGGGAAACCTTAATTCAGATCAGGAAGGCCGAGCACGGTATCGACGAGGTTGATGAGGGGGATTTGATAAAAGAATTTATGAAGGGAAATGAGCGTTCGGACCTATCAGAGGCCAAGGCTGGCCGGTCGGTCGATACTCGATCCCTTTGAAAAGCACATTGGCTATGATCCGGAAGCCCCCGGCCTAGGTGTTCATGTTTTGTCTCCTATCCCGGAGGGGGAAACCCCTTTGACGGCAGAGAGTTTGCCAGGGCCTGGTAGATAACCTTTCACTTTGAGATTTTGAAAGTCGACATTCTTTGTGAAGTACTATTGCATTCTAATGCTCATCTTTTCTAATTTTGTGCAGGTCGTTCCGATCCCGATCCCACTCCGAGGAGTGATGTCGCCAAGGAGGTGGAAAAGACTGGTGGGGTGCTCATGCTGGTGAAGTTCCTGGGCCAGATGCTCAAGTGATCGGGGCGCTTGACGAAGGCAAGTCCGATTCCTCCTTTGGGAGTTATGTAGTAGAAGTCACGAGCACCTCTGAGCATACATCTGAATTGAGCATGAAAGAGCGGCTCGAGAAAGAGAAAAGAGATACAGCCAAGGTCAAGGTTGAGCCGCGTGAAGTGGACCTGAACGATCCCTTGAACAAGCCATTGAAGGTCATCCTTTCTGGCAGGTCCAAGCCCTTGGATGTTCCCCCTACTTCTTCAGTTGTTACTCCTCCATCAAGGAAAGGTTCCAAGGGTAAATGCTCTGGGGAAGAGTCGTCCGGGAAGAAGTTGAATAATCACAAGAAATGACCACTGTCCTCGTTCAACGAGAGTCAATTTAAGTCGTGTAATAATTTTTTGTAATTTTTGTAGATAGACCGTTGACTCCGAATTTTGGAGGACTTGTAGTAGAAAACTTTTTCTGAATAGAGTTTAGTTTCCTTTTCTATCTTTTCAAAAGATTCTTATTATTCAGTTTTCTTTGTGATTGTGATTCGATTCCATGCTGTTGTGTGTAACATAGACTTCTTGGTTTGTCTTCACACGGCCCGTTGATTCTCTGAGAGTTATTCGTTTTCCTCCCATGCTTCAAGCACTTAGAACATTTTTTTAATCTGTACAACGGGAACATAGAATATTCCAGTCTATATTTTGGGAACTTGGAGAATTTTTACCGCTTATACTTGAGTTCACGCTCCGGGGACTTCGAGTACTCCAGTCCGCACTACGGGGACTTGGAGATTTTGAGTCATTTATACTCGGTTCCGCGCTCCGGGGATATATAGTACTCCAGTCCGCACTCTGGGGACTTGGAGATTTTTATTCGTTTATACTCGAGTCCGCACTCCGGGGACTTGGAGATTTTTAGTCGTTTATACTTGAGTCTATGCTCTGGGGATATAGAGTACTCCAGTCCGCACTCCGGGGACTTGGAGATTTTTAGTCGTTTATACTCGAGTTCGCGCTACGGGGACTTAGAGTACTCCAGTCCACACTCCAGGGACTTGGAGATTTTTAGTCGTTTATACTCGAGTCCTCGCACCGGGGACTTAGAGTACTCCAGTCCACACTCCAGGGACTTGGAGATTTTTATTCGTTTATACTCGAGTCCGTGCTCCGGCGACTTAGAGTACTCCAGTCCGCACTCCGAGGACTTGGAGATTTTTATCCGTTTATACTCGAGTCCGCACTCCGGGGACTTAGAGTACTCTAGTCCGCACTCTGGGGACTTGGAGATTTTTATTCGTTTATACTCGAGTCCGCGCTCCGGGGACATAGAGTACTCCAGTCCGCACTCCGGGGACTTGGAGATTTTTAGTCGTTTATCCTCGAGTCCACGCTCCGAGGACTTAGAGTACTCCAGTCCGCACTCCAGGGACTTGGATATTTTTATTCGTTTATACTCGAGTCCACGCTCCCGGGACTTAGAGTACTCCAGTCCGCACTCCGAGGACTTGGAGATTTTTAGTCGTTTATACTCGAGTCCGCGCTCCGAGGACTTAGAGCACTCCAGTCCGCACTCTGGGGACTTGGAAATTTTTATTTGTTTATACTCGAGTCCGTGCTTCGGGGACTTAGAGTACTCCAGTCCGCATTCGGGGACTTGGAGATTTTTATTCGTTTATACTCGAGTCCGTGCTCCAGGGACATAGAGTACTCCAGTCCGCACTCCGGAGACTTGGAGATTTTTATTCGTTTATACTCGAGTCCGCGCTCCGGGGACTTAGAGTACTTCAGCCCGCACTCCGGGGACTTGGAGATTTTTAGTCGTTTATACTCGAGTCCGCGCTCTGGGGACTTAGAGTACTCCAGTCCGCACTCTGAAAACTTGGAGATTTTTAGTCGTTTATACTCGAGTCCGTGCTTCGGTGACTTAGAGTACTCCAGTCCGCACTCCAAGGACTTGGAGATTTTTATTCGTTTATACTCGAGTCCGCGCTCCGGGGACTTAGAGTACTCAAGTCCGCACTCCGGGGACTTGGAGATTTTTATTCGTTTATACTCGAGTCCGTGCTCCGGGGACTTAGAGTACTCCAGTCCGCACTTCGGGGACTTGGAGAATTTTATTCGTTTATACTCGAGTCCGTGCTCCGGGGACATAGAGTACTCCAGTCCGCACTCCGGGACTTGGAGATTTTTAGTCGTTTATACTCGAGTCCGTGCTTCAGGGACATAGAGTACTCCAGTCCGCACTCCGGGGAATTGGAGATTTTTATTAGTAGAGACATTACTAATTCATGGGAAAGATGGCTTCAAGCCTTTATTAATGAGAGCAAGCTAAATCTCTTTATTACATGCCAAGAATTAGAAATAAAAGCATACTGGAAATAAGTGCGGCTAATACATGAAAGAAATAGACTAAGTATAATAACGCCGCAAGTGCTCGCTGTTCCATGCTCGGGGGTGTGTCGCACCATCGACGGTTGCTAGCTTGAAAGTTCCTTCTCCAAGCTTTCGTTCAATGACGTATGGACCTTCCCATGCGGGATTCATATGAGACAGAATCGGGAAAACTCATTTCAACACGAGGTCTCCCACACTAAACGTTCTTGGTCGGACCTTCTCGTTATAATATTTAGCGACTCTGTGTCTATATGAGGCCGCTCTCAAATCGGCTTCTTTGCTTTTTTCATCAATAAAGTCCAATGATTCCAGTAAGAGATCTCGGTTCGACGCAGGGTCGTAGTGAGTTACCCTATGAGATGAACTTCAAGTTCCACGGGTATGACAGCTTCCGTGTCATATGCCAATGCGAATGGAGTGTGGCCAGTCGCAGTCTTGTGAGCGGTTCTATAGGCCCAAAGCGCCGTCGGGAGTTCATCTACCCACTTGCCTCTAGCCTTTTCCAAACGCTTTTTCAATATGGACTTGATTATTTTGTTTACGGCTTCTACCTGTCCATTCGCTTTCGGGTGAGAAACTGCTGCAAACCTTTTCTCAATGCCATGTTTCTGACAAAATTCTTTGAACTCCTTGCTTTCGAATTGAGTTCCATTGTCTGTTATGATGGTCTGGGGAAGGCCAAAACGGCATATGATATTTCGTACAACGAAGTTAATGATTTTCTTGGCGGTGATCGTGGCCATAGGCTTTGCTTCTGCCCATTTGGTAAAGTAATCGACTGCCACTATTGCATATTTCGCACCTCCTTTGGCTACGGGTAAAGAGCCGATCAGGTCAATCCCCCACATCGCAAATGGCTAGGGACTAACCATTTGTGTGAGTTCCGTCGGCGGTGCTCTCGGAATTTTTGCGTATATCTGGCATTTGTCACATTTTATCACATAGTCTGCAGCGTCTCGATTCACGGTTGGCCAATAGTATCCATAGCGGAGGATTTTTTGCCAATGTTTACCCCCCGGTATGATCACCGCACTCTCCCTTATGGACTTCCTTTAATACCTGTTTTATCTCATCATGGGCCATGCACCGGAGTAAGGGGGTCGAGAATCCCCTCCGATACATTATCCCATCCTGTATTACATAACGTGAAGCTTTACGGAGGACTTGGCGTCTTTCGCTTCTCTTTTCAGGAAAATCCCCTTGTAGCAGGTACTGCTTGATTGGGGTCAACCACAATTCCTTCTCAAGTTTGATCTCTAACATGAAATCTATCTCCATTACGTCTATACTTGGAGCATAGAGGGTCTCAACAGGGAACAATCTCATTTGTTGTGCATCGCCAGTGCTTGCAAATTTTTCCAATGAATCGGCTTCTCTATTTTGTTCGCGTGGGGCATGCGAGATGTCGTAGTATTCCAGATTCGCCAGCAGCTCTTGAACCCAAGCAAGGTAAGGAGCAAGTCACTGTCCCTTCGCTTGATAGTCTCCCCGCACCTGATATACTACCAGCTGCGAGTCACAGAATATTTCGATTGACTTCACTCCCAGTTCGACAACAAATCTCAAGCCAGCAATCAATGCTTCATATTCGACTTCGTTATTTGTTGCTGCAAAGTTGAGCTTCAAAGCGTAGCATATTGATCGGACTTTAGAAGTTATGAGGATTATACATGCCCCCAAGCAACGGTCGTTAGATGCCCCATCGGTGTACATCTTCCATCGAATGGGGGGTATGATTCTGTGACTGCTCGGTTCATCTAGCACAGTGAATTCGGCAATGAAGTCGGCTAGTGCTTGTCCTTGTATGGTCCTTCGCGGTAGATAGGCGATATCCATTTTAACATTTTAACACCCTTCCGGAAGTTTCTGGCCGTTGGAGTACCTGCCGTAGGAGTTGGTCAGTGTAGACACTGATTGAGTGTGCCTGAAAGTAGAGGTGAAGCTTGCGTGATGCGATCACCAAGCAATAGGCTAGTTTTTCAATCTTTGCATAATTTCTTTCCGCCCCTGTCAAGCGTTTACTGACATAGTAAACCGGCTTTTGAATCCGGTCTTCCTCGCGGACCGAGGCCGTACTGATAGCGTGCTGGGATACCGCCAAGTATACATACAACATTTCGTAGTCTATCGGCTTGGACAGTACAGGGGGACTTTCCAAGTGCCTTACCAGAGCCTAGAATGCTTCCTCATAGTTGGATGTCCATTCGAAGTTTCTCTTTCCTTTCTTTATAATGTCGAAGAAGGGAATACACTTATCTATAGCTCTGGATATGAATCGACTTAGGGCAGCCACTTTTCCATTCACGCTTTGCACCTGCTTTATGGTTCTGGGTACTTGTATATGTCGGATAGCCTGGATCTTCTCTGGGTTAGCTTCGATCCCTGGGCATTCACAATGAATCCCAAAAACTTTCCTGATGCTATGCCGAATGAACACTTCAACGGATTGATCTTCATTCCATAATGCATGAATATGTCAAACATCTCCGCTAGGTCTCGGATGTGGTCGTTTGACTGCCGTGACTTCACAGCATGTCATCCACATAGACTTCCATCGTTTTTCCAATCTGATCTTTGAACTCGATTCACCAGGAGTTGATAAGTTGCTCCTGCGTTCTTCAATCCAAAGGGCATTACTACATAGCAATATAACCCCATGTTTGTGACAAAGCTGGTGTGTTCTTGGTCCGGGATGTGCATCGGAATTTGATTGTAACTAGAATACGCGTCCATAAATGATAGTAACTCATGTCCGGCAGTTGAGTCAATGAGTTTCTCAATCCTTGGCAACGGGAAACTATCCTTCGGGCATGCTTTGTTTAAATCGGAATAATCAACACAGTCCTCCATTTTACACTCGCTTTCTTTACTAACACCAGGTTAGATACCCATTCAGCGTAGAGGGCGTCGTGGACGAACCCGTTGGTTTTGAGTTTGTCCACCTCCTCTTTGAGAGCTGCAGACCTCTCTGGGTCCATGCCTCTCCTTTATTGTTTCACAGGAACATGTCTCGGGTCTATGTTCAACATATGACTCGCGATTGCAGGAGAAATCCCGCACATATCAGAGTGCATCCAAGCAAAAACATCAAGGTTTGCTCGGAGGAAGTCAACAAGGTTCTCAGCTGCCATGGGGTCGAGCTGTGATCCTATTTTAAGAACTCGTGATGGGTCGCTCTGGCTAACTGGGATGTCAATTGTGAGTTCAGCCGGTGCTGCATTGGTTTCCCTGGGTTCCCCATCATTGTCCCTCGGATCTATGCCCCTATAGATCCGAGAATGTTGCCCGAGCCAGGGCTCAAACGCTACTTGTTAATCATCAGCATTTCGACCGCGGACGGAGCGATCCGCAACCTTCCCTTTCTCTCTACGCTGAGCCTCTCTCAGCTCAGCCACATAACAGCACGTCCGGCCGCCTGATCGCCGTGCACCACTCCAACACCGCTGTCTGTGGGAAATTTTAATGTCAGACACCAAGGGGTCAAAGCTTCCCTAAATTCCGCCAGGGTTGGACGACCCAGAAATACGTTGTACGGAGAATCAACATCCAGTACTATGAATGGTAGGATTCGCACCCTCCTACGCTCGCCCTACCCCAGTTCAACTGGCAACTCCACATATCCTACTGCATCCGTCGCTGCGCCATTAAAGCCATGGATTCTGGATTTGGATGGCTTCAAATCCTTGGTCTCCAGCTTCATTTGGTCGTAGGCCTTTCGGAAGATGATGTTAACGGAACTTCCGCAACCAATTAGAATTCTCTTTACGAATGCCGGCCCGATGGTCGCAGATATGACCATTGGGTCAATGGTAGGAGCCTCTACCTTATCCACATCCCTGCTCCTGAATACGATATCATCGTTCATCGTGCGCTGCTGCTTTACAAGAGTCCCATCCTCCACGTTCGAACAACACTCGTACTCTGCATGTCTTAAGGAGTTAGCATATTGCTCCATCTCCTGCCAATTCTTATCAGCAGGATGAGGTCCGCCAGCAATCGTGTTAATAACCAATCTACCCATAGTTCGAGTAGGTTATTTCGGTTGGAGTGGGGCTGGCCCGCATCCAGGGTCCGATGTTTCTTGCCTCCCATCCTGTGGGTCTTTGACAAATTCCTGTAGCTTTTTCTGTCTTATCAGCTTTTCTACAGCATAATGGAGGTGTCTGCACTCCTCTGTGTTGTGCCCATAAGACTCGTGAAAACGGAAATACTTCCCGGTCCGCTTCTGTTCTTCCATCGATTCCTTTGGACGCGGCTTTTTATATTGGAAAGTGTTGCAAGTTGATAGATAGATGTTTTCAAGAGATGCGTTTAACGGGGTGTATTCATTGTATGTTGGGATCCTTGATTTCCATTTCCCTGTTTCTTTTTTCTTTCCGGGATTTCCACCTCCGGATCCTTTAGACTGCCCGGGCTTGTTCTGGATGTTAACTTGAGTTTTTCCAGGATTATCTCTGGTTTGTTTCACGATGACGTTACTTTTCACAGACTCTTGAACGGGCCCTGATGCCTTGTCTTGCCTTGTCCACTGAGCTTCCCCCCTTCTTATGAACTGATGAGCTTTCGAATAAAAACGTTCCAGCGTAGCTGGGGGCTTACCCGCCAACCAATCTCCAAACTCAGAATCCGGATCCACTCCACGCATTACTGCCATCAGAATCGCGTGGTCGTTAGGATTGCTCACCTCGGTAGTAGCGACATGAAACCTTTGCAAGTATGCTTTTAATGACACTTCCAGAGCTTGGATTATGCTTGATAGGGACACCACGTCCTTCGGGTGAGTGGCGTGTATCCTAAATTGTTCTATGAATTTTGCTGCTAATTCGTCAAAACTGGATATAGATCAAGGTGGGAGTCGAGTAAACCACATGGTGGCAATACCAGACAAAGTGATTGGGAAGCACCTACACTTGGTCGCATCATTGGCTCTTGTAGAATCCATCATCCATCCATACCTCATCACATGTTGTATGGGGTCAGTCTTTCCCTCATTGGCTGGGATACTCGGCATATTGAACTTCTTGGGGTACTCAGCCTGCAGGATACCATCCCTAAAGGGGGTATGGCTTCTGGTCATTCCCCAATCTTCATTGGTCAAGCCATGGTTTTCTCTCATCAACTGCCGGACCATAGCTGTTAAGTCCGGAGTTTGTATGGAGGATGGAAGGTTGGGTTCCATTCCACGGGACCGTGCGGGTTATAGTCCCGCCTGATTGGAGTCTTGGAGATTCAAGCGTCTGGTCTCTTCATGGGATTGATTTCGAGTAGATTGATCAGTGGCACCCGCTTGTTCATCTTTATCCTTACGGCGTCTACGCCTAGGAGGTTCATCAGCTAAAGTCGAACTATCATTTTCAGAGTAAGGGACGAGGCTACCTCCATCATTCCGATGCTGCTGCTGAGTAAGCTAAGTTATGAGGTTGGCGTTGGCTTGCATTGCTCAGCAAGTTGCCATCCACTTTCCTTAATCTCTCTAATCAAGTCATTGAACTCTACTCGGGAAACAACTTCCGCTTGGTTTTGGTTGGAGGGCCCTGCGCCTCGAATCGCTTGCTGATTGCTAGTTCCCAGTTGTTGCACACTAACGGTCTCGTGGGCATATGCATTTTGAGAAGCTGATCTACTTCGTGGTCTTCCCATGGTAGAGTTGGTTGTAACTCTGAGTAGAATCAACAGATGCCTTATAAATGATTATGGATCTCCTTTAGGGGACTTATGCAATCCAGTAGCTGCAAAGTAGATCCTAATAGCCTAAGTTCAATTCTCAGTGAAAGCACCAAAATGTTAGCACCAAAATTGGTCACTAAACCCTTAGAAAGATTATGTAGAGAGATTAATGAAGAAAGTAAATTAAAATGGAGAAGAGAACATAAATTTAAATGCAGAGAACAAGAACACCAAATTTATAGTGTTTCGGCGTAACTGCCTACATCCACTTTGAAGTTGATTTCCATTGATTTCCTTGATGAGTGATTACAAATACAATCCGTTTTTAGTTACTAGAATACAATTGCAAAGTAAAAGAAATAAGTATGGAATGAGTCTTGAAAATGGAAGAGCCTCCCCGGTGTTCTCTAAAATCTCGTCCTCCTCTGCCCCTCTATTTATAGGCGAAGGTGGGTTGGACTTTCCTGGTGGGCTCAGTAGCTGAATATTTTGGTCCAAATAGTGTTAGCTCTGCGCGTCGAATCAAGGAGGCCGAACGGTAAGATGCCGAGCCAAGGAATTTGTGCCGAACGATCTTGGATCACTGAACGTACCATATCGAACCAAGCTGGAATGCCGAACGATCTAGGATCGCCGAACGATGTCTTTGGCCGAACATACTCGGGAGGCCGAGCAATCTTTAGTCGCCGAACGATCTTACGCCGAGCATTCCTCTTTGGCCAAACGGTATTCAATTCCAAATGTTCCTCGATGCCGAATGCTCCTAAATGCCGAGCGCTATCCCCTGCCGAACGATGTGATACCGAACACCCTGAATGCCGGATGGGGCATTCATGCCGAACGACCTTAACATGCCGAACATTCTTTTATGCCAAGGGTCTTTTCTTGTGCCGAGCACCCTGATGCTGACTGCCTAGTTGCCTAGTCAAACTTCCAGGTAGCAATATCTATATATTTAAATCAATAGTATGGACAACAATGACATATGTAAAGGGGAAATGAGTCTATTGCAGAGTGTACCATAGCACCTACATACGGTTCTATTAACTATGTACATATCTTTTAGAGACATATGTTTGATTATCTCGTCACAACATGAACTGCTCGCCTCGTCACTATTAACTTTGTCCTCAACAACCTTCTGCTATAAGCGTCCGACCATTACTGTGCAAAAGAAGCTTTCCTCTAGCCTTGTTTCCTGGAAAAGTGTACTACATAACACTATTTTTCTGATAAACGTACAATTGTGTATACCAACTACCTGTTCACTGTGGCATACCTGATAAAGCACACTCACTCCTATACTATGCTGCTTGCTTTGCTCAAAGCATGGCTCTAGTACGGAACTCCAACTGGCACGCCTGTTAGCTATACGATCATGCCACCTTTCCAGTTGTCCTCCATCAACCTAAGCGACTGGATCAATGACCCACAATGATTTTCGCCTTCGACTGTGCAATCTCGACCATCCAAAATCCAACTTCAACTGCTATAAATGACCCTTACCATGCACCTTCATAAGGGTTCAAAATCATATTTTCCAGCATACAAAAATACAAGGAAGACTTTTGAGTTTAGTAGCTGTTTGCACCAAAAGTTGGCACAAACATTTAATAGAGAAGTTGTAGAGAACAAAATGAAGAATATAAAATGGAAATAGAGGAAACAAGCAGTTAAATAACAGAAAATCAAAGCAATAACGAGAAACAACGATTTATAGTGGTTCAGCGTTGTTTGCCTACGTCCACTTTGAATGGATAGCTTTATTAGTCACTTTATAAACTAAGTACAATAGGAATATGATGAAAATCCTTAGTTCCAATAGAGCACAAAGCAACCAGCAGCGTAAATGTCTCGAAAATGAACAATCAAGCTTGTTTTTGTAGAGAAGATGGCGAAATATCTCACCGAAAATTCGATAGAAGTATCTCCAAAACCATATGGACCCACAAAAGGGATGACATGGCCCAAATCCCAAGGAATAAGGATTGGTGTCGATCCCTATTTAGAGGAATTTGAAGTTCAATCCCTATGGAAGCTTCCCTATGTTGTAATATGCTTAGCATCCAAGTTTCATGCCAATTGGATTAGTCGAAATTGAGTTATTGCTCGATCTTTACAGTAATGTGAGTTGTTTCCTGATTTAGGTCGATCCCTATAGAGGGAAGAGGACCGATCCCTCTTGCTTAATCCTTTTGAGGTACAATCCCTAAGGTAGGCTCCTTGGGGTCCCACATCTTGTTTCCATAGATTCATATGCATTGAACATCTGGATCTTGAGATATTGATTATTTTCCACTGTTGTACTTGGTTGGCTGAAATATGTCAATCCCTATGCTTGAGAGTGATTATAGCCGATCCATTTTCTATACTAAACTATATTCCATACTTTAAATATTCTGCATTGCATATCTCTTAATTTCGTTCGATCATGGCTTCATATTAACATATATACTTGACCTTTGGACCCCACAATCATCGCTTAGTATTTATTGGCATTGACGACAGTCGAATCTAACTTATCCAATCAGCTCGGATACAGCCGGGTCAAAGTATCGGATAACAGTTGTCCCCGAAAGTACATCTTGTGCTGAACATGACGTGCTTTGAATCGAAGTAAGTTAGAATCGTCGAAAAAAAAATCAATCCAAATTTCTGAATAGTTGTTATCCTTCCGTCGAATTATTTTCCCAAAGTTTCGTATCTCCCTTTGATCGTCATGCCACTAGGTCCATTTTCAAAAGTATAATTTAGGATTCTATTCTGTCAGTTGTTATCTATGTCCGATTCTATAGGGCTTGTAAGATTTGGCTATCTGATTTAGTCTCGACCTTGAAAACTTCAGGCTTGAATTCAATTTCTATCGATTTCAAAAATTGAACTTTTAGAACATTCATGTGCACGTTTGGGTGTACGTTCTTGTCGTTGTCTCCCGAACACGTCTGCACGCTTACGGGTCGTCGCCAATTTTTGTTAAATTGTATGCAATTCCATTGCATTTTGTATTTTCTTTGTATAGTTTTTTAGGTACATGTTTACATGCACATAGGGTTTGTAATCGATCCTTTCTCTCTTTTTCCTCCCTTATTTTTATACATAGGGCCAATCCCTTCCTTTTTCTTTTTTGTTTTAATAAGGATCATAATTTTTATAACTGATCCCTTTTTCTTTCTTCTTTTTAGTGTTGATAAGGGTTGGATGGATCCCCAAGTTAAGGGATCGTAAACGATCCCTTCTTATGTTGTGAACTCAAGAAGAATAGAAAGGCGGGTTGAAATCTCAACTCTCATATATAAGCTAACCCAACTTACTTCTATATACTGTATCCCTCTTCCCTTTAATCTCAATCATCTCCATATATCACTGCCTATACATATATATACAGGTAGGTTTTAGTTTGCATATGACTTCGATTTATAACGAGATAATGGGTTTTATTTGCGTCAATCATGGGTTATATTTGGAGGAGATGAGATAGATGATGGCGATGCTGGGTTCGGCATGGTAGTAGAGGAGGAGAAAGAAAAGAGTGAAGCACGAAGGAAATGGAGGGATCGATCGTGGTGGAGTATGGTGGAGAATGATCGGTATTTCACGTGCTGCCTGAGGGTTTGGCGTAAAGATTTAAGGGAAAACATGAAAACGACTATATATAGGGGTCGGTTCATAGATGGGATGGAAGGATCGGTGATGTTGTTGCTCGAAGGAATCGGAACAAATATTTAAGGGAAGCATAGGATTGGCTAAGTAAAGGGATCATTGGCGATGTGTTTGAGGAGGGATCGGCCATACGATTTTCGAGAGGGATCAGTTGTTTTGCTTCATAAGAGGGATCTGTCATTTTTAGATAGAGGGATCAGCTACGGGTACTTAGCCAATTCTATGCTTTTTGAATTGAACTTGAACATACGACAATAGTGAATAACTGGACTCACATATCCAGTATCGAACTCGAGATTGAGCAACCAAATCCTTGGGACATAGAATATGAATTAAAACATAACATATGGACTTTCATAATGGACTTCACACTACAAAATGCCAATGGTCGATCCCAAAACTTATACAACCGATCAATCTGAATGACAATTGAGACGGTCAACGATGACGGTCACTCCGTTCGGAATCCAAAGTCACGTCACTTACTTTTTCTTTTAATTTCGAAATGTTTATCTCTGCACTTCACAACACCGCACCATACTAGTTTACATTTGGCATGGAGCGATAGGTAAAATTTTCTAGTCTTGATTATATACTGAGTATAGTTGATATGGGCTCCAAACGTTCAGAGCGTTTAGCTGCAATGCCTTTGGGACAGCCTTTACAACACAGCAATCCCAAAGCCGAGTCAAGTTCCGCAACTATATCCGACAGACTTTCTCTTGACCGTCAAATTGACCAACTGGAGGTTTACGGTTCGATGGCTGACTTCTTTTCTGATGTTCCTATCCTTCTGGTGGAAGAGATAAGTCCTGCCCCCGACACTATAGAAGGTGTTGCGTTTCTGGATAAACAGACTGATCCCCAAACCTCCAGAATTGGCGAGGCTGCTCTTCGTAGACTATGCTCTAAACATGGGATTCCATTTGGAGATTTTCTAGTCCATTCAGTGAATGACAGGGCTCATTTGCCTTGAAGGGATATACGGCATGCAATAAATTTATGTGTTGTGCCGGATGTGTGTCGCCTTTTTATTTTTTTATGCGAGAGATGCTAAACAATCTAGCTCCTTCTTAGCTACATCCGAACAGTTATGCTTTTCTTTATGGCACTTTCTTACTATTTATGGATGTCATGTTCCACCTTCCATCTCCTGAAGACATCAGGTTTATTTACAACTTCAAACAACAGACATGAAGCATTTCTTACACTTTCCTCAAGCCTTCACCTAACTGTGAAGTTCTAACTGGCGCTTGGAACAAGCTCGGCATCTTTAAACACAAATGGTTCTCTGTTCGTTGTCCGCCTAGCTTTGCGAGGCGATGGTTGCAAAAACATAAGAGTTTCCTTGACTTTATTCTTAAATTCTTTAGCTCGAATCGTATCCTGAACCAACTACTGTTTTCAAAATTTATAAATTTCCATCCACCTCCAGAAGACGATAGTTTTTCAAGGGCGGTTTCTACAATCCAGGCCATCCCATTTGAGGATAAGTACATTAGATCCCATGTAACCGATGATATCTCATTTTGGACTGTTAGAAGAAGGTCACGGCATCGGGCTTCCAGGAAGCATGGGACTTCCGAGGAATGATGCGAAACAAGAAGGCGGTACTAATAGGTCTGTCGTACCCCTAGTCGAGAGGCTCAGGGCAATGCCGAAGAGGGTGAAATTAGAGGTGATGAAAACAACAAGCCTAGAGATGCTAATGCAGGTCCAGACAATGCGCCTATGGTCGAACCATCATAAGGCGTGCAATTTCATATGCCGGCAAGGGGAGGAAAAAATATCGCTTATAAACTCCACAGTAGAAAAACGCTAAAGAGCCCGAGTTTATGATCACCTCTGTTGAAGAAGAGTCTTCCTCTCAACATTTAGAAAGTTCGATGGAAGGCTTCTCGAATCTTTCGATCCCTGATGATATCATGACCTATGATATCCCCAACATCAGTATTGGGGGGCTTAATTCTCCCAACAGGACTGGTGATGACATTTCTCCCACCAGTAAAAGGAAAAACACTCCTATGAGTAAGGCAACAATAACTGGTCTGTCAGGAGGACACTCATAATCATGCGCACTTCACTATACGATTTTTGTCTATTTTTTTTGATGGTCACTTATACACTTTTATTTGGTTTGCAGGTGCTATGTCTCATTCACGTGCCTTCGATCGCTTGAGGGGCTCCTCAACACAGCATGGATCCAGTCGCAGTCCAGACTTGAGCAAGCGTCGAGAGAGAGATGGAAGACGGGAGAGAAGTCATCGCTCGAGGAAATCTTCATCTTCTAAACACAAGTCCCAATCTCAATTATCTCATCAGGAAATTCAGCCCAATCTTCCTGCATATAGCGACGATCAGACTCTTTTCGATGCTTCCCAAACCGTTGTGTCGCTTAACCATTATTCAGGATCATCTGGTTTTAGACAGTCCTGCAATTGTAGGTTGAGCAAACGCCCAATTGCCACTTCTGATCCAGTTCTAACTACTACGGCTCCTGAGGCCTTTACGGTAGAAAGACTGGCTGAACTTAAGGTCAATTTTCCAAAATTTTGCTTTGATGGGCTGAAGTTTCTTCCTTCTATTCTTACAATTCCAAGGAGCGCTAAAGTGAGTTCACTTGCATATGTCAATGACATTTTTGTGCAACACAAAGCAATTCAGCGTTTAGCCAAAAATCTCTGAGGTATCTATCGAGAGACAACATTAAATCGATCGCCTTAAGCTAGAGGCGATTCATGATAAAGACATAATGAAACATCAAGATGATGAGACCTCGAAGTTGACAATGAAGCTAATCGCGGCAGAAAAGAGCGCTATAAGAAACATCCAAGGTAGTTAGTCATCTGGAAATGACTCACAAAAAGGAGCTGAATGCTACCCTCAGCCATAGCGGTATGCTTGCTTTGGAGAAAAATACACTACAAATAGAGAAAAACATTTTGGCCTACCGCATTGAGGAACTCGAAGAACACCTTAAAAAAAGAAAGAAGAAAACTCGAAATTCAAGAGGAATCTCAAAGATATTGAGAAGAGGTCATTGAAGCTCGGGGACTGAAAATTAAACTTGACGAGCGAATCCTTCAAATTGAAGTCCTCAAAGAAGAAGCAAAGGAAGCTGGCTATAACGAAGTAAGAGAATAAATCAAAGCCCGTTAGAAGATGCTAAAGAAGCTGCCCGGAATGAGATTAAGGACATATTCGATCCTCTGATCGTTGAATATAATGCTAAAATCCTAATCCATCATGATTTGAGTTTTCTTGGAGAGGGCTACCTTGCATCGCTTGCGGAGGCTTGGGAATATATTATTGAAATAAAGAAGAAAGCTGTCGGTGAAGTTGATTTGGATGAAGAGAAACTAGTACGGGAGATTCTTCGTGGGGATGAACTTTAGACCTTGTTACTACGAGGCTCCGATACTTTGATATATTAGCACGCTCTGGCAAAGGGAAAATCATTGCCGAGACTTCAGAGTCTGATCCCAAAGGCCCCCCTTCACTTCAAACAACCGAAGCATCAGCTTCACTTAGTCCGGGACAAGATCTGAGCTACCATCCGAATAGACCTGATTATCAATCAAAGGTGTCGACTCCTATTCTAGAGGGGAGCACTCCAGCAACAACTGAAAGTCAGCCAGACATAGGTATCCTGCTTTATTCTCCATTATTCAAGAGATTTCATTCCTCGTGCCCAATAGTCATGGGCTTATTTTCTTGTTTTCGCGAATCTGTAGGTCTTTCGGATCACAGTAAAACTCCAGGAAGTGGTGCCGCTGTGGAGAAACAATCAACATCTACTGAAATTCTGACAGCTCCCGACATTCCAGAGCCCGAATCTCAAATTATTGAAGCATTTGACGATGAAAAAGCCGACGACCAGCTGCTGCCAGATGAATCAGATGACGTTGTGATCACTTATGCCTTTGAACATACCAAAAATGAGCTCAGCTTGAAAGAGCGTAACAAGAGAGTGGAGTTACTGAAGAAAAAATCTAAAACTGAACCCACTGATGTGGACATCGATGATCCAAATCTTTTCCCACTGCAAGTCATTCCACCCGGTAAGTCGATTTTTGAAGAACACCCTCCAATCTTTGAAAGCTCTACTGCCAAGTGTGGTAAAGGATCAAAAAGAAGAACGGGCGAAAGCTCGGGTGGTGCCACTTCCAAGAAATCCAAAAGAGAGAAGGGGCAAAGGAAATAGTAGTCACTTCGGCTTAGTTTGTATATAGCTTGTATAGTTGTTTTTCTTTTGTCAGCCATGGTTGTGCGAGTACGGCCCTCCCTTTTGAATAAACTTGTACTACGATTTTCAAGTTTAATGTGTAAATGCAAGTTCTTTATTTTCTGTCGAACTCTTATGTTAATTTATTTAAGTAGTCAAGCAATTACTTTTCCATTCAATGTACTTGTAATTCGTTGCTCATTGATTTGGATGATAATCCATTAATTCAATCTCAGAGCCTTCATGCGGTCGTGGCCTTGAGTCATACCAAACACTAGGCTCGAGCCCTAGTGTTACGCTGTCGAATTCAGCGATTTAAGTGATTATACTCCGGTCCCCAGTCTCAGGTTAGTGGAGCTAGATAATGGGTGGTCGAAATCCTTCTTAGCGAGTTTGTACTCTTCTTTCGGTTTCAGATCGGAGTTTACCGAATAGCGAGTGGTCGAACTGCACTCATCTATTTATTTATACTCATATCCACACTCTGGAGATAAGAGTTAATTGGCAGGTGATCGACTCGCACCCAATTCATGTTTATACTCTAGTTTACGCTCTGGGGACTTAGAGTTATTTCGAAAAATAGTCGGACCGTACTTTCCTTAGTTGATTGATTTTCTCCCAAGTCTGGGGTTTAACTTAATGATCAATCAGTCATATCATTCATGTCCATCTCATCACTTTGTGGGATTAATTTGGTTATCGGATGGTCAAGTCACATCCATTTCTCGTTAGGTGCTCCGTCCATCGGGTTATGAGGGAGAATCATCAATTGAATGGTCAAATCGATTTCATTTTGTTTTTCAATCGTGAACTTATGCAATAGGCTAGCTCTAGACTTTGGGAACCTACTCGGACATGTCAATATTAGTTAGTCGGGTATCGCAACTAATATGTAACGCTACAACAATTACAAATATGAAGGAAATTTCAAATTTTATTTGCCAAATGAAAAGAAGTGACATAATTTGTCTTATAACATATCTGAAAAATCAAATGCTAAAGCAAATTCGAAAATTAAATACAACTGAATGAAAAAGAATATATTAAGCGAAATAGCATCGTAAATGCTCGTTATTCCATGCCCTTAGGAGTGTGATGCCATCACCGATTGTCAGCTTGAAAGTTTCCTTTCCAAGCCTCTGTTCAATGACACACGGGCCTTTCCAAGTAGGATTTAAGTGTGATGGGACTGGAAAGACCTGTTGCATGATGAGATTGCCGATTTCAAATGTTCTAGGTCAGACTTTAGTGTTTAAGTAGCGACTCGATGTTGATGTGCAGCTGCCCTCAAATCAGCTTCTTCGCGCTTCTCATCTACAAAGCCTAGAGATTCTAAGAGGAGATCTCTATCCATCTTGGGATCATAGTAGGTCTTTCGATGAGAAGGGACTGTAAGTTCAATAGGAATAACGCCTTCGAAGCTGTAAGCAAGAGCAAATGGTGTATGGCCAGTCGTGGACTTTTGGATGGTTCTGAAGCCCATAATGCTGCTGGGAGCTCATCCACCCACTTGCCTCTAGTCTTTTCCAAACGCTTCTTTAGAATGAACTTTATGATTTTGTTCGTAGTTTCAACTTGTCCATTTACTTGAGGGTGAGAAACTACTGCAAATCTCTTTTCAATACGATGCCGACGGCATAAGTCTTTGAATTTAATAATGTCAATTGAGTCTCATTATTAGTTACAATGATTTGTGGAAGAACAAAATGACAAATGATGTTTCAAAAAATGAAGTTGATTACTTTCTTTGTCATGATCATGGCTAAAGGTTCCACTTCAGCCCATTTAGTGAAGTAATCAACTACAATGATGGCATACTTCGCACCACCTTTAGAGATCAGTAAGGAACCGATAATATTTATGCCCTATATGGAAAATGGCCATGGACTAACCATTTGTGTGATTTCCATCGGCGGAGCTCTCGAAATTTTTACGTACATCTGGCACCTATCACATCACTTAGCATAATCAGCATCATCTCGGTTGACAGTTGGCCAATAATACCTGTAACAAAGTATCCTCTTTGCGAGGGTTTGCCCCCCAATGTGATCGCCACATTCCCCTTCATGAACTTCCATTAGGACTTTTTTTATTTCATCATGAATGACACACCAGAGCAGGGGAGCGGAAAAACTCTTTCTATACATGACTACTGCCTGAATGATATACTGTAAAGCTTTGCAGAGAACTTGTCGTTCCCCATTTGGGAAGGACTCCCTGTAGCAAATAATATTTAGTCAGAGTTATCCACGACTCTTCTTAGGCTCTATCTCTAGTATCCAGTCGATTTCCATCTGGTTTATACTCGGAGCATATGGTACTTCGACTGGAACCAAGCCCATTTGTCGTGCATCCCCGATGCTAGCAAACTATGCCAATGAGTCGGCTTCTTTGTTTTGATCTCTAGGAACGTGCGTGATGCCATAATACTCAAAGTCAGTCAATAGCTCTCAGACACGGATAAGGTATGGAGCGAGTCATGCTCCTTTAGCTTGGTAATCTCCCCTGACTTGGTATACTACCAATTGGGAATCCCAAAAGATTTTATTTCCAGTTCTCTGGCAAGTTTGAGTCCAACAATCAGAGCTTCATACTCAGCTTCTTTGTTCATTGCAGGAAAGTCAAGCTTCAAAGCATAGAAAATTGGTCGACCTTCCAGGGTTACTAGCATGATTCCAGCTCTAGAACAATGATCATTGGATGCTCCATCTGCATACATTTTACATTGAATGGTAGAGGCTCCACTGCTCTCTTGGAGATCATCATGTGCAGTGAATACTGCTATAAAGTCCGCATGTGCCTGTCCCTGGATGGCTCTCCGAGGGAGATAAGTAATGTCGAATTGACTCAGTTTGATGTTCCACTTGAGTAACCTTCTAGGCGTCTCAAGTTGCTGTAAGACTTGTCATAACAGCTGATCGGTGAAAACATTTATGGGATGAGCCTGAAAATAGGGGTGGAGCTTTCGTGAAGCGATCAAAAAGCAGTGCACCAATTTATCTATCTTCCGATAGTTCCTCTCAGCTCATGTTAGTCGCTTGCTAACATAATAAACCGGTCTCTGATTCGATTCTTCTCACAAACAATGCGACATTTATAGTGTGTACTGACACAGCCAAGTAGATATACAAGTCTTCGTGGTCCACTGGCTTTGATAAGAGGGGAGGTACCTCTAAATGGTTCACCAAAGATTGGAATGCGTCTTTACGCTCATATGTCCATCCAAAGTTCCTTTTCCCTCTTCCAATCAGGTCGAAGAACGGAATGCATTTATCTGTAGCTTTGGAAGTAAATCGACTTAAGGCGGCAACCTTCCCATTTAGGCTCTGCACTTTTGATGGTTTTTGGCACCTTGCGAATTGCTCGAAACTTCTCGAGATTAACTTCAATCCCAAGAGCATTGACAATAAAATCGAAGAACTTTCCTGATGCGACGCCAAAGGAACATTTCAGAGGATTGATCTTCATTTTGTAATATCGAAGGATGTCGAACCTCTCTACAAAGTCCCTAATGTGGTCGCTTGATCGTTGTGACTCCACGAGCATATCATCCACATATACCTCCTTCGTTTTTCCAATCTAATCTTTAAACATCAGGTGGACCAGGCACTGATAAGTTACTCTAGCATTCTTTAATCCAAATGGCATTACCACATAGCAATACAATCTCACGTCGATAATAAAACCGGCGTGCCCCTGGTCACGGATGTGCATCGGGATTTGATTATATTTGGAGTACGCATCCACGAAAGATATTAACTCGTGTCATGCAGTTGAGTCTACCAACTAATCGATCCTTGGAAGGGAAAAACTATCTTTTGGGCATGCCTTGTTTAATTTCGAGTAATTGATGCACATCCACCATTTTCTATTTACCTTTCTCACAAGTACAGGATTTCATACCCATTTAGGGTAGAGGACATCGCAAATAAACCCATTGCCTTTAAGCCAATCCACCTCCTCTTTAAGGGCGGAAGATCTCTCCGGGTCTGTGCCACGCCTTTTCTGTTTTACCAAAACATGCCTCAGGTCGATATTTAATGCGTGGCTGGCAAAGGAAAGCGAGATCCCATACATGTCAGACTGAGTCTAGGTGAGCACATCAAGATTCGCTTAGAGAAAACCAACAAGTTCCTTCATCATCGGGGGGCTGAGCCATGATCCAATCTTTAGGACCCATGATGGGTCGTCTGGCTGACCGTGATGTCAATCGTCAGCTCAGCCGGTGCAGCCTTTGTCTCCTTGGGCTCCTTCTCGTCATCCCTCAGATCTATGTCTTTATAGAACCGATTATGGCGCCCGATCTAAGGCCCAGACGCTGGTTGTCAATCTTCGATGGTTTGGACTTTGGAGGTTTTGATGCGGAGGAGGCTTTTCCACACCCTTTCCTTTCTCCTTTCGTTGAGCGTCTCTCAACTCAACCACATAGCAGGCACGTCCAGTTGTATAATCATCGTGCACAACTCCAACACCGTTATCAGTTAGGAACTTCAAAGTCAAACACCACGGGGAAAGAGCTTCTTGAAATTAAGCTAGCACTGGTTGGCCTAGAAAAGCATTGTATGGAGAGTCAACATCAATAACAACAAATGGCAACACCACACTCTCATGCGGTCACCTTCTCCCAATTCTACGGGCAACTCAACAAAACCGACAGCTTCGGTCGCAGCACCGTTAAAGCCATGAATGCGGGCTTTAGACGGCTTCAAGTCCTTAGCTTCCATCTTTATCCGATCATAAGCCTTTTTTAAAATTATATTCATGGAACTACCACGGTCAACCAAGATCCTCCTCACTAAGGTGGGGCCGATCATGGCCAAAATGACCATTGGATCAATCGTCGATGCCTCCACCTTAGCGGCATCTCTGATTCTGAATATAATGTCGTCTGTCATTGTACGCTACTATTTTGCTAGAGCCTCATCATTCTATTAGAATAACATTCGAAATCCACATTTTTAATTGTGCTGGCATAGCGCTCTATCTTGTGCCAGCTCTTATCAGCTGGATGCAGTCCTCTGACTATTATGTTGATCACTTATCTTCCACCAGTCCGCTCAGGCTCCTCGGCCCTGTACGATGCTTGTCTTCGGTTGGGGTCAGATGTCCCTTTCCCACCATCCTATAGGGCTTTAACAAACTGCTGTAGTTATCTTTCCCGAATCAATTTCTCGATAACATCTTGGAGATGCCTACATTCGTTTTTGTTATGACCACAGCATTCGTGGAACCGGCAATATTTTCCAGTCTTCTTTTCCATCGTTCTTTCGAAGGTGCCTTCCTCTACTACATGGTGTTGCATATAGTCAAATAGACGTTCTCTACAGATGTATTCAGTGGTGTGTAGGTATCATAAATTGGAATTCTAGGTTTTCCTCTTTCAGAGTCCCTCTTTCGCTCACGGTTCCTATCACCGCCTTTCTTTCGTTGATTCGGTTTGTTTTGGACATTCACTTGAACTTTTCTAGAACTATCCCTAGACTATTTCACCGCAATGTTACTCTGCACTCCCTTTCCACCCAGTCCCACAATATTCTTCCTACATCATCTAGCTTCCTCTTTTCTCAAATAATGAGCTGCTTTTTGCATAGAAACGCACTAACATTGCAGGTGGTTTGCTAGCTAACCAATCGCCAAAGTCAGATTCTGAGTCAAACCCTCTTATTACCTCCATCAATATTAAATGGTCATTCTGATTACTGACTTCTGCGACAGCCATATGAAATCTCTCCAAATAATCTTTCAGCAATTCTCTTGGAGCCTAGATTATGCTGGATAGGGACATTATATCTTTGGGGTGAGTTGCATGCATACGGAACTGCCCCACAAACTTTGTTGCCGAATTATCAAATTGAGAGATTGACCGTGGGGTTAATCTCGTAAACCACATCATTGGTATGCCGGAGTGAGTAATAGGAAAACATATGCATTTTGTTGCATCATCAACCCATGTAGAACCCATCAGCCATTCGTATCTCATGATGTGCTGCCTGGGGTCGGTTTTTCCCTCATAGGTAGGCATCGACGGCATGTTGAACCTCCTTTGATACTCCTCTATAAGATATTGTCGGTGAACGGGGTATGTCTTCTCGAGATTTCTCAATCACCAATTGTCAAGCCTTGGCTTCCCCTCACTAGTTGTCTAACCATAGCCGACAAGTCCAGCGTTTGGATAGTTGGATCCAAGCTGTAGTTGTGCTCCACCTCACGTGAATGGCTAGTCGATGTTTGTGAGTCGTTCCACGCCTTCTTGGCTCAACATCCACACGATGTATATCACGTACATTCACTTCATTGTCATTTCAGGAAGGTAACTTCTCTACATCCACTTAAACTCCAGCATCCAAATCAACTGCAGCGGCCCCAGTTTCCAACATGAAAAGGCAAGCTTCCTCCTTTGGAGGAGGGATCGGCCTCGATCCCTATAGAGGGATCGACATTGATCGATCTCGTAAAGCCCGGTTGGTTTGCTTGTTGATGTCCAAAACTTCTACTTGATATTTATCAATTCTATGACGTCTGCAGCTGTGATAATCATCTGATGAAGTAGAGCTCTTCGATCCAGAATAAGGGTTGGCTCTCTCCTAGTTTCCACATGCTGTTGCTCCCTAAGTTGATTTATTAGATCGATATTGGCTTGAATCTATTGGTTCAACTATCGGCGGTTATCCACTAGCTATCTCTTCAAATTTTGGTAACTAGTTCTTTTGATGGAATCGACGGATTTTGGATATCAACTGAATTGGCAGCATTCACATCTACTGGTAGATTGCTAGGGCCTCCTTGCTGGATGCTAGCATTTTCGTTTCCTTTCACGTTTTGTGAAGTAGATCTGGTGTTCCTAACCATTGTTGATCGTTTTCCTTTGACTTTTGTAAATCTAAATAGAACGAATAAGCTTCTTGAAGATAATTATGGATCTTTTGGGGGGAATTATGCAATCCAGTAGTAGCAAAGGGATCCAAACAGTGGCTGAAAATCTCCTACCTAGTAAAAGCACCGAATGCACAAACATCCAATAGAGATTTTTTAGAGAACTAAATGAAGAATATAAATTGGAAACAGAGGAAACAAGTAGTTAAATAACAAAAAATCAAAGCAATAACAAGAAAACGGCGATTTATAGTGGTTCGGCGTTGTTGTTTGCCTACGTCCACTTTGAATATATAGTTTTATAAATCACTTTATAAATTGGGTACAATAGGGATCGGATGAAAATCCTTGGTTACAATAAAGTACAAAACAACCATAAGTGTAAAAGTCTCGAAAATGAACAATGAAGCCTGTATTTATAGAGGAAGATGGCAAAATATCTCCCTGAAAATTCGGTTGAAGGATCTCCAAAACCATATGACCCATAAGAGAGATCGCATGGCCCAAATCCCAAGGCATAGGGATTGGTGCCAATCCCTATTTTGGAGGAATTTAGAAGTATGATCCCTATGCAAGCTTCCCCATGTGTAATATGCTTAGCCTCCAAGTTTCATGCCAATTGGATTAGTAGAACTTGAGTTATTTCTCGATCTTTGCTACAATGTAAGTTATTTCCTGATTCACGCCGATCCCTATAAAGGAAGAGGATTGATCCCTCTTGCTTGATCCTTTTGGTGTGCGATCCTTAGGGTAGACTCCCTAGGGTCCCCACATTTTGTTTCCAAAGTTTCATATGTATTGGACATCTAGATCTTGAGATACTGATTGTTTCCCATTGAGTTGTACTTGGTTGGCTGAAATATGTTGATCCCTATGCTTGAGAGTGATTATAGTCGATCCCATTTCTACGTTAAAATACATTCCATACTTTGAATATTCTGCATTGCACATCTCTCAATTTTTGTCAATCACGGCTTCATATTATCATTTGTACTTGATCTTTGGACCCCACAAGCATCGCTCTAGACGTACTGGCCTTGACGACAGTCGAATCTAACTTGTCCAATCAGTTCGAATACAGCCAGGTCAAAATGTGGGATAACAGTAACATTGTAATCTTAGGTACTCTTATCTCTTAATATTACCTTGTAAATCCTTTTAATTGTACAAGATTGATATAATTAAGAAATCTTCACAGTGGACATAGGCAAGCCTAGCCGAACCATTATATCTTCTGTCACTTAACCTTAATTGCTTGTTTACTCCTCATTTTAAATTTTAAATTCTAGTGTTAGTAAAAAAAAATTATAAGAAATTGTGAGGGTGGAGATGGAAAGGATAATATACTTCAATACGATGAATTGACTATGTACTACATTATTCTCCCCTTTTACATTTCAACCTTCTTTCAAACTTGCCCATTATTCTTTATTCCACTTGGCCAATATAATAACCCCTCTAAAAATCCCCTTTAATTTCAATGGATTAGACTGTACTTTTGGCCTTTTTGTTTTTCCTCCATATTTTGGACTTTTTTGTTTTTGTAGTTATTTTCTAAAACTAGAAAATTTTCATATTTTCTTGGTCTTTCCTGCGTTATGTTCAGCATAATTATCAATTTCGGTTGTAGTATGGAGAAATATTTTACGCATCCAGAATAAGTGAATTTCCAAGTATATCGTATAATTATCAAGTATTATATCCAAAAGAAACTTTCAAAACATTAAATCTCTTTTATGTGTTGATCGATATAATTTCCACATTTTCGATTACTAGTTATGTATGATATCTATTATTTTGGTTTATGATATCTACCTTTTGTGTAACATTGTTATTCGTTGGTATAACTAAGAGAAATGACTTTAGTATCATTTTCCTGTTCTTCACGCAAAGCTTGAAAGACGAATATAGTTTTAGTGATTGTTGTCATATATACGTAAGCTGTCTAATGTTTATGATTTGTTTATGTTAAAATATTAAATTCTATATATTGCACTCCATAATGAATTATTAAATGCAAGTGGAAAATGTAACTTTTATCATTTTAAATTCTTTGAAAATTTTCAATTTATATTTTTGTCATTTCCACTTTCTCGGTTTTTTACCATCTCAATTTTTACACCTATTTTTTTAGCATTAGATTTTTTATTTTCCATAACGTACTACATTAAGTTTGTTTAGAGGTCCATTTGATTGTACAATGGAGCATATTTTACGCATATGAAATATATGGAGTTTTTTGGACGTTGTGAATAGAATTTTATATGGGATTTTCCAAACATCACCTCAAACCCTCACATGATTTGTCAATATAATTTCCTTGGTTTATTTTACAGTTACATAAGATGTCTAATATGTATGGTTTATGATTTTTACCATTGCTGGCCTAATTATATGGCCAATGTAATCAAAAGACATGACGTTTATTTAATATTATTTCTCCGTACTTTATGCAAGAGTTGCAAGATGAGTATATTTTCTATGACAGATGTCGTTTTTTACATTACATGTATATCTTTTATGCTTTATCTTTTACCTTTTTATCATATTTAACTAAATGGTGTGTTCAGGGGGAATAACATAATATTATTTTGTTCTTTATGCAAGTCTTGCAAGGTGAATATATTTTATAGGTATACTATAATATTATATTATATATTTTTGTTCTGCATACAAGAGTTGTGGGTCAATTAACTTTCCATAGTTTATCTAACTTCCGATATAGATGAATCATTATTTATAAAGATATAATGTTGATTTTTCCTTTAAAGGGTCATATAGCTTCTCAAGTAGCTTTGGTATGTTTAGGTTACAATTTACTAAAAAATATGTGTCTTAGGGCAGAATAATCTCAGTATATGGAGCATTGATGTACCCAATAAATCATTACCAAATGCTATCAACTTTGTTTCCATTGTGATATAAGTCCAATATAGATTAAATTACATGTTCAAGAATATGATATCAAGTGACATTACGAAACCAAACACTGAAACATCGCTAATTTGTTATATTACAAGCTTCAAATGTCAATGAATTTAAAAGAAATCATATGAACTAAAATTTGCACAATGATTTTATTTGTTGTATTATACCAGTTTTTGTTTAAATGAATGAAGTGAATATATACCTTTCAATTCTAGTAGTAGTACATGTATTAGTTTTTGTGCACAAACATTCATTGATTTGGTATGTGGCAAGTATATATTCATAAAATCCAATTGACATGTAAACAAATTAAACAATATTCTATCATGGATATTTATACGGTGTTCTCTCATGGATATTTTCATTAATATAAATTTTGCACATTTTTTATTATTTAGCTCCAGTACATATATCTTCTTAATAATCATATTCAATGCAGTGATCAAATGTTAAATTATAGATTTTTTTCGCTTTACCAACTGTTGTATGCAAACAATAATGCAACGACCTTTATACATGATGATGAACGTTGCATCTACTACTCCATTTGCAGATTGAATACAAACCAATGAAGTATAACCTCTGAATCACTTTTAACACACCAACGCCTAAAAATTGGAACATCTAAATGATTTAATCAATAAGCTAAAACATTACTGCAATGTTCGCTAATTGTTTGGTAGAAACCCTCGTACAAAGCTAAAAATGCAAGTACTTATTTTATTTACAAAATAGAAAAACAATTATTAATTCTATGGATGAATGAGTGTAGAAAAACAACTGGCAATAAAGAAGCATGAACTCCTCTGAAATGTATTAACTCTATTGAACTTTACATGTAAAATAAAATTTGTAAGGATGATAAAGAAACATGAATGCAATTGGCAATAATTTTAGCAAGTAGGTAAAAAAAAGATAGTAACTTCTGAACATGTATTAATAAATTTTGTATTGGAATAGCTTGTGCTAAGAAGGAAAAAATAAATGGTCAAAATAGAAAAAGAAATGTTTGAATTATGGATTGATATTTTATGAAAGAAATTGTGAAAACTCGAATTTCACGTGTAATGGACTTATGAAACGAATAAAAATTAGGAGAACGCATTGATAATGTTCTTAAAGTAGAAAATAAATTTTATGGTTTTGAATTGAAAACGTTGAAGTTATGGAAATGTGGAGTGCTGGAAAGAAAGTGTTATATGTATTTTGTTATGGAGGGTGAGAGTAGAGAATGTATGACATTATTATGTTAAGACATTATTACAAACTAGTTCGAACCCGTGCTTCGCACACGGTTTTTGTAATAGTTGTAACAGAAAGGCAAATAACATGTACATATAAGTATAAACTTTTATAGAAAGCCTTCAAGACTGGTGATACATTTTATATATAAGAGAATCACATAACCACTTAAAGAAGATGTCATGGTTCTAAATTGAAAGAAACCGACTAAAGCAACAAAGAAAGAATTTTTATTTGATTAATAATTAAGCACTGTAATATAACAGCCTACTATGAAATTGGATTTGTACTTGCATAATAACCGCACGTGTGAGTACATATTTTTTTTACCATTGGAAAGTAGATTATTATCTATTATTATTTTGTATGAAACAAAGTAAACAACATCCAATAGTGGTATTAAAAAGGAAAAAGTGTAGTGAAATATGAAATACGGCAGAGTTAAAACGTAAGTAGCATTAAAACCAATCAACATACAGTGGATGATCAGAACGAAGTGAAAAATAACTGACAATTCAGTTAGACAGCCTTTATAACTACCAAAAAAGTGTGATGCAGAAAATCAAAAGTTAGAAGCTTGTCTGTCCAAGTTACAAAACAAAAGTAAATCATTTACAGCTGACGAAACAGTTTGGAATATATCAGTACCATTAGTTTCTGGTATAACTATTTAGGAACTAACATAAAAACTGGTGCGACTATATAAGGATAACCATTTAGAAGATATACTATTTAGCAGCTGGAGATAATCTAATGTGCAGCAAAGTTTGAACATCGGAAACTTCATATAAAAGGTGATTAAACAGTAGGGATTGAAAAAAAAATCCTCAAGCACAGCATTACAACAAATTATTGTTACAAAGTTTTTATTGGTCAATGAAAAAAACAGTAGTTAAATGATAATATATGTCATCATAACGCAGCTCCGTAAAAAGCAATTGTAGCCTACTGAGCAGCTATATTCCATTCATTTAGGTAATGTTTTCCCAAAATAGCAACAACAACCTTAAAAAACAACAAAACTGACCGTGAATAATATTAATGTCATGCTTATATAGTTTAGTTAATATAGTTGGGATGAACATAATCATATATGAATAGATTTATCCTCAATGCCGTTGTCAAATAAGTGTTGAAAGAATTTAGTGTATACCTTTTTCCCATGAATGGCTGTGTTGAATGCATGAACGGAAAAAAAAAGATAAAAACTTTCAGGAACATCATGTTCGGGCTAATGCATAGAGTTAAAGATGCTGAAAGCAGAGAACAAAGCCTTGTTGAAGAATCAAATGAAAATACATGGCATGCGCCCATTTTCCTAACCGGGACAGTTACTACATGAAGTTAACATAAGGATTGCATCCTAAGGAAATTATACTTTTTGGTTGCTGTTATACCAACCAGGCATTGTGTGCTAGTAAGAATAAATTAAGGGTGCAATTGAATCAAACACAGAAATAGTCCATGGATGAAATACTTACTACCATTACTGCAATAGAGCATTAAATTCAAGCAAATAAAAATGTAACTAGTATAGCTTCTACACTCAATATACGACATATCTAGAATAATGGTGT
Organism: Allium cepa; assembly: GCA_030765085.1. Classification (NCBI taxonomy): domain Eukaryota; kingdom Viridiplantae; phylum Streptophyta; class Magnoliopsida; order Asparagales; family Amaryllidaceae; genus Allium; species Allium cepa. The sequence continues at coordinate 419,315,033 of CM060939.1, forward strand.
GTTTGCTTAAACAAAATACTATTTATAATTTAAAAATTAAATCTAATTTATACAGCTTTTACATCCACTTCGAGGACGTCTGTGTGTTTTCTTTTCATTGAAGTATTTTTTGTTACTGAGGTGAATATTACTCAAGCTAAAATGATGTATAGGATGAATGCTAAAAATGGAAACAACTAAAAGTGTCGGTTCTTAGTACATGTTGTTCACACAATCAAATTGTTTCATTTTTTGGCACTGATGTCATATTTTGGTTTGTAATTTACTTATTTCTACCTACAAGAAAATAAATACAATCCAAAAGGGCAATAGGACCTATAATACATATGTTCCAATATAAAAGGTCACATATTATACCATATACTGGAAAGTATGATAAGTACCAATATGATGCAATTGTAATAAGAACATACTCTAATTTCACCCAATCAGTGGGTCAAAATACTGGATAAAAAAAACTACGTGCTTAGCATGGAAAGTTAAAAAATAAAGTTTCTCTTGTATAGTAGTAAAAAAGGTAAACATTTTATCATTCATATGGGTTCCATCTAAGGTTTTATTGCGCGCGTAGAGGGACAAAATTTTCCATCTCAAAAGTATATAGTACAAACAAATTTTATAAAGCTTATAAACTCGGGCTTTAGACCATGATGATATAAGAATCGCTTAATTGATGATTTATTTAACTTTTTAATATGCTGTCAATATTGTATTTTGAATCTCTTAGGTACCCTTTGTTAGAAGTATATATCCATGTAATTTTTTTGGTAACTGTGGATTGATAGACGCTAGAACAACTGAGATGTTTTAACTTAATTAGTGATAAACAAAGATGAAATGTTTGATGCTACGTTCAACCTAATGATGGATAGTTTAAATCATGTGTAACAACATCCTTATATCTAATACGTCCTTATATCTAACTGAACATATAGGCATGAACTTTTTTATTTATGCCATCAATCACATGGAAGAGAATCACAAAATAGATGTTGATGTACATATGAAAGAAAGTTGTCAAGTCAATGCAAAGAGATGTATATGTTTAAAAGTGCACAAATCTTGAAACAAATGTATAAATACAGTCAAAGTAAAAATGCAAAGGGCAGGCTCTGTACCTGCTTCCATATTTAGTTATATATATGTTAAGGAAAAAGTAATTGTTAGCTCTGTACCTGCTTTGTTATTTAGTTATAGTTTATCTCAAGCCCTGTCATCAAATTTGCCTTCTATTTTCGAAAATTTTAAAATGTCAAATAATTATTCAGTTTTGATCTAAAATAAGTTATATTTAATTAAAATGCAAGTATGGACATATATTTTACTGAAACTAAAGCATGAAAAATACGTTTAATTTTGAAAAATAACAAATATTTTAGAAAACGACTACATGCTCAACCTGAATTGCAGTAGTTTAGTAAGTATAGTGATTATTGATAGCCCAATAATTAATATTTGAAAAGATGTTGCACTTTTGCTTTTGCTTTCAAAAAACTACGTTGCAGAAGTTAATGCTCAGTTAATTATTTATTAATAATCCATTGCCTCATAGTCCACTAAATTTTCAAACCCGGTAACAAATTTTAAAACTAATAACAAACCAAATATATATCTGAAATTTAAATAACAGTTGTACATTTAGAAACAGATAGTTTGTTGTGTAAATGCAAATTGTTATGACTTAATTGTATAAATAGTAGGTATTACAACAGTGACAAACTTAATAAAATAGGACATAAGTAACATGTGAGTACTACGATTTAATACAAAGCAGAAAAAAGCTTTGTACTTTACCAAAGAGTGAACACATTGGTAAGCATAACAAAAGCTAAACCACTGCATGATACCATGATGTATGACGACGACATTAATAATAAATTCATGCATATATTGATTAAAACAATCAATGAAGTTGAAAGTATCAAAAATTAAGAAAATGTTACTTGACTTTTAGGTGGTGTTAAATAATTCCCAAAGGAAATTGCACTCTTTATGCCAGCATTGAAATTAGTATTAATTTTGAGAGAGCTGAACATCATATGATATGTGGATCTATGATGGCTGCAGTAACAACAGAAACATGCATAAGTTGATTTAAAAAATCTGGGAAATGAAGGTATAAAACGGTAAGAAATTTTCATATGCCTTTTTATTTAGTGGAAAATTTCCCAAAAGCCAAATACTAAATCCATGCCTTATAATAAGTTGATAAGTTTACCAAAACAATATGGGAAGAAAAAAAACATACTAAGCTAGTATTTTAATTAGGACTAATTTTGGTTACAACTGAATCACCACATGAAACTATGATGTATGATGACCACTGTTATAGTATGATTATGCATATGTTGTTTAAAAAAAATGAAGCTGAAAGCATCAAAAACGATGAAAATGTCACTTGGCTTTTTGTTTGGTGGAAAATAATTCCCAAATGAAATCGTACCCTTAATACCAGTATTAAAATTAGTATTAATTTTGGTCAAAGATGAATCAACACATAAAATTATGACCTATAATGAGTACGTTCATCAACAAAAGTAGGGACCCTCAAGGTATAAAACATTAAGAAATTGTCACTTGCCTTTTTGCTTAGTGGAAAACATGTCCAAAAGGCCAAAAATTGTATCCTTAACTTAAAGTAAAATGATAAGTTTACCAGACAGTATGGGAAAAAGGAAATATAAGTTCAAACTTAATCATCAGAAAGAACCATATACTGCGTAAACTATTGGAAAAAAAGCAAGAGTTAAAGTTACGCACTAAAATAATCATTTAATTGATTTTTCACTATTTCTAGTACTAAATGTTGTATATGCTTTGAAATGAAATGATAAAGTGGAAACAGTGGATATATATACATGGGCTTAAATGATGTCCAAGCAACATCCTTTCAATAAAGTGCTATGGTCGTTATTTTAGTTTTCAAATAACAAACGTACGCATAACTCAAACAGCAAAAGAAGGAAGTAGGAAAACAAATTTGGTTTAAATTTAAAGGCCAGCATTCATAATTTCATTGGTAATAATTAAATTTCTATTAGTAAAAATAAAGTGTAATGAAAATAAAAGCAACCTATTATTTTTTGAGTTGCTACTTCAAGTGTTGTAGCTTTGGACAACATTGCAAGTCCATCAATCAAACTTGGTAATAATAATTTTGAACAGTCGAATACAAAAGGTATTACGACCCTGATAGTTTCAACGGTGAAAACAAATAAATCCAATTAAGATCACGTATGAGTGCAGGGCAGAATAAAACACTAACCACATTCAGGTTCATTAGGTTCAGTATGAAGCATTGCAAGTAAGACCCGAGTGTGGAATTAACAAACTTCTACTTCCACAACCTTCCCTAAAAGTGCTTGGCTAGCAGCTTATGCTTGTTTTTCAACACCTCGGCATTCTTGAAATTTGAGAAGCCTCCTGAAAAGCATGCATTTAGTACGATAGCATTATAGTTGCCTTTTGGAATTCATTGAAAAGTAAACTTATTACTATTATATAATACGTTATGCCAGTTCATAGGTATGTTATAGTTTCCCTTGGGATAAAATAATCCATAACCACAACCAGAATGCAACCTACATGTAGTGCCAAGTATTTAAAAAAAATTGTAATTCACTTTTACCTAACCATCACCAAAAGCAGGTTGTTGTTAATGGTTTCAAAGGTGTACATCGACGCTACAAATCAAGGGTATTATAAACAAAGCAAACATAGTGGCATTTGAAGCACGCAGTTAGAGCATGACACAAAACAGTGTAAAAGGACAATGAACAGGTTAATTCATATTACAGAAAAGAAAAAAGATTAAAAAATGTTTGAGAAATGCTTAGAATTTTTTTAGCATATGGTAGCACTATATATTGAGTAAGAAATCAAACATAATATTTACATTATCTCATCTAAGTTTTGTGTATTTCAGTCCCAATATGCACAGTTAATAAGCCTTTTATGCTGTTAAAATAAACAATATTTACCTGGAGCGTATTAGATAAACCAACCACCCAAAAAAATTATTTAAAATAATATAATAAATGTTTGAAACATTCAATATAACAAAAATGCCATATTAGATTGTTTTAGCAATATTAGTTTATTCATGCTCACGCTTAGTGTATCATCAATCTCTCGTCATGGTCAATCCACTTTGCACCCAAACAGATCAAGTTCAAACCATATTTCAAGCATATACCAACTCCCATCGAAGCAATTTCAATCAATATAACAAACATCGAAATAAATACAACTTGATCCAGTATAGCTGGCATCTAAAAGAAAGAAATAAGAAACCCTAAGCAGTATATTAGGCCAGTCCCAAAACAAATCCAAAAGTTTGATGGATAAAACAATAAAATTGTAGATCCCTGTCTTATCAAAAAAGGAAAAAAAAAATTGCAGCATTCCATTTGAGAATAAGGGATGTTTGTAGATTTATAGTTTAGAAGTTTACTTACTGTGAATATATGCAAACTTTCATTGTTTAGATAAGGAAAAAAATTAATTCTTCAAAGGTAAGTATGGGAAAGTAAAAATACAAAATTTGAAACCAAATTCGAAAAATTAATACTTAAATAAAGAGTAAAAAATATAGATCATTCGTAAAAGAGTCAATCTTTTATAAAAAAATTACAAAGTTCGAAAAAAAGTTGTAAAATAGCAATATGTAAGGTATCACTAATTTAACTAACGTAAAAGTGATAGAAGATAACAATTTGGTCATATCCATACCAAATAATAACTTAATTTAGTTGCCTATAGTAGGTTAGTATGCGGAAATGCATATCAATTTGAACAAAATAAGATGCATTCCTTTCAATGAATTTAAACTAATTGAGATGCATTATGTACAATGAATTTGAATTAATTAAGATGGATTCCACATTGCATCACATTGATAAGTGCAATCTTATCGCACTTTTCTTTTACATTTAGAAGTGCATCCGTGTTGCACTTGTTACATTGAAAGAAATAGTGCAATCATGATGCACTTTTTTCATCTAAAGACAAAGTGCAACTCGGTTATATCCATACCAAATAATAACTTATTTTAGGCGCACATGCTTTGTAAATTGTTTTAGGTATGAAAATGTTTGTCATTTAAAAAATTGTAAGTAATATGCCTATTTTCCTGATTCTGAACTACTTTAGTTTTTTTTTTACAAACTACCAGTGTATTTTGTTGCATCCTACCTGATATGTTGTGGTCTTATTTGACTCAGCCAGATGCTTCTGTAGCATGTTTTGCCCTGCCAGTCAACAACACAGTGTAATACTACCTACAAAATACACCGTTGTTCAGTAAATATTTTATCTATTTGATTGTTTGTTGTATAAATGATTAACTTTTGTAAAGTTATTTGACTCGGTAGGCCTTGCTTGATTATCGACTGACGATGTTGTGGCATAATTCATTTTATGATCATACGAAATTAATAATAAGCTTATACATCAGCCACCAGCCTTGTTGGTAGTATTTTATTTGATTCTCAAATAAATAATTCGAGTGCTCTCCTCAATTTAAGGATCGTTGTTTCATCAACAAAAAAGAGGGATACAAACTTAATTGGTACTGTATATTGTAGTAAAAAGGAACAAATTTTAGTTGATTGAATAACAATAATATAACAATCAGATATTGCATAGAAAATAAAACTAACATCACATTGTAGATTTTCTCAAGTATTATCTCAATGGAATAAACATATAATAACCATTAACGCTCTCATTAAAATATCCAAACCAGCCTTCAAGGGATCTTTTATTTTGGTCATATATGCATTTACTAAAATTATAATGATCATTTATATATTATAAAATTAATATCAAAATTATGTTTCTTCAAAATTAATCGATCTTAAGTATATTTAATTTGGCTAATATGTCCATTACGCCTTAAAGAGACCATTATTTCATTCTGCAGTAGAGCAAAACAATTTTACCAAAATGGACATATTATCAAAATTATAATATTATCAGTTTTGGTGAATTAAAGCTAGATAATATTCCAGTGCCCAAATGAACTAAGATAAAACTCCATTACCTTGAGTTGACATGATAATTGTATTATCTAAAACCTGGAAGAAACCGAAGGTTAACTATAACATCAGATTTCAGTTTTGGTGAATCAGAGCTAGATAATATTATCAGTGCCTAAATGGACTAAGATAAAACTCCATTACCTTGAGTTGACATGATAATTGTATGATCTAAAACCTGGAAGAAACCGAAGGTTAACTATAACATCAGATTTCATTCTAAATAGTAAGACAGCCATGGACCTTTCAAACAAACATGACCCATTCACAAATCCATGATTCAGAAATATGTGGCAGAAAAAGAAGCAAAAGTAGCAGAGGAAAAAAGACAGAGAGTACCTATAATTGATTGCCGTTCGATCCTTTGAGGACAACTGGATGGACGATCAGCGAAGCATGGTTGCTGCAAAGGACAGGCTGAGGAATAATAGCAATAAAACAAAAGGCGATGGCAAGCTGTAGAAAATCATGGTCAATTTACAATTAAGGCGCAGATGGGTAATGGAAGGGAAGATGACAGGGTGAGGAAGAGCAACAGGAAAACAGTGAAGGAACTGCAAGTGGGTGGAAAACCAAATCGCCTTTGATTTAGGGTTAAGACGGAGGAGGGGAAGGGCTAGAGTATAAGGAAGAAGCGGAGAGAGGCAAACCAAATCGCCTTTCATTTAGGGTTAACACAGAGGAGGGGAAAGGCTGGAGTATAAGGAAGAAGCGGAGAGAAGGAAACGAACAGAAGGAATTAAAAAAGGGACTGTTCATTTCACAAAATTGTCAAGATGCTTCTGCGAGCTCGAACTGCAACTCACTAATAATATAATAGTATAGATGAGAACGAAGTTAATGCAAATGGTTAGAGGCAGATTGACTATATTGTAAAATATAAGTTACAAATTGTGATAATTAAGCATTTACAAATTAAAGGAGGTGCGAGATAAATGTAATAGAATAGATTTGATTTGAGATTAAATTAAAGAATTAAAATTAATTCTATGGACATTTAGATATAAAATAAAATTGGTAAGGATGACAAAGAGGCATGAATGTTATTGATTGTAACTTTGAAAGATAGGTGAAAAAGATCTAGAAATGGTAACTTTTGAACATTCATTGGTGAATTTAAAATTATGAGTGGCTAAATCATTTATAATATATAATAAATATGACAGACAACAATTTCAAGACATGGATGAAAAGTTATAGAAACCGAAAATGAAGGGCCAAAACATGAGGACAAAAACTGCTTGAATTAAGGAGATAATAAATAATAATTATGAACAATTAGACACTTGTTAGGCGATTAATTTTTTAGAAAAGTCGAAACGAAAGTACATGTAGATCTGAACTTAGCTTTCATATAATATAATAGAAAATATATTTCTTAGTACAAGGAAAATTTCTTAAATATAAACAAGATTGAGGAACTCATCTCGCTCCATCTCAATCTTTATTGACAATCTCCATAGTTTTTTCATTCTTAGCACGGTTCACACAAAAATAGAATCATCACTTTCCATGTAAGAGGCAAGCTAGGAATTCGTATTTAATCAAAAAGTATAGAATTTATCCCTTTCCATATAAGATGCAAGCTAGGATTTTGTATTTAATCAAAAAGTTAAAGGTCTCTATTCGTAATATTGTTACAAGAAAATCTCATATACCAATGAATACATAACTAAACTCCTACTTTAAAAAAAAAGTCAAAGGTGTCTGATAAAAATATACTTAAATAACAATTAACTATTTATAAATAAAAACATTCGATTTTTTAATTATTGAAAAATGCTTCAAAAAAGCAAATTGACTTGCATATTTTATCAAAAAAGTGTAAATTAATTTGTGCTTCTTGTTTTAGGAAAAATAAAGGACTGATTTACATAACATGGTATATTGGTTTTTTTTTACAACTACATCAAAAATAGGAATAGATATGCAGAGCCTCGATTGGATTAAAAAAATTAAGGTATACCATATACAAAATGAGTAAGTTAAGGGAAAGAAGAGGAAGATGGTAGTGACTTCCAATAGGCGTCGACAATGTATTTAACTAGGACGCTACCATATACACCTAATTTTCTCATTCTCTCGCTCGACTCTTTTCTTGCCTACCAATATTTTGTAAATGTCTCTCTCTATCTCTCTTACATACTCACCACTCATTTTCTTAATTTTTTGAAGAAAACAAGCATTCACTTTTCATATCCTTAAAAATATAACCGCAAGCAGCTGTATTGAACTTAAGTATCATCAAGTCCAATCTTTTTTCTTACCGATTTCTATCTATTCAAAATTTGGTTAGAAATTTGTAGTTAATTTGATAATATTTCAAACTTAATATACTAGAATCTTAGATGATTTTATTTGAAATCTATTTTCAAGCAATAACGATCGAAGATATGACAAGGACGACCTGCAAAGTAATAATCGCTCAAGTTGATAAACCAATTCGAAGTGATATTATCTATAAAGATTTTACAAATTTTAATCTTTTACATTATCAACAATGGTGAACGTTTGAAGTGGTTTTTTACTTCTTTATCGTTATCTTTTTAAGTGACATTGGACAGTGTATTGATGGATGCATATAGTAATACAATTTAACTATGAAACAACAAATTTTGTTGAGATAATGGTCGGATTTTTTTGGATGAATAGGTAACAAGTTGAATAAAATGAAGATAAATAAAATCGAAAGAAGCGACTATGGGTATTCTAGAAATTAAGATAGGTTATTTTTCTAAAATAACAAGTTATCCTCGCATATTCTCCCTTGTTAGAAATGCTTTCCTTTTTAACATTTTCTTTACTATTGAAACAAAAATGATTTACACGTTAAATCTTCTTCACTTTTTGAAATTGTGTATTTAGATATTGGTACATGGTTATACAAAAAGTCTTTGGTATGAAATATATCATACCACAAGTCAACATCTGTTAGTGGTTCAAATCATGCACTACGCAGGATTCGAACATGAGACCTCGTGGACCAAATCTAAAACACCTAATAACTGAGACAGCGATGTCGAACCGAAGTACACTTTAAAAAATTTCAAATAATTCTAACACTAATAACCACTTTCTACCACAACCAAAATTAATTATGATTGAAATTAATTCACGGACCTTTGGATAGTCTAAAATAAGTTGCTTTTTTGCTTTATAAAACCAAAAGTCAAAAATTCTATTTAGATGGACAAAATTGAACGTTTTTTAAAAATCACTATTTAACTAACTTGAAAACCAATGTTTTTTTTGCTTTTTAACATACAAAAGTAATTTTGAAAATAGAAAAAATTCAAAGAGACTTCAAAAAAAAAAAAATTGAAATTCAGAACTTTTAAACTAATTTTTTTTAAATTACAAAAATCAGTTTTTAGAAATCAAAATTTTAGACTTCATAATTTCAAATACAAAATTTGACTTTCAAATACATAAAATGAAATATCGAATTTTGAAAACCAAACTTCAAATTCCAAATTTTAAAACCGAGTTTTTAAAATTTTGAGTTTTCAAAACTCAAAATTGTTTAAAATAAGAACTTTGAAAATTTTGAAATAAAAATTTCAAACTAAAATATTAAATTTACAATAAATGGATTCAGATTTGAATTTTTAAATTCAAAAACTTTACATTTCAAAAATTTAATCATCAAATTTTCTAGTTCCAAATTTTGAATTTTCTAAATTTCAAAATTTGTGTTTGAAAACTTTTTAATTCGATATTTTCAAAATTTGAGTTTTTTAAATCCAATAATCTTTCAAATTTTGAATTTTCAAGATTTCAAAATTTGTCTCCATATTTCCAACTTCAAAAATTATACTTACAGATCAAAATTTCAAATTTCAATATTTGAATTCTCCAAAAAAAAATATTACAAAAGAGTGATACTGTAACAACCCGTATATATTACGATTGTGTATTCAAATATTTTATTTAAACATAGCATCATTAGTCGGATTTTAGTCCGAAATGCTACTTTTTGCAAACATCCGAATTTGGACTTGATACCACTTCCATTGAGTTCAAAATGGCGTTTGCGACCTTTTTGAGTATAAACATTTGTATGTTTAGAGTTAGCTAAAATATTGACTTTTTCACTTAGGGCTTTGGGTTTGGACTTGGGGTTCAACCCACTAACCAAACTCATCTTATATCCTAACTCCACCACCTCTCCTCTTTACTCCTTCATAATTTCCTACAACTCAATCTTTAGCAAAAATGGTGATGGAGATGGGAAATTAAAATCCTAAGCCCTAGTTTCTTTAGCAAATCCAAGTTTTAGCTTCAAATTCAAAGAGAAGCTTAGGTAAGTATCTCCCCCTTCTTCTCCATCTCAATCTCTCTCCAATTTCATAAATTCCCTATAACCTAATTTGGAAAATTATTTGCTTATGATCTTAGATTGGAGCTTTTAGAGTTGAGACTGGAGAGCGGTTGATCATCCTTTGTTTTAAAGCTTCTTCTTCCTTGTTTTTGACTAAAAGGTGAGATTTCTATCTCACATCTATGTCTATATCTATCTTTGTTGTTAGGTATGAATTCCTAACACTTATTGATGTTCATTTGCTTTTGGTTCGAATTGGTTTTATGGATGTTCCAATTTTTGGTGTTTTGAAGTTAAATCTTTAAAAATCATAGCTTTGATGCTTGATCATGCTTTTGGTGGCGTACCGAGGAGCCTATAGGGCTGGGTGGTCGATTGGCATAAACCCCTAGCGCCCGTGCTCGTCCGATCGCAAATTGTGGGGAGTTCCTCTTCATTTTGCTATGCTGAAAATACTGGAAAACAGGTTCCAGTCGACTGGCTCTCTGAGTTCAGTCGACTAACTTGAAGCCCGAGAGTTTTTCAAGCACTGAGTCCAGTCGACTGAACTCAGTGTCCAGTCGACTGACCTACTTGTTTCAGTCCAAGTTGCCTATTTTGCTAGGAATTCCAATTTTTATCGATTCGCGATTTTTTGGTTTGTTATTATCATTTATTATCGACTTTGATGACTTCTATTTTGGAATTTTTTGATATATCCATTATGATGGATTTGGTATCGATTTCTTTAGATATAATTCACGTCTTTGAACATGAAATTTTGGTGATTGATTGTTTTTACAATCGTTTTTACGGTTTGTCACTTTAAAACGCAAAGGTTTCTATACTAGTAGTAAATATTCAAACACTTTTACAAAGATGATTTCAACTCTATTTTTAATAATACAAAGCTCTTTATAAAACCGTTTTCCTACCTATTAGCATATACAAACCTTTTCCTCATTCGTTTGAGAAATCTAATAAAACGGCTTAGTAAAACAAGTGGTATGAAACGCTTGCATTTATTTTGTCGGTTAATTCTTAGACTCGTTCGATTGAAACTCTTGTGACAACTTTCGAGTGGAGACTTACAGTTTGTTCATAAATATTTAAGTCAAACCAGTGGTTATGGGACATGAAGCTAAACTTATCTATTTACTAGCTTAGTGTAATTGACACTTCTTGATGATCGGTGATGATAATTTTGTGATTTAGACTAGCAATGTCGATGTCTCTTTGTCCGCGAGGGAGACTAAACCCCATTTTTGTGGAGCTTCGGCTCAAGTTTATGGGGTAGCGACCCATGGTCTTCGGACCATTTTGTGGAGCTTCGGCTTAAAATTGATGGTTAGCAACCATGGAATAGCGTTCCGTTTTGTGATACACGTGTTAGTGAGTTTTCATGCTCCCGTTTTGTGATAGGCCTCCCCCTCTTGTGATTTCTGAATTTCTAATTAATGATTTCTAGAATTTGTGTCTCACTAGTTTTAGTGATTTACATTCATGAGTTTATCAATACTTGTGCATTGGTGAATTTGTGTTTCAACAACTTTTACGATTGGCATTGAGATGTTTGCCAATATTTGTGATTTAGTGATTAAAAATAAAGAATATAGTTTTCTTTTTTGATCTATGAGAAAATTATTGTGATATTGATTAATCTCTGTTTAGTTTTCAAATGCATACTTATCACAGTATGGCATTACTGTTCTCATATATTTCTGTCATATCCCTTATTCTATCTCATTTTTATCTAATATTTATAGTTAGACTGATCCGTTTATTATTTTCTTATTGAATAATACTCGGGTCAGACCGAGATGTTACAGGTGCTTCTGCTTGACTCCTTATCTGGTGTCTAACTACATTAGATTGGTAGTTTCAGTGACGACGTGACTTTTCGACCTCGAAAACCGACATCAATACGTCCACTGTATCAACTGTCGAGCAATCGAACGCCGGAAAATCGTACCGTTATGGTTAAAGAAGAAGAAAAAGATAGAAGAAGAAAGAAAAGGATAGAACAGAACAGAAAGAAATAACAGAACAATATCAGAATCTCACATATCGCAGCGGAACAACATATAATAGATAAATGAATAATCTTTAAACAAAAGAACTATATCAGTTATTACATTACATCATATTACATTTTATTTCATCATCAGAGTGTACAACAACAAATAGCGGACAAGAAATACTATATACTAGTGAATACGCCATGCCATCCAGCTTGCCTCCAGCAACTCCTGAATTCCAGAATATCCTGATAACCCGACTCTAGACTGCCCGTGTGGAAATTGGTGGGCACCCAGAGTTTAGGAAGGAAACAATAAACTCCAGGTCAGTCATGGGACTGGTGTGAGAACTAAAACAGTTATTTTCACAAAGAAAATCAAAACAATTTCGCTATGCTTTTGAAAAATGAAACTACCATAAGGACTCCCGCCACACACACAATGCAAACGCAGAATTGGAGGAGATTTCTCCTTATGATAGTCAAATATGCTTACTACTGTAACGACCCAGAATTTTTATTAATTAAAAATTGAATATTTAATTAATTTTAAATATTTATAAGTGAATTTTTAAGTCAAATAAATTTTTATTTGAATTTTTGGATTTAATTGGATAATTAAATCGATAATTTAGTATGTTAAATTATGGAAATAATTGAAAATAGAGTTAAATATGATAGAAAATGATTTGTAAAATTTTATTTAATCATATTGGAGTTATAGAAATATTTTAGAACTTTTAAAATCGAATTAAAAGTTAATTTGTGAAAATTGAATATTTTAATATTTAATAATCGACTGTAAAATAGCCAATTTTTGAACAGTCTCAGAATTGAACGAAACCAGTTCCATTGGATCCGTAATAGTTAGTTATTACCGGATTTCAATTTTCGTATCAATCGGAGCTATCGTTTGATCGTGGCAGCTCGAAATGCATCGATTTATTTTTAATTTAAATTTGGCGAGTCAAAATAGCCATTTTTCAAAAAGTCTCGGATTTCGACGAAACCAGTTTCATCGGATCCGTAATGTGATATTATTGTAAGGTTTCAAATTTCAAGTCAATTGGATTTACCGTTTGTCCTGTACAAATTAAAACGCCTAGAAATCGATTTAAATCGGTTTAATTTAAATTGAACGTTTTCAGCCATAACTCGCACATACTTCCGAATTAGCTTCCGAAACCTGTTCCATTGTGTCCGGAACGCGGGATAAACCCTAGGTACGCTGGTTACGGCGTCTAAATCGGAGTTCGGAATTCCCGGGATGAATAGTGTTTACGCTTGGTTTTCTTTATAAATAACCCCAACCCTTCATTTAGAAAATAAAAAAATAAAATAAAAACAAACCCTAGCCGCCACCTAGGTATGAACGGCCAGCAGTTCATCAACTTCCTCCCTCAAAATCTCTCAATCCATTCATCGATTCACGAAGCCATCAACTACAAAGATGTAGAGCACATCAAGATCTACAATATCAACGGCTATGATCGTGTTTGGAGCTTCGGATTGGCGGCAAATCGAGCTAGAAACTTGTAACTTGCGCACGCGTTTCAGAGAGGAGGAGGGGGCCGAGTTGGCCAGGGGTCAGGCCGAACCATGTGTGTGTCGTGCTCTTCGAAATGGCGGAGGTGTGATGGGATTTAGTGGTGTGTGGTGGCCGAGCTATTTAACCCTAAATTTTGATGTATGGGTCCATGCCGTGTTTTGCTTCCTGGAGACTTGCGCGTGCGTGGTGATGTAGGAGATGAAGATTTTGGGCCTTTGGATCATGATCATGTGGCTAGGATTGAGGAGAGGTTTAAATTATTAAGGTTGTTGTAATTTTAGTTATATAAATCGTGTACGAACTTGTAAAATACATAACTTTTTCATACGAGGTCGAAAAAATGCAAACTCAGTTGCGTTGGAATCGTATGGACGAGCACTACGCGATGGAGTTGGTTTGGAGTCGTTTGGAGTTAGTGAGAATTTCGGGTAAAATTAAACGCGCGTTTAATTTTATTCGAAATAAAAGCTTAAACGGAAATTAAAACCAAGGTGAGAACTTCTCACTCAATCGAATAGATTTCGATTTTATTTTAAATAGTTAGATTTAAAATATTTGAATGCATGTTTGAATGATGACTGTAAATTATTGATTGTTAAAATAGACATTATGCGCCGTTAGTAAGCGGATGTTATTTAATATAAACATATACCGCGAATATTTCATAAACAGTGAAATTGGTATTATATATAATATCAATATATATATATTGGCATATGTATATATTGCAGTTGATTGATTTCCCGCATTTTTTGTTTAGCGGATGAGACCCTATTACGCCGTTAGTAAGCGGATAATATTTAATAAGAACATATACCGCGATAATTTCGTACTGGAGCGAAATTGGTATTGTGCTAATGTTTTTGGATGCAGGAAAACAGGTTGGAGGGATCCAACTGGATTCCTCAACAGTTTTTATTTTATTTCAGATATTTTGATATTTGATGGATTATCATATCGATATATGATATCGTTGTTAGTCGTGATTGACTATTTGGTGTGTAGCATCATTGGACCCAGATTTTGGGATTTTAAAATGATTTTTAAAGTGATTTTTGAAAATATACTATATTTTTGGAATTGATCCATTATAAATAAATAAACGTTATAATTTTTAAAGTTATAAAAATTATGGTTTTTGTGAAATATAGTAAAAAAAAAAGCTGATTTTTAGAAATACGATTAAAAGTCGATTTTTGAGAAATATGAACTAATGATTTTATAAAATAATTTAGATTGGATTTTGAATATATGATAAAAGTTTAAATATAGGATTTATAAAATTTGATTATTTTATAAATCGAAATGATGAAATTATAAAGGAATTTAATGACGTTTAAAAGAATAATATAAATTAATTTATATTAAGAGATTTATAAATGGATATTTATAAATAGAAATATGGACGTTATAAAACGAGTTTTTATAAGTGTTTGAATGTAGTGAAAATGAATTTCCTAAATGAATGAAATTTATGAAATTTTAAACTGTGAAGTTATAAATGAAATTTTATAAGCAATAGGTTTATAAAATTTATAAAGTTATCGAAAGAATGAATTTTGGATAAATAAACAATCTTATAAGTTAAGATTAATAATTTGGGAAGTTAAATGAACGATTTTGTAAAATAATCGTTTTATAAGTAATTAACTTATAACATGAACTTGTAGTTTATAATTGAGTTATAAACTGAAATATGTTAATAAAGGAATTTATAAAAAAAGAAGTTTTTATAAATAAATAGAAATGGAATTCATAAACGTTGTTTTATGAATTCGCAAACGACTTATTTTGATAAGTTAATTGTTATAACTTATAAATGGAGTTATATTCACGTTTTAGACTGTGAATAATCCTTTAAGTTAAAAAGTATAAAAAGGATGAAATTTGTTAACATAGTATATTCACGTTTTTGAATAGTGAATAACATGTTAAAGAAATTGTTTTAGATATGATGTTTTAAATAGAATTAAAACGATCTAACGATGGTTTAAAATGTGTTGAGATTCGAAACCATAGATTTCAACATTTATTGTTGAAATAGACGTTTTCGAGAAATAAAAGGAAATGGTGGACTATAACACTGTTGTTATAGTAAATGATTTCCGAAAGAAAATGTTTTGTATAGTATTGGGATTTATATATCTATTTTAATTTCGAATCCCTATACTAATGATTTTGGGTTGTCGTAACGATGTTTTACGTAACATTCGTTTTGGCCCAAATAAATATGTTTAAGAGAATGATTTCCTTAAAGAATGAATTATATACTTAATTCGATTTAAGTATATTGAATACTTTCTAAGTGTTGAAAATAAAAGAGATTTGTGAATTACTTATAAATAAATAAGTATGGAAATGTTTTCCAATAAGAAGTGAATATTAGAATTTATCTTTTTGAAGATAAATCGAAATGAATTATTGAAATCGTATATGCATAGATATTTTGGAAATATAAATTCATTATGGAATTTATACGTGAAAAGTGGAATTTGTATAAAAATAAATATTGATTTATTTTTGAAGTGTTGAAATAATATATCTTGTAAAGATATTTTGGAAAATAAATAATTTGGAAAATTATTTGGAATCTGGTGATGTATGCATATCCAGTGATAGTTCAATAACCGACTATCAGTATTTCCCTTTGAATGGGTATTTGATGTGAATTGATTGAATTTGAATGCACACTTATTTTTGAATAAGCGCTCACTATTCGGGTTAACCGGGAAAGGACCATGGGGTCGTATAACCCACTCCGAATATGTGATACGTCGTTGTGAATTGCATTGAAGATCGGTGTTGAAGACCGGTATTTGCGAGAGTGATAGGATGAACTATCGATTGACTCTGCACCGAGTAGCTACGGTATTGAGTTCTCCATATGTGATGGTGAATCCGATCAGGATTGTGAATATCCGGATTGCAAGGACTTCTTTGTAAGTGCCTTCGGTTTTGTTCGAGCCCGGAACAAACTTGTATGGATTGTATGTCTGACATTACAAGTTGAGATATAAAGCTGATTTCTTTCAAATATATTTCTGTTGGTGGCGGAGAATTTATTCTTTGCTTAACACCCTTCTTTGAGACGTACGAGCTCAAAGGTTATATAGTTGAAGTTATCAGCGATATATTCCCAAATTTGGTAATGTGACATGCTGAGTGATGCTGAAATGATCATTGTGTTGATTATTGTGATAGGATCATTTATTTGATCGTCTATCTTAGTGATCATTGTGTTGATCATTTGTTGACCCAAAGCATGGCTTTTTGTATAAAGTATGTTTTTGTGGACGTGACTTCGTCGAGCCTCACATCCCGGAAATGGTCAAAACAGGAAAGATGCAGCAAGGTTATTAGGGGTTGCTGTAGCTCCTCTTAGGGTATGTACATTTCCTTCTGGATAGAGGTGGTATCATGGTATGGAGCCCAGATATTTAACCTATGTGGTTACTACGAATTTATTACTTTGTGGTTGTTGGTTATCGGGATCCCATGAAAAAGGTCGTTTACGATCGGGGAATGGCGTGCTCGTGTCAGTAGTTACCCAGTTAGGGGTAACCCGACCTTGTGTTGGCAGAGTTCCGGTTTGGTTCTCGGGGATGTCTTTCCAGAGGCATTCTCAGTGGCAATGGGAAGTTCCTTGGCCTGACCATTTGTTGGAAATCCAATTCCCAATACGAAACTTGTACGGTATTAGTTGTAGAACCTGCTATTCACTTATGGTGGTCACCACTGTTTGGATAGTAGCTATAGTAGGCATAGTTCGAAATGTCTATGTCGGCTAAGATTTATATCTTTATTTTTGAAATGACTTTCCTACACTATGCACTAGTAATAATATCAAATGTTATTTTAAATGCGTATCAAGCATCTTTGACTATCATAAGGAGAAATCTCCTCCGATTCTGCGTTTGCATGTGTGTGTGTGCGGGAGGCCTTATGGTAGTCTCATTTTTAAAAGCATTGCGAATTGATTTAAAAATATTCTTCTATTTTGATTTTAAAGTAAATAAACTGTTTTGAGTTCTCACACCAGTCACATGACTGACTTGGAGTTTATTGTTTTCCTTCCTAAACTCTGGGTGCCCACCAATTTCCACACGGGCAGTTAAGAGTTAGGTTTATCAGGATATTCTGGATATTCTGGAGTTGCTGGAGGCAAGCTGGATGGCATGGCGTATTACTAGTTTATATAGTATTTCTTTTCCGCTGCACTGTTTATTGTTGTATGTTGTTGTACACTCTGATGATATGATATGATGTAATGAAATATAATGTGATGTAATAACTGATATAGTTCTTTATTTAAAGATTATTCATTTATTATTATATGTTGTTCCGCTGCGAATTGTGAGATTCTGATGTGATTCTGTTGTTCTGTTTTCTTTCTGTTTTCTTCCATTTTAAAATATTCTACCTTCTTTTCTCTCTTCTCTCTTTTTTTTTCTATCTTCCACTCCCTTTATTTTCTGTTATCTTCTTCTACTTCTCTCTTTTTCTTTTCTTAAAATTCTTTTTAAAAACCCCATAACTTCTCGGTTTTCGGCCTTCGATATTCGGCAGTCGATAAAGTGAGTGTCGATGTCGAATTTTCGAAAGTCGAAAATTTCAGAACGTTACAACTACGCAGAATCCTTTGATTTTTATTATTTTTAGTGCATAGTGTAGAAAACATTTCAAAAGTATAATATAAATTTAAGCCAACATACGACCATTATCGTATGCCTACCATAGCTACCATGTTCAATAGTAGGTTACCGCCACATTCCATGGCAGGTTATACAACTAAAACCGTACAGGATTCGTATTGTTTCTTTGGATTTCCAACAAATGGTCAGGCAAAGGAACTTCCTACACCGAAATGGGTACGCCTCTGGAAAGACGCCCCGAGAACCTAACCGGATCTCTGCTGACACAAGGCCGAGTTACCACACGCTTCTGGGTGCAATGAAGCTGTAACTTGATAACTCCACACAAAAAGTATGCCATCCCCCGGTCGTTACCAACCTTTATCTGAGGATCCTCAATACCAACAACCACAAAGTAATAAATTTGCATCAACCACATAGATTAAATATCTGGGCTCCATACCATGATACAACCTCTATCCAGAAGAAAATGGACATACCTTAGGCGCGCGACCCCAAAAAAAACCTTGCCGCAACATTCCTGTTTCGACCATTTTCGGGTTGTGAGGCTCGACGAAGCCTCGTCCACAAAGCTACGCTTTTTCACAAAGCCACGCTTTGATCAACAAATGATCAATAAATAATCATCACACAGCAACACTCAGCATGGCACATTACCAAATTGGGAGTATATCGCTGATAACCTTCAACTACAAAACCTCTGAGCTCGTACGTCTCAGAGAAGGGTGTTAAGCTAAGAGAATAAATTCTTCGGCACCAACAGAGATGTATTTGAAAGAAATCTGCTTTATATCTCAAAATTTAATGTCATACACGTAACCATACAAGTCCGTTCCGGGATCGAACGGAACCGAAGGCACTTCCAAAGAAGCCCTTGCAATCGGGATATTCACTAATCATGTCCGGATTTCCATCACAAAGGGTAATAAATCTCTATATCAGAGATCAGCCGATGCAGAGACATTCGACGGTAATCTTTCCGTTTTCAAAAATATCTGGTCTTCAACACCGGTCTTCAATGTTATCCATTACGTCGTATCACTATTCGTAATGGGTAATCCGAATAACGAGCGCAATAATTTAAGAATAAGTGTAGCATTCAATTTCAACCAATTTACAACAAATACCTATGTAAAGGTCAATATTGATAGTCGGTTATTTAACTATCAATTAATATTCACAACATCACCCGATTATAAATAATCTTCCCAATTTATTTATTTTTCAAATTATCTTTGCAAGATATATATTCCACACTTTAACCATTTGAAAACCAATTTCAAATCAATTTTCAACTTTACAACTTTCATTTCAAAATGGTTCATTTAAACCAATTAAATAAATCCTTACCGATTTATTAAATTTACGTCCCAAATTCGTAAATTCATTTCCACACTTTAAAAATAAATCAATGTTTATTTTTAAACAATTTTCTCTTTCTTTTATAAATTCCATAGTGAATTTACCTTTCCAAAATATCTATGAATATACGATTTCCAAATCGATTTCTAATATTCATTTCAATTTATCTTTAAAAGATAAAATCTCAAAACATTCACTTCATATTGGAAATACATTTCCATACTTATTAAATAATAAGTAATTCACAAAACTTTTTATTTTCAACAATGGAAATACATTTCCATACCATTTCCTTATTTCTCGAAAACGTCTATTTCAACAATGAACGTTGAAATCTATGTGTTCGATATTTAATGCATTTTAAAACATGTTTAAATCATTTTAAATTCTATTTAAAACGTCACTTCCCCAAAACATTTCTTTAATATATATTCACTGTCCAAAATCGTGAATATACTTCATTAACCAAATTCAACATTTTCTACACATTTTATCTAAAGGATTTTCCACTATCCAAAATCATGGATATACTTCCTTTAATAAGCAATAATAATTAACTTATCAAAATAAGTTGATTTCGGATTTATAAAACAACGTTTATATATTCCACTTATATTTATTTTATAAAAACTTCCACTTATAAAATCCCTTAATGGACAAATTCTATTTATATCTCATTTAAATGCCAAAATCCAATTATTAAGTGAATTACTTGTAAATCTTTTATTTTACAAAATCTATACATTTTATAAGTTCACAATTTATAAATCTATAAATTCATTCACTTATGAAATCCGTTTATACTTCATTTTAACACTTATAAAAACTCGTTTTATAATTCCAATATTTTTAATTTATAAATATCAATTTCATAAACCTTTTCTATAAACCGTTTATAATAATTCAAAAATCCCAATTTAAACCATTTTACAAATTTATCAACTATTTATTTCAAAAATTACATTTCGGTTATATTTCATAAAAATCGTAATCTTTATAACATTAAAATTATAACATTTATTTATTTAAAATGAATCAATTCCAAAATTAAATTTTATTATGAAATCTCAACTTAAATTTTCAAAAATCCAATTTTATTTATTTTCGGCATCTAACGATACCAAAAGTATATTCGGCTAAATTTTAGCCTTTAACGATCTCAATCACAAAGATAATCACAAAGATTATAAATAGATCAACGCACAATATTGAAACCAATTCAATCATTTGAGGAATCCAGTTGGATCCCTTCAACCTGTTTTCCTGCATCCACAGATGTTAGCACAATACCAATTTCGCTTCAAGACGGAATATCGCGGTATATGGGATTTATAAAATATTTTCCGCTATTATGCAGCGCAATAGGGTCTCATCCACTATATAATGCGGGAAAATCAACTCCAAGTATATATATAATACCAATTCCACTTCAGGGTGAAATATCGCGGTATATGTTTTTAATAAATAACCTCCGCTTACTAACGGCGCATAATGTCTATTTCAAAACAATAAATAGCAATTTATCATTCAAGCATATAATCAACACAATCAAGCAATTTTAAATCTAACTATTTAATTTAAATCGAAACTAATCGATTGAGTGAGAAGTTCTCACCTTGATTTTTAATTTCCAGCGTTTTATTTCGAATAAAATTAAACGAGCGTTTAATTTTACCCAAAATTTTCACTGACTCCAATTGATTCCAATCCTGCTCCATTGCGTAGTGTTTGTCAATACGAACCCAGCGCAATTTGTTTCGTGCGTTTTCGACCTCGTATGAAAAAGATATGCATTTTTAAAGTTACACGAATTAAAATATAACTAAATTAACAATTCTTTTATTAATTTAACCTAAAACAAATCGTGGTCGTGCATTTTGAATCCCCAACATTAGGCCGCACCTTGCCTTCTCCCTTCATCACGCGATTTCTTTTGCTCCAGGTAAATGAACGTGCATGAACCCAATTGCCGCCCTTTAGGGTTTAGGACCGCGGCCACCACGAAGCTCGAAACGTCATCACTCCACCACCACACGAAACGCCTCGGCCACCTCCACCTTCGGTTGTAAATTGGTGGAGCTCGGCCATCACAAGGCCTGGGAAATCGTGCCCGTTCGTGGGTACTTCACGGCCATAATCTGGTTCTCCGACGAGTTACGTGTCATTCCACCGTATGGATCTGAAGCTCTCTCCGTGCTCTTCAATTTGTTAGTTGAAAGCTCTTGCTAATTGTCTACGATTGAGGGGAGAAGAAGAGAAGTTTCTTACCATTGAATTTATTAGAGGCGGCTGGTCTCAAAACCCTAGGGTTTAGTTTTCTTTTGCAAAATGAAAATAGTTAGGTCCTTTTATAGAAAATTCGCCAAAACACTATTCACCCGAAATTTTCCGAACTCCAAACGAAGCGTACCGGCTGACATTTCTAAGGTGTACCCCGCGCTCCGAACACAATGGAACATGTTTCGGAGGCTAATTCAATCATCTGTGCGATTTACGGCAATAAAAGATCGACTTTAAATTAAACCAATTAACTAAATTTCTAGGCGCTTTGGCTTGTTTCGGACAAACGGTAAATCCGATTGACACGAAATTTGAAAGTGTACAATAATATCACATTACGGATCCGATGAAACTGGTTTCATCGAAATCCGAAACTGTTTAAAAAATGGCTATTTTAACTCGTCAATTAAATATTAAAATATTCAATTTTCACAAATTAACTTCTAATTCGATTTTAAAAGTTCTATAACGTTATTATAACTCCCATATGATTAAATAAAATTTTACAAATCATTTTCAATCATATTAAACCCAATTTCCAATTATTTCTGTAATTTGAAATATTAAATTATCGATTTAATTATCCAATTAAATCCAGATATTCGAAATAAATTTATTCGACTTATAAATTTCACTTATTAATATTTAAAATCAATTAAATATACGAATTTTAATTAACAAAATTTCTGGGTCGTTACAAACTTCCCCCCTTAAAAGAATTTCTTCCTTGAAATTACCAAGTAAGAAAAAGTTACATAATCCATTAACTTTCCAAAACAAACCATTCAATTTAGATTTTTCAAATCTCTTAAGTGTTTAACTTTTCCAAAATTCATATTTAAACTTCTTACAACATCTTTAGTAAGTTTCCAAATCCAAACTTAGTTTTCAAAAAAAATTCCAATTTTCTCAAAAAATTTCTAACGCCTTAAATTTTCGAAAAAATTCGCCAGAGTCTCCTTTGCGTGGCTCGATCCGAAAAAAATGATAGTATATATATCACAAATATACATCTCATCAAGTGATAAGGCATCCCGTAGGGAAAAAAGTGTAAAAGTACGGTATGTAATCCGAGATATGTACCTTATATTTTATTAGCGAGCGTATAACGGCTAATATAGCACGAAAGCGAGCTCCAAATGCGAAGCAAACGCAATCGGCACCTACTAAACACTCAACAAACCATGAGAACAGGTATATATGAAAATAATATCAATATACAACATATATCTACATATGCTAACATAGCAAATGCAACAAAAGCAATAAATGCAACTACCAAACAACTATCATCCAACAAATCCATATCAAATCAATATACATTCACTTCTCATTATTATTCAATGAATTGGTTTTCCAATTTAAATCACATTTGATTCATTTACATTGGATTTAATTAACATTCATTCATTTGTTTCCAATTAGATTATATTTACTAATTAAATTCAAGTTAGTTTACTTTCCATTCAATCAAATTTAATTTTGTTCAAATTCATTTTCTTCCAAGTTGGATTCAATTACTTTAGCTTCCAATTTTGCTAATTCAATTTCATTAACACTTAATGAATTATATACAATCAACTAACAATCATACAACAACCAATGTATATTCAACATAACCAAATTATTCAATTTATATTTCTTTATATTCAATTTTGTTCAACATATTTAATTCCAATTGGTTCATATTAAATTGACTTCCATTCAATTTATTCAACTTTCTCAACTTCATTAGCTTTTAATGAATTAACACTTACATTCATTATTCCATATCAAATTATTTTACATTCAATTGATTAATATTTCATCCATTTATCAATTCAATTGCTAATTCCTTTAACAATATAAGGTTGAATTTCATTTATATAACTTCAAGTTCAAATTCTTAATGACTTCATTTCATTAATACACTTATTAATTTACTGACACCAAAATCAACTTTATTCAACATCACTTAAGTTATATTCCATTTCAAAAGTGGATATGGAAAGAACGTTCCCCCATGGATCATAGTTACTCGGCGGTTACGCTACTATCCCAGTAGAATCGCTTGTAATCTGTATGTTTGCGCAAAAAATGGGCAAACACCTCAAAGTCGTACGATTTTGTTGATTATATGCTGCTCTTAGCGATTTGGGTGATTTATGCAAATATATAAAAAAACAGGGACTGAACTGTAAAAGACACACAGATTTATAGTGGTTCGGCCAGAACGTGCCTACGTCCACTTTATATGTTATTCTCCTTTTCTCTTCAGATTATAAGTACAAAGCTTTGTATACAAGTATATGAAAGTTGTTTGAAAGTTCCTTCCGTGCTTGAGCTCTCAAACTTGTCCTCCATTGTTGTACCCCTGCCCCTCTATTTATAGAGTGAGGCTGGGGGTAGAGGTCCTGCATGTATATAGCTGCTGGTGGGCCTGGGCTGAAGCAATCTAGCCTGGCACATCTGGTTCGGCGGAGCTTGGTTCGGTCGTAGCTGGGATGGTTGGACCGGTGGTAGGTTGGTCCGGTGGTAGGTTGAGTGGAGTGTTGGTTCGGCATGGCTTGGGTGAAGAGTTGGTTCGGCTCTGCAGGGAGAGGTGTTGGACCGGTGGAGGTTGGTCCGGTGGTAGGTTGAGTGGAGTGTTGGTTCGGCATGGCTTGGGTGAAGAGTTTGTTCGGCTCTGCAGGGAGAGGTGTTGGACCGGTGGAGGTTGGTCCGGTGATGGATGCTTGGAGAGCCGGTCCGGTTGTCACCTGGTTCGGCAGGAGTTGGTTCGGTGGAGGCCGGTCCGGTGAGGCCTTGGACCGGTGGAGTTGGGAATGCCGAATGGACTTCGGCATTGGGAATGCCGGATGAATCTCCGCATTGGGAATGCCGGATGAGCCATGGTATTTTGAATGCCGAATGAGATCTCGTTTCATACTGCTGAATGGGCTTGAGTGTTGGAGTGCCGAATGGACTCTCGCATTGTTTCACCGAATGAACTTTTATATTTGAACCTTGAGTGAAATCCTAGACTTATATACGCTTGCTGGCTGCTTCTTCTTGGTTCGGTCGTGGTGGAAATGCACACAACATTGATATTCCAGTTTTGACCAAAAATGGGATAACACTTTGCCCCCAAAAACATGCCTTGCGATAGGAAGGCGTGTTTTGTAATGCCATGAGCTGGATGTTCATATCCTGTTGATGTCCTTGCGGTAGGAAGGCGTGTTTTGTAATGCCATGAGCTGGATGTTCATATCCTGTTGACAACCTGTAAAGAGCTTGATATTTTATATGGCCCCAAATGACGACCGTTCGGGATCGAGCTATTTGGGATGAAGCGCGGCCGTTCATGGTCAAGCGCCTAACTTCAAATGACGACCGTTCGCGATCGAGTCATTTGAGGTGAAGTGCGACCGTTCGCGGTCAAGCGTCTAAGTCCATGCGACGATCGTTCGAGATCGAGTCATTTGCGGTGGAATGTGATCGTTCACGGTCAAGCGCTTTACTTCAAATGACGACCGTTCGGGATCGAGCCATTCGAGGAAAAGTGCGACCGAGCCCGGTCAGAGGGCGGACCTCAAATGGCGACCATTCGCGATCAAGCCACTTGGGGTGAAATGTGACCGTTCACGGCCGGTGCCGTTCGCGGCAAAAGATGAAATGGGACCGTTCGCGGTCAAGCGCCTTACTTCAGATGACGATCGTTCGAGATCGAGCCATTCGTGGTAAGGTGCGACTGTTGGCGGTCAGGGGGTGGACCTCAAATGGCGACCTTTCGCGATCGAGCCATTTGTGGCGAGATGAGTTGTGCCGTTCGAGGCGAGTTTGTGACTGTTCAAAGTCGGGTGCCGTTCGAGGCGAATTGTGACCGTTCGAGGTCGGGTGCCGTTCGAGGTGAATTGTGACTGAAGTCGGATGCCGTTCGAGGCGAATTGTGACCGTTCGAGGTCGGGTGCCGTTCGAGGCGAGTTGTGACCGTTCGAGGTCGGGTGACGTTCGAGGCGAATGAGTGTGCCCGGGGGGGACTTAATAATATCAGTGCCGGAGTTATTGTTTGGGGGAGTTTCCGAATCAAAGACTTCGGCAGTTCGCTGCCATGCAAGAGGTGCTCGTGGACCGTTCGCGATCCACGGGCATACAAGTAATTTTTCCATAGAATTGTAAATGTTAAAGCAATAATCATATGAATCTTACAGCAGAAATGTCCAAACAGGAAGAATTTAAATGTTAAAATCAAAATCAAAGCAAAAAAGCAGAATGAAGATGTCAAAGCGTAAACTCTTACTATAACGCGGCTGGTAGTCATTCAGAGCATGCCTATGGATCGTGCGCGATCGCTCACATGTGTAAATGATTTAACCGTGTTAGCGAGAGGTTTACAACTTGTTCATCGTTATTTTAATCAAGCAATCAATGGATAATCAAACGGTGCCCCGATCCAGGGTCACCTCTAGCCGATGTAGACGGTGGTCACTCTGGCTCCACAGCTGGAGTTCGCCTCCTCACATACTGAAGGAGCATACCGTTCCTGATATGCCCTTCCACCTCGTCCTTCAAATGCCTACAATCATTAGTGTTATGACCGTTTAATTCATGGAATACACAAAACTTATCTGATTTTCTTTCGTCAGAGGTTGGATCCCTTCGCATTGGTCTACGATACGGAACCTGCCCCTTGGTATCCTGATAAATTCGTTCCAGACTCTCATTCAGCTCAGTGTGAGAGATGAATCGCGGCTCCCTCCTTTGCCTCTTTGACCTGTCATCATTATCCTCAGCCTTTCTCTTTCCTTTGCTAGTCTCCGCACCCTTTCCAGGTGGGTTTCCGCTCTTGATTGCGTAAACGTCATCTTCTTCCTCTCTTTCTGCACTAGCATCTTCCAAACGCAGAAACTTTTCAGCCTCATGATAGAACTCTCCCAGATTCATAGGCGGGTCCTTGGTTAATGAATTCTTGAACTCTGTACTATCAGCTATTCCATATACAGCCGCCATCATGACCATAGATGGATCTGGTCGATCCACTGATGTTGCCGCCGCATTAAATCGCGTTAGAAAGCTCCTCAAAGTCTCTCCAGTTTTTTGCTTCAAGGTTTCCAAAGTCATCACATTCTTGGGTCTCGCAATATGAACCCTGAATTGCCTCATGAATCTCTCAGTTAAATCTGCCCACGTTCCTATGGAGCCGCTCTCCAGTTGCCTAAACCATAACGCTGCAATGTCCGTTAAATACAGTGGAAAGCACCGGGCCATGATCTCCTGTGATGCCCCCAGCACTTCCATGTGCCTCATATACTTAGTAAGATGGACCGCAGGGTCTGTCCTCCCATCGTACATCTCTACTGATGGTAGCTTGAATTCTGGTGGGTTCCTAGCCATCCTAATTGCAGAAGAAAAAGGACTCCTGTTTACATCTTCCAAGTCTTTGTTTACCAAACCGCCTCTCATAGCTCTTCTAACCATCTCCGCCAATCTGTCATCGTCTCCGAGATGCAATCTTCGTTCATCACTTTCAACCTGCCCCCCGAGTTCACGAGGGAACTCTGGGATCTGCCCCCTTGACTGAGCGTTCACTCCTCTATTGCCACCAGGTTGTTCGGATGCCCCCGTATCTCTTCCCGGGATCGGATTAACATGCTCTACGTGTGTGCGCCCTAGCTCTGGTGCTACGCCAGATGGTCCTGCTCCGTTCTGAACTCCAGTTGCTCCTTGGTTTTGTGCTCCAAGTTGCCCAATTTGCTGAAGCAAGTTCTGGATCATCTCTTCTTGTCTTCTCATCATAGCCTCCATCTCATCCCTGGTGATGAAGGCTGAAGCTTGGTTTTCTCCTGAGAAAGCCTCTTGACTCCCTTCCTGTTGACTCTGCTCTGGCCTTGGCCTTCTGCTTGATTGTCTCGCCATGACTCTTCCAATCTGAATCTCTAAACTCTCAAATTCAACTTCCAAGCGGTAGGTCCTTGAGTTCAATTCTCGGTGAAAGCACCAAAAATGTTTGCGCAAAAAATGGGCAAACACCTCAAAGTCGTACGATTTTGTTGATTATATGCTGTTCTTAGCGATTTGGGTGATTTATGCAAATATATAAAAAACATGGACTGAACTGTAAAAGACACACAGATTTATAGTGGTTCGGCCAGAACGTGCCTACGTCCACTTTATATGTTATTCTCCTTTTCTCTTCAGATTACAAGTACAAAGCTTTGTATACAAGTATATGAAAGTTGTTTGAAAGTTCCTTCCGTGCTTGAGCTCTCAAACTTGTCCTCCATTGTTGTACCCCTGCCCCTCTATTTATAGAGTGAGGCTGGGGGTAGAGGTCCTGGATGTATATAACTGCTGGTGGGCCTGGGCTGAAGCAATCTAGCCTGGCACATCTGGTTCGGCAGAGCTTGGTTCGGTCGTAGCTGGGATGGTTGGACCGGTGGTAGGTTGGTCCGGTGGTAGGTTGAGTGGAGTGTTGGTTCGGCATGGCTTGGGTGAAGAGTTGGTTCGGCTCTGCAGGGAGAGGTGTTGGACCGGTGGAGGTTAGTCCGGTGGTAGGTTGAGTGGAGTGTTGGTTCGGCATGGCTTGGGTGAAGAGTTGGTTCGGCTTTGCAGGGAGAGGTGTTGGACCGGTGGAGGTTGGTCCGGTGATGGATGCTTGGAGAGCCGGTCCGGTTGTCACCTGGTTCGGCAGGAGTTGGTTCGGTGGAGGCCGGTCCGGTGAGGTCTTGGACCGGTGGAGTTGGGAATGCCGAATGGACTTCGGCATTGGGAATGCCGGATGAATCTCGGCATTGGGAATGCCGGATGAGCCATGGTATTTCGAATGCCGAATGAGATCTCGTTTCATACTGCCGAATGGGCTTGAGTGTTGGAGTGCCGAATGGACTCTCGCATTGTTTCACCGAATGAACTTTTATATTTGAACCTTGAGTGAAATCCTAGACTTATATACGCTTACTGGCTGCTTTTTCTTGGTTCGGTCGTGGTGGAAATGCACACAACATTGATATTCCAGTTTTGACCAAAAATGGGATAACACTGTAGATATCACATCTCTTGAATTTCGCCATGGTTGTTGCCATAGATCGTAGTTCACACGGCGGTTGCGCCACTATCCCAGTGGAATCGCTTGTAACCGTAGGCATCTTGCCCCTCGAATTTCGCTATGGCATCTAGATCGCAGTTTACACGGCGGTTGCGCCACTATCCCAGTGGAATCGCTTGTAACTGTGGCATCACACCCCTCGAATTACGCTAGTATACATCATGATCAATCAACATGATCCCATCACGCGGGATTCCAATTCAAATGGACACTCATACCGAGTTCCAACACCTTCACAAATTTTCAATGCAAGGTACTTTTCCATATCCTTTGAAATTCATTTTCAAAATCAAAAGAAATTTAAACTTTCCAAATCTCCAAAATTTTCAAACTCAGTTTTAATTACAACCCATATTTATAAATATATTCATACAGTTTCACTTCTTATATGTAAGATTATTTCACAATTCTAAATCATATTAATTATAATTCCATAGTTTATAATTCTTCACTTATACAATTCATCCTTTTACAATTGTTATTTTAATTTAACTTATTCAAACAACTTTTGTTTACTTGCATACATTCTTACATTTTCAACAATCAACAATCAATTTATGTACACTAATAATTCTGAAAAATTATTTCCTTTATATATAAAAATATAATCGAGGTAAAATTATTTCATTTACCCAATTTAAATGATACTATGTCGACTTGCCTCGTTTAAGAATTTAGAAATCCCTATCGATAATATGGCGTCCCACATACCGACCAGAATTCATAAACAGCTCAACGGATAAGCAAACACAATATAAACATTTTTATATTCACCAACAAATACGCGCTCATAGCTATTATTACACTCGCACTCATTCTAGAGTACCACTGACTCTATCTCTAATGAGTAATTCCCAACAGAGCCATGGTTGTCGCTTAACCATATGCTCTGATACCAAATGTTACGACGCGACTTTTCGACCTCGAAAACCGACATCAATACATCCACTGTATCAACTGTCGAGCAATCGAATGCCGGAAAACCGTACTGTTATGGTTAAAAAAGAAGAAAAAGATAGAAGAAGAAAGAAAATGATAGAACAGAACAGAAAGAAATAACAGAACAATATCAGAATCTCACATATCGCAGCGGAACAACATATAATAGATAAATGAATAATCTTTAAACAAAAGAACTATATCGGTTATTACATTACATCATATTACATTTTATTTCATCATCAGAGTGTACAACAACAAACAGCGGAAAAGAAATACTATATACTAGTGAATACGCCATGCCATCCAGCTTGCCTCTAGCAACTCCTGAATTGCTGAATATCCCGATAACCTGACTCTAGACTGCCCCTGTGGAAATTGGTGGACACCCAGAGTTTAGGAAGGAAACAATAAACTCCAGGTCAGTCATGGGACTGGTGTGAGAACTAAAACAGTTATTTTCACAAAGAAAATCAAAACAATTTCGCTATGCTTTTGAAAAATGAAACTACCATAAGCACTCCCGCCACACACACAATGCAAACGCAGAATTGGAGGAAATTTCTCCTTATGATAGTCAAATATGCTTACTACGCAGAATCCTTTGATTTTTATTATTTTTAGTGCATAGTGTAGAAAACATTTCGAAAGTATAATATAAATTTTATCCAACATACGACCATTATCGTATGCCTACTATAGCTACCATGTTCAATAGCAGGTTACCGCCACATTCCATGGCAGGTTATACAACTAAAACCATACAGGGTTCGTATTGTTTCTTTGGATTTCCAACAAATGGTCAGGCAAAAGAACTTCCTACACCGAAATGGGTACGCCTCTGGAAAGACGCCCCGAGAACCTAACCGGATCTTTGCTAACACAAGGCCGAGTTACCACACGCTTCTGGGTGCAATGAAGCTGTAACTTGATAACTCCACACAAAAAGTATGCCATCCCCCGGTCGTTACCGACCTTTATCCGAGGATCCTCAATACCAACAACCACAAAGTAATAAATTTTCAGCAACCACATAGGTTAAATATCTGGGCTCCATACCATGATACAACCTCTATCCAGAAGAAAATTGACATACCTTAGGGGCGCGACCCCAAAAAAAACCTTACCGCAACATTCCTGTTTCGACCATTTTCGAGTTGTGAGGCTCGACGAAGCCTCGTCCACAAAGCTACGCTTTTTCACAAAGCCACGCTTTAATCAACAAATGATCAATAAATAATCATCACACAGCAACACTCAGCATGCCACATTACCAAATTGGGAGTATATCGCTGATAACCTTCAATTACAAAACCTCTGAGCTCGTACGTCTCAGAGAAGGGTGTTAAGCTAAGAGAATAAATTCTCCGCCACCAACAGAGATGTATTTAAAAGAAATCTGCTCTATATCTCAAAATGTAATGTCAGACACGTAACCATACAAGTCCGTTCCGGGATCGAACGGAACCGAAGGCACTTCCAAAGAAGCCCTTGCAATCCGGATATTCACTAATCACGTCCGGATTTCCATCACAAAGGGTAATAAATCTCTATATCGGAGATCAGCCGATGCAGAGACATTCGACGGTAATCCTTCCGTTTTCAAAAATATCCGGTCTTCAACACCGGTCTTCAATGCTGTCCATTACGTCGTATCATTATTCGAAATGGGTAATCCGAATAACGAGCGCAATAATTTAAAAATAAGTGTAGCATTCAATTTCAACCAATTTACAACAAATACCTATTTAAAGGTCAATATTGATAGTCGGTTATTTAACTATCAATCAATATTCACAACATCACCCGATTATAAATAATCTTCCCAAATTATTTATTTTTCAAATTATCTTTACAAGATATATATTCCGCACTTTAACCATTTGAAAACCAATTTCAAATCAATTTTCAACTTTACAACTTTCATTTCAAAATGGTTCATTTAAACCAATTAAATAAATCTTTACCGATTTATTAAATTTACGTCCCAAATTCGTAAATTCATTCCACACTTTAAAAATAAATCAATGTTCATTTTTAAACAATTTTCTCTTTCTTTTATAAATTCCATAGTGAATTTACCTTTCCAAAATATCTATGAATATACGATTTCCAAATCGATTTCTAATATTCATTTCAATTTATCTTTAAAAGATAAAATCTCAAAACATTCACTTCATATTGGAAATACATTTCCATACTTATTAAATAATAAGTAATTCATAAAAAAATTTATTTTCAACATTTTGAAAATATTCAATATACTTAAATTCAAATTAAGTATATATTTTATTCTTTAAGGAAAACTTCCCTTAAGCTCTTTTATTTGGGTCAAAACGAATGTTGCGTAAAACATCGTTACGACAACCCAAAATCACTAGTATAGATATTCAAAATTAAGATAGATATATAAATCCCAATATTATATAAAATATTTCCTTTCGAAAATCATTTACTATAACAACAGTGTTATAGTCCATCATTTCCTTATTTCTCGAAAACGTCTATTTCAATAATGAATGTTGAAATCTATGTGTTCGATATTTAATGCATTTTAAAACATCTTTAAATCGTTTTAAATTCTATTTAAAACATCACTTCCCCAAAACATTTCTTTAATATATATTCACTGTCCAAAATCGTGAATATACTTCATTAACCAAATTCAATATTTTCTACACATTTTATCTAAAGGATTTTCCACTATCCAAAATCGTGGATATACTTCCTTTAATAAGCTATAAAAATTAACTTATCAAAATAAGTTGATTTCGGATTTATAAAACAACGTTTATATATTCCACTTATACTTATTTTATAAAAACTTCCACTTATAAAATCCCTTAATGGACAAATTCTATTTATATCTCATTTAAATGCCAAAATCCAATTAATAAGTAAATTACTTATAAATCCTTTATTTTACAAAATCTATTCATTTTATAAGTTCACAATTTATAAATCTATAAATTTCATTCACTTATGAAATCCGTTTATACTTCATTTTAACATTTATAAAAACTCGTTTTATAATTCCAATATTTTTAATTTATAAATATCCATTTCATAAACCTTTTATATAAACCGTTTATAATAATTCAAAAATCCCAATTTAAATCATTTTACAAATTTATCAACTATTTATTTCAAAAATCACATTTCGGTTATATTTCACAAAAATCGTAATCATTATAACATTAAAATTATAACGTTTATTTATTTAAAATGAATCAATTTCAAAATTAAATTTTATTATGAAATCTTAACTTAAATTTTCAAAAATCCAATTTTATTTATTTTCGGCATCTAACGATACCAAAAGTATATTCGGCTACATTTTAGCCTTTAACGATCTCAATCAGAAAGATAATCACAAAGATTATAGATAGATCAACCCACAATATTGAAACCAATTCAATCATTTGAGGAATCCAGTTGGATCACTCCAACCTGTTTCCCTGCATCCACAGATGTTAGCACAATACCAATTCTGATTCAAGACGGAATATCGGGGTATATGGGATTTATAAAATACTATCCGCTATTATGCGGCGCAATAGGGTCTCATCCGCTATATAATGCGGGAAAATCAACTCCAAGTACATATATAATACCAATTCCACTTCAGGGTGAAATATCGTGGTATATGTTTTTAATAAATAACTTCCGCTTACTAACGGCGCATAATGTCTATTTCAAAACAATAAATAGCAATTTATCATCGAAGCATATAATCAAAACAATCAAGCAATTTTAAATCTAACTATTTAAAATTTAAATCGAAACTAATCGATTGAGTGAGAAGTTCTCACCTTGATTTTTAATTTTCAGCGTTTTATTTCGAATAAAATTAAACGAGCGTTTAATTTTACCCGAAATTTTCACTGACTCCAATCGATTCCAATCCAACTCCATTGCGTAGTATTCGTCAATACGAACCCAACGCAATTTGTTTCGTGCGTTTTCGACCTCGTATGAAAAAGATATGCATTTTTAAAGTTACACGAATTAAAATATAACTAAATTAACAATTCTTTTATTATTTTAACCTAAAACAAATCGTGGCCGTGCATTTTGAATCCCCAACATCAGGCCGCACCTTGCCTTCTCCCTTCATCACGCGATTTTTTTTGCTCCAGGTAAATGAACGTGCATGAACCCAATTGCCGCCCTTTAGGGTTTAGGACCGCGGCCACCACGAAGCTCGAAACGTCATCATTCCACCACCACACGAAATGCCTCGGCCACCTCCACCTTCGGCTGTAAATTGGTGGAGCTCGGCCATCACAAGGCCTGGGAAATCGTTCCCGTTCATGGGTACTTCACGGCCATATTCTGGCCCCTCCGACGAGTTACGTGCCACTCCACCGTATGGATTTGAGGCTCTCTCCGTGCTCTTCAATTTGTTAGTTGAAGCTCTTGCTGATTATCTACGGATTAAGAGTGATTGAGGGGAAAAGAAGAGAAGTTTCTGACCATTGAATTTATTAGAGGCGGCTGGTCTCAAAACCCTAGGGTTTAGTTTTCTTTTGCAAAATGAAAATAGTTAGGTCCTTTTATAGAAAATTCGTCAAAACACTATTCACCCGAAATTTTCCGAACTACAAACGAAGCGTGCCGGCTGACATTTCTAAGGTTTACCCCGCGTTCCGAACACAATGGAACGTGTTTCGGAGGCTAATTCGATCATCTGTGCGAGTTACGGCAATAAACGATCGACTTTAAATTAAACCGATTAACTAAATTTCTAGGCGTTTTGGCTTGCCCCGGACAAACAGTAAATCCGATTGACACGAAATTTGAAACCTTACAATAATATCACATTATGGATCCGATGAAATTGGTTTCGTCGAAATCCGAGACTGATTGAAAAATTGCTATTTTAACTCGTCAATTAAATATTAAAATATTCAATTTACACAAATTAACTTCTAATTCGATTTTAAAAGTTCTATAACGTTATTATAACTCCCATATGATTAAATAAAATTTTACAAATCATTTTCAATCATATCAAACCCAATTTCCAATTATTTCTGTAATTTGAAATATTAAATTATCGATTTAATTATCCAATTATATCCAGATATTCGAAATAAATTTATTCGACTTATAAATTTCACTTATTGATATTTAAAATCAATTAAATATACGAATTTTAATTAACAAAATTTCTGGGTTGTTACAGTTTTTGTTGTTATACATTCGAGATAGAGACTCCTTGATGTATACATACTCTTTGATGATGTACTTATATCTAATCTTTTGAGATATTGTGGATCTTATTTGACCACTACTCGGATGTACACTTCTATGTGTAATATTCATATCTATTTCCGCCTTTGTGATATGAATATCTGTGACTGATTTATGTTATGTTTATTTCTATATTTGTTTCTGAAGACCACTTAGCCACTGTGTAGTAGTTTTGAGTTTGTATCGGTATGCCGGATTTCCTCTTGAAATGAAACGCATGTTATACTATCTGACATATCGGTGCTCGCACAAAGCAATTACACGGATGGTCGCTCCTCAACAGCCTTATTCTTCGTGCTAGTTGACGGCATTACTCCGTAGTTTTCTTGGCTAGCGTAAGCATAGAGGTGAGGCGTCACAGATACTTAACATAAGTAGAGTATTATTTTAAACGTCTCGAGGAATCAAACTTAAGACCTATAAATGACAATCCAAAGATGTTACCATTTAAGTATAGGTGTTCCTCAATAAATTGTCGAAGTCTTCAAATTTTCAAAAATAGAGTTATTTTAATTTTATATTTTCACTATTTGAATTCAAAAAATTTAATTCGGTATAAACTATTTGTTCCTTTTAACTCATAAGTCAGAAGTTTATCAATTGAACTTTTAAACTTCTTAAAATCAAAATCACATTCACTTGTGGTTCACAAAGGAGGCCCAAAAGTCTACTCTTATCCAAACTAATAAGTCCTTAAAATACTCTTATTCATAAAGTATTTTCTTTCAAAACTTTAACTCCTTCGAAGTTGCAAAATCACAAGCAAACATGAATTATTGAAAATAGATGTATTAGTGACATTTTGAAACTTCATTTAAAAGTGCTTAAAAGTTCCTAATCCATGAGAATAACATGGTTATAAAAACTGGTTTCAATTCACAAAAATAGTCGCATGAAAAGATGAAAGGAATAAGAGGAGGATGCGACGCACATACATGGGAAGGTACATACATAGGAAGGATCTAAATCCACTTTCTTCCATTTTCTCATAAATCTCATTGAAAACTACCTCCGTCTTTTGTGCGAAAAATCGCAATATTCGTAGATGTGATAATAAAGCAAAATTTGAAATCATGCAAACAGTAACTCCTTCCTTTCGAATCGCAAGACAAGGCAAACCATCAAAAATATCTATTTTAAGCTTTGATTTGAAATACAATTTTGAAAGGGAGAAGCTCTACAAAAATTTCAAATTTTACATAAATGATCTTTCTATGTAACATATCAGTAAAAATCCACTTAAATCCTCTTTTATGAAATATTAAAAATGAAATTTTAGAAGGAAAAACAAAAGAGAGGGGGGAAGGATGGTGGAGGGCGGTGTAGAGAGAGAATCTACTAGGTATTCACTCAACCTAACGCTCTGATACCAACTGAGACGACTCGACTTTCTCACCACAGAAAATCGCATCATCTTGAAGAAAGAAAGGGATAGAAAAGAGGAAAGAAAGAAAAGAAAGAAGAAACAATATCAGAATCTAAACAGCGGAACGAATAAATTATATTAATAACATAAATATTACATAGTTTATAATCATTATCAGAGTTACACAGATATACTTCACATACTAGACAGTTATAAACACCTGTCTAGTTATACAACTCAATACAGTACAAGAAAACTACTCAGAGAAACCAACATAGCGGAATACTATATATCTACACGCAGAAGCCTCCTACTCCATTGCTCCTCCATAATTCGTCAAAGCTAACCTGACTGCGA
This sequence comes from Allium cepa, assembly GCA_030765085.1. Lineage (NCBI taxonomy): Eukaryota > Viridiplantae > Streptophyta > Magnoliopsida > Asparagales > Amaryllidaceae > Allium > Allium cepa. The sequence continues at coordinate 419,352,212 of CM060939.1, forward strand.
CCTATGGTAACATAGCGAAAGTCGTGTGTGCCGCTGAGATCCAACAGTCTGCGTTTGATTTTATACCGGTAGACTGCGACCTATGTAGGAGTGGAGAAGTTTCATTCTGACAGCGAAAATCAGAGGCCGCGGAGAGCCTGCAGTTACATGGACTTTTGCTGCGATGGCAACGTAACCCTGGAATGTAACTGCGATCTGTCGTGGGTTCCATGGCGTAATCGAGAGGCCGCGGAGAGCCTGCACTTACATGGACTTTTGCTGCGATGGCAACGTAACCTAGGATGTAACTGCGACCATGGATGGGGGTGATGATTTCCAGAGCATTCTCACCAAAGATATTTCCTCTATTTTCAAAAGCTGTTTTCTATATTTTCAATAAAATTATTTTTCAAAGTATTTTCATTGGATGTTGAAAATGTGTCTGCTAAGTATTTACAGATTTTCAGTCTTACGCATGATCAACGTATGACCGAATTTCTATGAGAACGAGGATGGACTTGTTGAAACATCGAGTTATAAAATGATATTTTTATAAAACTATTTTGACAATACTATATAGATTTTTTTAAAGGTGTTTTGAAAATGATCAAAAAAATTTATCTGCTTTTAAGCAATTTAAAAATTCTAGTTTCGTTCCTTTTCGAGTACGAAAAGATTCAAAGGGGGAAGGAATGTAATAACCCGGATTTCTGGGCATTGTAATTAATAATATAATTGGGTTAAGTAGTAGAAATATTGAATTTATAAATTGAACAAATGAATCTGATCAAATAAATAAATATTTATATTTTTAATTGTGTTATATATATATATATATATACACAGATAGAATTAGTATATATACAAGTTGAAATTGTATTTGTTTAAATATATGTATATATAAAATTGATTTGAAATTTAATTTGAATTTGGGTTTGATATGGAATTTCAAAGAATAGATATATATCTTAAATATATTTTGGATTTAAAAATATAGTATATATGATTTTATTTCTTTTGGTTTTACATTGTTTTCTTAAAATATTTATTTATATGAATTAAAACAATGTTTTTACTTAATAAAAATATATACATATAAGTTTTATAAATCATTTATAAAAAATCATTAACTCTAGGTAAATACACTTGTAAAATTAGTATATATATAATTTAACAAATATAATCAATTAATTAATGCTAGTGACAAATGTTACATTCTTAGATAAGTGTCAATTGATTTAATTTAAGAGGATTTAATAAAGAATAATACTTCAAAATATACATAGGTTGTATAAATAAAAGTACTATATATAATAATAATAATTAGTTCTACATTATTTTCTTCAAATGCTTTTATAGAAATAAATTCAGAAAAGGTACTTACCAAATAGAGATTTAATATAAAAGTTTCATAAAACATTTTTTTTCATTAACACATGCATGAGTGCTAAATAAAATTTCAGGGTTTAAAAAACAATTTTTCTTTTATGACATTTGTAAATTGGGAGGTTCATGTATTGACAAATGTTGAGGTTCATGTATTGACAAATGTTGATAAGTAATATAAAATTTAAAACAAGTGGCATTTTTAGATTTAATTTTCTTTTATTTTTGTTAAATAATTTTCAGCCTAAATACATATACTTCCCTCTATCTGTTTTCTTTTTTCTTCAAAATTCAAAAGCTAAGGAACAAAATCTGAACTCAAACAACCTTTTAAAACAAATCTACAATGATTCTTCAAACCTGTAATCACTTTCAAGAATGCATGCAAATAAATCTGGAGTATATCAAAGCAAAGTTTCCAAAGCCAGAGGCCATGGTTTTCAAGTTTTCAAAGCTAGCATTTCAGTTTTCAAAGCAAGTATTTCAGTTTCAAAACTGATGCAGTTTAAAGCTTTCTGTTTTTCAAAGCTCTGCCTCTTTAAATAGGTGAGTAAACATTTTTTTTTTCAAAAAAAAGCTTAAGTAAATCTGAAACTGTGCATGTGATTCTTGGGTAAGATTTGTGTTTGCATGTGTATATATAAGTATGGATCTCTGAATATATGATTGTATTTGATCTGTATATGTTTTGATGCCAGTTATTCTTTATTTCCTAAGTTCTGAGAAGTAAAACAAAACTTTAAATTCAAAATCATCTCATCTTATCATTGTTTGAAATTGAGTTTCAAAAACATAGTTGATTGCTTAAACATAATTAAGTTTTAATTTTTTTTAATTAAGTGAATTAAGTTTGAAATCTACTGGAAATTGGAAAATAACAATGGAAATTTAGAAATGGGTTGAAACCAAGTGCAATGATTTGTAAATTCAAGTATACAACCTGAATCCCCTGTTCGAATTAAGATTTTTAAAATAAAAATCATAATTTGTAGTGGAGTTTTCGATATGCATTTCTTAGATAATCAGAAAAGGGGTTTTGGTCATTTCTGGTAGCCGGAGAACTCGAGGGAGGTCAGGGTTTTTGTCGAAGCCAGCTTGGCGATGGGGGAGGTCGGGAAAAATAGTTCAAGATTTTTCTGGCGATCGGAGTTGCTTGGCGAAGCTAGATTAGGGTTCGATTTCCAGTATTGGGCGACTTGGTTTCGCGATGTCGTGGGTTGTCTGGGAGGCACCGGAAGCTTTCGCGAGTGGTTGAAGGGTTGCGTAGGCTTGTGACGTTGCTTGGAGCGGAGGGGTGTGAATTCTGGTGGGCGAGATTGTCGCTGGTAAGTGGATTTAGCCGGAGAGGTTGACTCCAATTTTCGATCTGAAGACTCAATTTCGAGTCGAGATGAAATCACGATGTCTTGATGGCCGTGGATGATGTTGAGGTGGTTATCGACCTATCGGAGATCTGAAGAATGACCGGAGAAGGGTGGTGTATCGGTTCATGTGCACCGTGCATGTCAGAGGATCAGGTGTGAAGGAAGTTTGGGGAAGAAAGTTTTTTTTTCTGGAGTTCGAGTTCGCGCATTTCTATGATAAGCTGGAAGTAGTTGTGGTTGGGGAAACTGAGAGTTTCTCGTGAGTTCACTCGGGTTTTTGAGTTTCTGAACCCGAGATAGTCAGTTGGTTTCAGGTTTTTAAAAACCTATCTATTTTCTAAATTTTAAAATGAATTTTTTAAAATTGAAAGTATGATCAAAATTTTGAGCTATGGATTCAAATTAACTTTTGAATCCTAGTTTTTAAAATAAATAAAGTTTTAACATTTAAATTGTTTAAACAAGTTTAATGTTTAAAGTATGTTTTAAAATGAAAATGATTTTTAAATAAAATGTTTAATTCTTTATAAAAGTTCTTTTAACTTTTGATTTAAGAGGTTTAGGAAATTGATTTAAATTTGGTTAAAGTTAAGTTTGTTAATCGTTTTTTTTTATTTTAAAATTTTGAACTTTAAAGTAAATTTTAAAAGTGAAATGTTTTAAATGCAATTGTTAATGATAATTAAAGTCATTAAAAAATAAAGAATGATTTATCCTAAAGATAAATTATATTTTAATGGTTAATGATTAATGTAGTTAATTAATGATTTTGCATTAATTAATTATTAATTATGGATTGTTAGTTAATTAATTAAGAATTAATTAATTTGGATTAAGAGATGATTAATTTAAGTTTAATTACTTAGAAAATAATTAAAGGATTGTTAATAGTTAATGAAGGATCATTAACTAAGGATTATCAAATGATTAATTAATATAATTGATTTAAGATGATAAATTTGATTAGTTAATTAAAGATAATCAATTTATGGAATCGTGTAAGTATAATTACTTAATGAAGGACAAGTACCATTGTCCCAGTGGTTAAGTGATTTGGCTTTGATGCGAGAGGTCACAAGTTCGAAACTTGCCTAGCGTGATTCGAACGTTTATTGACATGTGATATGTTGTCACAATGATATGTTGTATATAAAGTACCATTTTAAAAAAAAAAGTTACTTAATGAAAGTAATTAAGGGATTAATTACTCAATATAGTTAATTAAAGTAATGTGATTAGTCAAGTTATTAATTGGTTTAATTAATTTAAGATAATCGCATGATGGTTTGTTAAAGTATGATTACTGAATGTAATTGGAAAGCAGTAATTACTTAGTGAAGTAATTAATGAGTAATTATCTAAGATTAATTATTAAATGTGATTAATAATTAATTGAAGAAGTAATTAAGGAGCATTAATTAATATAATTAAGGGCTGATTAATTAAGATTAATTAATCAAAAATAAGTGATTAAAAAGTAATTAATTAATAAAATTAATTAAGGAGTTGATTTAATTGATGAAGTAATTAGGGAAAGTAATTTTTGATTGTGATTAATCAAGGTTGATTAATGAATGTAATTAAGTTAAAGGTTAATTATTAAATGAGATTTAAGAATAACTAACTAATAAAAGTAATTTGAGAATCATTAGTTAATGTAATTAATGAAAGTGATCAATCTGGCTTATGAAAGATTCAATGATGATAAGTGCATTGGATTAGTTGATATCTTTGATATGAATTGCTTTGTGATATGATATATTGAATGGACGATGATAATATGATTTTCAATAAATTATGAATTGTTGTCTTATCCGACAATTAAAGATCAATTGTATTAAATTAGATAACTTGGGTTTAGATGACATTGGATTCGAAGAGACCGGAGTCGGGTATTAGTTAATATCCGAAACCACTTCGATTCTTTATAGATTGATATGTGAAATCAATAGGCTGGAATGAAAATGATTTAAGTGAATTGGATTATTTATCTAAGTTTGGTACTTAGAAATTGGTGTGTGAAATAAGTGTTGTCTATACCAACTTGTGGATTTGTTAAATTGATATAAGTTACCCCGGTTTTATATAAGTTGTTTGCTTTTGTATTCCATGTTAGATGGATTTACTCACGCTGTTTTCCAGCCTGACCCGGGGTTACTTTGATGTAATGCTCGGATCCGACCGAGTATTACAGATTTTCAGGTAAGGACGTTCTGGAGCTCAGGAGACGAGCTGGAGAGCAGGAACATATGGAGAGTTTCTGCTGTGATATATTATAGTATCTGAAACAGATTGATTTATTTGTCTTGTGTTTGTAAATATGTTGTAACTCTGATATATACTAGTGTAATTTGACAAGTACAGTTTCCTTTATATAACTATTATTTATGTGATATTATATTTTGATCAGTGCGAATGTGAGGTTTCTATGACTTATTTCTATTTTCTTTTTCTTTCTCTTTTCTTCTTTTCTTAACTATCTGAAAATTTCGAAATCGAAATTTTCGAGTCGTTACATTTGGATCTCTTTCATATCGCTGGCATCGGTCCAACGGGTTCACATTTAGAATGTGAAACCGTGCGACCAACGTCCAAAATCCAACATATACAAAGCTTTGATGTTTTATCGATTGACATATCATAAACAAAGGCGGTGATGAGGATGGGGGATGGTAGGGGTGGTGTAGAGAGAGAAGCCGTATTTTCTCTTTCATAGTGCTGACGTTGGACCACACGAGAAATGTGAATCCATGTGACCAACGTCCAGAATCCTACAGATGCATAAAGGTTTGATGTTTTATCGATTGACATATTGATTTTTTAATTTTCAAATACTCCGAAGTTTCAAGATGATCGTTTTAACGGACACAATGTTTTTAGTGTAGATCAAACATCCCTCGAAAATAATACCATAACACCGACGTTCTGCGAAAGTGATAAATTAAACTGAGTGTATTAGTCAATTATGTAGAATATTCGTGGAACAAGATAATTTGTTGTAGACATGTCACGTACATCACCAACATTATCTATACAAATTGATTTGAATCATTTCTAAATTCTTAAATCTTTCAGAGTTGTAAACTTCAACTCACTTCAACTCTTTCAACATTAAGTACAATATCAATAAAAGTGCATTATATATTTTCAAGCGATGTTAAACTATTTCTTCAGAAAGCATAAAAAGTAATAGAACAATTTGCATTTAGAAATTTAAAAATACGTTTAGGAGGTGTTAACCACCATTTTGCACTAAAAGACGGAAATCGCTGACGACAAATTAAATACCAACTTTAATACATAATATATAAAAATATAAATGCTATTATAAGTTACGTTTTTTATATAATTCATCCTATAACAACTTTAATACGTAAAAAATTTAAAAATAAAAATGCTGTTATAAGTTACGGTTTCTGTATAATAACTCTGATATAACATTCGATCTACATACACAGGCCTCAAGTCGTTTAATATATGATTATTCTTCAAAAAATTCCCGACGTCGTGTAACATAATATAGTAACTCTGAACTCTATGGTGGCTCCATCATAGTCTAAGCTGCAGTTATCTTCTATACTTTCAATTTTGATTTTACCAACATAAATAAACAGCAAGGCAAACTAAAGCACTGATTCATTGTAAACAAGCCTCTTAATTTAGTGTTTTGCATGTTTTCCAGTAACCATTGGTTTAATCAGCAAAATCAGTAGAAATGACTCCCCTTAATAATTTAAAGAAACCCTAGAAATTACATCAAAGAATCCCATTACTTACAGGCAAACATGTTAAATTATCAATACATTCTTTAATTATGATGACCTTCTGAAGTGCATTTAACTAAGTTACTACTTAACAGCTTCCATTTCTTTTTTTTACCCCCAACGCGTATTTAGTCCAACACAGTAACTGTTGTAAGAATTTTACTTGACCATTTCACAACCTCAAACTAATAACAGAAATAACGTGCTAAGTATAGATATCTTACAGATGAACAATCCTAAAATAAGAATTTTTTCCTAAAATTTTTTTCAATGAATTGCTACCACCATTCATTACCATGACAAACTTAGATATGAATCAACAAACTTTTTCAAATCAGGAAGAACTCACCGTATAAATTTCTGCATATTTCAAATGTTGAAAATATTGAAAAACTCAATCAACTTCCTACATGAATTCTAATCTATATATCACTTACATTGTAGCCGTATTGGCATGCATTGTCGGTGCAGTTTCGGCTGGTCCAGCTCTATCAATTACTAAATATGGCGCTGTAGGTGATGGCAAACACGATTCCACCAAGGTTAGTAATCAATTAAACATCGTAAATTCAGGCAGGGCCGATAATCTTAAATTCAGAGACAGTTCCTCTCTGACATGTATAATCAAATTTTATGTTTGATATAAAGTGGAAACTGAATATGTGATGATAACGCTGAGACCTCTATTATTGCACAAATGACAAAAATGCTCCTGAAGTGATCAAACTGAAAATTACCCGAACATGAGCATTTTGGTCGGTTCAATGCAATAAAACATGTTATTGACACAACAACCATTCTGACCCCAAAAAAAAAGTTTTCTTAGAATTAATTTTACGGAAGATCTTCAGATTTACCAAAAATTCAGTGCATCAGTAATTATCATGACAGTGATGAATTTGGGGACTAAATTCTAGGACTGGCCCTGAATTTTGTGAATTGCTACCTGAGAATTGTGTTGTTAAATTTTTGTATTTTTTATTTTTATTTCATTGCAGGCTTTGGAACAAGCATGGGCTGATGCCTGTGCATCACCAGGAGGTGCACAAATAACAATCCCAAAAGGCAATTTCTGGGTAGGACCAGTTGTATTTAATGGTCAAAAGTGCCAAAATGGGACATATGTATTTCAAATAGATGGAAACCTACTAGCCGATACAAATCTTGGGAAATACAAACAGAACTGGTTAGATTTCCGATACATCAATGGACTTGTTATTAAGGGTAGTGGTACATTAGATGGCCAAGGTGCTTCTGCATGGCCCCAAAATTTCTGCTCCAAAAAATGGGCATGTCATTTACTCCCACAGGTACACATCACTTATTTTTTAAAATTTATATTCTAGTCTATAGTACAACGCCAATAACTTTGTTAAAGTAGCAAAGAGGAAATACAACCATTTTTACCCACACTGATTCTTTTGTCATTAACACCTAGTTACTAGTCTGATTTCGGATGAAGGGTTGTTAGTTTGATTCATTAGGGTGCATGCAGACATGAAGCCTGGGGACATGAGAGCTTACCCTTTTAACACTTTATTTTACCCATTCGGGTATAATGGAATGTAAAATTAAATGCACTTATCACTACTCTTATTTTATCCCTACCCTAAGTCTTAGATTCAAATTGGTCGCTGCTTTTACATTCTATCAAACAAAATATGGAACTCTACATAACATCTGTTGTCTATCTCAGACTATGTCCTTTGAGTTTGTCACCAATCTGAAGATAAACGGTATCACATCACTCAACAGCAAGCAATACCACATGAACTTTTTCCAATGCAGTGACATCAACATCCAAAATGTTAACATAACGGCACCAGGAAACAGCCCTAACACAGATGGAATTCATATGGGAAATTCAAGAAATTTGAAAATAGACCACGTGAGTATTGCCACAGGAGATGATTGCATTTCAATTGGTTCAGATACCCACAACGTTACTATAAGCAACGTAAAGTGTGGGCCAGGACATGGCATTAGTGTTGGTAGTCTTGGCAAAGATGCAGACAAAGGTGATGTTACTGGTCTAACTGTGATAGATAGCACCATAACTGGAACAATGAATGGTGTCAGGATCAAGTCATGGCAATCCTCTAAGAAAACTCCTGCTGGCGTTTCAATATATGTGAAGGACTTCACATTCGACAACATCATTATGAATAATGTCTCCAATCCTATATTTATCGACCAGGAGTATTGCCCATTCACTGCTTGTCCCGAAACGGTACGTACTAACTTATAGGGCCTAAAATGTCACTGTAGGCTATACATAACATTTTCTTAATATACCAGTACTTCTACACGTGCATTATAATCCACCCACTATCATGTAGTTCTTTAATGCTATTTATTTATTATTGCGTATATAAAACAAATGCATGAATAATTAATCAATTTGAAAAGGCTTCAACAAGTATTTGCTTTGGTGACATCAGTAATCAAAAACATCCCATGAAGGTGTCTAAAATTACCCACAACCTCAATAACTAACAAAAATAATCACTACCACAATATATCTATAGTCAAATATTAAATTTCACCAGGAAAGGTTATTAGGGAAATTTCAGAAAGGCATGATATGGAAGTATGCTCATTAATATAAGCTTACTTTTGTTTTTTATATAATGCAGGAGCCTTCTGCAGTGAAAATTAAAGGAGTTAAATTTAAGAACATAAGGGGAACATCAGCCACTGCTGAGCTGATCAAGTTAGTATGCAGTAGGAAAAACCCATGTGAAGGTGTCGAACTAAGCAATATAAACCTGAGATATACAGGAACTAACATTACTAACCCGAAGTTGAACGTAACAGCAATCTGCAAAAATGCTTATGGTACTTCTAGCAATGTGAAACCTGTCACCTGTTTCAAATAAGCAAAAGTACAAGCTGCAAAGGATTTATGTGATAATATGTTTACTATTTTGATTTTATATGTCAACTGAGACTAAACAGTGTGATGAAACATTGTAATATGTGCATGCAATCTGCAGCTTTTGTTGGAATCTATACATGGCAATTTATATGATATCGTTTATAGTATGTGTGAATTGTGTAAGTTATATTTATACTTCAATTGTAACTGTTTCTTTGATGTAGTAATGCTTATCACTTATCACGGCATGAACCTTATTTACAAGATTACTAATGAATTAGTAGTGTATAGGTTAATATTTATTAACAGTACTGTAGAGGCATATACATATGTTTAATTGGTAAGGTGACATACAGTTGAGTATTAATTTTACTGGTATGTAGGAAACATTATTCTAACTCTCTTACTGAGTTTAAAGATACATATTATTATTATTATTATTATTATTATTATTATTATTATTATTATTATTATGAAAAATCATGTTTACAGTGTTATTTATACGCAACATGGATGTGAAAGTATATATGAGAAAGTTTGCATATAATTACACAGTGCAGACAGATTATATTGCATTTCATGGTCCACTATACAAAAATATGATATAAAAAAGGCGGTAAAAAGAGGGCAGTGAAGCAGGGGCTAGCGTTCTGAAGTTAAGATGTTTGCTAATCAATATACTTTGATTCATAATCCAATAAGAAGGCAAATACAAGAGTAAATGCTATTTTACTGCAGTAGCAGATTTTTGTTAACTTAACATATCATAGTATGTCAGCAAAATGACTATTTGATGAAAAAAACTAATATAACTAACAAGATTTAAGATGTTGTAGTATGCTATTCTGCTTCATCAGATTTTTCAACTGTCAGCGTTAGCGTCTCTAATCTGCACGAAACAAAAGAACAGAGAAAACAAGTTAGTTAAATTGGTCAAAGTAATTCAGTTGTGTTAGAAAAATAGTTATACAGAACAAAATAATTTACCAGTTAGACTACTGGTACTCAGTAATTTGGTGAGAAACTTGATATTTGTTGCATTGAGTTAAAAATTTAAGAACTATTCACATTATATATAGGTAGTTGTTGCAGGCTATATTTTCTTGAAAAGGATTTCATGTTTTCATGTCCAGAAAAAGTATACTAAGAACAAGTTATATATGACTCAGAGTGATTGGATTTAGCTATTATTGTGGGTTTTAGGTTTCTCTTAAAACACACAAGAATGAATCCAGAAAAACTAAGAATTGTTGCCTCTGCATGAAAAGCTGTTGTTTTTTCAGAAAAATAAAAGGAAGAAGCAGCAGGAGGAGAAGGAACAAGATAGAGCTGCGCATATGATGCCTTGTAAGTATATATACTTTATATATATGTATAGCAACATATTTTGCTCCTGAAGTTTATAGCTAGTTGAAAGAGCGAATAATCTCAACAAAAAAAACACCCACTTAAATAACACAAAAGGATCCTACATTCACATTGACTCAAATTCAATATTTGCAATACTGAACAGAATTCTGGAAAAGTTACAAGGGGAGAAACACACGGAATGCGCAAAGATCTTGACCCAGTATGTCAAATTCTCTTTGTAAATTAATCCTTTAATTACCAGTAATGAACTTAGATGAATATTATTTTATTCAGGGATAAGGTGCAAATTCTAACTGGACAAATGTTCACTCTAGGCCTCTTAAAAAAAAATATGTCAAGTTTGGGCATCGTTCAAAACTTATTATGATAATATACCGTTTTTGCATTAGTCAGCGTTTTGTACTTGCGCATTCTAAAATTGCGCAATTACAAACTTTTAAATTGTGCATGCATATTTTCAAAATGCACATATACAATTTTTGTTTTAAAATACACATGCTCAGAATGCGCATGTGTACCTTTTCTTTTTCTTTTGCTACATGCACATTATGAAAACGCATATGTACAAGTACCCTGCATTATGAAAAAGATGCATATTTTCGTAATAAGTTTCAAACGAGGTCTAAACTTGAAATAAGTTTTTTTTCGGAGGCTTAGAATGAAAATTTGTCCATTCTAACTAGAAACACATATCATAATTCCCGCACATAACACAGCAAACCATATATCTATGGTTGTCCTCCCAACCTAGAAGAAAAATAATAGTTTTTTGAACTAATATTAGTGTGGTCTATCTTGAATATCTATCAACATTTACAGCTGTTGACAGTTTCTTATGGGATATTTCAAGATTTCAACACTAAAAGTAGAAATTGAAAACCTCCAATAATTGTAAAGAAACCGAAACATGCCAAAAGTGTAGGTATGTTTGAAAAACATAACCTTTTTGGCCATGGAAACATCATGATTTACTGACTAAATGACATGCCAGCATTTCAGGTACCTCCAAAATTGGGAAGTTTTCACATCCAAATAGTTGATGAAGTCTAAAGTCACAGCATATAGTTGTTGGGTCTGCTGGATCCTAAGTATGACACAAAGATATCACACTCGCAATTAAACTAGCATATTATTGCAGTAATGATGAACTGAAAACAGAAGTAACTGCAGTTCAACACTTCTACACATACCTACATCCTGCATAGTTTACTGAACAAAATCATATAATGAATAACACCAATCACATTATATGCAAATTTTGTGAAGTTTGTTTTAGTGGTTAGAATAAGAAAGTTTTAAAGTGTCTTTAAGAGGACCACTATGTACACACATGCAATAAGGAGTGTACAGTTATATCCCTTAAGTTGTATCAAACAACTATATCTAATACTGACATTGTGTGACAATTATTTTAATTTATTACAAATACACACGTTAGCCAGTGGCCTGGAGAGGAGGGATCAAAATCTCATCTAATATTTTTCCTATTTCCTAATCTTAAAATGCATCGATTTTTTGTTGATATGTTATATTTATCATCAATTTCCATACATTTGTATCGTTCTAAACCTCCTAAACCTTCAAAACTCCATTTTGGAAAGACGGTTAAAGTTACCATGAGTCAAGCATTTCGATTCGATGATCAAAAATCTACCACAAATATATATTTACTTTTACTTTGTGGAAACATGAGTTTTTCTTTCTTTCTTCTTTTTTTTTTTTTTCCTTTTTGCTTACAAATTAAAAGGCTGAATATGATAGTGACCCTTTGTTGGATAGTTGCATTATGGTGAATGTGTAATGGGCTTTTCATAGCTTAGTAATTTTATGTTGCCGGCACATTTAATAGAATTATGGAATAGTGCAATTAGGAGTTATACATATAGATACCATGAATATCATTCTGCTGAATCTATAAGTGTTATGAGTTAGGTGTGCAATAATGCATTTCACACTAAGCCTGCGCAGGGTTCAGAACTAGAGATAAATCATTGTTTATTGGCTACTAATTTAATATGTTTCAAGTCCAGATGCAGTCATGCAAGATAAATATAGTTATTAATGTAGATAGCAATGATAGAAAATAAACCAGTAGCAATAAAATAAGTTCACAAAGAGAAAATGGAAAAACAATATTTAGACCGATGCTAGTTATACAAAATATAATAAACTAGAATTATGTCTCTCACTGGACACCCGAAAAATTCAAAATCCATCAGCATCCATATCCAAGAACAGACAAATATCTAATATCCAAAAAATTGATACGGATGTGGATATGAAAGCATCTGCATCTGAAAATTATCCTTCCAATTTTTTTCAATATTTGCTTTATATTACACGTGGATCTTTTGTATAATGAAAGATGTGTATTTATTATTTTACAAGTTACTAGTTTATCACATAAATTTAGTGCATACTTAATGCTCCAAACTATTCATTATAAATATATTTGTTTATATTTCATACTTTTAAAATCAATCATCAGCCGATAAGATAAATATCTGGTATTCATCTACATCTGAGGATGTGGATATCTGTTATCCAAAAATGATTTTGAATGCAAATATGATATTATCTGCATCTGAAAGTATTCGTTGATAGACGTATCTAGAATATCTTTTTGAACTAATAGCATAGATATCTAAAAATATTTGGATCCACATTAATTTAGTGGAAATTAGAGCAAAGGGTTTTGTTACGGACATGAGCCTCTAAATTTTTCTTCTTGACGAACTTAATGGCATGTGATGTGTTTAAAAAAACATCCTAAAACCAAATATGATATACAAATTCTTATTTTTTTTGACTTTATGCGGATATCTTTAATTTATATAAAAGATTTAGAGAAGCCTTTTGAGACATTTTTACCCACATGTCGACCCTCGAGCCTAAAATTCCCAATATTGCTTAATCTTATTAGCATTTCAAGGAGACGACTAAATACAGTTGTCCCACATGTTTGACAAATCATATGCTTAATCAAACTAAGCATGAGATAAATCACCAAAAGCGTTTATTTACTTTCATGTATATTGGCATGGTTTTTAGACGACTATCAACAACTTGAATATCCCATCTCAACCACGAATCACAAATGCAATACAAAAGTTTAAACTCATCACGATCAAGAAGAAAGACTGATAAGTGTAGAGCTTATATGCACAATCATGAGGCCAGAAAGTAGAAGGATTCACAGCCAAAAAAAAAAAAAATCATGCATAAGATATATTGTTCTGAATAAAATGCTTCACTATGGTACAAACATGGACGAAATATAACCAGTGCCATGAAAACGATCAGACGGCCATCCTTCCAAGACACTGGTTGACGATTTATACAAAACAATCAAGTAATGCAGCTTGCTTAAACTAAGCAGCAATAACAGATAACCATAACTGAGTATAGGTGAAGTGTCTAATTTTTCTTAACTATTTTCTTCTTGCGCATAAGCACGCACAAATGTGTGCGTGTGTTTTACGCACATATACATACAGCATGATGAATATTACTTAAGTGCATTTCAAAACATTGTACAAGGAGGAAACATTGTACAAGGAGGACTACCAAGTTATGTCATAAAATAAATCACCATTTCAGGCAAAACATGTAATGATAAAGTTGGAAAAAGGAAATAAATTGGAAAGGAATGCTTGATTTCATTCAACAGATTAGAAACATGATCAAACTTAAACTAGTCATGATTAGAATCAAACAAACTCAATAAAATAAGAGCGCTTCAAAGTCTAAGGAGTCATATCAGTAATCTCATAGCTATTACTGACCTCTAATCGATTTTCTTTTACATAATCTAGGACACGGTTCAAAGCCTCAGACTGGAACATTTCTTTGTCTTCGGTACCAAGGAATTCAACTAATGAATCAGAAAGAACTACAGGTTGTTCAGTTGTTGTGGAAACAACATGAGGTTGTCCGCCTGTGGTAGAAAATGTCTGAGGTTGTTCAGTTGTGGTAGAAAATATTTGAGGTTGCTCAGTTGTGGTAGAATGTATCCGAGGTTGTTCAGTTGAGGTAGAATGTATCCGAGGTTGCTCAGTTGTGGTAGAATGTATCCAAGGTTGTTCAGTTGAGGTAGAATGTATCCGAGGTTGTTCGGTTGTGACAGAAAATTTCTGAGGTTGTTCGGTTGTGGTAGACAATATCTGAGGTGGTTCAGTTGAGGTAAAAGGTATCCAAGGTTGTTCGGTTGTCTGATGTTGATCAACTGAGGTAGCAGATACCTGAGCTTTTTCAGTAACATCAGGCACAGTTGTGATCCCTTCTTTCAACTTTTTTGGATCTGGACCCATGTCCTCTGTATGAATAATGCCCTGTTACATACCTAATATTTTTATGTGCATGTGGCTGAACGTTAAGTATTAGGTAAGTATACCTGAGTCGTTAATTGTTACAATGTGTTTGGCTAAAAGCTTGTTCATTTGAAACATGTCAGTTACATCTGTCTCAAAGACTATGCGCAGTTTGTCATTGCAGTTGATGATCCTTTTGTTGTACTGATCTTGAAGCCTGTGTTCACGAATATATGCCCATAATTTCTTTACAATCTGTAAATTGTCAAAATCACCAGATGAGATTGCACAAAATTTACAATTTCTGTGTTAGTACTTTATGCCAACACTTGTACCCCACTCAAATCTCCAAGTCGATAGGTGTACAATAAGAACACAATGGTTTTGCACCATTGGGTTTTGAGGTGGTGTATGTGCTGACAAACGACTTCATGGTACAAGAAAGAGTGGTTAACCTGCATCGACTACTTGTAATAATATATTTTCATGAAAATCAAAATGAAACTTTTACGTATATCCAAAATGAATACCTGAGTTCTTGCCAGGATTGGTTCGCCAACAATAGCCTGAAGTTCAGGTGTGACCTTGCATAGCATGTTTAGACCTCCAGCTTTACCTTTCCTTTTAGGAGTGGCACTAAAATAAATGAAACATATTTATCTGGTGAATAATTATAAAACAAATATAATATGAGACAACAATCTAACATCATCAATCATCACAACACCAAAAACCAAATGCATGAGTTAACCAAGAAGAAGTCCACACAAGAATCTGTGATGCAATATTGCTGAGCATAGTTCAGCAAGACTGGTAATCTACCTCTATGACCATTCATATCTTTTGCGGCAAAAAGACTCGTAACTCGGCTTGGTTCATGTGATGGAGGTGGATAGACAGTGCACAATATTAATGCCGAGTGGAGTGTTACAGCATGTACATCTTAAGTATTAAACAAGTAAACGTTTCTTATTTCATCCAAATGCTACTCTGTTTATTTATTCAATTTTTTTTCCTGATCAAACTTATTATACGTTATCAAAAAAGGATAAACAGAATTATGTCTTATTACAATCATATAACCTAATATAGTATATGTAGCAAAATCTATACTGAGTAATAACTTAAAAAATATAATGATATTGTTCCGCCTTTAAGACTCGCTTGTCAAGCAGACAAATAAAATGCTACACTCCAACTATCAAAAAAATTATGAGATTCTATTTTGTACATAAAATAAAAGGTTTCTTTTAATACATCGATGTCTTTTGAGAAACAAAAATATACATCTCGGTATGGCTCATGCAATAAGGAGATTTGACTTATGGGCATATACAATATTTACTGTGCGGAGTGGGAGGCATATAATATATTACCGCTTTAAAGTGGTATCGCATGAAAACTCTTCTTATTTCATCCAATTACCATGTTACTTCATCTTTGTTCTTTTTGTAATAACATTCAGGTGATTCAATGAGTCAACTTGACTCCCTACATACCAAAGTACTTAGTACAGTATTAAACTGAAGAAGTCTGATTATAACTTGTGCACATTCATTTGTATAACTTTTAAAAAATCTCGAAACGATATTTAGATATTTGACGAGTTCAGTTTGTCACCTTATTATTTGCATCATACTTGAGCATGTAAGTAGAATACATCAGTCATTCAGTTACATTCTCCCAATAAATAACCGGAAGAAATGCCAACTAAATTTTCTTGTGATGCCTAACTTAACTTTTTTGTTAAATCAAATTAATCATTCAATGTGGTGGTGTACTAGAAAGATACTTCAAAAGGTAGAGATAAAAAAATAAAATAAAATAATAGTAGTAACACGAAAAGTGGAGTGGAAGGTCAAAGACCACTGGCTCGATTGATTAGTGGTATGACGCTCTAGACATAGATTCTTGAGGTCATGGATTATAACCCTGAGACATCAAAATGAGTGCTCTCCTTGAATAAAGTGTCATTCTATAAAAAAAAGGTTAGAAAGATCTACACTGTACAAGTTTGAGTGACTAATAAGTTTGATCAACTTACTTCACAAAAAATCTTGGTTGCTAAAACTTTATGTTAGGTTGACCAATAATGTCTACCAATCACTGAGTTGGTCAGCTGTATTGTTTTCAAAACCCAGTATTAACTTTTGAGATGGTACTCTATGACCTTTCCGAGAGTAGGGTTAAGAAAGTGCAGCAAATAGATATATATTTAACCAATTTATATGATATTTTCAAAAAATATAATTGTTTTTCTTCTTAAAACACAAGATTCAAACATCAAACACTAAAAACGATGCATATATTGTAGTTTTTTCCTCCTAACTTGATGTTTTTGTAGAAAGACTGATCTACCAATCACTGCGTTGGGTTGTTTTTTCAACCTAGTATTGATTTATGAGATGGTTCTTCGTGAGCTGCATTTCAAGACTAGATTTAAGGAAGTGCTGCGAAAAAGATATACTTCAAGTTTCAACCAATACATATGATACTCACAAAGAAGTTACTGTTGTTCTTCTTAAAACAGTAAAAGTCATTTTTACAAGAATTAAATAATTTACTCATGAACTTCATGTTTACTTAGAAAAAGGTCTACAAATCAGAGTCGGGTTGCTTTTTCGACCTAGTATTGACTTTTAAGACGGTCATTTATGAACTCCTTTTCGAGATTAGGATTGGGAATGTGCAGCAAGATAGAAATTTATATGTGTGTGTGATATTTTCAGAAAACTTATTGTTTTTCTTTCTAAATCACTAAAACTCGTTCTTATGAAGACTGAAATAATTACTCATTGTAGATCCCTCTCCATCCCCCTCCCCCCCCCCCCCCCCACAAAACCCCCCGCTGGCTAGTTGTGTATTTTATTTAGCATCAGCTGTTTCCACTTCAGTAACATGAATAGTTCTTTTTATTTCTCATCAGGCGAATGATATCTTTCGAAAAATATATTGTTTATGTTTGATTTGTTCATACATAGCTCCATTGAATTACTTGAACAAACAACTTTAATTATCTCATGAAATTTCATTGCTAACACCTAGGTTAATTTTCAATTTGTTTATCACATACATTCTTTATAGTTTATATACATACACACACACACACACACACACACATATATATATACACATATATATATTACGAATTTACATATATTTTTGAGTTAATTTTATTCATGCTGTTGGGTTACTTCCCCACTTTGGAATCTTAAATGGTTCAAAAAATGTGACTGGCTTGTAGGGTGGCTAACTATTATTATATTTCAAATTCAAAGTGTTTTTTTTTACAACGAATCGTTTATTGTAGGATTTTTTATTTTATTTTTGAATACTGAATTATTAAATTTTATGACTTACATATTTATCATTTTTATCATACATTGTTTGTTTCAGCTTTCTATAATTGCTTATCCGAATTTGTTAAATGGTTCTTTCTTTGTTTCATTTTCCATGATTTTGAACATTTTTTGCTAGAATCAGTGCAAATTCTAGATAAAGTAAACCTTGAGCTTCGACAATTTTTTTAGAAGGGTAGCTTTCTAATAATTTATTCTGTAGATTTCATTACCTGTTTGCATATAAAGTGATATCACAGCAAGAGTTATCGCTATGGTTTGGTATCGAGTAACTTGTGTACGAGCCTCAAAGGCTTTATTGTGGGCACTGATTGAGTATTTTCCATAACAAATTAATAAAACTGCTTAACTCAAGATGAAAACTTACAAAAATAAACAAACCAACATGAAGGAAGATATGTTAATCACCCCTTAGTGGGCGTTTGGTTAACTACAAGATTTTAAGTACAAGTACCAAATTTGTGAATTGGTACAATGCATGTATCAAAGTTTTGGATACATACATGTTCACTTTTCATATTTTTAACATTTAACTTTACTGCACAACAACTACAACAAAGCCATTATTTCCAAACAAGTTGAGGTCGGCTAAAGATGGAACCCAAAACTAAATAACAACGTCAATCTAAAAGTTATAATAATAATAATAATAATAATAATAATAAAATCAAATCAAATGAGTAAAATAGTAATAAAAATACATAAAGGAAAAAAATGATAATAATAGTAATAATGGTACCAATAGTAATATTGGTACCAATAGTAATATTGGTCGAAGACCAAACTCTACGTCTTAGGCTTCTATTTCCTGTCATATAATCTAAAACTTATAAAACACAGAGCTTATGATTATAGTACGTGTATTGTTAACTTCCACGCGCTCCTGTCCGTCACCAGCTCTTCGAATATATTTCTATTCTTCAAGTCCATTTTTATTACTTCCTCTCATGTCAACTTTGATCGATCTCTATCTTTTTTTGGGCATTCGACGCGGCCTACAATTCCAACACGCACAGATGCCTCAGACGGCCTTCGTTGAAGATGTCCAAACCATCTTAAGCGATGTTGAATTAGCTTCTCCTCCTTTGATGCTACTCCAAGTTTATCACGTATACATCATTTCTAATTCGATCTCTTCTTGTATGACCGCAGATCCATCGCAGCATACGCATTTCTGCTACACTCATCTTCCAGACTTGTTGGCTTTTAGTAGGCCAACATTCTGCACCATACAACATCGCAGTGTTGATTGTCGTTTTGTAGAACTTCATATATTTTGTTTTAGTTCTACTAAGTTTAAATCTTTTTTATTCTAAAGTCTATCTCCACAGCTCCAGTTGTCTATCAACCCTAATCCTACTTTCATCAATTAGCACAACAACATCAAGAAAGAGCATACACAAAGGAATCTCACCTTGTATATCCTTCGTAACCTCATCCATCACTAGAGCAAAAATGTAGGGGCTCAAAGATGACATTTGATGTAATCATATGTTAATGGAAAGTCACTGGTTTCACCATCGCAAGCTCTGACACTAGTCACAACATTATCGTATATATCCTTAATAAGGTAACATACTTTCTTGAAACTCTCTTCTTTTCCAGAGCCCACCACATAGCATTCCGTGATATTTTATCATATGCTTTTTCTAAATCGACAAATTTCAAGTGTAAATCCTCATTTTGCTCTCTATACCTCTTCATAAGTTGTCTTATCAAGAAAATCGCATATATGGTCGACCTCTCAAGTATGAAACCAAATTGTTTCTTGAAACACTTGTTATTCTTCTTAATCGATGTTCGATGACTCTCTTCCAAAGCTTTATTATATGACTCATAAGCTTAGTTTCTCTGTAGTTTGTGCAACTTTGAATATCTCATTTATTCTTAAAAATTGGAACTAACATACTTCTCCTCCATTCATCTGAGATCTTGTTTGATTTGAAAATATTATTAAATAATTTAGTTAACCAGGCTATCTCTGCATCTCCAAGGCATCTCCACACCTCAATAGGGATGTCATCAAGCTCCAATGTCTTGCCTGCTTTCATCCGTTTTAGCTAAGGCTGTTATGGTAACGGTAAATTTACCATTACCATACCCTTACCAGCCAATCGGTTACCATTTTCGAGTGGAATTGGTATACCAGTTTAATCGGTATGGTAACGGTAAATTTACCATTTTCTACGGTAAATCATCGGTAACATTTCTTCAATACCAGCGGTAACGGTAATTTTACCAGTCAATTTATAATACATGTATATTCATGTAACATGCTTTATTATAGGCATTTATAACCAAGCAAATGATTAAATTTAGTTTATTAACCAGGTGAAATAATGTTAAATACACTTTACTTCTTTCTCATTTATATCTTTTATTAAGTAACAATATAAACTGTATAATGAAGCACCGTTATGGTGTAAATATATGTTATATTATTAACCTTTTTTAGACAAACGGTAATTTACCATTACCAGTGTAACGGTTACCAGATTATCGGTATACCAGTCTTCGATATACCAGCCTATCGGTAACGGTAAGCAATTTTCATTTACCGGTAAAAATGGTACGGTGACGGTATTTGTGAAATGGTAATGGTAACCATTACCATAACAGCCCTAGTTTTAGTATCTCATTTACCTCGGATTCTTGAATTCTCCGAACAAAATGTCTACTTGTGTCATAAAAAGAGTTGTCTATCTCGATCTAGTGTTATCACCTTCTTCGTTAAAATAGCTTGTTGAAGTAATCTCTACATCCATTTTTTATCCAATCGTCCTTAACCAAAAGCCTATTATTGTCATCTTTGATGCATCTAACTTGGTTGAATTCTCTTGTCTTTCTCTCATGAAGCTTAGCTATCCTATAAATGTTTAAATTTACTATAAACAAAAAAAATGATACTTGAAAAAATGAAAATAGTACATAATTAAAATTGTAAAAAAAATCTAAAAAGGAAAAAACTTTTGACTCTCCATTATTTGGCTGGGAGAACACCAAGTCGTTGATACATGGAAGATGAACATGTTATGTTTTGAAGACCAACCTCAAATTGCAGAAATTTAAGTTAAATATTAAATTACTATTGAATAATTTTATTTTGTATCCATGTAAATGTGACTTATATGTACCTTGAATAATTAGTGCTGCAAAAAGGGACCGAGAGAGAGAGAGCGCGCAACCTTATCCTTGTTTCATATTCATTAGGGTTGTCAGCACTAATCATACTGGAAATAAAATTATTGTAAATCATGTAGGTATTAAAGTTTAATTAGTGTAGGTATTGAGGTTAATCATGTTATGTTTTGAACTACCATCATATTGCATCGGAATGTGCTACCATATTTAAAGTGAAAATTAGCCACAAGGGCCTGTTTAGCAAGTGCAATTAGTTTCTAGAACACACAACTGAAATAATTACTTTTAAGGACAAAATGAAAAATAAATAGTTTCTAAGGCCTAAAAACCTATGAAATTATGTCCTTGAAAGTAATTGGACCGCTGATTTTGTCCTTAAAAGTAATTGTTCTGCTGACTTTGGCATTGAAATTAATTTCTGTGGATGTGTGTCCTAAAAACTAATTGGACTGCAAAGTTTGTCCTTCTAGTGAAATGCCCCATATTTAAACTCATACCCACACTAGTTAATAGCTCCCCCCTCCTTCGAAATAGTAAAGGGATCGAGAGAGAGAAAGAGCAACCTTATCTTTGTTTCGTATTCACTAGGGTTGTCAGCAAACTCAACGGCAACCTAGGCAAATATTGATTTGACATGTTTAGGCTTAATTGGCTTTTTAGTAATTAGGTTTTATCGAGTTCTCTATGTGTGTGTTTTGGGAGAGGTGGGGGCGGATCGACTACACCTCTAAACTCTTATAAATTCCGATATAAATAATTGTATTTCTCTCTTTTCCCACTACGTTATTGAAACGTTATTATTAAATCGGAACTTGTGATGAAAATCAAGGAGATTAGAGGCGGGGTCGATCATTATCCTATATATGTATGTATGTGTATGTGTGTATGGGCTAGAATTGGCTCACCTTTGCCACACCTCAAATCTTCTGATTTCAACCACATGTTCTGTATTAAATAATATAGTTTCTCTTTTCTAAGTGACAAGAGAGACTATATTATTTTAATCCAAAGGAATTTGAGGCGTAACAAAAGCGAGGAGGAGTCAATCTTTCATATATATATATATATATATATATATATATATATATATATATATATAAAATACTTGAGAAGTGGAGCCTTTTTCAAACTTTCAAATCTACCATTTCATTAATTTGGAATGGAAACTATTCAGAAGGGCTAATTTGTATTTTCAATAAACACATGTTTCAGCTAACTTCCCTACCCATGTTCTCTACCCAATTCATAATTTTCTCCAGACCAATTTCTTCTACCTTCCGTGTTCCTTCTACGGAAAAATTAAATCCAAAATTGAAGCAGCAGTTGGTTTGAAGGTCGCTGAGATCCAAAATCAGTAATTCGTTACTTTCGAGGTACTTTCTGCAACGGATAGATATTTTTTTGGAAAGAGGGTTTGTGAATGTTGTTCCATGCTACTTTTATCTGATTTTAATTTATTATTTTTTTGGCTGAATGTATAAAAGAAGAAAGCAATGGCATCAACTGTGTTCTCCGTTCTCTAATTTGTCAATTAATTTTGATTCCTTTAATCCCTGCTTTGCTTCTAAAAATTCATCATTTTAATTTGTAGGATATTCATCCCATAATAGTTGCTTTTGAATGAAGCTCGAACGATCCATTGGAGGAGAAAAAACTAGGCAACCAAGGTTTTCAGAATTCACGACTATTCTAATCAATTCAATGCAAACGGTTGTAAGCTTTATTATGTATATAACTTTAGCAATTGTTGTATTACTTACCATGCTATTATTAGAAAATAGTTTACTTAAATACATATTGTCAAAGGTTTTTTTTAATAATTTAAGCTAATGGAAACTCCAGCTTCTTTGCTATTCTTATTCTTTCATAAACATGTACAAATAATTAGGGTATTTAGGATATTTGAAGAAGAAAAATAAGTGGAACCAAATTGAAATTGGGTTAAAGAGCTTAGTTTAAATTGTTGTAGGAACCGTTGTAATTTTGTGATATACGTATTGTTACTTATAGGGTAAAACTATATAATCTTATATTTATTTATTTGAGACTTCAATCAAGGTTACTGCTATCAAGGTTACTGCTATCACACTTTATTCCCCACTATTACAACACAGTCATTTCTTTTATTCTTCACAACTGGAACAACTTACGAAAGAAAACATTATCATGAGAAAATTAAATAAGATTAAAAAGGAGGTAGGAAAAAAGTGGTTGTAAGATCTCAAATTAGTCAATGGTAAACAATTTAATTTGTAAGGTTTTACATTTTTACTAGATCTCAAAGTAACTGTTATTTCTTATCACAAATTCAAATTAAATCTTATAACTTAAATGTTTATGAGAAAAGCTTAATGGCAGTCAATTGACACCTTTCTCTTAAGCTTCAGGTTGTTATTGTTTAAATTTTTGTGTTTTTTTACATGATTCTTCTCCAACTACTGGCTTTAAATTATCTGCAATTGCATGTCTAATTTAATTTTTCATTATTAGAAATATACTTTCCATGGCAATTTTGTGTGTTTTCCAATATTCTATGTTTGAATCACAATAAATACATTTATAGCATATTTTTGGCATTTAGACATTTTCGTTATAAAATTATGTTTTATCAATAAAATAATAAGGTACATGACTATTATATGTTTCCAATAATATTTATTTTTAAATGACATCAAATACAATTCGTAGTACGTCTTTGCTATTTTTACCCATTTCATCATCATGAAACTTTTACAATCCACATGTATTTATTGTTAATGCAACTGTAACCACTATATACTTTCACTACCATCCATGCTCAATTAACTAACTTTCTCTAATCTTGAAAGGATGTACTTTGGATATTAACTTTGTGATTGTGCTATGCCAAGTTACTTTTATTTCACAACTTATTACTTTTTTATCACACAAATATAACCATTTTATCAGTTTTGATTACAAGTTTCCTCAAATTTGCCTATGATTTAGATAATGGTTACTAAAGTCATTGACCTAATCCAACTCACTCTTAAACTACAAACTTAATAGATTTGAGTCTATGGATACAATTAATTTGATCTAATTTAAGCAGTTTACCTTAAGTTAGTAATGAAATCAAATTGGTTCAATATGCCTGTAATCTATTCTAGTTATGTTTATCCATATTGTGATCTTTACAAACAAATTCTAATTGAATTTCGTGTTGCGTTTTCAGATTAAAAAATAGAATATGATACTATTATCTGTTTTATCAATTTTGATTCTAGCAGAGAGTCTTTAAAAGAGAGCAATCAATATCCTTTTTGAAGGCAAAGGAATATATGTTAGATAGATGCTTATTCAAAAGAAGAAGCTGATGGAAGCTTTACAAAGAAACAATAATTCTTCTTGATTTATTGGAGGAATTTGGCATGAGAATTAACGAGGTTATAGTTTTTACCATATAACTACTATTATTTTACAGTTGTTTGATTTTAGTCGTTCTATAAGCTGAACTTACAATGTTAGAGCTAAGAGTTATTTAAGCTCGCTAATTAACAATTGCTTTGTATTGACACAATCACACAATGTGTTACAATTAATTATGCAATAAGTGTATGTACATTTTCTACATATATGTTTTATTCGATATTAGATATTCGTTCAATTTCATATGAATTTGAAAAAAAAAAAACATACAATTCATGACCTAAATCTATTTTCACACACTTCGGCTCTTCTTGGTAGTTCCTTTTTCATCCATGTACAACTTAGCATTAGGATTAACTTATTTAATCAACATTTTGCAGTGTTCTTGAAATTGTACTTTATCTGACTGCAAGTTAACAGGAAATCTGCTTTCAGGCATCAAATGGTATATCTTATTTTCATAATACTAATATATAAACAATATTTATTACACTCATATTCATGTGAAGCCTCAACCCAGGCCAATATTGTAAGTCTATGCATTATGATATTTGTCTCTTTCTAATGTTTTGACTCTGAGTACTTGACTATTTTGCATATCACTTCACAAAGGATACTTCCCTTAGCACGGAATTGAAACATCCATTGTCATGTTGATATTTTATATTGTCCATAATCTCTATATTCTTAACTACATGCTTTTGATATTTCTTAATTTTTAAGGTTCATATTTAGTTTAATATCCTGTGCGCACACTTTAAGTTACTACAGGAATCTCATTTTTCATCTTCAATTATATATAATAGATAGTTTCCAATATGAAGTCAATATTCTATGATTATTTCTTCAGGATTCTTAAATCACTCATGCTTATGTTTGTTGATTACCGTTGGACAAGAGGGTCTAAAGAGGGTCTAACTCAACATTGAAAGAGTTAGAAACTGGCATACTTGCTTCATTAGCAATTTTGCTTGGTGTACTTAGTTGAGCTGTTAGCTTCTCTCGCAAGATGGATTTTAGTGATACGAATCAGCCATGCCTTTTTTCAGATGTTGAAGCTCCTTGCCTATAAACTTTAACACAAGCTTCAGCTTTTCATCATCATCACTATACGTGGTAGTAATATACGCAGAACTGTACAAAGTAGCCATGTAAAGTAATATGTATCTAATTAATCTACATTGACAATACAGCATTAAAATGTAACTATTCGCTGACATAAAAAAGCTCTGAAAAAATATTTTTTGATCCATTGACTTGGTAAGATTTTGAATTTTGGTAAGAGAGCATTAAACATACGTTTCTCTTGATTGTTTGAAATTTTGAAAATATTAATACTGTGCGGAAAACTTAGTCAATAATTGATCATAAACATTGATTCATTATAGATGGCGTTACTTCAAAATAATATATTCATACCCCTAAAATGTGTGCCTGAAAATTCATTTTGACGGTACAATGAGCCTTCATCAAATTCTTCATTTACCTATTTTTATTTCCTAATTTATGCCATATTAAACCTCCTTAAAGAATCAATCTTTATTTTGCTATTTTTATTCTCCAAGGCTTTGATTTTTGGGTTATAAATGAGTAGTCATTGATACGAGTTAGTGCACCTTATGCTATTCCATAACTTTTTAAGAATAATGCTAAAATAATTTGTAATTTTACTTTTCATTTTGTTCAATTATTTTGAAGAGAAACTGAACAGGTGGAGTCTTGGCGCAACGGTTATGTCACCCGCATGGTGATCTGGACGACTAGGTTCGAATCTCGGAAACAGCCTCTTCGCGATGCGAGGGAAAGACTTTGTACATTATCGACCTCCCCAGAGGCCGCTATCGCGCGGGAGCCTCGTGCACTAGAATCCACCTTATTATATTTTGAAGAGAAACTGAAGTTAAAATTGAGACTGAAATATTTCATTTCTAAGGTAGTAATTTTCATAACTAGTCATTAGTTCCTTAACCTATGAGTATATGTGTAATGAGTGCATTAACAAATTTAGTATGTTCAACCATATGAATAACATATTTCACCAAAATTTCAGTAATATTAGTTATAATTAGCAGTTTTTTGAAGCCTAGGTCAAATGTATTTGTTGTTGTTGTTGTTGTTCTTATATATACTCATTTATGTTTGCATCTTATTTACAGTCTGATTTGCAACAGTTTTGTTGTTTCCTTATCCTACAATGGTATTGTCATCCAAAAGATAGTGAATCCATGTATCATTATAGTTTGTAATATTTCTATAATTAATACAGTACTAAATATAGCGATTAGGTGGTGGCTAATTACTATAGATGTAGATATTTGATGAAATATGAGCCAAATATAATAGGAAAGGATAAATTATCACATAATAATGCTAAAGAGATCATTAAATCAAGCAAAATTAGCTTTGTCAACGCTAACAAGATTATAAAATTTAAAGCTAACAAGATTATAAAATTATATAATTGAACTTTTACTATGCTTACAATTCTCTTCCAATTTTAACTAAACTTCTGCAAAAATATATGCACCTAATAGTTTATTGAAAATCACCACTGTTTAAAAAACAACTAATCTTAAATTTATGTGGATAAAAGAGTAACCTTGGATGCATATGGTAAGATAGACAAATCTTAATCATTTGGAGGAAACAAATATATTAAGATTTTTAATTACCTCCTATTTTCCTTTCATTTTAGTTCATATAAAATCGCATGGTTTACTAGAGGTATTGATAATGAATGAAATCAATATAGGAATGATAACGTACAATACTTCCTTTAATATCTATTCAATTTTACACCTTTCGCTTCTGCACTTATGATGCTTCTACATTTTCTTTTCAACTTCTCATGCAGCTTTACTATATGTTGTAAATAAATTGCAGAAGGACAATAGTTTTAGTCCATTCTCTGATAAAACACTAGACAACACTGCTAGACATAATCTGCAGTATTATGATTTAAATCATCAATCAAAATAATTGTATAGGACATAATATTATGTTTTTTTACAATGAAACTATTACATCCATATTCTTAATATAACGATAAGACAAGTCCCTACTTGATACAGAATATATTACTGGTCCCCTTTTTTATTCGCTTTCATTTATATTTTTTTAGTACCTTTACTATATGGATATATAAATAAAATGAAAGAAGTATGGTAAAAGAAAAAAATTATGGAATAATTTACTTAAAACTTACTACTAATTATATGTGAATTTAACACATTATTTTTAGTGTCAGTTTGTAGGGAAAGATGCAAAAAAAAAAAAATTGCAAATTCTTTACTTTCTAATAATATTTGAATATTTCATAACGGTTTACTGTCTTTCCCGATTATACTTACTAAATGTAGCTATTAAGTGTTGTCTAATTAATATAGATGTAGACGCTTGAGGAGAAATGAGCTAAATATAATAGGAAACTATAAATTATCAGTAAATGCTAATGTAGTTATTAAGTCAAACCAATATAACTTTACCAATGCTAATGAGGTTATAACACTAAGAAGAAAATAAAAATAACAAAATTTTACTTTTGAAATATTTGAATATCACATAATGTTCTATTGTCGCTCTCCCTTACCTTTGTCGAATATAGTTGTTAATTGGTGACTAATTACTATAGATGTTGATGCTTGATGAGAAATGAGCTAAATGTAATAAGAAAGAATAAATTATCACTCAATGCTAATGAGGTTAGTAAGTCAAGTAAAAATAAATTTATGAACGGTAATGAAGTTATAAAACTTGCATGATTAGGCTTTTATAATGCTTATAAATCGCATCCTGTTATTACAAGTCAACTTTTGTAAAAATATTTGCATTTGCAAAAGTTTGCAAGTACACATAATATAAACCAAATAGTTTATTAGTAATCATTGATGTTTGAAAAATAACTAATCTTAAAACTAGTGTTTTTTAATACCTATTCCTTATATGCACGTGCATTGCACATGCCAAAGTACTCATATATACACACACACACATATACATATATATATATATGGAAAAGGACCAGCAGCCTTCTAAATTCAACCTCCTAATTTCAGTCACTCATTTCCATTTAAATGGAACTTGTGGTGGAAATCAAAGGAAATTGAAGTGTAGCCGATATTTGTCTTACGTGTGCGCCCCTTCCCCCCTCCAACCACACGCACGCGCGCACATTTCAAAACCTTATAACTCTCTCAACCTACTCGCTACAAAAATATACATTATACTTAAGCATAATTTGGAATTTATATCTATCACGTTCTTTCAAGATGTTGATTATAGAAACAAAATACTTACCCCTGGAGCGAACATTTATGGTTTCAAAGTTCAAACCAAATAAACCAACCAAATATTATAAGTTTGGTTAGTTTTATTCCGAATAGTTAGCTAATTGATTGGATTTAGTTTCTATCTTCGTGTGTTTTTGTCTTTTTGTTGATTTCTGTTTTCAATATTGTAAAAACCAAACCGATCAATTAAATCATATATGAAACTCAAATTGAACATAATTATTAATGCCAATGTTGTTATTTACATTAATATCCTAACAACTTTACCTTCTATCGATTCATGTTATTGTTTTCAAAAGATGAAGAAACTTTTACATAAACATGGACTCGATCGATGGTTTACCCACGTATCATGTAAGTAACTAAACAATCTAGTTCACTTTAGAAAAATCGTCCAATTAAACTAACCAAGTTGAATCGAATATTTTTAGCTCGGTTTGGTTTCTATTCTGAAAAATCTAGGTTTGGTTTCTTTTGCAATATGTTGGTGAATAATTATTTTGATTTTGACAAATATTTCTTTACTGCAAACCAAACCAAACATTTGCTCACCTCGGTTACCCTAAAGTATCATTCTTTACGAAATGAAGGAGTTCTAATTGACATTAGAATTTCACTTGGAAGTCTTTCCAATAGGATAAAGTTATCAAATATTAGGTCTTACCTGTATATGACCAAAGACTCGTCTTGACTGGTCAGATAGGTTTGTGGTTCAAAGCTAGATTGATTTTATGATTAAGTGGAAGGGGATTTGAATGGTTTGGCAATATTGTAATATATATATATATATATATATATATATATATATATATATATATATATATAAGATTTAATTTAATCCTGATACCTCTCAGGTAACTGTAGTTCCGAGCTGTACCCCTGCCCAAAAGCTCTAAAACAAATTTTACAATAAAAACAAACTTTACAGTAAAAACAAACTATCACCTTTCGCTGACATCAAGTTTGGATCCTATCGGCTTCGCCCCGGAAGCAACAGCCCCATGACCATATTGTTGAGGCGGCACAACCGCGACAAACTCAACCTCCTCCGTACGGGCCCCACCACTACTACTAACTCCTTCAAATTGGATTTCTTCACGTGCTTGGTTCAAGGGCTGAGGGTGAAACACTACCGGATTTATAAACTGAGCCGCCTGAGGCGGTCCAATTCCATCGCCTACTTGATTGAAAGGCGGAGGCTGAAAGAAGATGGGATTGTACGGCTGAAACAGGAACTGAGGAGCCTGAACCGTCTGCGATGGACCAAGCAGCAGATCGACCTGCTCCTTGATGAACTCCCTCTTATGCGAGAGATCGGCAGCCAGGACCGATTCCACGTGGCGCACGATTGACGTTAGGGTTACAGAGGCGCCGGCGTTCGCGGGGTCGGAGAGCTGCGCGCTGATTAGGGTTTTCACGGCGGTGGCAATATCTTCATCCGATGCCGCCATTTTATGCGCAATTGATTTAAAAGAGGAGGGAATTTAGTTCTGATTTTAGTTTTGAAAAAGGATAAAAATTGTCAGTCTCCCTCTCCCTCACTCTCTCTCTCTGGAGTTGGGACCGGCTCTCTTCTTCCTTCTATACATCTCTCTTGCTTGCTTGCGTCTCCACTTAATATCCGTAGGCGGTCAAATATGCCCCTGATTAATTAGTAGAGTGCAGAGTATATTTTTACAAATCGTTCCAATTCCATATACGTTCTTCGTTTGCAATACGCATTCATGTAGGCCTCCTAATGAATATCAGAAAATTCAAAAAATAATAAATAAGTAAATAAATTTGTTTCTACTTTATTTAATAATAAAATATAAAAAATGTTATTATATGTAAAAGAGTTCAAATATGGATATAAGAGTTTGCTTTCTATTAGGATATTAACAAACGAAACGTGCTTTAAAGCCCAAACAAATATATGAGTACGGGAAGTTGAAAATTTGCTTTCAACAGTAGATTTCGAGGCAGATTTATTGTTGAGTGGTTTAGATCATTTTCGGATATAACATTTGTCATTAGTTTATAGCCTCATAGAATTTTTGTTAATGGATATCGCGTGGAATTAGTATATTGTCTGGATAAATAGGAACCTTTAAATTACTTTTGTCACTTAGTTTCGAGTTACATCTCTAGTCGACCCCAACTTGTTTAAAAAAATGACTTTGTTGTTGTTGTTGTACCGTAATATATACTTCATGGATTAAAGTCTATATTTGCTAGTACTCGCTTCGTGAGTTATGTAGTTTTGGTATTGAAAATCTTCTAAAAAAAAAAAAAAATCATCTAAAGGTTTTGTTGTTGAAATATGGAATAGAGAGAAATACGAGGATGCATACTAAAAAGAGCTCCCTCTGTCTTTCAAAAAATCCTAAGCATGAATTTTTAGTGGGCATTTTATAAGGGACTCCAAATATGGATAATGGTGGCATTTTTTGAAATTAAACACTTTCTACTAAAGGATGGTATTTATAAATCGGTGCCCCCTTACAAACATTTATGCAAATTACCAAATTAACATTTTTCAATTAAACCTCGAACCCTCTCAAAATTCTAACCGTCTTTTGTTTTTTCGATGGAATGGGAGCAACATTGTGAAGATGACATGAGGAAGAGAGGCTGGTTGAAATGTAGGAAAGTGTCATTTTCGTCGATGTCGACGAGGTACGGTACTTATTTGGAAAAGACAACGAAGGTCAACCGATTAACAGCTTTTACGATTAATCCGTGTGTACCTCTCATGCAGCTTTATATAGCAAAAATGATTGTCCTTGTCGAATTAATGTAGTTGAGTAAGTATGTAGGTCAAACGGCTATGTGTTTGTTGAACCTCGTAGGCAAAAAATAATTTTGGTGTGTCGTCGTCGATTTTATAATTTGTAGCCGGTAAGATGCTATCGAAATAAAAACTTTGAGGATAATGGCATAGTTCGATAAAAACATGTCAATGTAAAACTGTTTTTCAACAGGATGTCATCACTTAACTTTTATTTGGCTATGTATCATCGTTTTTATTAACTTTTCACAATGTGGACTTATTCAGTTATGCATTTGGTTTAAAATGGGTATACAGGCAGGAGGAGGAAATCAAATCAGATGCCGCAAAAGATGAAGAGGATATAGTTGTTGATGAAGAGATTGATAATTCTAACACATCAAACAATGATAATGTAAAATATATAGATTTAACTCCATTGTTTACAACTAATCAGGTACGTTTGTAAATTCCGTTTGTGTTTTATTATGTTGTTGTTTTACATTTTCATATAACAAATGTTTAACTTGTTGCAGCTATTTAACTCAAAAGAACAACTATGAGATGACAATCACCATTGTCCCAGTGGTTAAGTGATTTGACTTTGGTGCGAGAGGTCGCAATTTCGAAACTTGCGTAGCGTGATTCGAACATTTATTGACATATGATTTGTGGTTTGTTGTCTCAGTGACATGTTGTATCTAAAGCATCATTTCAAAAAAAAACAACTATGAGATTGGTGCATTGAGCGTGGAAGGATCGCCAATTGCGTAATTGTCATTAGAAGAACTCGGCTTTGGAACATAAACACTATAGAATCGAGTAATATACCTTAAAGGGGCTCAAGAGTATCTAAAAATTTTCCACATAATTACTGATAAAATATAGAATACAATACTTAAAACATAAATGTAAAAAGTAAAGAACACAACATATACCCGGCTGCAGCTTAATGCCTACTGCTGCCCTCAAACTATTATTAGAGTTAAATATTCAAACGCTTGCAAACAGTAAACTCGTAGACACTGCTAACAAATATTCAAACTCTATGCCTAATAACTTTACCTGAACTCAAACCTCTGAGATCAGAAATCCCTAAACTACAACATGCAGTTCACCTAGAAGATCTAGAGTTCAAATTAAAAAAAAAATACAAATCAAACTTAGAATAACTTTAAGAAAATCGCTCCCCTGTCACGTGACCATTCCTTTAACCCTTCATAATTTAGCCCTTTTTATTTTCTTTTTAAAATCAAAACTCCAAAAACTTCACCTATAAAGCTCCTTAATGTTGCAAAGTCCGTCTTGGCCGCAAATCAGAAATCGCCCCCAATTGAGTTCCTCACTGTCGTCGCTAAATAGTTGCAACCGCCATTGTCGAAAATTGCATTTTGTTTTAGATCCGAGATTGGTCGATTACTTGTTGCTATTGGAGCAACCTAGAAATTCAAACACTTCGTCTTCGAATATCGGTACATTTTAAGATATGTTTAAGTGTTATAAATATGATTTTATAACCTTGTTTAACATCATTTAATTAATAAATAATGTTAAGAAATTTGTTTTTTAAAACTGTTTACAAAAATATATTCTTCGAAGAAAAATCGATAATGTGACCGAAAATCGATTTATCGCTAAATAGCCTTTCGATCGATATAAGTTGTTCGAACTATCATGCACTTAACTAATGAACACATTAGCAACTAATTAGCACACTTTCCTCTTCTAAAGCATGGAACATTCTAGAATGTTCTAGTAGATAAGAGATATTATTATGAGAAGGGTATAATGGTAAATAACATAAAGGAGGAGTGACATAAAGTTATTACATGAGATGGATGCTCCTATGTGACCTTCCATGGAAGGTAGGAGGTGAAAGTAACCCTTTGCACAAGCCTATATAAGAGAAGGTATACCCTTAGCATCATTCACAAATACTTACAAAGCTTAGAGCTCAAAAACAACGTCTTCTTCTTCTTCATCTTAAATTTCTAAAGCAAATAGTTTGCAAGCTATCCTCAAATCACCTCAAACTTGGAGTGAGACCTTACCACCACATAATAACACCTTCTTACCTAGTTAGATCATGAAAAAGCAAAGCTAAACTTCCCCACTTACCATGGGTCGTGACTATTAAGAGGCAAGAGGTGGCTTGAAGCAAAGCAAGGAAGAAAGAGGAGGGAAAGGAGGCTGCTAGCTTGAGTTTGAACTTGAGTGCTTAAGCTTGATTGTTTGTTGAGTTTAAGGTAAGCTAACTCATCACTTAGATTGATAATATAACTCATAAATGATTATATTTTGTTGTGTTAAAATTGTTTGAATTGTTAAGTGACATATGTTAGAAACATTGATTTTGATCTTGTTTTGAGAACAAATGGAATACAGGATTCATATATGGATTTGAATGGACTTATATGGACTTATATGACATATGACTAAGCCTTGAACAAAGCACATGGGTTGTAGTTGAACATAGGTTGAGATATGACTTGGATTTGAAAGTGCACCTATAGCGATAGTCGCTATGGATGCAGTTCGGAATTGTCTTGTTTTTGACAATTGTTATGGAACTTCGCAGAGAGATCCATAAGGGTTTCTTACCATATTTGCATTGTTATACATGTATGTCTGCTACTATCAAAAGCTTGAATAGTAAAAAGTTAAGTAACATTTCAAAAACGGCAAAACATCTTCTTTTTTCAAATTTTGTTGATTTTTCAAATTTGTTATTTTTAAGAAATATTTTGGATAAATGATTTAAAATCAATTATAAGTATTTTCAAATAATTTAAATGTTTTCGGAAATGGGTTAGAATTGCTAAATGGCCAAATAATTGATTGTTTGGTTACTTATTAGAAAAGTAACTAACTATGCTTAACATTAATAAGCCGACGAAGTAACCATATCTATTTGCGAGAGTTAAGATTGATGTCGAGTAGGGATGGAGCAATAGAGCTCTAACCTACCGGGCTTCCCTCTTAACCAAGGAATAGGTAAATAGATTCGAAAATGTGTTAATCGATCTGATTCCTTGTTGTCTAATGGAAATCATTACTACTGTACTTAACACTAAAGATCGACGAGGTAGACTTATCTATTTGTGAGATTCAAAACTGAAGTGTCTAGGCAAGAGTAATCAGTGTCCAAACTTAACTGCTCCGCTCTTGTACGAGGAATAGTTAAGTTGGAATGTTGGAAATGAGTTAAGCATACGAATCGTGATTTGTATAAGCAATTATTTTGATTAGATAATCGATTAGTCGATTATCGATTAGTCGGTAAAGTTAATAAATTTACATACTAAATAATTTATTTCATATCCGATATTAGAACCTATTTAATTAATAACATATGATTTCTCCGTTTAATGCAACATTTAATTTATTCCTTATTAACCTTCATTATTACCAATAATTGGAATTACATTTAACAGTTGTCAATTACATTCAATTAACATTATTAAATTATATTCTGATTATTATTTCCATTAATAACTCATAAATTTTAATTTTGACAATATTAAATTCCAAAACCTTATTTAGTTTAATATTTTCAATTGTCAAAAATATGGGTCGTTGCAATCTCCCCCACTCAAAACTTTTCGACCCCGAAAAGGAATAAGGAAGAATCAAGAAATTTGATATATTTATTTAAAATAGTCAATTTATAAACAATTAAATTATCATATTTAAGTTTAATAAAAATTTGAAATAACTCGACTTCCATAAAATTTTCTAAGTCGTAAATTTATGAAATTTTTTGGCGGCATGTCCTTTGCGCGGTTAGGTTCGGAAAAATAACAATATCAATAATTACATTGTATATATCATATTCCAATAACAAAGCATCCTAAACTATGGGGAAAACAATGAAATACCACTTTAAAAACCATAATCCGAAAACGTACCTATTTGTCGGGCAACCAAACTCTATTTATGGAACATAAAGCAACAGCTATTGCTTCCATAAACCTATATCTTAATATAATCCGAAGGAGTTAAAACTATGTAAAAGAGTAATATTTTAGTTGTTTCGATCAACAACACAAGCAACATAACATATATAATAATCATGTGCAAACAAAAGCAGTACAATCATTATATGGAATAAAAGAATCAATCATACATCCATAGCAATAAAAACTAATGGTTTGTCTTGGTTCAGAAACTTTTCATCGCACAAGGGTGATAAATAAACTATCAAGTGTACCTTACGCTCACCAACCTTAGATAATTACTTAATAGATTATTCATACAACCTCAAACAAATTGAAGTGTTAATTCTCATACATCCCATAAGCCAACAACATAGAATTTTAAATATTATTTAAGTTTATTCTATTAGTTTCCTCTCACATCATTTACTTTCCATTTATTTTAATTTTCATTCATTCATTCATATAAGATCATCTTTTATTAATTTACATACATTTACTTACATAAATTATTTCTCATTCAATATTTAAAATTTTCAATGAATAAATTCCTATGTATTACATATGTTTCTTACAATTTAATTCACATTTATTATTTTCTTATATAACTTGATTTCCATTTAATATTAGTATTCGTTAATGAATCATTTCATACTCAAGCTTTTTCTACATTTTAATTCACATTTATTTTCACAATAGTATTTCTTATTTCACACAGTATTATTCAAGTTCATAATTATCTCAGAAAGCTATAGCTTAAGTTGTAAACCTTCTTTGTAACTTACTTTTTTTTTACAACCAATTTACTAGACATGACTTTGAAACATGTTTACTTTTTTCAGTTCCCATTCATATCCTTAAATAATATTCACTCTATACTCTTCAATTTAATTATTAAGCATTTTAGAGCCTTAACTTAAGTTTATAATATTTCTTATACATCTTAATTCTTTATTTATAAATGTTTCTTTAAACATAATTTCATTTTTCTCAAACATTATTTTTAATCAAGTTTTTACTTATTGGATATTCCATTATCTTTTAATTTATAAGTTATACAAAACATCAATTTCTTTATATTTACATTAAGCAATTATCTCTTAATTTCATATTTTAATTTAGAAGTCTCTGACCATTAAAATAGTTTAAGATTCCATTTTATTTCAATAATTAAAATTATTAACTAGCAGAAAATTTAAGAACTAAATACTGGATTTTATTTCAAATCACCTTGAAATAATATATACTGATATCATTTTATATATCAACTCATACGTAGGAAATTACAATTAAAATTTGTTGCAACAAAACAACTATGTAGCAAAGCTACTATAGTGGTCTTCCCACTTTGAAACTCGAAAATGAACGTTGATGGTGTCGCGATCATTACCGAAATTATTTTCCAACGAGAAGAGGGGAGTGCTGAACTTATTTTCTTTTTTACTTTTCGAAAACGTTTCCTTTGAGTACCTTTTGAAAACATTTTGAAACATTTCTATTTGTAAATACTTTCAAATAATACTAATATTACTTTTTCAAAAATCTTTGAAACGAATTTCAAAACACCGAAATTTAAGTTCTCAAATTTTCAATTTAAATTCATTTTATTTATAAATCATATTTTATAAACCATATTCATAAATTACATTTTCTTATAACATACAATAGTCAATAGTTTTTAAGAATCTTGACTAACAAACCAATAATGGCAATAATTAAATATTATCATCTCCAAACAACCAATACACCAAAATAACTATATCAATTGATGAAAAATTATTCTTTTAAATAAAAAACATAATACTAGGTAAAAATTATTTCATTTACCTATTTTCAGAATAGTATTTTGTTGGGTTAACCTGTTCAAGAATTTAGAAATCTCTATCGATCCCATAGCATCGCATGTACCAACCGAAATTCATAAATACTCAACAGAATAAATTAATACAATACAAAACATTTTATAACATTAACAAATACGTTTTCTCATATATATACTCTCAGACTCATTTTAAAGTATTACTGCCTTATCTCTAATGAGTTTGACCCCCAACAGGCTAAGGTTTCTCTTAACCAAAGCTCTCATACCAACTGTGACGACCCACCTTTTTGGACGATTTAAGTCGACAATAAACCACACATGTTTGCGCCAAAATTGGCCACAAACCCCAAATACCGTGAAAGCACCAGTGTATGAATACAAATCAGTGATATTCAAACACAAATCACATATCTCAGCAAATAACCCAAATATGTTTGCACAAAAAATGGGCAAATACCTCCAAATCGTATCATTTAGTTGATTTTATGTTGTTCGTAGTGATTTGGGTGGTTTATGCAAATATGTAAAAAAACAGGGACTAAACTGTAAAAGACACACAGATTTATAGTGGTTCGGTCAGAATGTGCCTACGTCCACTTTATATGTTATTCTCCTTTTCCGATCCGATTACAAGTACAAAGCTTTGATTACAAGTATATCAAAGTTGTTTGAAAGTTCCTTTCAGGCTTGAGCTCTCAAACTTCTCCCCCATTGTTGTACCCCTGCCCCTCTATTTATAGAGTGAGGCTGGGGGCAGAGGTCTTGGATGTATATAGCTGCTGGTGGGCCTGGGCTGATGCAATCTGGCCTGGCAAAGTTGGTTCGGTAGCTCCTTGGTTCGGCGGTGAGTGGAGTGTTGACTGGACCGGTAGTGTGTGGAGCGTGGGTTGGTTCGGTAGCCCCGGTCCGGTAGTGGTTGGTTTGACTCGGTGGTGAGTTGGTTCGGCGAGGCCTTGGACCGGTGGAGCTTGGTTCGGTGGGAAGGGAAGTGGAGTTGGTTCGGTGGTGAGAGGAAGTGGAGTTGGTTCGGTGGGAAGGGAAGATGGCTGATTCGGCTATGCTTTGGACCGGCATTGTTTGAAGATGGAGCTTGGACCGGCATTGTTTTGGACCGGTAATAGGTAAAAACGTACCCAGCAGATCATATCTCCTTCGTACGAACTCCGATTATCCTGAAAATTGAAACATAGCCTTTCCTAGTCCTTATCATCATTTCCAATCAATTTCGTCCCGATCGGAACTCAACAAAATTTTAATAATATCGACCGTAGCCTTGATCCCAATCGATTTCCAATCCCGACATCCATTATTCCTTGCGAATTTGTTGACATTCCGGTTTTTACCCAAAAAGTGGGATAACACTTTGCCCCCCAAAACATGCCTTGTGATAACAAGGCGTGTTTTGAATAATTCCGAATCCAATATCTGAAGTCCATAACCATATTGCCAGGGTATATCATCCTTGACTGCTCCGAGTCGATATCAAATCCCAAATCCAATAACCAAAGCTTGAGCCAATTCCATGTCTATTCGAACTCGACAACCGAGTCCCAAACCATCCTTATCCGATAGCCAATAACTGAATCCAGGACCTCTCCGGGTCGATATCCAAATCCATAACCTCTCCGGGCTCTTGCCAAGCGCAATCTACACCTGATGGTCGTGATCCAGTATCCCTGGATGTTAAGCTAGCCTCATCGTGTTCTTGTTGAGCGTAATCCACACTTGATGGCCTTGGTCCAGTGTCCCTGGACGTTGAGCTAACCTCTCCGGGTTCTTGCCAAGCGTAATCCACACTTGACGACCTTGGTCCAGTGTCCCTGGACGCTGTACAATGCCATGGCTTAAGTCCTAAGCCGAATCCTGGTCTCTCCGGACCCTTGTTGAGCATAGTGCATACTCAACGACCTGAAAATAACAATTGATAATACAGGGCCTAAGTCCTAGGCCGAATCCTGGTCACTCCGGACCCTTGCCGAGCATATTCCATACTCAACGACCTGAATGAGTCAATTTACCACATTCGGGCAAAGCGACTCACCCCTTGCCAGGCATAATCCATACCCGACGACCGTTTATCAAAAATCAGATAAAAATCCAATCAAAATCCAATCCAAAATCCACATCCAAAATCCAAACCAGCATCCAAAACCGAAATCAATCATCCAAAGGAAAATCCAAATCAAAAAGCAAGAAAAACCAGGAGCTCAATTCAAGCTCCAAAACCGAAAACCAAAAAGAAAAGCAGTGTCCAATCCAAAAGTAAAAGACAAATTTCACAAACCATAGCATTGCAGCTTATCATCATTCAGAGCATGCCTAGGGGCTATGTCCGTCCCCGTACATGTGTAAATGACTTGGTTGCTTGCCAATAGTTCGCTACTTATTTCATATTAACCTGGTCAATGGATGATCAACCGACCATCATTCCTGGGCCTCCCACCATCGTAGCTTGAGGTAGGCGGCGGTTGCTCCTGCCCCGCCGTTGCATTCCGAGGTCCAACATATTGTGGCAGTTGTCCATTCCTTACATGCTCCTCAATTATGTCCTTTAGGTGCCTGCAGTTGTTGGTGTCGTGTCCATCCAAATCATGAAAGAGACAGTGCCTTCCTGATGTCCTTTCCCGTTCTGTTGGTTCTCTCCTAGCCGGCCTCCGGTAGGGAAGGCGATTCCGAGTATCCAGGTATATCCGCTCCAGCGTCTCGTTCAATCCTGTGTACGTGGAAAACTTTGAATCCTTCCATTGCTTCCTAGCATTTCCAGAACCATCGTCCAACTTCCTTTTTCCTTTGTCTTTATCCAAACCTTTGCTGGATGGTCCTCCAACCTCCACTGCATTGACCTTTTTTAACTTTAAATCCGTACTCGCTTCTTCTTTCCGAAGGAACCTTTCTTCCTTGTGAAAGAATTCGTCGAGATCCCGTGGGGGATCTCATATCAGAGATACCTTGAAATCCGAGTTCTCCCTGACTCCTGATACTGCTGCCATTAAAACCATCGATGGATCGGGCCGATCCACCGAAGCAACTGCGACACTGAATCGAGTTAGAAAGACTCTAAGCGATTCATCGATCCTTTGCTTTACCGATGTCAATGTCATCACGTTCTTCGGCCTCTTGACATGAACCCGAAACTGCCCAAAAACCTTTCCACCAATTCCCTCCAAGTCCTGATAGATCTTTCTCCCAGCTGCCTAAACCACATCGCGGCTAAGTCCGTCAAGTACAAAGGGAAGCATCGGGCCATCACTTCCTCTGATGCCCCCAGCACCTCCATGTGTCTGGTGTACCTCATCAAGTGATCTGTAAGGTCTGTCTTGCCATCGTATACCTCCACGCTAGGTATCTTGAACTTAGGTGGATT
This sequence comes from Allium cepa, assembly GCA_030765085.1. Taxonomy (NCBI): domain Eukaryota; kingdom Viridiplantae; phylum Streptophyta; class Magnoliopsida; order Asparagales; family Amaryllidaceae; genus Allium; species Allium cepa. The sequence continues at coordinate 419,393,310 of CM060939.1, forward strand.
CTGAGCCATCCTTATTTCCCGAGCAAACGGACTCCTGTTCACTCCTTCCAAGTCTCCGTTGGTCAAACCACCTCGCACAGTCTTCCTGATTATATCCACCAATCCAGCGTTGTCTGTCAAGGGTTGCCCCCGAGAGAATTCCGGTACATACTCTTCATGTGGCTCGCTAGCAGCAACGTTAGTTCTAGCCTGTTGAACTCCTTCCAAAGGTCCTCCTGTGTTGGATCCTGCGGGCCTGCCCCCAAGTCCTTGTCGATTGCCCTCTGGCTCTGCATCCTGTCCTCCATTGGGTTCCATAACCCTAGCTCCTTGTCCTGCATCCACGGTTGCTGTAGCCGTTCCTAAGTTCTGGGTCCCTGCAGCTCTCATTTGCTCCAAGAAAGTCTGCATCATCTCCTGTTGACTCTTCAACAACCTCTCTTGCAGCGAATTTGTTATGGCTTCCATTTCATCCCGGGTTATGTAGATCGAAGCTGGTACTTCCTCACCTTCGGAGGATGCTTGTTGACTTCCTTCCTGTTGGCTTCTCTCAGCCCTTAGCCTTCTACTGTTTTGCCTAGCCATTGTCTTCCAAATCCAAACTTCTATCCGATGCAGTGGGTGCTAGTCCTTCTCAGTGAAAGCACCAAAGTGTTTGCGCCAAAATTGGCCACAAACCCCAAATACCGTGAAAGCACCAGTATATGAATACAAATCAGCGATATTCAAACACAAATCACAGATCTCAGCAAATAACCCAAATATGTTTGCACAAAAAATGGGCAAACACCTCCAAATCTATCATTTAGTTGATTTTATGTTGTTCGTAGTGATTTAGGTGGTTTATGCAAATATGTAAAAAACAGGGACTAAACTGTAAAAGACACACAGATTTATAGTCGTTCGGCCAGAATGTGCCTACATCCACTTTATATGTTATTCTCCTTTTCCGATCCGATTACAAGTACAAAGCTTTGATTACAAGTATATCAAAGTTGTTTGAAAGTTCCTTTCAGGCTTGAGCTCTCAAACTTCTCCCCCATTGTTGTACCCCTGCCCCTCTATTTATAGAGTGAGGCTGGGGGCAGAGGTCTTGCATGTATATAGCTGCTGGTGGGCCTGAGCTGATGCAATCTGGCCTGGCAAAGTTGGTTCGGTAGCTCCTTGGTTCGGCGGTGAGTGGAGTGTTGACTGGACCGGTAGTGTGTGGAGCGTGGGTTGGTTCGGTAGCCCCGGTCCGGTAGTGGTTGGTTTGACTCGGTGGTGAGTTGGTTCGGCGAGGCCTTGGACCGGTGGAGCTTGGTTCGGTGGAAAGGGAAGTGGAGTTGGTTCGGCTATGCTTTGGACCGACATTGTTTGAAGATGGAGCTTGGACCGGCATTGTTTTGGACCGGCAATAGGTAAAAACGTGCCCAGCAGATCATATCTCCTTCATACGAACTCCAATTATCCTGAAAATTGAAACATAGCCTTTCCTAGTCCTTATCATCATTTCCAATCTATTTCGTCCCGATCGGAACTCAACCAAATTTTAATAATATCGACCGTAGCCTTGATCCCAATCGATTTCCAATCCCGACATCCATCATTCCTTGCGAATTTGTTGATATTCCAGTTTTTACCCAAAAAGTGGGATAACAACACATGTCTAACTCAAATCATTCAAAAGGGAGGATTGCCAATGTGGTTTAATAAGGAAATATAGAAAAGAAGGGTAGCAAAAAAATACAGAATCTCGCAGCAGAATGACAAAATATAATAATCAAATAAACAGTTTATGAAGCTGTTTTACAATATACATTTAATTACATAATTTTTACAACATAATCAGAGTACAATCAACAAATATACCAAAATAATGCAGTGGAATAATAATAGTAAATACGGTCTAGCAAACTCCATCTTCATCTTCAAGGAACGGTGTTTTCAACACTGAAATACTCAGGCTGACTCGAGCGTAATAAAAAGACAAAACACTCGAGTCGGAACTAAAAGTTTTTATTAAATCAACAATAAGTAAATATGAGTGTGATAGCTTCAGAGATGTTTACGGGGTTTTCCATCTCCTATCCAGTGTATACCGTTAGTGCAATAATTTAAGAGATGTTATGGGATTTTTCATTTCCTAATGATCCGTTAAACAATCTATATGTAGTAAGATACGATATTTATGTAGTGTCTAATCGATAAAATAAATATTTATCTTAGCATTAAGGCTTTACATTAATCCTACTTAACAAAAATTTTAAGCATTGTCCCATAGTTTGCCTTGTGACACCACCAGTAACATCGGTAGTCAGGAAGGTGCCATGATAAGATAGCACTAAAACAAAATCGTAGTGGTTGTGTATAAGGAAAAAAGTATGACAAGGCACGCGAGGCAATGTCCAAGGTAAGATTCTACCAATTTACCCTTTCTGGCTGATGGTAACGCATCGTAACCACAACCGCTCACCTAGTCCACCACCCTAAATCAAATCAAGGTGCACCAATCGAGTCCAAAATCAATATAATAATACGAAGGGATGATGGTCCCTAAAGGTTGCGAACCCCTTGGCCAGACATAGGTGTTGAATATGCTAGTATATGATTTTTTTTTGATGATAATCAACATATATATATTCATTTAAGTGTATCTGTTATTGTACTATTTTATTTTCACATAATTAAATAAATTTTTGCTGAATAAAATAAATAACACATAATTCAAATTCAAACAGATATTTTGTTCAAATAAATATTTTATTACAATTTTTGAATAGTACAAAATTTGAGCTCTCACTATATATACAAATTTTCAATTACAATACAATTGTCATTTACGTTTGCACCTCACTATATATCACTCGTTCACTCATCTCTGTTCTTCAACTATATTCTAATTTGTATCCAACATCTGAATTATCTACAAAATAAACACTGACGCGGTAAAATTGAAAAAGAAATATTTTTTGCAGTGTAAAATAAAATGTGTTTTTTTACCTCGGTCATTTGGGTTGTTAGTCATCATTTACTTTTGAATTCATCTACACGAATAACTTATGACATGAAAGTGTACCATGTACATGCCACAAGACCGTGCACACCGATGTACACTTGATAAAACTGCAGGGACAGGTGAGCATAAGGTTAAACCCGAGCCGTAGCTGGATTCAACTCAGGTGCAATACAAAAACATCACAAAATTGTCAAGTACTAGTGAAAATGCTCGATCAAAGCAATCAAGCAACACAGCCTCAACAGTCAATGGTTCACATGACAGCATATATGAAGCATTAACCAGAACCAGACCCAAATCAACAATGAACTGTACTCGAAGCAACCAGACTCAAGGAAATGTGCAACGGCAAAATGGTCAGACCATTAAATGAATAAGATCAGGGCGGTGAATAATACAAAATGAATGGAGCTTGTATATACATCAACATCACCATAAATATATATATATATATATACATGTATATATACAAATACATGTACACACATGTATACATATATATATGCAGTGCATAGCATTTTAGTTCATCATATATACGAAGACCGGAACACAAATGAATAACCAGACCTGGCAACTTGAATACAATGAACAAAGTTAACAGCACTCAACAGGTCATGAATGAACTCAAATATCAATGGCACCAGGTTAGTACAACATTGCAACAGAGATCAAGAGAAAAGCAACAACCATAAGTGAACAATAATTATAAGCATGGATGGTATAAGTAGTGATGACACAAGTGCACCTTACCAGGTCAGTGCGCATGAAAACAAGTGAATAGCAGCCAAACAAGGACACCAAGCTCCAGACTCAAAGAAATGGCATGTATCAAGACAACAATAGTAACACTGTATATACATATGCATATGTGAAAAATCAGACCAGCTCAATGTTGCAAACAATCAAGCTACAACAAAGCATATAATGCAATGCGAAAAAGTGGAATAGTACTGGTGCAAAGAACAGTGAAGCAACATGTATATACATATGCAACAAAGTATGAGCAAACAGTTTCAAAGGATGATGTCAGAGAACCACCAAACAGGACACAAGTGTACGCAAACTACATTCAGGCATGACAACAAGTTGACCATGAGACCAACAACAACTTCAACCAGGATAAAATATACAAACCACCAGTGAATTAAGAAGCAACAAACAACTAACAATATGAACCGAGTGAAGCCGTGTGTAATAGGCAGTGGTGACAACATGACTCAAGTGCAATTCGAATAACAATTGCCAACGGTAAAGACAAGCAATTCACCCGAAGCCATAGGAACTGACCAAAGCAATTCATAAAAATTCGAATGTCAATATCTCAGGTCAAAACTGCCAGTAGAGATGTAAGAACACAAATCAAGCCATGGATCATGAACTAGTCAAGGAAGGTAACTAGCAGGTAAAACACAAATGAACAAGTCATAAAAGAAATTAACCAAGTCAAATATCTCAAAAATTCGAAGTGTCGAAATCAAAGATGTCAACATAGAAAAGAATGGAACCAAATCCAAAGCAAACGCAAGCCGCGATAATCAAGCAAAGAAATATTCGAATTGAACTAGTCTAAACAAACCACACGTATTCATGTAAAATTGAATGGCCAAGCTAAATTATCAAACGAATTCAAATGATATATTCGAATGATAATTTAGGGTTTTATTCCCTATAAATACCATTAACATCATCGGCATAAAGCATCGAGTTCAAGCATAACAACGAGAGTAATAAAGGAAATCACATACTAGAATTATTCAATTCGAACTCGCCAAATTGAAGCAGCCGAGTGAAGTCAAAGCAAGACGATCGATCAATAAAGCAATCAACGCAAAAATATCTATTCAATCGATCGACTGGAATCGGCATTTTTAATTTCCAAAAGCCCTAAATTGTTGAAAGAGGAACGAAGGACTGAACGAAAGAGAAAGCGGCCGATAATATAAAAAGAAAAGGGGACATATTTTTATCACTGTTTTTTGGGCCGGTTTTTTAAACACCGTTGGGATTTATTTTTAAAATTAGGGTTTCTTGTTTTTGAATTGTTTTTATTTTGTAATTTACTTTTAAACTTTTATAAAATTCTAGTTGTGTGACTAGGGGATGAACTACGGTGGTGTAGTTCGAGAATTCCCAACTCAGTAGTTGAGTTGTGGCAGGGTTTTGAGCATAGATTTAGGTTAGTTGATAGCGGATGTCGTAAGTTTACGCGTGTAAGCGTTAATTTCTAGTATAAACCTTGGGGGCAGCACGTATGCAGGGTTTTTCCGACGCTGGATAAATCTATGTCATTCTATTTCTGCTTTTATTATTCTGCTATTATCTGTGCTGTAATTATTTTGTATATTTCCATATTAATTTTTATAATTATTAGTACACCCTATTCACCTTCCCTCTAGGGTGAAATTGATCCTACAATAGGCTCATGTTTTAGTCATTTCCAATTGACACAAGTGTCGAGGTCATCCATCATCGTTCTCTTTCTTCAAATCTAGCAGATGCCCCCAATTCAACCACTTTATTCTAGATAACATCCACCGTGTACATAGTTGTTAAAGTGTTTTCAATATTGACAGAGCGTATGCCAGTAAGAGGCCTTGAATTCTTTAACAACCAAACGTCGTTTTACATACCCGTTGGTTCTTTTACATTTTGAAAATGATTCATATTTGATATCAAAATATCATATTCACTTTAAAAACATAAATTTATTTCAAAATACCATATTTACTCAAAACATATCATTTCACTTAAAAATATCATTTCAAATTCCAAATTAGGTTATAACAACATTTGGCCACATTCGCATTTAAATCAACGATTTAAATATAAACATCTCAACTTTGCACAATTTGAATTTTTAGAAAATATTTTGAGCTTTTAGAAATTAGTTTGAATAGTTTAAAATAGCTTAAACAGTTTAAAGATTTAAAACAGTTTGATATAAAATGGTTTGAGTATTGAAAATGGTTTATGTAGTAAAAATAGTTTCGGAAAATCAAAATAATTTAAATATTTTAAAAAGATAAATTTTAAACAGTTTATATTAAAATAATTTACTTTGGAAATAGTATCAAATCAAACTATTTCCTTCCATTTCAACAAATTTGGACCCATGTCTAAATTCTAAATCTACAAAACTCAATTTCCAGTCTCTCAATTCAATTGACTCAATTTCGAATTAGTTTCAAATCAACTTGATTTCAATTTCAATTCGAATCAACTTCAATTTTCAAAAATTTCATTTTTAACTTTAAATTAGATTCAACAATTCAATTCAATGATTTAAAATTCCAGTTCAATTCTTATTTTAAACCATTTCAATTCATAACGATTTCAAGCCCAATTTCAATTTACTGATTCAAACCCCTTAAATCAATTTAAACTTCATTGTTCAATTTAAGGTTCAAACTTAAAATAATCAATTTCCAAAATTAGAGTCATATAACGATTATAACTTCACATTTCAATTTTAATCCGTTAAAACAATTTCTTTTAACCAATTTTGATTCCAACATTTCAAATCTTGAATTAGAAATAATTCAATTCATTAAACACATAATTTATTTTCTATAAAACAAAATCCTTTAACCAAAATCCAAATTCAAGATTTTAAAACCATTTAATTTAACCAATCCGGTGTCCGTATATAATTTTCTATCCTATAGCCAATTGAATAGGTTGTTTTAAATTTTAATTTCAGGGATGAATATATATCACTTTAATCCAAATCGAAGTGTTATAGGTATATATCATCTCAACATATTTCTTAATTTATTTGAAACAATTCAAATAATAGTTTATATGATGTCACTTAATATACAGAGTGATTACAGGGATATATAAAAATAAATAAACATCCAATCATCCAAAATGTCAACAAATAGACATCCATCACAATCAACATCCAAACTAGCCAATAAATCACAACAATTAACTGGTTATCAATATCAGGTATTTAACTAGCACTTCAATTTCAATATTAATTTAAATGGAAATTTAATTCAATGAAATTCAATTTCAATTAAAATGTCAACTTAAACTATTAGACAACAACCAATAACATTCTTATCACTTCATAAATTTAATTTAACTAACGTAAGAAGGTTTAGTATTGCGTGAGTGAGTTAAATCACTCATCTTTGATTTATAGCCGATTAAAATCCAATAAAAGCCCAAAATTCCAACAGTCTCCAAATTCAACCAAACCAGTTTATGTTGTTTGGAATTTCGATACGAATCCAACAAAAGAAACCGCCTGTGAATCCGAGTTCCTATACAAAAGTTATTGATGTTAGAACGTTTGAAATTTAAAATTAAATTAAAATTAAACTAGGGGCAAATACGTAATTAACCTTCCACCCTCTCAAACCCTACAGCGTCGATCAATACCCCAGCCGCCACCTTCATCATCCAGCCGCCGCCTGGACGCGCTACCCCTTGATCCAACTCCATCACCGGAACCACCAGAACGAGCCGCTCCTCTGCCGAGCTCGCGCCACAACCGCTACCACGAATAACCCAGCGCCGCCACCGCCTATGATTGAGAATTCTGGTGAATTCTGGCCACTTCCTGATGATCGGCCACCAAAGGTCAACACCATTCGCCAAGCTCTACGCCGTGGTACCCTCCTATCATCGTATAATGGACGATCCATCGTTAACTTCAAACCCTAAAATGAACGGCCAAAATTTCTTCGCCAATTTCTGATCAAACCAAGATTTGATTGCAAAAACAAATTCCAGATGCTGACTCCATTCATTGAGAGATTCGTGATGATATATTATATGATAGGATTTGAGCATTTCAAATTTTTCGATTTTATTTAAAATTCAAAATTAAGGTTTTGAGATGTTAGCCATTGGAAAGGAGCAGATGAGATTAATAAGTACGTAAGAAAAAAGAATAGAAGACTGCTATGGTTTATAACAACCTATATATGAACAAAGCTAAAACAAGAATAGATGGAACGGATTGATTGGCCCAAAGGAATAACAAATGCCCGAAAAGCCCGTCTCGTCTCCGAAACGAAAAAATAGGTTATACTATATGTCGAACCATAGGTTTTCAATATTTTTAAACTCAATGGAACTAATTTCAAACCTTAGTTCTACATATAAAGAAATTAGCTTTCAAAATAAAATTATATTGATTTCTACGAGTTTCAAGCTCGCATGATCAAACGATCCGATCGCTACGAAACTTGAAATCCTACAACAGTTCACTGTTATGGATCCGATAAGACTAGTTTCGTCGAAATCGAGACAGTGTCCAAAAAGATTAATTCTACGCATTAATTAAAACAATCTATTTTAAAAATCAATTTAATCACTTTTAAATTCAAATTTAAAAGTGACCATTTTCATCTTTCTTGATTACACATAAATTTAATGATCTTTTGAAATTAAATTTTCCATGTTAATTTCAAGATTTAAATATTAAATTAATTTCAACATTAAATTACATCTGTAATAACACCCCAGTTCACAATCAATTTCTTTTATTTTGATTTAAAAGCCTTTTATATAAAATCAACCATTCCTTATGTAATTTATTTATTAACATAAGTTTCCATTTAATTTCACTCAAACTCTACAATTAACATCTTTTCTTATGTTAACTTTATTATTTAATTACATTAAATTTCATTAATTTCCAAATTAATTCCAAACGGATTTAATTAATGAGATGAGAATAAATCAATTGTTACAACTTAGTAATTTAAACACGTTTCAGAATTAATTATCTATAAACAATATCTATTAAATTTATGTACTAAGTAATTGATTTCATATTCTATATTAGAACTAATTTTAATTAATAACATATGATTTCTCCATTTAATACAACATTTAATTTATTCCTTGTCAACCTTTATTATTACCAATAATTGGAATTACATTAAACAGTTGTCAATTACATTCAATCAAGATTGTTAAATTTTATTCTGATAATTATTTCCATTAATAAATCTAAATTTTAATTTCTGACCATATTAAATTCCAAAACCTCATTTAATTTAATAATTTTAATTGTCAAAAATACGGGAAGTTGCAATTTACCAGAAATTCATCGATTGGTTTTGAAGGGTCCGGGATCATTAAGTGTTCTACTTATCGAATACCACTTCAAAACTAGTATACGAGTTCTATGTTTTGGGAGCGGCTGAAGAAAAGGAATCTATGTGGAGATTTGAGACCAATTTAAGATACTTGAATCCATTTAGTGATACATGATTTGTTCGAGATATGGGAATCCAATTGGAGATTCGTGCTCTGTTCGAGTGATGAAGACTCGAGTGAAAGACGTCGAACGTAACCTCGACATCGAAAATGGCTAAAGGCAGAGTAGGATTTATAACCTGGGGTTAGCGACCCATGTTAGGATGTTATCAACTCCATATCTAGAGATACTTATCAATTGTTGACCAGGAGGATTTGATGATATTTTCATGCTATTCATGTTTATGTTCGGACACTGGGCTACTTGAGTTTACTTTATAGTATATTTTATCTAGAAATATACGACGCTTGAAAGGTGGTTTCTGATCCTTGTGCATGGAGATGGATTCCACTCCTTCGAGGAGATCCTTATGGAAAATCCATTATGCGAACGAACATTAGTGGTTTTAAATGTAACCTAATATGTTGTGGTGTGACTAATGTAAGCACCACATCTATTTGATATTATTATATCCCACGTCATAGATATTGTCTATCATATCACTATATTAAACCTAATAAATGGTTGGTTCTTTTGAGGGGAAAACCATTATGAGGATCCATTCGGTCTCAATAGTCACTTTTACATATATTCATGTATCCCGAGTTTTCTCATACCAGACTTATGTCGGACACTTGGTTTTTGTTTCCCTAAATTCCTCGCATACTCTTTCGAGTAGGCCGAGTACTAGGTTTTACCTTAGATGCTTCAGAGTTCAGAAGACGAGTTGGAGGCTTCCATTATCTATCTATATTCTTTTTCAGTTGTTCTGTTTTAGTTAGCTGCATATATCAGCATTGTAAGATAGGCAGTTATAACTGTCCAGATTGATGATAGTACTTAGGTTTTGTAACTCTGGAAATCTTGTAATTAGAGCAACCCTTTGTACTGTTCTTTTAATTTATAAATTACCGTTCTGCTGTGAGATTCTGATGTTATGTTCTTCTTTTCTTTTTCATTCTTTTTCTTTTATTTTACCCTAACTTCTGTCTATCCGGCACTTGGATGTTTGGCACACGAATACCGTGGATGTATTAGTGTCGACATTCGAGGGTCGAAAAGTCGGGTCGTTACATTTAGTACCAAATCCCAATGTTAAGGAACACCTTGGCTTTGATTGGATGTAGCTCATTGGAGATAGGGTCGGCGACACTCTAGAATGATTCTAGTGCAAATGAGAGAGCGTATTTGTATTTTCAATAAAGCTATACCCCATTTTTCAGTTTTCCTTAGGAATAATCTCTTTCTTTGAAATAAATTTAGCCTTTCATATGCTAAACAAATTTTGCTATGTTCAGGTAGCATATCATGATTACTAGAGCTGCCAATGCTCGAGGAGGTAGAGGTAGAGGTGGTCGGGGTAGTACCATCACCAACGGTGGAGATCGAGCACAAGGGGATGTTGCTCCAGTCGGAGAACCAGGGGTGGATATTATAGAGGAGGTCGTACAGGTTAGGCCTTGGGGTGAACTTTGCTTCACTCTGTTGCAATTATGAGAGGTTGGGAGGTAAGAGGTTTAGTGGTACGAAGACGATCATAGAAGTTCGGACATGGATTAAGTTATGTGACCGTATATTTGGGAATAAGGAGTTAGATGACAGCATCGGTTGGTATCACGACATCAGAAAGATGCGGCCATGGATCGGTTGAGTACTATCATTATAGATGTCCAAGAGAACGACTTCTCTTGGGCCTAATTTAAGGAGCGTTTGAGATGAAGTTTGTCGTGGAGGCTAGGAAGACTTTGTTATTTAGGAGCTTCCTCGACTTGAAGCAAGGGGCTATGACAGTGGCAAAGTATGATAACCGATTCATTGCCTCATTCTAGATTCGGGGCTGGTTTGGTAGATACAACTTTAAAGAGGAATGAGATGTTGATCGCAGGGATGCGCTTGGAGTTCAAAGGTAATATGACTAATCACATATTGGGGGCTTATGTGAATATGGTGAAAAAGGGATTGAGGTTTGAGAGTTTTGCTCTAAAGCCGTTTATTTATGCTCCGGTTGGGGACAACAAGCGAAAGTTTCATCCACCAAGGATTATTTCAGGTTTGACCAACCACAATTGTGGAAAGGAATAACACTTTGCTGCAATTTGTAGGTCGGGTATAGGAAGGCAAGTGGCGAAGGCGTCGTTAGTTAAAGGCGTATATTGCTAAGGTTATGAAGATAGAGTCTCAGATAACCATGGCACAGTTTGCACCGAAGAGTTGCTATAACTGCCATCTGCCAGACCATTTTGCTAGGGAGTGTTTGATGCTTAAGAAGAGGGAACGCCTCGAGCTTTTTCACTAGGTCCAACACCTTCCACTTCCGTCGCAGCAAAGGGGAAGCAAGTTTTAGAAGGTATTCTATTTATTTTTGGCATTCCCATTCATGTCTTATTTGATATTGGTACTTCTCATAGTTTCATTTCTCGTACTCTTATTGATAGATTGAAATTTAAACCAATTGTAGCTTCAGATTCTATTTGTGTGTCGAACCCTGTTGGGGGCTCAGCCAATCTAAGTATGATTTGTTTAGGAGTTTTGATTTCTATACTCCACCAACTCTTCCCTATCGATATGTATGTTTTGGGTTTTAGGGGTTTTGATGTTCTGCTTGGGGTAGATTAGTTATCACAAAATTTGTAGTCTTAGATTATGATAAGCGAACGGTCATATTGAAGAAGGGGATGGAAGCTTTGATAGTGGATTGCAAAGGATCTAGCTCACTTATGACTAGTTTCCTCTAGAGGTTTTTAGGCTCAAGAAAAAAGTTAAAGAAAAATTTAGTTTCAAGGACAAGAAGTTTGTTTTTTAGGCTGAAGGACACCTTTTAGTGTAAATCATAGAATGATAGCTGTCACTATCATTTTCTATTTACACTAAAATGTATCCTTCGGGCTAAAAAACAAACTTATTATCCATGAGACTAATTTTTTGTACGACATCTTCCCCGTATCTATTTTACTGTTTCCTTTATTCTCTTGATGTGGCGGAGGAGGAGTTGGGTTCTATCCCTATTGTTTAGGAATTTGCGGATGTCTTCAAAGTGGTGTCATCTTTACCACCCCATAGGGAGATAGAATTTTGCATTGATTTAGTGAAGGATACGAACCTATTGTATTGCCAGTTCGTAGACTTGAACCAAAGGAAAGGATGGAGCTAACAAATCTGGTTAGTGATTTGTTACAGAAGGGCTTGATTCGACAAGTCGTTCGAGTTGGGGACGCCTATCATCTTTGCTATGAAGGCGAATGGTTCCTTAAGATTGTGTGTAGATTATTGTCGGGTCAATAAACGGATTGTTAGGAACAAGTATCCTTTTCCAATGATAGATGACTTATTCGATCAATTTCATGGAGCGTGAGTATTTTTCTTAGCTTGACCTTGCTACACGGTTTCACTAGTTGAGGGTAGCAAAGGGGAGGGTACCCTTGACCGCTTTTAGATCTGACCACTTTTATGAGTGGTTACTTATGCCATTCGACCTAATTAATGCTCCAGCATATTTTGCGGACTTAATGAATCGAGTTTTCCGAGATGTGTTGAATAAATTTGTCCTTGTTTTTATCAATGATAATTTAGCCTATTCCAAGACCAAGGAGGAACATTCATACTATCTAAGGATTGTTTTAGGAACACTAAGAGAGCATGTGTTGAAGGCTAAGTCCTTGAACTGTCTTTTTTAGCATTCGAAAGTTAGGTTCTTAGGTAATGTTGTTTCGGCGGTAGGTATTTCTATTGATCCGGATAAGGTTGTGGTCACTTAGTACAGGAAGAGGCCAGAAAGTGGAACGGATATTAGAAGCTTTCTGGGTCTTGCAGGTTGTTACAGGAGATTCATACAGGATTTCTTAAAGATTGTCTCCCGCTTAACGAATTTGATGAAGAAAGATATTAAATTTGTATGGATGGATAAATGCGTGCAAGCATTCTTAGAGCTAAAGAAAAGCTAATCAATGCTCCTGTTCTTACTGTGTTAGATGGAGGCGAGGTTTTGACTGTTTACACTGATGCATGTGGAATAGGTCTTGGTGCTATGTTGATGCAGCATGGGAGGATGATCGCTTATACGAGCCGACGGATCAAATCGCACGAAGCAAGGTATGCAATTCATGAGTTGGAGTTATTAGCGGTAGTATTTGCATTAAAAACGTGGAGGCGTCATTTGTTAGGTGAAAGGTTCGAATTATACGTGGCCTATAAGTCTTTGAAGTGTCTTTTTATGCAAAAAGACTTGAACATGAGGCAATAGAGGTGGTTGGAGTTTCTTGCGAGCTATGATCTGAAAATTTTGTACACTTGGGGAAAAGCCAATGTCTAGCTGACACACTTGCTAGGAGGTATGTAGTTATGGAGAATGTTGAGGTCCGTCCGACTCTATTTAGTCGTACCGAGGGGAATCGGCATAGAGATCTTCATTTTGTTAGGATAGCTAAAAATGCAAGTGAGAATGAGACACCGGAGAGGTGACCGAGATCCGAGGTAGACAGCCATGGCATTTGGAGAGTGAACGGTAGGTTATGTGTCTCGATTGTTCATGGTATTAGGCAGGAAGTTCTGGTAGAGAGTCACCATTCTAGGTTAACGATACATCCTAGGGTCACTAGGATGTATCAAGGTACGTAGAGGACGTTATAGTGGAAGGGTATAAAGAGGGATGTTTCTATCTTTGTGAGCAGGTGTCCTAACTACCAACAGGTAAAGGGTAGTCATCAAAAGACGGTCGGACTGCTTCAGCCACTTGAGATTCCAAAGTGGAAGTGCAAGCATATTTCTATGGATTTCATCTATAGGTTTCCTAGGTTAAGGAGGGATCACGAAGTTGTGTGGGTTATTGTGGATCGATAGATAAAGAGCGTGCACTTCTTAACTGTTAAAACTGCGAGGATAGCGTCTAGTTTAGCTAAGTTATATGTTAAGGAGATCGTTAGGTTACACGGTGTTCCTTTTGATACCGTGAGTGATAGAGATCTGATATTCGCAAGCCAGTTCTAGAAGGGTTTGCATGAATCATTAGGGATGGAGCTTAGTTTGAGTACCACTTACCATCCATAGACAGATGGGCAAACAAAGAGGGTGAACTGAGTGTTGGAGGACTTGCTTTGAGCATGCATTTTAGATTTTAGAGGTTCGTGAGAAGAGCACTTACCGCTTGTTGAGTTTTCATACAACAATAGTTATCAGGCAAGTATCAAATTGGCACCATTTGAAGCATTATATGGAAGGCCTTGCAAATCTCCATCGTGTTGGGTAGAACCTAGAAATCGTCTTGTGCTTGGGCCGGATATGATCCGCTAGGCATCGGATAAGGTTATAGAGATTCAAAAGCAAATCAAGGGAGCGCAGAATTGACAAAAGAGTTATTTATACGAGAGGCACAAAGACTTGGGGTTTTAGGTTAGAGACTTTGTATTTGTAAAAGTTTCTCCGATGAGAGGTATAGTTTGGTTTGGAACGGCTGGGAAGTTGGTTCCTCGATATATAGGACCGATTCGATTCCTGAGAGGATCGGTACATTAACATATAAAGTCGAGTTACCCATAAGGCTATCGGGTATGCACAGTGTATTTCATGTATCGCATTTGCGTAAGTTTGTACACGATCTTTTGATGACAGTGAAGTGTCGAAGCAAGAAGACTTGGAGATTGAGCCAAATTTGACTGTGTTGAGGCAGCCTGTTCGTATTGTTGATAGAGATATGAAGCAATGAGGACTAAGGTTGTAAAGTTAGTCAAGGTACAGTGGAGCGAGGATGCTCGAGATTGTACAAAGGAGACTGAGGATAGTTTGAGGGAGCCCTATCCGGATTTGTTCTGAGACTAGAGTTTTCTTATCTTAGTTACAAGACTGAAAATAAAGACCTTACCTAGTTGTATTTGAGTTGCGGTTTAGTTTGTATATAGTTTCAATAGTATTATATATCTTGCTTTTTTATCTTCTTTGATTATCATTCTTGTTGAATTTTGAGAATGAAATGTTCTAAGTAGGGGAGAATGTAGCGACCCAGAAATTCGAACACTGCGTCTTCGAATATCGATGCATTTTGAGATTTGTTTAAATATTATAAATATGATTTTATAACCTTGTTTAACATCATTTAATTAATAAATAATTTTAAGAAACTTGTTTTTTAAAAGTGTTTAAAAAAATATTTTCAAAGAAAAACCGATAATGTGACTGAAAATCGGTTTATTGATAAACAACTTTTCAAACGATATAAGTTGTTCGAACTATTGAGCACTTAACTAATGATCAAATGAACACATTAGCAACTAATTAACACACTCTCCTATCATAAAGCACGGAACATTTTAGAATGTTCCAATGGATAAGAGATATTATTATGAGAAGAGTATAATGGTAAATAACATAAAGGAGAAGTGACATAAAGTAATCATGTGAGATGGATGCTCCTTTATGACCTTCCATGGAAGATAGGAGGTGAAAGTAACCCTTTTCAAAAGCCATATAAGAGAAGGTATACCCTTAGCATCATTCGCAAATATTTACAAAGCTTAGAGTTTAAAAACAATGTCTTCTTCTTCTTCATCTTAAATTCCTAAAGCAAATAGTTTGCAACCATATCCAAATCACCTCAAACTTACAGTGAGATCTTACCACCACACAACGACGCCTTCTACCTAGTTAGATTGTGAAAATGCAAAGCCAATATCCCCCACTTACCATGGGCCATGAGTATTAGGAGGCTTGGAGCAAAGCAAAGCAAGGAAGAAAGTGGAGAGAAAGGAGGTTGCTAGCTTGAGTTTGAACTTGAGTGCTTAAGCATGGTTATTTATTGAGTTTAAGGTGAGCTAACTGACCACTTGGATTTATAATATAACTCATATATGATTATATTTTTTGTTTTAAAATTATTTGAATTGTTAAGTGACATATGTTGGAGACATTGATTCTGATCCTTATTTTGAGAACAAGTGGCACATAGGATTCATATATGGATTTGAATGGACTTGAATGAAATTATATGACATATGACCAGGCCTTAAACAAAGCACATAGGTTTTAGTTGAACATAGGTTGAGATATTACTCAGATTTGAAAGTGCACTTATAGCGATAGTCGTTATGGATGTAGTTCGGAAATATCTCTTTTTTGATAATTGTTATGGAACTTTATAGATAGATCCATAGGGATTTCTCTCCATATTTGCATTGTTATATATGTATGTTTGCTGATGTTAAAAGCTTGAATAGTAAAAAGTTAAGTAACATCTCGAAACTGGCCAAAACATCACTACTGCAAAACTGCCCTGTTTTGCCCTGATTTTTGGACCTCAATTGTTTTAAAAAGGATCTTAAGTTCTAGCGATTTGTTTCATTCATTTAAAAATTATTACTAACTATTTTTAGAGCATTTCAAAATTAGTTTGAGATATTTATGAATTTGTAAGAATTAATTATCAATTTTTAAATAGAGGAATTTTAGAATAAAACATGTTCTTTTTCAAATTTTGTTGATTTTTCAAACTTGTTATTTTTAAGTAATGTTTTGGATGAATGTTTTATAACCTATTGTAACTATTTACAAGTAATGTAAATGTATTCAAAAAGGGGTTATAAGTGCTAAATAGTTGTTTTTTAATTATTTATTAGAAAAGTGATTAACTATGCTTAACACTAATAAGCCGACGAAGTAATCTTATTTATTGTGAGAGTTAAGATTGATGTCAAGTAGGGACGGAGCAATATAGCTCTTACCTACTAGTCTTCCTTCTTAACTGAGGAATAGGTTAGTGGAAAATGTCGGAATTGTGTTAATTGAGTTGATTCCTTATTGTCTATGGAAATCATTACTACTGTATTTAACACTAAATGCCGACGAGGTAGCCTTATCTATTTGTGAGACTCAAGACTGAAGGGTCTAGGCAAGGCTTGGAGCAACTTGTGCCCAAACTTACCTGGCTTCGCTCTTGGGCAAGGAATAGTTAAGTTGGAATGTCGAAATCGAGTTGAGCATACTAATCGTGATTTGTATAAGCAATCGTTTTGATTAGATAATTGATTAATCAATTATCGAACATGACCTAATATTTACTTAGGAGGTTATCAAAATGCTTCGTGATTTTATGCCAATAAGAACCCTTGGGGAGGAGTGTTGGTATGAAACACCTCTAGCTTTTTCTTACTTCTGTAAGAACCAGAATTGAGTTTATCGGAGTTCATCGATTGGTTTTGAAGATTCTCGGATCGGTAAGTGTTTTACTGATCGAATACCACTTCAAAACTAGTATACGAGTTCTATGTTTTTGAAGCAGCTAAAGAAAAGGAATCTATTTTGAAATTCGACGTATGTTCAAGATGCTCAAATCCTTGTAGCAATTTGTTCGAGATAAGAGAATCCAATTGGGAATTTATGTTCTATTCGAGTGATGAAGACTCGAGTGAAAAATGCCGAACGTAACCTTGACATCGAAAATGGCTAAAGACAGAGTAGGATGTATAACCTGGGGTTAGCGATCCATGTCAGGATGTTATCAACTCCATATTTGGAGATACTTATCGATTGTTGGCCAGGAGGATTTGATGATATTTGGTTCACGCTGCTCATGTTTATGTTCAGACGCTGGGCCGCTTGCGTTTACCTTATGATATATTTTATCTAGAAATATATGACACTCGAAAGGTGGTTTTTGATCCTTGTGCATGGAGATTGGATTCTACTCCTCCAAGGAGATCCCCGCTCGTCTTTATCGAGAAATACAAGATTTACAAGATTTTCAGAGTTGTAAACTGAGTAACCCTTTGTACTGCTCTTTTGATATTATAAATTATCCGCTGTGTGATTCTGATGTTGTGTTCTTCTTTTCATTTCCTATTCGTTTTCTTTTATTTTACCCTAACTCCTAACTTTCTGCCTTTTCGACACTTGGGTGCTCGGCACACGAGTACCATGGTTGTATTAGTATTGACATTCGAGGGTCGAAAAGTCGGGTCATTACAGCTATCGTGAAGTTTGATCCACTTCCTAAAGTCGAGAGATGCTCTTCCATGATCTAGAATTCACATTGTCATCGACATCAATGAGTATATGTTGTCATTGTTTTTTTGAGTTAGTCATGCTGCCTGAAACTGAAATGCTTGCCTGAGATGAAACCGACATGCCTGGAGTTGTTGTGCTTTGTTTGCGAACTAATTTCTTACAATGGTTTTCTTTTTCTTGGTTAAGACTGAGTTGGTTGTGTGTTCTATTTGTTGAAAGGTTGGATAGATGCTCGAGAAGGTTGTATGCAAGCTACTTGTTATTAACTGTTGATGAAATGTTTGAGTACTGAAGATGCTGACAGTCTTCGGTTGATGTTATAATGGAGTTTATTTGATTGCTTTTGCTTATGCACCAAAGTTGGAGATGATAACTTTTGATTGATCAGATATTGGGTTGTATATAATTTAATAGAAGAAAATACGGATGTATGAAATCGATTTTTTTAATCTAATAATTTGTTGAAGTGAGAAGTCCTATATATATAGCATTGATATTCTTATCCTCTCATCAGGGGCTGGTTAAGGGCGACTATCTATAATTTTGTCTTAAACATCTACTGAATACGTCGATAAATGCAATATTTTTTTTTCAACTCAAGTGGATCGACATACCCAGTAAATGCTTAATCCAAAACTATAGGTAGTTAACGGATCTATCTGAACAAAATACAATAACTAAATGTAAAGCACATCACAGAACAGTAATCAACATCATATATATACATATACACTGATACTTGTTTAGTACAATACAA
Organism: Allium cepa; assembly: GCA_030765085.1. Classification (NCBI taxonomy): domain Eukaryota; kingdom Viridiplantae; phylum Streptophyta; class Magnoliopsida; order Asparagales; family Amaryllidaceae; genus Allium; species Allium cepa. The sequence continues at coordinate 419,412,252 of CM060939.1, forward strand.
TATGAATACAATAAAGGTGGTACTCGACCACACCATATACACTGAATCAAATGTAAATACATCAGAGTACGCGGAAGAACAGAAATTGCTCAAGAGAAATGAGAGCTGATATATAGCATCAACTTCAAGCTAAGTCCTATAGATGATACCTGAAACAACTCGGTCTGACCCGAGTATAAATACATGGGTCAGCCTAGCTACACAAATCAGTCAATACCAGAAATATGAAGCAGAATAGACATGAAGATACTTCTTCTCGAAAGAGAAGAATGAATCGATAAACTCATAAGCTCAACACTTAAGTAACAAACGCTACTTAAGTGAACAAATACCTCGAAGGAGGTAACTCAAACTCAATACTCAAATCAAATACAAGTGCCTCATATCATCGGCGATATCCCAAAACGTTTACATGGTTTCCATGAACCATATATTATCGAAAGGAGAAACATCAATATAAACTCTCGCCAAAATGGCAAACATAAACATTCTCAAATAGGATGATCCAAAACTCAATTATAGATGAATCTCCAAATTCAATTATACCTCATCTCATCGGTATAAATGTATATAAATCTCCATTTCAACTCTCCAAAATGGCAAAACCCAGAATATCCTATAAAATCCTGAAATTATCAAAACTCATAACTCAAGGAACTCGATAAGAGTTCAAAACATCATAATAGTAGTTTAGCGAAAGAATTGATTGTTTCTAAAATATCATTGACTAAATGGCATTGTCATATTTTCTTGATTCTTCTACCCACAATAATTATTTCTTGACTATATACGAGAATCTACCCGAGTGAACGCTATCAAATATGAATATGTACACTGATCTTTCCTTTCATATGGCTCACATATGATATTTCATTTCCCTTCAAATCTTTATTTGTTTCCCTTTCTTCGTATATACCACCTCATACTGTATACTGATATATTCCCTTTGGCTTCAGATCTTTATTTATTTCATTTTCTCTATATATACAACCTTTTATTGCATTGAAGGGAAATTCTCCACAACCAGTACTTATAGAAACCATAAATATACAACACTGAACAAACATATTAAGTATAATGTATTTGTTATTAGTAGCAAAATTAAATTAACTGCAATCTATGATAATGTTTGTTTTTCGATAGTAATAATAAATATATATTATTTTTACAAATAAAAAAAATTTACTTTGATGATTTTTAAATTGCAGCATGCTCTGAGAACAAAATCAAATAAAAATATATTCGTTGTCATCAAGCAAGAAGTATACTCCATAATCTCCCCCTTTTGATGATAACAAATAAGCAGTTAAGATTTGACAAGTGTAATGCATGTTGAGTGTATACTCAATATCGTAAAAACAAATTCATAGCACAATGTTTTGATATATTTATATATAGATTCCTATGTTGATATGCTCCCCTTATATATGTGGCACATATGTTTTAGAATAAAATATTACCAATAATATCTCTTAAATATTAACAATGAATTAATAATATTACCAAACCTTAACTGCTAATTTGTTATCGTCAAAAGTATAAATATCAAATTAGCACACTGAGAAAGTAATACTGTATGATGAACCTTAATCAAAATATGGCATTAAACATTTTATTAAAAATCAACCATAAATCATAGTATTATATTGATCAAAGTCATATCCCATGAGCAGAAAGAGAGTGACGAAATAAGTGCTGTTATATGTGGTTGTTCAAATGACATAGCATATAATATGTTATGTAATCAAAATAGCTTATTTTTAATTCATTATGAAATAAAGTTAGAATAATTTATTTCTAGCTCATCGTAGATGAGATCAAGAATCTTCCATCCATGAATTACCTCAAGGTCTCTTAGATGAGGATGGATATTGCTTGATGAGTACCGACACACCTATTTTATAGGCATGTCGAGGCTTAGGGAGTCTGTTATATCATATGTATAATTTTTTATTTTCATAGGCTTTCAACAGTCAATTTTGGGTATGTCAGTTTAGCCAACTCATATAAGAACAAGAATAATGGTGAAAAGAAAGAAAGGCGAATGATAGAATATGATAGTTAAATGGTAGTTCTAAAGATGGTGTTAGATATAAAATAGTCAAAAGTAGAACATAATTTATGCGTGATTATCAAAAAATATCATAATGTCATTATTTAATCGAGTACAAAATGCAATATCTCTAATCATCTATGTAATCAATATAATACTTTTGAAAACTACATAAGAAAGTTCAATCGATCGTGATATATTTCAAAAGTAAATTCTTTGTAAATATCTAAAACAATATTTTCAGTTTTATGTCCTAATGTTAAACATGCTATATGAATTGGTTTTAGAGCTATTTGTATAAATAGGAGCACATGGTGTAAGGGTACATATATTAATATATCGAAAATATCAAACGCTTATCAAAATTGTTTCATCACAAAGCTCAAAAATTTCAAAACGATTCATCCCCAACAATCATCTCAAGTTTTGAATATCACAAACCCGTATTAAGAAGTTCATCGCATAATTCAAAATTTTCATTTCTCAAACTCATTTCCAAATTTAATGCCAAGTGTTTAATATCAAAAGCTCATCTCACAAGAGGGTTCGTATCAAATTTTTTCTAGTCAAAGAATTCTACCCACTAGAAAAAATTTCTCATCGCATGTCTATAACGTCTCACTTTAAAAACATTAACTTCATCAATAAATGTGGAGAGCCAAAAAATCCTAACAAAGCATAAAACATATTTGGTTTTTTTATTTTAATAAAAATTAAGATGGAAAAAATTACTTTTTTAAATAAAATAAAAATGAAAGCAATAATGCATGCTCTCTACGCATGAAATAAAATGTGTGAAACATTAGTCCATCCATGAGACATACGAGCTATCAGGAATATCAGACTGTTGCAATCACAAAGGTTAAAAAAAATCATACCAGATGTCCTCATAAGAAAGAATATTACGCTTTCAGGATACCACTTGTTATCTAGGCTACTATGGTGATGAACAATGGTACCACTTGTACTCTCTATATGTTAGTGGTGGCGTATAATGATGTCACTTTAGGATGCCTATAATGACATGCAATGATATCTGAAACTACTATTAACTGGGCTGCCTAAGATGGAACATAAGGATATCTCATACACTAATTTTACATTAGCCTCTTGACCTCTCATTATCAAAGTCAAGCATGAAAGACAGGTATCATCAACACAAGCATGCTGCATTCTCCACAATGTCAATCGAAATGGCTCCAACATTCGAATTTCTTAGTAAAATCATCTTCGTTTACCTTTGAAATTGCATTGTATTCACTATTTTTATCCAAAGTTAATGGATCTCCACTTCATTTTTCCTAGGCTAAGAACATTATAATTATCGCTCATCAAAGTTGTAGAGTAACTCAAAATCTACCTTCATCGTAGTTGCTCCTTAGCCGTCAACATATCTATATATAGGAAGAAAATGAAGACTTAGAAAACTTCATAGGTCTACTAGCGTTTGCAACACAAGAGCTTAGTAGTCCATTAATATCAAGAGAACCTTTAAACACCCAAATTTTTCTAACATTTTTGCATTTGTTCCTATTCCAACTAAAATTATTATGAGAGCCTTTAGGAACCCAGAGTTGTCTAATGGTTTTGCATGTGTTCCCATACCAACATCTATTGAAACTATGTTCAATTTTACTACAATATAGACATTTTGGAAATGTGCTTTTACCTCGAGCGTTGTCGATCATGTTTTCCCAATTGTGTTGTGATTTACTAAAATCAAGCCTTTTTCAATAATTCGCATATAGTCGATTTCCCAAAAGCATATTCAATAGCCTTTCACCTCTAGAAAATTTATTAATAGTCGATTTAAGAGTTTGGAATTTGGATTTAAGTGATATATTCTCTTCAACTAACATGGTACATATATTGCTGAAATTTTTCCTCTTTGCATCATCGTTTTCTTCAAAATCAAAATCTCATCTTTGAGTATTTCAGGGTTGTCCTATCCAATTCCCTTTTAAAAGACCGACAACTTTCACACTCAAGGTTTCGAGCTTCTTTAATTCTTTCAAGTTTGTTTTCTAATTTATCATTTATGCGAAGTAGCTCAACTTTTTTAGATTTTAATTTTTTATACTTGAGATTAAGACCACCAATTGTTCTAGAAAGTTCATGACATATTAAGAGCAAATCTTAATAAGTATAATTTGATACCTCACTGGAGACATGATCGCTATCACCATGAGTTAATTGTACCATTAAATTTTCTTCTGCTTTATCACTATCAGTGCAATCTTCTCCTTCTTCATCACCTTAAGTTGCAGCGATGGCCCTCCTTTTTTTTCTTTGCTTTCACATTTTGAATCGATGTACATTTGGTTTTGATATAACCCAACTTTCTGTGCTTGTAGCAAATGATTTCCTCATCCAAAAAATTTTAGCTTTTGAAATGCTTTAACTTAACACCTTTCCTCTTTCTATAAACTTGGATTTTCTTCTGGATCAATTTTTAAGACCGCTTATCAACCTCGCCAGCCCATTAATATAATTATTCTCATCATTGTTGTCAAGAGTGTTATTGAGTGCAATTGATTTATTCTTGGAGTCTGAATTATCATGGTTTTTTTTATAGTTTTCAGTTCATAGTCATCGGATTTCAAACCAATTCATCCATGCTTTGTTTGTTTAAATCTTTGGATTCTTGAATAACGGTCACCTTTGCCTCAAAATTATTTGGAAGAAATCTCAAATTTTTCTGACCCAACTCAACTTCAGTGTACACCTTATCTAAAGCTTTGAATTATAACCAACACTAAAAAACATTCGTACATATCTTTTATGCATTCATCCTATAACATCACAAAATTCTCATATTCATTATTGAGTAGGAAGAGACGTGATTCCTTGATTTGGGATGTATCTTATGTGTGACCTCCTGAGTACGTCAAATTTCCTACACAGTCAAACAATGAGAAATTCAATTAAATTCAGTTTTATCAAGAGCACAAATAAGGGCTTTTATGGCTTTAGAATTTAATGAAAGCAATTTCTTATCAATTACATCTATTTATCTTCGGGCTTAAGGAATTCTATGCCATTGATTTTCATCATAGGTGATGTATACTTTGTTTCTACTATATCTTAAGCATCTTAGTCAACAAAGATCAAATAATTTTTCATCCTAGCCTTCCAGTAAGCATAGCGGTTCCATTGAACATAAGTGACCTAGCTATTGATTGACCCTTAGAAAAAGCATTATTAGACACAAACATGACTCCATATTAAATCTAACACCTGGGCTCTGATACCACTTATAGGATTGAGTAATATACCCTAGATTTCATGGATTAAAGTCTATGTTTACTATTACTCACTTATCATAAAGTTTTGAAAATTCAAAAAAAAAAATTACTTCCCTTTTTTTCTTTTTCTAAAAAGGATTAATTCATCTAAAGGTTTCAATTTATATTCTAATCTTATTTACCTATGAAGGTGCTACAATTTTCAAAAGTTTGTTATTTGGAATTTGGAGGAGAGAGAAATATGGGGATGCACACTACAAAGAGCTCCCTCTCTCTTCTAAAAAATCCTAAGCATGAACTTTTAGAGGGCATTTTTAAAGAGACTCCAAATAATATGGGTATTTTTTAAATTAACACATTTTACTAAGGGGTATATTTATAAATTGCTGTCCCATTATAAACATTTATGCAAATTATCAAATTAACCTTTTTAATTAAACCCTAAGCCCTCTCGAAATTCTAATAATCTTTTGTTTTTTAGATGTAATGGAAGTAGCATTGTGAAGATGACGTGAGAAAGGAAGAGAGGCTGGTTGGAATGTAGGAAAGTGTCATGTTCGTCGACATCGATGAGGTATGATGTTTATTTGGAGAACAACACGGAGGTCCACCAATTAACATTTTTTATATTTAATTAATGTGCATCTATCATGCAACTTTATATAGAAAAAATGATTGCCCTTGTTGAATTAGTACAGCTTAGTAAGTAGTCAAAAGGCTATTTATTTATCGAACCTTGTAGGTAAAAAATGTTTTCAGTATGTCGTCGTCGATTTTATAATTTGTAGTTGGCAAAATGTTATCGAAATAATAACTTTGAGGATAGTGGCATAGTTTGATAAAAACATGTCAATATAAAATTATTTTTCAATAGGCTGTCGTTTCTTAACTTTTACTTGGCTATGTATCATCATTTTTATTGAATTTTCACAATGTGGACTAATATATTTTTACATCTAGTTTAAAATGGGTAAACAGATAGGAGGAGGAAATCAAATCAGATGCCACAAAGGATGAAAAAGGTATAGTTGTTGATGAAGAGATTGATAATTCTAATAAATCAAATAATGATAATGTAGAATATTTAGATTTAACTCCATTGTTTACAGCTGATCAGGTACGTTTGTAATTTCCATTTGGTTTTACTATGTTGTTGCTATACATTTTCATCTAACAAATTTTTAACTTGCCGTAGCTATTTAACTCAAAAGAACAACTATGAGATTGGTGCATTAAGTGTGGAAGGACCGTGGAGTACGTAATTGCTATTAGAATAACTTGAATTCGGAACATAAACACTGTAAAATCAAGTAATATACCCTAAAAGGGGGGTGAAGGGCATCTAAAAAATTTCCATATAATTATTGATAAACAGAGAATAGAATACTAAAAACATAAATGCAAAAAAAATGAAGAACACAAGATATACCCGGCTTCAGCTTAATGCATAATGCTACTCCTAAAGCTATTACTAGAGTTAAATATTCAAAAGCTTACAAACAGTAAACTCGCAGACACTACTAACAAATATTCTAACTCTATGCCTAATAACTCTGCCTAAACTCAAAACCCTGAGATCCGAATCTCTAAAATACAACATCTATTTCACCTAGAAGATCTAGAGTTCAAATTAAAAAATATATACAAATCAAACTTAAAATAACTTTAATAAAAGAAAATCACGTGACTATTCCTTTAACCCTTCATACTTCAGCCCTCTTTTATTTTCTTTCTAAAATCAAAACTCCAAAACATCAACCATGAAGCTCCTTAATGCCGCAAAGTATGTCTTAGCCGCAAATCAGAAATCGCCACAATTGAGTTCCTTATTGTCATCACTAAATAGGTGTAACCGCCATTGTCGAAAATTGAATTTCATTTAGAGTTGGGATTGGTTGATTACTATGTTGCTGTTGTGAAGTTTGATCCAGTACCTGAAGTCGAGAGATGCACTTTCGAGATTTGGAATTCTCATTGCCATCGACATCGATGGGTAGATGTTGGTATCGTTTTTTTTGAGTTGGTCGTGCTACTTGAAATTGAAATGCTTGCCAGGGTTGAAACCGCCGAGCCTGGAGTTGTTGTGCTTCGTTTACGAACTAATGCCAGACAATGGTTTTCTTTTTGCTTGGTGTTGAGATTGAGAGGGTTATGTTTTGTTTGTTGAGAGGTTGAATGGATGCTCGAGAAGGTTGTATGCAAGCTGCTTGCGATTAACTATTGATGAATTGTTTGAGTACTAAAAGATGCCGACGGTCTCCGTTTGATGTTGTAATGGAGTTTGTTTGATTGCTTTTTCTTCAACACTAAAGTTGGAGATGATAACATTTGGTTGATCATATATTTGGTTTTATATAATTTAGCAGAAGAAAATAGTGATGTATGAAGTTGAGTTTTCTGATCTGATAATTTGTTTAACCGAGAAGTCAAATATATTCAACATCAATATTCTTATCCTCTCACCAGTTTAGGCAATTATAGGATACATGAAAGGATGCTGTGGAGCTCAGAAGACGAGCAGGATGGCGATACGTACTTTCGTACTTGATTATTATTCCGCTTTGTATTCAGTTTTGAGGACAAATTTTATGATTGTCCAGTTATATGTTATTGATGTTGTTGAACTCTGATAGTGTATTCTGGTGATGTATGTATAAAACAGATATAGTTTTCTTTTGTGTAAAGATCTTTTATTAACTATTATATTGTAATCCGCTGCGATGGTTAGATTCTGATGTTGTTTTCGATTTTCTTCTTCTACCTCTTCTTCTTTAACCCTCATGGTTCGGTTTTTCGGGCGACGGAAAATCGGGTCGTGACATTTTGCGGGAAAGAATTAGTTGTTTCCAAAATGTTGTTAAATAAATGGAACGTTCATATTTCATTGAATCTCCTGTCCATAAAAATTATTTCTTGACTATATGTGGGAATCTAACCGAGTGAATGCTATCAAATATGAATATGTAGACTGAAATTTTCTTTTGAACGGTTCACATTAGATAATTCCTTTCCCTTCGATTCTTTATTTGTTTCTCTTTCTTCATTTATACTACCTCTGACTGTGTATTGATATATTTCCTTTTTTCTTCAGATATTTATTTCATTTTCTCTGTATACGCAGCCTTTTATCGCATTGAAGCAAAACTTCTCCACAACCAGTATTTTATAAAACCTATAAATACACAACACCCAACAAACATATTAAGTATAAGGTATTTGTTATTAATATAAGAAAGAAATCAACTATAATTTCTTATAATATTTCTTTACGATAATAATAATACATATATTTTTATAGATAAACAAAATTATGCTTTGGTAGTTTTAAAATTGCAACATGCTTTGACACTAAAATCAAATAAAAATATATATTTCTTATCATCAAATAAAACATATACTCCACAAACACTGGTGTTAAAACATCATGGATGATATTAATGTGTGAATAAAGTGGTGAATATTATAGTCATGAAGCATAATATCGTATTCCTAAAACTTAGCAAAAAAGGTGACAAAGTGGAAGTAGAAGGAGAAGGTGTGTTTGCCATTTAGTTTAAATTCAACTTATTGTGCCGATGAAAAATGAGAACTTGTAGTTAAAGGTGGAAAGCACAATCATCCCCTCCCTTAATCGCTTATTGGTCATGTGTGTATGGCCAGAATCAATGACAACAAGCTAGAAAAGTTTCAAACGATGACTATGAGTGAAGCAAGACCAAGGCATATCTTGTCTACTTTGAAAGTTGATAACCCAGACAACTTTTTTATGATTAGAAATGTATGCAATGCCAAAACGAAACTTAAACTGCAGAATATCGAGGGAAAATCGGTTATGCACCAGTTCATGAAAATTTCAATGGATGCTTATTATTCAGTTCAACATAGATAGGACCCTTTTACTAATCATTTATCTGATCTTTTTTCAGTCATCCCATATTTGTTGAGCTTGCACAATGTTTCCACCAAATTTTATTCTTGGATTGTACTTCCTAAAAAAAAGTCGTTACAAATTGCCTTGCTTCTATATGGTTTCTCCCATATTTACGGGAGCTTCATTCATAGGTGCTCTTCCGTTTATTATTATGAAAACAATGGAATCATATATTTGGGCTCTTACATCCTTTAGAAAACTATATAAGGAGAATGAATTCCCTAAGATTATCGTGATTGATACCGAACTTGCACTTATCAAAGCTATGATGTATGTTTTTCCTACAGCTTCTCATCTACTTTATGTGTAGCACATCTCAAAATATGTTTAAGCAAACTACAAACCTGACTCTTCAAAAAGAGAAGAGCAATTGTTGATGAAAATGTATTTTTTCGTAAGATGGAAAGAAATAATATCAACTTTTTTCATTGGTTGGTCTATAGTTATTGACTCATTGTCTAAAGAGAAATATTACCATATTTTGAATGCTTTTCGGTACACATGGATTTCTAAGTACAAAAAAACATGTGACATATGTGGAGGAGAATTGGTTGTTCAAATACAAGAATGTTTGTTTTACCATGGATTAATATAATTATGCACTACAATATTGTTCCATAAGTGTGGAAATTACTCATAGTTGCTTGAAACTATATTTAGACTCATCAACAGAAGAAGTTTTATGCAACATTGGATAAATTCTTGTATGTATTCTAAAAATGATCTTGTCACTATAGTGCACATATTTGTAAAAGTTCATTTAAATGTATACATAATTTTAGAGAAGAACCAATACTTCCATCTCTTTAGGGATTAGTCGCTCGTAAAGCACTCGACTTACCTTTAGTAGAGCTAAAGAACGTTGCTCGTAACATTGAGACTTATGGATGTATATTATGGCAAGTTAATGAACTTTTTTGTGCGTGTATGATTATGAAATTGAAAAAGTCTATTAGTCATACGTCTCTTGATTTAATTGATTCATTTTGGAAGAAACTTTCATGCACTCCTTCAGATTACAAACTGTTTCACTATTGATTTCATGGGATTACCCAACATCAAGCAACTAAAAGTAGATTTGAAACAGCTCCAGACAATGAGATGGTTATGTTACAATGGCGCTTAAAAGTGGTAACCTTTCCGCCGACAAACAAATTGTTAGAACCACTTGCAACAAAGAATACTAGGATAGACTGTCCAAAAAATCAAAGTCAACAAAAAGAGATCTATCGCTATTTGAACAAGCCGAGGCTTCTTTGTTGTATGCATCCAATGCTAATCTTACACTCTCCTAGGAGACTCAAGGTCAAACAAAAGAAGTAGCCAAAAGTAATAAAGTTACTGATTGCTATTTAATACAAATGTTTCATGTTATGAGGTTTTCCATTGTTTCTATGGAGCACATGCCTAGAGATGAAAATTGTGGTTTTTGGATCCTTGTGAAACAATTGAATTTGCATAATAGAAGACTACTAAACGCTAGTGGATTTGTTTGAGATGTAATGCTAGATAACATAGCAATTAATGAGGATACGTATAAATCCATATGGGATGAAAGTGGATTTATTAATGAAAAATAAGATACATACACCTAAGTATGTTACTAAAAGCCATTGGATGGAAATGCCCGAAGCAGGCTTTATCATCATGGAGACATTTGGTGTTGTTGTTTTTTAGCTAAGCTTGGAAGTTGTACCTTCGTTCCAGTAATCGTTACTCCAACACGTCACTGTAAAATAATGGTGCTTGTTTATGTAAATGGCTAATATTTTATCAATATTTCTCTAACTTCGGATTCTTCATTGCCTCCAACTCTTAAGTTTAGGCGCTTTAAACGATTTTGTAACATAAAATACCATAATGGGATTTGACAATGCAAAGAAATATTTGCAAAGTATGTTGACTGAATAACTTGTTAGTATTTTGTTCATATTTTGGTAAAAAAATGAAATGTTAGTGTTTTATTCATGTTTTGATATGTAATCACTAATGATAAATGATTGTTACGTGACTGTTTTACTAAGTTAATTTTTTGTGAACATGCTATTAAATTTAAAAACATGTCAACATAAGCAAATGAAATCGATGATATTAGGTCAAAAAACTGAAAGATTTTCGGCCATTACATGTCGATTTGTTATCATTTGATGAAGGAGTACCCGTTTCGAGGGGACTCAGATATTTTAGGGGGACACCTAGTATTCAATGAAGATTTGCCGACTGGTCATCTTCAAAATGGCTAGAACATGTTGAACCAAAAGTTGGTTGATAATTCGTTCTAGTGTTGCCAAAAATTGAATGATATTTCGACCTAAGTTTGTGGAATTATCTTTAACTTTTAATAAAAATACTAAAGGGGTACTCGATTTTAAGAGGATTCTGGCTGTTCGATGTAAACTTGTTGATTGTTTGACCTAAAAATGGCCGATATCTGTCTAACCTAAAGCTTGGTTGAGTTTTCTGCCTAGGCTTGTCAAAACATGAGGTAATAGTACAAGATATATGCAGTAAACATGTCGAATGAATTTGTAATAGCCCTAACATGTCAAACCTATGAGTTTGTTGCCATTTCAGAAATTGCTTGTTGAATATAGTAGGGTAATATGAAAATAGGATGTTGGATATGGTAGGTTAATACAGCAAACAACGTGCGCACATGCATATACATACATACATACATATGTGAATTAGCCCTTGAAATAACAACCGTAAACACTCAAAATATGCACAAGCATCATATATTAGTAATGCATCATATAATATAGATTTATACACATCAAAAAGTTGCTACAATGCCACCACATAGTATAATACTTGAGTCCAGTAGTCATACACATAGAAACAACACTACATAGTTTAAGACAATGGTCAGTATAAGAAGTAAAAATTTATTTTCACTTTGTCCCACATTTAGCCTTATTACCTCTTTTTTGGTGCCATTTTAACATGTTTTCTCTTATTATTCTTGATCACCTTTGAAGCTTCGAGTTGATCTTCCATTAATATGTTTTCACCATAGATGATTAATGGTTGCTTATCTTCAATATATTTAACACTCTCCAGTACATGCACCGATGTAGAGCTATGAAATATAACATATCATCTCGAATATCCAAAATACTATGTCCTAAAATAACAACATGTCTGAAACTAGATACATTAAAATATATTAAAAACATAATAGGTAGACAAACTGCTATAAAACTTTGCCTCTGCCTTCGTCTTCTCGATCGACATTATCTCCCCTAACCTATGTGTTGTAATAAGGAGGGGATAAAAACAATAATGTTTGATGAATGAAAATCTCATTTTTTACCATAATAGTTTCCAGGCATTATCATTTAGGTAAGTAACATGTCTTACACATCATATACTATCCTACCAAGAATACTACTAACCATAAGCCCGAAGGCTCTTCTAGCCCAACTCTATAATGTACCTTCCAAAGTAGGCCAAAAGCCCTTTCCAGTCCAACGCAACTACCATCAATCATTTCCTAACAATGTGAGAGAAAATACCAGAGCCACTAAATACCTCTAGGAAGACTCTTACCATTTAATACACGTGTCATAGGCAGGTCTCTATCATTTAATACCTAAACTAAATCGAACCCCTCTTTGGTACTCACTAATTGACATCGCATGAAACATCATCATATCGCCTAATACTTATTTATAGGAATAGGAAGACTCTACAACGGTCACTTAGTACCTCGATCCCAAAGCGGATCCTCTCGAGATTCCCTACCATCACACCTAAATGATAATCTCGGCCATTTAATACTTCTTAAGTAGGAAGGAGGTGTACCCTACAATGGTCACTTAATACCCTCGACCTTGAAGAAGGTTATATGTCTTATACCCATTACCCAAACTATGAAGTCTCGTATTAGTCCAACAATTCGTAGGTGCTGATAGCCATATTAGCTGGAAGGACTTCCTCTATAGAATTGGGCGTAAGCTTGCATTCTTCGTGGATACTTATTATATGTCATGTCTCACATCGATCCTAAAATCGCACTACTGGTAGCAAGATTAGCTGGGCAGACTTCTGTGTGCTTTTGACTAACCTTGTATCCTTATAACTGAGTCATAGTTTTACTCCTCGAACATACTACCGCACATACCTTACCGCATTTTATATCAAGGTCATATAAGGAAAACTCCTTATTTTGATTTTAATTATGGATTAATTTTGTAATTATCCTTACTTCCTTCCTATGGGTTTAATGCTTATTACCAACCTATTTATTCTATATGATACTGTTAATACATTATTAATTATACATTAATAATATATTTATACGCCGACATATTTATACGTACATAATTCAGGCTAACTAAATATTCCTAAGCGTGAGTACCATGTCCTAACACTAATCGTTTCAAATGTCAAAACTTCCAATTCATAAAAATCTAACCCATACAATAACTTACAAATTAGCTATTATCCTTAGTTAAACAATATACGTGCATAAAAAAAAATGAAATACCAAGCTTATTTTATGTTAATATAGTAGAATTAGCAACTATAAAACTTACAATTTAAACTGTTTATATTCCATTCTACTCTTACAAACACAATGAAAAGGGAGCTCATATTTAAATTATGAAAATAAGCAGTGCAAACTACGAATAGGGGAATCCATACTTTATGCACTATTTCGTAACTTATTTTCTTTTTAAAACCCTTTATCACAACAAAAGAGACAAGTTGGAAGTGGAATAGAATATAAAATATTTAAATTGCAATAACAAAACAAATTGTACTACTTTAATATAAAACAATTGTGATTCTAATAAATTTAAGAATTGGCATTTTGTTTAGGGAAAATTTTGGGTTTTATTTAAGGCTTTCGCAAAAAAATTACACAAGGCTTAAAACAAATCCAAACTTCTACTATAGAAATATTAAAAATGTGAAAAACTAAAACTTCCACCCATAATTGTTTCTAGCTTCTTTTGGATTTGATTACGCCTTTTCCTAGTCGCTTCTTTAGATTTCTTCTTTTTGAAATGTACAGTAATTCAATTGAATATAAGATTTAGAATTCAGAAAGTGGGGATGAATAAAAATTGAAAAATGTATACTTACATAAACTATTACATTTTCCCCTTAAACTCGAACTCTTGGATCTAGCTGAGGAAGAAGACTGACAGAGTTTCGGTAGTGTTCCAAATATTTTTGTGAATAAAAGTGAGAGGACTAGCCTTTATTTTATAAGAATCCGATCAACCAACCTTCACGTGTGTCTGTAAAATTTGTATATCAAAATGAAATTTTAACGAGCCATAATTTAATCATTTAGAATTTAGAATATTTAAATATTGACATACCTTTTTCTTATAATAATTTTGACCTCAACCAAGTGTATATGATTGATACTTTAATTGTTTAAGAGAAAGAATAATCTATACTGGTTGATGATTCTAAAGTATCTTGAAGAATACTTATATATATACACACTTATGGTTTGTGATGGCTTTTAGACAAATGCGGTAAAGCACAAGATCTAGGATAATGCACTATCACTTATTTCCATACTATGTGTTAGGAGATAGATTTGTGTGTTATAATGTCAGCAATGATAAGGTAACACTACACCAAAAAGTATTTTTGGTGGCGCACAAAAAACGCAACCATAACTTATGGTGGCGTTTTAGAGAACACCGCCATACGACATGCAACTAAAAAACCAATATTTTTGGTTGCATTTTTGTAAACACCATTATAATGTGCCTTATTGCGGCGGCAAAAAAACGCCACCATAGATCTTTTTTCGTAGCATGTTGAAACTCCACCAAAAGTGATGTTTGGGTTACAACTTAAACCCAAACCTTATAGCTGCGCTTATTATATGCCATAATATATATTTCACCGTAGCAATATTTTTTTGTTGCATTTTTTCTGCCATTATATTTTTTCCATGGCATTTGATAAACGCCACTAAATATTTTTGCTTTTCTATGTCTATTTCTCACATTCTGCTAGCTTGTTCACTCTCCAATTCACTTTATTCATAATTTATATTAAACAGTAATGATAAATAGTTCAATAATAAACAAAAAATACATGAACAAATGAACTACCATAAACACAAGTAGTACATTACCATACATTGATACAGAAGTAGTACATAACCGTACACAGTTACACAACTAGTACATAAATACAGTAGTTTCAAGACAAAAGTTAACTTAAAATCCATACGTAGAGAAGTTTATGCAACTGAAATACCAGAAACAAAACGAAATAAACAACTGAACTACCGTAAAATCCATACGTAGATGACTAGTTAAGCAAATACCATAAACAACTAGCTAAGAAAATACCATAAGCAACTGATAATTTCTTCAGGGAAGTTCATCCACCCGTAGACAAATAATAATCAACAACGAGGATCTAAAACTTGCATATTGGAATAAAAAAGGTATAACCATGATTTCTAGTGTTCTTAGCTACCCTATTAGAAATGTACAACCACTGCAAAAAGGACCAGACTTAACTATGTGCAAGGTCCAAAGATTCATCTGCAAAATTCAATAAAATATATTTAAAGCAGGCAAGAAACATGCTGCTTAAGGTATACACTCAGAGTATCAAGAATATTTTTGTAAAGGGACTTGTGTACATGGTAAGGCAAGATAGATATGCCTGAATATTTATTGGTGCTCATAATCAACAGATTCAACACTACCAGCTAGGATATTCCCACTTTAAAAATACAGAATATCGGTCCTTGAGCGATATTAACCACCCTACCCACTCATTTTTATTCCTATACCGTATGTGAATAAACAGAACATGGTAATATGGTTTTGGCGACGCCGGTGATTACAAAATTAAACTATCAACTACAAAATAGACTCATAAGATCATAAACTACCTTTCTTAATCACTTAATAAGCATAATAAGGTCAAAAGGATAGGTATATGTACCTCCTGCACTGTTGCTGGATGACCTGGCCATAGCAGCCAGTTCTGGATGTGCGGTTTGTCCAGCTTCTTCAAGAATTTTGACAAGGTTTTTGGCGTACTTTGCACTTGCATCTGTGAAGAATGTGTATGCAGTGCCTTTGGCACCTGCTCGCCCAGTTCGTCTTATTCGATGAACATAATCCTCCAGACACGATAGGAAATCAAAGTTGATCACACATTTTATATTCTTCACATATATCATCAAATGATATAAAAATTATGAGAAAATAATTGAAAATGTAAGTATATGTAAGAACTTATTATTGAAAGTCATGTTTCTGCTAGGACGGAATTGTGTGACAGTGCCCAAGGTTTTCGAAATGCGGTTTATATTTATGGTTTCAATTTTAAATTTTAAATTTTCAATAGAAACAATATTTAAATTTTGAATCATGGGTTCACGGGATTTAAAATTAGTGTGCAACATAATTGTATATTACAACTAGCTCTGCGTAGGTTATGAAATGAAATTTAAGAATCCAAAAACACAATTTTACTTTGTTCGATGAGAATTTATATTATTATTATTTTACTGATATTGATGCATCAGTTTGTATATGATATAACATAAACATGCACCATGCATCGATCAAGTTACTTTTTTTCCAATATTTCTATTCATTTTCCTTTATCTGTAGAGTCTATAGTTACCCATTCCCAACCACTGGTATACGTATACATCAGTTTTTGTTTCCAATGCCTACTTATTTGTATTTTGTTTTTGTCGGAGAAGACATTTACATTTTTTATTAGCTAATAATATGCAAGCTAATTAAAACGAATGAAATATTCAATGGTCATTAAATGAGCAAAAAATTGACAACAAAGGAAAAAGTTATCTATGTTTTAATGGTACTAAACACATACTATGGGATCAAAGTTAAAAGTAATCTCTTCATATTCAACAATCTATTCAGGCACATAACAATAACCGAAGACAGTTGACTTCGTCACTGATGACAAACAAAATTAATATCTTTGGTTCAAGGTGAACTAGAATCGGACGATACCAACTGAGGTCTAGGAAGGAGCTTGTAATGATCCGAATGGGAAATGTATGAAAAACCTTTGCATAAATTTTCATTGGAAAAAGTGGCGAGTTGATATTTCTTACCTCGATAATTGATTTGATATCAGTAGATATATGTAATGACATAGAGACTTAAGAAGGAGACTTTATCGGATTAGAACCTGCGAAAAAAGTTGCTGTAGAAGGAAGGATGTGAAATTAAGTAACATGGAATCAAGGCGGTAACGTAAAACAAAAAATTGGTATTAAACTGAAAATAATGAAATTTGTTGAAAATATATGAAGAAACAATACCTTCTTGTCTTCCTCTAACTCTTCACTTGTTTGAATGAAATATTCTATCTTTCAACTCTTCATTGTCAATCTGTCGTTTCTTGTTCATCGACTAACTATTGGAGCTTCACTTAAAACTTAACCAAAGCCATTGAATTTTCTGTAAAGAATTAAATTATGATTTAATTTAGGAACAAATTAGGTCCTGAACCAAATTTAGCTAATAAATTAGAATGATACAGGTACCATTGGAGTACACGACTGCTTAATAATCAGATCACAACTAATATATTAGTTTGAGAATAATAAATCTGGTATAATTTTTTTTCAAACATCACACAAAAAATAAATCAATAAGATGATACAACTGATTTTTACTACTCTACACATGGTGGTCTAGACTTTCCTAAAACATTAATTCTTGCTACTGCTCTACCATATGCAAGTACAGACCATACAATATTACTAAATCAATAAGATGTGGAACAGAGAAATAAACATTTACCCTCATATCAATCATTCACTAAATCTAAGCACATTTTTATATAAAAAGGCATGAAATTTCATACAGCTTGAGCTAGAAATGTAGACAAATATATGCCAAGGAAGCTATTGATATAACAATTTCACCCCTTAAAATTCAACTTCATAATTGCATTTTCATTCTCTTAATAGTAAATTGATCCATTTTATCCTATAATGGAGCTAAAATATTAAAAACATGGTGTTGACTTGTTTTTCTCCAAAAAATAAATAAAAACAATGTGATTTTGCACTATAATTAAAGCTACCTCTCTACATTTATACAAATTTGCATTAAAATATTGTCTAATAAAATTTGAATTCAATAGCTTGTGAAGGAAAATTTTCTAATGTTTTTTATAATGATTAAGATAAAGAAAATAAGATTTAAACTCATTTTTCTTAAAAGAGCAATATAACTTTGCACTGCAGTGACAACTAACTCTTTTAATTTTCACGGATTTGTATTAAAACGCCCTTTAAAATTATTTGAATTTGAGGCCTTGTGAAGGTAAATCGATCCATTTTACCTTATAGTACAACTAAGACAAAAAAACCATGGCGTAGGCTTATTTTTCTCCAAATAAAGCTGCTTTCACAATATTTAGTCGCACGAATACTCTCATACTTTCACAATATTTAACAACCCGCATATGTATGTCATATACACTAGTGTGCATATGTGTGTAGCACTGGTATTTAAGCAATGGACTTTGAATGTACTAGGTCTTAACTTTGGTTCTCGATACTAAGTATTGCTTACTAATTCATTGTCTGACATCAGGTTTAGCAACACGAAGATTTGAAACTGAACTTATTTCCGTGAATAGGAAGCCATCGTTAGGAGGAAATAATAATGTCAGCCAATAGTCTCGTTATCTTTTTTGTGCACTGGGCAAAAAAAAATTCTTTAATGGTCTCATTTTCTTTCTTCTTTATAACTGCTTCATGCTAAGAAACCATATGTTAGTCGTTGATCTTCCTCGTTTCTCATAAGTGGGCAAAAATATCAGCCTTACTTTCTAGTATTTGTATATTTAAGCATATTATGAAATTTTAATGATTGAGTTTTCCTTATCTATATTATAACTTCCAAATACTTCTGCAACTTCAATGAGACATGTTTTTAATCAAGAGCAAACAAGGTATATTATAAATTGATAATGCTTCGCATTGTCTTGTAGGTATCAATCTTTTGTGGTTGTGTATAATAATATCTAATATTGGTACATTATTTACTCTATGAAGTAATAAAGATGCTTAAACAACCCAACAGAATATTACCAAAATTATTTATTACTTTCATGCTAAAATGTTGGCATTGCATTAGAAATAGCTTCCTTGTCCTTCTTTTTAAGTTGCAAATAAAGTCAGACTAGTATTCTAAAATGATAGCATTACCGTAATATTTCCCGCCCTCCTCACTCTCCCCCTTCCCTCCCCCCCCCCCCAAACGCCTTCCCCCTCTTCCCTATCCATTTCCCTTCCAAATAAGATCATATGATGCCCTTTTATCTCTCTTTTATTTTCCATAAATATGGTTAGAAGGTGTTTATGCTTATCCTTATAGGAAATTTTCCAACAATGAGCGGCTACACATAACATACAGTTGAATCAATCAAAAGATATGTTAAGTGTAGCAACCCCAGTGTAAAACTTAAAAAGGGTCTGGATTATGGTTTTGCACTATGACCTGGTCCATTTAAACCAATTTAAAATAGTATATGAAATATCCGTTTTCACAGAGGTAAAAATAAATTTGATTTAAAGAGAAAAGAAAATCACTATCCAACACAATGGCCACACAACACATGAAACCGATTATAGTTGACAGAGAGTCGCATCAGATTATATTAACTGAGTTTTGGAGTTCAGATAAGAAGCACATAAAGATAGATGGTATGAAACATTTGCAACAAAAACTTGCATGTTTAATTATGGAAATCAATTATTTATCATGCGAAGCCTGGAAATGGTTTGTGGTTTGAAAACAATAAAAATGATCAATGAAATGCATTTGGCTTTTAAGGAACAGAATAAAATTTGAATATTCGTACATAGTGTTATTTTACAGAGTAGGGACAGTCTGCAAAATTTGCATCATTGGATCACTTATCTAATGCCCCTTCTAAATTCTGGTTCATTTTAGCTCCACACTGCATTTTAGCAACTAAATGTTTTCTATGGTAATCTGGGAAAATATATAAGAACAATATCATACCCATCAACAAATTAAATAGCATGCAGCTATATGTATCTTGTCAAAGTTAACAGTAATCAGTAGCATGATGGCTTGGATCGAGAAATGCTGAAAAAGGAAGGTGCAGTTAATATAGTGCCTAAGAGTTTATCCAAAGAGCTTTGTTATTGTATTGTATTAATCATTTTCGGTTCGGTTGTATTGGGAAGTACATGATGTCTTGGCAAGTTCAGATGGAAAAAAGCCCAGCAGCAATATTTTTGTATGAATATCACTATATACACGTAGGAAAATCTGCTTGGACTTACTAGAGTACAAGATAGTATATACCCACTGGATAAATTGTGATACAGTGGTAGCAAAATCATGCGAGTAAAAAACTTTAACAAGAAGGAACAATTACCTTAATACCAGTAAATATTGAAGCTAGAAGATTGCATCAATGGATGAACAAAATAAGCGCCAATTTTAAAACCTGTAATAATGAAGTAAGGAAATTTGATGAATTCTTTGTAGTAATCTTTGAAAAGCTTTCGTTCTGTATTTCACGACATCAAAGGCTTCACCGTACCAGAGTCTTAATCTGCGATCAAGCTAACTGTGGTAGTTACTGCCATAATCCGTAGGGTGTGATCTAAATACTACCATATTACTTGCCCTACCAACTGAATACAAAATATAAATTAACATTAATTAAATTTTGAAGTATTATGTAGCTGGATATAATGCGACATGCTCTTCTCCTCTAGTGAATAAAAGGGATGTGTTCACTGCTCCAATGATTTAATGGTTCAAAATAGGGTGAGCATTGTTCATTTCGAACCAAATTAACCAATGTAAGATACCTGCTCTAAAATTGGAGTCCAGGAACACTTTGAAATTTCCGCAGCGAGTTCCATCATACCGGTGATTGATGAAGTAAACCTATAACAGAGAGCCTTGTAGATTATAAAAATCATTATAAATGATAACCAAATTGATTTAAAAAAGTAGAGACGTATAATTTGTATTAAGTGCCAATGGAAGCGAAATTCCTGCAAATAGTACACAAAAAGCCCTCTAACCGATGACTTTCTCACCACTATCTCGAAACAAGACTGCTGCATCCGCCACAACCATCCATACAATCAGCAACTAAAATCTCCCCGAATGTACATACAAGCAATAAACAGTCACTACCTCTGCCAACAACACTTCAACAGAGTCTCATTCACCCTTAACAAACATCACTTCAATACAACACTTGCTTTCCTAACACCCTACATCTACATATCAACGATCTCCTGCCAGTACTACCGTCCGACCACTTACATTCACCTCCTCCATATCATCAAACAATCTGTCACATACCATCAAACTCCACAAAACTGTCACATATTCTCTGCTAACATACTTCATCCTGTTCACCATCCGTCCACCACACAACAACTACAATCACCCCTTACCAACCATTGCATAATCTCAACTGACCCACCCTGCTTGCCTGCAAACCCCTACTACATACAACTAAACCACCATTCATCGACAAACATTGTGTACAGATACTACTGCTCCACTCTCATCATTCAACCACAACACACTCCAGCCTGTTCTCGCAAAACTGCAACAACTTGCCACTTAGACACTGCACATTCTCTGTGCATCTCCACAACTTCCCCACTTCACAAACATTCACCGTTCCATACCAATTCATACCTCCTGCTACATCATTTGAACCCCCTGCAACCAATTCAAACAGGAAGACCAGAAATCATACACACAACCCGAAATCGCCAATTCAACCTCTTTCGCAACCGCATCGATCAATTTGCAACTTTCAATCACCCAAATCCCCTAATCGCCTCATCCTCTTCTACACCAGAAGCCAATTCAAACCGCAAACCCAAAACGAGTAGCGAGTTCCTCAAAGCCAAAGTAAAGACTCCAAGCCGCACCTTCCTTAATCCTCAATATCGAACGACGACCTTCCACAATTCAGCATCTAACCACATGCAACCTAAATTAACTTCAGACCTCACCTCGAATCAAAATACTTTGATTTTCTGAGTTGAAATTTTTGTGCGATTTTTTTGATTTGAGCTACGATTTGTTGAACTGTTGAACTTGCTTCGTCAAATTCATTTCTCTGAACTCATCCAAAGGAATAAGAGCTACGATTGGGGAACGTATTTGATTTAGGGTTAGTTATTTTGGGGAAAGAGTTGAATCGTTCTAAGTAGCAGAGGAATAGCAAGGCGATAATCTTTTGGGTTATGTTTATTTGGGCAAATGCGGAATTTTTTTATAAAGGCGGGAAGTGAAATATTTTTTGTTGCATTTATATGATAAGGTGAAATATTATTAGTTGCATTTACGTTTAAACGCCATCAATTTTGGCAACCAAAAACCAATTTTCTTGTAGTGTAAAGAGTTTCCAGGATCTAATTCCCTACTTCATGTTTGAATTAGACCTATGTGCATTGAAATTGATTTGACATGAAATTCAAATTCTGTTACGTTTCTTGTTTACAAAAGATATCTATATACGTCGAATGAATTTTGACAAATATGTTTGGAGAAAATTTAACTATTTTAAATTGAGTAAAATATGTTTGATACATTAATATACTTCAAAATATGGTTTGTACATCTTGGAGAATTTTGTGATATGACTTGAGATTTAGATTAGATTCCTTACCGGGTTAGTGTTGCACATGCTACACATAAACATTTCAAGTTCGGATAATTAAAGTGGATTTTAGGATTTTCATGGAAAACCAGAAGTGAAATTTTTTTCATAGCTTTTATTTAGTATTATTAATCTTGATGTACGTATATGTATAAAGTCGAAGACAAGACCTTATGTAATTAACTTGTATTGCAAGTATGGATGTATAATATTTCATCTGCTTGAAATCATTTACTGTAAATGATTTGAAGTTATGACATTTCTCCTTGTGAATTTGTGACACTAATATGATGGCACCACATTATGAGGGTAGCACTCTTAATTTTGGCCAATTGTGTTGGAGCGTGGTGTTACAAAGTGGTATCAAAGCTTAGTTTTAAGTGGTGCTTAGTAGAAAACACTTTATAACGTCATAAGAATAAAACCCTATATTTCAGATTTTTCCAGTACAGGAAGTTTATACTATTCATTGACATGTTTATAATTGTTATAATTATAAATAATAACAAGCCAAATGACGTGGGATACTACAGGTTCATGGGGAAGCATTAAGTGTACAACTACTCCCCAACCTTCGATAATTCGAAAATTTCTTAGCAGGCGAGATGAAATTCCAACACCTATAAGACCTATATGAAGAAAATGTTCCTAAGGATAAATAGAAGACAATTGGATGAATAGGAGTCAGAATCCCAAGGATTAAATGAGGTCTTAAAAGAAGTTACGGGACCTATGGAAGCACCTATGGGAAATGAATTAAACAATATTGTGGAATTCTTTCCCACACTATGCTTTTATGGAGAATGTAATATAAAAAAATGAAGGGTTACTTAAATTTTGGTGGTTTAATCTCCATTTTTTAACTTATAAACATTGGAGATGTATGTTGCAGTTTGTAAATAATAACCTAAAAATTGTTTATACACAGAAAAAGGAGTTATAAGTAGTATATCCTTTATGTGTATACTTGAGTTTAGTGAAGTAATGTTTCATGTTCTACAGTGTAATTAAATCAGGCTTTGACCATAACAAAGTTCCTTTGTTTTTCTATGGTTATGGAGTCTGAGAAACTACTAATTTAACTAATCTCAAGAGGCTTAAGCCTTCATATAATCAAATCCTATGGATTTGTTTGCATCCATCATCAAAAATTGGAACAAATCTCCTCTAGACCGGTGAACAATCCATGTGATAATTTATTGGGTCGTTTTAAGAACTTACATCTAGTTTAAATAATTAGAGATACCGATCCATTTAAAGCTAATGGATCCAACATTCAGAATACATCTTTGAAGTGTTGGATTGTAGTGAAATAGATAAAAGGAAGTTAATTGTATTTCAGCTGGCAACGGAGGCAAAGAATTGGTGGGAATTAGTCAGGACTATAACTGATTCAAGTGTGATGGCTTAGAGAAGTTTTAAGGAAACATTTTTTGGTAAAGTATTTTCTAGAAGTTGAAAGAGAGAATATGGAATTGAAATTTCAAGCTCTCACACAAAAAAACATGACGGCCCAATATCGAAATCAATTTAAGGCATTGTCTCAATTTGCAAGTCATCTAATTAATATTCTTAAAAAGAGGGCCATAAAATTTGCAAAAGGATTAATTTGACCAATAAGTACACATGTATGTAACACCCTATAATTTGGCGTTGGTTATTTAATTAATCAGGCTTCGAAATGGGACTAATGCATATGCTGGAATTTGACCATGAAATTTGCACCATTGCGTTCGTGGAAAAATTCCATGCAACTTTTATATTTGGAATTTTACGGTCGGAGTCTAAACAAAGAAGCTATGGACGAAAAATGAATTTGGAATGAAAATAAATAAATAAGAAAAGTTAGCATTTTTAATTAATTAGATGGGGCCTATAGATCGACCATCATATTGGAGCAGTCGACCAAAGGAGGTCGACCCCTTGGAAAGGTAGGTTGGCCGCTTAATGCATGGTGGCTCAGTAAACCTAGACCATGTACGACCCGAATTTAATATATTTCGATCTAATGGTTAATTCAAGTTTGGCCCTCCATTCTTTTCTCATATTTTTCTGAAAGCAGTAGCAAAGCTCTACGGTTTCTCCTTCTACTCTTTCTTTCTAAATTATAAAAATAAGATATTTGTATTTATATTCATACAAATTAGAGAAGAATAGAAATCAAATGAAAATAAGATAAGAAGAAATCAACCATATGCGTATTTGAGAATTAACCATATAAATGTCTATTTCAGTAATAAAAAAACGATCATTCCTTATAGTTTCAAATGATGTAATCTTTTATATTTTAAAGTTAAATCTTTTGTTTTGGACTAATTTATGGAAATCATGGTGGATAATACTTTTAGATATGATTCCAACAATTGAACATGGAAAAGAATAATCTATTGAAGATATATAATTAGAATATATTTGATAAAAGTAAATATTTGTACGTAATTTACCCCACTTGTAATAATTGAATAAAAAGCTAATAACTACGCTTATACGTAATATTCATGTTTTGGATAATTAATTAATGGGTAAGGAATTTAAAAGGTTGTAGCTCCAATAAATGGTAATAAACATGGGAGTTGCAATAATGTAATATGGTAAGTGGATTTATGGGACTAATAAATAAAGAAGCTGAATTAATAAATATGGAATAGATATAAAAGGTTACTAATTTGAAATTAGTAGTCATACATAAATGTCTTAAGAAATGTCCGTTATGATTTTGTGGACTAATTGACATTTATGAGCCTTAAATGGGGATTTATAGGTAGATAAATATTTAAGGTAAATCTTATTCCCTTAAATAAAAAAGGGAATTATTATATTAAGTTTAATGTCTACTTAAGATAATATAAGTAGAGACTTAGGATGGTTAATTGGATTTAGTATGTTAGTGATGCGAGGTCAGTAGAGCCACTCGACGGAAGACTGCCCTTCGGTTTGAGGCTACCAACAATCAGGTGCACTTACTTACTGATGTGAGATATCACTAGTCATAGGAACCGTAGTGACATGAGAGATTGGGCCTGCTTTCTTAATTATAAAATATTGAATGGTCCAAATTTAAAATTAGGACTGGTGAGGGATATCTTTATAGGGGTTCGCTTCTAGTTTGAGGTCTTAAGTGGTTATAGGGTCCGCCTCTCTCCTAAATGGAAGTATTAACTAACCTAGTGAAATTCCAAATGAATAAGAATATCCCTAAAAAGAGTTTACTTCAATGTTGAGGTCTTAAGTGGCCGTTGGGCCCACCTCCTTACCAAAAGAATAACCTAATGAGATTCCATATTTATAATTAAAGAGTGATACTAGATATCTCAAGAAGGGTTCGCTTTAGGTTTTGGATCTTATATGACTGAAGGGTTCATACCTTTCCTATAAAAGAAGTATTAAGTAGCCCAATGCGATTTCCAAACAATGTCAGCTAGACAGTACCAGTTCAGGAATCCATCTTGGGATTAGGTATTAAATGACAAAGGCCTACCTATAAATAGGTGTTAAATGGTTAAGGGTCTACCTAGTCCTTGTTAATGAGGTATTAAGTAGCTCGGCTATAGTCTCTCATATTACTAAGGCTATAATGACGATAGTACCATTGAGGAGCACCCCTTGGGAATAGGTCTTAAATGATTGGTTCTGGCTTGATTAAGGTCTTAAATGACCAGAATCTTCCTATTTTCCAATAAAAGGTATTAAGTGGCTTGGGTACTGTTTATTACATGACTACTATTTTATCGGCGATAGATGCAGTAATGGTTGGACATTATATGTTGGAAGCGTCAAATAGTGGTTAGAGGTCTTGTAGCTAAGATCCACTGACCATTGACAACATTGTTAGGAAACCATCTTTGGAATAGGTCTTAAATGACAAAGTCTACCTTAATAAAGGTCTTAAATGGTAGAGTCTACCTATTTCTCTTTTAAAAGTATTATAGAAACCCGCATCATATTTATATGTATTAATTGGTAAATGGGTTTGGAAGTATTGGGTTGTTGATAAGGCTTCATCAGTACTTTGTACCTTAGGGAATGGGTAAGTAAGTAATCGTGTATGCAATGCAAACATAGATTAGAATTGCTAACCATGATGGACATAACAATTAAATGGAAACCAATCGGTATAAATTTATGTTATGGACGGTTTATATTTCCAGTCACTAAAATGTTGTTCTGACCCCTCCTTATTACAACCCACGAGATAGATTTATAGGAATAGGTCACTATAGGTGTATGTGCTTTGTAGTTGGAGAAGTCTTCTTTTCTCTCATGCTCAATGCTGAGGTGACAATCTGTTATCCAAGAAATACTATTAAATCCAGGGTAGTAGTCATAGTCAATATACTTATCCTATTATTGTTTCCGCTATGAGTGTAGATTTTTATCAATCTATGATAATGTTCATGCTTATTTGCAAGTACCAAATCCAATGATCTGTGCTTTGATGGACATGAGTTTCGATTTTTGTCGAAATTTAGGCCTATTAAGGTGCGGGTTATTACATAATTGGTGTTCTATCATTCCTGAAGCTCTTAACCTCAAAGAAGACTACATTCAACTTCAGCAAGAAAGAAATCTTTCGAATAAGAAAAACCATAACAACCAAGAAAATTCAATAATTAATATAAATGCAATTGGAGGAAGTCACAATACAACGAGGAAGAGAAGAAATGAGGGACACAACAGGGAGAGGGTCCAAACAAAATAAAAACATGTTATAATTGCAGTGAGAAGGGTCATCTTGCTCCTAACTATCCAAAGGAAAGAACAACGATTATATGCCACAATCGTAATGAACCTGGACATATGAGCATGGATTGAAGGAAGCCGAAAAAGGAAAATAAAGTAACACCTGGAAATCAAGCCAGGATATATGCGGTAGTTTCTGAACAATCACATATGGAAGATTATTTTCATGCTAAAGTTCTATTTTGATATGGGTGTCACACATTCCTTAATATCTATAATATTCACTACTAAATTAGGATTACCAATTAAGAACTAAAGAATGCCTTAATAATAGATTACTTTGTAGAAGGAGAAATCAAACTTAGAAGTATGTGTAAAAATTGTCTTCTTTATATTGAAGATAACGAAATGAATGCCTATGGATTTGTTCCTTTTCTAATGATCCTTTTTGATCTTATTCTTGGAATGGATTGACTTACAAACATTATGTTGAACTTGATTTGCCATGACATGACTATAACTTTGTCTATTTTGGGATATGAGACATTCGTATATTTATGTCATAAATTTGGAAATGCATTCATATCTAAATACCTATCACATATAGATATCAAAAATGTGGACCAATAGCTCAACCAAATCAAAATGGTCAGTGAATTCGAAGAAGTATTTAGTGATATTCAAGGATTATAGGATTATGACCAAAATGAGGAATTGACTTTTTTATCGAATTGGTCCTTAGTACATCCCAAATAGCAAAGTCAGCTTATGTATGGCTCTAGTAGAGAATCAAGAATCACAAGAGAAAATTCAAGCATTAAAGGATCAAGGATTTATTATACCAAGTAAATCACCTTGGGGAGCTCCAGTATTGTTCAAGCATGGCGGGTCCCTACAGTTATGTATTTGAAAGTAACTAATAATGCAAGTTATTACTTAGGATCGACTAATATGGAATATAACTAAATCTAAATGCGGAAACAGATGATAAAGTAGGTAAAAATAAAAACAAGCACACCAGGAATTTTTATACTAGTTCGAACTTCCCGTTCTACGTCCAATCCCAGACTCCATCTGGAATTTCAACTACAACAACCCTCACTTAACCCGGAGGAACGGGTTTGCACTGCCTGAGCAACCAAACAGGACTTCACGCGCCTAAGCAACCGAATAGGACTTCAATACAAATAACAAAGATATCTGACCGCAGTGTGTTCTTAAATAACATGGATAAGTCAACTGAGTACAATCTTCATATAATCTTCTCCTTAATGATATGTAGTGATGTGCTTTGAGAATTGTGGATGACAAAGTGATCAAAAGATCAAAGTATGTAAGTAACTTGAGTGCAATTTGAAAGCTTGAGAATAGATGAGAATTCAAGAGTGCTAAAAGTAAATTCGGTGATTTGTTTGTTGAATTCTATAATC
Organism: Allium cepa; assembly: GCA_030765085.1. Lineage (NCBI taxonomy): Eukaryota > Viridiplantae > Streptophyta > Magnoliopsida > Asparagales > Amaryllidaceae > Allium > Allium cepa. Next base: position 419,441,262 of record CM060939.1, read on the forward strand.
TACTTGTAGTGTATAAAGAGTTGCATCTTTAAATGAAAAGTTATATTGAAAAGAAAGGATGCAACTATTGATTTAAAAGAATGTTTCTTTTGAAGAGAAGTGACTTTTCAAGAAAATAGCAGTTGGGGATATTCATACGTCTGAATAAAAAAATTCAAACTTCTGAATTAGATTGAAAATGCAAATAGCAAAGAAATAGTTCCTTTTTGACCTCAATCAGACGTCTGAATATTTTAGTTCAGACGTCTGAATATTGTGAAAACAATATTCTTATTTCAGTACTCAAACGTCTGAATGAATGGTTTCAGACGTCTGAGTTTGCTGTTTTGTGCATGTGTGTGCATATGTGTGTGTGTGTGTGTGTGTATATATATCATGTAAGGAGAGATTTTAACAAATTTTCTAAGTAATATGAAGACTCTAGACACATAATATACAGCTACAAACATCTGTAGATGAATCTGCAATAAATCTCCTGCAAAGATGGTTTAATATACACATAACATTTTATATAGGTTGTTATAATCAAAATCGAGAGTCTAACAGTATTGACTATCGAGGACTTTAAAAGGTTACAATTAAGAATAAGTATCCATTACCTTGGATTGATGATCTATTTGATCAACTCTAAGAAGTTACCATATTCTCAAAGATAAAATTGAGATCTGGTTATCACAGTTATGGATAAAGGAAGAAGATATTCCAAAGACAACTTTCCAGACACGGTATGGACATTATGAATTATTGGTCATGTCTTTTGGACTAACTAATGCACCGACAATTTTCATGGAACTTCTGAATCGTGTGCTCCATCCATACCTTGATCAATTTGTTGTAGTATTTATCGATAATATCTTAATTTACTATAAACCAAGAAAAGAGCATGGGAAATATTTGCATATAACACTGCAAACATTAAAGGAACACCAATTATAAGCTAAGTTAGTAAGTGTGAGTTTTGGTTAGATGAAGTAAAATCTATCGGGCATGTTATTTCAAAAGATGGGATAGGAGTTAACCAATCAAAAGACGAAGCAGTTTTGAAATGCAGTCCTCCAAGAACAACTTCGAAGATTCAAAGTTTTCTTAGACTGGCTAGTTATTATACAAGATTATTCAAAACTTTTCAAATTTAGTAGCTTCACTAACCAAGTTAACCCAAAAGGACATAAAATCTATATAAAATGGATGTGAAGTGGCATTTTCGACATTAAAAAGAAAGTTTACTGAAGCAACGATTCTAATAACACCAAGGAGTGGAGAATGATAAAAGATATATTGTGATGCATGTAGTTAGGGATTAGGATGCGTATTAATCTAGGAAAATAAAGTTATTTCTTACTATTCTTGACAACTAAAGAAGCATGAAATAAATTATCCAACTCATGACTTGGAGTTGGCGGCGATAGTATTTGCCTTAAAGATATGGTGACACTATCTTTACGGCGAACAATTTGATATTTATTCCAACCATAAGAGTTTAAAGTATTTATTTTCTTGAAAGGAACTTAATATGAGACATAGCAGATGGATGGATTTTTGAAGGACTATGACTTCACATTACATTGCCATCCTGGAAAAGCCAACGTGGTGGCCGATGGATTAAGTCAAACGTCGTATGCAGTTATTGCTAGCCCGATGATCATGGAATGGAGAGCTTTGGAAACTTTAGTAGAAATGAATGCTCAACCTAAGATGATTGATGAAATAAATAGTGAAAGGAAGGCTCTTATATGTAGCATGGTCATTTAACCTACTTTAGTTGGTAGAATTATTCAAGCCCAAGGACAAAATGGGAACATAGAGGACTGGTTTGTGAAAATGAAAGATAAGGACCCAGTAGATTGGAAGGTTGGAAATGATGGAGGATATAGATATCGAAATAGACCTAGCATGCCAGATAAAGTGGAATTGAAGAATGAAATTCTAAACAAGCCACATCGTTCAAGTCTCACTATACATCTTAGAAGCACGAAGATGTATATGGATTTAAAGTGTCAATTTTGGTGGAATGGAATGAAGAAGGATGTTGCAAGTTTTGTTTCAAGGTGCCTTACATGCCAACAAATTAAGGCTGAGCAACAACGACCATCTAGTCTATTGTTTCTGCTTCTTATAGCAGAATGGAAGTGAGAACATATTTCAATGGATTTCATTTTTGGACTCCCAATATCAAACCATGGGCATGATGCAAAATGGTTAGTGGTGGATCGTTAAACAAAGTCAGCTCATTTTATATCCCATAGCATGAGATACTCAATTGAAAAATTAAATAGAATTTACTTACAAGAAATTATTAGATTGCATGGTTCCCTAATCACAATTGTTTCAGATAGAGACTCATGGTTTTTCTCTAGATTATGGAAAATTCTTTAAAAGGCTCTTGGTACAACGCTCAATATGACTACTGCCTTTCATCCTCAAACATATGGACAAACCGAAAGGGTTAATCGTGTAATAGAAGATATGCTAAAATCTTGTGTAATGGAAATTGAAAGTGCCTAGGAAATACATACCATTAATTGAATTCACATATAAAAATAGTTACCGCACAAGTATTGATATGGCCTCATTTGAAGCTCTATGTGGAAGACCATGTCATTCACCAGTTTGTTGGGAAGAGGTAAAAGATAGTAAACTTCTTGGTCCTGATCTAGTGATAGAAACAACAAAGAAAATTACAACGATACGAGAACAAGTAAAAGCTTCTCAATATAAACAAAAGAGCTATGCAGATCAAAGAGTAGGAATGTTTCAGAATTGGAAGTAAAGGAATAGGTTCTTTTAAAGATTTCTCCAATAAGGGATGTAATGCAATTTGAAAGAAGAAGGCAAAATTGCCACCCAGATTTATTGGGTCATTTCAAATCACTGAAAGGATAGGTAAAATTGCATATTGACTTGCATTGCCTTAAAAATTAGTAGATATTCATATTTTTCATATATCAATGCTATAAAACTATATTCTTGACCTATTGCATGTGGTTGATTTATGTAACATCAAAGTCAAGAAAGGTTCCTCATACATTGAACGACCCATCTGAATTCTCGATAGGTAGTCAAGAAATTATGAACAAAAGAAATCCCTATTGTAAAAGTTCAATGGAATAATCATGATGAAAATAAGGCATCATAGGAACTTGAATCAGAAATGCTTAAAGATTACTTGAGTTATTTGAGGTTTAGATTTCAAGGAAGAAATCTTCTTTTATGGAGAGTGGAACATAAGAACCCGATCAACTTATCTTCATATGTGTTTGTAAAATTCATATATCAAAATGAAATTGTAACGTCCCATAAATTAATCACGTAGAATGAATATTTAAATAATCCCTAGTGAATTATATAACCTTAATGCATGCCTTTTTAAAAAACAAACGATATAAAACACCATATTCAAATATTTTTACATCAACGAGTGAAGATAAGTATACTCGATAATTTGACCTAAAATTGGTTTATCGATATACGAATTTAAACTCGTTAAAAGATGTCGACAGTTTTGTACATGTTTTAAAATAAATATATAATTTATAAGAATGGTTTATACCGGACTAAAAGGTGGTCGAGTCAAATAAATATATGGTTGATATAGGTGGTTTCCATTGAACCAAAATATGGTCGAATTAGGCTATGCTATATGGATGGTTTTCATTAGAATAAAATGTGATCAAATCAGGTTAAACTGTATGGATAGTTTCCACTGGACCAAAATGTGGTTGAATCAGGATAGGCCATAAGGATGGTTTCCATTAGACCAAAATATGGTCGAATCGGGTCAGACCGTAGTTGATTAAGCTGTTTCTATTAAACTAATGGGTGGCTGAACCAGGTTAGCTTATAGATGATTAGGAAATTACTAAAGTACTCCCTCTTGGCCATCTATAAATAGCCCAAGCCATGGAGAAAGAGAACCAATTACAACCGAACAAAGTAAGAAAACAAGGAAAATCTTAGAGAATGCGAAGGATTTAAACATAAGCGAAACTATTATTGATATGGTGCGGAAAACTATCTAATTTTAAAATTTCAAGTTATTCCATGAATTAGCATGTTACTTATAATATGTTTAATCTATATGTTGAACTATACCTTTTCTTATAAAAAAATTAACCTAAATTTTTTTATATGATTAATGCTTCGACTGTTTAATAGAAAGAATAATCTTGATGATTATAAGTATCTTGAAGAATACTTATAGATATACTTATGATTTGTGATGGCTTTTACATGAATGTGGTAAAAGAGAAAAAAATGTAGGATAGTGCACTATTACTTTATTTTCATACCATGTGTTAGGAGATAGAGTACATCCATACTATGTGTTAGGATGCCAACCGTGATAAGATAAAGAGCTTAGAGGATTTAATTCCCTACCCCGTGTTTAGATTAGATCCGTGTGCATCCAAATTGATTTTGACATGAAATTCTTTTGTTGAGTTTTGACAAATATGTTTAGAGAAAATTTACTATTTTAAATTAAGTAATATATGTTCTATACGTTATTAAATTTCAAAATATGGTTTGGATACCTTGAAGAATTTTGTGATATGACCCGAAATTTAGATTAAATAGATTCCTCACTCGGTCAGTGTTGCTCATGATGGTACACATAAACATTTCATGTTTGGATAATTAATGTGAATTCTGAGACTTTTCATGGAAAATCGGATGTGAAGAATTTTTCTTAGCTTTTTTTAGTTTTGTAAATCTTGATGTACATACGCATATATATATATATATATATGTATGTATGTATGTATAAAGTCAAAGACAATACCTTATGTAAATTAACTTGTATTGTAAGTATGAATCTAAAGTATTTCTTCCGCTTGAAATCATTTACTTCGAATGATTTGGGGTTCTGGCATTTATCCTTGTGAACTCATGACATTAATAAGATAGCACCACATTATGACCTATGATTCCGGCCAAGTGTGTTGGAGCATGGTGTTACATATTTATAGCGGCAAAAGGCGTCTTGATCGTAGGATTTAAGTCGGCTTAAAATAATAAAATTTAGACCGTTCATGCATAACAAAACCCTAGCCACCTTCAATTCACTGATCGACTGGCCCTAAGGGAAGCGGTTGACCAGCCTATTATAAATGGCCAGTATTTTTTTTTTTATAATTCCTTTATTTTGTTTCCTCATTTAAACTCCTACAGTTAACTTTTTTATTAACGTTAATTTGACATAACTTTAAATTAATTATTATTCATTTTAATTTCTATGTCAATGTTATATAAATTCAAAATTTGAATTCGTTTGAATTATTTTAATTTCATAAACTTCAAACGTCATCAACTTTTCGTTTGAAGACCGGTCATAAATCTTTATATATGAAAGTTAACCAACAAATCGCCACAAATGAAATGGTGTAACTTTCATAGTCAAATTACGATATTTGCAAATTGATTAATTTATAAATAATTTTTATGGGGTGTTATATTCTCCCTTATTAAAAAGAATTTCGCCTTCGAAATCACTATGAGACAAGTAGTGTAATGCGCCCTCTATAACCATGTTATATAGCCAAATTATCTACACTACCATCTACTCAACCAAAAATGCAATGTGATTATGTATGCAACATACTATAAGTGAGCTCAATGCTAGCGTGAATGCAAGATCGTGACATATAGGCATGTTTGCAAGCATCCTAAATATGCATAAAATTCCACATTAGTACAAAAAATAGCAAAAAGTGTAGCAACCATCTTCTACTATTCAATCTTACAACCATGATGCAACCAAAAACCTAAATTTTGGAGAAAGTTTTCAGAGAAAAGATCAAGATGAGTAGTCTTCATCTTTTATTCAGCTTTCAATGTGCTTTCCACCGGATCACCATCCCATTGTACTTGGACCAGCCTAATTTTTTTTGTTGCGGAGCTTACTAGTTTCGTGCTCCACTATGTGTGCAGTGGACCATGGTGCTATCAGTGCTATCTTAATATCTACTAACTGATCTGACTCTACTATCGTGGAGGTGTTGTAAAGAAATTTCCTCAGGTGCAAAACATGAAAGATGTTATGGACTCCCGCCAACTTAACCGAAAGCTCCACATGATATGTAAGTTTGCTACCCTTTCTAAAATCAGAAAGGCCCAACAAATCTCAGTGCCAACTTCCCCGTTGTACCAAACCTCATAAATTTCCTCAGAGTGGAAATCGTAGCGAACACCATATCTCCTACCTCAAACTCTAATTCTTCATTCGCATGTTAGTATAGGAGTTCTGACGATCCTGTATGGCCGTCATTCACTGCCTAATCATCTCTATCTTTTTTTAGGACTCGGTAATCAAATATGATCAGAGTAGAAAGTTTTCGGTGGTTTTCCATCAATAATTAGGCGATGTGCATGACCTTTCGTATAATGTTTCAAAAGGTGTCATGCCAATCGTCATTAGGTAACTATTATTGTATGCGAACTCAACTAAGGGTAAGTGCTCCATTTAGTGTCCTCTAAAATCATTAGCACAAGCTCTCAAAAAATCCTCTAAAATCCTATTTAACAATTCCGTTTAGAGGTCAGTCTACAGGAGGTAAGTGATGCTAAGGTTCAACGTCGTTTCTAAAGTTGACTGCAAACATCCTCTATCATAGGAACACAAATGCATCCATCTCTTCTCAAGCATCCTCTTTCGTCAATCGCATATCTACTACCATGTTGAAAATTCTCTCATCTACTTAGCTTGTCCAAAATATCTACTATCGTCACATCCTTCTTCTGCTCCTACCCAATGTGGTCAATCAATGATTGGCTAACTTCCACGGATGCCAAATAGCCTAGAGTCGGTTCCGTTGGCGGTTGGAAATTGAAATTCAAGAGGAACTCCAATTGCCTTCACTCATAAATAACACCTAGAACAGAATGCAACCAGCTAAGGGGATTGACAATGATATTCTATTTTGTAGGGATATACTGTATCTCAAAGTCATATAATGCTATGAACTCCATTTATCTCTGCTGCCTAAGATTCAAATATTTTGGGAAAAATATTTTTTTAAGGGATTTGTGGTGGTGAATAACTCAAACCTTTCTCCCGAAATATAGTACCTACACACTTTCGAAGAAAAGGCGGTAGTTGCTAACTCTAAGTCGTGAATTGGGTATCTCATCTCATGGTCCTTCAACTACCTGCTTGTATAGGCTATCACTCTATCTCCTTGCATAAGAACGTCTCCTATTCCCATACCACAAGTGTCTGTGTAAACAATGTAAGACTTCATCCCATCAGGAATAGTAGGTATTAGCACATTAGCCAACTGCTCCTTTAGCTTCTCGAATTCTTTCATGCATTTCTCATCCCATGCAAAAACTTGATTTTTCTTGGTAAAACGAGTTAGTGAGACTGCTATCTTTACAAAGTCCTTGATGAATTTTCTATAGTAACCCGCTACCCTATGAAAACTCCTTACTTTTATGGTGTCCTTAGGAATCTTCCATTCCTGAATAGCTTTCACCTTTGTAGGATCCATGGATAATCCCTTCTTGGAAACTATATGACTAAAAAATATCATCTCCTTCTTCCAAAAATGACACTTTGAGAATTTAGCTTTTGGTTGGTGCCTCCTCAAGGTTTCAGTATCTCTATTAAGTGATTTTTGTGTTCACATTCACTTTTAGGGAAAACTAGAATGTCATCCACAAATATCACGATGAAATAATTCGGGTTCCCTCGAAAGACTCTACTCATCATATCTACAAAGCATACTTGGATATTTGTCAATCCAAAAGGTACATTTCCCATTCATACAGCCCGTATGGAGTGTGAAAAGCAGTCTGCTTACTGTCCTCAATTGATGGAATCTAGTGGCTAAGTCCAATTGGGAAAATATTTGGCTCCAACAAGCTGATCAAACAAGTTATCTATTCTACGTAAGAGAAATGTATTCTTCCTGTTCAACTTGTTGAATTCTCTATAGTCAACGCATAGTCTTAAAGATCCGTTAGCCTTAGTGGCGAAGAAAACTAGTGCTCCTCATTCTAAAGTACTTCAGCGAATAAATCCCTTCTTTAACAGCTCGAAAATTTGCTTATCTAAATCACTCCTTTCTTTGAGGCCATGTGACTTAATAGCAGAGCAATAGGGCTAGCATCCTTTTACAAATCAATTATGAATTCTATCTCTCTTTGGGACGGGAGGCCCGAAACTTCTTCAAAAATGTTAGGAAATTCTCAAAAAGTGGGCATAAATGAGAGCTCATCTTGTGATAGGCTTAGCGAATAAATAGCTTATCTCAATTGAGTTTTGGGATGCACAACAAACATTTATTTCTCGCCTCTTGTAACTCTTTAACCAAATGATCCTCCTATCACAATGTAAGGCAACCCCGTCGTAAGATAACAAATCCATTCCACGGATAGGTCCATACCCCTTAAAACTAAGATCATATGCGTTACATATAAATTGGCGTCACACATATTCATAACTAAGTCTTTACAAATTAAAGAAAGGTGTATCGACTCAGCAATAAGAACTGACACGACTACTGGATTAGTGTCGACTAGGTTTTTTAGACTAAGGAGTTAACTATATTTCAAGCTATGTATGAATGTAATGTTCCTTAGTCAAATAAGATACGAATAATATTCCCAAAAATAATAACTATACCTTCCATTGCAGTTTTCTCTTGATCCCTATGAGGAGGTCTACTTGAGATAGATACAACCTTAACGGCATAAGCTTACCCACTCTGTCTCTTTTTTGCTAGTTTTGGGCACCAATTCTTGTAGTGTCCCTCCTCATGGTAGTGGTAACATCTTCCTTTGAATTCCTTCCTCATCATGCTCATCTTGTAGCCCTTGGCAACATGTCCCTTCTTCTGACATGAATTGCATGTTATACTTCCCTTCTTAATCTTCCCCTTAGCCTTCTTGTCACCAATCTCACCCTGTTTTTACATCGTCCCATCTTCTCCTTCTCCTCAATACTAGCCATCTACAGCAAGACCGTTTCAACTATCATCTGATAAGTGCGCCTGTGGGTACTTAAGTGAAAAGTAGCTCCTTCATTGGAGAATTCAGGCCTTTAACGAACTTGATAGCCTTCTTTATGGGTTGTCGATCAAGCTCAATCCAAACTTAGCCGATTCCACGAACTTTATTGATATATTTCTTCCCTGGCATTCTCCTCAACCATTATAGTCCACTACTGTAGCGTTTCTCCTTTAGATGCCATATAGTCATCCTCCCTTTGATCCGATCTTCCCATCTAAACTCCTAAAATATACGTCTACAGTCCTTAGTCCTAGCCTTTGTCTCTACAAAACATTAAGCTCCCATATACACTTTTCCTTCCATATTCTAGAAGTCTTTACATAATTTGGGGAAGGCAAGTGGGTGAGGTGCTACTTAAGCAGGCGTCACAGCAGGTGCCGCTGGTGCAGCTTGTTGAGGAATGAGACTTGCTCTACATGTCTTAGGTATTGCTTGAACCATTCTGGAATCTCTTTATTTGTCAGTATTTATTCGTTGGAGGGATTCCTAGCCTCAGAGGAATGATTTTCAGCCATAATCAACTATTTATAGGTTTAAAATTTAAGTTACAACTCCCAAATATAGTATTATTTGCTGAAATACAAGAATTGCCTAGTGTATTTGCGTATGTTCGAATAAGTATATATATAGTTTGGTTTTTAAAAGTACTTCAAAAAATAACAAATATGCTCTCTTACATATACTATCCTCATCGATCGGCTAACCTAAGCTCTAATACCAAATTTAACGACCCACCTTGAGATAGGCCTAATTTTCAACCGAATAAAATTTCATTGAACCTTAGATCCATTCCAAAGCAGGTTATTGGTTGGTGAAATTGATATAGTGAACAATATACAAAGCCATCTATCTATGCTTTCAGAATCTCACAGCAAAAATGATAAAATATAATATCAAAAATGAGTATCCATTTCATAAAAATTCAAACCTCATAGATATAACATATCATCTCAAATATCCAAAATACAATGTCCTAAAATAATACTAAAACTTAGTAGATCAAAATATATCAAAAATATATAAATAGATAGATAAACTGCCACAAAACTTCACCGACGCCCTCATTTTCGCGAACAACATTGTCTCCCCTAACCTGTGCATTATAATGAGAAGAGGGTCAAAACAACAATGTTTGGTGAATGAAAATATCAAGTCTTACCATAATAGTATTTCGGTACTATCCTTTGGGTAAGTAATTTTTCTTACGCATTCTATACAATCCTACCAAGAATACTACTAACTGTAAGCCCGAAGGCTTTTCTATCCCAAATCCATAATGTACCTTTCACTTTAGGCCAAAGATCATTCTCAGTCCAATGCAACTACCTCAATCATGTCATAATAATGTGAGAGAAATTATCTAAGCCACTTAATATCTTTAATGGGAATTAGGCAGACTTCAACCATTTAATACTTGTATCTTATGTAGATCCCGATCATTTAATACATAACCTAAGGCGGAACCCTCTTTGGTTATCCTCTACTACATCGCATGAAATCTCATCAGTCACTTAACACTCCTTTATGGGAAGAGGCTGAATCTACATGGCCACTTAATACCTCAACCTCGAAGCGGACCCCTTCTGAGATTCCTTACTACCGCATCTAAATGGTATTCTCGACCATTTAATAATGCTTAATTGGGAAGGAGGCAACCTTACAACAGCCATTTATCCTACGTCTTATGATCCATAACCAAACTATGATGTCTCATATCAGTCCAACTATTCATATATGCTGGTAGCCAGATTAGCTAAGCAGACTTACCCTATAGAGTTAGGACTAAATTGCACCCTCCATGCATACTTATTATAGATGATGTCTCACATCAGTTCTAAAGTTACACTGTTGGTAGCCAAATTAGCTGGACAGACTTCTGTGTACTTTTGACTGACCTCGCATCCATGCAATTTAGTCATAATTCTGTTCCACTAACATACTACCACACATACCTTACCGCATTTCGTATTAAGACCATATAAGGGAAAATCCTTGTTCCACCTTCAATTATGGATTAATTTCCATAATTATCCTTACTTTCTTACTTTAGGTTTAATGCTAATTACTAACCTATTTATTTTATACGATATGAATAATACATTATTAATTATATGTTTAGTATATTTGAATGCTAACACATTTATACGTACATAATTTAAGCTAAAAAATATTCCTAAGCGTGCGTAGATTTCCACATCCTACACCAATCGTTTCAAATGTCAAAATTTCCAGTTCATACAAGCCTAACTCCATATAATAACTTATAAAATTGTTAATATACTTAACCGAACAATATAATGCATTAAAAATAGAAACAAATACCAAGTTTATTTTGTATTAATACAGTAGTATCAGCAACTATAAAACTTATAATTCAAGCCCTTTATATTCTATCCAACTTTTTACATATGTAATGAAAAAAGAGTTTATATTTAAATTATGGAAATAGGCAGTGCAAAGTGTGAACAGAAGAATTCGTATGTTACACACTATTTTTTAGCTTATTTTCTTTTGGAACTGTTTAGTTATCATAACAAAAGAGAAAAGTTGGAAGTGGAATAAAATATAAAATATTCAAACTGCAATAACCAAAAAATTTCTACTATTTTAGTATAAAACAACCGTGATTCCAATAAACATGAGAATTAACATTTTGTTTTGGGGAAATTTTAGGGGTTTAGTTTTAGGATTTCATGAACAAAATTCTCCAAATCATAAAAAAAAAATCCAAACTTCTACTGTACAAATACTAAATGTGAAAAACTAAGATTTCCACTTGCAGATGGTTTCCAACTTCCTTTTGGATTTGATTACGCCTTTTTCTAACCGCTTCTTCAGATTTCCTCTCTTTGAAATCTGAATAATTCAATTGTATATTAGATTTAGGATTTAGAGATTGGGAAAGAACCAAAATAGAAAAATGTATATTTATATAAACTATTACCTTTTACTCTTGAACTGTTGAATCTAATCGAGGAAGAAAACCGATAGAGCTTCACTAGTGTTTTGAATATATTTTGAATAATAGCGAAGGGTAAGCCTCTTATTTATACTGCTCAGAAGGCATCCAGAGCATATGATTTAAGTCGGATTAAAATAATAAAATCCTAGCCATTCATGCCTAACAAACCCTGGCTGCCTTAAATTCACCGATCGACCGGCTCTAGTGGAGGCGATCGACCGACCTAGTATATATGGCGAGTATTAATATTTTGTTTTATTCGTTGATTTATTTCCTCGTCTAATCCCCTACCGTTAACTTTTTCATTAACATTTATTTGACCCAATGTTAAATTAATTTTAGCCATTTTAATTTTCATGTTAATGTTATAAATTCAAATTTCGATTTCGTTTGAATTATTTTAAATTCAAAAACTTCAAATGACAATAACTTTTCGTTTGAAGTCTGATCACAAAACTTTATATATGAAAGTTGCAGAAAATCACCACGAACGCAACAATATAACTTTCATGGCCGAATTCCGACATTTACAAAATTTTGATTTTTACCCTTGTTATTGATTAGTTAATTTCTTATTAATTTTTATGAGATGCTACAATAGTAGTTGATATTTTTGAAATAATTTGTAACACTTATTCATACTTTAATGACAATTTTTAAGAGTAAAAGAATGCTTTAATTACAATACATAATGGAATTTGGTTTGCTGGCCCACTACTTTATTGGAGGGGCTTGGTAACTCTACAAGTAGGATTAGAGACAAGTGGATGAGACACATTCTTATACCACTCCATGTAATTAGCCTCAAGGTTCCAAGTATTGTTGACTTTGTTCATCGTTAAGCTTTCATTATAAAGATGTTTTTGTCATTCATTCTAACTAAACTCGTCTATATTCGAGTATGTTGCCTTGAACGCTTTAGCCGATCTTTTCAGTTTCTTTGCTTGAAGCACAAATATAGAAGTTGGGATTGGCTGCGCAAATCCAAATCGACGAAGAGCTCTTCGTGAAAAATAAAGTTCAACTGTTTCAAAGCATACTATAGGATAATTGTACAAATCACGGTATTTAAAGTTATACACATTCCTACTCCCCTTACAACAATCCCAAACTACATCATGAGCTTCCAAATCATCAAGTCTTTCACCCAGACTAACTAAATCATAGACAAAGTTAGTACCAAGCTTTCATGCAAAATAAAATGTTCCCTCACCTCACCTTCCTTAACCCCCTCTGTCCGATGATGACATCTTAATATTAGGAAATGTCAATAAATCTTCACTTGTAATAATGTCATACAAACAACAATTTGTTATGCGCCCTTTTGTGTACTTATCCTAAGTCGTAGAATAACCAAATTAAATAAGAAATGGCCCAAGGATAAATATAAACTTGACATAAAAGATGAAGACACTGTAAAAAATGAACATAAATTTATTACATATATATCACCATAAACCAATATGCCTATAGTGTATAATAAATAAGCAGCAGACCGTATCTTTTACGTTTCATGTTATCTGACTCTTTTGACCCAAGATAATTTGTCCTTAATCATCCTAAATGATTTTTTCCCACCACCTAGCACACGTTAACCAATTCTTTTTTCAACCCTTGACATTTATCCAACAATTCACATATATTATCATATGAAATACCCCTCAATCAACCTAGCGGACCATCACAGTTTTCCCAAAGACTAGAAGGTCAGTTACGTGAAACACTTCATCTATAGTTATAGTCATGTGTAGAATAGAAGATGAAATGTATTGGTTTCAAGGTAATATCGTTTAACAAAAGCATTAATAAAAACTTCATCAATTTTTTCATATGCTTCATCGATTGCACCTATAAAATCAAAGGAAGACACTTTATCCCTCAAAAACTGAAATTCCTCTTTCAAAATCCAAAGTTAATGGATTCCCACATGACTATGAAGCTTTATAACTATAGTTCTTGGTACCTACAACATCAAAACGATAATTAATAACAATATTTATTTTGCAATGCATTCAACAATTAAAATTAACCCAAATTAGAAATTAACCGTAGAAGACCAATTATCATTAGCTATATGATCTTTGTAGCAACAAGTAGTGGTAGTTACTCCTCTTTAAAAATCATCAATTGGTGCTTTTCTTTTTCTTCTTTTTCCTTTCTTCGCTAAAGGAGAAACCTCTTCTTGGTCGCTTGTCTTGTTTTCATTTCTTTCATTAACATTCTCTGATTCTTTCAGTTCGTCTGCCACCTCCAAGAATCTTTTTCGTTATAATCACTCTAATTTGTCTCCTTATGAACATATTTCTACTATCATGAGCAACTGCTTCTTTCTCAATACCAGTATCACTACTACCCTCCTCACCACTATTCTCATCATCTACGTTTTCCTCGCCATTACTTTTGATCGAACCACAACTCTCAGCATAACCACTTCCTTTACCAGCATGTTCCTCCTTTTTGTCATCTTCTTTATTGCCTTCTGCGACATTCTATGAAGGCACGACTATATATTATTTCCTAACAGCTTTGTTTTTCTCTGGTGCTTTTTTCCTTTGGTTCAGCCCCTGTGGGTCACAATCTTCTTTCTCTATGCACTATTTCACTTGGAACATTCGATGAAGATTTACTATGAATAATTAGTAGTAGAATTCAAATAAATAATCAAATTTATTAAAATTTAACAACAACTTATCGTTAACAAATGTACAACAATTATAAAACAAAAAATCAAACTAATCACTATAACTAATAGATGAAAATGAACTAAAGGACAACATGTAATCGATAAACTGAAATTTTTTTGACAAAGATTCATTGAAAAATAAATAAGCTAAAGAATATTGAATAACATGAATGAAGTTTACAGCAAAATTTTGTTGAAAATCCTAACAAACTTCAATAATAGCATATCGCGACAACATTATTTATATAGTAAATGGCACATCTTCAATAAAAGCTAATAGAATAACATGAATACGACAACATGGAGTCTTAAACTGAATCTATTTCGACGATGACCAGTCGAACCATTATTACTTATAGTAAAATGATGTTTCATCATTTTAAATTTCAGCATACGTAATTGTACACTAAAAACTATATAAACGATACAATAGCATTGAATGAGGAAAGTTAATAATTTTCTAACAATTAGACAGTTTCCCATCGACCCTGCACTTTTTTATGTATAAAAGTTCGACACATGTTAAACAAATAAATGATTTCGATGCTACAATGAATTTTTTCTAGTTAATTGCATCCAGACATTACTAGAATAAAAAATTACATCTTATGTTTATCGCCATTATCTCCAATCATGTTGCATTTTCTCACCGCATCACTGCCAACTTCAGCTGACATGTTTGGGTTCTTCGCTCCCACCATTGTTGACCAGGGTTTTTCACTTGTAATATTTCATGTTGTTAATTTTCGACTAGGGTTTATTTTTTTATTTGATGTCAAATTGATGGATAATCAAAAACTACTTTAATTTTAGGAGAAGATCCAGGGAAAAATGGAAATGTGGTTAGATAGACTAATATTTTTTAGACATAAACAATACATCCCATGGCAATTTAACAAATAGCCGAGTCCTCTAAAAAAGTCCCATGTCTATATTTGGAGTCACTTTAGTAATGCCCTTTCTGGATGTTTTACCATTAATAGGTTTGCATTTATAATTAATGTTCTATACATTTTTCACCACTAGCATATTTCTGAGTTGAAAAACCGTTGACTTAAACCATACGAAATCCCTACATATTCACAACAATATTATTTAATTTGAAAATGTTATTGCATCGATAAAAGTAGGGAATCCCTATGCCTTTCTTATTCCCTTAACATATCTTTTCTTTTAAATTATTTTTTAATAATTTTTATAATTATTCTACAAATATTTCAAAAATGCAAAAAATATTTCTAATGAATCCTACTAATAATAATTTATTATATGATAAAAATTAAAAATACTCCAAAAATTTCCATTTAAATCCTATATGTCAATATTAGTTATTCAAGATTTAGCAAACCAATTTTGATTTGCTACTAAAGATCAACAATTAAATTGAGCTTAGGAGACAGTATTAGAGCTAAGAGTGTCCCATGGGAGGAATTATGTAATTTGATTATATAATTTAACTCTTAAGCGTATCTTGTTTGAAATAAAGTCAGTTTTTATTTATTTTATATTGCATAAATTGTTATATGGAGATATAAATAATGTTTTGAATACATTAAATGTGTACAATGAGAAAATCATTACAAAAGGTATTTAATCAGTCATATATACGTATGTGTTTGTAATCATGAATATTGAATTGTGTTAATAAATACATATCTTTAAATGTTCCTAGTCAATGGGTATCGTGAATGAGATATCCATACATCTGCTAAAACTAGTATGTATAATTCTCTCCATACGATGGACATAAATTACTCATGATCGTTAAGGGAACCAAGAGGTTACATATGTGTGATTATTTGAAACAATCACAAAATGACCCTATAGGTTAAAAGTCAAATTGAGGTACTCACATGACGATGTGCAGTGGTTTTTTAACTTGAGTTTACTGTGAATGTTAACTATGTAACATGTATTTTGATTATGGTTATCACACGATAGTGACAATCGTGTTAAGGCCGTAGTTGGGTATAAGTTGAACAACGTTAAGTGAAATACTATTTAAGAGAGTATTTGTCTCCTTTGTATAAATGGTTAGTATCATTGTAATTAGTAGTCAACTTAAAGATAAAGCATTGGCTTCAACTTAAAGACAAAGCATTTAGCCAATGCAAACGGATAATCGAAAAATATTATCACGTTGAACCATGAGCTTTAATCTTGTGCTTTGTAGGTAAATACGGATATTATTAGAATGTTGATATTGAACTCTAGATATCTAAGTGCTATAGTGATGGTGAAAGCAAAACGTGCATAATACATTGTTACTTAAGATTATATCTTATATGATTAGAAATATGATTTCATTCAGATAACTTATAAGCAACCAAACAATTCTTCACTATAATGCTTTAACAAAGTTCATGTAGACTTGCTATTTAAATCACTTAAACATTGCTAAGGGCCGAGTTTCTAATTGAGAGTCACACATCTGTATCTCTCATCTTTCAACCGAAACTAATTTAATGATATAGTTTATAAAAGATATAAACAATTATTATTTAGAAATCAATATAATGGCTATACTAATTATTTTATTACTATTATTAATTAATAAAGGTCCTAAAATTAAGTTTAAAATATATAATGATAATATATGTATAGATGGATATTTATTTTTGGGCCAATGTAATAATTTAAATATGATGAATAAATAATATTTTTTGGTAGCTGAAATTTTTGACTTGATTGAAAATATGAAGTATCAAAATATATGTGGCTATGGACTAATCAAGTGTGTTCAATTATTTAAATTAAATCTGATCTCAGTAATAATGGGTTATCCCTTATGCAACGGGTCTAAATAAGATATTTTACGTAGCCTATCATAATTATAAATATACCAAGTGGCTTCATTTCAAAACATGTACTTTCTATTATCTATCTCCATTTTTAAATTATAGCTAATAGTAGAATTTGCAACTTCACCATTCGGTTAGAAAAATGTCCTTTGAGACGAAGCTGATGCTCCAACGTGTAATCAACTGACTGGATATCGAAGAAAATTAAAAATATTTTAATTAAACATGATTTATACAATTAGTTTTACAGAAAAATTATTTCCAAAATTTTGATTTGAAAAATTATTTTCACTCACAAGTACGCGCCGTTAAGTCATGATGTCAGGATCGAATATGGTCGAATATATATAACCATATAACGTAACTTCATGTAGTGAAAAATTTAAAGTAGATCACGCCATCGACTTTCTATCGGTTCGAACCTCCCATCATATATTCACTCTCAAAACTCCTTTTTAGGATTTCACTAGCTCAACCCACGCTTCACCCAGATGAATATACAACAACCTTGCCCAAGCCGCTGAACATGACTTCACAAATTGCTCGATGACTTGGCAACATGACTTCGACTTCAATATAAAAATATATTTGTTGACCTTTATATCTTGCTACACGGATGTCTTTTTTTAGTAAAATCTTCTATACCCCAAATAATAAAATCTTCGAATTGAATGAATAAGAGTTGTTGAAGTGTTTTAACTATTTTAGATATGAAAATGAATGATTATAAAGAATGACTGCTTTGAAATTTTAGAGAGCCATGAAAGTATAGAGCAACAGACGAAGAGAAAATAGCAGTTAGAATAATTCTTAGATTTAGTAAATACTTATATAGGTATTTCTGGTTGCTTCTATTAAAAACGAAAATGAGTGATTTTTGGATAAAGAGGAGGAAGGATGAAGTGAAAAGACATGACCGAAAATCACTAGGGTTTGAAAACTTCACATTTGGGAAAAAACTCTCGGTAACTTCGAGTGGCATATAGAGACGTGCTCAAGTCATCGTAAGAGAAACTAGGGTTTCATCCAAAACATGGAACTTTGGTTAGAGTTTGGTGATAACTCGGTTTGAGTGGTGTGTGGCTCGGGGAAGATGAGGAAAGGGCCCAAAATTGACTAAAGTATTTTTATAAAAAATTCACTATATCATACATGCCGACTTGTTCCTTTCATACATGTTGACATGTATAATACACAGGCCAACCTATGTGAAAGATGAGAGAGTAAGTGGTATGGCCTAGAGAAAATTATGTAATTTTTTACATATATCTAACTCTATAATCAATCTATTTCATAACAAAGGTGTTTGTTTTCTTTTATATACTTTGTTATATTATGATATAAATAAATTAAGTAACTAACTTAAAGTATATTAATTAATAAGAAAACCTTAAGTAAAATGTTATGTGATTATAGATGCAAATAGTTGCAATCATGAGTAACTAACCATAATATAAAAATAACATTTTATTTTAAATATTCTTATTCAAGATGTTTCAAAAAAAGATACCGATACATTCGTTAAGACCGGAGCACATAACTCTCTACAAATGCTGGTAGTTACTAGGGGAACCAAAAAGGTTACGTACTCATAGTTATTAGATATCTATAGAATTTATCAACTTAGCGTTTCCACTTGGTTGATAACAACTAGGTCAAATATGAAATCTCAATGTGTAGTTCCCTCAACTTGAGAATATTTTAGAACTTCAACGTGGATACTCCACTTTTATAATAATTAAGTCGTGGCATGGTGACCATCGGGTAACTGTAGTTGGGCCAGAGTGGAAGTGTTGAAAATGAAGCACAATATAAATTTGTCTTCTTATTTGTATGAGGTTAATACCATGGTCAAGTTAAAGTCAAAATCTTCGGCCAAAGTAAAGCAGCCAATAATAAATGTTATTATTGAGCTAAGAACTTTGTATATGGACTGTGCAATTGAATATGGATATATTAGTGATTTGATCGCTAACGGACTCCATATATCCTAAAGTGACATAGTGTCGACAAAGAAAATGTGCATGTATCATTGTCACTTGATGGTACCTCTTAAGGTGATTTTAAAATTTTGATATTACCAAAAAGATTTATAAATGATTAATTTGATCAAACTGTCACACCACTAGCTAAGGTAACGTGTGAACGTTAATACTTAAATTATTAAATATTAATCGCTGATTAAATTCACACCTTCGAAGTACATAACCATATTTGTGAATTCTTTGGGTAACACACGATTTAATTAGTTTATAAAGTGTTGTTAATTAAATATTATTTCAGAAACATTAGTTATTAATTTTTTTTATGTTTGGGGTGTTATTAGTAAATGTGGTTGCTCTTGGAAATTTTGTAGGTTCTATTAGTAATTATTAGTTGTATATATGAACATTATATGTGCACGTATCGATGTACGATATATATTTTAACAAGCTTTAAATATAAATAATTATTTAAATGAAAAAAAGTTAGGGGTATGCTATAAGGGCAGTTATGTAATTTATTACATATATCTAACTCTATAACCAATCTCGCTCCTAATAAAGTTATTCTATTTCTATTATATCATTTGTTATGTAGCGATATAATAAATTAAATAAATTAATTTAAAGTAT
This sequence comes from Allium cepa, assembly GCA_030765085.1. NCBI lineage: Eukaryota > Viridiplantae > Streptophyta > Magnoliopsida > Asparagales > Amaryllidaceae > Allium > Allium cepa. The sequence goes on from CM060939.1 coordinate 419,461,332, forward strand.
ATTAAAATAGAAAATCCTTAAATAATACGTTATGTGATAACAATTACAACGAGTTGTTATCGTGAGAAAATTATCACAATATATAATGATAAGTTATTTTAAATATTCCTGTCAATATGTTTTGAGAAAGGATATCAATATATCCATTGAGGTCTAAGTATATAACGCTCTCCAAATGTTGGGCAGTGTATTACTCAAGGATGGTGGAGACATAAAGGGATTACGTACTAATAGTTATTAAGATAACTATGAAATGACTAACTTGAAAGTTTCATGTTGGTTAATAATAACTAAAGTCAAATAGAGAATCCTGTAGCAGTGATATTACATAGTTATCTCGATTTGAGAATATCTTTGAACTTCAATGTGGATACCCTCATTGCTTATAGTTAAAACCATGGCAAGACATCCATTGAACCACTACAGTTCGGTCTGAGTCGAAGCATTAGAAGAAAAACACTATTCAATATACAGTTGTCTCATCGGTTATATGGGGTTAGTATCTCGGTCATCTGTAGTCAGCTCAAAGTCAAAGTATCTAGTAGAGCAGCATTGTTAATAATATATGTTATTATTGAACCAAGAACTTTTTTATGGACTAACCAAGTCGAACGTGAATGATATTGGAATTTTGACCAAAATCAAATTATATAAGCGGTACAGTGTTAATGAAGTGAATGGCGTAAATACTTGTTAATAAAAGGTACTACTTAAAACTGTAAATCGATTTTGCCAATATAGATGTATAAGCGATAAATTTGACCAAACTATGAATCCACTAGCTAAGGTGATGAGTGAACATTAATATTTGAATAGCTTGATATTAATCACCGATGAATTCAAATCTAATGATTTCTCTAAAATACCACATGCTTTAATTAATTTATAATTGTTATAAATTAATTAAATTAAACAATATTTATGAAATGTTATTTATTTATTTGATGTTTTAAGTGCTATTAGTAATTTTCTAGGTGCCATATTGGTGTGCACTTATATAAAAGTTTTATACGTATGTATCGATGCACGATATCGATGTACACTTGTACACGATTTAGACAATATTAATTACTAATGGAGGTAAAGTGATTTAGTGGTCAAAGTAGCCCATTATATGATCAGCCTTACACAGTAATGGGATGGCATGGTTTGATTTTAAATTCTGGACTTGGAATTAGTAATCGGAGAACTAGTAAAAGGTGGAGAATTTATCTCCTCCCCTTTCTCCATTTAAACATGTCCCCTTCACTTTTGTTCTTGAATTCCTTGCCCTCTTTATGGCCATATGCTTCTCCATCCCCCTACGGTCTAAAGTTCAATTAACCCAAATGCATCAAAACAAACGCAAATCATGATACTTCATGCCATTGCAATGCTAGGAGATCGATCCAAGGCATCCATCAACGAGTGTTCAACGACCACTTTCTTAAGGTATAAACTCTAATCCATTTCATATATTATATTTGTCATATGATAATCAATACATATACAATGATTTTATACGTACATTGGCTATTTTCATATTTAATATGTAATTAATATTATTGATTGAGTTATGATAACCAATATTTTCATTTATATTATAAAATTTGTTATATTTAATCTTCAACCATGATACATATATCATATATTTCATATTTTAAATGTTGATATCAATTTTTATTTATTTAAAATAGCTATTCATTTATTTTATATTTTTTAATTTATCCATAGAAATATAAATTATTTTTTTAAAATTAAAATTAATAATAAATTCATAGTGGTTTTGAAATTAAAAAATATCGAACATTTATTATAATGTGTACGTGTATATATACATATATGTTTACGTATTTAAATTAAATGTTTTAAATTAATACTACATATTAATTCATGTACATATATACTTGTAATTATGTGTATGTGTGTATAAGTATTTTATTAAATAAATTTTTTATGGAAATTTAATAAACAAAATTGGCTACGAAGGTAATACATATTATAAAATATGTATAATTTGCTTTATTTTGATATTTTAAATGTTTAATTTTTTTTCTAGTTTTAGCTATACTTTTATTTTATGATAGATATATATGTTAAACAATTAAAAGATATTTTTTTATTTAATAGATTTAAATTTGAAAATCAAATTGTTTTACTAAGTCAATGTTGTTTATTTTAGATGTTATTTTAACTCAAACTTTATTGACTTATTCTATATATATGTAGATATTTGAAAAGACTTATTTTACTTTATATTTTGTAAATCTGATTTTAAAATTCAAACTATTTTGCAAAGTTAAAAAATATTAGATATTAATTTAATTTCATATCTGTTTACTCATTCAATATGTACTTTTATATATTTAATAAAATGGTTTATTTTATTTGAAAAACCTATAAAATTTGAAACATACACCTTTATATTTTAAATTTGAGACAACACTGCATATACAAATGGTTAATGCATACGTTATATATGCAAATCTCAACATCTATATACGTATATATTTACTGTGTGCATTCATGCTATGTTTTTCATGCACGGTTTTCACATATGAGTATATAATGATATACTCATAAACTATATAAATATTTATTAATTAAATCTATTAATTAGAATTAGAAAGTAAAAAATTGGTTTTATTAAAATAACTAGACTGGAACTAGTACAACTCAATAGACTTAAGGCCCAATATGATCAAATATAGAAAAATAATAATTAATATCCACTTATTTCACCCCCTTCCGACTATCATGGTTTCAACAGTGGTATCAGAGGCCTAATGGTTGCAGTCTAGAATAGTAATGTCTAGGTTTAAGGTCGGATAATCAAGTATTCTCTCTCCCTAACTACCAACTAGGCTCAATGATGGAGTAAGTCCAGAAGGTTGGCCCAACTGTAAAGGCCTAAATTGATTTGGGCCTTGGATTAATTTTCGAAGACCAGTTTGAAAATTTAGAAAATATACTTAAATTTAAAATATAAAATTAGTTTATAAGGTTATAGTGTACTTTTTTAAAAAATTATTTCTGAAAATAAATTCATATTTTTAGAATTACTCAATAACTTAATTAATTGGATATTATTGAATAGTTAATTAATATTTAATTAATTAAAATAAACAAATATACTGATACACATGTGTGCGTATAAATCTATAAATGTTACAGTTAAATAAATAAATATATCCTATATTGTTTAAGGTAAACTAAAAATATATATTTTTGAATTTATTAAACTATTTAATTTAAAATGTCTTAATTAAATAAAATAATCATTAAATATAAAGTAATTAAATGTTAATTAATAAAACATACAAACATATATACTGATATATGCATATGAAACTATATATATTATAGTTAATATTCGTCTTAAATTATTTAGGATGAACGAAATAAAATTATAAATTTTAAAAATTATTTAATTAATTTTTAATTAAATTAATAAATTAAAATTAACTAAACAAGATTTAATTAATAACGTGTGTAAGAATATTATTATTATGTCAAAAATTGACATAACACCCTAACTCTAGGAAAAATAAGAATACTTAAGTGAAAAACGTAGATAGAAAGTAGAAAGACGAGATTTTAAAATGGTCCAACCTCAATTAAACTGCCTAACGTCCATTATTAATTTATTTTAGATGCTCCTTGCATTTAAAACCACTTTTAATGATTAAAATAGCTAAAAAACAAGCTAACAACAAAAATGGCAGCAATTAGGTATAATGATTTAAAAGTCCATATTTTGTTGCCAAAGGATGGATATTTATGGTCGAATCTTCCTTCAAAGTCGCTAACTCACGTAGGAACAAATAAAATGTTAGATGTAAGCTTTAGGCATGAAGAATGAGTAAAACTCGGCATCCATAATAAGTCGATACCAACATGATTATGTCGATGCCCGACATGTTTTTTCTAGCTTGCATCATCAACTCTTCTTCGTGTTTATTAAGTCTCAAAGATTCTTGTCTTGGTTGACAGAATTGCTCCTCCAAATCATGTCGCTACCACATGATTTTTCCTATGTAATTCTTTGTCTTTTTCTTCAAAGTACAAGGCAACACCACCTTAGTTCAATGTGGGTCCCATCTTCAAAAAACTCGATACTGACATAATCAATTAGGTCGGCACCGACATGATTTGTCATGTGCAAATCATGGCTAGTCTTCTTGTGCTTTACTTATTCAACATTCCTGACATTTCTTGAGTTTCTTAATTCGCTTCTCCATCATCTTAAAGTCTATATCTATCGAGATGTCTCTTGGTCGAAAGCCGGATAACATTTGTCAACCAAAGCATGCTTTGTGGCAACAAAACATGCTTTGGATCGAGATAAGCGGTAGACTTCCATATGCAAAGATGCTCCCGTTCTTTAAACTATTACCTTGAAGTGTTGCAGTATATTACCGCATCTCCTCACATAGTTGGCGAATCACATCGGTTTTGCAGATTTAAAGGCCAAACTCTTCCCATCTAAAATCTTCAACCACTTCTAAGATTCTGTGTAATCTAATCTGTTGCTTGTTAAGATAGACTTCTCTTTTACCTCCTCCCTCTCTTTTTCTCTTTTATAAACATGAGGTTCGGAACCTATCACGAACATAGTCATTTCGTGACCACATAATCAACTAGCTGAGTATAAATCAAATGCTTAGAAAAATTTCTAAGTTTTATCTCCACCTTATTCAGCCTATCTCTTCCTTGCCGTGTGAATTTCAACTAGCAACTACTTAGGCTCTCTCAATGCTGTTGCTATCCCTTAACTGTCGGTACCGTTCAACTCATCAATACTAGTCGTCGACGGTTCTTGCCAAAGCTTCATCCAAATTTTGATCGATTCAACATTTCAAATCTCAGTTCAAGATAGCTTTTGATCTCTTTCTTAGTGCTACCACCACGTTGATCTTGGCACCGCCGTTGCCCCCGGGGCCTTTACCACAGCATAGACGTCGAATTTGAGTTGCTACTGCTAACCCATCTTCAAATCCATTTTATTCATCCCTCCTTTGTCAATGTTGATTTGTTTCTACAAACCCATGGATAACTTTGGGTTCCACTACACCATATTGTACACTTTGTCACACTCCAATGTGGAAATTTTGCCAAGGTTTTTAACCATTGCAAAAATTGACAACGTTAAGTGCTGTGGCAATTTTGCAACGGCTCTAGACTTTTCTAAAGTTCCCCTATTTTTTTCCCGTTCCGTACCCTACTCTCAAATACAATATCCCCGTTCGATACGTTATCCTAATCAAAACAACCATTCTACGATGAACAATAATGCTACAGAGCCCGAACGAAACCCTGGAATTTTGTGAGCCCGAACGAACAATATTTCTCTCAAACCTTAATACTCCTTTCTATCTTTCTCTCCAAATCTCTTATCTGCAAAAAAAAATGCCTTACCTACATCTGTAAAAGCTATAGCACTAATTTTTCAACTGCCTTCGGCAATTGATTCATCCCAATCAATAAATTCCATTGAAAAGTAGAAGTAGAATTCATATTGATAAGCAAATAAGCCAACTGTGTCGTTGACGGAAGTACATAAACTAATTAATTCAGTAAAATAAAGCATGTTATTTAACCCAACTACGTGTAAAATACATATAATGTTGGCTTGGGTTACGATCTGCCATTAAATTATTGGCCTTCGGTTTCACCTGCAGCTGTGTATTTCATGAAGTCCGAGAATAGTACGGAAAAACAGTGTTTGCTCTGTCAACTTCTTCTTTATCATGTTCGACAGGTATGTAGCATCCCTAAAGTAGAATCAATTTTCAACATGAGATCAAAATTGCGGTGAAAAACCATTTAAATTTAAGAATATATAATAAATGATCTCACATTATTATAGCTTGGTCCTGTAGTGGAATTCTAAACCATGCTAGAAGGTGTTTGCTGCATTTGATAAGAAAAGCAAGGTGCGAAGATAGACGATGTGACTGTATATGGACTACTAATGCTTAAAACATAATGTGGTTCTTAACATATAAAATTAAGTTTATGGAATAAGAATCAACATATGTAGTAGTAAAATGTATAATAGATTTTTACCACGTTGTTCATACAAACATTGCCTGTGTTTTTAGTACTCGCACGTCGAATTCACATTGTCTGCATTATAGTATACATAGAAAACATCGCTATATAATTTAATATATAAGCAAGAAGTTAAAAAGATAAAACTTTCAAATATAATTAAAAAATATCATCTGTTTAAACGGTGAAGTAATAAAGTTTTCCAATAATTTTTCATTTCCAACCATAATATCTTGCGTTGAGAATATTCCAAGCTGTAGAAAAGAGTTATTGCCATTTTCCACATTATCATAGTATTGTGAAGTATTATTCTCCCTCTTTTTAGCTAGTTTTGGTTTCTTAAAATTTAAAAATGAATCATCTTTATCATCCTGACACAAGATAATATTTTGAGCATGTTAATTTCAATTATGAAACCAACCGTCAAAACTAAATAATAAGTAACAAAATAAAATGAGAAAAAATAAAGGTATACATAGGAAAAATAACCACAACTCTGTATACGTGCAAAGTTCTAGATATGATGAAAAATTTATATCCAGCTCTATATATGGCATGTGCATAGTTCAAACAGTAAAGCTCATGTTTGTACCTATCTATTCTTACTTGCTGGAGTCTGTCATCTACTTTTCTTTGAGTTTTTTCCAGCGATAATTTACATCTGCTTATGCGAGTGCGGCCTTTCCTTCTATTTTTCATGGGATCTTGCACCTTCAAACAGGTCTTGCTTGTACTACTACTTTCTTTAATGGTTGCATATTCTAATACTTTGAGATGTGCACTGTATTTCTTTGAATACAAGTCCTTCTTATTATTTTTTACCCACTCCATAATAACATTAAAATGGTCCTAGTCATTAGTTGCTAAATCTACTGCTTTAGAAATTCAGTACACATCTTTTCGTATCGTATTTGTTTGAAAGTGACTTCTTTATCTCCATAATAGAGTCGGATCCTTGAATGAGACCTTAACTTGTCTTTTCTCCATCTATCCAAAATATATTTTTTGGGACCATTTTAACATTATTTTTAATTAGCACAAGTAATGCATGCCTACGAAGTATCCTACAAACTCAAACTTATAACAATTACTTATGACTTTGCAATTCTCATTTTCGAATAAAACTGTATACCGCATTACTTTCCTACAATTTTCGAAGCCACGTCTTCGTGCACGTCAAACTCTACTAACTCCTTTGGAAATTCTTTAAACTTTTTGAGCATGTAAACACCTTGAAATTGCTTCTCTATAGTTTATGTAGTTGCACACGAATGCTTTGTGAAAACAATTTGAAATTTGATCGACTTTCCTTTTCTATTTTTGCTTTCAGTGCATAATTGTATTGCTCCACAAATAGTTTTAAAGTGGTTTTGGCATTAACATATCCATTAAAAAAAAGCGCTAGTGCTTTCACTTCTTTGAGCGGTGGACATCCCCGCCCAAAAATTCATTTTCACAAAACATGGCACCCAATGATGTCTTTCCTTATATAATTCTTTTAGCCAAGTGTTTTCATGTAATTCAGACATATCTAACATTATTTTTCAACTATCTTCAAACGCCTTCAAGTCTTGTGTATTATACACAATTCTTTGCAAATTACTTTTTATTGACTCATAATCATTGTAACTTCCAAATTTTTCAGGCAACTTCTTCATTACATGCCATAAATATAGTCGATGTTTACTATTAGGAAAAACTATTTTTATTGCAATTTTGAAGACCTGGTCTTGGTCGGTAATTATTCCTTGAGGAGCAATATCAGACATACAAGCAAGTCACATTCTAAAAGCTTTAAAAAAGTGTGAGTTATCTCACTTGAAATCTGCCCACATCCTAACAAAATTGATTGACCATGATGGTTAACCCCAACAAATAGAGCAAAAAGGCATATCGTATTTATTCTTCACGTATGTTGTATCAGAAGTAACTACATCACTAAACTCTTTATAGGCCTCCCTACTTCTGCCATCTACCCAAAAACACTTTTGAGCCATCCACCATTATCCAAGTCCATACTGAAAAAGAAATTTGAACTTTGTGCTTACTTTTTAAAAATATTTTTGAATCACAACTGCATCTTCTTCTCCAAGATGCAGACTTCTCGCCTTATCAAGGTAATTTCTACAACCTTCTATTTGAATGTAAGTTCTCATGGCCACCACCTTCTACTACTAATGCATTAAAACTTTTTTAGGACCAATTCCTTCAATATCACAAACTTCAAGTTGTCTTTTCACATGATCATCAATTTGTCTGTAGCATCAAAATAATTGAGCTTTTGTAGGACTCAAGTCATGGTTGTAATCAAGAAAGAGCTTATTGATGCATTCCATCTTGACCTAAACTGGAAGCGAGCTTTACATTGTAACCTATTTTATTTGTTGGTTGTGGCGTTAGTGGATTTTCGACTATACACTCATTCTTCAAATCCGGTTTCCTACGTCGACTGCAAAAAAATATCACATACCTTAAGTTCCCATCTTCATCTATCCTACTTGATCTCCTTCTTACTGCAAATCCCATTTGTTTTGTGTAATCCTTAAAGCATTGAAATACTTGTTCGGTGGTATCAAATTTCATGCCGATTTTGGGTGTACTAACTTCTTTTTCAAGTACAATTGCATTTTCATTTACTCTCGACACCAACCAAGTTTTGAGATACCTCTTTACTTAAAGTAGAATCATTAGATATATGTTAATTTCATTGTGTAGTAATTGTGTACCAAAATTATTAAAGGAGTCGGCATCTGGTTCTACAAATGAAGACACACAATTAAGCACCATGTTGGAAAATATATATTCATGAAAGCTATACACAAGTATGGAATAAATTAAAATTAAAAAAGGTGAATGTTCTACTATATACTGTTGATAATGTGCACTATTTTAGATGTGAAGCAACCTCCTTATACAGTTGATATATATATATATATATATATATATATATATATATACACACACACACACACATATATATATGTTAATGACCATGTGGAATATGACATAGTTGTGTAATTCATTTTTTTTTTAAAATCACCGATAAAACTAGTTACCAGAAGAAATGAAATAGTGAAGATCTAACCAAAATATTTTGAAATGGGATGAACTAGAATTTGATAGGTGTATCATAAAACATAGTTGTTGATGTTGCATTTTGAATAAATAAAGGTGGTTACACCTTGGGATGCTTCAAGTAATCAGAAAAAATGTCTAAATTGAGAGGTAAAATTCTAACCATTAACCAAATGAGTTGCAGACATGTTTCCAAGATACGGAGAAATAAAATAATAATTAGTTGATAAATTAATGAAGGAAGGAGAAAGAAAAAAAATTTGGGAAAAGAAGAGAACGTTGAATATTTTTTTGAGAAAGAGGGAGAGAATATAAGAAAGATGAGTTTATTATTTTATTTTATTTGTTGTAGAATATTATTGATTTATTTCTTGCTTGATTGATTCATACAAAATGAGGGGAGAGCTCCTCTATTTATATGACTCAGTAGAACATTCTAGATATAGAATATTCTAGAAACATGACTCATTTGACAACTCTAGAACTTTCTCTTTAGACAACTCTAGAAACATAACTATTATATAATTCTTATTTCTAGCAACTAATATAAAATTGTAAGCTCTCTCCAAATTCTATTAAACACAAGAAGATTCTAGAAACTTTAATAATAAGAAACTTCTAGAAATTAACAAATCAACTTTAATATTTCAACACCCTATTTTAAACTTGATTTGTGACTCTAAGCAGTACTTGTAGTCTTTGTATTTCACGTGCTTCGGTAGGAATAGAGATATCATCCAAACTTTCTTCATTGCATCGACCTTCTTACCAAACGTCGAGATCTTCAATACAAGTTCGCACATTCTTGCTTTATCTCTTTCATATCGTCCTTCTTCGTCACAATAGGATCTTTCATAAAATAAGCGTTCTAACATCCATCTTGTTTCAGTAGCATAAATTTTGCATGAGTCATATATTCTACTTTTGCATTCTTTCATAACTTCGCTCTAACAGTTTTTGACCAATCCAATTTCTATTTCTAAAACATTCTCCGTTTCAATTTCTTTAGATTTTTGCTCATATTTCAAATCTCTTCCAAACTCCTGAATTTTATCTCCTTGATTTATGTCTTCTTCGTTTTCATCTTGTTTGCTTTCGTACTCTTCGTCATTGACGTCATCTTCGCTTACTATATTTTCTTTATGTCCTTCTTTTTCATCATCTATACGCTTTCCTTCTTCTTCCAATTTTTCCTCCTCAAATTTTAGCAATTTTTCATCTTTCTCCTTCTCTCTATTCGTCTTTTCCTCTTTTTCATCAATCAAATTGTCCTCTTATGTTATTTTTGCATCATTCTTTCTGTATACTTCTTTCAATAAATTCAACGATTCTTTTGTGGAATCTTCTCCAAGTATATGATCATAAGCTACTTCATCAACGTTCTCACTTATCACAATCGCAAATGCTTTCTTGTCAATTTGTGACACGTTCTCCAAATCATTTGACCATTCATAATCATTCTCGACAATCTTCGATAATCCTTTGCAGATTAACTCTTCTTTCTTTTCCTCATAAGCCAGCAGCAAAGTACCATATTTTTAGCTTTTTTCTTCAACGTAATTGGTCTTCTCTTCAATTTTAGTATGCTTTGAAACTCTATATTCAGAAGCATAATGTCCAAATTTCTCATAATTGTAGCATTTAACACGTGATTTGTCATGCCTTGAACTTCTTCTCCCACGACCTCTTGTTGAGCTTTCTCCTCTTTTATTGTCGTTGCTGTTGTTGTTTTTATAGTTTGGCCTCCAACCTCGTCCATGAACATATGCACGACCTCTTCCTCTTTCTTCACTACCCCATCTTTGTTGGCTTCGATTACTTTCTTCAATCAATCTGTGTCTTAAGGACTTGCTCCACAGTCTCTTCCTTCTTCCTTTTCTTTTCTTCATAAGCTTCTAATGAGCCTAGAAGTTCCTCTATTGACATGGTCTTCAAGTTTTTTGTTTCTTCAATGATGGCGACAATATGTTCGAACTTTGGATCTAATGATCTAAGAATCTTCTCCATAATTCTTACATCATCTAACTTCTCACCATTTCTTTTAAAATTATTATTAACCACTAGAACTCTTAAGAAGTAATCATAAACAAGTTCACCTTCTTTCACATGCAAAGTTTCAAACTCTCCTCTTAAGTTTGAAGACGTACCTTTTTGACTTGATCAGCTCCCTTATAAGACGTTCGAAGCTTCTCCCATGCTTCTTTGGCCGACTTTGATTCAGAATTTTTTTTAAAGGTATCATCATCCAATACTTGATAAATTAGACAAAGAGCCTTCTTGTCCCTTGTCCTTGATTTTCTCAAACCATCTCTTTGAATTTGAGATAAACCATCTTCATTCTCATGTTCAGTATAGCCATTTTCAACTATCTCTCACACATCGTGTGCTCCAAGGAGAGTCATCATCCTTAAACTCCAATTATCATAATTGTTCTTGGTAAACATTGGAACTTGTAGGGGAACGCCATTATTCGCCATCTCTATCTTGTAAAAAATCATCGCTCTGATACCGCTTTGTTGAATATTTTTTGAGAAAGAGGGAGAGAATATAAGAAAGAGGATTTTTTTTATTTTTTTTATTATAGAAAACTTTTCTTTATTAATGATTTATTTCTTGCTTGATTGATTCATACAAAATGAGGGGAGAGCTCCTCTATTTGTATGACTCAATAGAACATTCTAGATATAGAATATTCTAGAAACATGACTCATTTGAAAACTCTAGAACTTTCTCTTTAGACAACTCTAAAAACATTACTATTATATAATTCTTATTTCTAGCAACTAATATACAATTCTAGAGCTCTCTCCAAATTATATTAAATACAAGAAGATTCTAGAAACTTTAATAATAAGAAACTTCTAGAAATTAACAAATCAAGTTTAATATTTCATCAGAGAATGACTTGGAGAGAAAGACAGAACGTTTTACAAGGTTTGAGAGAAATAGGTGCGCGTGCAATTCCACATCAGCCCTCACAAATGCCAGGGTTTGGTTCAGCGTCTGCAGCATTATTGTTCCATGAAATTTGCCTGCCCTAATTCTGTAGTGGCAAATTCTATTTAAACATGACAAAATACTGATTTGCCCCCTTCCCTCAATTAAGAAAAAGGAAGACAAAAATACCTCGTCCTCTATTTTATCATCCACTTCATTTTTTACCGTATTCAATTTTTATTTTTCTTCCAAAACCCTAAAATATCAAACCATTTATCAAAATCCAATCTATATTATCCAATTTTGGATCAAAGCGATGGACTTTGATGAATTTATGAGTAATGCAGAGTTTCCATATGCGGTAAGCATTCAAATCATTGATTTTTTTTGATGAAATTATAGACCTCGCAGAAGTGCCAATGCGGGGTTGCTTCAAACAACCATGCATTGGTAATGTATGACTATGTGAAGAGACCATGCATTGCCAATGAGTAGTTCCTGAAGACAGCCACACATTGTTACTGCATGGTCTCTTTACATGCCACGTAGTGGCACTACATGTCGCATATTTTTATTTTTTTTTTTAATTTTACAGATTATGGCACGTCGAATGAAGATAAAATTGGAGATGAAATTTTATTGGATTACATCAATGAGTTTATAACATATAATGTGAGTGTTTTTTTAGTTTTGAATGTAGTACACAATTTGGTAATACGATATTTTGTTTATATGGATATATCAATCACATGAAAAATTGGTTAAATAGGTTTGCAATGCGGGCAAACGTCTTGGTTTTGTTGTACAACCCGCATATTTTACGATTGTGTATTTAAATATTTTATTTAAATACAGCACCGTTGGTCGAATTATAATCTGAAATGATACTTTTTGCATATGGTCGAATTAGGACTCAGGACCACTTCCATTGAGTTCAAAACGCCATTTGCGACCTTTTTGAGTATAAATTTCGATATGTTTGGAGCTAGCTAAAATTTGACCTATGCACTTTGGACTTTGGGTTTGGGTTAGCCTAAACTATTAACTCTAGATCCACCCCCACTTCTCTTCATTCACTTTCATTTCCTAATACCTTCAAGCTTTTATAAAAGTGGGGGAAGAGAAAGAGAATTCGAATTCCTAAGCCCTAGTTCCATTGCAAATCCAAGTTCTAACTCCAAATTCAAAGAGAAGCTATTGGTAAGCATCCTCTTCTTCTTCTCCAACTCATTCTACCTTCAATTTCAGAAATTCCTAAAGTTTAACTTAGAAAATGTTTTCTTTTAAGCTTAGATTCAAGCTTCTTCGGTTGGAATTGAGGAGTGATTGTTTTTACCTTGCTCTATAGCTTCTTCTTCCTTAATTTTGTGCAAAAGGTGAGATTTTTATCTCACATCTATGTCTATAACTATCCTTGATTGTTGGGTATGAATTCCTAACACATATTCATGTGTATTTGCTTTTGGTTTGGATCGATTTGGTGAATATTTCAATTTTTGGTGTTTTGAAGTCAAATCCTTAAAGAAAAATCCTAACTTTGACGTTTGAACATGTTTTTGGAGTGCGTCGAGGAGCCTATAGGACTGGGTTGTTCCGTGGCATAAATCCCTAGTTGCAATTGCTCGATCAATTTGCTCCGTTTGGATTCTTGCCTATTTGGGGAATAGGCTGGAAATGCTGAGTAACAGGCACCAGTCGACTGGCACTCTCGGTCCAGTCGACTGACCTGTAACCTGAGAGTTTTTCAGGGTCTGGTCCAGTCGAATGACCTGTAACCCGAGAGTTTTTCACGGTCTGGTCCAGTCGACCGTTCTCAGAGAGCCAGTCGACTGACCTGCTTGTATTCAGCCTACTTTGCCTATTTTGTTTGAAATTCCAATTTCTATCGATTCATGGTTTTTCGATTTGTTGTTATCATTTATTATCGAACTTGATGACTTCTATTTTGGGAATTTTTGGGTATATCCATTTTGATGGATTTGGAATTAATTCCTTTGGATTTAATTCATGTCTTTGAACGTGAAATTTTGGTGATTGATTGTTTTTACAATCATCTTTATGGATTGTCACTTCTAAATACAAAGGTTTCTATACTAGTAGTAAATATTCAAACTCTTTCACAAAGATGATTTCAACTCTATTTTCAATATCAAACTCGTTTATAAAACCGTTTTCCAACCTATTAGTATATACAAACCTTTACCTCACTCGTATGAGAAATCTAATTAAACAGCTTAGTAAAACAAGTGGTATGAAACACTTGCATTTATTTTGTCGGTTAATTCTTAGACTCGTTCGATTGAAACTCTTGTGACAATTTTCGAGTGGAGACTTACAGTTTGTTTGTAGATATTTAAGTTAAGCTAGTGGTTATGGGACATGAAGCTAAACTCATCTATTTACTAGTTTAGTGTAATTGACACTTCTTAATGATCAATGATGATCATTTTGTGATTTAGACTAGCAATGTGCGATGTCTCTTTGTCTGCGAGGGAGACTAAACCCGTTTTGTGGAGTTTCGACTCAAATTGGTGGGGTAGCGACCCATGGTTTTCGGGCCGTTTGTGGAGGTTCGGCTCAAATTGATGGTTAGCAACCATGGAATAGCGTTCCGTTGTGATGCACGTGTTGGTGAGTTTTCATGCTCCCGTTTTGTGATAGCCTCCCCGCTTTTGTGATTTCTAGATTTCTATTGATGATTTCTAGAATTTGTATTTCACCAGTATTCGTAATTTCATTGATAAGTGTTATCAATATTTGTGCATTGGTGAAGTTTCACTAACTTTTACGATTGACATTGATATATTTGTCAATATTTGTGGTTGGTGAAAGTATTAAAGAATATGACATTCTTTTTGGTGCTTTGAGATTTCTTGAGATATTGTATGATTTTTGTTGTTGTTAGATGTATACTTGTCACAGTAAGGCATTATTGTTATCATGCGTTTTTGTCATATCTCTTATTCTATCTCATTTTATCTGATATTTATAGCTAGATTGATTTGTTTATTATTTTCTTATTAAATAATACTCGGGTCAGGTCGAGATGTTATAGGTGCTCCAGCTTGACTCCTTATCAGGGATCATCATCTAACTTTTGTCTAACTACATTAGATTGGTAGTTTTTATTGTTATACATTTGAGACAGAGACTCCTTAATGTATACATATTCTTTTGTCTAGCACTTGTATCCATTCTTTTGTGTTATTGTGGATTTTTTTGACCACTACTCTGATGTACACTTTCATGTGTTATATTCATATCTATTTCCGCCTTTGTGATATGAATATTTGTGACTGATTTGTGTTATGTTTATTTCTATTTTTGTTTCCGAAGATATCATAGCCACTGTGTAGTAGCATTGAGTTTGTATCGGTGTGTCGGATTTCCCCTTGTTATACTATCTGACATACCGTTGCTCGCACAAGGCAATTACACGGATGGTCGCTCCTCAACAGCCTTATTCTTCGCGCTAATTGACGGCATCACTCCGTAGTGTCCTTGGCTAGCGTGAGTATAGAGGTGGGGCATCACAGCTTGGTATCAGAGACAAACTTCGGAACAATGTAGAATAATTTAACAAGGATCATCGTCCTAAGTCCATCTTAGGTGTCGTGCCTTAGGATTTAATTCGAGTTTTCATACCGTCTTATCCTATTTTCTTTTGTGATGCCTTGTTTTATCAATCGTTATTGTTTGATATTCATTTTGTGAATAACTTTTTTTCTTCTTCTTTCTTAAAGAAGAGAAATGGTTAGACCTGGCCGTCCCAGCGCCGGTCAATCTAGTGCTACTCCCCAGGATGGAGTATTTATGTCTGCACAATAGCTTCTTGATCTTGTAAAGAACGCTCAAGCTGTCGGACCCATTCCAGAGCCTACTCATCCAAAATCCGGATTTGCACGCCTGTGCAGTGATTACACAAATTTGGGTGGAAAGCCGTTCAGGGGTTCCGAGGGCGTTATCGAAGTCCAAGTTTGGCTTAGAACATGCGATCGCATCTTTTCTCACATGAATTTTATTGATCTTCATCGAGTCCAAGTGGCTTCTAGCATGCTCCAAGAAAGAGCATTAGATTGCTATGAGCTTCTTATTTCTAAAATTATTGAAGCGGATCTTACTTGGGAGCAATTCCAGGAAAAATTCGAATCAAAGTTTGTGCCGGAAGCTGAAAAAGTGACTTTGGCCTGTCGTTTTATTGACCTTGTTCAAGGTGAAGCTTCTGTGATAGAATATGTCGCATCTTTCGAATCTCTTTCTAAATACGGGGTTGAGTACATTAATACCCCATTGAAGAAGAATCAGATATTTGTCTATGGCTTGAATAAAAATCTCAAAAAGCCATTACTTCAGAAATTGGAAGTTTCTTTTGACCAACTTATTGATACCGCTCTTCGACTTGAAGAGGCAGATAAGGAAAGTGATGTTAAATTTATGGGTGCCAAACCAAACTTCAACAACAACAAGAAAAGGCCTAATAAGTTCAAAGGCCCTTATCCCAATAAGAAAGGGAAGCAAGCAACTCCTGTAGCAAAGACTTCTACCTCTAGTGGTGGGCAATGCTACAATTGTGGTTCTAAGGACCATTATGCAAATAAGTGTTCAAAGCCCCTTGTTTGTCGCTATTGCAAATGTTCGGGTCATTATATATCCGCATGTCTCAAACTTCAGGGCATAAAGGAGGGAAATCTAAATGTGATGCAAACTCCTAGTAACACTTCTCGTGCTCAAGGTGTTTCTCATTCTATCCTTGATAGCATTATTATGTTTCATGATCAACCTATTCGAGTTCTTTTTGATATGGGCGCGTCCCATTCTTTTATATCAAAAGAAACCGTTGATACTTTCTCTTTAGGTATTGTTGCTTTAATGACTTCTTTGAGAATTGTGAATGCGATCGGTGGATCCGCAACACTCAGTTTGCTTTGTAGTGATGTCGAGATTATTTTATGTGATTTTTCTTTCCGTGCCAATTTGCATGTCATGCGATACTTAGGCTTTGGAATGATTTTGGGAATGGATTGGCTTAACTGTTATGAAGCTCAAATCCTATGTCTTGAGCGGACTATTCATCTTCGGCATCCTCAATCTGTTAAGAAGATTTCTATTGTTCTTAAAGTTTCAGATTCCAATTTGGCAGTGTCTTTATATTCTTTAAATCCTCATGATGACGATAATGATGATGAGGAGGATGTCATTTCTCTCATCCACGTTGTTCGTGAACTTTCCGATATATTTGAGCCTGTTTTAGGATTACCACCTAAGCGAGCAATTGAGTTCGGAATCAATCTTATCCCTGGAGCTCTACCTATCACTCGTCCCTCTTATCGTATGTCCAATAAAGAAAATGAGGAGATGCATAGGCAATTATCCAAATTGGAGATGAAGCGGTTTATTCGTTCTAGTTCCTCTCCTTGGGGAACTTCAGCTATTTTTGTGAAGAAATCCGATGATACACTTAGGTTTTGCGTTGACTACCGCAAGCTTAATGATCTTACTATCAAGAATAAATATCCTTTACCTCGGATTGATGACCTATTTGATCAACTTAGTGGTGCTAGAGTCTTTTCACAGTTAGACTTAGCAGTCGGTTTTCATCCGCTTCGTATTGCAGAGGATAGCATTCCTTTGACATCATTCCGTACTCGTTATGGATCATATGAATGGCTTGTTATGCCATTTGGTTTAACGAATGCTCCGGCTTATTTCGTTGACCTTATGAATCGAGTTTTCAAAGACTTCATCGATCGGTTTGTTCTCATCTTTATAGATTATATTCTTGTGTATTCTAAAATCGAGGAAGAGCATGAAAAGCATCTTCGGATTGTGTTGGAAACTCTTAGGAGCAATCAATTGAAAGCAAAATTGTCTAAATGCCACTTTTGGCAATCTCGGGTGAAGTTTCTCGGTCATATTATTTCTGAATCCGGAATTTCCGTGGATCCTTCAAAGATTGAAGCGATTCAAAATTGGAAGAGACTGGAGAGTGTGACGGAGATTCGTAGCTTTCTTGAATTGGCAGGTTATTACCGTCGGTTCATAAAGGACTTTTCTAAAATTGTCGTGCCTCTTACTAGCTTGACAAAGAAGGGAGTTAAATATATTTGGTCGGATAAATGCGAAACTTCTTTTCAGAAATTAAAAGAACTCCTTTTCGATGCTCCTATTCTTGTGATTCCTGAAGGGAAACAAGATTCTATTGTTTATACTGATGCTAGTCGTGTTGGATTGGGAGCCGTTTTTATGCAAAAAGAACACGTTATTGCTTATGCTTCTAGGCAATTAAAGCCAGCCGAGACTAGATATGCCACTCATGATTTAGAGCTCGCGGCTATTGTTTTCGCCCTTCGAATTTGGCGTCATTATGTTTTGGGAGAGAAATTTATTCTCTACACCGATCATAAATCTTTGAAGTATTTATTTTCTCAAAAGAAACTTAATTTGCGTCAACAACGTTGACTCGAGTTCCTTGCATCTTATGATCTTGATGTTCTTTATACTCTCGGAAAAGGGAATCGTGTTGCCGATGCATTTAGTCGTAAGCAACTAGCGGTTGTTTCTATGATGATATTCGAGTGGAATAATCTTGAGATTTTGTCCACTTGTGAGATTCGAGATCGTGAATCCAACTTATGTGCATCTCTTGTTTTATGTAGCCTTGAGGCTCATCCTTCTCTTTTAGGCCGCATCCTTGAAGCTCAAAAGCTAGATCCAAAATCGGCTTTTCTTAGCCAAAATTTTAAGGATAAAAATGATATTGAAGGTTTGAAAGACTTTGATATTGATTCTTGTGGCGGTATTCAAAAATTTGGTAGGCTTATCGTGCCAAATATTAGTGATCTTCGTAAAGATATTTTAGAAGATTCTCATCATTCTAAATTTACCATTCATCCCAGTAATAGTAAAATGTATGCGGATATGAAGCGACTTTATTATTGGGATGGGATGAAATCTGATATTGCTAACTTTGTTAGGCGTTACATGACTTGCCAACTAGTTAAAGCCGAGCACCAAAGGCCCGGTGGGTTATTACAACCTTTGGACATTCCAATTTGGAAGTGCGACCAAATTTCCATGGATTTTATTGATGGTCTTCCCCATTCTCATGCGGGTCATGATGGCCTATGGGTGATAGTGGATAGACTTACAAAATCCGTCCATTTTATTCCCGTTCTGTCCAATCGGACCGTACCTCTTTTGCCAAACTCTTTATTAAAGAAATTGTTAAATTGCATGGAGTTCCTACTTCTATTGTTAGCGATCGTGATCCATTGTTTACTAGTGGATTTTGGAAGAGTCTTCAAAAAGCTTTGGGAACAAAGCTTAATTTTAGCACCGCTTATCATCCGCAGTCCGATGGACAAACCGAGCGTGTGAATCAAACTCTTGAAGATCTTCTTCGTGCATGTGTTCTTGATTTTGGTGGATGTTGGAAAGATCATATTTCTCTTGTTGAGTTTTCCTATAATAATAGCTTCCAATCTAGTATTGGTATGGCGCCTTTTGAGGTACTCTATGGAAGGCCATGCCGATGTCCTTCTTGTTGGCTTGAGGCCGGTGAGAAGCTGATTTTAGGTCCAGACTTTATTCGTGATTCCACAAAAAAGATTGAGCTTATCCGCCATAGGATGAAAGAAGCTCAAAGCAGGCAAAATCCTATGTCGATAACCGAAGAAGGAAATTAGAATTTTCTGTGGGAGATTTTTTATTTATTCGTGTTTCACATATGAAGGGTGTTGTGCGTTTCAGTCGATTGGGAAAATTAGCATCTCGATATATTAGTCCATTTCCCATCACCGAACGTATTAGTTTCGTGGCTTATTGCCTTTTATTACCGGTTCAGTTTTCTGCTATTCATGACGTATTTCATGTTTCTCTACTATGGAAATGCCTTATGGATTCCGATTCTATTCTTGAGCCATGTGTTGTGGAAGAAATTGAAGTTTTGCGTAATTTGACTTATGAGCAGCATCCTATTCGTATCATTGCATCGGAGGTAAAACGCCTTCAAAATAAAGATGTCCCTCTTGTGAAGGTTCAATGGTCCTCTAATCCTAAGGATCGTTCTTGGGAATCTAGAGAATTCATCAAGCAAACACGTCCGGACTTACTTACTCATGCTCCTTGAGGTGAACTTCTTATTTCAAATTTCTTTTGTATTGATATGCTTTTATGGTTGTTACTTTTTATTTTCTTCTTAAATATTACGAGGACGCAATTTCTTTAAAGAGGGGAGTATGTAACAACCCGCATATTTTATGATTGTGTGTTTAAATATTTTATTTAAATACAGCATTGTTAGTCGGATTATAGTATGAAATGCTACTTTTTGCATACGGTGGAATTAGGACTCGGGACCACTTCCATTGAGTTCAAAACGCCGTTTGCGACCTTTTTGAGTATAAACTTCGATATTTGGAGCTAGCTAAAATTTGACCTATGCACTTTGGACTTTGGGTTAGGTTAGCCTAAACTATTAACTCTAGCTCCACCCCCACTTCTCTTCATTCACTTTCATTTCCTAATACTTTCAAGCTTTCATAAAAATGGGGGAAGAGAAAGAGAATTAGAATTCCTAAGCCCTAGTTTCATTGCAAATCCAAGTTCTAACGCCAAATTCAAAGAGAAGTTATTGGTAAGGATCCTCTTCTTCTTCTCCAACTCATTCTACCTTCAATTTCAGAAATTCCTAAAGTCTAATTTAGGAAATGTTTTTCTTTTAAGCTTAAATTCAAGCTTCTTGGGTTGGAATTGAGGAGTGAATATTTTTACCATGCTCTATAGCTCTCTTCCTTGATTTTGTGCAAAAGGTGAGATTTTTATCTCACATCTATGTCTATAACTATCCTTGGTTGTTGGGTATGAATTCCTAACACTTATTCGTGTGCATTTGCTTTTGGTTTGGATCGATTTGGTGAATATTTCAATTTTTGGTGTTTTGAAGTCAAATCCTTAGAGAAAAATCCTAACTTTGATGTTTGAACACGTTTTTGGAGTGTGTCGGGGAGCCTATAGGACTGGGTTGTCGCGTGGCATAAATCCCTAGTTGCAATTGCTCGATCAATTGGCTCCGTTTGGACTCTTGCCCCTTTGGGGAATAGGCTGGAAATGCTGGGTAACATGCACCAGTCGACTGGCACTCTGGGTCCAGTCGACTGACCTGTAACCCGAGAGTTTTTCAGGGTCTGGTCCAGTTGACTGTTCTCAGAGAGCCAGTCGACTGACCTGCTTGTATTCATCCTACTTTGCCTATTTCGCCTTTTTTGTTTGAAATTCCAATTTCTATCGATTCGTGGTTTTTCGATTTGTTGTTATCATTTATTATCGAAATTGATGACTTCTACTTTGGGAATTTTTAGGTGTATCCATTTTGATGGATTTGGAATCGATTTCTTTGGATTTCATTCATGTCTTTGAACGTGAAATTTTGGCGATTGATTGTTTGTACAATCATCTTTATGGATTGTCACTTCTAAATACAAAGGTTTCTATACTAGTAGTAAATATTCAAACTCTTTCACAAAGATGATTTCAACTCTATTTTCAATATCAAACTCGTTTATAAAACCGTTTTCCAACCTATTAGTATATACAAACCTTTACCTCACTCGTATGAGAAATCTAATTAAACGGCTTAGTAAAACAAGTGGTATGAAACGCTTGCGTTAATTTTTTTGGTTAATTCTTAGACTCGTTCGATTGAAACTCTTGTGACAACTTTCGAGTGGAAACTTACAGTTTGTTCGTAAATATTTAAGTTAAGACAATGGCTATGGGACATGAAGCTAAACTCATCTATTTACTAGCTTAGTGTAATTGACACTTCTTGATGATCGATGATGATCATTTTGTGATTTAGACTAGCAATGTGCGATGTCTCTTTGTCTGCGAGGAGACTAAGCCCCATTTTGTGGAGTTTCGACTCAAGTTGGTGGGGTAGCGACCCATGGTCTTCGGGCTGTTTGTGGAGATTCGCCTCAAATTGATGGTTAGCAACCATGGAATAGCATTCCATTTGTGATGCACGTGTTGGTGAGTTTTCATGCTTTCGTTTTGTGACAGGCCTCCCTCTTTTGTGATTTCTGGATTTCTATTGATGATTTCTAGAATTTGTGTTTCACCAATTTTCGTAATTTCATTGATAAGTGTTATCAATATTTGTGCATTGGTGAATTTGTGTTTTACTAACTTTTACGATTGGCATTGATATATTTGTCAATATTTGTGATTTGGCGAAAGTGTTAAAGAATATGACATTCTTTTTGGTGCTTTGAGATTTCTTGAGATATTGTATGATTTTAGTTGTTATTAGATGTATGTTTGTCACAGTATGGCATTATTGTTATCATGCGATTTTGTCATATCTCTTATTCTATCTCATTTTATCTGATATTTATAGCTATACTGATCTGTTTATTATTTTCTTATTAAATAATACTCGAGTCAGGCCGAGATGTTACAGGTGCTCCAGCTTGACTCCTTATCAGGGATCATCATCTGACTTTTGTCTAACTACATTAGATTGGTAGTTTTTGTTGTTATACATTTGAGATAGAGACTCCTTAATGTATACATATTCTTTTGTCTAGCACTTGTATCCATTCTTTTGTGTTATTGTGGATTTTTTTGACCACTACTCTGATGTACACTTTCATGTGTTATATTCATATATATTTCCGCCTTTGTGATATGAATATTTGTAACTGATTTGTGTTATGTTTATTTCTATTTTTGTTTCCGAAGATATCATAGCCACAGTGTAGTAGCTTTGAGTTTGTATCTGTGTGTCGGATTTCCCCTTGTTATACTATCTGACATACCATTGCTCGCACAAGGCAATTACACGGATGACCGCTCCTCGACAGCCTTATTCTTCGCGCTAGTTGACGGCATCACTCCGTACTGTCCTTGGCTAGCGTGAGTATAGAGGTGGGGCACCACATTTGTAATCACCGTTTTGGAATCGGATACCGATGCATCTAGAAAAAAAACCAAGAATAATGTTTACATGCAAGCGTAGTGGTATTTATTTGAGAAAGAAAATTAAAGATCCAACAAATTATAAACTGACCGGTGCAAAAAAATATAATTGCCCATTAAAGCTTAATCGGATACCTGTAGATCCATATTCATGTTAAACATATGTTAAACTAATTTATTGCAAATAGAAATTGAATATGGACTTTTGACGATTACAAATCACAGATTCACAAGTTTGGTTGATTATAATTAAAGTTGCAAGTTTACTATAATATAAAAATTAGTAAGCAAAAGGAATAATAATCGATAAGTAAACTAAAAATAGTAAACGGTGATGACTGATTGACCACTTATTAGAGCTGTTCGACAACAAGCGGTCGACCGGTCCAGGAGAAAGCAATCGACCAATTAGCATTTTCTAAGCATAGTATGAACCTCGTCCTTTGACCCAACTTATGAATAAAATAGCAGTGTGTGAGTGGGTGTATAATAGGGAAGCTAGTTACCTATGTGATGACACTAGAACGTTACGGGACTGGGTATATGCAATTTATCCAACAGGATCAATATTCGATTGGGGCGATTCTATCTTAAATTGCACTCAAAGGAGGTTCTACGGTGGATGCGCCACACTGACGATGATGCCATATGGAGTGTGTGGCCCGACAATAACGGGAGTTCCTTAGTATTTACAGTGACATGATGTTGTGTTATTGATAGATCTTAATTCGGTGCAATAAGAAGCATTATGTTACCATCGAGAGGTGGACATAGATGCAGCGATGACAATACACCTCAACAAGTCGGCATTGCGATCTGCCCCTTAATGCGTAACTAGGATATATGTAGTCACAGTTGTGGAAAATGTAGTCCCATTGTGAAAATTATAGGGAAACTTAAGTTGGAATAGTTATGTGTAGTCGTAGTTGTGGAAAATATAGTCCCATAGTGGAAATTTGTAGGGAAACCTATGTGGAATAGTTCTAGTAGCTATTAGTCGATCATTAGTTGTCTTGAGGTTCATTAGTTCTTCGATTCTAAGTATGAGCATGCATAAGTAGTTAGTTTAGGCGTGCATTGAGATAAACCTCTTAACAAAGAAGTAAGTAACTCACAAACCTTGTAGGACATTTTAGGTCAGGTAGGTTATTACTAAAGTCAATTGCAGTTGATCATCATGTATTAATGATGAAACTCATTCACTGGACTTTTGTCTAACCCACCTCTTTTCCTTTCCTTTTCCCCACCGTAGGAGAACAAGGCAGCAGGTGATAGACCCAACGAAATTACTTAGAGAGGCGAGCTTGGCATTATAATTGCTTTTTATTTCCTATTATTCTCCATGTAATTATTATTGTATTCAGTACTTAGTATTTACCAGATTAAATATTGTATTTTTATGTACTTTGGAGATAACTACGTTCTATTTTTGAGACTGTGCTTTGAGATATTTCCAAGAAGGTTATTTTTTGTATTTATATTTTTTTGCCTTCTGTTGTGATATCTTAAGGTATATGATGTCTTATATCATATCTATATATACTAAGTCTTTGAAATGTTTGAAAATCCTAATAGCTTGTACTTGGCACCGATGTAAGTCCCAAAGTCACCTAGACTTTGGATCGGTGTGTCGGGATGTGCGGGTTGTTGCGGTTGGTATTGGAGCCTAGATTAAACTTCGTTAGGGATTGAGGGTGTATTGAGAGAACGTATTTGAAAAGTTTTTCAAAACAAAAATGGTTTTTCAAATGTTTTACAGAACGTTTTCAGGATGGATTTCAAAGTGTATAAATATGTATAAATAAAGCTTTTTAAAAGTTTTATGTGTATAAATGTAATGAAAATAACCGCTTCCCTTATTCTTGCCTATACTATATGTGGAAAAGTTTCTAATGGATTCCTAAAATCATAGAGAGAAAGGAAGAGCGATCCTACCGACTTTAGCGATGCAGCTAGTGTGTGGAAGCCCCAATTTGGTTCCGCTGGTATCTACAAGCAAGTGGATAAGGCAAGCTTAATCTAATAGTGGACCCACAAGCGAGCGCCGAGTGAAATTCATGCCCACACACTTGCCTTTGATTTTGCCAAGCTTTGTAAGGACTTTGTGAGTCTATGAGAGAAGTCATATGTAGGGACCGAGTCATATATAGATTTGAGGACATGGATTCATAACTTATGAGAGCACTTTTGGATTGATGGGTCTGAGAGATAATGTTAGGAGATAGCTTCCCATTTGTCTTTTATAGGGGCGGCTCTTAATTGGTGGGATGTTAGGTTATTGAGACTGATGACGGAGAGATTACATGGGGGGTTTAGAAGATGTTTTGAGATATCTGTCCAGAACTGAAGAGGGAGTACAATTGGTGAAGTTTATTCATTTACAACAAGAAGAGATGATGATGAAAGAGTATGCTAATCAGTTCTATGCGTTGGATAGGCATGGAATGGAGTTGATCAATACCCCTTACAAGAAGGCTCTGAAGTTCGCAAACGGACTGAATCAACCTTATGAAGATTTGGCCCTTAGTCATATTCATATGGGTGCGATTTTTGATGGATTTGTGGAAATGGCTTCGCTGAATACTGCTTCAAGGAGGAAGAAAAAGTGAGCCCGATAATACAGGAGGAAAGATAACCTAGAAGAACTAGCGCAAGGGAATAATGGTGCCCAAGGGAAAAATTAAGAAGCAGGATTTGCAGTGCAGGAAGTGTTGTAAAAAGGGGCATTTTGCGAAGGAGTGCTAGATGAGCGTTCAAAGATTAAGTGTTACAACTATAATCAATACAGACACATGAGTTCGGAGTACCTAGCACCTCAGAAGGCCTTTACCCTGGTGGTTTCAGCTTACGCATTGGACACTGCTCCTAGCTCGAATGCAACCTTCCAGTTGCGGACAAAAGGAAGATGGTCATAATTGAATGTGTGTTAACTCTGTCTGATTTACCTGTTGGTTCTTATTTGACACGGGGCATCATACTCTATGATTTCGAGTAGACTTGCGGATGAGTTACATTTACACGCTAGCATAGTTACATACAGTTGTATCAAACATGGGTGTATTAGCTTATTTGTGTATTACATGTAAGAGTTTGAAAATATTCATTTTGAGGGTCGAATTTGATTGCGATGCTTTTGGCTTAGGGTTTTCTCGGTTTGGTTTGATTTTGGGCATGGACATGATGATGATGTATGGGGTGATCCTAGATTGTGATAGGAAGGCTGCTAGGTTGGATGCTTGTAGTGGATGCAATTTAGAGGTTTATTGCAACCCCAAAGTTTCAGTTATGTTGAGTTGCCTATATTCTTTACACCTAATACATGACAAGTTAGATACACAACCAATAGTTAGAGACTACCTAGATGTATGTTCTGAGGTTACCGGTCTCCTACCACAAGGAGAGATTCAGTTCCATAGTCATCTTATGGAGAACGCATGACCGGTTGCATTACCCTTGCTGCATATGGCTTTGAAGAAGAGATGTAAGCTGAATAAGCAAGTGAATGAGCAGTTGGAAAAAGGCTTCATTAGGAGGAGTATTTCAACATGGAGAGCACAAATTGTCTTTGCCACCAGGTAGATAGTTCTTTGAGGCTTTGCGTTGATTATTGGGAGATGAATAAGCCGACGAAGAACAATCGTTACCTATTGCTTTGCATAGACGATCTCTTTGATCAATTGGTTGAAGAAAAGATGTTACTTGACTTAGTTACCAGATTCCACCAGTTGCATGTAGCTGAAGATAGTATTCAGAATACCGCCTTTCGTACACCCGACGAACTGTATGAGTGGCTAATCATCCCATTTGGACTATCCAATGCACCCACTTACTTTATTGATTTGATGACTTTAGTTTTTAGAGGTTTTCTTAATTAGTCTATTCAAAAAATGAGGAGGAGCATAGGTTGCGTTAGAAGAAGTGCTCAATATACTCCGTGAGCATAAGTTGAAGGCTAAGTTTTCTATATGTTATTTTAGCACGAGAAGGTATGCTTTTTGGGACACATTGTCTCAAAAAGTGGGCCGGCGTTCAATCCTAGTAAAGTAGCTGCAGTACAGGCTTGGCATGTGCTAAAAAAATGCTATGAAAATGTGGAGTTTTCTTGGTTTGGCTGGCTAATGTAGGAAGTTCATTAAGGACTTCATTAAGACTCTGCCCTTCTAACGCACCTCACCAAGAAGAATTTGGTTTTTCTCATGAGATGTGAAGTGTGAGAATGCTTTTATTAAGCTGAAGGAGGCATTGACTAGTATACCTTTACTACTATTACCCGATGGCACAAAGGCATTCACAATATATACTAACGCTTGAGGGGCATGATTAGATGCGGTTTTGATGCAGGAAGAGAGAGTGGTGAGCTATCCTAGTCGACAAACAAAGGTCCACGAGAGAAACTATCCTACCCATGGTCTAGAGTCGGCGGCCATTGCCTTTGCACTCAAGTCATGGAGACACTATCATTTAAAAGAGTGGTTTGAGCCGTATATGGATCATAAGTTTCTGAAGTATTTACTCACATAAGGATTTAAATTTAAGGCCGCAGAGGTGGATTGAGATTTTAGCATCATATGAATTCGATATCTCATATACTTCAAGTAAGTGCAATGTTGTGGCCGATGCCTTAAGCAGGCAGCATGCAGTGTTGAGTCCTTTGTTCTTAGAGTGCAAGCATTTGGAGTTCATTTCTATGTTCGATTTCCAACCATCGTCAAATATCAATCCAGTATTGTTAGCAGCTTTGGATGTGCAACTTACACTTATGAACCATATTGGGTTAAGTCAGAAGCAAGACAAGGAGCTTTTGATATTTTTGACAACGTTAATAGAGGAGAGTAGTCGAGTCATTTCAGGCATTCTTCCATTGACTTCGAGGGATGGTTACGAAGATTGGTAGGTTATGTGTTCCTCTCATTATGGATTTAATTGACATGATACTAGCCAAGTCTCATCCTTCTATAGTTACCATTCATCCTGATGTAGAAAAAATGTACCATGACATGACAAGAGTTTTTTATTGTTATGAAATGGAGATGCATGTGTTAGAGTATGTGGCCCAATGTATAACTAGCCTGAGGGTAAAGGCGGAGCAGAAGAAGCCAGAAGGATTGTTGTAGCCATTGGATATTCCTCAATGGAAGTGGGAGAGTATTTCAATGGACTTCATTTATAGACGACCTAGGAGCAGGGGAGGAATGAGAGTATTTGGGTCATAGTTGACCGACTGACCAAATACGCTCATTTTATTTCGGTTATGAGTACAAGTACTGCTATGTCTTTGGCGATACTATATGTGTGAGAGATCGTTAGGTTACATGGAGTCCTGTATAGCATCGTTAACAACATAGACCACTTTTTACTAAAACGAGTTTTGGAGTCTACAGGAAGCTTTAGGCACTAAGTTGGGCTTGAGTACCGCTTATTACCTGTAGACAGATGGACAGATAAAGAGGGTGAACCGAGTGTTGGAGGACTTTCTTCAGATGTGTATCTTGGATTTTGGAGGCTCTTGTGTGGATCCATTTCCTTTAGTGGAGCTTATTCATAATAACAGCTATCAGGTGAGTAATAGGATGGCACGGTTCGAGATGTTATATGGGAGGCCTTGTTGATCATCGTCTTGTCGGTATGGCACCATGGATAGGATTATTCTTGGACTGAATATGGTGAGGGATACATCAGAGAATGTAGACTTGATTTGGAGGATGAAAATCGCCTAGGATAGATAGAAGTATTACGCTGGCAGGAGACGCATGGTAGTAGGAATCGCAGTGGGTGACATGATTTTTGTGAAGGTATCACCGCTTTGGCATGTTATGTGATTTGGTAGTTTGGAAAAGCTAGCACCATAGTTTGTAGGGCCGTTTACGATTACCTGTAGAGTTGGAAAGTTAGCTTATAGGATGAAATTTTCTGATAAGTTAGTGGGTGTACACGACGTTATCCATGTGCCATACTTATGGAAGTGCCTACACGGTACTACCATTGTAGTTGAACTGAGTCTGCTTAAGGAGGTGGAGCTAGAAAGGGAGTCTTTTGTTCATCATGCACCCACTCGTATCCTTGAGCATGATATAAATGACTCCGCAACAAAGTTATCAGGCTTTTTAAGGTCTAATGGATAAATAATCCAGCAGATAGTACATGAAATCCCAAGGAGAAGATTTGAGTTACCCATCCACGACTCTTTTCTAGCACGTTTCCATTTATCGAGTAAGTATAGACTACTTCAGTGTTAGGTTCTAGCTTAGTATACCCTATAGATAGAGACCATTGGATGTTGGCACTACAAAAAAACTTGCTATTAGTTGTATTAATTAGTAGTTTTTAAGCTTAAGTGCAAGTACAAAAAAATTGAAATTAAACAAAGAAACGCAGCTACAATGCCACTGAGTTGCCACTGAGTGTTCTCGCAAACAAATTATTATAGTTTTGACAAAAAAATTCTTCAGTAACTTTCCTTTTCTCCTGCTTATTACTTGACTAATGTTATTAAGATTCTCCTCCTTAAAGAATAAAGGAAAATTTTGAATGATAAAATCAAACCCTTAACTCGTAGTCGACATCAAATCGCGCCTCGACCCAGCCTACCGTTGCGCCTCAACCTCTCATCTTGCCTCAACCAATCATCATGCCTCATCCTATCATCATGCTTCAACCAGTTTAACGGAACTTGTGGGTGTCGAAGAGGTACCAGTTCACTTAGGACAATTGATTTTGGGACATCTAGTGGCTAGTCGAACATCAGTTGAAGAAATTATTACTACGCGCTATACACGTCAATTTCTTCATGAGATGTACAAGGTGAATTGCACTTCTACGATTCGGTTTATTTCATATATCTATCAAATGTGTGCTTGTAGATGCTTAATAATTATTTTTATCCAAGGTCCTCTTTGATTATTCTGTGAGTTTCTTAGTTGGTAAGTATACATGCTAATTATATTTGATTTCCCAAAAGAGTTTCTTTGGAAGTACTACACATACCTTTCTTGCCTTATGCGTACTCATAAATTCTTTAAAATCATATTTAGTTTGTCAAATTCTATTCCAATCCTGCTTTTCACTTAGTAGCCCCTCGTTTTTTGAAAAATCTTATAAACCCCTAAAGATACTCAGTAACCCCCAACTTCTTCCACAATTACCCCTCACGTGATTTCTTCCTTACGTGGTTACCATGCACTGACAAGGCGAGGTTTGATAGAAAACTACGTAGAGGTAAGATGAGGTTAGATGGAAAACCACGTAAAGGCAGTGCGTGGTTCAGCACATAACAACGTAAAGCACCAACGTGGTTACCTTACCATCCACGTTTGGCAACCACTTTCTTAAGGGTATTTTTGTCTTCAGAAAATTGTTTTTTAAAGGGGGGCTACTAAGTAAAAACTCGGGTTGGAATAGAATTTTCCATTTAGTTTTTCTAAAAAAAGAAGAAAAAAAGAGATCTATAAGCTTATAAATAAGCTTCTGTATTTTTTATCTTACAAATCATTTGAATTATTTGGATACAAATATATTGAGATTCAACTGAATTCAATTTAGAGGTAAATCTATTGTTACTTTAGATAATTGTGTCAATTCTTTTTGTGGCATCAATTTTTTCTAGGGAAGATAAACCATTTTGTTAGTGTTGCAGATTGGATATGTAAATGAATCCTGACGTGACCACTTTTTATTTGTTAATTTGACATTCTTCAGGCTTCACTACATTGTGCATCTGTAATCATATTGTAGTAAGGGTATTTCAATCGCATAGTTATTTATTTGATTCTTTTAACTTCACCGCTTTCCGTTATTTGGGTCTACCGATGTTAAAGGAAATCATGTTGGCTTTGCAAGGAACATTGGACTTGGTATCGGAGATTTTCTTTCAGTGTCAATAAAAGAGAATATTTGGGTGCGTAAAATATTTCAGTTAGTCTTGTAACCATATTGGTTTTGAGCAATAAATTTGAACTTGTGCAAAGCCCCATTGAACTGTTAAATGGCATCACAGAGGGCTTAGAATGTCTTATTACCAATATAGTATATGTCTTAAGTGTTATACGTCTAGTATGCCAAAGTAGAGACTAATCAATAATAAACTCGTCTCACAAGTTTACAAATCAGATTTCCACTACTTTGGAGTTCTGTATTAGCTACTTTTAACAATAAGTATGTTGTAATTAATTACAACAACAAACTAACAACTATAGTAATAATAACTATAGCAGTAAATCAAACGTTAAACTATTTAAAGAAATAGTACAACGTAGAAACGAAAACGACATATATACATACATATAAATCAACTAGAAATCTAACTAGTTGAAGAAGGAAATTTCGTATAAGGCTTATCGTAATAATTTCCTCAAAACTTTATTCAAAGTCTCCCAAGATACAATAGACGTAAGCTTCTCGAGATCGTGAAGTGTATGATCTTCTGTGTGATAGGATTGATTATGATTTTAAGAAATGAAGATAAAGAAGAGATAACTCGATTTTTTAAAATTAAGTATAGAAAGTGATCAAGTTTCCTCCTCATTTATAGCCGAATTCCCAATATCTACATCCGTTGAGAAAAGTAGCATCCCTTCATTTGCAATGCCAAAAAGTGTTACTATTCGCAACAGCCGCATCCATTCGTTTGCAACGGCTCAGAACTGTTGCTTTTCGTTGTAATGGTCATCTGAAAAAAATCACGTCTCTTCATCACTTTGCAACAGTCACAACCGTTGAAAAATCCGTATCTTTTTAAACACACTTCTATTTTAAAATTAGTCCATTTTTTAGGTAGTAAAAATATATGACACAGTCCAATCTCATTGGACCCACACCCGCCCCGGTTCGGTCGGGCGGGCGGGCGGACGGCAGCGTGCGCGTGTGTTAGTCCATGGCCATATAGGTCCTCTCCCTCGCACAAAATTACCTGACCCTAAGGGCCAATATAGGAATTGAGAGTACATTATATAAACAAGAAAATGGACTTATTTTTGGCAATGTTGGATACATCTCATTCACTATTTTTGAGAATTCTAACAATCCCCCACTTGAATGACGATATATATATCTCTCCCACACAAAGTGTAATATCACACAGTTCATATGAAAATATGTAATATCGAGGATAAGTAGATATTTCACTTTGAACTTCCCCTAGTTAGAAATTATCGGATATACTTGGCTAATCGGTGAACTATTTTATCTTGAATCATCAGCTGTTATTGTATAACCAGACAATAAGCTTTACAAAGCATTATTTCCCTTCACATCCAATCTCTTAGTTGTGTTCATTTTGATCCTGAACAATTTTTGGTTCTGAGAGTGTTTTTTAGAGAATAAAAGCCTTTAATATTCTCATAGAGCCGACCCAGCTCACACTAACATAGGTGATCACAATCATTAAGAGTATCCTACATATATCCCACTTGTTATTTTCAAGATACGGTCATCATTAGAAAACATAGTTTTATCCTTTTAATACTTCTGTAGGCTTGCTTTTATATTGTGCACCATATGAATGAAGTAGGACTAAGTCCAAACAAATACATCTTGAGTTATTTAGGACTGGTTTGCCTATCGATCCTAGTCCGTTGGATCTCCATTCGATAGGATATGTTTTCCGTATAAGATAATTCTTGTTGGTTTAGGCTTTTAAACCCATTTCCCTCGATGCGCAGTTAATTTTCTCTCTTGATAAAACTTTAGTAAGTGAATCTACTAGGTTATCATTTGTTCACACATAATCTATGGAAATAGTTCCATTTGAGAGTAACTACCTGTGTTATGGCGTCGACGAATGTGTCGTGACTTTCCATTATACACAAAGTTTTGCGCTCTGCTTAATGCTGCTTGGTTATCACAGTGTATGAATATGGCCGGTACAGGTTTAGGCCAAAACAGAGTATCTTCTAAAAAGTGACGAAGCCACTCTGCTTCATCGCCTACTTTATCTAAAGCTATGAACTCAGATTCCATCATGGATCGAGCTATGCATGTTTGTTTAGTAGATTTCCATGACACTGCTGCCCCTGCTAAGGTAAATACATAATCACTTGTTGATTTTGATTCCTCTGAATCAGTAATCTAGTTTGCATCACTATATCCTTCAAAGACGACATGATATTTTCCATAATGTAAGGAATAGTTTGTGGTATTTTTAAAATATCCAAGCACTCTCATTAATGCTTTCCAGTGTTCCTTCCCTAGGTTGCTTGTATACCTGCTTAATCAACTTACTACATAAGCTATATCTGGTCTTGTACAATTAATGAGATACATGAGATATCCTATTACACGAGAGTATTCCAGTTGCGTTACTCTCTCATTATTGTCCTTATGCAGTACTTCCGATGGATTATACGGCGTTCGTACTCCTTTAATTCCAAAATTTTGAATTTTTTCAATCACTTTTTCTACATAATGTGACTGAGATAGTTCAATTCCATTAAGTGTTCTTATTATTTTGATTCCCAAAATAACATTTGCAACTCTTAAGTCTTTCATATCGAAATTGTTGATTAACTTTTTCTTAATGGTCTCTGTTACCTTAGTAATTGGACCAAAGATTAGCATATCATCTACGTATAGACAAATCATCACGTATGATTGTCCAGTTTGTTTGTAACAAACACATTTATCACATTCATTTATACGAAAACCATTTTTCATCATGAAACTATCAAATTTTGCATGCCATTGTTTTGGAGCTTGTTTAGTCCGTATAATTATTTGACTAATCTACATCTTTGTTTTCATTCCCTTTGGATATAAAACCCTCAGGTTGCTGCATGTAAATCTCTTCTTCGAGAATTCCATTTAATAATGTCGTCTTTACATCCATTTGATGAATCTATAGATTATAGATAGATGCAATTGCTATTAACATTCATATAGACATTATTCGTGATACTGGTGAACAGGTATCGAAGAAGTCTACACCTTCTTTTTGACGATATTCTTTGGCAACCAATCTTGCTTTGTATTTGTCGATGGAGCCATCTGGTTTCATCTTCTTTTTGAATATCCATTTACAACCAATTGGTTTTATTTTAGATGGAAGATCAACTATTTCCTAAGTTTTATTACTCAGAATTGAATCAATTTCACTTTGGATTGCTTCTTTCCAACATGAGGATTCAGAAGATGATATTGCTTCCTTTTACGTTTAAGGTTCATGTTCTAACATATATGTTAAAAATTCTAAACCAAATGTCTTGGAAGTTCTTGCCCTTACGCTTCTTCTTGGTTCAACTTTATCAGTTTCATGAGGAGTTTCATCTTCATGTGATTTACTCAATTCTTCTCTTCTCCTTTTGGGGACATTATTTCCTTCATTTCTTTTATGTGGAAACACATCTTCAAAGAATGAGGCGTTTCTTGATTCCATGATTGTATTTACATGAATATCAATTATATCAGACTTGAATACCAAAAATCTATAGGCACTACTATTTTGGACCGGCCCTAAATAGTAACAATCAACTGTATATGGTCCAAGTTTGACTTTCTTGGGGGGTGGAACTGGAACGTTTGCCAAGCATCCCTACACTTGGAGTTATTTAAAACTTGGTATGTGTCCTTCCCATAACTCATATGGAATTGTTTTTGTTTTATTGTGAGGAACCTTGTTTAATATGTGATTAGACATATTTAAGGCTTCCCCCAATGGTTCATCGATAGGCCCGAAGTTAAGAACATCGCATTAATCGTATCTTTTAATGTTCTATTCTTTCTCTCGGCTATACCATTTTGTTGTGGTGAATATGGTGCTGTTCTTTGATGAATTATACCCTTTTCGGCATAGAATTATTCAAATGGCGATTCATATTCTCCACCTCGATTAGTTCTCAATATCTTGATCTTTTTATTTAACTAATTTTCTACCTCAGCTTTGTACATCATAAACGATGTAATTGCTTCGTCCTTGCTATCTAAAAGATATACATAGCAATATCATGTATAATCATCAATAAAGGTAATAAAGTACCTTTTCCCACCTCTTGTAGGTAATGATTTGAAATCACATAAATCAGTATGAACCAAACCTAGTGGTTCGGTGCTTCTACCAACTGTATGAAATGGTCTTTTGACCATTTTTGCTCATATGCATGTCTCACATTTATAGTCTTTATCTACTTGGAATTTTGAAATTACTCCCG
This sequence comes from Allium cepa, assembly GCA_030765085.1. Lineage (NCBI taxonomy): Eukaryota > Viridiplantae > Streptophyta > Magnoliopsida > Asparagales > Amaryllidaceae > Allium > Allium cepa. The sequence continues at coordinate 419,496,494 of CM060939.1, forward strand.
ATTTTGATAGTTTTTTCATTTTTTAGAAATTTATGTGTCCTAATCTATCATGCTATAGTAAAATTTCATGCTCAAGCAAATAAGAAACTTCAATTTTATTAATAGCATAATAAGAATACATAGTTTTATTGTCGACAACGGCTACATTTGCCTTAAATAGGCCATCACATAAATATCCACTTCTTATATGCATTCCAGCTTTGCACTGAACCATCTTGTTAGACTTAAAGACTATTTTGAATCCTTTCTTTGATAGCACTGGACCAGAGATGAGATTCTTTCATATGTTTGGAATGTGGAGCACGCCATTCATCTTGGTTGTTTTTCCAGAAGTAAACTTGAGGATTACTATGCCACTCCTTTCGATCATGGAGACTGCAGAATTACCCATATAGAGTTTATCTTCCTAATCGAGTTTCTGGTATGTAGAAAACATGGGTTTGTCAGAGGAAACATGACGAGTAGCGCCTGTGTTCACCCACCATTGGTTAGGGTTCTGAACCAAATAGCATTTAGATATAACTGCTGAAAAATTAGACTCGTCTACTTCCCTGTTATCCACCATATTTGCCTTTGAGTTTCGTTCCTTCTTGTGTCTGCAATCTCTAGAAGCGTATCCTGCTTTTCCACAAACCCAACACTTGCCTTTTGGTTTATTTTCATATGCTTTTCATTTCTGTGGAATTTCTTCCTTTTGTTTTCTTGAAATGCCTTTGTTCTTTGATTCTTCTGCCACAAATGCCTCTTCGCTTTGTTTTGTCACTCCGCGGTTATCAGACTCAATTTTTCGTCTAACAATAAGATCTTATAAGGAAATTTCATTATTCTCATGTTTCAGATAATTGTGGTAGTCTTTCCAAGATGGTGGTAATTTCCCTGTTATCGCTTCAATAAGGAAGGATTCTCCAATTTTATGTCCTTCTGCTTCAAGTTCTTGAATTATGAGTTGGAGTTCTTGCACTTGGCTAGTTACGGATTTGGAGACACCCGTTTTGTATTCCATAAAGTTATCTACGATGAACTTCTTCAAACTGACAATTCTGCATTTTGTATTTATATGAAAGTGCAGTCCATAAGGAATTTGTTGTCTGGTATGGCTGATATACTTTATACAGTACTTTTTCCATACAATTTGGCACAGAAAGTTTGAATGCTTCCTTGAGTCAATTCCTAGAAAAACAGCTGCATATTTTGCTCTAGTTTATCCGTCTTTAGGATTTGGTTCATCATCCTCGATGCACTTCTGCAGCCCTAGCATGGTGAGATAAATTAGCATTTAATTTTGCCATATTATGAAATCATCACCATCTCCTTTGAACGAATCAGGCCTGTTGTGAGTAGTAGCCTTTGTTGATAGTTCAACGGTTTCCATCTCTGTTTTAGTGAAAACAGGAAAGTTTTAAGATATTATACATCTAGTATACCAAAACAGAGACTAATCAATAACAAATCCGTCTCACAAGTTTACAAATCAGATTTCCACTACTTTGGAATTTTGTATAAGCTATTTTTAACAATAAGTATGTTATAATTAATTACAACAACAAACTAACAACTATAATAATAATAACTATAGCGATCAATCAAACGTTATACTATTTAAAGAAATAGTACAACGTAGAAACAAAAACGACACACACACACACACACACACACACATATATATAAATATAAATCAACTAGAAATCTAACCGGTTGAACAAGGAAATTTCGACTGAGGCTTGTCGTAGCAATTTCATTAAGACTTTATTCAAAATCTCCCAAGATACAACAGACGTAAGCTTCTCAAGATCGTGATGTGTATGATCTTCTGTGTGATAGGACTGATTATGATTTTAAGAAATGAAGATAAAGAAGAGATAACTTGGTTTTAAAAAATTAAGTATAGAAAGTAATCAGGTTTCCTCCTTATTTATAGCCGAATTCCCAATGGCTACACTTGTTGAGAAAAGTAGCATCGCTTCATTTCCAACGCCAAAAAATATTACTGTTCAAAACAGCTGCGTCCGTTTGTTTGCAACGGTTCAGAACTGTTGCTTTTCGTTGCAACGGTCATCTGGAAAAAAATCGCATCTCTTCATCAGTTTGCAACGGTCACAACCGTTGGAAAATCCGTATCTTTTTAAACACACTTTTGTTTTAAAATCAGTCCATTTTTTAGGTAGCAAAAATATATGACACAGCCCAATCTCATTGGACTCGCATCCGCACCCATCCCGGTTCGGTCGGCCGGAAGGGCGGGAGGCGGCGTGCACGCGCGTTAGTCCATGGCCATATAGGTCCTCCCCCTTACGCAAAATTACATGACCCTAAGGCCCAATATAGGGATTGAGAGTACACTATATAAATAAAAAAATAAACTTATTTTTGGCGATATGGTATACATCTCATTTACTACTTTTGAGAATTCTAACAATCCCCCACATGAATGACGATATATGTCTCCCCCACAAAGTATAATATCACGTAGTTCATATGAAAATAATGTTATATCGAGGATAAGTAGATATTTCACTTTGAACTTTCCCTAATTAAAACTTATTGGATATACTTGGCTAATCGGTGAATTATTTCATCTTGAACCATCAGTCGTTATTGTATAACCAGACAATAAGCTTTACAAAGCATTATTTCCCTTCACATCCAATCTCTTGGTTGTATTCATTTTGGTGCTAAACAATTTTTGATTCTACGAGTGTTTTTTAGAGAATAAAAGCCTTTAATATTCTTATAGAGCCGACTCAGCTCACACTAACATAGGTGGTCATAACCATTAAGAGTATCCTATATATACCCCACTTGTTATTTTCAAGATATGGTCATCATTAGAAAATATAGTTTTATCCTTTTAATACTTCTGTAAGCATGCATTTATATTGTGCACCATAGTAATGGAGTAGGACTAAGTCCAAACAAACGCATTACGTCTTCAGTTCTTGAAAACTGGTTTGATTATTGATCCAAGTCCGTGGGATCTCCAATCGCTTGGATAGGTTTTCGTATAAGATAGCTCTTGTTGATTTAGGCTATTAAACCCATTCCTCTCGATGCGTAGTTAATTTTCTCTCTTGATAAATTTTAGTAAATTGATCCGCTGGGTTATCATTTGTTCGTACATAATCTATAGAAATAGTTCCATTTGAGAGTAACTGCCTAACTTTGTTATGGCATCGATGAATGTGTCGTGACTTTCCATTATACACAAAGTTTTGCGATGTGCTTAATGCTGCTTGGTTATCACAGTGTATGCATATGGCCATTACATGTTTAGGCCAAAACGGAATATCTTCCAAAAAGTTACGAAGTTATTCTGCTTCTTCGCCTGCTTTATCCAAGCGCCGAACTCTGATTCCATAATGGATCGAGCTATGCATGTTCGTTCAGTAGATTTCCATGACCCCGCTGCCCCTGCTAAGGTAAATACATAACCACTCGTTGATTCTGATTCCTCTGAATCAGCAATCCAGTTTGCATCAATACCCTTCTAAGACGGCAGGATATTTTCCATAATGTAAGGAATAATTTGTGGTATTTTTTAAATATCCAAGCACTCTCAATAGTGCTTTCCAGTGTTCCTTCCCTGAGTTGCTTGTATACCTGTTTAATCGACTTACTGCATAAGCTATATCTGGTCTTGTGCAATTCATGAGATACATGAGACATCCTATTACACGAGAGTATTCCAATTTCATTACACTCTCATTATGTTTTTATGCAGTACTTCCAATGGATTATATGGCATTCGTACTCATTTAATTCCAAAATTTTGAAAACTTTCAATCGCTTTTCTTACATAATGTGACTGAGAAAATTCAATTCCATTAGGTGTTCTTATTATTTTGATTCCCAAAATAACATCTGCAACTCCTAAGTCCTTCGTATCGAAATTGTTGATTAACATCTGTTTAGTGGTCTCTATTACCTTAGTATTTGGACGAAAGATTAGCATATTTTCTATATATAGACAAATCATCACGTATGATTGTCCAATTTTTTTGTAATAAACACATTTATCACATTCATTTATACGAAAACCATTTTTCATTATGAAACTATCAAATTTTGCGTGCCATTGTTTTGGAGCTTGTTTTAGTCCGTATAATGATCTAACTAATCTACGTACTTTGTTTTCATTCCCTTTGGATATAAAACCCTTAGGTTGCTCCATGTAAATCTCTTCATCGAGATTTCCATTTAAGAATGCCGTCTTTACATCCATTTGATGAATCTGCGGATTATAGATGGATGCAATTGCTATTAACATTCTTATAGAGGTTATTCGTGTTACTGGTGAATAGGTATCGAAGAAGTCTATACTTTCTTTTGGACGATATCCTTTGGCTACCAATCTTGCTTTGTATTTGTCGATGGAGCCATCTAGTTTCATCTTCTTTTCGAAGATCCGTTTACAACCAACTGGTTTTATTCCAGGTAGAAGTTCAACTATTTTTCAAGTTTTATTACTCGGAATTGAATCAATTTCATGTTCGATTCCTTCTTTCCAACATGAGGATTCAGAAGATGATATTGCTTCATTATACGTTTGAGGTTCGTGTTCTAACATACATGTTGAAAATTTCGAACCAAATGTCTTGGAAGTTCTTGCCTTTACGCTTCTTCTTGGTTCAACTTTCTCAGTTTCACGATGCGTTTCATCTTCACGTGATTTACTCAATTCTTCTCTTGTCCTTTTGGGGACATTATTTCCTTCATTTCTTGTGCGGAAACACGTCTTCAAAGAATGAGGCGTCTCTTGGTTCCATGATTGTATTTACATGAATATCAGTTATATCATACTTGAATACTAAAAATCTCTAGGCACTACTATTTTGGGCTGACCTTAAATAGTAACAATCTACTGTTTTTGGTCCAAGTCTGATTTTCTTAGGAGGCGAAACTGGAACTTTTGCCAAGAATCCTCACACTTTGAGGTATTTAAAACTTCATATGTGTCCTTTTAATAATTCATATGGAATTGTTCCTGTTTTATTGTGAGGAACCTTATTTAATATGAGATTAAACATATTTAAGGCTTTCCCCCAAAAGTTCGTCGGTAGGCCAGAAGTTAAAAGCATCGCATTAATCATATCTTTGAATATTTTATTCCTTCTCTCGGCTATACCATTTTGTTGTGGTGAATATGGTGCTGTTGTTTGATGAATTATACCATTTTCGGCACAGAATTGTTCAAATGGTGGTTCATAATCTCAACCTCGATCAGATCTCAATATCTTGATCTTTTTATTTAACTAATTTTCTACCTCATCTTTGTACTTCTTAAACGATGTATTGCTTCATCTTGCTATTTAAAAGATATACAAAGAAATATCATGTATAATCGTCAATAAAGGTAATAAATTACCTTTTCCCACCTCTTGTAGGTAATGATTTGAAGTCACATAAATCAGTATGAACCAAACCTAGTGGTTTGGTGCTTCTACCAACTGTATGAAATGGTCTTTTGACCATTTTTGCTCCTATGCATGTCTCACATTTGTAGTTTTTATCAACTGTATGAAAAGGTTTGTTGACCATGTTTGCTTCTACGCATGTCTCACATTTGTGGTTTTTATCTACTTGGAATTTCGGAATTAATCCCAAGTTTGATAGTTTTTTCATTTTTCGAAAATTGTGTCATAATCTATCATGCCATAGTAAAATTTCATGCTCAAGCAAATAAGAAATTTTAATTTTATTAATAGCATAATCAAAATACATAGTTTTATGGCCGACAACGGCTACATTTGTCTTAATAGGCCATCACATAAATATCCCCTTCCTATATACATTCCAGCTTTGGACAAAACCATCTTGTCTGACTCGAAGACCATTTTGAATTCTTTCTTTGATAGCACTGGACTTGAGATGGGATATTTGCGTAGGTCCGAAACGTGTAGCATGTCATACAACTTGACAGTTTTTCTAGAAATGAACTTGAGGATTACTGTGCCACTGCCTTCGCTCGTGGAGACTACAGAATTACCTATATATAGTTTTCTTCCTGATCAAATTTCTGGTATATAGATAACATGGATTTGTCAGAGAAAACATGACGAGTAGTGCCTGTGTCCTCCCACCATTGGTTAGGGTTCTGAACCAAATTGCATTTAGATATAACTGTTGAAAAATTAGACTCGTCTACTTCCATGTTATCTAGCATATTTGCCTCTGAATCGTGTTCCTTCTTATATCTGCAATCTCTAGCGGCGTGTCCTACTTTTCCACAAATCCAACACTTGCCATTAAAATTCTTGGTTCATTTGCTGTCTTTGAGTTTGTTTTCAGGCGCATTTCTCTTCTGCGGGAATTTCTTCTTGTTTTTTTTGAAATGACCTTTGTTCTTTGACTCTTCCACCACAAATGCCTCTTTGCTTTGTTTTGTCACTCTACGGTTATCAGACTCAATTTTTAGTCCGACAATAAGATATTCTAAGGAAATGTTCTTTTTCTTTTGTTTCATATAGTTACGGTAGTCTTTCCAGGATGGTGGTAATTTCCTTATTATCGCTTCGACAAGGAAGGATTCTCCAACTTTATGTCCTTCTGCTTTAAGTTCATGAATTACGAGTTGGAGTTCTTGCACTTGACTAGTTACAGATTTGGGGTCAACTATTTTGTATTTCATAAACTTATCTATGGTGAACTTCTTTAAACTGACATTCTGCGTCTTGTATTTATGTGCAAGTGCAGTCTATAAGGATTTTGTTGTCTGGTGTGGCTGATATACTTTATACAATACTTTATCCACACAATTCAGAATGTAGTTTCGGCATAGGAAGTCTGAATGCTTCCATGAGTCAATTCCAAAAAAATAGCTGCATCTTTTTCTCTAGTTTGTCCGTCTTTAGGCTTTAGTTCATCCTTCTCGATGCACTTCAGCAGCCCGAGCATGGTGAGATGAAACAACATTTGATTTTGCCATGTTATGAAGTCATCACCATCTCCTTTGAAAGGATCAGGCCTGTTATGAGTAGTAGCCTTTGTTGATATTCAACGATCGTCATCTCTATTTTAGTGAAAATAGGAAAGTCTTAAGATGTTATACGTCTAGTATACCAAAATAGAGACTAATCAATAATAAACTCGTCTCACAAGTTTACAAATCATATTTCCACTACTTTGAAATTCTGTATTAGCTATTTTTAACAATAAGTATGTTGTAATTAATTACAACCACAAACTAACAACTATAGTAATAATAACTTTAGCGATAAATCAAACGTTATACTATTTAAAGAAATAGTACAATGTAGAAATGAAAATGGTATATATATATATATAAACATATAAATCCACTAGAAATCTAACCGGTTGAAGAAGAAAATTTCGTCTAAGGCTTTTCGTAACAATTTCCTTAAGACTTTATTCAAAGTTTCCCAAGATACAACAGACGTAAGCTTCTCGAGATCATGATGTGTACGATCTTTTGTGTGACAGGACTGATTATGATTTTAAGAAATGAAGATAAAGAAGAGATAATTTGGTTTTTAAAAGTTAAGTATAGAAAGTGATCGGGTTTCCTTCTTATTTATAGTCGAATTCCCAATGGCTACACTCAATGAGAAAAATAGCATCCCTTCATTTGCAATGCCAAAAAAAGTTACTGTTCGCAATAGACATGTCCGTTTGTTTGCAACGGTTTAGAACAATTGCTTTTCATTGTAACGGTCATCTGGAAAAAAGTTGCGTCTCTTCATTAGTTTGCAACGGTCACAACCGTTGGAAAATCCTTATCTTTTTAAACACACTTCTGTTTTAAAATCAGCCCATTTTTAGGTAGCAAAAATATATGACACGGCCAATCTCATGGGACCCACACCCGCACCCAACCCAGCCCGGTTCGGTCGGTCGGACGGGCAGGCGACGGCGCGTGCACATGTGTTAGTCCATGGCCATATAGGTCCTCCCTCTCGCACAAAATTACCTAATCCTAAGAGCCAATATAGGGAATTAGTGTACACTATATAAATAAGAAAACGGAATTATTTTTGGCGATGTAGGATATATCTTATTCACTATTTTTGAGAATTCTATCAATCCCCAACATGAATGACAATATATGTCTCCCCCACACAATGTGTAATATCACACAGTTCATATGAAAATAATGCTATATCGAGGATAAGTAGATATTTCACTTTGAACTTTCCTTAATTAAAACTTATCGGATATACTTGGCTAATCGATGAATTACTTCATGTTGAACCATCAACCGTTATTGTATAACCAGACAATAAGCTTTACAAAACATTATTTCTCTTCACATCCAATCTCTTGGTTGTGTTCATTTTGGTCTTGAACAATTTTTGGTTCTGCGAGTGTTTTTTAAATAACAAAAGCCTTTAAAATTCTCATAAAGCCGACCCATCTCACACTAACATAGGTGATCACAAACATTAAGAGTATCCTATATATACCCCACTTGTTATTTTCAAGATATGGTGATCATTAAAAACATTGTTTTATCCTTTTAATACGTCTGTAGGCATGCATTTATATTGTGCCACATAGGAGTAGAGTAGGACTAAGTCCAATCAAATGCACTACGTCTTGAGTTATTCAGAATTGGTTTGCCTATTTACCTAGTCTGTGGGATCTCCAGTCGCTAGGATAAGTTTCCGTATAAAATAACTCTTGTTGGTTTAGGCTTTTAAACCCATTCCCCTCGATGCGTAGTTAATTTTCTCTCCTGATAAACCTTTGGTAAATGGATCCGCTAGGTTATCATTTGTTCACACATAATCTATGGAAATAGTTCCATTTGAGAGTAACTGCCTAACTGTGTTATGGCATCGAAGAATGTATTGTGACTTTCCATTATACACAAAGTTTTGTGCTCTGCTTAATGCTGCTTGGTTATTACAGTGTATGCATATGGCCGTTACAGGTTTAGGCCAAGACGGAATATCTTCTAAAAAGTGACAAAGCCATTCTACTTCTTCGCCTTCTTTATAAAAAGCAATGAACTCCGATTCCATAGTGGATCGAGCTATGCATGTTTGTTTTATAGATTTCCATGACACTGCTACCCCTGCTAAGGTAAATACATAACCACTCGTTGATTTTGATTCCTATGAATCAACAATCCAGTTTGCATCACTATATCCTTCTAAGATGGCAGGATATTTTCCATAATGTAAGGAATAGTTTGTGGTATTTTTTAAATATCCAAGCACTCTCATTAATGCTTTCCAATGTTCCTTCCCTGTGTTGCTTGTATACCTGCTTAATCGACTTACTGCATAAGCTATATCTGATCTTGTGCAATTCATGAGATACGTGAGACATCCTATTACACGAGAGTATTCCAATTGCATTACACTTTCATTAGTGTTATTATGCAGTACTTCCGATGAATTTTACGACATTCTTACTTCTTTAATTCCAAAATTTTGAAATTTTTCAATCACTTTTTCTACATAATGTGATTGAGAAAATCCAATTCCCTTAGGTGTTCTTATTATTTTGATTCCCAAAATAACATCTGCAACTCCTAAATCTTTCATGTCGAAATTTTTGGTTAACATCTGCTTAGTGGTCTCTATTACCTTGGTATTTGTTCAAATATTAGCATATCGTCTAGGTATAGACAAATCATCACGTATGATTGTTCAATTTGTTTTCAATAAACATATTTATCACATTCATTTATATGAAAACCATTTTTCATCATGACACTATCAAATTTTTCGTGCCATTGTTTTGGAGCTCGATTCCATGATTGTATTTGCATGAATATCAGTTATATCATACTTGAATACCAAAATCTGTAGGTACTACTATTTTGGGCTGGCCCTAAATAGTAAAAATATACTGTTTTTGGTCCAAGTTTGACTTTCTTGGGAGGCGGAACTGGAACTTTTGCCAAGCACCTCCACACTATTAGGAAATTAAAACTTGGTATGTGTCTTTTACATAAGTCATATGGAATAATTCCTGTTTTATTGTGAGGAACCTTGTTTAATTTGTGATTAGACATATTTACGGCTTTCCCCCACAAGTTCATCGGTAGGCCAGATGTTAAGAGCATTGCATTAATCATATTTTTTAATATTCTATTCTTTCCCTTGGCTATACTATTTTGTTGTGGTAAATATGGTGCTGTTGTTGGATGAATTATACCATTTTCGGCACAGAATTGTTTAAATGGTGATTCATATTCTCCATCTCGATCTGATCTCAATATCATGATCTTTTTATTTAACTGATTTTCTACCTCAGCTCTGTACTTCATAAACGATGTAATTGCTTCATCCTTGCTATTTAAAATATATACATAGCAATATAATGTATAATCGTCAATAAGGTAATAAAGTACCTTTTCCCACCTCTTTTAGGTAATGATATGAAATCACATAAATCAGAATAAACCAAACCTAGTGGTTCGATGCTTCTATCAACCGTATGAAATGGTTTTTTGGCCATTTTTGCTTCTACACATGTCTCACATTTGTAGTTTTTATCTACTTGGAATTTCGAAATTAATCCCAAGTTTGATAGTTTTCTCATTTTTTGAAAATTTATGCATTTTAATCATCATGCCATAATAAAATTTCATACTTAAGCAAATAAGAAACTTCAATTTTATTAATAGCATAATCATAATACATAGTTTTATTGCTGACAATTTGCCTTATATAGGCCATCGCATAAATATCCCCTTCCTATATACATTCCAGCTTTGGATAGAACCATCTTGTCTGACTCGAAGACCATTTTGAATCCTTTCTTTGATAGCACTGGACCAGAGATGAGATTCTTGCGTATGTCTGTAACGTGGAGCACGTCGTTCAACTTGAAAGCTTTTTCAGAAGTAAACTTGAGGATTACTATGCCACTGCCTTCGATCATGGAGACTACAGAATTACCCATATAGAGTTTTTCTTCCTGATCGAATTTCTGGTATATAGAAAACATGGATTTGTCAGAGCAAATATGACGAGTAGCGCCTGTATCCACCCACCTTTGGTTAGAGTTCTGAAACAAATTGCATTCAGATATAACTGCTGAAAAATTACGCTCGTCTACTTCCATGTTATCCACCATATTTGCCTTTGAGTTGCATACCTTCTTGTGTCTGCAATCTCTTGCAGCGTGTCCTGCTTTTCCATAAACCCAACACTCGCCATTAAACTTCTTGGTTCATTTGTTGTCTTTGGGATTGTTTTCAGGCACTTTTCTCTTCTGCAGGAATTTCTTCTTCTTGTTTCTCTTGAAATGCCCTTTGTTCTTTGACTCTTCTGCCACAAATGCCTCTTCGCTTTGTTTTGTCACTCTGCGGTTATCAGACTTAATTTTTAGTTCGAAATAAGATCTTCTAAGGAAATCTCTTTTTTCTTATGTTTCAGATAATTGCGGTAGTCTTTCCAGGATGGTGGTAATTTCCCTGTTATCGATTCAACAAGGAAGGATTTTCCAACTTTATGTCGTTCTGCTTCAAGTTCATGAATTATGAGTTGGAGTTCTTGCACTTGACTAGTTATGGATTTGGAATCAACCATTTTGTATTCCATAAACTTATCTACGATGAACTTCTTCAAACTGACATTCTGCGTTTTGTATTTATGTGCAAGTGCAGTCCATAACGATTTTGCTGTCTTGTGTGGCTGATATACATTATATAGTATTTTATCCACACAATTCAGAATGTAGTTTTGGCACAGGAAGTCTGAGTTCTTTCATGAGTCAATTCCGAGAAAAATAGCTGCATCTTTTCCTCTAGTTTTTCCGTCTTTAGGCTTTGGTTCATCCTCTTCGATGCACTTCTGCAGCCCTAGCGTAGTGAGACAAAACAACATTTGATTTTTCCATGTTATGAAGTCATCACCATCTCCATTGAACGGATCTGGCCTGTTGTGAGTAGTAGCCTTTGTTGATAGTTCAACAGTTGTCATCTCTGTTTTAGTGAAAACAGGAAACTCTTAAGATGTTATACGTCTAGTATACCAAAACATAGACTAATCAATAATAAACTAGTCTCACAAGTTTACAAATCAGATTTCCACTGCTTTGAAATTCTGTATTAGCTATTTTTAACAATAAGTATGTTTTTAATTAATTACAACAAACTAACAACTATGGTAATAATAACTATAGCAATAAATCAAACGTTATACTATTTAAAGAAATAGTACAACATAGAAACGAAAACGATATATATATATATATAAACATATAAATCAACTAGAAATCTAACCAGCTGAAGAAGGAAATTTCGTCTGAGGTTTGTCGTAACAATTTCCTTAAGACTTTATTCAAAGTCTCCCAAGCAATAGACGTAAGCTTCTCAAGATCGTGATGTGTATGATTTTCTGTACGATGAGATTGATTATGATTTTAAGAAATGAAGACAAAGAAGAGATAACTTGGTTTCTAAAAATTAAGTATAGAAAGTGATCAGGTTTCCTTCTTATTTATAGCCGAATTTCCAATGGTTGTACTCGTTGAGAAAAGTAGCATCCCTTAATTTGCAACGCAAAAAAGTATTACTGTTCACAATAGCCGCGTCCGTTCGTTTGCAACGGTTCAGAATGTTGCTTTTCGTTGTAACGGTCATCTGAAGAAAAAAATCGCGTCTCTTCATCAGTTTGCAACGGTCACAACCGTTGGAAAATCCGTATCTTTTTAAACACACTTATGTTTTAAAATCAGTCCATTTTTTAGGTAGCAAAAATATATGATACAACCATGGCCATATAGATCCATTTTTAAGGTAGCAAAAATAAGTCCATACCTCCATGGCCATATAGATCCTCCTCTCTCACAAAATTACCTAACCCTAAGGGCCTATATAGTGATTGAGAGTACACTATATGAACAAGAAAATGGACTTATTTTTGGCGATGTGGGATATATCTCATTCACTATTTTTGAGAATTCTAACATTAAGTAGTGCTACTACTCAGTTTACAAAAACTGCTCACAAGGTGAACTAGTTTGGTCTCCGATTTAATGAAAATAGAGTTCCATTCATTATTGTTAATTTCAGCATATTTATTCATACTGTAAAATCTTAAAGCCGCATTGAACTATTAAATGGCATCACACAAGGCTCAAAATGTTTCACTACCAATACAGTATATGTCTTAAGTTGTGCTACCACTCAGTTTACAAAAATTGCTCACAAGGTGAACTAGTTTGGTCTCCGATTTAATGCAAATAGAGTTTCATTCATTATTGTTTGTTTTAGCATATTTATTCATACTGTAAAATCTTGTCATTTGCAGGGATAGTTGCCCTCACATCTGATGAGCAAGCTGTTGCTAAAATGGACATGCAACATAAGGATGTAGAATCACAATGCAAAGGCATATTAAGTGAATTCCTTGAGGTAACCGTTTCTCTTTCTTTTAAATTTAGCTTACACACTCTTATTGCTTCTGAGGTGTCCCCGAATAACAATTATTTTTGTATGCTAATGCTAATTGTCAACGATGTAAAGTATTATGTGATGTTTTTTTCTTCTGTTAAGACAGTTTGTCACCATATCAAACAAATGATCTCCTTGTAAATTCTTTGGAGAAATCTGCTTGGTATGTTACATATTTGTAACTAGTCTGTACATGAAAGTCTTAACGAGTTGTGGAATCTTCAAAATTCTGACATATACATGCATCTAAGATAAGCATAATACTACATAAGTTGGATATTGGAACTTATTTCCAATATTAATCATGTCATCCATTCTGATATTTGTTCCATAAATATATAATAAATGAAATAGCAAAATAAGTTTATACTCCATGTTGATATAAAAAAGGACAGCGAAGCCGGATGCACGTGATTAAACCTCAGAAATATATTATATGTTTATAGAAGACAAACTGCTATATCTTTTTCAGGGTCATTTGATACTTAAGATTGAGTACATCTGAAAAATACAGTTGATTCATGTTAATTTGCATTAATAATAGGGCCTCAGGACTACTCAAGTTTCCTATTAGAGGTGTAGAAAGGCATGGACTGCTTGGAGTTCCCTGGGGTATTTTATCCTTCCATCTTTATTTATTTTTCATGTGATTTAATATACCTCCAGTTGTTGTAAATTTTGACTTTTTTTACCAAGGGCATGCAGTAAATTTTGACGGTTACCTTTTTCTCTATTGTTATCCACTTAAGATTTGCAGATGTAATGGTCCTTACTGATCGTGGTTTATGCTGCATCAATGAATTTGATAAAGGATAATTTGCAAACATAGACTTGTTTATGTAAACAATAACAGAAATAATCCGGTTTTGATAATAATTACAAACGTAGACCTGTTTTTGCCAGGTAGACGATGGTGAATTTTCAAAATGCGCCTTCGGGCGAACTTTCAAAATGCGCCAACAGACGACTTTCGAAAATGCACACAAAGGTGCATTTTGAAAATTCGCCTTTGCAAAAACCCTGCACACAAACAAGACAGTAGGTAGAGAGTTTATCAAATCTAACAATCGCATAGATATATAATTTCAAATCTAACAACTTTCATAGATATCACCTTGCAAATCTAACAATTACGAAGTTCATTTAAGTTTGATACATAAGTAGCTAGTTTGATACAAGAAATTACATTTGTTTAAAGTTGAATACACCGAAATCTTAATTCGTTACAAAGTCATACATTTGATAATGGAAGTTTAGGTCGCTGCAGTAAATCGCTTTCTATTATGCCATGCGATCCACATTTTCTGCACCTGTTTGTTTTAGGCGTTTGAAGCTCGTCCATAACATTTTTTATCCTTGTAGATTTAGGTCGTCCAGGTTGTCTTCGTGTAGGTGGAGGCAATATATGTGGACTGGTGTTGGGTCTCTAGTATCTCTTATCACGCACGGGATGAAACTCTAGCTGTATGAAGCTTTGTAACTGCGAAAAGAGTACCACTCTGATGCAAACTCATGATGTGCTCTGTTAGCACTACAATCTTGTGCCGAACAAGCCGCCATTACATGGACACATGGTAATTTTTGCAGTAAGGGGATGTTGCATGTACATGAGCAGTTAGGACCATCAATTAACACTTTAAATTCATTGTCGTAGCAATGAATCATTTGCCATTCTGTTCGACTAAAATGAACAAGTTTACAAAAATGTGCTTCAATAGCTCGATCTGCTATTTTAGCTTTCCATTTTGGAGTCAAACGTGTTATGATAACATCCGCCGTCTCTCGTCTCTTACAGAAATATTCAACCGATTGAAAGAAGGTTCGTGCAACCAACGCCTTTATAGGTAATGATCGAGCACCTTTCAGTACACCATTAAAACTTTCGGATACATTGGTGGTCATAACATGAAATCATCCTCCATCGTCTTTGCATAGGGCCCAATTTTCTTCAAAATTCCCTAAACTTCTTTTAATCCATTCATGAGCCCGTGAATTTGTAGCTTTAATTTTTTCTCTGATTTTGTTGTACTCAACTACTTCTGAAGCACATGCAGCTGAATAAAATAAAGCTCTAAGTCGTTTATCCCAAAAATTCGTTGTTTGAAAATTAGCTTTAAGATGTCATGCATAGAACTTATGTTTGTGTGGTTCTTGCCATTTCTCCTGTAAAGCCTTTGGAATTTCTTTCATCCGATCTGATATGAAAGTAATACGACGATTGCAAACACTGTGAATGAATTCACGCATGCAAGAAAAAAACCCAACCCCGGCTATCATATGACTCAGATTCGACAATTGCATAAGCTAATGGAAATAGACAGTCATCCGCATCTACAGCAGTAGCAACAACCAACGTACCTTTGTATTTACCATACAAATGTGTCCCGTCAATACATAGCAATGGCCGGCAGTGTAGAAAACCTGTAATGCAAGGGCCAAATTCCCAAAACGCACAATCAAATACGCCAACTTCATCGTGGGTCACATGTCCAACAGTCCCCGGATTACTTCTCTTTATTTCCTTGAAATACTGAGGCAAAGTCGCATATGATTCGGCCCAGTCACCATAAATTCCTTCTATTGTTTTGTTTAATGCATGCCAAGATTTCATGTAACTAATTTTGATGAACAGTTGGTCATCAACAAGCACTTGGATTGTACCTGCTGAGATATCCAAATCGGCCTTGATAAATGACATGATTTTTGACATAAGAAAATTAGAAGCGGCTTGCTTGTGGTTGGAATTAACTGTAGGATCGACGGCATGTTCGGTAGGCAACTTTCTGATTTCCCACTAGCCAGACTGTGATTTCTTTGAGACTATTGCATGTATTCTCCATGGACAATTAGTGTCAACATTACAGATAGGAGTGTACATAGTTTTATTCGACTTGATCGGCTTGTACGAAACTCCATGTAGAATTGACCATTCGGTTAATTGGTATAGCATCTTTTTCTTACTTTCAAATACCATTCCAATGGCAAATCCATTTTGTATGCACGCGATTGAAAATATTTCCCCAGCAAATTGCAGATTAGCAACGACCAATCTTGCCTTATTTCTGCAGTACATAGATCATCATCCAACGGTACTTCCATTTGAGCTTCTTCACCATCACCTTCAACATCATCTACGTTCGGAAAGTCGTAGTTTAAGATTCATTGTTCACTTGCATTCGTTCTACCCAACACGCATCATTATTAGTCCTCGTCGCAACAGTCATACTATCAATTGGAGGAACATGTCTGGTATCTCTATCTATATTAACATCCATATCAGTGTCAGTATTGGAATCATGTGAGTGTTGTGACAGTCCAGCACCACATTCTGCAGCAGTATCATCAAGACTTGTACATCTTTTTACAATAGTATTTTAGTACGAAGCTAGAGTAGAGAGGAAACATTACCCAAATAAATTGCTAAACAAACCTTTGACTTATATCATACATTTGTGATAGAGTAGGATATAACAGTTGCGACAAATGAATATTTTGTTGTTCAGCATGGACATTTTGTAGATGCATTTGTTGTTGGAAGCTGAATGTGTTAGAAGAGAGTATTAGGAAATTGTAATTTAAAAAGGCACATGCAAAATAACAATGTTAACAACGATGCCTTGGATGCATCGTAGGTAGTGTGTAGTATGGAAAGTACTGTTCTGGAGTTGGTTGCGACGTCATGTAATGCATGAAACCATAGTTTATAGGAGGAGGATCATGACCCCCAGCATGTACGTATGGATTACTATATGTAGGAGAACCTAAGCTTGCTGAAGGATTATCAGTTTCCAACATTTCTGTAAAATGTCCTAATCATGTTCTAACGATAGGAGATTGTACATGTTCTTGTAGATTTTCTTTTGCAACTTTCCCAATGTACAACTCAATGGATATGGTAACCGCAGAAAACATAACTTCAACATCCTCATCGTTTGAAAGTGCTATTGCTTTTGAACCCGAATCCGTAGGCCAGTTAACGACCAACTCAATATCAAATTCGATTGCGCTTATTTTTGTCGCTTTGTAAACAGATTCTTTCAAGTCAAATAGTGTGCAATATTTGCGTACTCTCCCTCGTTTACAAAAAACACCGACATACTTTCCTTTTTTTGTTCGTGGACGATCAGTTCACCGTCGTAGTAGCAAAGTGTGGGAATGAGATTTCTAGCCATTCTATAAATAAAGAGTTTTTATATGACCAACCAATTTCTGTCCATTCATATGGAAATATTTTAGTGGATGTAACAAAGTCAGGGTTTGTAATTTTCTTACCAATTTCTATGCAGAGATTTAGTGAAGACGTTTGCATAGACCGGCAAGGACTTTATGGCAACAACCAATAGATTATCGAAAGAAACTGAGTTTTGGTGTTTGGGAAAGTAAGCTGAAAGAAAATGGGTTCTTCGGATCCCAAAAAAATTGGAGTATGCTATGAGGATGTGAGTGCTTAAGCTGACTAGATATAAAGCAGTTTATGAATTGGCGACTTTTCAAAAGTCACCTTTGTGCGAATTTACAAAAGTCGCCTGAAGGCGAATTTTGAGAATTCGCCCAAAGGAGACTTTTGAAAAGTCGCCAATTCAAAAACACCTTAAAACACGATATAAAACATATTATTAGTCTTTTGAACTACATGAAACCTCTCAATAGAAAATACAGGACGGACAGATGATAAAAAGCAAGTATATATGAACAACAACCACCTAATACTACTTTACTACCAATACATCAAAACATACGGTCAATCACGTGGTAACCGGCAGCACCCTGCAAGCACTTCATTGTGAATTGCAATATTCATCCTCTCCAAGCGACTAATCTTAGCTTGAATCTCAAGCGCGTATTGGACCCCCCTTCCTGTCAGTGGAGGATCGAACCATTCAAAAAATTTACAACTATGCACCCCCTGACGCGTTTGTGCATCGATATACGCTTTACAGCCGTAAAAGCGACG
Organism: Allium cepa; assembly: GCA_030765085.1. NCBI lineage: Eukaryota > Viridiplantae > Streptophyta > Magnoliopsida > Asparagales > Amaryllidaceae > Allium > Allium cepa. The sequence continues at coordinate 419,514,817 of CM060939.1, forward strand.
TCCTGCATTCCTCTGACTTTTGGAAACAACAACGTTACATTCAACTCTGCAATAGCAAAGTACTGAACGTACCACGATGCTAGAACTTGATCTATTAGGGTTTTGATGAGCAAGTACAGTCATTAGCCTGGGATGCAATGATTGTTGAACCGGTTGGGGATTCTCGGGTACGACGTTTTCCCACGTAGCACAAACAAGTTTGGTCTCTACTTCTTCGTTTGTCTCTGTAGCATCCACTCTTGGCAGATCTTTCACTTGGGTCTCCGAAACAAATTCTACCTCATCGTCCGCACCCTTGTTCCGTTCGTAATCATCATATATTTCCATCATCATTTGATTATCGATCTCCCAATCATCCATGTTCGCCTAAAAGAAAAGTTGAATAAAATACCAAAATTAGTCAAACTTGCAACCATGGTTTGTTCGATTTACTTTCCGATTTGAACAAAATTGAAGAATTACAACTGTGATAATAGAGGGAAAAATTGGACAAAATACCAACCTCAGTGACTTCTGCGAATGATTTTGCACAAATTTAGATTTTTGGTTCGAACTTAAAGCAAAAAGAAATGAAAAAGGAAGAAGGGGCTAACTGATTTTAACAGTGCAGGTTTCTATTGGCGAATTTCAAGATTCGTCTTTGGGCGAATTTTAGGAATTCGCCCATTGGCGCATTTCAGAAATTCACCCATTGAGAATTCTTAAAATTCGCCCATTGAAACCTGCTGCTGCAAACATAGCAGCAATTACAATCCCCGACTACAGCATATTACACAAACAAAACAAAACTACACAAATTTAACAAAACACAACTACATAAATTTAACAATATTTTACAAATCCAAACAACATTAGTTTGTACAGTACATATCACTTTCCACATCACCTATAACTATTCGCATCAAACAATAATATCGATTTAGTCATGAAGCTCATGGAATTCGCGTGGGCTTCTTCTCTGCCGACGCGTTACCAATGGCCTCGAACTGCTACTGCTACTCCGTTCTCTGCGCGCAGTGGAAGACGAAGGTAATACGGCCGCTGGTTGAGATGGGCCAGGAACAAATTCTTCGTGTACCGGTGCATCTTGTGTCGAGGTGCCCTGTGACGATGAACCCACACCTCCTCTAGGACGACGCCGTGCGTACACAAGCGCTGGAGGTGGAGATGGAGGTCTCGGCTTATCAAGTTTATTCCTGCACAACACAACATCTAGAATCCTTTGGATGTTAGTGCACATCCTCCTACCCTCCTCGTTGGTTTTTCGTTTGCGAAGATTTTCTGCTTCTTCCAGCTGCCTGTAAAGTTGAATGAAAATTAGCAACATACATAACTATCATAACTAATTGATATACAACTTACAACATCAACTTACCACGTTCCTCTTAAGTGGTGCTCTGGGGACGTACAGACTTCTATACACTGCCTCCACTGGAGCCGTTAGAACATATCGCCGTGTTATGTTCCAGTACCACCTTTTGTACTGCTCTAGCGTAATGGTGGGCTCCCTCTCAATCTGGATAGCTGTATGCCGCTCATTTCACAACTGAATGTAGGTTCCATACTCCTCTGCATTGTACGTAGACGTGCAGGGTGGCGCATCGTCTGGTATATGATGCATCATGCCGAACTGTCTCACACCCCTGTCGGGTAAGTGAAATGCAGTCTGGGTGTAAGATATGAGTGGTACTCTCGCATTCCACAAGTATCTAACAGCTGTACACATGGCCGGAAGCTGTGCTAGCACATCCTGTGTGTACGGTGTCCATGTCACCTTGTCATCCTCCAACACATCTAACTCGTTGCGGTAGAACTTCACACTCCGTCTTGGAGTTTGGCGCCTTTTTTTGGTCCTACCCACCTGTTATAAGATGTTAACAATTGAATATTACACATGAAAATTGCACTGTTTAATTAATTTAGAAGGATAAAAGGTATACCGAGACCCAAGCGGCATCGACTGATCGACAACAACGTTTGTTACTAACAATCTTCCAACCGGAAGATAAGTCCACGACCAAAGCTACATTTACAAGAAAAAATTACGATAAAAAATGAGACAAATCATGTAAACAGTAAACTATTGAAGTTTGTTTCAAACTTATATCAGTGTTAGACATCCACCAATAGATTTATTCTCGAAAAGGGAGAGCCTGGATAACTCCATATATGTATAAGATAACACAGCACTGCCCCAAGAAAACTTACCACACTCCCCTAAATCATCAATATACGGTAGCCATTTCAAATCTACCCGAGTCTTTGTATGGTCGCACGTCAATCGGGAAACAATGATGTGCAAAATAATAGCACGTGCTCGCTGCTGAATCTGAGCCTCTGTAGCATCTGCAGGAATATCGTGCGACAATTGACGTCTATACCACATGACTTCCACGAACTCATTGCCCCTTGTTTGTTTGGAGGGTGGGTCAAGACCAAGTAAATCATGACAAATTGCATATAGTCATATGCTACTCCTCCATAAACCACTGCATTACCTTCAATAGGCAAACCTAACAACATGGCTACATCTCCTAATGTAATCGTCATTTCACCAACATAGAAATGAAAAGTGGAGGTCTCCGGTCGCCATCGTCTACCAAAGCAGTGATAAGATAGTGATCAAGCTGGATGTATCCTAACTTTATTATGTGTAAAAAAACCAGCCCTCTCAATCTCAGCCAATACTCCTGGATAGTTTGAAGTCACTTTCTTCACCGACTTGGAGTGATCTATAGTTGTATCTGGATCGTCACGTTGATCAAATGATAAATACATAATTAAAAAGCAGGAATTATACCAACTGACACAAAATTATAATTTTTTTAAAACCACCTGCATCCATATGTCGTTAGAAGTAGGACGTTGTGCCTGAAGAAATAATACCCTCCCACCAACGGGTTCGGACTCCATCTCAACATACTCTACAAAATACAAATATTAAAAATCAATTAACTTCGATAAAAATTATACACTAACCAAAATTGACAACCTCCTAACCCATAAAGTAGTATGAATGCACGTAAACTCCTTATCGTTCATATAAATTGCTTATTAAAATAATCTTAAGTTGCTTTTAAGAACCTTTTTTAATATGGCTTTTATAAACTACTTCTAACTTAGTTCAAATTGCTTTTAATCTAAGACTAAAATGTGTACAAATACTTGTAATGATAGTGTTGTAAATGCTTTATCAACGGTGATATTAAAATGCTTTACTTTACAAGCACAATTTTTGTTCATGAAGTAAGATTGCAAAAAATTCATGCCCTAAATTAGAAACAACAAATTATGGGTATAGATTCATATCTATTTCTTTTTCTATACCTGACGTGCTTGCCATTGACTAATTTGTGAAAGTATTTGAATAAAAATTGAAAGTTTTGAGAAATTTGGAGCTTTTGGGTTCGGTTGGGAGGGTTGGAACAAAGTGGAAATGAAGAGGGGGCTGCTGTTGTAGTGATTTTTTTTTAATTTGAGCGGAAGCGGTTATTTGTTCAGGATCTAGTATTGTCTATTTAGATACCAATGACACTTAAAAAGAATTATGCAGTCTCACCAAAAAAAATAACAGAAATAGAAGACACAGAAGATTTAACGTGGTTCGAATATGAATATCCTACATCCACGGAGACCCAACAACTTTTCATTTCACTAAAGAAAAGAGTAAAAAAGAGAGAGAAAAGAATAATGGTGGATACTGCACTTGCTTGTTCATATGAAGATAAAGTTCATTCATTTATATAGACTTGATAATGAAGGGTTGCTTGGAGATTAAGCAAATCAATTTCCCGATTACTCAGATATATTTCCAATTTGCGTGATTTGATTTTAGTACAAATAGATGGCGTAATCTTCGTTTCCATATCTTTCCTTTATTCTCCATGTCTAATTATTTATTTTTTCATATAGCAGATATACATTGACTAATTAATTGATTGACTAATTAATTAGTTTCCTTCAAAATATCCTTTCATATATCAGCTAAATTAATTGATTTGATTGAATCAACTAACCAATTTCTTTCCTCATTAAGGAATATTTGAATCATCAAATTCAACACTCCACCTTGATTCAAATATAACAATCTCTTTTCATCACCTTATCATCAAGTAATCAACATATAAGATGTTGGGTCTAGCGCCCCATGGCGCTCAAGTAACAGGTATTAAACTGATCAAGTTTGAGCAATGCTCAAACTTGTCCTTAGGAAGTGAATTTGTCATCATATCTGAAGGATTATCCCAAGTACCCACCTTTAACAATTTGATCTTTCTTCGTTCTTCCTCAATCATAAGAAAGAAACCTCTAACATCAATGTGCTTCGTCCGTGAACTATAAGCTTGATTTTCTACAAGATGAATCGCACTCTGACTGTCTGAAAATAGCTCTACTGTCCGCTGCACCATTGAAAGATCATCCAACAACTGAAGTAAGTATAATCCTTCTTTTGTTGCTTCCACAATTGATATCAACTCTGCTTCGCTAGTCGATAAAGCTACGATAGATTGCAGCTTTGATCTCCATGAAATCGAGCCTATGCCAAGTGTAAAAACATAGTCCGACACTAACTTCCTAACATCTCTATCCCCAGCGTAATCAGAATCACAGTATCCTCTAAGAAAGATGTCACCATCCACTCCACCATATAACAAGCCCACCGAAGAAGTGCCTCGAAGATATCTAAGAACCCACTTCACAGCTTGCCAATGCTCTTTGCCTGGGTTAGACATATATCGACTCACAACACCCACTGCATGGGCCAAATCTGGTCTTGTGCACACCATCGCATACATAAGACTACCAACAGCACTAGAATAAGGTATATCAGCCATATACATCTTGTCTTCTTTCGATGATGGAGATAAGTCTTTTGACAACTTAAAATGAGAGCCTAATGGAGTGCCAACCGGTTTAGTTTTCTCCATTCCAAATCGAGCGAGTACTTTCTCGATGTACTGCGCTTGAGTGAGCCTTAACTCTCTCCGCTTTCTATCCCTGCTTATCTCCATACCCGGTATTCTTTGTGCCTTTCCCAAATCCTTCATATCAAACTCCCTACTGAGCTCCGCTTTCAACTCCTTAATTCTGACCATACTCCGAGATGCAATCAGCATATCATCAACATATAACAACAAATAAATCATATCACCATCACATCTTCTGAAATAAACACACTGGTCTTTGAAACTTCTGGAGTATCCCTGTGAAAGCATAAACTTATCAAACCTCTTGTACCATAGTCTAGGAGACTACTTCAGTCCATATAAAAATTTGTTGAGTTTGCAAACATAGTCTGGCCTGTTATTATCAATGAACCCTTCCAGCTGCTTTAAATAAATCTCCTCATCCAGATCACCATGCAAGAATGCAGTTTTGACATCTAGTTGCTCTAATTCCATATCATAATGAGCAACCAATGCCAAAATAATACGAATAGAAATATGCCTAACCACTGAAGCAAAGATATCATGATACTCTACCCATTTCTTCTGAACTACCCCTTTGCGACTAACCTTGCCTTGTGTCTGAGATTACCATTTTCGCCGTCTTTCACTCTATAGATCCACTTGCATCCAATAGCTCTCTTGTCGGTGGGAAGAGGCACCAAATCCCAAGTATGATTTCTCTGCAATGATTCAATCTCCTCCTCCATAGCAACTAACCAAGTGGAACTGTTAACTGATGCGATAGCTTCTTTATAATCACAGGGCTCATCATGGACAACATTTAAAGCATATGTTGCCATATCATCGAAATTAATATCTTCGATGCTCAATCCAACAAACTCATCAAACCACTTAGGCTTTCTTCTTTGTCTGACAGGCCTAGGTTCCGAATGAGCTCCATCTTGAGTTTGATCCTCTGTACCAACATCGATATTATCCTCATCAACCACGGTGTCATCGGAAACACTATTTGAATGTCTATGGAAAGGATCAAGAGATGACTTGCTTTGTGTCTGGTATTCTTCACATGTCCTCTCATTGTCATCCGATGAGGAAGGCTACACCTTCAACATAGCCTTCTCATCAAAAGTCACATGCCTGCTCATAACGATCTTCTTGCTAATAGGACACCACAACCTATATCCCTTCACTCCTCTCCTATAACCTAGAAAAATACACTTGCGAGCTCTAGGTTCCAGCTTCCCTTTGCTCTCATGCACATAAGCTGGGCAACCAAACACTTTGAGAAATGAATAGCTAACAGGCTCTCCTTTCCATACTTCTTCAGGATCTTCATATCTATGGCAGTGGAAGGTGTGCGGTTGATGAGGAATGCCGCCATAGATAAAGCTTCAGCCCAAAATCCCTTCTTCAATTTAGCAGTCAGTCTAAGGCATCTTGTACTCTCCAATAATGTCCGCTTCATCCTTTCTGCAACTCCATTAGACTGGGGGTCTCCTGGTGTGGTGTAGTGCCTCTTAATGCCTTCAGACTCATAATAATCGTTGAATTCCTGTGATACAAATTCACCGCCATTATCTGAACGGAGAACTTTCAATTTCTTCCCTGACTGCTTCTCAACAATAGATTTCCACTTTCGAAACTTAGCAAAGGTTTCACTCTTTGACTGAAGAAAGTATACCCATACTTTACGAGAGAAATCATCTATAAATGAAACAAAATATCTGACTCCACCTAAAGACGGACAAGGGGAGGGACCCCAGACATCTGTATGAACATACTTCAAAACAGCTTTTGCTCTATACTCTCCTGTACCAAAAGAAATCTTAGCATGCTTTCCAAGAACACACCCTTCACAAAAACCAAGTTTTGAATGATGAACTTCATCAATCAATCCTCGTTGTCTCAACTCATCCATGCTGCGCCCACCGATGTGACACATCCGTAAGTGCCATAATCTGGAAGAATCTGAATCAGCAGATGTAACAGAAGCCGATTCATCAATTACAGTAGTGCCCTTTAATAGATAAAGATCTCCTGCCCTCACACCTCTCATAACAATCATGGAACCCTTCGATATCTTCATTTTCTCTCCTTCCACTACAATCTTCAAGCCAAGTCTACTTAACGCCCCAACAGAAATCAAGCTCCTCCTCAAATCAGGTACATGTCTAACATCGGTGATCGTACGAATAACACCATCAAACATCCTAATCATCACGCTACCAACACCCACCATACGGCAAGAAGCATCATTACCCATCAGAACTTCTCCTCCGTCAATTTCACGGTAAGTGGAAAAGCAGTTTCTATCAGGTGTCATATGATAGGATGCGCCAGAATCAATCAGCCATAAGTTGCTCTTCCCAGAAGAGCCAGAAGCTGTAAATACATCGGTGTCACTATCTGTATCTGATTTCTCTGTTGTAGAAGCTGAGGCTTGCTTTGAATCTTTTCTTCTACCTTTAAGCTTGGGACATTATTCTATAAAGTGTCCTGGTTTCTTACAATAATGACAAGTCAAATTCTTAGGCCCCCTAGACTGAGACCGTGAATAATTCCATCCTCCACCTTTCTTCGACCTGCTTTGGCCTCTACCTCTCTAAACAGATAAGCCTTCAGTATCACTATCCAAGCTAGTGCTCTCCAATCTACCTCTTAATACTTTGTTATGAAGACCAGCCTTTACATCAGACAGACTAATTTTACTACGGCCATAAATCATGGAATTAACAAAAGCAGTATACTCCTTAGGCAAGGAACATAAGAGGATCACGGCTTGATCCTCATCAGTAATATCAAATTCCGCTGCCTTCAGGTTCATAATCAAAGTCGTCAAAGCATCTACATGCTCCATGAGATCAGCTCCAGGCTTCATCTTGAACGAATAAAGTTGTTGTTGAAAAATAATCCGATTAGTGAGAGACTTGTCTTGATATGCATCCGATAATGCATCCCATAGTTCTTTCGCCGTCTTCTTTTGAGAGAATTCTCTAAGAACTTCATCTGAAAGGCTCAACTGAATTGTTGTAAGAGCTTTATCTTCCGTCTCTTTCAAATCAGCTGCATCAATACCTTTCAATTTCTCAGACGCAGAAACAACCTTGTAAGTCTTCTCCTTCTTCAATACTGCCTCCATCTTCATCTTCCAAGTACCAAAATCTCCTTTTCCGTCAAAACGTGTTACTCCATAATTGATACCAGATCTGCCAACAGACTTACTAGAAGTAGCCATTAATATCCAAACAGGAACAATAACACTAGCTCTGATACCAAACTATAGTGATTTTTTTTAATTTGAGCGGAAGCGGTTATGTGTTCAGGATCTAGTATTGCCTATTTAGATACCAATGACACTTAAAAAGAATTATGTAGTCTCACAAAAAAAAAACAGAAATAGAAGACACAGAAGATTTAACGTGGTTTGGAAATGAATATCCTACGTCCACGGAGACCCAACAACTTTTTATTTCACTAAAGAAAAGAGTACAAAAGAGAGAGGAAAGAATAATGGTGGATACTACACTTTCTTGTTCATATGAAGATAAAGTTCCTTCATTTATATAGACTTGATAATGAAGGGTTGCTTGGAGATTAAGCAAATCAATTTCCCGATTACTCAGATATATTTCCAATTTGCGTGATTTGATTTTAGTACAAATAGATGGCGTAATCTTCGTTTCCATATCTTTCCTTTATTCTCCATGTCTAATTATTTATTTTTTCATATAGCAGATATACATTGACTAATTAATTGATTGACTAATTAATTAGTTTCCTTCAAAATATCCTTTCATATATCAGCTAAATTAATTGATTTGATTGAATCAACTAATCAATTTCTTTCCTCGTTAACGAATATTTGAATCATCAAATTCAACAGCTGTCTGGTTATTATGTGCGTAGGGTTTTTACGAAGGCGAATTTTTAAAATGCGCCTTCGTGCGCATTTTCAAATGTCATTTGTTGGCGCATTTTGAAAATGCGTCCGAAAACGCATTTCGAAAATTCGGCATCGTCTACCCGGCAAAAATAGGTCTACGTTTGTAATTATTATCAAAACCATGTTATTTCTGTTATTGTTTACCTAAACAAGTCTAAGTTTGCAAATTTTCCTACGATAAAATGTCTAAGGAACCTCTAGTAGTTAAGGTAGACTTGTAAATGTAAAATTACTCACTATGACTTTTCTTTTCTAGTTCAAACTAATTACGCAATATAATGTTCTTTGGCTTTGCTGGACGGCATGGAGCAACATTGTGTCTCTACTGCAAAGGTTGGATTGGTTACAATTTTATCTGCATGTGCTTATAATGATCAAGTTTATCTCCCCGTGTGTGTGTTTTCTTCCTTTAGGTTCCTTCAACAAAACCCCTAACTGGATAGGTTGTCTTTTTCTTTAGCCTCCAATATTATTATTTTGCCACATCCTAACATTCTTGAATGTAAAGCGTCAACTTCTACTATTGTTGCAAAAGTAGCACAAATGTTCACATGTTCCCTGCTACAAACTGCCAGCATTGGTTCAGGGGTTTTCATTGATGGGTTGGATTTGTATAGTTGGCCAGAACTAGAGTGTTTAGAGACAAAGGCAATTGAGTCGGAGGAGTGGTTGATGAACTGAGCATTGAAGTTGATAGAGACTCTGTTAGTGAGTCGAGTTTCGGAGTTGGAAGCGAGGTTGATGGAGAAGACATCGAAGCAGTAGTAGGGTGATCCTATGACTGAGAAAAGGATGGTGCTTTTCTGTAGTTGATCTTGCAGCATTTTGATTTCTGGGATTTATGATTGTATATTTTAGCGGGTGTGTGTTTTATTGAATTTATAGAAGTTAAATGTGTGGTTGTTGAAGAAATATGCCCTCCTCTCATTTAGCTCAGCACAAATGCAAATGGAACTTTGTCTAGTCCAAGCACGGATATTTTTGGTAAGCGCTATTCATGATTAAAAATAAATACATGTAATCTTACATAGAAGGAGAGCATCTTTTGGAAAACAAGATAACTAGAATTATTGCTTAGATATATCTAAGTGTTCCACGTTTAAAATAATGCCTTTACTAAACTCAGTATAATGGCACACCAAGCATCACCTTCAAGGTGATGATGAATCTGGTGGTAGGAACACCAAGTATCACCAGTATTTCCTCTTCATTTTATCTTATTTGCAAGCAAATTTGTAAGCCGACTTTCAACTTGGACAGAAGTTGTTATTAATTTCATTGTCGTTGCTTAGCGATTATTCTATTAAATTGGTTTCTCTACTTTGTCATGTAGCTTAGGATTATTTCATTGTAGTGCAAACTTTGGCATAATCGGGGATAACTATTGCACTGACTTTCATGTTAATATAAGTTTGGAATTTGGTCATTACTTTGAAACTATTACTCATTGTAGCCGAGGGAGGAATATCATGCCAGGAATATTAAGAGATTATTAACTTGTATGTTGCAAATACCCAAAAAACATGAAGACTCTAGTAATCCTAACATGATGAAATTAATAAATTATGTTTTATTTTATTTTTAGGTGGGACTGCAATGGATGCTTTCATTGTACAAACAACAAGCTGAATGGCATATTGGCAAATGAGATAGGGCTGGGAAAAACAGTGCAGATTCCTCACTGTCAATTTTGAGAAATGATATTTAATTCTTGTTATACTTTCTAATTTGGTTTCTTTACTGTGTCTACTTGCCTCTTATTCTTTACTGTTGCCTGTAGTTTGAGCCATTCAAAAATTAAAAAGCTTAGCGTTGACAGGTCATGACATTGATTGCATGTATTCTATTTGCTTAATTTGATGGAAAATATAACATGTCCACGTCAGGTACATGATACTAAGCATTTGATTATAACCCATGTGTCATGTGTATTGGAAACTTAGTTGTCAAGGTATTTTTACGTGGAAAATACAAAAAAGGTTAATGTGAAGGGTAGATTTTTTTACTCGGTGTGAAAAAGAATTTGTTGAGATTAGTCCCACATCGGGGTGTTCAGATTAGTCCCACATCGGACAATTTACAATATAAATCATACATAAATATTAAGAGACCTCCCTTCACGTTACCAATTGGCGCATTTACGGGGACGTGTTGAGATTAGTCCTACATCGGACAATTTACAATATAAATCATGCTATTTGACACAAGTAATTTTTTCCTTTATTTTTAAGTAACAGTAAACTATATACATGCTAAAATTTTCTTTTTTGACTTTACATGGCTTAACAAGTACACTGCTAATGTCAACGGTAGACGGTGGCTTGGATATTAGATGAGTATTCAAAGTTTCATGGCTACTCACATGCTATTGTGATAGAAAGCCTATTGTAAATTGGACTTCATCTTCATCTACTCTTTGTTGTTTAGTTGCTAAAGCTAATATCTATATCATGTAAATTATTATATAATCCATAATAGAAACATATTCAAAAGTGTGGTTGCAGGTGTAGATGGTAGGTTGATGCAGATTCAGGTGGCGATAGGCCTGTCAAAATGAACTCTAAACCATTTACCCAACCTAATAACCCTAATATTAAAAGGGTTGGGTCCAAACTATTTAGAAGTTTCCTTTTTTTTTACCCTACCCATTTACAACCCACGAAGAAAACATCCAAAGCAACCCAATTCGTTTACCCATCAAACATAATTCTAATTTCTCCACCGCTGCAAATCTACAAATGGCGATTTTGCAAATCTTCATATCTGCAAAAGGCGATTCTCTCCTAATCTACAAGTCGACACCAGACAATTTCTTCTAATCTCGAAATCTACAAAATTCCTCTCCTAATCTTCGAATCTACAAAGGTAGTTTCTCCTAATTCGATTTCAGTTTAAATCAAAACTTTGTTATTTATTAGGTATGAAACCCTGTTTGAGAAGTTCAAGTTTTTACATTTTGTGGGGAAGAAAGGAGACTTGATTTATTCCTACTAAATTAGTTACAAATTTTTCTATCTGCTCTTCGGATTCAACATCGCAAAGATTTCAGCTTGCTTACAATGATAACCAATTGATTAACACTATTGAAAGTTTAAAGCTTGGATTGATGATAGAACGATATGATTATTTCTGTTCATGAATCTGTGTCAAATTATAGTCTTATACACACACATATGGAAGAGGAGACAATTTGCTTTCATTTGCTATCTATACTTGCTTCACCATTAATGTGAAGGTGCCTGAGAATTGATTGAATTGAATTGTAGTATATGGCTAGTAAGAATTATTAGATGATTTGGAATGATTATAATGAAATTTTAATGTCCCGCATCCTCTAATTATGTACAATGAAATTTTCTTACATTTCTTCATAAAGGACTTGTTCTTATGGTTAAAATTTTTGACAGGCCATGTTTAGCTTGTGATCTAAGTTATGGGTGGTTAGATTATACTAAAAAATTAAAAAGTTTTCCTTATTCAACTTATGTTCTCTCTCCACTTTCCCTCGGAAAGGTACAAGTTCGAATTTTTATGTATTTTGATGCATGTTTAACAAATGGGTACGATAAGGACTTTGATTAGTTATTTGTTAAGAAAAACACAAACTTGATTTGAACCGTCCATGTATGTAATTACAGAAGTTCATTCAAAGCTAAACTTTTTACAAACTTGTGCAATTATGGAAATATATAATCACTATTAGGTCAGATTTGGAAAGTAATTTCTGAAAATGAACGACAATAAAAAAATACCGGAAAGTTAATGGGTTAATTTTCTTGGCAGCAAATAATTGGCCAAAGAAGGAAAGGTAAATCTTTGATATATAAATAGACTGATATTATTAGACAATATCAAGCTTATACCTCAAAGGTATAATCAATATCAAGGATGTCAAATCAATAATAATTGGCTTTACTAGTGAGTTTGAATAGCTAAATCTATAACAGATAAAGATATTATTTTGTCAAATACTACTGGATAAGGTTATTACATACGGTATACGCGGTGGAAAATGATATATTTACAAAAGTTCTTATTTACTTGCATTCCACTCAATTTCAGGCATCATGTTTGCTAGTAAACCAATAAATCATAGGCAGAATCTGAACTATTTGTAAGGAAAGTTTTCTCCAGAAACATGTTCAACATTTTACTGTCAAGATTATGTGGATTTACATGATTCTTTTACAACTAGTTGTGCATATGATCATTTTTGTTGCTCTGCATAGAAAATTTCACTTCAATTGCAAATAGATATGCAGCAGGGTTTTAAATACAAAAACAAAACAAAACAAAATCTCTGATATCGAATTTCTTAGAGTTACCTGGAATTCCCTGGCTAGAAATTCTTTAAGATGAAATAACCCATATTAGACACTAATGTTGCCTTCTTCATAGAGAAATATCTATTGAGCCATCGCCTTGGCTTCGTTAACATTGGAAGCTTCAAAACAAATTGGTTGTTTAATTAACATCACTGAAACACATTGTCCGGATATATCATGCACTTCATGTTTTGTTTTTTTCCCACACTTACTCCCTTTGTTGTTGGCTAAATAGAAATAACACAAACTTAACTAATATATATAGTAAAATCTTGTAAAAGACTAGCATGCACAAGGATATAGGTAGTTATTGCTTGAACTTAAAAAAAATGGCAGCTATATACCTATATTTAGAAGTAACTAGAGCATAAGTCGAAGATGATGATATTCCCATTTTAAATAACTTATAGGTTTATGTTCCCATCTTCCATTACTTGAATTACCGAGCATCACCAGCATTTCAATTGAAATTTTAACGTGCTTAATGTAATAGGCTCTAGCTAAAAATGTTAATACTTAACATTTGTTTTACCGTTTATAGCATTCTGTAACTAATATTTTCTTGTAATTTTCAGGTGGTAGATTATGGATTCAACTGAACATGATAACGTTGTTATGGCGGATTTGGAGAATGAACCTGATTCGGTAAATAGTTCTGTGGGAAAAAAGCGAGTTAGGAGTACTCATTATGAAGTTTGGGAGTATTTTCAAAAGATTGAAGTCGTGGAAGGGGAAAAACATATATGTTATTCTAAGGAATGTAAGAAGTCATATTTTTTTTGGAGGGAGGGGGGTAAGTATGGTACTTCCAATCTAAGAATCACATACCGAGATGTTCCATGATAAGTGCAAAAGAATTGAAATAAAATCAAACAATTTTTAAGCAAAATAAATATAGAGAATTAATGGCCAAGGTAAATATTAGACACAATTTGTCATTTATGTTTGTTCATTATGAAGGTATTCGTGATATAATTCATATCTTAACGATAGAGTTTTATCCGTTTCGAGAAATACCTCCTGTACCGATATTCTGAAATTATATGAAAAAGAAAAATCCAAGCTTAAATGTTTTTTTGAAAACATGTACAGAGAGGGTAAGTCTGATAACTGATTTATGGACATCGGTTAATACGGATGGCTATATCACTCTAACGACTCATTTTATTGATAATGAATGGAAATTACAGAAAAAATTGTTAAGTTTTTGTCCTATGCCACCACCCTATTCCGAAGTTGCTATTTTTGAAAAAATATCCAGTCTTTTGCTTAGTTGGGACATCGAGGATAGAATATTTATCTATACATTAGATAATGCTTCTTCTAATGATAAATTTGTAGAGCTATTAGAGTCTCATCTTACATATCATAAAACCTTCATTGCAAACGGAGAATATTTGCATGTGCGATGCGCATCACATATTTTAAATTCAATGGTACAAGATTGTTTAAAATGCATTGCTTCGTTTTAAACAATATAAGGGAAAGCATTAAGTATATCAAAGGTTCGCTATCAAGAAAGAAACATTTTGTAGAATGTATAGCCGATCCATCGTTGGATAATAGTAACAAAGGATTACGTCAAGATGTTCTAATAAGATGGAACTTAAAAGTTTGTTATGTTGAAAGTGCCATATATTATAAACAAGCACTTTGTCTCTTAGAGCTTGTTGATTAAAATTATATTTATTCCCCTACACAAGAGGAATGGATGAAGGCGAAAAAAATTGCCGCTTAATAGAAGTATTTTATGACGCCACTTACTTGTTTTCTGAAATGAAATACCCAACATCTAATTTTTTTTTCTTCGAAAGTTGTTATGGTTTTGTTTATATTGCAAAAATGCATGAGATCTAATGATTTTATGTCAGACATGGCAAGTAGAATGTTTTTCAATTTCAACAAATATTGGAGTGTATTTAGTATATTGCCTTGCATTGCTTGCATTCCTGATCCCCGATATATGCTGGATTTTGTCAAGTTTTGTTACAAAAGGTTTTATAGCAATGATTATGGTGAAAAGTTGAGGTGGTAGAGTCAAAATTAAAAGGTCTTTTTGAGAATTAGATTATAGTGATCCATTTATGGGACTTTATTCGCAGGAGTGTGTTGATGTAATGGAAGAATTTGATATATTTAGAAATATTGAGTTTGCTGAAAATTCTCATAATTTGGAACTTAAGTTATATTTAGAAGATGGACCACTGGATCGTAAGTTACCACTCGATTTTCTTTCATTTTGGCAATCTAAACAACTTAAATATCTCGTTCTCTCTTTCATGGCAAAAGCTGTTTTAGTCGTGCCTATCACCATTGTAGCATCTGGAAGTGCATTTAACGCTAGCGGAAGAGTTTTGGACGATTGTCGCAGTTCCTTAAAGATGATATTGTGGAGACGTTACTTTTCACGCGTGATTGGATATACGGGAATGCAATTGCTACGGAAGTGGAACAAGAAGATAAAGGTATTTCCAAATTTCATGTTGATGCAGAGCAACTTACTCAATTTTCTACACCATCCTTAGGGGATCGTTGATTGCATAGTAGAAGGTAAAATTTTCATTTTTATTTCTATTTTGATATAGTTACTTCTTTTATGATTTTTGTATTCTGTGCTTGCTTTGATATAGTTACTTTGGTAACCGTGAATTTATTTGGAGTTGGATATGTGACTAATGGATGCATTGCAGTAAATGTAAAGAAGCTACCATCAATAGTGGTTGAGTTTTAAGGTAAAATGAAGTCAGAAAGGATATTTAATTATATTTAAAACGTTCAAGCTAGTGAACCTATTAGGAGATCAAACATGAAACATGAAACATGAAACATGAAACATGGAACAGACTCATAGTTTACAATTTTGCTTTCATGGGTATTTAACTATATTTTTCATTTAATTTTTAAGTTTTAGAACAAGCATGAAACGTATGATCATAGTGCTTTCTGTTGCATAGATTTCATAGTCAACTTAATCTCATATTGAATATACTGAGAATATACATAAGTTAATATAAATCTATTTCAAAAACTAGAATTGCTCATTTACCATTAAACCAATTCCAATTTGATCAAACATACTTAACTTTTCTGACTATATATGTTCGGTATTATGATTTCTAGCATCGCTATAAACTTTTTTCTCTCATCAATGATTTTTAATGTTGTACCTACCATACTCGAGGTAGTGTGCACAATATATTACTGATACTCAGATTAACACTACGAAATTTATCCTTCATGCACTTCAGAAACATATACATGTATAAATTGACTAGCATGAAGCATGTTTTCAATTTTATTAGTAGCTTTGTAAATATGTTCGTATTCTTTTATAGACTACTATAGTATCACTGTATCAGGTATTCTTGCATACAGTTTTGGTGCTACTTATGCATGGATTACTTCTCTTTCTGTTGCTGCCTAAGTTGATATCTCATGTATAAGCTGTAGAATATGCTAGTATATGATTTTTGTTTGAAGATAATATATATATATATATATATATTCGTTTAAATGTATTTTTTATTGTACTA
This sequence comes from Allium cepa, assembly GCA_030765085.1. Lineage (NCBI taxonomy): Eukaryota > Viridiplantae > Streptophyta > Magnoliopsida > Asparagales > Amaryllidaceae > Allium > Allium cepa. The sequence continues at coordinate 419,531,528 of CM060939.1, forward strand.
TTTTATTTTTCACATAATTAAATAAATATTGGTTGAATAAAATAAATAACTCAGAATTCATATTCAAACAAATATTTTATTACAAATCCGAATTGTACAAATTTGAGCCCTCACTGCATATATACATTTTTCAATTGCAATACAATTTTTCAATTTACATATTACTCCTCACTGCATATTCACTTAACACTTGTGTTTTTATCTTCAACTCTATTTCAGCTTGAATGCAACATCTGAATTATCTGCAAAATAAATACTAACACAGTAAAATTAAAAAATAAATACTTTGCAGTGTACAACAAAAGTGTGTTTGAAAATTTTAGTTGCCTCGATTATTTGGGTTGTATTAAAACCTCGATTTCAATGACAACAACTATACAAACACTTACATTCAATATACATAGGTATATATATCATCCATATGCAGGTAAACTTTCTGACCAAGACTTGAAGACCGACACAAGGATTATTGTATTAGTACATTCTGTTAATGTTGTAAATAGATGGTATGTACAATCTCTTTGAGTAATCTTTACAAATATTTACACACAAATCACTTAAAAGGAAGATAACAGAATATACATGTATCAGATGTCTGGCCTATGTGCTCACCTGAAACAAATATTAGCACATGGACAGATGTATCAAAAACTGCTGCTTCTAATAATGCTAAAGCTATGAATGTACTATTTTGTTCTCTTGGTAAAAATTAATTTTCGCGTGTTATGTTATGTACTACTGCTTATGATATATGGCATACTTTACAAGTTACACACGAAGATACAAATAAGGTCAAACAAACAGAAATATCAATTTTACAAAATCAATTTTCATCTTTTAAAATGAAACAAAATGAATCAATTGTTGACATGTGCACAAGATTTCAAACTATACAACACGATCTTACGGCACTTGGAGTTAAATTTACGGATTTTGACTTAGTATCTCGAATTCTCAACTCTTTAACAATTGAGTAAGAAAGAAAAGTATTGGCTATCGAAGAAACTAATGATCTTTCTTTACTCAAAGTCGAAGAGTTGATTGGAAACTTAATGTCGTATGAAGCTAATTTATAGGACATAAAAGAACAAAACCATGAAAAGAAGAACATAGCATTTCAAGCAAGCAATGAAGATTCTGAATTGGATGAAGATGAAATTGTATTTATTGCCAAGAACTGCAACAAATTTAAGGAATTCAAGAAAATGACAAGATTCCAAAATAGTGGAAAATCAAATTCAATATTCAAACTTCGATCAAGTGTTTTGAATGTGATCAGTTCGGACATATGAAGAGTGATTGCCCAAAACTCAACAATGAGAAAAAGAAAAATAAGTTTGAGAAATTTAAGAAAAAGAGAAAAGCATTCCAAGTTACATGGGATGACCCTGACTCTTCCTCTTCATCCGATAATGACCGTGAAAGTGATACGGAGCAAGCAAATATATGTTTCATGGCACACACTAATGAGGTGTGTCCAAATCTTACTTATGATGAAATTTTAGAAGTAAGTATGGAACTTGATGACAAATATAGAGAAACTAAGAAATTAAATAAGGAATATGTTGCTAAGATAAATCGATTAGAACTTGAAATAGGTTTACTAAAAGATGAAAAATCTATTTTATAAGAAGAATTAGAAAATACACAAGAAAAATATAAGAATCTTTCTTTTGAAAATGATGTTTTATCTTGTGAATTAAGAAAAGTTAAACTAGAAAATGATGAAATTAGTAATGAGCAAATTATCTTTAAAAATAATCTACCTCAAAAATTACTAATCTTAAAATCAAATTGGATAAAATTACAAATAATGTTACGAAATTTAACAAAGGAAAACAAGACTTGGAAGATTTAATTAAAATTTCCAACCCATTCAAAAATCGAAATGGTATAGGATTATGAAGCAAAAATTACAAAGTATAGTAAGATTTGTACTAAGATAAAACCTTCTTCCAAAAGTAGGAAACTAATCACAAATTCAAAAATGATTAAAATTTAGGTTAGCAGATAACAACCTAATTAAACAAAAATATATAGATAATTTTATGAAAGAAATGATTCACAATAATAATTACATTTCTAAAGGAACCAAACCATCTTAGATATGGTTACCTTCACAAACTAACACTTAGGACCCAAAAATAAAATGGGTACCAATTTAAGTATTTTTATTTTTTGCAAGTATCCAAATACAAAAATAAAGAGAAATGGATATTAGATAGCGGATGCTCCAAGCACATGACTGGAAATGCTTACATGCTATTAAATATAAAATACATTAATGGTGGCACTGTAATTTTTGTCGATAATTCAAAAGGGATCGTCATTGGCATTGGAGAAGTCATCAATATCGGTATCTCTAACACTCCTATTATTTCGAATGTTTTATTAGTAGAAAATCTAAAACATAATCTTCTTAGTATAAGTCAGTTATGTGATAAAGGGTCTGAAATAAAATTTGAAAAAGATAAATGTAAAATTTTCGATCTAAGCAAAAATTTCTCTTTGAAGGATTTAGAAATCGTAATATATATATGTCCTAAATATGAATATTAAAAATAACTCGGATTTATGTCTATTCGTAAATCATGATGATTCTTGGATTTGGCATGAATGTTTTTTTCATATAAAATTTAAATATATTAACAAACTAGCAAAACATGATCTAGTTAGAGGTCTACCAAAAATTAATTATAAAGTTAAAAATTTATGTGACGCGTGTCAAACGGGAAAATTAAAGAAAAGTTCCTTCAAATCTAAAAATAAAATATCTACTAAGCAACCATTAGAATTACTTCATTTAGATTTATTTGGACCAACACAAGTACATAGTATAATCATAACAGATATTGTTTGTAATTGTAGATGATTTTTCAAAATATACTTGGACATTACTTCTAAAACAAAAAAGTGACACTTTTGGAATGTTTAAATTTTTGCAAAACGAATTACTAACTAAATGGATTTAAAAATAAAAAAATATACGCAGTGATCATGGAGGAGAATTCGAAAATGAATTTTTTAATAATTTTTGTGATAAAAAGGGAATTAGTCATAATTTTTCAATTTCACGAACACCACAACAAAATGGTATAGTTGAAAGGAAAAATAGAACTTTACAGGAATGTGCACGAACACTACTAAATAGTAGTAATCTATCCAAACATTCCGGGCTGAAGCCATTGCCATTGCCTATTATGTATTAAATCGTGTCACATTTCGTCCTTTGACTAAAAATACTTGTTATGAAATATTTTATGGAAGGAAACCAAAAGTTTCGTATTTCAAAACTTTTGGGTCAAATTTTTTTATTTTAAATACTAAATATAATCTTGGAAAATTTGATCCCAAAGCAGACGAAGGAATTTTCATTTGTTATTCAGAACGTAGTAAAGCTTATAGAATTTATAACAAACTAACAAATATTATAGAAGAAAGCTTACATGTATCTTTTGATGAAAATTTTCAACAAACTATTAAAGAAGAAGAAGATGAAATTTTAACTCAAAATCAAACTGAAAATATAAATAATATGAACAAATCATCCTCTGATAATGCTGAAAATATTTTAAGAGCACCCATATGAGCATTAAAAAATCATCCTTCAGATAATAAAATTGGAGACTTAAATTCTCGTGTCACTGGAAATAACTTAAATCAAACGAATCACGTTGCGTTTATCTCACATATAGAACCAAAAAATTATAAAGAAGCATCTAAAGATGACTCTTGGATCTTAGCAATGCAAGAAAAATTAAATCAATTTGAACGTAATAATGTATGAGAATTCATTCCTAGATCATCGATCAATCTGTAATAGGAACGAAATGGGTTTTCAAAAACAAAGCAGATGAGAATGGAAATATTATCCGTAACAAAGCAAGATTAGTGGCTCAAGCCTACAACCAAGAAGAGGTAATTTCTTATAAAGAAACATTTGCTCCCAGCTCGTCTAGAAGCAATTCATACTCTACTTGTTTTTGCGTGTCATCACAACTTTAAATTATTTCAAATGGATGTTAAGAGTGCCTTCTTAAATGGTTTTATTAAAGAAAAAGTTTTTGTAGAACAACCACAATTATTTATTCATAAAAAATATCCAAATCATGTTTCTAAACTAAAAAAGGCCTTATATGGTTTAAAACAAACACCACTTGCTTGGTACGATCGACTAAAAACTCATCTACAAAATTCTGGTTTCAAATTGGCAAAATAGACACTACACTATTTATAAAACATAAAAATAATGATCTACTAATTATATAAATATATGTTGATGACATTATATTTGGATCAACTAATGAAAGTTTATCTAACGAATTTTCTGAAATAATGAAAAATGAGTTTGAAATGTCATACATGGGTGAATTAAATTTTTTCCTTAGATTACAAATAAAAAAATTGGACAATGGCATTTTTATAAATTAAAAAAAGTTTTGCAAGGATTTACTTAAACATTTCGGAATAGAAAACACTACTAGCAAACCAACTCCTATGAGTACAACCTTATATTAAGTCAAAAACGAAAATTGTAAAGACTTTGATCAAAAAAATTATCATAGTATGATAGGCTCTTTATTATATTTGACAGCTAGTCGACCCAATATTATGATGAATGTTTGTTTATGTGCACGTTTTCAAGCTCAACCAAAGGAATCACATCATAGAGAAGTCAAACGAATTTTACATTACTTATCCAACACCAAAGAGTACGGCTTATTCTATCCTAAAGGTATGATTTTCGAACTTGTATCATTTAGTGATACAGATTTTGGAGGTTGTAAAACAGACAGAAAAAGCACAAGTAGTACCTGCCATTTTATCGGTCAATATTTGGTTTCATGGTTTAGCAAAAAGTAAAATTGTGTTTCCCTTTCAACTTGTGAAGTAGAATACGTTTTTGTTGCTCTAGCTTGTGCATAAGTAATATATATGCAACAAACTCTTCAAGATCTTAGTAAAACAATAACTTGTTCTCCAATATATTATGACAATAATGGTGCAACTAATTTATCTAAGAATCTTGTAAATCACTCTCGGACTAAACACATTGATATCAGACATCATTTTCTTAGAGATAATGTAGAAAAAGGAATAATATCTTTAGAATTCACCAACACTGAACACCAGATAGCAGACATCTTTTAAAAAATTTATGTGAAAAATCATTTATAAAACTTAGAAGATAACTAAGAATATGCTCTTTATCTGAACTATAACAAACAAAAATAAAAAAATTGAATTTTTCTCCTCTACCTCTCAATATTTATGACTCAGAGGTTATATAATTTTTTTTCCTGCCAGAATTCCCAAAAAACCACAAATAGTTTAACAACTAAAACAAAAAGAATGATTAAAATAGAAAATCCTACTCTTATATATATATATCAAATTTGTTTTACAAACCAAATCATAGTAAAAACTTCTTCTAATATATATCCTTGTTAATCAATATCAAAGTTTGAAAACATGTCATCTGATCAAAACTCCACTTACTCTACCATCGATTTTTCTTCTCCATCATCTGGTAGTACATACACATCTCCTGCAAAAAAAAACTCCTAAATCATCTCCATCTCTTCAAATTGTTCCCTCACCTACATATCACAATGGCTACTCTCCAAAAGAAAAGAAAGCCAAACATGATATTAATCTTCATACATCTTCTCTCTTGGACAAAGTCGACGAAATCCATCATTATCAAAAGTAAATGATGGATGTTATAACAACCCTGACTCGACCTTCGAAAATCGACACTCAAATACATCACCCGTATTCGAATGCCGCGGATCCAAACGTCGAATCTGGTTCGCCGGACCTTATAACACATTAAGTACAACATCACAGCGGAAGAAAAATGAATATCATTTATACACAAAAGTATTTGATACAACACATTGATACAACTGATATCAACATCAGAGATACAAGATAACAGTGGAAGAAATAACTCCAAAAGATAATATCTTCGGAAGTCCTTAAGATAGATACTCCAATTAACGGCAACACCATTGCCAATGCTCCAAGACTAGAAAGACTCCAAACCAAAAAGCGAGAACCACCATCAACACTGAAGTGAAGCAACTCGATCCAAATGCGATTGCTCATATCCAGAGATTGAATGCTATTGAATCCACACCTACTATTCGACTATCTGAAAAATCCAACTCTAGACTGCCCGTGTGGAAAATTGTGGGCACCTAGAGTTTAGATTGGGAACAATAAACTTCAGGTCAGTCATGAGACTGGTATGAGAAAACAAAAATAGTTTATCTTTGAAACAACAACAAAAGCATTTAATAATTGAAATCCGCAATTCTTTTTGGAAAATGAAACTACCATAAGGCCTCTCGGCACACACATAATGCAATCGCACACTTGGGGGAGATTTCTCCTTATGATAGTCAAACATGCTTACTACGCCAAAATCATTTGGATATTATTATTAGTTCATAGTGTAAAACATTTGCAAGTATAATATTAATCTTAGCCAGCATACGTACCATTATAGTATGCCTACTATAGCTACCATTTTAGATGGCAGTTCTAAAACTAAAACCGTACAAGGCGCGTATTGGTGATTGGTTTTCCAACAAATGGTCAGGCAAAGGAACTTCCTGGGCCACATGGGTATGCCTCTGGAGGGACGCCCCGAGAACTTAACCAGCTCTCTGCGAAACACAAGGTCGGGTTACCTCTGTAACTAGGTAACTAACTGTCACGAGTATGTCACCACCCTGGTCGTAACCGACCTTTATTTGAGGGCCCTCTACCACAAAGCAACAACCACAAAGTAATAAATTTACAACAACTACATAGGTTAAGTATCTGGGCTCCATACCATGATACCACCTCTATCCAGAAGAAGATGGACATACCCTCAATGGGCGCTTCCCCCAAATAACCTTGCTGCATTCTTCCTGTTTCGACCATTCCGGGTTGTGAGGCTCGACGAGGTATCATCCACAAAGCTACGCTTTTCAAAAAATCCATGCTTCGATCAACACATGATCAATAGTACTTCGTATGCCACATTACCAAATTGTGAATGTATTACTAGTAACCATTAACTACATAACCTCTGAGCTCGTACGTCTCAGAGAAAGGTGTTAAGCTAAGAGAATAAATTCTCCACCACCAAACAGAAATGTATTTGATAAAAACCAGCTTTACACCTCAAAATGTAACGTCAGACATACATCTATACAAGTCTGTTCCGGGTTATAACAAAATCGAAGGAACTTCATAAAAAAATCCTTGTAAATTCGGATAATCCCTAATCACGTTCGGACTTCCCATCACAAAGGGTGATAAAATCTCTATACCGGGGGCCAACCGGTGCAGATACATTCAACAGGTAATCCTTTCACTTTTGAAAATATCCGATCTTCACCACCAATCTTCAAATGCAATGCATATCATCATATCATTATTCGGATTGGGTTTTATGACACAAAGTCCTCCCCCGGCTAAACTGAATAATAAGCGCTCAATTTTAAAAACAAATGGATATTAGGATCTTAGTTAACTCATGACTTAAACTTCAAAACCTTTCTGCAAATGGTTTAAACAAATTACCATTTTCAAATCTTTAAACAAAAAGATCGCTTCACAAAGTTCGCTAATCTTTCACAAAGATTAATTCATAGTTTTCAAAACAATTCCGTTTCAAATCTTTTATACAAAAGATACACCTTTAGGATCCTCTTCAATTGCAAAACAAAGTTCACCAACATTTAACAAAGATTCATTCATAGACTTTCAAAACAATTCCCCTTTCAAATTGGATTAACTCATCCAATCTTTAAATCAAAGACTCAATTCATAGCTTTCAAAACCATTTCCAAAGATTCATTCATAGCTTTTAAAACAATTTCATTTCAAACTTGAAATCCTTTTAAAACAAATTGGAAATTCTTTCTGTATATGAAAGCTATTATTATTAGGAAACAAATAGTTTACGTTTCAGAAAAATCTGACTACATTTGCACAAGTTAAAGCCCTTCAAGTATAAAACTTGGGTTAAATTTCAAATTTCCAAAATAATATTTTTAAAATGGTTTAAAACCCATGTAAATACATTATATGGCTTGTATAACCTTTTTAAACTATAATTTCCAAACATAGAATTCAATTTCAAATCTTGAATTTAAATTCAAATCAAACTATTTAAATTTCAAAACTTTATCAAGTTATTCAAAATAACTTTTATCTTTAAAACACCTTTTCAAAAGCTTTTCATATTTAACCCAATTCCATTTTCAAAACTATTTGGATTCAAAATTTAACTTTAAAACCATTTCAAAAATCCGTGACTTAACCAATTTCCTCGTGCAATCCATATTTTTGTGTGTATGGTGTAGTCCAGGGGTATTACATAGTACTGCAGCATCATTAATCATTACAGATTTAAGCACAACAATATCGATAAGCAGTATAATCCTATAACGCTTATCTTCATTCACAGATTCACAGATAAATAATATAAATTTATCACAGATAAATTACATTCATCACAGATGAATAAATTACATTCATCACAGCTCAAATGAAAATAGAGCATCACACATCAAGGATATCAAACAATTCAACATTCAATCGAATCCAAATATCCATAAGTAAGATCAATTAATTATCTGATTAATTTAAATCAGATTAATTACTTATGAATAAACTACTAACCCTGATTAATTAACATTAATTAATTACAAACCATATTAATTAATTATCCTTTAATAGTAAATTAATTAACCTTTAGTTATTAATTAATGAACCTTTAATTAATAAATCAATTAACCTTTAATCATTAAATAATTAATCTTTAATTATTTAATTATCCTTTAATATTATCCTTAATTTATTACATTAATTAATTAACCCTTAATTAATTACCATTTAATTAATTATCCTTAATTAATTACAATAAGTGATTATCCCTAATCACTTAAATTAATAAATCACAAATTAATTACTTTGAGTAATTAACCGCTAATCACTTGATTAATTAACTTTAATCATTAATTAAATTACTTGATTATTTAATTAAGTAATCATCTTTAAGTAATTATTTACCCTTAATTACTTACATTATTTAGTTAACTTTTAATTATTTATGATCCTAAAATTAATTATCTTAATTAATTAATCACATAAATTAATTATCCTTTAAAAAATTAAGGAAATAAATCTTTAGTTAATTACATTAATCCACTAATCACCTTCATTAAGTAAATACCCTTTAAAAAATCACCATAATTAATTACCTTAATTAAGTAATTAATCATTAAACTTTATTGCAAAACATTTCATTTCTTAATTACCCTCTTAATTTCCATATTAAGTTTTTCTTATAATAACTTTTAAAATAAGGGTATACATATCTATTAAACATTTTAAACTTGAAATAATTTGTTTTGAAATCTTAATTTATCCCATCTTATATCAACATTTTTCTTTTATTTAAAAAGAAATGGATTAAAACTGTTTGAACTTGTCCAAGGATTAGATTTTAAAACTTGTTATTACCCATAATTCCCAGACCCGAGCTTTCCCCTTGTTTCTCTCGAGCCAACTTCTGAGTCACCCCATATCACATCGACTTCGATTCAAACATTCAACTACATGTGTACGACCTCGAGAATATCTTCATCTTCCTCATGCCCACAAACAAGGTACATGCAAACGATACGCGTGCACATATACGATCGTTCCGATCGCTGCCCCTACCTCCAACAAGTCGTCGACATCACCGTTGACCAGTACGATCCTCCAAAGCCTTCGAATTAGCCGTAGATCGTAATCGAGCTACCCATTACCAAGCTGAAACCAACCCAGTCACCAAAATTTTCCTCGTCACGATAACTCCGACAATCTGAGCTCGTGCCACCCCGACCATAGCTTTGCGACGCGATGATGCACTAATCCCCTTAGGTCCGATCGTCGGATGTTCACCCACGATGACGAATTATCCTCCCAAACCTCGATAAACAAAACCCATCCCTAAACCCAATTTTGTCGATCCCAAACCTATCTGATTATTTGGAAAATTTTAAACTATTTTTCCATTGATCTGCAACGCATCATCTTCCTCTGACATTAAGCTTGAGGCTCGATTGTTCTTTGATCGACGAAGATTGACTTTTTTGTCAATTCCGTTCATCTTGCAATTTCGCAACAAATAACGAACTAAAAATCTTAAAATCATTATCTAAATTCATCATCTTTTAATACGATTCAGGTTATATATTCAAAACAAAATATTACGAACATTGATTTTTTGGCTTTGATTAATTTTTACAATAATATATTATTCTTGAGAAATATACTGAGTATTTTTGCTTGCAAATATTTTTGAAAATGAAATTACATTGTGGCGATCAACTTCCTTTTTAAAATTTTAGCCTAATATTGATTGTACAGAGAAAATTTGAATTTTAACTTAAATTTGGAAACCTTAACTATAACAGGAACCTGTATATATGTATATCCAAACATTCATATGCACATATATCATTATGTATACATACATAAACATGCAGGCACATCAAACATTTTCACAACAACTTAAACTCTCAATCTACACATCTAGATATATATATACTTTAAAGTTCTAAAAAAAAGGTTTGCTCGCCTGAAGATGTGAAAACAATGAGGCTGAACAGAGAGCAGTTTTGCTTTGAATCTGGAAATTGATTTGTTTCCCACTTAATTTGTATTCAAATCTGCTCCGAGCTTTTAATTTGCCTGAAACTGATGCTTGTTCCAGGTTTGAAGCAGATTGCAATTTTTATTCCAAGTTGAAGACTGAATTTTTTATTTCCTGTTTCCAGGTTAATCTTGCAAATATTGAGACGATTTTTACTTTGATCTGGTAGTGCTTTTATTTGTTTGAGATTTTTGCTTGAAGATTTTCTGGCTTTGGATTAGCATGAGATGATCTGAAGTTTAATTTTCAGGTTTTACATTTTTGTTTTCTTTAGTTTCAGGTCTGTTTTGTTTTTTCAGATTTTTGAAAATGAATGAAAGAGATTTTAGAAACCTGTTTTTCTATTCTTAAAACATGTTATTATAATTTAAATTAAAAGAAATTCTTATTTTGCCACTTGTTAATATGCCTACACTTGTAATCACATAATATTTTTAAGGCAACATATGTTATTTACTTGTATTTATTCTTCTACACTTGTAAAAAATATCAAATTTATGTTTAAGATCTTATTTTAAGTTAATTTTTAAATTGCGTTTTAACCCTTTTCCTTTTATAATTTGTGAATTAATTTATCTCTTATGTTTTTAAATAAATTTTTTTATCATATTTTAAATTTAAATAATCTACTTCCTTTTACATACATTTTTTTAAAGAATATGATTTAAAATCAATTAAACATAAATAAATAAGTGTGTAATATGTATATATTAGAATTTAACTTTTTAAATAGCTTTTTTAAATTTATTTTCATCAATTTCAAAATAAAATTTTCAAATTATCATATTGTAAATCCAAAATAAAATTTTCTATTAATATTAAATTTTAGAGTTTCCAAATCCAATACATATTATTTAAAACATTTATTTTTTTAAATTTCAAATTCAAAAATTAATATGCAATCAATTTGTATTTATAAATGAATAACCAAACAAATATTTTTTTATAAATATATATTTTATTCCATTCACAACCTATTTATTTTCCAAACATTTATTTTCAACACACACACACACACACACACACACACACATATATGAATTTAAAATTCAATTTAAAATCAATCTATATAAATAAACAAAATAATATCTTATTTAATTTGGAAGAATTCAAATTTATTCACAATTAAATCCAAAAATTATATTAATTACCAGATTAAATTTGACTCAAAAATTGGGATCGTTACAGATGTAAAAAGAGAAATGTATTACGAACAAAGACGCCAGGGAGCTCATTTAAAATTTCTGGAGAAATGCATCATTGCCATATGTAGACATTCTCCTTCTAAGGATTGTGTTCATGTACGATCTCCTTGTCTAACCGAAACTCCACCGCATGCTCATCAAATAACTCCACGTAAACTATAAGGAGAAGGAACATCTGAAGACCAATTCAGTATAGGACCTCCTTCTTGGTCTCCAATACGAGTATCAAAAGAATATACAATGGAAAAACCGAATTCATGGAAGAAAAAATAACTTCGTTATTCTACAAACTGTATTTAATATATAAATATAATTTTTATTTCAAGTTATAATAACATTCCATCCATTAAAGAATATAACTTGTATCTTATGCTTGAACAAAAAGCTATATATATAATAAATTTTTTCACTATTCTGCTAACCACAGGCTCACATTTCAGCTCAGACGTCTGTTGTTTTAGCTAGACGTCTGAAATAACTATCTGATAATTCATACATTTCAGCTCAGACGTCTGTTTTTCTTAACCAGACGTCTGGGACAACTTTCTGAAAAATTGTCTCGTTCGGCTCAGACGTTTGTAAATTCAAATAGACGTCTGTACCATATTTCTAGAAAATTCAACAACTCAGCTCAGACGTCTGATATTTACATTCAGACATCTGATCCAAGTCTCTGCCTCAAAATCCCTACCCGACTAGACGTCTATTGGACATTTCAGTCGTCCGATACTCCATAGTCAATTTTTTCCCCAACTATAAAGCATCGTTTTCATTCTTTCACTATTTTTTCACCAAAATCTTCAGCCAAAACCTTAGCCCCAAATTAATCTGCCATCTTCCCCCAAATACTTCAAATCCATGACACCAAAATCTAAGAAACCTTTTCCAAAATGCAAAAAGACATGCCAAAGCTCTCAACAATTCGTAACAGATAAAATCATTGATGACCGGATGATGGAGCAAGATGGTAGGAAAAAGCTTCAAGAATTGGAGAAGAAAAGAATTTGTTGTGGTCCGTTTTACCCGCTAAGGAGATTCTTCAACTATGAAAATGATGATTTGGTGAGTGATGCTGAGATTCACCATCTCATTAATTATGACTCCAACTCGGGTTAAATTGATCAATTAGCTATCTTTTTATTCTTCATAAATTTATATTCACTTCATATTTGGAACCCTTCTGGTTCTAAAAATTGGATTTGGACAAGTGTTTATGAAGAAATTATCAAATTCAACGTTGAAATGCTTGGACAAATTTTACAATGCTCATATATAGGTATTAGATTACAAAAATATACCTAGCATGAGGTACCAACCATGAGATGCAGTTACACATCTCATTTGGGAAGATGACATGAGAAAGTTAACACCAATTTATTTTCGTCCATAAGCTAGACTACTTAATCGAATGCTTATGAATACCATGCTCCCTAGATTGGGTAGTCATGAGCAAGTATATGATCATGACCATAAAACGTTATATACTATTTTTGGTCACACAAAAGTAAATTGGTCTCAATATACTTTTGACAAAATTAAAAGCTTCTGGACACCAGTTCGTCAAACGATCATTTATGCACCATTTGTTATGAGAATTCTTCGAGCACACAGCATACCTTCTTTCCTATCACAATATGAAGAACTTCCTGTTAAGGAAAGTGGAATTCGCTTCCTATCTTTAATGCAACTTCTCCAAAATCCTCTAAGAATTACATCATTTGTTGAATATCAACACAACAACACTAACTCCAATCTCAACAGTCTACTCCTCTACAACCTGCCACTGCATCAAGACCATCTGAATCAATAGGTTATCACTCTGATTCTGAAATACAAGAGGCTCGAATTGCAGCAGGACAAGGATAAAGTATTAGAGATGTAGCACTTCAAAATCAACGTATTCTATTTCTAAATCAAAAAGCCTTGGATAAGAAATTTTATTGCCTAGAACGATCTTTTACTACACGAAAGACTAAGGTCGAGAAAACTCTAGAAAAAGTCGTCTCGGCATTGGGAAAGGTTTCGCGAAAAGTGTACGGACGATCATCTTCACAATCTTCATCATCTCTATCTCCTACACCATCTCCACTAACTCACGCACATCAATCCGAGACTTAAACTGTCGAAGAGCCTCTACGGAGGCATGCTCTCGGAAAAGCTCCAATCACTGTCGACACAGAGGAAAGTGAAGATTTCTCTTGTCATCCGTAAGAAGCCCCACATCATGATCACTTCTCATATTTTCATGGACTTTCGTTCAAGAGAATGAAGAATGTCATTAGTCGCAATGGCAACATCACGACCATGATGACACTGCATCTAATCTTTGGGGTTATTTTTCTTCTCAATAAGTTAGCTACTCATTTTTATTCCTATTTGTATGAACTATGATAATTTGTTTTCTGATAATTAACATTATGATATTTCTCTATTTCATAAACTTTTTTTTCGATAATGACAAAGGGGGAAAGCATATATTACAAAAGAAAGGAGGAGATGTTTTACAAAATAAAATTGTATAGTTGTCACCATCAAAAAGGGGGATAATGTTAGAACCTCGATTTCAATTACAACAACTATACAAACACTTGCATTCAATATACATAGGTATGTATATCATCCATATGCAGGTAAACTTCCTGACTAAGACTTAGAGAACGACACAAGATCATTATATTAGTACATTCTATTAATGCTGTAAATAGATGATATTCACAACCTCCTTGAGTAATCTTTACAAGTATTTGCACACAAATTATTTAAAAGGAAGATAACAGAATATGCATATGTCAAACGTCTGGCTTATGTGCTCAGACATCTGGCAACACGTTCTGGTTTTGAATCTTTTAACAAACCAGACATCTGGCATGTGTGCTCGGACGTTTGGAAGAATGTTCTGTTTTTAAGTTTTTAACAAGCCAGACGCCTGGCACAAATGACCAAACATCTGACCTGGGTAACAGCCACTTTTAACCAAAGGACATCTTATTCAATCGAAGAGTTGCATCTTCCTATTTTGGTCATAACTCTTTCTTCTCAAACATTGTAACTCTTGAAACAAAATAGAGTGAACGAAAAGTTGTTACTTCTCAAACAAACTCTTAATCATCTATAAATAAACATGAAATTGAAAGTTATTTTCAACTTTCTATTCTAAACTTTCTTGCTTTATCTTTTATTATTGCCGAGATTTCCAAAAGCACTCAAAAACACACTTTGATTTCTTCCTAATAACAAAAGCTTAAACTACATATTACTCAAGGAGATTATAGGGAGAAGTTGTACTTATAGTCAAAATCAGTGTTGCATAGAACACACATTTGTCAAAGAAATACTCTTGTATAACAGTCTATTCCTTCGGGCGAAGCGAGGGTAGTTGGTTAGTGTATTTCCGAAGGGGAGCTTCGAGACTGGACGTAGGACAGGAGGTCTGAACCAGTATAAAAACTCTAGTGTGATTACTTTTAATTTTACATGCATTATTACTCTGTGTAATCTCTATTATCATACACCGTCATATACTTCATACATATACGATCCTCATGGACTTTCAGGTTGTTCGTCTTTATTTCTTTTGAATTTTTCATACACGAACTACTTGTGGCATGCACAGTGTATCATTGTACATGCCACAAGGTCGTGCACACTGATATACACTTGATAAAACTGTAGGGACATGTGAGCACAAGGTCAAACCCAAGCCAAAGGCTGGATTCAACTCAGGTGCAATACAAAAAAAGTCATAAAGTTTCAAATGCACAAGAGCTTGCATGTGCACTGCTTCAGCATCTCGAACTTCAACCAAGAGACATTAGTACACATGAATATGAAAAAAACTAGATTCAATATTGAACCAGAATACAATTACTTATGCAACAGAGCTCGAGTCTCACCAATATAACATATCCAAATAAATGCTGCTAGAACAAGACACGATACAATATTAAATGGAACGAGTACATGGAAATACCACTAAATCAGCTGCAAAACAAACCAAGGTAGCTCAAATGCAAACAGAGACCAGAGCATATGCACTAGAGCATGCATACATATATGCATACACATATCAGTTCAGGTATGAAGGTAATAGGGTAACCCAGATAACACAAAAAAGCAGTGATAGAATACAAGTGAAGTGTCACACAAGAATGAAATGCCACACCACTCAAAAACAAAGTGTACCAGATCAGTACAACATGGCCATCACAACCAGTGGCAACGACAAATCAAGGTGGATAACAGTATGTACATATACAAGCTAAAGGCAAGCTACATACAGATAAGATACAAGTACACACATCAAACAGAAAATGAACAAGACTACATGAATGGACAGACTTAAGAGAAACCACACTGCAAGTTTAGACCAATATGAACACGGCAACAAGTTCACATCAAACCAAGTGGATAGGCACAATAATTATACACATATATACATACATATGTATGTATATACATGTTGGTATGTGTGACGACCCGCAAATCTATACTCTTTGAACCGACAATAAACCATACATGTCCGACCCAAAAAGCACAGATTGACAAAAAGTCAAGAGAAAGAAAAGAAGAGAGAAGAAGAGAAGAGAAGAAAGAGAGAAGAAAAGACAAAACAGAACAATACAGAACCTCACATCGCAGCGGAATAACATATAATATCATATTAATGATCTGTATAAAACAGAAACTGTATATACATACATCAATCAGAGCACAACAATCAATCAATAGTTATTAGCCTGGCCAATTATAATAACATGTCCTCAAAATTGCTGATAATATAAATAACACTAAGTAGTGGATAATCAAAACAGATACGTGTATATGAAATGAAGATCTCCAGCTCTCCTGCTGAAGCTCCAAAAGCACCAAAATTGAACCTGTAAATATACTCGGTCTAACCCGAGCATTAAAAGGGAAGAACGCCCGAATCAGTCTGGTAAACCAACGTGAGAAACACACTCACCTGAATTTATTAAATTACAAAAAATTTCCTTTCAAAAACAAAAGTATCTCGTAAGACACTCCCACACAAAAACACGGACATGTTTTACCTTATGATAACTAAAACGTTTCATGTCAAATCATCTTATATATTATAATAGTGTCTATTGCACAAATAATATTAATCATAGCCGAAATTTTTACATTGATTAAATTCCAGCATATAGCCCAAAATGGGTAATACATTCAAAATGGCAGGTACGTAGTGGAGTTTGGATTTCCATACAAATGACCAGGTGAAGGGACTACTTTTCAATGGGGTACACCTATAGATGGATGTCTCGAGGCACAGAACATCTTTCCTCTAGCAACACAAGACTGGCCTAGCTATATAACTAGATAGTACCAAATATGTCATCCTTCAGTCGTTACCGATCTTTGTCGAGGGCCCTCGTAGCATATAAACCACAATAATCAAATACACGACGTCATAGCGTGTAAAGATATATCTAGAAGAGGATGATCATACCCTACTTGGGAGCGACCCAATTAGCCTTGCTGCATCTAATCATGTATTGATCATTTCCGGTTAATGAGGCCTGAGGTAACGACTACCTTTCACATATCACATATCACATCACTTTGAATGCCACATAGTCATTTCCGTTGACTACTAATTGCCTTCCACAAAAATACAACCCTTAAGCTCATAGGTCTCAAGGAGGGTGTTAAGCAAAGAGAAGTTGCCTTCTCCGCCACCACTGATGTACGTTTGTAAAAACCAATGTACATAATCTTTATAAATGCAACGTTAGACAAACATCCATTCAAGTTGTACAGGAACAGAGCAAACCAAAGGTACTGTCCTACCACATCCTGTCGGGAATCCCTTGGATTACTAGCGAATAATCCTTGCATTGGATATTTCATAATGAAGAGACTACTGCTACTAGATGTATATTGGGATTTTAACCCCCAAATGATCAACAAGCAGTCCTCCACTATGAAAATCCTGAATATCAACATCATCACAACCAACCTGCACAATCATCGCATAAATGTTGGTCCGAAGTGGTTTTTGGATAAACCGATCCCAGTCTCTTCGCACCAACAATGCAAAAGCGTTCCTCAACCTCACATAGAAACTAAGTCTCATAGACTTATCACGTCTTCAACTTTCAACTTGCTATCCTTCGTCCAAGAAGGAAGCTCGATAGATTGGAGTAATACTCTGCACTACACAAATCAACATCCTCAACACAAATGATAATCAAGCCTACACAGAAGGCTACGTACTAAGTGTACGACTAAATAGTACCCACATCAAGTCGAGGAACTAAAATGGCCAAATTTGATAGTCGGTTATTTAACTATCAAATCAAACAAACAAATATTTAGCATCATAAGCAATCGCTAGGCCCTTTTAATTAATCTTTTATTAATTAAATCACTTTTCACATACTCACTTCAAATTATCTTTTAAAAGATATAATTCCAAAGCATTTCAACTTTCTATATTGGGAAAGTTTTTCATATACTTATTTAATAATAAGTAATTCACGAACCAATTTATTTACAACACTTAAAAAATATTACACATACTTAAATCAGGGTTAAGTATATATTTTATTCTTTCAGGAAAACACTCTGTTAAACATATATTTTTGGGTCAAAACGAATGTTGCGTAAAACATCGTTACGACAACCCAAAATCACTAGTATAATGATTTGAAAATTAGATAGATTTATAAATCCCAAACACTATACAAAACATTTCCTTTCGAAAATTATTTACTATAACCACAATATTATAGTCCATCATTTTCATATTTTTCGAAAACATCTATTTCAACAATGAATGTTGAAATATATATATTCAATACTTAACACGTTTTAAAATATCTTCAAAACATTCTGCTTCATTTTATAATATCATTTCCCAAAGCATTTATATAATTTAGAATATTATCACTGTCCAAAATCATGAATATAGTTCATTTACCAAATCCAATATTTCTACACATTTATTAAAGGATTATCCACTATCCAAAATCGTGGATTAAATTTCTAACCAAATTTATTACTATTGCACTTTTAATTAAAGGATTATCCACGGTCCAAAATAATGGGTGAAATTCCTTTAATAAACTTCTATATCTAGTTTATAAATTTAAATTGATTTCACATTTATAAAACAATGTTTATAAATCACGTTTATATTTTATAAAACTTCCATTTACAAAACTCCTTTACTAACAAATTCCATTTATCTCATTTATATGCCTAACTCCAATTATAAGTTGACTTCTTATAAATCTCTTTATTTACAAATTCATTCATTTTATAACTTCACAAATTCAAAAATCTTATTTACTTATAAAATCCAATTATAACACCATTTTAACATTTTCAAAACTCCTTATAATTCCATTATTCTAATTTATAAAAAATAATTTTTTAAACCTTATAGATATCGTTTATAATAAATCAAAAAAATCTCAATTTGACATATTTTACAAAATAATCAACTTCACATTTCAAAAATCACATTCTGATTATATTTTCCAAAAATCATAGTTTTTATAGCATAAAAATTATAACCTTTATTTATTTAAAATAAATCCATTCCTTTATAACAAATCAAAATTTAATAAAACATCTATTTTCAAAATCACTTGAAAATCCTTTTAATTTGAAATCATCACTTTGACATTTTTAAAACTCCAATATAGACCCAATGTTGCAGCAGCACTAAATACATCAATCACGGCATCCAAATCATCATATATCACATGATAATAACATATATATCAATATCTGTAAATAAACCGATACTGGTGAGGAATCCAGTTGGATCCCTCCAACCTGTCACCTGCAACAAATATACATATTAGAATATGTGTACAATGTCCGCTTCGTGGTAGAAGCACGTACAAAAGGTCATCCGCTCATACATGCGAACGTATAGGGTCTCATATGCTCCAATAGACAGGAATATATCCAAATACCAATTAATATATTGATAATATATCATATATCAGCCAAATAATCATCAATCGTCGTAAATAATATTTATTCTCATTTATATAAAAATATTAGTGAGTCAGAAAGAGTGAGTTGTACTCACATTGGTTCCAATCGCAAATGAAGTGTTTTATTCCGAATAAAATTAAATAGGCTGTTAGTCCATGAGATGATGGTTTTGATGACAACAACCTTATAATGGATTATAAAATATAAATACTGACATTATAAGTTTAGATATATATGTATATGCAGGATTTAACCATGCATGTACCAAGAATGAAGACTGTACAGTATAGAGATTCAAGATATCGAGATAGAAGACTCATGAGTATCAAGATTATCAAGAGTTCAAGATTTCAAGCATAAGTATTTTTATTAGGAATTTTTATTAAAACTCATAGAAAAGCACTGGCATCTTAAAATCCAATTTATTCGTGGAATGGAATCCACTTCGAGACTGTTAAAGGGATGGAACCCTAAGTAGGATGGAACCTACGAAAATCTAGTGGAACATTGTTTTGTATCCACAAATTTTAATTCAAATGATTTTACAAAATTATCTTGTTTTCAAAATGATTTCAAAACTTTCCTTTTAAAAACATCAAACTCTCTATCCTGATTTTAAATAATTTTAGCCTCAAAATTATCTTTAATTTCAAAGTCAAATTACTCCTGATTTTAAACTATTATTTAAATTATATATTTAACTTTTATACTTAGATTTAAATACAAAATTATAGTTAAAATATATATATATTATTCTCTATATTTACTTATGAATTTTAACTATAGTCAAGTATATTTGTAAAGTTTAAAATAGTTTTAATATAAGATAAAGGTTATTTTCAAAGAAAATAAAATCGCCAAAAATTGCTTTGGAATGTCGACATGCCTAGGGTAACCATGTCGATATGGTGTCAGTCGAATTTAAAATTTAAATTTCAAATGTAGTGTCAATTCGCCATAACCCTTCATGAATGGACATGGCTGTTGTTCTTCTATAAATAGGGGTTAGTTTCAATGAATTTTATATCAGATTTTCTGGTTTTTCACTCCTCTTCTTCTTCCACATTTCTTAATACATATTCTTACCATTACTCTGCCGAAATCAACATTGAATCAAACTCGATTACTTCTAGTTTGATTCTCTATCACTATCTCTACAAGGTTCTCAATGCTATTCAGAGTTATAGACTTCTTTGTAATCTATTAAGCGAGAAAAAGTGTGATTGTAGCTTTGGAAATCAATCAAGAGAGAAAAGGTGTGATTGTAGCCTTGGTAAATCAATTGGGTAAACGTGTGGCCCGGAAATCAAGTATCTCTACCCAGAGGATAGAAATTCCTGGAGGGTGTACCTCGTAGACTTGAAACCGAGGGTGTAATTGTACAATTTATTTTGAAAGGAAATACGTACTTGTGTTGCGGGACTGGATGTAGGGTAACTCTGAACCAGTATAAAATCCGGTGTGTTCTTTCCTTTACGGTTTTTATTTTATTTCTGCATCTGTGCTTGTTTCTGTGATCATATCTATGTCTGTATATTGCATACATCAGTGTCTAAATTAACATAAACTCAAAAGGATTTAGTAATTCTTTATTAACACTATTCACCCCCCTCTAGTGTTAATCCTAGCCTTAAGATCTGTAATCCGCATTTCTCAGGCATTTAATTTTACCCAAAATTTACACTAGCTCCAATCAACTCCAAACCATCTCTAAAATGTAGTGCTCTTCCATATGGACCTAACTTAATTCGTTTCGTCAAATATGGACCTCGTATGAAGAAGTTACGCTATTTCAAAAATTGCATGAATTTATATTATAATAATTTACAATTTCTTTTTCTTTTTATAAACCTTGGCAAATCTGGGCTGTATATTTTTGCTTCTCCACATCGGGCCGCATGCATGTTTTCTTCTTCCCATCGTCTTCTTTGGAAATACAACCCAAAGAGCCACCTACAAACCCTAATTATGGCGGCCACTTCCTTGATCGAGACGACGATCGGCCACCTCTATTCGAAAACCCATCGCCGACTCCTTCTTTACCTTGAACGAGGCAAAGCATGGTTACCTATATGCATGGAAAATCATGTGCAAACCACCAGCCTTCAAACCTCGATTTCGACCACCACAAAGCACCGATGACGATCATAGTCGTTGATCCCCTAGATCTCACTACCCTCTACAAATCTCCAGTTGAAGTCTCGGCCTAAAAGTCGATGGACGGAGAGATAAGAAAGGAGGAAGTTTCGAGTTTTACGACCATTGATTGATAAAGTGGGGGCTAACCCTAGCTGAATCAGGGTTTTCGCAAAACTGAAAAAAACGTGACCTTTTATAGAAAATATCATGACACTATTCATCGTCAAATTTTTTGAACTCGAAATAAAGTGTGCCGCCTGATGTTTATAATATTTTACTCCTATTCCAAACACAATGGATTATATATATCGGGAGCCAGTTTGATCGTATTTGGAAGATAGATTTTCGAATCGATTATTTAAATTTAAAATTCACTTAAACAGATTTCTACGCATTTTAGCTTGCCACGGACGAGCCGTAAATCCTATTGACACTAAATTTGAAATCCTACAATAATATAATATTACAGATCAAATGAATCTGGTTTCGTTGAAATCCAAGACTATATGAAAAATGGCTATTTTTACATGTTAATTAAATATTAAATTATTCAGTTTCAAGAAATTAACTTTTAATTCAGTTTTAAAAGTTCTCTAACATCATTCTAACTCAAATAGAATTTAATTATAAATCAATTTCATTCACATTAACTTCAAATTTAATTATTTACAATTTCAAACATTAAATTAACAATTTAATTATCCAATTAAATCACTATATTCGAAATATAAGTTATTCAGCTTACAAAATTAACTTGTGAACATTTAAAATCAATTAAATATATGAACTTCGAATGACTAAAATCCTGAGTCGTTACAGTATGTGCACAGTTACTAGCAATAACAACAAGAACAAAGAATTGAACCAGAAAAAGAAACAGAGCAATCAAAGTCAACATGAATACAACCTTTTAGATGAACATACTAAACTTCAAGTCTAACAAGGACAGAGAGAACTAGGTGAAGATACCAAACGAGTGTTCACAAGACTACCAAAGCAGTGCAATGAAATACGAAGATCATTCGGTGCAACATGATACCATGCACACAACAACAATGACTCAAACTCAAAAAACATGAAGACATATACAAGTGCGTCTAACCTAACCAGGTAACATACAAGTGGAACCACACTGCAATCTCAACTGACCAGAACTGAGGCACACAATGATATGAGACAAAAGGATAAAGATTTCAAAATGCACAAGGAACCGGACTCAATTGCAACAGAGACCAGTGTCATGTACACATGTATACATATATGCATATATATATACACACACACACACATACATGTATATAGTTTTAGAAACTTACACATGAACAATCAAAGACACTATCAGTAGCAGTTCAATGTACAAGCATGTGGTAGTGCAAAACAGTGGTAGTAATCAAGTGTAGGAAAGCATACATATATACATGCGCGAACACACATGTATACATACATACATATATATGCAGAAATTCGAATATATGAATACATCAAAAGAATCATATGTATCAAAATAGAATAGATCGAAGCCAGCAAGAATGAATAGAGGGTAACAAGTCAAACTCCGTCATGTTCTAATATACACAATAGCAGTTCGAATAACAAATTCGAGGAGTTGAAAAGTGGCAGTTTGAATAGGATTTCAAAATAAACAAGTCAAGTCAAAAATCACGTCAACCCAATACATGATCTCAAAATTCAAAGAGGCGAAGTCAAAGTAGTAATGATGCCAAAGTCATAGCAGTGAAGAACGGACCTCAATTCAAATTCATCAAGTATATGTATGATATGAACAAGTCAAGACTATTACAAGCATTCAAGTAATAATCGTATGGCAGAGCAAAATAATAGACAGATTCAAAGTAAAATTATACGAACGAAAATTAAGGGATTCATTCCCCATATAACCCAAAATCATCATCGGCAGGAAGGCATTCGAGTTCAAGCAAAAAATCAGAGAGCAAGCATCAATCTAGAACTTGAATTAGTCGAGTATAATTATAAATCGAAAAAGGGAAAAACGTACCAGTTCAAAGCACCATTCGATGTCAACAAATTGGAGCAGCCGTAGTCGAACAAAGCAGCTATCGATTGACAAAGCAGTTTAAAGAAAACACATATGTCAATCGAAGCAAAAGAATAAGCGGCGGCTTCAACACAGCAAAGCCCTAATTTCTTGAAGAGGAACAAAGAAAGATCGGCCAAAGATACTGAACAAAAATAAAAAGGGGAGAAGTCTATAGTTTATTCTAATAAGTAGGCCGGTTCTAGTTGATTATAATTTAGGCTTAAGTGTTAAAAAATAGGGTTTTATTAAGTCTTTTATTTCATTTTTAATTTACATTTAAAATTTGGTTAATTTCTAGTTTTATAACTAGTTTACAAACTATGGCGATGTAGTTTGAGAATTCGCAACTCAATGGCTGAGTTGTGGTAGAGTTTTGAGCGTAGAGTTTGGTTAGTCGATAGCGGATGTTGCAAATTTACGTGTGTAAGCGTATGACTACTTAATTTCTAATAGAAACCTTGGAGGCAGCACATAGGTAGGATTTTGCCGAAGCTGGTTAAATCTGTGTTGTTCTATTTCTGCTTTTTATTATTCTGCTATTATCTATGCAGCAACTGTTTTATATATTTCCACATTAATTTAGTATCACCTATCCACCCCCCTCTAGGGTGAAATCGATCCTACGTAAGCAATATATGTGCAAATGCTTTGTCAAAGCTTGACGATTAAGGAGAATCTTAGTCAAATACTTGTCTCTTTCAAGTAATTTATTCTTTTTTTCACAGTGCTCCCAACACAGTCAATATATAAGTAGTTCAATCTTGTTGCCACATGTGATTTCGGCACATCGGCATTTCAGCACTTCAGGCTTTGCTTCAGTTTTAGGCTATCTTATGGTGTCCTTTGAATGCCATGTATGATGTAGAACTCATATATGACATGTATGATGTAGAACTACTTCAGTATTTGGTTATTTGATTCAGTTTGTAACATGCTGCAGTTTTAAGCTGTCTTTCATATGTTATTTTCAAATATGTTGCAGTTTTAGGCTGTGCTTCTTTTTTTGATAATATGATGCAATTTTTTATTATCTGGTGGTGCAAATTTTGGTTATATAAACAGTATTGTTAATATAATGATGTAATGTTTCATTTTCTGGTGCATGCTTTGCTGTTTACGGTGCAATTTTTGTTAAATGGGTCAGGTCGGGTTAATCCTTTTATTAAATGGGTCGGTTTGACCCATTTATTAAACTGGCTGGGTTTATGTTTTGAATAGATTAGGGCAAATTCTACCCACCCATTTATGACCCGACCGACCCGTTTGACGGCCCTAGGCGGCAGAGGAGGAGGATGAGATAGGGACTGTGTTAATAGAGGTGAAGCTAGTTTGTAGGAGATGGTCGATAGCAAGTTGTTTGTAGTTGCGTAGGAGGTGGTTGGTGTTTGGAATTGCTATTTGGTTTCTATTTTGCTGATATGGTCATGGGAGGTGGAGTTGTTAGGAAGGGTTGTTATAGGCAGTGGGTTGAGGGTGGTTTAGGTGATTGATAAGGTTGAAATATAACAGGGGGAAAAGTTTAAAGGAAAGTGTACTATTGTTGGAGGAGGAGTATGACTATTGTGGTTGATTGGTTGAAGTGAGGGAGGGTTGCTAGGCTAAATGTTTAGGTTGATGTTGATTCGGTTGCTGGTAGGAGATGGAGGCAGTTTTGTTATTTAGGACAGGGAGTTGGTGAAGTTCGGTTGGTGTTTGTTGTTGAGATGAGTTGTCTGGTGCAGTTGTAGGTATAAGTTGGGGAAGTAAAGAAGCAGTAGGCGATTGAAGTAGTAGTTGGTTTGAGGAGTTGTAATGAATTTGTGGTTGTAGATTAGTTACGTTTGTTGGGAGATTGGAGGTATTTAGGAAAAGCATAGGAAGATAGAGGAAGACAAAGAAATATATATTGCAGAATTTGGTCAAGCTGAAGTAGGCTGGTTGCAGAGGGATTTCTAGTTGCATGTGTGGTTGATGGAGCAATTTTGGGAGAAACTAATTTGTGATGGTGATGTGAAAAAGCGGAGGTTGTAGGTACAAGTACTATAGGATGCAATTTGTGATGATGAATAAAGGTTGGTGCAGTTTTGTATCGGAGTAAGGTGGTTGTATGTCGTATTGGTATAATATATTTTGTATCGAATTGGTTGTATATAGTATTTTATATGTGATTAACGTATTTTTTGGCTGTTTGAATGTGACAATTATGAGTGATTATTGGTTTTATACCAAGATATGTTAATTACTACTATATATTATAAACGCTATGAAAAAATGAAGTGGACACCGAATAAGCTACCACAGCGAGAGAATCTTCACAAAAAATCAATAATTTTTGGAAGCATTTAATAAATGCTACCAAAATATATATGGTGAAAGACAAAAAACTGTGACGACCCTGAATTTTGGACATTTGAAATCGAAATATTTAATTAATTTTAAATGTTTGAATGACAGTTTAACTTGAATTTCAAATATCAGGATGAATTTAGCAATTTAATTATCTAATTCAATTATAGAAATTTGGATAAAATTTTAAATCTTCAATTTTGAGCCTGTTAAAAATAATTTAATGGCTTAGAAATTTATATTTATAATACTGAAGATAATGGAAGCTCCAGAATTGAATTTGAAAGTAATTTAATCAGTTTTGAAAATATATCGTTTAAATCGATATTTAAAAATAGCTGTCCGAGGCACGGTCTCCGAATTCGACGAAAATAGTTCCATTGGATCCATAATATTTTATTATTATTGGATTTCAATCTTCGTAATGTTTGGAGTGATCGTTTGGCCGTACGATAAGCAAACGCGCTGAAATTTAAATCGAAAATTCGATATTACAACTGGATCCAAAATGCTATCTTCTCCATACGATCAAATTTGGACCCAAAACCTTTTCCATTGCGTTCAAAATAGGGGTTAAACATTATAAACGTCTAGCGACACGCGTCAATAGGAGGTTGAGGTTTTGAGCTACGATTCCAAGACGATTTAAATTTAAAATTTTTAATATAATATATATATTTTTCCCATCAATACTTTCTGATTTCACCTCACAAATCACTATAGCATGTTGGGTAAAGCACGCAACCATCTTCACGTATTTCCTCTTTTCTTTTCAAAAGCACGTTTTCTCCTCCTTCAGAAAAAAATTCAGCCGAGCTCGCTAAACGGAAAAAAAAAGGAATCAAATTCAAATTGAAGAAAAATGTCGACTACCCCTCTTTCCTTTCTCGTTCTAATTGCCAATCCTCCTTTTCGAAATCAAATAGCCGCGTACCTCCTTCCTCCTTCAAATTGAATTCACGTATACACCTTTATATCTAGCTCCTCCCAATCCTAATAAATCAAAGTGAAGCCTGCTTGAGGGGTGGCCACAAGCTCGCTGTGGGTTGCAAAAGGCGGAAGCGCTAGTGTTTGGGTGGCTCGCGTTAGGAAGGTCAAGTTGCGATGGCCGATCGCTCGGCAAAAGGCGGTCGATGGATTTAAGATGTCGCGCGAGGCCTGGTGGTTCGTGTTGTTTTGGGGGCGAGTTTTGCGAGCAGTGGTGGAGCGACAGTTAGCTAGGGTTTCGTTTTGGGCGTTCGCAAGGTCGACGTTGAGGCAAAGGGGTTCAGCGGCGAAATTTCTAGGGTTCGTGTTCGAATCCAAAGGCAAGGCAGTGACCGCAAGAGTGGAGCGATTGATGGTGGCATGCACGACTGCTTCATTCGAGGTGATGTCGTCGCGGTGTTTTCGAGCACAGTGATGGTAAGGTGAGATTTTCCAGTGAGTTATTTGATATTGTTTCAATTTAATTATTTATATATATATATACACATTTTATAGAAATGAATTAGGGCAGAAAAAATATATAATATATATGCGGTTTTTAAATTTATAATGGATTGCTGTTGTCAATTACAAAAAAAAAACTTTTCACAGTAAAGTTAATTTAAATTTTTGTTTAGTGATTAATTTAAATTAGAGAATTTTGTTGATATTTCAACTAAATTATTTATAAACAGGAAATTAGTTTATATTGGCAAGGTTTGAAAGAAGTAAGATATACATCCATATGGATAAAACAGTAAGTATAGAATAATTTTAGAGAAACAATAGTAATAATAGATATAAGTATTTTAAATTACTTGTTATTTTAAATAATGGAATTTATGAATAAATTGTTGAGTTAACTTATTTAATTTATTCTAGTTGAAAAATAAAAAGGAAAGTTATTAGTTTAAGTTTAAGTCACTAGAAGAAGAAAAAGCAATTTAAAAGATTCAATTGATTCGAGTATTAATAAAGTTATATAATGTTTATACAAGGTCTAAAACTGTATGGAAATCAAGCTAGAAAGAAAATGGATTGCATGCATAATCCAAGGTGAGATCTTCTCACTCAAAATTTTAATTTAAAATTCCAGTTATTGATTGATCGTGGAATTGTGATCGTCAAATTAAAATTGATTGATTGGGTATTTGGATAATATTTAGTATTAGTTATATTAGTTTAGACCCTATTGCGCCGCATAATAGCGAATAATATTTTATAAATCTCATATACCGCGATATTCCACCTTGAAGTGGAATGGGTATTTAATGTTGTGCTAACGTCTGTGGATGCAGGGAAACAGGTTGGAGGGATCCAACTGGATTCCTCAAATTTTTAATTTGTTGCTTATGTTGTGTGTTGATTATTTTTAATTTGTGTGAATGTTTGTGATTGAAACCGTAAAGGCTGTAATTCAGCCAAATGTATTTTTGGTATCGTAGGATACCATAAATAAATAGTTAATTGATTTTGAAATTTGGATAGAAAATTTATAATGAATTCACTCAAAGGAATTGGATGAATTTTAAGGGAAGGAAATTTAAATAGATAAAGTTTTATCTTTGAAAACTTATCGAATTAACTCCAAAAATATGGGAAAAGATTTTTATAAATGAATTTCGAGTAAGGTTGTTAAATAGTTAAAGAATTTATTTAATATACGGATTTTAAATAATTAAAAGAGATAAAGAAATCTATTTCAAAAGGAAATAAATTTAGAAATTTAATTTTGGAAATCAATTTAAAGCTGAAATTAATTTTTCGATTCAGGAATTAATTTGGAGTAAAATAAACCTTAGGAATCGATATTTGGAAATTTGGTTAGATGTTTTGGAAATAAATTTCGGAAAAATCAATTTGAAATTGATTTGATTTGATATTGCAAGATTAATTTGGGGAAATCAAATTGGAAGTTGATTTTGTATTTGAAATAAACTAGAAATCAAATTCGAATTCGATTTGATGTGAAGATGATATTTGGGAATCGATTTAAATTCATATATCAGTTGACATTTGGAATGTAAATTTAAAATAAATCGAGAAGATTCATTAATTTATTTGAATTGACCCATTTATATTGGGAAAAGAAATTCTTCCCTGGAAAGCCGGGAATATTTTTAAAATAGCCTTTGAATATAATTTAAAAGTTTTTAGATTTGGTTCTAAAAATAATATTGTTGGAGAAAATAGTTTTGGAAGTTGTTTAAAGTAAAATTTCCATTTAATTAATTGTATAAGGATTATTTAAAAGATTAAATTGATTTTTGATTTAGGAAATAGGTATTTAAATATTTATACTCTATCTACTAATTTTATTTTAAAATTAGTTTTTGGACTTGAATTTTTTATGAGATATTAGTATAATAACTTTTATAACTAATATTTAAGAAAATATTCTAAAATAATTTATTTTAAATGTTTCCAAGTATATTTTGAATAAGTATTTTTATATTATTTTAAAATATTTGAAATCGGCAGATTTTCAGTGGAAATGAATAAATGTTTGGAAATTGATTTGAAATTTATTTTCAAAGGATTGAAGTGTGAAATTTTATGTTACGAAGATATATTGAAATAATAATTGGGGGAAAATTATTTGAAATCCAGCAACTGTTGTGAATGATGATTGATAGTTAAATAACCGACTATCAATATTGGCCTTAATCGGCATTTGAATTTCGATGCGACCAGGAGTCGAATTCCAAATGGATATTCGAAACCCACATCAAACCTTTGTGATTGTGATGGATCTTTTGTTTAAAAGATCAAAGTGAAATTGTTGTGATTTATTTGAATCTGAATGAACACTTATTTTTAAAATAAGCGCTCGTTATTCGGATTAGCCGGGAGATGACCTTGTGTCATAAAACCCATTCCGAATAACGATGCGACGAAATGGGATGGCAATTGAAGATGGTGTTGAAGACCGAGTATTTTCAAAAACGAAAGGATTACCTATCGAATGTCTCTGCACTGGGTTGCTCCGGTATAGAGATATTAATCACCCTTTGCGATGGGGACTCCGGACATAATTAGTGAATATCCAGATTGCAAGGGCTTCTTTTGAAGTGCCTTCGGTTCCGTTCGATCCCGGAACGGACTTGTATGGATGTGTGTCTGACGTTACACTTTGAGATGTAAAGCTGGTTTCTATCAAATACATTTCTGTTGGGGGCGGAGAATTTATTCTCTTAGCTTAACACCCTTCTCTAAGACGTATGAGCTCAAGGATTATGTAGTTGATGGTTACTAGCGATACATTTCCGAATTGGTAATGTGGCATATGAAGGGGTGCTGATTATTTGTTGATCGAAGCACGGCTTTTGTGAAAAGCGTGGCTTTGTGGACGAGACTTCGTCGGACCTCACACCCCGGAATGGTCGAAACAGGAAGGATGCAACAAGGTTATAGGGGGTAGCGCCCCTTAGGGTATGTACATTTCCTTCTGGATAGAAGTGGTATCATGGTATGGAGCCCAGATACTTAACTTATGTGAATGTCGCAAATATATATTACTTTGTGATTATTGATGTTGAGGATCCTCGGATAAAGGTTGTTTACAACCGGGGGATGACATACTCATGTAGTAGTTACCTATTTTTGCAGAGGCAACCCAGCCTTGTGTTGGCAATGATCCGGTTAGGTTCTCGGGGCGTCTATCTAGAGGCGTACGCATGTGGCATTGGGAAGTTTCTTGGCCTGACCATTTGTTGAAAATCCAATTCCCAATAGGAATCCAGTACGGTTTTAGTTGTATAACCTGCCATTTACTTATGGTGGTCACCATTGTTTAGATGGTAGCTATAGTAGACATAGTGCGAAATGCCTATGTTGGCTAAGATTTATATTATACTTTCGAAATGTTTTCTGCTGCACTAATAATAATATCGAAAGGATTTTGCATATTAAGCATGTTTGACTATCACAAGGAGAAATCTCCTCCAATTCTGTGTTTGCATTGTGTGTGTGGAGGGAGGCCTTATGGTAGTTTCATTTTCTAAAAAGCATTGCGGATTTCTTTTAAATTTCTTTGTTTTCTTTTGTAAGAGAACAACTGTTTTTAAGATCTCACACTAGTCCCATGACAGACCTGGAGTTTATTGTTCCCTTCCTAAACTCTAGGTGCCCATAATTTTCCACATGGGCAGCCTAGAGTTAGGTTATCAGGTCATTCAGGAATTCAGGAGTTGCTGTAGAGATCAGGAGTTGAAGCTGGATGGCGAAGCATATTACTAGTATATGTTATATATTCTTCTGCTGTTATTGTTGTACACTCTGATAATGTAATGTGATGTAATGTAATTACTGATATAGTGATTATGTTTAAAGATATTTATTTATCTATTTTATTTGTTCCGCTGCGAAATGTGAGATTCTGTCATTGTTTCTGTTCTTCTTCTATCTTCTTCTTCTTAAACCCTAATGGTTCGGTTTTCTGGCATTCGATTGCGCGGTATTTGATACAGTGGACGTATAAATGTCGACTTTCGGAAGTTGTAAAATCAGGTCGTTACATTTTGGCATCAGAGCATTTGGTTAAGCGACAACCTTGGCTCTGTTGGGTGTTACTCATTAGAGATAGAGTCAGCAGTACTCTAGAATGAGTTTGAGTGTAATAATAGATATGAGCGCGTATTTGTTAGTGAATATAAAATTATTTTATATTGTGTTGACTTATCAGTTGATTGTTATAGATTCTGGTCAGTGCAGTCTGGCCAACTGTTTCGATAGGGGTTTCTAAACTCTTAAACAAGATAATCCGACACAGTATTGTTTTAAAATAGGGTAAATGAAATAATTTTACCCAAAACTATTTTCGTATATAAAAGAAATAAATTTTCTATGAATTATTATAATTTATGGTTGCTTGGTTGTTAGGAAGCGATAATATTAGATTATTATCATCGTTGTATGAGAAATTGGATTGAATTCAAGTTAGCTGACATAAAATTAATCAATTCATGAAATTGGAAAGTTGAATTAGTTAAATCAAAACTTGAATTGTGAGTTAAATAAAAATGGTTTGAATTTGCAGATAAAATTCAAGTAAATTGAAATTTCCTGGTTATTGATAAAATAAATCCGAGATGAATTAAGAAAGGAAAGTTGAAATTTAAATGGATAAGTGAGTAAAACTAATTTAATTAAATTAGTAGATGGAGTGAATTTGATAAATGAAAATAAAATCAAGGATTTAAATTGGGAAGTGTTACAAGGAAAAATAAATTTGAATTTTGAATTGAAATAACTTAAGTAAATATTGGATCAAATGGAGCTAAATGTTAATAAAGGATTTAAAATTAGTTAGTGAAACTAATTAAAAGAATGTCAAATTTAATATGGTTCAAAATGAATTGAATTCAATATTCATAAACAAAAGGCAAAATGAATTCATATGGAATTTGGAATCTAGTTTAAATATAAGTGGTTATAAACCAAAGTGGTAAATTGGAAATAAATATAAGTAGTATATAGAATAATTATCTTGAACTTAAGAAATAAATGGTAAAATTCTTAAGTATAATTTAGAGTTGGGAAATATTCTAAATTAATAAATGGAGGATAAACTGGAAATTCTGAAATGGTTTTAATTAAAATAAATGTGAATATGGAATGCAAAATGAATTGAACGGAATCAACTGGAAATGAAATAAAATAAAGAGAAATTGAGTTTGTATTAATTTAAATTAGTCATAAACTAGATTGGATATTCTATTAAGTGAATATCGTCAAAATTTTCATAGAAATGGTTGTTGTTGACGCAAACGAGTATGTATAAAATTCTAAGAGTAATAAAAGCAAATAAAATTGATTAATCAATTGAAATAGATATGAGTTCATTTCGCTTAAAAAATAAATTAAATAAAAGAAAGTGAGTTGTAAATCACTTGAATTGAATATAAGCAATTAAATTTGTATCGGAACCATATAAACTGCTTATGGGAACTATTTTGAATATATTACTTGTGAAAACTATGTGTTTACTATTGGCAATAAGTGGAATGTGAATAAATTTCTTATATTTGTCACTTATGTGTTTAAATTGAGCAAATACAGGTACATGAGGGTCGTTTGGCTGGATTTGGTCGTGCTAAAATTCTAATAATAAACCGCTTCGCTTAAAAATGCTAAATAAGGTACGCTTACGCAATAAAAATAGGAAATATGAACTGTTTTTGCTTTTTCCGACCGGGTGGGTCGATGTATATATATTTATATCTTTTGTCAAATTGCAAAAGCTCTCCGTACAAAGGAGACTCTGCCAAAATTTTCCGAAAATTTTGGAGTTCGAAAATTTTTGAAAAAATTGTTAACGACAAATGATTTCAAATTGGAAATTGAAGTAAATTAGTGAATGTAACTAAACTAAAATAATGATATGAATCAATTATAATTGAAAGATAAAAATTTAATATTCATAGTAGAAGATAAACTGAATTCAAATGAAAATTGAAAATGCAAGAATAAATGTAAATGGATATTATGGATTCAGGATATACAGGTGTATTAAAGGAAATGGAATTGGGATTTTGATTTTAAAGATAAAAATTGAGTGGCTCGATAAAAAGGTATGTATTTCAATTTCAGTATGAAATTTGGTGATTTTCTTGTCTAGCCGCTTGGTTTTTTGTTTTCTTTTGGTATTTGAGGGCCTGTGGTGCTATTTTGTAGTAGTACCGAGCTAGCCGCGCAAAGGAGACGCTGGCGAAATTTTTCGAAAATTCAGGGTGTTAGAAAATTTTTGAGAAAATTTTGAAAGTTTGAATTCAAATCTAAATTTGAATTGAGAAGTAAACAATTTTGTTTGGAATTTATAATTGAACTTGGAAAGTTAGTTGAAATGAATCTTTAATAAAAAGATTTGGGATGATAAATTGATAAAACTGTTTGGGTTGGAAAATACTGAACGGGTTACGGTCCATTCTTCTTAACTTGTAATTTCGGGACGAAATTCTTTTTAGAGGGGAAGGATGTGACGACCCTGAATTTTGGACATTTGAAATCGAAATATTTAATTAATTTTAAATGTTTGAATGATAGTTTAACTTGAATTTCAAATATCAGGATGAATTTAGCAATTTAATTATCAAATTCAATTATAGAAATTTGGGTAAAATTTTAAATCTTCAATTTTGAGCCTGTTAAAAATAATTTGATGGCTTAGAAATCTATATTTATAATACTGAATGTAATGGAAGCTTCAGAATTGAATTTGAAAGTAATTTAATCAGTTTTGAAAATATATCGTTTAAATCGATATTTAAAAATAGCTGCCCGAGGCACAGTCTCGGAATTCGACGAAAACAGTTCCATTAGATCCGTAATATTTTATTATTGTCAGATTTCAATTTTCGTAGTGTTTGGAGTGATCGTTTGGCCGTACGATAAGCAAACGCGCTGAAATTTAAATCGAAAATTCGATATTATAACTGGATCCAAAATGCTATCTTCTCCATACGATCAAATTTGGACCTGAAACCTTTTCCATTGCGTTCAAAATAGGGGTTAAACATTATAAACGCCTAGCGACACGCGTCAATAGGAGGTTGAGGTTTTGAGCTACGATTTCAAGAAGATTTAAATTTAATTTTTTTAATATAATATATATATTTTTCCCATCAATACTTTCTGATTTCATCTCACAAATCACTATAACATGTTGGGTAAAGCACGCAACCATTTTCACGTATTCCTCTGTTCTTTTCAAAAGCACGTTTTCTCCTCCTTCATAAAAAAATTCAGCCGAGGTTGCTAAACGAAAAAAAAAATGGAATCAAATTCAAATTGAAGAAAAATGTCGACTACTCCTCTTTCCTTTCTCGTTCTAACTGCAAATCCTCCTTTTTGAAATCAAATAGCCGCGTACCTCCTTCCTCCTTCAAATTGAATTCACGAATACACCTTTATATTTAGCTCTTCCCAATCCTAATAAATCAAAGTGAAGTTTGCTTGAGGGATGGCCACGAGC
Source organism: Allium cepa (assembly GCA_030765085.1). Classification (NCBI taxonomy): domain Eukaryota; kingdom Viridiplantae; phylum Streptophyta; class Magnoliopsida; order Asparagales; family Amaryllidaceae; genus Allium; species Allium cepa. The sequence goes on from CM060939.1 coordinate 419,566,876, forward strand.
TCGCTATGGGTTGCAAAAGGCGGAAGCGCTAGTGTTTGGTGGCTCGCGTTAGGAAGGTCAAGTCGCGATGGCCGATCGCTCGGCAAAAGGCGGTCGATGGATTTAGGATGTCGCGCAAGGCCTGGTGGTTCGAGTTGTTTTGGGTGCGAGTTTTGCGAGCAGTGGTGGAGCGATAGTTAGCTAGGGTTTCATTTTGGGTCTTCGCAATGTCGACGTTGAGGCAAAGGGGTTCAGCGGCGAAATTTCTAGGGTTTGTGTTCGAATCCAAAGGCGAGGCAGCGACCGCGAGAGTGGAGCGATTGATGGTGGCATGCACGACTGCTTCATTCGAGGTGATGTTGTCGCGGTGTTTTCGAGCGCAGTGATGGTAAGGTGAGATTTTCCAGTGATTTATTTGATATCGTTTCAATTTAATTATTTATATATATATACATTTTACAGAAATGAATCAGGGCAGAAAAAATAATAATATATATGCAGTTTTTAAATTTATAATGGATTGTTGTTGTCAATTACAAAAAAAAAACTTTTCACAGTAAAGTTAATTTAAATTAGGGAATTTTGTTGATATTTCAACTAAATTATTTATAAACAAGAGATTAGTTTATATTGGCAAGGTTTGAAAGAAGTAGGATATACATCCATATGGATAAAACAGTAAGTATAGAATAATTTTAGAAAAATAATAGTAATAATAGATATAAGTATTTTAAATTACTTGTTATTTTAAATAATGGAATTGATGAATAAATTATTGAGTTAACCTATTTAATTTATTCTAGTTGAAAAATAAAAAGGAAAGTTATTAGTTTAAATTTAAGTCACTAGAAGAAGAAAAAAAGAAATTTAAAAGATTCAATTGATTCGAGTATTAATAAAGTTATATAATGTTTATACAAGGTCTAAAACTGTATGGAAATCAAGCTGGAAAGAAAATGGATTGCATGCATAATCCAAGGTGAGATCTTCTCACTCAAAATTTTAATTTAAAATTCCAGTTATTGATTGATCGTGGAATTGTGATAGTCAAATTAAAATTGATTGATTGTGTGTTTGGATAATATTTAGTATTAGTTATATTAGTTTAGACCCTATCGCGCCGCAAAATAGCGGATAATATTTTATAAATCCCATATACCGCGATATTCCACCTTGAAGTGGAATGGGTATTTAATGTTGTGCTAACGTCTGTGGATGCAGGGAAACAGGTTGGAGGGATCCAACTGGATTCCTCAAATGTTTAATTTGTTGCTTATGTTGTGTGTTGATTATTTTTAGTTCGTGTGAATGTTTGTGATTGAAACCGTAAAGACTGTAATTCGGCCAAATGTATTTTTGGTATCGTAGGATACCAGAAATAATAGTTAATTGATTTTGAAATTTGGATAGAAAATTTATAATGAATTCACTCAGAGGAATTGGGTGAATTTTAAAGGAAGGAAATTTAAATAGATAAAGTTTTATCTTTGAAAACTTATCGAATTAACTCCAAAAATATGGGAAAATATTTTTATAAAGGAATTTCGAGTAAGGTTGTTAAATAGTTAAAGAATTTATTTAAGATACGGATTTTAAATAATTAAAAGAGATAAGGAAATTTATTTCAAAAGGAAATAAATTTAGAAATTTAATTTTGGAAATCGAGAAGATTAGGAATTTGTAATGTGGCATATGAAGTGATGCTGATTATTTGTTGATCGATGCACGGCTTTTGTGAAAAGCGTAGCTTTGTGGACGAGACTTCGTCGGACCTCACACCCCGGAATGGTCGAAACAGGAAGGATGCAGCAAGGTTATAGGGGGTAGCGCCCCTTAGCGTATGTACATTTCCTTCTGGATAGAAGTGGTATCATGGTATGGAGCCTAGATACTTAACTTATGTGAATGTCGCAAATATATATTACTTTGTGATTATTGATGTTGAGGATCCTCGAATAAAGGTTTTTTACAACCGAGGGATGGCATACCCGTGTAGTAGTTACCTATTTTTGTAGAGGCAACCCGACCTTGTGTTAGCAGAGATCCGGTTAGGTTCTCGGGGCGTCTATCCAGAGGCGTACCCATGTGGCAATGGGAAGTTACTTGGCCTGACCATTTGTTGGAAATCCAATTTCCAATACGAATCCAGTACGGTTTTAGTTGTATAACCTGCCATTTACTTATGGTGGTTACCACTGTTTAGATGGTAGCTATAGTAGACATAGTGCGAAATGCCTATGTTGGCTAAGATTTATATTATACTTTCGAAATGTTTTATGCACTATGCACTAATAATAATATCGAAAGGATTTTGCGTATTAAGCATGTTTGACTATCACAAGGAGAAATCTCCTCCAATTCTGTGTTTGCATTGTGTGTGTGGCGGGAGGCCTTATGGTAGTTTCATTTTCTAAAAATCATTGCGGATTTCTTTTAAATTTCTTTGTTTTCTTTTGTAAGAGAATAACTGTTTTCAAGATCTCACACCAGTCTCATGACTGACCTGGAGTTTATTATTACCTTCCTAAACTCTGGGTTCCCATAATTTTCCACACGGGCAGCCTAGAGTTAGGTTATCAGGTCATTCTGGAATTCAGGAGTTGCTGTAGAGATCAGGAGTTGAAGCTGGATAGCGAAGCGTATTACTAGTATATATATATATTCTTCTGCTGTTGTTGTTGTACACTCTGATAATGTAATGTGATGTAATGTAATTACTGATATAGTGATTCTGTTTAAATATATTTATTTATCTATTATATTTGTTCCGCTGCGAAATGTGAGATTCTGTCATTGTTTCTGTTCTTCTTCTATCTTCTTCTTCTTAAACCCTAATGGTTCGGTTTTCTGGCATTCGATTGCGCGGTATTTGATACAGTGGACGTATAAATGTCGACTTTCGAAAGTCGTAAAATTGGGTCGTTACAAAAACACCACTATAATATTTTGTAGATACTTTTTAATGGCATTTATACAATGCTAGGATAAATATTTTTAGTTGTGTTTAAAAGCACTGCAATATGTTGCTTTTTAGTAGCATTTATGAAAGCGCAACAGAAAGTCCTAATTTTTAGTTGCATGTTTTTAGCGGTGTTCTCTACAACGCTACTATAAATTATGGCAACATTTTTTGTGTGCCACCAAAAATACTTTTTGGTGTAGTGTAGGAATGGTTGTGAATGTGTCAATATGACATATTTTGGATGATGGATGTTAATAAGTGTAATTATTTGTTCTTTGCACACGTAGGTAAATACATTTGAATTAGCATACACTGACATCATCACTTATTTCATTTCATTGAGTTATATGCATATGGTTGTTGCATAGAATTGGATGGCTGCACAGACATGTATAACCTTCAATATAATTATATAGGATTTTGGATACATTTGGATACATGACATAAGCACTTGCATTTCAGATGCTCAATTAGACCTGGATATCACCTAGTTTTTGTATTAGTATAATTTATATTCATTTCACGCCTGCATGTACATATTGCATTAGAAATTTAACTAAGGACGATGATTGCCAATGGATGATTAAATGGTTGTAGTTATTGATTTTTATATGCACGAGTTACATTTTTCCCATCCTTGGAGATTTCGAGGTTGAAATCCATTTAAGGGGGTGAATGTAACATCCCAAAAATTTGAGTGGAACTTTAATAAAAGATAATAAGGGAAAAATGAAATATTCACAAACGTTCGAATTTGGCTATGAAACTTGCACCATTGTATTCGTAGCGATGTTATAGACAATTTTCACATATAATGTTATGAAATTGGAGTTAATACACGGAAGTTATTAACGTTTCAAAATTTGGATTCGAAAATAATTAAATAAGCAAAATTGGAAAGAAATAAAATGTTAAAAAATTAAATAGCATCGACACCCTAGGTGCGACCGGTCGATATATATCATCGACCGTCCATGACCCAACGGTCGACTAGTGGGCATTCTGCAACTACGTTTACCTAGGTCGAACAACTAGATTAATCGTATATTTTTCATCATTTGGGATTTGACCATATATTTTTAGACGGAGCAAAATGAATCTTGTGATTATAAATAAAACGCTAATATAAAACCCTAATTCACAAATTACAACCAGTACATCCAAACTTCTCCCCTACGAAAACTGAAATCCGCTTTGTCCTCGAATCATAAATTTCTTCAAATTAAATGAAAATAGAGGTAGAGAGTTGATGAAGAGTCAAGCGGAGCTCTAGCGGACAGAGGAGATTCCAGGCGTAATTTGAAGGGGATAGCTTTCGGTAGAGTTGAGTGGGTACAATGTTAATTAAATGATTTACATACAATTAATTTTAGTATACCTTATTTGCTCTAGGTTGTTAGAAATCTAATCAGAAGCATTATTTAATTGAATTGGAACTTTGGTAGTTATTATATGAATATGATTACTCATTTGTAATATAGATCTAACCCATGTTAACCTGTTAATTAAGAAACTGATAAATCTAAGTATACCTCATTTGATTAAATTGATGAAAATTGATGTCACTTGTGGATGTTGATGTTAAACCTTGGTTAAACTGATTTACTACAAATTGAAATTGAATATGGTATTTTGACAATTACAGATTATAGATTAATAAGTTTGGTTGACTGATATTAAAGTTGCAAATTTAATAATCGAAAAATTAATAAACAATAAAAACGATAATCGATAAGTAAATTAAAAGCTATAAATAACGACAATCGGTCGACCGCTCATTTGCCCCGGTGAATAGCAAGCTGTCGACCGCTCCAAGAGCAAGCGATCGATTGGTTAGCATTTTTTTAGAATAATATTAAGCTTGACATAAAGACCAACTTATAAATAAAATAGTGGTTTGTGTATATTATGTGTGTTTGTGTGTGTGTTCGCATAAGCTGGGAAGCTAGTTCCCTATGTGGCGATAATAAGACATTGCAGGATTGGGTAGATGTTATTTATCCAGCAGGGTCGATATTCGACTGGGGCGATCTTAACGAGAATTGCACTCATAAGAGGTTCTATAGTGGATGTGCAACATTGATGATGATGCCTAATGGAGTATGCGAACCGACACTAACGGGAGTTCCAATGTATTCACGGTGACGTGACGTGATGCTATGTCATTGATGGATTCCGACCTAGTGCAACCATTAGAAGGCGGAGGCAAATGCAATAATGATGAGACAATTCAGCGAGTCGGCATTATGGGCTCCCCGTCAATGTGTAACTAGGATACATGTAGTCGTAGTTGTGGGAAATGTAGTTCTATAGTGAAAATTATAGTGAAGCCTATGTTGGAATAGTTACGTGTAGTCGTAGTTATGGAAAATATAGTCCCATGGTGGAAATTTATAGGGAAATCTATGTGGAATAGTTCTTGTAGCTATTAGCCGATCATTAGTTGTCTTGAGGTTCGATTTGTTGTTCTACCATTAGTTTGAGCCTGCACAAGTAGTTAATGTAGATGTGTATTGAGCTGAACCCCTTAAATAAAGAAACAAGTAACTCACGCATACATATAGGACATCCTAGGTCGGGTAGAATACTACTAAATCTAATTGCATGTTATTACCATATATTAATGATGTAACTCATTCACCAGACTTTTGTATAACCCACCCATTTTTCTTTCTTTTTCTCCACCATATGTGGATAGGACAACAGATGATAGGCTCAACGATAGTATTTAAAGAGGCGAGCCTGACATCAGAGTTGCTTTTACTTATTATTACTTTCTATGTAACTATTATCGTATTCAATATTTTGTATTTATGAGACTATATATTGTATTTCTGTGTATTCTAGATATGATTACGTACTGCTTTGTGTTTTGAGATATTTTCTGAGATGGTTTTTTTTTGTATTTATATTTTCTTGTCTTCCGCTGAGAGATCTAATAGTGAAGAATGCCTTAGATCATATCTTTATAATCTTATCCACTGAAATGTTCAAAAACCCCCGATAGCTCATACTTCTTGGCACCGATACGAGTCTGAAAGTCTCCCTAGACTTTGGATCGGTGTGTAAGGAGGTGCGGTTGTCATAACACTTTAATTGGGTGAACTTGAAAGTAGGGACGTAGTTTCCTAAATGAAATCAACAAGCAGTAAACCAGCTTCTCTAACTTCAAATAATTCCTCTCTACTCCGGTAAACCACTTGCTAATGTAATACATAGGCCTTTGGAATTTGGATTTTTCACATACCTGGGAAACACTTAGAGAATGAACATATACCTCCATATATTTAAATATATCCTCTTCAAAAGGCTTCAATGGAACTGGTGGTCTCCCCATATGATCAAGCAAGGTTTGGAAAGCTTTCTAACACTCTTGTCCAGAAAAAGTTTCTTCTCTCCATTCTAAGGGAATCAACGAATATCACACACTTGTTTGTAGCTTTCAAGATAAATCGACCTAGTGAAACTACTTTTTCATTCAATGTTTGCAACTCCCTCCTTCTCTCTAGGGCTTTGGCATCTCTCAATGCCTTAATCTACTTTGGATTGGCTTCTATGCCTCTTCTATGAAACCCAAAAGTTTACATGATGCAACTTCGAAGGAACATTTCAATGGATTGAGCTTCATCCCATGTCTACGAAATATATCAGACATCTCTGATGGGTCTCTTATATGGTTCACCAATCGCTGTGATTTCACCAGCATATCGTCCACATAGACCTCCATCGTGCATCTGATCTGATTTTTAAACATTGAATTTACCAATCTCTGATAGGTTGCTTTTGCATTCTTCAGACTGAAGGCATAACATGGTAGCAATATAGTCCCAAGTCAATAATGAAGCTGGTGTATTCTTGATCTGGAATGTGCATTGGTATCTAATTGTAGCCAGAGTAGGCATCCATGAATGATAGCAATTCATGTCTGACTATTGAGTCCGCTAACTAGTCGATCTTTAGTAGTAGAAAGCTGTCTTTTGGGCATGCGTTATTCAAGTTTGAATAATTTAGGCTTGTTCGATTGGACACCCATTTAGGGAATAGGACATTACAGATGAAGCCATTTGCCTTCAGCTTATCCATTTTCTTTTCAATGCAATGGTTGCTTTAGATGCAGGCTACGCTAATTTTGTTTCACATGAAGACATATGGGGTTCAAAATCAATGTATGGCTTGTTATCTCTGGCAATATTCCATACATATCGGAATATGTCCGGTCAAACACATCTAGGTTTTCTCAAAGGAACCCTGCCAACTCCTTCAACTACACAGTGAGCCAAGATCCGATCTTCAAGACCCAAGCAGGATCATCTTGATCGACCACGATGTAATTCTCATTTCAACTAGGGATTCCCTCACATCCTCTAGTTCTCTCCTCATATTTACAGGTTTGTATAATTCGCCATGTTGTCCGAGCTAGGGCTTAATGGTGGTTGTATGCATCAATTGATTTGATACAAAGAGTCTTCTCTGCATCATTTCCTTTTTCATATTGCTTTTCTTCTCTCAGTTCTGCGACATAACATCACATCCCATACTCTGGTTACCTTGATGACTCCTACCCATTCTCCGTGGGAAATTTGATTATTAAGCACCATGAGACTAAAGCCACCATTAAGCTGGCAAGGGATAGTCAGCCCAAGAAAACATTATATGTAAAGAATGTATTCACTACAATGTAGGTCAAAACCCACATTCTTTTGCGGTCACCATTACCTAACTCCACCGGCAAGTCCACACATGCTATTGGCTCTGCAGTCTCTTTGGTAAATCCTTGAATTAGGGATTTACATGGCATTAGGTCCTGACCATCCATCATCATTTGGTCGTAACTTTTCTCAAACAAAATATTCACTGAGCTTCCATAACCGATGAGAACTCGCTTAATCGTTGTCGGCCCAATCATGGCCATTATTACCAAAGGATCGAGCATCGATGTAATACCCCAACGTCGTATGTGAGAATTATTTACAAAATAAGATTACGGGTTTGGCAAACGAACTTAACCCATTAAGGTTTGACTTTGAATCTGAATGGATATTTAATTCCCACTGCCCTCTCTTATTGATTTTTTGGAAAAAGTACGCACATTTCATTTTCTTTCTTACTCCAATACACTCTTTATCCTCTTCCTCTGTCTTCTCACAACTCAACTAATTGTAAATCAATTTCAACAAATAAATATACCAAATTGATCGGCGCAATAAGAGGAGCTCGATTATACCGTCTATTTGGTAATACAAGGGATATGGTTAACTACATTTTCAGGCCATCAAGGATCATGAGGCTAATTCAAGAATTTCTAGGGCTATGAGACCTGATTTGGTGTGTGGAAATCATTTCCTTTGGCTATAATTCCTATATGCAAGTATATCATTCTATAATCATTATTTCGGTTAATGATTGAATAAACATGTAAATAAATCATGAAATTGAATGTATGTCATAATCTGAAATAATATGAATGAGAATCACCCTAAATTATTGCCTAACTGGTAATTAGAAAGATTAATGGTGTTCAAATACTAAAATAATTGAATTTGAGTTAAAAAATGGAATGGTTCTATGAAGTTTAAATCGGTAGGAATGTGTGGTATAATGCCTTAAACATGTAGAAAACTTTAGAAATCAGAAATATAAATATCTAGATGGAGTTTAGTGAGATTTGGTGGCGGAATAGCTTTAGGCCATAGGTAGAGCACACTGTCTGGACCATGCACCGGTCCATTGGTGTGTACCACACCGGTGCACCTGTGTGGCATATAGATGTAGGTTGAACTTAGGCTCCTTTAGGTCCAAATCAAATAAGCATCTATCTAACACTGGTTTCTATGCAATGCAAAGATCTCATACGATGTTTATACTAGTGTTACTAGGCATTATGTGATGTAAATATATGTATTTGGATGTGTATTATGTTCGAGTGTTAGTTTTGTTTAACTAATACTAGTGCATTCATTAACTAGTCTCTTTTTCACTATCTGAATGTGTTCGTGTTGTGTTAGACTACGTTTATCTAACATAATCCTTATTTATACCAGTCTTTGTTTAATCGATTATGGTTGTGCTATGTTTACTTAATCACTGCTCATTTATGGGTTAGTTTGTGTTTAACTGACTCATTTGATTTTATGATATGTTATGGTATAACTATCATAAAGTAGTTTGCACGTTGTATGTTTATTATGCCAGCCTAACTTTGTGAATGCAGGTGAGGCATGTTAAGGTACATTTTTGTCTAGATGTAACCTTTATATAATGTTATGTGATCATATCTGCAATATACTCTTAGAAGTGATTTTGACTCACCAGACTCATGTCTAACCCCTTCCCTCTATGTTTACTTCTGTTTATGGATTTATAGGTTATGATGATAGTCTTGAGGAATGTGGATGGTGTAGGCAATGATGGCATTGCTTATATATATAGTGTGTTGTATTTATCACTTGACAGTATTAGTGCACTATGTATCAATGTACATGGATTTGGATTTGGTCATGTATATTAGGATATGATTTGATACTTTATATATATATAATATTTGTTTCCTTCTGCTATGAGATTTTGAAAGTTTTAGTTAGTTAATTTATATAGCTCTCTATATATTGTATGTTAAACAGAACGATCTGCAGTGTTCAGTTCCCATTAGTTTACATACGGAGGTCAAAAGGGCAGTTTATTACATTTGGTATCTATGCTATAGTTAGGATGTACCGAGAGAGCATACTTGTATATTTTTTAACATGTATTAATATTTGAAAGGAGTATGTGTATATACTGTTTGTTTTGGGATTAAATTTGCTATCTCTACTTGTTATTTTATGAGGAGTTGCTAATGAGTCCCATTTTAACAGCAGTAGAGATGAGTAAACCAACTGAAACTGGTACTAGAGAGGAGGCTATGTAGATACCAAGATTGAACATTCCGTTGTGGTTTCACCATTATCAACTAGCCAGTAACCAGGCAGCTATTAATACTAAAGCATCTGCATCTTCAGTACAAGGTGTTGTGGCCACTCAAACTCCTGCTTTGATTTTTTCAAAGCTTTGCAGGGATTTTATGGGCTTAGGAGGTAAACCATTTAAGGGAACTGAGTCATTTGTGGAAAATACATGAATGGATTCGTTTTGTGAGAAGATTTTTAATTTATTTGGATTGGATGATGGTATTAAGAGAAAGCTTATCTCTTGGTATTTATGCAGAGAACTGCGAATTGGTGGAAAATTGTAATAGCTGAGGTTAACGAGGAGTAAATTACCTGGGCTAACTTTAACAAAGGATTCAAAGTGAAGTTTATATCTGGATCTGAAAGGTAAGTGATGCTTGAAAGATTTCTCAACCTCTATTAGGGAGAAATGACTATGAAGGAGTATGTATATAATTTTAATAAACTGACAAGGTTTGAATTTGAGCTGGTGGACACTGCATTAAAGAAAGCCATAAAATTTGTAAGAGGACTAAATTCTCCACTAAGGGAAATGGCACTTAGTCATATTCCAATTAGAGTGATACTCGAGGGTTTAGTGAAGCTGCATTGTTGAATGTTGTTGTTGTGGAAGTTTTTAAGGTACTGTTTAAGAAGGATACTTGTTCAGGAAAATGTAAGGAAGGTGGAAATCAAAGTGGCCAAGCTAAGAAGCAAGAAGTTAAGTGTAGAAGGTGTGATATGAGAGGAGATGATGTAAAGAAATTTAAGGTCAACGTCTCGAAGATCAAGTTGTATAATTGCAACTATACAAGGAATATTAATGGAGAATGCTTAACTTTGGCAAGGAATTGAAGGTGTGTTATTTACTTTGTTTCGATAATTTATGATATGAGTTTGAACATTACGGACACACATATATAGTCATGCATGTTTATAGATGTGTATGTTACGTGATCTGTTAGTGTAAGTATTGCACTTTTTATCCTTTGAGAATTTCGAGGATGAAATTCTTTTAAGGAGGGAGAATGTAGTACTACGTAAAATTTTAGAAATTAATATTAATTCTGTTTAGTTTTTGGAAAAAGCATGTACATTTCATTTTCTTCCTGGCTTTGTTACTCTGTTCATCCACTTCCTCTATCTTCTCGTAACTTAACTAATTCAAAATCAATTTCAATAAGTAAACATACTGAATCGATCGACATGAGAAGTGGAGTTGATTATACCATCCATTTAAGAATTTAGGTGATTTTGGTAGATTGCGTTTTTATGCTAGCAAGGATTGAGAGGCTAAATCGGATATTTTAGGGCTATGTGACTTGATTTGGTTAGTGGGAATCTTCCACTTCGGCTATAACGCCTATATGAAAGTATATCTAACTATAATCGCTATTAAGGTTAATAATTAAATAAATATGTAATATTTGGAATCAAACGATCTGATGGCCAAAAAACCTCGACATCTGTGAAATTATCATCCCGAGTGTCATTTCGAATGACAATGAAATTTATATCATCGGGACCAGAAATATAAAGACATGTGCACCAACGAGTTTCATGGCGATCCGATGTACCGTGTGATCGTACGAACTCAAAACGTGCAATGATTTATTTGAGAAAAAAATTCATACATACACATACATACATACATACACACATACACACACGCACACGCACACACACACACACATATATATGCATACACACACAGATATATATATAATTCCTCCTCACACAACAATCGCTCTAATTTCATTATCTTTTCCTTCATATTGTAAAACAAAAAGTTGCTTCTCCTCTTTTAATTAAAGAGCCTCAACAATCGTTTGGGAAAATTGAGAGTAGCATGGTGCCACTAGGCAAGACAATGATGCAGTAGTCGTGTTGGCCATTGCAGTGGAGGTTTAGGATGGTGCATTTTTAGGGTTTCAGATTGGATGGCATAGGGAGAAGCTAAAGGCGGATGTAAGCGAACATGAGGGTGTCATTGAGTCTCTCTTGCTATGCTGCTTTGTTTTGGGTCGGTCTGAGATGGAGCGGCGTGGAATAAGGATCGTAATAATGGCTTGGATGAGATAAAAAGGGGATGTTACGATTTGTAGCAAACGACCGGGGGTTGATGTAACATCCCTAATTTTTAAATGACATTATTCAGAATATTTAATTAAATAAATTAAATAGAATAATGTAAATGTTAAGTGATAAGAGGATTGAGATTTGAACAAAAATTAAGTGGCCACGTTTAATTAATTACTTAAGTAGGCTCTTAAAGATTAAATGATAATGAATAAATATAAGGGTATAATGGGAATTAGCCGCACATATTCTTTACCCTTATATATATATATATATATATATATATATATATCTTCCTTAGGCCATTCATGTACATATTTTTCATTCTTTACAAAAACAAAATGTTAACAAGAAGAAGAGGCTGACCATTAATACGAGGAAAAGAAGAGGAAATTCAAAGAAAAGAAAAAGAATTAAAGAAGGGGGAATTAAACTCATCTCAATCCACTTTCCTTATCAAAGATTAAGGTGAATGATAATTACCATCTTTATTTGCTGAATATATGATGTTTGATGATGATATGCTTGAATTATGGTTTGTTTAAATTTAAACAAGATTGTTTAAATGATAGTTTGTACGGTTTTAGATTAAAACCATATGATATTAATGTTTAACTGTCATGGAAAAATTTTATGTCTTGTAAAATATAATTTTAGAGTTGGGTTTTAAATTTGATAATTTTCCAAACTTTGGAAAAATTATTATGAATTTTCGAATGAAGATATTGAACGTTGGGTTTATAAATTTATTTTAGAAAATATTTGAAATTTGGGTCTGAAATTTTGATATGTTAAATAATATAATCAAAGTAAAATTTTGTAATTTTTGGAGATTTTTCTTAAGTGATTTACTATAGGAATTAAATTACTTGGAGAAAAGGATCTAAATGATCTAGTGGTATTTTAAATGGAAGAGCTTATCTGCAAAAATTTATTTCAATCTTATCCAAATATTTAGAGGCGATTAATTGAGGCAACCAATAATATGTTTACATGTAGGCAGTTTAGTTGTTAAAAATGGTTTAATTTGGATATCAACCAGTTTTACCCAGAAAAATAGGTTTCGCCTCTGTTAGAGATACCTTGCGACTCTTACCTTTCGCCTTCGACCAAGTCAAAACCCCACTATCCAAACCAATACACAAGGTAATAACTTAGATGGTACATAGTGGATTGGAGTAAAGGCGGAAGGTATGGTGTCGTAAGTGTAGCTTTCGACAGGGTCGATACCTTAGTCTATTTTAAAAGTTAAGCGTCTGCCTTTGTTTTACTAAGCTTTTGACTTAGTCTATAGTTATGTTTTCGAAAATAGTTCCTTTAATTAAAAATCAAGGCATTCGAAAGGGTTATAGGTTTTGAAGGCAATGGCTTCGGAAGGGGTTTCGAAGTTATCCTTTAGTATATTTAATATATGCTTTTGACTCTACCAAATGGGATGGCTTCGACACCATCATAAATTCCCTAACATTTTTATATAGTAAAGAATAGTTTCGAAATAGATAGTTTCGTTTATATTTACATTGACCCAAATGATGTTTTTAAAGGTAAATCTAATCATGTCGAAAATGGGACTTTCAATATTTTAGGAAGAGACACTGCCAATGGTTTCAAAGCTATGATTCTTATAATTAATAAGTAACATTTTATTATATTCGAAAGGTTTTGAAAGAAGGATTTTAATGTGTTTTAAAAATACAGAAGTTTAATGTTTTGAAAAAAGATATATGCTTTCGAAGGAGGCTATCCAGTGAGTTCGAAAGCAAGGCTTCGAAGATTTCGAAAGTATGGTTTACAAAAAAAAATGTAACTTTATTTAAAAGCTAAACCATGAAATATTAACATACCAAATAATCTGAAATGAAGTTTTTGAAGAAGTCTAAATGGGTTAAAGGGATTAACCAAGATATTATAATTACTTCTTTATATATTTATATGGTCACTTTGTAATGAGCCTAAAACGCTGCTTTGGAAAAAGGCAGAATAACCAGTTAGGTTGACCTAGTAGTAAATATAATTAAAGATATTGATAGAGGCCAATAGGTTCACAGTAGGCCCATGAAAACTGTGTAAGGAAAATGATATTAGCAAGGTCCAATAGGTTCATAGTTAGCCCATTAAAACTATATGTAATTGAAGATGTCAATTAGATAGGTTTATAGTTAGACCATGAAAACTATATTCGAATAGGACAATGGAATACTGGGAGATAGTCAATAGGTTCCTAGTTAGCCCATGAAAACTAGGGTAAAAGAAAGATATTGACAGTTAGTCAATAGGTTCCCAGTTAGCCCATGAAAACTAGGATAAAGAAATGATATTGGAGTTACCAATAGGTTCATAGTGATCCAATGAAAACTATATAATTAGACTGGGAGCTGTGCAGTTAAAGCGCTCGGCAGATTCAAAGCGGTAGAGGTGCAAAAAGTCATAGCGGGGATACAGCGAGGATATAGGGGGATATAGCGGATAGCTCTAAAATAGCATATAAAACTCGTACTTAATGTTTTTACAAATATATAAATGGTAATTAAATGAAAAATTATCATTCAATTGAATTATAATTAATACATAAATGATTTTAAACAAAAAAACATGTGGAATATACTTTAAATAAACGTAAAACTGTTATATAACATAATTGAATTTAGTAGAATATTAGAGTATTTTCATTTCTGAAAATATATTAAAAATTAAATCAAATAAATTAGTTTCATAATTTTTATAATATACAAATGCAATTTTTTAATACATTTTACTAAAGAAGATATAGCGGAAATAGCAAAATATAGCGGGAATAACGGGATATAACGGAAATAACGGGGATTAAAGCGGAAAGGATATATTTTAGGGCTATATGGAAAAATCATAGCGGTAGAAATCTGCTATGAGATATTGCGAGATTATAGCAGGGTAATAGCGGGGAATTAACTACACAGACCGGGAGTCCATATATGTTTAACCTTGTCAGCCCATAAAAAAACTATTAAGGCAATAATAATCCTAGAAACTATAACTACGACAGATAGTCTTAATGAATGAGAATGAGTAATCCAAAATTGACTCTATTGTTTTGCATATCATCCCATAATAATGTCTTGAATTGATTTAACCATTGTGGATGCAGGAGCATAGAAAATGGTTTATAAATTTTTTTAAGATACTAGTGAGGGGAAACCTGTTCCACCAAGTGGCGTGGACTCACTAGATATCTAAATAGTTTAAGATGGTAGATTATTATTCATACTAGGCTTTATATCTGACTCAAAGTTTATGTTTTTCCCTTAAACTCTTTGGTATTCAATTGGAATTGAGTAGCTTAAGATTTGAGGTTTTCAAGTACCTCTCAAGATGAATAAGATTCCAAAGATATGCAGAAGCATGTAGTTATTTGAGTTCTCTCTCATATGATTCCGCCATATTGTTTTGTTAAGGAAAAGTTTTTATTGCCTATTATATACTCTGATCACCAAGGGGGCATCTTCATATGTCGCTCTTGAAGTATTTTGTAATAATTATTTTTTCTAATGTGGCTAACGTTGTGGGATTATGTAAAGAATGTTGAAATGGGTTTTTGGAATGGAATGTGAAAGTTGTTTTGAAAATTTTAAACTTTTTCCTTTCCATGTGTTTTTGGTGTATAAATTTATCTAACATTACTGTACTAGTTACCGAGGATTAATAACTACGGATGATTGCAGCATCCGTAGCCATTAGATTTGGGCCAAGTGGGGGATGTTATAGTTGAGATGGTAGTATGGCAAAAACTTAGCTCGAGAAGATCGCATTGGAGGTGCTTTGGTGATCCGTCGAGACGGCGACATGGTGATGTCGTAGGTCGAGAATGGGTGTGAACAAAGGGGAAGAGGAAGGTAGGTTAAGGGGGTAATAACGGTATATTATTAATTAATTAATTAGGTTAATTGGTTAATTAATATATACATATCTTACAAAATTCATATCTCTCGCATATGAGGTCCAACCGAGACATACCGCCGTTGCACTCATTGTGAGATTATCTACGACATGGTATGGGCTTGGATTTGATTTGGGCAATTGAGAAATTATAGCTCAGGTGAGTAGAATTATAACTCTGAATTTGTATTCAAGTATAAATCCCCAGATTTATATATATTGGAAGATATCACCTAGAAGTAGGGCTGTCAATGGATACCCGAAAATTCAAAATCTGTTTGCATCCACATCCGCATCCAAAAAGCATATAAATACTTGATATCCAAAAAACGAATGTGGTTTACAGATGCAGATGTAGATATGAAGACATCCGCATCCGAAAATTATCCATCCGTTTTTTGTCAAGATTATAGTTCAAATTATGTGTATTTTAGTGCAATGAAAGATATTCGTTTATTATTTTATTAAGTTAGTAGTTTATATTATATGCACTTAATGCTTATTAACTACTCGAAACTATTTATTATCATTATATTTGTTAATTTTTAGCACTTCTACAATCATTGGGATTGAAAAATATTTATGTTAAACTATAATTTTCGTTTTATAATTCTTTAGTTATCGGTCATTAGCGGATAAAATAATTATCCGATATCCATCCGTATCCGCGGATGCAGATATCCAATATCCAAAAATGATTTCAGATGCAGATACAAATATGGCACTATCCACATCTGAAAACATCCATTGACAGACCTACTTAGAAGGCGTAGAATAATATATACACACACACACAGATATACATACATATATAGTTATTTCCTCATATGGTTGGATTGGTTTGAGTAGACATTCGAGATAGTCGATTAAGATCCCCCTCCATACACACACACACATATTGGTCAGTTTGTATCAAATAGATTTGGGTGGAGTTGATATTAATTTATAACATGGTTATAAATAAACTAAACTCTAATTTGTAGTTATATTAGCAATAGAAACATTATTATATATTTTATTGTGGATATTCGTGATAATTGATTAAGATCCCATATGTATGAACATTGTATTCTATTCATATTGATTAGAGATTAATGGAACATGGTTATAAATTAATTAAACTCTAATTTGAAGTTATATTAGCAACAGACGTATTATTATGTATTTTATTACTAACCATAAGTTAGAAGTATGACCTTAAAATAAGCTGTAAGGATAAAATAATGATTTAGGTAGGTTAACCTTATATTAAAATGCCTTTGAAGTTTCTCTGGCCTTGATACTTGTTTATTACAATGCAAATCAATAATTAACCAACTAGTAAATTTCCACAACGGTGATTTGAGAAGTTAGAAACTATAAAAGGAGTATTGTATTATTTAATAGGTCCAGATTAAGATAATAAAATCCTAAATATTTTTATAACATGATTTATTAACTTTAGACCCCGATAAATGTTTTAAGATATACATGTATTCACACACACACACACATGTATATAGAAATAATGTACATGAGCTATATAATATTTTGAGGCCTTATTGGTAGCTAAACTTAATTT
This sequence comes from Allium cepa, assembly GCA_030765085.1. Taxonomy (NCBI): domain Eukaryota; kingdom Viridiplantae; phylum Streptophyta; class Magnoliopsida; order Asparagales; family Amaryllidaceae; genus Allium; species Allium cepa. The sequence continues at coordinate 419,584,295 of CM060939.1, forward strand.
AAATATAAGAATTAAGAGAAATTAAGCTATAATATGATTGATTGGCAAGTGCATTAATTTATAAAATAAGTTTGTGACTTCTATAACATTATACAAAAAAGATGTGATTTGAGTACATAAATAAATTATATGATTATTAGATTAATTACTCAAGTAAAAGAATTTGGTTGAATTTAATGTAAGGATTTATAGGAATGACTTAATGGTGTGAATTAGCTGATAAGTCGGCATAATTGTGTAGAATGCATTTGTGAATTATGAATTATATAAAGCAATTAAAAAGTTGAATGGGTAAACTACATAAAAGAATGTGTATATGTTTATACGTAGTCCATATATATTCAATGTAAGCTCACAGTTAATGTATTATATTCAAGGAACACATTTGGACGAGCCGGTTTATTAAAGAATAGAAATGTCATAGATTGTAGTTTACTTGATGAGGATCGGGTATCGAGTTTTGGTAACAAGACGACGTAATGAACATAGTCAAAATGACGTTTGATTGATGACTAATCATTAGATGGAATGGGAAACAAGCCCATGTCTTAGGTGATGTGCACCTTGATTTCAATCTGTTTCTTTCGATACTTGGTGTACAAGCTTTAGGAAATCTCTACGAGGATCAGGAATCATCATTGTCGACGCAAAACATGGTGAGACCCTCATGTGGTTTTGAATGAAGAAAGCAATGCTTATAACATGATGGAACTTGTGTGATGTTTTCGTTTGATGCAACTAAGACGTAATCTGTGAGGCATGGCGATGGCATGACTCATTAGGTGGGACCAAAGTTATATGTTAACTCCTGTTGCTTGATACGTATGTTTTAGAGACAATACGTTTAATAAGGCTCTGGTAGGCCGATTCGAGCTACCAAGAGCACATTATACGATGTATACTTGTTGTCTAAATGATATGGATATATAGCAAGTAGATAATCCATGATACCACATGAGAATTCCATGTCTTGCATGTGATATTTCGGAGTATGTTCGGAGAGAGATGGCAACGACTATCTAGAAAAGATCATATATCACCCATGCACGTAGTTGAGATCAAGATGAGATCTATATGAGTCTATTACATTGTGATGTGACTCGAATTTTATGGTATGTTTAGATAGTGACTCATTTGATTTATTCTCTAATGGGTAGTTGATGAAAGTTCAATCAAATTGGAGGACCTTAGGACTTCGCCGCCATCGATTGGCATGTATATCATATAGTAGACGGTTAGTAATGTATCATACAGTAGACGGTTGATACTGCGAATAGTAGACGATTAGCAATTATATCGTATAAAAAATAGTTCGTAATAGACAGTGTATGGTATGGTTCTATTATGGAGTTCTTGTATGCTTGTACAAATTGCATTACATTAAAGGTAGACCAAGATTAGGATGCATATGTCATCATCAGTCTCGAGAGAGTGCAGTTTTGACCTTGCACTTATATATTAGGATGTAACTTACATCTCATTGTTGTGCATGCTAGTTTATAGACATAACATTATATTTATGATGGAATAATCTTAGGGATACAGGAGAATAGGGAAAGGTATAATTCCATATCCATTGGAATGACTATACTTTACCCGTTTATAGGTAGTCTAAATTACTCCCGAGCCACGTTTGTGGAGAGGACGACTATGTAACACTCTGTAAAATTAATGATAATTAATAAAAAATTAATAAGGCTTCAAAAATGGAATTTAAGCAAACGATGGAATTTGGCCATGAAACTTGCACCATCGCGTTTTTAAGCAACTTTCATATTTGGAGTTTCATGATCGGAGCTTAAACGAAAACGTTGTTAGCGTTTAAAGTTTTTGAGGCAAAAATATTTCAAAACGAAAATAAAAAATAAATTACATTAAATGCGGATCCCAACGGTCGACCCCCTCCTTGGACCATTGCCGACCGCCTATAGGAGAGCAGTCGACCAGTCGTATGGTAGCGGCTAGGGTTTGAACCTTGGCCAAACGTTCCAAATTTGATTATTTTAATCTATTTGTTACAATTGGTATGAGCGTCAATAAATACATGTCTAACTCCTCATTTCTCTTTTCATATTTTATAATCAAAGCAGTGAAATTCTTCCATTTTCGCTTCTCCTCTATTTCTAAAAAAATAACATGTTGTGTATATATGTAATTAGAGAAGGACAGAAAATAAAAGAAAAGAATAGAAGAAGCGAACCAAAATCTTGGAAAAAAGAAATTTCCTATGGTTACAAATTTATATTCCCTTTAACATTAAATCTCTTCTCAAATATGTAATTCTAATAGTAATATATATATATATATATATATATACACACACCTTGTTATACATATTCTTTTAGAATAGAATGGATAAGGAGTCAAGTAAGGGGATGAATTCAGAATTGGGAGATTTGGAAAGCTAGAAAGGTGAATGAGAAATTATATAATTTATTTATAATGTTGAAATTTATATCATTGTATTTTCTTTAATTATTATGCATATATAAGATCTGTTGAGTTATAAGCTTAAAAAAAATGGATAGAAGTATCACCTACATATTCCATAAAATAGGTAACTGGAATATGAATAGTATGTACAATCTAATCTAGAAATTTGAAACCAGTTCTAAATATTTATTTTTATAGCATTTCTGTAAAGTTATAAGGTTTATTCTAGGTTCATAATCCGATTGTAAATTAGATTGCCCTAGTTGACTTGGAATATGAATTTTTATGTTTTAACTTATTAAGAGAGGGTATATTTTAATTATATCTATTTCCATGTAATTTTCATAAGTTATCCAATTTCAAAAATATTTATAAAATGTGCGTCATTTGAATTAACAAGGAATATATCAACAAGGAAAGAGAGGTCTAAAATATGGATATTCTTCTCCGTAGTTTACATTGTTTATTTCAATATAAAAAAGAGATAACTCCTTGTGAATTTCAAACGGAGCAAAAGTCTCATTTTTAGGTAATTTATGAAAAATCATAACAGGAATCCTTTTTGAAAGGGTAGCTCGTATAAATTAAAATGCGGAAAGGAATGTTCTAGTTTAGGAAATAATATTTGGAAATAGGAAAAATATTTATATATGCGTATAACCACACTTAACGATTAGAAATAAAAATATATACATAGCGTAATTTACGGCGATATTCATAATAGTTATTAATGGCGTAGTAATTATGGGACAAGAAGGCTGAAAAAGGAAGAAAGAGTAATTTCAAAATTTATGAACAATAACTACAAATTTAATACGCAATAAATTTGTAGTTAATAGATAGTTAAAATAATTAAATGAAGATTAATAGTTTAATATGACGTTTATGGAGAAGTAAATATACATAATAGAATTAAACAAGGAAATGAATGTGTTAATGGACTGATTAAAGGATTTAATGTGATATTTATAGAGAAATGAATATGCATAAAAGGTTAGATTAGAACTAATACATAAATGTTATTGGAAATTGTCCAATTAGAATAATGATGACCATTTATTATAGATAACCAATATTTACGGAATATAATAAATAAGCGGATAAGATAGGAACTAAATTCTAGAAGGCAGTGTAATTTTCACAATGGGAAATTACATAACCTTAATTATATGTTTAGGATAAATGTGAATTAAGTTAGTGGGTCTAATGTCTAGACTAAGATAATTGGTTTTTAGTAAGGGTTGCGATTCGAGGTCAGTAGAGTTGCACAACATAAGTTTGCCCTTCACTTAGAGGCTACGAGTAATTGTGCATACTTACTACTGATGTAAGGCATCTCTAATTGTAGGACCCATGGGGATGGGATATACGTTTGCAGATAGGTATGGGAGAATGTACGATGGATTCGCCTAGGATTTAAAGTATTAAATGGCCCAGTATTTTTAAGGAAATAATTTTTTACTTCATTTCTAATAAGAGTTATTAAGTACCAAAGAGGTATTTTTCCTTGACTTACATTAGGATAGTCTAAACGGGATGTCAGTTGAGGGAGGTCGACGGGCTACGTTAGTATTTCTGTTGGACCAATATTTAGTAGTATGGCTGGCAAATAGGCTATGACCACCAGCATTCCCGAGTGAGCGGTAGAAATAACTTTGGTTATGCCTTGACGGACTTTGCTTCTTACTAGTGTAGAGTCCTTATGGAATACATACAGACCTTAAAGTTGTTGGTTCAACATAATTTGTTTATCTGAAGTAGGGTGGTCAACCCTTAGAGGAGTCCTTAAGATGCATTGGTAGAACTACAATTAAATTATAAATTATAAAGCGATATATAAGGGTCATCAATCTTTGTAGCTCAGACCAATTGATTAACGTTTACTTTGCGGATGGCCCATTTCAGGGATTGAGGTATTAAATAGCCATTGGGTCCTTCTCCTCCCTATTTTAGAAGTATTAAGTGGCCTAGGTTTTGGGTAGTATATGTTTAGATATATATGTGCATAGACACATATATAGTTAGTTATAACTTGGAAGAGGTTAGGCATATTGTACGTGCATATATAATCTAACGGTTGAGCCCTAAATAATAGACGTAACACTTGCATAGAAATCAATCGGCATAAATTAATGTTATAGGTAAATTGTGAAATTCTCTACTCACTAGAGCGTTGTTCTGACTCCCCTTCCTTATTACAACCCATAGGATAGACTTAAAGGGACATGCTTCTATTGCAAGACTGGAACGATAGGTGGTGAAGTCTTCTTATTCATGCTCTGTCCTGATAAGGCTATTTGATATTCAAGGAATACCATTGATTCCAAGGTAGTAATCTTGGTCAGTCCATATGTTCTATCATATTTTTCTATTCCGCTGTGGGTTTATATTGATCGCACTCTGATATACTTGCATTTTGTTATATGTTACCAAAACCAACGATCGGTGCCCTAATAGACTTGGGTTTCGATTCAATCAAAATTTTGGCCCATTAAGATACATTTTGTTACATTTGATATCTGAGCTTAGGTTAGTCGATCATAGAAATTAGGATATGCTGAGAGAATGTATTTGTATTTTTATTATAGTTTTATATATATATATAAAATATTCCTAGCTCTATAAATTCCGATTATAAAAGTAGTTACGACCATACACCTAAAGGATGACGAGGCAACTTTGAGCGTGGCTAATAAATAGAGCTAAATTTATACTTCTAATTACCCCATGGGCTAGAGATCGTATCATAAGGAGTGAACCAAGAAGAGTATGAATATGGCATATAGAAGAATCCCGAAAGCTTGATGATACTTGACTCCTATGTTAAGCCTAGACTGCCTTATAATTGTGGATTTTGACAGATTGTCGATTAAAGATGCAAATTTCATCTAATAGATGGGAAGTAAGAACCTATATGTTGCAAGCATCTAGAAGTAAGATCTAAAGAAGGAGTGAAATAAGTTCCTACATGAAGGTGTACCTTAATCACCAAAAGAAGATAGCCAGATTTTTTATAAAGATGAGTTAAGATTGAGTAGGGAAGAAGAAAAGTCCAAAAAAAGGACAACTAAAGTTCATTTCTGAGTCCTACCCCATGTGAAAGAATTTGACAAAAAGATTTTTAAAAATTCCTTAAAACATTTTCAAATGGGTTTTTCGAAGGATATATTAGGAAGCTGTGTTTAGAAAAGCAAGGAAATTTGAGTTTGACATTGGTTGAGTTAAAAAAAATTAGTTTAAAGGTTTTTGATAAAGTGGTTTTTCATTATTAAAATAAATGGAAAATAGAGCTTCGACTTAGCTCAATAATTTTTTCTATTTTTATAAATTTGGAAGTTCTCTTTTAAAATTCTTTCTTAAAGATGGATAAATGAAAATGTTACTTGATTAAAACAAGGTAAAGAGAATCGAAGGGTAAGAATGCCTGATAATTAAGATAGGAGGGATATTCTTGTATAAGGAAAATACATATAATAATAGCTGAAGTAGAAGCCATTTAGATTGACATAACATTAAAATTTATATAAAATAGGATTAGCAATCTAGTTAGAAATAATATAAGGGGTAAACAATAGGAATAGGATGTGAGGAATGAATAAATTCCATGAATATGTTGTAACTACGTATACATTTTAGATAGACACTTAGATAGATGCAGCAATTGCACGTATCATTTATAAGTCCACCTCATATGGTATTGAAATCTCTACTAAGGGTGAAAATGCATCCATCATGAATAATAGGAAATAATAGGATGAAAGTTATCGTTGTTCACTCCATTTTTTATTGTTTAAAGTTATAAAAGAATTTTTTTAAAGGAAAAATGGTTTTGTATGACAATTGGTTTTAAAAGCGATATATGTTTTGGGTTTAAAAAAATCTTACTTTTAAAGGGAGAAAATCTGTGTTATAGAAAGTCTTTGGAAAAGGAATGGTTAGAGTAGGAAATTTTCATAGCTCCTTTTTGGAAATTAAGTAATTTTTGAAAAAGGTTTCTATGTTTACATTTCAAAAATAGAAGTTTTGGATTGAGTACGTCAACGTTGTGAGGTTTCATTTTAAAGAAGTCGTTAAATACCAAATCAATTTTTGATATGGAGTAGATTGGGATGATTGTCTAGGTAAGATGTGGTAAAGGTCAAAGCTATGAAATAACAATGCTTGTAGGGTAGTAACAGGGAATCCCTTTTAAATATAACAAATATTGGAATGAACCTATGAATATTTTATTAGAAATGTGTGAAAACCATAAAGGAATGGGTAATAATATCAAAATGCACTTTTTCCATGAAAGATCAAGGATATAGAAGGTAAATACTAAAATTAGAGAATATTATCAAGAGATTTTGATTGAGAGTAGATGGTAGTATGATTGGAGAAGAGAGTAATAAGATGACAACAAATACAAAGGATGTTGGTAGACTCAAGGTTGAAGAAGGCAAGATATGTGGTAGGAAAATTATTCCACCAAGTTAATTTTTTGAAGATTTATTCTAAATGTGCATAGTTTATATTTCTTACCCATTATAGTGTGGAAATGCACAATTTATCCCATAATCGAGTGTACTTGAAGTAATGGATGGACCTTATTTATTAGAAGTCAAGAAGGTAAGTTAAGTCATGATGATTATCGGTGAATTACACACTAGAAGTTTCCATCTTAATTTGTAAGAAGCGACAGGGCCGCAACATCATAAACGCCAGTAGACGATGAAGGCAAACTTCTAAATATTGTTTTCTTTTAGGTTTTTGCGTTGTAATCGCTAGTTTTCTCCCTTAGATTATTAGAAAAGTGCATGATACGATATGAGATATGTTCTTGTTTTATTTCTATGTTGGTTTGGATGAGCTTGGACCGCTGTACAAATATGTTGGGAAACAATGTACATAAGGAGATCTAATATGAAAACTTAGCTAGCGACAAATGTTATTAAATATGGAAGTTAATTAGGAAATTAGGTTTGCAACCGAAAATGATGAATGCTTAGATCCCGAAGCTTTAGAATTTTAGGAAAACTAAATTTTAGCAAATGAAGGATAGGGAAAGGTTATTGCGAAGTCACGGGTCACTATCCATATGCTTTAAAAGCAACAATTTATAAATATGCTTGTAAATAGTTTGTTCTTTTAGAAAAAAAGTAAAGGTTCCCCAAAATCTATGATTAACCGCACAACGTTTTGGTCAATCATATACATTAACTCATAGACTGAGTCCATATTACATTAAGACATGGCCTGATTTGTTTTAAGAATGGAGAGGCAAATGTTTTGAAAAGTTGTGCCCAAATTCTTTTGAATTTTTTTGTTTAAATGCTTTTGAGAAGTTGGATTCAAATGTTTATAAAATTTAGGCCAAATGCTTTTGAAAAAAAATGGTGTTTAAATGCTTTTGGGAATTTGATTTTTCAAGCTTTTTTGCAAGTTTGATTAGAAAGGGAAAATGATTTTTTGATGAAAAATGATTTTTTTTTTCAGTTTTCTATTATCACATGTTTAACAAAGGGCAACGTGTTAGTAAGGTGAATTTTACTGTCCGAGAAAGGTGACAGTATACAAAACATAGATAATAGCAAGGGAAAAGGCTGTTCTAGCTTTAGAATTTCTATTTCCATAACTTGTTAACAGTGAAATGAAACTTGCACTTAGGATAAATACGTTTTAACATTCAAAAGTAAACCTCTTTATGAGTATTGCTTGGAAAAAGTTGGAAATTTTTTGGAGCAAAAGAGAAGGTTCCAAGGTATGATGAAATAGGTATACAAAAATAGGGTGAAATTGTAAAAAAATTCCATGTAAATTCCTTTTTGGACATAGGAGTGCAGATTCATAAAAACCGGATTTTAAAAATTTTAGATGTTAAAAACGTTCGTTAGGTCTTAGATGGTAGGAATTAGAAGCAAAATGGTTGAACCATACTTCTACTTGCAGGAGTGATTTTTTTTACATGAATATTGAATTTTGATTTTTGAAAACTCGCATAGATATAAAATTGCCAGTATATCTACGTTGTTTGCATCATATTTTCAAAATGTTTTAAAAAGAACACATTCATATATGAGGCATCGATTTAGAGTCATTCTACATGCATGGCTTTTATGTTGTGATACACAGTGCACTTGCACACATTTAGCTACAGAATTGGCTATAACGTCTCGTATCTCGAGGCTAAAAGCTAATCGCTATAGATGTTGTAGTCATCCATAGTATTAACTTCGGGTGACAAAATACGGTAATGCTAATGGTATTTATAATATTAGATGCACTTGAATATGAACTAAATCACAGATTTCCAAAAAAACAACATTTTACTGATTACATTTCAAAACAAATGAATATCCAAGTTACATAATCCCATATCGTTTCCTAGGTAAAGATCAAATATAAACATTAAAATAATACGCCAAGAGCAACATATGACGATACCCCCATGGTTAATCAAAGCAATATAGTCATAACTGACTTAATATACACAGCGAAAACCAAAATTAACTATAACTCCTAGCTATCCGTCAGCCTTATGCTTGTCTCCAGAAGCTTTATTTGCCAAAATTCTAAAACCTGAAAATCTCAACCCTCAGCTACTCAAATAAATTTGACCACCCGAGAGTTTAAGGGAAAACAAAAACTTCGAGTTAGAAAGTCTGGTGTGAATAATACTATTACATCTCAGTTACTGGTATTAAGTGAGACCATGCCGATTAGCAGGACGGGTTTCCTCTCACTAATATCCTTTTTCAAAGCATATTTTTGCAAATCATTTTCTACAACCAAATTGGTTAATCAAACTGATTATACTAATAATAATAGCAATATCTGTTATGCTATAAATAGGTAATAAATGGACCATCTTCCGAAATTTGGGCTAACTGCCTGCAAACTAGACTAACTGTCCCTTTGGCTGACTCAGGCCTACCAGATAAAATAGCAAATGGTATAACATCTTTTGGACAAAACTTCCAGATGGTCTGTCCTTACCATACTTCTCCGAGAGTCAAATGCTCCTAATGGTTTTGATGGCTAACCGATAACCTATCTTTGTACATAAATATTCCTTTCTGTGTGTAATCAACATTTTAGTCTTACCTCTGACAAAGCCTACACACCGAAATTCTGGACTAAATTACCTAAAGGCTAATAGCTAATGAGCATAGGGTGCAGCCCTACACAAATCCTATCTGGTCTTCTAATCTGAATCATTTTCATATGGTTAACTACCCTTCATCTTTTCCTTGAAAAACCTTTTCAAAATGATTTGACCTTTTAAATCATACTTATATAGGGAAAATATATATTTAGCTTTACTCTAAGCTATTTTTCCATGTTATATATACTTTACTCAAAATATTATTGATGAGATTAAATGAGGATTAACTGTCCTCTCAAAATAAGTTAAAGTCCATTTTAACTTGAAAACATTTAGGATATACTGCCTAGTTAATACATTCGAAACCTTTGTTTAAAGCCTTTAAACAACCCTTTCGAAACCTTTGAAAGTGACCCTTTCGAAACCAAGTAAAATTCTCTACTTGACCTAGGCCGAAAGGCTAAAACCATCATTTCGAAATCATTCTCAAAACCCGTTCAAAATCACTAAAAAACATTCCATTCGAAAGCTTTAAAACCTTAGACATCCTTCTCTTAAAACCTTTAAATATTGTCTTTCGAAACCTTTGGAAAACCTTTTATTTTAGTCTTTTCGAAACAACATGAAAAACTTCCCTTTCGACTTCTTCGAAACCTTTGGGAAACCAGCCCTTCGCAACCATCCTTTAAAACCTTTCGAAAGCATTAAACCATGATAAACATAAACCTTTCGAAAGCACTTGGGTCCAATTTAAAACAAATGAAAAAATACATTTCGAAACCATTTAAACCATCACTTTCGAAACCATTGGGTTATACTTCAATCAGAGAAAAATGTCATTAAAACCATTTAAGTCGAAAGCATCTGCTTCGAAACCATTTTCTAAGTAAAGAAGTGATGGTGTCGAAATCATCCCTTCGAAAGCTTTAAAGAAGTGACCATATTTTAGAAAACAAAGCAACCCATTCGAAACCATCTGGGTCGAAAGGTAGAAAGTGGTAGCTAAAGGTTTTGACTTAGTCGAAAGCAGTCATTTAAAAAAAGTGCAACCAATTGAAACCACTTCTTTTAATCCATTTAACATAGTCGAAAGCTACTTAGTCGACAGCAAGCATGGGCATTTTCTTTTAAAAGCTAATGCCTCAACCCCTTCAAACCCTAGTATCGACTCTATACCTGCCGCCTATATCCAATTCACTACGTACCAGTTCCTTGATAATATGTGCATTGGTTTCGACAGTGTTGGAGGCGAAGGTAAGGAGGCGGAACCTGGTGTCGAAAGCATCAAAACAGTGAAAAACATGTTTATTTGTCCTTTTAAACTATTTCTTTGTACCTAACTTGCCTTGTTTGTTTAAATGTGATTGATTGCAAGTTTTTCTTTTCTAAAAGTATTGTGGACTTTCCGGAATTAAAAATTTGAATTCATTTAGAAAAAGCCCATTCTCCTTTCATGAATATATGAAACATTTAAGTCTCATACCTTAAATAATTTTATATACTATTAAAACACTTAGAAAAATTCTACAAAAATTCCAAAAATTCTCTTTTAATATGTGTTCCAACATTTAAAAATTCCAAATCCAAACCTTTTATTATTTAACCATAAACAATTTATAACCCAAGTTAACATTTTCTTTAGTAGAAATTTATATAAAATCCACATAATTTCAAAAAATTCTGAAGATTGAAACTCATCTCTAAAATATTATTTTTGGTCTATATAAAAATTCTCAAGGCATTTGGATGTCATTTAATAGAGTTGTCATATCCAAACACATCATAAAATCTATATGAACAACCGTAAATCATAAAAAAGTATGTATAATCATTCCATCATTAAAAATCATGGCAAATAAATGCAATATATTTTAGATTTCATCTTAAAACCGAAAACAAAAGAAATATGAGATATAAACATTATTCACCTTAGCTTTAGAGATTAAGAATTTTGAGATTTTAATAGATTTGATTTGATTTAGCTTCTTCCTTAGCTTTTCTTAATCTTCTTCCTCTTTCTCTTGTTAATGGTGGTTGGCCTCAAGTAAAAAAATTTATAAATGAAAATGGACGTGTATGGAATATACAGCCATGGGTTTAAGGATACAAGAATCTCTTTCCTATGTTACCCTTTTTCTATTTCATTTTAGCTCTTCTTTTAATTCTTTATTTAAATGGCATGGCTACCCCTTAATTAAATCAAATCACAATCCCCTAATCAACACATTATTTTATTTAATTTGGCTAATTAAATTTTCTAAATAATTTACCATAAATATGGGGGTTACAGACCCCTCTCCTTAAAGAATTTCGTCCTCGAAATTACGATAAGGTAAAAAAATCAACCAAGAAGGTAGAACATACCATTAAACAATTCACGATAAGTGTCTCCAATCCTACTCTCAGTCTTCCAAGTACAGTCCTTGTCATCGTCGCTTCACTAGACTTTGACTAATTTGACTGTCTTGTTCCTGAGCCTCTTCTCATCTCTTGCATCTATACCACTGGCTTTCTAATTATGATCAAGTCTGGTTCTACTACTAAATCCTCTAACACAGTCAGTGCTATAGTAGTCTTCGGGTCTCTAACACACTTTCTGAGATGAGAATTATGGAAAACGTCATGGATTCCTACCAAACTGCTCGGTAGCTCTATTATATACATGAGTTTTCGGATCCTCTCAACAATAGAAAAAGGTCCAACGAACCTCGGTGCCAACTCCTCGATCTTTCGAATCTGATCACACCCTTCATCAGTGACACCTTAATAAATACCTGATCTTCGACAGAGAAATCTAAGTCTTTCCTTCTTCTATTTGCATAACTCTTCTGCCTAGACTGGGCCTCCTTCATTCTAGCCCGAATGACCTCAGTCTTTTCTGCAGCTTCTCTAACTAAATCTGCACCAAGAACCAACCTAACCCCTGTCTCTAACTAATAAACGGGATATTTGCATGGTCTTCCATACAAAGCTTCAAACGGTATCATCCCAATACTAGTCTGATAATTGTTGTTATATGAAAACTCGACTAAATGCAGATGGTCTTCCCATGATCCTTCGAAATCTAGTTGTGATATCCCGGAATTTTTGGCAATATCAATTCAATAATCTACAGTAGAAATTAAATTGATTTGATAATATTTGTTAATAATAATTTGAATTGATTTAAATCTTCTTTTAAATAAATAATTAACTGATAATTTATCTTTTAAAAGCCAATTAAATTGTTTTCTATTTATAATATATATATATATATGTATGTATTGTAAATAGATAATCTTTGTTTTAAGTCTAATAAAATAAAGGCATGATTTCTAACTCTAATATTTTTGGTAAATTAGGAATTTGATTTTATTTAATATTGAATAAATAATCATTTGACTTTAAATACTCAATACAAATTTAAATTGTTTAAAAGTATTCTAGCCTAGGTTTAAAATTTAAATAAAAGGATTGTTTTGTTCTTTTCAATTTAGCTTTATAAAATAAGTAATTTATATTTTGAAGAGATTGTTTCTTTTATAAATTATTTTAATTTAATAATGAGTTATATTTAAACAATATTAATAATGCAATATCTTTACAAATAGGTTTTATATAAAAAGAAATTGTTATTTTAAATATATATATATATATATATATATATATATATATGTTTTGGAAAGCTATGATTTGGAATATACAATCTTTCAAGTATATTATGATAAAATAAATCTTATATAATATTAAACATAAGCATAAACAAAGCATGATAAAATAAAATAGCTTTGTACATAGGATAGGAGGCATATCCAGACAAGTAAAAATATATGTATAGGCCTGTAAATAAATATGCTTGAAATAGAAATGCAAAAGTATGAAACAAAGCAAAGTAAAGTAAGAAATAAAAGTACATATGTGTAGCTGTAAATAAGTATGCAAGCAAGTATAGTAACAAAGTAAAATAAGATGCTCACATGATATATAAATTAAAATCAGGCTAGAATAAAATAAAAAGAATCTTGTATGTGAAGCCTGGTTATGTAAAGCAAGTAGGATTCGTATGTAAGTGTTACAGGCAGAAATAGCAAAATAAAATCAAATAAGGCTGACAGGTAAGTAAAATAGGCATGTAGCTTGTAGATAAAAATGCAAAGCAAGGGAAATCAAAGTAAATAAAATATCTACATAAGAAATGATTAAATTAGCTAAGTAGGAAACATAGAGTACATTAACAATTAATGCTTACTTTTGCTCAGCACAAACTTATGTCTATTCGAAATTGTTCAAATCCTTTCAGCCTCCTAACACAAAGATATGGCCTGATACAAACAAAAGCAATATTTGTACTTGCATGTGTTTAACCCAGATAACACCTACCCTATACAAATTTATTTTCTGTATATACTTATCCTCCAATTGATTCTAAGCATATCAAACCAAAGGAAGATTTTATTGCAAGCCTATTCATTTCTATGCAAACTCAAATATAAACTGAAACCATTATTCAATAATAAGCAAGCAAGATGAACTTAACAAGAAGTTCAAAACAGTCTCCAGTTTTTACAGTTTGAGCTATTTCAATATCCAGGGTGCTCTGTTATTTTTTACAAGCAAGGTGAGTAACTTAAATTTTAAAATACTTAAGCATATATAAGTTGCTTAATTATGATCTGATATGTGCATATATCTTAATGAATTTCTGTGTTTATGTGTTACTGCATGTATGTGTGTTTGGCATCCTGTAACCACCTCTGTTTTAAAGGGTAGCAACATCAAAATTTAATGGTTTAAGTATATTTTTGTTCTGTTGCAACTTTTCTCTGAAATTCAGTTGCATTGCTCTGTGTTAAGTACGAGTACTGTATTAAGTATCTCTGGGTTCTATCTGCTTTAGTTCCAGGTTTAAAAATCCTCAACAAAATTTCATTTTTGTTCTTAATTCAAACTTAGACAAGACATAAGTTTGACATGAGATGCTGGTAAAAATAGAGACTTGAACTTAAATATTGCTTAAGGAAAAACAGTGGTATTAGTTACAGGAAAATATCAAACTACAGTAGAAACTAAATTAAGTTAAACCTCAATGAATTTAATTCATGAATTCAGGGTTATGAATCAGATACACATACCATAATATGATTTTTAAAATTAATATCATGTTTTCTAGTCAAGTGATTTAGATGCAGTTTGCCTTTGTTCAAGGGTTGGTTTTTGGGTGATTTATGGTGTTCTATGCGACTGGAGGTGGTCGGGTAGGGTGAGGAGGTGGAGGAGCTTACCAGTGTATGGGGAAAAATGCTTGGTGGTTGGACTGAGCACGGTGGCGATGGTGGCAGTGATTTGTTGTTTGCAACCCTAGTTTGTATGGTGTCTGAATTTTTGAACGTCGTGCCTTCTACTGTGCATCGAGTTGCACGAGACCTCGAGAGGTGGTAGGTTGGTCGAAGGTGAGTCCATGGCCGGAGTTATTGACCATCTGGTGGTCGGGGTGGGCAGAAGGAGGTGATGACAGGTTTGGGTAGGGGATGTTGTGTTTTATTCCAGGTTCTGTGTTATTGCTCATTTTTGATTTGAGGTCGTGGCGATGGATTTTGGGGGTCGGGGTGGTGTATGGTGGAAGTCAGCGTTGTGGTGGAGCACGTGTGGGTGGCCGGAGTTGACTGGGGCCACGGTGCACGTGCACCGTGCCCAGTGAAGTGCTGAAGCATCAGGGGATGGTGCAGGGTTTTGGCCTCGGGGCGTACTCGGGTGATTCATGTGTGTGACTCGAAGCAGGGGAATAATCGACCCGAAGCATTTTTACTTGGTCTCGGGTTGGATATATTTGTTATAGGTAGCACAAAACTGCCTGTAGTTTTAAATTTAACTAAATTTAAAAGCAAATTAAATTGTAAGCTAATTATAATCAAAAATAAAAAAATCAGTGTGATGTTAGGTGCAAGTGAAAGTCAAATCCAGATTGAAGTTTGAATTCAATCTTGTATTTCTGAATTTATTTTTGAAATGAAATAAATGTTAAAGGTTTGAAGTTGGGTTTCAGGTTTAAAACCGGACGGAATTTAAAACCTGGAATATATGATTTAAACAATGTTTTAAATCCTACAGTGAAATTTATTTTTGAATAACTATTGAATCTTAAGGATTTAAAAATAGATTTGGATTTGAAAAATCAAGTTTTTAAATCAAGTTGTTGAAGGGAAGTTCAAATCAAAGTTTTTAAATCAAAG
The DNA here is from genome assembly GCA_030765085.1 of Allium cepa. Classification (NCBI taxonomy): domain Eukaryota; kingdom Viridiplantae; phylum Streptophyta; class Magnoliopsida; order Asparagales; family Amaryllidaceae; genus Allium; species Allium cepa. The sequence goes on from CM060939.1 coordinate 419,600,021, forward strand.
GTAAATCAGTTTTTAAATATGAATGTCTTTGGAAATTTAAATTTAAATAAAGATTCAAGCAGTTGAATTTAAAGGCCTTTCCTATATAAGTCCATATATGAGTAGTGAATGTTATTTACAGGATTCTAAATTGAATTAAAATTTGGTAAATGTTTGAATAATAATCATTTTGAATCTTAGATTCAAAATGAAATTTTGAAGTTAAATTTGAATGTAATGTTCTAATATACTTTAATAGTAATTAAATCATTTATAAAGAAATGGATTATCTTATAGATAATTAAGACATTGAAGTGATTTAATTAGAAGAATGACTTATTTATTTAATTTGAAATTAACGATTTAGAGTTATAAATTAATTGAGGAAGTAATTAAAGAAATGTTATTAATTAATGAAGATAATTAACTAAAGATTATTAATTAATTAATGCATGTCATTAATTAATATAATTAATCAGATTAATTCGATAATCTATAATAAATTGTTAAATGAAATTACTTGATAAAAGTAATTAAGAGATTAATTACTTATTGTAATTAATTTTGATTAAATGATTTATTTAAGTTAATTAATTTAGTTTAATTAATTTAAGAAATCATTTGATGATTTGATTTGTAGAATCACTTAGTGTATTCAATGGAGCATAATTACTTGAGGAAGTAATTAATGTAATTACTGAAGGTAATTAGTGAAATAATGTGTTAATAAAGTAATTTGGATAATTAATTTTGTAATTAATCAAGGGATTAATTAATGGAGATAATTAATTATGGGATAATTAATTATGGGATAATTAATTTGTTAATAAGTAATTAGGGGTAGTTAATTACTGGTTGATATTAATCAAGGGTGATTAATAATTGTGTTTAATTAAAGATTTATCACTTAATGTAATTAAATTAAACAAAGTAATTTAATTTAAATCTGAATTAGAGATCATTAATTAATGTAATTAATAAATGAAATTAAGAATAGTTTAATTAAGAAATAATTAATAATGTAGTGATTAATTAAGGATAATGTAATTAATTGTATTTAATCAATAAATGAAGTAATTAAATGTTAATTACTATAAATGATTTAGAATAATTAATTTGGGAAATTAAATAAAGACTAATTACTTATTGTAATTAGAAGGTGATAAATCAAGGGTGTTTAATCAAGATGAATATCTAGAGATTAATTAATTAATTTGATTTATAATTAATTTAATGGTTGTATAAGCAAGATTTATAGATGAAGTAATTAATTTAATTTACTTTAAATTAATTAGGGATAGACGTAGTTAATTTAATTCATTTTAAATTAATTATAGATTGTGATTTATAAATCATTGCTTATGGATGAATGATATTGATATTTCATTGATTGATTCTGATCTCAGATATGATATGAGTAGTATCTATGTAATATGGATGCTTGGTTTAAGTATGATAATATTTAATTATCTGTTTTGATGATAATATGAATTATCTGTTTATGATGATGTGATTATCTATTGTGATATTATGAACTATCCATCTGTGTGTGTATTGATGATATTGAATTGAACTGTTAAGACTAAATAGACAACTTGGCCTTAAAAGACACGTTTTGGATTTCGATGAGACCGGGATCGGTTTTCCACATTAGGAACATCCGAAAACCACATCGATTCCAAATTAACGATAGGTCGTGAATCTAAAGTGAAGATGAAGATTCAGAATGCAAAGGTTATCGTCGTTAACTCTGAAGGTGATTCCAAAATGAGTGTAACGAGATAATGCCTTCGGTTTCGTTCGAACCTGGAACGAACTTGTATGGATTGAATGCTTTCAACACATCGTCAGGTGGGCGATGAGCATTCTAAGAAATGTATTTTATAAAGGTAATCGTAGCCTTAAGCCTCATCAACCGGGAATGGCTAAAACAGGGGAGGTGCAGCAAGGTTAGGTGGGTCATGCCCAAGCAAGACAAGAATATTCCCCTGTCTAGATGTCCCTTTATTTCGGCTTAGTGGGCAGTAGCAACGGCTATCTGCGGGGTTATCTTGTTCGGGACTGTTCAGTAAGGAATGGTTCCGGCCTTGTGTTGCAGGGGGTCGGGAGTGATCCTCGGTACGTTGATCTAGGCCACGTACTGTGATGGGCGATACCCCAGTAGCCCTGCCATTGTATGGAATCCACAATCCAATAAGTGCCAACGGTTTTGATTGTATTACCCACTTTTGTGGCTAGTAGCTGGAATTTAATCATGTAACAATTTCGGCTATTTTCTATTTACTTGAAAACCCTAGACCTATTGTAATATCACAGAATTTCCTATCAAATGTTTTGTTAGCGTAAGGTAAAAACTTTTCCATGTTTATGTGTGGGGAGTCTTAAGTGATACCTTTTATTTTCAAAAGGATTTTCAAAAGTTAAACAACTTTAACCTGTTACTCATACCAGACCCATGTCTGACCCAGAGTTTATTTTTGTTTTTCATAAACTCTCGGGTACCCAAATATTTTACGGGTAGTCAAGGGATTCAGGTTAGCTTTGACGAATTCTGGAGGAGCAATGGAGCAGGAGGTTTCAGCGTTGTAGATACATATAGTTCCGCTGTGTTGGTATCTCTGAGTCGTATTGTTTGAGTTGTTTGGGTATTGAGTTGTATCGTGCTGAATTAACTAGACAGGTGTTTTATAACTGTCTAGTATGTGATCTATTGTCTGTATAACTCTGATTGATGTTGTATATTATGTAAATACTTATGTGATTATTATAATTTATTCGTTCCGCTGTGAGATTCTGATGTTGTTGTTCTTTATTTTCTATCTTTTCTATTTTCTCACCCCTTTCTTTCTTCAAGACGAAGCGGTTTTCTAGGCATAGAAATCCGGGTCGTCACACTAGTACACAAGCTCTTAACAAATCCTTCAAGACCTTATTAACTCTTTCCTTTTGCCCATCTGTTTATGGATGGTAAGTGATACTTATCTTGAGCTGGGTTCCCATAACTTCTTGTAGATTCTTCCAAAACTCGCTAGTGGATAAGGAATCTCTTTCACTTACTGTACTACTAGGAATTCCATGCTGTCTAACCATAACAACTTCACCAAAATAGGTGTCGTTCTGGTTGACATAACTGGAATGAAATGGGAACTCTTGGTCAATCTGTTCACTATGACCCATATACTTTTATTTCCTCTGTTTGACCTTGGTAACCCGTTAATAAAATCCATGGAAATTGAATCACACTTCCATACCGGGATATCCAATGGCTGAAGCAACCCACTTGGCTTCTGGTGTTCGTCCTTTTCCTGTTAGCAATTCAAGCACTGCTTTACCCATAAGCCAATATCTCGCTTCATACGTTTCTAGAAGAAACTTTTTTTCATATCCTGATACATCTTAGTTTCTCTTGGATGAATAGAGAACTTTAAACGATGGCATTCCTCCAAAATTTCTTTCCTCATGTTTTCTACACTCGGGACACATAATCTTCCTTTCTTTCTCAGCCACCCATTCTGGTCAAGACTGAAATCTTTCAAGTTATCACTCTCTGCTCCATCTCTCAACTTCCTGACCCTTTCAGCTAATACTAGATCCTCCTCCTGTTTAGAAGTAATCTTTTCGATCATCACTGGTCGAACTTCCAAATAAGACAACACAATAGTCTCTCCACTAGACCCAACTTCGAATCTCCACTACACTTTGCAATATGCCCATGCTTCTAAATCTTTCCACTCAATAATCATTTCCAATACTACATTCTGATGTTTCCTGCTAAGTGCATCTGCTAACTTATTTCCTTTTCTTGGTGCAAACTCGATCCTCAAATCATAAGCAACAATAAACTCTAACCACCTCTGTTATCTCATGTTCAGCTCCTTCTGAGAGAACAAATATTCAGCGACTTATGATTTGTATATAACTCAAACTTTTCTCCCAAAAGGCAATGTCTCCACACATTCAATGCAAAAATCGCTATAGCCAATTCCAAATCATACATCGGATATCTGATCTCATGCGGTGTAAGCCGTCGAGAAGCATAGACAATCACTTTACCTTTCTACATCAGCACAACTCCTAATCCTGTTCCATACGCATCTGTATAAACCACCAAATCCTGATTAGCTTCCGAAACGACCAACACAGGTGCATGGATCAATAAGTGTTTCAAACTCTGGAATGCTTCCTCACACTTATCGGTCCACACAAACTTCACATCCTTTCTTGTTTGCTTGGTCATCGGTGCTGCCATCCATAAAAAATTCTTAATGAATCTCCGATGATAACCAACTAATCCAAGGAAACTCTTTATCTCAGTCACTGTTGCAGGTCTCTTCAATTGTTCATCACTTCAATCTTAGTCGGATCCACTGACAACCCTTTCTCCAAGACTATATGACCAAGAAACTTCACTTCCTTCTTTCAGAAATGACATTTCGAAAATTTCGCCTTCAGCTGATGCGGCCTCAGCATCTCAAGCACCACTCTAAGACGAACTTCATTCTCTCTTTCATCCTTAGAGTATATCAAAATATCATCTATGAAAACCAATACGAACCTATCTAAGTGCTCTTGGAAAACTCGGTTCATCAAATCCACAAGAATGTTGGTGCATTAGTCAATCCGAACGGCACAACTAACCTGTATGATCCATATCTGGTCCTAAACGCTGTCAAAGGTATACTATCCTCTATTACCTTGAGCTGATGGAAACCTATCGCCAAATCCAACTGAGAAAATATCTTGGCTCCACTCAACTGATCGAACAAATCATCAATCCTCGGCAATGGATATATATTCTTTACCGTTCTCTCATTCAACTTACGATAATCGATACATAGCCTTAACGATGCATCAGGCTTCTTAACAAACACTACGGCTGCTTCCCACGGTGAACTACTCGGCACGATAAAGCTCTTGCTTTCTAATTCACAAACTGCACCTTTAACTCCCTTATCTCAGTAAGGGTCATCCTGCTTGGCGGCCTACCTACCGGTTCTGCTTCCGGAACCAAATCTATCTGAAACTTAATGGCTCATTTCGGTAGCAATCAACCTACAGGCTCAAAAACATCCGTGAATTCTCTAACCATGAAAACCTCAACCCAGCTCATCTTCCAACTCCACAACACCCAACAAGGCATTCACCTCACCGCTAAGGCTCCCTATGGTATAAACAATTCTATCGCTACAATCAAGGTGCCTAAGTGATATTTTCCTATCTTGGCAAAACATTCTAGCATCGTACTCGCTTAACCAATCCATACCAAGAATAACTCCAAACTCCACAAAATCAAACACATGTAAATTGCAAACAAAAGTGTGACCTAACAAGTCTAACTCTAACTGGTCATATCTCAACCCTAGAGTTGCATACCCTTCTATTGGATTTGCAACTCATAAAATATGTGGGTTCTAGGTCAAGATTATCTATCAGGCATTTAATATAAAAGAATGCAATGCACCAATATCAAATAGAATGCTAACACACATACCATAAATCTAAAGCATACCTCCTAAAACTGCCTTTCCTTTCTCCTGAGCTGTTGGCTTTGAAGTAGCAGGCTACACTGCATACACCTTACCATTTCCATCCTTAACGGGCTCCTTACATTGATTCTTATAGTGGCCTATCTGGTCGCAATTGAAGCACCATACATTCTTCTTCTCGGCCACCTCCTTTTCCTTTCTAGCATGACACTCACTAGCAAAATGCCCCTTCTTGTCGCACTTGAAGCAAACAATCTCAGACTTCCCTTTCTTAGCTGCTCCACCCTTCTAAGCATCTTTCTTAGGAAAGAACTTCCTCTTTTGACCCTGCCCAACCTGGTCCTCCTTGGCTTTACTCTCCTCTGGAGAATCAAGTACCTCCTCATGCCTTAAAGCCATCTCTACTACAACATTAAAGAGATCTCTAATATGGGGTAACGTGGCCCTTGCTAACTCAGGCTTCAACCCCTGATGAACTTCTCATTCCTCTTCATCACAGTATCCACCAAAGCATACCTATATCTGGCCAACTCCTCAAACCTTCTGACATAATCCAAAACAGATATCTTTCCCTGCTCTAACTTAGCAAACTTTCTGATCAGAGCAGACTGTGCCATCACAGATGTGAACCTCCCTTGGAATACCCCCTTTAAATCTGCCCATGTCAAGGTTTCCTCATCCATACCAGCCATCACACTGTTCCACTAAAATAAAGCTGCTCCCTGAAGCAGTCTCGAAGCAAGCCTCCTCTTCTGCTCATCATTGAGCCCCAAGTTGCAAAGATTCTCTCACGATGTGCAACCAATTATCCACTTTAGTGGCATCTTTCGTTGCAATAAATGGCTTCCCTCTAAGCTTAGTATAATCTCTGCTCAGCTTAGCATAATCATTGACAACTGGAGCTTCCTAAACTCCTCCTTCAATTACTCCAGCAGCAACTCCCACCAACTTCATATTCATGAAAAACTGATACATAGCTTCCATTCCAACTTGCGAGACTCCAGCACCCAAATTCTCTGCTTGTGCCTGACCTTGGGTCCTCCTCATATTAGGTTTTACATTCCCATCGGTGTCTTCCCCTCCTGGGTTAGCTCTTCCTCTTCTACCATACATATCTGCATTCCAACCTCATGAGATACAGAAAAATAACCTAACAAAGATAGAAGACTAGAGATAAAGCGTATAATTATATACAGCAAATACAAGTACGTTACTATAGTGTTATCCCATACCGAAATCATACTCTCATTCCTTAGGATTAAGTCTAAAAACCATTTTTTGTTTAAAGTTTTTCATAAACCTAAGCCTAATACCAAGTTGTAACATCTTGTATTTAAAGGCCAAAAGCTTAGCGCTACAGATGCTACAGTCATCCATAGTATTAACTTCTGGTAAAAAGATACAGTAATGCTAATGATATCCATAATATCAGAAGCACTTGATTATGAACTAAATCATAGATTTTCAAATAACAACATTTTACTGATTACATTTCAAAACAAATTCATATCCAAGCTATATAATCCCATATCGTTTCCTAGGTAAAGATCAAATATAAACATTAAAATAATATGCCAAGAGTGACATATGATGATGCCCCTTGGTTGATCAAAGCAATATAGTCATAACTGAATTAATATACACAACGGAAAAACAAAATTAACTATAACTCCTGTTTAACTATCTGTCAGCCTCCTGCTCATCTCTGGAAGCTTTATTCGTCAAAATTCTAAAACCTAAAAACCTTAATCCTTAGCCTACTCAAATCAATTTTGAGCACCTGAGAGTTTAAGGGGTAAAAACTTCGAGTCATACATAAAGCCTGGTGTGACTAATACTATTACATCTCAGTTTACCGATATTAAGTGAGACCACGCTGCTTAGCAGAACGGGTTTCCCCTCATTAATATCCTTCTTCAAAACATATTTCTGCAAATCCTTTCCTGCAACCAAACCAGTTAATCAAACTGATAATACTAATAATAGTATCAATATCCATTATGCTACAAACAGATAATAAATGAACTATTTGTTTGAAATCTAGGCTAAGTGCCCATAAATTGGACTAACTGTCCCTTTGGCTGACTCGAGCCTACCAGATAAAATATCAAATGGTCTAAATATCTATTAGACAAAACTTCTGTATGGTCTATTCATAATTACTCCACCAAGGATCAACTGATCATAATGCTTTTGCGGGATAACCAATAACCTATCTCCATACATAAATATTCCCTTCGGTGTGTAACCAACATTTTAGTCTTACCTATGACTAAGCACTACACACTAAAATTTTGGACTAAATTACCTAAAGGCTAATAGCTAATGAGCATAGGGCGCGACCCTACACAAGTCCTATCCGGTCTTCTAATCTGAGTCATTTTCATAGGGTTAACTACCCTTCATCTTTTTTCTTGAAAACCTTTTCAAAATGATTTAACCTTTTAAATCATACTTATACAAGGAAAATACATATTTAGATTTACTCTAAGCTATTTTTCCGTGTTATGTATACTTTACTCAAAATATTGTTGATGAGATTAAATGTGGATTAACTGTCCTCCCAGAATAAGTTAAAGTCCTTTTTAACTTCAAAACACTTAGGCTATATTGCCTAGTTAATACATTCGAAACCTTTTTTTAAAACCTTTTAAACAACCTTTTCGAAACCATTAAAAGCAGCGCTTTCGAAACCAAGTAAAACCCTTTACTTAACCTGGGCCTAAAGGCCAAAACCACCCTTTTGAAATCATTCTCATAACCCTTTCGAAATCACTAAAAAACCTTCCTTTCGAAAGCTTTAAAACCTTAGACATCCTTCTCTTAAAACCTTTAAATATTGCCTTTTGAAACCTTTGAAAAACCTTTTCTTTTAATCTTTTTGAAACAACACGAAAAACCTTCCCTTTCGACTCCTTCGAAACTATAGGGGAACCACCCCTTCGGAACCATACTTTAAAACCTTTCGAAAGCATCAAACCTTGATAAACATAAACCTTTCTAAAGCACTTGGGTCCAATTTAAAACAAGTGAAAAAACACCTTTCGAAACCATTTAAACCATCACTTTCAAAACCGTTTAGGGCATACTTAAATAAGAGAAAATGGGTCATTAAAACCATTTAAGTCGAAAGCATCTGTTTCGAAACCATTTTCTGAGTAAAGAAGTGATGGTGTCGAAACCATCCCTTCGAAAGCTTTGAAGAAGTGACTATATTTTAGAAAACAAAACAACCCATTCAAAACCATCTGGGTCGAAAGATAGAAAGCGGCAACTAAAGGTTTTGACTTAGTCGAAAGCAGTCATTTAAAACAAAAGCGCAACCCATCGAAACCACTTCTTTGAATCCATTTGACATAGTCGAAAGCTAACCAAGTCAGCAGCTACTTAGTCGAAAGCAACCAGGGGCATTTTCTTTTAAAAGTTAATGCCCCAACCCCTTCGAAGCCCTGGTATCGACTCTATACCTTCCGCCTATATCCAATTCATTATGTATCAGTTCCTTAATATCACGTGCATTGATTTCGACAATGTTGGAGGCGAAGGTAAGGAGGCGGAACCTAGTGCCGAAAGCATCAAAACGGTGAATAACATGTTTATTTATCCTTTTAAACTATTTCTTTGTATCTAACCTGCCTTGTTTGTCTAAATATGATTGATTGCAAGTTTCTCTTTACTAAAAGTACCGTCGACTTTCCAAAATTAACAATTTGAATTTATTTACAAAAAATCCATTCTCCTTTCATAAATATATAAAGCATTTAAGTCTCATACCTTAAATAATTTTATATACACTTATTAAAACACTTAGTAAAATTCTACAAAAAATCTAGAAAAAATCTTTTAATATGTTTTCCAGCGTATAAAAATTTTAGACCCAAACTTTTTATTATTTAACCGTAAATAATTTATAACTCAAATTAACATTTTCTTTACTAGAAAATTTATATAAATCCATATAATCTCAGAAAAATCTGGAAATTGAAAACAATCTCTAAAACATTATTTCTAGTCTATATAAAAATTCGCAAGGCATTTGGATATCATTTAAAAGGATTTTCATATCAAAAATGTCATAAATATATATGAACAACCATAAATCATCAACAAGTACATATAATCATTTCATCATTCAAAAACGTGGAAAATAATGCAATATACTTCGGATTTCATCTTAAAATTGAAAACAAAAGAAACGTGAGATGTAAACATTATTCACCTTAGCTTTAGCGATTAAGGAGTTTGAGATTTGAATGGATTTGATTTGATTTAGCTTCTTCCTTAGCTTTTCTTAATCCTCTTCCTCTTTCTCTTATTAATGGTGGCCAGCCTCAAATTCTTTTTGATAAATGAAAAAGGATGTGTATGGAATACGCGGCCAAGAGTTTAAGGATATAGGAATGATCTCTTTCCTATTTTACCCTTCCTTTATTTCAATTTAACTCTTCTTTTAATTCTTTATTTAAATGACATAACTATCCCTTAATTAAATCAAATCTGAATCCCCTAATCAATACATTGTTTTATTTAATTGGCTAGTTAAATATCCTAAATAATGTTATCAAAAATATGAAGTGTTACATTGACAGTACACTAATTGGTTGAATAGATTATTTGGTTGCATGTTATGTTACATGATTCAACGCTTAGGGTATTTCGAGGAATAAATTCTTTTAAAGGGAAGAATGTAACATCCTGTAAAATTAACGATAATTAATAAATAAATAATAAGGCTCCAAAAATAGAATTTGAGAAAACGACTTAAGTTGGCCATAAAGCTTGCACCATTGTGTTTGTGGAGATTTTTTGAGCAACTTTCATATTTGGAGTTTCGCGATCGAAGCTCAAATGAAAACGTTATTAGCATTTGAAGTTTTCGAAGTAAAAATAATTAAAAATGAAAATAAGAAATAAGTTACATCAAATGCGGACCACACCGTCGACCCTCTCCTTAGGCCAATCGACTGCCTATAGGGGAGTGGTCGACCAGTCCTATAGTGGTAGCTAAGCTTTGAATCTTGGCCAAATGTCATGAATTTAATTATTTTGATCTAGCATTTACAGTTAATCCGAGCGCGTATAATTACAGACCCAACCCTCTCTTCTCTTCTTATATTTTTTGATGAAAGTAGCAAAGCTCTGTTATTTTCCCTTCTCCTTTATTTCTACAAATTATAAAATATTATATATATATATATACGTATATATAATTGGAGAAGGGCAGAAACTAAAAGAGAAGAATAGAAGAAGCGAATCAATACTGCGGAAAAAGGTAAATTTCTATATTTATAAATTTACATTCACCTTAACCTCAAATCTCTTCTTAGATATGTAATTCAATAGTATGTATATACCGTGTTATACATATTCTTTTGGGTTAGAATGGGAAGGAGTTAAGTAAAGGAATGGATTTAGATTTGGGAGATTTGGAAAGCTAGAAAGGTAAGTGGAAAATTATATAATTTATTTGTAATATTGAAATTTATATCATTGAATTTTATTTAATTATCATGCATGTATAAGATTCGATGAGTTGTAGGCTTAAAATAAACATATAGGATTATCACCTACATATTCTATAAAATAGGTAACTGGAATATGAATAGTATATACAAACTAATCCGAAAATTTGAAATCAGTCCTAAATATTTATTTTTGTTGATTTTTTGTATAGTTGTAAATTTTATGATAGATTTATAATTGGGATATAAATTAGGTTGCTCTAGTTGACTTGGAATGTGAGTTTCTATGTTTTAGTTATTGGGAGTGCGGTATAACTTAATTGTATCTATTTTGTGGAATTTTCATAAATTATCCAATTCTAAAAATATGTATAATAAGTGTGTCATTGGAAGAGCAAGTAATATGCCAAAAAGGAAAGATGTGTGTAAAGTATGGATATTATTCTATGTTGTTTACACTGTCTATTTTAATAGAGATAATTCCTTGTAAATTTCAAATGGAGAAAAAGCTTCATTTTTATGTAATTTATGGAAAGTTATAATGGTATTCCTTTTGGAAGGATAGCTCTGATAAATTAAAATTTAGAAAGAATGTTTTAGTTTAGGAATTAATAGTTAGAAATAGGAAAATATTTATATAGATATACAATAACGCTTATCGATTATATATATAGCGTAACTTATGACGATATTCATTTTAGTTATTAATAGCATATTAATTATAGGACTAGGATGTTGAAAAAGGAAGGAATAGCAATCCCAAAATTTACGGACAATAACTACAAATTTAATGAGTAACAAATTTGTAGTTAATAAAGAGTTGATGGAATTAAATAGGACTAATTAAGAGTTTAATATGAAATTTATGGAGAAATGAACAGACATAATATGATTAAATAGGGAAATAAATGTGTTAATGGACCGATTAAAGGATTTAATATAACATTTATGAAGAAATGAATAGGCAAAATAGCTTGAATTAGAACTAATACATAAATGTTATTTGAAATTGTCCAATTAGAATAATGATGACCATTTATTACAAACATTTAATATTTATGTAATATGATAAATAAGCGGAAAAGATAGGAATTAAATTCTAGAAGGCGGTAAAATTTTCATAATGGAAAATTGTATCGCCTTAGTTATACGTTTAGGGAAGTGCAAAGTAAATTAGTAGGTCGAGCCTAATATTTAGGTCTTGAATAATTGGTTTGGTTTAGTAAAGGTTGGGATGCGAGGTCAGTAGAGTTGCACAATGGAAGTCTACCCTTCCCTAAATGCTATCAGCAGCTGTGTATATTTATTATTGATGTGAAACATCTCCAACTATAGGACCCATAAGGAAGGGATGTATGTTTGAAAATAGGTAAGGAAAAATATAACAAGGGTTCACTTATGATTTGAAGTATTAAATGGTATGGTACTTTAAGGAAATGGGGTTTGCTTCATTTCTAATAAGAGGTATTAAGTAACTGAATGGTAATTTTCCATCACTTACATTTGGTTAGTCTAAATGTGATGTCAGCCGAGGAAGGTCATCAGGCTATATCAGTATTTTTATCAGACCTGTATTTAATAGTAGGGCTCACATATAAGCTACGACCAGTAGTGGTCTGGAGCGAGCGGTAGCAAAGACTTGGGTTATGCCCTAACGGATTTTGCTTCGCACTAGTGTAGAGTCTGTATAAGATACGCACATTGTAACAACCCGATATTTTCAGCCATTCGCATCCACATATATCGGACTTGAATTGCTCAAAATACCGCATTGTAAATAAATTTGAAGCAAATGAAATACAAATCATAGAATCACAGACACAGAAATATCATAATAACTCGCAGCGGAAATTTAAATACCATAGTAGTTCATGAAGCTACTATAACAAACTCTCAAAACATACTACATAGTTCAGTCTGAAAAACATATACAACAGAAATCTCAAATACATAGCAGTTTATAAATACCAGAACTGAAATAGAACAACTGAAACTGAAAGGGAACAGATAACTAGACAAGCAGAATCTCCAACGATTCCAAGCTCCAGAAAAGAAATCCAAAGCTAAGCTGTAAATACTCAGGCTGACCCGAGCGTAAATTAAAACACAAAACACTCGGGTCGGGACAAATAATGTACAATAACTTAAAGGATGCTAGGGATCGCCCATCCTTTAAGGATCAGTTAAACTATAAATTAAATACATCCCGTGATTAAAGTTTCAAAATAGTAATTTATACTTCAAAATCAAATATCATTTCAAAATTCAATATCATTCAAAAATCCATTTCAAAAATATCAAAATATCGCATGTTCCAAACCACATTCATTTATTTAAAATACTATTTCAACACACATTTCAAAATTGTTTATATTTCAAAACAAATTACTTCGTTTTAAATATTATATTTAATAATTAAATTATTAAATTTTCAAAATTTCAATCTTTCAAAATTCATTTATTCACTTTAATTTATTAAAAAATGAAAATTCGACTTTCGCAACATTTAGAAAAAAATGCCACGGAAAGTTACTTTTAAAACAATTCAATTTAACAAAAGGCAGCATTCAAAATGCTGTAATAGGGTTATATTAATTCAAATAAAGCCTTAGTTAAATTCAACAATTATAGCACTTACAAAGTACTATAATAGCCTTTAATTCAATTTAGCCGTTTAGTTCATTTCTATCAACTATATCATTTACCAATGCGGTAATATACTTTACATTAGAAATAATAACATTTCAAAAATGCTGTTAATTAAATTCCAAATATTCAATATAATTTCACAAATATTTTTTTTTTATTTAAATCATTTAAACTTATAAAATCATATATTTTTACTTTTATAACCATCAATTAATTTTCCTTAAATTCATGATTTTATAAAGTTAAATTTCCATTCAAAAATCAATATTTAATAATAATACACTTATTAAATTCCAACATTCAATTTCAATTCATATAATTAAAATTTTAACTTAACACTTAAGTTTAGATTTCAAAATATAACTTATTTTATATTTTATTTACTTAACTTCAAAATTCAATTTTACACAAAATCCACAATTTTTCAATTTAAGTTATATTTCAAAATTCAACTCAATATTCATTTATTTCACACTTAACTTATTCAAAATCCATTAATATATTATAAAAATCATTTAAATTTATTTAAATTAAAAATAACATAAATTTATCATATTTTCGTATTTAATTTAAATTCCATTGATCACCAATTTTTCCAAAATAACTTACATTTCAAATTTCTAGCCTTACCATTAATTTATTTCACTTATAAATTTTCAGAAAAACAATAGTACTTTATAAAAATCATTTTTAATTAAGTTTTAAATCAAAATATTATAATAATTACATTTCAAACATATTTTAAAAATTTTAGAAAAATATAATTAAGCTACGGGTCTGTATATAATTTTCTAGCCTAGGTAAAGTGATACAGGTAATATATCATTTCAACCCGTAATTTACAAAGAACCCGGGTTTTATCATTTCAAAGCCGTAGTCCCAAGTAAATGAAAATAATTTGAAAATCGCTCAGGCCTATCATTTCAGCCCATAACGGTTTTTCCTTATTCTAAAGTCCGTTCGGGTATGTATCATTTCAATTCATAGTGATTCTAATCTAAAAGGAACTTGCAGTGATAAACTGAAAAATAAATAACAATACAGCATAATATAACAGCAACATATGATATAACAGGTGTTTAAGCATGGGTGAACATCATATAATCATAACATAGTAGGTGTAACAAGATGATGCATTTTACAAATTCACAAGTGATCAATTTACTAATTATATAGGTACACATTGTCTTGTGAGAATAAGTCACAGGTTTGAGCTGGAGACGCAACAACGAATGCACAAAAGAGATCCACACAAGTACGATAGCACAACACAGATACGAGTGGGAGAGCCAAAGGTCAATTTCCTTGAATACAAGTCAAACAAAATAATATAATAACTATAAGCATTCAATTCAAATAAGATTAAATTTAGCTAGAAATAACAGCATAAATCAAAGCAGAATTGCTTTGCACTTGCTTCCAGCATATCCTAGGTTCGGCCATAGGTGATGTACGAGGCTAAAGGAAGGTTTTTGATCTGGTTTTGGTTTCCTAAGGGTCGGCCTACATAGGTTAACATGGTGCAAAAGTGTGGAGATGGGAAACTACACTAAACAATCAACATACATGGTTTCAAGGCCATAGCTAGGCTCGGCCAAGGCTCATATGGGCACGGCCTTCTCTGGTGGGTTCAAGGTGATGACGTGGCATAGGGTTCAGGTGGAGCTGGAGGTGGTGGAGGTGGAGATGGTGGCGGCTATGGGGTGTGGAAGGTGATGGAAGTGGATTGCATGCTCGGCTAGACAAAAGGTTGGAGTTTTGGTGAATTTTGTGGTGGAGGATCAAACAATGGAGGCACGGGTTGGGGTTAGCCAGAGAGGAGGTGGTGATGGTGATGTGCTTAGGTGGTGGTGGAGGCGGCATGGCTGGTGGAGGATCATAGCCGAATCTAGAGAAGAAGAGACAAGTGCAAAACCATGAATTCAAGTATAAAACAATAAAAGCGGAAAAGAGAAAAGAAGATTACCAAACTTTTTCTCAAACAAGATGCCGAATTTTTTTTCAGGAATGAGGAAAAAAAGAGTTTACGTGAATGATAAAAGTGATAGGAGGCCGAAGGAAATGAGAAGTTATGGCTAATTGATGAAAATATATGGTGAAATGTGAAAGGTGGAAATAACAAAGATCATAAGAAACAAAAAGTCACCAACCATTCAAATTTCTCATTTTACTTTTTCATAAGTTTAAATAACTGAAATTTTTTATAAATTAAGTTTAAATTCGAAAATGTAACAAATATATAAAATATAAATAAATAAATATTAATTATGTAAGATAAAATAAGAAAATAGCACAAAAATGAAAACTAGTCTAGAAAATTTGAAAATAAACACAATAAACTTTGGAAACTTTATATGGACTTGGAAATTTTTTATAAATAAAGGTAAGAACATAAAATAAAAATGCATTCACAAAATAAATTAATAAAATTTAATTAATAAAATTTAAATGAAGAAAATGGCAGAAAAATAGAAAATAGCCTTTAAAAATAGGAAATAAATGCAGTAAATTTTGGAAAAATTATAACATCACTTTAAAATGCTTTAAAAATAAAACATATATCTAACATGTCATATTACACATACTAGAACATGATAGGACAGATAAAATATTATTTATATAATTTAAAAAGACAATTTTATTAAATAAATAATTGACATACAATATTGTAAAAAGCATAACTTTCACAATACAAATTGGATTTCAACAAAACGAAAAATATTATTCCTGAAATTTAATATATTTTCATAATAAAATATAAAATTCAAAATTTCAAATATTTAAATTTTAAATTTAAAAGTCAAAGTTTGACCAGATTGACCAAAAATCCACTTTTCTGGAAATATCCTATTTATTCAGGTTTGAAATTATAATTCACACAAAATCAAAATATACTTTTAAAATAACAAAATTTATTCATTTTAATAAATAAAACAAAGTTTTTAAATCAAGAGTTTCAATTTAAATAATTAAAATAAACAATTAAAATAATCACAAAATACTGGGTTGTTATACACATACCTTAAAGTAGTTGGTTAGACGTAATTTTTTTGCCGGAGGTGGGGTAATTTACCCTTAGAGGAGTCTTCGAGATGTATTAGTAGAATGACAATTAAATTATAAATTATAAAGCCGTATATATAGGTCATCGGTCTCTGTAGCTTGGACCGATTTACTATCGTTTATGTTGCGAAGTGCCTGCTTTGGAGATTGAGGTATTAAATGGTCGTTGGGTCTACCTCTTCCCTATTTAAGAAGTATTAAGTAGCCAGAATTTTTTGCCAGTATATGTTATGTTTAGACATACATGCATATAGACACATATATAGTTAGTTATGCCTCGAAGGAGGTTAGGCATAACGTATGTGCCTATATGATTTAACGGATTAACCATAAATAATTGACATAACACTTAAATAGAAATCAATAGGCAAATTAATGTTATTAGTAAAGTGTGTGATTTTTTAATCAATAGAATGTTGTTCTGACCCTCCCTCTAATTACAGTCCATTTGATAGACTTAGAAGAATGGACTATTATGCAAGAATGGACTATTATGCAAGTTTACCCTCTAATTATCATTACTCTACCGAAATCAACATTGAATCAAACTCGATTACTTCTAGTTTGATTCTCTATCACTCTCTCTACAAGATTCTCAGTGCTATTCAGAGTTATAGACTTCTTTGTAATCTATTAAGCGAGAAAAGGTGTGATTGTAGCCTTGAAAATCAATCAAGAAAGAAAATGTGTGATTGTAGCCTTAGTAAATCAATTGGGTAAACTTGTGGCCCGTAAATCAAGTATCTCTACCCAGAGGATCGAAATTCTGGAAGGTGTACCTCATAGCCTTGAAACCGAGGGTGTAATTGTACAATTGCTTTTGAAAGGAAATATGTACTTGTGTTGCGGGACTAGATGTAGGGTAACACCGAACCAGTATAAAATCCGGTATGTTCTTTCCTTTACTGCCTTCATTTTATTTCTGTATCTGTGTTTGTTTACGTGATCATGTCTATGTCTGTATATTGCATACATCGGTGTCTAAATTAACATAAATCGAAAAGGATTTAGTAATTCTTTATTAACACTATTCACCCCTCCCCCTCTAGTATTAATCCTAGCCTTAAGATCCGTAATCCGCATTTCTCACAGAAGTTAGTTCTGTGTTAACTAAATTTTATAAATAGTAATAATATAACTAGTTTAACAAAGTTTTATAAATAAAGACGATGATAATGAATTAACTAAGTTTATAATAATAATAATAAATTAACTAAGTTAACAAAAATTAAATAAGTTTTGTTAACATTAAATAAGTTTTATAAAATTAACTAAGTTTAAGATAACTAAATTTTATAAATAATAATAATAACTAATTTAAAAAAGTTTTAAGTAATAATAATGACGATGATGAAGAATTAACTAAGTTTATAAAAATTAACTAAGTTTATAATATTAATAATAGTAATACAATTAAGTTAACTAAGTTTTAATAATAATAATAATAATAATAATAAATTAACCAGGTTAATTGAGTTAATAAAAATTAACTAAGTTTTGTTAAAATTAACAAGTTTTATAAAATTAACTAAGTTTAAGTTAACTAATTTTTATAAATAATAATAATATAACTAATTTAACAGTTTTATAAATAATAATGATGATGAATTAACCAATTTATTTTAAAAATTAACTAAGTTTATAATAATAATATAATTAAGTTAACCAAGTTCTAATAATAATAATAATAATAATAATAATAAATTAACTAAGTTAACCAAGTTAATAAAAATTAACTAAGTTTTGTTAAAATTAAAGAAGTTTTATAAAATTAACTAAGTTTAAGTTAACTAAATTTTATAAATAATATATAATGGCAATATTTTTTACATTTTAAGTGGTTTTTACATTTTCATTTATTAATTACTCAACATACTTTCAGGTTTCGATTCTAAAGCATAGATTTTACCAAAAATTTCATATTCTTTGTTTTCTGTACTTCTAGTAAAACCATTTGTTGTTTCATTAATCGTAGAATACACTGCAGGATTTTGGTTCCGACGTAGTTGATTGGATCAACTTTGCTATATTTATGAATGCATGGAATTCAAGTTCTCATCGCTTTACTGCACAGAACAAAGATGATGGCAATTAAACTTATGGCACATAGTCAATAACTTAATAAAAACTTGCATTACCGAACAACTATCATGTGCTCAGCCACTGCTTACAGATCCTGGAAGCAATTATCTGGTTTTAGTGCAACTAATAATAGAGTCATTATCATGGCACATGTTAATAATCCAATCCTACTTGAGATCAATAACGCTTCCACAGGGGAAAAAGAAGAAGAAAAACACCACAAATGATCAATCAAACTTTCCCTTAACAAAGGCAATCCGTGATTCAATCAATTGTCTCAATACTTCGATAAAAGATGTCAGCAAGTGGATTAGTGACCAAACCAGTAAGTCTGAGGATGAAAGGCTGGAACTCTACGGTCATGGAACTCTGCAAGTGTGTTGAGGAAAACTGTTGCTGCTCAAACTTCATTACTGTCCAAGCTTGGTGAAATATGTGAAGCAAAATTGACTCAATTGGAGAAGATGAAAAGGTCTGTTTGAGTTGTGGGATCAAATATAAATTCCACCTCACTTTTCTAGATGTTCAATGAGCATTTTAATTTTGTTTGAGCTATAAACAATTTTGTTGTTTTTGTTTGTAAGTATGTATTAGGTTGTACTGGAGGACTGTTGGATTAAAGCTATCATTTTTGTCATATGTGAATCCTTTTATATTTCTTATTTAGTATTGAACACTGAAAGAAAACAATATAAAGGCAGAAAAAAAAACGCAACAAAAAAATATTGCTGCGGTGAAATATATAGCCTTTAAAATGATCAATCTATAACAGCGTCTATTTAGTGGTGTTTAGAAAACGCTACGGAAAAAATATGTTTAAAAAAATATCACTTTTGATGGCGTTTCAACATGCTATAAAAAAAGATTTACGGTGGCGTTTTTTTGCCGCCGCAATAAGGCACATTATAACGGCGTTTACAAAAATGCAACCAGAAATATTAGTTTTTTAATTACATGTCGTATGGCGGCGTTCTCTAAAACGTCACCATAAGTTATAGTTGCGTTTTTTGTGCGCCACCAAAAATACTTTTTGGTGTAATGGACGCAAGCCTACACACGGTTTTATATAGGTCAACATATGATTATGATATACTAAAGCTCTAATCCCTCGTCGACACAAGGCTTTACACATAAGCCAACGCATGGCTGCAACATACTCTCCACAACGAGCATCATCTCATACGCATGACTAATCCTCGTTGAGTGACACTTACTTACAATGAATAATCAAACAAATAACATAACAGTGTCCTATACCACTGCATGTTATTTGGATAATTATTCAATATTTATAAACTACACTCGATCCACACTAGGTATTTTTATATACAAAAAAGATGGATAAGCTGAAAAGTGTTACCAAAAATATCATACTAGACGGTATCATTAAACCATTTATTCAAATTTCCCATCACGTATAAATAAGATATACTCAAATATAATGGTAAAGGCAATCATATAAAATACACATAGATATATACCATATTATAAGTTTCATATAATGGTTTATATATAAAATGAAATAAATATACATACACCATTAATCATCATAAGCAAAATATACCAAATACAGCAATTTTACAAATTCATACTAAAGGATGTCATCGCTGTATTATATCAAATCATCCACTAAATCAATATTAACGGTGAATCACTCATACCTTCAAATCAATATAAAGAAGATAAGAAATTAGAAACTAATACAAATAAATTATTCAAATAAATATAAGCAAACGAATCAATACTCAATAAACACTAAGAGATGGATAATAAATACATATTCTAGAATTAATTAGATGATTACTAAACTCAAACATACTATACTTTATACAGCAAATAATTAATTTCTCAATCTCTTATGAAATTAAATAATAATTTTAGTATTCACAAACTTCATTAAAAAATCCTTTTCTTTCATTTGATAAACCAAAGTAATTTGTGAAACTAAATATTACACATAAGAACCAATTCATAGTTTTCTATAACAAAATACTATTTTAAAACAATTTTATAAATTATTCAATAGTAAGTCGTTCGTATCATATATGTATAATATAGTAAATCTCTAATCAATTATATACACACACACACTCATGACCAACTAAATAACCACTTAAAACTAAATATAAAACTTTCTTTCAGATAAATTACCAGTTTCTCCACTTTCACGATTTTATATAATTGTTTAGTGTTTACAAATAAAATTTGAAGATCCCGTTTTCTTTCATTTGATACACGAAACAGACTATAAAATCAAGTATCGCATTTAAGAATTATCCCATAGCTTCCTATAACTAAAAAATAATTTTACTATTAATTATAAAACATTTAAATCAATTTAATACATTGATTTAAATCAATTAGTTACTTTTTTGAAACTTGAATCGTGAAAAAAATCTCATGAATTGTACTTCAAAAACTGCTATATATCCTTTAAATACCTATGTGTATGTATTAAAGTTTAAGTATATTAAGTTTTAGTTTGTTATCAAATATAAATAAACACATTTATTTATTAATTATAAATATCAAGAGTTAATGTCCACACAAAGTTGCATACAAACACACCTGCAGCATGTTTACAAGGCTGCTTAAATATATGTATGTATGTATATAGAAACACATATGGAAAACAGAGATAGTACAAGAAATGTTCACGCTAAAATAAAATAAAAATACCAAAGAGGAAACATGAAGATAGAGAACACAATCCCTTACAGATGTTCTCATAATCCACGCAACTTATAATAACAACACTTAAACATATATTTATGTACATAAGTGCACACCCACCCAAACATAAAACATCACACACGTGCACCTAGCAGAAAATACACAAATGCACACACATACACACACGCTACACTTCCATACACAAGTGATTCACGCACACAACACGCATTGATACACAAATACCCAGCACTTCCTAAACAGAAAAACAACACTCACGTGTGTGCAGACACTAACACACCAATGTGCACAAACCCCCCGCACACACGACACAGTACATATGAACACATATATACACATACATAAACATAAATACTCACTCAACCCGCTCAAAATGAACCAAGCAATTTGCCCTTGTCTACAGTTTGGTGCCCAGCCCCCGACCGCAGCACCTATCACATTACATAAACTTATTCATGTACACACCCTTCTGCATATATACACAAATGCACACAGGGAGGAACTCACGGAAACACACGCATATACAGGTTCAACCTTGCACACACGCATACATATGGCTCACATACCGCTCACATCATCATGCAACCCACACAACACGCTTCACATATTAACATAAACATACCCATAAACACATACAACCTCCATAATGTCACCCAGCACTCACTAATGAACGCCTAGTTCAAGATTACATGCAAAAGCCAGAGCTATGAATTATGCACTACAACAGCGTTAAATTTATATCAGATTACAAAGTAGAACTAGAAAAAAATATACAGTAGCAATGCAATTTGTTGATAGGGCTGATAATATAGTATTATTATTAAGGTGGCTGAAACTCTGCTAATATTCAGGACATGAGTGACAGTTCAGTACAACTTATATGCTGTCACTAGTATAAATGGGTGGTTGCGCCAAGTTTTAAGACCTTAAAACTGCTTGGGTAAATCTTCAATAAGATATCATGTCTAAATGTTTCCATACTTTCACGACATTGTCAAAGCATACATATGCACGTAGGTCCTCACTACACAAAAGTATACCTCACGTGAAGCAACATCCTATATACACTCATTATTCTTATATTTACAAAAGTAGCAGCACATGCGTGTTCATTAGCTCACTTATAAAAACAGCAACATATACTATTGGACATGAATACACATATTCTCAATTCGGATTTCAAACTTGCAACTGAAATATGCAAGAATTTGGCACAGATGCGAGTGCAAGAAACACTCACCTGAAATGAAGAACTTCCCTTAATCTTCAACGCTCCTACTTCCTACTCTCCCTCTCTTCACTGTAGTCACTTTCTTCTTCAAAACTGTAAACGGATTCTTGATTCCTTGCTTGCAAATTAGTGTAGTGATGTTGAGAAGCTACGGTAGAAAACTATTTTAATTTATAGGATTTAATGTGATTTTTATTTGAATTAATTAAGGGTAAGGTTTGGGGATGGAGATGATTTGCGAAGTGATACAAGAAAAACGCATGGGTTATATTCATAAATGGAGTAGAAATGTCCAGAGAAAAGGGATTTTTTGGAGTTTAGAAACCTTATGAAACTCATTTCTATATTTTGATTTTGAGCATGTTGGGCTTTACTTCTTCTTTTTCTTCCTTTGTTTGCTATATGAATAAATACATTCAAGTCCAATATAATTTAATTACTTTACCAGATCATTATTGTATTTCAAACCCATTACTTTTATAAAATATTTTCCATATTTTAATTTAAATTAAATTTTTAAATATCTCATCTTCACAATTTAAATCCTTTTATTAAATAATTACCAAACCCACTTTATCTAATAAAGCTCCAAATTTTAATTTAATTATTTGTTTTAACTTTAATTAATTATTACTTAAAATCTGAGTTGTTACAAGAGTTCTTGGGATCAATGCCAATCTTATCTATGTGCTCCTTGGAAAAAACGTATTCGCTTTGCTATAGGAATTTTTCTTGCTCGTCTCTAACTTTCAGGATAAGCTTGGTGCCGATCTAAATGACTTTATTGTGTTTGGCATTATCAATAGATTTTAATTCCCATGGAGTACTCGGCCCGCCTTCAAAGTTTGAATCCTTGTGTGTGTATAGAGCGGGTCGTCATCAGGATCTGAGCTAGTTTCCAAGTCACATCAGTTAAGTGTGCAAATCATGTGCTTTATGACATCCTCGACCTAGATAGATGTCTATGCTTGAGTTGAGGGGTTGGGGTTGCCATAGTTCTCACAAATGAGTCTGTTGGCATTAAGAGGTTAAGATTTAATGTGTGGGATGTCCCTACCTACTAATGGAGGCGACTTAGTCATTACATATTGTAATGATTCTTTAGTTCTTTACGGAGTGGTCAAGGAGGTAGGATTTTTGCCATCTCACTATTCATTGTGGTCAGTGGTCTCGGCATGACCTTAAGCAATGTTGGGCTTAAGAATACACTCGGGTGGCACATGACCAGTTGATGATCTTCACTACTTTGGGTGGTCCCGACATGAACTAGAGCACTAAGGGGCTCGAGGTTACTCTTAGGGACATACCATCAACAATTGCATCTTTAAGGGCAAGGATGGTCCCTGCACGATCCTAAGTGCCGCTAGGATCGAGGGAACTCTTGGGTGACACATCGCTAGTTGCTAGGGTCTGATCATATAGGCCGTTATCCATAGGGGAGTTGCTGATGTTGAAGCCTCAACTTTAGGTTTAGGAGTGGTCTTGGCATGTACATGAGCGCTGACTGGCTAAAAGGTTCTCTCAAGAGATTTGTCGTTGATAGTTGCTAGTTTTCTACTGAAGCATGAGGACACCTTTCTTGGCTTATCTTAAGGAGGTCCGACAACGCTCCCTAGCTTTCTGTTGATTGCCTCGGATTTCTCCAATCCCGCCTAGGATAGGAAACTTCATGACGAGTCGGTTATAGGAGACGATCACATCTAGTTCCGTAAGTGTCGACCATCCTATCATGAGATTGTAAGCAGATGGGCAATAGTCTATTACAATGTTTATCCAAATCTTTGATGTAAAGGGCTCTTTTTTGAATATGGTTACAAGAGAGGTGGTGCACATTGGAAAAATGCCCATATCCCCAAAACCCTAGATGAGAATGGCAGATGTGGTGAGGTCGGAGACAAGGAGCTTGAGAACCTCAGAAACATGTCTAAACGATGCTAACTAAGCTGCCACCATCCACGAAGGCTTGATTCACATTTGAGTTGGCGATTGCAAGAATGATGACTATAGGATCAAGATGAAGGTAAGAGATGACTTCCCTGTCATCGGTAATGAGCACGATGGGTTGATCTATTTCTATCCTGGGTGCTTTAGACGCTCATTGCTTTAAAGAATAGATCTAGCCTGCATAATACATTTCTTTGATACAAAGATTGTGCTCCCTGGTTGCTTCCGACCACTTTTGGGAATCTACATATGGTCAAATGTCGGTTATGCCTACAATGTCGTTGTTAGGTTGCTAGAGTAGTGTCGGCTGTTTGTTCTAAGCCATCCTTTGTTTCACTTGATACCGCACAAATTCTAAAAGCACCCCCTTTGGGATTAGTCCTTCATTCTTATCTTTAAGCACCCAGGACTCATTGGTGGAGTGGCCATTAATTTAATGGAACTGGCAGTACTTGCCATTGCAGCAAGGTTCCTCCCTTCTTCCACCTCTAGTGGCGGTTAGTCTTTGAAATTGTACTTGGTCCTGGGTCATGAGATATATTGTCTCCATATCCATGTTCAAAGTAGCATAGCTAGTGTATATAGATCTGTATTGGTGCGGGTCTCTACATGCCTCTTGGCGTTATTTAGTCGATCATTGCCTTGTCATTGGGTATTATCATGAGAACCAGCTTGAGCGGTATGTCGGGTTTCATTATCGCCATTTGAAAAATAAACATCCTCCATCCTCATAACGTCGTTCGCCCACTGATAAAAGTCGGTTAGGGATGCAGCTGGCATCTTTTAGTGTTTTTTTCAAAATTCTCGACTTGTTTCTGATCCTTGAGCAAAGGACCAGACCAAGCTATTCTCACCTCTAGCCCTGGTGGATTCTTTATTAAAGCGATTCATATATGACCAAGACTATTGATTGACCCATGTCTGATATTACCTCGCTCACTAGCCATCATAACAATGGTTTTTGGAGTACAGAACTTAGCCTTGAAGTTTGCATGTAACAGGGCCTAAGATTGGATGTTGTTCAACTGTAGATGCAAGAACCAATGAGAGGTTGTTCCTATAAGTGTGGAGTGAAAGAGAGGAACTTTACTGGACCGAAATGTCGGTCGGTGTAGGTGATGGAGTTGAATGCAGTAATGTGATCCAATAGGTTAGCACACCCAACATACTCAATATGCTGCAAGGCATACCACCTGTGGGTGTAAGTGTTCAAGATTTGCTTAGAAAATGGTTCTTCATTCTCTCCATTAGAAAAAGCTTCGTCTTTGGCTTTCCAAGCTTGTGTTCTTTTGAGCTATCGACGAAGGATATTCATTTCGTCATGGAGGCGATTATCGGTCTGATGCAGGATTGTCTAGCCCTTGACCAATTGTCGGCTCTACCGGCGTCTTTATGGAGTGGGAGATTGGTAACGATGAGGTGTGGAGAGTTATGGTGATTATGGCATGTAACACCCCATAAATAGAATTATAATTAATTAAAGAAAGCTAATAAGTAATCATTAAAGCCTAAATTAGAATAATTGAAATGTTAGAGTTTGGGCATGAGATTTTCACCATTGTGATTATGATGATTTTCTAAACGATTTTCATATATAAATTTTCATGATCGAAGTTCAAACGAAAAAGTTATTAACGTTTGAAGTTTTCGAATCGGAAACAATTTAGAACCAATTAAGGACGTAAATGTTATTAAATTGACCTTGAAAAGGGCACTAAATATAAATGTTAATGTTAATAATACATATAAATTAATAGCATTCAGTAAAATTAAATCTAATTAAGAGAGGAGAGAGGGAAATAAATAATTTGAATGCAGAAGGAAATAGAATTAATTAACGTTAAAAAGACATTAATAAATAAGAATGTTAACATTAAAGGAAAGAAAAACAAGAAACAAATATTTTCAATTACATTAAATTAAGGGTACACTAATTCTTAATCTATAAGTAATTAACGTTAATTTGAGATTGAATAAATTTAATCACGAGAGGAAATAAAGAAAATAAAATGAACAAAATAAAAAATTAATGTATATGCAAGCAACCGGTCGCTCCCTTATTGGGACCGATCGACCCTAGAAGTCAACTGGTGGGGTTAAAGTGGTCGACCAATGGCTGTTATGGCGACGAGAATGAACGTAGGCCTAACGGTCTGGATTAAATAAATTAAAATCTAATGGATGGAATTGGTTTGTGGGCCTATATATACAGGCCCAACCCCTCAATTTTCTTCTCATATTTTCTAAATCAAAGAGCGAAGCTCTACCATTTTCTTTTCTCCATAAAAATTCTAGGAAATATAGAAATCGTAAAATAGTGTATTATATGTATATGTGGAGAGTAGTGGAAAATAAAAGAGAGGAAAAATAAAAGGTGTATCAATTCTGCGAAGAAGAGGTTAGTTCTAAATCTAAAACTTACAAAACTCAGTAAATGTGTCAGTTAGCTAGTAGCTCTGCTTTTATTTTTTCTGATATTGAGTTAGATCGTGAGTTTATTAGAAGTAAAGAACTTGATAGGGCTAGATCTATGGGTTTATGAGAGTCATTAGTCGGAACATTAGAGGTCTGAACGACCTCAGTAAATGTGATAAAGTTAGACTCTTTTTTAAAGATTTTTCTATTGACATTGCTCTTCTTCAAGAGACCAAAATAGAATGTCCCGATTCTCATTTTTTTAGAAGATTGGGTGGTTTTCGTTTTAGAAATTGGGTTTTTCTTCCCTCTATGGGCTCTTCTGGGGGCTTAATGATTGGTTGGAGAGATAATCTCTTTAAACTACTTCAGTGTATTCAGAAGCAGCACTCTTTACACATTATTTTAATTAATCTCTCTGACAATTCTTTTTTAAATATTTCTAATGTTTATGGGCCTAACTCTAAAATTGAGAGGCGGATTCTCTGGAATGAATGCCTTGAGTTTAGGTCTTTTGCCCCTGGTCCTTGGATTTTGGGGGGAGATTTTAATGTGACTCGTTTTATTGGGGAGCGTTCTCCTCGGGAAGGCGATTATTTGGCTATGGAGGAATTCGATCAATTTATTATTCAATGTAATTTGATCGAAATTCCTCTATCCAATAGATCTTTCACTTGGAGCAATAATAGAGAGTCTCCCTCTTTTGCTCTTTTAGATAGATTTTTCGTTTGTGATGATATTGAGGACAAATTTCCTATCTGTAGAGTGTCAGGTTTACCTTTTACCCTTTCTGATCACTGTCCCATTATTCTTACTTGTGATAGTCATAGATTTTTGAATAATGTTTTTAAATTTAAAAAAATGTGGTTTCTAGATTCAGGTTTTTCTAATTTAGTCATCAATAAATGGTCCTCTATGAGTTTTTATAGCCTTAAGTATTGTGGTAATTCTGCCAAAGCTTTTGTGCTCAAACTTAGAAATCTCAGGATTTTTCTTAAAAAATGGAATAAAAATGTTTTTGGTAATATAAAAATTAAAAAGGATAATATTCTTAATGAATTGCTCAAACTTAATAAGATTGAAGAATCTAGACAATTAAATATAGGTGAGAGAAATGTCCTTAATAATTTAAAAGAGGATCTTTATTCTTTTCTTGAAAAAGAGGAAGTTATGTGGAAACAGAGATCTAATTGTCACTGGATCAATGAAGGTGACAATAATACAAAATTCTTCCACAGCTTAGCTAATAATAGAAAACGTAGTAATACAATTAATTCCATTTTAGTTAATAATGTGGAATTAGTTGATCAACGAGATCTTAACAATGCCTTTACTGATTATTACAAAGATATTTTTGGCATCAAAATTAAACATAGAGTTAGTGCTAGATGGAATGATCTTTACCCATCCACCTCTAACATCAATCTTTCTGATTTAGATGTCCCTTTTTCTGACGAGGAAATTCGAAAAGCCATCTTTGATTTACCAAGAGACAAATCTCCGGGCCCAGATGGTTTTCCTATTTTCTTTTATCAATCTTTTTGGGAGATCTTAAAACTAGACTTAACTTGTATGTTCAATGAATTTTATAATGGTAATCTACAATTAGGTCGTTTTAATTTTGCTAATGTTATTTTATTACATAGAAAAGTGGGTGCTAATACTTTAAAAGATTTTAGGCCCATATCTTTGATGAACTGCTCTGTTAAAATTATTTCAAAAGTTTTAGCTAATAGACTTAGTTTAAAAATGAATGACCTCATTGACTGTTCGCAATCAGCTTTCATTAAAGGCAGGAATATTACTGATGGTGTAGCGGTTGTTCAAGAATATATCAATTTTTGTTGTAAGAATAATATAACCTGTGCTATCTTAAAATTAGATTTTGCTAAAGCCTTTGACTCGGTTGATTGGGATTTCCTTATAGAGATTTTCCTTGCCAGAGGCTTTAGTAATAGATGGATTAATTGGATTATTATCTTGCTTAAAACGGGTAATTCTAGTATTATGGTTAATGGTGTCTTAGGTAATAAGATTCAATCTAAGAGAGGATTAAGGCAAGGGGATCCTTTATCGCCCCTTCTATTCAATTTAGCGGCTGATGTCTTTACTAAGATTATTAAAAATGTTGTTAGCAATAACCTTTTGGGTGTCATCGGTAATGATATTTCTAATTTTGGCCTTTCTGTCCTTCAATTTGCTGATGATACTTTGCTTTTTTCCTCTCATCTCCCGAGACACATTATTGCTCTCAAGTTTATTCTTTATAGTTTTGAACTATTATCAGGTTTAAAAATTAACTTTGATAAAAGTTCCGTTTTAATTTTAAATGATTTTGATAATGTAGAAATTTTAGTTGCTAATACTTTAAATTGTAAAACTATGAGTTTTCCTTTCGACTATCTTGGTTTTGTTATTAGACCTTCGAAACTTAAACACGATGATTGGTTAATTATTATTGATAAGATTAAAAATAGGATCACTAATTGGAATGTGAGATTTCTATCTAGAGCTGGTAGACTGATTTTGATTAATTCTGTCTTATCTGCTCTTCCTATCTATTGGATGTCTATGCACCTTTTTCCTGACTGGGTGATAGATAAAATAGATAAAATTAGAAGGGATTTTCTTTGGAGTGGTGATAACCCTAATAGTACTATTAAATTTTTAGTTAATCGGGATACTGTCTGTAAATATAAAAATGAGGGTGGTTTAGGAGTCATTAATTTACATAATATGAACTTGTCTCTTCTTGGTAAATGGTTATGGAAATTCAGGGATATTAATGATAATGCCATTTGGAAGGAAATTATATCTAATTTTTATTACAATGGAAATTATAATCTATATCGTATTAGTTCTTCTAATTTTAGAAATATTTCTTGTTTTTGGAAATCTATATTAAAATGCAGTAATATCTTTAACTTGGGTTTAAATATTATTGTTCATTCTGGTAATAGTACTTCTTTTTGGCATGATAGTTGGATTTCCTCTACTCCTCTTAAGAATGAGTTTAAAGATTTATATGATATTTGTAATTTCAAATTTGCGTTAATTTCCGATGTTTTCAACTCTGAAAGTGCTCCTCCTTGGACTTTCAATTTTAATTGTATTTTAGAAGGTCCTACTCTTAGAAATCTTTACTTGCTTTATGCTAAACTTAATCTTTATAACATTGACAATAATAATGACTTTATTAGATGGGATTGGGACAAGAGTAAGAAATATTCTTCTAATTCCTTTTACAAATTTATCAATTTTTCGAGGGTTTCTGTCAATTGTTTTAAATTTATTTGGAAGTCTAATGCTCCTCCAAAATCAAAGATTCATATGTGGCTCATCATTCATGGTAAGTTAAACACTATTGAATTTTTAAAAAAGAAAAATATTAGTATTGATAATAAATGTCTCTTTTGCAACACATTTTTTGAAGATATTAATCATATTTATTATGATTGCTTGGATACTCATTTTATTCTTATTAAGACCCTTAACATTTTTGAGTCTCATATCAACTCTAGAGTTTCTGATTGTTTATTTTATTGGAACTCTTTTAGATTTAGGTTCAATAAGGATTTTAGATATTTGCTTGATACTTTATTCATTATTTCTTGTTGGTACATTTGGTTTGAAAGAAATCAAAGAATTTTTAATAATAAATATCAACATAATAATAAATTGATTATTTTAATCTCATATTTCTGCTTAAAGTGGATTTCTAATCCTAATTATAAATTAGCCAAAAATAATTGCTTTAAGGATTATCTTAATAAGGTTAGAAATAATATTATCTCATTTAATCTTATCTTCAATCATATTGTTTCTAATAATTCTTTTAATCACTATTCTCTTTCTATTTTAGGCTCCTAAATTGTTTCTTGTTTGTTTTTGTTTTTAGTTTATCCTTGCTTTAGTTCTCTTTGTGGTTTTTATTCTCGCATATATGTATATAAATTTTATTTATATAATATATGTGTTTCATTCTAATTAGTTTTCTAGTTCTGTTCCAGGTTTGATTTAGGTTGGATGCTGGTTTTCTCTTATCTTGTTTGCTGGATAGCTTTTAGCTTTTTTCAGGTGTTTAGGATAGCTCTTCTCAGGGATTCGGATTGCTCCTGTCTTGTCTCTTCGACGTCTCCTGGTCTTCAGAGTGGTGCTCTTCATTTTGGTTCTATCTTTGGAGTTCTTCTCTTTGGTTTTTTTCTTGAGAGTCTAGTTTTTTTAGGTACCTCTAACACTCTAGTATTGGGCGGTGGCCATGCCGGAGCTCGATATTAGGGTGTAATGGGCGGTGGATTTGCCGGAGCTCATTTGAGAGATATCTACTTCTTTATTTTTATTTTATGTTTTTAGTCTAGCTACCTGTCAGGCATGTTGGCAGCTCCATCTTTTTGTTATATATATATAGTATTCCATGTGTGCTCTCCTCTCTTGTTAGAGAATCACACATTTCTCTCAAAAAAAAAAACTTACAAACCTCAAATATCTTCTCAGATCTATAATTCTAACAAATATGTGTATGCTTCAATACATATTTCGGTAGGAAGAAAAGTAAGTTAAACATGAATAATAGAGTTTAGATTAAGATATTTAGAAGCTTAGAGGTAAGTGAGAAATTATATATTTTTATATAATATACGATTTATATCGTTGTAAATTTATTCTTTATATGCCTGAATATAATTTTGGAGTTGTAGGCTTAAATATGTACATGTAACGAATTTGAAAATCATGCCTATATATTCTACGAATTGTTAACTTTAATTAATATTGCATATAATTGAATCTGAAAAGTAAGGGTGAAAGTAGTTCCTAAATTTATAATATTGTATAATAATTTCATGTTTGTTTGTTGAATGACATATGTTAGTAAATATAAATTGGAAGTTATTATAATTTAGATTGTGATTTAAGCAGTATTTTAACTTATTGGAATAAAGTTGTTGCAATGTAAATTTTTATAAATTATCCAGTTTTATAATTATGTATAAAAGTGTATTGTTTGAAATAATAAGGAATATGCCTAAAAAAGATGTAAAAAATAAAGATATTTGTCGTACTTTGTAGTCTATTTCAATAATAGAAAAGATAATTCCTTGTAATTCCAAATATAACACAAGTCATCTTTTAGATAATTTATGAAAAATTACAGCGTTAACGTTTCCATTTGGGAAGTGTAACGACCTAGAATTTTGCGTTATTTGAAATTGGAGTATTTAATCATTTTTAATTATTTAAAAGTTAATTTTTAACTTGAATTTAACATATAATGATTTTTGGATAATTTTTATTGTTTAATTTAATAGTTAAAAAATTGGTTTGAATATTGAATCTTGAGTTTTACGCTAGATAAAAATAATTTCAAAGCTTATTAATTTTTATTTATAAGAATGAATATAATAAAATTTTAAAATTGGATTTAAAAAGTGATTTGTTCAATTTAAAAATAGATTGTATGAATTGACGAATAAAAATAGCTTTCTGAGGCACTGTCTAGGATTTAGATGAAATCGGTTCCATGAATCCATAATAGTGTATTGTTATTGGATTTCAAATTTCATAGCCTTTTGAGTTATCGTTTGGTCGTATGGGAAATAAACGCACTGAAATATCAAAATTCAATATAATAATTGGGTTCAAAAGGCTATCTTCTCCATATGATCGAATTAGGACTCAAAACCTTTTCCATTGCATTCTGAATAGGGGTATAGCATTATAAACGCCTACGGCATGCCTCGATAGGGATTTAGAATTTTAAGTTATGTAATCGAGATGATTTAAATTATTAATATATACATGTTTACTAACTTGACCATATTTACATCGGTCTCTTTTCCTTCTTTTCAAACCACTGTACACAGCCCTTACACGCCACCTTCTTATCTTTCACCTCATCTCTCTACTATTTAAAACCAGAGCACGCTTCTTTCAATTCTTCTTGTTATATCACGGCCGAGCAAATTCATAAAAAAAATTGCATTCGTTCTTCCTTTTCTCTTTCCAACAAAACGAACACGAAGCCAAAAAAAACTCCTCTCTAGTTAAAAAAATGAATACAAACGAAATCAAAAAATTCAGACAAAAATTAGAAGTTATATCTTGGGCGTTAAGGGTGTTCAAGGAGTATTAAGAGGGGCACGACATCATTTTGGTGATTCGGCAGTATAGGTGTGGCTAGGTCTAAGGTTTTGGGCTTCCGAGGAGGAGTTAGCACTCGAGAATGGCGGAAGTTAGGTTGTAGGGGCGAGGCGCATCTCATTTATGTTTTTGGGAAGGTGTGACACTCTATAGTGAATCGTGATTTCCACTGTAGCAGAGGAGGAGGTTAGGTCTTGTTTTCCTGGTGCTCTCGAGCTTGGGGAAAATTGATATGGAAAGGTGGAGCTCGCATAGAGGGGTTGGAAGGCGCTGGTTTCGGATGATTTCGTGGAGGATTGAGCATGCGAGGGGGAGAGGAATATTTCGGCATTGGTGGATTCAAATCTGGAAGCGGGAACGAATTTTTGATTGAGGGAGAAGCACTGTTGTAAGTAGGTTGGGTTTTGTTAATTGGGTAAATGATTTTTTTTTAATTTATATAATATATTGTTAAAATTTAATCGTTAAACTTATGAATTGAATATGTTATTCGTTTTAAACCGGAATCCAATCAGTCGCCTTCGGTCCGTAATACGGAGATTTTTGCTATGGGGTCAACTTGGTTGAGTTTAGAGGTTGCATAATTTTCGAATAAATTCAAACGCGTTCGGATTAAATCGGAACCAAAACGCGAAAGCGATAATAAAAATCAAAGTGAGTAAATCTCACTCATTTGGATTACTGCAATTAATTTTAAATAGTTAAAATTAATATTGGATGATTGGTTGAATTGATAAATTATTATTAGTTGAATGTGATGATATATATAGTGGTATATATATATTAGTAATTGGATTGATTATTCCCGCCTATTGGAGCGAAAAAGACCCTATGCGCCCTGCATAATAGCGGATGAGACCCTGTGCGCCCGACATAATAACAGATGACTCTATATACCGCGATTTCCTGCCTCGATGTGGATTGGTATTTTTATATTGTATTAAAATTTGTGGATGTAGGGATTCAACTAGATTTCTTAAAAATGTTGAATTAAATTTCATATATATTGATATATGATCTGTTTGAATAATCTATGGTAGATTATAGTGTGATTTGAATTTATTGGATGCTACGGTAGTTTTTGCTAGATTTGTGTATTTTTAAACACTAACAACATATGTTTGAATTTGAAAGAAAATAAAAAGAAATTTGAAAGTGAAATATTTATAGTGAATTTTGGATTAAATAAAAGAAATGAATTTGGGTAAAATAAATAGTTTGACTTTAAATCTGTACCTGATAATTTCCGAGTATGGTAAAAAGAGTTTTGGAATAAGGATTTTAAATAATAACTCCTTAGTGATTCTTTTTTTAAACATAAAAAGTTTTTAAAATTAAGATTTTAAATAGATTGGGAAAAGAAGTGCATTTGGAAATAAATGTGAAATTGAATATACCGGATCTTAAATAAGATTTCTAAATTACAAATGGAAATATAATTGAGACTGGGTTGGGTTTGGAATATAGAATGGATTATTTGAGAAATCGATTTATAAATGGAATTTAATTTAGAAATCAAATTGTAATGGATTTAAGTGATGTGAAACCGTTATAACTAGAACTGAAAACTATGGGATTTGTAAACAATGTTTATAAATAAAGTGAAATGATTATCAGTGATAAATCGAAAATATAAATTCACGGTAAGAATTTATAATGAGATGGGTAAACCAGTTTAAAAACAAATGATAGACTTATTGTTAGGAATGTGAAAAGGCGATTTATGAATTGGGATGTAAATCCATTGGCGATAAACCGAGAGACATTTATAAATGTTAGATTGGTTATATTGGGATAAAAAATATGTTTATCAAGAAGTAGAGTTTGTTTAAAAAGGAGGATATTGTAAATTAGGTAAATTAAAAATATTTTTAGCATAAGAATATTTCAGAAAGTTAGTTATTTAAATATTTTTAAATTGTCAAAATGAATTATAAGTTTTATAAACAAGTCCTGTAAATCGATTGGAATTTTATTAATAAATTAGTATTAAACAGTATTGATATTTTAAAAGATAAATTATTCAATATTAATATAGTTTTATATAATAATTTTTATTTAAGAGTATTTGCCTAAATTAAACTTGGAAAATTATTATAGAAACTTCATAAACTACTTTGAGATAATTATTAAATGAGGTTTCCGAAAAGTATGGTATAATTTAATGCGGAATCGGGGGCATAGAGTGCCTGCAATTAAGTTTGGATTTCTCTGGAATAGAGACGTAATCTTTGAGCTGTGAAGCCATGGTGGATATCGCGTGGTGCTTTCCATATTATTTTAAAGTTATTTTTGAAAATATTTTCAAAAGAAATGGTTTTGTATATACTTATTTCGGTGAGATAAGCATATACTTGTGAATTAGGAGATTAATTATGGAACCCAAAACTTATAAAATTCGTTATAAACGAGTTAAGGGGTTTATATTATAAATGGTGAAAGGCTTTTGAGGAAAAGAGAAATAATTGAAATTTTCCTAAGTGTTGGGAAGTAAGGGGTTTAGAAAAATATATTTTTGAATATTTTTGTATGTGTTGAAATAAGAGGTGGTTTTGAAATAGCCTGATATGAATATAAGTATTAGACTTGTCTCAAACATTGAAAATTGGGAAGGGATTTGAATATATATCTTATAAAAATATTTTGAAAATTAATTTTGGAAAAAAATATAATATGGGTCTAGTGACTGCTTATGGAT
Source organism: Allium cepa (assembly GCA_030765085.1). Classification (NCBI taxonomy): domain Eukaryota; kingdom Viridiplantae; phylum Streptophyta; class Magnoliopsida; order Asparagales; family Amaryllidaceae; genus Allium; species Allium cepa. The sequence goes on from CM060939.1 coordinate 419,635,859, forward strand.
GTTATATTGATAGTTTAATAACCAACTATCAAGTATTGGCTAATTTTGTTGATCATTTCGAAGAGACCGGGATCAGATTTAATTATCTGAAAACCACTTCGACCGATTTGATCGTTACAAATGGATACCATGAAAATGGTGAAGATGGTGATTCGGTTTGTCTAGATCCAGGATAACTTGTATGGACGAATACTATCAGAACATCATCATTGGAGGACGATGAGCATTCTAAGTGAAATTGTTCTTAAAATGTAATTGTAGCCTCAAGCCTCATCAACCGGAATAACTAAAAATCAAGGGATATGCAGCAAGGCTAAGTGGGTCATACCCAATTAGGGTATGTTATCACCTTTCTAGATACACTTGGATACATTATTAATTATGGATACGGTGGTGCATGGAAAAAGAGCTCTCGATAAGGGAGGAAACACCCGAGGCGATAACAAATTTGGTTCTATCCAGATTAGGGATAGGGCCGGTCTTGTGTCGTAGGAGATCACGACGAGGTCCTCGGTACATTTTTCTAGACGTGTAACATGATAGGTGGTACCCCATTGCTTAGTCATTATATGGAATTCATTCTCCAATAAGCGTGGTACGATTTTGATTGTGACCAACTATGCTAAAACGTGAGATGCAAGCATTTCATCTATTTTCTATTTACTTTGTTTAGACACTATTATAATATCAGACGATTTTGATATAAAGTGTTTTGGTTATCGTAAGGTAAAACCCATCGTGTTTATGTGTGACGCGGTCTTACGAGATACCTTTGTTTTTCAAAGGATTTTGATAACTTTAATAATTCAAATTGAGTGCGTTTTCTCACGCTGGTTTTCCAGACTGACTCGGGTGTTATCTTATTATAATGCTCGGGTCAGACCGAGTATTACAGATTGAGGATAGGATGCTATGGAGCTCAGGAGACGAGCTGGATGATGAAGACGTATTACACGTACTTGATTATATTCCGCTGTGTATTGTAGGCTGTGATGTATATTCAGCACCAGCGAGGACAGTTCATTATAATTGTCCAGTATTCATTTGTTGATTATTATACTCTGATGATGTGATGTATAAGTAACATATAGTTCTTTTTGTATGAAAACGTGTTATTATCTATTATATATTGTTCTGCTGCAATTGTGAGATTATGTGTTGTTGTTCTATTTTCTTCTATCTCTTTCTTCTTTTCCTCTAACAATCTAGTATTTTCGACCCTCGATTGCTCGGCATCTAATATAATCGACGTATTAATGTCGATTTTCGATGGTCGAAAATCATGGTCCTCTACAAGATGATGTAAGTCCAAAGCATTAAATGTAGAAATCCCTAAGTATTATAAGTAGAGATAATAACAATAATTCAAATATAAATCAAGTAAATATGATAGGTTAAAAAATAATAATAAGTAATGAAATATATGTAAAGCAACGAAATGAGTAATTAAGAAAACTATAGTAATCAAAGAAAGATTGTAACAATTAAAAATCACTGGTAGAATATACCTAATAGTATCGAGTGAAAGTTAAATAGTAGAGGATATTTAATCTATTGAAGCAGAAGTAAATGGAAAATGGCATTAAACGAAGTTAATGATATAAGAAGTAAGTTATGTAAAAATAATTGAATATTAGTAGTTGAACATAGTAGGTGTTGATACCAAAAATGACAACACCCAATAGAATCCAGTAGAGATTAACTGAAGAATGAAATAAAAAAAGTAAAAAATTATAAAGGAACACACAGATTTTTATAGTGGTTCGGCAACCTTGGCCTACGTCCACTTCATATTTTTATTGATCTTCCACTTGATTATCATTACAATAATGTTTAGATCTACTAGGATCTATTAGTACAAAAGTGAAGAATAAAAATGGCAGAGCCTCCGTAGAGGAAGCAAGATCCCTTTTCTAATGACATGCTTGTTGTATTTATAGGAGAAGACGTGCAAGGATCAGACTAAAATTTTGGCAGAAGGTTCGGAAGACCAATATGAGGCTACCTAAAAATTTGCAGGCCATCGGGGCCCACATTAGGGATCGGTACTGATCCCTATTAATGCTTCCAAATGGGCTGCAATCTTTGTGAGGGATGCTACATGATGTTAGCTACTTGGTCCTCAAATTTTGTGCAATTCTGACATACAATTTGTGTGATATCACATTTTCTGTAAAGTAGTACTGCTTGAATTCTGATCTCTGTCCATCCCCCTAGAGGGATAGGTATCGATCCCTCCAACTTGCTTCAAATGTCATGCAATCCATATGAGGTGTTCCACATGTCCTAATTAGCCTATAGTCCAAGTTTTGTGTTGATAGCATATGTAGATTTTGAGTTATTGGCCGATCATTATTGTAATATATAGTGAAAGCTGAATATGGACGATCCCTTTTATACCGATCTTTTTTGATAGGTGAAGTAATTTGCTTATAACTTGAGCATACGTACTCCAAACGACTTGAAAATTGAAATGCTTTTCGTAGGGCCTTCCTTATCACTCTATATTGATCTTACCAAGTTTGGTACAAAAATTGGGGATATGTACAGATCCCCTAAGGAAAGGGATATGCACTAATCTCATGCCTAGGGAAGTCATTATTTCATACTTGGAATATTCTAGAGAGTCCATCTCTTGACCTCAGTTGATCAACGATTTGTATCATTGCCACGCTTCATCTTTGAGCCTAATAATCATCTCTTTGGGCTGTCTTCCTCGATGATCATCTAGTCTGACTTGCCTATTCATTCTGAATATAGTTAAGCCAAAAGGTCGGATAATACTTGCCCTCCAAAGTATGTATTGTTGTGTATATGACATGCTTTGAATCGAAGCAAGTTAGAGTTGCCGAAAAGAAATCCATCCAGTTTCCTAAATAGTCGTTGTCCTTCCGTTGAATTATCTTCCCAAAGTGTTGCATCTCTCTTTGATCATCATGGCGCTTGGTCAATTTCCAATAGTATAAATTTAGGATTGTATTCCATTAGTTTCTATCTATGTCCTATTCTTAGTAAGCTTTGGCTATGTGATCCAATTTTTCCTTTAATAACTCCAGAGTTCAATTTCTGTCGATTTGAAGAAGTCGAATTTTTTGAATATACACGCGCACATTCAGGTACATGTTCTTGTCATTGGCTTCCAGATGCCTTTTGTACGCTCATGAGTCATCACCAATTCCTTCTAGTTTTATTGCAATTTGATTGCAATTCCTTGTTTATATCTTTTTGTGAAATAGGGGTTTGTAATCAGCCACTCGAAGAGAGGGGACTTCAAGTTCTACAGGGACAATGACCTAAGAGCATAAGCAATGATGAATAGAGTATAGCCAGTCGCAGACTTATGGGTGGTTCTGTAAGCCCATAATGTTGTTAGGAGTTTATCCACCCATTTATCTCTAGCCTTTTCCAAATGTTTCTTTAGAATGGACTTTATAATTTTTTTCACAGCTTCAACCTATCCATTTGCTTGAGGGTGAGCAACTGCCGCAAATCTTTTTTCAATATGATGCTGACAACAGAAATCTTTAAATTTAGCACTGTCAAATTAGGTTCCATTATTAGTTATAATGGTTCGTGGAAGGCCAAAATGACAGATGATGTACCGGAAAATGAAGTTGATTATTTCCTTTATCTTGATCAAGGTTAAAAGTTCTGCCTTAGCCTATTTGGTGAAGCAATCAACCGCTACGATGGCGTATTTTACACCACCTTTAGAATTAGCAAGAAGTTGATGATGTCAATGACCTAAGTGGCAAACGGCCATGGACTAGCATTTGAGTGATTTTTGTCAGTGGAGCTCTTATAATTTTTGCGAACATCTAGCACTCATTGCATTCTCTAGCGTGATCAGCTACATCTCGATTTACGGTTGGCCGGTAACACCCGTAGTGGAGTATTTTCTTTGTCAAGGTTTTCCCCCTAGTTTAATCGCTACATTCTTCTTCATGGATTTCTCTTAAGACTCGTTTGATATCATCGTGGGTGATACACCGAAGCATTAGAAAGGAGAAAGCTCTTTTTATACATGACTCCTACTTGGATGATGCAGTGTGAAGCTTTGAGGAGGATCCATTGTTTTTCATTCCTTCATTCGAGAAGAATTCCCCATTATAGATAGCCTTTGATAGGAGTCATCCATGAATCTTTTTCTAGCTTCATCTCCAAGATCTTGTCGATCTCTATCTATCAATGCTTGGAATGTTAAGTACTTCAACGGGGACAAGTCTATTTGTTATGCATCCCCAGTACTGGATAACTTGGCCTTTTCATTTTGTTCTCTGAGGATGTGTGTAATGGTGTAATACTAAAAGTCGACCAACAACTCTTGGACCCTATTGAGACAAGGAGCAAGTTGCTACCTCCAAACCTTATAATCTCCCCTAACTTGGCTTACCTGTAACCGAGAATCACAAAAGATTTTCGCTCTCGGTTTTCTGGTGAGCTTGAGCCCAACAATCAAAGCTTCGTATTTTGCTTTGTTATTTTTTGCAGGGAATTCGAGTTTCAGGGCGTAGCTGATCGATCGTTCCTCAAGAGTCGTTAACACAACTCGGTTAGAACACCGATCATTGGATGCTCCATCCATGTACATTTTCCATTGGTTGGTCTGTTCTTCACTTCTCTTTGGATCGTCATCTGATGTAGTGAATACAGAGATGAAGTATGTTAATGTATGTCTTGGGATAGCTCTCCGAGGAAGATAAGTTATATCCAATTGGCTTAGTTCGATATTCCATTTGAGTAGTCTTCCAGATGTCTCCGGTCGTTGTATGACTCGTCGTAATGGCTAGTCGGCATAGACGTTAATGGGGTGAGCCTGAAAGTAAGAGCGGAGCTTTCGTGATGAAATCAATAAGCATTGCACGAGCTTTTGTAACTTTGGGTAGTTTTCTCTTAGTATCTATCAATCGCTCGGTTACATAATATATCTGTCTTTGGATCATGTTCTCTTCGCATAGCATTGCGGCGCTTATGGCGTGTACCAACATAGCTAAATTGATGTATAAATCTTTTTGATCCACCGGCTTTGACAAGATGGTAGACCTCTTTAAGTGGTTCACCAAAGCTTGGAATGCATCTTTATAATCCTGTGTCCATTTGAAATTCCTTTTCCATCTCCTGATTAGGTTAAAGAAGAGAGTACCCTTATCGATAGCCCTGGAGATGAATTGACTTAAAGCGATGGCCTTCTATTTAGGCTCTATACCTACTTGATTGACTTTGATACCGATATGCCTTTGATTGCTTGAATCTTCTTAGGGTTGGTCTCAATTATGCGAGAGTTGAGCATTAAACCCAGGAACTTCCCTGACGCAATGTCGAAAGATCATTTCAAGGGATCGAGTTTCATCCATATCTTCGGATAAAACTGAACATCTCTGCTAAGTCATCGATGTGGTCATTTGATCATCGGGACTTCATGAGCATATCATCCATATATACTTCCGTCGATCTCCTGATCTGGTCTTTGAACATCCTACTGACCAGTATCTAGTAGGTAGCTTCAGCATTATTTAGTTTAAATGGCATCACAACATAATGATATAACCCTAAATCGGTAATGAAGTAGGTGTGCTTCGGGCGAGGATGGGCATTAGGATCTGGTTGCATCTAGAGTACACATCTCTAAATGAAAGTAGTTAATATCTAGTGGTTAAGTCTTCCAACTGGTCGACCCTCGAAAGTGGAAGCTGTCTTTTAAGCATGCTTTGTTCAGGTAAGAGTAGTTGATGTATGTCTACCACTTTCCGCTTCGAGCAGAGGGTGTCGTGGTTAAACCTGTTGTTTTTGAGTTTATCCACTTGCACTTTAAGTGCAGCAGATCTCTCCAGATCCATGACGCATTGCTGTTGTCTCACCAGGACACGCCTTGGGTCGATATTCAATGCATGGCTCATGATAGTCGGTGAGATCACATACATGTCAGAATCGGTCCAAATGAATACATCAAGATTCATTCAAAGAAAGCCAGCTAATTCTTTCAACATCGTTGCACTAGACTGTGATTCGATCTTCAATACCCATGATGGGTCGCCATGGCTGACCGTAGTGTCAACTGTTAACTCAACAGGTGAAGCCTTCATTCCTTGAGTTCAAATGTAACTATTTCACGTAACAATCAATGTGAAATCTGGTTGGGACAGTCAATGATGACGGTTACTCCGGTCAAATCCTAGAATCTTGTTATGAGTTATCGAGTCTAAGAGTGAAGGGCTCTAAATGCTTTGAGTAATTATCTACAAATGGTCGAAGGTCAAGCTGAGAAGCACCTTGAAGCAAATATCAAGTAGGGGTCAACCTCAAATTGCGTGCAGTTGCTTAGCTGGCTCTTACTTTAAGATTAAATCTGCTTGTGCATTCGAGTAACGTGCTTTCCATTCAATGTTCTGGCGATCTTTTGCTCATTATTTAAGTTGGAACAATAGTCAGTTGCCCATGAGCTTGGGCATCGATTTGATGATTCTATCTCTAGGCATCCTTTCGGTTGTAGCTTCGAGTCATTGTAAACACTATATATAGTCACAATATCAAGCTATCACAGCCAGTCTTTGAATGATCACACTTCTACTTCCAGTCTCATGTTGATAAATGTACCGCATGAACGGTCGAGTCTCGTCCTAGCTATGTTTATACTCTTATCTAAGCTCCAAAGACATAGAGTTGATTGATAAATGGACAGTTCACATTCATCTTGTTTCTCGCTTGTGCCCCCAAGTTTGGGGCATACGTTGATAAGTAGGAAGGCAAGTCATGTCCAATCAGTGATTGAGGCTCTCCCTGCCGGAACAAGGGAAAGGATCAGTGTACGGATGGTCGAGCCACATCCATTTTGTATTGCTCTTCTAGTTAGACGGCGGTAAGTGTCAACAAATGAACGATCGCGATGCATTCATTCAGAGTTGAATGGTCAGTCACGTCCATTTTAATTCATATTCTCCTGCCAGATCTAGGGATAGAGTTGGCTCAAGCGCAGTCATGACAGGCTCATCCGGTTTCATACTCCTCCTAACGGATCGAAAGAGGGTGCTAGAGAATAAATGATCAAGTCGCACTCATTCGTGTTTTATTCTCTTATCCATGCTTTGGTGACCGGAGTTATTCGATGGATGTTCAGGTTGTATCCATTTGTGGTTGGTGTGGATTTATATTGACCCTCGATCTAATGGTATGATAAAGTCGGTCATCCGTAACTTTGGATGTCATTCCAATTGGTTTTATATTAAGGCCTCCTTACGATCGTTGCCTTATGTGGTAAAGAACATTAAGCCGAATCTATAGTGAGCCATCATATTTAACTTTTAGTGATTTGTACTTCTTAGCGGATTTAGTTCATGGATGGTCGAATTCAATCCATAGTGAGTTTATACTCCTCTTGTCAAGTTCAAGTTAGAGTTTAAGGAATAGTAAGTGGTCGAACCGTACTCATCTATTTGTTTATAATCATTTCTGCACTCTGGGATAAGAGTTTTTTGGCGGGTGGTCGAATCGCACCCAATTTGTGTTTATACTCCAGTCCATGCTCTATGGACCAGAGTTGGTCTTGGTTAGTCACACTCTTTTGATGTTTATACTCCAGTCGACACTCTAGGGGCCATAGTTCGTCGGTGGGTGTTCAGTCACACCCGTTATATGTTTATACTCCAGTCCACACTTTGGGACCAGAGTTGGTCAAGGGGTGGTGAGTCACACCCCTTTGATGTTTGTACTCTAGTCCATGCTCTAAGGATCAGAGTTGGTCGCTGGGTGGTCAGTCACACTCGTTTGATGTTTGTACTCCAGTCCGCGCTCTAGGGACCATGTTGGTCGATAGGTGGTCAGTCATACCCGTTTGATGTTTATACTCCGGTTCGCGCTTTGGGTACTAGAGTTGGTCCATAGGTGGTCATTCACACCCGTTTAATGTTTATACCCTAGCTCGTGCTCTTGGGACCAGAGTTGGTCGATGGGTGGTCAATAACACCCTTTGACGTTTATTCTCCAGTCCACGCTCTGAGGACCAAAGTTAGTCTATGAGTTGTCAGTCACACCCATTTGATGTTTATACTTCGGTCCACGCTATGGGGACCAGAGTTGGTCGATAGGTGGTCAGTCACACCCGTTTGATTTTATACTCCATTCCATGCTCTAGGGACTAGAGTTGGTCGATGGACGGTCATATCACATCCATCTTTTTGGTGTTTATACTCCGGTCTGCACTTTGGGGACCAGTGTTAGTCAATAGGTTGTCAGTCACACCCATTTTTGATTTATACTCCAGTTCTCAAGTCAAGGTAAGAGTAGTTGAATGAACAGTTGAACCACGTTCATCCATGGAATGGTATTCTGCCTCCAGCATCAAGGAAAAAACTTGAAAAATGGACGGTCGATTCACGTCCACGTGGTGATTGTAGCTCCACAATCAAGTCGAGGAAGGGAATAAGTGATGGATGGCTAGATCACATCTATGCCTATGTTGGGCAGTCAAGTCTCATTCGATTTGCTCAATACTTCTCCTAGAAAGTTGACGAAGAGAGTTTTTGGGTGGACAATCAAGTCACATCCACCTCAAGCCGTAGTCATGTCCACGTGTTAACGGCGGTGGTTGATGAATAGGCAGTCAATCATGCCTACTTTAAGACGAGCTTTTGAACCACCTCTTGTATTCATGGTAGGAATTATTGTGTGGATGGTTGAATCGTGTTCAATTTAGTTGGACCTTGGTCATGCTAAGCTTTAGGAGAGGCATAAGTATTTTAGCGAACTTCAAGTATGAGCTGGGGAGTGGATGGTTAGGTTGCATCCACTCCAAGTCTTCCTTTGGTTTCCAAGTCAAGCGTGGAAGTTGATAAGCAAACGATCAGTCGTGTCCACTTTTTGCTGGATCCTAACCTTGTCGGGCTTTTTTATTTCTAGTCCTTGGCCCGAAGTCAGGGGCATTTGGTAGCTGACGAGCTATTGAATCACGCATACCTTGATGAAACTCCAAAGGTTTGATCATGATCCACAGAGATCGGTTGGCTCCCAACTCTAGGTACTTGGTTACCTGCATCATATGCAAGTAGTTTAATTCAAGTTGGTCGTAGTTCACAAGATAATTGAAATTGAAACAGAATTAATTCAAAGATTGGAATAAATCTCATTGATAGGTGAAGCAATATGGTATGCTCGCTATTCCACTTTGTCCAAGCCCTTCACAGCTGGAAGTCGACCGTCAACGGTCCAGTTGATAATCAAAATTCTTTATTGATTGTCATCGGATGTTCCTTACCCACCATTCTGTAGGGGTTGCACATACCGTTGAAGCTTCCCTTCCCAAATTAGCTTTCCGATCACATCTCGGAGGTGTTTTTAATCGCCAGTGTTAGGGCCGTGTGCATCTTGGAACATACAACATTCCTCGGATTTTCTTTGGGCTTCGGTAGACTCTCTCGAAGCTGGTTTTCAGTACTGCTCTGAGTCGTGAGTCTCCAAGTAGATGTTATCAAATGAATCATTCAAAGAAGTATATGAATCGAATTTTGAGATCCTAGGTCATCTCCTAGAATATGAGTCCTCAGCCAACGGGTATGTATTGTTCTTTCTCCTAGTCTGTTCTACCTCCTTATTGCATAGGTTCTGATTCACTTTGTAACAGAAACGATCCAAAGTCGTAGGAGGCTCTCCAGCTAACTAGCTGTCGAAATCTATCTAGGGGTCGATTCCCCTCATCTATGCAATCGGTATGGTACCCTTGCTAGCATCTAGAATAAACTGGATAATGAAATCACATCCTTGGTGTGAGTCGCATGCATTATGAACCTGCTCGACAGACTTATGATCCGGTTGATTGAACGAGGAGGTGGATTTGGGCAATAATCGCATAAACTGCATGATCAATACACCTTCAAGGAATATAGGAAAGCGTCTGCATTCGATGGCACATATCGCTCCAGCACATGCCACTTAAATTTCATGAGATGTAGTCCAAGGTCGGTTTTCCTTGAGTTAACCAATGTGATTAGTACATTGAATCTTCTCGGATATTCTGCACACTGAACGGCTTCAATGAAAAGGCTTCAACTGGGAGAGATGCTTCAGTCATTGGCAATCCAGTTTTTTTTTTAATTTACATCCACTTGTTATTCTTATGAATGATGTATGCAAGCCCGAGATATGAGCAAAGCAAGCGATATTGACGGATCAACGGTAAGTTACTTGTAGTCGGACCAGAGAAAATCTTCTTTTTGCTTGGAGTCAACAATTGGTTTGCTTAGAGTCACTGAATTCGAAGTGCTGGGTCAGTAAAGAATGGTGCTTGGAGTCATCTTGGAAGTTAGTAGGAGAAAATATTGATTTTACCCAAGATTGGCTTGTTGGAACTGGACCAGCCTACAGCGGAAGAAATAGGTGAATTTCAAAATTTTTAGCCGGTTTGGATCTTTAATAGGCCTATAAAGTCTAAATACACTTAGAATTTTTTTAAGTTTATTTTAAATAAAAACAATATTTTATTTGACTTCATAATAAAGTTCCAATTTAATTTAATGTGTATATAAGTTTGAGTATATCAAATATACTCCTATATATAAATTTGTGTGTAACGTTTGCTTTCCAAATTTATTCAAAGAAGGAAATAATTAATTTCCTTTCTTTTAACTTATTAAATTAATGATGGGGCATAAATTTATTTAAAGAAGGAAACATTTCATTTCCTTTCTCTCGAATTATTTAACCAATGAGGCATCATAAATTCAGTTAGAGAATGAAACTTTTCATTTCCTTCTCTTAATCAAATTAAATAATTGATTAATAAAATAACATTAATGATTAATCTAAATATGACATGAATTGTAAATATATACACAGTAAATATTATGCAAGTGCAACATATAGGGAGTGTGCATAGTCAAGGGTAATTAACAAGCACATAAAATAAACAAAAAAAATTGAATGGTTATTACATAGAAACTGAAATGGAAATAAATAAGGGATGACAAGAATGATTGATACAATTTCTCTTTTAGTAAACTTAATTAAAGCAACATATTTATGGTGATCAATAAGTACATAATGTAAGAATATAGAAGGTAAATAGTGAATTATATGTATACCTTATTGTCTTAATTAAAAAAATGGTTTTACACTATGAAAATATATATAAAGAAAAATAAATTATATATGAACACATGTAAGTAGATCCAAATATGTATATATGGAATGCAATCAAAGCTTTCTAATAATATAATTTAGGTAGTTATTATAGTCAATTTCAAAATTTTGATTTGTTGTTAAAATTCGTTTTATTCATATGTAAATATCTAATGCAATAAAAAGTGAAAGTAATACATGCATGCATACATACATACATGTATTAAAATTCAAAACAAAAGTTACACTTTGTTATGAAAGATTAAAACATAGATCTACAATTGAAATATTGTATTGATTCCATATAAATTTTATTTTTAGCTTTAAATATAATTCAATCAATCAATATGAAAATATAAATTTTCAGATTAAAAGAAGTAGACTTTAAATTAAATGTTAAAAAACAGAACTAAAATAAAACATTGTATTTTAAAATATATAGATTTATTTTTAATTTAACAAAGTAAAAAATAAAGTAGCTAACCTTTCGAACATGTAAACATTTAGACCTGAAGAATTACACTTTAATTAGAATGTTCAAAAACATAGATCTGCACTTAAACATTGTTTTTAAACATAAACTAATTTAATGTTGATCTATCAAATGAAAACTTAATCATATCATTCAATAAATAATTCAATTCTTCATAAACAATTTTTGGACTAAGCAAGACAGTAATACATCATACAAATTATGAAAGTCAAATTAAATTTCCATCAAACATTGCAAAATCGCTATCTATATATAGAAAATGACATATCTTGCTACCTAATCCTTAAAACACACCTTGTTTATGTTGCCTTTGATTTGTACCTTGAATGAATAATGCTTCTAGATTCGATTAAATCACCTTAGGGTGTTGCCTAGAAATCACACTTTGAATGATGATATCTCCTCAGATCTTCAAGATATCATCCTATCCTTGCAAGAGATGGATGAACCACTTTTGTTTTATTTTATTTGATGTTTTATATAGAGTTGAAAGATTTTTTTTTTGTTCTCTACCATGAAAAGTTAGGAGGAGAGAAAGAATCGGACTGAACGAGAAAGAATCAATTGTACGTCCAGAATGAATTAGAGAATATGATTTATTTGAAAGAATGATACTTTTCTCATTCTTTAATTAAAACTTCCTTAATTAATTCACCTGATTGTTTCTCTCTCTCTCTCTCTCCAGTCTTTTCTTTACACATATGTCATCAAATAACATACGGTTTCCATAAATCATGTCATCAGGTGACACAAAATTTCCATAAATCATTTCATGCAATTACCTTTAAATTACATCAATATGTGCAAATATAACTTTTATAAATGCATTAAAATAATTACAAATAACTTCCAAATATCAAATAAATAACAATTAATATTTCTTAAATATCAATTAATTTAATCAATTTACAATATTTTATAAATTAATAAAATCATGTGGCTTTTCAAAGAATTCATCATTATGGTTGTGCGACTCAAAGGTGTAAATTCAGTTAGCGACTAATATTGAACTATTCGAATATTAGCTTTCACACGTCACTTAGCAGATGGTGTGACATTTTGATCGAATTTATCGCTTACATATCTTTTGGTAAAATCCAATTTTACTCATTATAAGCGGTACCTAATATTGACAATTATTTACACCAATTCTCTTCGTCAAAACTATATCATTTTGGATTTATGGAATTTGGCAACGGTCAAAATTTCAATACCATCCACATTAAACTTTACGGTCCAAACACAAAGTCTTTGGTTCAATAATAACAATTATTATTAACCGAAATGCTCTAGCGAGAGATTTTGAATTTGAGTTGACTTTAGTTGACCATGATACTAACATCGTATAACTGAGGAGACAAATCCTCTCTTAAATAATATTTCACTTCCAATGCTTCTACTCGACCCAACTAGAGTCATTCAATGGACGTCGTACCACGATTTAACCATAATCAAAGCGGAGCTTTCACATTGAAGATCAATAGTATTCTCAAGTCGTGAGAACTGTGTAAATTAGTCACAACGATATACTCTACTTGATCTTAGTTATATTGACCAACAGAAAACTATCGAGTGAGTCATTCTATAGTTATCCAATAACTATCGGTACGTAACCCCTTGGTGCTCCCAATAGTCATGAGTAATACACCATCTAACTTTGGAGAGCATTACATACTCTAGTCTCAATGAATACATCGATATCCAGTCTCAATGCATCTTGACTAGAAACATTTAAAATGGTATATTTGTTTCATTGTGATAAATCACTCATAGTTACAACACATTTTAACTACTATCACAAAACATACTATTTATGAATTTTCTATTAGATATACTTTTAATTAAATTATTTAATTAATATAATACATTATGTCAAGTGTATAATAGAAAAAAACACCTTTTAGTTTGAACATGATTAGTAATCAAGTTAGATATATGTAACAAATTATATAATTGCCCCTAGAGCATACCCCTAACTCTATCATGGCTTTGGGCCAAAGTTTCTTGGGTTTGCTTAGAGTTATATCACCTATATTCTCCAACATTTAGGAGTATCGTTTGAGTAGCGGTTGCTTGTCCGTTCCTTGGTTGCAATTCAAAAGCTGGCGTTTGATCCTCTATACCTTGGTCAGTCACAAGATGCAAGGGAAGTGGATAGAATGCACTGTGTTTAAGTTGAGTTCATAATCCAAAATGCAGGGGCATCGCGCTGTGTCCTTGATTCATATATTTTTTTTAAAATGGATCGTACCTGATCTGAATTTGTTTTATGTATAGGGATCGGTTAGATTGGGCTTTTAAGAGAGGGATCAGTAGTATAGGGATTGGTTAAATTGCCTTGATGAGGGATTAGTAGTTTGACATGTGAGAGGGATCGGCTATAAAGACATGAACAAGGGATCTGCTAAAGTGATCGGTTATGAACCGATTTGTAGAGGGATCAGTATTGAGCATGGCTATCAGCTTGAGGGATCGATATATATACATTGGAGAGGGATCGGTATATACATATCTTGGAGAAGGATTAGTATATACACCTTGGAGATGGATCCGTATATATATCTTATAGAGGGTTCGGTATATATACTAAAAGGATCAGTATACATATATGTTGAAGGGATCAGTATATACACCTTATAAAGGGATTAATATATACATACACACACACACACACACACACACACACACACACACACACTTTTTTGGAGCAATTAATATATATGTTTTTTAGAGCGATCGGTATATATGCTTTTTAGAGCGATCGGTATATATGCATTTTGGAGGGATTGGTGTGTATATGTATTTGCCTTGGTGAAGGTTCGATCATTTAGGCTAAAGGGTCGGTTACAGTTGAGATTGGAGGGTTCGGCCATCTAGGCTTCGAGATAGGAGTTAGCCATTTTGGCCTTGAGAGAGGGATCGGTCATCCCCAAACTTGAATGCAACTTCAACATCTGATTCCAAGATCCTGCATACATAAGTGAATCCAATCCCTTCCAATTAGGCATGAACAGATGAACATTCCAAACAAGAACTCTAACATCATCATGTCATTCAACTTCGCATAAAGTTGATTTAATTTCTCTATCCATGGCTATCAACATCCTTTAGAATTCCTTAAAACCTGAGTACAATTGGAAGTTTATTGGTTGAAAGCTGGATCTGTCTTGCAAATATGGGAATCCACAAGTAGATGATGAGATCCAATTAAGCTTTGAATTCATTTTTTAGTGAAAGCACCAAAATGTTGACGCCAAAAATGGGCATCAAGGCCCAGTAGAAACTAATAGAGATTAAATGAAGAATGAAATAAAAACAAAGTAAAAATCATAAAGGAATACACAGATTTTTATAGTGGTTTGGCAATCTTAGCCTACGTTCACTTTATATTTTATTGATCTTCCCTTGATTATCATTACAAGAATGTTTGGATCTATTTTGATCGATTAGTACAAAATTAAAGAACGAAAATGGTAGAGTCTCGATAGTGGAAGCAGGATCCCTCTTCTGATGCCATGCTAGCTGTATTTATAAGGGAAGACGTGCACGGATCAAACTGAAATTCTGGTAGAAGGTTCGGAAGACCAAAATGAGGCAACCCAAAAATTTGAAGGTCCATTAGGGCCCACAATAGGGATGGTACTGGTCCATATTAATGCATCCAAATGGGCTGTGGTCACTTTGAGAGATGCTCCATGATGTTTGCTACTTGCTCCTAAAATTTCGTGCAATACCGACGTGCAGTTTGTGAGATATCGCATTTTTCATGAAGTAGTGTTGCTTGAATTCTGATTTCCACCGATCCCTCTAGAGGGATAGGTATCGATCCATCCAACTTGCTCCAAATGTCATGCGATCCATATGGGTTTTCCACATGTCCTAATTAGCTTATACTCTAAGTTCCATATTGATAGCATCTGTAGATTTTGAGTTATTGACCGATCATTGTTGCAATATGTAGTGAAAGCTGAATATGGACGATCCCTTTTTGTCGATCCCTTTTATATCGATCCCTTTTGATATGTGAAGTAATTTGCCTATAACTTGAGCATACGAACTCCAAATGACTTGAAACTTGAATTGTAGCCTCAGGGGGCCTTCCTTGTCACTTTATATCGATCTTACCAAGTTTGGGACAAAATGTGAGGATACATACCAATCCCCTAAGGAAAGGGATAGACACTAATCCCTTGCCTAGGGGAGGTATTATTCCATACTTAGAATATTCTAGAGAGTCTATCTCTTGGCCTTAGTTGATCGTCGGTTCATATCATTTCTGCACTTGATCTCTTAGCCTAATAATCATCTCTCTAGGCTGTTTTCCTCAATGATCGTCTAGTCTAATTTGCCTAGTCAATCTGAATATATTAGAGCCAAAAGGTTGGGTAACAAGAGGCATAGTAATTAAATAAAATTTAAATAGCCTCAAATATGTAGTTTTTACAGGAGTGAATTATTGAATTTAGTCAATAACTTAGATTAACTAAAAATTAATTAGTCATTAGTATGCGTTATAATGCAGAGTTAGTAGTGTTACATAACAAAAGGCTGCCCATCGCAAAGGGCTGCTAATAATTCTGTATACATTATTCTTATGTGGGACATATTTAACTACAGACCCCTTGGGATTATACATTTGTGTATGGGTGAAGGAAATATACTAAAGTAGGATAGTTCACCCTAGTCGAAGTGTCAAAGGGCCAAATAGAGCCTGCTTCAACCTTTTAGAGGGTACATGTTAAGTAACCAGGTAGGTATTACTTTGATTGCATTAGAAAATTTAAATGGGATGGTGAGCATATGCTCGGTACTATCATAGGGAGGTTGGTACCATATATGTGAGTAGCAGGAGTTGTTTAGATAGGTCGAGATCGTCATCGGTCTTGAGCGGTCAGCGGAAATACAAGTGTTACGTCTAAACGGGCTATAATTCCTACTAGTTTAGGTCACATTTAGGACATGCACCGCCTCATAGTTGTTTGTTAGTTATTTTATTGTAAGGAGGCAAGGCTAGACAATCCTTCATGGAGGTCTTTCAAATGAAGAAAATAGTCTATGGAGCCGAGTTCATGATATGAAGCCGTTAGATAAGTCTTTAACACGAGATAGAATATTGCTAAATGGTTGTAGTACCATTATTATACACTACGGGAGTTCCTTAGTATGCACGACTGGGAAGACGTGATACCGAGCTGATGATGGATCTTGGCAAGATGCAGAGTTATAGATACTAGCGAGGAAAGTATCATGATCCAAAGAGGGACTACGGTACTTATATATATATACACACACTTATATATGTATGTAGTTAATATATGCCCTGAGTAGGTGGGGTGTATCGTATGCATAGATGAAGTCAAGACGACTAAGTTTAAAAAGTAGACATAGCAAGTGAAGGAAAGAAATTAGCATAAGCTAGTGTTATGTATAAATTATGTAATTTACCAGAAATGTTCTTCTGACCCCTTTCTCATTACAACCCACATGATATTCTTAAAGGGACAAATACTGTTATAAGGCGGGAATGGTGGAAGTACAATTTGCTTATACATGCTCATCCCTGATAAGGATACTAGCTGACTGAGGCATTAGCATTGGTCAGTAATTGTATGTTTTATTATACTTTACTATTCCACTGTGGATTTTATAGATAGCGATCTGATATAATTTTATTTATTTACAGAATACCAATATCAACGACTCATACAATGGCGGACTTAGGTTTTCGATTAGCGAAAAATTGGACCTATTGAGGTGTGGGTTGTTACATGGCGAGCTAGAGTTAGAGACCTCCTCTTCCTGTGCACAGAGGACGACCACTAATGTTCGACCTATCCTTATCTCAATCTAGACCTGGTTGCACCTCTATGGGATCGGGAGTGCACCGTTGGGTTCCTTGGTCCACCAATGGCATGGGCACCACCGCTGGTGTTCAAACCTCAAGTTTCGAACTTCGTTTATCACCTGGAGGCATTCAAAATCTGCTACCATTCTACTGAAGGAGAGTAGTGATGTCTTTGTTCATTATGCATGGCTATCTTTGGGTCAATGTCAATAACGTGACTTGACCCACACACAACATGCCTTCTTGAATGGGATTGAACATCCACGATCCGGATTTCAGGTACCACACTACCCGGGCCTCTTTGGTATTTATGATGTCATAGGCATTAGGGAGAACATGGTGATGAGGAGTTAATTCAATATCGTTGGAGGGAACAAAACAAAATCCACAGTTGTCTGGGCGTCCAACCTTGTTCTCGGTTCATTTACCTCACATGCTAGAATTCCCATGTTAGTCAAGCTTTCAAGTACATTGTTACACGTCATTTCCAAGCCTAAGGATAAGACTAGCAGCGTTAACGACCGTGTTACCATTAGTTACATGGCCATTGGAGTTAATGGGTCTCGCCATTAGGATTTGACATGGTGAAACATGAAAAGAGTGTATAGAGAAGAATTTTTTTAAGAAAGTGAGAGTTGCCCCATTCAAGCGCTAAATTATTAATTAATAAATTAATCAACCTTAGAATTAGACTAATACATTTGTGAAAGAAAATTTTACTTGCTAACAATAGACTTAAAAATGTAAACGAGGAGAAAAATAAGCAAATTGAAGTAAATGACACATAAATATAGAGTGGTTCAGCTAAGCTTGCACACGCCCACTGTAATTTTCTCTTGCTATGTTTATCTGTTACAATTATAAAAATGTACAAGAGAATAATAAAATATTAAACATTTAAGGTTAATTAGTTGTTAATCTTAAGAGTTTAGGGCTTTAGTTTACTGTGAGGAGTGAATTCTGAGCTTGAAAATCACCCCATTTGATGTTGTATAACATATGGTATTTATAATAGCTGAAATGGATGATAGATAACTGAGATTGCATAGTAAAACATGTGGGAAGGCGCCTGACCGTCGATCTGGTCGTATAGGCTGATGGAAGACAGCTATAGAAGCAGTGTGCAATGTCTGACTGAGAATTATGTCAATTTTCACTCCGTACTAAGCGCGTATTTGCATTTAATGTGCATTTAATGTTGGCAAGGTGCTATAGGAATATGCATGTTTTGGCAAACTTGCTATCATACCTAGTAAAGCTTATTATACGACTTGTCATTTACTTTTTCATGTCTAGGCGGCAAAGCGGTTGAGTATCTTCTTCCAAGCTATGCTGGATGGTCTCTTGTTGTCGATGCTTGCTGTGGAAAGCTGGTATTGCTAAGGACCAAGTTGTAAGGGATATGTCAGACTGGTTAAGGGATTACAAGACGAGCTGTCTGGGATCGGTCAAAGGCGGACTGTGATGAAGTTGTACCAAACACATGTCGTGCTTGAGTTGGGCATGTCTGATGAGTTGGGTTTTCAAGCCCCGTGAGTTAAGCCGCCTGCTGAGTAGATGGGCAGGTTTGAGGCTAAGTTGAGTGCAGGCCAATGTGAACTAGGCTTAAATGTACCGAGCCAGCTTGAATTGGAATTAAGTGTGTTGAGTTGGCTTGCTCATTATACCTGTGACAAATTTGAGCAAACGTTTTAATTATTTTTGTGTAAATATTAATAATTGATATTAAATTATAAATTGGTGTGAATATTTCGAAATTAAAAAACACATACATTTAACAATAAAAGGTAAACTGGAATTTTTAAAAAAAATCGTAACAGACATAAAGAAATATATAAAAAAATAAAAACTCTACATATTAAGGGCGAATTTGTTGATCAAATGTTAGTACTCATCTATTCTTTCGCAACCTTCAACCAGCTTCATGCAATTTCATTGTCTATTGAATAATTAACTTTTCTCCTTTTCTATCAGAATTGTTAACGCTTTACTTATGCCAATTTATCCAATCATTTTCACACGGTTAACAAAAGCGATATACGACGAAGACGACTCGGTAGAATTTGCATTGTTTTTATCAATCATTGGATTTGAGCTTGTGGTATTGTTTATGTTTTCCGTTTTCGATCGAGATTTCTTCATTTGGCGTTCGTAGATCATATCAATAAGATTATTCACCTTTTCATAGGTATCATGTTGATGTCTTTGGTCTTCTCCATTATGATTTTTGATTTCAGAAGACAGTCCAACTTTCTCGTGCTCCATCAATTAGGCAGCCCAGTTCAGAACATCTGACGCATCAAATATCGTCGGACGTGTTGAACGCTTGAACTGTGCAATATGTTGTCTGCGACACACCCCGAATCCAAGAGAATAGGAAACCTAGAATTAAGTTATTTTGTAATTAGTTTCTACTATATTGACATGTCAAATGAGATATTATACTCTACCCTTTCAAATATTTCCTAGAATAATCTAAGGGCTTGTTCGCATATACTAATTGGCCAGTTTAGGATCTCGACACATTCGACGCGTCGAAAGCCCAAGCTTACCAACCAGGAGAATTGGACAGTTTGGACGAAGTGATTGGAGTTGGGTTATTTGGGCATGATGCCTCCAATGCGTCATGTCCTAATGGTTCAATTACGAATGACCATTTCTCAAGCTTTGATGCTTTCGATTCCCACTACCGCTATCGATGCTATTTCATCGTCTCGAGCAAGGTCCGTGAGAACTCTGACCCCAAGAGACGAAAATCCAAATATCGACATGTTCAAACAAACCGTTGAATATTGTTTCAAAATCCGGTCATCGCTCGATGATTATGAGAAGCGAGAGATTGGAATATTATTTGTGGACCAACCAAATATTTTCATCCGGTTCGTTTTATGTTGCATAAGGATATTAAAGTTAGAATAATGTCAAATTATCTTGTCTAACAAATGAGATCGAAGCAGATGTAATGTACCGTTATTTTCATAAGTTTCTTTAAAAAAAAAATGAAATGTTCATTATTTTTCTTTGCAATTTACACTTTTTTTTTGTCTTTCATACTAAACTTATAGTTTAATATCAGTTATTAAAATTTACACAAAAATAGAAAAATCTCATGACATGGATGTTCTTGTACGTTAATGTTGTACCTATAGATCTATGACACTGTTCGCAGCTTTGTCTTGCGCTAGTTGAAGTTCGTGTCACGTTGGACGCTTTCAACGCATCTTTGCTATGGCCCAACACTTTAACTCGACATTGTTTAATTACAATTATTCTCTTTTCAACTATATATTTATAAGTTATCCCCTTTCATGCACACATTTAAATAATTAACCCTCTCAAGGTCTCTTTCAAATTCCCCCCTCATTCTTCTTTCAATACACACCCATTTTCCTTTATCCAAAATTTCTCTTTTGCCACTTTTGTGGTACGGGACCCTTTCTCCATCCTTCGTTAACATTATCCATTGACCAGAAGGCGGTAAAACCAACAAACTTAAAATACAAGGGGATGATCATAATTTTGTAATCTTTTACGTTGCTTGAAGGAAAGGGAAAGAAAACGAGGGCAGCTATAAGCACAAAGGCTGAAACAAAAAAAACAAAAAACTAAAAGACACCGTAAAATTGAGAGTTCACAGAATTCCTAACCCTGATTCGGTCCTTAAGGAACCCGTAATTCCCAATCAAGCTCCAATTCAAGCATTTCAGGGTTTCTCAAGAGTAAACCATGTATCTTTTCTTTTTTGAAATTTAATTAATTTAAGTTTCGTTTTTTTCTTTTTCTTTTTGGGAATCAATTTGAAGTTATTGTGTAAATTTCGAATTGTTCACATTTTTAATTGTCAATATTTATGAGTAAATAGAAATTACCATTTAGGATGATACATGCTATGTTTGCTTTTGTTCCTTTAACGTAGATTGGATTGTTGGGTTACGATAATTGTTGTACATTAATTGGAATTTGGAATATCCTGAAGAGACGTAAATAATGTAATTTTTATATCGTTCGTTGATTTAGAAGGCTCAGGAATAATTATATTTGATCAAGGGGCTCATGCTATACGATTTACCCTTTTTGCTAGCTTTTCACTAGTTTATTTGCATATTAGGAACCCGGATGGTTTTGATTAGTTTTAATATGTGTGGATATTGTGTTTTTCATCAGCAGGTTGGCATGCCAATGGTAGGTGCATCTTTGCATGTACTAGTTTTTTTTTGTTTCTCTAGTATCAAAATAAGGACAGTGATATGGCGAAAGTTTATACTTTTGTTTCCTAGGTATCCAATGAGTACAAATAGGAAATACACGCCAGATTGTATTTTCTCCTTCTTGTTTCTTGAAGATGGTTGACTCTGGTACTTGTTCATATAAGAACTAACAACTCAGCTTTGAGTTGTGAGAATTTACGCATCAACAAGAATGAGTAACGTTTTTTATTTTTATTTTTCTTTTGGGTGTAAAAATAGTGTCATTAGATTTGTGGAGGATCCCTAAGGTTGTCTAAGTGCTTGTCAAGGATGTTCATATTGTCATTATAGTATGTATATATATGTGTAGGTAATCTATTTACTTTTAGTTTAAAAAGTAACTCATCGACTATGCAACATTTTCAGAAACTTAATGTTTAATTAACTAATTGAAATACATCCAAAAGTTATCCTTCAAATCATCGGTTAAAATGATACATCAATCATACACCCCTCTTCCCCACAGTTTAAGAAAGTTAGATATAATAAAACCCTATCAATTGTTTAACAAGAGTGATACTTCATTCACATTTATTAGGATGTCTCGAAGGCTCGAACTCATGACCTCTAGAACTTTGTCTAAAACGTCATAACTCTAAGCACTTGAGCTAGAGGTATTTGAAAAGAACTCTATCAATTGCCGTGGAGATGATCTTCATAATGTATGATTAAATATCCTTAAAATTTAACATCATTTGTAATCATTTTGCTTTGAGGATCACCAAATTTATGATTATTTAAGAAGGATTGAATATCATTGTTGACAATATTATTTTCTTTATATATAAGAGTGCTGAAATGATTCAATTTTTGATATATATGATGTTTTTACTATCAAAACTATCTTCATAAAATTTAAAATTAATTTGAATTTTTTAGTTCATTTGAACTACATAGAACATGAAACTCATATGACTTTTAGTTTTAAACGAGATACTTCATTCTTTATAAATTACCTTGATAGTATTGATCAAGATCATATCTACTAAATTTAGTTTAATTCAATATCCTTAAATTAAAAAGAAAGGTGGGGATTTGTACGATGTGGATGTGAAATTCTATCTCTCTCTACACAAACACGACTTTGTTACTATCAAAATCATTTTGAAACTTCTGTCATTTTAAATCGTATGTCAAAATGAACCGTTGATCTTTACTTATTGACTTGAATGTAGTTTGACAGACTATTAAGTTTTGACATTATTCAAAATTTGTTAAGATGATTAGGAGAATTAAATTTATTGAAAAGCGGTCTTAGTTCTGAAAATTTCAGATATAAAAAGGGGAAAATTATGAGGGTTTCATTAACGAGGGGATATAGATCCTGCCACTGTGCAAACTCACCCAAACAAAGAGTTAAGACCATTGTTCAAAATTTTGGGTAAAACTGTTAAATTTAGATGATTCAAATATTTGTTAAGGAGAAAAGAAATTGATTCATTCAAATTAATTGATTTGGCTGGTATATGGAAAGATATTTTGAAGGAAACTAATTAATTAGTCAATCAATTAATTGGTCAATATATTTGCTATATGAAGAAATAAATGATTAGGCATGGAGAATAAATCAATCAAAGGAAAGATATGGAAACCAAGATTACGCCATCTATTTGTACTAAAATCAAATCATGCAATTTGGAAAGATATTTGGGTAATCAGGAAATTGGTTTTCTTAATCTCCAATCAATCAATCATTATCAAGTCTATTTAAAAGAAGGAATTTCATCTTCATATGCGAGCGAGTGTGTGAGAGTATCCACCATTATTCTTTCCTCTCTTTTGTACTCTTTTCTTTAGTGAAATATAAGAAGTTAGGTCTCCGTGGACGTAGGATATTCATATCCGAACCACGTTAAATTTTCTGCGTCTCTTGTTTCTGCTATTGTTTCTGTGAGACTGCATCATTGATTTTATTTTTAAAGTTCCATTGGCATCTAAACAGACAATACTAGATCCAGATTAAATAATTCGCTTCTACTCAAATTAAAACAAATTTCACTACAGTTTGGTATCGGAGCTAGTGTTATTGTTCCTGTTTGGATATTAATGGCTACTTCTAATAAGTCTGTTGGTAGATCTGGTGTCAATTATGAAGTAACACGTTTTGACGGAAAATGAGATTTTGGTACTTAGAGGATGAAGATGGAGGCTGTATTAAAGAAGGAGAAGACTTATAAGGTTATTTCTGCGCTTGAGAAATTGAAAGGTATTGATGCAGCTGATTTGGAAGAGATGGAAGATGAAATTCTCACAACAATTCAATTGAGTCTTTGAGATGAAGTTCTTAGAAAATTCTCTCAGAAGAAGACAGCGAAGGAACTATGGGATGTATTATCAGATGTATATCAAGACAAGTCTCTCAGTAATCAGATTATTCTTCAGCAACAACTCTATTCGTTCAAGATGAAGTCTGGAGCTGATCTCATAGAGCGTGTAGATGCTTTGACGACTTTGATTATGAACTTGAAGACAGCGGAAGTTGATATTACCGATGAAGCTCAAGCTGTGATCCTCTTATGTTCCTTGCCTAAGGAGTATATTGATGGCCGCTGTAAAATTAGCCTGTCTGATGTAAATGTCGGTCTTCATAATGAAGTATTAAGAGGTAGATTGGTGAGCACTAGCTTGGATAGTGATACCGAAGGCTTATCTGTTCAGAGAGGTAGACCAAAGCAGGTCGAAGAAAGATGGAGGACGGAATTTTTCACGGTCTCAGTCTAGGGGGTCTAAGAATTTGACTTGTCATTATTGTAAGAAACCAGGGCACTTCATAGCACAATGTCTCAAGCTTGAAGGTAGAAGAAAAGATCTGAAGCAAGGCTCAGCTTATACAGCAGAGAAATCAGATACAGAAAGTGACACCGATGTATTTACAGCTTTTGGCTCTTCTGTGAAGAGCAACTTATGGCTGATTGATTCTGGCGCATCCTATCATATGACACATGATAGGAACTGCTTTTCCACTTACCGTAAAATTGATGGAGGAGAAGTTCTGATGGGTAATGATGCTTCTTGCCGTATGGTTGGTGTTGGTAGCGTGATGATTAGGATGTTTGATGGTGTTATTCGTACGATCACCGATGTTGGACATGTACTTGATTTAAGTAGGAGCTTGATTTCCGTTGGGGCATTGAGTAGACTTGGCTTGAAGATTGTAGTGGAAGGAGAAAAAAATGAAGATATCGAAGGGTTCCATGATTGTTATGAGAAGTGTGAGGGCAGAAAATCTTTATCTATTAAAAGGTGCTATTGTAATTGGTTAATCAGCTTCTGTTACATTGGTTGATTCAGATTCTTCTAGATTATGGCACTTACGGATGGGTCACATCGATGAGCGCAACATGGATGAGTTGAGAAAACGAGGATTGATTGATGAAGTTCATCATTCAAAACTTGGTTTTTGTGAAGAGTGTGTTTTTGGAAAGCAGACGAAGATTTCTTTTGGTATAGGAGAGCATAAAGCAAAAACTGTCTTGGAGTATGTTCATACAGATGTCTGGGGTCCCTTCCCTTGTCAGTCTTTAGGTGGAGTCAGATATTTCGTTTCATTTATAGATGATTTCTCTCGTAAAGTGTGAGTATACTTTCTTGAGTCAAAGAGTGAAACATTTGCCAAGTTTTGAAAGTGGAAATCTATGATTGAGAAGCAGTCAGGGAAGATATTGAAAGTTCTCTGTTCAGATAATGACGGTGAATTTGTATCATAGGAATTCATCGATTATTGTGAGTCTGAAGGCATTAAGAGGCATTACACTACATCAGGCGACCCCAATCTAATGGAGTTGTAGAAAGGATGAATCAGACATTATTGGAGAGAACAAGATACCTCAGACTGATTGCTAAATTGAAGAAGAGATTTTGGACTGAAGCTTTATCTATGACGGCTTTCCTTATCAACCGCGCACCTTCTACTGCCATAGATATGAAGATTCCTGAAGAAATATGAAAATGAGAGCCTGCTAGCTATTCATTTCTCAGAGCGTTTGGTTGCCCAGCTTATGTGCATGAGAGTAAAGGGAAGCTGAAATCTAGAGCTCGTAAGTGTATTTTTCTAGGTTATAGGAGAGGAGTGAAGCGATATAGGTTGTGGTGTCCTATTAGCAAGAAGATCGTTATGAGCAGGCATGTGACTTTGATGAGAAGACTATGTTGAAGGTGGGGCCTTCCTCATCGGATGACAATGAGAGGAAATGTGAAGAATACCAGACACAAAACAAGTCATCTGTTGATTTTTTTTCATAGACGTTCAAATGGTGTTTCCGATGACACCGTGGTTCATGAGGATAATATAGATGTTGGCACAGAGGATCAAACTCAAGGCAGAGCTCATTCAGAACGTAGGCCTGGCAGACAAAGAAGAAAGCCTAAGTGGCTTGATGAGTTTGTTGGATTGAGCATCGAAATTATTAACTTCGATGATATGACAACATATGTTTTGAATGTTGTCCATGATGAGCCATGTGATTATAGAGAAGCTATCGCATCAGTTAACAGTTCCAGTTGGTTAGTTGCTATGGAGGAGGAGATTGAATCATTGCAGAGAAATCATATTTGGGATTTGGTGTCTCTTCCCACCGACAAAAGAGCTATTGGATGCAAGTGGATCTATAGAGTGAAAAACGATGAAAATGGTAATCTCAGATACAAGGTAAGATTAGTCGCAAATGGATATGTCCAGAAGAAGGGGGTAGAGTATCATGATATCTTTGCTCCAGTGGTTAGACATACTTCTATTCGTATTCTTTTGGCATTAGTTGCTCATTATGATATGAAATTAGAGCAACTAGATGTCAAAACTGCATTCTTGCATGGTGATCTGGATGAGGATATTTTTTTAAAGCAGCCGGAAGGGTTCATTGATAGTAGCAGACCAGACTATGCTTGCAAACTCGATAAATCTCTACATGGACTGAAGCAGTCTCCTAGACTATGGTATAAGAGGTTTGATAAATTTATGCTTTCACAGGGATACTCCAGAAGTTTCAAAGACCAGTATGTTTATTTCAGAAGATGGGTGATATGATTTATTTGTTGTTATATGTTGATGATATGCTGATTGCATCTCAGAGTATGGTCAGAATTAAGGAGTTAAAAGTGGAGCTTAGTAGAGAGTTTGACATGAAGGATTTGAGAAATGCACAAAGAATATTGGGAATAGAGATAAACAGGGATAGGAAACGGAGAGAGTTAAAGTTCACTCAAGCGCAGTACATCGAGAAGGTCCTCGCTCGATATGGAATGGAGAAAGCCAAACCGGTTGGCACTCCATTAGACTCTCATTTTAAGTTGTCAAAAGACTTATCTCCCTCATCGGAAGAAGACGAGGTATATGACTGATATACGTTATTCTAGTGCAATTGGTAGTCTTATGTATACGATGGTATGCACAAGACTAGATTTGGTCCATGCAGTGGGTGTTGTGAGTCGATATATGTCTAACCCAGGCAAATAGCATTGACAAGCTGTGAAGTGGATTATTAGATATCTTCGAGGCACTGCTTTGATGGGCTTGTTATATGGTGGAGTGGATGGTGACATCTTTCTTAGAGGATACCGTGATTCTGATTATGTTGGGGATAGAGATGCTAGGAAGTGAATGTCGAGCTATGTTTTTACACTTGGCATAGACTCGATTTCGTGGAGATCAAAGCTGCAATCTATTCTAGCTTTATCGACTACCGAAGCAGATTTGATATCGTTTGTGGAAGCAATAAAGAAACGATTATACTTACTTCAGTTGTTGGATGATCTTTCAATGGTGCAGTGGACAGTAGAGCTATTTTCAGACAGTCAGAGTGCGATTCATCTTGTAGAGAATCAAGCTCATAGTTCACGGACGAAGCACATTGATGTTATAGGTTTCTTTCTTATGCCTGAAGAAGAACGGAGCAAGATCAAATTGCTGAAAGTGAGTACTTTGGATAATCCTTCAGATATGATGACTAAGTCACTTCCAAAGAACAAGTTTGAACATTGCTCAAACTTGATCAGTTTGATACTTGTTACCCAACAACTTATATGTCGATTACTTGATGATAAGGTGATGAAGATAGATTGTTATATTTGAATCAAGGTGGAGTGTTAAATTTGGATGATTCAAATATTTGTTAAGCAGGAAAGAAATTGATTAATTGATTCATTCAAATCAATTAATTTGGCTGGTATATGAAAAAATATTTTAAAGGAAATTAATTAATTAGTCAATCAATTAATTAGTCAATATATTTGCTATATGAAGAAATAAATAATTAGGCATGAAGAATAAATCAATCAAAGGAAAGATATGAAACGAAGATTACGTCATCTATTTGTATTAAAATCAAATCATGCAATTTGGACAGATATTTGGGTAATCAGGAAATTGATTTTCTTAATCATCAAGCAACTCTTCATTATCAAGTCTATTTGAATGAAAAATATTTCATTTTCATATGCAAGTGAGTGTATAAGAGTATCCACCATTATTATTTCCTCTCTTTTGTACTCTTTTCTTTAGTGAAATAAAAGAAGTTGTGGGTCTTCGTGGACGTAGGATATTCATTTCCGAACCACGTTAAATCTTCCGTGTCTCTTGTTTCTGCTATTGTTTTTGTGAGACTGCATAATTGATTTTATTTTTAAAGTTCCATTAGTATCTAAATAGACAATACTAGATCATGATCAAATAATTCGCTTCCGCTCAAATTAAAACAAATTTCACTCCAAAAACATCAGAGTTACAATCATTTTAGTTCCATTCTGATGATTACTAAAATAAAATCCTGTCTATACCTCAGTTTTGGTCTGAATTTTTCTAAATTTTTGTTTGGTTCAAGTTCTAAACAATTATCAGAGGAAATTTTAAAAGAAACAGTAAACATGTAAATGAATAAAAAACATAACTAAATTCAAATTACAATGCAAAAAACGCACCAAAGAACAATTTTTTCTGAAAAATGACACATTTGTTAATTTTAACCATTTCAACAGAAATGAGAAAAAACACTAAAAAATCAATAACTAAATCAATTTTTTGAAATACGATGCATATTATATTTCTGTATATACAAGAACACACTTTATCTGTTAAAAGTATTTTTACAGAAAAGGTTCCGAATGCAAGAATGGTATCGTAACTGAAATTCTTGGAATTTCCGAAGTTGTCAGAAATTTAGGAACCTTCAGATGAACGAAATTGATATGAAAATTCTGAACCTTGATTAAGACTTAAGAAAGTTAAAGCGATTTCTTTCCTTCTCTCTTACCTTCTGTCCATTCCCCTTTCATAAAAAGTATAGTGTGAAATGGGTTTGAAAGTGAGTCCACTTGCAGAAGCTTTAGAGTTGCTTGGAAAATTTGCAAGTATTGCAATTCAGACCTTACCGCCGACTTGTAATCAAACTCACTTTACCCTTTTGGTCGTAATATTTATTCTAAACACCTGGACATCATTTGAAAGTGATCATCTATAAATTATATGGCTAATAATTTTTTGCTTGATTTGCTTGCAGAAGTCAAAATCTTGGTAAATTAAAAGTGTAGATATGGATGTTGACAGCATCAAGCCAGCATTTAGTAATGTTGACGATAGTGATGATGATTGTCCGATGATCTTCAAAAGAACGAACAATCAACCTAAGCAAAGTCAGTCAATCTCTACTTCTAAGAAGCTGTCGTTATCACAAAAGCATGATGATACTCGAGGAAGACCTTTGCTTAGCCAGAGTACATGTAATAATGGTGATAATTCTAGCTCTCAAAAGAATAAAGTGAATATAAATTCTAAGTCATCAACCGAGAAATTTAGTTCAATAAATTCAAATTTACCTATTCGATCAAATCATTCATCAAAAAATGGACCATCAAGCTGTAGCTTAAGAAGCCCACATACAGATGTATTTGATTATGAAGTTAAAGATGGCAAACCCATGAGCCCTAAGATTAACAAAGGGGAACCAAACTCTAATATTATTCCCAAAGGAGAAACCTGTGTGGGTTCAAATAAGTCATATGTTCAGAATGAGGAAGATTCTGATGATGAAAAGACGTTGAGTGCCAAATTTCCTTCGTCTTCCACAGTAAAAACTAATGAATTTCCCATAAAGTCTGATTCATCACAAAAGATGAAAACACAAATCGAGGAATCATCTGATGATGAAAAAACATTGCTTTCGAGAGTTCCATCGAATTTTGCTATGCCTATTAAGATATCCGACTCTGAAACGAAGCCTTCACATGCTAAACAAACTGTGAATGTTTTACACAAGAGGACTCCAGAAAATGTTAATAATCCGATGGAATCTTTATATAAGAAGACAAAATTATCCAGTGTTTCTGCTACTTTAAAAGTAAAAAATGAATATGCTGTGGAAAAGGAAGAGAAGGTAGATGACGACGACGACGACGACGACAACATACCAATTTCACAGAGACTGAAAAATTCGGTTCCTTCTAGTAGTCAACCATCCACAAAAAATGCAATAAAGAAGACAACTTCTTCAAAACTCAAGAAAATTAGCAGTATGACTAAAAAGAACTTGGAAAGTTCCAAGTACTCAAAATCTTCAAGTGTACCACCTGGTTCAGGTGGAGGCAAGAAGTGGACGACATTGGAACATAATGGTGTTATTTTCCCTCCACCATATAAGGCACACGGTGTGAAAATGCTCTATGATGGCAAGCCAGTTGATTTGACTCCCGAACAAGAGGAGGTGGTTAACATATGTATTCATTGTTGTTTTAGTTATACGAAACCTCCTGGTATTTGTCTCGATTGTCTATAACGTTCCATGTACTTCATAAACTAATTTTGCCCCCTATTTCTTTTTTCTTGAACTGCCGTATCTTCTGAGATTCAATATTACTATTAGTACCATTATTACTATTAGTATTATTATCATTATCATCATGGTTTTTTTAATATATTTTTATTTTTATTTTTATCTTACTTAGTTATTATTATTATTATTTGTTTACTTATTCGACTTTATTTTAGTATTATTATCATGGTTATTATTGTTGTTGTTGTTGTGACTTTTATATTGACTTTGTCTTTTAGTTTTGTGTTTCATCTCTAGCCGATCCCAACTTGTTTGGGAATAATGACTTAGTTGTTGTCGTTGCCGTATCTTCTGAGATAGAGGTTGGGAAGAGCATATGTTATATGGCAACTCAACTAATTTACATCAATATAACTATACAAAATATCAATTTGAACATTTCAAGCCAGTTTGAAAATAGTTATTATGGTATATATAAGTGCACAATATTTTGAACATTTGTATATTGTAGGTGGCAACGATGTTTGCAGTAATGAAGGAAACAGATTATGCCTCCAAGCCAAAATTTATCGAGAACTTCATGAATGATTGGCGGAAAATTCTTGGCAAAAACCATACCATAAAGAAATTTGAACTTTGTGATTTTACACCCATTTACGAGTGGCATCTAAAGGAAAAGGAAAAGAAGAAGCAAATGTCATTAGAAGTAAGTCTTCTTCTAGAACTATACAACTTTAAAACATTATGAGTGAAATGTGAAGTTTGAATAAAAGCACCAATATGGCATTGACCTTTTAGGTATCTAGCAGAAAATTAGCAAGCTCAGCTCGATGTTAATAGTTCTGTATACATTCTTTGAAACAGAGATTAGACATATTCATTCATTGTATATTAGCGGTTGGCACAATCTTTCAAATATTATTCTGTAGCCATGAGGTAGGACGGGAATATCATTCCTATTACTTAGGAAGTTGAGACTGATCAATTGCTACTATATTGAATTTCATGAAACATAAGAATCTATATTTTATCTGAGGTGTAAAAAAAGGGATCATGGTGGATACCTCAAGTTATCTGTAAGCATATCAAATAATCACAATTGGAGGAAAAAGTATTACTTGTGGCAGCTGGTAATAACAAGAAAAAGTCCATCCGCACTCAAATTATCTTCATTTTAAAATTGTAACCATACTAGATGCATCCTCTTTTTGTTATTTTAGCAGTTACCATCTTTATTAGTCTGGTACCGATTTTGTTTAGTCAAAATACACATTTATAGGAAGGAACCTTGAACCTTCTTCCACCAAGTGTTTTTGAGAGTGGAGTTAATTAATGGATCAATTTAGTTCATTTGTCTACATGTCAGTGCAATGTTGCTCTGTATATGTGACTCATTCTGCAGTGTGCATGAACAAGGGTATCATTGCTGAACAAAGCATTTCTAATAATTTCTCAAATATATCCAGTGTTAGCATGTTATTTGCTTCAGTATACATCAAGATTGCTTTCTGAAACTTCTTCTGTAACATGGTGTTGCTAATGTAACACATTCAGCTATTTATTTCCCATCTTAACTGAAACATGTATTACTCAACCGATCATTTTTACAGGAAAAAAAGGCCATTAAAGAAGAAAAGATGGCACAAGAAGAGAAATACATGTGGGCTATTGTTGATGGGGTGAAAGAGAAGGTCATATCTGTTACATTGATACGAACTTTAGATCGTTTAACTTTTCCGTTGCTTTCATGATTCATATGTTATTAGAATGACCAGAAGTATGGAATATGAAATACCATAAAATGGCTGCATGCAATTTTGTTATTGTTTAGGTTATTGCTTCTTAGTCACATTTAAATTTCACTAGTATGATTTAGTGTGTGATTTTTTTTCTCCTGATATATTCATTTTATAATTTCTGTCCATGCTACCGCAGGTTGGGAACTTTAGGGTTGAACCACCAGGGTTATTTCGAGGTCGCGGAGAGCACCCTAAGGTTCAATTTCAGATCATCTGTTTTACTTAATTACTCCAATACAATTAAGCTAAAATTGACTTGGAACTACATTTAATCCAAATCTTTTTGGCATCTTCCAATCATGGTATATTTATCTATGTTAGATGGGAATGCTCAAAAGGCGGATTCAACCTAAAGACATTACCATTAATATTGGAAAAAATGCTCCAATACCAGAATGCCCAATTCCTGGTGAAAGGTGACCCTTTACTTACTATATATGCATGTTTTGCCATAAATTAGCAAGTCTAATTTATGGCAACACTATTTAATTATCCATTTTGGGTTTTTGTCTTTTGCAGGTGGGGAGAAGTGAAGCATGACAATACTGTTACATGGCTAGCGTTTTGGAACGATCCCATAAACCCCAGAGAGTTCAAATATGTTTTTCTTGCAGCTAGTAGTTCTTTAAAAGGTCAAAGTGATAAAGAAAAGTATGAGAAGGCCAGGCGTTTGAAGGTATCATATCTGTATTTTAAATTTATATAAAATTTCAAATTTAATCATTGATTTTGATTGTAAATATTAAATACATACAATTTTATAGTGATCCACAATATTGTCGCAGGATTATATCGAAGATATACGTGTAACTTACACAAAGAATTTCACCAATAAAGATTCTACCAAGAGGCAGATTGCTGTGGCCACTTACCTTATCGATAAACTAGCACTTAGGGCAGGCAATGAAAAGGTGATTTTTTTTTTTGTTTATTTTGAGAGAAATAAAGAGAAGCTAAGCTCAATTAGTGCACAATTTTTTTGTCTACCCTAATTTTTCAACTGCTTTCTCTTTTAAAATAAAACAAACAATTATGGTTTCTTGTAGTTCAATGTTCACTGATGTTCCCATATTTTAAAGAAATTAATGCAAATATTTTGCATTGGCTTGTGATACTTCAGCTTGTCAAAATGTGAAAATTTGACATTTATGTTATCGCTTATTTCATGCGAGTTACTTTCCTTTTGATTTGAAAGCTTGCTAATTTCCACTCGATTTTACTTCCTACTTCTGCTCTGAACACTCCTAACACTCCTGAAGGAAAAAAAAGATAATAGAACTGTATATGTCCAGAAATTTATGTAATGCTACTATTAGACACATCTTTTACTAGACAAGTTTATCATGAAAATTTGTTGGTCTTCTTTTCAATAGGATGATGATGAGGCAGAAACTGTAGGCTGCTGCACTTTAAAGGTGGAGAATGTAACATGTGTTCCTCCAAATAAGCTACAGGTAGAAAATAACCTTGAAGAATTAGTATCATTTAACATCTTTAGGTAGTTTGCTTTGTGTCAATCCTTTCTCTCTTTTCATTCAGTTTGATTTTCTCGGTAAAGACTCTATTAGATATTACAATACCGTGGAAGTTGAGTTGCCGGTTTATAAAGCAATCGGAGACTTCCAAACTGGTATATAAAGATACACCAATTGATATTATTCGTGATTTTTTCTCTACATGCAAATTTACTTCACAATTTTATTCTTTTAGCTAAAAAAAGTGATGGAACGAAAAAAGTTGGAGGAGATGATCTCTTTGATATGCTGGATACCAGTAAGCTTAATGCTCATTTGAAGGAGCTCATGCCTGGGCTTACTGCCAAAGTTTTTCGTACATATAATGCTTCTATTACATTAGATAGCATGGTAAGCAAGTTTTTATCACCTGACTAAATTAGTTCCTTCTAAGAAGAAAGATATTATATACTGACTGAATGTAACTGAGGAGAAAGGTATATCTAAAAATTTATCTTGGAAATACACAATAATATGATGCAAAATAGAAATAACTTTAGACTCGAATTCAGTTTGAATTGTCAACTGAGATATAACCAGGGTTCAGCTAAACTTGAAGGAAGAGCATATTCTGTCATTTTTTGTTCCATTGGTAAGAGTAGAATTGACATTGATTGTCATGAAACTTGTTAAAGTGTGTCACCCTTCTTTTCATGAAGTTGCCTAGCCTCACTAAAGAAACTAAGGTTCCGTTTCGCTTTTCATTTTTAGTTTTGTAATTTCGTCCAAAAAACGTGCACGCTACGCATGCATTTTGGGAAACAACTAATTTGGAAAATGAAACCAATATATAAAATAGAAAACAAATTTATTTTGTTTTCGTATTTCGAGAAATAACAAAAAGATGGAAAACAATCCATCCCTTCCACGGTCCCTCCCTCGCCATCGTAATGGTGTAAAATTTTCAAATTTTCTTCTGTTACCCTCATATTTTGTAATGACCGTTGTAAAATTCAAAACGCAAAGCACAAGATGAAACCAAACGGGCCCTAATCATTTGTCTAAATTTCAATTCTTCGAATTTTAATCTGAGTTCTTTCTTAATATAACACAGTTGAATGAGCAAAACAGAAGTGGCACTCTACTGGAGAAAATCACTGTTTATCAAAGAGCAAATAAAGAGGTATTTACCTGTTGCAACTATCAAGTCGTCATTCAGGTACAATTCATCAGCTAATTATATGACGCTTCTGTAACAGGTCGCAATCATATGCAATCATCAACGCAGTGTCTCAAAGAGTCATGAAACCCAAATGTCAAGATTGAATGAAAAAATAGATGAATTGAAGGTTCGATAAAACTTGGTAGTTTTAACTCTTAAGTTCTAATACAAGTTGTTATATTGCTTAGCATTGCTAAATATTTTCATGGTAGGCACAAAGAGACGAATTGAAAGAGGATTTGAATAGAGCGAGAAAAGGGAAACCTCCGCTTAGTTCTAAAAGGAATCTGTCCTCTGAAATGTAATGTATTTTTGTTTTTTTATATTTTTATTTTTTAAGTATATCTTATTCTTTGTCGTAGATGCTGAAGTAAAATAAAATTTCAGGTTAGAGAAGAAGATAAATCAAATTGATGCGAAAATACTGAAGATGGAAACGGATAAAAATAATAAAGAGGAACTAAAAACAGTAGCGTTGGGCACTTCTAAAATTAACTATCTTGATCCCAGGATATCAGTTGCATGGTGTAAACGCAATGAAGTTCCTATAGAGAAGGTATTTTGTTCTTATCCTTTAACAGTGAACGTAAATTACTTTTTACTGAACCTTTGTATTTTCTTCTTCTTCTTCTTTACCAGATTAGTTTCTTATGTCTTTCACCCTGATTTATGAATATTTTACTTATCTTGAGATGTACGTTTCAAATATCTGTGTTATTCAGCTGCTGACAATCAAATAATGACACGATCATTCTAGTATGTTACAAGAGCTCACTTTATTATTATATAGTTCGCTTATAAAGGTCTTAATAAGGTGTATAGTAGAAACTCCTCCGTTACTTGAAAAATAGAGCCAAAAAGTTTTCTTCCCATCTTTTACGAAATTTTGTGTATGATAGAAACTTTGTTGCTTTTGCTTGATGATTTCTTTAACAGGTTACAAGGTATTATTTGCACGATTTCAAGTTGTAAACCTACTAGTTTGGTTTTGAGTTATAATGTAAGATAATATTTATTTTATTTTGAAATTACAGCTCATCAACTCTCCCGACCCTTTCTTGTCATGTTTGATTTTTTATCTACAATTATTATATGGTATCATGGTTGAAATTTAAATAACAAAAACACACTGGGTTGCCATTTAAGTTTTTGGACTACAATTACGTCGAGATCTAATTTATTATCTAATAATTAAGTTTTCCTTTTTTTTTTTCCTCCGATTTATGCAGATATTCAACAAGTCCCTGCTAGCAAAGTTTTCATGGGCGATGGATGTTGAACCAGACTACAGATTTTAACTTTTTTTATAGTTTAAGTTTTCAATTATATATTGCATATGCAGAGAGCACAAAGCATTGTCATATTTAGGAATTCTTAACAACTTTCAAAAAAGTTTCTTTTTATAAACTGCGAGAAGCTTTGGCTTAGCCTTTTTAGGCAATTTCCTTTACACAGACATTTAATGACAATAACTGTATGATATAATTTTTATTATTCAATGTAACAGTATGATTTCCTTTAATGTATCCATATCTGTTCTATACAAAAAAGAGAACATGAGACTATATATTTTCTTGTTTCTCATTCATTTTTACCCTCAATACTTCTCTGCTATTGGTTGATTTGAAAGAGAATTTCATTTGTCTCTCTAATATTGCTCACCATTCCATGCCTCTAATTAAATTTCAATTATATGGTAATAATCGTGTGTTATTTTATTTTCTATTTCAGCTATTCATAAATATTTCACTCATTTTCTCCTTCTGCTTTCATCATCTTATATTCTTATCAGAAATGAATCTTTAAATGCTTAAAAACTACCATATTCTATGTTTTTTCCTTTGAATCCAAATGGATTTTTTTTTTCATTTGACTGTAACCATAGAATTCTCTCTTTCATGTTTTGTTGTATGTTTCATGCATTTGGTATGTAATATCTTTCTTCTTTTGATTTTAGGTTGGTTATTATGAATTAGAATCGGTCTGGTGTTGGCTCCAAAGGAAATTAATATGTAAAATATTGCTTAATCTTCAAGAAATAGTCTTCTTTGTAGATCTTCGGTGGAAAAATCAAGTTAAGAGATATCATTCTTTCAAAAAGTTACTTCAATCGTCTTTCGTTAGTTACAGGTAAGGGATTTTGATTTAAATTCCATGGTATCTCCATTACATAAATTTTGATTGATCTTTTGCACCTTTTTGTGCTAATTAGAATTTGATTCAATTCACCGATAGTTTTTAACTTTGCATTGTAGTTCTACCTTGCTTTCAATGTTACCGATTTAATAAGCCTTCAAAAATCCTTAGCTGATTGGATCGATCAAGCTCGATTTAAATGTTTGAATCGTATTCTGTTATTTATTTTTTCAATTAATTTGATGTTGAATTTATTATTTTTACTCGAAACTGTTGAAATCTTCTTTTGGGTTTATGGCCAAAGTTATGTCTTCTTATGATTTTTGTTTCGATTTGTAAGATTATGAGTTTGAGTATTTATTTATAGTAGTTTATGAAAGTCTATGCGGATCGTATATGTATATAATATATGACAAGTGGATGTATGATAGTATGAGTTATACAAAATAATAATACAGGTAAAAATTAAAAGTAACCACACTAGGAATTTTATACTGGTTCGGACCTTCCGTCCTACGTCCAGTCCCGAAGCTTCCCTTCGGAATTGCACCAACCAATTGTCCTCGCTTCTTCCGGAGGAGCATGCTTAAACAAGAATAGTTCTTTGACAAATGTGTGTTCTATTCAACACTGATTTTGACTATAAGTACAACTTTCTTTCTATAATCTCCTTGAGTAATATTTAGTTTAAACTTTGATTTTAAAGAAGAGATGATAATATATATTTTGAATGCTTTTGTAAATTACAGAGATAGAAGAAAACAGAGAAAGTTCAGAAATGCAAGGTAAGGTCTAACTTTCAATTCCAAGTTTCATTTATAGATGGTGAAGAACAGTGACTTCTAATTCATCCTATTTCAGTCTAAGAGTCACAATGCTTGAGAAGAAATAGTCATTATTAAAATAAGGGATGCAACTCTTTGTTTTGAAGAAGATGTCTTTTGGCAGAAAATGGCCGTTGCCCAGCTCATACGTCTGGCCGTTCGTGCCAGACGTCTGGTTAGTTGTAATTTTTAAATCAAAACATTCTACCAGACGTCTGAGTTTGTATGATAGACGTCTGATGTAGAAAAGAATTTATAACCAGAAAATAATGCCAGACGTCTGATAGTGGATGCCAGACGTCTGACACATGTACACTCTGTTTTCTTGATTTTCTTAGTGTATATAAGCAAGT
Source organism: Allium cepa (assembly GCA_030765085.1). NCBI lineage: Eukaryota > Viridiplantae > Streptophyta > Magnoliopsida > Asparagales > Amaryllidaceae > Allium > Allium cepa. Next base: position 419,674,097 of record CM060939.1, read on the forward strand.
GTTTGTAAAGATTACCCAAGGAAATTGTACATATTACAAACTTAACAGAATGTACTAGTGTAATTACTCTTGTGTCGGTCTTCAAGTCTTGGATGCACAAGTCTACCTGCATATAAATGATATATAATACATATATACGTACATACATACATGCACACATGCATATATATATATATATATACACACACACACACACGCATACATACATACATATATATAGGCTTGTATAGTTGTTGTCGTCAAAATCAAGGTTGTAACATTCTCCCCCTTTTTGATGATGACAACTATACAAATTTATTTCAAAGGCTCCCCCTTTCTCTCGTAATATATCCTCTCCCCCTTTGTCATCATGGAAAAAGAAAAAAAATGATATTATAGTACTACAACAGCATAAAGAGAGCATATGATATAATAAGATTGTAGTACTGCAGCAGCATGATAAAGTCAATGTTCAGAAACAAATTATTATAAGTAAACAAACGAAAATGAAAAAGTAGTAAATAAATCATTGAGAAGAAAAATAACCCCAAAGATTAGATGCAGTTTCATCGTAGTCGGAATGTTGCCAGTTCGACTGATCATGGTATTCTTCATTCTCTTGAATAGAAAGTCCTTGAAACGATTGAAAATGTTCATGATGTTGGGTTTCTGCTGGAATCCAGGAGATATCTTCACTTTCTTCGTATGCAAAGTGATTGGAGCCTTTCTAGGAGCATGGGTCTGTGAAGGCTCTCCTACTGTTTGAGATCTGGAAGGATGTGAATGAGGTGCCGGAGGAGGTGTATGAGATGGTGATGATGAAGAGAGTGAAGATGACCATCCTCAGACTTTCGCATAACTTTTTCCAGAGTTGAAGCAACCTTTTCTGAAGTCTTTTCTAGCTTAGTCATCCATGTAGAAAAACATCGTCCTAGACGGGAAACTTTCTTATCCAAGACTTTTTGATTTAAAGAAAGAAGATGTTGGTTTTGAAGCCGATATCCCTAATGCTTTCTCCTTGTTCTATGGTTGCCCTAGCCTCTTGAATTTCAAAGCCAGAGTGATATCCTTTCGATTCAGAACGCCTTAAAGTAGAAGTAGGTTGTGTAGGGGTCGACTGTTGTGGTTGAGGTCGATGTGTTCGTTATTGTTGACATTGAGAAAACGACATAATAGTCGGAGGAGTTTCAAGAAGATGCATTAAGGATAGAAAGCGAATTCCACTTTCCTTTACCGGAAGTTATTCATATTGTGATATAAAAGATGCTACGTTGTTTGCTCGAAGAATTCGCATGATATAAGGAGCATAAATGATTGTTTGACGAACCGGTGTTCAGAAGGTCTTAATTTGGTCAAGAATATATTGAAGCCAATTTACTTTTATATGACCAAAAATTGCATATAGGGCTTTATGGTCATGATCATATACTTGCTTATGACCACCTTATCTAGGAAGTATGGTATTGACCAACATTCGATTAAGTAGCCTAGCCTGCGGACGAAAATAAGTTGGAGATAATTCCTCATATCGTCTTTCTAAATAAGATGTGGGATAGCATCTCATAGTTGATATCTTATATCAGGTACGTCTTATAGCCTTATCCCTGTATATGTGCATTGCAAAATTTGTCCAAGCATTTCGACATTGAACTTAATAATTTCTCCATAAACACTTGTCCAAATCCAATTTTCGGGATCGGACGGATTCCAAATATAAAGAGAACATAAGTTTATGAAAAATAAGAAGATAGCTAACTGATCAATTTTCCCTGAATTATAATCAGAATTAATGAGATTTTGAATTTCAGCACTGCTTACTAAATCATCAATGTCATAATTTTAGAATCTTCGTAGTGGGTAAAAAGGACCACAGTGGATCTTTCTCTTCTCTAATTCTTTAAGTTTCTGCTTTCCATCTTGCTCCACCATCCAATCTTCAATAATTTCGTCAGCTACAGATTGTTGAGATGATTGAGCGCTTTGACCAGTCTTCTTACATTTGGGAAATGGTTTTTTTGACTTGGATGCCATGGATTTGAAGAATTTGAAGAAATAGGAGACTAATTTTTGGGTTTAGGGTTCTTGAGCTGCAGTTTGACGGTGAAAAAATAAAGTGAAAGTAAAAAAAGATAATTTATAGATGGGGCAAAAAGAAGCTCCGGGAGTACGGTCAGACGTCTGAGTTATATACCAGACGTCTGGTCGTTTATGTAAGTTGGAGGCAGCAATATTTCTCAGACGTCTGACAGAAAATTTAGACGTCTGACAGAAAATTTAGACGTATGAGTTGAGTTAGGTTGGTTTTGCAGAAAAAGGAATCAGACGTCTGAGCTGAAATGTATATGTTTTCAGAACTATTTTCAGACGTCTGGTTATGGCGACAGACGTCTGATTTTGTAATATAAGCCCATTTGTAGCATCATATTGATAAACAATTTATTATAGATATAAATTTCATATAAGAACGAGATGCAAGTTATTATTGTAGTCTTATTTCAATTGTAAAATATAAATATATATGATATAGTTTGCAGATGAGTAAAGTTTTATTTCTTCTCCCATGAGTTTGGTTTTGCTTGTGTATTTTCTTATGATCCTCATATTGGAGACCAAAGAGGAGGTATTAGACTAAATTGGTCTTCAGATGTTCCTTCTCCCCATAACCTACGTGGAGTTATGTGACGAGTACGCTGAGGAGTTTCAGTTATACGAGAAGTAGGAGAATGTCCACAATACTTAGTAGGAGAATGTCCACATATAGCAAGAATGCATTTTTCCAGAAAGTTTAAATGAGCTCCTTGGTGTTTTTGTTCGTAATACATTTCTCGTTATACATTCATCATTTCTTTTTGATAATGATGGATTTCATCGGCTTTTTCCAAAAGAGAAGAGGAGTGAGGACTATTACTATGTTCGACTTTCTTCCCTTTTGGAGAGTAGCCTATATGATATGATGGTGAGGGCATAATGTGGAGAGATGGAGATGATTTTGGAGTTGTTTTGGCGGGAGATGTATTTGTACTTCTAGACGAGGGAGATGAAAATTTAATAGTAGAGTAAGTGGAATTGCGATCAGAAGACATGTTTTAAAGTTTTTGATAATTGATTAATATATTGTAAAAGAGGTTCGTACCGTGTTTTTGTTTGAAAAATTATATGTATATATAAGAGTAGAAATTTACTATTTTAATCATTCCATTTTTTTTGTTTGTTAAATTTCCTGTGGTTTTTAGAGAAAGTGTGAGAACCATAAATTTTAGAGATAGAAAATTAATTCGTAAAAAATTTACTAAATGAAATTTTTTTATTGGTCGATAAAATCCTTAAGAGAACATATTCCTAAATCGCGTCGAAGTTTAACAAACGTTTGTTCATTTAGTGGTTTTGTGAATATATCTGCGATTTGATTTTCAGTACGTATTCTAATGTAATAATTCCTTCTTCTACATTGTCGCGGAAAAAGCGATGTCGTATTTCTATGTGTTTGGTACGTGGGTGATTTACAGGGTTTTTCGATAAATTTATTGCACTTGTATTATCACAATATATTGGTGATTTATTGATAACTTTTTCGAAATCCTTAAGTGTTTGTTGCATGTATATCACTTGTGCACATGCTAAAGCTGCTGAGATATATTCGGCTTCGCAAGTAGATAAGGAAATACAATTTTGCTTTTTGCTAAACCATGAGACTAATGATTGTCCGATAAAGTGACACGTTCCGCTAGTACTCTTACGATCTATTTTACATCCTCCAAAATCTGTGTCACTATATGAAACTAGTTCAAAGGATGATCTCTTAGGATAAAACAAACCGTAATCTCTAGTACTCGATAGATATCGTAAGATACGGTTAACGGCTCTTTGATGAGATTCTTTTGGTTTTACTTGAAAACGAGCACAAAGACATACACTCATCATAATGTCGGGTTGACTAGCCGTCAAATAAAGTAAGGAACCAATCATATTACGATATAATTTTTTATCAAAATCCTTTCCGTTATCATCTTTTTCCAAGTGAACACTAGTACTTATTGGCGTTGGTTTGCTTGTAGTTTTATCCATTTCAAAACGACGTAATAAATCATTACAATATTTTTCTTGATGAATAAAGATACCATTTTCAAGTTGTTTTATATGTAAACCAAAAAAAAAAAATTAATTTTCCCATGTGAGACATTTCAAATTCATTTTTCATAATATTTGAAAATTGATTACAAAGATTTTCGTTAGTTGAGTCAAAAATAATATCGTCTACGTAAATTTGTACAACTAAAATGTCGTTATTTTCTTATTTAATAAATAAAATCGTATCGATTTTACCTATATGGAAACTAGATGTAATTAAATGGTTTTTAAGAGGTTCGTACCAGGCACCGGGGGCTTGTTTTAAACCATATAAAGCTTTCTGTAGTTTAAAAACATGATTGGGATATTTTTCGTGAACAAACAATGGAGGTTGTTCAACATATACATTTTCTTTAATAAAACTATTTAAAAAAGCACTTTTGACATCCATTTTAAATAATTTAAACTTGTGATGCTTTGCAAAAGCCAGTAATGTACGTATGTCCTCGAGTCTTGCTAATGGAGGAAAAGTTTCTTCGTAGTTGATACCTTCTTCTTGATTATAACCTCGAACAACTAGACATGTTTTATTTCTAATTATATTTCCGTTTTTATGTGCTTTGTTTTTAAATACCCATTTTGTTCCAATAGCCGATTGATTTTCTGGTCGTGGTACTAATTTTCAAACATTATTACGTTCAAATTAATTTAATTCTTCTTGCAAAGCTATTATCCAAAAATTATCGTTTGAAGCTTCTTTATAATTTTTCGGTTCAAAGTTTGACACAAGTGCTATATGACTTATTTGGTTAAGCTGATTTCTAGTTATTCTGGAGTTAAGATCTCCAATTAAGTTACCTTTTAGATGATCTTTTAGAATTCTAGGAGATGATACTAAAGTATTATTTCATACATTTGTCTCATTGTTAAAAGAATTTGTTATATTTGGTGTTGGAATTATTTCTTCATCGTCATTAGAATGAAGTTTAAGAACATTTTCATCAGACGAAGCATGTAAACTTTCTTCAATTGTGTTATTACGTGTATTAAAAATTCTATATGCCTTGCTACGATCCGAATATCCAACAAAGATTCCTTCATCGGCCTTCGGGTCAAATTTTCCTAAATTATCTTTTGTATTTAGTATAAAACATTTTGATCTGAATGTTTTAAAGTATGATACTTTAGGTTTTACCTCCAAAAAATATTTCAAAACAAATATGTTTATTCATAGGTCGTATAGTTACTCGATTTTAAGCATAACAAGCCGTAGCAATAGCTTTAGCCCAAAAATATTTCGGTAGACCACTACTATTTAAGTGTTTGTACACATTCATGTAACGTACGATTTTTTCTTTCTGCTACACCATTTTGTTGAGATGTACGGGGAAAAGAAAAGCTATGACATATACTTTTTTATTACAAAAATATGTAAAAAGATCATTTTCAAATTCTCCACTGTGATCACTTCGAATATTCTTAATTTTCAAATCATTTGAGTTTAAATACTTTAACAAAAAATTTAAACATACCAAAGGTGTCGCTTTTATGTTTTAAAAATAAGGTCCATGTATATCTTGAAAAATCATCAACTATTACGAAAACATATTTGTTGTGATTTATAGATCGTACTTGAGTTGGACCGAATAAATCTAAATGTAATAATTCTAATGGTTGTTTTGTAGAAATATTACTTTTAGATTTAAAAGAGCTTTTCTTTAGTTTTCCAATTTGACAATCGTCACATAAATTTTCCACTTTATAATTTATTTTAGGTAACCCTCTAACTAGCTCATATTTGCTAATTTACTAATATATTTAAAATTAATATGAAAAAATCGTTTATGCCACAACCATGGATCGTCATGTTTGACGGTTAAACATAAATTTGAATTTAGATTTATTTTCATATTTAAGACATAAATATTTTTGCTTCTAAAACTTTCAAAGATAAGTTGTTTGTTTTGTCGAAAATATTACATTTATCCTTTTCAAAATTGATTTGAAAACCTTTATCGCATAATTGACTAATGTTAAGTAGGTTGTGTTTTAAATTTTCTACTAATAAAACATTTGTAATTATAGGAGAGTTAGAAATACCAGAGTTGATGACTTCTTCAATGCCAACGACGTATCCTTTTGAATTATCTCTAAAAATTACCATTCCACCATCAACGTATGTTATATTTGATAACATTTTTGAGTTCCGGTCATATGCTTGGAGCATCCATTATCAAGTATCCATTCTCCTTATTTTTTATTTCGGGTACCTGCAGGATAAAGACGATTTAATTGGCGCCCATGTACTTTGTTAGGGTCCTAGATGTCAGGAGGAGCAGGTAGCCTGTGACGACCCGACTTTCTACACCCAGAAAATCGCATCATCTTGAAGAAAGAAAGGGATAGAAGAAGAAAAGAAAGAGAAAGAAGAAACAGAACAACATCAGAGAACTCACAACGGAACGGATAAAATATAATATTCCACATAAAATATTAAAAAGTATCTTATTACATCAGAGTACACAATAGATTAGACAGCTATAAACATCTGTCTAATTATACAATTCAAGTACACAAGAAACAGACACAACAAACACAGCGGAATCAATATATATCTACACGTCGAAGCCTCCTGCTCCATATCTCCTCCAGAATTCGTCAAGCAAACCTGAATCACTTGACTACTCATACATAATATGAGTACCCAAGAGTTTAATAAAACAGAAAATAAACACTCGGGTCAGACAGGGGTCTGGTGTGAGTAAACGGGATAAAGTTGCTTAACTTTAGAAAAACCTTTGAAAAGAAAAGGTATCATGTAAGACTTCCCACACATAAACATGGAAAAGTTTTTACCTTACGCTAACCAAAACATTTGATAGGAAATCCAGTGATATTATAATAGTGTGTAGGGTTTCCAAATAAATATGAAATAGCCGAAATTGTTACATGATTAAATTCCAGCTACTAGCCACAAAAGTAGGTAATACAATCAAAACCGTAGGGTCTCGTAGGAAGAATGGGTTTCCATCAATGGCAGGGCTACTGGGGTACCGCCCGTCACAGTACATGGCCTAGATCAACCTACCGAGGAGTACGCTCGCTCCCCTACAACATAAGGCCGGGACCATCCCTTACTGGATAGTCCCGAACAAGACAACCCCGCAGTTGGCCGCGACCCAACTGCCCATACAGCCGAATAAAAAGGGACTTCTAGACAGGGAAAAATCTTGCTCTCCAGTGAGAGCTATCCACGAAGTCTTGCTGCACCTCCCCTGTTTTAGCCATTCCCGGTTGATGAGGCTTGAGACTACGATTAACTTTATAGAACACATCTATCTTAGAATCCACATCGTCCACCCGATGATGTGATGAAAGCATTCAATCCATACAAGTTCGTTCCGGGTTCGAACGAAACCGAAGGCACTATCTCGTTGCACTCATTTTGGAATCACCCTCAGAGTCAACGACCATAGCCCTTGCACTATAAACCACCATCTCGAATCTATAAGTACTATTCCGTCAACTCATTACGGAATCACCCACAGAGTTATACTGACATATAGCCCTTACACCTCGAGTCTTCACTTGCTCCACTTGGATTCACGACTTAACGTTTAATTGGAATCGATGTGGTTTGCGGATTCCAAATATGGAAACCCGATCCCGGTCTCACCGAAACCAAACGCCATTTTAATGTCCAAGTTATACTTAAAGGTTTAAATAGTTAACTTATATTCAGGATGATATAAACAGTTAGATGAATCATATTATCAAAAAAGATAATTCATATCAATATTCATCTTCACAAAGCAGCATAACACATACAAAGATATCCAGTATCATCTAGTATCAAACCAATACCAAACATCCAATATCAACCAATCATCCCATATCAATTCCCAAATATTGACCATCCAGTATCAATCAGTTAACTAATATTAATCAATCAATCCATATTAATCAAACATCCAAAACAGAATTGATTATCTCTTAATCAATTGAATTACCATAATCCTTCTTCATTATTATTCCAAATAAAATAAATTAATCATCTCTAATGATCTTCCCCAATTAATCTTCCTTGATTAATTATACTTTAATTACATTCAAGAAATATTCCTTAACCATATTCAGTAATTAAATCTTTAATTACTATCATTAATTTCAATAATTAATGATCCTTTATTTAATTACATTAATTAATTAATTATAATTAATTTCATTAAACCTTGATTAATTACAATTAATTAATCATTCTTAAATAAATCACTTATATTAATCAACCTTGATTAATATCATAAATCCCATTAATTAATGATCCTTATTAATTAATAACTACTTCAATTAATTAAATAATTAACTTATAATTAATTATTCTATTAATCATAATTAGTAATTAACAATTTATAATTACTTATCTTAATTAATTGACTTCTTAATTAATTAATTTCTAATTTAATTATATTAATTCTTGATTAACCAATCCAATTAATTAATCCTTAATTACTTCATTAAGTAATTATTAAACAATTAAATTAATAAATAAATTCTTAATTAATTACTTTATTAATTAATTACAATTTAATTAATTACACTTGGTAATTAATCTTAAGTTAAATTCATTAATTAATTAACCACATTGGTTGATTAACTAAATAATTAAGTAATTAACTCTTAACTACTTACATAAGTATTTATCTCTAATTACTTCCTTTAATAAATCTTAATTAATCTCTTAATTAATTACTTAATAAATAATTAATTGCAACATTAAATAATCCTTAATTCATTAATTAGTTAATTACTCAATAATTAATTAACTTTAAAACAATTAAATTAATCAATTCCTCAATTGATAACATTAAGTGATTACCCTTAAATCACATCCACTTTACTTACTCCCATGAGTAACTTCTCAAATTACTTCCATAAGTAATTGCCATTCCAATTATATTCAATTATTAACCATTGATTACTTTATTAAGTAATTACACTTAACTAATACATAATTAAGTGATTATTTAAAATTAAATTAAATAATTAACTAATCTTCTTATAATTAAAGAAAATCTTTAATTAATTAAAAAAAGCATAAATCTTATTTTAATCTTTTACTTATTAACAATTATACTTAGTTAAGTATTCTTAAGTCATATTCAAATAATTTAACCGTAATTATCTTTATAGATAAATTATTTGAATAAATTTAAATCTTATTAATTCAAAGACAAATTATTAAACTTGATTTACAAAATCTTAATAATAGCCTTACTAGTAGATAAAGCATTTATGAATCATTTCCAAATTTAAACACTTTAAATTATCAAGTTTAAACTTACCTTTCCAATATAATTTGTAATCTTGTTTTTAAAACATTACTTTTTAAATTTTCTTTAAAACTTTAAATTCAAACATTTTTTTTATACTAAAATTCAAACTTTAATTAAGTAAAATTACTTTCAAAGAAAACATCTCAAACGTTTAAATTTGAAAGTAAATTCAATTTACATTTTAAAGTTTGATTAACTAAATTTCAAAACAAAAAAGTTTTTAAACTTTGAAATTTTGTTTTACTTTAAAGACTTGGTTATGATTTAAAACTTGTTCTTTAATTACTCCAAGTAAATTACACTTATATCATTACAGACCTAATCTATAACACATCAACCAGATAAACTTACTGCCAGGAAACACCCGAGCATATCACGATATCTACTCGTGCCAAACACTCGCAACAATCCCAGCTACCTACTTCGAGTCTTCTTCCTGAAAACACGAGAGCTCAACTGGGAAAAACTCCATATTCCCAAAACACAAAACTTCACTGTGCACGGTGCAAACACGGTGCACGTTGCACGACTCCTCTGGTCACTGATGATCTGCGCGACGACCAACCACCATCACACGCAACCCCAACATCTCGATTATCAACCCAGATCGAACGAAACTTATTCGATTCAAAATTTCGCCCTTCAGCCCGAACTTGCATGAACAACAACCAACAGAAAAAGATCACCGCCGGCCACCCTTATCTCGAGACGCCGAGCCATCCACACCACACCATCTTCTCGACTTCCAGCTACTCTCGCAAGCCACGCGCTTGACTCCGATCAATTCACGACATCAAAAAAACCCATAAATGCGTCACCTTCAATACAGGAAACCAAATCCCTACTAGACCCAAATTCGATCAACACAGCCATTATAAAAATTCTCGGATATTTTTCCCTAAATCAACAATCAACAAGCTAGCCTCGATCCAAATTCCATACCAATTCAATGTATGAATAATCAGTAATTTCCAAAAAACCCTTTATCAAACAAAACCAAATTCCTAATCAAATTGTCGACTAATTTTTTTGATATTAACTCCTAAATTCATTATTTACTGTCTTGATTACAATCATGTAATCCAAATCCAAAATTGCATAAGTTGATTTTTAACTATTTTAGCTCTACACTGTATTTAATACTTTTATATGATAAGTACTAAATATAAAACCTTTAAACTATTTTTATATTCACTATCAAATATTAACTTACAATTTCCATTTTATCATCAAAGTACATTAATGATGTTACTGGGAGATTAATATTTGTGAAGTGAAATCTATTCAAAAGAAAACAGAAAACAGAATTTTTTTTATATAAATTTACAGGCCTATTCCACAGTTTCAACTTTAAATCAACATGCATTCATATCAATGAACATATAAACATTTTAAATCTATGTTACTGCAATATTCATCACCGATATCAATATAACCTTTATTTTAAAAACTGTTTTTAAAATTGTTTACTCCCCTTATTGAAATATGCAGAGCAGATTTGTATTAATACTCCCAGGTTTTGCTGTTGAATCACTCTGCATGCTTACAATTTGTTGTTCTAAAAGTTGAATTCCATTTTCATTTGCAGATTTGAAGCTTTACTTTGAAATACAGTTCAAATTTGAAGGTTGATTGCAGATTTGAACTTCATTGCAGGTTGGAGATTTAATTTGCAGGTTGTTTCAGATTGCAAGTTGATGTTGCAGCTTTTACTATGTAGATCTTCAATTGCATGTTTAAGTTGCAGGTTGGTTTGAACTTTGCAATGCAATTTGAAGTTGCAGATTGAAGTTGTAGTTTGTTGATAATAAATTGCAGATATTGATTTCAGGTTTGTAAGTGAATTTCTGATTTTACCATTAACATTTGAAAGAAAGCAAAACAAAGAAAATGATGATGTTATGTTTGTTAAAGAAAAATGTAGACACTTGTTATTAAATTGAACAAATGTCACTATAGTATTTAATTGCTTTACAAATGTCACTAATATGATAATGTGCTTACACATGTTATTAAGTATTTTAATTAAATTTTTATTTAATTTTAAATGTAAATATAACCTTACATTTTTAATTTACTTTATTACTAAATACTTAGATGTGTAAATATAAATTTACTTTAAAGAAAGTATTATAAAACTAATCACAATACAAATAAATTTTATATATGTAATTTAAAATCTAAAAATCTATATTTACACAACCATTTTAAATTTAAAACACTTTAAAAAGAAAATAAAACAAAACTTTGATTAAATCCTATATAAACTATCATATTTTAAAAAAAAATTATCTTACATTTTGAAAACAAATGAATTAATCTTTGAATTAACTTTTGAAAATATAAATTAAAACAAAGCTTTAAATTACCATATTCATTCATATATAAATTATTAATGGATTAAAATTAAATTTCAAAACATTATCAACTATAACATATACATACATATGTATTACAAATTGAAAATTCAACTTTATTTAAAACAAAAGATCTCTTACTCATAATATATTTCAAATGTATATATTATAAACAAAATAAAATTTGATTAATTTTGAAAATAAATCTTATCCATTTTAAATTGTTAAAAAGATACTGGTCACAATTATTTGATTAAATATTTATTAACCATAAAAAGAATAAATTTATCAGTTTAAATTAAAATTATAGAGAAAAAAATTATCAAACCAGTTAAATTATTTATACAGATTATTAAATTTATATTGCCAAAAATTCCGGGTCGTTACAATCCTCCCCCCTTAAAAGAATTCCGTCCCCGAAATTTAAAAGCAAAGGTAATTTAACAATCATGTACAGATTTTAATTTCAATCAATAAGGCATACTTAATAACCAATAACTAACAATCAAAGCAATCAAATAAACAAACAAACTTAACTAATTATCCTGACACAAATCAGAATAAATCTTCTAATACTATCTCGAGTTTCCCAAGTATAAATCACCGGAAGACTCGCTCTACAATAGCCAACAAACTGACTACACAACCAAAATCCAGAGCTCCACTCATCTCTAGATCAATCAATCTGAACAGAACATCAGACTATACTCAAGTCCAGCTCAACTTCCAAATCTATTGAACTACAGATTCTACAACCAACAATGAATCATATACGTACCCCCTCAGAGATACGTGTTACAAAATGAATTCTAGCTATCCAAACTGGCAATTCAATCTTATCCTATCAAAAACACAGATAAGAAACCTCAAATGCCTCAGCACTAACCAACCAATCCTATCCAATTACTGCTCTCTTAACCAGAGAAATCTTAATAACAATGAAGTCTCCAACTTCGAATTTCCAAACTCCTTATTTCATGTATGTATAACTCAACTGGCAATCCAAGGCTGCCAAGCTTCTTCCTGATCATCTCAACCAATGATGATACTTTCAGAAATAACTAGACCAAAGCAAACCAGTTTCTGGATCCTATTCAACGGAAAAGTCTTCCAAAATCCGTCGAAATCCAGAACTCAAGCTCTACTACTCAGCAATAGCAACAGAACTTGCTTCTTTCCTTGCACAGCTGCTACCTCGCTTCCGCTGCACAACTCTGATTCTGAAATAGATGAGAGTACTACCGATGAACACGAACACCAACTTATCCAATATATCCGGGAAACTTTTTTCACCAAATCCATAAAAATCTGAGTGACTCATCTGACTCAGTCACAACCTTACAGTAGAATTCAACTCAAAACAAGATCTGACCAAATTCAAATCCAAAAATATTTCTGAGCTGCTATACCAACTCTCCTGTCTTAAAGAACCATCCAACTATCAGGCAAACTACCAAAATTTTCTTTTGGAACTAAAACAATATGGAACTCAACCCCAGATGTAGACAAACTTCTGATTACCTCAGTAGCTCCTACCTCTCATGAGAATCCTCAGTCTCAAACAAAAGATTGCTCAAGATAAATTCCCAAATTAATCGCAAGTCACTTTTGCGATTCTACCTAATTCGAATTCCAAATAAAACCGTCCTCTCTTTACCAATTAGAACAGCTTTAAACTTTTCCAGACAAGGTTAACCTCCAAGAAAACTTCCACCTTCTGCCCGGACTGCTGAAAGAAGAATCACAAAATTCCTGAACCATCGGAGAAACAATCAACACTGCCGCTTCCAAACTTTACCTTGATGATACGGCAAAGCTAAAAGATCTCCTTGACAGCACAACGGACACTTCGAGCAGAAACTGCTACCATAGCTAACCAAAAACTTTAAATCCAAAGGCTTCTCATCAACAAACCACACAACGGACCTCCGAGATGGCAGACATTCTAAAAGAAACTCGGGCTCCAAATCCAAGCCAAGCATCCATATCTCGCTTTCCTTAGGGAATAACAAATGATACCATGCCAAAACAAATAACTTATAGACCTTAGTCTCATATTCCGAAACAGCCAATCTCCTTGCTAAAGATCAAGATAACTTCTACACAAACGAATCATCTCTACGGCAGATAAAGACTGCTCCTCAACCACTTCTAAAACTGCTTCAAGAGAAAACACCTTCAAAAAATATCCAAGGATACTGCATCTCATCACGCAGTTACCGAGATATCATTACTTACTTCTGCACTTCCAAAAAATCCAAACTCAAGAAAAATTTGCTCACCCGAGCGAAATCCAAACTTATACTTCAAAGATAAACTTCGAATCTTCAAAAGATTTCCTTCGGATATCAGAGGAACCCTCACTCCAAACTACAAATCTTACTCGAGACGGTAATAGGTCTACAGTCTCGACAAAAACTTCCAACCTCAACATATGGACCTCATCCATCAGTGGTAGTCATGTTACACACAAACACCACTACTCCATCTATCTACCTTTAAAATTTATGTTGGAAAATCTGAACAGATAACCCAACAATCAGGTAGATACAGATATATATATATATATATATATATAGTTATATATAAAAATTACAAGTACGCTCTTACAAGAAAGACACCACTACAGAGCCTAGGTATTCATTCAACCTAATTGCTCCCTAAAGAAAGATACACTTCAGAGCCTAGGTATTCACTCAGCCTAATGCTCTGATATCAAATGTGACGACCCGACTTTCTACACCTAGAAAATCGCATCATCTTGAAGAAAGAAAGGGATAGAAGAAGAAAAGAAAGAGAAAGAGAAAGAAGAAACAGAACAACATCAGAGAACTCACAGCGGAACGAATAAAATATAATATTCCACATAAAATATTAAATAGTATCTTATTACATCAGAGTACACAATAGATTAGATAGCTATAAACATCTGTCTAATTATACAATTCAAGTACACAAGAAACAAACACAACAAACACAGCGGAATCAATATATATCTACACGTCGAAGCCTCCTGCTCCATATCTCCTCCAGAATTCGTCAAGCAAACCTGAATCACTTGACTACTAATACATAATATGAGTACCCAAGAGTTTAATAAAACAGAAAATAAACACTCGGGTCAGACAGGGGTCTGGTGTGAGTAAACGGATTAAAGTTGCTTTACTTTAGAAAAACCTTTGAAAAGAAAAGGTATCACGTAAGACTTCCCACACATAAACATGGAAAAGTTTTTACCTTACGCTAACCAAAACATTTGATAGGAAATCCAGTGATATTATAATAGTGTCTAGGGTTTCCAAATAAATATGAAATAGCCGAAATTGTTACATGATTAAATTCCAGCTACTAGCCACAAAAGTGGGTAATACAATCAAAACCGTAGGGTCTCGTAGGAAGAATGGGTTTCCATCAATGGAAGGGCTACTGGGGTACCGCCCGTCACAGTACTTGGCCTAGATCAACCTACCGAGGAGTACGCCCGCTCCTCTGCAACACAAGGCCGAGACCATCCATTACTGGACAGTCTCGAACACGACAACCCCGCAGTTGGCCGCGACCCAACTGCCCACACAGCCAATAAAAAGGACTTCTAGACGGGGGAAAATCTTGCTCTCCAGTGGGAGCTACCCACGTAGACTTGCTGCACCTCCCCTGTTTTAGCCATTCTCGGTTGATGAGGCTTGAGGCTACGATTACCTTTATAGAACACATCTATCTTAGAATGCTCATCGTCCACCCGACGATGTGCTGAAAGCATTCAATCCATGCAATTTCATTCCGGCTTCGAATGAAACCGAAGGCACTATCTCGTTGCACTCATTTTGGAATCACCTTCAGAGTCAACGACCATAGCCCTTGCACTCTAAACCACCATCTCGAATCTATAAGTACTATTCCGTCAACTCATTACGGAATCATCCACAGAGTTATACTGACATATAGCCCTTACACCTCGAGTCTTCACTTGCTCCACTTGGATTTATGACTTAACGTTTAATTGGAATCGATGTGGTTTGCGGATTCCAAATATGGAAACCCGATCCCGGTCTCACCGAAACCAAACGCCATTTTAATGTCCAAGTTATACTTAAAGGTTTAAATAGTTAACTTATATTTAGGATGATATAAACAATTAGATGAATCATATTATCACAAGAGATAATTCATATCAATATTCATCTTCACAAAGCAGCATAACACATACAAAGATATCCAGTATCATCCAGTATCAAACCAATACCAAACATCCAATA
Source organism: Allium cepa (assembly GCA_030765085.1). Lineage (NCBI taxonomy): Eukaryota > Viridiplantae > Streptophyta > Magnoliopsida > Asparagales > Amaryllidaceae > Allium > Allium cepa. The sequence continues at coordinate 419,690,090 of CM060939.1, forward strand.
TCAACCAATCATCCATATCAATTCCCAAATACTGACCATCCAATATCAATCAATTAACCACTATTAATCAATCAATCCATATTAATCAAACATCCAAGACAGAATTGATTATCTCTTAATCAATTGAATTACTATAATCCTTTTTCATTAATTATTATTCCAAATAAAATAAATTAATCATCTCTAATGATCTTCCCAATTAATCTTCCTTGATTAATTTTACTTTAATTACATTCAAGAAATATTCCTTAACCATATTCAGTAATTAAATCTTTAATTACTAACATTAATTTCAATAATTGATGATCCTTTATTTAATTACATTAATTAATTAATTATAATTAATTTCATTAAACCTTAATTAATTACAATTAATTAATCATTCTTAAATAAATCACTTATATTAATCAACCTTGATTAATATCATAAATCACATTAATTAATGATCCTTATTAATTAATAATTACTTCAATTAATTAAATAGTTAACTTATAATTAATTATTCTATTAATCATAATTAGTAATTAACAATTTATAGTTACTTATCTTAATTAATTGACTTCTTAGTTAATTAATTTCTAATTTAATTGTATTAATTCTTGAATAATCAATCCAATTAATTAATCCTTAATTACTTCATTAAGTAATTATTAAACAATTAAATTAATAAATAAATTCTTAATTAATTACTTTATTAATTAATTACAATTTAATTAATTACACTTGGTAATTAATCTTAAGTTAAATTCATTAATTAATTAATCACATTGGTTGATTAACTAAATAATTAAGTAATTAACTCTTAACTACTTACATAAGTATTTATCTCTAATTACTTCCTTTAATAAATCTTAATTAATCTCTTAATTAATTACTTAATAAATAATTAATTCCATCATTAAATAATCCTTAATTCATTAATTAGTTAATTATTCTATAATTAATTAACTTTAAAACAATTAAATTAATCAATTCCTCAATTGATAACATTAAGTGATTACCCTTAAATTACATCCACTTTAATTACTCCCATGAGTAACTTTTCAAATTACTTCCATAAGTAATTGCCATTCCAATTATATTCAATTATTAACCATTGATTACTTTATTAAGTAATTACACTTAATTAATCCATAATTAAGTGTTTATTTAAAATTAAATTAAATAATTAACTAATCTTCTTATAATTAAAGAAAATCTTTAATTAATTAAAAAAAAAGCATAAATCTTATTTTAGTCTCTTACTTATTAACAAGTATACTTAATTAAGTATTCTTAAGTCATATTCAAATAATTTAACCTTAATTATCTTTATAGATAAATTATTTGAATAAATTTAAATCTTATTAATTCAAAGACAAATTGTTAAACTTGATTTACAAAATCTTAATAATAGCCTTACTAGTAGATAAAGCATTTATGAATCATTTCCAAATTTAAACACTTTAAATTATCAAGTTTGAACTTACCTTTCCAATATAAGTTGTAATCTTGTTTTTAAAACATTACTTTTTAAATTTTCTTTAAAACTTTAAATTCAAACATTTTTTTATATTAAAATTCAAACTTTAATTAAGTAAATTACTTTCAAAGAAAACATCTCAAATGTTTAAATTTGAAAGTAAATTCAATTTACATTTTAAAGTTTGATTAACTAAATTTCAAAACAAACAAGTTTTTAAACTTTGAAAATTCGTTTTACTTTGAAGACTTGGTTATGATTTAAAACTTGTTCTTTAATTACTCCAAGTAAACTACACTTATATCATTACAGACCTAATCTATAACACATCAACCAGATAAACTTACTGCCAGGAAACACTCGAGCAAATCACGATATCTACTCGAGCCAAACACTCGCAGCAATCCCAACTACCCACTTCGAGTCTTCTTCCTGAAAACACGAGAGCTCACCTGGGAAAAACTCCATCTTCCCAAAACACAAAACTTCACCGTGCACGGTGCAAACACGGTGCACGTTGCACGACTCCTCCAGCCACTAATGATCTGCGCGACGACCAACCACCATCACACGCAACCCCAACATCTCGATTATTAACCCAGATCGAACGAAACTTATTCGATTCAAAATTTCGCCCTTCAGCCCGAACTTGCATGAACAACAACCAAAAGAAAAAGATCACCGTCGACCACCCTTATCTCGAGACGTCGAGCCATCCACACCACACCATCTTCTCGACTTCCAGCTACTCTCGCAAGCCACGTGCTTGACTCCGATCAATTCACGACATCAAAAAAACCCATAAATGCGTCACCTTCAATACAGGAAACCAAAACCCTACTAGACCCAAATTCGATCAACACAGCCATTATAAAAATTCTCGGGTATTTTTCCCTAAATCAACAATCAACAAGCTAGCCTCGATCCAAATTCCATACCAATTCAATGTATGAATAATCAGTAATTTCCAAAAAACCCTTTTTCAAACAAAACCAAATTCCTAATCAAATTTTCAACTAATTTTTTTGATATTAACTCCTAAATTCATTATTTACTGTCTTGATTACAATCATGTAATCCAAATCCAAAATTGCATAAGTTGATTTTTAACTATTTTAGCTCTACACTGTATTTAATACTTTTATACGATAAGTACTAAATATAAAACCTTTAAACTATTTTTATATTCACTATCAAATATTAACTTACAATTTCCATTTTATCATCAAAGTCCAGTAATGATGTTACTGGGAGATTAATATTTTTGAAGTGAAATCTATTCAAAAGAAAATAGAGAACAGATTTTTTTATTATAAATTTACAGGCCTATTCCACAGTTTCAACTTTAAATCAACATGCATTCATATCAATGAACACATTAACATTTTAAATCTATGTTATTGCAATATTCATCGCTGATATCAATATAACCTTTATTTTAAAAACTGTTTTTAAAATTGTTTACTCGCCTTATTGAAATATGCAGAGCAGATTTGTATTAATACTCCCAGGTTTTGCTGTTGAATCACTCTGCATGCTTACAATTTGTTGTTCTAAAAGTTGAATTCCATTTGCATTTGCAGATTTGAAGCTTTACTTTGAAATACAGTTCAAATTTGAAGGTTGATTGCAGATTTGAACTTCATTGCTGGTTGGAGATTTAATTGCAGGTTGTTTCAGATTGCAAGTTGATGTTGCAGCTTTTACTATGCAGGTCTTCAATTGCATGTTTAAGTTGCAGGTTGGTTTGAACTTTGCAATGCAATTTGAAGTTGCATATTGAAGTTGTAGTTTGTTGATATAAATTGCAGATATTGATTTCAGGTTTGTAAGTAGGCCTGTCAATGAATATCCGAAATATCCGAAATCCGCCCGCATCCGTATCCGAAAACATGAAAAATATCCGATATCCGAAAAGCGGATGCGGATATTCGATATCCGAAACATATTTCGGATACGGATATGGCTATATCCGTATCCGATAAATATCCATCCGGTTTGAAATTAAATATTTATATATTAATATATTATTTTATATCCATAAATTTAATACAAATACACTAATTTATTGAATGGATTTTGTATGATTGGATCACCTTTTGTTAATTTGATGTAATTTATGTATTACAAGTTTTTTCATCTTTTTTTCAATCAAAAAATGAAATATGCATTATACTGATTAATTTTCGGATATTTTCGGATACGGATACAGATATTTTCGGATATCTAAAAATATCCGTATTCGCTAAGCCGAATACGGATATTTTCGGATATCCGAAAATATTAGCGGATACGGATAATATTGAACGGATGCTCACGGATATCGGATACGGATTCGGATACGGATTTTCATTTTCGGATACGGATACGGATACAACACTATCCGTATCCGACTGCATCTGTTTACAGCCCTATTTGTAAGTGAATTTCTGATTTTACCATTAACATTTGAAAGAAAGCAAAACAAAGAAAATGATGATGTTATGTTTGTTAAAGAAAAATGTAGACACTTGTTATTAAATTGAACAAATGTCACTATAGTATTTAATTGCTTTACAAATGTCACTAATATGATAATATGCTTAAACATGTTATTAAGTATTTTAATTAAACTTTTATTTAATTTTAAATGTAAATATAATCTTGCATTTTTAATTTACTTTATTACTAAATACTTATATGTGTAAATATAAATTTACTTTAAAGAAAGTATTATAAAACTAATCACAATACAAATAAATCTTATACATGTAATTTAAAATCTAAACATCTATATTTACACAACCATTTTAAATTTAAAACACTTTAAAAAGAAAATAAAACAAAACTTTGATTAAATCCTATATAAACTATCATATTTTTAAAACAAAAATTATCTTACATTTTGAAAACAAATGAATTAATCTTTGAATTAACTTTTGAAAATATAAATTAAAACAAAGATTTAAATTACCATATTCATTCATTTATAAATTATTAATGGATTAAAATTAAATTTCAAAACAATATCAACTATAACATATACATACATATATATTACAAATTGAAAATTCAACTTTATTTAAAACAAAAGATCTCCTATTCATAATATATTTCAAATGTATATATTATAAACAAAATAAAATTTGATTAATTTTGAAAAATAAATCTTATCCATTTTAAATTGTTAAAAAGATACTGATCACAATTATTAGATTAAATATTTATTAACCATAAAAAGAATAAATTTATCAGTTTAAATTAAAATTATAGAGAAAAAAATTATCAAACCAGTAAAATTATTTATACAGATTATTAAATTTATATTGCCAAAAATTCCGGGTCGTTACATAGCCACACCCAAGAAGGTTATTATCTTTATAAATATAATTTTTATTATGGACTACGTTATCTAGAAAATTATTAATATGTTTTTGTCTAATCAAATTAATATTTGTCTTAGGAATCCAAATTTTTATATTTTTAATATTCATATTAGACTTAGGTGATCTTTTAGTCTTTTGGTAGATAATACTATATTTCTTATTATTCTATTTTTGTTTAGGAATATTTTTAAATGCTATTCCATATCTATTACCTGACGGTTTTGAAGTTTTGATAAGGTTTTCCAAATCTTGTTTTCTTTATTAAATGTTGAAACATTATTTGTAATTTTATCTAATTTGTCTTTTAATTCTAGGTTTTCAATTTTCAATGTTTCTATATTACTTTTCAATTTGATATTTTCTTTTAACAAGTTATCCTTTTCTAGTCTAGTTTTTCCAAAATCACAAGCCATAGTCTCATTTTCAACCAAATTGTTTTTAATTTTTTCTTGAGATAATTCTAGTTCCTCTTCTAAAATAATTTTTTCATCTTTTAACATTCCTACTTCGAGTTCTAATACATTTATTTTGGCTATATGTTCTTGTTCAATTTTTTAATTTGTCTAAATTTATCATCTAATTCCATGCTAAGTTCTAATAATTCATCATAGCTAAGCTAAGTTCCGGACATACCTCATCAGTTTGTGCGATAAAGCATATATTAGCTTGTTCTCCCTCACTATCACTGTCACTGTCTGATGATGATTAAGAATCCGAGTCATCCCATGTTACTTTGAAAGCTTTCTTCTTTTTGAATTTTTCAAATTTGTTCTTCTTTTTATCATTGTTGAGCTTGGGATGATCTTTCTTCATATGTCTAAATTGGTCGCATTCATAGCATTTGATTGATGTTTGATTTGTTGAGCTTGATTTTCCCCCTTTCTGAAATCTAGTCATTCTTCTAAACTTCTTGAATTTATTGCAGTTTTTGGCAATAAATACAATTTCTTCTTTGCCTAAGTCGGAGTCTTCATTTGTTGCTGGGAATGCTATGTTCTTTTTTGAATTTTGTTCTTTTCGTGCCTGCAAATTAGCTTCATAGGACATTATTTTTTTTTATCAATTCTTCAACTAAGAGTGTTGAGAGATCATTAGCTTCTTTGATAGTTAATACTTTTCTTTCCCACTCAGGAGTTAAAGAATTGAGTATTCTAGATACTAAGTCAAAATTTTTGAATTTGACTCCAAGTGCCATTAAATCATGTTGAATGGTCTGGAATCTAGAGTACATGTCTACTATAGATTCATTTTGTTTCATTTTAAATGATGAAAATTGATTTTGTAAAATTGAATTCTTAGTTTGTTTAACTTTGTTTGTGCCTTCGTGTGTAACTTGTAAGGTACGCCAAATATCATATGCAGTGTTGCATAACATGACACGTGAAAATTCATTCTTATCTAGTGAACAAAATAGAATATTCATAGCTTTGGCATTATTAGAAGCTGCGGTTTTTTGTACATCATTCCATATGTTTGTAGCAGTGTCAGGTGCTTCATATTTATTTTGAGTGGTTGGCCAAATTTCTAATCCATTAGCTTCCATAAAAATTCTCACACATGTTGTCTAATATGCATAGTTAGAACCATTAAAAGGTGGAGGTCGTGCTGTGGATTGACCTTCTTGAAAAATACTTGCCATATCAAAGTGATTCAAAAACGTGTTATTGTACTTTGATCAAACCTTGCTCTGATACCAATTGAAAGTGTATGTGGATCGTATATGTATATAATATATGACAAGTGGATGTATGATAGTATCAGTTATACAGAATAATAATACAGGTAAAAATTAGAAGTAGTCACACAAGGAATTTTATACTGGTTCGGACCTCCCGTCCTACGTTCAATCCCCAAGCTCCCCTTTGGAATTTCACTAACCAATTGCCCTCGCTACGCCCAGAGGAACAGACATATACAAGAATGGTTCTTTGACAAATGTGTATTCTATGCAACAATGATTTTGACAATAAGTACAACTTTCTTCCTATAATCTCCTTGAGTAATATGTAGTTTAAACTTTGAATTTAAGGAAATATGATAATATATCTTTTGAATGCTTTTGCAAATCATAAAGATAGAAGAAAACAGGGAAAGTTTAGAAATGCAAGGTAAGGTCTAACTTTCAATTCTAAGTTTTATTTATAGATGGTGAAGAGTAGTGACTTCTGATTCATCCTATTTCAGTCTAAGAGTTACAATGCTTGAGAAGAAATAGTCATGATTAAAATAAGGGATGCAACTCTTTGTTTTAAAGAAGATGTCTTTTGGCAGAAAATGGTCGTTGCCCAGCTCACATGTATGGCCATTCGTGCCATACGTTTGGTTAGTTGTAATTTAAATCAGAACGTTCAACCAGACATCTGAGTTTGTATGACAGACGTTTTGTGTAGAAAAGAATTTATAACCATAAAATAACGCCAGACGTGTCAGACATCTGACACATGTACACTTTGTTTTCTTAGTGTATATAAGCAAGTGTTTGTAAAGATTACCTAAGGAAATTGTACATATCATCTATTTACAAACTTAACAGAATGTGCTAGTGTAATTACACTTGTGTCGGTCTTCAAGTCTTGGATGCACAAGTCTACCTGTGTATAAATGATTTATATATTGGCTTGTATAGTTTTTGTCATTGAAATCAAGGTTGCAACAGTTTACTGGATTTATAAATGCTATTTTGATAATAAAATCTTATTATAAAATTTTGTTCTCATATCATGTTAGGTCTTTATTTCATATGTTTTCCTTTGTAACGTTGTTATTTTCACGTACAATAATCTTGCATTTGATTTTCCTTTATACCTAGCAATATTTATTTTCTGCTTCTCAATTTCAATACAAGAATTTTTGTATTTCCTCGGCTGTTTTCCTGTTCAATAGTTTCGCTTTCATGTTCATTATTCTCTATCCAAACAAATTAAGGATTATTTGCAAAGGATTTTGATTTTGATTTTTTATTTTGGTTAGAATTCAATTTAATTCTCCAATTGTTCTTCAATTTGCCTTTACCTTAAATTATCTGTGAATGTATATAATATACATATTTTGCGGTAATTGTGTTTCCACATTACTTTCAATGTTACCGTTTTCATGGAAACATTATTCAAAGATCTCTTAAAAAACTTTAACTCAATTGAGATCAATTAATAAGTTTATTTTTTTATTTGTCTTTAGATTATAATTATTCGTATCAAACAAATATAATGTGAGACATATTATATATGCACCTATCAAATATATGTTTTTTTGTTACAATATTATCATCCATTCTATCATATATAAACACTTTAATATTTAACCATTCTTCTTCTTTTATCTCATAAGCTAGATGGTTAAATCCTATTTTTTTAGCAATTAAACTCTTTGTTTTACATATTTTTCATCCTTACATTAACCTTGTTTATCCTATTACATACCATATTTATTAATATTTTGTAACATCCTCACTTCATTTTATCTTCTAGACTCATTTTTAATATGTTTTTTTATTATATATTATCAGAAGTACATTCAACCTTTTCGTGTTCATCATTCTTTTTATTTTCCTAAACTTTTTGAATAATGTCTATTTTAATACACTAAATATTCCTTTTATACCCTTTAAAATCCATTTTTCCATTATTCTAATTTTTGTATCTTCCACATTCGTCTTCGTTCTTCGTTACTATAATATCCCTTTTTACATTAATGCAAACTTTAATTTATACCTTATTTAATTGATTTTATTATTTTCTAATTTATTTATTCAATATATGATCAAGATGAACACATTTATTCTAGTTATGTTTTTGATTGCTTAACATCTATTTAGACATCCTAATAATTTCTTAATTGATCTTACCAACATTGCAAAATTATTATGTATGAGCATGTTTCTACATTATGGTAAAAATTTGCTTTTATGTTTCATAAGTTTGAATCTTATATTACTTGCTTTTAAAGTTTTTATCATAATTATATAATAATTGCTCATGGTGGTTTAATGTTTTTTTCTCTTTCTTTCATGGTTTTTAATTTCAAGATTATACATGGTGCTTCAATGTTGTAGAAAAAGTATATAACTTATGAACATGCTTCAGTGGTTGATACAACATTTTCTAATTGTACGAAGGCATTTTAGTTGTTGTTTAAAAATCTTTTTTTCCCTTTCTCTCTTTATCTTTTAGGGCGTTGGATCTCAAAATTATCCATAGTGGTTGAATATTACGCAAAAGGTAAAAAAAATGCATGCATGATTAGAAATAGATATGGATTCATGTCTGTATTTTTTATTTATGAATCGAGTCAATTGTTATTTCACTAAATAAGATTAATAAGAATATTAATCCTTATACTGGTTGAAGGAGCAACAGTTATTTAGAGTGAATTGTTAAATCATGAGTCATTTTGGACTAAAAAGGTTTTCTTGAGGAAATAATCAAATTATACATTCTCCTCTTATAAAATCATATTAAAATTATTAAATTTCTATTTATATAATCTATTTTCTCTTTCTTCCTAGTTTCCATTTCATGTACATTATTGCTCCGTCAACTTTGTCTTTTCATATTCTAATCCTAAATCCTAAATATTTAATTTTATAACCAGAGGAAAACTTATCTAGGTCTTAATCTTAATTTTCCCAATCTTTATCAAAATCTAAAATAGACAAAATAACATGAGTATTAATTTCATTCTTTCCATTCAAGATTCTAAGTATGTTTTTGAAGGAATTTTAGTATCTTTCACTTCGATTGAATATCAAATTACGGTATGTGATTTTATATTAAATTAAGGTATGAGATTTTGAAATGGTAAAAGGGTATTATTGATTTTAAAGAGTTACAACTCTATACTAAAATGATTATAGGTTTGGAGCTTCTCCATTTAACAATTCCTTTTTTATTTCGTTTTTTTAATATTTATGGGATAATATATCAAAAGAAATTAACTTTGTAAAATAGCTAAATTTAATAGATGAATCAAAATAGTACATACCTATTTTCTCTAAGAAAAAAGAAAAGGATCCTTATTCTTATTCCATTTTGATATTGTTACCTTTTTAACATATGATTAGATAATGACAATCTAGTAGAAATATGATTCTTATTTGAAGAATTAGGCATAATCTTTAATACTTGAGCTAAAATTAATTTAGTGTGAGTTTTCAATAATTTAAATTCAGTTGGAAAAAATTTAAGGCATAAATGCAATTGGCAAGTTCATTAATAAATGCAATTAATATGGTAACTAATGAGGTAACTAATGTCAAAATGAGTGACTTCTCCATTTTGATTTAACTTGATCTTTTAAAAAGTATTTTGAATAAACAAATAAAAGAAGCAAAAGTCATAAACTTTGTATGGAAAAAAAACGATTTATACTTGAGAAAATATATATTCAAGCTAGTTCAATGACCTTGATTTCCATAATGCTATAAAAAACTATTTCGTTCCTTCTTAAATTACCTTTTACATGGTAGACAATAATATATACATATACATATATATATATGTATGTATGTATGTATGTATATGTGTGTGTGTGTGTCTCAAAATATTACTTGATTTTGTTTTCATGCTTTGAGGCCTGTGCACGTGTGTTCCTAATAAATTTTGAACTCAAATCTATTGTATAGTTGTAATGTAAAATAACTTACTCTTCTATCTAATTCTCTCGTAATATTTTCATTTACATCATCCATAGTTCCAATAATGTTGAATATTTTCTGGGTCCAGTCATTAATTTTTTTATAACTAAATTCTTCATATCTTCTAAATTCCTATCCAATCACTTCGAAATCATTGTAGATATTTTCACTTGAGTGTTGATAAATTTACAACTTTAGGAACTTGAATAATGCTAACATTTCACGAGAAATGTGTTGTTAATTTATCCAAACAATTTTATTACGTATAACTAAGAAACATAAAATTTATTGAAATAATTATTTACTTCAGCAAAATTAATAATTTTTAGATTCAAATTGAATAATAACACGATAATAGTCATGTAAGAATTATAAGCTTTATAAAAAGAATAACAAGTTCAAATAATATCATACTTACCTAATGGAATTTATTTTGCAAATACAATCCTAACAAAAATTAAATCTTTAAATAGATATATAAATTCCTGATCATAATCTACATTCTACCCATGTTAATTCTTAGTTAGATATGGACTTCTTCAAAAAGCCATACACATCAGGTTTATTACTTACATATGTTTTGTTTTAGACTTTCCTCTAAGATAGTGATGAAATTTTTAAATTTTGAATTTTGAATAACTTTCTACCGACTTTAATTGATCCAATAATTGTTTTTTCTAACTTTTTTTTGTTTACTTTATATTAATAAAGACAAGGAAGTAGTAATAGGAGAAATATCCAATTTGAGGATTTAGGGAGTTCTAATATCGTTATTTTCCATTTAATTTTTTTCTTTCATACTTTAGTGTTCCAACTCTTTATATTGTAGTATCAAAGGGATACGAAACAATGCTTGGAAGAGTAAACCATATAATCATGCATTATCATTGGAGGTTCCTAATTTTTTAATTTTGTTGTAATTTGTATTATAGCTCTAATTTCATTGAGTGTTTAACATAATTCCTTTACCTCTACTAATCATATATAGACTAATTTATAATTTTTTCCATTAATTTAAAAGGATAGCGTACGCATGATGCAATTCTTTTTTATATTTTTTATACATGCACATAGTTACTTGAGTTGAGCCATTGCATATAAGTTTATTTTATAAATAATGATATCTCAGATCAATTTTTTAGCCTTATAGTTTAAAATTTTATGTGTGCATCTTCATAATTATTTATAGGTGTATTACTTATTTTTGTTGTTTTCTTTTGTATAGTGCATAAATGTAGTTGTACAGTCGTATACAATGACATACAAATGTGTTTTATGGATTATTAATTTTGGCTATTCAAAATATAAAGAATTTTACACGTAAAATATATCTTGGAAATAATGGTTTACTTAAGTTAATCATAAAAAAATATTCAATTAGATTTGTAAAAAATATAGCTGCAATCTGTATGCGTAGCACAGGTTCACACTAGTAGTTTATGTTAAGCAGTTGACATTGTTAGTCGTAAGGGCGGCAATTAGACCCAAGCCGACGAATCCGGGTCCGACCCAATGGGTCTTGGTTCTAGACGGGTCAGGTTTTGTTGGTCTAAATTATACATTCAAAATCCTAGACCGATCCAAGCTTCGGTTAGGGTTGGGTCGAGTCGATTCGGTTCTGATTGGGTAATAATACTAAAAATGCATATATTTCAATAGTTTTGATTCGGTCTTTTGGATCGGGTTTGATCAGATCTTTATTGTATTTTTCATCAACCAGACCCGACCCGAGACCCATCAGGTTCAGTTTGGGTTTGGGTCTTTTTTGGTCAGCTTGGATTCGAGTCTTTTCATATCGGTTTGGGTCTTTTCGGGTCGGTTTGGTTCGATTTTACAGTTCTCGATTTTAATTGCTAGCCTTAGCTGGTTATAACAAAGATACTTGAGCTTTGTGCAGACAGGTATAAAGAAGTGGTTTTATCTTTTGTTACATTTATATGGTCTTAACTAAGCCGTTGGAGGGAGGAAAAAAACAAATGTCAGCCAACTAACAAAAATTGAGTAGATTGGGTCCTTGAAATTTGAGATATATGAAAATTTTGCTAAAGATGAGCGTAAAGATCTCCTGATTCTATTTTTGGCATGTCTACACTATTCGTCAATAATAAATTCAATTAATAATAATAAAGATAAGAAATCAAAGTTGTAGTTCAATTGGCACTCTTAGACACAGAAAGATTGTGATTTGAGCTCGTTTGAGAGAGTTTTACCAAAACCAAAGTTTATTGCAGCTAGATCCTTCACTTGATCATTCAATGTCTGGATCCGATCACTATAATTATTGTAACTAGTATGTAACCCATATGTTGCACATAATATAATATTTATACTAATGTTAAAATTAAAAATCAAAACTTTGTTATGTAACATACTATAAATTCACTGACATAAATGAATTATAAATTAAGATCATTATTATTGTTTATGTATAATTTATGCTGTGTAGCTATACATGTTTATATTTGAGTATAAAAATAATTTTATCATTTTTGTTCGTACAGAAATGTTATACATATTGGAATTGATTTATTTTAAAAATTTACTAAATGAATTAACAAATATTATTTAACCAAATTTACTTAAATATATTAAATTTAAAAGGGAAATTCTATTTGAACATAAACCGGTGACACAAAATTTGGCATAGGCAATCTCAACTGTTAGACGTTCCTCTAATTTTCACTTTTCATGTAAAGAAAAACAATCTGATTGTCGCTTATCATTATGTCAAATTTTGTATTTTATTTTAAGTCATAATAGTCATGTTACGTAATTAGTTTAAATATGTAGACTCAAAAGTAAATAGTTCGAAAGGATTGAGAAAAGTTTTGTAAAAAAATCATGTAATGCAGATATTTGAAATTAAAATATGTGATAAAATTTTAAGATAAATGATAATAATTGATTAACAAATTAACTCTGTCATTATTGTTTATGTACATAATTTAATGTATCGATTTATATATTTTTATGGTTGAATGGAAACAAAATTTTAGTGTTTTTGTTTACACATACACATGTGTGTGTATGCATGGACGATGTATGTATGTGTGTGTGTATATTAAATCTGACATATATTTTTAGGATCTATTAGAAAAATATAGTAACTATTCACTAAAATTATTTAAATGGTCTGAATACATTTTGTAAGTAATTTAAATGCATGGATTTTGAATATAAAATATTAGGAAAGAACTGGAGGGCTGTAAATAGGAATGTTAAATTGTAGGTATTTGAAGCTAAAAAAATAGTTTTACAATGTTATGTGTGATAAATTTGTTGAGATAAATGAACAATAAATTAAATTTGTTGTTGTTGTTTATGTAGATTATTTCAGTTATGTGATTTATATATCTTTATATTTTAATGAAAAAACAATTTTACCTTTTTGTTGATATGAATATGGTATACATACTAAAATGACCATATTTTAGGATTTATAAGATGAATTAAAGAATATTTGTTAACTGAATTTATTCAAATAGTTTCAATTCAATATTACAAAATTAATTAACATATATTAATTCAAATGATCAAGGACCTCTAGCATAAGTGGTAAGAGGTATGATGCTTTAAACTGAGGTTCGAGAGATCATGAGTTCATACTCCCAAGAGATCAAAATGCGTGTTTTGCTTAAATAAATTATCACTCTTATTTTTTTTAATAAATAAATTGACTTAAATGTACAATATTAGGCAATATTGAGGAGATTTTGTATACAACTGTAGAAATTTCAAAGTGTAGATGCTTGACGTTAAAAAAAGAACTTTAAATGCATTGTGCTAAATATATCGATATCGTTGAATTATAAATTAAATTTATAATTATTATTTATGTATTTAATTTTGTTATATGATTGATGTATTTATATATATCAAAACGAGTTTTATATCGTTTCTATTAAAATGAACAAGGTATATATTTAGAAATTTACACATTTTTAAGATTTATTAGACAAATCAATAAATAATAGTTCACTGAATTGTTTAAATAGTTTTAAAGTTATGTGATTAGTTCTAATATATATGTAGGATCCGAGCCAGTCAGAAGCGGGTTAAATAGGTGTTTTTAAAAAAAAAATCATTTTGAACTTTATTAAACCTATGAAGTCTAAATAGATTTTATATTAAATCTATACTTTTTAATAATATATTTATTTAATTTAATTTTTTTAAAATAGTTTGAGTTTGCATATATGTTGTGATGAGTTCATCAAATGCACATATGTGTGAAAGTGCAACATATAGGAAGTGTGCATAATTAATATGAACATATTTAGGTGCTGGTATTTACATCGCAGCGGGAGCATTTCCCTTTATATATGACTGTCGTTACAATAAGATTTTACACACACACAAAAAAAGGAACCGGGCTAGTTTGAAGTGGGTGAAATAGGTAGATGTTAATTTTTTCTTTCTATTTTGGATATTGTTAATTTTATGAAGCATAAATGGAGTTTAGATCAAATCTAAAAAGTTTTAAATAAAATTTTATTTTATTTAAATTATTAAAATGGAATTTTAAATTTAATTTGAATTACTTGTATTATAATGAATATATCTAATACATTCATATGTGTAATATGTAAGTGCAACATACAAGCAGCGTGTAAGTATATAATAATAACATGCAAAATAATATAGAGAAAGAAACCTTCAGTTTCTCTCTCTTACCTTATGCAATTAATCAAGAAAGATATGACATTATATATAGTGGAAAACTTTTCATTTCTTTCTCTCTATAATTAGATTAATTGTTTTATTAAATGACGTTTATAACTAAATTTACGCATGCCTTTGTTGTCCAAGGTTTTATATATATATATATATATATATATATATATATATATATATATATTGAAAACATATTATGTAGTTTCATATGATTTGACATCCAAAATTGACAATAATAACTTTGATGTTATTTAAAGAAAGATTCGGCAATAACGTTATGTAATTACACAAGATCAATTTTACAAAATTTGAAGTAAACAACATATTTATATATCCATGTACATGATTATTATAGTTTAATAATTTAGATCCAAAACAACATATATTTGTAAACATTATAATATATGATATGTTTGCAAACATATTTTAATATATATAAATAAGTCGGATTTTAAAGTTAATGATTTTGATTTTACTTTTAGCTTTGAAAATGTAAGATTTTACATGAGACTTTAAATTTAGAAAAAGAGAAAATTAGTCTAAAGGAAAAACCCCAGACCAATTTTAGTCTGAATGAGACAAGTTTTAAAATTTAGTCTGGATGACAACATAATGATACATTCATATAGTGTTACACACGTATACTTCTCAAAATGACATTCAATCAAACAATTAATAATGTAGATTATGAAATAAATTTGTGACATAATTACCTATCATTAAAAGCAATAGCACAATAGACCAATTAGTTAAGGATGACGGGTCTTCAAAGGATGACACTGAGAAACAACCTATTTCCGACAACGTTGTAAGTTCTTATAAGTGAGGTATAAGGAATTTAAGTTAAATGATTGAATACAAGTGTTACTTTTAAGTTAATATTGGTAATTGATACACAAAAGATGGTTAAAACATTGGGAATTGTGAGGAGCCCTCTCAGACCAGTGAAAAGGTGTGCCCGCCATCGTAGAGCGACCGATAGAGCTTTTGATAGCTCATGTATGGCTATTTTATTAGGCAGTACTTACAGTACATATGCTTTGAACAGTTTATCTACTAGTGACTGTATCATCTAGCTAGGAGATCAAGTTTTCTTTTTGATGATGTTTAGTTAGATGCTGAGTATATTAGGGGTAGGAAAAGTGGAGCGGGTTAGAACACTTGAAACATGAGATAACATTAGTTGGAATGTTATGGGTCTACACGATTTACAAATTTGTAGTAAAATTATCTCAATTTTTAAAGATAATAATATTGATATTGCACTATTACAAGAAACAAAAATAGACCATCTGGATTATATAGAAGTCTATGAGGTCTATATTTAAATCATTGGGTTCACCTCCTTACTAGGGGTAGCTCTAGAATTAATGGTGGGTTGGAAAGAAAATTGTGTTAAACTTCTACAATCTATTATTAAAGCTGATTTGTTACATCTAATTTTTTCTTATCTTAGTGATGGCTCATTTTTAAATGTTACCAATGTTTATGGATCGAATTCTAAACTAGGTCGATGGGTTCTTTCGAGCAAGTACCTGGAGATTAGATCATTCACTCTAAGTCTTTGGGTGATGGATGGGAATTTCAATGTCACTGATTTCTAGGAGAAAGATTGTTGAATATGCGCTTATATGATTTTTGTTTGATGATAATAAACATATATACATTCGTTTAAATGTATTTGATAATATACTATTTTATTTTTCATAGATTAAATAAATATTTGTTGAATAAATTAAATAACACAGAATTTGAGTTCAAACAAATATTTTATTCAAACAAATATTTATTACATCTTTGAATAGTACAATTTCAAGCTCTCACTATACCTATACAACTTTGATTACATCACATTTTTCACATTTACATCAACACCTCACTACATATCACTCACACTCGTATATTTATCTTCAACTTCATTCCAGTTTGAATCCAGCATCTGAGAAATCTGCAAAAATATAAACTAACGCAGTAAAATTGAAAAAGAAATATTTTTGCAATTCAAAAATAAAAGATAATTTTTGAAAATATGATTTTCCTCAGTTATTTGGGTTGTTCGTCATAATTTAAATTTGAATTCATCATACACGAACAACTTGTGACATACACAGTGTATTACTGTATATGCCACAAGGCCGTACACACCGATATACACTTGATAATGCTACAGGGACAGGTGAGCACAGGTCAAATCCAAATGCAAAGCCGGGTTCAACTCACGTGCAATATATTCAAAATCACGACACGAGCACAAGGTCAAACCCGAGTTTTAAAACTGGGTTCAGCACAAGGCATAGCAACTGCATAGCAACAGCAACAAGGCAGACCACAAAATGCATGCCACCAAGTTCAACAACATCAAAGATGACCAAGTCAAGAGAAGCTCAAGTCAATGCACAGTGCAAACATATGCACCTAAGTGACACAGTGAAGAAGGCAACATGAAGTGAATCAAGTTCAACAATGCAATAAACAATGAAGATCAACAGCAACTGCATAGGAATGCAGTAACAAACAGAAGGAATGACCAGAACACACAGTACAAGCAAAAATGCAAGACAATGGTCATGAATGCAGTAACAACATCGAGCTAGAGCTGTCAAGTTCAAATATCACAAAAGTCAAGGCCGTAAATGAAATGCAAACTGCCTCAAAAATGAATACAACATGAAGCTCTGCTACTCAAGGCAACTAGGAATGAACAGTTTCACAAATGCAAATATCAGAAAAGTGAGCAATGCACTAAGAAAATGAAGCAACATACATATATATATACACATACATGAATACAAATGGTCAAGTGGCAAGGTCAAGTACAGGTCGAAGCAAAAACATCACAGCATTACCATCTAACAGCAAAAAATACCACAAGCCTCAGCAATATGCACATAAACAAGATACAACTGAAACAAGCCAGGATGCATAAGCCTCAACATCAGGTTCAAAACAAAACAATGGCTAGAACAAGACTCGACTAAATACAATGCCACAATGAAACAACTCCACTGACTCAAATGAACTCGACCAAATAGCCAACATGATCAAAGAATGAATATGAGACCAAACTGCAGCAAGACCACATGCATGTAGACATCAAGCAAATAGAGGCAAAGGCATAATGCATCATGAACATGTAACTGACCAGAGAATATCAACTACTCAAATGAATTCAACGATATTATGGAGTGTATACAACATGATGAAGCAGTGCAGTGAAGAATCTCAAGTCAAGGCCGCAGAGGTACAAGAAAATTCACGAAACCAAAATTCACGATGAAAATATACACTCATATGAACAAGCCAAACATCAAAGCCGTGGGACGCAAGAAATGAAATTATACGCATATGAAAAAGTCAGAATCAATCTCAATCATTCAAGCATCATCAAGTGGCCGAAGTGATTCAATGACAAATTCAAACACGAATATACGAACGAAAACTCAGGGGATCGAACCCTATAAAAACCAAACTATCATCATCGGCATAGATCAAGGAGTTCGCAATACAGAAATCAAGCAATTACAAGCAATAAAAAGAACATACCAATTCGAACACGAACTCCATCGAAGCAGCCGCAGTAAGATACAAGGAAACAATCGATCGAAGCAACTCACGATTATCCACGCAATCGAACAACAGTAGGCGCTTCGCAAAGCCCTAATTTTGGATCAGAGAAAAGAACGAAAGCCCCAATTTTGCAAGAGGAACGACCGGCATTATTCTCAAGCAAAAAAAAAAGGAAGGCCGATAAAATAAAAAGGAGAAAGGGGACGCAAAATTTTAATTAGTGGGGCGATTCTAATAATATTATTTTGGGCTTACTTGTTTCAAATTAGGGTTATTTTGCATTTAAATTTGCTTTTAATTTGTATTTTCTTTTTAAACCGTTTAATTTCTAGTCGTGTGACTAGGGGACAAGCTACGTGGCGTAGCTTGAGAATTCGCAACTCGGTAGTTGAGTTGTGGCAGGGTTTTGAGCGTAGAGTTAGATTAGTCAATAGCGGGTATAGCGAGTTTACGTGTGTAAGCGAGGGACTATCTAATTTCTAGTAGAAACCTTGGGGGCACAACGTAGGCAGGGTTTTGCCGAAGCTGGGTAAATTCTGTGTTGTTCTGTTTTATTCTGTTCTGCGATATCTGTGCTGCTATTCTGTGATCTGAATTGAAATTAATTGATAAGCTTCCGTGATTAACTTTTATAATTTACACTATCACCCTATTCACCCCCCCTCTAGGGTGAAATTGATCCTACAAGTGGTATCAGAGCTAGGAACAAAAGCCCTTTTTGTTTTAATTTTTTTTACAAAAATCAATTTTTGTTTTAAATTCGTGTTTTAAAAATTGGTTTTTGTTTTAAAATTTTGAATTTTTGAAATGGCTTCTTTTATTAATACTTTTGTTGAGGGTCGCTCCAATATTATTCCTTCTATTTTCGATGGAACAGATTTTTTGAATTGGAAATTAAAAATGGAATTTTATTTAAAAGCTGTTAATATTAAATGTTGGGATATTATTGAAAACGGGTGTGATATAACAGATAAGAAAATTATCTCGATTAATGCTCTTGCTATGCATATATTATATTCTCATATTAATCAAGATAATTTTAATTTCATCTCTCATTGTGAAAATGCACAGGAAATCTGGAATACTTTAATTGCAATATATGGTGCAACAGTCAACAGCAATGAGAAGTCCTCCACAACCGACTCAGTTGAAGAAATGTGCTTAACAGGATTTGTAAAAAGCAGTTGTGATGAGGATGATGATGATGGAGCGGCTGAGCTAGCATTAATAATGAAGAAATTCAAAAGGTGGAATCACAAATACGGAAATCCAGCTCTAAATAAAAAATTAAAAAGCAGAATAATCAAAGCACTGGATAACTCGAAACAACACGGGATCATTTGCAACAAACCCGGTGATATCAAGCCCAATTATCCCCAATTTCGACTCGACAAAGAAAAGAAATCAAAACGAAGATGCTTTACAGCCACGTGGAATAAAAGCGATAGCACTGAGAGTGAGAAAGCAGAAATGTGCCTTCATGGAAATATAACCGATAGCGACGATGACGAGCCAAGCGAGGTATCAAAACTTACTCACTCTGAATTACTTATTTATTTTCATGAGATAAACGGCTGTTATGAACGACTTAGGGAAAAATATGCCAAACTTGAATCTCAAAAGGATACTTTGATAGAATGCAATGAACAACTTGATCAATTAGTTAAGAACTATCAACGTAGAATCCCTAAGTGTGATAAGTGTCCAACATTCGAAGAAGAAATTAAAAAATTGGAAATCAATATAAAATCACTTGAAAATGAAATTCTGATTTTAAAGGAGAATGAAAATACTAGGAGAGAGAATTCTATTAAAAAGTGCACACAGTTGTTAAACGAAAATGAATCTCTCAAAACACAAGTCCAACAATTGTCAACGACTTTAGATAAATTTTCAAAAAGTGAAAAATCGTTGAATATGCTATTAGGAAAGCAAACTGTTAATTCGGTTAGACAAGGACTTGGATATAATAGTTCGAAAATTGTTGAAAGCAATATTAGTCAAGTTAATTCCATGTGCACGTTTTGTAGAAAATTTGGACACGATCATAATAATTGTTGGTATAGACCCAAACATGTGAAAAGTATACCGATTTGGGTTCCAAAAGGCACAAATATAAAAACTCTCAAAGTTAAACAAATTTGAGTGCCGAAGGGAACAATTATAAATAGTTTTGGGTCCCCACAAAATTGTTTTTCAAAATTTTCTGCCACTAGCAACCATGGACCTATAAAAACAAATAGGTCACATAAATCTTTCATCGTGTAGGTGTGGTGGCAGGCTAAGGAACAACAACAGTGTACTCTGGATTTTTGGCTGTTCCAGAAACACAACGGACGACGAAGCAAAGTTCCTTAGCCTAGTATAAAGGTGACAGAATCACAACGGACAACAACGGAAAATATCGTAAAGGTAAAACAGGTAATGGTATGTTTTAAACGATATATTAAATGTGATAATCTGCACCATATTCTGAATTAAAATCAGCCAATATTGAGATGATGAAAAGATGATGATTCTGACTTATTCAACATAGTTGGCGAATTATATTCTTATGCGAAAAACACTATAAAAATCTCTAGATTCTTTGAATTACTTCATATATATCAGTTTGGATTAAAAATAGTGTTTTGTTGGATAATAATACATTTGGTTATAATTCGGCTAACTCTATATTCACGTTTTCGATTATTTACACGGCTTCATTTCAAATTCAAAAGAATGTCATTTAAATTGTTGTTAAAATTGAATTTGAAAGTTTTGGTGCACACTTCATGTTTTGGTCTATAAAATACAATTGATGATAATTTTTGAGTGAAAGAGAAATTCAGATGCAGATTACACTGGTAATCTAGTTGATAAAAAAATTACTAGTTGAACGTGATTTTTGAGACATTTAGTAACTGCATCGTTTTTCAAAGAAAATATCTGCATATTTTTCATTTCAAATAATTTTCAAATTGCAGAAAATTTTCTTATAAAACCCCCTCGAGAAAATCATTTTTGACCATATTTTCAGATTAGTCATTTTGAAAAATTAATTTCATAATTATTTTTTGAATTTGATTTTAAATGACATTTTGACTAATCTGACTCCCAAATGATTATCGAAAAGAAAAATAGTGATTGAAAAAGTGATGAGTGTTAATATTAATCAAATATTATGACTTGAGATGGTATAATTAATAAATTTCTTTAGAAATTTAAACAAGAGTTATAAAACTTTTTGTTGGTAAAAATTCCATGACCATCTCTATATCTATCATATTTCTAACAACCATCACTCATCAAAATTCTATATAGTTTGTCGATATGTGGTACTTTAAACACGAATCTTTCGTTTTTCATTTTTCACATTTTTTAAAAAAAAGGTAATAATAATAATAATAAATACCAAAGTATTCACTCTCATTTAAAAGTCCTCACGGTTATGCATGGGTGAATTACTTGGAATTTGTTATGTGCTTCCATGCTCATTTAAAAGTCCTCACGGTTATGCATGTATGGAACGCATATCAAAAGTTGATTTTTTTATAAACAAGTTGATTCTAATCCCATTTAAAAGTCCTCACGGTTATGCGTGGTTAGGAGATACTTGAATTCATTTTTTTTTGAAAAATAAAATTGGAATACTACTAATCTCATTTAAAAGTCCTAACGGTTATGCATGGTTAGTAGTTATTCAAATTCCTGATATAAATATACCATAAATAGACACAACTGTATGGTTTTATATGATGACATCATTTCCATCATTCTAAAAGTGGAATATGCGCCTAACAAAATATTTATGATTTTTGTTTGATTTTTTATCGAAATTTAATATTTATATTCAATTGAGTTTTAATGTTGGATTGATATCGATTACTTTATCTCTATTTTTCTCTAGCACTATTATTCTTTTGCTAATAACAAAAGGGGGAGAGAAAAGTTAAGATTTTGTCAAATAAAATCAAGCAAAGGTCAAATAATTTTCTATTTGCATCTAGACTCATTTGCATATTTTATTTGTATGCATATATGTAGGGGGAGTTTTGTGTAGAGAGGAAGCATTTAAATAGGGGGAGCAATTAGAGCATATCAATGATCAAATACATTTAACATATTCAAAATCTTAAATATATGTTTGTTATCATCAAAAAGGGGAGATTGTTGAATATGCGCTTATATGATTTTTGTTTGATGATAATAAACATATATACATTCGTTTAAATGTATTTGATAATATACTATTTTATTTTTCACAGATTAAATAAATATTTGTTGAATAAATTAAATAACACAGAATTTGAGTTCAAATAAATATTTTATTCAAACAAATATTTATTACATCTTTGAATAGTACAATTTCAAGCTCTCACTATAACTATACAACTTTGATTACATCACATTTTTCACATTTACACCAGCACCTCACTACATATCACTCACACTCGTATATTTATCTTCAACTTCATTCTAGTTTGAATCCAGCATCTGAGAAATCTGCAAAAATATAAACTAACGCAGTAAAATTGAAAAAGAAATATTTTTGCAATTCAAAAATAAAAGATAATTTTTGAAAATATGATTTGCCTCAGTTATTTGGGTTGTTCGTCATAATTTAAATTTGAATTCATCATACACGAACAACTTGTGACATACACAGTGTATTACTGTATATGCCACAAGGCCGTACACACCGATATACACTTGATAATGCTACAGGGACAGGTGAGCACAGGTCAAACCCAAATGCAAAGCCGGGTTCAACTCACGTGCAATATATTCAAAATCACGACACGAGCACAAGGTCAAACCCGAGTTTTAAAACTGGGTTCAACACAAGGCATAGCAACTGCATAGCAACAGCAACAAGGCAGACCACAAAATGCATGCCACCAAGTTCAACAACGTCAAAGATGACCAAGTCAAGAGAAGCTCAAGTCAATGCACAGTGCAAACATATGCACCTAAGTGACACAATGAAGAAGGCAACATGAAGTGAATCAAGTTCAACAATGCAATAAACAATGAAGATCAACAGCAACTGCATATGAATGCAGTAACAAACAGAAGGAATGACCAGAACACACAGTACAAGCAAAAATGCAAGACAATGGTCATGAATGCAGTAACAACATCGAGCTAGAGCTGTCAAGTTCAAATATCACAAAAGTCAAGGCCGTAAATGAAATGCAAACTGCCTCAAAAATGAATACAACATGAAGCTCTGCTACTCAAGGCAACTAGGAATGAACAGTTTCACAAATGCAAAGATCAGAAAAGTGAGCAATGCACTAAGCAAATGAAGCAACATACATATATATATACACATACATGAATACAAATGGTCAAGTGGCAAGGTCAAGTACAGGTCGAAGCAAAAACATCACAGCATTACCATCTAACAGCAAAAAATACCACAAGCCTCAGCAATATGCACATAAACAAGATACAACTGAAACAAGCCAGGATGCATAAGCCTCAACATCAGGTTCAAAACAAAACAATGGCTAGAACAAGACTCGACTAAATACAATGCCACAATGAAACAACTCCACTGACTCAAATGAACTCGACCAAATAGCCAACATGATCAAAGAATGAATATGAGACCAAACTGCAGCAAGACCACATGCATGTAGACATCAAGCAAATAGAGGCAAAGGCATAATGCATCATGAACATGTAACTGACCAGAGAATATCAACTACTCAAATGAATTCAACGATATTATGGAGTGTATACAACATGATGAAGCAGTGCAGTGAGGAATCTCAAGTCAAGGCCGCAGAGGCACAACAAAATTCACGAAACCAAAATTCACGATGAAAATATACACTCATATGAACAAGTCAAACATCAAAGCCGTGGGACGCAAGAAATGAAATTATACGCATATGAAAAAGTCAGAATCAATCTCAATCATTCAAGCATCATCAAGTAGCCGAAGTGATTCAATGACAAATTCAAACACGAATATACGAACGAAAACTCAGGGGATCGAACCCTATAAAAACCAAACTATCATCATCGGCATAGATCAAGGAGTTCGCAATACAGAAATCAAGCAATTACAAGCAATAAAAAGAACATACCAATTCGAACACGAACTCCATCGAAGCAGCCGTAGTAAGATACAAGGAAACAATCGATCGAAGCAACTCACGATTATCCACGCAATCGAACAACAGTAGGCGCTTCGCAAAGCCCTAATTTTGGATCAGAGAAAAGAACAAAAGCCCCAATTTTGCAAGAGGAACGGCCGGCATTATTCTCAAGCCAAAAAAAAAAAGGAACCAGGCCGATAAAATAAAAAGGAGAAAGGGGACGCAAACTTTTAATTAGTGGGCCGATTCTAATAATATTATTTTGGGCTTACTTGTTTTAAATTAGGGTTATTTTGTATTTCAATTTGCTTTTAATTTGTATTTTCTTTTTAAACCGTTTAATTTCTAGTCGTGTGACTAGGGGACAAGCTACATGGCGTAGCTTGAGAATTCGCAACTCGGTAGTTGAGTTGTGGCAGGGTTTTGAGCGTAGAGTTAGATTAGTCAATAGCGGGTATAGAGAGTTTACGTGTGTAAGCGAGGGACTATCTAATTTCTAGTAGAAACCTTGGGGGCAGCACGTAGGCAGGGTTTTGCCGAAGCTGGGTAAATTCTGTGTTTTTCTGTTTTATTTTGTTCTGCGATATCTGTGCTGCTATTCTGTGATCTGAATTGAAATTAATTGATAAGCTTCCGCGATTAATTTTTATAATTTACACTATCACCCTATTCACCCCCCCTCTAGGGTGAAATCGATCTCCTCAAGAAGGAGATTTTTCTCTAGGAGATCTTTCTGCTTTGGAAGAATTTGGTCAGTTCATTATTAATAGTATTTAATTGAACTACAATCAAATAATAGGTAGTTCACTTGGTCAAATAAAAGGGTTGACTCATCAATGTCTCTTTTAAACAGATTTTTTATTAGTGAAGAAATAGAAGATAAATATCCTATTTATAAGGTGGTTGGGCTCTTGAGTATTTACTCGGGTCATTGCCTAATTATTTTATCTTGTAATAGCCAAAACAATAGAAATAAAATATTTAGATTTTAAAAAATATGGTCGTTGGAAAATAAATTTATAGAATTAATTTCAAATAAATGGTTTTCTTTCAGTAAGTATAATTATAAATTTTTAAGAAATATAGCTAAAATATTTGTAAGTAAAATTAGAGTCTTAAGCATTTTTCCTAAGAAATGGAATACAGATGTTTTTGGTAATATTATAATTAGAAAAGATAAAATATTAAATGAGATTCTAAAGCTGAATAAATAGAAGAATCCAAAAAATTAAATATTTCAGAAAATGTTATTTCAAGTCAAAAAGAATTATTAAATAAAATTATAATGTAGGAAGAAGTGACGTGGAAACAAAGATCTAGGATTCAATGGGCCGAAGAGGGAGATATGAATACTATTTTTTTCATAAAGTATCAAATGGTAGAAAACGTTGTAACATCATTAACTCTATTTTAATTAATAATCTTGAGGTCTTTGATCATAAAGAATTAAATGAGACATTTACTAACTATTATAAAGGAATTTTTGGAACTAAAAATGAGCATAGGATTGAGCTAATTGGGATGAATTATATCCTAACGATACCGGGATTAATTTAAATGGACAGGTTTTCCTTTTATGGAAGATGAGACTTTGAGGGTTATAAAGGATATGGCCAGTGATAGACCACCTGGCCCAGATGGGGTTCTTATATTATTTTATGATTTTTTGGTGTTTTTTAAAATATACTATAATCAATATAAGGAATTTTATGATGGTTCATTACAATTAGGTGGGTTTAATTTCGCTAATGTAATCTTATTACATATAAAAGGAGGGAAAATGAGTTAAAAGATTTCATGCCTATTTCATTATTAAATTGTTCGTTCAAACTTATTTCGATGGTTTTACCTAATAGGTTAAACAATAAAATGAATGATTTGATATCACTCAAACCGCATTTATCAAAGGTAAAAATATTACAGATGTAGTGGTAGTTTAATAATTTATTAATAATTGTTGTAAAGATAATATCACTTGTGCACTTTTAAAGATTGACTTTGCAAAAAAATTTGATTCAATTAATTGGGATTTTCTTAAGGATTTATTATTGGCTATGGGTTTTAGTGTTGGATGGCTGGGCTGGGTTATGTCTTTACTTAAAACTGGAAATTCAAGTATTATGGTTAATGGTATATTAGAAAATAAAATTCAACCAAAACGTGGACTTAAACAAGATGATCCATTGTCACCTCTTCTTTTTTAATTCAACCGTGGGCTTTTTTGCTAGGATTATCAAACTAGCCACTAGTAATGGGATTTTAGATAATGTTGGAATTGAAATTACGAGTAATGATATTTCCATTCTCTAATTTGCGGATGATACCAAGCTCTTTACATCCCACTTGCCCAGACATTAGCACTTAAGTTTATATTATACAATTTTGAGTTACTATATGGACTAATGATTAAATTTCATAAGGTTTCCGTGTTAGTATTAAATGAGATAGAGAATCAAGTCGCCAGTACACTGAACTTTAAAATTATGAAATTTCCCATAGAATATTTATGATTTTTAATAAGGCTAACTAAACTCAAACATGATCACTAGTTAATAATAATAGATAAAGTTAACAAAAGATTAACTAAATGGAATGGTAGATTTTATCGAGAGCGGGTATAATAGTTCTTATTAACTCTATTTTATTAGCATTACCTGTATACTGAATGTTGTTTTATCACTTTTCAGACCGGGTAATTGTAGAATAAATAAAATTAGAAGACATTTTTTATGAAGTGGCTAAAATTCTATTTATGGTTCGAAATGTTTAGTTAATTGAGAAATAGTATGTAAATCTAAAGATGAGGGAGGATAATTTTAAAACTTCTTTATTAGGAAAATGGATATGAAAATTTAATGAGAATAATGAGAATTTAATTTGGAAAGAAATGTGGTTGATCAAAGAAAGAATGGAGATACTTTGGAGATAGTTGATCCGCCTAAGTCCACCTTAAACTAAAGCTATATACATACATACATACATACATATATATATATATATATATATATTGTTATAACTAAATTTTCCACAGTCTTCGAACGGACTTAAATGAGAAAATTGGATGAACAGACGATGAAGATATGACCCGTGGACTATGGAAACATCATAAAAAGGAATGAAAATGAAAATATAAAAAAAGTCGAAAGATTGGAAAGTCACATTTTTGGTCAAGGTTCCCAGGTCGGTACCGAGTAAAACTCGAGTATGACATACAAAAATCTCGGGTCAGACTCTAAGGGAGCAGTGGAAAACTCGAAGCTCAGCAACCCCAACTCATTACTCGAAGCAAACACATAAAATACTCGGGTCAAATACCAAGTCAGGTTGGCACCGACCTGGAACTCATGATTTTCACCGACATGATTCATTCCAATAAGATTATAACTATCTAGAATGGCAATAGATGAATGAAAGGAGCTTAAACATAGAGGGAAAATGAACTTTAGATGTAAAAATTCAGGTTGGTACCGACAACTTTTGACGACCATCGACCTGAAATGAAAACTTGGTTTGATAAGAGGTCGATAAGGAGAGCTAGATATGGAAATGAACTTGAGGAATGATGTAACAATCTTGCTTTTTATATCATATAAATAAATAAATTTAATTAAAATAATATTTTTTGAAATTGATATTTGATAACTAATAAACTAAAAATAATTTTTTAATTAATTAAATTCTATTTAATAAAATATTTGTTTTAATAATTTGGATTTGTTTGATAAATTCCTTTCAGATAATATATTTTTAATTTCTCTCAAGGACCCTGGGTCCTTAGGGGTGACTTTTGTATTACCCCATACCTCAATGAAGGAAATTCGAGTAATCCTTCTGTTTCGACATAGACAATTTTAATGCCTTCATTAACCCATGTGCCATTGTTGACCCCCCATTCATAATCGCCTCTTCACCTGGAGCAATAGACGCTCCCCTCCTTCTCTTGTTATACTAGACCGATTTCTTTTTGGTACCTCTTTGGAAGTTGCTCATCCTTTTTCCTTTATCCATGGCCTTCCTTCAATCCTTTTCAACCACTACTCTATTCATCTTGACTCCAATGACTTTGCAGCTCCTAGTTCTGGCTTCTGATTCGAAATGTTATGGCTCTTGGAAGCTGGCTTCGAGGATCTGGTTTCGGTCATCTGGAAGGACACAAAGGCCCCTTCCCTTTGATTTTTCCACCCTAGTTTTGAAACTCAGATCTCTTACGAAATCTCTTAGATCCTGGTCCAAATTTATTTAGCGATCCCTTAAATCTCACATCTCTAGCCTCCAAGATGCCATCTTGACCTTAATATCCTTGAGGAATCTAGATTCCTCTCTCACTATGAAAGATCTAACCTCCTGAACCTGGAGAAGGAGCTTGAAAGATTTGTGAAATAAGAAGAAACTGGTTGGAGACAGAGATACAAGGACCTTTGGCTTAAAGGCGGTGTTTGAAAAACTTGTCGTTTCCATAGATTAGCTAATGCTAGACATAGAGCCAACGGCATATTCGAGATTCAACACGGTGGCTCCACTTACCATGACCAGTTCAAGCTCAATTATATCTTCATTTCCTACTACATTCATCTTCTTGGTAGATCCCACCCTCCCCTGCCCTCTATTGCTTGGGTGATCTTTATCCTAACCCCATGAAGCTCCCAATCGATTACCCATTTACTGAGGCCGAGATCCTTGTTTCTCTTAATGAGATGAAGGATGATAAATCCCCAGGACCTAATGGTTTTGGTCCCCTCTTCTTCAAACGTTTTTGGCCCATTATCACGGTCGATATCATCAACATGTTTGAAGAATTCTACTCTAATCCTTCCCGCATTGCTTGAATAAACTACGCTAATGGTGTTTTTATTCCAAAAAGGTCTGATGCCAGCTCTATCTCTAACTTCCGTCCTATTAGCCTCCTCATCCCTTCTTTTAAACTCATTACCAAAGTCCTAGCCAACTGCCTGTAGGTTGACATCTCCTCCCTTGTCAACCCTGAGCAATTCACCTTCATCCATAGTATAACTATCCTCGATTGTGTTGCTATCACCTAGGAAGCCATTTCCCACTACCATAATACAAACATTCCCTATGCCTACCTCAAGCTCAATTTTTCCAGAGCCTTTGAATCCATCAATTGGAGCTTCATTCTTGACACTCTTCGACACCATGGCTTCCTTGACAGGTGGACCTATTGGAGATGGAACATCCTCCACTCGAGCATGTCTACTATTATGGTTAATGGTATTGGTGGTGGACTAATCAAGTCCACATGCAATCTTCGTCAAATCGATCCACTCTCTCCTTTTCTCTTTGTGCTTACTGCCGATGTTTTAAATAAAACGAACAAGTTGGCAATTTCTCACCATCTTCTTGCCGGCATTGGTCTTCCTAACTCGAATATTATGATTTCCAACATCCAATATACTGATGACACTATTCTCTTCGCCTTCTCCACTCCGGCCCATATTCACTATCTCAAACTGCTCTTGTACTCCAACAAACTCATTTCTAGCCTCACCATTAACTTCTACAAAAGTTTGGTTATCATGGTTGGGGGTGCTGAACATCTCAGCCCCTCCATTGCTTTAACTCTCAACTGCAAACTTTATCAATTCCCTATTTCATATCTTCGCATCATCATCACCACTTGCAAGCTCATGCGAGAAGATTGGCAATCGATTATTTCCAAACTCGCTAGCCGCTTTACTACTTGGAAATCCTCTTCGCTATCTAGGGTCGGGAGGCTCATTTTTATTAAATCGGCCCTCTTTTCCATCCCTAGTTATTGGCTCTTAATCCATATATTTCCTACTTCGGTCATTTTCAAGACCAACCAGCTTTGACACAACTTCCTATGGCACGTTCTCTTGTTAACAACCTTGTGAGATGGCACATTGCCCATAAATCCACTTCTCAAAGAGGTTTAGGGTTCCCGACATCAAACTCTTCAACTTGCCTCTCTTGCCAAATGGACTTGGAGATGCATCTCTGATGAAAACACTATTTTGAAATCTTGGATCGTGTACAAGTACTATAGATCATAGCCTACTCTTATCCTCCGTCCCACTAGCAAATCTTGGAGACCAATTTACCAAAGGTTACAACTGTCTCTCTACAGCCGAATAAATGACTCTGGAAGACGCTTCTCTTATCCAAGGCTTTGGAATTGCATGTTCCCTTTGAGAGTTAAGTTCCTCATATGTCTCCTTGTTCACGTAAAGATTAACACAAAAGACTGCTTAACTCACAAAGGCATCAACATTGATCCCACCTACCTCTTGTTCCACTCCTG
This sequence comes from Allium cepa, assembly GCA_030765085.1. Taxonomy (NCBI): domain Eukaryota; kingdom Viridiplantae; phylum Streptophyta; class Magnoliopsida; order Asparagales; family Amaryllidaceae; genus Allium; species Allium cepa. The sequence goes on from CM060939.1 coordinate 419,721,162, forward strand.
TCCTGAAAGCATCAACCATCTATTTTTCGATTGCGATCTTGCTTTCTTTGTTTGGGTAAATTGCACAGTCCACATTCTCCATATGATTCCCTCCTTGCATCCTTTTATGATCATTGGAAATATAACATAACCTCCCAATATGTTGATACTCTCCTTACCAATTTTAGTTGGGTTATTTGGGCTGAAAGGAATGATGGATGCTTCAATAACAATGCAAGTTCTTCTCTTGACTTATGTCATGAAGTTTTGCATATATTATCTATTTGGATAGGTTGCAGTTACTTCCCTCTCTAGTCAAGATTAGGCAGCCTTGAGTTTGGTAATGAGTCAGTTAACAGCTACGACGTGGTTCAGTCTATCATTCCTAGAGATATGGAACCCTTCGATGTTGACTAGCTTATTATGGACGTGGTTTCGAGCTTGCATGAGTTTTTCCAACTTCATTACTTTGTTGTGTTGAGTTATTTTTCTTAGCTACTCTATTTTTATATGTATCTATAATCTGCTATCAGTACTCAACCGTGATATCTTTACCACCTAAACACCTGACTTATCTCATTTTGTTGTGATCGATCAAGCATGTTGATTGGAAGACTTTTTTATTTCTAGTTATGCATTTGACAATGTAGACTCACACTGCATAACTATTTCCTAAAAAAGATAATAAACTGAAATTGTATGAAATGTTTTAATAAATATAAAATATTTTTAAATGTAAATAATTTTGGTATGATTGAAATAGTTGAAAACTTGAAGTAAACAAATATTGAAGTGAAGGAAATTGTGTAGTTATCGATATATGTTCTGGACAACGATGTGTAAATAATTTTCATGTGATTAAAATAGTGAAAAATAAATAAGCGAACATCGAATTGAATAAAATCGTCTAGTTATTGAAATATATCTTGTAAAATGAAATATAAAGTAATTAAAATTAAATTGAAATAAATTTGCAAATATTTAAAATAGTAAACAATTGGGAAAAACAAATTAATTAAAACTAGTCCAATATATCAGTCTACGCCCATTTTAATTCATCAATTTCTACCCTTTTTTGGAAACTCCCTTTTCTATTTGGATGCAAGCCGGCTGGCTTCATTTATTGAAGCCAGCCATAAATCCCAAAATGGAAATCACGGCCTAATGGAAATTCGCATATGTGTATTCGAAGCCTAACACTGCATAAGCGACGATGAGGCATAATGGCTGAAGACTTTGGCATGGTAGAGGCACAATTGGGTGTGGGGTTCGACTGTAGTGTGTTAAGCGATCTCTTGAAGGTGCGGCTGGTGATGGAAGGCACGACGCAATGATGAACAACATGGGGGTGCGGTAGTTAACGGTTGTTGATGGTGGAGGTGCGGTGATGGCAATTGGTAGTCACGACGAGCTTAGACCACGACTTGGAACAACGAGATGAGGTTGGGGTTTCCGCTTGAAATTTAGGGAGTAAATTATCTAGATTTCTTATGATATGATTTTTTATCGATTATTAGATGATGGATTTTGCACTGGTTATTGATTGTTTATGTTGATATACCCATTCCCTTGTTTATTTTTTATGGTGAAATATTGATGAATTGTTGGTTATATTGAATTGGATGATATTGAGTTACATACCGTTGATTTACTGATTGATATAATGATTATTGGTTGATTGTTGACTATACATCCATTGTGTGATATTTATCTAGTAAATAAATGTTAGTAAATAGTTGAACGACACCTGAAATTGATTGAAAGTGGGGTAAATGAATTAAAATGTGAAGATTTGAAGTAAAAAAATTATTTTGGAAAGAAATAGAGAATTTTGAAATGATCTTCCTATTTAATATTGAAGAAATTATAATTAGTGGAAAATGCAAAAGTGGAATGAGTTTAGAAAAAATATAAATATGGAATAATTTTGAGGATGGCGTAAATAGAAATTACTTAGAAAATGATGAATTTTGGAACTTTATCAAATAAGTAAATTTTGAATATTATATTTTTATCTATCAACGATTATAGAAATATTTAAAGGTTTTAAAAAAAGAATGGTATTTTTATATTTCAAGGTGATGAGTTAATTTTATTTGAATCTAATAAATTAGAAGTTTCAAAAATAATATTTTGAGGTATTAATAAATTGAATGCTATTTATATATTATATGAAAATTATTACTTAGTGCATTTATTATTCAAATATTGTTAAGTATATTTTGGAAGTAATTACTTTTATTTGAATGTTTTTAAATAAAATGGGAAATCAAATTTAAAAGAATTTGAAAATATGTTTATAAAAGTGCTTGAAGTCAATTATTATGGAAATGTAATTTTTGGATTTTTTTATACAAATAAATAGTTTCAAATCAGTGTTTTTGAGTTGATTCTTTAATAGGTTTTATATACAATAGAATTTTACTTTGATGAATTGCTTTGTTTAAAAAGGATTTGAAATGTAAATGTGGATTTTAAAGACATTGGTTTTGGAATTTTATAATATGATTTTGGAAAATTAGTTTTAACTGAGAATCCTTCTAACACCTCGGGAAATTTAGTAATACCAGATTAAAATATTAACAAGGGTAAAAATGTAATTTCTTTTACATAAAAGGACTAAGTAGTAGATTTCTATAAATGAAGAAATTTGGGGAATTTGACTTTTCTATTGTGTCAAGTAGATTTTTATAGCCCGAATTCATATATAAATTGTTAGAAACAGATACCGTATGAAGAAGATACAGGATGTTTATCATAGCACACATTTCGTACTTTGCCTTTATTTTGAAATTAAGTTTAAATGTTAATACAAGAACAAAGAAAAATTATTTGTTAAGAAATAAGTTGAATATTTATGAATTACTCTAAGAAAAGAGAAGCAAAATAAAAAAGAGAGGGTACAATGATGTATACACATTTAAAAGAAAAGAAAGAAAATTGTGTATAGGCACAAATGTGAAAATGCTTCAAGGGGAAAACATTAATGACGAAACTACTGTTGTACTTAATTTAAAGGATAGGTTGAATATACTGAAAAAGATATGACAATATATTTAAAAGGAAAAGAATGCATCTTTTATATAGTTGGAAAGTGAAGGTAATGATATACGAAATTCATGGGTTATTGTGAAAAAAGGTAACCATATATATATATATATATATATATATATATCTGTGTGTGTGTGTGTGTCCATACATAAAAAGGTATTTAGTAAAATAAACATTATGTATTTTGAAAAGAAAACGTAAGAATGTATTAATGGAAGAGAATCATTTATTAAAGAAAAGGTAAGGTATGCCATTTCTTATTTGCAAAGAATAAGGATAAGTTTGGTTTCAAAATTATAAAAATTAATACTAATCAATTAATGTAATTGATTGCTCAATTTATAGTAAAGAATAAGATTTCTGATTAGCACATACACACACAAACGTTTGAATATAAATCAAGGACTCTCCCACAAAGGTGTGTGTGTGTGTGTGTAGGATACCAATTAATAGAACTGATTTGAATTGTTATTAATGAATTCAATTTGAAATTGAAAACTTTAATACTGATTAATTGGTAAGGGATAGAGTTTCCAATTGATCAAACACACAGTATGTAGAATATCAGTCTAGGTGTTGATTGAAATTATAGTAATAAAGATACAAAACATTAAAGGTAAATAATTAAGTAAAGGAAATAAATTGAAATTAATGTCTACTAATGACATCAGATGGGTAGGATGAAGAGGTTACTTTCTATAAATGAAAAGAAATCAGGAAATAAAATTTTCTATACGTAAAGGCAAATAACAAAAGGATAAACATACAATTTTTCTAAACTAATTTTTAATTATAAATACATAGTTAAACCCTATGCTTTTCATTTTAGAAACCTTAGCTTCATCATCTTCTTCTTCCTCCTCAAGAACATTCTTAAAACATTCTTATTCTCTTCCCTAAATTTTCTTAATGCAAAAATAAAAAGATTACATGTCAAAATTAAAGAGGAGAGAGAATAAAAATAAAAGACAAAGGAAGAAGGAAATTAAATCAAAAAAAGAGAGAGGATGTGAAATCAAATTAAATCAGAAGAAGAATTTCTTCAAGGTGGGTGGATGTATTTCTGATAAGACGATTATATGTAGTTATTTGATATACCCTATCCGATTTACGTTGTTAAAAACTAAATTGTAAATCATACTGTTTAGATCTAAGATTGAATAATGAATTAAATTGATGCAAACCTGTTAAATAGGAATTGATTACCTAGATTAAAACCCTTCCTTTAACACTTCTAATCCTATAATATGATAGTATAATTTATCAACATTGATGTTAGTAGTAAATTCAAGACTTAAATTGTTCCTATTATCTGTAAATTGATAAAGAATTGACATAACCCATATTGTTAATAGTAACCATATGATAAATTATTTCACTACAAAATTATATAGATATATAAAATGAAATTGATATTAACAAGTTTGGTTAATTGTAACCATCTTATACTATGATAATAATTTGGGAAAGATGACAATAATTAATAAAAAAGAATTCAACAATAATTAAATTGGAATCAAATTAAACAAACCTAAAATTTACACCACGACCGGTCGACGACACTACCTGGAGAAATCGACAATAAATGCAATGCCCCAGCTCTATACCGTACTAACAAAGAATATTACATAGTAATATTGTCTGCTAATTATACAGAGAGTAAGGCTGATTAGGAGCGACCAAGCGTGAATATTCTCTTAGGCTAACACCGACACGTTTATTATACCTCAAAAATCATATATGACGTGTATGACATTGGCACAAAGTAATAAACATGATAGCTAAAATAGAAGTTCAGAACAATATATAATATCACAGAGAATGCAGAATCGTAGAACACAACGAAATATATAATATTGACATGAAAATACATACATAAGTGAGACTACAAAATCGAAATACTAGACTCATGTAATACAGTTATAGATCAACTACAACATGACTCAAAAATATAATGATATGAAAAGTCATCAGCTCATACAAAGTATGCATCATGCATAATGGTCTGGGACCTAACTGTTAAAATCAACAACGTGTTGTTTACTTATAGTTTAGAAATATCAATGTAGCTTTTAACGTTCTTTCTTATGAACACACAACTTCCTCTACACTTTGACTGAAAATCAAACTATTTGATATTTCTATCAAAATACTTATTCAATCTTGATGCTTATAAAATGATACATTCATATCATTTCTTGGATCATATCGAAAGACTCACAAACCCAATATCGATCGCACTGACTTCGAGGCATTTTTGGTTAATATGTGTAAAAGGTTTACTCTAAATGATTGTTTAGAATTTTCTATTTCAATACATAAGTACCAAACGCTAAGTCATATTGAGCGATAATTTTGTGAGTAAATCTGAATTAACTTGAGCATGTTGAATACCGAATCTGTTATGCAAATTTCAACAGTTGAAATTTGTGATATTATTCTTGTCAACATTGCTTATTTAATTCCAACCACATTAGCCTTTCCAATAAAGACACAATCTCGGCCTATGGATCACATCTCTTTGTTACGACCACCAAAATCATATTTTGATAGAGTACTTGAAATTCTATTAGATCTACACATCATACCATATAGAGTCAACAATCTTAATAGTTTAATAGAAAACCCAGGGTAATGTATATTTTCGACATTAATAAGAAACTCATAGTTTCTTTTCAATGTACGAGAATACTTATTAGACTTTCTAATGCTATGTGTTCATTTAGGTTAGTTAGTTTCACTTCAGCTCATATAATCAGTTCTATCTATGGATCAGATAAAATTTCATTTAACTATCAAAAATTTCTCAAAGAAATACCTTCACAATGAAGTTGATATATCTTGAAACAACAATTGTTTCTTAGTGCAAATAGAATAGGGATTCGTAAACACTTTATGAACCTTTTTTTTTTTTGTAAAATTGATTTTAGTTTACAAAAATTATGTTCATAGCATAAATATGTCATTTTATGATAGAACTTTCCAAATTGTTTTTGGAGATTCATACAAGATCCCTCATGATGATTATTACGTGCAATCTTTCGACTCGCACAACCTGCCAACTCCTTGGTCTAGGATATGTTGAGATTTCTTAAAAACACTTATCTTGTATGATTTTGTAAAGTATTGTTTAGATGAAGTAATATCAACCTTGTGTAATAATCTTAAGTACATGACCTTATAGGAAGAAATTAACTCAACTTCACTCACAATTAATCGTAAATCGTCTAACAATATCTGCTTACTCCTTATCGATGCATCATTATGTATCACATGGAGGAGGGATTTGAGACTGAAAATATATTCATTTTTAGGTACATTTGGAACTCTTTCCAATATACTCACTTATTCGACCAAATCAAATCATTTTATTCTATTGCATGTTATTTTATTTACTTTTCTTTTATATTCTATAATTTTATCATCAACTTACTACATGGGTATCTAATATACATGTTCACGTTGGTAATAAATCGTCGATGAATATAACAAAGTATGTGGAACCCATTTGGTATTAATAGACTTGTGATTGCATACATCAATATGTAATAATTCAAAGAGTTCATCAACTTCTACCATTGAATGGGTGCATAGCCATTAATTATTTGAGATATAATTGACCTGTATCATATGATTCATAATTGTATAGTAAAATTATTTCTCAAAACAACGTCTTAGTCTATAATTAAAATAGTTTTAAAAGCTTGTTTCTATAATAAATTATTTTCTATATAAAAATAAACGTTTTTGCACTATTTGAGTGAACGAGAAGGAGAATTAAACGATTAGGTAAAGCATAGGGTATGGGACACATGCGTTTACCTTTTTGGTTAATTCTTGTCAGTTTGAATGTTTTGACCTTCTGGTCATGTTTGTCGATGAGATAAGGCAAATATTTTTACTGCGTTCTAATGTGGCATTGACTAGCGGTTAGGAAACCGTTAAGTGAGAATGTGTGTTATGGGGCGCCAAAACAACTGAAAATAATATTAAATACATAACGTATTTTTGATGCACCACTTTTACTATGAAAACAAATTCCATAATATAGTTCTATTTCATAATGAATTTCCATAATACTCATATTGAAATATACTTATATCTATTTTTCAGTCAATACTAAAAAATAAACATTATTTCACAAATAATGTTCGGTACTTTTTACGAAAACAATTTTCGCAATTTGATGCGATCATTAGGTGCTATATTACATGCTCCCACTATTTCCGCCATTACTATAATAGCTACTAAATTTAAAGGTCCACAATTCACTTAATATTGTTTACTTATTCATATGCTGCAACTAGTTTACAGAGGAGAGTTCTTTAATCAAATATCTTGAACACAAATAAATAAATGTTATAGAAAACAATTTTCTATATGAAAATACATTTGGAATAAAAATCATATTTCATATTCCAATATTCAGTATCGGTTATTATTACAATTCTTGTTTCCAATGTTTCTCTATGAAGCAAAAGTGACTATTCATTCTCTTCATTCCAACTTTACCTTAAATTACATCTATTCTTATACATTCATTTTTCTTTCAAAAGATCAAATTATTCAAAAGAAAACCTTAGTATGACATTATAACAAACCATTTACAAAAGAGCATTCGATTATTCTTAATATTTAAGACATCAAATATGTTGCACTTTATGTAAACCGATCAAGATGATATTTCAACGATCGAGTTCTTAGATGTATCTTGTAATTTATGGTCATGTGTTACATTAACACGATATGATCCTTTGAAAATTTTCAAGTTCAATACATGATCTTAAATAACGGTTTATTGGCTTACTTTGAATGAACTAACTTCATCGAAATATTGTACCCTACAAACTATGATTGTTCACCATATAACATTTATATGTGAAAGTACACTGATCAAATACCCATAGTCATGAATTTCATTTAGAGTTCAAAAACTCATAAAATGCAATACACGGTCTAAACCAAATAAACATATAAGTGACCAACTAACGAATGTACTAAGTAGTTGAAATTGGGCATTTGCATGGGTATAGAAACATTATATAACATGCAATTAGAATTATTAGTAAGTATATATTATAATTCTAATTATCAACTTCCAATTCAGTTTGTTTATATATGTTAATTGACAAACGTTTTATCAATCATATTAAATGCACAAATCTATCATTATAGATAATTATAATATTATATAGCATATGTTCTTACAATATTAAAGAGGTTAAATGTTACCATTTCATTTTTCTAATAAGGCTCCCACTAGTCTTTTATATTCCTTCAAACCCTAAGATGAAACATACAAGTCTTACAACTTCACTAGTGGGTGTTAGGACTCGTTTGTGTTGGTATTCCGACCTTGAGTTTGTTCAACAAATCATAGCCCCACAAACGATGGATAACTCTTTATCGATTGTATCGTATACAACCCCTAACCCATTTTTCGTTATTTTAATCTCATTTCGACCTTGAGTTTTCTTAACAAATCGAAAGAGATTATTCACTCATACCCACCATATCATGATGACCTAAGTATAGTATACGTACCTTGAGTTTGCTTAATAAATACATATAGTTATGTTACTACATATATTCAATATATTAATAATACTACGCATAACATCCCTAGCTTGAGTTTGCTCAGAAACTAAGGAGCATGTAAGTAATTTATTAATATATATATGGTAGAGGACAATATTATATTAAAGATCCATAATCTTCAATATATATATTGAGTGATATCGACTTATAGAATAATATATTTCTTATGAAATACCCCAGCGATTCAAGTGTCAAATACATCAGAAATCATGGTATATGTACGTTTACATATGTATTTATTTCTTAAGTCTATTTGGGTTTCTTTAATATTCCACATTTAGTTTATACACATATCATATAAGTTTTATTGTTATATAACCTTTATGTTTCATATTACTTATATGATAGTCTTACGTATAATATATCGTTAATCAAATCTTATCTAATTAATGTTAATCAATTAACTCTTTAATTAATTTTAAATTAGTATTCAAATATAACTTTTATATTGGACATATCTACTATAGCATTTATACTGTGTACTATAACCTTTATGTAGTGTAACATACATCTATCATATATATGTATATTTTATTTAATTAATTAACCTTTAATAAATTTATTCAATTAAACAATTTTTATTAAAATAATGTTTTCATCCATAAATAATTAATATAAAATAATATATTGATAAAAATTCAAATTTTACAATTTTAAAAAAGGTAGGATCATAAAATAGAGCTTAGGAAAAATCTGGAGATTTTTTAAAGTTGAAATATTATTTTTAAAATCAAATACATTGATTTTGGAAATAATTAATATATTATTAAAATTCAAAATTCAAAATTTTAGAAATTCTATGATCATGAAGAAAGGTTACGAAAAATTTTGAAGAAATTTTCAACTAAATTATTATTTTCAATAAATCATAAATAGTTTTCCCAAAATAATATAAATTATTAAAAATAATAAAATTGATTGAAAAATTTCTAATTTTTCTATATGTTTCTGAAGTGATGTAATATTTTAAAAATATAAAATTTAATTAGTAATGTAATAATTATTTTATATATAATAAATAGTTCAAAAATTCAATAAATGTTAATTAAAAATATGAATATATGTATGATAATTAATTTTCAATTTTTTTAATTCATACTATATATAAATAAGTGTACTAAATTTTTAAATCATATATATATATATATATATATATATCTTATATATGCTTGTATGTTATTATGAGAGAGTGATATACAATAATATATTTATATATGTGTGTATATATGTGTATATATATATATATGTATGTATGTTTATATATATATGAATTTATTAATAAATATATATAAAACAATTATTAATGACAAAAATTGGTTTTGTACAGTAGACAACATTTGTCTATACATAAATCAAATAGTATAATAAACAAATTATGCATATAACCAAACTGATTTGTGACAACCACATCTACTTATAAAATCTCACCTAACTAAACATATAGTAGCAATATTTTTAAAATAGATATGAAAATGCTTATTATTAGATTATAGAAAATTATTTAATTGCCGTAATATGAATTAAAATCACCAATTTAATGATGCATTTGAATCCATGTTGAAGCAATGACTTCCCTTCCTTTTACTGTTTTTGATTCGTCAGATTGCAAGTCCAGAATCACCGACCTTTAACAATCAAATAGTATTATTTTAATTTGAAATATATATGAGAATTTTGGAGTGTATTGAGAGCTATGTTTTAACCAGCAATTTAGAAGGTAATGGCAGCCAAAAAGGTTAGTAATTATTTGTAGACACACATACACATATATATACGGTTGTACGAGAGAGAAACGAGGAAAACCTTTTTATCCTGTGATGACCCAGAATTTTTGGATATTTGAAATTGAAATATTTAAGTGATTTTAAATTTTAAAAGTTAATGTTTAACTTGAACTTTAAAAATCGCTATTTATTGGATAATTTAAGTGTTGAATTTAATAATTGGAATTTGGGAAAATGGCTGAATCGGGAATTCTGGGCAGGTTAAAAATATTTCAAAGGCTTGGAAAATTTATATTCATAATACTGGAGATAATAGAAGCTTTAAATTTGAATTTGATAATGTTTTGTTCAGTTTTAAAAATGTATCGTTTAAATCGATATTTAAAAAAATAGCCTTTCGAGACATAGTCTCGGATTTCAACGAAACCAGTGCCATTGGATCCGTAATAGTGTTTTATTATCGGATTTCAATTTTCGTAGTGCTTGGAGTTATCGTGTGGTCGTACGGTAGATAAACGCGCTAAATCTATATCGAAATTTAATATTATAACTGGGTCCAAAAAGCTATCTTCTCCATACGACTTTCCATTGTGTTCAGAATAGGAGCTTAACCTTATAAACGCCTAGCGGTATGGCTCGACAAGAGTTCGAAATTTTAGACTATGTAAATCGAGACGATTTGAATTTGAATTTAAATTTAAATTAAAAATATATATTCACATACAATGGGAAAATTAGACACTTTCCTCCCTTAGAACACGTGTCTCCTTTTTCATTTTCCCTTTTGAAATGTGTTGTTTCCTTTCTTCCTGATAAATAAAAAAAAGAAATGGCAGAAATAAAAGAATTAAAAATCGAATTCATTTACAAAAACGAACGAAGCTTTTTAGTTGAATCCAAATCTCGTCCCCCTTCTTCATTTACAAATTGAAAATTAAAGAAACAATTAAATTAATGGCCAAGCAAACTTTACTTCAAAAATCGTGTTTCCCTCCTCTGTTTCTTTTCCTTTTAAATTGGACCTGTTCGATTTGGGGGCCATGAGTTTCCCTTTTCCTTTCTGTAATCTTGATTGTCAAATTAAGTTCATTCCCAAATCAATATTCTCGGGTTCAATGCTCGAGCCCTAGTTGAAACGATCATGATCGAATCACGAGCCGTGGTGGTTCAGGTCGGCATCGCGTGCGATATGGGTCGTGGTCGGCATCGTTGACTAGAAAGCGAAGCAGTGGTGGGTTCGGGGTTGATGTCTCGAGTGTGGCGGTTAGCATTTCAAGGTCGTAGCTTGCGATGTGGTAGTGGCGACTGTGGCCGATGGTGCTCTAGTGGAGCGGCGGCGAGCAAGGTGACTCGAACTCGAGCCTGGAAGGTGGAGATCTCTAGGCAGAGAGGTATTTGAATTCTTTTTCCAGATTAATTTTGATTCAATGAGTATATATATCAGAAGGAAGATAAAATTATGTCAGTACGATAAATATAGATTGTTTCAATTTATATATACATACGGTAAAGGAAATTACTACTTTGATATTTACAGAGAAGAATATGAAGATAAATATAAACATATACAGAAATTTCAAAAAAGAAATTATTATAGATTCTAGGAGAATTTGAGAATATATACAAATTAGAGTTTTATGAGATCTGAATAGATTATTTCATAAGTATATATATTGTTTCAATTAACTTATTTAATTTATTTTAGTTACTAAGAAATTTTTAAAAGGGAAAAATAAATATACAAATGCTCGTACTAAATTTAAAGTTTATCTTAAAAATAATGTATTTTGGAAATTTACTTGTTTTATTTACTTATTTAATTTATTTTAGTTACTAAAAGATTTCTAAAAGGGAGATTATTGATTAAAAATAAATTATTAACTAATTAAGATTTATAAAATAGTAAAAATAAATTGTTGATTATCTCAAATATTTATAAACGGTGTAATGTTTATACAAGGTCTAAAATCGTGAAGGATCAAGTCAAGTTGGATCGGATTGCAAATTAAATGCAAAGGTGAGTTAATCTCACTCATCTGGATTACCATTTAAATTTAATAGTTAAATTATTGGTTGTTAGGTTGTATTGATAATTATTATCAGTCTACATGTGATAGTATATATAGCAGTATATATAATATATATTGGAGTGATTGATTTCCCGCATTATATAGAGGATGAGACCTTATGCGCCCCGCATAGTAGCGGATGACCCTTTATACGGCGATATCCCTCTCGAAGTGGGATTGGTATTTTATATTGTTCTAACTTCTATGGATGCATGAAAACAGGTTGGAGAGGGATCCAAATGGATTCCTCAAAACATTGAATTTATTTTATATTCAGCGATGTGATTTATATGATAATCCGGGATGATTATATTGATTTTATTGGGAGTCCAAATTATTGAATGATATGGCTTGGTTGAATATATTTTAGTATTTTGAAAAAATGAAAAAAATATAAAAAGTTTGGATTTTAAAGGAAATAAAAAAGGGAAATTTTTAAGTAAAATAATTATAGTGAATTTGTGTAAATTAATGACTGGATTTGGAAAAGTATAAATTTTAATTCTTAATTCAATTAAATACATTCTAGGTAAGGAAATAAAGATAGAGATTTTAAATAAATGAAAATAAAGAGTTTTGGAGACATAAGTGATATTGTCTAAAATTTAAAGGATTTTATTTTCAAAATTTAAGATTTGAAATGTTTAGGAAGAAATAAAAGGATAGAATTTTAAGTGAAGTTGAAGAGGATATTTCAGTTTAAATAAGATTTTAAATCATAAATATAGAAGTAAATATGGAATTAATGGGTGTTAAAATAAATTTGGGTAAGTAAGGGAATTTATTTTTTAAATGGAATTAGTTTTGAAAATCGATTTGAAAACGGATTAAGTGTTTGAAACTGATATTAAAGAAGAATGAGATTATGGAATTTATAACAGGTTTTATAATAAAGGGAAATATTTATCGGAGGATAATTTGGAAGTATAAATTCAGGATAGGGAATTTATAAGGGAAGGGTGATTTGTTTAAAAATAAATAGTGGTTTATTTTTAAAGGTGTGGAAAGGAAAGTGTATTTTCCTGAAAAGCCAAGTATATATTCAAGTAGCCCTGCCATTTTTATAAGGGAAGGGTGACCATGTACTGACGGGCGGTACCCCAGTAGCCCTGCCATTGTATGGAATCCAATCTCCAATAAGCGCCTGTACGGTTTTGATTGTACCCAACTATTGCTGGAACGTGAGATGCAAGCATTTCAGCTAGATTCTATTTTACTTTCTATAGACACCATTATAATATCAGACTTATTTGATAAAAATATTTCGGTTATCGTAAGGTAAAAACCCGGCATGTTTATCTATGGCGTGGTCTTACGAGATACCTTTGATTTCAAAAGATTTTTGAAACTTTAATAATCCAATTGAGTGTGTTTCCTCACACTGGTTTTCCAGACTGACTTGGGTGTTATTTCACTATAATGCTCGGGTTAGACCGAGTATTATAGAGTACAGATTCTGGATGGACTACTATGGAGCTCAGGGCATGCGCTGAATGGCGAGACGTATCACACATATTTGATGAATATTCTGCTGTGTATGATTAACTGCATAGTCAATTTTGTGAGGACAGGTTATGATAACTGTCCAATTGTGTGCTATGAATTTTGTTGAACTATGATGATGTAATGTATAAATAGATGTAGTTCTTTTGTTAAAGATTGGTCATTTATCTATTATACATTGTTCCGCTGCGTTTGTGAGATTCCGATGTTGTTTCTATTTCTTCTTCTGCCTCCTTCTTCTTTAACCCTAATGGATCGGTTTACCGGCATTTGGTTATTCGACATTTGATACAGTGGACGTATTGATGTCGATTTTCGGGCGTTGAAAAATCGAACCATTACACTTGGTATCAGAGCAAAAGGTTAAGCGAGAACCTTGGCTTTGGTAGGGATTACTCATTAAAAATAGAGTCCATAGTACTCTAGAATGAGTTTGAGTGTATTAATGGATATGAGCGCATATTTGTTAGTGAATATTAAAATTGTTTTTATATCGTGTTAACTTATCGGTTGAGTGTTTATCGATTCTGGTCGATATGTGGGATGCCATGTTATCGATAGGAGTTTCTAAACTCTTAAACAAGATAAACCGGCACAGTATTATTTTAAAATAGGGTAAATGAAATGATTTTACCCAAATTATTTTTGTATAAAAGAAATAATTTTTGTAAATTATTATAATATATGGTTTCTTGGTTGTTAGGGAAAGATAATATTAAATTATTATCATTATCATGTAGAAATTGAATAAGAAATTGAAAATCATAACTAAAAGCTAAGCAATAAATCATATACAAATGGGATTTGTAAATGTGAATTGTAAATGTGAATTGTAAATGTGATTTGTAATTGAAAATAAAATAAAAAATTCCAGAGTAATGTTTGAATATGAATTGAAAGATTTGGAATTTGGAATTTTGGGAAAAGTTTAAGTTCCTTTGGGTATGAAAATGGTTTTCAAAGGTTTTGGAGGAATAATAGTGATATTATTTCGGAAATATTTTTGAATTGGATATGAAATGTGGGAAGATTTGGAATTTTAAAAATACTTGAAAAATGTTTTTAAAAAAGACAAAGCATTGAACTCTTTTCGGTCGCTGAAAAATAATTTCGGTGATGATTGCAGCATCATCGATGTTCATTTTCGAGTTTCCAAAAGAGGGATTGCTACCTGAATATTATGCTTTGGTATTTGTTTGAAAGATTGGGTTTAATCTTCAAAATAAATTGATTTGGATATATATGTTTTCAAAATTGATTTTGAATGTTTAAGTAATGGCTTAAATCCTGAAATCTTATTTGACTTATAAAATTTGAAATTTGTTAAGAATAAAATTTAATTTAAGAAGGGTTAAATTAAAATAAGTATGAAAACAAAATAAGCTAGTGAAGTAAACCAATTAAATGAAGTAAGTTGGAAGAGATTAGTAAATGGAATACAAATAAGTTGGAGAACCTATAGAAGTTTAAAATTTTGTATTGGATCGGAATGTAATTGAATCTAGTTAAATAAAGGTGAATTTGAGGAAACAAATCTAAGTAAGCTAAGTGAAATGGTCATTAAAATAAATTTACTAAGTTGGGAATAAATTTGTGTATGGCCAAATGAATTTACATTTGTAAGTAAATGAAATTGAAACTGAATGTTGAAATTCATTTTGAATTGTAAGAGATGGAAAAATTAGTCAAGTTGGACTAAATCAAGCAAAGGATTGGAAATAAAATTAGTAAGTGGAACTAATTAAAGAAATGGTTAGTTAAATAAGGTTTGGGATAAGATGAATAAAATACAAAATTCAGAGTTTGAAGGTAAATTAAATTAAAATGGAATTGAAAATGCAAATTGAATAAAAATGGATATAAAACTAAGGTGATGAATTGAAAATGAATAGAAGAAGTTATATAAATTATTTTAACAGGCTTAAGAAAGAAAATGGTTCAGTTCCCAAGTAAATTTTGAATTGAGAGATCTACTAAGTAATATTTGAAGGAAGACTTAATAAAAGGTTGGGTAAAAAGAACATTGTGAATAAGTGAATGGAAATCGAAGTAGATGTGAATAAAAGACAATTGATATAAGTAACAATCAATTGGAAATTTATACGTAGGATGTACGTACTTTATTTTATTCGCATAACAAACTGATCCAGATTCGAGCACAGAATTTTGAGACAGTTATATCGGTTCGAGTTGGAATTTTTCACTCGATTTTCGACGGCGAACCCTGAATATGGATTTTTTACCGGTTTTGAAATTCTCTATCATATATTAGAACTATGCAAGGTGAATGATAGTTTCTGATCAAGAAACCAGATCTAAGTCCGCACTAGGGAGTCGGGTGGACGATACTAGTTCGGAAATGAAATTGTGTGATCGAGTGAACGATCAGATTTGATATTGCGTATGGATGACATGTGTATATCATACGGGTTTGAAAGAAATAGATATTGAAATTGTTGTAAAGAAATGTATAAATGATTTTGAATTCTATGATTGGATATTATTGCTAAGTAGGCTATACAGGTGTTTTAAAGGCAAGGGATAAATTGGGATTTTTGAATTTAGAAGATAAATTGAATTGCTCAATAAAAGGTATGTGTTTAAATTTTCTATATGCCACTTGGCCTTTTGTTTTATTTTTGAAATATGGAGGCCCGTAGAGGCATTTTGTAGTTGTACCGACCCAGCCGCGTAAATGAGATACTGGCAAAAAAATTTGAAAATTTAAAGAGTTAGAATTTTTTTTGATAATTTAAAATTTGGATTTTAAGTTATAATTTGAACTGGTTGAGTCAATAATATTGTTTGGAAATTATGGACGAGTTTAGGAAGTTAGTAAGTATGATAGCGTCTTTAATAAAAGGGATTGTCTGGACGTTGTTAGAACTGTGGGTTTTGGAAAGAAAAATTAACGAGTTGTGGAACATTCTTCTTAACTAGTAATTTCGGGGACGAAATTCTTTTAAGGAGGGAGGAATGTGACGACTCAGAATTTATGGATATTTGAAATCGAAATATTTAAGTGATTTTAAATATTTAAAAGTTAATGTTTAACTTGAATTTTAGAAATCACTATTTATTGGATAATTTAAATATTGAATTTAATAATTGGAAATTGGGAAAATGGGTGAATCGGGAACTCTGGCCAGATTGAAAATATTTCAAAGGTTTAGAAAATTTATATTCATAATACTGGAGATAATAGAAGCTTTAAATTTGAATTTGAAAATGTTTTGTTCAGTTTTAAAAATATATCATTTAAATCGATATTTTAAAAAATAGCCTTACGAGACACAGTCTTGGATTTCGCTGAAACCAGTGCCATTGGATCCGTAATAGTGTTTTATAATCGGATTTCAATTTTCGTAGTGTTTGGAGTTATCGCTGTAGATAAACGCGCTAAAATCTATATCGAAATTTAATATTATAACTGGGACCGAAATGCTATCTTCTCTATACGACTGAATTAGGACTCGAAACCTTTTCCATTGCGTTCAGAATAGGGGTTTAACCTTATAAACGCCTAGTGGCACGCCTCCATAGGATTTCGAAATTTTAGACTGTGTAAATCGAGACGATTTGAATTTGAATTTAAATAAAAATATACATTCACATACAATGGGCAAATTAGACACGTTTCCTCCCTTAGAACACATGTCCACTTTTTCATTTTTCCTTTTGAAACATATTGTTTCCTGTCTTCCTGATAAATAGAAAAAAAAGAAATGGCAGAAACAAAAGAATTAAAAATCAAATTCATTTACAAAAATGAACGAAGCGTTTCAATTGAATCCAAATCTCGTCCCCTTTCTTCATTTACAAATTGAAAATTAAAGAAACAATAAAATTAATGGCCGAGCAAACATTTCTTCAAAAATCGCATCTCCCTTCTCTGTTTCTTTTCCTTTTAAATCAGATATGTTCGATTTGAGGGTCGCGAGTCCCTTTTCCTTTCTGTAATTTTGATTGTCGAATGAAGTTCATTTCTAAATAAATATTCTCGAGATCGATGCACGAGCCCTAGTTGAAACGATCGCGATCGAATCGCGGGCAGTGGTGGTTCAGGTTGGCATTGCGTACGATATGGGTCGTGGTTTGCATCGTTGACTAGAAAGCGCAGCAATGGTGGGTTCGGGGTTGAGGTATCGAGTGCGGCGGTCGGCATTTCAAGGTCGTAGCTTGCGATGTGGTTGTGGCGACTATGGCCGATGGTGCTCCGGTGGATTGGCGGCGAGCAAGGTGACTCGAACTCGAGCCTGGGAGGTGGAGATCTCTAGGAAGAGAGGTATTCGAATTCTTTTTCCCGATTAATTTTGATTTAATGAGTATATATATCAGAAGGAAAATAAAAACTATGTCAGTAAGATAAATACATATTGTTTTAATTTATATATATGCATACAGTAAAGAAAATAACTGCTTTGATATTTACAGAGAAGAATATGAAGATAAATATAAATATATACACATATTCCAAAACAGAAATTATTATATATTTTGGGAATATCTGAGATTATATACAAATTAGAGTTTTATGAGATCTAAATATATTATCTTATAAGTATATATATATATATATATATATATATATTGTTTCAATTAACTTATTTGATTTATTTTAGTCACTAATAAATTTTTAAAAGGGAAAAATAAATATACAAATACTCATATTTAATTTACTAGTTTATTTCAAAATTGATGGATTTTGGAAATTTTCTTGTTTTATTTACTTATTTATCTTATTTTAGTTACTAAAAGACTTTTAAAAGGGAGATTATTGGTCCAAAAACAAATACATATATATTCAACACATATCATACTCATTGCCATATATATATATATATATATATATATATAGGTGATAATAGTAAACAAATAAAGATGTTTACTCACATTTTTTAAAAGATGATGAACTCTGTGATTTATTTCTTGCTTCATGTAACGATCCAGAATTTCCATCATTTGAAATTCGTATATTTAATTAATTTTAAATATTCACGAATGAATTTTATAAGCTAAGTGAATTAAATTTTGAATATGAGGATTTAATTGGATAATTAAATCGATAATTTAATATTTGAAATTACAGAAATAATTGGAAATTAGGTTTAACGTGATTGAAAATGATTTGTAAAGTTATATTAAATCATATTGGAGTTAGAATGATGTTATAAAACTTTTAAAATTGAATTAAAAGTTAATTTGTAGAAATTGAATATTTTAATATTTAATTGACGAGTAAAAATAGCCATTTTCCAAACAGTCTCGGATTTTGACGATACCAGTTTCACCGGATCCGTAATGTTATATTATTGTATGGTTTAAAATTTCGTGCCAATCGGACTTACGGTTTGTCCGTGGCAAGCTAAAACGCGTAGAAATCGATTCGAGTGAATTTTTAATTTAAATAATTCGATTCGAAAACTTATCTTTCAAATTTGATCGAATTGGCTCCCGATATATATTCCATTGCATTTACAATAGGGGTAAAACATTATAAACGCCAGGCGGCACGCTTCATTTCGAGTTTGGAAAAATTTCGGGTGAACAGTGTTTGAGAATTTTCTATAAAAGGACCTCACATCTTCTATTTTACACTAAAACCCTAATTTGCATTCATAGCCGCCACTAACAGAAATCAATAGACGAAATTACCATTTCTTCTCCCTCAATTTTCTTCAAATCCGTAAATCAATTCGCGAATCTTCTTAAATGAAAATTGTAGAAAATGACGAGAGCTAGATATCCAACGGTGGAGATCAAAAAATACGCCATAGATCATCGAAAATTTGCGTTCAAATTTGTCGCGTTCATGCGCGTTTTTCAAGAGCAGGGGATGGCCGAGCTTGCAGTGGTTCAAGCCATGGGTGGAGTCGATGATGCTCGTCGTCGTGGCACTCTCTGATCATCTTAAAGGTCGACGTGGTGGTCGCGAAATTTAGGGCAAGAACGACGGCTATGGGTTATGTTGGTTCGTGCGTTACCTGGAAGGGAGGAAGAAAGTAGGGACGACTGAGATCTGCAGTATCAAAATGTGCGGCCCTGATTCGTTGTAGGTTGAAAATAAAATAAAAATTGTAAATTTATATTATATAAATTCGTTCAATCTTTAAACTATCATAACACTTTCATACGAGGTCGAAAATTGACGAAACGAATTGCGTTGGGTTCGTATTCGCGAACACTACGCGATGGAGCTGGATTGGAATCGACTGGGGCTAGTGAAATTTTTGGGTAAAATTAAACACGCATTTAATTTTATTCGTAATAAAACACTACAACTGTTATTTGAAAGCAAGGCGAGAACTTCTCACCCAATCGAAATTGTTTCGATTTAAATTTTAAATAACTAGATTTTAATTTCTTGATTATGTTGATAGTATGCTTGGATGATAAAATATTATTAATTGTATTGAAATAGACCCTATACGCCGTATATTAAGCGGATGTTATTTATTAAACACATATACCTCGATATTCCATCTTGAAGTGGAATTGGTATAATATATGTACTTGGAGTTGATTTTCCCGCATTATATAGCGGATGAGACCCTATTGCGCCGCATAATAGCGGATAATATTTTATAAATTCCATATACCGTGATATCCCGTATTGAAATGGAATTGGTATTGTGCTAACATCTATGGATGCAGGGAAACAGGTTGGAGGGATCCAACTGGATTCCTCACCCGTATTGATTTATTTACAGATATTGTGATATATTCTGTTATCATATGATATATGATGTTTTGGATGCCGTGATTGTTATATTTAGTGTTGTTGCAGCATTGGGCCTATTTCAGAAAATTAAAAATGTTTAAGTGATGATTTTCAAATTTAAAAGGATTTTAAAGTGATTTTTGAAAGTATACGTTTTATTAAATTTTGGAATTGATTCATTTTAAATAAATAAACGTTATAATTTTAATGTTATAAAATTTATGATTTTTGAGAAAATATAGTTAAAATGTGATTTTTGAAATGTGGAGTAAATGATTTTATGAAATAGTTTAAATTGAGATTTTTGAATTATTATAAAAAGCTTTATATAAAAGGTTTATAGAAGTGATATTTATAAATTAAAATATTGGAATTACAAAACGAGTTTTTTATAAGTGTTAGAATGAAGTATGAATGGATTTCATAAATGACTGAAATTTATAGATTTATAAATTGTGAAGTTATAAAATGAATAGATTTTGCAAAATAAAAGATTTATAAGTAATTAACTTATAAATAGGATTTTGGCATTTAAATGAGATATAAATAGAATTTGTAAATTAAGGGATTTTATAAGTTGAAGTTTTTATAAAATTATGTAAATGTGAATTTATAAACGTTATTTTATAAATCAGAAATCGACTTATTTTGATAAGTTAATTATTATAGCTTATTAAAGGAGTATATTCACGATTTTGGGATAGTGGATAATCCTTTAAAATAAAATGTGTAGAAACGTTGAATTTGGTTAACGAAGTATATTCACGATTTTGGACAGTGAATAATATATTAAAGAAAAGTTTTGGGGAAGTGATATTTTAAATAGAATTAAAATGATTTGAAGTTGTTTTAAAATGTGTTAAGGATCGAAACCATAGATTTCAACATTCATTGTTGAAATAGGCGTTTTCGAGAAATAAGAAAAAGATGGACGATAAAACTGTTGTTATAGTAAATGATTTTCGAAAAGAAAGGTTTTTGTATAGTATTGGGATTTATATATCTATCTTAATTTCGAATCCCTATACTAGTTATTTTGGGTTGTCGTAACGATGTTTTACGCAATATTCGTTTTGACTCAAATAAATGTGTTTAAAAAGAACGTTTTCCTTAAAGAATAAAATATATACTTAATCGTGTTTATAGTATATTGAGTATTTTCTAAGTATTGAAAATAAATAGATTTGTGAATTACTTATTGTTAAATAAGTATGGAAATGTTTTCCAATATGAAGTGAAATGTTTTGGGTTTTTATCTTTTAAAAGATAAATTGAAAATGAATAAGTATTTGGAAATGTTTTCCAATGAAGAAATTGAAATGGTTTAGAGAATATATCTTTTTAAAGATAAATTGAAGTGAATATCTGGCAAGTTATTTAATTTATGGAAGATTAATGAAAAGGGGTTGGTGATTGTTATAGTGCTGGATATTTGGTTGTTGGCCTTGATAGTTAAATAACCGACTATCAATATTTACCTTTAAATGGGTATTTGTGTGATTTGCTTGAATTTGAATGCTACACTTATTTTTAAAAGAAGCGCTCGTTATTCGGTTTAGCCGGAAGAGGACCTTTGTGTCATAAATCCCATTCCGAATAAGTGATATGTCGTAATGGATAGCATTTGAAGACCGGTGTTGAAGACCGGATATTTTTGAAAACGGAAGGATTACCGTCGAATGACTCTGCATCGGCTGATCTCTGATATAGAGATTTTATCACCCTTTGTGATGGGAAGTCCGGTCGTGATTAGTGAATATCCGGATTGCAAGGGCTTCTTTGGAAGTGCCTTCGGTTCTGTTCGATCCCGGAATATACTTGTATGGATGTGTGTCTGACGTTACAATTTGAGATGTAAAGCTGGTTTATATCAAATATATTTCTGTTGGTGGCGAAGAATTTATTCTCTTAGCTTAACACCCTTCTCTGAGACGTACGAGCTCAGAGGTTATGTAGTTGATGGTTACTAGTGATATATTCCCAAATTGGTAATGTGGCATACGGAGTGCTGTTGAGCATTTGTTGATCAAAGCGTGGCTTTTGTGAAAAGCGTAGCTTTGTGGACGAGACTTCGTCGGACCTCACAGCCCGGTAATGGTCAAAATAGGAAAGATGCGGCAATGTTATTAGGGGATAGCACCCCCTTAGTGTATGTTATTTCCTTCTGGATAGAGGTGGAATTATGGTATGGAGCCCTGATAGTTAACCTATGTTGTTGCTGCAAACTTATTATTTTGTGGTTGTTGGTGAATCCCGGGATTTAGGTCGGTTACGACCGGGGGATGGCATATTCATGTCAGTTGTTACCCAATTAGGGGTAACCCGACCTTGTGTTGGCAGAGATCCGGTTAGGTTCTCGGGGCGTCTTTCCAGAGGTGTTTCCATGTGGCAATGGGAAGTTCCTTGGCCTGACCATTTGTTGGAAATCTAAAGAAACAATACGAACCCTTTACGATTGCTAATTGTATAACCTGCCTCCTCAGGAGGTAGCTATAGCAGGCATAATATAATGGTACATATGCTGGCTAAGATTTATATTCCACTTTCAAAATGGTTTTCCACATTTTGCACTTATAGTAATAATATCAAAGAAATTCTCTGCGTAGTAAGCATCTTTGACTATCATAAAGAGAAATCTCCTCCAAGTTCAGCGTTTGCATTGTACGTGTGGCGGGAGGCCTTATGGTGGTTACATTTTCTAAAAGCATTGCGAATTGACTTTAAAAATATTTCTTTGTTTGTTTCAAAGAATAATTGTTTTAAGTTCTCTCTATTTCAAAAAAATTTCTTTGTTGTTTTTTTTAAAAGATAAACTATTTTAAGTTCTCACACCAGTCCCATGACTGACTTGGAGTTTATTGTTCCCTTCCTAAACTCTGGGTGCCCACCAATTTTCCACACGGGCAGTCAGGAGTCAGGTTATCAGGATATTCTGGAATTCAGGAGTTGCTGTAGAGATCTGGAGGCAAGCTGGATGGCTTGGCATATCAATTAGTGTATAGTATTTCTTTTCCGTTGTTTGTTGTTGTAAACTCTGATAATGTAATGTAATGACAGATATGATTCTTTGTTTTAAAGATTATTCATTTATCTATTATATGTTGTTCCGCTGCGATTGTGAGATTCTAATATTGTTTCTGCTGTTTTTTCTTTCTTCTTCTATCTTCTACCTCTTCTTTAACCCTAACGATTCGGTTTTCCGGCATTCGATTGCTCGGCAGTTGATATAGTGGACATATTAATGTCGACTTTCGTGAGTCGAAAATTCCTTACCATTACACTTCAAACTTTAATGTCTTGGATCTTTTATGTTTTTAATGGGAACATTTCTTTTTGGTATGAACAATTGAACAAGTGAGGCTCGGCCATGATTATATATACATGAGGATGGAAGTGCATAGGGAAAACCAATAAGGTGGATGTAGTTTTGTACACGCTTCACATTCCTTTTTTTTCTTATTTTTGGGTTGATGTGATTTTTAGCCTTGACTTGATTTATTTTGTGGATTTGATATTATATGACTTGATTAAATGTTTTGTATGTTTGAATTTAATGCTTGTCATGATGATGTTTCCTTGAGCTTATACATACATTTATAAGTGTATATATATAGTTATGCGTATGTATTTTATCCCATTAAAATATTTATATTTTCATATGCATATATTTTACAGCATACACCAATATATATGGTCAAAAGTTTAAACTTTGCCATTTATGAAGTTTGTATCTACATGTATATATACACTTATTTACACATATAATATATATATATACTTATCCATTATTTCACATATGTGTGTATATATATATATCTATGTGTACTTATGTATATTTCTGTCATATCTCCATATACATATACATACTTATATATGTATATATTTACATATTTATATATATTTGCATATATTTTCCTATTTACATTTCTATACATATACACACACACACACACACACCATTTTCATATAGAGATTATTTTATCCTGATTTTGAAATGGTGAAGTTTTAAATACTTATACCTATATTGATAAATTTCCCTTATTCAGAAATTTATATTTTATATAGTTTAATCAATTTATGGATTCAGATATTTCCAATATCAGAGAATTTGTTTATTCAATTATAAAAGTTAATATTTTCAATAATTAAAGTTAGCTAATCAATCCCAAAATCAGAGTCATTACATTCCTCCCCCCTTAGAACTTTTCGTCCTCGAAAAGGAACGAAGCGAGCATTAGAATTTTGGTAGATATTACTAAACAGTCATCTTTAAACATTTTAAACTCCTTACTCCTTTACTATACAATTTAGAAATACATACACTTTAAATTACATAGTATTACCAAGCTAATTTTGTATTAAAACATTCTTCATAACTTGATGTCTTAACAAGTCCATCCTTGTACTTACAGAAATTTAGTCATAAACAGGCGTAGGCCTGAAAATATATAAGTACTCAGTAGACCTGTTTCAACACCCAGTGAAAATACTTGAAAACCATTTTCAAAAATGATATGGAAAGTATCACCCTCCTTTCCAACTATGGATCGCAGTTAACCCGATGATTGCGCCGCCATCCCGGCGAAATCATAAGAAAACCGTAGGCATCCATACCTCACAACTTACGCCATGGGAACACCATAGTCCGTAGCAACACAAAGGTTGTGTTGCTATCACAGCAAAACCATAAGTAGTCCATAGGAAATCTATACCCCTCGAATTACACTATCAAACGAAACTACACCACATATATCGCAAGCTACACAAAGGTTGCGTCACTATCCCAGTGAAATTCAATGTAGACTATAGATAATCGCTGCCGCTCGAACTACGCTATGGAACCAAACCACATAGATCGCAATCAACTGATGTTACGTCGTTATCCCAGCAAAATCAAACGTAGATTGTAGACAATCATTGCCTCCCAAATTACGCAATGGAATCAAACCACATAGATCGTAATCTACCGATGTTACGTCACTATCCTAGTGAAATCAAAAGTAGATTGTAGGCAATCACTGCCTCTCGAATTACGCTATGGAACTGCGATAGATCGCGATGACACAAAGATTACATTGCTATCACAGTAAAACCTAATGTAACTTTAGGTATCGACACCTCTCGACTAACACTACCTAACAAATGATCACCAGGAACTCATGAGTTTTGTGCGGAGTCCTCTAGGATCCAAATTCTCATTGAACCCACCTTTTGGATTCCTTGGCAGAACCACCAAATGGATCTCCTATTCTAATTTTCGACTTTCATGGGGGTGCATTTCCATACTTTATCTCAAAACATATCATACTATATACACAGTACCTTTCAAATCATACTCTTTATTTGTATCACATATAAACTTTATCTATACAAAATCGATATCTTCAAAATCGATAGCTCTCAAATTTTGTTTACCCAATTTCAAAAATTGACTATTTGCGAAAAATCAAAAGTCTTTTTAAATCAATGGGTTCCAAAACTATTTCAGTTTCATTCTTATATACATAAGATCATTGTTTCCAACTCGAATAATTTTCGAATCAATAATTTCTGAGTCCACCTCATACTTATATAAACTCTATTTAGTATTTCAAATATCTTTCAAAGATCGTTTCTTTCCGGCTATAAATTCAATAAGTGCAATTTGAATATATAACTAACATATATAATCTCATTTATGCCAAATCAAATATTTCCTAGTTTGTTTTCTTTACAAAGTTATATGTAACATTTCTGACTTCTTAAAAAGTAAGTTTCAGTTATAATAACCACTAAATCTTTATTTAAAATCATCATATTTACTCAAAATATGCTACTTCACTTCAAAATCATTTTTGCCTTAATATCTCGATTTTGGTTCCAATTCAAAATTGCTTCGAATTTCCATTTGGGTTATAATATCAATTTATCCAAATTCGTATTTAAGTCCATGGTTTAAATATTAAAAATTTCCATTCGGACCAATTCGAATTTAGAAAATAGCTTGAATAGAAATAAAATAGTTAATATAAGATAGTTTAAGTTTTTTTTAAAAATGGTTTGTATAGTAAATGGCTTGGAAAATCAAAATAATTGGAATATTTAACAAGATAGATTTAAAACAGTATAAATTAAAATAATTTATTTGAAAATAGTTTCAAAGTCAAACAAAATCAATTCCCAATCTTCCAATTCAAAACAACTTCAGTTTCCATTTCCATTTAAATTGATTCAATTCCGATTTCAATTCGAATTAACTTCAGTTCCTATTCTAATTCAAATCAATTCCCATTTCAATTTCAAATTAATTCAATTTCGATTACAATTCCAATTAATTCAATTCAAATTTGAATTAATTTCAACTCAATTCCCAATTTTAACCGCTTCGATTTATATAAATTCGAGTTTGATTTTCAAAATATCGATTAAATCACTTAAATCCAATTAACCTTCACTATTCAATTTAACAGTCTAAATCTTTAAAAATAATTCAATTCCGTGCCCAAATTTTGAAATATCCTTTTAAATTACATTTACGTGGATATATTTCAAGGTTCGAGTAAGAGTTCAAATCTTTTTAAAATTCGTAATAATTCTATTTTACAGTTTTATATACTGTAAATAACGTACAGGATGATAGTAGGATGATAGTAGGATATATATCATTTCAACCTTTTTCTTCATTTATTCGAAATAATTCTATTTTACAGTTTTATATACTGTAAATAACATACAGGATGATAGTAGGATATATCAAAGTAAACAAACATCCAAATTACCTAAAACGTCAATCAATAGCATCTATCACAAATTTTCAAAATTCAAAACCCATTTTATTTCAAAAATCGTTTTGAAATCATTTACACATACTTAACTTCTATTGTAGCTCTTATCAAATCTACACCTTTTCTTTTACAATTTAATTTATTTAACTTCCATGAGTTAAGTTTTAATTTCACCTTGAAATTTCCAATTTAGGTTATAAGTTCAAAACTTATTTAACTTGGCCTGGGTAAATTTCCAATTCATTTAAACTTATTTATTTCAAACCAACTTTGAAATCATACATACATACATACATACATATCCCATTTATATACCAAATCACACCTTTAAATTTAAACCCCACCATAGTTTTTATCCAAAACAAAATTCTTTGGAACTTTCAAACAAATCTTGTTTTTTTTTAAAAAAATTCTATATCTAAATTATTCTAAAAATATTACTTATTATTTCCTTAAACACTTTGAGACACATTTCAGAATTTCCGGGGCTAAGATTCAAAATGTTTTATAAGTCACATTTATAACCTATGCATATATAATTCCACTTCCTTAAAACATTTCATAATGTTTTATCATTGTTTATTCTGTAACAAACATCCTTTATTAAGACACAACAACCAATTTATTATAATAATCAATATTATCATACCTAGAAGCCAAACATACTTTATATTCCATAATAATTTTTTGAAAAATTATTTCTATATATATAAAATACAATCGGGGTAAACTTATTTCATTTCAAAACACTTTGAAGCACTCTTCCGAATTTTTTTTTGGAATTTTAAATTCTAGTTTGAATTTACCTTTAGCTCAACTTATTTGTATAGCTCATTGTCATCCTTTCTATTTGGTTATATATGTTTTACCACTTAAATCTTATAATCTTATTTGATTATAATAATTACAACCAATCACCTTAATATACTATAATAATTCAGAAATATTAGTTCCTTTTATATCAGAATATAATCTTATATAAAATTATTTTAAAATTGTCTTTAAATCATTATATAAGAAAATAAAAAGTACGCCCTCATATATAATACATTCAACTCATTCTAGGTGACCCTATCTCTAATGAGTAATCCTCACCAGACCAAGGTTCTCTCTTAGCCTTCAACTCTGATACTACGTGTAACGACCAGGCGTTTTCGACACCCAAAAATCGACACTAATACGTTCACTGTATAGAGTGCCAAGCAATTGGGTTCCGAAAATTCCAGGTTGTTAGGGTTAAGATGAAAGAGATAAAAGTAGAAACAGAAATAACAGCACATAATCTCACAATCGCAGCGGAATAAAATATAATATACAATAACAGCTTTCATACAAAAGAATCTATATCTGTAATATTCATATAAATTATCAAAGTACAATCATCAACATATAAATCTGGACAATTACAATAACTCGTCATCAAATGCTGAATATACAACCTACAATACACAGTGGAATGTAGTCAAATACGTGTAATACGTCTTTGTCATCTAGCTCGCCTCCTGAGCTCCAAGCGTCCTAACTTCGAGCATTATAATAAAGTAACAACCGAGCCAGGATGAAAACCAGCGTGAGTAAAACACACTTAACTTGAACTACTGAATTTATCAAATTCTTTGAAAAAACCAAGGTAACTCGTAAGATCATGTCACATATAACAAGACGGGTTTTTGTCTTACGATAACCAAACGCTTCTCAAGAAATCCAGTAATATTATGATAATGTCTAGTTACAATCACTTATCTGAAAATGGTCAAATTTGTTAAATTAATCCAATCCAATCATATAGGACTCTATAATTTAACCCTTAAAGGTTTGCAGTGGTTATTTTATCGAAGTGGTTTAAGATAATGCTGATATCCGACACCGGTCTCTTTGAACTCAAAAGGATAAATTTTACTTAGCGGAACAGTAATCTATTTCCGCTATACTACCGTATTCAATTCAACTCAACAGTAACATTTGCTATTAAATGGTCAA
Source organism: Allium cepa (assembly GCA_030765085.1). NCBI lineage: Eukaryota > Viridiplantae > Streptophyta > Magnoliopsida > Asparagales > Amaryllidaceae > Allium > Allium cepa. Next base: position 419,750,551 of record CM060939.1, read on the forward strand.
CAAAGAATAATCGAAATTTGAAAGAAATATCAGTCCACATAGATCATTAACTCAGTCAACAATTTATAATCAATATTAAAGCCGTTTATGAACTCAGAGATTAATTGGTTTTTCAATTGGCTGAGTCAAATTCTATTTTTAAATGCGGAATATTTATCAATTGATGAAATTAAATAAACTATTCTAAATAAATTTAACTCTATTATTTTATTAAATAATAAATTTATAAATTTACATATAATTAATTAATATGAAATTATTTATTCGTTAACACAGACTGTTTTAAAAATTTTAAAATTTACATTGCAGAAAACTTAACAGTATTTAGTTTCAGATGATGGTACTCTGCAATAGGTTCCCGATGCCACAAACTGCATGTAGCTTTGGTTTTAAATGGAGGAGGAATGTTTAAAAATTATAGATTTTAAAATACAAATTTTATTTATTTTCCTTTTAAAACAGAACCCAAGCCCAAACAAAATCACGGCCCAAACTTGTTCAAACCCGACCCAACATTTTCCCTTCCTTCTTCTCCCTGCTTCCAATTTTTAACCGAGCCATACGTGCACGACCCTATGCACATGTACACAACCACCAATGCCCAAATCACGTCGTCGATCACTCGCGCCAACAACCTACGACCATCCTCCCACGTACACCTCCTGGCACACTCGATTAACCCCTGTTCAAAAATTTCAAGCTTCAGCCAAACCTCTTGGAAAGACATCCTGCCTTATCCTCACCACGCCACCACCGTCCACAACCCACTACTAGACTTCGCCATATGATTCAGCAATGTCTCTTCTTCCCTTTCCTCCCATTCGCAGCCTTCCTCCTCATCCTCCTCGTCGCCATTTTCCAAAACCCGAACCCAAACAATCCTCCACACAAAACCTTACAACGACCTTGCCTAGACCATTTCCTCCATTAAAAATCATCGAGGCATTTTTCTTGCTTGCACTAACACTTGCACCTCCTCCACGCCAAACCCCGTGGCCTGAAATCGACTTAATCACCTCAATTTGCGGTTATTCCCTAGTCCAATCGTCTACAAAATTATACCCTTATATCGCACAAAGAAATCCCAAACTAAACTTAAAAATCATATTTTACCACGATGATTCCAACCATACCATCCATTGATTTAATTAGGATATTCGATTTTTGTCCATTTCTGATTTGCTCTTAATTATCTGGATTCTGCTCGGCCTCTACTCGATGGTTTTTAACGAAATAAATTCTAAAATGTTCCTAACTCATAAACAAGCAACTTTGGTTATGATGTCAAAGTTTAAAACTGACTGTATGATGAAATATGAATTTCCAAAGCTAGATGTTTAATGGTTTTTATAAAAAAAAAGAACAGAGAGCTTGGAGGAAGAAACACAGTACCTTGGAAAAACTATCATGTCGAACAGATACAACATACACGGATTCACATACAAATACACATATATGCAACACATATCATACTCATTGCCATATATGTGTGTGTGTGTTTGAATGTACGTATGTGTGTGTATATATAGGTGATAATGGTGAACAAAAAAAGATGTTTACTCATAGTTTTTAAAAGATGATGAACTCTGTGATTTATTTCCTCTTCAAACTATACCGCCTTGGATCTTTTATGTTTTTAATGGCAGCATTTTTTTTGGTATGAACAATTGAAAAGGTGAAGCTCATTCATGATTATATATACATGAGAATGGAAATGTTTAGGGCAAGCAATAGGGTGGCTGCAGATTTTGTACAGGCTTCACATTCCCTTTTTTCTAATTTTTGGGTCGATGTGATTTTTGGCCTTGACTTGATTTATTATGTGCATTTGATATTATATGACTTGATTAAACGTTTTGTATGCTTGAATTTAACGCTTATCATGATGATGTTCCCTTGAGCTTATACATACATTTATATGTGTATATATGTAGTTAAGCATATGTATTTTACCGTATTAAGATATATATATATATATACATACATACATACATATATATATATATTAATATGCATATATTTTACAACATACACCAATGTATGTAGTCAAAGGTTAATTTTTTTTTCTATTTATGAAGTTTGTATCTGCATGTATATATACTTTTTTACACATGCAATATTTATATATATAAATATATATATGTATATATATATATACTTATCCACTATTTCACATATACATACATACATACATATGTGAATGTACTTATGTATATTTCTGTCATATCTACATATACATATACATAGTTATATATATGTCTATATTTACATTCTTATCTATATTTGCATATGTATGCCTATTTACATTTCTACATGTATACACACATCACCCATTGTTATATAGATGTTATTTTATCCCAAGTTTTAAATGGTGAAGTTTTAAATACTTATACCTATATTAATAAATTTCCCTCATTCAGAAATTTACATTTTATATAGTTTAATCAATTTATAGATTCAGATATTTCCAATATCAATGAATTTGTTTATTCAACTTATAAAAATTAACATTTTCAATAGTTAAAGTTAGCTAATCAATCCCAAAATTAGATGGCTAAATATCTGGATCGTTACAACGTCCGTTGAGTGACTATAGTTTATTCAAATGGAAGTATTGGAAGTGAAGCGCTATTCAAGAGAAGATTCGTCTCCTCGGTTATATGCGGTTAGTATCACAGTCAACTCAAGTCAACACAAAGTCAAAGTCTCTGGCAAGAGCATTTCGGTTAATAATAATTGTTATTATTGAACCAAGGACCTTATATTTAGACTATAAAGTTGAATGTGGATGAAGTTGGAATTATGACCATGACCAAATTCCATAAGTCCAAAGTGGTATAATTTTGAGGAAGAGAATTGGAGCAGACAAATGTCACAACCGGATAACACTTATTAAACTAAAATTGGATTTTACAGAAAATGAGTAAGCGATAAATTTGACCATAATGTCACATCACCTGCTAAGTAACGTGTGAACGTTAACATTAGAATAGTTCGATGTTAATCGCTGACCAAATTTACACCCAAGAGTTACACAGCCGAAATGATGAATTCCCTTAAGACCGAATGATTTAATTACTTTATAATTGTTATAAATTAATTAAATAAATTAATATTTATGATATTCAATACCAAATTTGAATATGATTTAAGAAATAAATAATGTTATATATATTTATAACAGTTATAAATATATCTGTCGATAGACAATATCGACAAGCGATTAAATTAGATTTAATTGCATAGTATTTTGGCTTGGGCTTAGATGGGTTTAAGGCCCATCACCAGGGCTGCAAAATTTCAATTTTGGGAAGGTCTGTGGGTGGCTAAAACATAGGGAATTGGCTTAGAGATAATGGGTTGAGATCAAGTGAGAATGGATAAAAAGGTTTTCCTTATGTCTCTCTAACACAACCCCATACACACACACACACACACACACACACATATATATATGTATGTGTGTGTGTGTGTGTGTGTATGCATGTATCTCTAAATATAATTACTAACCTTTTTGGCTGTTATTACCTTCTACATTGCTGGTTAAAACATAGCTCCCAATCCACTCCAAAATTATTAAATATATTTCAAATTAGAATAACACTACTCGATAGTTAGAGGTCGGTGATTTCGAACTTGCAATCTGATGAATCAACAATAGTAAAAGGAAGGGGAGTCATTGCTTCAACATGGATTCAAATGCATCATTAAATTGGTGATTTTAATTCATATTATAGTAATTAAATTATATTCGATGATCCTATAATGAGCAATTTCATATCTGTTTAAATATATTACTACTATATGTTTAATTAGGTGAGATTATGTAAGTAGATGTGGTTGCCACAAATCAGTTTGGTTATATGCATAATTTTTTACTATCCTATTTGATTTATATATAGACAAATGTTGTTTACTGTACAAAATCAATTTTTTTCATTAATCATTGTTTTATATATATTCATTAATAAATTCATATATATATACATATATATATATTAGCGTATATTTCTCTCTCATAATAGCAAATACGCATATATAAGATATATATTATTTTGAAAAACATAGTACACTTATTTATATATAATATGAAATCGAAAATTCAAAAATTAATTATCATACACATACTCATATTTTTAAATTAACATTTATTGATTTTTGAATTTTTTATTACATATAAAATTATAATTACCTTTAAAATTAAATTTTATATTTTTAAAAAATATTTTATCATCTTATAAACATATAGAAAAAAATTAGGAATTTTCAATAAATTTTATTATTTTTAATAATTAATATTATTTAGAAAAAACTATTTATGATTTATTAAAAATAATAATTTAATTGAAAATTTCTTCAAACTTTTCGCCACATTCCATTCTTGATCCTAGAATTTCCAAAATTTTAAAATTTGAATTTTTTATAATATATTATTTTATATTAAATAATTATTGATGAAATAAATTATTTGATTTTAAAAATAATATTTCAACGAACTCTATTTTATGATCCTATATTTATTTGTAAAAATCTAATTTTCATCAATAGATTATTTTATATTAATTATTTATAAATGAAAACATTATTTTATTCATAATATATACAAATTAAATAACTAAAATTATTATGTTTGCAAAACTAAGTTAATTTTGAATTATAAATAACTTTAATAATTTTTCTCTCTTTTTCTATATATATATATATATATGTGTTTTATGTTCATATATTACATGTAATATATTTATGCACACGTGTGTATGTGTGTGTGCGTTTTTTGTAGCACATATACACGCACATATTTGGACAATATACATGACATACAAAATGAGCTAATATGTCTGTTGCGACCCTAACATCTACATATGTGCATATTATACTTTTCACGGATTATTATGTTACACATGCACTCGCACATATATGTATATGTTACATTTATGTATAAATTTAGTCGAATAAAATTAATTTCATATCTTAATATATTTGAATTCAAATAAAATAAATGATTTTATTTAAATGAAATTTAGAAATGCTCTAATTCAGTTAGAGTTCATAAGCTTAATAAAAGATCCAATAGGGTAAATTTTCTGAAATTCACCAATAACTTCCATTACGGGCTAGTCCAGTTCCAACACTAAGGACATACACACACACACACATACGTACGTACGTACGTACGTACATACATACATACGTACACACATACATATATATGTAATCTAGCTCAGCATCCATAGTTGATGAGTCCCGGTACTTGAAATACCTCAGCCTGACCCGAGTATTAATAAATAATAAACAGGTCAAACTATTTCTAGTTCAATAATAGTGAGATCATAAGGTAATTTAAGAGACTATGATAACATAGTCATAACCATATATAATATGGCAACCTCTAATTGGTAAACGACATAATCATAGTAGTTCATCATGTCATATGATCATCTTGCCTATCATAAGCAATCATCTCAAAATATGGTGAATCGAAATATTTCATATTCTAAATCTTAAACTTGCATAAATGCAAGTGAAAACCGTTAGATAAGCATAAAAGCACTTTGAACTCAAAAGAAAAGCATGAAAGCAAGTCGGAACCAAAGACAAGCATGAAAGCGAATTGAAATTATAAACATGCATGAAAGCAAGTCGAAACCAAAGACAAGCATAAAAGCGAACCAAAACTAATAACATGCATGAAAGAAAGTCGAATCCAAATCTCATAAATAAATTCATAAATCAAAGAACATACATGAAAGCAAGTCATCACAAGACGAACTGGTACCCACCGGTCATGCCTGGATGCCTCCCATAATAAGACAAGCCAATACTTGTCATACATGCCTAGATGCATACCATAATAAGACAAGCCGATACATGCCAACATCTGAAAACGTGTTATTTAAAAGTTGAGCCGATACCCACCGATCACGTCTTGATGCATCCCATAGTAAGACAAGCCAATACTTTTTATACATGCCTAGATGCGTGTTATCTCAAAGATCATTTCCGGCCTAAAGTTTTAAATACTTTCCAATGATAAATACTCGAGTATCCTCTAATGCCCGATAACCACTTAGTGATACTCAAATATTCACTAAGGGATCTTAGATTCTACTCAGCTAAAATATTAAGTGTTAAATACTTTCAATTAGTAATCAAACTAGCATCAACCAAATGTCCCATTAACCACTAGGAGATACTCAATTGTTTACTAAAAAATCATAAACTCCACTCTATAAAATATTCCATTATAAGAGTCAAATAATTAACCGATAAAGTGGTACATAGTTTTGCATACCACTAGTAATACTTAATCGTTTAATTAAAATTCTCATTTAATAGAAGTAATATTTTCTGTAAAAATTATTTCTTTTAAAATCATTTAAACATTGGTCTAATGACCGCTAGATGTATTGAAAAATAGTTTTTGCAGTATAGCCTTTAAATTGAAATTTGCATATATATATATATATATATATATATATATATATATATATATATATATAGTATTTCTTCACTGCAAAAGCTGTTATCTCTAAATATTTTCCAAAAGTAATACTTTGAATTTGGAATATTATCAGACGTATAATTTATTTAATTTATAAAAGTGATTTTCAAACTATATATATTATATAATATAATTTTATACAATTTATTCTCAAAATACCGTAATTTAATATATATTTATCGATAAATTCCAAAATATATAGAGTTGAAATTCACAAAGCAAAAGAATCAAATAAGAATCAGCAATCACAAAGCAACAAAGGAAATAAAAGCCTATGAAAATTGATAGTTTTATAAAATATGCCACCAAGTGTATATGTGTATGTATATTTATACATTATATTTAATAAATTATAAGTTGAGCATTCCACAGACATATGGTGCAATGAATCCTCGAAAATCACAGCAACAACCAAAAAAACAAAGCAAGAAAACAAGCAAACAAAAGGGGATTACCTGGAGCCGAACTAGCTCCATGCATCCACCACCGATGTAACATCCCGCCTTTTGTACGTTTTACATCGACGATAAACCACACACGCCAGACTCAATCCATGCAAAAGGGCGAATTATTATTGGGGTGAATAAGAATAGGGAGAAAGAAATAAAACAAAACAGAATCTCACAGCGGAATAACAAAATATAATAATCAAATAATATTTCATGAAGCTGTTTTACAAAACGTTTGATTGTACTTATACAACACATTTCAGAGTTACACATACCAGAGAATAATAACTAATGCAGCGGAATAGTATGAATGTAGCAGAACAATAGTAAACAATAGTAATAATACGATCTTCATCTTCGTCCTCCAGAAATAAGGTCTTCGAATCCTGAAGTGGCCAGACTGACCCAAACGAATTGAAAAGACAAAACACTCAGTCAGAACTAAAAGATCTTATGTGAGTTAAATCAACAGAAATAAATATGAGTAGAATGGCGTCAGAGATGTTTATGGGATTTGACATCTCCTATCCAGTGTCTAACGTGAGTGCAGTAACTTAAGAGATGCTCGAGATTCAGATCTCCAAAGGATCCGTTAAACTATTTACTATGTAGTAATATATGCTATTACAATAATGTCTAATAGAAAAATAAACTTACTTTAAAATAGCGTTAATGAGTGACCCAATATTCCCCTTAACACATAAATAGTGCCAGTAATCTATACAGTACCGTAATACCTCCTGATCGGGAGGCTACCAGAGGATACTCCATAAGTACGACAAAAATCAAACTCGTACAAGGCGCGCTAGGGTAGGTGATGCGGCACAACTAAGCAATGCCAGGGTAGATATACCAATTATGCTTCCGAACTGGTGGTAACGCGTAGTAACTACTACCGACCACCTCGAGCCACACCCCCAAAATCAAAAGAGCCCCAAACAATCATAAAGTAATGGAATGGTATCGAAGGAGTGTGTCCGATAAAAGGTGCTAACTTCTTAGCCCGTCGATTGCTCCTGTTTTAGCCACCTTATGCCAACTCACAGGAGTCGGGTCCACGTATATACCTCAGGGGAACGTCACCACCATCCTACTTCATTCTGAAATCTCCACCGCGTATACGGTTGTTAAAGTGGTTTTTGGAGTTGGCAGAGAGTATGACAACTTTCGATCCCGATCTCTTTAACAACTAAATGTTATTATAACACCGTGGTCATTTCAAAATAATTTATACTTTAAAACCAGAATATAATATCGATTTCAAAACCACATAGATATGATATAATTTCCACTTCAAAAACTAAATCAATATGATATCATTTTTATTAAAACCCAAATCAATATAATATCATTTTTATTTCAAATACACCCTTTCCAAAAATCATAACGCTTTCAACGTTATAACACTTCGAAATCAAAACATTTGAAATTTAACACTTCCAAACCATAATACTTTGAAGCTCATAACTTTGAAACATAACTTCCACCACTTAAATGGTTTACATATTTAAAATACTTTATATAATAAACTAGCTTCTTCAATTTCACAAATCAATTCCAAAACAACTCGAATTTCTAAATTTTAAATTTAACCAAATACCAAATCATAAATTTAAATACAATTCAGTTTTCAAATAAACTATTCCAAATTATAACAATTTTTCAAAACAGATTTCATCCACAGAATAAACCATTTCAAATTCAATATATTGCAAACTTTAAGTATTCAACAATTTCAAAACTAAGTTTGGTAATTGCAATTCAACAATTCAATTTTCTATTATTTAGTTTCGAAATATTTTACTTAATAAATCCATTATCATTTAAATAAAACTCAAATTACAAATAACTAAATATTTCCCTCATTTTATTTATATTGAAGTATTCATTTAATTCACGTTAAGCCAAAATCCACTTATAAAATCATACCTTCTAAAATTTCAAATTTATTAAATTTCACATTAAACTTATTTAAGTTTAGTTCTTAAATAAATTCAATTTCAAATAAATCTCAAATTTATCTTCCAACCTTAATTCATTCAAATTATTATAAACTCTATATTAAAATATAATTTAAAGGCTTAACCATATTATCGACAATAAAATCAACCTTATTATTAAGCTTATTCTATATCAAAATATACATCGCTTAAAATCAAGGATAAAATAACATTTATATAATATCTAAAATCAACATTTATCTAAAACCATATATTTCTTTACAAAACCATAGAAGTAATTTCAAAATATTTTTATATATAGACCACGGTGTCTGTATATAATTTTCTATCCTATGGTCAAGTGATACGAATATTTATCATTTCAATCCGTAATTAAAATATAAATATGGTTATATATCATTTCAAACAGAAATCCCGAATGAAATAAAAATTCATAACAACTTGTAGTTTATAACAACATAAAATACAACATCCATTCATCCAATATCAATCATCAAACATTTATCACAGTCATCATCCAATTCAATCAATAACATTAATACAGAACATATAACAAATAACAGGTATATACTGGCAGTTTATGTTCAATAATAAATTAAATAACTATTTTATCCAAATAAATTCAAATAAACGAAGATGATGATTCAAAATATGTCAAACAGTCATAAATAAATTTCTAATCACATCATATATCAATTTAACAAACATAAGAAATTTTAGAAGTTGTGAGTGGGTTAAAACACTCACCTTTTGAATTTAAATCCAATTTATACCTAAAAATTGAACAGTCTCAGAATTCGACCAAACCTGTGCCATAATGTCTGGAATTTCAATATGATTCTAGCGGAGAAAACCATGTGTAATCTTGTATGCAAAAGTTACGTCGATTAGAAATTATACGATTTCAAATTAAAATTAACAAAATATAAAATAAAAACGAACCTAAAACACGTCATTGCGTTCAAGCCCGAGAACCCCAGCATGTATCATGTACGAACTCGAAGCCGCCACCATGTTCAATTTTCACGGAATTATCGTCGTGCCCTCGTCGACATCCACCACCATTTGACATCGCCACGCGACTCCCAAGGACCAGGCGCACCTCTAGGTGGTGCGCACAAACGTCCGGCCAGGTCTTCCAGCTCCACCACCGCCGGCGTTCTTTGCCAATTTCAGGCGAAGTCGAGCCCCTATAGCACGAACGAGCGCCAGATCAATGACCTGCTTGACGAGCTCTTCACAATGACACCAGCCGATCATCGAACCGTTGAAGATACAATGTCAGGACCCGATTCTTCGACTTTCGAAAATCGACATCAGTGCGTCCACTGTATCAACTGCCGAACAGTCGAATGCCAGAAAATCGAACTATGAGGGTTTGAGAAGAAGAAAAAGGTAGTAGAAGAAGAAGACAGAACAGAAACAATATCAGAATCTCACAGTCGCAGTGGAACAACATATAATAGATAAAAGAATAACCTTTAAAACAAAGAACTATCTCAGTTAGTACATTATATTACATCAGAGTATATAACAAAAATATACAACACAATACAAGAATGGGCAGCTAAACAAATATGTCCTTACAAGTGAATTACAGCGCAAAGATAATATCATATACAAGTAATACGTCCCGCCATCCATCTCGCCACTTGAGCTCCAAATCACTCCTGAATCCAAAACGACCTGATACCCTGACTCTAGACTGCCCGTGTGGAAAATTTTGGGCACCCAGAGTTTAGGAAGAAAAACAATAAACTCCAGGTAGTCATGAGACTGGTGTGAGAACTTAAAATAGTTTATATTTAAAAAACAAACAACAAGATAATTTTCAAATAGATTCGCAATGCTTTTCGGAAAATGAGACTACTATAAGGCCTCCCGCACACACACACAATGAAAACGCAGAATCGGAGGAGATTTCTCCTTATGATAGTCAAAGATGCTTGATACGCATTAAAAAGAAACATTGATATTATTACTAGTGCATAGTGTAGGAAAAATCATTTCAAAAGCAAAGATATAAATCTTAGCCAACATACGACCATTATCGTAGGCCTACTATAGCTACCATCTAAACAGTGGTGACCACCATAAGTAAATGACAGGTTCTACAACTAAAACCGTACAAGGCTCGTATTATTTCTTTGGATTTTCCAACAAATGGTCAGGCTAAGAACTTCCTACTGCCACATAGGATCGCCTCTGGCGGGACGTCCCGAGAACCTAACGTTACGGTTAGATCTCTGCCAACACAAGGCCGGGTTACCTTGGTAACTAGGTAACTATAACACGAATATGTCATCCCCCGGTCCCTTTGGACCTTTATCCGAGCGCTCGATAACCAATATCACACAGTAATAAATATAGTGTGTCAACATGAGTAAGTATCTGGCCTCCATACCATGATACCACCTTTTCCAGAAGGAAATGACATACCCTAAAGGGCACGACCCTCATTACCATGTCGCATATTCCTGTTTTGACCATTTCCGGGGAGTAAGTTCTGACGAAGCCTCGTCCACAAAGCTATGCTTTTTCACAAAGCCACGCTTTGATCAACAAATGATCAATAAATAATCATCACACATCAACACTCAGCATGCCACATTACCCAATTGGGAATATATCGCTGATAACCTTCAACTACATGACCTCTAAGGGTGTTAAGCTAAGAGAATAAATTCTCCGCCACCAACGGAAATGTATTTGAAAGAAATCTTCTTTATATTTCAAAATGTAATGTCAGACATGTAACCATACAAGTCTGTTTTGGGTTCGAACAGAACCGAAGGCACTTCCAAAGAGCCCCTTGCAATCCGGGTATTCACAATCCCGATCGAATTTCCCATCACAAAGGAAATCTCCATACCACAGCTAACGGTGTAGAGACAATCGATAGGTCATCCTATCATTTTCACAAATACCCGGTCTTCAACACCGGTCTTCAATGCGATCCATTACGTCGTATCACTATTCGGAATGGATAGTCCGAATAACGAGCGCAATAATTTAAAAATAAGTATAGCATTCAATTTCAACCAATTCACAACAAATACCTATTTAAAGGTTAATATTGATAGTCAGTTATTTAACTATCAATCAATATTCACAACATCACCTGATTTCAAATAATCTCCCAAATTATTTATTTCCAAAAATATCTTTACAAGATATATATCCCACACTTCAACCATTTGAAAACCAATTTCAAATCATTTTTCACCTTTAAAACTTTTGAAAACAAATTTCAAATCGTTTCCCTACACGAGATATATTCACAAATCTTTATTCATTTTTATTTCAAAATGGTTCATTTAAACCAATTAAATAAATCCTAACCGATTTATTAAATTTACGTTCCAAATCCGTAAATTAATTTCCACACTTCAAAAATAAATCAATGTTTATTTTTAAACAAATTTCCCTTTCTTTTATAAATTCCATATTGAATTTACATTTCCAAAATATCTATGAATATACGATTTTTAAATCAATTTCTAATATTCATTTTCAATTTGTCTTTAAAAGATAAAATCTCAAAACATTCACTTCATTTTGGAAAAAAAATTCCATACTTATTTAATAATAAGTAATTCACCAATCTATATATTTTCAACATTTTGAAAATATTCAATATACTTAAATTCAAATTAAGTATAAATTTTATTCTTTAAGGAAAACGTTCACCTAAACACATTTATTTGGGTCAAAACGAATGTTACGTAAAATATCATTACAACAACCCAAAATCACTAGTATGGGGATTCAAAATTAAGATAGATATATAAATCCTACTGTAACGACCCAGAATTTTAATTTATTAAAATTTGAATATTTAATTAATTTTAAATATTAAGAAGTGAATTTATAAGTCGAATAAATTTTATTTCGAATAATTGGATTTAATTGGATAATTAAATCAATAATTTAATATGTTAAATTATGGAAATAATTGAAAATTGAGTTAAATATGATTGAAAATGATTTGAAAATTTTTATTTTATCATATTGGAGTTAGAATGATATTTTAGAACTTTTAAAATCGAATTAAAAGTAAATTTGTGAAAATTGAATATTTTAATATTAAAATCGACTAGTGAAAATAGCCAATTTTTGAACAGTCTCAGAATTGGACGAAACCAGTTCCATTGGATCCGTAATAGTTAGTTATTATTGGATTTCAATTTTTGTGTCAATCGGAGTTATCGTTTGACTGTGGCAGCTCGAAACGCATCGAATTGTTTTTAATATTAATTTGGCGAGTTAAAATAGCCATTTTTCAAAAAGTCTCGGATTTCGACGAAACCAGTTTCATCGGATCCGTAATGTGATATTATTGTAAGGTTTCAAATTTCGTGTCAATTGGATTTACCGTTTGTCCGGTACAAATTAAAACGCCTAGAAATCGATTTAAATCGGTTTAATTTAAATCGATCGTTTGTTGCCATAACTCGCACAGATGTTCGAATTAGCTTTCGAAACCTGTTCCATTGTGTCCGGAACGCGGGATAAACCCTAGGAACGTCAGTTTCGGCGTGAAAATCGGAGTTCGGAATTCCCGGATGAATAGTGATTGAAAAATTTCCTATAAATACACCATTTTTTCACAATTTTAGAAAAAAAATATAGCAAACCCTAATTTTATAGTGCAGCCGCCACTTTTCTAAACCGAAGGCCAGAAACTCACGATCTTTCCTCCCCCAAATCTTCCAATCCACTCAATATTTTCGTAAACTTCCTGAAGCAAAATCGAAGAGCATCGTGAGATCTTGAAGTTCAACAGTTATGATTGCAAATGGCTTTGTGGATTGATGGCAGTTCGAGCTTGAACTCTGGCCGTTCGCATGTGTATAGATGGTGCTAGGTGGGGCCGAGTGCCACCATGCTCTGGCCGTGGGTGGAGTGGGGGCGTGCGCACGAGATGGTGGTAGTTGATCGTGTTGTAGCGTGGTGTGGTGGTCGAGAAAACTAACCCTAAGTAATGTAATGGGTTCGGCTTCTTTACCTGGAGATATGCGTGAGGGAGAGGGAGAAGGAGGGTGCGGCTGTGATGAAGGGGGATGTGGATCTAAGGGCTAGGATTGAATAGGTTAAAAAAAAATTAAAATTTTATTTGTAAATTTTATATAAAATTCATGTAAACTTCATAAATTCATAACTTTTTCATACGAGGTCGAAAACGCGCGAAACCAGTTGCGCTGGAATCGTATCGACGAGCACTACACAATGGAATTGGATTGGAGTCGTTTGGAGTTAGTGAGAATTTCGGGTAAAATTAAACGTCCGTTTAATTTTATTCGAAATAAATCGCTAAAACGAAATAGAAATCAAGGTGAGAACTTCTCACTCAATCGAATCAGTTTCGATTTTAATTTTAAATAGTTAGATTTAAAATACTTGAATGCATGTTTGAATGATGATTGTTATCTATTGATTGTTAAAATAGACATTATGCACCGTTAGTAAGCGGATTTTATTTATTAAAAACATATACCGCGAATATTTCATAAACAGTGAAATTGGTATTATATATAATAGCAATATATATATATTGGCATATGTATATATTGGAGTTATTGATTTCCCGCATTTGTATAGCGGATGAGACCCTATTGCGCCGTTATTAAGCGGATAATATTTTAAATCCCATATACCGCGATGATTCCGTACTGGAGCGGAATTGGTATTGTGCTAATGTTTTTGGATGCAGGAAAACAGGTTGGAGGGATCCAACTGGATTCCTCAACAGTATTTATTTGATTTCAGACATTTTGATATTTGATGGATTATCATGTCGATATATGATATCGTTGTTGTCGTGATTGACTATTTGGTGTGCAGCATCATTGAACCAAATTTTGGGATTCTAAAATGATTTTAAAGTGATTTTTGAAAGTATACATTTATAAAATATTTTTGGAACTGATCCATTTTAAATAAATAAACGTTATAATTTTAAAGTTATAAAAATTATATTTTTGAGAAATATAGTTAAAGGTTGATTTTTGAAAATATGAGGCTAATGATTTTATAAAATAGTTTAATCGGGATTTTTTTGAAATTATTATAAAGAGTTGAAATATAGGATTTATAAAATTTGATTATTTTATAAATCAAAATGGTGAAATTATAAAGGAGTTTAAAGATGTTTTAAAGGAATAATATAAATTGATTTATATAAGAGATTTATAAATAGATATTTATAAATTGAAATATTGAAATTATAAAACGAGGTTTTATAAGTGTTTGAATGAAGTGAAAATGGATTGCAGGAGTGAATGGAATTTATAAAATTATAAATGGTGAAGTTATAAATGAAATTTATAAATAGTAAGATTTATAAATTTTGTGAAGTTATTAAAGAATATATTTGGATAAATAATTGAATCTTATAAGTTATAAGATTTATAATTACGAAGTTTAAAAGAACGATTTTGTAAAATAATCGTTTTATAAGTATTTGACTTATAATATGAACCTTTAGTTTATAATTGAGTTATAAATCGAATAGGTTAATAAAGGAATTTATAAAAGGAAGTTGTTATAAAATAAATAGAAATGGAGTTTATAAACGTTGTTTTATAAATTCGCAAACGACTTATTTTGATAAGTAAATTATTGAAACTTATTAATGGAGTTATATTCACGTTTAGACTGTGAATAATCCTTTAAAATAAAATGAATAGAAGGATGGAATTGATTAACGTAGTATATTCACGTTTTTGAATAGTGAATAATATGTTAAAGAAAATGTTTAGATTGGATGTTTTAAATAGAATTAAAACGATCTAACGATGTTTTAAAATGGGTTGAGATTCGAAACCATAGATTTCAACATTTATTGTTGAAATAGATGTTTTCGAGAAATAGAAGGAAATAATGGACTATAACACTGTTGTTATAGTAAATGATTTCCGAAAGGAAATGTTTTGTATGGTATTGGGATTTATATATCTATCTTAAATTCGAATCCCTATACTAGTGATTTTGGGGTGTCGTAACGATGTTTTACGCAACATTCGTTTTGGCCCAAATAAATATGTTTAAAAGAATGGTTTCCTTAAAGAATGAAATATATACTTAATTTCGATTGAAGTATATTGAATATTTTCCAAGTGTTGAAAATAAATAAAATTTGTGAATTACTTATGAATAAATAAGCATGGAAATGTTTTCCAATATAAAGTGAATATTTTGAGAATTTATCTTTTTGAAGATAAATTGAAATGAATAATTAAAATCGTATATTCATAGATATTTTGAAATATAAATTCACTATGGAATTTATAAAAGAAAGGGGAACTTGTTTAAAAATAAATATTGATTTATTTTTGAAGTATTGAAAATAATATATCTTGTAAAGATATTTTGGAAAATAAATAATTTGGAAAATTATTTGGAAACTGGTGATGTGTGCATATCCATTGATAGTTCAATAACCGACTATCAATATTTCCCTTTGAATGGGTAATTGATGTGATTTGTTTGAATTTGAATGCCACACTTATTTTTGAATAAGCGCTCACTATTCGGGTTAACCGGGAAAGGACCATGGGGTCGTATAACTCATTCCGAATATGTGATACGTCGTTATGAATTGCATTTGATGACCGGTGTTGAAGACCGGGTATTTGCGAAAGCGATAGGATGACATATCGATTGTCTCTATACTGGGTAGCTCCTGGTATAGAGATTTCCTAAGTGATGGGAAATTCGATCGGGATTGTGAATAACCGGATTGCAAGGGCTTCGTGAGAAGTGCCTTCGGTTTTGTTCGAGCCCGGAACAGACTTGTATGGATTGTATGTCTGACGTTACAAATTGAGATATAAAGCAGATTTCTTTCAATTATATTTCTGTTGGTGGCGGAGAATTTATTCTTTTAGCTTAACACCCTTCTCTGAGACGTACGAGCTCAGAGGTTATGTAGTTGAAGGTTATCAGCGATATATTCCCAATTTGGTAATGTGACATGCTGAGTGTTGCTGTGAAATGATCATTGTGTTGATTATTTGTGATAGGATCTTTTATTTGATCGTCTATCCTGGTGATCATTTCTACGATCATTTATTGACCCAAAGCATGGCTTTTGTATAAAGTATGTTTTTATGGACGTGATTTCGTCGAGCCTCACACCCCGGAACGGTCAAAACAGGAAAGATGCGGCAAGGTTATGAGGGGTAGCGCCCTTTAGGATATGTGCATTTCCTTCTGGAAAAGGGTGGTATCATGGTATGGAGCCCAGATACTTACTCATGTTGAAAACACTTTATGATTGTGTGAATTGATTACGAGCGCTCGGTTGAAAGGTCCCAAAGGACCGGGGGATGGCATATTCAGTCAGTTGTTACTCAGTTAGGGGTAACCCGGCCTTGTGTTGGTAGAGATCCGGTTTGGTTCTCGGGGATGTCCATCCAGAGGCATTCTCATGTGGCAATGGGAAGTTCCTTGGCCTGATCATTCGTTGGAAATCCAAAGAAACAACACGAGACTTGTACGGTTTTAGTTGTAGAACCTGCCATCTAATATGGTAGTTATAGTAAGCATACTATAATGGTACCTATGCTGGCTAAGATTTATATTCTACTTTCGAAATATCTTCTACACTATGCACTAATAGTAATATCAAATGTTTCTTTTTAATGCGTATCAAGCATCTTTGACTATCATAAGGAGAAATCTCCTCCAAGTCTGCGTTTGCATTGTGTGTGTGGCGGGAGGTCTTATGGTAGTCTCATTTTTAAAAGCATTGCGAATTGACCTTAAAAATATCCCTCTATTTTGTTTTCAAAGATAATTAAACTGTTTTGGGTTCTCACACCAGTCACATGACTGACTCGGAGTTTATTGTTTTCCTTCCTAAACTCTGGGTGCCCACCAATTTCCACACGGGCAGTCAAGAGTTAGGTTTATCAGGATATTCTGGATATTCTGGAATTGCTGGAGGCAAGCTGGATGGCATGGCGTATTACTAGTATATAGTATTTCTTTTTCCGCTGCACTGTTTGATGTTGTTGTAGTTGTACACTCTGATGATATGATGAAATGTAATGTATAAAATGTAATAACTGATATAGTTCTTTGTTTAAAGATTATTCATTTATTATTATATGTTGTTCCGCTGCGAATTGTGAGATTCTGATGTTGTTCTGTTGTTTTCAGTTCCATTCTATTTTCTATTTTCTTTCCTCTCCATTTTCCCTCTTCTTCTCTCTCTTTCTTTTTCTTAAACCATAACATTTTGGGTTTTCGGCCTTCGATTTCTTGGCAGTCGATAAAGTGAGTATCGATGTTGAATTTTCGAAAGTCGAAAATTTTCGGGACGTTACACCTACTATACAAAGCATTTCCTTTCGGAAATCATTTACTATAACAACAGTGTTATAGTCCACCATTTCCTTCTATTTCTCGAAAACGTCTATTTCAACAATAAATGTTGAAATCTATGGTTTCGAAACTTAATACATTTTAAAACGTTTTTGAAATGTTTTAATTCTATTTTAAAACATCACTTTCCCAAAATATTTCTTTAATATACTATTCACCGTCCAAAATCGTGATTATACTTCATTAACCAAATTCAATCTCTACATATTTTATTTAAAGGATTTTCACTGTCCCAAAATCGTGGATATATTTCCTTTAATAAGCTATAATAATTAAACTTATTAAAATAAGTCAATTTTGGATTTAAAAAACAACGTTTATAAATTCGATTTATATTCTGTAACTACTTCAACTTATAAAATCACTTTATTAACAAATTCTATCCATATTCCTTTTACACGCAAAAATCCAATTTATAAGTTAATTACTTATAAATATTTTATTTTACCAAAAATCCATTCATTTTATAACTTCACAACTTATAAATCTATAGATTTCATTCACTTATGAAATCCATTTATATTCCATTTTAACGCTCATAAAAACTTGTTTTATAATTCCAACATTTTAATTTATAAATATCAATTGCATAAATCTTTTATATAAATCATTTATAATAATTCAAAAATCCCAATTTAAACCATTTTATAATTTATCAACTACTTATCTGAAAAATCATATTTTGGTTATATTTCTCAAAAATCATAATTTTTGTAACATAAAAATTACAATGTTTATTTATTTAAAATGGATAAATTCCAAAATTTAATTTTTTTATGAATTCTCAACTTAAATTTTCAAAAATCAAATTTTATTTATTATCGGCATCTAACGATACCAAAATATATTCGGCTAAACTTTTGCCTTCAACGATTTCAATCACAAAGATAATCACGCAGATTGTAAATAGGTCAATAAATAGATCAACACGCAACATTGAAACCAATTCAATCATTTGAGGGATCCAGTTGGATCTCTCCAATCTGTTTCCCTACATCCAAAGATGTTAGCACAATACCAATTCCGCTTTGAGACGGAATATCACAGTATATGGGATTTATAAAATACTATCCGCTATTATGCGGCGCAATTGGGTCTCATCCGCTATATAATGCGGGAAATCAACTCCAATTACATAAATAGTACCAATTCCATATACGTTGGAATTATCGCGGTATATGTTTTTAATAAATAACCTCCGCTTAATATATGGGTATAATGTCTATTTAACACAGTAGATAACAAATTATCATCCAATCACACAATCAAGCAATTTTAAATCTAACTATTTAAAATTTAAATCGAACAATTTCGATTGAGTGAGAAGTTCTCACATTGAGTTTCAATAACAGTTGTAGCGTTTTATTTCGAATAAAATTAAACGTGCGTTTAATTTTACCCGAAATTTTCACTAGCTCCACGACTCCAAACCAGCTCCATTGCGTAGTGCTCGACAAAACGAACCCGGCGTAATTCGTTTCGTCCAAAACGGACCTCGTATGACAAAGATACAACATTTTAAATATTACACGATTTAAATTATAATTTATTTACAATTTCTTTTATAATTTTAAACCTAGCAAATCGTGGCCGTCCATCCTTAACCCTGCAGATCCAAGCCGTAGAACGCAACTTCATCCCTTCCAGTTTGAACACGCGAGAACACAACCCATGAGCCGCCGCTTTTGCTCGAGTTTTTGCAGCCATCTCGTTGGCTTCTACGTCGATCCAGCAGTGCCATCACGAAGCCCTTCGCGTGAGCCACCCACGCCTTGATTTGCACGAAGCTCGGTCGTGTATTTTCTCTCGAAAGTCGTGCCGAACGTGCGGCCTTCATGCTCAATTTGCCGTTGATTCGTTGCTCAATTCGCGATAATGACCGTATGGATGCAAAGATCTCGTTTAGATCTTCAACTTTGTAGTTGATAGCATCTGATGATTGTTGATAGATGAAGAGAGATTGAGAAGAGAAGTTTCACGCGTTCATAGCCGTTCGAATTGTTAATGGCGGTTGAACGTTTATTAGGGTTAGGGTTGCAATATGAAGTGAGTGAAGGTCCTTTTATAGAATTTCGCCAAACACTATTCACCTTCAATTTTTCGAACTTCAAATCTCGCGCGGTGACCGGCGTTTCTAGAGTTTACCCCGCGTTCCGGACACGATGGAATAAGTTTCGGGAGCCAGTTCGATCATCTGCGCGAGTTACGGAAATAAACGATCAATTTTAAATTAAATCGATTAACCAAATTTATGCGCGTTTTAGCTTGCTCCGGACAAACCGTAAATCCGATTGACACGAAATTTGAAACCTTACAATAATATCACATTACGGATCCGATGAAACTGGTTTCGTCGAAATCTGAGACTGTTTGAAAAATGGCTATTTTAACTCGTCAATTAAATATTAAAATATTCAATTTTCACAAATTAACTTTTAATTCAATTTTAAAAGTTCTATAACATTGTTATAACTCCAATATGATTAAATAAAATTTTAAAAATCAATTTTAATCGTATTAAACCCAATTTCCAATTTTCTGCGATTTCAATTATTAAATTATCGATTTAATTATCCAATTAAATCCAGATATCCGAAATAAAATTTATTCGACTTATAAATTTCACTTATTTAATATTTAAAATCAATTAAATATACGAATTTTTATTAATAGAAATTTTGGGTCGTTACATCCACCGTCCAAACCAATAACCCAATACGAACGGCCGAGGATAAACGGAAAATTTCTGATCAAATCATGCTCCGAATCGAAAAATGCGTTATAGAATTGGGATGCGCTCGTTGAGAGCTTTCCAGGAATATATAATTTGATATATTTTGTGGAGTTTGAATTTTTTGAAGTTGAAAATGAATTGAAATTGGATTGGAAAAAGTAGGGTTTTCAGCCATTGAAGATTAGGAGCAACAGAGACTTCTGAATGTGTAGAAATGAGAAATAGAATGGCTGCTAGGGTTTATAACCGGATATATATAGGTAGAGCTAAGAAAAAGAGGAATGGATACGATTGATTTGGACCGCTGAACGATAAATGGCCCGAAAAGCCCATTCCGACTTCAGAACGAAATGGATCAACCCATATATCAAAATAGATGTTTTAAAATATTTCAAAATCAATGGAACAGGTTTTCGATCCAAATTCCATCGCATGAAGAAGTTATGCTAAAATTAGTTTGTTTCAAATTGGTTTCAATTGATTTCAATTTAATCGATTTCAAGGCGTTTCAAGCCCGTACGATCAAACAACAAGCCCGATCGTTATGAAACTTGAAATCCTACAATAATCACTGTTACGGATCTGACGAAACTAGTTTCGTGGAAATCCGAGTCAGTGGCCAAAATAGCTATTTTTCACATTATTGAATTAAATTAATATTTAATTAATTAAATAACTTTTTCGTTTCAAATTTAAAAATTCACAAATTCCATCATTCTTGATTTCTTAAATAATTACAATAATTTAAACAAACTTAGATATCAAGTTCAAGTATATAAATTAACCAATTGCAATGTTTGAATTCAATTTCAGTAAATTCAGATATTATGAATTAAATTTCCAATAATTACATTAAATTTAACTTGCGTCGTCTTATCCAATCTATTATTATCAAAAGGAGAAAATTAATGTTGGTTCATGATTTATTACATTAATATCTTCAAATTTTAGCTAAATTTAGAGTAACGTACTAGTTAAATATTTTAATTTCATTTGATTGCAATTAATCCGATTATTATATTTTACATTCTATTAAATTAATAAATCTTGATTTCCATTCTTCTTATCCAACCAATTGACATACTATGAATAAAGTTAACGTTATTTCCAAATATTAACTTAATTTACATTAGCATAGTATTCAATTTAGATTTATTGCGATTAATTCCAATTTAATTTAACGGATTAAATATATATGTAATTAACTCTCAATCACCCTTTATAAGTTCATCATTCCAAACCAATATTATAATTGCTTATCTAACATTGATTTTATAAAAATACAGTTTATCGCGCATTATTTCATCAATTAATATAACTTTGAATTTATTTTCAAATTTTACTATTTACAATCAATCATAGCCCTATAATTGTTTCAAGTAATTGGGATTGCACTAAAGTAGTTATTTATTAACTTGCATTAACATTCTTACATTTTATTCCCATTATTAATTCATCAACAAATTTCAAGTTTTTTATTTATTCCAGATTTAATTATTAAATTGCCAATTTAATTATTGAAATTTTACGGGTCATTTCATTCTCCTCCACTCAAAACTTTTCGTCCTCAAAAAGGAAAAAGGAGGGAAAGAAGAAATTAAGTAATTAATATCTTATTTAAAAATATTAACTTTATAAACAAATAAATTTACAAAATTAATTAATTTAAATAAAATATGCTAATTTATAACCATTAAATCTTTTATATTCAAATTAATAAAGTTTGGAACACATTTTAAAAAGAAATTCTTAGTCCAAAATTTACGGAAAATTTTGGTAGAGCCTCCTTTGTATGGAGAGGCTCGGAAGAAAATATAATATCAAATATAACAATATATTTCACGATATCTCAAAATAATATATCCCTGCAATGGAAAAAACAGTATAATGACGCTATAAATCGTAATCCGAGAACGTACCTATTTGTCGGGCAATTAACGCTTAATTATGAAACCAAAAACAGTAGCAATTGCTTCCATAATTTGTATTTCACTTGTAAAATCCAAAAAGAGTTAATAATTATATAAAATGAAATATTTAAAGTTTTTTCACCCACTAACAAACAAATCAACAATAATCACTTGCAATCACAACATACAACTATCCATATATCCATAGCAAACAAAACAAATAGTTGTTTGGGTTTAAAACTTTAATTTGTACAGAATGAAAAATAAACTACTAAGTGCACCATTTTCTCAACAGTCTTAGATGAAACTAGATAGATCATTCATACATCCAAACAATTTTAAAGTATCCTTACCCAAACAACCATAAACCAAACAAACAACAATTTCAAACCATAGATCAAGCTCATTCTTATTAATTTCATTTCATAACATTTGTTGTTTGATTTCCTTTTCATTCCTGTAATGATTCATCCTTTGATTTACATTCATTTATTGATAGTGTTCATGTTCAATTCAATTACTTAGCGTTTCAGTTCATTAACTTAAGTTTTTAATTATTTCTAATAATACTTACTTTCTATCACAAGTTATTATAGTAATATTTCAATTATAACATAAGTTTATAGCAACTACAACATCAAATTCTTATTTATTAAGGAATTTCATTGAATACTTTCATTACCTCAAGTTTTTACTTATACAATATCCCTTACATTTTCTTATAAGCATTAGAACTTTTAATAATTGGTAAGTTATGTATGTGCTTTAAGAATGTAATTGAAAGTTATACAAGTTTTCCTCATTTCTTTTAACTAATTTAATGTTCAATAGTCATATCCTTTGTTTTATAGTTACAATTTCAACTTTCTTTTTAATTCCATTTATAACTTAGCTTTAAATCTCTTATTTCCTTTTGAGGTTTCAATTTGTTAGTTGAATTTCATTTCACTACACTAATTGAAACTATTAATTAATGGAAATTTAAGAATCAAATATCGGGTTTTATCCAAAATCATTTTAAAATAATAGATAAATGTATATACTTGCAACTTATATATCCAATTAGATTTAAAACAAATTTAAAATTTATATTTATTTATACAAATAAATCCGCAGTAAAACTGCTACAGTGGCCTTCCCACTTCGAAACTCGAAAATGAATGTCGATGATGCATGCACTCATCACCGAAATTATTTTCCAGAGACAGAGAGGGGAGTACAGAACTTATTTCTTTCCAAAGTTTCTTTAAAACAATTCTTTCAAATTATATTGAAATATTTATATCAGGAAATACTTATAAGCAATATTATTATATTCCAAAATCCTTTGAAAGAAATTTTCAAAATCCCGGAACTTAAGTTCTAAAATTTCCAATTTACATTTATTTTATTTTCTTCAAATTTTGTTTCAAATCAATATTTATAAATTTCACTACCAAACAAAATTTATATTACAACCAAACATATATCATTTATAAAATAATTATTTTATATATAGAAAATATACTAGGCAAAATTATTTCATTCATCTATATTCAAAATAAATATTGTGCCGGTCTATCCTATTAAGTGTTTAGAAATCCCTATCGATGTCATAGCGTCCTATACACCAACCAAAATTTATAAATACGAAAGGGAACAAACTAACACAATATAAAAACCTTTTTATAACACTAAAAACACTCTCTCATATATACACACTCAAGGACTCATCATAGGTTATTACTACCCTATTAATAAAGAGTCAGACACAACAAAGCTAAGGTCTATCGTTAAACCTCGCTCTGATACCAAATGTAACATCCCGTCTTTTTATACGTTTTAAATCGACGATAAACCACACACGTAAGACTCAAACCATGCAAAAGGGCAAATTGTTATTGGGGTGAATAAGAAAATGGAGAAAGAAATAAAACAAAACAGAATCTCACGGCGGAATGACAAAATATAATAATCAAATAACAGTTCATGAAGCTGTTTTACAAAATATTTGATTATACTTATACAACATATATCAGAGTTACACATACCAGAGAATAATAAATAATGTAGCGGAACAGTATAAATGTAGCGGAACAGTAGTAAATAATAGTAATAATACGATCTTCGTCTTTGTCCTCCAGAAATAAGGTCTTCGAATCCTGAAATGCTCAGACTGACCCGAGCGAATTGAAAAGACAAAACACTCAAGTCAGAACTAAAAGATCTTATGTGAGTTAAATAAACGGAAATAAATATGAGTGGAACGGCGTCAGAGATGTTTACCGGATTTGACATCTCCTATCCAGTGTCAAACGTGAGTGCAGTAACTTAAGAGATGCTCGAAATTCACATTTCATAAGGATCCGTTAAACTATTTACTATGTAGTAATATATGCTATTATAATAATGTCTAATAGTAAAATAAACTTACTTTAAAATAGCGTTAAGAAGTGATCCAATATTCGGCTTAACACATAAATAGTGTCAGTAGTCTATACAGTACCGTAATACCTCCTGATCGGAAGGCTACCAGAGGATACTCCATAGGTACGATACAAATCAAACTCGTATAAGGTGCGCTAGGGTAGGTGACACGGCACAATTAGGCAATGCTAGGGTAGATATACCAATTACGCTTCCGGACCAGTGGTAACGCGTAGCAGCTACTACCGCCCACCTCGAGCCACACCCACAAAATAAAAAGGGCCCCAAACAATTACAAAGTAATAGAATGGTATCAAAGGAATGTGTCTGATAAAAGATGCTACCTTCTTAACCCGTCGATTGCTCCAGTTTTAGCCACCTTATGCCAACTCACGGGAGTCGGGTCCATGTATATACTTCAAGGGAACGTCGCCACCATCCTACTTCATTCTGTAATCTCCATTGCGTACACTGTTGTTAAAGTGGTTTTCGAAGTTAACATTGAGTATGATAACTTCCGATCCCGGTATCTTTAACAACCAAATGTTATTATAACACCGCGGACATTTCAAAATAATTTATACTTTAAAACCAGAATATAGTATCCATCTCAAAACCATATGATACGATATAATTTCCACTTCAAAAACCAATTCAATATGATATCATTTTTATTAAAATCCAAACTCAATATAATATCATTTTTATTTTAAATATATCTCTTTCAAAAATCATAACACTTTCAATGTTATAACACTTCGGAATCAAAACACTTGAAATATAACACTTCCAAATCATAATACTTTGAAGCTCATAACTTTGAAACATAGCTTTCACCACTTAAATGGTTAAATATTTAAAATACTTTATATAATAAACTAGCTTCTACAACTACACAAATCAATCCCAAAACAACTCGAATTTCGAAATTTTAAATTTAACCAAATCCCAAATCCCAAATCATAAATTTCAATTCAATTCAGTTATCAAATAAACTATTTCAAATTATATCGATTTCAAAACAGATTTGATCCATAGAATAAACCATTTCAAATTCAATATATTTCAAACTTTAAGTATTCAACAATTTCAAAACTAAGTTTGCTAATTACAATTCAACAATTCAATTTTCTATTATTTAGTTTTGAAATATTTTACTTAAAAATCCATTATCATTTAAATAAAACTCAAATTACGAATAACTAAATATTTTCCTCAATTTATTTATACCTGAAATATTCATTTAATTCATCTTAAATCAAAATCCAGTTATAAAATCATACCTTCTAAAATTTCAAATTTAATAAATTTCACATCAAACTTATTTGAGTTTAATTCTTAAATAAATTCAATTTCAAATAAATCTCAAATTTATCTTCCAACCTTAATTCATTCAAATCATTATAAACTCTATATTAAAATATAATTTAAAGGCTTAACTATATTTTCTACAATAAAATGAACCTTATTATTAAGCTTATTCTATATCAAAATATACATAGCTTAAAATCAAGGATAAAATAACATTTATATAATATCTAAAATCAACATTTATCTAAAACCATATATTTCTTTACAAAACCATAGAAATCATTTCAAAATATTGTTATATATAGACCACGGTGTCTGCATATAATTTTCTATCCTACGGTCAAATGATACGGATATTTATCATTTCAAACCGCAATCCCAAAAGAAATAAAAATCCATAACAACTTGCAGTTTATAACAATAGAAAACACAACATCCATTCATCCAATATCAATCATCTAACATTTATCACAATCATCATCCAATTCAATCAATAACATCAGTATAGAACGGATAATAAATAACAGGTATTTACTGGCAGTTTATATTCAATAATAAATTAAATAATAATGTTATCCAAATAAATTCAAATAAACTGAGATGACGATTCAAAATATGCCAAACTGTCATAAATATATTTTTGATCACATCATATATCAATTTAACAGACATAAGAAATTTTAGAAGTTGTGAGTGGGTTAAAACACTCACCTTTTGAATTTAAATCCAATTTAAACCCAAAAATTGAAAAGTCTTAGAATTCGACCAAACCAGCGTCAAAATGTCTGGAATTTTAATACGATCCTAGCGGAGAAAA
Organism: Allium cepa; assembly: GCA_030765085.1. Lineage (NCBI taxonomy): Eukaryota > Viridiplantae > Streptophyta > Magnoliopsida > Asparagales > Amaryllidaceae > Allium > Allium cepa. The sequence continues at coordinate 419,778,031 of CM060939.1, forward strand.
CTGTGCATAAATCGGACCTCGTATACAAAAGTTACGTCGATTAGAAGTTATACGATTTCAAATTAAAATTAACAAAATATAAAATAAAAACAAACCTAAAACACGTCATCGCATTCAATCCCGAGAACCCTAGCCTGTATCGTGTAAGAACTCGAAGCCGCCACATCGTTCAACTTTCACCGAATTATCGCCACGCCTTCATCGACATCCACCACCATCTGACATTGCCACGCGACTCCCAAAGACCTGGCACACCTCTAGGTGGCGCGTGCCAACGTCGGGCCTCGTTTTCCAACTCCACCACCGCCAGATCCATGAACTGCTTGACGAGCTCTTCACAACGACACCAGCTGATCGTCGAACCGTTGAAAATCCACCATCGAAACTAATTACCCAATATGAACGGCCCGAGGATAAACGAAAAATTTCTGATCAAATCATGCATCGAATCAAAAAACGCATCATAGAATTAGGATGCGCTCATTGAGAGCTTTCTAGGGATATATAATTTGATATATTTTGTGGAGTTTGATTTTTTTGACGTTGAAATTGAATTGAAATTGGATTGGGAAAATTATCGTTTTCAGCCATTGAAGAAGAGAAGCAACAGAGATTTCTGTACGTGCAGAAATGAGAAATAGAAAGGCTGCTAGGGTTTGTAACCGGATATATATAGGTAGAGCTGAGAAAAAGAGGAATGGTTACGATTGGTTTGGACTGTTAAACGATAAATGGTCCGAAAAGCCCGTTCTGACTTCGGAACGAAATGGATCAACCCATATATCAAAATAGATGCCTTAAAATATTTTAAAATCAATGGAATAGGTTCCAGGTCCAAATTCCATCGTATGAAGAAGTTATGCTAAAAACAGTTTATTTCAAATCGATTTCAATTTAATTGATTCAAGATGTTTCAAGCCCGTACGATCAAACGACAAGCCCAATCGTTATGAAACTTGAAATCCTACAATAATTCAACGTTACGAATCCGATGAAACTAGTTTCTTCAAAATCCGAGTCAGTGGCCAAAATGGCTATTTTTCACATTATTAAGTTGAATTAATATTTAATTAATTAAATCACTTTTTCGTTTCAAATTTAAAAATTCACAAATTCCATCATTTTTGATTTCTTAAACAATTACAATAATTTAAACAAACTTAGATATTAATTTCAAGCAAATAATTTATCAAATACAGTGTTTGAATTCAACTTCAGTAAATTCAGATATTATAAATTAAATTTCTAATAATTACATTTAATATAACTTGCATCATATTATCCAATCTATTATTATCAAATGGAGAAAATTAACATTGGTTCATGATTTATTACATTAATATCTTTATATTTCAGCTAAATTTATAGTAACATACTAGTTAAATATTTTAATTTCATTTAATTGCGATTAATCCAATTATTATATTTTAAATTCCATTAAATTAACAAATCTTGATTTCCGTTCTTCTTATCCAACCAATTGTCATACTATGAATAAAGTTAACGTTGTTTCCAAATATTAACTTAGCATAATATTCAATTTAGATTTATTGCGATTAATTCCAATTTAATTTAACGGATTAAATATATATGTAACTTATAATAATTGTTGCCATTAACTCTCAATCACCCTTTATAAGTTCATCATTCCAAACCAATATTATAATTGCTTATCTAACATTGATTTTATAAAAATACAGTTTATCGCGTATTATTTCATCAATTAATATAACTTTGAATTTATTTTCAAATTTTACTATTTATAATCAATCATAACCCTACAGTTGTTTCAATTAATTAGGATTGCACTAAATTAGTTATTTATTAACTTGCATTAACATTCTTACATTTCATTCCCGTTATTAATTCATTAACAAATTTCAAGTTTTCTATATATTCCAGATTTAATTACCAAAATCTTATTAAATTAACCAATTTAATTATCGAAATTTTACGGGTCGTTACAACCAGTGGTGAGTTTTCTTGGAGCTATTCGACTCCAGGAAATCATCATGGTTAACACTTCGTCGATCTTCGGTGGTGATACTTCGGGTTAAGCACATGAAAAAGTATACATAAGCATGCATTCATATCAACACAAGAATGCATCACAAGTTCAAACAATATCATTTCGATTTTCCAAAATTTAAACTTTGAAATTTTGCAAAACTCTAAGTATGAAAGTTGTAGATAATAATCTTATCTTTCCAGCAAGAAAAGGATAATCAAATTTGGACTTACAGTTCAAAAGTTAGCACAAATAAGTTTTAAGTTGGAAAATTCTTTATCCTATGCGAAACTTGTCAATCATAAGGCTGCGACTAAAAATGTGTTTGTCACCCTTTAAATCTCAAAATTTTGTAAAACTCAAAACACAAAAGTTATATATAATAGCCTTAGCTTTCGAGATCAAGAGAAAGATCATCAAATTTGGACTTACGCTTCAAAAGTTATAACCAAATCAATTTCGAGTTTAAACTTATAAATTTACTTTAAAGATAGAACTATGATTACAATTTCAAATCCATTTCAAGTCAAGTAAATGGTTATATATCAAAAGGTGACCAAAATTCGTCGAATGTCTTTTCGAAGCCAAAAAGATTGACTCCAAACGGTTTTAGGAAGTGTGTGTTATTGATGTTTTACTACAGTACACTTAATTTTCAACTACCAGCTTATGTTTCAAAGATGCATTACTTTCAGTCACTGCATAACCATAACAATTTGATTCAATTTACTACTGAAATCATAACTATACAAACATGCGATCAATTTAGAAAGAGTGGTGAGGATCACTCACCTTATTCTTACAATTAAGTAGCTAAAACAACCAAAATACACTAGCCTTCTCTATTTCAGCCAAGCCCTAAAAGTCAGTTTTACCGACAAACAGCACTAGGGATTCAAACATTTTGAAAACTGAAATTAATAAGACTAAAAGCTAGAATAGGCAAGAGAACATTACCGTGAATTTTGTGGATTTTCTAGCAATTTATTTTGATTTAACATGAGGGATTTTTCTTAGGGTTAAATGAGGAGGACTTCGTTTCTTTTTCTATGTTTCTAAGTTTGGTCGTACTGTAAATGTGAGAGTGAGAAGGAACTTCTTCTTTGTTTCATTTAGCTTGGGCCTTGGGTTAGTAATAGTCCCAATAAGAAAAGAATTGCGATTTTTTTTCACTTCTCTTTTTAATTCATACTTCTCAAACAACTATAAAATTTCCTTCTACATAATTCAGCTGATGAATTTACAAATCCATTTATTATATCTTCTTAATAACTAAGTCATATTTTCATACACCATTTTGAAACAAATGCCAAATACTTAACATTTAAAAAAATTATTTAATATTTAAATATTTGACAAATTCAAATTTCCATTTAAAAATCCTAATTCAAATCATTATTTATTTTATTTGAGAAGCTCAAAAATCAGGATTGTTATAGACTCTCTCCTTAAAGAAACCGTGTCCTCGCAATTCCATTGCAGAGAATAGTCTATAATAGATGTATTAATATTAGTAGTACTTCATTTTTTCTTCAAAATATACACTATCAACACCACAATCGACTATCCAGACAATAAAACTTTAGCATTTACTTGTAAAATCTTTGTATTACTTTTCAAAAGATTAAATTGTCTAACTAAAATATCATTCCTTTAAAATATGGATATGCAATGATTTATAAATCTTCTTTCCTTCCAAATTATTTTTCGAGAATTTGATTTCTTCAATCAACTTCTAATATTAAATATTAATATTGAGAAATAATTAACTTAATAAGACTAAACCCTTATTAGAAGAAAGCCAATTATAAAAGCTAATGGTTTTCCTTTATCTTTAATTTAAATCTCTAATTTTTCTTTACTAAAACCAACTCCCTTAAAATAAAATAATTTCCTAAAATGTTTCCATAATTCGAAACCCTTTATCTTCGATAAATCTTCTTCCAAGAATAATTTTCTTAAAAATTTGTACTTTTACAAATAGTACAAATATCTTATGTTTTAAGAAATTCTTCCAATATGAAATTTCATCATTTAATTTTCCATCTTTCTTTATATATTCATTTCCAAAACTTCATTTTCAAAATCCTTCTTCACTCTTTATTTGAATAAACTTTTATGAATATAAAAAAAAATTCAACTTAGCCATTCTTTTACAATTATTTTATATTTTTTTATTCACTAATTTGAAAATTCAGTTTACACAAATATTTTACATCCTTTAAAAATATAACACCTTTTACGCTTTACGATCCTAAATACTTTAAGGAGCTAAAAGACATCCAACTTATTTAATCCCATGTGAAATAATTTAAAGATTTCCCTTATTTTAAATATTATAAACTTCATACTTTAATTTATTTTATCGCAAAAATTTATTTCTTAAAGAATTATTTTCCATAAAAATGAAAAATTATAAAAATCCAATCATTGCTCAACTTTTTAATTCCTTTCAAACTAAATTTCTATATTTAAAATTCGTAAATTGGGAAAGCCAACCTTTAATAAGAAGTTGTATATTTAAGACCGAAGGAATTTTCTTTATTTACCAAAATTAGAGCATTCAAAAGTTTAACAACTTATTTTCATCATATAAAGTTAACTATAAAGTTCAACCTCCTTAATACAATAATTATAAGGTTAAATGAATTTCTTCCCTTTTAATATATTCTCATGGTTTATTTATCATTTAAAACCTCATTAATATAATTCATCCTCCAGATTTCAAATCATCAAAATATAGAGTTTCATTTTCTTCAATTATTTTCTTAGATCGAAATTAACAAAATTTATTTACACAATTACCTTTTTTCAACCTCCTTTAATTTGGAGCTCATATATAAAATTTTAACATTCATTTGAATCACAATATGCTATAGACAACCAATCAAATGCATCACACAATCCCTTTTAACATATATCTTATAAACGGACTGTAACATCCCCTCACTTGAAGACCCAAAACTAACGGCTATGGATGCTGCAGCCATCCACAGTTATTAATCCTCAACGACCAATTGCGGCGATATTAGATACATTGATACAGAAACACAAGAATATGGAAAAGAATTTTAAACAGCAAACAAATTCCATATTTCATTTCAAAATATTCCAAATTTATTATATAATACCACTTCGCAGACCACGTTCAGATAACCAGTAATTAGTACAAAATACGTCAAGAGTGACATATGAAGATGCCCCTCTGAATGATCAGAGTATATAATAAGGCACTAAAGCAATTTTCCTTTACAATTAAAGCACATAGCGGAAATAAAAGAACTCAAATAACAAGCTTATGTCCTGCACGTCCTCGAAAGCTTTATTCATCTAAAAGAACACCTGGAAATCTTAACTCTCAATCCACTCAAAATCAATTGACTAACCGAGAGTTTAAGGGAATAAAACTTCGAGTCAGACATAAAGCTTGGTATGAATAATAATTTACCGTCTCAAACCATTTAGATATCTAGTGAGATCATGCCGCTTAATGAATGAGTTTTCCCCTCACTAGTATCCTAAAACATTTATAAAAACATATATTGTGCTCCTGCATCCACAATGGTTAAAACATAGTATTTCAAAACATTATGATGATATGCAAAACAAGAAAATCATATTTGGATTACCCATCCCCAATCATTCCGACTATCTATCTCAGTTATAGTTTCTAGAATTACTATTTTCCTGTTAAATGTTTATGGTCTATCTATCATAGTTTTCATGTGATCAATAATAACCTATTGGTAATTCCAATATCTTATTTCATATCCTAGTTTTCATGGGATAACTAGAAACCTATTGATTATTGGTCGATATCTTAATCCGTATATTGTTTTCATGGGCTAACTACAAACCTACCACCAGTATCAAATCATAGTTTACATGGGCTGACTATGAACCATTGGCGCCTGCCAATATCTTTGGTTATACACAGTTTTCATAGGCTTACTGCAAACCTATTGGCTCCTACCAATAACTTCAATTAAGATTTTAACATTTTTTAAGTTATATTCACTACTGTGTCAACCTAACTGGTATTTCGCCCTTCCCCAAATACTGTTATGGGTTAATTTCAATCTGAATAAGTATCTAGAGAAGTAATACTTCTAAAATCTTTGGTTATGCCATGGTATTTCCTTTTTAAAAGCGAGAGTGAGTTATTTTTTTTTAAAGCCTTAAAATATCTCTTTCGAAACCTCCGGATAACCACCTTAGAAAGCAAACAAAACTTTCTTTTCAAAACTCTAAGCATACACTTTTCGGAGCTCTATTAAACAATCCTTTCGAAACCAACCATACCTTTCGATGATATCAAAAGCGTTCTTTAAAATGTAGCTTTGAAACATATAAAAGCACTCTTTTGAAAGTATTGGGTTTATTTTTTAAAAACATCTTTCGGTTCCAAGTGGTTATACATGAAAGTATCTCTTTTGAAACCATTTATAAAATTGTTTTGGGGAAAAAGTTGATGGTTTCGGAACCATCTGGTCGAAAGAAATAACCTTTAAAATTTATTTCTTTGGAGTACAAAGTCGGAACCCCCTTTCAACTCCATTACCCTCGAAACCCTCAACCCCTTCGAAAGCATTCAGGAAAAAAGCTTAGTTTAAGTTAAAACAAAGAGAACCCTTCGACAATAGATGGCCTCAATACGATCGAAAGGAGAAAACTTGCGGCTGGGTTTCAACTTGGTCGAGACCAATCCTTTTGAAAGCTCTTATTTAGGGAGAAAGGTACCCCTTCAAAAGCTATTTATAAAGTCCCTTTCGAAAGCATAAGGTTCCACTATGTCGAAAGCTTCAAGTAAAACAAGGCAAGAATTTAACTTTTAAAACAAACTAGGATTTCAACCTTATAGGGTATCGACTTGGTCGAAAATCCTTCAAAAACTAGGCAGACACTTTTTCTTTTAGAAGCAAACCTAGGTTACGACTATGACGAAAGCATCATTTTCGGCTCCCTACCTTCCGCTGCTTACTAATTCACTACCTACCAATACAATTGATACGATGCACATTGGTTTCGACTTTAAGGGCTGCGACTGGGTTGATGTGGAGGTAAAGGAGTCGAAAGGTACCTCCGAAATAGGCGGAGCCATCTTTTTCTGAAAGATGATGGATTTTAGCTAAATACAACAATTACTTTATACTAACATGCCTGTTATAATTCCTTGATTGGTCACTTTAAAACTTTTCAAATGCTTTTACAAATAAAAACAACCACATTTATCAGATCTAAATTAAAGGATATGTAATGTTAAAACCTCTCCATTGAACGGAACAATCTTTGCAAATAAGCCCTTCTTTCAAATTAATTTATTTTCTATAGTAAATCAATTTGGAAAAATCCCCAAAATGATAGAAATTCAATTTTATCATGTAATTAAACATATTAAAATTTCAGACCCAATTTCTTGAATACTATAAATAATTTTAAACCCAAACATATCATATTTTCTTTTAGAAATTCATAACAAATTTTCTATAGCTTGGAAAATTCTGATAATCAAAACCCATCTCCAAAATCAGATTTTTCTTGACATAAAAATTTTCCGTGGCATTCGAAAATCATAAACCTTTGGTTTTTCCTTAAAACCGAGCAAATTCATAGGTATATGAATTAAAATAATTCGAACATAACATAATTCATGCATATCATCATCCATATCATTATAAAATGAATATAATCATAAATCCGAAAACACATAGTCATAGAATAAAATAGAGATGGTATGTAATCATTATTCACCTTAGATATGATAAGGAATTTGAGATTTGTTGTTGATTAATCCTTCCTGGCTTGGATCCTTGATTTTAGATTGAATTTTCCTCTTTTCCTTCCTGTTAATTGCCGGCTCTTAGGGCTTTTGCGTTTATTTTTTATTTTGAGAAAAATGAATGTGAATGGACAGATACAAAAGGTCATAGCCGTGTATGATAAGGAAGCTATTTTACTAATATGCCTATGTGTAATTAATTAGTTTAATAACCCAATTAAAGCCCATTTACTTTATTAATAAGCACGGCCCTATATATGGTTTATTCAAATCTCAATCCTCTTATCATCATTATTCTATTTAATTTATCTAAATAAATTTCCTAAATAATGTTGTCAAAAATTAACGATGTTACATAGACATACACCAATTTACATATATCAAATAATATAATAATGTTGCCTTGCCATCCATTTATAGCGAATCATTTTGTCGATTAACTGCATTGTTGACGTCATAATCAACATAATCTCACCATTTACCTCAGTTATCGCTAACGTTCGATGGCTGCACTCGTTATCTAAAATGAAAATACACATAAATATCTTTATCGTTTCCATTAAAATTATTTTAACCATCAAAATTTTAAAACACACACACACACACACACACACACACACACACATATATATATTTCATATGTATGACTATTTTCGTAATAGATATATTTTCCATCGTTGTTACTGAATATCTTTCTAAATAAAATTCAATCTTTTCAAATAGTATTATTCAATCCCAAATCAAACACTTAATATTATTATCAAACCTCCATTAAATATCTTATTTCCAAAAATAAAATATATAGCTTAGAATATTTCTTTTAAAAATATATTATTTATCTTCAAGATACTTTCTTTGGCGAAACCGACGGGGTTAAATGGGCCCCTACCATTTTATTTATAATAAGTAAGAAACTACTTACAAGCATAAATTAGAATTACAAAGAGAATAGGACGGAACAATTGGAAAATAAACAAAATAAAACAAAAAACACTTAAAAGGTATCAACAGCTCCATTTTTGCATTGTGGACCTATCAGAAGGAAATTTTGAGAGTGATGGAGTAATTCGAATTTTTCGCCATATGCCATAAAAAAATTCCATTCGTTTCCTTTTCTTATGATTGAAAATCCTCTCATTCCTTTCTTTTAAAGTTTCATTCACAAACCTTGAGCAAAATTAGGAGTTCATAGAAGGATGACTGCTTCCATCTTGTTGCCTTACAGATATTTGGCCATTTTTTCTTACTTTTCTGAACCGTATTATCAAAGCCACTATTTAACTTAATTTTCCTCCATATTAAATAAGACAGAGAGAAATTGAAGTAGAGATGATGGGTGTGTTCGATCCTGGAATTACATAATACACATGAAGTGGATACAGAGATAACTCTATGAGCCATATTTGCAAGATTATGTATAACATTTTTGATGACTTTCCAAAGCATGAAATTAAGCTTTTCATTTAAACACTGATTCCATATTCTCTTACACCATGGAAACCTGTTTTTCTTTCAAGATTCATATATGGCCATGTATATAGTGTAACTTGAATGCCTCTTCATATCATTAGTCCAAAAGTATATATCAGAAGTGACATAAGTATAGGAAGTGTTATTGTTGGAGTTCCATAATAGGTTGATATTGGAGCTGTCGGTTCGAGAAAGATTGATGATGCCATTCCTTATGAAAGTGTTAGACGAATAATCTAGCCTTGTTTGGGTCAAGCATAGTCCAGAATTTAGCATTACTTCCAGGACTTATGATCAGTTTAGATTAAGGTAGGAGTTCATCTCTCATTTTTAACAAAAAAATTCGCAACCAATTGTGTGCCTGTTTAGAGTTCATCAACCATATATCTTTATTCTTTAAGTTATGCTTTATTCACCAACCAACCAATAAACAGTCAGATCTATTGATGAGGTTATCAAAATGTTTAGATAGGGCAATAATGTTCCATATTTTCATATTTCTAATTCCAAGCCCACCAACACATTTTGGAATTTCCAATTTACTAAATGCAATAGGAGAGAGCTTCCTGTTATGAATAGATCTAGTCTATAGATCTCTAATCATGGCAGTTTGATCATGGTAACTAGCATTATTGGCAGGAGAAAAATTCTGCACCGAAACGCAGTCATATAAAAATTAAAGAGTTTATGATAACAAGTCTACCAGGCTGTGATAGATAATTATTTTGCCATCCGATCAAGACATTGGTTATCTTTTCATATAAACAAATGCATTAGGAGATGGATATTCTTTTTGTTACTAATGGAATACCCAAGTAAGACATATCAGATTGGAGATGAAGCATATTAGTGATAGACAAGCATTGCCTAATTCGTTGTGGAGGCAACCCAACAATCAAAATGTGTGATTTGTGAGGATTTGTAATTAAGCCTGGGAATTCATAGAAGGAGTTTATAGTGTCTATGATTGATTTTAGTGACTCAATGGAGGGTTTGATGAAAATTATTAAGTCATCGGCAAACGCTAGGGCGGTAATGATAGGAGATCCACATTTGGGATGAAGGATGAATTTTTTCCAACAACTTTCCTTTGGGAAGCAAGCGTAAGAGGTTCCATTATAATGATGATAAACAAGTAGGATTACACTGGATCACCCTACCTCAAACTTTTATTGCCTTAGAAATAACCAACAGTGTGTGCATTGAAGAGTACTGACAGTGGAAATGCATTGAAAAATCCAATTGGAAAATTGAGAAGATAAATTCACTTTCCTGAGAATACATATTAGAGAGGACCATTTAACTAAGCCAAAGGCCTTTTTGATGCCAATCTTGAGCATTTTTCTTAGAGAGAAGAAGGGTATCCATTCAAGAGTTCATGGGTGATGAGGACATTATCAATGATATTTCTATTAGGAAGATAAGCAGCATGACAAGGAGAGATTATAAATTGGAGGACTTGTTTCAGTCTAGAAGCTACAATCTTTGAAATGCACTTGTATATTATATTATAGCAGCCAATCATCCTGAATTGTGTGATATCGGATGGATTGTCGATCTTGGGATTAAGGGCAAGATTTGTTTAATTATTAGAGCCGAGCATTTTGCCTTTATTGAAAAAATTGTAAACTGCTTTAAGGACGTCGAAGGATATGATAGGCCGACAACGAATGAAGAAGGTGGCATTGAAACCATCTGGGCCTCCACAAGCCAACTTTTTCATAGCAAAAAATGAATTCTTGAGTTCATCATCAGAGATAGGAGTTACGAGGAAGGTTTACTTATCAGTGGAGAGATTTGGAAGAGAAATATTTAAAATAAATGATACGTCATTTGTTGTTGCAGAGGTGCCACACCTAGCAAACAAGTGAAATAGTCTAGGAAGACATTATCAACCTCATAAGGAGTAGCATGGGATGAACCATTCTTATTACAGATTTGATGTATGAAGTATTTAGTTTGTTTGATTTTAAGTGAAGCATGATAAAAATTAGAGTTTCTATCACCATGCAAAGACCAGCTTTCTCTATGTTTCTATATAGACATATTTACATCAGAGCATAGAGCAGCATCAAGCTAAGATATTAGGAGAGTTTCAAGTTGACTAAAGTTAGGAGCAAGGCTAGAATTCTTAATTTTGGTGTTGAACCTACTCAAATTTTAATTTAATTGTAGAAGAAAGTTCTTACCATCACCATAAATGTTCTTTAGACCAAAGTTTTAGAGCGGATTTGCTATTTTTCAATTTTTATTGAGGAATAAGCATGGGAGGCCATATGCCTAAATCGTCCAAGCATCCTTTACTATCTGTATGAAATTAATGTTATTATCCCATTCGTTAAAAATTTGAAATTAACCTTTTTATTAATGACAGCGTCTCCAAAGGATAGAATTATAGAGCGGTGCTCAAAGCGTAAAGGCATAAGGATACAGATTTGTATGAAAGGCCAAAGAGGGAGAGATATGAAGTTTGTAAAACCATGATCAATTTTAGTTAGAGTTCTTGGACCATGTCTGCTTTTTCAAGCAAAGGAAGAGCCATTGGAGGGAATGTCAACTAGGGAGGCATTATGCATTGTTACATTGAGAGGAGGTAATTCTCTGAGAGAAAGGGTTGCCTCTAGTTTTATGAGAGGAGAGATATGAGTAGTTGAAGTCTTCAACAACAATCCATGGGTGAGAATTTTGTCTTAAGTAGGGAGATAGTCATGAAGCTTTTGTCACTGGGATGATAAATTTTCAGCATATATAAAAGTGAAGTATATAGTGTTGGAATTACTAATATAAAGTGTAAATGAAATACACTTGTCCCACATCGCCAAAACTTCAAACAAAGCTAAAGTATATTAATAGCTTTCTAATGAAGGGGTTGGGGCCTTAGGGCATCCAAATGTTTGCTTCGTTGTGATGAGGGAGATCATGCATCACCACCACACACGCGTGCGCGCCGCCGCCGTCCGACCGAACCGGGCCGGGCTCGGGTTTGGGTCTAATATGATCCTATTTTTACTGCTAAACTGGACCGGGTTTTCTGACAGTTGCAGCCTATACGAACAGATGCGAATCTGTTCAAAAGCGGATTGACTTAGGAAGTGCGACTTCTGAAGCGGGCGTGGGTTTTTTGGCGAACAGACGCATCCATTACCAGACGGAAGCGGACGCGACCCGTTAGACGCGAGCGGGTGCGAACGCAGAACCAGTAGCAAACGAGTGCGGCCCGTTAACGAACGGCAATAATGAAAGGCAACGGGTGCAACCCGTCAGGCGAACGCGACTGTCCGAAGGGATGCGGACGAAATTATAAATAGAAGAGAATACTGATCACATTCCCATTCCATTCGAATTCTAATTTTTCTGCTTCTTCTTCTCTACTGCTCTATATAAGAACTCACAGAGTTGACATATCCATTACAATCTCGTGCATATTACGTTTGTTGTATCTTGGGAGACTTTAAATAAAGTTTTAAGGAAATTGTTACGACAAGTCTCGGACAGAATTTCCTTCTTCAAACCGGTTAGGTTTATGGTTCATTTATATATATATTTATATATATATATATATATATATATATATATATCATTTTCATTTCTACGTTGTACTATTTCTTTAAATAGTATAATGTTTGATCTATCGCTATAGTTATTATTACTATAGTTGTTAGTTTCTTGTTGTAATTTAATTACGACATACTTATTCCTTAAATTAGCTAATATAAACTTCTAGAGTAGTGGAAATATGACTGATAAACTTGTGAGACGAGTTTATAATTGATTATTCTCTATTTTGGTATACTAGACGTATAACATATAGAAGTGGAAGAAGGAAGACGACAAGCATGGGTATGTATGAATTGTTTGTCAGATAGTATAGGGCTAATAGTGAAGATGGATGGATCAAATAAGATGAGTAATCTTCTACAAGAAGCATGAGTATGATTGATGAGAGAGTTCCATATAGGATTAATAAAGTTAGCTGCTCTTTGAGAGAGGATATGATTGAGTTTGGTTTCAGAAATGGAGATAAGAGAGAGTTTGTGTTCATGAATGAGAGATTTTATTTGTTCAAGTTTTAAATTCTTGTGGGTACCTGTTGATATTCTATGCAGCAATTTGTTCATCATAATGGAACTGTTTGGGTTTATTTATTTGAGCTTCTAGTACTTCTTTGACAAATGGATGGGGTATTGTTAGGGTTTAGTTTGATATAGCAATCTGAATCATCATCAGAATCAAGAGGAGATGAAGTTGAGGAGGAGATCCTTTTCTTTCTTTTTGAGGCTTTTTGATGTTTGTCTATGCCAATTCCAACCAAGAAGGATGGTTTTTTTTATTCGTGCTTCTTCTTGTTATTCTTTGGGTTATGATCTTTGGAAGTTGTTGTACCCTCTTTAACAGGATATTCTTGAGATATGGAAAGTTTTTCATGAGATTCGAGTATTAAATTAATTGATGTGCCATAATTGTTAAAAAAAAATGGACCACTGCCAGTGTGAAAAAAGGGGATTTGGTAGAGTTAGAGCAAGAGATATTGTCAGGATATCATTGTGCATGTCCCATGTATGTTTCAGAATAGGAGAGGTAGAAAGTACAGAAGTTGACTTAGAAGCAGGCTTAAAGGGATGAAGTGTAGATATTAGTAGGGATAGAATGGACAGGATAGAGTCAGGTGTAAGTGAATTGATATCAATTAGATAATCAGATGAATTCAAATCAGAAGGAGATAATATAAGTGAACAATTAGCATGTATTTGGAGAATTAGAGGAAACAGGAGGTATCAAAAGTTGCATACTAGAGGAGTTTTTTATGTCAGAAGAGGTTTGGCGGCAGGGCCTTGGCGCACCATACCGAGATGAGACATAGGTGTTGTAGAGGAAGTTTTATCTAAAAAAAAATTTCTGGCTTGTTGTTGAGTTGATCAAATTCAAATCAATAATGTTGAGGCTAGCCTTATTAACAAGGCCAATATCCAAGTGAACATCAGTAGCATTGGCTATATCAAAAACATTGATATCATCAATTTCCTGCGCATCTTAATCTTCATTAACATCATGAATTTCTTTATTTTCTTCATAAATTTCACCTTCTTTAACAGAATCAAGCATTGCAAATTTATTGCTCAACTGGACAGCTACTATTTCTCTTTTGCTATCAGAAAAGGAGTTTTTATTTGAATCGGAGAATTTGAATTTAGACTTTTCATTTACAACTTGAGTATGCATGGTTTTATCCTCATAAAGAACAACATGGGTAGCATCATTTCTGTTAGAGATAATTTTTTTCTGGTGAACAACCCTTTTCCATGCCTTTTTCTTTTCAAATCCAAGATGGTGTCTTGCAGTATTTATCAATATATCAGTATGAGTTTTAGGATTATCATGCTTTTCCTTAGCCTTATCATTTTGAGGGTCAGTTTTTCCTTCTTACAAGCAAACATTTTGACAATTTTTACTGGAATGACCAAACACTTTGCATTGAACGCAGATATCTTGTTTCCATTGATAGTGGACATATATTTGTTGTATTGTACCATCAGGTAGCTACACTTAAAAGGATTCAACCAATTCCTAGAATGGGGTAATTTCAATCAAACATTTGGCATATTGAATGCGATCAAGTCTCTCAGTTGATTCATTCAAAAAAATTAGTTTACCCAATCAATTAGCAAGCCAATTTTGTCCTAAGTTATGACTAAGCAAAAATAGGGATGTTGTAAAGTTGCGTCCAAATTGGAACTGCACAGATCAAACCACATACGTTGCTAATAGTTGAATCCCATTGTTTCAAAATAAATAGCTTGTTCTTCATTATAATGGGACCACTCTTAATTATGTTGATCCTGTCCGTCTCATCAGAAAGAAGAAAAATAAATATGTTTCCATCAGATTTTACCTTAATGTTGACTCGCAGCTTCCAAATGCTTTTTAAATGCTCTACCTAGATGTATATACAAGCGTCTTATCCAAGAAAAGTCCTACCACAGTCGTTCCAGATGTTAGTGCTAGCAGAGATAACATCAGGAGGAGGGATCGTAGCATCACCATTGAAAGTCATATCCATTTGAACAGGCATGTACTTTCCTATATTGCGAGAAAGATGTCTGAAGAGGGAAGTCCAGGCTTGTTCAAGGGGAGGAGGAGTAATATAAGAGGAAAAGGGGAGAGCAAGATTGACATGAAGGTTTTCAAGAGAGGAGGAGCAAAAGAAGGATAAGTAGAGATAGAAGGAAAGGAAGGCGGAGGGTTAGGGGGTTGGTTTGGTGGTGGAGGAAGAGGAATGGGCAAGGAAGGGGAGGCATGGCAGGAGAGAGAGAGGGAGAAGTGACAAGGTCGGGAAAAGAAGGAGATGCTGCAATTAAAAAATTGAAAAACGAGGACAATCAAAACGACGAAAAAATTGATCTTCCAGATACTTTCTTTCAACATCATCACATATGTATATATACATTTTTCTAAATCGTCATTTCATTTATGATAATACTTAATCACTTTAAAACTTGATTTCCACTTAGATATTATTTATAATACTTTCAAAATATCATAACTCAAAGTACCGTGTCTGACTGTCTCGTCCTAGTGTTTAAGAATCATTATCGATTACGTCGGGCAAACGCCTCGACTACATCCAGTGGATAATTAACTAAAAATATATTTCCATTGATTTCTTTAATTAAATAGATTTTTAATTTAAATAGTAGCTTTCTTTCAATAAACTACTTCCAATAAATCTTTATATTTTATACAATATTGATTCACCACTAACAATTCAATTATATAACCCTTCATCCTTGCATATATTAAGCAACCATCAAATATTACTTTCATCTTAGTATATAATGACTCATACATATGAATTAATATTGTATTTTTATAAAAGAACAAACTTCCAATATCTCTTGCGGTAGGTACCCCAACTAAGACATTGCAAGGTCTTATTATTAATATCGAGTAGGTTTCAAATTTCCAAGAGATTATTCGTACTCAATATAAATTTTAGATTGTGACCAATAATTTTTCAAACCACTAGGTATCCATTAACCAAACAATCATACAAATAAGAGCAAACTAATTAATATGCTCGGTAGAACCCAGTCCATTAACTTCCGCTGCGTAACTCTAATCATAACGGATCAGGACACAACAATACCATTCCAAGCCATCTAAGATCATATCTATGCTATCCATTAAATCTCACTCTTAACAAAAGTGAGTCCAACTTTAGCATCATTTTCATAACAATAATTTGTAAAGTACTTCGGTTTTTTTTACAAATATATCCCAATGATTATTCCCAATAATCACATATTTTTGTCCTAAATTGGAATAAATTCTACGTTCTACCCTGCACACCCAAAGGGACGGGACTCTAAGTCTCTCTAGGGCAAGATTCTTGTCTCTTACATTCTATATTGTTTTGAAACTTTGCTCCGATACCAAGCTGTAATGCCCCACCTCTATACCCATACAAACAAAGAATATTACATATAATATTGTCCACTAATATGAAGAAGAAGGATGATTATGAGCGACCAGCATGAATATTCCCTTAGGCTAATGCCAATACGTTTTACCATACCTCGAAAATCATACATGATGCATGTGGTATCGGCACAAAGCAATGAACATGATGGCTAAAAAAGAAGTTCGGAACAATATATAATATCATAGAGATTGTAGAACCACAGAGCTCACCGGAATATATAATATTGACATGAAAATACATACACAAGTGAGTCTACAAAAATGAAATAATAGACTCATGCAATACAGTTGTAGATCGACTGCAACATGACTCAAATATATAAATGATCTAAAAGGTCATTGGCTCATACAAAGTATCTAACATGCACAAGAGTCTAGGACCTAACGAAATATATGTATGTATATATCCATAAGCTAGCTTAATGTCCATGGTCAATGAGTCCTCGTACCTAAAATGTCTCGGCCTGGCCCGAGTATTAATAAATAATAAATGGGTCAGACTATCTCTAATTCAATAGTAGTGAGATCATAGTGTAATATAAGAGACTACGATAATATGGTCATATGCATATATAATATGCCAAACCTCTAATTAATAAACGACATAATCACAATAATTCACCATGTCATAAAATCATATCTCGCTTATCATAAGCAATCATCTCAAAATATGGTGAATCGAAATATTTCATATTCTAAATCATAAACTTGCATAGAAGCAAGTGAAAACCATTAGACAAGCAATAAAATCATGTTGAACTCAAAAGACGAGAATTAAAGCAAGTCAGAACAAAAAACAAGCATGAAAGTGAATCAAAACTAAAAACATGCATGAAAGCAAGTCGAAACCAAAGACTAGTATGAAAGCGGGTCGACACTAAAAACATGCATGAAAGCAAGTTGAATAAAAATCTTACAACTTAATTCATAAATCAAAGGACACGAATGAAAGCGAGTCATCACAAGACCAACCGATACCCATCGATCATGCCTAGATATATGCCATAATGAGAAAAGCTGGTATTTTCCATACACATCTAGATGCGTGCCATAATAAGACAAGCCGATATTTGCCAAACACATCAGAAAACGTGTTATCTAAAAGTTGAGCCGATACTCTCCAATCACGCCTAGATGCATGCCATAATAAGACAAACCGATACTATCTGTTCATGCCTAGATGTGTAGCATCTCAAAGATCATTTTTGATCTAAAATGCTATATAAATTCCAATATTAAATGCTCGAGTGTCCCATAATGTCCCATAACCACTTGGTGATACTCAAAATTCACTAAGGGATCATAAATTCCACTCAGCTATAATATTAAGTGTTATATACTTTCAATTAGTAATCACACTAACGTCGTCCTGAATGTCCTACAACCACTAGGTGATACTCGAATGTTTACTAAAAGATCGCAAACTCCACTCTATAAAATATTCCATCATAAGAGTCAAATAATTAATCGATAAAGTGGTACATAGTGTTCCATGCCGCTAGCACTACTAAATCCTTTAATTAAAATTCTCATCTAATAGATGTAATATTTAATTTTATAGAAATTACTTCTTTCGAAATCATTTAAATATTGGTCTAATGACCATGTTAGATGTATTGAAAAATACTTCTTATTTAAATATAGCATTTAAATCAAAATTTACATGCATACATACAAACATATATACATACATATAGGATATCCTCATTTTTAAAATTATTATATCTAAAATATTTTCTACCAATAATACTTCGAATTTAGAAATATTATCATATGCATAATTTAATTAATTTATTATAGTGATTTTTAAACTATATATATTATGTAGTATAATTTTCTAGAATTTACTTTTCAAAATACATTATTTTAATATATATATATATATATATATATATATAATATTATCACTAATAAATTCCAAAATTCATTGAATTGAAATTCATGAAGCAAAAGAATCGAATAAGAATCAACAATCACAAAGCAATAAAGGAAATTAAAATCCATTAAAATTGATAGGTTTTTAAAATATGCGACTAAGAGTGTGTGTGTGTGTGTCTATATATATATATATCATATTTAATAAATTATAAGTTGAGCATTCCATAAAGATATGGTGCAATGAATCCTCAAAAATCACAACAACGACTAAAGGAAAGTAAAGCAAGAAGTAACCAGAAGGGGATTACCTGGAGCCAAACTAGCTCTAAGTATCCACGATCGATCGATCGGTGGTGACTTTTCCTAGAGCTATTCGACTCTAAGAAATCACCTTGGTCGACACTTCATCGATCTTTCGGGATGAAAATTTGAGTTAAGCACATGAAAAAGTATATATATAAGCATGCATTCATGTCAACACAACAATGCATCAGAAGATCAAACAACATCATTTAGGTTTTCCACTATTTAAACTTCAAAATTTTGCAAAATTCTAAACATAAAATTATAGATAATAGTCTAAAATTTCTAGTAAGAGAAAGATCATCAAATTTAGGATTCAAAAGTTATAGCCAAATGAGTTTCGCGTTGAAAAATTCTTTATCCTACGCTAAATCTGTCAATCACATGGCTGCGAGTAAAAATGTTTTTTCACCCTTTAAACCAAAATATTTTGTAAAACACAAAAGCATGAAAGTTGTATATAATTGTCTTAGATTTTCATAAAAAAAGATCATCAAATTTGGACTTACAGTTCAAAAATTATGGCCAAATCAATTTTAGGCTTAAACTCAGAAAATTACTTTAAAGATAGAACTTTGATTATAATTTCAAATCCATTTCAGGTCAAGTAAACGGCTAGATGTCAAATGGTAACCAAAAGAGAAATTATTTCTCATAAAGTACTGTAATCTTTGGTTTCTTCCTTGAATCTATTTTCTAACCCAAAATAATTCACTCCAAATGAGTTTAGGAAGTGCAGGTCATTGCTATTTTACTACAACACACTTTCCGAATAAATTTTTAGCAACCACCTTACGTTTCAAATATCCATTACAATCAATCACCGCATAACCATGATAATTTGATTCAATTTACTACTGAAATCATAATTTTATAAATATGCAATCAATTTAGAGAGAGTGGTGAGTATTGCTCACCTTATTCTTTCAATTAAGTAGCTAAAACAACCGAAATACACCAGCCTTCTCTATTTCAGGCAAGCCCTAAAAATCAATTTTACAAACAAACAAAACTAGGGATTCAAAACATTATGAAAACTAAAATAGATGAGTCCAAAAGCTTTAATAGGGGAAGAGAACATTGCCTTGAATTTACTGGATTCTCTAGCAATTTATGTTGAATTAACATGAAGGATTTTTCTTAGGGTTAGAGGTGGACTTCATTTCTTTGAAAAGTTTCTAAGTTTGATCGTATTGTAAATGTAAGAACGAAAAGGAATTCTCTTTTGTTTCATTTAACTTAGGCATTGCTTTATTAGTAGGCCCAATAAGAAAATAGTTGTCATTTCTTTTATTTTTTTCACATCTCTTTCAATTCATACTTCTTAAACAAATAAAAAATATTTTTTCTACATAATTAAATTAATGAATTTACAATCCATTCATTATATCTCCTTAATTACTAAATCAAATTTTTATACACTATTTTGAAACAAACTCCAAATACTAACTTTTAAAAAAAATTACTTAATATTTAAATATTTGATAAATTCAAATTTCCATTCAAAAATCCCAATTTAAATTATAATTTATTTTATTTAAATAACTCAAAAATCAGGGGATTTACTACAAGCGGTCGACCGCCCTAGTATATAGCGGTCGACTGGTTAGCATTTTCTAGCTCAGGTTGAACATCGGCCTAAGGCCGAGGTTATAAATAATAGATAATTATTTATATTATATTATATATATATATATATATATATATGGATGTTACCAATTGTATAGAAGCTAGTTCCTTATAAGATGACACTAGGACATTGCAAACTGGGTAAATGTTATTTATCCAGTGGGGTCGATTATTCGATTGGAGGCGGTTCTATCTCCAATGGCACTAATAGGAGGTTATACCATGGATGCGCAACACTGACCGATTCCTGATGAAGTATATGGGTCTGACACTATAAGAGCACCTTGGTATTCATGAATACTTGCACGGCATGTCGTTGTGTGGTTGATGGATCTGACGCTAGTAATAAGAGGCATATGCTATGATTGAGAGGTGGACATAGATGCAAACAATGAGACACTTCAATGAGTCAACTGTGACGACTCACATTTCGGAAGGTTTAAATCGCTAATAATCCACACATGTCCGACTTAAACAATCCGGAACGTAGACAATCAATGGGGTTAAGTAAGAAAAATAAGAAAAGAAGAATAAAACAAAGCACAGAATCTCACAGCGGAAACGATAAAATATAATAATCAAGTAAATAATTCAAAAATTGTTTACTATACATCTGATTATAATCTATACACATTTATCCGAGTTGTATCTATACATCAGGGATAAATAATCAGTACAGCAGAATAGCATAATACAGGGGATAATAATAATAGAATATATCAAACTCTGTCTTCGTCCTCCAGAGAATAGTCTTCAATACACTGGAAAAACTTAGGACTGACCCGAGCGTAATGAAAGACAAAACATTGGAGTCAGGACTAAAATACTCTTATGTAAGTAAAATCAATATCACAAATATGAGTATAATAACTTAAGAGATGTTATGAGATTTTCCATCTCCTAAGGATCCGTTAAACTATTTATATGTAATAGTATACGCTATAATAGATAATTTCTATCAGTAAAATAAATATCAAAATAGCGTTAAGGATTTACATTGATCCACCATAACACATTTTTACTATTTTAAACCAAATTTGTAATGGGCTCGTATATGGATAAATATGACAAGGCACGTGAGGCAATGCCCAAGATTGGATTCTACCAGCTTACCCATTCTGGCTGATCGTAACCCATCCATGGTCGACCGCGACAATCAATCCAAACGAAAAAAGGTGCACCCATTGAATATGAAACCATAATAGTAATACGAGGGATCAACGTCACTAGAGGTAGCTAACCTCGTTGGGCAGACATAGGCTCATGTTTTAGTCATTTTAATTATGACATGAATTTTAAGGCTATCCATCATCATTCTCTTACTTCATTCCAGTAAATGTCGCCAATTCAACCACTACAATATGGATATCATCCACCGCGTACACAATTGTTAAAGTTGTTCCAATACTGACAGAGAATATGCCAATAAGATGCCTCAGTCTTTATAACAACCAAACGTCATTTCACACACCGGTTGGATCTTTTACATTTCAAAATAATTCATACTTGATATCAAAATATCATATTTGTTTCAAAAGTCAAAACCATTTTTGAAATCATCATATTTACTCAAAAATCATATTTAACTTCACAATGTCAATTCAACTCCAATATATTGATTTCACTTCAAAACTTGATTCGAATTTCAGTTTTTGTTATAATTCACTTTAACCCAATTCGTATTTAAATCCAAGATTTAAATATAAATAATTTACCCTTTAGCCAGTTTGAATTTTAGAAAATAGTTTAAATGGTATAAAATGTTAAATTGTTAAAAATAGTTTAATAGAAAATATTTAAATAGTTTAATCGAAAATAATTTGAATATAAAAATGGTTTATATAGTAAAATAGCTTGGAAAATCAAAATTAATTTTAATATTTAAAGAATATAGATTTTAAATCATTTATACTAAAATATTAATTTTAAAAATAACCCCAATGCCAAACCGGTCAAATTCCCAGTTTCCTAGCCAAATCAATTCCAAATTCCATTTCGATTTGATCAATCTAATTTTCGATTCCAACTCGAATAAATTTCGAATCCACACACATTTCTTTCAATTCACAAATTCTTATCTATTTCAATTTCCATTTCCAAATTAATTTAAATCCCAATTTCTAATCAATTTCCAATTCCAAATCCAAATTAATTTCCAATTTCAACTCCAATTCCGAATTCAATTTCAAAATATCAATTTAAACACTTAATTCAAATTTACTTTCAATGCCAAATTTTAAATCCAAATTTTCAATTATAATTCAATTCCAAACTAAAATTTGAAATGTCATTACATATCACTTTTCTTAGATATATTCAAAGTTTGAATAAAAGCCAATCTTTTAAAACAAATCCATTTTTGAAATTTACGTTGTTTTTGTTTATAACTTAAAATTTTAAACTTCGATTAATTAACAATCTCATTTATCAAGTTTAAATTCCAACATTACGAGCTACAATTCAAAATAATTCAATTTTCATAAATTTTATTTTATTCTTAAAATCGACACATTTAAATAATTTCAAAACAACTTTTAAAATCATTTAATTTAACCAACCCGGTGTCCGTATATAATTTTCTAACCTATGGCCAAGTGGATAATTATTTTAATTTAATTTCAAGGATAGATATATATCATTTCAATCCAAATAAATGTCATAGGTATATATCATTTCAACCTATTTCTTAATTTATTCGAAATATTTTAGTTTATAGTATTATAAACTGTAAATAATATTCAGGATGGTAACGTAATATATTAAATATAACTAAACATTCAAAATATCAACCAATCGCATTCATCAATACCAATCATCTAGACTGTCAATAAAATTCACAAAAATTTCAGAATTATCAATATTGGGTACTATATTGGCAACTAAATTCTAATTTAATTTAACTATCAATTCGAATCTTATCAATAAATTGAGATGTCAATTTAATTGTCAATTAAATTTATCAAGCAACAATATATAAATTCAATTCACTTCACTGTATAATTCAACTACATAAAAAAATTAGACAAACGTGAGCATATAAAACACTCATCTTTCTATTTGAATCTGAAAATGATTTCCACTTCAAATAAATCCCAGTTCCACTCCAAATCAAAAAACGACTTTGATACGATCCCAATGCACTTTCCTCGCCCGAATCGAACCTCATATGGAAGATTATGATTTATAATAGGATAACGATTTTAAATTAAACTAAATTTAAAAAAAACGGCGAACCCCGTCTTCACCACGAACGCTGCCACCAAGATGAACTCGATAAACATCTCCTTGCGCTGCACAAAACGTGCCTATCACCATCAATCGATGTCGTCGTTCAAGACCACCTGCCGCGATCGCAACCCCTCTGCCTTGTTCCCACGTCAATGCGAGCAGTCGAACCAATGGGAAACCCTAAATCGCGACTTTGGCCTCCTCCAACCTTCGTTGCGTCGTCTTTCCACGCGCCTAGGTTGACCACCTATCACCGTAGTTGCCGTCGTAGTTGCCGCCCTCAGAATTTGTCATGCCCCTCGTGTTCCACCATCGCAAACATGCATTGCCTTATCGCCAGCCTCCTTCAAGTGTCGATCGTCGAATTGTTCGATCGCCGAATTATTCGATCACCTCTTGTTTTTTTGGCTGTTTTTTAATGATTTGAAATAACAGTGGATTCGAAATAAAAGGGGAAGATGGAGATACAATAGGGGCTACGGACTTGTTGGAAAATGAAATATAATTTATTATTATTTAAGTTAGAAAATATCTAGCTTAAGATTCCAAATTTTCTCGAGCTTTAAAAGAAGCATGCTGCCTGGCATTTATAATGTTTTACCCCATTTCGAATGCAATGAAACGAGTCCCGATATCTAATTCGATCGTATGCAAAATATAGCTTTTTGAATCGAAGTATTTATTTAAATTCTATGCATTTCAAGCTCGCACGACCAAACGGCAGATCCGATCGCCACGAAATTTGAAATCATACAATAATTCACTATCATGGATCCGATGAAATTGGTTTCGTCGAAATCCGCAACAGTCGCCAAAATGGCTATTTTTACTCATTAATTTAAAATATAAAATTTAGTTTCTAATTTTTCACATAAAAATCCAAATTTAAATGCTAACCATCTTGTTCATATTTAAATAAAACTTAAAGCAATTTCTGATATCATCTTGAAATCACCTTAGATCTAGAATTAAATTATTCAAATAATTTCTAATATTAAATTGTAAACAATTTAATTATCTAATAAACCAATGTTAATTAATCATTAAATTTTTTTTCTACCCTTATTTATCCAATAAGTACATTAAATTTAATAACTTAAAATAGCCAAAAATACAGGTCGTTACATACTCCCGCACTCAAATCTTTTCGTCCTCGAAAAGGCGTTAAGTACAGAATTTAATACTTGATATATTTCTCAAAATAGTTTACTTATAAAACATAATCATCTTATTTGCAAAACTATTATTATGCTTCTACGCCATTTCAATATCGATTTTACGGAAAATATTATTTATATAGAAAACAAGTTATAAATTTTTTTTAAAACTTCAAAAGTTTTCATACTCCTGGATTTATGGAAAATTTCGGAAAAGTCTCCTTTGCGCAGCTCGATCGAAAAAATATACAATTCAATATATAACACAAATATAACCAACATATATCAAATATACATCTCATCTCAATGATGAGGCATCCGAAGGGCAAAAATATAAAATTACGGTATGTAATCTGAGATACACCTTATTATTAATAATACGAGCGAGTTTGCTCGTATTAAGTAAGCAAAAGCATGTAAAACTATTCGCCCCAACGATCTTTGTTTCTACATATCTCAACTCAAATTAACAATATTAGTTAACATACAACGATATAGAAGCATGTATAAGTCTAATATAACCTCATAACATGGATTTTGGATTCAAACAATAATTACAAGCGTAAATACACAACATGCAACAATCATATGCAATCAAAACAGTAAAAACAATGGTTTGCAACAAAAGGATCCATCCAATCATTAATATCCATCCAATTAATCCAATTAATTCATAACAATGTGAATTTTACATTATTAAATGTCAATTTTTAATTTTTATACTCTTCATCTCTTTTTAGCATTTATTTCATTAACATTTTAATTGATTCCTTTCGATTTATTTACATTCAACCAACTTTTATTCAATTAGATTCACGTTCCATTGATTATTCATTCAGTTTATTTACTTTGAATTAGTTTGTAGGCACTAATCAACATTAATGGATTTACATTCTATTTATTTACACTCATTTATAGTTACATTTATTTTTCTTTCTTCACTTTCATTATTTTATTTTAATAATACATATAATTAATTAAACTTAAGTAAATTAATTTCATACCACATTCCATATATTTTAAATTGATTATCATTCACTTATTAATACTCATTTCATTAATCATACAATAGATTTATATTCGTTTCATTCGCTTTTAATTTTTACATTCAACTAATTTGATTTTAATTCATTCTTTTTTCTTTTTCTTCTTTTTCATCAATATTTATTGCATTCACATTTGATTTATTTCAATTCAATATATTTACATGCAACCGATTTGTTCCCTTTATTTACATTTGTTTCATCTACATTTAAATTAATTTACATTCCATTGATTACTTTAACTTTATTAACATTCATTGCAAATTCATTATATTCAATTTTTTTGTCAAATTAATTTGTGAAATTCCAATTGTTTCTTTTTTAGCTTATTTATATAAATTCATTGGTGAATCGTCTATAAAATTATACCACTTAATCTTGCTTAAATTGAATTTGTTTTTTTTCCACTTAGTGTAACCATTTTTTATTTTATTTTTATTATACTAACATCATTTATAAACTAGCTAAGTATATTATAAATATTTTATACAACACAACTCACTTTTATTTTTATTTCATATTTAAGTTATTACTAATTCATCGATTCACAATTATTCAAGTTCATCTTGTTAATTTAGCAAAGTAAATTTCATTTTATAACTCAATTCATATTAATGACCTTTTTTTTACAATTAATTCATTCAATTCCCTTAAGTCCACTTTAAATTATAATATATTCTATTCAATCACATATTCCATTTTATATTAGTTAACATAAAAAATTTCAGTTACTTCCATCATTTAATTTGTTTCATGAACTTATTTCCTATACAATTAGTGTGACGCCCCACCTCTATACCCACGCTAGCCAAGGACACTACAGGGTAATGCCATCAACTAACACGGAGAATAAGGCTGGTTGGGGGCGACCATCTATAGCCTTGCTCTAACAATCTATTGAATACATCGACAATAATCATACAAAGCAGATCGACATATCCAATGAATATTTAAAACAAAACCATAGGTGGTTGGAGGATCTATCAGAACAGAATATAACACTCATATATAATATATATCACAGAATAGAAGATCATCATAGATATACATATATTGATACATAACAGAGTATACAGAATAATACATGCCGAGTGGTATAGCAAACCACAATATACAGACAAATCCAGAAGAATAAATATCAAAGTTACAACAAAATAGGACTACGCAAAAAGCTATGACAAAAAGGAGCAAGATGAATAGTCCATGCGGAAGCAAAATAGGCTAAGTCCAAAAGCACCTAACCTGATACATCTCGGTCTGACCCGAGTATAAGATACACGGGTCAGTCTAGCCAAACAAATCAGTTAGATAAACTGAACAACAATAAACCTGCAAGGTTACAAGGTATAACAAATATCTCTGAAAGATATAACACAATCATCTAATCAAAAGATGAATCATATGATAACAAGCCTCGTATCATCGGCAAATCATAGAAACAAAGGGTAGGAATACCCCAAAACAAGCCAAAAGGCAATAACAAATACCAATAAATGTAACACAAGTTCCACGAGGTGATCGCTACATATCATGCGACTCAAAAAGACCAACACCGGAGGGCGATACCTAGGGAATATACATATCAATGGAACAACATAAAATTTGCACGTGCTCAGTACTGTATAAACAAGGATCCATGAGCCCGAAGACTCCAAACCCAAATATCACTCGAGCGGCTCATAAAGACCTAACTCCGAAAGCGATACAATAGGGCAACAAGCCCGAAGGCACAAACCCGAAGGCAACATACCCGAAGGCCACATACCCGAAGGCAACGAACCTGAAGGTGCAAACCCGAAGGCAACACACCCGAAGGCAACAAACCGTAGTGGTGAAGGTCCGAAGGCCCAGTACTGGACACCACTAATTGGCGGAATGTGTCATAACTCTCAAAAAGGAATCCAAAAAGTGGTAACATGAGTCCCATAACCACTCGTTCGCACTAAACGATTTACTATCCGCTAGTTAATTTCACACTCAAAGCAGTACAAAGTTCACCTCATTTCATCGGTAAACCAGACCAAAGGTCAAAATGTTCAAACGAATAGATTGGGAATTAACTGAAAGGATGAACGCACGTGTTCATTGCACGCATTTTATCTAATCATTTAATTCTCCTCCCACTTCGCTCAGAGTGCGAAATTGTGTGTGTGTTTTAAATAGAATTTATAAATTGGAGAGGCGAGGTTTTAATACGATTTGAAGAAATCATTTATAAAACCTGTGAATGAAGTCAAAAAGGAACCATCAAGGTCAAATAGGCATAAACAACTAATTGGAATCAACAAGCGTCGATTAAATTTGGAAAACTAAACGAACAAGGCAAATTGGCAAAAAACAGCAGGTTCGGACGTCTAAAAGAAGTGGTTCAGACGTCTGAATCTGGAAATTAATTTCTTTTTCAAAAAAGAATTCAGACGTCTGAACCCAATTTTCAGACGTCTGAAATATGCAATATTTTGCCTATTTTCTTTCTGGTTGAAATTTAGTCAATTCATACGTCTGGAATATAATTTTAGACGTCTGAATCTGGGAATGAAAATCTTCCCCGGAATAATATTCAGACGTCTGAAATAGGGATTCAGACGTCTGAAACCTGATGGTCGGGCATTTCCTGAACCTATGCCATTGAAGGCCAAAACCAATCGAAAGCAATCGGATGAGTGTTGATTATGGGCTTACGTCAAGCGATTACCCAACCTTAACGACTCACCCAAACACTCCGAACAACATAAACATCAACCATAGAGGGATTTTCATAGATTTGGCTTCAAAAATCAATATTTGGCAATTTCACCAAAGCAATCCAAATCGAAAACAAATGAACATGTAGATATATTAGGAATTCATTCCTAATAACCCAAGATAGCTGTAAACATAAATGTGGGATAAAAATCTCACCTAACATCAATAATATCAAGAGAAGTAGATGTGAGTTTAAAACTCACCTTTTAATTCAAAACAAGAATAGAGAAGCTCAATAGCAAAGAAAACAACCAACCACTCTCCACTTCTACTCTACTAGCTTCAATCAAAGATCAAAACAAGTATTTTCCTAAGTTAGGTTTAGGAAATTTTCTGAAATTGAAGGAGAAAGAGTTGGAGAAGATGAAGAGGAGGCTTACCAATAGCTTCTCTTTGATTTTGGAGCAAGAATTCAAGTTTGCAAGGTAAACTAGGGCTTGGAATTTCTAATTCCTCTTCCTTTCCCCCATTTTCAGTTTTAACTTAAGTTTTTATGAAATGAAATAAGTGTGGAGAGGAGAGGGACTGAGTTAGGGTTAATTAGATAGTTAGTGGGTTGAACCCAACCCAAAACCCAACTAGACAAAGTAGCAAACTTCAACTTACTCCAAACATATCAAAGCTTATACTCAAACAGATCGCAAACGCCATTTTGGAGTCAATGGAAATGGTTTCGAGTTCCAATTCGGCCATTTGCAAAAAGTAACTTTTCGGACCTAAATCCGACTAACGACGCTATATTTAAATAAAACATTTAAATATATAATCGTTAAATATGTGGGTTGTTACAATTAGCTAACATGCAATTTATTAAAACTCATTCCATTTGACTCAATTTCATCCAATTTTAAATTAAATCCAATTACTCACATTAATTTATTTCTTCTTACACTGATTTATTTTTATTCAATTTCTCATATTAAACTTTTTCTTCACACTTAAGTTACATTTCATTTAGAAATTTAAGTCCACATTCATTTGATTAATTCATCTTATAGCTTAAATGAAATTGATTCACTTTACTAATTTATCTGCTAATTCAACTTTTATTTAATATTAAGTAAACTTCATTTCAATTTTAATCCATTTCTCATTTTATTTAATCTTATTCAAGTCAAATTTTATCAGCATTCCCATTTTACAAACTATAAAATTTGTTTTTAGCTTAAAATTCTCAAATCCATAAGTTATACAAATTTTTTCATTTAAAATTCCATTTTGTTAATTTATTTCAAATGCAATTCATTTTTATTTTAGCTTTCATGAATTAACTATATTTTGCTAACTTCATTTCACTAATTCCATTTAATTTAACAATGCTAAGCCAATTAGTTTTATCTCCTTATTTAAATGTTTAACCATTAAAATTTACCTTTATTTCCCTATTCAAATCTACAAGTTACAACTTTTTTTTTCAAATTTATAAGTTACAGCTTATTTTTTAAACATACACTATTTTTAATTATAAGTACAAGACTATTTTCACACTCTTATTAATCATAACTTAATATATATTTTTTTTCACCATCAAACTTGTTTTAATTAAAAATAAATTTCTTTTGGTAACAATTCTCACTCAGGAACTCAAAAATGAATACTGGCAATGCTGCAGTCATCTCCAGAATTTATTTTCCAGCAACCAAGCGAATTTAATGCTTTATTTCTTTCAAAAATATTTTCAAAACATTTTTCTAGTTAAACTCTTTCAAATAATACTATTTATTAATTTTTAAGGCTTTGAAAAACAATTCTGAAAACAAAAAGATTTTAAATTCAAAATTTCCAATTTTTAAAATCATTTCTCTATATAAGCTATATTATAAATATACTTATACAAATTTCCTTAGTCTATTTTCAAAATATTCCATTAATTTACAACTTGGTCGTTTTAACCAATTCATATTGCAATTATATTTCAATTCAATTTAATTATCAATGCTTCACAAAATAAAAATCACTAGGTATCCTTTTCATTTTCAATACAATCGATAATCGATGATTACTAAATATTATCATTTCCTTGAAAATCACTTTATCTATACATACAATATAATTTATGTAAAATTATTTCATTTATCCGATTTTAAAACAACATTATGTCGACTTGCCTCGCTTAAGCGTTTAGAAACCCCTATCGATAACACGATATCCCGCAAATCGATTGCAATTCATAAACAACTCAACAGATAAGTAAACACAATATAAAATATTTTATAACAATAACAAGTACGCTCTTTCATGTATATATATACACACACTCAAACTGACTCATTCTAGGGTATTATTAACCTATCTCTAATGAGTCGAACCCCACAAAGTCAAGGTTATCGCTAAACCTTCACTCTGATACCAACTGTGATGACCCACATTTCGGAAGGTTTAAATCGACAATAATCCACACATGTTCGACTTAAACAATACGGAACGTAGATAATCAATGGAGTTAAGTAAGAAAAATAAGAAGAGAAGAAGAAAACAAAACACAGAATCTCACAACGGAAATGATAAAATGTAATAGTCAAATAAATAATTCAAAAACTGTTTACTATACATCTGATTATAATCTATACACATTTATCAGAGTTATATCTATATATCAGGGATAAATAATAAGTACAACAGAATAGCGTAATAAATGGGATAATAATAATAGAATATACCAAACTCCGTCTTCGTCCTCCAGAGAATAGTCTTCAATGCATTGGAAAAACTCATGACTGACCCGAGCGTAATGAAAGACAAAACACTCGAGTCAGGACTAAAATACTCTTATGTAACTCAAATCAATTTCACAAATATGAGTGCAATAACTTTAGAGATGTTACGGGATTTCCCATCTCCCAAGCATCCGTTAAACTATTTATATATAATAGTATACGCTACAATAGAAAATGTATATCAGTAAAATAAATATCAAACTAGCGTTAAGGCTTTACATTGATCCACCTTAATGCATTTTTATAGTTTTAAACCAAATTCGTAATGGGCTCGTATAAGGATAAATATGACAAGGCACGTGAGGCAATGCCCAAGGTAGGATTCTACCAGTTTACCCTTTCTGGCTGGTCGTAACCCATCCGAGGCCGACCGCGACAATCAATCCAAACGACAAAAAGGTGCACCCATCGAATATGAAACCACAATAGTAATACGAGGGATCAACGTCGCTAATGGTAGCTAACCTCAATGGCCAGACATAGGCCCATGTTTTAGTTATTTCAATTATGACACGAATGTCAAGGCTATCCATCATCATTCTCTTACTTCACCACAGTAAATGTCACCAATTCAACCACTACAATCTGGATATCATCCATCGTGTACACGGTTGTTAAGGTGGTTTCAATATTGACAGAGAGCATGCCAATAGAGGCCCCGGTCTCTTTAACAACCAAACGTCATTTTACAGACCAGTTGGTTCTTTCACATTTCAAAACAATTCATACTTGATATCAAAATATCATATTCGTTTCAAAAGTCAAAACCATTTTTGAAATCATCATATTTACTCAAAATTCATATTTTACTACACAATGTCAATCCAACTTGATATCTCGATTTCACTTCAAAACTTGATTCGAATTTCAGTTCTGGTATAATTCACTCTAACCACATTCGTATTTAAAACCAAGATTTAAATATAAATAATTTACAATTTAACCAGTTTGAATTTTAGAAAATAGTTTAAATAGTTTAAAATGGTCAAATAGTTAAAAATAATTTAATAGAAAATGTTTAAATAGTTTAATCGAAAATAACTTGAATTTAAAATGGTTTATATAGTAAAATAGTTTGAAAAATCAAAAATAATTTGAATATTTAAAGGATATAGATTTTAAATCATTTATATTAAAATATTCATTTTAAAAATAATTCCAAAGACAAACCGGTCAACTTCCCAATTTCCTACCTAAATCAATTCAAAATTCCATTACGATTTGATCGATTTAATTTCTGTTTCCAACTCGAATAAATTTCGACTCCACACACATTTCATTCAATTGACAAATTCCTTTCAATTTCAGTTTCCATTTCTAAATTAATCTAAATCCAAAATTCAAATTAATTTCCAATTCTAAATCCAAATTAATTTCCAATTTCAATTCCAAATTCAATTTCAAAATATCAATTTAAACACTTAATTCAAATTTACTTTCAATGCCAAATTTTAAATCCAAATTTTCAATTATAATTCAATTCCAAACTCAAATTTTAAATATCATTTCATATCACTTTTCTTAGAAACATTCAAAGTTCAAATAAAAGCCAAACTTTTAAAACAAATCCATTTCTGAAATTTACACCGTATTTCGTTTATAACTTAAAATTTTAAACTTTGATTAATTAACAATCTCGTTTATCAAGTTTAAATTTCAACATTACGAGCTCCAATTCAAAATAATTCAATTTCCATAAATTTGATTTTATTTTTAAAATCAATTCATTTAAATAATTTCAAAACAACTTTTAAAATCATTTGATTTAACCAACCCGATGTCTGTATATAATTTTCTAACCTATGGCCAAGTGGACAATTATTTTAATTTATTTTCAAGGATAGATATATATCATTTCAATCCAAACAAATGTCATAGGTATATAGCATTTCAACATGTTCCTTAATTTATTCGAAATAATTCAGTTTACAGTTTTATATACTGTAAACAATATTCAAGATGATAACAGAATGTTAAACATCCAAAATATCAACCAATCGCATCTATCACAACCAATCATCCAGACCGTCAATAAAATTCACAAATTTTCAGAATTATCAATATCGGGTATTATATTGGCAACTAAATTCTAATTTAATTTAACTATCAATTCGAATCTTATCAATAAATTGAGATGTCAATTTAATTGTCAATTAAATTTATCAAGCAACAATCAATAAATTCAATTCACTTCACTATATAATTCAACTACATAAAAAAAATTAGCCAAATGTGAGCATATAAAATACTCACCTTTCTATTTGAATCTGAAAATAATTTCCACTTCAAATAAATCCCACTTCCACCCCAAATCAAAAAACGACTTCGATGCGATCCCAAGCACTTTCCTCGCCTGAAGGGAACCTTGTATGGAAGATTATGATTTATAATAGGATGACGATTTTAAATTAAATTAAATTTACAAAAATATATAAAATAGCGAACCTCTTCTTCACCACGAACGCTGCCACCAAGATGAACTCGATCAACTTCTTCTTGCGTTGCACAAAAATTGCCTCTCACCGTCAATCGATGTCGCCATTCCAGACCACCAGCCACGATCGTAACCCCCTCTACTATGTTCCCAATGTCAACGAAAGCAGTTGAACCAATGGAGAAACCCTAAATCGCGACTTTCGCCTCTTCTAACCTTCGCTGCGTCGCCTTCCCATGCACCTAGGTTGACCACCTACCGCCGTAGTCGCCACCGTAGTTTCCGCCCTCAGAATTCGTCATGCCCCTCATGTTCCACCATCACGAACGTGTGTTGTCTGATCGCCAGCCTCCTTCGAGTGTCGATTGTCGAATAGCTCGTTCGCCTCTTATTATTTTTTTTGGCTGTTTTTTTGAATGATTTGAAATAATAGTGGATTCGAAATAAAAGGGGAAGATGGAGATATAATAGGGGATATGAACACGTTGGCAAACTAAATATATTTTATTATTATTTAAGTTAGAAAATATCTAGCTTAAGAGTCCAAATTTCCTCGAGCTCTAAAAGAAGCATGCCGCCTGGCATTTCTAATGTTTTACCCCCTTTCCGAATGCAATGGAACTAGTCTCGAGGTCTAATTCGATCAAATGCGAAAGATAGATTTTCGAATCGAACTATTTATTTAAATTATGAATTTAAGTTCTACACGTTCCAATCTCGCACGGTCAAATGGCAGGTCTGATCGCTACGAAATCTGAAATCCTGGAATAATTCACTATCACGGATCCGATGAAATTGGTTTCGTTGAAATCCGAGACAGTCGTCAAAATGGCTATTTTTAGTAAAATATGAATTTCAATTTTTAATTTTTCACATAAAAATCCAAATTTAAATGTTAACCATCTTGTTCATATTTAAATAAAACTTAAAGCAATTTCTGATATCATCTTGAATCACCTTAGATCTAGAATTAAATTATTCAAACAATTTCCAATATTAAATTGTAAACAATTTAATTATCTAATAAACCAATGTTAATAAATCATTAAATTTTATTTCTACCCTTATTTATCCAATAATCACATTAAAGTTAATAATTTAAAATAGCCAAAAATACGGGTCGTTACATCAGCGGGTTCCCCCTCAATGCGTAGTTGGGGTGCATGTAGTCGTAGTTATGGGAAATTTATTTCCATGTGGAAATTGTAGAGAAAATTATGTGAAATAGTTCCGCATATTCGTAATGTGTGAGATGTAATCTAATATGAGAAAATTATAGGATGATCCTATGTTGGAGAAGCTCCAGTAGCTATTTGCTGATCATCGGTTATTGAGGTTTAATTTGTAATTCGATCCTTTTAGGAGCCTTAAGTAGTTAGTGTAGGTGCGTATTAAGTTAAAAACATTTATGTAAAGAAACCTAGTCATATACGGATACTTTTAGAACACCTTAAGTCACATGGAGTATAATTAAGATCAACTCAATAGTGTAACCATTAACTAGACTTTTATCTGACCCACTCATTTCCCATGTTTAATGAAGTTAATTTATAGATTTCCTATATTAAAACAAGAGGGTTGCAAATATTTATTTATGAAACTGCAAATGGAGTTTGAGGAAAGAATGAAAATTTAATAATTTAATTTTCTTTCAATTGAATATTGATATTTGAAATTGTATTAAAGATTTTGGGAGAAGTGTATTTGAAAACCCCTTTGAAATCATTAAATAGTAGTATTGAGCGTTTTGAATGTTTTATATTTTGTGTAATGAGGAATAGAATAAATGGAGTTATAGTACTGTCTGGAACGGGACTTTCGATAATATTTCTCCGTTATTCTTTGAAATTACTACGTAGAATAATATTGTGTGAAATTCTAGATTGTGAAGAAGTTGACTAAATGGATTAGTGACACTATCTGGTATGAAATATTCGGTAATGTTATTCTAGTTACTCTGCTGACTCATGATATAAAATATTACCATGTGAAGTTTGGCATGGCGAGAATTTGAGTAAACGGGTTAATAGCACCGTCCGGTATGGGACATTTTGTAATATTATTCTGATTACAATTGTTACTTATGGTATATGATATTATTATAGGTAAGGAGTGTGCTTTATAAGCAATGAGTAAATGAGCTTATGGTATGCCTACATAATATTTGTTTGATTACTTTCTACAAGTGAGGGACGCTCTTACTTTACGGGTTAATGTCTAGAGGAATGATCCGTTATGTGCCAATTTTTTCTTTGTACTGTTTATTTAGATAGACCAGAGTCTATCCTAGTCGGCTGATCGTGTTGTGTGCTAATATATGGATTATGTGATGATATGCCCCGATGCCACACTAGCTAAACAACCTGTTACCATTAGGCAGTAGGCTCATGATCATATATATGGACCTAGAGCCATGATGACCATGAGTAACCAAAATCCGGGGTATGTTGTATGTTGTCGTTGCTGTGTGTTGTCCCTTGGAGCGTATTGTGTGTTATGTATCTCCTAATTGGAACATGTGAAATTATATGGTTATATTATATTATGTAGATACCACTTCTAGACATTTTTTCAGAGGTAAGGACCTCTTAACCCATTGGAGTGTGTTGTGTGCTGTGAGGCTTCCAATTAGAATATGTGACTTGAAATGCAAAGATATATGATACCATACTTATAACACATCACTTGATTGTGTGCTTGTTGATGGTTGATTACCTTTTGGCATTATATGTGTGCTGGATGATGATTGGATATTCGATTATTTCACCCACTTGATTATATACCCGTTTGATGTGTCGATCGACTTTACTTAGAGATGGGTTACCTTTTATGTGCATGGTTTTAAGATTTGTTGACATTTGATATATGCACATGCCTCTTGTGTTAAACTTGTTTATATTATGTCAGATGATATTTTATATTGTTATCCACATTAAAGACATAGTCTGACCCATGTGTTATTCATATAATACTCGAGTCAATCTGAGACAAACATTACAGGTTTAGGGACAAATAGACCAGTGATTGTTGGGCATTGAAAGAGGCTAGTTTATTAGTTAATACTATACTATTATCTATTTTTGTAGCCTCATATATATTGACGATGTTGAGACATATGTATTGGATTTATACGTTGTTTGTTTTTAAGATAGTGGGCATTTGATCCGCTTTATATCTCACTCAGACTCGTGTGTATTTATAATTATATGTTATCATTGCATGGATGACTCTATGTTCTGTGAGATTTATTTTATATTATGTACTGTTCTATCTTGAAAATGCATGTGTTTATTGTTTTGCGCTGATACTATGTACATATAGGTGAGTTATTTATGATTTTTGAAATATGCACCAGTGCTAGCCTAAGGGAATATTCATCCGTGATAGCCCAATATCGCATCATTCTCTGTATTATCATAGTATTACCTAGTAATGCTCTTTAGTAGTATGAGTATAGAGGTGGGGTGTTACAAATGCTGAAAAAATCAGATCGGTATCGACTAGAAGTGGTCAGTATTGAGTTGATTTTATTATTAGAGATCATGTCAGATGACATGGTCTTAATACCTGGATTTGTGGATTTTCAGATCTAAGTGATATATCCTTAGGTGGGGCATTTTTTCTTTAGGTGGCGCATTTTCAGCTCTAAGTGATATATCCTTCTACTTTAACACTATAAATTCCAATATAAATCTGAGATCCACTAGATTATCGGCGATCTGGTTGACTTCATTACAATCCGGAGAGAAATCAACCTATAACAAGGATTAAAGTGGATATAGGCCAGAATATTCAACGATCCACTATAAAAAGTGTTGTTTGTTATTGTTTTCTACTTGTTTATGCCTTTTATATTTGGATTTATCGACTTTGGGGTATTGTGCACTTTTTGATTACTATTTTTGGTTCTGTCAATGAGAAAGGGCTAGATTTGATAACCTAAAGCCTGGATCTTAAGTTTGGAAGAGATGAAGAGGCCTTCTGCCAGAGTAGTCACAGACCAAGTCAACCAGAGTAAGGGGTAACCAGAAGGTGTCCTCAAGTTCAAATCCATCTGTCTATGTGACCAGAGAAGAAATGGAGAGGATAATGAAAGTGATGCAAGATAGAATAATGACTCGATAACAGGAACTGCTAGATGGAATTTTCTTGAGGATGGGTTAATAAAGAACAATCAGAGCAGCTGAAATGCAAAACCAAAGACCAGAAACTAATGCAAAAGCGTCTGGAGTTGGAGTGGAGAAAACTAGAACAGTGCCCCTAAGACTAGAACATGTCCGTACTGAAATGTATTTACCCGGGGCAATGTTGGTTTAAACTTGGGGCAAGCTGGGATGCCGAGAGAAAATGATGTTGGAGCCAAAAAAGCAAATCAAAACTCAAATGAACAACAACTAGAGGAGTATGTGCCAGAGTTTTCCCTATAGGAACGGCGGGTGGGGGCAAAATGAAGTTAGAGGTGCGGATTAGAATGCAAACGTGCATCCATAGGAGTATGTGCAAGAGTTTCCCCGTAGGAATGAGGGGGGAAATATGATTATGGATCGAAGATTTCCATTAGATGACAATGACCAGATTGCTCAGATGATTAGAAGGATAGTGAGAGGTGGACCTCCAGATCAGAGGTTGGAAGATGTGAATAAGAATCCATTTAACCCTAACATCCAGTATGCAAGGAATCCACTCGATTTCAAGCTATCGAGTTGGAACTATAAAACATAAGGACAGATCTGACCATTCATCTGATGAGATACATCATACATAAGGAGGTATTGGGTTCTTCTATTTGAGTAATGGGATGTTGTTTCCTATTGCACTTTAAAGGAGCTGGTTGCTATATGTAGTTTAGGCAATTAGAGAATGTGTCCATAAGCACGTATGCCGGATGGTTAGATAAATTCTTAAGATAGTTCAAAGTTTATATCTCTCGACAAAAGAATGTGACGACACTTTTGAGCATGAAGAAAAAGGCCGAAGAGACCCTGAGGATATATGAGATTTAATGTAGCAGTAGCTATAGTTAATAAGCTGGATCCATCGATAGTCCCGATAGCGGCGGTGTCTAGAGTCACGAGCAACACTAACTTCAAAGTTACATTAGAAAGGGATCCACCGATGAATCACATGGTATTTTATCATGAAGCTAAGAGATATTGTGTAAAGAGGACGCTGAAGCTAATAATACTGAGGTTAATGCTGTGGATGATGGAGGACTGTTCAGAGTAGGATACGGAAAAGAAAAAGGAAAGCAAAAAATTGATGACAGCTTCGAAGGACCAAAGCAACAAAGGATGGAATAGAAATTCTCCTCTTATACTAATCTAAACGAAACATCGGGAAGGATATACCTAGCGCTAAGGGAAAGTTCCTTTATCGAAAACTAGCTAAGAAGGAACCCATGGATAGGGAAAAAAGGATCAGAAGATTTTTCTTTTTCCATGAGATGGATAGGGAGACAAACAAGTGCTAACAACTTCATGATTTTATAAAAGAGTTGGTTAGGAGTAACTAGCTACTACAATACATAAGGAACCAAACTGTAGTGATGCAGCCGAAGCACCCACCATCTGCACCAAATACATTAAGACACGACCGTTGAACCGAGTCGAGATTGGTAATCCCGAGATTGAGATGGACATGAGTCAGGTTCAATTCCTACATTTTACTTTCTATTTTGAATAAATAAGATAGTAATAACCATGGGTCTCTTACACGTGTATGGGACCTCAATTGGTTTCTAGGCACGCTCTAAGTTGGATGTCTAAAATGAGTGTTTAGGATATTTATTTGATGATTTGACTTGGATATTTGATTTTGAAAACCACTTGAACGCGATGACTGATATTTATCTAGAAAGACGGGGTGATGACCATAAGGTACAAGTCTCCTTGCCAGAGAGCGAGTGGATTGGGCTTGTACGGAAGTTAGCGCTCTCATTGAAGAATGAATGGATAACTTGTTTGGATGTTAAGTCCCATCATTAGAGAGCGAGCGGATTGGACTTGTTAAGGACCTAAAGAGATCAAACCATAGATTGGGTGTTAAAAGATCAGGAGAGGTCGAATCCCAAATTGGATGTTAAATGGTCCGGAGAGATTAAACCTTAGGTTAAATGTTAAATAGTATTAAGAGGTCAAACCTTAGATAGGATGTTAAGCAATCTAGAGAGATCAGACCCTAGAATGGATGTTGGTTTGACCTTAGGATCTGAACGCCTTATAAGTAGACTCCAATAGATAAATTCGAATGAACACAGGATGATTTGATATATGATATGATAACTCTGAATGAAAAAGGACTGATTGTGATTTATGACTAACACTTAAGCAAGGACGAAAGTCCTTAGCTATAATGGTTTAGAATGACCTTTGGTTTGCAGTTGAATTTGAAGGAACCAAATGATTCATCACAACTACGATCAATAAATATCTAGAGAGCTCAACCATTAAAGATTGGTCGCTACTGCTAAAGCTTGTTCTTGAGCAAATTACACCTTACATTCATAAGACGTATTTTGGGGAGCAAGTGTTATAACTAATTTTTCCACAGTCTTCGGACAGACTTAAACAAGTGAATTGAACAAATAAACGATGAAGAATTGACCCAAGGACTTTGGAAACA
Organism: Allium cepa; assembly: GCA_030765085.1. Lineage (NCBI taxonomy): Eukaryota > Viridiplantae > Streptophyta > Magnoliopsida > Asparagales > Amaryllidaceae > Allium > Allium cepa. The sequence goes on from CM060939.1 coordinate 419,818,522, forward strand.
TCATAAAAAGGAAAGAAAAATATAGTATAAAAACGTCAAAAAAAGTTGAAATTGGAAAGTCACATTTTTGGTCAGGGTCCTCAAGTCGTTATCGAGTAGAACTCGGGCCGAACACATAAAAATCTAGGGTAAGACTCCATGCAAGCAGTAGAAAAACTAAAGCTCAATAACCCCAAGTCATAATTTGAAACAAACACATAAAACACTTGAGTCGGATACCAAGTTAGGTCGGTACCGACCCAATACTGATAATTTTCAATTACATGGTTCATTCTAAAATGGTTATAACTATCTAGGATGGCTGTAACACCCCGATATTTTATGGGAAATATAATTAAAAAGAAATTAAAAGCACATTGGGTACAGGGGTAAAGGAGCATGTTGACTTCCTTAGTGACTAGGGATCAAGTCATGTTATCGCTCAAAATCTGGAGCGGTGTGTTTTAATCTGGTTCTTTTCCAACGATTTTCTACGTATTTCAGCGTTGTTTCTGACATATGGCGGCTTCCCATTCGCTCCAGTGATGTAATATGATGAGATGGCTAAATTTTTTTGGTTGAGTGATGTGTATGGGCTAGAATGGAAAACCATTAAGTGTATGAAAGAATCAGATTTATTTTAAAATAATCTAATGGATTATATTCACTCAAACTCTCTATAAATAACCATCTACCTAAATTTAATCTCTTATTCAGCCGTCGCCATAATTCTACAGTACAAACTAGTGTGTATTATTCTTCCTCCTTTTCTCTACTAAATAAACAAATATCTACCAAATTAAATTATCTATATATATTCAACCAATCTGGGGAATTTAGAAGAATCAAAGGGACAAGATTAAAGCAAAGCTTTTTCAAATTTATATAAGCTCAAGTGCCAGGTGAGTAGGAATTAATATGAAACAGAAAAATAAAGTAGTTCAATTTTAGTTCTTTTCTGGCACGTTAATATGAACTAATTTCTGTTATTAATTAAGAATAGATGTAAATTATTACAACTTCTTCTTTCACTTCTCAAATCTAATTCATGTTTGGTTTAAAATATGGGACAAAAAAATTGTCTATTTACGTTTTATGGCATAGATAAAATTAAAGTTTATGTAAATTATTGTATCTTCTCCTTCTACCACTCCTCAATTCTAATTCATCTTTGGGTTGAAATTTGGAACTAACAAATTGTTATTCGCATTTCATGCCTTAAATAAGATTGGTTTAATTAAATTGAATTAGAACTGTTATTCAATTTCTAATGGTAGAATAGGTTAGTTGAAAAATTGAAAATATGTTACTTGATTAAAATTATGGTTTTGATTTATATAATTATATAATTTTGGATATGGTTTGGAACAAAATGGGAAGTCTAATTGGCGTAATTGTTTGTTTCATATGTGGCCTAAAAATGTAAAAGTGGAATTTTGTATGATTAAATGGTCTGTGGCTATTGGATAAAAAATTTGAACAGATTAAGTCTCTAAAAGGAGAATGTAAATTTGGGTGGAAAAAATGTAAATTAAATGGACCCTAAAGGCTAGTGTAAATATGCAACAAAATGGTATCAAAATTGTAAACAAACCATACGGACTGAACGGACGTGAAATTGAAATACCATTTATGTAAGAAAAAGGAAAATTGTGAAATAACCAAATCGGATGTAAAAATGGAATAAAGTGGATTAATGGAAATAAACAATATGTAAACTGTAATGGTAGAATTAATCAATCTGGAAGCGATTTGTTACTTAGACCTTGTAAAGGTCTGGATAGGTGTTTCATGCAGTTAAGACCAAAATATAATTTTAGTTGTACGTACTAGGAGCATACAAGTAGGTTCGCAAGGATGTTTGTTACCTTTCATAGGTTGCTAGTACGTAGGATAGATAACACCTGCAATCGTAGGCTTCTTCAGGCAGATCGACGCGGACGGAATATGACAAGTGTGCTCCGACGTAGGCTTCTTTAGGAAGATAATTGGAAGATTTTGCGCAGCCGACCCAGCTGCAGGAACTCTTTCGGAGGACCGGCACTTTGGATAGGAGCAAGTTCATGTTGGTGACCGAGGAGATAGGAGGATAGGAGTCTAGTTTGGCGGATCCTGAGTGCAACTTCGGGGTCCTGTGAGGTTGTTTGAGTCGGTACTAGTCAGACGTAAAAGGCATTTAGTCACGGTGCATGGGTGAAGAGCATGACTTTCACGTTGTAGCATGTGGATAGGTAAGGACGGTAGGTCCGACAGGCCGATTGACCTTTAGTATTACTGCATGGTTGATTTCCCTAGAGTGACCATGGACTTTGGCTTCTTAGGAACTGTATCTAACAAGGATTCACTACATTATATTATTTACCCTCTGCGATATAGGAAAGACCTGGAATTAAACTGTTTTATTCTTTCTGCTTCATTTTATTCCTAATTCACCAGATTTTATGTCTAACCCATTCCTATTATTCCTACTTTTATCAAATCACAGGAGCGCAGGTCTAGGTTGCAGTTCTTTGCAGCTTGGAGGGACATTGGAGTAGTTGTTATCTTCAGCCTTTGTTTCTTTTGTTTCATGTACTTCGTTTCTCTTTTTCGTACTTTACTCTACATATGGGGATCTATATTGTGAACTTTGTTTTTTTTTATGTTTTGGGGGAGACTACTTGGTACTTTTGGTTTTAGAAATAAATTTGGGATAATCTTGTTTTTAATGAAGTTGTTTTTCTATTAATTTATAATCAGTGAAAATTTTCTTCCGCTGTAATATTTTAATCATTTTATGTTGTTGTCTTTGTCTCTATGCTATGTTATGGATTTTTTTTCACTCGATCACCCGTGGTTTTAGTCATGTCCGAACTTCGGGGTACCTAGAGGTGCGGGGTGTCACAGTTGCAATAGATAGATGAAGAGAGCCTAAACATAAAGAGAAAACGAACATTGACCGTAAAAATTCTAGTTGGTACCAACCATTTTTTATGACAGCCGAGCTGAAATGAAGACTTGATTTAGCAATAGGTCGATGGAAGAGCTAAGATATGGAGAAAAACTTAAAGAGTGATAGAAAATCAAATCGGTTTCGACTAGAAGTGGTATTTCCAAGTTGATTTTCTACTTGGAGATCGCACTGGATGACTCGGTCTTCATGCCTGGATGTGCGGATCTTGAATACTTGAACGAATTCTACCCTAATTGCAAGATTTAAGGATGGAATCACCTATAATTAAGAACCTAAATTCAACTAGAGGGAACTTTTCTCTTTTGGGAGGGGCGTATTCAGATCTAAGTGTTATCACCTTCTTCTTTAACAATGAAATTCCATTGTAAATCACTGATTCACTAGATTATGGTCGGATCTGATTGAATCATTATAATTCGGATTAAAATAATCAATAACAAGGATTAAAGTGGACCTAGGTCGGAGTATGTATCTATATGTGTGTATGTTTGTAAGGCTCATTTTTACTACACCTGAAATACCTATTGATTTCAACCACATGTTCCGAATTAAATTATGTACTTTCTCTCCCTTGTCACTTCAGGAGAGAGAATGCATGTTACTTAAATCGAATCATGTGACTAAAATTAGGAGGGTTTGAGGTGTAGACGATCCTTTTATATATATATATATATATATATATATATATATATATATAGGGATGTGTGTATGTAATGGTATATGTGTGTAATGTTATATGAATATAAAATTATAAGTGTATAATGCTATATGAATGTATCATTTTGTTCTCTTTCTGACTAAACTTTAAAAATTATCTTTTGGACTAAAATTGGTCTCAAATTTTTCCTTTGGACTAATTTCTTTTTATAAAATCACAAAATTTAGAACTTGCACAAAAGTCCATTCATAAATTTTAGATCGAAGTTTTTCGTTCTTGTACTGATAATTATTAAAAAATTATATCCAAGTATTGACCATACAACATTAAAGATTAAATTTAATAGAATAATAATTATTTTAACATGTATATTTCATTTGTGTTTGTTTTTGAATTCATGTATGTTAATGTTATTAAATTATGAAATAGACCTTAATCAAAATTAGCTTTCAATTTCACAAAATTTCCAAAAGAAAAATAAAAGAAATTTAGACAAAGTACGCATGTGCAAATCTTTGATGAGGACTCACATATAAAAACAATGTATAGATTAATAAGAAGTTATCAAAATAACATGGGATCCAAAATATACTAATTTATCATGAACACATTAAAGGGGACGATGAAAAGACATAGACTTGAAACAAATCAATAATCTACACATATTTCTAATCAAAAGAGGCATAAAAAGGTTTATGTTACATGTCACAAGATGAATGATTAAAACATAAGGTGGATCATACAAGGTCAAATCATATGAATGACATAAACACATGTAAATTTAAATCAAAGAATACTTTTTTGATGTGGCTAACAAATCACGCCTTGAACAGTAAATCAGAACCCCTAAATTCAATAGAATTAATCTCTAGATATTGCAAGAATCACGAGATAAGAACCGCCATTTTTTTATTTGATTTTGTTTTGGAACTTTTTATCGCACTCACCATTAAAATTTTCGGTCATAGCTTCATGAGAGAAGGAGAGAAAATGTCTGAATGAGAATTGATTGCAGAGAACGTATGAATTGAATAAGAGAGAATATGTTCTACGAATCATTGAAACCTTTCAATTCATTCCTCTACAACCTTTTCTATTTACTTTCAACTTAAATCTTACTAAACCCCCCTCTCTCTTCATTACCTATCGACGGCTATAATAGGTGTTACATGGTCATCAAAAGTTCCTAAAATCACTTACCATTTAATATACTTAAATCAAATTTAAACATTCGAGATGATACCTATATCATATCGCATTTATAACTTTTATTAGCGCATTTCGTAATGACCCGCAAACTCATCACTTTAGAATTTTTTTAAAAATATTCAAAAATAAGTTTTTTGAATATAAACGATAATGATTGGAATAATAAATAATATTGGTAATCTTATTTTGAATAAATATTTAGATAAATATATACTTTGGTAGAAGCATCGATAAAATGACCGAAAATCATTTTATAAATAAACAGCTCTTAAACCATTTGACATCGTGCACGGAGCTACATATAAACACTCTTGTACATATATGAGTGAGAATATGAAATAAAAATTTTAATTTTATTTTTGAAAATAAAATCTCTTTATGACATCAACAATGATATCGCTATTTTGGAACAAATGATTTTGAATTTAAATTGAGTTTAAATGATTTAATAATTATTTTTATTATTAAATAAGCCCTTTAATTATTGTGTAATGATATAAAGATTATTTTTAAACTTTTTTTTACAAATACATATATCAAATAAGAAGTGACAATGTGACCAAAAATCAAAATCCGAAATGATTCAATGTAGAAAAGTTCTGCGACGTTATGATTTAGATATGAACACATACATGTACATATACATAAACACATTCACATGCACATAAACAATATACACATACAAATATAATACACACATTACAAAATATCAAGATATTTTCCATATATTTCACCCTTAAGCTAAACCAAAGTCAATAAGCATATGGCCATGCATATGGGGATGGGGCATGTTCAGCCGAACATGATGAGAGGAGGGGGGAAGTGGTGGTGATGAAATGGTGATGCAATTATGTATAAATATCATGATATTTCCATTCTCATTTTTTCCTATAAATAGCTATCACCTTTCTTCATTTCTTTCACACTTTTCTTCATAAATTTCTAAGCTATTTAATCTTATTTTTCTCTAAATTATTGGCTTCCAGATCCTAAGAAAGAAATATTACAAAATCAAAACAAAGTTATGCCAAAATTAATCGAAATCTATACAACTTCAAACCAAATTTCAAGCTAGTGATCTTTTCTTTCTCCTCCACTAAGGCCGTGTGCAACCAGACTCTCCACCGCCATTTTCCAAGTAAGGTCGAGCTTTCCAAGCTTCCAAGACCAAGGCCGAACACCATAGGATCAATAGAGCCAGTAGTCATGAGCTCCGATTTTGAGATAATATAGTTATAACCGTTTTAAAATTAGCCCGATTGAAAGTCAAGTGAGAAACTCTATATATATATATATATGATGATTATGTGATATGATTGTTATGGATGTTTTCTATGCTTTGATCATCAAGTTCTATTATTTTAATATAGTTGTTTAATTGTGTAAACAGGTCAGATTAAATGCACGTCGATATTACACATGGAATCACTTTCTGAATCAAGTTATAAAAGTGATATGGAATCATTAAACCCCTTTGAAATGATTTAAAATGGTTTATAAATGTTTTATAAATACTAAAATCCAATTTTGGTGAAGTTTTGACAAATTATGAAAATTGAGTCGCATAATGGCAGTTCTCGATTTCACGTCGTAAAAAGCTAAATCCATTTAAATGATGGATTCGGAGTCGGAATTCTTTGTAATAAGAATTTTTCAAACTCTTATAATCATAGTTTTAAGATAAGAGAAAAATATCGAGATTTTGTTTAGTAGATTTTGAAATATGAGCAAAACAAGTATTCAAAATAGTCGTGGTTTGACAGTTCGAAAACCAAAGTGATGAATTCTTTAAAATTGGTATATTTTATTCTTTCAAAATATGGGATGAATTTTATAAATATTTTAAGATGTTTTGAAAGAGATTTGAGTTAAAAATGGATTTTTAAATTATAGAAAAGTTGTTTTGGTCAAATAAGCCATAAAATTACTACTCGCGGCACTTTTTGCAGCACTTTTAATAACTTTTTAAATATGGCTTTAAACTTAAGTATTCTTTTTCAAATATTTTATAATTTATTTAAGAAGTTTAAATAAATGATTTAAAGAAAAGTTGTTAAAATCAAATGATTTAATATTGGCTCTAAAAGCTGACGAGTAGATTGGATTTTTCTCTTCGTAAGATCCAGATGTGAGGTGCTTAAACTAAGGGGATGTTCAGGAGCAACTAATGCCCTGACTCACTTGGTCTTTTTCTTGGATGAGGAATAGATAAGGTCAAAACGTCGAAAATGAGGCAAGTATAAAATATTTAATTTTCCAAATTTGATACATCTTGGATGGTATAGAAATAATCTTCTTATACTTGGTATTAAATTATGAGGAGTGAACCTATACCATCCATGTCAATTTAAAAGCTAATTTTACACCTATTGCACAGATAGTAAAGGTTGAATACGGAAATTGATGATAAGTAGAATTAGTATATTTTCTATCGGCCCTTTTTACTCAATAAAGTTTTGTAATATGATTTATAAGAAATAATTTGATTTGGTATTTCCAAAGTTTAAGGGAGGTTTAACGATTCCATATATACTGGAAAGAAATGTTTTAAAAGCATATATCTCTAGAAGATATTTTTGATAAAAAGAAAGTAATAAAACAAATGATAAGCGCCAATTTTAGGTGACATTTTTTGTCGATGATTGATTTGAAGGAATCATCATCGGGTTTGAGTGATTCTTATCTGAATACCACTTGGAACCAATTTGCATATTCGACATAAAGACTTGGAATGATAATAAATGGAATGAATGGCGGCTTATCACCGACCCTCGAGGGAAATTTTCCATATCAAATGATAAGTTCCTTTACTTTTTCATGTTCTTGGACAACTTGTAAGGACGAATGTCTGACATTGCATTTACAACATATACGAGCATTGATTTTTACGAACGAACATCCATTTGGTGGTGTAGGAAGTAACTCTCTTATACTTAACACTCTTCTCAGAAACGTATGAGCTCAGAGGTTATACATTTGCAGAAATCAATGGTGTGTGATGTAATTAGCAATGTGGCATTCAAAGTGGAATGTGCTTTGTGAAAGGTAATTATTACCTCATGCCTCATCGCCTGGAAATGGCTTACACAGGGCATGTCATAAGGCTATATGGTTCGCCACCATTAGGGTATGGTTATCACCTTTCTAGATTACTCCATATGTCAAGTATGTTTTGCGTGCTACGTGATCCCGGATAGGTCGATTATGACCAGGGTGATGTCATATTCGGTTTTATCCGCCACCAAGATGGGATTGTGGGTAGGTCTGTCTTGCTAGGTGCAGAGGTTTCAAAGTTGTTGATCCTCGGTACATCCCTCTAGAAATGTACTACATAGAGATAGTTTCTTACCCGCCATTGTATGGAAATCATTCTTCAATAAGTGCCTTCGGACTTGATTGTAGAAACTAGTATGCTAGAATTTAATAGTATAACAATTTTGGCTAAGATTATGTATATTTACTAGAAAAATATTTTCAAAAGAATGTCATTAAAAATAATGTTACCAAATTTTGTGTAGTAAATGATTTTGTTATCATAAGGTAAAAAATCGTTCCATGTTTATGTGCGGCGTGGTCTTATAAAATGTCATTTGTTCTTAAATATCCATATTTTATGTTTCTCATACCAGTCCCATGAATGAGCTGGAGTTTATTTTCTTTTTCCCTAAACTTTAGGTGCCCTATTTTTTCGGGTGCCAAGTAGTTAGGTAGCATGGAACATTTTGGGAGAAGCTCGGAGCATTTTAGATGGAGCATGAAGTTGGAGGGTCCTCTATGTAAATGGTCACCTATTTCTAATTCAGCTATATTTTTGTTATATATCTACCATCGCTTGTGAGGATATGCAGTTATAACTATCCTAGCTGGATCAGTAATTACTAGTACTCTAATAGGGAAATTTGGAGTAATTGGATGTACTACTCATATATATAATTAAATGTTAAATACGATGTTAGATTATACTTTTTTGTCTTCTATCTTTATTTTCTTTTACCTCATGATAATCTGCCTCTTTGGCACTTGGATGAATACCGAACATGTATTAATGTCGTTTTTTGAGTATCGAGGAGGTGGGTCATCACATTTTGTATTATAGTTTATGGTTGAGTGAATACCTAAGCTTTGGATGGGGTTAACTTATTAGAGATAGAGTTAGTAATATCTTAGAATGGGTTTAGTCAAAGAGAGCATATATTTGAAATTTTACGTGAATAAGTATATTCAGGTTTATACCCATTACCTAAGATAATTTTATCTACATTTCTAAAGATGTTTCCTTGCCGTATGCGGATAGTAGGAGTTAAGTAATAGAACAGGATGAAGGCGAGGTAGCAACACTATAGTCACCAACGGTCGATTAAATGCTACAGTAATTGAGGAAGTGGCAATCCCTATGCAACCTCAAATTAACTTTGCTGCTCTATGCAAAGATTACATCAGTTTGGGTGGTAAACCATTCAAAGGAACGGAGTTCATTATTGAAGTTCAGGCTAGGATCCGATCTTTTTAAAGAATTTTTAAGGTATCGAATATCATGAATTAGCAAAAAAGGTTCTTAGTTTCTTGATAGTTATAAGAAAGTGCTCTAGCATAGTGGGAATCCATTTACTCTAAATGATTCAGAAGATAATTTCTCATGAAAACCATCCAAGGAAGTCTTGGAAGAACAATATATGTCAGCTATAGCAAAATCTCACCTTTATCTTAGTTTCATGGATTTAAAGCAAGGAGAGATGTCTATAGAAGAATATTCCAACAAGTTTGGTGAATGTCCCTTTTGGGTTGGGTCTAATAGACACTCCTTTAAAGATATAAAATGTTTATCGTTGGGATGAATGGGCGATATCAAGATAAGATGACCGGGAATGTTAGGGGAACCTTCGTAGATTTGGTAGACATGGGTTTTCGATGAAACTCTAGACAAAAAGAATCCTTCCATAACTCAAAGCAGCAACAATAACTAGAAGAAAAGGAATTTCACCATTTTGGTAAGAAGCCATGGCAAGGCAAGCTAGAAGGAGGTCCAAAAGCAAATAATTTGAAGGATATTACTTGTTATAATTGCCGATAGAAGGGTCATTTTTCCACCATCTGTAAGAATCCTAAAGCTCGGGATAGGAATTGCTACAACTGTCACAAACCAGGGAACTAGAAGAAGGATTTCCCATTGATAAAGAAAGGAGAACAAGTCAGGGTATTGCCATTGAAGATGAACCCTCAACTTCGACTGACGCGAAAGGCAAGAAAGTTCCTAAAGGTACAATTTACATTAATGAAAATCTAGTTAGAGTACTATTTGATACCAGGGCTTCCTAAAGTTTTATTTCTAAAGAATTAGTTGGTAAATGAAACTAACCACAAAAATATTAGATACCCCTATCTATGTCTCTAACCCCATAGGTGGTAAAACTAATCTCGGTATAATTTGTGAAAAAGTACAAGTTACCAACCTATCCCAACAAATATTATGTGACCTAATCATCCTCAATTTTATTAGATTTGAGATTATACTCGGTATGGATTGGTTGTCTAAATATAAGGTTGTTCCTAATTGTGTTAAAAGGACAGTGCATTTGAAAAATAAAAGAAGTGAACCTTTTAAAATAACATGTAAAGAACCAAGTCCAGCGATGGATAGTTTTATATATGTTCTAAATTCATTTCGAAAACGTCTAGAAGAAATACCAATAGTTAAGTAATTTTCGGATATTATTGAGGAAGTTAAAAGTTTACCTCCACATAGGGAAATTGAGTTTCGAATCGACTTGATTTCTGATGTGAGGTATGTTTTTCATTCTTCTCGAAGAATGGCCCATAAGTAAGTAAATAAATTAAGGAATCAAATGGATGAATTGTTAAAGAAAGGACTAATTATACAAAGTTGCTCAAGTTGGAGCTCGGTAGTAGTTTTTTTCTTGCAAAGTCAGACGGCTCCCTAAGACATTGAGTAGACTATCGAGACCTAAATAAACAAATGATTAAGAACAAGTATCCTCTACCTCATATTGGTGACTTATTTGATCGACTTCATGGTGCTCAAATATTCTCTAAAGTGGACTTAGCTATAGGATTCCATCAATTAAGGATAACAGAAGATTACGTTCCTTTAACTACATTCAGAGGACCAAATGATTTCTATGAGTGGTTTGTTATTCCTTTTGGGCTAACTAATGGTCCCGCTTATTTCATGGACCTTATGAAAATAGTATTTAGAGATGCGATCCACAAATTCGTGCTCGTTTTTATTGATGGTATTCTTTTATATTCAAAGACCAAAGAAGAACACGAAAGGCATTTAGAGATTATAATAGAAATATTGAGAAGGAATGTGCTTAAGGCTAAATTTTCAAAATGCCATTTCTGGGAATAAAATGTAAGATTCTTTGGACATGTCGTGTCAAAGAAAGTAATCTCGGTCGATCGTGGAAAAATTATAGCCATTCTAGATTGAAAGCAACCACAAACTCCAAAGGACTTTCATAGCTTCTTCGGATGGAAGGATATTACCGGAGATTTATCCAGCACTTCTCTAATATTTCTCATCACTCAATGAAGTTGACTATGAAAGATGTTAAATTTGAATGGATGTCGAAATGTGAAGAAGCATTCTAGGAACTTAAGAAAAGGTTAATAACCACTCCAATTCTAACTATTATTGATGAAAGCGGCGATTTGATCGTTTATACTGATGCTTGTGGTGAAGGAGTAGGTGCGGTACTGATACAACATGGAAAGGTTATCGTATATGCCAGTAGGTAGTTAAAGACATATAAGAGAATTATGCAACACACGACTTAGAACTATTAGCCATTGTGTTCGCACTAAAGATTTAGAGACATTATTTACTAGGTAAAAATTTCTCATAGTTTATTTTGATAAACTTTGTTTGACCTTGGTAAATAATATTCCCTTTTTAAATAGGTGAGAAATTCGAACCCTTCATAGATCATAAATCTTTTAAGTATCTTTTCACTCAGAAGAACTTGAATATGAGACAGTAGCATTAGCTAGAATTTATCATGTCATATGATCTAGATATTCTATATACGTCTAAGAAAGCCAATGTGGTAGCGGGTGCATTAAGCAAAAAGCATGTCATTATAGCTTATTTGATAGTACATCCTAACTTGATTAACTATATAAAAGAGAACCAGCTCAGAGATCCATTTATTCCAGAGATGGTCAAAGCAGTGAAGAAAAACATAGTGCTAGGAAGATCGGTAGGATCCAAAGTGAATGATCAAGGAATATTAAGGATGAATGGAAGAGTATGCATCCAAAATGTCGATGGGATAAGGCAAGAAGTTTTAACAGAATATCACAATTCTCAATTTTCATCACTTCCTGGAGTTACTAAAATGCATCGAGATATGAAGAAGATTTTTTGGTTGGATGGTAAGAGGAGAGATATCTCCATCCATATTAGTAGATGTTCAAATTGTCAACACAAACGATCCCTGGATCACTCCAACCTCTTGAAATTACGACTTGGAAATGGGATCAAATATCAATGAATTTCATCGACGGCTTATCTCGATCAGGAAAGGGAAATGAACGCATTTGGGTTATCATAGATCAATTGACCAAATGTGCATGCTTTATCCCAGAAAATCCAACGAGAACAACTAAAATTCTTGTAGAAACATACATAAAGGAAATAGTTCGGTTACATGGTGTCCTAAGTAGTATAATCAGATATAAGGACCCAATCTTTGCCGGTAAGTTCCGGGAGGTATTACAAACAGCTTTGGAAAAGAAGCTGAGTAGAAGCACCGCATACCATCCCTAGATTGATGGGCAAATTGAAGGGTGAATCAAGTATTTGAAGATATTTTGAGAGCTTGTATCTTAAATTTTGGACATTCGTGGGAAAACTATCTTCATCTTGTGGAATTCTCCTACAATAACAACTATTAGGCAAGTATTGGCATGGCACCATATGAAGCTTTATATGGTTGTCCATGTAGATCCCCAGCATGTTGGATCGAAACTGAAGATCGGTTAGTACTTGGTCCTGATATGATTTGAGAAGCCTTATAAAAAATAGACTTAATCAAAAAGAAGGTGAAAGAAGCCCAGAGCAGGCAGAAGAGTTACGCTGATCAAAGGTGTAGAAATTTGAAATTTTCAGTTGGAGATTTTGTATTCTTAAAAGTCACTCCGATGAGAGGAGTAATAAGATTTGGTCGGCGGGGAAGTTAACATCTCAATTTATTGGATATTTTCCCATTCTTGAATAGATTGGCCCATTAGCTTATCGTGTGGAATTACCGAATGACTATCTAGTGTGCGTAACGTCTTTCATGTATCCTATCTATGAAAATATGTGCATGATCCGGAACATATTATAGAACAGCAACCTAAGAAGATTTAGAAGTAGCACCAAATCTGATAGTTATCAAATGACCAGTTCGAATCATGGTTCACGATGATAAGCGATTGAGAAGGAAGATTGTAAGGTTGGTTAAAGCTCAATGGAGTGGTGATGTCAAAGACTGCCCATGGTAAATAAAAGATAGAATGAGGAAAGTTTATCCTGAATTTAGGATTGATTCATAGTTGCATGTGGTATCAAGTTAGTGTACTCACTTCCTGTGGTGTGGTCACTTATTATATCTTGTATATATTCCTTCTTTTCCTTGTTACCCTTAATTTAGAGGATGAAATTCTTTTAAGGGAGGAAGTATGAAATGATCGGGCAAATTCATCAAAGCAGAAATTTTTTGGAATGTTCAAAAATAAGCTTTTTAACATAAATGATAATGTTTTAAACAATAAACAATATTGATAATCTTGTTTTGAATAAATATTTACAAAAATATATACTTTGGAAGATATATAGATAAAATGACAGAAAACTATTTTATCAGTAAACAGCTCTTAGACCGTCCGACATCATGCACGGAGCTGGATACATACACTCATTTACATGTATGAGTGAGAATATGAAATAAAATTATTTATTTTGTTTTGAAAAATAAAATCTCTTTATAACATCATCAATGATATCGCTATTTTGGAACAAATAATTTTTGAATTTTAAATTGACTTTAAATGATTTGATAATTATTTTTATTACAAAAAAGTCCTTCTATTATTATGTAATGATATAAATATTATTTTCAAACTTTTTAATAAATGTGTGTGTGTGTATTAAATAAAAAGTGAAAATATAACTGAAAATTGAAATCGCAATCCGTAACGATTCAACGTAGAAAATTTGTGTAACGTTGTGAATCATTTGAGATATACATATGTATACGTACGTGTACATATACATGAACACATTCACATGCACATGAACATATATACACATACAAAAATATAATATACACATTACAAAATATCAAGATATTTTCCATTTACTTTACCCTTAAGCAGAACCAAAGTCAACACCTTACACACTAAGTATAAGCACAAGCCCATGCACATGGGGAGGGGGCATGTTTGGCCGAACATGATTAAAGGAGGGGGCAGTGGTGGTCATGAAATGGTGATGCGTTTGTGTATATGTATCATGATATTTCCATTCTCATTTTTTCCTATGAATAGCAACCATCTCTCTTAATTTCATTCGCACTTTTCTTCATAAATTTTTAAACCATTTTATCTTCTTCTGTACATTAATGTCCTTCGTAGCCTAAGAAAGAAAATATCACAAAATCAAAACAAAGTTATGCCAAAATCAACCGAAATCTATACCACTTCAAACCAAATTTCAAGCAAGTGATCTTTTCTTTCTCCTCCACCAAGGCTGTGTGCAACCATACTCTCCACCGCCATTTTCCAAGCAAGGCCAAGCCTCTAAGACCAAGGCCGAACACCATAGGAGCAATTGAGCTAGTAGTTGTGAGCTCTGATTTTGAGATAGCGGAGATATAACCGTTTTAAAATTAGCCCGATCGAAAGTCAAGTGAGAAACTCTCTCTATATATATGGTGTGATGTGATATTACTACTATGGATGTTTACTATGCTTTGATCATCAAGTTTGGTTGTTTTAATATAGTTGTTTAATAACGTAAACAGGTCATGTTAAATACACGTCGATATTACACAAGAAAATCACTTTTCGAATCATGTTATAAAAGTGATATGGAATTATTAAACCCGTTTGAAATGATTTAAAATGGTTTATAAATGTTTATAAATACTAAAATCCAATTCTGGTGAAGTTTTGACAAGTTATGAAAATTGTGTCAAAAATAGGCGCTTCACGTAATGGCAGTTCACGATTTCATGTCATAAAAAGCTAAATCCATTTAAATGATGGATTCGAAGTCGGAATGCTTTGTAATAAGAATTTTTCAAACTCTTATAATCATAGTTTTCAAATAAAAGAAAATTATCGAGATTTCATTTAGTAAATTTTGAAATATGAGCAAAACAAGTTTTCAAAATAGTCGCGGTTTGATGGTTCGAAAACCAAAACGATGAATTCTTTAAAATTGATATATTTAATTCTTTAAAAATATGGGATGAATTCGATCAATCTATTAAAATGTTTTAAAAGAGGTTTGAGTTATAAAATTGGATTTTTAAATGATAGAAAAGTTGTTTTGATCAAATAAGCCTTAAAAGTACTATTCGCAGCACTTTTGATAACTTTCAAATATGGGTTTAAACGTAAGTATTCTTTTCCAAATGTTTTATAAATATTTTTATATAAATAGTTAATGATTTTAAAGATGATTTGGAGGTTTTATAATTTACTTTAAAGAGTTTAAATAAATGATTTAAAGAAAAGCTGTTAAAATCAAGTGCTTTAATCTTGGCTATAAAAGCCGATGAGTAGACTAGATTTTTCTATTCATGAGATCAGGATGTGAGGTGCTGAAAATAAGGGGATGTTCAAGAGCAATCAGTGTCCTGGCTCACCTGGCCGTTTTCTGGATGAAGAATAGATAAGGTCGAAATGTTAGAAATGAGGGAAATATAAAAGATTGATGTTTCCAAATTTAATACAACTTGGATTATATAGAAATAATCTTCTTATACTTGGTATTAAATTCTAAGGAAAGAACCCATACTACCCATGTGAATTT
The DNA here is from genome assembly GCA_030765085.1 of Allium cepa. NCBI lineage: Eukaryota > Viridiplantae > Streptophyta > Magnoliopsida > Asparagales > Amaryllidaceae > Allium > Allium cepa. Next base: position 419,834,365 of record CM060939.1, read on the forward strand.
AAAAGGTAATTTCACCACTATTCGATGGATAGAAAAGGTTGAATATGGAAATTGGTGTTGAGTAGAAGTATAATTTCTATTGATCCTTTTTATTCAATAAGGTTTTGCAATATGATTTATGAGAAATGATTTTCATTTGGTATTTCCAAAGTTAAAGAGAGATTTAATAATTCTTTATAGATCGAAAAGAAATGTTTTGAAGATATATATCTCTAGAAGATGTTTTTGATAAAAAGAAAGCAACAAATGACATGCACCTATTTACTTGACATCGTTTTATCGATGATTGATTTGAAGAAACCAGGATCAGATTCTTATCCTAAAAACCACTTTGTACCAATATGTGTATTTGAAGTGAAGACTCGGAATTATAATAAATGGAATGAAGAGTTGCTTGTCACTGACCCTCGGGGGATTCCCATATATATCATATATATGGCAGTAGTATTTTTATTTGATCCTCGATGCAAGGGATGCTCGCTAAAAATCCTAGGGATGATTCTCGATGGGATATGGTAGGAGATTTCCTTCAGTTTGTCATATTCCTAACTAATTTGTATAGAAGAATGTTTGACGTTTCATTTTCAACATAGAAATATATGGATTTTTACGAAGGTGCATCGGTTTGGTGATGTAGGAAATAACTCCCTTCTACTTAACACCTTCTTTTAGACGTACGAGCTTAGAGGTTGCACGTTTATACAAATCATTGGTGTTTGATGGAATTGGCAATATGGCAGTCAAAGTAGAATATGCTATGTGAAGGCTAATTGTTACCTTGGGCCTCATCACCCGAAAATGGCTTAAACAGGGCATGTCGTATGGCTATGTGGTTCACAACCTTTAGGGCATGGTCATCACCTTTCTAGATTACACTATATATATCGAGTATGTTGTGTATGCTATGGTATCGTGGATAGGTCGATTACGATCGGGGTGATGTCTTATTCGGTTGTATCCGCCATCGAGATGAGTCTGTGGGTAGGCCGATCTTGCCACGTGCAAAGGTTTCAAAGTTTTTAATCCTCGGTCATCCCTCTAGAGATGTACAATGTGGAAGGTAGTTCCTTACCTGCCATTGTATGAAAATCCATTCTCGAGTAAGTGCCTTCGGACTTGATTATAGAACTTAGTATGCTGGAATTTAATAATGTAACAATTTCGGCTAAGATTATGTATATTTACTTGAAATGTATTTTCAAAAGAATGCCAATAAAAATAATATTACCAAATTTTGTGTAGCAAATGATTTGGTTATCATAAAGTAAAAAACCCGTTTCGGGTTTAGTGCGGCATGGTCTTATGAGATACCATTTGTTTTCAAATATCCGTATTTTGAGTTTCTCATACCAGTCCCATCACAGATCCGGAGTTTATTTTCTTTTCCCCTAAACTCTGGGTATCCTATTTTTTTAGCAACCATGTAGTTAGGTTGCATGGAACATTTTAGGAGAAGCTGGAAGCATTTTGGATGTAGCATGAAGCTAGAGGGTCCGACTTAAATAGTCATCTATTCCTAATTCCGTTGTATTTTGTTATGTATCTACCGGCACTTGTGAGGATAGGTAGTTATAACTATCCTAGCTGGATTAATACTTACTAGTACTCTGATGGAGCAATTTGGAGTAATTGCTTATACTTCTCATATGTATAATTAAATGTTGAATACGATGTGAGATTCTATTTTTTGTCTTCTATCATTATTTTCTTTTAACCCGTGATAATCTGCCTCTCTGACACTTGGATTTACGGCATGTGAATACGGAGAATAAATTAGTGTTGATTAAGGGTCAAGGAGGTGGGTCGTCACAACTTTATTAAATATCAATAGTAGTCAAATCAAATAAAAGTTAAAGAATTGATATTTCATAAAAAATAATTTATTTAATTTATTTAAAACCCACTTAGTATTTATCATATTTAAATCTGAATTAAACATTCTACCGATATCGTATATCGATACACACATTTATAACTTTTATATTATGCACTTTATTAAATTCTAATGGTATTTAAATAAATTTAATGATTAAAAATTCATAAATATTAATTTAATTAACCTACACTGATTATAAATTAATTAAATCATGTGGTTCATTTAGAGTATTCATCATTTCGGTTGAGTAACTCAAAGGTGTAAATTCAATCAGTGATTAATATCGAATAATTCAAATATTAATATCCGCACATCACTTTCGCTATAGGTCAGACATTTTGGCTGAATTTATCGTTTACACTTCTTTTGCTAATATGCAAATTTACTTGTTATTGGCACTCAACAGTAACGATTATTTACACCAATTCGCTTTGTCAACACCGGATCACGTTTGGACTTATGGAATCTGGTTTTGGTCAAAATTCAAGTATCATCGACATTTAACTTGATTAATCCAAACACGGAATCATTGGTTCAATAATAACAATTATTATTAATCATACTGCTCTCGCTAGAGACTTTAACTTTGAGTCAATTACAATTGACCATGATCTAACCTCATATAACCAAGGAGATGAATTATCTATTGAATAATGTTTCACTTCCAATGCTTCAATTCAGAGCCAACTATAGTTGTTCAATGGATGTCGTGCTGCGATTTAACTAAATCAAAGTGGAGGTTTCACATTGAAGTTCCACAATGTTCTCAAATTGAGGGAATTGTATAACACCGTCAGTTCGATATTATCTTTTAATCTTAGTTATATTAACCAACGAAAAATTCTTAATTAGGTCATTCCATACTTATCCAAAAGCAATAGTACGTAATCGCTTGGTACTCTCAACTGCCTTGGGAAATACATTGCTCGAAATTTAAAGAGGGTTACCTAACCCCTCATCACTAATTCCATGCTATATAGCCGGTGATTACCGGTGACTATTTATCAAAAATATTTATACACAATTTTTTTATATATGGACGCTGGAAAAACATGGGAAATTTCACGTTGAACTTCGGTATTAAATTGACACTAGTTTACCGACTATGAACTTACCGATCTCGGCCTATCTTTGTAAATCCGTTAGTAAATGAAATTTAGCGATGGTTTAGCAATGGATTTAGCCATTTCAAAATCAAGATTTTCTTATAGTGTATATTTGTACATGCTATTACATATTTTAAGTGTCGAGCCTTTAAAGAAGAAAATGTCGGGCTTGGAAACAAAGAGAGATGTCGATCCTGAAGAAAGTAAAAGTCATCAAGCACTCAACATTCAACAAGGGATAGTGAGCTTTAACCAATCACAAAAACAGGATGTCAAGAACCCTAAGGATGTCGATTTCAAAATAGTTAGAAAATAATGGAAGGATGCCAAGTCTAAAGGGGTATCAAACATCTAACAACAAAGAGGTAACAAAGCTCTAAGAGACAATGAGCCTCTTCGATAAGAGAAGTTGTCGAATATTTAACAAGCGAAAAATGTTTTTGAGCATTAACAATGAACCAAGGTATCGAGTTTGTAAAGAGATGAAGGGGGCAAGTCAATAACTGGTTATAGGTATCGAGCTACAACAGACCTAGAAGAACAAGGGATATCATACTTCTACAACTCAAAAGTTATTAAGCCTTTACAACATTAGCTGTTGTAAAGCGTTTATAAACAAGCAAAGATATTAAGTACCTACAAGAATGATGTTATTAGCAAGGGGTTTGGAGCTTTTATAGGAAGCAAGGGATGCCAAAGCATATCAAGTATCTACCGTCATGAAAGTTGCCAATGTCTACGATCTTGATGATTATCGATTATATACGAGGTTATCGAACGACTGCCTTATTGCAAGAGGTCAAATATCAACATATATAAAGGCTGTCAAATATCTACTATGTAAGAAAGTGATGCCAAGCCTTAACAATGGATGCAAAAATTTCATCAAAGATGGTGCTATCGGAACCATTGGATTCAGATCCATGTCATGTGTTAACCATCCCACATGGTTGCACCCCTATAAATAGCCCCATATTGACGCCCAAGAGAAGATGATTCATTCTTTCCTATTTTCTATAGTTTTAAAATTGCAAACCCTAAATTGATTTGGGGATTTTAGTGTCGATTTTAATTTTTGGGATTTTGCATATAGGACCTAGAATAATAAACTTTGCATGGCATGCTTCTTTAGAATTGACAATATTTGACTACTGTTATGTCGTGGACATGCATGTGACTTCCTTTTTGGAATTAAACCATGAACATGCATATTATTAAACTTTGGACTTGAACCCGTACTTGATGTAATATACTTCTTTTGGACTTGCCTAAGGAAACTTAAGCCCTTATTCTAACCCACCTTAGCTTGCCTTGCATACTTAGTTAGCGAATAAATTTGATGCTATTTTGGCACTAGAAAAAGGACCCGGACCTTTGATTCTCTACGTATCCATACAAAGGACTTTAGGACTTCCTATTTCCAACATATTCATGTAGAGGACATTAGGGACTTTCAATTTCCTGCATATCCCTACATCGAACTTTTGGGACTCTAAAAAAGACTCCATATCGATCATATTCCTATTAAGGACTTTCCATATCCTGCATAACATGTAAACCGCATAATGACTATCTTCAAATAAGGATCCTCCGAGCCTTACTTTCCCAATTCAACTTATCAAGTGACCTACAATCTTTAATTCCATGAGGAATAAGTGTTAAGAGAATTAGCGCCAATGACTTTAGCTGAAAAGAGACGAGTAATTCCTTATGACCTGGTAACTGGAGTATAAATTCATTTCATATGGGATCTACCCCGATCTTTGCTTATTACCCTACTCTAATAAAAGAAAACAAGAAAAGGAATGATCCGTTCTCAAAAATGAGAAAAACTATACAACTCCAAGCTAAAGGAACTATCTTCAAAAATGTAATAATAGAGGATTTCGATAATTTTGGACAAAAGTGGAAAAGAGTAATCGATTGCTCTCCTAACCTAATTAAAACTCGAGAATTTTCAATGAGAAAACTGGCCTTCAGAACCAGAAAGCCAATCCAATGTTACAAGAAAGCCAAATGGGGACCAAAGACACAACCCTCTAGGAATTTTCGACATGCAGGAGTCTGTTCCCTTACCACCTCCTATGAAAACATATATCTTCGAACCAAAGAGAGCTTAGACTATTGGCCTTCAAAGAAGAAGCAACAAGGAAATGAAAGAAATCTTGGGGGCACTCATTGCCAATATCACCGAACGAATGGACACGAAACTAATCAGTGTCGAGCCCTTAAAGGGACGACTGAGAGTTTCATGGGAGAAGGAGAACTCCTAGAATTTATTAATAAGATTTGAGAAAAAAACAGATGTATCTACAAATATAAAATACTTAATAAAGGGAAATATTTCATGGAAAGGATTTATAAAACAAAGGAAAAGCCATTAATCCCGCCACATGGTCCTAGTCAAAGCACCTCCTAGAGGGAGGTCAGAGTAAACCTCCAGTCCCTCCTATAAAGCCTGGCCAAAGCATTACAAGCCTTAGGTCTCACCTATGTCGCCTGGCTAGAGCATCTCTTACAGGGGAGGTCAGAGTAAGTCTTTAGTCCCTCCTAAGATGACCTGACCAAAACATTGCAGGCCTTTGGTCCCGCCTACATGGCCTGGCCAAAGTGCTTCCCAGAAGGAGGATGGAGTAAGCCTTTGTTTCGCTTAATATGGCTTGGCCAAAGCACCGACCAACCTTCGGTTCCGCTCATAAGGCCTGACCTGAGCGCCTCCTAGAGGGTGGACGTGTAAGACTTTAGTTCTTCTTAAGATCACGAATCGAACGCACCGACCATCCTAGTTCATTACCTATAAGGTAATAAGGGGCTCAATTAAAGCCTAAATCATTACCTATAAAGTGGGCAATAAAGGACAAAAGAGATTCAAGCCTAAATCATTACCTAAAAGGTAATAAGGGGTAAGAAAGATCAATCAAGCAAGTGCAATTTCGTCTGGATCAAAGCAATTTTCTAGAAGGAAGTGTAACTAAACACGACCAATATGGCTTCAAGCTAAAGTCAAAGTAGCCTTCAAAGGAAAGATCGAGAACTATCTATTACCTTGAATCAAGGATCTCAGCATCAAATATAAATACCTGAGAAATTCGGAATCTCCTTGTTAGAAATATTCTATCGAATTGCAGGAATCTCTATTATTGGTCGATTTTTCACTCTTCTATTAGTTAAGATGTAATTTATTAGATGGATTTCTAGTCTTTTTATTAATTGAATTTATGGTCTTCTTATCAAGTGATTTCTAGTCCTTTATTTTTCTGACAAGTAACTTTCCATGCTTATAAATCTCATGTGACAAAGAAATGCCATCGAATAGCCACCCAAGAAACCCAAACAGAGGAAAGAAAATTTAAGCAACAAGGGTCCATTTATGAAATCATTCAACCAAGAAAGGAGGAGACAAACTAATATGATTCATCTGAAATTCTACTGATTCGATAATTATTTCAAAAGATAACTTTCAGAAACAAAGTTTTCAAAGTTTTACAGATTAATAAAAAAAGTTCACAAATTTTGCATTCACAAAACAAAATGATTGATTTGAGAAAGAAGTAATTTCTTGAAATTATGGAAATCATAATTATTTACTTTATGCTTTTCCAAAAGAAATATGGAACATTTTCATCGGGAAAGGTGGCAAACAAGTACTATAACACCCGACAAGCAACTCTCAAATCAAGGCCTATCTAAAAGCATTCATTGAAGAAGCAAAAAACAAACAAATCTATCAAAGACCGTAAATCATATGGAATCAAATTAAATTCTAAATAAAGTCACAAACCTCAAATATGCTCAATAAGTTAGGAAGCAAGACAAGAATAAGAAAGAGAAATACAAGGTTCATTTAGAATATCAACTATTCAGGTACAAAGTTATTTACTAAGTTTACAAAAAAAATTACAAATGTCAAGAAAAGTCATCCTAATCTTCCTAAGGAGGAGATTGAGGGAGCGGATAATGTTGGAATACTTTTTCTTTCCATTCCCCCTCAACCTCTAGAAGGCATGGATGATTTTCACTTGAAGTAGAGGCATCTCTAAGCAAAAGAGGAGGGCCTACAATGTTCTTAAGATGGTTAGTGCACTCATATAAAAAGAAGTGCCGATAGCATATGTACCATGCTTCTATTGTTTTACCCAGCCTTTGATTCATTTTTGTACCTAAGAAATAGTAGTTGATCTTTAAACCGAAAGCAACCATTATTTCAAGCAAATAATCTACGAGGGAGTCCAATTGGGAATTTTCAAGCGACATCACCTCGGTTATTTTCAGTTGAGACTCGAGGTCTTGCACTTTTTCCTTCAAAGCTTTAACTACCAAAGATGGTTCGGTGATATAACAAATCACCACATCCAATAATCCTTTAATTTTCTTCTCCTTCTTTCAAAAGATGTTCAAATCATCAATGTAGTTGATTTGAATTTTTAATGCATGATCAAGCATCTTATTGGCTCCTTTGAGAATCTTGACCTTTTGCTTGAGAGCACACAATGTCCCAGCTCTTCAACTTGTCTTTGATACTAATTGAGATGTTCTAAAAAAATTCATCCCATTTTCTTTGTAGTAATTGGGTACATTCATATTTATATTCCGGGCACCATCTAGCAATCTCTCCATCATCCAAACCCAGAGGTAGGTTTTCCAAGGAAGAAAATTTTACTTTGTCGGTTGAGGATTTAGATCGAGTTATCCTTACGAGGGTAGGAGTGGGAAGGCTAAATTCGCCTCTACTTGCACTAAGTTCTAGAGATTGATATGATACTTGGCTTTTTAACAAATCCACTTCAATGTCCTCAATCCTTTAATGTAATCGAGCAAGTTCTACATCAGCCTTGATTCTTTGATCTAAAGGACCAGATTAGCCAATCACATTTATGCTCTCATTAGGCTCCTGAATCTCTTTATCTTTCTCTTTAATTTTAATATCTAAGCTCGAGGTCATCTCTTTCATGGCAATTAATATCGACCTTAAGTTATAATACTTATTGTACTATTTCTATGCTTTTAAGTTATTCTAAAGTAGCAAAATTGGAGCATCTTGAGAAGAATGTTTCTTCTCGATGTCCAACATCAGTTTGGTTCTAATATTGTCTAGTTGGGAAAGGAAATCCAAATCGTTGGATGCGAACGTCAATTAACTTTCCTATTAAAAGTAAATAAAGGAAAAGGAAATCAACACATAGACAAGTGTGCTTTTTATTAAATAGCAACAAGATTTACAAACATAAAAAATATCAAATTACGTTAACAACACTAGTTTTGTACATTCGTTTATTAAAGTATAGAAATGAAATTTTGAGCCTTTTTAAGTAAACCCATAGGTATAGGGATAGTAGAATAAAAGAAAACGTTAAATCCTTGAGGAGTACTAACTGGGGGAAAATGATGATGATTCCATTTTCCAACAGAGGGTGGGCTTCTCCGCATAACAATTTAACATAATTAGATTGTATCTCTTTAAGCAAGTTATTCCTTTCATCACTTAAGAAGTCAAAATAAAAGTAAGGAAACTACATGTAAACTTCTTAAAGATCCCTAAGAAAGCGGTATTTTGCTAATCGGGAGGTTTTGAGATTTAACATTTTCTCCTTAAAACCCCTTTTTAGCTTGACAAATTTACTGATGAGTTCTTTTGAAATGGGAGTGCTCACTGATTCGTTAACCTATGTATTTTAGGAAAAACAAACTAAGTTGCAAAGAAATGAGAATTTCATTACTTATAAAAATTGTTTGAATTACATAATACAACAATAAAATCATTCGAGTTGACACTATACAGACCCTTTGAAAAATTCAAAGATAAATTTTTCTTTGTTAAACTTGACTCTTTTAGAAGGAAGAGGTTGTGAGGAAAGTGGAACGGCCTCAATCATGCGAAGGTTCTAGCATTCCCCCGGATGAGGATCAGATCCAAGATCATTCAAATATCTATTATGAAAATGCCTAAGTAACCCCCACTCTCATTTCCCAAAAGAAAATTCAATAAAATGGTTCCTAGAAAAAATTTATAAAGGAACTGTGCTAAAATGTCCCCCGATCTTCAATAAGCATCCAAAAGAGCGTAGTCAGCTCCGCATTCTCTTTTATAACTCTTTCCCAATGAAGGCAGATCTTTTCAAGAGTTGAGTTGTCCATTTTTTCTTTAAAATCTTTCAATATACTAGCATAAATGAGAAGACACCTATACTTATGAGATGTAATTCTCTTCAATCAGCTTCTCAATTTCTCTATTTAATCGTAGCACCTCTCTTTTACTTTTCTCATGCAAAATCTCAAAATGATATTTGTTTCTTTTCCTTAACTAAAATAGTGAACTTATTAACTAAAGCTAAGATATAACTATAGGCATTAAGAAATGATAAATTTCATACCTGTGTTGTGGGAGCTAAAGAAATTGAGACCCTAGTTTTCTCTTTTACATGATGTCCAGAGATAGGCGTCTTTGGACGAGATATCTTCCTGAGGAATGTTCTAGGGTTCAAGATGATTAGGAAAGCCTATATCATGAGCAGATGAGCCTAAATCATGGCCATCGATCCATTACCGCCATTTCCCGGACCTTCGGGTTCCTTATTGCCATCTCCGCCACCTTGATCATCATCATCATTCTTATCTTAATCCCCATTATGATCATCCTCTCCTTCATCATTATCCTTATCTTCGTCAAATAGGGGATCATCCAAAGATAGCAGTTCGTAAGGTTGATAGGCTCCTCTTTTAGGAATTCATTTTGAAGTGACCTAGGAACTCTTCCTAGCTTAAGGTCAAACTTTTTTTTATAAATCTATCATTTAAATCCGGAAGGGAAGGGAAGTCTAATCCTGGATACGTTATCATAATATGGGATGAAAAGAGCATCCTCATAACATTTCAATCTTATCTGAGGAAGGGCTTGGTAAATGAAGAAGGAAACTTTCTTTTTAGCATCCTTAACGATATTGTTTGTATAGACAAGAACGACATCCTTGGCTTCTAGACTATCCTTCAAAGTTGTAACCTGTGTAGCCATCTGAGTGCTTTTAGTTTTTGCTTATTCAGGTTTCTTTTCCAGCAACTTCACTCTATCTTCGGCTGCTAGCCTAGCTTTTCTTTCTCCATCTAAGTCGGAAGCAAGTTTGTTCTTTTCAAAAAATGGCCTCATTTCTCTCTGTTGTACACTAAAGATTGGTCCCTCAAGAGATCTAACTTTATATATCAATGGTGTAATCTATTATTTGAAATTTAGGACTTGGCTAACAGATTCATGAGAAGCTTGTTGTAGGAAAAACATGTGTTTGTCCACTTAAAATATATAAAATATAGGGAACCCAAATTTTGAGTTAGTCAGACATATAAAGTAATGTACCATAAGAAGCTGTTGAAAGAGGATGTGGGGAAGACCATTAGAAAAGACAAAAGGCTGCAATAGCTTTAGAGAAGCCATAATCAGAAATCGGATGAACGAGCGGAAAAAATCATCAAAATTTAAAGGAATGGGTTGAGCCAAAGCTTCATAATGCTGAGATTTAAGAGGAGGAGTTAGACCCAATTCCTGGTATAAACGTTGGAAAACAGTTGTAGATAAAGGATTCATGATGTCTATAACAGGGCTTGGGGTATGAGCAACTTCATTCTGGACCTGAGGATCCTAGTTTAGCAAGGTTAAATTAACAAAACTAGAATCTTGATTGATTGCGTTCGAAGCTGCATTCAAGGCCTCAGTAACAATAGCCAACGCTTGATCATCTCAAAGTTTGGCCTTTTTACTTGGCGGAGGAATCGAAATATCAAACGGACAGAATCACTCTTTCTCTTGCAATCCTCAATAGCCCCAAGCCATTAACAATAGAACCCACAATGAAGCAAGCTTTAGTAGTTACGATTGAGGAAGTGGTAAAAGTTCTAACTTTCTTGAGCTTAGCGATCAGGATTGTAAGGGTAGAACTAAAGTCAGAAAAGGAACCATAAGATAACAGTATAGGCAATCCTATCAAATCATAGTAAGTAATTACCAAAGGAATTATGTTAGATGGGGGAGTTAAGAGAAATGGAATTTTGATTGTCGACGACCAAGGCATGTTTCCCGTGAGCATCCTTTTCGATCATTGGAGGCTCCCCGAGCACTTTATAATTATCTAGAATCAAACAGTACTTTCTAAGGTTGGTCTCAATCAAGATTTTACACTTGTCTCTAATAGTTTGAGATGCCAGGATCAAAGTACCAATTGTCCTAGTAACGGAAGAATTTACTCCCTTAATGGCAATTTCTAAAAGAAAATAACTAGTAAGAGAAAACAGTAGAATATAGTGTAAATATCAGAGGGAAAAGCAGCAAGTCTTACCGAGGGTAGTAAAGACCCCTTGATTCTAGGGATATGGCTCTTAACATAAAATAACTGGTTTTCCCAGTCCTTAAATCTGTTGATCAAGTTAGTGATCAGGCACTTTTGAGGAAGAAGATGATATGCGATACCTATTAGTTGTTTCCCTACTCTAATAAGAATTACCAATGAATGAAGAGTTTCAACATCAAGAGAAGGAAACTCGGCCTCCTTAGCCAAAATCTCAAGACAGCTAAGATAAGTACAGGAGTTGAGCAGTAATTGTATCAGCATAATACCTGGATGATCCAAGAATCGAATGAAGAAGTCTAAAAGGGGGAGGTATCCTGAATGCCAAATGTGGATCAAGGTAAAATCAATGAAACCTTCTCAAGGATAGTCTACCCTTCTGGATGGGCCTTCCACCAAAGCCTCTACATTAATAATCCCAAATTGTTGAAGAATAGTGTTGACTTCGTCCTAGGTAGTTATAAAGGATTGAGCAACCCTACAATCTTCTTTTTCTGAAGCGAGAGAGGATTTAGAGCTTTTACAAGTTTTCTTGCCAGCCATTTTCCAGACAAGTAATATCATGCAAAAATCAAGAAAGTATCATTTATGTTATAAAAGCTTAAAGTACTTAAGAAGGTATTAAAATGAATTTTGGTTCTTTAAATTTGGGTATAGATAATTATATAACATAGTGTCGAACTTTTAACTAGCTATTTAGTTCAAAACAAGGCATCGAGCTCCTAAAAGTTAGTAAGTTCATAACTAGTCGAAAAATCTTTAATTAGTTATAGCGTTCACAGTAAGGTGTCAAGCTCAATGCTGGTTTTCGAGTTCATAAAGATGTATTGAATACATAAATAGTTGATGAACTCATAACCAGTTGAAGATGTTATAACTAATTGTCGAGTCCATAACAAAATGTCGAACTTATAAAAGATATTTGAACTGAAACTAGATAGCACCCCTGTAATTAGTTGTCGAACTTGTGGGAGTCAAGTAACTCATTAAAATGTCGTCAAATTAGTAACAAGTTAACAACTTTTTAAGGAGTTGTCATATTTATATCTACCTACCAACTCCTAAAGGATTGTCGAAGTGGTAACAAAATAACGGCTCTTCAAAGGGTTGTCAAGTTTGTAGCTAGTTAGTGGTTCACTGAATAATTGTTGCTACATAACTAGTTACCAAGCCACTAGTTAGGTGTCAAATTTTCAATTAGTTAACAAGCCTCTAACTGGGTATTCAATCTCTAAGAAGATTTCGATTTTTAACTATAATAAATTACCAAGTTTCCAAAAGGTTGTTGATTAATGATTTTTAACTAGTTATGTATTGCAAACAGTGTTCGAGTCCAAACATCAAAATCCCTAAATCATAAATAATGTTCAAATCCAATTGACAAACAAATCCAAGCAATTCATAAATGCCTGGTTCTTAAAACCTTAGTTTTAAAATCAAAAACACTTTTTATGTCTAAATCGACTGAAGTAAGAAATCAAACCTTAATTGAGTTTGAATACGGAGGAAATCGGAAGTTTCTTTTTGAAATTTTGGGATTGATAAGAGAAATTATAATTTTAATTTGAGCTTTTAAGTTTCGGGTAAAGATTTTGGAGGATGAAGAACATATATACATAGAGAAGAGAGAAACAATAGGGAACGTTGATTCCTATTTAAATGGACGAACAAGATCGAAGTGGAATACCAATAGCTTCAATTTGAAAGTGAGTCTATGCTAAAGTATAATATGCTTCTTCTGCACAAGGGGGGAGGTAAACGTTACTACATATTTCGAGTGTCGAGCCTCTAAAGAAGAACATGTCGAGCTTGGAAACAAAGAGAGATGTCGAGCCTGAAGAAAGTAAAAGTCATCAAGCATTCAACTTTTAAAATAGGATAGCGGTTTTAAGTAATCGCAAAAAAAGGATGTCAAGTATCTAGTTTCAAAGGGATATGGAATCCCTAAGGACGCCGAGTCTAAAACGGTTAGCAAATAATAGAAGGATGCCAAGTCTAAAGGGGTATCGAACATCTAACAACAGAAAGATCTGAAGCCTCTAAGAGATAATGAGCCTATTCGAAAAGAGAAGTGTCGAGTATTTAACAAGCGGAAGATGATTTCAAGCATTGACAATGAATCAAGGTATTGAGTTTGTAACATGAAGAAGGTGTCTAGTCAATAAGTGCTTATAAGTATCGAGCTAGTGAAGACCTGAAAGAACAGTGGATATCGAACTTCTATAACTCAAAAGTTATCGAGCCTTTACAATTAGCTGTTGTAAAGTATTTACAAACAAGCCAAAGATATCGAGTTCCTCCAAGAACAATGATCTCAGCAAAGAGTTTCGAGCTTTTACAAGAAGCAAGGGATGCCTAACCATATCGAGTATCTACCATCTTGAAGGTTATGGAGTATATACAAGGTTATCGAATGACTCACATATTGTAAGAAGTCAAGCATTAATATACATACATACACACACACACACACACACACACACACACACACACACACACATATATATATATATATATATGAAGGGTGTCGAATATCTACTATGTAAGCTAGTGATGCCGAGCCTCAACAATGGATGTTGAAATTTCATCAAAGATGATGTTATCGGAACCGTTGGATTCAGATTTGTGCCACGTGTCAATCATACACCCCTATAAATAGATCGCTATCGACATGCAAGAGAAGGCAATTCATTCTTTCCTACTTTCTCAAACCCTAAATTGATTTGGGAATTTTAGAGTAGAATTTAAAATTTTGACTTTCCCCTATAGGACCTTGAACAAAATTTTTTGCATAACGTACTTCTTTGGAATTGACTATATTTGACTATTGTTATGCCATAGACATGCATGTGACTCCCTTTTTAGACTTAAACCATAAACATGCATATTATTAAACTTTGGACTTCGACCCATGCTCAGTGCAGCATAATTCTTTCGGACTTGCGTAAGGCAACATAAGCCCTTATTCAAACCTACGTTAACTTGCCTTGCATAATTGGTTGGCGAATACATTTGTATGTATGTATATGTATCTATATATACATACATACATATATGTATGTATGCATATCGATTATGTCAAATTCATTATCCATAGACAAATCCGTTGATAAACGAAATTTAGCGACGATATAACGAAGAATTTAGCACTGCAAAATCAAGATTTTCTTGTACTGTTCACACGCGCGCACACATACACACACATATATATCTTATGTTAAATTCATCATTCTTTGATATTATCCCCTTCATCATAGCCATAGATTCCAATTGTTATTTACACACATTTGAGACATACAGACACACACACACAGATACACACACACACATTAATCCCAAGTAAAGGAGGATGATTATTCAGATTCATATTTGTACTTTCCTTGTTTTGAGTACCAAAACTCATCAATGATGACAAGCTGAATTACCGTAAGAATTAGATAGAAATATCTTTTTGGGAATAATTAAATTAAAGATTTCTCCTAAACATTATAGCTCCCGACATTCTTTATTTTTGTATTTTGCTTTTGATTTCTACCATGTCTCTCCGTTTTGATTTTTCTTATACACATTCAACATCTCACTACGAGATTAAGTGTCAACGAACGTGTTTTCAGCTTTGTGTATATGTAGCTAAAAAAACACATCAACAACTATGAATTAATTAATAATAATAATTAATAGACAAATTTTCCTCAAAAATAATCAATAGACAAATTAATAAATTTTAGTATTAATTAATAAATTTTGTTATTTGGTAATTAAATATTTTGATGTATTTAGAAATACAATATAAAAAGTTTTAATTAATTTTACAAGTAGAAAATAATTTTCCAACTTAAGGTTAACAAATTAACTATTCAAAAACAAGTTTGCTATTCAAAAACAAAATCGTACAACCATTTAACTAATAATACAGCTTTTTTATTTTACTTTTTAAAATATAGTGGTAGTATAAGTGAAAAGAGATATGTTTTATGTGTTTACATCTAGGCCTATTTTGCAAATGCTATAAAATGTATCTACGACCCTTTTACGTCATCGGAAACAAATTTTGATTTGCTTGATGGGCCTAGAAACTGAAATCAAAGCATAATTTAGAGGGAAAATATATGGGGGCCCAAAACTTAAGTGTTTAAGGGAACCAAAAGTAAAGAGCATCCATGAATTCACGACTCCAAGTCTTAAATATAGCAACTCAGATTTTTGTACGGAATATAGAAACGTTATCGAATTATTGGTTTTTTTTTTTTTTTTTTCGTTTTCTTTTCTATGTTGGAATTTTAATTATATTCAACCCATTTAGGGTTTGTTTAACACAGTTGCATATTTGTTCAGCTTTAATATTTAAATAAACACTCCGTCCGTTCATACGTAGTTTGTAATCTATGGAGTTTATCGAATCAAGGTGGGGTTTTTTTTTTTTTTTTTCTTCTTCTTCTTTGGGCAAAATTCATAGGCGTATAGTCTTCTTTTTTAACCATTTGGGATACACTTTTGGTTCGGGTCAAAGTTAATGTATTCTAGAATTACGAACACCAACCATGGAAACATAAAAATTTAGAGTAAAGATGTGGTAGGAGTTTGCTAGTTGGGTATAAATAAAATGATCTTTTATAATTTTACGCTACACATAAACATAAATCTTCGAAAAAATATTTCAATTATAAAAACAAATTATAAATTAATAACAAAACTAAATAAAGATCGATCACACATAAAAATAAAAGTTGCTCCACTAGTTATACATGCTAGATATAAAAGAAAAAAATTCGAAAGATGTGCTCACTTCACTCAAAACTGATACAATACCTTTTACGTTTCAAGAAAACATAGATATATTAACATAATGTACTGAAAATGATTAGAAAATGAAATCTAATAAAGGTACGATGTAAAATCTGCTGTGCATGAGAGTTTGGAGGAAAAAAAAAAAGCAAAGACGATGATGAGAAAGGAAAAAAAAGAAGGAAGCTTGTGTTTTGGATTCCAACCAACCAAAGAAGAAGTTGTTTACACGGATGCTTTTTCTACGTGGCCAACCTAACTCATGGACTATGACTAATTGCATGCTACATGTCAATCCTAATCATATATATGCTTTGCGAATCCATTCAGGTAACAAGGCCAAATTAACGTTAGGAAATATATATATAACATAAGTGGATCAATCTGCAACCAAACCAACGCCAGTTTTGACATATTTGACATATAGATAAGAAAGTTTAGTTGATTTGGAAAATAGAACTGCATGTATCTTGGCTTTTGCCCTAGTCAAGAGCCAGGATGAAAAAATAGATGGATTAATAGCAAGTACGTAAACGAAGCTATGAGTCGAAACGAAGTAGAATAGCTAGGTATCAGTTAGTCGGATCATTAGAATAATTAATTCGTTAGTTAGGCCTGCCAGAACAAGGTTGAAACCCAATATAGAAGGATCAACCAACGCATGCCACGATAGTACAAATATTGGCGTGGAAGCAACAAACACGTATATATAGATGAACAGGAGAGGCCGAGCATAATAAAGAAAGAGAAATGGGTATCCTGGAGTGCAAACAGGAGATATGATAATAGTCTTCAAATAGTTAAAATGTCTCAATCGAAGAAAATAGAAAGGGTTGGTCAAGTGAAATTAAACAATTCTTCTTTTTTGGAATATATGTGGATTCCATTGTGCAAGTAGATCTGCCTTTTGATCTTTTGATTTTGACTAGGCTTCTCCTTTTTGTTTTTAACTGGATTCACTTTCCCACCGTGGGCCTTGGCATAGAGAAATTATAACAGTACGCTTCTTCCCTGGGATTTGGAGAGTGGAGAGTGGTTACAACCGTATTGGTGTACAACAGCCACAGAATACAAGTAGGTTGGTTAAGACATGCAGCGCTCATTTTTGAGGTCACGGATTCAATCTCGTGGAACTGCACTTCCACCCTCAAGATATACCTATGACAGTAGACAAAGCTATTGGTTTGCATACAACTATTTGCATCATCCTTAGAGTTTACAATCCAAGTTCGATTTTTTGGGTTTAGAAAAATCATACATACACAAAACAAGACGCTGTAATTTATAACAACAGGCAATGATGATTTTTGAAATGAGTGCTAGCTCATTGATAATTAAAGTTCAATGTTGTTTATTTAAATGATTTGGAATCAAAGGGAAGGACGCTAAAATTACATAGCTCAATCAAAATGTTGTTCCATGACCCTGATAAATTGCAGCTCAATGACCCGATCGGAAAGACCTTTGCCTCCCATACCTACAACTACTTTCACGACTAGCTAGAAAATCACCAACTCACTGTTTCTACGTTATTCCTGCGTCATGTGGATAGAAAGTAGGCCTAGTACATGAAATATGTGTAGTGTAAAAGATTCACTCCTTTATTCTGATTTAAAATTTTATTTAAATATAAAATACCAATTTCATACTTTATTTCAAAATTCTCCTCTTATTTTTCCCAACTCATTTAAATCTTGAATTTTAAAAAATATATTCCTTCGTATTTACAGACAATATTGGTTAAGTCCTTATTTTGAAAAATCTCTTTTGTCATATTTATTCAAAATCCTTATTTTACCCATATCCCGGAATTGATTAAATAGGATTTAAAAATCAACTATTTATTTTTCCAATTCTTTTCTTTTTAAATTTGTCCGTCTTTACTATAAATTTCTTACTTTAAATTTTCCCTTTAAAAACTTAATATTTATATTTTTGAAATGCCACAATATATCCAGCAATATATTAACATCAAATAAATTAATTTTCCAACATAATAAATCATAGACTATTCAACATTTCATATAACTAAATATGGAAATAAATTCAACGTTTTTGAGGAATCCAATTGAATCCCTCCAACCTGTTTTCCTGCATCCACATATGTTAATCAACAAATAAATTATCAATCTCACTTCGAGGGGATATCGCGGTATATAGGTTCATCCGCTATTATGCGGGACGCATAGGGTCTCATCCGCTATATAATGCGGAGATATCAATCACTCCAATATATATACTACTATATATAATATCACATCCAGACTGATAGTAATCGTCAATTCAAGCAATCAACCAATAATTTAATTTTAACTGATTATATTAACCAGTAATCCAATTTGAGTGATATTAACCCACCCCTGCCTTTTAATTTGCAATCCGATCCAAACCGGCTTGTTTTCTTCACGATTTCAGACCTTGTATAAAAATTGTACGGGTTATTAACATTTGAAATAACCGAACAATTAATTTTCATTTAATAAATTTAATTTAAACTAGTCTTCCTTTAAAAATCTTTTAGTAACTAAAATAATTAAATATGTCAATTAAACGAGCTAATCATCATAATACTTTATTCTAAAACAAACCGGTAACTTTAGAACGTATATAAGTATATTTATTTTTCTTTTGAAACTACATATATATACCTAAAAAAATCTATACAGGTTTAAAAATCTAATTTTTATTATATAAATTCATCACACATTTTAAAATTTTCCATTTTCAAAATCTCATCTCTACATATATTTACCATTTTAAAATAAAATATGTACGTGAATATGTCTATTAAATCAAAAGTGAATTATTCTATACTTTACTATGATCATCATTTTTTTTCTTTTCTGCCTCCTGTAAATATATTTCTGACTAAAAGAGTTTTCTGTTTTTCTGAAATATGTATATATTATTTTCTTTCCTCCAATCTATATATATATTAATTTATATATTTTCTTCTGATAAAATTAACAAAACCAATTATAGAAATCAAGCTAGACTAATGCAGAAAAATACCTCACCGACTCGATCGATTCGAGCACTCATGCTTCCCAAGCCCTCGCTGAACCACAAACCTCGCCCAACAACAGTGCCTCCCCATCAAGAGTGAACTACTGGTCGTACCTCCCCTCGAGGCTAGCATCGCGCCCAACAATCCAAAACCCGTGACCCAAATCTTACTCGCAAGCGCCACCTTCGTCGCGGCTTGAACGTGAATCCCGCCTCGCTCCTCGATTCCATTGCCAAAACGAACAATGTCGCGACCTCGAGCTCGTACGCCCTTCCTTCCTTACGCGCGTCTTCACCGCCGCGAACTAAAATCGTCGTCGTCGCCTTGCTTCGCTCTCCTCCATTTTTCGCGCCCGCTGCCATTTATTTTTGTTTTTTTTTGAACGGGCACTGCTCGATTTTGATTTAGGAAAAAAGTTAATTTGAAGAGGAACGTGACTTTGAATTTTGAAAGGAGGAAGAAGAATTTGCTCAAACGAAAGAAGGCATTGCAGTTTCTTTTACTTGAAGATTTTCCGAGTTCACTCTTTTTCTTCTTCTAAATAACCGTCGATTTTATTTGAATGGGAAGGAGAAGGACACGGCTGTATAAATATATTCTTTTGAATTGATCTCCTCGCCCTTTTTTTAAAAAAAGAAGAGAGGGAACACGATGGAACGTTTGCGTGCTACAGTCAATTAGCTACCGTGATTTTTGAAAAGAAAAAAAGCTGATGTCGGAAAAAAAAAATTGACGTGAAAGGATTCTGACTGGTCAATATAATATATATATATATATATATATATATATATATATTTTAAATTCAATTTTTCTCGATAAATGCAACTTAAAATTTTGTCCTCCTATCAAGAAGTGTTGCTAGACATTTATAATGTTATACCCCTATTTCGAACACAATGGAAAATATTTCGGCTCCTAATTCGATCATATGGAGAAGATAGTTTTTTGGATCCAGTTATAATATTGAATTTTCAATATAGATTCCAGCGCGTTTACATATCGTATGACCAAACGATAACTCTAAATGTTACGAAATTTGAAATTCGATAATAATACAATATTACAGATCCAATGGAACTGGTTTCGTGGGATTCCGAGAATGTGTCTCGGAAGGCTATTTTTAAATGTCAATTTAAACGATAAATTTTCAAAACTGAACAAAGGCCATTTAAATTTACTTTTAACATTTTATTACCTTCAGTATGATCAATATAAATTTTACACGCCTGCAAATTATTTTTAACAAGCTTAAAAACCAAGATTCAATATTTTATCCAATTCTCAATTATTAAATTCAATAATTTAATTATCCAATAATTTTTTGCATTTGAAATTCAAGTTAAAAATTATCGTCTGAATTTTTAAAATCAATTAAATATTTCAATTTCAAATGTCCAAAATTCTGGGTCGTTACATTCCTCCCTCCTTATAAGAATTTCGTCTCCGAAATTACTAGTTAAGAAGAATGGTCCAAAATCCATTAACTATTATCCTAAATCTAAACAGTTCCAAACAACTTCCCAAAGCAATCATTTTATTAAAGATACACTATCACTCTACTGACTTCCCAAAATCATCCATAGCTTCTAAATAATATTATTCCCTCAATAATTGAAATTATAATTTAAAACCAAATTTTAAATTCTCAAAAAAATTCTAACTCTCTAAACTTTTGAAAAATTACGTCAGCGTCTCCTTTGCGCGGCTAGAACGGAACAACTACAAAATGCCTTTATGGATCCCAAATTTTCAAAAGAAAATAAAGGCCAAGTGGCTAGATCAGAAAATCATCAAAGACCACTAACCTATCGATGTATAATCAACAGATTTTACCAAAAAGAGGTAGATCTAACGTAGAAAGTCTATGCACGAATAACAATGCACCAAATCCCGAAATTAGATAGCCCCTTGGTAATCCCTTTGATAATCTATCTTAAATTGCTTAATTAAGCTAGATTTAATGGAGAGTAAATATGGGTTTGATAATAGCATGTTTAATGGAGGTCAAGGAATGTTTTTAGAAGATGGAAAAAGTGATTAGTGGTTGCTCTTTAAACCGTAATTAACCCTAGTCTCAAAATGGATTAGGGGCAAATTTCAGACTTAATCTAATTTCTCCCTAATTTGTTCAAAAAACTGTCTAACCTAAAACAGTCATATGTTCCAAACTGCAAGGCCAAAGATATATTATGATCAATCTATAGGAAGGCAAACAATCAAATATTTCATTTGATAGTGCTTTTAGATAATAATTTAGATTTACCAAAACAAGTTTTTAGGGTCAAAATTATGCACAATTTATTTTATGGGTAAAAGATGTCAACTAAGGTTGTCAATGGATTCAAAAAGAAAAATCTAAAATCCGTCTGCATCTGTATCCGAAAAGCGGATAAATATCCGATATTTGAAAAAACAAATAAGGATGTGGATACAGAGACATTCACTTTCTAAAATTATCCTTCATGTTTTTATCAAGCTTATACTTTATTTTATGTGTATTTTAGTATAAGGAAAAATATGTATTTATTTTCTTGTAAGTTTTAACTTATTATCATACTATTTAATGCATTTTAACTGCTTAAATTATTTATTGCCATAATATTTGTTGATTTTGCAAACTTCTATAACAAGTGAAATTGAAAAAAAAAATGTTAAACCAAAATTTTTTATTTATGTTTTTTGATTTACCAATTGTTAACAGATATGATAATTATTCGATATTCATCTGTATCCGCGAATGTGAATATCCGATAATCTAAAATGATTTCGAATACGTATGCAGATATGACACTTTACGCATCTGGATTAAACTTGATTATGAAAATAATACAGTTACAATACATTAATACGTAAAAATAAAATTTGTAAATATTATTATCATACCATTTTTACTTGTAAACTAAAATTGTTTACCGTTACCGATTGACTTGTATACTGATAAACGGTAACCGTTACATTGGTAATGGTAAATTACTTTGTCTAGAAAAATAATAAGTTTATATATTTTTATGGTGAACGATGATTCATTATATATCTCATTGGGTCATTTAATAAAGGACATAGAAAAGAATTGTATTTATCATCATTTGAGCTGAATTATGGAAATAAGTTGAACTGTTTTCTTGCTTCTAAATTCCAATAATACAACATCTTACATGAGTATCATATATTATGAACGGACTGGTAAATTACCGTTACCGTTGGTTTTGAAAAAACATTACTTATGTTTTACCGTAAAAGATGGTAAATTTAACGTTACCGTACTGATTATGCTGGTATACGGACATTACTTTAAAATGGTAACCGATTGACTGATAATGATATGGTAATCGTAAATTATTTTTAACATAACAGCACTACGTAAAAATGTAGACATTGTAGTTAAAAACATTTTTTTTTTTTTTTTTGTATAAAACCGTTGAAAGAAATATTTGTTCTTTAAAATTAACATTGCTCCAAATTGCGATTTTTATTTTGCTTCGAACTGAAATACGCATAGAACCATTCCTGATGCATCCTTTGATAGTGAAAGATTGAAGCGTATAAAAAGCGAACAAAAAAACTAATTACATATTATTAAAATATAGTACTATATGATTGATCCGTTGTCAACCATATTAACTTGCATTATCAAGCTTATCGATACCGACATGAACGAACAAAGTCGCTCTAATTGTATTCCACAAACTGATTATGACATAATTCAAAAGAAAATTAAATACTGAATATGATATCAAAACGGAGTACGCGTAGTCGTATTTATCATACGGTAAATAGAGAAAAAAAATGATTACACACGTGTGGGGGTGACGAAGAAAGAACAAATGTACATAAGACAAAGAGAGAGAAAGAAAAGGAGGCGTGTAGGGGAAAGGCAAGAAGCTGACGCGTGTGTGCGTGCATCAAGTTAGTTGCCGGCCTTGACGTCTACGATGCTCGCACGCGCGGCTTCGATGGGTCCCACGCTCGGTGACGTTTACCTATTTTTGTGTTATATTTGACCTTTGGTACTTAAACGATGGTGCATTCCTGCGGACAATTGTAATTAAAGATCAGACGGTGTGGCGTTAACGCACAGATTGCATGGAATGTATGATTTTTTTCCTTTTCTGTTTTTTTATATCTACAATAATTATTAGTTAATCAAACCGACCGCAGGGAGGTTTGCCTACTTCTACTAGGCAAAATCAATTTTTCTGAAGCCAAAAAAATGGATCTTGTCTCATCGCTGTTTCTCTAAAAACGTGCATCTTGTCTCATCGCGCTTTCTTTAAAAACGTACATCTTGTCTCATCGCGGTTTGTCTAAACTTTCTCCTTTTATTTTGCGCATCAAAGATTTCAAATTTAAATCTATTATGATTTTAAAATTTTAAAATTTTCAATTTCAAATCGACAATTTTGAATGTTTTGATTAATATTTAAATTTGAAATTCATATTTTCAGATTCAAATCTCAATTTATTCTTTTCCAACATATTATCACTTAATGTTTAAGTAGTATTAACAAATTTTTTAAATGTACATTTCTTATCAAAGTTATACAATTGAACGGTCGGTTTCTCCACCGTTGTGCGGTTATACTAGTAAATTTAATGAAGTTCGTGCTCAAATTCAAGCACCTATCACGAAGTCAAATCAACAATAAAAAAACATGCAAACAGAGACGTATGTTTGGCTTTCAATCGGCAAATCAATCAGCGGGTAATCTTACCATTTACTTTCCGTTTGGGAGATGGAGTTTTGATCATGACAGGTAGGGGGAAAAAAAGAAAAAAGAGGTAGGTGACTGGAATTTGAAAAAAGAACAGGAGAGCAGGAAATATAGTTTTAGGGGGAACGCACGTGGCTTTCTAGAATTCGGACCCATATGCAAGAAAATATAGGTCTTGTATTTGACAAATGGCAAACAAATACTATTATTTTAAAGATTAAGCCACCTTACATACACTGTTTCACGTAACTATTTGGTGGAGGGTAGCAACATAAATATGTAGAGCAGTCCTCTCACAATTATCACCAATTAAATTGTGGAACGTACCCCGAAATTACGCCGACGATTTCGCTGCCCAACTCTTATTCATGTAACGTCAATTTGTAATGATCAAACGAAGGCACACGTGTGGTTCAATTAATTGTACTGGCAGTACCAATAACCTAGGCCATAAAAGCATCAAGTCGTCGTAGCAACGTACTACCTCGATCAAGATAGTGCGTGGGTATAATCATAACGCTTGCACAGTGTTACTGATTTTTCATTGTCGATACACCTTTGCAACACCTTTGTGTACGGTTTCGAACGCAAGTGGATTTGCATGCTCAGCCTATACAAATCTTAACGTGTATTTTTGTTAACAAATGACTTGATATGCTTGTACGTTGTACACATCATGTCATGTTTGAAAATCATTTGAACACATTCTAACTTCATCAATTTGATAATCAAATATTTTTATTTGTGTACTTTTTTTAGTTTTGGAGCGCTTAAGTTGACTGGAAAAAAATATGTGTATAAATCATGACATCGTTATAATATTTCCTACTTTTATCTAATTATGTAAAGAAATCTCTCACGTTTTAAAAAGATCAAATATGTATCGACGGTTCCAAAATAATAAGTGAACCAATGACTAAAATACGTTTTTCACATCGATGGAGAAGTACCGATATAAACAGAAGAGTTGTATCGTGTGTAAGAAAACAATTGAAATAAAATTGTAATAAAATTCTATTTCTTCTTTCAAATTTATATCTCTCGTTACTCTTTTCATTTTAATACTGTCGAAAGTCATTTATGGCCACTACCATTGACCAAAATTAGTTATTCACATAAGATTACTACTAACTTGAGCTATCATTTATTGGAATTCTCATAGATACTTGAAAAAAAAATCCGGTTTTATAGTGCAATGTTGATTCTTCTTCAAGTTCAATTATTTGTATTTTGTCATGATAGTTAGGGTTGTCTCGCATGTTGCTAGGAGAAACGATGATTTGAAATTGAAATAGTCCTACATTGTAAAATAACTTGAATAAACAGTGTCCAAATATGGCTTGTTAGGCACGTAGCATTGAAGATTTTATTTTTTACAACAAACTGTGTGACAACTCATATACATACGCCACGGGCTGGACATAGAAAGTTTGGTCCGACCGCCGTTACACAACAGTTATAGCATTAGTTAGATCTTTTTAATGCCATAAATAATAAAACATTATATATAGTAATCATGGATATCAAGATCAAACTGTTATAAATTGTATGTTCTTCGTTTTGTGTAACTTATATTTTTACCATCATTCTTTTATTTTATTTTTCATCGACACGGTACATACTAGCCATCTAAAAGTTTAATCTGTAAGTAATATCCAAAACTTAGAAATCTTCTAAACAAATTTTGATGGTTGGTGGACAAAAACCACATATAATTTAGTGCTTTAATTGAAATAATTGGTTTTTCAGGTTAAATCATCATTTGGTGGCTAAATTAAAAAAAATGAACTTATCAATTGTTGATGTCTAGACCTAAGAAATTGAAAGAAGGGCAAACGCAACTCGCCAAGTCCTTCAAAATATCCTTTAATGCCTTCTTATACTGATGCTATTAGATGTAGTTTATCTCTTGTTACTCTTTGCAATTTCTTATTCCACTTCTTCTTAAAATATTCCTAACAGTGGTATCATAGCTTGATTCATAACGAAGTGAAGATGGCAAGTTTGCTCAAGAAGGAGCAATATGATAATTTGAGAATTCGCTGAAAATATTGCATTGACCATAAGATGTGTAGGTATCGTACAAAATTGATATGTAGACCTGCTTATGTCACTACTTTATCCCACACTCAAACGGATACTTGGAGAATATGAAGAAGAAAGAACAAAGTTCTCTTACTGTCATTAATTAAGGTTAAATGAAGTTATTTTAGAAAAGGTGTTAAATGTGAAAAATAGTAAGAAAGCATGAGAAATTTTGAAAGACACATTCAAGGGAATTAAGAAGGTAAAAAAATTGACTAAAAACAATTGGAGGAATTTGTATCTTTATATACAAATTCTTTGTAATCACTAGATCATTATTTTTCATGAGTTGTATCTATTGTAAATCAGATGAAGGGATATGTAGAAAATAGAAGATTCCATGATAATTGAGAAATTCTACGATCTTTGGATTTAAACATGATAATACATTAATAGCGATTGAAGAATCTAAATATCTAGGTCCTATATTGTTGATCTACTCATGTTATCACTTCAAGTCCACGAATAAAAATTAAAAAAATGAAGTAAAAAAAAGAGTTAATAGAGTAATATTTTCAAATCAAACTCATCTTATATAGGAAAGTGGCAGTTAGAAATGAAAGAATTTGTAGTCAAAGATGGGAGATCAAGTTCAAAGCTATAGAATGGATGACTACTTAAAATTTTCAATAAGAACAGAGAAGTCAAAACACATACTCTACAGGCGGCTTAAGAAAATGGGGACATAAAAGCAAAGTGGGAAGGCTGATAGAGTTTAGGGTTCCATAGGGGCCATTATGTAGTTTGATAATATAACCTTTATAATACATCTTGTTTGAAATAAAGTAAGTTTTTGCTTTTATTTTGTGTTGTATATATTATCATTGAGATATAAATGATATTTTAAATACATTAAATATATCGTTAAGCCTAAAAATGGCACAACACCCAAAGCAACTTGAAACAAAGAGAGATCCAAAAGAAACAACAAGTAAAACAAAGAGAACACGGAATTTTTGTAATAGTTTGACAAATCTATGGTCTACGTTTACTGTTTTGTTGTTGATTATTAGTCACTAGTATAAAGGTTTTTCAGATCTAACGGCCTAAAACAGTCATAAGTAGCTTCCTTAATGACTATGATCAAGGAGAAATAGAGGATGAAGAAGTTAAAGTGCCAATAGTTCTTTTCAAAATACCATAGGTGTTGTATTTATAGGAAAATCGTCCAGTAGAATCATTATATCTTAATATACCAGGTCTAACTTTAGATCCGAGAATGTAGGAGGGGAAGACAGATAGATCCATAAAAATAGCTCGGTACTGGCAGGTCGGTATCGACTCAATTTTTAGAAGAGGGTTACTCCTTCCCTCCTTCGATCTCATATCTTTGATGCAATAAGCTCCAAGTACTTTTTGTTTGGAGATCGTGTTGATTCCGAGAGGTTTTGTCATCAATTGTACTTGTTTGCTTTCCTTTACAACTTCCTTGGAATTGCTTGCCTGCTCCTTGAAAAAGGCACCTCGAGACGATCACACAAGTCAGTTACCTACATGCCATAGCTCTAGGCCCTAAAAGGTAGCGTAAAAAGTGGTTGGTACCGACTAGAAGTGGTCAGTACCGATCACTCTACTTAGCCCCATTCTTACTCCAACTTCTAAAGTCCATTCCTATCAACCTTCCAAGCATGTCCCCAAGTCCGTAAACCGTTTCGTCTTCATTTTGATGTTTAGATCGGTTTGAAAGCAACTTGGTTAAAAATTCAAATAACACTTTCCTCCTGGAGTATGCTTTTATTGAAAGAAAGCATGCTCTAGAACAAGACAAGCGTACATCACCATCTATATACATCAGTTAGTTGTACAAGAGTTTCCTTAAAGAATTGTTTCCATTTTGTGGATAGTCGTTCGATTGCTTTATATAGCAGAAATTCCATACTTCGTGCCAAGAATACGATCTACACTCTGGAGATCGCTTCACGCCTTAGTCAAATGCATATTGCCTTCCTTTTTTCCTTTTTTGATTTTTTTTCTCATAAATTCATCTCGTTATCGACATGTTTGGTTAGTACTAAGTTGAATATTCCATCATCTCAGCAGTATAAATGATTACGGACTCAAAATATTTTTCCTCCCTTTCCTTGCCTTCACTTCATGACTGAATACTACTCCTCCTACCAAGCCTTCGCTAACTCCACTTTTTCACCAAATACCGATCATCGTTGACTCCTAGATATCACTGCCCACCACTGGAAACCGCCACCATCTCCATATTTTCACTCTAATCATTGTTGATTTCTCCAAAGAGATCGCCATCGACTTCCTTAAGACAAGATCTAGACTCTATTATAATAAGGCAGGTTTCACTTGGTGGCAATGCCATGGAGGTTGCAGCGGTGGTCGATGTTGGTGATTGGGGCTGAGATGGCTTTGAAAAACGTTAGTCATCATTTGTTGCATCGACCATGGAAAATCCTAGGTCCTTCTGTGGTTATTCTCGGGTCTGACCGAAAATGGGTACATTGCACAACCACTTTTTCGACAACAGGATGTAAACTTGTTACTTTTGCTCCTCTTTGGGTCATACATAGGGAATGTCCATCATGCCTTAATCCCAAGCCTTTGTATCCTAATAGCACCTAGCCTAATTCCTACCAACGCTTGGCCATTCACATATCATCGTTTGAATTATGATAGGACGGTTCTTTTCCAAAGAACGATTGTGTTGAATGCATTTTGATACTTAAATAGCTCCATCGTATAGCATATCCATCTAATGTTCCTATAAAAGAAAGACTTTTGCATCGCTCCGGACAATGGTTCCATTATCGATTCTCTGACTATAACAGGTAAAATCTGATGTGTTGCGATGTGGCTTGTTTTTCTAGCACGAGTGAGCTATTTGAAAAGGATGGTTTGTTCATCATGTACGGGAAACATGACTCATACTACATAGATTAACACTTGCACTTTCCTAGGTCAACGTCTAGAATCTGATTGGTCAAAACACATCGACATCCATTAGGTTTTGGGAGTTGGTAACACGAGTTCACATTTGAAGCAAAATTCTAAAATTAATAATACCCGACCGTTTTGAACGTCAAGTTTTCCTATTTCGAACGACTTGTCATTCCCCCAGGTTCCATGTTGGTGCTAGGCCATCAACTCCTCATGAAGCTGGGTCTACCATTGCTCAAGTTTCGACTTCCATGCCTTCTGAACTTAGGCGTTCAATTATTGTTGAGCTTGAGAGAATGATAGTGCCAGCAAATGCACGACCCACCTCTTCCCATCAATAGCCATGTGGGTTTAAGAATTTTGGACGATCTATCAGAGAAAATGCCAACAATTCTTGCCGCTAAGACGCTTAGGTTAGCACCTTCCCAAGTCCATCCCAATGGATATGCACTACCGAGCTCTTTATATGGCTATTCATGAACCAGTTTTAGCGACCTCTAAATTTTAGAGAGTTAACTCACATTTTGAGCTTCAAATAATGATGTGATTTGCAATCTTACATTATCATCGAGGCATGATGTCTATGCAAGGTCATTGAAAAGCTCCATAATAAACGTTCATACTTCAAGAATGAGTACTTCCTTGTCCGAGTGACCATACGGCTTAAATAGACCTTGGCTTTTCAGCAGTAAGATCTTTTTCCTCTTTGCTCCTCCGGCAGTTTTATTTCTGTCATCCAAGCTTTTAACTTGTTATCCAATTCCTTCATAGATATTCCCAATCGAGACACAAGTGAAGAGTATGTTGAAACCTTGAAAACTCTTAAGAGAATTGGCTTCCTACATTGCACCATATTTCACCTTCTGACAAATGAGAACATTCGTCGGTGCAACTATTTAGATCGTGAAAACTTCACTATTGCTATAGTCATTCCTCTAAGTAGTTCTAAAATGCCTTCCCTATCTTCAACCCTCACTCATAGCTCTAGCGACAATCTCTAAGAGGAAGTTGAAGGCCATCTGTTATAGCAAACGTTGATGAACCTGCTAACAGACAACAAAAGAGCTTTTGATAGTGAAGTTCGAGAAGAAGGCGATGGGAGAGTTAGAATGAAAATGATTTAAGAGGAGAGCGATGAGGAAGAAAGAAGAGAAGGAGAAATAAGAAGAAGCAGAAGCAGAAGAAAGTGACGAAGGAGGTGACAGTGACTACGATATTGTCAAGAGGGAGATAAATTATACGGTGAGACAGCTCCTTAAGGCACCGAATTTCATGCTTCACCTCATCCGAAGCACATCGTGATTAAGACGTCGAAGCAGATTGTCGAACCAAGAATGATGCCAACAACCGAGGCTATTCCTCCAGCAAGTTCCTCCAATGATATCTTTGGCTCATTAAGCGACTTTGATATTCTAATTGTCGATCTTCTTAAGCAAGGCTCTTTGGGCTTTAGCTTCCCATTCATGGATATCCTAGCTAAAGGAAGAAAGATTCGATCTTTATTTCCTTCCAAACACGGTCCATAGAATACTTGAGGGGACATCGACGCTCCTCTTATTTCTAGAATCACGAACACGCATTCTTTGCATTCATTTACTATGTGATGTTCTGAAACTTATACGATCCTTTCTCTTATTTTAGGACCATGGGTGGAGATAGATTTAAAAAATTCAATATGACATCGGTGAAGATAGAAAACACATTCCCGAACTACCTCGCTCCACTTCTTATAGGGGTCGAGAAAACAAGGAAGATAGAGCTTGAAAGAAAGATAAAGAGCATAAGCTAGAAGAAGAACGCCATGCTGAGAGTGATCAAATGAAAAGACAGGTTGAAGGAAGGCAGCCTTATGTTCAAGGAAAATGGCACAAAGACTCACATGACTGTCATGGCTCATCTTTTGGTATCCTCCACCTCTTTCTCAATCCTAATTTCCTTCACACAAGCAAACTCCGACTTTACATTCCTTGACTACAACCATGCCCCTCCATCCAAAGGAATCATCGCCCCTCCAACACCTACTCCAACTCCATTAATATACATGCAGGCTGCTTTCCCCAACCTCTACTTACCATGACATCAAAAATATTTCAAAGATTAAGCACATCAAAAGGTTCAATAGGTCTAGGAGCTTGTTCACCAAGGCTATGAGTGGAATAAACTCTGTTATGCCTTTCTAAAGCTAACCACATCAACCAAATGAACATTCAATCATTTTAATATGAGAAGAAGACCTATGACTGCCTTATAGAGGGATACAAAGGAGATTTGGGGAATATGAGGGAAGAGAGAGACGTGACACTAAAATCCAAGGCAAGTACCAAAAGCTTGAAGAGAGCTCATACTAATGCAAAAATCATGATAAAAATTAGGTAAAGACTGCTCATGAAGATAACGCAACTCTAAAGACATAGCTTGCTAAGAAGGACTGGGCCCCAACAGCGAAGGATGAAACTATCCAAGCCAAGGATAAAGTTATCAATGACCAGGCAGCTGAAATCTAAAATCTCCTGGTTGAAAAAGACAAGCTTGAAGGTGATCTGCTATTAGCAAAGGCCGAGAAACTAGAGATTGAAGTTAACTATACAGTTATCGTGCATGATTTAAAAGAGATCAAATAGAAAAAGGCCAAAGAGCAAGAGGAATTGAATACTAACCTTCAATTGTTCTTCGATAATGCTATCCAATACAAAAATCTAAAGTGGCTGGGAAGTACTTATGTTGTTATCCTCACCAATGCCTGGGAGGAAGTGTTGCGCCATATAGAGGCTACCGGTTAAGGCCTCACCAAGGATGAGTTAATTTCTAAGTACCTTGATGTTGATAATATAATAAAACATGAATAAGAAGGATATTCTTGCTATTGAAAACGCCATGGCTAAGGCTGCCGCTAAAGCTCCTATTGACCCAAGTGCATTAGGCCAGGCAGAATCGTCAACTCTGAAATCCCAAGAGCTTACGATGAATATATCTAAGACTGAAGGAGCCAGCATTGAGGCCATTCAAGTTATTCCAGCTTTTGCAGTAATCACTCCTATTGAACTGTATGTTCCCCTCTTCGTTGATCCACCAATTTAGCATTCACTCAAAACGGGGGAAATCTCAAAATCTCCCACTCAGCAATTGGGTCTACGCAAAGGTACATCCCTTATTTCTTCATTATTCAAAGTCCTATAGTTCTCACTTGAAATTGTAACTAACCTCTACTTATCCATTTCCGAAGTTACAGGTCATCCATATCTTCCACCTCCATCATCGCCAATCACTCAAGGTATGGGCGCTACCGCTATCACCACCGAATCAACTCCCATGACCTCAAGACTAGTTGTTCCACGTCTTCCCCCAGCTCGATGCCCATTTCTGATATAGAAAGAATTGCAACTTTTTAGGGATTAGACGACATTTCCATGTCCAAGGAGAAGACATCACTGTAATTAGTGCCTCAGGCCTGACCGGATCCATTTCCATAGTGGAGAAGTGGAAGATCGATATGTCCAAAATCCCTCGAAATGCAGCACCACCGGGGATGCAATAGAGACTTTCGAGCTTCCTTTTAGCTATCCTAAAGATCTTGCCATCATTGTTTTGAAAAGCGATGTCACCCCTTTTGGAGGTAGCACACCGAAAGATGATAAGGGCCAAAAGAGGCCTTGTGTTGGCTCAGGCAGCAAAGCCGGGAAGAAGAAGAAGAGGAGCCAAAGAAACAGACTTCTGATCTTTCCTTTGACGATGATGAGATGGATTCTTTTTGTCTATTTAGGACATATCATTTTGTCTTTACTTTCATTGTATATAGACCACATTTGTGCGGGAACGACCCCCATAATCTCCATGTATACATGTTTAAGTAATGAAAGACTGTTTTTCTTTTGTAATCTCCGTTCTATTCTATTTTTTGAAATTTTATATTTTGTACTCTTTTATGCCCAACTGCCTGCATATAATATAATCACCAGTATTGCAATTTATCCATATTATACATGCTTATCTCCACGCAATTCTTTTATTGTTGCTACAGCTAAAAAAGAAGAGGTCAAGTCCATGCCATACCAGCCAAACAAAGCAAAATTAGGAAAATAGGAAAAGCCTAAGTACTATTATACAATAAAAAAACATACATGTATAAATGTATGCATATGTAGGTGCAAGCTAAAACTTGTTTGAGAACAAGCACGTGAGAGTATGTACATGTCCATATCCAACCCTGCGTCTAGAGTCAAGGGAATCAGATTAGAACCTAAATAATCAATGGAAGAAGCTAGTTTCAAATTATCAAGCTTATAATGATAGATTATGAGAATACAATCAAAATTTATAATCTTAAATGTTGGTCGAGCATCGCAAAGGATAGCTATGGACATAACTTTTCATAGAAACGATTTGCATAAAGGATAATGACCATTCAAACCATGGAGACGAGTCCTTCACAACAATCTCAATTTGTTTCAATTCAAAGCACCTCATGTTTAAAATGAGATGTCTTTGGGGAGAAAGTGTTATCTAGTTATTTGACCAAGCAATATTCGGACAGACGGGACGATCAAACTTGGTGCTATCAAGGCTAGAAGCCTAGAGCGATAGCCCCAAAATCCACAAGCCAAGCACAAGCAGAGTCGAGAGGCAAATGCGAACCAACTCAAGCTAAAATAACCATTGATCCACCAAAGTGTTGGATCGGTATTGAACCAACTCTACGGGTCAATACCTATCCAAATTCCCTCTACTGATGGGTTCCATCTTCTGCCTATATAACCTACTCGATGTTAGAAGCCTATCTGAAGTGTTGCTTTGTTGATTCAACGCAATTATCCATCGATCACCATGAACACTTAAGTTAGCAACTTTGATCATCCATGGATCCATCATTTGGATTCAAAAACAAGATAATATTTGTGTAAATAACTATGGAATCACGAAGCCAACTACCTGATAAGCCAAAGCAAAGAGTTCAAAACAAAGAGTTCAAGTTGACCAGTTTGGTAATCTTTCGAATCGATACTGACCCATGACCTTGGAGTTGTATCGACTTGTATAAGTTGATAAGGTGGCGTCCTACTTTTATGGACAAATGGTCTACAGCGTGGAGAACGGTCTGGAGATCTTTTGTGCAAGATTTAGGCCCCTTACCTTTATAAATAGGAGGATAAGGCTCAATTTTCAGGATCTTTTGGCTCCTGTTCTTCTTATCCAAATTTCTTGTAATCCATGTTGGAGTTGTACCGACTCGTAAAAATTTCTGCCTTTAAGTTAGAATATAAGCAATAAAATCGTTAAGTGAACATAGGTCTTGATTTGCCGAACTACTATAAATTATTATGTGTTCTTTCTTGTTCTTTCTTACTCGTTTTCATTTAATTTTCTTCACTTTTTATTCTCTACTTAATCTTCTAGGTGTACGTACCATTTTTGATTCAAACATTTTTTGTTCTTTCACTAAGAATTGAACTCAGGCTACTTGGATCAATCATCTACTATTGGATTTCTTAATTCCAAGAGATAGATCCAATTTTCCAATCCTACTTCTCTACTATTCAGATTTCCAAAGATTTGAGAGAAGCTATTTGCAATAACCCCATCAAGAAGAGACTGTGAGCAACTACTGAAGCTGAGAACCAGAATGCTCAACATGTACATGACGTTGTCCAACCAACTCAATCAGAGATTCGAAATCCAACTGATGTCGTGTCTAGAAGTAGAAGGATCGTATGATGAAGTAGATCGAAGATAGACTCCAAGGGAGTGGTAATGATATGAATCAAATAATGCAGCAAAGCTTATAGTTGTTGAATGAATTAATTCGGAACAGTTGTAGAAGGAGTAGAAGAGATTCTAGCTCAGAGTCTGAAAGTTCATCATCATCTGAGCAGAGATGGAGGGACATGAAACATAAGAAGACTTGGAATATTACTGGAACTTTATACCAAGAAGGAAGACGAACTCAAGGCATGAGTTTGTGGATCGGTACAGACCCCAGAGGATGGGTCGGTACCGACCCAACTAATGGCGGGCCCAAAGCTCATTACTTTGAAGGCAGTGTGGATTTGACTTCCAAATGTGTTATAATGATCAGAATCTAGAAAATCATGTTGTGCTGATGATACAACTCATGGGAATCAAATAAAGGGGACCGTAGGACGAATGGATTCCCTAGAGGCTGGTGAACCTAAGTATTGAGAGCCAAACCAAGAGCGTTCGTCAAGCCGAACACTTGGAGGCAGATCTCGATTACCGCTGTTCAGTCAAACCTACGGACCGGAGTACCTAGAAGGTATGGTTAAGAGACTTGTAAGTGAAAATCGGTTCAGAACCAAAGATGAATGGGGTACCTCTCCTAGTCAAAATCCATTTACCAAGAACATCCTACACGGGAGATATCCTGAAGGTTTGCAATGCCAACTATAACATTGTATGGAGGAACAACGGATCCTGGCAACATGAGTGGCATATGGATTCTGCCAGATCTTCTGATGCCATGAAATGCCGTTGTTTTTCAGTTTTCCTAGAAGGAGCAGCTAGGATGTGGTTCACTCGACTTCCGTCGAGGTCCATATCATCTTTCGCTGAGTTGTCATAAAAATTTCTAAAGCAATTCCACTTACATACTTCATGTCCGAAACATGTGATGTCTCTATCAAACCTCTTCCATGCCAATGGAGAGTCATTGAAGGACATCTTGAATCGGTTCCACATGGCCATGATAGAGGTTAAGATCCCAGGGATGACATAGTTCTTATGGCGCTAATCGGGGGGGGGGGGGGGGGGGCGTTCATTCTGGTATGGATTTTGAGGAATGGTTGGAAAGGAAACCCCCACCAACCATGGATGCTTCTATAGAAATGCCAACGAGTACTTACACTTGGAAGAACTAGGCAAACGTCCATGGAGAACTAAGGTTGGGAGTTCAATTGGGGTAGTGCAGAGCAATGTCACCGTAAAGTAATCTAGAAGAATTTCTGAGAATGTAGATGTGAATGTTGGAAATAAGAATGATAGTCGAATGTAGAAAGGTGATGGGGCTAAGAAGCGAAAGCCGGATAACAGGAATCGTACTAGGACTCCTAAATATGATAGCTATATCGAACTGAACAACTCAATAGAGAATATCTATCTGGCAACTCAAGGCACTGAGCAGTATAGAAAGCCGAATATAAGGGAATCAATTGAGAAGGAGAAGAGATTTGACAAGTTCTGCGGGTTTCATGAGACGCACGGTCATAACACCACGAATGCAGGCACTTGCGCGATATGATTGAGGAGATAATACGCAAAAGAAATTGCAATAATATATGAAATCCCCATAGGATGGCGAGCATGGAAATTCTAATCCCCCCAGTCATCTTCCCAACGGAGGCAATCCGGTCTAGGCACTGATGAACCTAGGCGGCCTAAAATGCATTTGATGATTAATACCATCATCTGTGGGCCGCACTCAGCTGATAAAAGACTAGCTGAAACGGACATATATGTTAGTGCTATAAAGCTTGTTGTGGATAAGAGCTTCCTTGCAGTTGAAGATGGTACTCCAACAAAACAATGCATAACGATGACGGATGACCTTATCATCCGCAACAGAGATGTTGTTGGAGTGGAGGCTCCAAATATTGACCCACTCGTGATTACAATAACGATTATTCTCACGATATTACGAAAGGTGCTACGACTTTCAGAGTTCAGTCAACATTTTGTTCAAAAAAGCTTATGATCAAATGCTCTTGGAGGCGAAGGATTTAAAATCTTGTAAATCTCGAATACAGGGATTCAATGGGATGGCTATTGAGCCGATTGGATATGTAGAATTACTAATGGTACTTGGTGAGGGAAACCATAAGCAAGTGCAGGTTATGCCTTTTTTGGTGTTAGATATTTACTAAGCCTACAATGCATTTTTGGGCCGACCGGCCATGGTTGAATTCAGAGGGATTATATCTCCTTGGTGCTTGGTAATGAAGTTTCCTATAGAGAATGGCGTAAGGATTATCTAGGGAAATCACATGACTGGCCATGAATGCTACATCGTCGAGCTAAGAGAGGCAAGATGAAGAGAGAAAGGAAAAGGTACGGATGGGACTCTCTGCATCAAGGATTTGGACTCATAACAACAAGTGCTTGAGCCATAGCTCGGGCGGCATAGTCTGTTTCATAAGAATATGGAGCCACGAAAAGAGCCACTAAATGGAAGAGCAACTCCAACCAAACTAACGATTAATATCCAGGTCGGTCGAGATGAACCAACACGGATCCTGAAAATCGGATCGCATCTTAGCTTCCGAATGATTAAAGAGTTGATTGGTTTTCTCTGGACGAACCTAGATGTGTCCACCCATACGCACTATGATATATGTGGGATCTCGCTTAAAGAGATCCTTTGCACTTAAAGAAGAAGTTAGAAGCAGAAGGACAATGGCTTTATCCACGACGCTTTATACTTGGAATGGGTGCCCAATCCAGTCTCGGTGAAAAAGGCTAATTGGAAATGGAGGACCTGCGTTGATTATTCTGACTTAAATAAGGCATGCCCAAAGGACAGCTTCCCGCTTTTGAGGATTGATCAGTTGGTGGATTCAACAATCGAGCATGAATTGCTTTAATTCATGGATGCATGCTATGGATACAACCAGATTCCAATGCACGTTTAGGACCAAAAGTATACCAGCTTTATCACCAACTTGAGATTGTATTACTATTTGGTCATGCCGTTTGGGTTGAAGAACGCTCGAGAAACCTACTAGAGACTAGTAAACACGATGTTTATGAAGGAACTAGGCCAACCCGCAACGGAAGAAATGGGTGAATTTCAATTATTTTTTACCATTTTGGATCTTTGATGTGCCTACGAAGTCTAAATTTCATTTAGAACTTTCCTAAATTTGGTTTAAGTAAAATCTTGTATTCTATTTAAAATTTTTGAAAGGAAGTCTAAATAAATTTAATTTTAAATGAATAGTGCATCAAATAAACCTAATATTTATTTATTAGTGTTAATGTATAGGGAATGAAACCTTTCATTACTTTCCATAAAAAGAGAATTAATCGAGAGCATTAATTGTATTAAATGGAGAGAGCAACCTTTCATTTTCTCTCTTTAATTTGAATTGATTGATTCATTAAATGTCATTATTAATAATTTATTAATGGCAATATATATATATATATATATATATATATATATATATTGCTGTATCCAAATGTATTCTAACTGTAATTTGTAGTTTGAGATTTATTTAATTTAATTTAATTTATTTACACAAGTATACATATATGTATGTATGTATGTATGTATGTATGTATGTATGTATGTACGTGTAATATACATATATACATACATATATGTATGTGCATGTGTAACATCATAATCCGTGAAAGGTGTAATGTACCCGTATGTAGATGCTGGGTTTTACATTGCAACAGAGACATTAGCTCATTTTGTGTGTACTGTAATTTGTCTAAATATGTGCTTGTATAATATATCAAAACAAAATACTAATATATGTATATGTGTGTGTGTGTGTGCGTGCGTGTAATTTATTGAATAAAAGAGTTTGTGCCATAACTAATTAATTTAAAATAATTATATAGTAATAATACAAGTTTTTAAAATTTTAGAAATTCTAAGAACCCATTTTGGGCTTAAGATTAATTTATGGAATTTTTACAATTAAAATAATATTTATTATTAAATAATTGATAATACCCCGTAATCAAACTAATTCTTAAAAGTAGGAAATCTAGTTAAAAAATTCCTAAAATTTTTATAAAGGCATCTGAGACATATTTTGAGATTAGGAAAATTTTCTGGAATTCTCAAGTGAAATTATATTTTTAATCAAATAATTAATTGCAGTTCGAAAATAAATTAATTTACAAATTATTAAATTAAGTTATAAAAAAATAAAACTTTTTTGAAGTTTTTAGTTACATATTTAAGCCTTAGTAAAAATTTCTAGAATTCAGGCGAGAAGCTTTGTCCAGCATCAATGGGGACTAGGGTTTTCACCTCGTCGTCTCTCTTCTAATCCATGTTTTCGTCTGTTTCCCCTTTTATTTTATTCGATCTCCCCCCCTAACCTAGTTTACTCCATCGCTGTTGGTCATGCTTCCTCTCGCCTTTTCTAAATCCCATCCTTTCCCGCGTTCGGTTTTGCCTTGCGCTTCCAACCCGTGTCTTCAGTGTTGAGATTCAGTGCATTCTCATCCTATTTGAGTTCTCTTATCTTTTGCCTCCCTGATTTTAATCGTGCATTGCCTACGTCCCTCCTAAGTCTGCCTCAAAAGCTTGACCTTTCCGCCTCCACACTATGTGCAGTTTGAGCTTAGGAGCTAGTAAATGATCATACTCCGACATGCTTTTGGCGTTTCAGGGTTTCGTAGGTTTTTTCCTTCTTTGAAGTCGGTTTGAGATTAGGTGTGGGTACTATGCTATTAGTTTTGAGGCTTTGGCTTCGTTTCTCATCACAGTTGACACTTTGGCCTTGCAGGGGATCCGGCGGTGGGTTACTTTGGGTTGTTGGAAAAGGTAGTTGTTAATTTCTCTATGATATATTCTCCCTTGTTAGCTGCTTGTCATCTAGTTTGTTGCTTTCGTGCAACTTGTGTGAGTATTGTTTTTCTTTTGCTTGTAAAGTCTAGTTTGTAAGCTTGGGACTGCCTACGTAGCTGTCAGAGTTGTTTTGTCTGAGTGGAGTGCAGTGTGTAGACTGTGTTGTATTTGGTTGTTAGCCTTCTCTTCAGTGTTACACGTTGCGTAGTGTATGTCTAGTTTTTCTAGGCTGATTAGTTGCGACTAAAGCTTTGCAAGATGTTTAGAGTTGATAGGCAATCTGCCAATCACCTGTGTTTGTATGTTCTCATTATTTATTATAATGAAAAGTTGACAGCCTGCTTTAAAAACCGGTTGGCCTTTCCAAAAAAATTCTAGAATTTTCTCAATTGAAATTATATTTTTAGTTAAATAATTGATCACAGGCCGAAAGTAAATTAATTTTCAAAAATAATTAATCAATTTTAAAAAATCTAAACATTTTACTGTAATCTTACTACATGGTGGATCAAATATAAAAAATATAAATGAAAATTTAGACCATTGATTATTTTGTTCATAATAAAAAATTCACAAAATCATTAAATAAAAATAAAATATGCATATACATATTTAATAAAAATATGTTTATATTTTATAATTCACAATGGGTACAAATCATCGTAATTTTTTTAATATTAAATATATATGATATATAAACACATATACATGATTTGTAGATTTGTACACATTTAATATATATATATATATATATGTATATATCAAAATTAAAACCTTTTTTCCAGAAAATTAAATCAACAATAAATTATTAAGCAAAATATTATAGCAACCACATAACCAATCTAATTGTAACAAACACATGTACCCACAAAAATCTCGCCTAATCTAAAATAAACAGATCTTATACAAACCGAGGATTTGGATGCAAATCAACTTTTATATGAGCAAATTAAAATAAAACAATAATAAATAAAAGCGCACCTCCTTATGAAGCCTTTGAGTCCATGTTGAACAGTGATTCTCTTCTAAGAACAATTCACGATCCATGAGGTTTCTAATTTGGGATTGGAGACCTTCTACTGCAAATTAGTATTTTTAATTTTGAATTAGATTTGGAAATTTTAGGGATGATTTTATAGGAAAGTTGCTACCATTAAAATGAGGAAGAGGAAGAAGAAAGTGGCGGCTCAAAAAATGAATTAGCTTGTAATCAGGGTTTTAAGATTGGCTTTTATATGGATAAGACAAGAGCGCAAATAATAATCTCAACCATATATTCGAACCTAATCACACATGTAGTAGCCACCTCCTATCTTTCGCCAAACCGACACCTATCCTCTCTAAATCTCATGGGTTGTGAGCCCATTTAAC
This sequence comes from Allium cepa, assembly GCA_030765085.1. NCBI lineage: Eukaryota > Viridiplantae > Streptophyta > Magnoliopsida > Asparagales > Amaryllidaceae > Allium > Allium cepa. Next base: position 419,875,072 of record CM060939.1, read on the forward strand.
CCAAAATAAATATGTATAGTCATATTTAACATATTTTGTTATCGATATCTCATATCGACCAGTATATTCATAAATTTTATAAATATATGCAATAGTTTTATTTCTCAAATCAAATTAAAAATTCATAATTAATATTTTATAAATATTAATTTATTTAATTAATTTAATTTAATTAATTTATAACAATTATAAACTAATTAAATTATTTGGTCTAAAGAGAATTCACCGTTTCGGTTGTGTAACTCTTGGGTGTAAATTCGGTCAGTGATGTCGAACTATTCGAACGTTAACGTTCACATTTCACTTAGCAGGTGATATGATATTATGGCATAATTTATCATTTACTCATTTTCGAAAAAATCTCATTTTAATTTAGTAGGCGAAACCCGTTTGTGAAAATTATTTACACCAATTCTCTTCGCCAAAACTATATCACTTTGGACTTGCTAAATTTGGTAATGGTCAAAATTAAAATATTATCTACATTCAACTCTATAATCCAAATACAAAGTCCTTGGTCCAATAATAACAGTTATTATCGACCGAACTACTCTGGCCAGAGATTTTGACTTTGGGTTGACTTGAGTTGATCGTGATACTAACCCCATATAACTTAGGAGAAAAATCCTCTCTTGAATAATGCTTCACTTCAAATACTTCCACTCGACCCAACTATAGTCACTCAATGAACGCTATGCCATAATTTGACTATAATCAAAGTGGAGCTTTCATATTGAAGATTTAAAGTATTCTCAAGTCGAAAGAACTGTGTAAATTAGTCATATTGATATTTTCCGTTTGAACTGAGCTATACTAACCAATAGAAAACCATCGAGTAAGTCATTCTATAGTTATCCAATAACTATTAGTACGTAACCCCTAGATGTTTCCAGCAGTCATGAGCGATATACTGTCATACATTTAGAGAGCATTACGTACTCTAGTCTAAACTAATACATTGATATCCAGTCTCGATGCATCTTGACTGAAAACATTTAAAATGATATATTTGTTTCATTGTGATAAATTACTCACGGTTATAATACTTTGTAACTACTATCACAAAACATACCATTTATGAATTTTCTATTAAATATACTAAAGTTAAATTATTTAATTTATATAACCACATTATACCAAGAATATAACAGAAAGAAAACACCTTTATTTTGAACATGATCGATCAATGAGTTAGGTATATATAATAAATTATATAATTGCCCCCTAGAGCATACCCCTAACTCTATCAGTTCAGAGATCATACTGGATGTTCAATGGAGGTCTACGTGGATGACATTCTCATGAAGTCATGGCTTTCAGAAAACCACATTGACGATCAGGCAGAAATGTTCGACATTCTTCAAAAATATTGGATTAAGCTCAAACATTTGAAATGTTCTTTTGGCGTTGTGTCAAAAAAGTTCTTGGGCTTCATTGTGAATTCCAGTGGAATTGGAGCCAATTCGAAGAAAATAAAGGCTTTAAGGGGCATGGAGGCCCCGAAGACAGTCAAGGAGGTCTAGAGTTTAAATGGAGAGGTTGTTGTCTTAAGTCAATTCATCGCCAGAGCCACCGAAAAATGCGTCCCTTTCTTTGACGTTATCAATAAGGGTAAAAGTTGAAGGGAAAAAGAACTTTCATTCGGACATAGAAGCACAAAGACACATTCCAAGCTCTAGTTGATCACCTGGAGAGACCCACATTCTCTCAAAGCCGGTGAATGATGATGACTTGTTTATATATCTGACGGTGTCGGTGCATGCTTTGAGTGCCGCACTCGTACGTGAGGAATCCGACATCCAATGACTGATATCTTACATTAGTAAGCGATTGAAAAAAGCGAAAAGAAATTACCTAAAGCTGGAAATGCTTGCATACTTCTCGTTGATTGTTTCAAGGAAGCTCCACTCTTACTTTCAAGCTCATCCGATCAAAGTTCTTACTGACCAGCTTTTGTGGCAAGTCTTGCAACCCCCTGAGGCTTCTGGAAGGCTATTGAAATGGAACATTGAATTGAGAAAATACAACATAACCTATCACCTTTAAAGAGCTATCTAGAGTCAAGCTTTAGCAGATTTCATAGCTGAATTCGCTGCATGAGATGATACTTCAGAGAGCAGTGGTGAGCAAAATGTTTGGTGGAAGATGTACATGGATGGTGCACCAAACGAACATTGTTCTGGTATTGGAGTTGTACTTATCATTCGGGAGAACATTCAATCTATTATGCTATGAGATTCGATTTTCCTGCAACAAACAACAAAGCGGAGAACGAAGCTTTAATTGTGGGACTCAAGATAGCCAAATAATTGGAGATAAAAACCATATAAATTTTCTGTTATTCTCAACAAGTGGTGTGTCAAGTGCAGAAAGAGTTTCGGGTAAAAGAAGCAAGGCTAGCCCCTTATCTAAATTGAGTCCTTAAGCTGCTTCTTTCCATTAAACAATATAAGATAACGCATATTCCTAAATAGGAAAATACAAAGGCCGACTCACTGGCTAAACTGGTTAGTTCTAGAGATGCACAGCTCATGGGTATGGTTCTAGTGGAACTATTATCAGCATTGATCATGGACCAAATGAATGTCAACTGAATCTTGAAGGCCGAACCTAAAAGAGTGTCATGGATGACTCTAATAAAAGACTACTTATAGAGAGGAATCCTTTCCCACAGGAGGAATGAGCGACGGAAACTCCTTCGCCAAACCCCAATTATATCATACAATAAGGATGGCTGTACGAGAAGGGTTTTTCTATCCCTATGGTTTTGTGTGTCGCTCATGATAAGGCCACACAAGTCATGAGAAAAGCACACAAGGGGGCCTATGGTGACCAAACTGGGGGCAAACTCTGGCGAAGAAGATACTTCAACCAAGACGTAGCCAATTACATCCGAAAATGTGACAAGTGTCAGAGATTTGCTGAAATTCCGAGAGCCCCGCCAATGGAGATTACTCAAATGGCCGGTTCTTGGCCGTTTGCAGTTTAGGGCATTGATATTATCGGTGTGTTGCAGATATCTAAAGGCGGCACGAAGTACGCCATCATTGCAGTTGATTACTTCACCAAATTTGCTGAGGTAGAGCCATTAGCCACGATTACTATGAAGAAAGTAATCAACTTTATTTTTCAGAATATCATCCATTATTTTGGTGTTCCATAGGCAATCGTTACCGATAATGGGTCCCAATTCGACAGTGCCGAATTTGAAATTTCCTAATGCCAACATCGCATAGAGAAAAGATTTGTTATGATGGCACACCCCTAGGAGAATAAACATGCTGAAGTTGTAAACAAGATCATCTAGTCCAATCTTAAGAAGTAACTGGCAAAGGCTAAGGTCAAGTGGGTCGATAAACTTCCATTGGTATTATAGGCTTATCGAATGACTTACAAGTCAGTGATTGGCCAGTCTCCATTCGCCCTAGCATACAGACTGAAGACTATGATTTCGATTGAACTGAAAGCACCTTCTCATTGAGTAATCCATTACAAACCACAAATCAATGAGAAACTCCTTATGGAACCACTTGACATGACCAATGAGAAACGAGACGAAGCTAACTTGAGAGCTGCTCTCACTACAACCGAGTCGCTTGGTATTACAACGTCAAGATTAGAAATTGGACCTTTGAAACTGGCAACCTCCCAGGCCCCGAAAACTTATGCCCGACATGGGAAGGTTCATACGCAATAGAACAAAAACTTGGAGATGGCACTTTCAGGCTTGCAACGGTTGATGGGATCTTACTCCTTAGGGCATGGAATAGCGATCATTTACGACGCTACTTCACTTAGAAATAAATTTGTACATGATTGAATGAAGCCATGCAATAAGACAAAATCTTTCCTTTCCTATTTTCAATAGATGGCTTATTGGATCTGTCTTTACATTGCTTAAGAGTCGTGATTTGACTAACTCGAATGAATTTGCTTGCGAACAATGCAGGTGTGCTGGTACCCGGAGTTAGGTGCTAACCAAACTTCTCTAGTTCATGATTGGACCCTCAAAGTACTTCTCGGTATCTAGAAATTGATATCAGCTACCTCTTGTCCTCGGATTGGGGGCTGTAGTATAAACTAAATGGATGTGACCCGACTGTCCATCAGCTAACTCTTGTCCTAGATATGGGAGAAGGAGAATAAACCCAAAACAGATGTGACACGACCGTCCGAACGCGGACTCTTGCTCTTGATATGGTGGCAAGAGTATAAATCGTGATACGACCGTCTATCTATTAACTCTTAACCTTGGATTGAGGACAAGAGTATAAACCTAAGTGGACGTGATTTGACTATCCATTCACTAACTCTTGCCTTTGCAATAAGGGCATGAGTATAAACCCAGAAAGGACATGGCTTGCCCGTCCATCAACTAACTCCGGGCCTTAATGTAGGGGCAGGAGTATAAATCAAAATAGACATGATAAGACCGTCCAATCCTTAACATTTTTCCCGGAGTTGGCAAAATGAATGGTCCGTAACCGACTAAGGTAGGTTTTACTTATGAAATTTGTACCGATGCCCGTAGTTATGCGCGTTTAGACATTTTGGATGAGGATATACGAAATACTTTATTAAGTTGTTAGTTTAACAAGCGTCTGGAGTTCAAGGCAATCAGATACCATTATCAGGAAAAGGATACCCGCACCGCTGTTCTAAGTGATAAGCCTCAACTAATTCCCAGAGTCTAGCGCGTCAATAATTATAATTACTTTACATTCACGAGAACGATGAAAGGTTGGTAAATTACATAATAGGCTAAGGATTTTGTCTGATAATAGTCACTAAAAGGAATGAATTGCAAGTACATTGAATGGAAAGTGCATATCTAAAACAACTTATGCAAATTCATACAAATATTTTATGTAACAGAAAGTCCTTGTTATTAACATTCAAAATGGAACTTGGAAAAATAAGTACAAGTTTATTTAGGCCTAAAGAAAAAAAGGGAAAAAGTGGAATCCGAGTCCACACTACCCCAGCCAAAAAATTAGCAAAAGCAGGAAACTGGGAAAAGCCTAAGTACTGCTATACAACCGAAAAACATACATTCATAAATATATATGTAGGTTCAAGCCCAAACTTGTTCGAGAAAGTGCACGTGAAAGTATATACATGTGCATATCCAACCCAACACTAGAGTCAGAGGGAATCAGATTCAAACCTGAATAATCCATTAAAGAAGTCAGTTTGAAATTACCAAGCTCGAAAGGATAGATCGTGAGAATACGCTCCAAATCTATAATCCTAGATGCTGGTCGAGCATCGCAACGGATAACTATGGACATAACTTTTCACGGAAATGATTTGCATGAAGAATAATGACCATTCAAAGGACGGAGTGGAGTCCTTCACAGTAATCTCGACTTGTTTCGCTTCAAAGCGCATCGCTTTGAAACGAGATGTGCTTTGAGAGGCAGGTGTTATCCAGCCATTTGACCAACAATATTTAGATAGACTGGACGATCGAACATGAAGTTGTTAAGGTAGAAAACCTAAAGAAATAACCCTAAAGTCCAGAAGCCAAGCACGAACAAAGTCGCAGGGAAAATGCGAACCAACTCAAGTCGAAAGAATCATCGATCCAACAAAAGGGTGGATCGGTGCCAACCCAACTCAATGGGTCGGTACCGATCCAAATTCCCTCCACCGGTGGGTCTCATCTTCTGCCTACACAACCCACTCGATGCTAGAAGCCTATCCTAGGTGTTGCTTTATTAATCCAATGCAATTCTCAATCGATCTCCATGAACACTTGAGTCAGCAACTTTTTCTTCCACGAATCCGTCGTTTGGTCTTAGAAACAAGATAATATTGGTGCAAACAACTATGGAATCACGAAGCCAACTACATGATGAGCTAAAGCAAAGAGTTAAACATGATCAGTTTGGTAATCTTTCAAATTGGTGCCGACCAAATATCTTGGCGTTGAACCGACTCATATAAGTTGATGAGGTGACATCTTAGTTTCATGGAGAAACGGTCTATAGCATGGAGAATGCTCTGGAGATCTTTTATGCGAGATTTTAGGCTCTTATCTTTGTAAATAGAAGAGTATAGCTCATTTTTCAGGATTTTTTGGCTCCTGCTCTTTTTACACAAATTTCTTATAATCCCATAGAAGTTGTGCTGACCTATATAATTTCTGCATCCAAGTCAGAATATAAGCAATAAAATCGTTAAATGGACGTAGATCTTGATTTGTCGAACCACTGTAAATTTTTTATGTTCTTTCTAACTCGTTTTCATTTATTTTTCTTCACTTTTTATTCTCTACTTAATCTTCTAGGTATTTGTACCATTTTTGGTTCAAACAGTATACATGCTTGTTCGTGCGCAATGCTTTTATTTATTGAAATTTTATGCATATAATAAAATTCCTACAATTGCTTCAGTTTCATTCTATTATCTAGCCTTCTATATAGCTTCCAAAATGCTTTCTATGGCAAAAGAAAAACTATAATTAAACCAACTTTGTGATTATTCCTATTTATGTTAGGTCGAATTCCTTTAAACCATTAATGAGTTATACATAATCCAAATTCTAAGATGTTCCTTATTTTTGGAGAATAGTGACTTGAATGTCTATATCTTGACATCCCCAACCTTGCCAATAACTGGGCGTGATCGGCGTTATCCATAAGTTTACACCGTTAAACCTCAGTAAAGAGTATCCTGCCAAGTCGTGAGTGAAACCATAACTTCTATGCTGCTCCCTTACATTGCATGTCTCATTTTCAGAACTCGTTGTTCCAAATGCCAAAAACTAGGCATGTTCACTGACCTTCCCTATTTTCGGGCATTGTTGGTGATTAACCATGTAGGGCAAAGCATCTAATTGCCCCCAGTTTGATTTTACTTTTCTAGTCGATCGGAGATGTCTGATTGTTCCCGTTTTCATTTTTCAACGGCTATCCTTGCTTACCCTCGGTTGAGTGTGTCATGCTAGGCCACAAGCGTAGATGTGAATTTCCCAACCGTAGATCGGTTCATATATCCAAGAACCTGTACCTTTGGACACCTATCTCTATGCATCATCTCTCAGTGCATACCAATCTTCGGGTATTGATCGAGAGTATCCATTATTCGTCCTCGTTTACCTCAGCCTAGCTTACCCTACCAGGATGCTAGCAAGGTCATTAAAATTCAACCGTGTACTGGTATCTACCTCCAAAAACTGGCAATTTGTCACCTTATCAATGACATCCCTTCTTGACACTAGCTAATTCCAAGCAATAGTCAATACCTAAAGGTTGGTGTCGATTTATCCGATCAACCCTTATGTTTACCCTCCTCGGTCAAGCTGGTATCATTTTTTGAGTACCCAAAAATGTAGGGTTGAATTATCCGATCAACCCTTGAAATAATACTCCCCGGTCCTAATCCTGGACCAAAGGAGTTTGTACCTGACTATACCGCTAATCGTGTAGCACACGAATTTTGTTTACAAGAACATGATTTCATCGGTTTGAGAAGCTAAGTTTATTGATAGACGAAAAACATGGCAAGTCCTGCCATATTACATTACCCCTAGTATTCTTAGGTGACTTATTTACATACTAAATAAAACTAAGAAAAATAGCATCGCAACATCTCGTTATTCCACGATCACCAAATCGAGATTCCATCAATAATGGCTAGCTTAAACTTTCCATCTCCAAGCTTTTCTCGATTGGATAAGGACATTCTCAATTTGGACCAAGTGCCCTTGTACATGGGAGAACTCATCTCAAAACGATATCCCCTATCTCAAAGGTACGGTTCCAGACCTTGGTCTTAAAGTGTGATGGTAATCTTTTTTGGTGAGCAACAACCCTTTATTCTACTTCCTCGCTCTTCTCATCAACCAAAGCAAGGGACTCAAGAAACAGTTCCTTATTGAACTTTGGATCGTAATGTCATTTGCGATGAGAGGGGACTTCCAATTCTATCGGGATCATGGCCTTTGATCCTTAGGCTAAAGTGAATAGTATATCTCCAGTCGTAGACTTGTGGGTCGTCCTATAAGTCCACAATGCTAGTCGAAACTCATTGACCCAGTTGCCCTTGGCTTTTGTTAACCGTTTCTTCATGATGGATTTAATGATTTTATTCACAACCTTCACTTATCCGTTAGCCTGTGGATTCGCTACTGCTAAAAAGCTCTCCTCAATCTTGTACTGGTTGTAGAAATCCTTAAACTAGGTACTTTCAAACCGAGTTCCATTATCCTTTATGATGTTTTGAGTATTCCGAACCTACAAATGATGTTCTTCATTACAAAGTTGATCACTTTTTTATAGTGATCGTGTCTAGCGGTTCTGCTTCGGTCCACTTCACAAAGTAATCCATTACAACTATGACATACATAGCTCCTCCTTTCGCCATTGGCAGCACACCTGTCAATTCCCTAAACTGCAAATCCATTTGTGTTAGCTCTTCGATGGGGATCTTGGAATCTTCGCAATTTTCTGACAATGGTCGCATCATTTGGTGTAATCAACTCCATCTTGATTTATTATTGGTCAGAAATATAATAGTAAAGTACCTTCTTTGCTAATATATGTCCTCTGGTGTGGTCGCCATAACTACTCTCAAGGATTTCCATGAGGATTTTCCTAGCTTCATCCTTGGTTGCATTAGCAAGGGGGTAGAGAATCCTCTTCTGTATAGTACTCCTTGCATCATAAACTTCGGTGCTTTTTGAAAAAAATTCTTACATTCATTCCTGTCTCTCGAGAGGATTCCGTTAAGTAGATAATCTTTGATTGGATTTGTAACGACCCAGAATTTTTATTAATTTAAATTTGAATATTTAATTAATTTTAAATATTAATAAGTAAATTTATAAGTCGAATAAATTTTATTTCGAATAATTGGGTTTAATTGGATAATTAAATCGATAATTTAATATGTGAAAATACAGAAATAATTGAGAATTGGGTTAAATATGATTGAAAATGATTTGTAAAATTTTATTATATCATATTGAAGTTAGAATGATGTTATAGAACTTTTAAAATCGAATTTAAAGTTTATCTGTGAAAATTAAATATTTTAATATTTAATCGACTAGTGAAATTAGCCATTTTTCGAACAGTCTCAGAATTGGATGAAACCAGTTTCATTGGAGCCGTAATAATTAGTTATTATCGGATTTCAATTTTTGTAGCAATCGGAGTTGTTGTTTGATCGTGGCAGCTCGAAACGCATCGAAATTGTTTTAATATTAATTTGGCGAGTTAAAATAGCCATTTTTTAAAAAGTCTCGGATTTCGACGAAACTAGTTTCATCGGATCCGTAATGTGAGATTATTGTATGGTTTCAAATTTCAAGTCAATCGGATTTACCGTTTGTCCGGTGCAAGCTAAAACGCCTAGAAAATCGTTTAATCGGTTTAATTTTAAATTGAATGTTTATTGCCATAACTCGCATAGATGACCGAATTAGCTCCCGAAACACGTTTCATTGCGTTCGGAACGTGGGTAAACCTTAGAAACGCCAACCGGCATGCTTCGTTTGGAGTTTGGAAAATTTTCGATGAATAGTGTCGTTGCAATTTTCTATATAAGGACATATAGAATTCACTTTTGCAAAATTTAAAGAGCCCTAGGGTTTCAAACCCTCAGCCGCCACCTCCATTAAACAACCTACAGCCAAAATCATCTCATATCCCTCCCTCAAATCCTCCAAATCCATCAACCAATTCAAGAATCCTTCAACATGAAACTTATAGATCTCCTCGAGTACTTCATGTTCAACGGTCATGATCGTAATTGGAGCAGAGAATCATCGGCAAATCACTCATGAAGGCCGCGACTTCATGCGCGCGTTTCGTGTCAGGTGATAGCCGAGCTTGGTGATGCTTGGGCCGAGAGTGGAGGGGAAGATGGGCTTCGAGATGATGGGTCCTGATCGTGTTCATGTTGCTCGTGAAAGTCGTATAATTAAACCCTAATTTATGAAATGGGTTCGGCTTTTATCAGGAAGAGATACACGAACGTGAAAGAGAGACGAGAAGGGGAGTGACGGTCATGATGAAGGAGGCAGGGATCATGCGGCTATGATTTAGTGCAGGTTAAAAAAATTAAAAATAAAGTTGTAAATTTGTAAATATAAATTTGTGTAAACTTGTAAAAATCATATCTTTTTCATACGAGGTCGAAAACGCGCGAAACCAGTTGCGTTGGAATCGTATGGACGAGCACTACGCTATGGAATTGGACTGGAGTCATTTGGATTTAGTGAAAATTTCGGGTAAAATTAAACGTCCGTTTAATTTTATTCGAAATAAATCGCTAAAATGAAATTGAAATCAATATGAGAACTTCTCACTCAATCGAATCGGTTTTGATTTATTTTAAATAGTTAGATTTAAAATTCTTGAATGTATGTTTGAATGATGATTGTTATCTATTGATTGTTAAAATAGACATTATGCGCCGTTAGTAAGCGGATGTTATTTATTAAAAACATATACCGCGAATATTTCATAAACAGTGAAATTGGTATTATATATAATAGCAATATATATATTGGCATATGTATATATTGCAGTTGTTGATTTTCCGCAGTAATATAGCGGATGAGACCCTATCGCGCCGTCTATTAAGCGGATAATATTTTAAATCCCATATACCGCGATAATTTCGTACTGGAATGGAATTGGTATTGTGCTAACATCTTTGGATGCAGGAAAACAGGTTGGAGGGATCCAACTGGATTCCTCAACAGTATTTATTTGATTATAGATATTTTGATATTCCTTGATTATCATATCGATATATGATATCGTTATTGTCGTGATTGACTATTTGGTGTGTAGCATCATTGGACCAAATTTTGGAATTTTAAAGGATTTTCAAAGTGATTTTTGAAGAGTATACGTTTATAAAATATTTTTGGAATTGATCCATTTTAAATAAATAACGTTAAAATTTTAATGTTATAAAAATTATGGTTTTTTGAGAAATATAGTTAAAAGTTGATTTTTGAGAAATATGGGATTAATGATTTTATAAAATAGTTTAAATTGGGATTTCTGAATTTATTGCAAAAAAGTTTGAAATATAGGATTTATAAAATTTGATTATTTTATAAATCAAAATGGTGAAATTATAAAGGAGTTTAAAGACGTTTTAAAATAATAATATGAATTGATTTATATGAGGGATTTATAAAATTGATATTTATAAATTAAAATACTGGAATTATAAAACGAGTTTTTATAAGTGTTAGAATGAATTGTGAATGAATTTCATAAATGAATGAAATTTATAGAATTATAAACGGTGAAGTTATAAATGGAATTTTATAAGCAGTAGGTTTATAAAATTTGTAAAGATTTGAAGAATAGATTTGGGTAAATAAATGAATCTTATAAGTTATAAGATTTATAATTTGGGAAGCTAAAGGAACGATTTTGCAAACAAATAAATTATAAGTATTTAACTCATAATATGGACTTTCGGTATATAATTGAGTTATAAATCGAATAGGTTAATAAAGGAAATTTATAAAAGGAAGTTGTTATAAAATAAATAGAAATGGAATTTATAAACATTGTTTTATAAAATCCGCAACGACTTATTTTGATAAGTAAATTGTTATAGCTTATTTATGGAATTATATTCACGTTTTAGACAGTGAATAATCCTTTAAGATAAAATGAATAGAAATGATGAAATTGGTTAACGAAGTATATTCACGTTTTTGAACAGTGAATAATATGTTAAAGAAAATGTATTGGATGTGATATTTTAAGTAGAATTAAAACGATCTAACGATGTTTTAAATGTGTTAAGATTCGAAACCATAGATTTCAACATTCATTGTTGAAATAGACGTTTTTCGAGAAGTAAAAGGAAATGATGGACTATAACACTGTTGTTATAGTAAATGATTTCCGAAAGGAAATTTTTTGTATAGTATTGGGATTTATATATCTATTTTAATTTCGAATCCATATACTAGTGATTTTGGGTAGTCGTAACGATGTTTTACGCAACATTCGTTTTGGCCCAAATAAATATGTTTAAGAGAATGATTTCCTTAAAAGAATGAAATATATACTTAATCTCGATTTGAGTATATTGAATATTTTCCATGTGTAGAAAATAAATGGATTTGAGAATTACTTAATAAGTAAGTATGGAAATGTTTTCCAATATAAAGTGAATATTTTGAGAATTTATCTTTTTGAAGATAAATTGAAAATGAATAATTGAAATCGTATATTCGTAGATATTTTGGAATGTAAATTCACTATGGAATTTATAAAAGAAAGGGGAATTTGTTTAAAAATAAATATTGATTTATTTTTGAGGTATTGAAATTATATATCTTGTAAAGATAATTTTGGGAAATAAATAATTTGAAAAATTATTTGGAATCTGGTGATGTTGTGCATATCCATTGATAGTTCAATAACCGACTATCAATATTTACCTTTGAAAGGTATTTGTTGTGATTTGTTGAATTTGAATGCCACACTTATTTTTTAAATTATTGCGCTCGTTATTCGGATTACCCATTCCGAATAGTGATACGACGTAATGGATAGCATTGATGACCGGTGTTGAAGACCGAATATTTGCGAGAGCGATAGGATGACCTGTCGATTGACTCTGAACCGAGTTGCTCCGGTATAGAGTTCTCTATATGTGATGGGGAATCCGATCAGGATTGTGGATATCCGGATTGCAAGGACTTCTTTGTAAGTGCCTTCGGTTCTGTTCGAGCCCGGAACAGACTTGTATGGATTGTATGTCTGACATTACAGATTGAGATATAATGCCGATTTCTTTCAAATATATTTCTGTTGGTGGCGGATAATTTATTCTCTTGGCTTAACACCCTTCTCTGAGACGTACGAGCTCAGAGGTTATGTAGTTGAAGGTTATCAGCAATATATTCCCAATTTGGTAATGTGACATGTTGAGTGTTGCTGTGAAATGATCATTGTGTTGATCATTTGTGATAAGATCATTTGTTTGATCGTTTATCTTTGTGATCATTTCTATAATCATTTGTTGACCTAAAGCACAGCTTTTGTATAAAGCGTGGCTTTGCGGACGAGACTTCGTCGAACCTCACACCCCGGAATGGTCCAAGCAGGAAAGATGCAGCAAGGTTATGAGGGGTAGCTCCCTTTAGGGTATGTGCATTTCCTTTTGGAAAAGGGTGGTATCATGGTATGGAGCCCAGATACTTACTCATGTTGAAACACTTATTATTATGGTGTGATGTTGATTACGAGCGCTCGGTTAAAGGTCCCAAAGGACCGGGGGATGGCATACTCGGTCAGTTGTTACCTAGTTTGAAAGGTAACCCGGCCTTGTGTTGGCAGAGATCCGGTTAGGTTCCCGGGGATGTCCTTCCAGAGGCATTCTCATGTGGCAATGGAAAGTTCCTTGGCCTGACCATTCGTTGGAAATCCAAAGAAACAATACGATCTTGTACGGTTTTAGTTGTATAACCTGCCATGGAATGTGGCGGTAACCTGCTATTAAACATAGTAGCTATAGTAGGCATACGATAATGGTCGTATGTTGGCTAAGATTTATATTCTACTTTCGAAATATTTTCTACACTATGCAATAGTAATAATATCAACTGTTCTTTTTAATGCGTATCAAGCATCTTTGACTATCATAGGGAGAAATCTCCTCCGATTCTGCGTTTGCATGTGTGTGTGTGTGCGGGAGGCCTTATGGTAGTCTCATTTTTAAAAGCATTGCGAATTGGCTTTAAAAATATTCCTCTATTTTGATTTTAAAAATAAATAAACTGTTTTGAGTTCTCACACCAGTCTTATGACTGACTCGGAGTTTATTGTTTTCCTTCCTAAACTCTGGGTGCCCACCAATTTCCACACGGGCAGTCAAGAGTTGAGGTTTATCAGGATATTCTGGAGTTGCTGGAGGCAAGCTGGATGGCATGGCGTATTATTAGTATATAGCATTTCTTTTCCGCTGTTTGATGTTGTTTGTTGTTGTGCACTCTGATGTAATGAAATGTAATGTGATGTAATGTAATAACTGATATAGTTTTTTGTTTAAAGATTATTCATTTATCTATTATATGTTGTTCCACTGCGATTGTGAGATTCTGATATTGTTCTGTATGTTGTTTTCTATTCCGTCCTATTTTCTTTTCTCTTTATTTTCTATCCTTCTCTCTCTTCTTCTGTCCTTTTCTTTTTCTTAAAACCCTAACTATTCGGTTTTTCGGCAACGAAAAATCGCGTATGTTACAGGATTCGTTTATGACTCCTTTTCCTCCATGGTACCCAAAATCCACTCGACATCCATCTGGTCAATACTTAAAGCCGTCAAAACCTCCACTGTAACCAAACCCATCGCTTGTGGCTCCTCAGAACTAGCTAGCGTGGCCAATGAATCAGCTTTTGTATTCTCCTCACCGGTATGTGTGTGATTGCATAATGCTCTATATCATCCAATAGTTCGAGTATCTTTGTTAGGTAAGGAGAAAGTCTTGCACCTTAGCCTAATTCCTTCCTCACTTGACATACCACCAACTGGAAATCGCTGATTATCTACAGCGTTCTTATCCCCAATTCATTGCTATCCTTACCCCGCTGTCTATGCCTCGTACTCAGCCTCAATGTTAGTGGTGGGAAATTCCAACTTCAATGTGCAACAAATCGATCGTCCTTCAATAGTTACAAACATTATCCTGCACCTGAACTATGTTCGTTCGACTCTCCATCCACAAACAATTTCCTACGAGGAAGTGTGATCGTATCGTATTCCTCTATATTATCACACATGGTAAACTCAACAATGAAATCTGCTAACGCCTGGCTTTTTCTTGCTCTCCTTCGATGGTAAACAATATCATAATGATTTAGTTCTATATTCCACTTCAGCAATCTCCTCGTGGTTTCGGGTCGATACAACACCTGCTTCAAGGGCCAATCTGTTAGCACCATAATCGGATGAGCCTGAAAATATGGTCGTAACTTCCTCTATGCAGTCAACAAGCAATGGGCAAGTTTCTCCAACTTTGGGTGATTCTTTTCAGCTCTAGTAAATCGCTTACTGATAAAATAGACTGGCCTTTGAAGCATCATCTTCTCACATACCAATGCTGCACTTAGCGCATGAGAAGACACTGCCAAATAAACGAACAAGTCCTTGCCATCCAATGGTTTGGGTAGAGTCGATGGTGTTTCCATATGCATAAGTAACTCCTCGAAAAAATTCTAACAATCTTCATTCCATTCAAAATTCTTCTTACCCTTCTTAAGGGCATCGATGAGTCATGCACATTTGTTTGTTGCCTTTGAGATAAACCCACTCAAAGCGGTGACTTAGATAATCAATAAGTAACCTAACTCAAGTCCAATATGCTGCAGAGATATCTGTTCAGGCTTCGACATTTATTTGAATATTATTAAGAGTTGGTTCACATCCGAGAGTCACATAACCGCAACTCTCTGTTTTCAACTAAAAATAATTTGCTGAAATAATTATAGAAATTATAAATTGCTATTATGGGGAAATTAATATAACGATTATATTTGTCAATTTATTATGTTTAATATTATTTAAGGGCTGAAAAGGTTAATTAAAAAACACATAGTTGTTATATACTTATTTAATAGTGTATACATACTGAAAATAATATTTATCAAATTACAGTTTGTTATGGTAGTTTAAATCATTAATACCGATTAATAATGAAAGGGCTAACAATATTTATAATAACTAAATTGTTCATTATTTGATTGGGTTGTTGAACCCGATTAATAAATAAAGTCTAGCCCTGTGTGTTTAAAACGCTCGGCAGATTCAATGCGGTAGAGGTGCAAAAAGTCATGGCGGAGATACAGCAAGGATATAGCAGTATATAGCGGATGACACTAAAATAGCATATAAAAATCATACTTAATGTTTTTACAAATATATAAATGGTTGTTAAATGAAAAATTAACATTCAGTTGAATTATAATTAATACATAAATAATTTTAAATAAAAATATGTGTGAATATATTGTAAATAAACGTAAAAATGTTATATAACATAATTGAATTTAGTAGAATACTAGAGTATTTTCATTTCTGAAAATATATTAAAAATTCAATTAAATAAATGGATTTCATAATTTTTATAATGTATAAATTTCATTTTTAATTCACTGATTTTAAAGAAGATATAGCTGAAATAGCAAAATATAGCGGAAATAACGGGATGTAGCAGAAATAGCGGAGCTTGAAGCAGAAATGTTATATTTGGGGCTATATTGAAAAATCGTAGCGGTAGAAATTTGCTACGAGATGTAGCAGAGTTATAGCGGGGTAATAGCGGGGCATTAACTGCACAGGTCTGGCCTAGCGGAATATATTAAGGAGATGACATTTGGTGTTATAAACAGATCCACAGAGCCTTCATTTAGACACACAGAATTGTATACTCTCACCCTCTCCGAATTACAGTAATTTTTTTATATAGGATTTAGGATATTCTCGCATCTTATTTAGGTTTTTTAAGAGATGTAAATCAAGTGGGAGCCTTGTTAAAAAAAATATATATACCATTTTAATAATTATAAGAACATGTGTAATATTATTATAATATATGATAATATAATTGCATTGGTAATGTAATTGATTAAAAAATTATCGATTAAATTATACCGAACGAACTAAACTAAAATTGATGAAGAAAGAAAAACTTTACTTATTAATAAATTAATCTTTTGACATGATTTCATTTTAGTTCCCGTGCAAAAGCCGTATAATACAACCAATAAAATTTCCATGTCTCGGCCCGTTGTATGTAAATTTTCCATACACCGTGCATTGTCTTCTATAAGTTTTGGACTCTAAAATAATACAACAGAATGAATATTCGATCCATATTCGACAATATACAAAAGCTGTATGGTGAACTGTCGC
Source organism: Allium cepa (assembly GCA_030765085.1). Classification (NCBI taxonomy): domain Eukaryota; kingdom Viridiplantae; phylum Streptophyta; class Magnoliopsida; order Asparagales; family Amaryllidaceae; genus Allium; species Allium cepa. The sequence continues at coordinate 419,891,977 of CM060939.1, forward strand.
ATTCACAACATAAGGAATTTTGATGAAATTGTTTCGTTCGAGATGAGCAAGCAAGCCATGTAATATGACATTATGCATTCAATATGATTGAATACAATAAGGATCTTATTGTGTTGGAAGAACATGATACCGATGATTATAGACAAACCTAAGAATTCGACCATTGAAATGTCAGTTTTTATCTGTTTACTTAAGTGCTACTTATTTGATTTCCTTAAAATGTTGAGGATGTCTAAATGCATTTTTATAAAGTAATCCAGTACAGTCTTGCAATAAAATGTTTCTCTTTTGAACAGTTTGATCATTTAAAGAGAAAGGGAAAGTCATATAGTGGATCTAACATAGGCATAGTTAAAATGAAGAGAGGGTGACCAATCACCTTTGCTTCGTGAAGAGACATCAAAAACGAAATTTTGTGAAATATTTGTAGATGCTTAATAAAGAATAAGAAATATGCCTTATATTTCTAATGTATTTTCCTTATAGAGAAGGGTCTCTACAAATATTTGGTTCGAAATTCTCAACTATAATAGCAAAAATAATGGGAGCATAACATATGATACTTGCTAGTGGACACATCAAGTTTGGAAAAATTTCTTTTGTGTATGCCAAATATTAGTTAGATAACAATAGATATTTTTTGGTTCTGACTGAAAATAGATGTGGTTTTATTTTAATATGTATATTATGCATATATTGATTATAAAATAAATCTTTTTGATGGTATTTGTTTTCATAACAAGATATGTTAGCTATATAGAAAATACAAAAACATATAAAATATTTAACAATTAGTTACTGGACTTATGGATCGAGCCATATCTTTGAGAAATTATTCTTTATTCACTAGGTTGCGAATCATACGATACTTGTGAATTGTATCGCAAATGATGAGTGACAAATCACCAACTCAGTTGGTGCGACTAAATAATTAATGAATTCTTTAGGTTGATACATATAGATGTATGCAGTCTAAGGTCTAATGATACCAAAAGCATATCCATTTACTCCATTAAATTCACATATTAATTTTTACATGTATGGACATGTGTATTTGCTAAAGTTAGATATTCACGATAATTTCATAGGATATAAACAGAAGTAGAAAATCTATACCATGTAAAAAAAAAACAATTCGATTTGATCGAATATGTGAATATCTTGGATAAAGTTCCAACAGTTACTAAAAGATAGTTTGATTCACTTTTAAAGTCACTTCTTCCCATACTATATAATAATGTATCAGCAAGGAACAATTAAATTCTGTTGGATAAAGTACGATCGATAATGAGTGAAATTGAGTTATCTCTTTATTTAAAGATATGTACTTTAGCACATATGTTGAATTTGTATTCATATTATGATTTCATATAAGATACGAGTTGGAAAGAAACCAAATTTTAAATAATTTAAGATATGTGGTTGTCTGATCTACGCGACTTGATTGGTTTATGCAAGTTTATATATAAATGAGGTTCGTAACATGTTTTGAAGGCTAACTTGAGGATTTTTATACATTTTTAAAGGGTGTTACTATTACCACACAACTAAACACTTACCAACATCGCTTAAACATTTAATAAAATTAAATCATAAAAATTATTTTAAAAACTCACCTTAAACTTAAAAAATGATCTTTAAGTAGATGCGATCGGTTATGCGTAACTGAGCAATGCAAAAATAAAATAAAATAAAAATTCCAGGCATAAATATTTTCATTCCTCTCATCTATAAATGGATGAAAAAATGAGATGAGTAACATAATTAAAAATATTATATTCAATTTCATATTGCTTGTAAATAATTACTTTTGTGATTTATTCATGTTCTTGGGAAAATGATGATAATTGAATATAGTTGATTATATACTACCGCTTTCTATTATAATTGGTTTCGTCTTTTTTTTTCTTGTTGAAACAATAACAAAACCAGTAATAGTTGGATGTTGAAGTAGTAATGAAGATATTTTACTATGTTACAAAATAATGTCAAATTTGAAATGCAAATTATTCTTTACTTTATTAGACTTGGCCAGGGTTGCAATTTTGAAAAAAAATTGAAAACATACGTACAATTAAAGTCGACAAAGCATACTCATAACCACGTATGTATGGATAAAATATTGGATGGAAATAAAAAATTGTTTGTGGAGAAATTGGACGAAGAAAGTTTGATTTAGTTGCTTGAAGAGAGAGAGAAAAACGAGTTATGATTATGAGAAAAATAAAAAATAAGAAAAAATGAATATGGGTCGGTGTGTGAAGTGTTTAATTGAGCGAGAGGATAAACAAACGAAAGAAATGTTTAGCGGGCATATGTAGTATCACTCTTTTTAAATCTTTATCTAATACTAAACAAATACAACCACATGGTAAATATTTAATGAAAAAAAATCAAGCTAAAAATCTCTGATTTCAAGCAATACGTAAACCTAGGTTGATTCAAATTATTTTTGAATAGTTCACCGATGAATTTCCTTTGTCAGTTTCGTTGATTGGAAGTCACATATTCTTATATACGTTATCTTTTTGGTAAGGTGGAAGTCCACACATTTATGTTGATTTAGCAGAATAATCACTTTCTCATAGCTTTGATTGATAAACTTAAACATAAAGATTCCCTGAAGTGAAATGGTCTTTTCCAAGAATTGAACTAAATTAAAAAGAATATGACGAAGTCTATGACCTAAACCGCAAGGTACGTTGTTGCCATGACCGCATATTAAACAGCGTGGTGCCTATTACTCTTGAAAAATAATAATAACAATCTCTGTAACAAAAATAACATGTTCTTATAAAAAGGAAAAGAAGGAAAAAAAAATACAAAAACAAAATGTAAAATAGTAAAAACAAGGACATACTCTTAAAATCAAACTTAATGCATCGAAATGCTCTTCAGAAAAAATATAAATTGCATTTCAATTTAAAAATTCGGTAATAAAAATAACATGTTAATTTAAAAAGTAAAGAAAGAAAATAAAAGCAAAAACAGAATATAAAATGCATGCCGGAGCATTCCGACAAGAATGAATCGAGGCAAATATTAAACTGCGGAAGGAGAATTTTGTATTACATTGAATAACCAGGGAAGAATTCTGAATTTGTACTGCTTATCACTTTGATTACAATGGTCATAAAGTGATTATTTGTGAAAGGCACTATCCCACCAATCTGCTTAAAAATAAAAAGTAAAAAAAATAAATCGCTGAGGTAAGACTTAAAAGCTTATGCGACTATTTAATACTACTGATTAAACGTACCATCTTCAAACTTCTATTTAACACGTATTCAAATTTTAGACATATACCATGGACAACAAAGTGCTTATTTAATAGACGTTTTACTGTTGGTTTAAACCCATCAATATATTTTTCAGTGCACCATTCATTCATTTATTTTATATTTTATTTTGTAATCTATAAACAAATCTCAATAATCAGATAATCTGAAGCTTAGATGTCAGAAATAGCTCGTCTTAATTGTATTTATATAGAGTTGCAGCAGAACCAATGAATTGAAACTATATCGTATGGAAAATTTAGGATCCATTCCCAAATCAAATCCCGTCTCCGTTTTCTTTTCATTGCCCCATGCCTTTTTATTCTTATTTTAAAAAGTGTATTTCGTCCAATTATACAAGGATTTTTACTGTTTTACTGAGGCTTATAAATCCAACCCACTACTAATTTAAAGTGAATGTTATACGCGTCCCTAAAATCAAACTTAATTCAAAGTCGGTCCTTGTAAAACAAAAAACATACTTTTTACGACTCTGTTTTTGTTTTACGCTTGTTTTTTTCCCTAAATTACCCCTGCGCTTTAAAGTCGAACCGTGATTCTTCTTCTTCTTTATTTTCTTCTGATCAAATTGAAAGTCGAGCTGAGTTTTCTTCAAACAAGTGTTTAATTCTCGATTTCAATAAAAAACTACAATTATTTGGAGACGGATCAATCTTGTTTACAAAAATATGAATTATTTTTTATTTTTACGTATTGTTGGTGTTGTTTTGATGTTTAAATTCATTAATGATAGTGAGAAATGGTTGCAGTTTGTTATTTAAAGTCATATGCATATATACTGCAAATATTACTTAGAATAACATTCAAATAGTTCTTTCCTGCAAATATTTTCAATCGTTGTTGGAAAATCAACAATTTTTAAGATTATGTACAAATATTGGTGCAAATTTTCATATTAATTGCAAAAAAATCAACGGATATTCGGAATATTTGCATATAAATATGCTTTTATTTAGGAATTTTCCTCTGCAATTATTCACTTAAAATTTAGCAAATTATCATAATATATACCTATTGAAAAATCAGCAATTATTACCTTAAAATCATTCGTATTCATCTTTGTATGCAATTATTCAAAATAATTGCAGAGATATATGCGATTATTATGTACAATTGCATGTATGTCTGCAATTCTTTTGAATAATTTGCATGTATGTCTGAAAAATCTGCAATTATTCTCAATAATTGCAGAAATTGGTGATAATATTGTGAATAACAATAGAAAATAACTGCTGAAAAATCTGCGGTTTTTAAGAATTTTTGTATACATTGGTGCGAATATTCAGAATAATTGCAGAAAAGTCAGCAAATATTGAATTTTTTTGCACATAAATATGCATTTCTGTTAGAATTTTTCTCTACAATTGTTATTTTCAATATATTGCATTAGAAAGACGAATTTTATCTTCATAATTAAGAATACATACATAAAAATTACATTTACTGAGAATGCTTGCAAATAAGTGCATTAAAAACTGCAATTAGTGAAAATACATGCATAAAAATCCGTACACATTCCAATATTTGCTGTATTTTTGCATGTATTCTCAATATTTTTTCAGAAAAAATATGCAAATGTTGAGAATACTTGCATAAAAACTTCAAATAGTGTCATTTTTTGCATTAAAAATCTAACACAAATATCATGAATATTTTTACCTTTTTATGCAAATATTATGAATAATAGCGGTTATGGCTGCAATTATTCTCAAAAATTGCAGAAAAATCAGCAAAATTTGAGAAATTTGTTTATAATACCGCAAATATGTTCAGTATTTTTGAAAAAAAAAGTATAATAATATATGTTGAAGCTGCAAGTATTTTTTAAGAAGTATTCATCATTTTTACTTTTTTATGCCATTATTATGAATACTTGCGGATATTGCTGCGAAAAATCAGCAAATATCGTAAATTTTTGCTTACAATACTGCAAATATTTACAATTTTTGCAGTAAAACATGTAATAATATATGTTAGAGTGCAACAGTGCTTTATCAAGTAATCAAACTTTTTACTGCAAATTTTCTATGTATTTGCAGCTAAAACTGCAAATATTAAGGATATTTGCCGAAAAAACTGCAAATATTATAAATATTTGCAATTTTAGCTACAAATATTCTTAAATTGTTGCTGATGTATAATAATTTTTTAATTTTGTGAAGAATGAATTCATTTTCGTATTAATTATTGTTTTTTTTTGCTATTTCAATTTTACTGTTTGATTTTGATGTTCTACTTGATTATACTTTTTATTATTTGATTCAGATTCTTCTCGGTTAATTAAAAATGAGTATTTGGTTTCGTTTTCCTTCTAAATCAATTTTCTGGTCACCTTAATTTCAGTTTATTTACTGCATTATGATTCGTTTTTGTTTACTGATTTTATTTTCACAGGATCGGCGAAGTGAAGAGAGAAATTATAACGAAATTGTACTTTTGTCCTTTAAATAGTCCGATTTTTGGAAATATGGACCGAAAATTTACCTAAAAACGAATGGATGTTTTATGTTTTTTCAAATTATATAAGGGAACCCATCCTAATTTAAAAATATGCTAATCGGTTATACAAACATGTTGCAAAAAATCTATCGATATCGACATTCTTATTATGGTCGTAATTTTTACTTCGACAACCACACTTTAGCGCTGCTACAAAATTTAGAAATATATGGTTCGTTTGACTAAAGCAATAAGATCGAATCAAAATACAAAGGCATTTTTTTGACAAATAAACAGTTAACCGTTCAACCTAGAATCAAATAATTCCAACGGTTGGTGATTCATATGCAGATGCTACAACAATTGATAAGTTGCAATTAATATAAATTTAAATTTTGTGATCAAAAGCTTAAGCAACCATTTGTGTCAATTTTGGGTGTTTTTCTCTTTGCATAATTTAGAACGATGCATATTTTACACAATAGTTGATGGACCACCTTTATATTTGATATTTATATTTGATTGATATTAGGAACAAATGGGCAATTTAACTTTTCCGGGTGAAAGGAAGAGAACAAAAAGCAGGCTTTGGAAGAATCAAATCCCAACTTTGACTCAACTTGAAACTTGAGTTACCAATTAGAATAATCAATTAACAAAACCCTAAAATTGTTTCCTTGATTCAATAATTTATCATTTCCCCTCTGCAGTTGCATTAATCTTTCTTTGTTTATTCCAGTAAATATCAAAACAAACCCCTCCCCAAACCCCACAAAATTATAAAAATCACTAATTATACGCTTAATTCTTTCTTCTTACTAACTTGTTATTCCATTCTCTGTTTCCCCTTCATTCTTTCTTTGTTCTTCAAGCTTCAAGCCATATTTTTTTTCCCTAAGCAGATACATAATATTTTTCATGGTGGTCTTCTGCCCTACTCCATAGAAGGATTTATGCATTTTCAAGCTCAGCAACAAGCTTTCAAAGGTCAGTATTTTCTTATTCTTGTACTGATCATGTTATGAATTTCAAGAAATGTTTAACATGTTCACAATAAATTTGGATGAAGAAAATGTTCTATAAATATTTTTAATTACAATAAATTTCACCTTGAAATCACCTAGTGATCAATTGCATGTCCAAGTCTTGCAATAGTTTCTTAGTTATCTTCCATTTAAAAATATCAGTAGTAATATGGACGCAAGTTTTGTTTGCTTTTGTCAAAGTTGCAATTTGCTTGCTTAATTTGAATTCTCTCTTATTTGCAAACAGTTAATCATATCTTAATACTAATCTGGGTGTATTTTTTCTTGTCTTATTACAGTTCACATCTACAAGACAAAACCATAAATGTGAGGAGCAATGTTTTAGAACCAGGCACAACAAGCTATGAAAAGATTCAAATTTGCTTGCTTTTTACTATCAATAGCTCTATCATCGTCTTCATTATTACTACTAGCAAGTGAACTTGATGATGTTTCATCCCTACTACAATTCAAGAAATCATCAATTCAACAAGACCCAAAAAACTTCCTACTCAATTGGACTAATTCTACTTCCGTCTGTACTTGGACCGGTGTCGTATGCTCTGATCTCGGTGATACTCGAATTCATAGCTTAAATTTAAGCAATATGGGCCTAGTCGGGCGATTAAATCTCGATTACTTAATGTTCATACCTGATTTAGTCGAAGTCGATCTTCATGGTAACTTATTCTATGGCAATTTGTCGTCGTCTTCATCTTCAAGTTCCAGTACATTATGCAATATCCAAAAACTCGATATTTCATCCAATAATTTCTCAGAACCACTGCACAATAGTTTCTTTACTCCATGTTTTAGCCTTGTTTCTTTGAATTTATCGAGAAATTCGATCCCAGGTGCAAATTTTTCGGGCATGTACTCTTCAATTCAAGTTCTGGACTTGTCAAGAAATCGAATTTCAGACAGCTATTTTTTGAATTTTTACCTTTCAAATTGCCATAACATCAAGTACCTCAACTTATCCGACAATAAGTTTACCGGAAAGCTTCCGGAAACTATCTCTACTTCATGTTCTAACCTAACTATACTTGATTTATCGTTCAATCTCATATCGGGTCAAATACCTTCACATTTCGTATCCAATGCACCAGCTAGTCTACAACATTTAGACCTCTCTCATAACAACTTTTCAGGAGATTTTTCCAAGTACAACTTTGGAGAATGCAAAAGAATCACGACCATTGATATATCATCCAACGGTCTTAATGGAAGTAGCCTTCCATTGAGTTTAACCAACTGCAAGCTTCTAGAAACTCTTGCATTATCCAGTAACAATTTTAGCGGCCAGTTGCCTACTTTCTGGGCTAGCTTATCTAACTTGAAGCACTTATCACTGAGTGACAATAAATTTTCAGGTAGTGCAAAGTGCAAACTCTCCATATATATTTTTCTTTCTGCCGTATATACTTTTACTATCTGTAAATAAAATTTACGTAATTTTCAGGGCAAATACCATATGAAGTTGGACATGCATGCAGGACCCTTATCGACTTAGACTTATCTGGAAATCAACTTATCGGTGAACTCCCAAGTACATTCATCGGGTGCCGATTTCTTGAAAGATTAAACCTCGGCCATAATGGATTATCTGGAAACTTTGTTGAAGAAGTTATAAGTACAATCACAACTTTGAAATTTCTTTATATTCCATTTAATAATCTTTCGGGTTCACTTCCATTGAAGCCATTGAGAAATTGTACCCTTCTTGAAGTTATAGACCTCAGTTCGAATGATTACTCTGGTGGTATCCCAACCGGGTTTGGATTTTGCAAGTCCATCACTAACCTTACCAAGCTGATGTTTCCAAATAATTTGATAACAGGCAGCATTCCACCAGAGTTTGGCACATGCATAAATTTAAAATCAGTGGACTTTAGCTTCAACTACTTGAACGGCCCGATTCCTTCTGAAATATGGTCACTGCCGAAACTAACGGATCTGATAATGTGGGCGAATAACCTTGAAGGCGAAATTCCTGAAAATATATGCAAGGATACAATAGCCATTTCGAATATTGAGATGTTGATCCTTGGCTACAATAAGTTATCGGGTACGATCCCTGAGTCGCTTGCATACTGCACAAATTTAATATGGGTGTCTTTATCAGGTAATAAGTTTAGTGGAAAAATCCCTGTAGGGATCGGAAACTTGAAGAAACTTGCAATACTTCAGTTGGGAAACAATGTACTGTCAGGTAATATTCCTCCTGATATCGGGAACTGTGAGAGTTTGATATGGTTGGATTTGACTAATAACTCGCTATCGGGTCCGATACCGGGTTCCATTGCTGCTCAAACAGGTTTAATTGCACCAGGTATGGTATCTGGAAAGCATTTTGCTTTCTTGAGAAATGAAGCTGGAAACATCTGTCCTGGAGCAGGAGTTCTGTTTGAATTTGAAGGTATCAGACCTGAAAGACTTGCAAATTTTCCAGTAGTGAATTCGTGTCCATCAACTAGAATATATACGGGCACGACTGTTTATACTTTCGGTGGCAATGGGAGCATAATATACATGGATTTGTCTTACAATCTTCTTAATGGGTCCATACCCTCTGAGTTTGGGCCTATGAAGTTCCTCCAAGTGCTGAATTTGGGCCATAACGAGTTAACGGGTAGGATACCGACGTCTTTTGGAGGAATGAAGACACTTGGTGTTTTAGATCTTTCGCATAATCAGCTGAGCGGGAACATCCCTGGTGATTTGGCTAGTCTATCTTTTCTGAACGATATGGATGTGTCGTATAATAATTTATCCGGCCCAATTCCCACCGGCGGCCAGTTCAGTACATTTTTGCCATCGAGGTATGATCACAATTTGGGCCTTTGTGGGGTCCCGTTGCCTCGGTGTGGGTCCGGTGATCCAAATTCAAATTCAAGTTCAAAGGGAAGAAGAAGAATCTTTGGTGGTGGAAGTATGATAGTCGGTATAGTCTTTGCTTTCCTCATCATAGTCACACTACTTGTTGCGCTTTATAGAATCCGAAAATACCATAAAAACGGAGAAGGTAAGAATTCGTATGTTCAAAGTTTTACGAATTCTGTCAGCACCAATGGCGGCGGTGAAACATCGAACTGGAAATTCTCGACCGACCCAGCAAAAATCACGTTAGAGACATTCGACAAACCATTAAGAAACTTAACGTTCGCTCATTTAGTGGAGGCCACAAATGGGTTCAGCCCGGACACCCTTATCGGGTCAGGCGGGTTCGGTGACGTGTTCAAGGCGAAACTTGGGGACGGGTCTACCGTCGCGGTCAAGAAGCTCGTTCGGTTCGCGGGCCAAGGAGACCGTGAGTTCACCTCCGAGATGGAGACCATAGGCAAAATCAAGCATAGGAACCTAGTGCCATTGCTAGGCTACTGCAAAGTGAACGAGGAACGGATCCTGGTGTACGAGTACATGAAGCACGGAAGCCTCGACGTGTCGATTCAAACCAAACGTCAGTCTCTGGACTGGGCCACGAGGAAGAAGATCGCGATAGGGGCGGCCCGTGGGCTCGCTTTCCTTCACCATAGCTGCATCCCTCATATCATACATAGGGACATGAAATCGAGCAACGTGCTGCTTGATGAAAATTTCAATGCACGGGTGTCGGATTTCGGGATGGCCCGGTTGATGAATGCCGTGGATACCCATTTGAGTGTGAGCACGCTAGCGGGTACGCCTGGGTATGTACCTCCGGAATACTATCAAAGCTTTAGGTGCACCACCAAAGGGGATGTGTACAGTTATGGTGTGGTGCTTTTGGAGCTATTAACGGGTAGGAAGCCCATCGACCCGTTGGATTTCGGGGATAATAACTTGGTTGGTTGGGCCAAGAATTTGGCGAAGGAGAATCGGAGTGGGGAAATATTTGATGGAGAGTTGATGGGGAGGAATTCGGGTGAGGGGGAGGTTTATAGGTGTTTGAAGATAGCGTTTGAGTGCTTGGATGATAGACCGTTTAAGAGACCAACTATGATTCAGGTAATGGCTATGTTTAAAGAGATCGATCAAGCTGATTTTGATAGTGAGTTTTCTGATGCGTTTTCGATTGGGAAGTCTGTTATTGATGAAAAAGGGCCTTGATTTTGTTAAAAGTGAAGAAGCGAAAATTGTAATCATATTTAGTTTTGTATCCGTAGACTGTATGTAAGTTCTGTGTATATGATTTGTTGTATAGTAGCCCGTTAAAGAATCGATGTTGGTGCAGTTAGCATTCTGTTTAACGTTACACTAGTTACTTTCGGTGTGATATGTTGGTTGAATTTGCATTTTGTAGGATGCTCGTTGATTTAGCAATGAGATATCATGTATTGTTTAGTGCTGGAGGCAAAAAATTAACCATGTTATTACCAGTACACATGGTCATGCAATTAAAAACGTTACGATAAATAAATATAATATGCATGACCGGAGCAACTTATAACGCAGGGGTTATGCTTTAGTACACAATTAACGTTTTCTGGTCTCTCTTTAGTTTAAATGAAACACTAAAGGAAATCAAAATGGTGAATGAAATATTAAATTATTAATATTATAGAAATAATAACTTATATCGTCTTCCATTCAAAGAAGATACTAAAATTGTCGAAGTGTATTTTAAAGAGGGAATTAATTTAAAGGACAAAAATTTGTCTATTTTTTACATCAAGGACACGACCTCAATATTTTTATCACAAGGACAAACATTTTTGTAAAAATTATTCATAAGGACAAACATTTTTCAAAATTACTCATAAGGACAACAAACTGCTACCGAACTAAAACTGATACCTAAAAACTGCTACCGATAACTACAAACTGATACCTAAAAACTGCTACCGATAACTACAAACTGATACCTATAAACTGCTATCAATAACTAAAAACTGGTACCTACAGAAAGTTATCTTTCAAGATAAAATATTGAAGGTCTGTCCTTGAGCTAAAAAGCTGTGAAATTTTGTCCTTGACAATAATTTCCTGTATTTTAAAATGTGAATTTGACATCAGTTATCCTACTCTTGTGTCCCTTTCCGTAAAATAGAAAAAATTGTATATGATGGGTTATGGTAGGAAAAATTTGCTTTTGTGCACTAATAATTTTTTAAATAAATATAAATTCATCCTGAAAAGATTAATATATATTAACTTTAATACTTTACAAATCATTTGTGATGTGTTAACATTTGCCGTGAAAAAAGTGAAAAAATAAAATAAAATTTCAGCGTATAGAATTTCAATCCATTAAATATGGACGACGTGTAATATATTACAGGTGTGTTCTTATGTATAACAAAGGAATAAATGAAAGAAGCATTTCAAAGGAACACAAATGGAGATTTGTTAACAAAAAGAGAATGCATTCTTGTATTGTAAAACGGCATTTGAAAAGCCGTTTCAAAGGAGAATGGATTTTTTTTAGTTTTGTTATTACTAATTATATTGTTAGCGTATGTGTATTATTTTATAATAGATCTATTTTGGGAATGTAATTTAATTCGAAAAATTGATAATTCAACTATAATATTGTTACAGGTACAGTAACATCAGTACAACTATTCCGAATTACAGATACAATAAAGATACAAAACTCGAATTATCGATACAATAATGATACAAAATACAAATACTATGTTACGCAAACAGTTCTAACATAGTCCAACAACAACCAATTCATTTTCTATGTTATCTTGGACGGTAACCACGGAATTTGTTGCATTTTTTAACCGGTTCATGATCGTTATTCACAGACGTTCAAATACCATGGTACTCTAAAAATTCTTCCGAAACCAGATTGAGATCATCGTCGTATGCTATAAATTTCAGATCTCCTTTGTTATATCTACATATGAAATTGTGGATAGTCGTTATAGTAGCAGCAACCTTTAGTTGGACTTCATATAAACATATTATGTAAGACTGCAAATTTTCTCTTTCAAAAATTCCAAGGATTCTTTCATTACCATACTAAACTTGAATGGTAGTAGCTTCGATTTTCATCTTCGATCTTTGGTTGGTTCTGTGTTTCAAAATCAGGAATGTGGTATGTAACATTGGGATAAGCATGTAAGCATCCATTCATTAGTGGATATTTCGAGTGAACTAATAATATTATTCTGGTGGTAGATGAATTCAAATTTGGTCTGTTCAAAACTGAACGAAAAACATTGACATCATATGTAGTTCCTTTCCACCATGTCCTTATAAACGTAGACGTTAAATCAAAGGTGCATATATAATCATAATATTTTGTGTAGCATAGTCTTTACGTCCACATATTGTTGTAAGTATGAATATGTTACATGTGTACCATCAATAACTCCAATATAATTTTTAAAAAATAGATGATGCCATTGTAATTTTCTAATTTGTTCTGGGACTCTGTTAAATTGAGGGTCCACTGGTCTAATAATACCCTTAGACGCTAATTTAACAACTTTCAAAACTCTGTGAAAATAAACACAAACCCATGCTATTTGAGTATTGAAATCTTTCGACAACCTATTGTGTAGGGAGAGCCAAAACAATTGTATATAGAAAGATGACTATCATTTCTCTAAAGCACATATCAGTCGTTGGATTCAAACTGTAACATTCCCTCCTCTCACACAATATCAAAAAACAAAGTCTTTTCATTTAGAAGTTACGTCGATAATGTTCCGGATGACTGTATAGTATATCGTTAAGCCGGTGAATTCCTTTATATTTGAAAATGTAAATTCGGTCCATTATAGGTTTTTGTAATGCTCTAACTCACTTAATAGGTTGAATATCGGCCAAATTTTCCGCATCAACATCTGAATGATCACTATTGTTGTATGATTCAGCCATTGAAGATGGTTGGGTGTAGAAAATTGGAAATTATGTGAAGATGAAGAAGGCGATGGAATAGAGTTTGAGGAAAATGGAGTGGAGGAACGTAGTTTGCAAGGGAAGAGGAGAGGGAGGGCCCTAATTAGTCATTAACGTTAAATGCGTCCGTCGCATCGATCGCGTCCGATGCTATCCATTAATTTTCAATAGTTCTCTCCAAAGAAACAATTAGTGGGTCTTATCAATGGCATGCCAAACATATCTGATGCGTCTAATGTAACGCCAGCTCAACCTGACCATGTTTTGTCCCCGAACGCTACCTACTATTAGGTTGATGGTTGATGATTCAGGCAACGAGATCGAAATGCCTCACAAAAATTAATCGGAAATTTAATAAAAGGAATAAATATAACAAGAGTAAAAATGAAATTTTTGCAAACATCCCAATATGGCAATGAAACTTATACCATTGCATTCGTAGCAATTTTCTAGACAATTTTCAATATATGATATTTTGCAATCGAAACTAGTATGAAAAATATACTAATATTTAAGGGTTTGAATTCAAAAATAACTAGAATATATACGTATATATAGAAAATAATTAACGCTGAAATTAATTAACAATTATAACTCAACCTGTCAATACCTTGATTGCTACTGGTCAACAACTCATGGTCAATCACCCCCAAACCAAGCTGTCGACCGATGGGCACGTATTGGATAGGGTTAGTCTAGACCAAAAGGCCAAGATTTAATTATATCAAATCAACGGTCGTTGTTTGTTCATGCTACTATAAATAGGATGACAACCCTAAATCATAATCATTCATCAGCCAGCATTACGTCCAAATTATGTCTCATATCCAAATCTCTATCTCCTCTACAAAAATTTATCAATATAAATTTAAAATAAATTGGAGATGAGATTAAGTAAAAGGAGAGATTAACAAGTAGAGGAAAAGGCAAATTCAACACAAACCAAAAAGGGGATAACTTTACAGTGGTGAATGAGTTCATAATTACTATTGAGATTTATATGTAATTAGGTTTATTCATATCCTGCTTAATTTAGAAATTATTTAGTTTAAGTCATAAATATTATTTATTTAGTAATTGAAATGATTAGAAATTGAATAAAAATTTAACCTGTTTGAATTTCATTCCTTTCTAATCTAAATCTGGATAAAGTAAATCCGTTGGATAAAAAATTGGTTTAGGTTAAACACCCTTTTTGTTGAATTGAATATAAACCGACATATCTACACCCTATTTATCCTAAACCTGATTTAATTCATTTTGATGAGAAACCTTCTTATGAAATTGTTAGAAATTGGAATTTTAAACATTGAAGACTTTAGATTGACGAAGTATGGTTCATTGTAATTAACAGTTTACTATAAAGGTAAATCAAAAGAGCATGATCATAATAATAATTAAGCAAAAGAAAAAAATTAAAACACTTTGCTCGATCAACAAGCTTATAGGAACTGGTTGACCGCTCCGGTGACCAACAGTCAACCGGTTAATGATTTTTAGGCGTAATCCGAATTTTGGCCTTGGGCCTAAGTTTGTAGTTTATATATATATATGTGTGTGTGTGTGTGTGTGTGTGTGTGTGTGTATGTTAGTATAAGCAGGGAAATTAGCTTCCTAATTGCGACTCTTGGACATTACGGGATGACACTATTTATTCAGCGGGATCCATATTTGACTGGGATGATTCTATTACAAATTATGCACATAGGAGGTTTAATGGTGTATGAACAACACTTATGATTATGCCTGGAGAAGTGTGTGGCCCGACATCAGCGCAGATGTGTTATTGATGGATCCTGACACGATGCGACAAACGACATTAAGTTACCACTGAGAGGTGTACCAGAAGGTAGTAACCTTGAGGCGTCTTTGGCACGAGTCTTCATCACGGGATCCTTCTCAATGCATAAATATAATACATGTAGTCGTAATTTGGGAATGTGGTCTTAAGGTTGATATTGTAGGTGACCCCATGTTGGAATAATTCCAGTAGCCATCAGCTAAAGTAGTTATTTTGAGGTTCCATTAGTTGTTCAATCCTAAGTATAAGCCTTCACAACACCTTTAAGTTAACGTAATCTATTTTAGTAAGTATTTCACAAATACTAGTAGAACACCCTAGATCGCATAGTATTAATAAAGCTAATCGCATTTATTCACCACATATTAATGATGTAACTCATTCACCGGACATTTGTCTGACTCAATCCTTTCATTTCTTTGTCCCCTACCATAGAAGTATAAGGCAACATATGATAGGCCCAAAGATTAGCACATGGAGAGACGAGCTTGGTAGTGGAGTTGCTTAATAGTTTCCATTACTCTCATGTAACTATTTATCGTACTCGGTATTAGCAGACTTTATGTTGCATTTCTATAAACTTTGGATTTTCACTACATGTGTTTTGAGACTATGTTTTCTGGAATATTTTGTGTGATGACTATTTTATGTATTTATATTTTCCCATCTTCCACTGTGATATTTAAAGGTGTAGAATGTCTTAGATTTTATCCTTATACCTTTAATCTCTAAAATGTTTAATAACCCGATAGCTCATACTTCTTTGCACCTACGTGAGTTCAAAAGCCACCTTAGGCTTTAGAACAGTGTGTCAGAAGGTGTAGTTTGTCATATTTGGTATCAGAACTTAGGTTTAAAATTCCTTAGAGGTTAGGTGCATATTGAGAGAATGTACTTGAAAATTTTTGAGAAAAAAGAGGTCCAAAAAGATTTTTAAATTTTTTTCATAATAGTTTCTAAAAGGAGAGAGAGAATTTTTCCAAGGATTTTATATATAAGTATAATATGAGAAAAACTCTATCACTTATTCTTTCCAGTACTATCCATCGAAAAGTTGCTAATAGTTCCTAAATTACAGATATAGAGAGGATAAGCGATCCTATTGGTTACAGCTAAGGTGATGCAGCTGAGCTTCTGGGCATGAACGTCTCGATTTGGTTCCCCCAGTATCTATAAGCAAAAGGACAAACCAAGCTTAACTCTAATAGGAGACCCGAAAAGCAAGCGCTAGGTGTAGTTCTTGTCCATCCAGCTACCACCGATTTTGCCCAGCTATGTAAGGACTTTACGAGTCTAGGAGGGAAGTCGTATGTTGGGACCGAGTCATACATGGACTCAAAGGTATTGCTCTGCACTTGTAAGAAGATTTTGAATTAACGGATCTTGGAGATGATGTTAAGATACGACACTTATAGGGAGAGGCTTTGAATTGGTACGATGTGATAGGGGCAGAGGTCGATGAGAGGGAGATTACTTGGGGAGAATTTAGGAGACATTTTGAGATGAAGTTTCTTTCCATGGCAAAGGAGGGAGTACGATTAGAGAAGTTCATACATTTGCAGCAAGGAGAGATGTTTGTGAAGTAATAAGTAAATTAGTTCAATGAGTTGGCTAGGTCTGGTATGGAGCTGATAAATACAACTCATGAGAAAGCTTTGAAGTTTGAAAAGGGACTGAATCAATCTCTTCAAGATTTGGCCCTTATTCATATTCTCATGGATACGACTTTCGAGGTTTTGGTGAAGATGGCACTGCTGAATACCGTTTCCAAGAAGGAAGTGAAGGATGAGCCTAAAAAGTCAGTGGGAAAGACACCACAACGAAATTAACACAAGGGAGAAATGGGAGCCAAAGGGAAGATTAAGAAGCATGAGCTGCACTGTAGGATATGTGGTAAAATGATCATTTCGCGAAAGAGGGCAAGATGGACATCTCAAATATTAAATGTTACAACTACAATTAATTCGGGTGTATGAGGAGGGAGTGTCCGGCACCACATATGACTTTACACAAGCGATTTCAGCTTACATACTGGATGTTGTTCCCAGCTCAAGTGCACCTCTTATAGCGGATAAGGGGAAAAAGGTCGTAATTAAATGTGTGTTAACTCCATCCAATTTACCAGTTCATACCTTATCTGACATCAGAGCATCACACTCTTTTATCTCGAGTAGACCTGTAGATGAGTTGCATTTATACACTAACATAGTTACAGACCCTATGGGAGGATTGACTTATTTATCTATGATACGTATGAGTTTGAATTTTTTTTTTTGGGATTGAGTTTGATTGCTATGATTTTGTCTTAGGATTTTATAGGTATGGGTTTATTTTAGATTGGATGACCATGTATAGGGCGATCCTAGATTATGATGGCAAGGTTTTTCATTTGGATTTTTGTAATGGACGCAGTTTAAGGGTTTATTGCGATCTTAGATGTTCAGTTATGTTGAGTTTCTTATATTTTTTAGGCCTATTATGATGAGTTAGATTCAGTGCTACTATCTAGATTTCTTTTCCAAGGTCATCGTTCTTCCATCCCAAAGAGAGATTGAGTTTTGAATTTATCTTATGGAGAACGCTAGACTTTTTGATTAACCTTGAGGCACATGGCTCCTAAAGTGACGCGCGAGCTAAATAAGCAAGTGAATGAGCTATTGGAGAAGGGCTTCATTAGGAGGAGTATTTTAGAGTGGAGAGCAGCAATTGTCTTTGTCACTAAGGTGGATGGTTCTCTGAGACTTGCGTCGATTATTATGAGCTAAATAAGTCGATAAAGAAGAATCATTTCCCATTTCCCCGCATTAATGTTCTTTTTGATCAATTGGTCGGAGCGAAGATGCTCTCTTATCTTGACTTCGCTACCGAATTCCATCAGTTAAGTAATCGAGAAAATTATTTAGGATACTGACTTTCCTATACCTGACGGATTTTTTGAGTGGTTAGTCATACCCTTTAGGCCGACCAATGCACTCACCTACTTTGTTGATTCGATCAGTCGAGTTTTTAGATGGCTTCTTAATAAGTTCATGGTGGTATTTGTTGATGATATATTAATCTATTTGAAAAACGAGGATGAGCACAGGTTGCATCTATTAGAAGTGCTCAATACATTCCATAGGCATAAGTTAAAGGCAAGATTTTTCAAATGTCACTTCTAACGTAAGGAGGTACACGTTTTAGGATCCAAGAGTGGGATGGTAGTCGATCCTAGTAAAGTTGCTATAGTACAAGATTGACATGTGCCAAAGAATGCCACAGAATTGAGGAGCTCCTTGGTTTGGTGGGCTACTATAGGAAGTTCAATAAGGACTTCGCTAAAATCTCTGCCCCTTTGACCCACCTTATCAAGAAAAATTTGGCTTTCTCGTAGGACTCGTAGTGTAAGGATGCTTTTATTGAGCTGAAGGAGGCATTGACTAGC
Source organism: Allium cepa (assembly GCA_030765085.1). Lineage (NCBI taxonomy): Eukaryota > Viridiplantae > Streptophyta > Magnoliopsida > Asparagales > Amaryllidaceae > Allium > Allium cepa. Next base: position 419,910,802 of record CM060939.1, read on the forward strand.
GCATCTGTTCTCGTTCTACCCGATGGTATGAAGACATTCATGGTGTATACCAATGCTTGTGGTATGGGATTGGGCATACTCTTATTGCGGAAAGGAAAGGTAGCGAGCTAGGCTAGTCGATAATTGAAAGTACATGAGAAAAACTATTCTACCCATGAACTTGAATTGGCAGCTTTTGTCTTTGCACTCAAGTCTTGGTAGACACTATCTGTTTGGAGAGAAATTTAAGCTGTATACAGATTATAAGTATCTGAAGTATTTATTCTCCTAGAAGTATTTGAATTTAAGGCAGCAGATGTGGATGGAGTTTTTGGAATTGTATGATTTTAATATCTCCTACGGTCCAGGCAAAGGCAATATTATAGACAATGCCTTGGGTATGAAGCATGCGATATTGAGTCCTATGTTCTTAGAGTGGAAGCACTTTGAGTTTATCTTTACGTTTGATTTGCGACCAGCGTCATACATTACTCTAAGATTAGTAGTGGCTTTGGATATGTAGCCTACACTTATGGACCGCGTTGAGTCAAGTTAGAAGCACGATAGGAGTTAGTGGATATTTTTGAGAAGCTTACTAGAGGAGGGTAGTCGAGTTATTTGAGTATACCATTGACTAAAGGGGTGGTTAAAGAGGGATGGTAGGTTATGTGTTCCTCTTATTATGGAGTTGATCAACATGGCACTACCAAGTCTCACCTTCTAGGGTAGCCAATCATCCCGATGGAGATAAAATATGCCATGACAGAAAGAGAGGCTTTTACTGGCCTGATATGAAGATGCATGTGCAAGAGTATGTGGCCCGATGTATGACTTGCCAAGAGGTAAATGCGAAGCAAAACAAGTCGAGGGAATTGCTGCTGCTATTAGATATTCAGTAGTGGAAGTGGAAGAGTATTTCTATGGGTTTCATCGATGGACTACCTAGGAGTAGGAGGGGAATGAGTATACTTGGGTCATAGTCGAACGACTGATCAAATGCACTTATTTTGTTCCAGCTAGGAGTATGAGGGCTGCTGCATCTTTGGCAACACCATATGTGAGGGAGATAGTTAGATTACATGGAATACCTTATAACACCATTAGCGACCAAGATTTGCTTTTCACCATCAATTTTTCGAGGATTTGATAGGAAGCTTTAGCCACTGAGTCGAATTTGTGTACCACTTATTATCCATAGACTGATGGACAAATGGAGAGGGTGAACCAGATATTGGAGGACTTCTTTAAGATGCGTATCTTGGATTTTGGAGGTTTTTGGGAGGATCACTTGTCATAGTGGAGTTTATCTATAATAATTGCTATCAAGCGAATATTGGGATGTCATCGTTTAAGATTTTATATGGGAGGCCTTGTAGATCATCATCTTATTGGTGGGACACTACAGATAGGATTATTCTTGGACCAGATATGGTGAGACATCATAGAAGATGGACTTGATCCATTGAAGGATGAAAACCATGCAAGATAGGTAAAACTCTTATGCTAACAAGAGACATATAAAGTTGGAGTTTGTAGTGGACAAAATGGTTTTTGTCAAAGTCTCACGCTTAGGCATGCCATGAGATTTGGTTGTTCGAGAAAGTTAGCACCAAGGTTCGTATGGCCTTTTCCGGTCATTGGCAGAGTAGCAAAGTTAGCTTATAAGGTGAAGCTTCCTAAGAAGTTAGTGCGAGTACATGGCATTTTCCATGTCTCACACTTGCGGAAGTGTTTACACAATGCAACAGCTGCAGTCGATCTGAGTCAGTTAGAGGAGATTGAGGTGGAGAGGGAGTCATTTGTTCGTAGCGCATCCATGCGTATTCTTCAGCTGGTACAAAGTGACTTTGAAATAAAGTTATCAAGCTGTTAAGGTCCAGCGGGGAGACGATCTAGCCAAGAGTACATGTGAGCCTAAGGAGAAGATCTGAGTTACCCATCCAGAACATTTTTCTGGTACGTTTCCATTCTAGTTAAATAATTATAAACTACTTATGCTTTTAGGTTCTTACCCCATAAGTAGAGACAATTGAATGCTAGGAATGGTCGTGAACATGTCATTTTGACATGTTTGGATGATATATGCTAATGAATGCATTTATAAAATTGACATTTGCACACTTAGGCAAATTTATTCATGAGTCAGCATACACTCGCACCATCACTTGTTTTGTTTTATTGAGTTATATGCATACAGATTGAAGGGTTGCACATACATGTAGGATTGTCAGTATATTTATTTAGGACGTTGCATATAATTGGATATATGACATATGCACTTGCATTTCAGGAGGTCGACAAGATCGGAAGACCGCCTAATTTTTGCATTAGTATAGGTTCATATGCATTCCATTGCATTAGAATTTTTAACTAAGGACAATGGATGTTAGTGGTTGATGGATGAGTAGATGGTTGTAAGTATTAATTTCTGTACATACGAGTTGCATTCTTCTATCCTTGAAGGTCTTGGGGAGGAAATCTTTTTAAGGGAGGAGATAGTACCACCCAGCAAAATTTAATAAAAGAAATTAAGTATAACAAGGGTAAAAATAATTTTTCTTGAATGTCCACATCTGGCTATGAAACTTACGCCGTTGTGTTTATAGTGATTTTCTGGATAATTTCATATATAATGTTATGAAATCGGAGCTAATATGTAAACAATATAAACGTTTAAAGGTTTGAATTCAAAAATTATTTAGAATATTTGTATGTATGTATATATATGTATATATAGATATGGAAAATAATCAACTTTGAAATTAATTAACAACTATATCTCGATCGGTCAACACCCTAATTACGTTTGGTTGACACCTAACAGTCGACTGTCTCGAACCAAGCGATCGATCAGTGGGCATGTATCGACTAGAGTTAGCCTAGGCTGAATGGCATGGGTTTACTTATATTAAATCAATAGACGATATTGGTTCGTGCTGATATAAATAGGACAGTAACCCAAAACCTTAATCATTCATCAGCAAGCAGAACGTCCAAATTCCATCTCTTCTCCAAATCTCTATCTCCTCTATAAAAATCTAAAAAGAAAATTTAAAATAAGTTAAAGACGAGATTAAGCAAAAGGGAGAGATTATCAAGCGGAGGAAAGGTCGATTCAACACAAACATGTAACATTTGCTATCTAGATGCCCAAAGCTAAGTGTTGCAAATGCCGCGGTCATCCATAGTATTAACTTCCGACAACTAAATATGACTATGTTAATGGTATCTATAGTATTAGATGCCCTTTAATATGTAACAAATCATAGATTTCAAAAAATAATTTTTCATTACTATTAAAAATACATATTCCACATTCAAATTACAAATCTCAATACGTTCCCAGGCAATGATAAAATATAATTATTAAATATTATGCCAAGAGTGGCATATGAAGATGCCCCCTTGAATGATCAGAGTAATATTGCCATAACTGACATAAGAGACACATCAGAATTAAACATAAAACAAGAACTGCAACTCCTAAATAGCTATCCATTAGCTCCCGCTCGCCTCCCGTAGCTTTATTCGTCATCATACTAAAACTGTAAATCCTTAATCTCTCAGCCTACTCAAATCAATTTTGAGCACCCGAGAGTTTAAGGAGAAACATAGACTTCGAGTCAGACATAAAGCTTGGTTTGAATAATACTACACATCTCGGTTATTTGATATTAAGTGAGACAACGTTGCTTAGTGGAACAGGTTTCTCTTCAATAATATCCCTTTAAAACATATCTTTTGCAAACCTTTATCCTGCAACCAAAACTGGTTAAAACTATAAAGCGTCATTATATATATAAGGTAACAAATGGACTATCTATCCGAATACTATAGTTTTGTTTGGCTGACTATTAACCATTAGCTGACTCGGGCCAACCAGACAGAATAAAAATAATAATATAACAACTATTAAACACTTCTCTTCTGGAGGGTCTGTCCTTTAACTATATGTTAAATACTTCTCTTCTGGATGGTGTCCCTAACTCAACATCACCCAAGATCACCTGATCCAACGGTTTTGCAGGCTCACCAATAAATTAGCTATATACAAAATATATTCCCTTCTATGTGTAATCATAATTTTAGTCCTACCTATGACAAAGCCCCACATACTAGAATTTTGGACTAAATTAGCTGGGGCCAAAAGTTAATGTATATGGCGCGACCCTGTACCGGCGTCATCTTATATTCTAATATCTGAGTCATTTCACTTAGGGATAACCTCTCATAATTTTCTTTGAAAATATCTTCAAATTGATTTAAAATCTTTTTTAAATAAAACTTAAACAAGGAAAATATCCATACTCTATGTTTCACTCAAAATCACCTTGCCATGTTATACGCACACACATTCTTTACCCAAGTCATTATTGATGTAAACCTTTAACCGTTTGAAAGCATACCTTTCGAAAACCATGTAAAACCTTTTCTTTCATTTAGGCTGAAAGGCCAAATCTTCCTTTCAAAATCATTCATCTAAACCTTTCGAAAAATTTCTTTGTTTTCGAAAGCTAAAAACCTTAGACATCCCTCTTTAAAACCAATAAACATTGCCTTTCGAATCATAGGTAAAACCTTTTCCTTTAAACGTACTCAAAAACATTAGAAAATCTTCCTTTAGACCTTTCGAACCCATTGGAGAGCCACCCCTTCGAAACCACTCTTTCAAAGCCTTTCGAAAACATAGGGGGACAACCCCTTCGAAACCACTCTTTCAAAGCCTTTCGAAAACATAGGAGGACAACCCCTTCAAAACCTTCTATAAACCTTTTGAAGTATCAAAACCTTAAATCCTTCGAAAGGATTTGGGTTCAATTTTAAAACATGTAGAAAACCTATTTCGAAACATTTCAACATTAAACTAGTTGAAATCTTTGGGTTATTCTTTAAAAATCATTAAGGGTCACTAATAATTGGGTCGAAAGCTTACTCTTTTGAAAGCTAAAACTAAAAAAGAAGTGATGTTATCGTAACCACCCTTCTGAAAGCATTGGAGAAGCATTAGGGTTTTTAGAAAAACAAAAACAATCTCTTCGAAAGCTCTGTTTCGAAAGGTAAAAGGCGATAGTAAAGGCTTCGACATAGTTGGAAGCTACTGTTTAAAAATTAACGTGCAACTATTTCAAAACCAACCTTTTAAACCATTGACTTAGTCGAAATCAAATCGGTTGAAAGTTATTTCTTAGAACAAAGGCGCAACCTTGAAACCTTTCATCAATTGATATGGTCGGAAGCTAATTAAGTCGAAAGCTATTGGTCGAAAGCAAGTACGCGCTCTTTTCTTTTAAAACAAAGAAGTGCTCTACCCTTTCGGAACCACTTGGGTTTCGACTCTTACCTTCCACGTTTGTTCTAATTCACTATGTACCACCAGGTTGATACTATGCGTAATGGTTTGAGGAAGGAGGTAGAGGGTCTTAGTCGAAAGCTACCTGGGCTTCCAAAAGTGGCGAAACATGCTTTTAACATGAATTTCTGATTTTAAACCTTTTTAAGTAAAACTTTCTAACCAACGTACCTTGTTTTCAAACTCTTATTGGTTGCTGATTTTATTTTCTAAAAGTAATGCCGTAATTTAAGAATTGATTAATTTAAATCATTTGCAAAATACCCATTCTCTTTAATTAAATATATAAAATATTTAAGTTCCATACCTTAAATAATTTTATATATTTATCAACGCATCTCGAAAAATTCTACAAAAATTCCACAAAATCCTAGTTGATATGTTTTCTAACATATAAAAATTTCATACCCAAATAATAAATTATTTAACTGTAAATAATTTATAACCCAACAAATCATTATCTTCACTAGAAAATTAATATAAAATCCAAACTAGTTCAGAAAATTATGAAAATTGCAATCCATCTCTAAAATAACATTTCTGGTCTATATCTAAAATTGCAAGGTATTTGGATGTCATTTAATAGGGTTTTCACATCAAAATGTATCATATATTCTATACGAACAAGCATAAATTATCAACATGTATATATAAATATTTTGCTCTTCAAAATCATGGCTAAACATGCAAGATAAAATTCGAATTTCATATTAAAACCGAAATCAATAAGAATGAGATGTAGTAATTATTCGTCTTGGCTTTGTGATTAAGAATATGAGATTTGATCTTGATTATGTTGATTTACTCCATCTTTGTAAATCCTAGCTTTATCTTCTTTTGAGAGTGAAAATGGCGGTCAACCTTGAAGTGTTTTTGCTTGAGAAAATAAAATGAACGTGTGTGTTGATTTCCTAAGGTTTTAGGGTATAAGTTTTATCATTTACCTATTTTTCCTTCCTTATTTCCTAACACTTATCTCCCTCTTATTTCTTTATTTCATTTTTCACATAGGCACGAGCACCCTGTAAAATCTCAACCTATGAATCTTCTTACATTATTTTATTTAATTAACTAATTAAATATCCTAAATAATGTAATTAAAAATATGGGGTGTTACAACCCCTTCTTAAAGAATTTTGTCCTCAAAATTACGATAAAGAACACATCAAAACAATCAAAGGTAAAACGTACCATTAAAACAAATCAAAATAAATGTTTCTAATCCTGCTCTCAGTCTCCTAAGTACAATCTCTAGCATCATCACTCCACTGGACTTTCACTAACATGACTGTCTTATTCCTTAACTTCTTCCCATCTCTCGCACTATGCAGATAGGTTTCTTTATTATAGTCATGCCTGGTCCACTACTAAGTCCTCTAACACAGTCGATGCTATAGTAGCATCTGGATCCCTAACATACTTCCTTAGTTGAGATACATGGAAAACATCATGGACTCATGCCAAACTATTTGGTAACTCTACTCAATATGCGAGTTTCTTGATCCTCTCTAAAATAGGAAATGGTCCTACAAACCTCGGTGCCAACTTCCCAGTCTTCCCGAACCTGATAACACCTTTCGTCCGCGATACTTTGTGGTCTCCAATAGAGAATTCTAAATCTTTCCATATTCAATCTGCATAGCTTTTCTGCCTTGATTGAGCTTCCTTCATTCTCGCTCTTAATAACTCAATCTTCTCTGTGACTTCTTTAATCAAATTTGGACCGAGGTTAATCTATCTCCGGTCTCTAACCAACATGCATGGGATTTGCACGGTCTTCCATAAAAAGGCTCAAATGGTGCCATCCCTATACTAGTCTGATAACTATTATTATATGAAAACTCGACTAGGTGTAGGTGGTCTTTGGATGATCCCTTGAAATCCAATACGCAAGCTCGTAACAAGTCCTCCAAGATCTTGTTAACTCTTTCCGCCTACCCATCTGTCCGCGGATGGTAAGCAGTACTCATCTTGAACTTGGTTTCTAAAATTTCCTGTAGACTCTTCTAGAACTCGCTAGTGAACAAAGAATTTCTATCACTAACAATACTACTAGGAATTCCGTGCAGTCTAACCACATTCTTCATAAATAGCTTAGCCAATCTATTTAACTTAACTAAGATGAGATGAGCACTCTTGGTCAATCTATCCACTATGACCCATATACTTTCATTCTCTCTATTAGATCTTGGCAACCCTCTATGAAATCTATAGAAATAGAATCCCATTTCCATACTGGAACATCCAATGGCTAAAGCATCCTACTCGGCTTCTGATGCTCGGCTTTCACTTGCTAACAGTTCAAACACCGTTTCATGCGTAAGCCAACATCTCTCTTCATGCCTTCCCAAAAGAAACTTCTCTTCATATCTTGATACATCTCCGTTCCTCCTGGATAAATAGTGAACTTCAAACGATGGCATTCCACTAAGACTTCCTTCCTTATGTCTTCCACATTTGGAACACATAATCTACCTTTCTTCCTTAATCATCTATTTTGGTTAAGACTAAAATCTTTCAAGTCATCGCTCTCCATTCCATCCTTTAACTTTCCGATCGGTTTAGCCAAAACTTGATCCTCTTCCTGTTTAGAAGCAATCTACTCAATCAACACCGATCGGACTTCTAAACAAGATAATACAGCAGATCCTCCACTAGACGCAGCCTCGGATCTCCATTGCACTCTACAAACTGTCAAGGTTTCTGAGTCCTTCCATTCTGCTATCATAGCCAATACTACCTTCTGATGCCTTCTACTAAGTGAATCTACAACCTTGTTACCTTTCCTCGGTATGTATTCTATTTTGACATCATAAGCGACTAAAACTCCAACTATCACAGTTGTCTCATCTTCATATCCTTCTGAGAGAACAAGTACTTTAACGAGTTATGGTCAGTATACAGCTCGAACCTTTCTTCCAAAAGGTAATGCCTCCATACATTCAAAGAAAAAATAAATGCAGCTAACTCCAATTCATGCATTGGATACCTAACCTCATGTGGTCTAAGCTGTCTAGAAGCTAGGCAATCACTTCACCCCTCTGCATTAGTACAGCTCCAAATCTTGTTCCACACGCATCAGTATAAACTACCAAGTCCTGATTCCCCTATGGAACCACTAACACAGTTGCAAGGGTCAACAAGTGTTTCAAGCTCTGGAACGCTTCCTTACACTTATCGGTCCACACAAACTTCACATCCTTTCACGTTAACTTAGTCATCGGTGCAACTATCAACGAAAAACCCTCAATGAAATTTCGATAATATCCTACCAATCCAAGAAAGCTTCTTATCTCTGTCATTGTTTCTGGTCTTTTCTAATTATTAAGCATCGATCTTATCTAGATCGACTGCCAATCCTCTTCCTAAGACTACATGATCCAGAAACTTCACTTTCTTTTTCCAAAAGTGACAATTCAAAATTTTCGCCAGTAGATGATGCTTTCTCAAAGTCTCAAGGCCACACTAAGATGAACATCATGCTCTTTCTCATCATTAGAGTATATCAAAATATCATCTATGAACACCAACACAAATCTATCTAAGTGCTCTCAGAAAATTCGGTTCATCAAGTCTACAGAGAATTCCGGCACATTAGTAAGTCCGAATGACATAACTAACCGTTCATATGACCCATACCTTGTTCTGAATGCCATCAAAGGTATACTGTCTTCTGGCACTCTAAGCGAATGTAAACTTGTAGCCAAATCCAACTGAAAAAATATCTTGGCTCCACTCAACTGATCGATCAAATCGTTAATTCTTGACAAGAGATATCGATTCTTTATCGTCTTCTCATTCAATTTACGATAACCGATACATAGCCTTAACGATCCATTCGGTTTCTTAGCAAATACAACGGCTGCTCTCTAAGGCGAACTGCTTGGTCTAATAAAACTCTTACCTTCCAAATCTACTAACTAAGCTTTCAACTCCTTCATCTCTATAGGCGCCATCCTACTTGGCGGCCTACTTACCGGCTCCGCTCCAGGCACCAAATCTATCTGAAACTCTATAGCTCGTTTTGGTGGTAATCGAACTACTGGTTTGAACACGTCTTCTAATTCTCTGACTGTGAAAATGCAATTTAAATTAAGTTCTAACTCCATAACATGAAATAAAGCATGCACCTCGCAACTTGGATTTTCTATGGCATAAACTATCGATCTCTATAGTCCGGGTGTCTTAATGATATTTTCCTATCCTGGCAAAATATCCTAGCATCGTATTCACTTAACCAATCCATCCCCAATATAATTCCAAACCCAAAAAAATCAAATACTTGCAAACTGAAAACAAGGTTTAACCTAGCAAGTCAAACTCTAAGTGGTCACACTTTATCCCAAGTGTCGCATAACCACCTATCGGATTTGCAACTCTCAAAGATGTAACTAAATATGTGGGTTAAATAGGTTAAGCTTATCTACCAAATATTGAGATATAAAAGAATGCGATGCGCCAGTATCAGACAAAATGCTAACAGACATACCATGTAATTGGAGCATACCTCCCAATACTAATTTTCCTTTTTCTAGCACTGTCGGCTTCGAAGTTGCAGGTTCCAACGCAAATACTTGGCCCTTCTCTCCTTTTGCTGGCTCCTTGCATAGGTTCTTGTAATGCCTCACTTGATCACAATTAAAGCATCCAACTCCCTTCTTCTTAGCAGCTTTCTTTCCTTTGCCTGTCCGGCACTCATGAGCATAATGACTATTCTTATCACACTTATAACGGACCACTTCGGATTTTCCTTTCTTCGCTGCTCCTTCCTTTTGAGCATTCTTCTTTTGAAAAAACTTTCTCTTTTAGCCCTGTCCAGCCTAGACCTCCTTCTCCTTCTTCTTTTCTAAGCAAGCTAACATTTCCTCCTGTGTTAATTCCATTTCCACCACTACATCACATGGATCTCTGATGTGCGAAAAAGTAGCCCTAGCCAATTCTGGCTTTAAACCTCTAATAAACTTTTCATTTTTTTCAACATTGCGTCTACAATGGCATACCCATATCGGGATAATTCCTCGAATCTAATAGCATATTACAAAAGTGACATTTCTCCTTGCTCAAGCTCAACAAACTTCCTAATCAAGACATATTGCGCCATTACTGACATGAATCTTTCCGGGAATCTTCTTCTGAATTCAGCCTATGTCATCCCCTCTTCATTTATCTTAGGTGTCACACTGTTCCACCAGAACAGAGCAGGCCCTTGAAGCTATCTCGAGGCAAGTCTCCTCTTATGCTCGTCGTTGATCCCTAAAATAACGAATATCCTTTCACAATGTAACATCCAATTCTCCACTTCTATAACATCTTTGGTTCCGATGAATGGTTTCCCTCCAAGCCTAACATAGTCTCTGCTCAAGTTAGCATACTAATTAACTATCAGAGCTGCTTGAACTCCTCCCGTAGCATTTTCTCAAACAACCCCAGCAGCGATTCCAACTTGCATCATGTTTACGAAAAACTGATACATGGCTCCCGTATCCACTTGGGGAACCCCAACATCAACATTCTCAGTCTGAGCCTGACCTTAACCTCTTCTAGCATTTGGTTGGGCATTTCCATTAATAGTGGTGGTTTCTCTTCCCACATTGACTTTATCTCTTCTTTCGTCCATATCTGAACTCAATCCTCGTGAGATACAGAAGAATAGCCTAATAAAGATAGGAGTCTAGAGATAAAGCTTATACTTCTGTATAGCAAATACAAGTACGTTACCATAGCATTATACCATACCCCGATCTTATCTCTAACTTCTAAGGATTAACATTTTCAAAAATCATTTTTAGTTGAAGTATTTCATAAACCTATGCTCTGATTCCAAGTTGTAACATCCCCTATCTAGAGGCCTAATGCTAAGCGCTGCAGATGCAGTAGTCATCCATAGTATTAGCTTCCGGCAACTAGATACGGCTATGTTAATGGTATTTATAATATTAGAAACACTTGAATATAAAATAAATCACAGATTTCAAAACAAAATTTTTCATTACATTTCAAAACACATGTTCCATATTCAAATTACAAATCTCAATACGTTCCCAAGCAATGACAAAATATAATTACGCCAAGACAGCATATGAAGATGCCCCCTTGGATGATCAAAGTAATATTGTCATAATTGACATAATAAAACAGTAGAAATAAACGTATAACAAGAACTACAACACCTAAATAACTATCCGTTAGCCTCTTGCTTGCCTTCGGCAGCTTTATTCGTGATTCTACTAAACTTGTATAGCCTTAATTTCTCAGCCTACTCAAATCAATTTTGAGCACTCGAGAGTTTAAGGGGAAACATAAACTTTGAATCAGACATAAGCCCAGTATGAATAATACTAAACATCTCGGTTATTTGATACTAAGTAAGCCCACGCCGCTTAACAGATTGGGTTTCCCCTCACTAATATCCTTTTAAAACATATCTTTTGCAAACTTTATCCTGCAATCAAAACTGGTTAAAACTGTAAAGCATTATTATATATATATCGGGTAACAAATGGACTATTTGTCCGAATACTATAGTTTTTGTTTGGTTGACTATTAAGCATTGGATGACTTGGGCCTACCAGACAAAATGACGAAATAATCTAACAACCATTAGACACTTCTCTTCTAGACGGTCTATCTTTAACTATCTATTAAATACTTCTCTTCTGGTTGGTCTTTCCTTAACTTAACATCTCCCAAGATCAACTGATCTGATGGTTTTGTAGGCTCACTAATAACCTATATGTATATAGAATATATTCCCTTCTATGTGTAATCATAATTTTAGTCTTACATGTGACAAAGCCTTACACATTGGAATTTTGGATTAATTTGATGGGGCCAAAAACTAATGTGTAGCGCACGACCCTATATCAATCTCATTTGGTATTCTAATATCCGAGTCATTTTACTTAGGGATAGCCTCCCATAATTTTCCTTGCAAATCTTTTCATTTAAAAATTGATTTAAACCCTTTTTAAACCAAACTTAAATAAGGAAAATATTCATACTCTATGCTTTTCTCAAAATCACCTTGCCATGTTATATATATATACTTTACCTAAGTCATTGTTGATGAGAACCTTTAACCATTTGAAAATACCTCTTTCGATCCTATTGAAAATACCTCTTTCGAAAACCATGTAATACCCTTTCTTTTATTTAGGCCGAAAGGCCAAATCTTCCTTTCAAAACCATTTATAAACCTTTCACAGCCATTGAAATTCCTTTTCCTTCGAATAAAAACCAGACATCCTTCTTTAAAACCAATAAACATTGCATTTCGAAACCAAAGGAAAAACCTTTTCCTTTAAACGTATTTGAAAACATTGGAAAACCTTTCCTTTAGATCTCGAACACATTCAGAAACCACCCCTGCGAAACCACTCTTTCAAAGCCTTTCAAAAACATAGGGAGACAACCCCTTCGAAACCACTCTTTCAAAGCCTTTCGAAAACATAGGGGGTTCACTCTTTCAAATCCTTTCAAAAACATAGGGGGACAACCCCTTCGAAACCTTCTTTAAAACATTTCGAATGTATCAAAACCTTATACCCTTCGAAAGCATTTGGATTCAATTTAAAAAACATGTAAAAACCCCTTTCGAAACCTTTCAACATTAGACTAGTCGAAACCTTTGGGTTGTTCTTTAAAATCACTAAGGATCACAAGCAACTCATCGAAAGCTTATTCTTTCGAAAGCTAAAACTAAACAAAGAAGTGATGATGTCGAAACCACCCCTTTCGAAAGCATTGGAGAAGCGGTAGGGTTTTTAGAAAACAATAACAACCCCTTCGAAAGCTCTATTTGGAAAGATAAAAAGTAGCGGTAACAGCTTCGACATAGTCAGAATCTATTCTTCAAAAACAAAGGTGCAACTATTTCGAAACCAACCCTTTAAACCATTGACTTAGTTGAAAGCAACTCGACCGAAAGCTATTTTTTAAAACAAAGGCGCAACCTTAAAACCTTTCTTTAGATCAATTGACATGGTCGGAAGCCAACTAAGTCGAAAGTTATATGGTCAAAAGCAAGCAGGCGCTCTTTTCTTTTAAAACAAAGAATTGCTTCTACCCTTTCGAAACCCCTTGGGTTTCGACTCTTACCTTCCGCCTTTTCCTTTGTTCCAACTCACTATGTACCAATAAGTTGATACTATGTGCATTCGTTAAGGAAGGAGGCGGAGGGTCTTAGTCGAAAGCTACCTAGGCGGAACCAAAAGTGGCGAAACATGTTTTCAACATGAATTTCTGACTTTAAACATTTTTAAGTAAAAATTTCTAACTAACCTACCTTGTTTGTCAAACTCTTATTGGTTGCTAGTTTTCTTTTCTAAAAGTATTGACATAATTTTAGAATTGATTAATTTAAATTATTTGCAAAATACCTCTTCTACTTAATTAATTATATAAAACATTTTAGTCCTATACCTTAAATAATTTTATATATTTATCAAAACACCTTGGAAAATTAAACAAAATTTCCATAAAATCCTTTTTAATATATTTTCTAACATATAAATATTCCAGACCCAAATAATTAGTTATTTGGCCTTTAATAATTTATAACCGAATTAATCATTTTATTCACTAGAAAATTAATCTAAAATCCACATTAGTTAAGAAAATTATGAAATTGAAACCCATTTCTAAAAGAACATTTTCGGTCTATATCTAAAATCACAAGACATTTGGATGTTATTAAATAGGGTTTTCATATTCTATACGAATAAACATAAATCATCAACATGTATATATAAACATTTTATCTTCAAAATTATGGCTAAACATGCAAGATAAAATTCGCATTTCGTATTAAAACCAAAATCAAATAAAATGAGATGTAGTAATTATTCATCTTGGCTTTATGATTAAGGATATGCAATTTGACCTTGATTATGTTGATTTACTTCTTCCTCTTTGTAAATCCTAGCTTTATCTTCTTTTGATGGTGAAAATGATGGCCGGTCTTAAAGTGTTTTTGCTTGAGAAAATGAAATGAATGTGTATGTTAATTTCTTAAGGGTTTAAGGTATAAGTTTTATCATTTGCCTATTTTGCCCTTCCTTATTTCCTAACACCTTTTCCCCTCTTATTTCTTTACTTCATTTTACATATAGGCACGGCTACCCTTTAATTATAATCAAATCTCAACCCATTAATCTTCTTACAATATTTAATTTAACTAATTAAATATCCTAAATAATGTAACTGAAAATATGAGGTGTTACAAAACCAAAAAGGGGACAACTTTCCAAAGGAGATTGGGTTCATAGTTAATGTGGAGATTTATTTGTAATTAAGTTTACATATCATATTTGACCTTGAATTGGTTAACTTAGTTTAAGCTAGAAATGTTTATTTAGTAATTGACATGGACTGGAAATTAGAAAAGAATTTGACTTTGATTCTTGTCTAATTTAAATGTGGCTAAAGTAAATCTGTTGGATATAAATTGGTTTAGGCTAAACACCCTTTTTGTTGAATTGAATATAGACTTATATATCATTACCCTGTTAATCCTTAACTGGATTTAATTCGTTTTTGTCGAGAAACCTGCTTATAAAATCGTTAGAAATTGTAATTTTAAATATCAAAGATTTAGATTGGCAAAGTAGGGTTCATATAATTAGCAATTTACTATAACAATAAATCAGCAGAGAATGATCACTAATAATAATTAAATGGAATAAAAAAATAAAACATTCCAACCGAGCAACAGGCTCATTGGACTCGGTCGACAGTAAGCGGTTAACGACTCCAATGACCAACAGTCGATAGGTTAATGACTTTCAAGTTTGACCTAAACTTCAGCCTTAGGCTCAGGTTTGTAGTTTATATATATATATTTGGATGCTGGTATAAGTAGGGAAATTAGCCCCTCGGGTTTGTAGTTTATATATATATATATATATATATATATATATATATATATATTTGGATGCCAGTATAAGTAGGGAAATTATCCCCTAGGTTCGTGACTCTTAAATGTTACGAGACCAAACAGATGTGTATGTTGGGAACGAGGCCTAGAAACTATTTATATGGTAGGGTTGATATTAGACTAGGGCGATTCTATCACAAATTGCACTCATAGCAACAATGACATTGATGCTGGGTGAGGTGTGTGGCCCGATACCAACAGGAGTTTCCTTGGTATACTCGGCGGCGTGGACGTGATACTATGTTGTTGATGGATCCCAATACGATGTGATAAGTAGCATTGCATTACCATTGAGAGGTGGACACAGATGCAGCGATCTTGGGACGTCTTTGATACTAGTCGACATTGTGGGCCCCCTCAATGTGTAAATATGACACGTGTCGTCATAATTTGAGAATGTAGTCCCAAGGTTGATATTGTAGGTGACCATACATTGGAATAGTTCCTGTAGTTATTAACCGATGTGTAGTATTTTAAGGTTTGATTAGTTGTTCGATCTTAAGTTTAAGCCTTCACAAGATGTAGGTGTAGTTGTATTTAGCTCTATGCCCCTAGGTTAATGAAACATACTTTATTAGGTAGTTCACAAACTCAGTAGAACACCCTAGATCACATAGATTATTAATAAAGTTAATTACATGTGATCACCATATATTAATGATGTAACTCTTTAACCATACTTTTGTCTGACCCGCTCCTTTCCTTTCTTTTCCCCTCACCACAGGAGGACAGGGCATCAGATGATAGTCCCAGGGACTAGTATGTGGAGAGACGAGCTTACAGTGGAGTTGATTATTATTTTCCATTATTCTCCATCTAAATTTTTGTCGTCCTCATATTATTAGACTTTATGTTGCATTTATGCAAATTCTTGATTGTGACACTGCGTTTTCTTGGATATTTTCTGTATTTATATTTTCCTGCCTTCGGCCGTGAGATCTAAAAGTGTAGAATGTCAAAGATTTTATTCTTATATCTTTAGTCTCTGAAATGTTTAATAACCTAATAGCTCATAGTTCTTGGCACCAATGCAAGTCCAAAATCACCCTAGGATTTGGTTATGTGTCAAAAGGTGCAGGTTGTTACAAAGATCAAAGATCATGAGTCCAAACCAAGCTACATCTTAGTACAACTTATCATCTGCAAATTGATAGGTAGACCGAGAGAGTAAATTGTATATTAGAGGATCTCTTGGGAGCTTGCATTGTCATTTTGGAGGCTCGTGGGACGATCCCTTGCATTTGTTAGAGTTTGCATACAACAATAGCTATCAGCTTAGTATCTCGGTATGGAACTGTATGTAGCATTATATGAATGAATGTGTAACGCCCTTTCATGTTGGTTGGAAGCGAGTGAGAAAATTATACTCGGGAAAGAGATGATTAGAGAAACCTTAGAGAAGATAGAGATCATTTAGCAATGAGTGAAAGTTGCTTAGGATAGGGAGAAGAGCTACGCTAATAGGAGATGTGGAGATTTGAAGTTCTCCATCGGTAGTACAGTGTTTGTGAAGATTTCTGCTTTGAAGAATGTGATTCGATTTGGTAGATAGGGAAAGTTGGCATCGAGATTCGTCGATTCTTTTCTGATAGTAGAGAGGATTGTGAACCTAGCGTATAGGGTCGACTTACCTCAGAAGATAGTGGGTGTGCACAAGATCTTCTTTGTTTCCCATTTGCGAAAGTTTATACACGACTCAAGCATGACGATTGCACTGAATCAATTAGATGATACCGTTATTGAACCAAAAGCTTCGAGACCTTATTGACCAGTTCGTATTATCAAACACGATATGAAACAGCTTAGGAGGAAGACGGTGGAGTTAGTGAAGGTTCAATGGGGTGAAAGTGGAGGCGATTGCATGTAGGAAACCGAGGAGAGCATGAGGGCTATATATCTAGATCTCTTTGTATGGTAAGGCTTTTATCATGTTTACTTTCACCTTCGATATCATTTTGGGTAGTTTATTATCTTGCATTTTAGGATAGGCTTACCTATACTATTTGTTGCAGGGTTGCTTATTTGATATCTATGATGGTTGCATATGATTGTTAGGCATCCAAAGTTACTATATTTGACTTATTTGCGGATTTTAGGGGCAAAATATCTAAAGGGAGAGAGTGTAATGACTTGTACTTTACATATTGTAGGTTCAAAAATATTTTTATTTTATTCATATGAGGTTATATGAGTCTGAAATTTTGGAGAATAGCTACTTGGGACGTTTTCCACATCTATGATTTTTACCGAATTTCTATGTGACAATTTTGATTTTGAAAATCTTATTTGGGATATAACTTTTGATAGAAATAGAATTAGGGTTTCAAACCACTTATATTGCTTCATGATGATGGCTTTTCATTTCGCAGAGTGGTCATAATAAAAAAATGGACATAGGATTTAAAAATTATAGCTGTTTTAAGTTTTGCCTACTGCTAGCCTACATTAGTGGGTAATTAACTAAGCTCATCTTAGGCCCACTAATCCGTCTCAAAAATTATGCTAACGGGAGGCTGTAGGAATGGATCTAAGTCATTTTGATCTTCCTCAAAATAGCTTTAAACCTCCATCAACCCTAATTTTCATCAAAAAACCTACCTTTCCATACTAATCTTAGCCAAATCATCAACTAGAGGGACAATTAGCATGTAGGGGCTTGGGATTATCATTTTGGTTGATTTCCATCCATATTCCTTACTGTCCACTTCAAATCTAAGGGGAGGAATTGATATTTTAGGTATTGGTGTTCTTGACTTCTCACTTTACTATGTTTATATATATAAAAACGTATGTTTTTAACATGATTTTGACCCTAAAGTGATTTTTAACCTTATCACATTATCCTAAATGTTTACGACTAAATTCTAAAGGTTTTAAAGTGGTTTTAAATGGTTTTGCTACTCCTTAAGTTCATATTCATATGCTAGTGTAATAGTTAGATTTTGATTAGGATTTGCTTGATTATCTTGTTCTTATGTATTGCATGTACAAATGGATGTATATGTATGATATTCCATGTTTGTATATTGTGCTTTGATATGGTCTGCTAGCGCTTTTAGGTAGTTAGGAAAGAGGCGGTCGAATGGAAAAATTGGAGCCATAGATGGTTGAAATTGGATGAAACTTGAAGGGGAGGCGTTGGAAGATGAGGAAGAGCCCATGCTTCAAGTCACACCGGAATGAGAGCTAAGTAAAGGACTTGGAACTGAGAGCGTTTTATCGGTACCAAGAGTTTTTTCTTTGTGGAAATCATCTTGGTACGAGGTGCAACTACTGGTCAAGGCAAGGGTTGATGAGTGAAGGTCAAGTGCAAGAGTTTGGCTAAGTACTAAACAACCAAGAACTTTGAAGGGCATGGGAAAAAGAGCTTTTGGAGTTGATGCTGAGAGCTTTCGGGAGGAGCGGTCTAGGTCTAAGCACTTAGAAGATGGAGCTCTAAGGGAGGGGAAAAGAACTTAGCCAAAATTGGCTAGGTATAACTATCGATATCGAGAGCTTATCCTCGGTACCGAAAGCTTATTATCGGTACCGAGAGGTTGGTCTTTGCCAAGAACAGGGTGGAACTTCAAGGATGGTAAGCTTAGGCTCTGCAGGTCATGCTGAAGGTGTCTGTTTGTTTGATTGGGGTTTGATGGCGATGTAGTAGCACGATGATAACTTCGGGACGTCGGAGATGGCAACTCGATGGGGAATGGAGTTAGGATCCGATGATGGTGGCTCAACGTTGAAAGGAGCCATGAGAACGTTTATCCATAAAAGGCGGGTTCTAGGAAGAGTGACCCATGGATAGAGCGTGAGAATGGTTTGATCTTACAATGAGGGAATACAGAATGGTTCCTCAAGTATAGTGGAAACTAGATGGAGCAAGGAAAGGGTTTGGATATGCGTGATAAGGAATCATTGATACCGGAGTGTTTTTTGATGTAGTTGGAAGTAAGGGTATTATGAGCACACTTATGGGTACTTGGAAAGGCTACCTCAGATTATTGGAAAGGATATGTATTTCCTGAACAGTGGGAAAAGGTCTAGCATCCGCTTCAGGCTAAAGACAAGTACAATAAAAATTGGGATTTTCATTAGTCCCTGGAATGGGAAAGACCATATGAGTTATTATATCTAGAGCTCATTTAGTTATTGCGAGGATTGTTTAATGGATGCTATTATTTCTTTGGTTGTTTTCTTCCGTAGTCTATCACTCTATGGATATCACTAGAGATAGGAATTATGGATAGGGATACCTGGACACTCGCCATCATACTTAGTTTGCAGTATAGCTTTACAACATTCATAGAGTAGCATATTATGTTCGTTATGTACCAACTCTTTGGTTGCAGGGATCGGTCAGGTATGGTTTGTGTACCATTGTTCCTTGCTATATTGCCTTGTATAGTATTTTGAGATTAATTTACTGCTCACAGTAGACTATTGTCTGACTCGAGATTTTATACTTTGCTTCTTATTATCTTGGATGCCCTTAAATGAGTAGACTAGATAGTAGGTCTAGATGCGATGCAGTAGCTGTGTAGAGGATGAGCTAGATGAAGCTATCTCATATCATCTATGGATTTCTATGCTTACTCTGCTGTGCAACACAATGAAGCCTTGAAAATGCTTGCTTGTTACTATTACTAAGAGATAGTTATTTGAGTTTGTTTCTGTTTGTATAAATTCTATTACTTGATGTATAATTCTTTGAATATGCAATTTGATATTTGGATTACTTAGTTATTACCCTCTCTCCTGTTTTATATCTATGATGTATACAATATTTTATTCCATGCACTGTGAGATATACAGTATGTACTATGATGCTTTATTTGATCTTTCAACCCTTAAGGATCATCCTATATCATATGGGCTTTATTTCATCTTTAAACCCTTAATGATCGTCCTATATTGGATGGGCACTTCAGCAGCGCACTATTTAATTTTATTGGCTGCCAATGGTGTATGGCAGTCTTCATAAATGGTCACTATTGGGTAACATTTAATAAAGTAAAAATTGGATTCTACCGATATCAAAATAAGCGTTAAATTTGTCCATACCGTCACACCACCTATAACATTCCCCATTCTAAGGCCCCAAAAAAGCTCTATTGTTGCTGTAGTCATCAATAGTATTATTCTTCGGTGACAAAATGAGATTAGTTAATGGTATCATTGACATCAAAGCATGGAAATATGAAATTTTTCCAGAATATAGATTTTATTAATTAATTATCATATTCATTACATAATCCCAGACATTGCCTAGATTTAGATAAATTATAATTAGTACAAAATACTCCAAAAACATACACTCAAACAAAATAATAACATAGCAGACATAATTAGACTCCTATATTGCAAGCTCTGCCTCTTGCACATCTTCGAAAGCTTTATTCGTCAAACCTAAAACCTAGAAACCAAATTCTTGAACTACTCTAATGAGCACCCGAGAGTTGAAGGGGAAAACAAAATCTTCGAATCAGACAAAGTCTGGTGTGAATAATAATATGTCAACTCGATAATAAATATCTAGTGAGACCACGCCATTGATTAAAATGAGGTCATCCACTCACTAGTATCCTTTGATAATATATAATTACAATCATGCTTCTATAATATCAATGGTTACATAAACATAAGATAATTAAATGCATGCATTCTACATGGGTAATCCTGGCAATTCTGTCTTAGTTAACTAACTATTTGTCTCTACTTCATAGTTTTCCCAGAAGTACTACAAACCTAAATGGTTGACTCAGGCTTACCAAATATATCAAAATTCCATTTTACCATTTGGACTAAACTGGACTGTCCGTCAAAAAACAAATTTGAGTGTTTACCTAACCGTTTGTCAATCTTATAGTTTTGCTAGGCTCACTATGAACCTAATGGTTTTATAGGCCAACTAATAACCTACCTAAGTTATATTATTTTATGTGCGTAAACCTACTTTTAGCTTTTACCATTAACAAAGCCCTACGCACTGGAATCATGGACTAACACCAACTATGGGCTAATAGTTAAGTATAGGATGTTACCCTACACTAGTCCCATTATCTTGTTCTCTATTCTCTAATCCTTGAGTCTATCTAATGGTGATAAGAACAATAATTTACTAGTAAAATTATGGGCAAAATACCCTCTTTATTTCCTTGAAAACATAATTCTTTATTAATGATTTAACCCTCGAAGTCATACTTAAAAACAAGGAAACTATAGCCCTTTACTTTATCCAAAATATCATGCTAAGGTATATTCCTTTATAAAATAAATTTGATGAACTTTAAAATCACTTAAAGGTAGTCGCACCTTTAAACCTTAATCTATGAAGCCATATATAATAAAACCATTAAATTGATAATGTGCAGCATTAATATAGCCACTATGGGTATTTCACCTCTTCTATATTGAAATCTTGTTAAAGCATCTGCTATATACAACATAAGGCCATAAGGCCAAAACTATTTATATCACATAGCCATAACATCGTAATGACCAAAACACGTAGCATAATTAACTAGCAGCATCATTACCTCTTTATAATCGATGTCGAAATTCATACTTGCGGCATCAATGTGGTAGCATAATATATGGTGAAAATATACATATAGCGACAATTCTGTTTTATGGAGTTGATGCCAGTATAGAAAATTTGTAGCTTCATAGTTGTCACTGTAAAACCTGCGGTATTATCGACCTCAATATAAAACATATGGTATAAAACAGGTGACATAAAACAAACGTGGCATTACCAACATCGTAGGCATCAATGTCGGCACTGACATATAAGCCCCAACCTTTGTGGAATCATTGCACACCAATGAGGTTAGTGTCATATGTTTCCCTAAGGTTAGTGATGGCATGCAACATAGATGGACTACGACATTGATTAATAGTGCATGGCAATATCGTAATTAAACATGAAAACTATTTTATTTCATTCAAAAACAATTTTTTTCACCAACTCCAATCCTTTATCAAATTGCTAATGAATAATAAACTTCTTTATCAAACCTCTTTTAGAAAACTGCTGTAGATCGGAATTATCTTTCCTAAATAATCTACAATATATTAATTTTTTATATAATTATTAAGTATTTCTAGCCTAACAAAATTCATATAAAATCATACACATTTGAAAAAAAATCCCCAAAAATCATAATAAATCAGAATTAACATATTCTTTAACATATAAAAATGTTGGAACCAAAAACATTATTTAATTATTTTTATAACAAAACCCAAAACAAATTATTTTCCATACGTAGGAAATTTATGAAATATTCATACTTTCTTGAAAAATTATTAAATTAAAAACCCACTTCTAAAATAATGTTATGAACATCATATCCAAATTTCAAGTCAATTGGATGTCGTAAACTAGGTTTGTACTCTTAAAACCTATTAAATAGTTCCATAATAAATCTAATAAATTATCAATAAGCATATAATCATCGTTCATTCACAATATGACATAATAACAATCATAAGGTTCAAATTTAATCGTAATACCTAAAATGAACAAGCATGCTTGAGATGGGTAATCATTATTCACCTTGATTAGATAACAAGACTTAAGATGCGAGTGTTGATTTGGTTTCCTTAAGCATTCTCTTTGATTTCCCCGCCTTTTGTCTCTTAAATCTATTAATAATGGGGGCCTCAAGTATGTTTATGTTTGTATGAATATAAATGAAATGAAGGAAAGGAGAATGAAAGGGTTTATATTAGGAAATGAGGGTGTATTCCTATTTTGCCCTTCTCATAATTTCTCCTTCTTGTTAAAGCTATAAACACTCTTATTAATTCATTAATTAAGGCTTGTTAGGTCAAATTTCAATCTGCTTATCTTCTTACATTATTTTATTTAATTTATCTAGTCAAACGTCTTAAATAATGTTAATCAAAATTAGGGATGTTACAAACTTCTCTCCTTAAAGAATTTCGTCCTTGAAATTACGATAAGGTACATAATAAACATGTAACACATAGACAACATATACCATCAAAACAAATCGGGATAAGTATCTCGAACCTTGTCCTCTATCTCCCAAGTACAATCTCTCTAGTTGTCAGTCTACTGGACCTTTACTAATCTGACTGTCTTGTTCCTTAGCTTCTTCTCATCTTTTACCACAGTATGAACTGGTTGTTTAACTATCGTCATGTCCAGTTCCACCACTAAATATCCCAAAGCCGTTGGAGTAATTGTCAGGACCCGATTCTTCGACTCCCGAATATCGACATCAATACGTCCACTGTATCGAATGCCAATCAGTCGGATGCCGGAAAACCGAACACTGAGGGTTTAAGAAAGAAGAAAAGAAAAGGAAAGAGGTAGAAGAAGAGAGAGATGTTATGGTTTAAGAAAAGCAAAGAGGTAGAAGACATAAGAAAAGATAGAAAATAGAAAATAGAGAGAAAAGAAAATAGAAAATAGAACCGAAGAAAAACAACAGAACAACATCAGAATCTCACAATCGCAGCGGAACAACATATAATAGATAAATGAATAATCTTTAAACAAAGAACTATATCAGTTATTACATTTTATACATTTCATTACATTACATCATATCATCACAGTGTACAACATCATACAACAACAAACAATGCGGCGGAAAAAGAAATACTATATACTAGTAATACGCCATGCCATCCATCTTGCTTCCAGCAACTCCAGAATATCCTGACTATCCTGATAAACCATAACTCTTGACTGCCCGTGTGGAAATTGGTGGGCACCCAGAGTTTAGGAAGGAAAACAATAAACTTCGAGTCAGTCATGTGACTGGTGTGAGAACTCAAAACAGTTTATTTATCTTTGAAGACAAAATAGAGGAATATTTTTAAAGTCAATTCGCAATGCTTTTAAAAATGAGACTACCATAAGGCCTCCCGCACACACACACAATGCAAACGCAGAATCGGAGGAGATTTCTCCTTATGATAGTCAAAGATGCTGGATACGTATTAAAAAGAACATTTGATATTATTACTAGTGCATAGTGTAGGAAAATATTTCGAAAGTAGAATATAAATCTTAGCCAACATACGACCATTATCGTATGCCTACTATAGCTAACTATGTTCAATAGCAGGTTACCGCCACATTCCATAGCAGGTTATACAACTAAAACCGTACAAGTCTCGTATTGTTTCTTTGGATTTCCAACGAATGATCAGGCCAAGGAACTTCCCATTGCCACATGAGAATGCCTCTGGAAGGACATCCCCGAGAACCAAACCGGATCTCTACCAACACAAGGCCGGGTTACCCCTAACTTAGTAACAACTGACCGAATATGTCATCCCCCGGTCCTTTGGGACCTTTCACCGAGCGCTCGTAATCAATTCACACAATCATAAAGTGTTTTCAACATGAGTAAATATCTGGGCTCCATACCATGATACCACCCTTTTCCAGAAGGAAATGCACATATCCTAAAGGGCGCTACCCCTCATAACCTTGCTGCATCTTTCCTGTTTTGACCATTCCCCGGGTGTGAGGCTCGACGAAGTCACGTCCACAAAAACACACTTTATACAAAAGCCGTGCTTTGGGTCAACAAATGATCATAGAAATGATCACCAGGATAGACGATCAAACAAATGATCCTATCACAAATAATCAACACAATGATCATTTCACAGCAACACTCAGCATGTCACATTACCAAATTGGGAATATATCGCTGATAACATTCAACTACATAACCTCTGAGCTCGTACGTCTCAGAGAAGGGTGTTAAGCTAAAAGAATAAATTCTCCGCCACCAACAGAAATATATTTGAAAGAAATCTGCTTTATATCTCAATTTGTAATGTCAGACATACAATCCATACAAGTCTGTTCCGGGCTCGAATAGAACCGAAGGCACTTACAAAGAAGTCCTTGCAATCCGGATATCCACAATCCTGATCGGATTTCCCATCACATATGGAGAACTCAATACCGGAGCAACTCGGTGCAGAGTCAATCGACAGGTCATCCTATCGCTCTCGCAAATACCGGGTCTTCAACACCGATCTTCAATGCTATCCATTACGTCGTATCACTATTCGGAATGGGTAATCCGAATAACGAGCGCAATAATTTAAAAATAAGTGTGGCATTCAAATTCAACAAATCACAACAAATACCCATTCAAAGGGAAATAAACTATCAATGGATATGCACAACATCACCAGATTCCAAATAATTTTCCAAATTATTTATTTTCCAAAATATCTTTACAAGATATATAATTTCACACTTCAAAAATAAATCAATATTTATTTTTAAACAAATTCCCCTTTCTTTTATAAATTCCATAGTGAATTTATATTTCACAATATCTATGAATATACGACTTCAATTATTCATTTCAATTTATCTTCAAAAAGATATATTCTCTAAACGTTTCATTTCACATTGGAAAAACATTTACATACTTATTTATTCATAAGTAATTCACAAATTTTATTTATTTTCAACACTTGGAAAATATTCAATATACTTCAATCGAGATTAAGTATATATTTCATTCTTTAAGGAAATCATTCTCTTAAACATATTTATTTGGGCGAAAACGAATGTTATGTAAAACATCGTTACAACAACCCAAAATCACTAGTATAGGGATTCGAAATTAAAATAGATATATAAATCCCAATACTATACAAAACATTTCCTTTCGGAAATCATTTACTGTAACAATAGTGCTATAGTCCACCATTTCCTTTTATTTCTTGAAAACGTCTATTTCAACAATGATTGTTGAAATCTATGATTTCAAATCTTAACACATTTTAAAACATCATTAGATCGTTTTAATTCAATTTAAAACATCACATTCTAAACAATTTCTTTAACATATTATTCACTATTCAAAAACGTGAATATATCACGTTAACAAATTTCATCCTTTTATTCATTTTATTTCAAAGGATTATTCACAGTTCAAAAACGTGAATATAACTCCATTAATAGGTTACAACAATTTACTTATCAAAATAAGTCATTGCGAATTTATAAGTCAACGTTTATAATTCTATAAATTTCATTCATTTATGAAATTCATTCACAATTCATTCTAACACTTATAAAAACTCGTTTTATAACTCAAATATTTTTAATTTATAAATATCAATTTATAAATTCTTTTATATAAATCAATTTATATTATTATCCTTTTAAAACATCTTTAATCCCCTTTATAATTTCATCATTTTGATTTATAAAATAATCAAATTTTATAAATCCTATTTTTAAACTTTTCACAATAAATTCTAAAATCCCAGTTTAACTATTTTATAAAATCATTAATCCCATTTTTTCAAAAATCAACTTTTAACTATATTTCTCAGAAATCATAATTTTTATAACATTAAAAATTATATCGTTTATTTATTTATAATGGATCAATTCCAAACATATAGTATATTTTCAAAAATCACTTTAAAAATCATTTTAAAGTTTCAAATTTGGTCCAATGATGCTACATACCAAATAGTCAATCACGACTACAACGATATCATATATCGTATATGATAATCAATCAAATATCAAAATATCTGAAATCAAATAAAAACTGTTGAGGAATCCAGTTGGATCCCCCCAACCTGTTTTCCTGCATCCACAAACATTAGCACAATACCAATTCCGCTCCAGTACGGAATTATCGCGGTATATGGGATTTAAAATATTATCCGCTTAATAGACGGCGCAATAGGGTCTCATCCGCTATACAAATGCGGGAAATCAATAGCTGCAATATATACATATGCCAATATATATATATTGCTATTATATCTAATACCAATTTCACTGTTTATGAAATATTCGCGGTATATGTTTTTAATAAATAACATCCGCTTACTAACGGCGCATAATGTCTATTTTAACAATCAACAGATAACAATCATCATTCAAACATGCATTCAAATATTTTAAATTTAACTATTTAAAATAAAATCGAAACCGATTCGATTGAGTGAGAAGTTCTCACCTTGATTTCAATTTCGTTTTAGCGATTTATTTCGAATAAAATTAAACGGACGTTTAATTTTACCCAAAATTCTCACTAACTCCAAATGACTCCAATCTAATTTCATCGCGTAGTGCTCGTCCATACGATTCCAACGCAACTGATTTCGCGCGTTTTCGACCTCGTATGAAAAAGATATGAATTTATGAAGTTATACGAATTTTTATTTACAAATTTTATAACATAAATTTTTATTTTTAAACCTAAGTTTTGCTGGCCGTAGGATCTCCATAATCGAATCGTGGCCGCTTGAAATTGCTTCTTCCTCATACGCGACTTTGCCTCCAGGAACACACGAAATGCCGAACCCATCAACTTCATAATTAGGGTTTCATACCACCATCTCCTCGCTCGACGAAAACACGATCAACAACTTGCAACACGAAGCTCGCCTCCTCCACTTCACTCGGCTGCCACCCAGCCAAGCTCGGCCCCCCATGGCATGAGAAAACACGTGCGCAAGCAGCTAGCGTCGGCCCCCTGTAGCTCCCACTACGATGCTCCATTTACGATCATATCCGTATGGATTTAAAGATCTCGTCGTGCTCTAAAATGTTGTAGTTAACAACTTTTCGTATTAACGCATGGATTGAAGGAGATTTGAGGAGAATTGAAAGTGAATTCCGGCCTTTGATTGAGGGGGTGGCAGCTAGGGTTTAGGTTTAGTTTTTTTTTTTAATTTATGAAGGGGTAAGGGTCTATTTATAGGAAATCGTTGAACACTATTCATCCGGGAATTCCAAACTCCGATTTACGCGCCGAAACTGACGTTCCTAAGGTTTATCCCGTGTTCCGGACACAATGGAATAGGTTTCGGAAGCTAATTCGGACATCTGTGTGAGTTATGGCAACAAACGATCGATTTAAATTAAACCGATTTAAACGATTTTCTAGGCGTTTTAATTTGTACCGGACAAACGGTAAATCCAATTGACACGAAATTTGAAACCTT
Organism: Allium cepa; assembly: GCA_030765085.1. Classification (NCBI taxonomy): domain Eukaryota; kingdom Viridiplantae; phylum Streptophyta; class Magnoliopsida; order Asparagales; family Amaryllidaceae; genus Allium; species Allium cepa. Next base: position 419,939,034 of record CM060939.1, read on the forward strand.
ACAATAATATCACATTACGGATCCGATGAAACTAGTTTCGTTCAATTCTGAGACTGTTCAAAAATTGACTATTTTCACTAGTCGATTAAATATTAAAATATTCAATTTTCACAAATTAACTCTTAATTCGATTTTAAAAGTTCTAAAATATCGTTCTAACTTCAATATGATAAAATAAAATTTTACAAATCATTTTCAATCATATTTAACTCAATTTTCAATTATTTCCATAATTTAACATATTAAATTATCGATTTAATTATCCAATTAAATCCAATTATCCGAAATAAAATTTATTCGACTTATAAATTCACTTATTAATATTTATAATTAATTAAATATTCAAATTTAAAAAAATAAAATTTCTGGGTCGTTACAATCTTCCCCCCTTAAAAGAATTTCGTACTCGAAATTTACAAGTAAGAAAAGTTACAGAATTTATTAACTTTCCAAAATTCATAGCCAAACTTCTTATAATAACTTTACTAAGTTTTCAAATCATACTTAGTTATCTTTTCAAAAACAACTACTATTGTTTAACTTTCAATTCCAAATCAAAGTTAAAGTTTTCAAAATCTTCCAACTTTCTTAAAAATATTCTAACGCCTTAAATTTCCGGAAAAAATTCGCCATAGTCTCCTTTGCGCGGCTCGATCCGAAAAAAAATGACAGTATATATATCACAAATATACATTTCATCAAGTAATGAGGCATCCCGAATGGAAAAAAGTATAAAAGTACGGTATTTAATCCGAGATATGTACCTTATATTTTATTAGCAAGCATATACGGCTAATATAGTGCGAAAGCGAGCTCCAAATGCGAAGCAAACGCGATCCGCACCTACTAAACACTCAACAAACAACATGAGAACCATGTATATAGACAATAGTATCAATATACAACATATAGCAACATAATAACTATATATGCCAACATAGCAAATGCAACAAAACAACAAATGCAAACATCAACCAACTATCATCCAACTAATTCATAACCAATCAGTATTCATTCATATTCTCATTAATATTCAATGAAATATGTTTTCAATTTAAATCACATTTGATTCTTTACAGTTGATGTTTTTACTAACATTCATTTTCAATTAGTTTATATTCACTAATTCATATTCAAGTTGGTTCACTTCCAAATCAAATTCAATTCTATTAAGATTCACTTAACTTTCAATTGGATTTTCAATTACTTTAACTTCCAATTTCATTAACTCTTAATGAATTATATACAATCAACTAACATCAAATAACAACCAATGTATATTAATCTCAACCAAATTCCTTTACTTATATTCATTTAATTTGGTTTAACACCATCACTTTTAATTGGTTCAATTAAATTGATTTTCATTCAATCCATTCATTCAATTCAATTTCTAAAGTTGAATTTCATTTACATAACTTAAGTTCATATCTATCATTTAACTTTATTAATTTACTTTAATACCTAAATCAACTTCGTTCAACATCTCTTAAGTTATATTCCATTTTACAAACATCACTTGTTTTCACTTAACTTAAATTCCAACTTATAAATAAATTCAGATTTGAATTTTAAAGTAAATTTCCATTTAACTTTAAATTCATTTTTATTTCAACTCATATTTATAAATATATTCATATAGTTTCACTTCTTATATATATAAGTTTATTTCACAATTGTAAATCACATTAATAATAATTCAACTCTTATAATTCTTTTTACTTATACAATTATTCTTTTATTTAGATTATTCAGACAACTAAACAATCAACTTATATACTTTAATAATTCTGAAAAATTATTCCTTTATATATAAAATATAATCAAGGTAAAATTATTTCATTTACCCAATTTTAAAACAATATTGTGCCAAATTGTTCTATACAAGTGTTTAGAGATCCCTATCAACAACGTTAATTACTCGTATTAACCAGAATCTATATACCACTCAACAAATCAATCATCACAATATAAAACAATTTTATATTCACTAACAAATACGCTCTCATAGCTATTATTACACTCAAACTCATTCTAGAGTACTACTGACTCTATCTCTAATGAGTAATACCCAACAGAACCATGGTTGTCGCTTAACCATAAGCTCTGATACCACATTGTCAGGACCCGATTCTTCGACTCCCGAATATCGACATCAATACGTCCACTGTATCGAATGCCAATCAGTCGGATGCCGGAAAACCGAACACTGAGGGTTTAAGAAAGAAGAAAAGAAAAAGAAAGAGATAGAAGAAGAGAGAGATGTTATGGTTTAAGAAAAGCAAAGAGGTAGAAGATATAAGAAAAGACAGAAAATAGAAAATAGAGAGAAAAGAAAATAGAAAATAGAACCGAAGAAAAACAACAGAACAACATCAGAATCTCACAATCGCAGCGGAACAACATATAATAGATAAATGAATAATCTTTAAACAAAGAACTATATCAGTTATTACATTTTATACATTTCATTACATTACATCATATCATCAGAGTGTACAACATCATACAACAACAAACAATGCAGCGGAAAAAGAAATACTATATACTAGTAATACGCCATGCCATCCATCTTGCTTCCAGCAACTCCAGAATATCCTGACTATCCTGATAAACCTTAACTCTTGACTGCCCGTGTGGAAATTGGTGGGCACCCAGAGTTTAGGAAGGAAAACAATAAACTCCGAGTCAGTCATGTGACTGGTGTGAGAACTCAAAACAGTTTATTTATCTTGGAAGACAAAATAGAGTAATATTTTTAAAGTCAATTCGCAATGCTTTTAAAAATGAGACTAACATAAGGCCTCCCGCACACACACACAATGCAAACGCAGAATCGGAGGAGATTTCTCCTTATGATAGTCAAAGATGCTTGATACGTATTAAAAAGAACATTTGATATTATTACTAGTGCATAGTGTAGGAAAATATTTCGAAAGTAGAATATAAATCTTAGCCAACATACGACCATTATCGTATGCCTACTATATCTAACTATGTTCAATAGCAAGTTACCGCCACATTCCATAGCAGGTTATACAACTAAAACCGTACAAGTCTCGTATTGTTTCTTTGGATTTCCAACGAATGATCAGGCCAAGGAACTTCCCATTGCCACATGAGAATGCCTCTGGAAGGACATCCCCGAGAACCAAACCGGATCTCTACCAACACAAGGCCGGGTTAACCCTAACCGAGTAACAACTGACCGAATATGTCATCCCCCGGTCCTTTGGGACCTTTCACCGAGCGCTCGTAATCAATTCACACAATCATAAAGTGTTTTCAACATGAGTAAATATCTGGGCTCCATACCATGATACCACCCTTTTCCAGAAGGAAATGCACATATCCTAAAGGGCGCTACCCCTCATAACCTTGATGCATCTTTCCTGTTTTGACCATTCCCCGGGTGTGAGGCTCGACGAAGTCACGTCCACAAAAACACACTTTATACAAAAGCCGTGCTTTGGGTCAACAAATGATCATAGAAATGATCACCAGGATAGACGATCAAACAAATGATCCTATCACAAATAATCAACACAATGATCATTTCACAGCAACACTCAGCATGTCACATTACCAAATTGGGAATATATCGCTGATAACATTCAACTACATAACCTCTGAGCTCGTACGTCTCAGAGAAGGGTGTTAAGCTAAAAGAATAAATTCTCCGCCACCAACAGAAATATATTTGAAAGAAATCTGCTTTATATCTCAATTTGTAATGTCAGACATACAATCCATACAAGTCTGTTCCGGGCTCGAACATAACCGAACGCACTTACAAAGAAGTCCTTGCAATCCGGATATCCACAATCCTGATCGGATTTCCCATCACATATGGAGAACTCAATACCGGAGCAACTCGGTGCAGAGTCAATCGACAGGTCATCCTATCGCTCTCGCAAATACCGGGTCTTCAACACCGATCTTCAATGCTATCCATTACGTCGTATCACTATTCGGAATGGGTAATCCGAATAACGAGCGCAATAATTTAAAAATAAGTGTGGCATTCAAATTCAACAAATCACAACAAATACCCATTCAAAGGGAAATTATTGATAGTCGGTTATTGAACTATCAATGGATATGCACAACATCACCAGATTCCAAATAATTTTCCAAATTATTTATTTTCCAAAATATCTTTACAAGATATATAATTTCACACTTCAAAAATAAATCAATATTTATTTTTAAACAAATTCCCCTTTCTTTTATAAATTCCATAGTGAATTTATATTTCACAATATCTATGAATATACGATTTCAATTATTCATTTCAATTTATCTTCAAAAAGATATATTCTCTAAACGTTTCATTTCACATTGGAAAAACATTTCCATACTTATTTATTCATAAGTAATTCACAAATTTTATTTATTTTCAACACTTGGAAAATATTCAATATACTTCAATCGAGATTAAGTATATATTTCATTCTTTAAGGAAATCATTCTCTTAAACATATTTATTTGGGCCAAAACGAATGTTATGTAAAACATCGTTACAACAACCCAAAATCACTAGTATAGGGATTCGAAATTAAAATAGATATATAAATCCCAATACAATACAAAACATTTCCTTTCGGAAATCATTTACTATAACAATAGTGCTATAGTCCACCATTTCCTTTTATTTCTTGAAAACGTCTATTTCAACAATGATTGTTGAAATCTATGATTTCAAATCTTAACACATTTTAAAACATCGTTAGATCATTTTAATTCAATTTAAAACATCACATTCTAAACAATTTCTTTAACATATTATTCACTATTCAAAAACGTGAATATATCACGTTAACAAATTTCATCCTTTTATTCATTTTATTTCAAAGGATTATTCACAGTTCAAAAACGTGAATATAACTCCATTAATAGGTTACAACAATTTACTTATCAAAATAAGTCATTGCGAATTTATAAGTCAACGTTTATAATTCTATAAATTTCATTCATTTATGAAATTCATTCATAATTCATTCTAACATTTATAAAAACTCGTTTTATAACTCAAATATTTTTAATTTATAAATATCAATTTATAAATTCTTTTATATAAATCAATTTATATTATTATCCTTTTAAAACATCTTTAATCCCCTTTATAATTTCATCATTTTGATTTATAAAATAATCAAATTTTATAAATCCTATTTTTAAACTTTTCACAATAAATTCTAAAATCCCAATTTAACTATTTTATAAAATCATTAATCCCATATTTTCAAAAATCAACTTTTAACTATATTTCTCAGAAATCATAATTTTTATAACATTAAAAATTATATCGTTTATTTATTTATAATGGATCAATTCCAAACATATAGTATATTTTCAAAAATCACTTTAAAAATCATTTTAAAGTTCCAAATTTGGTCCAATGATGCTACATACCAAATAGTCAATCACGACTACAACGATATCATATATCGTATATGATAATCAATCAAATATCAAAATATCTGAAATCAAATAAATACTGTTGAGGAATCCAGTTGGATCCCCCCAACCTGTTTTCCTGCATCCACAAACATTAGCACAATACCAATTCCGCTCCAGTACGGAATTATCGCGTTATATGGGATTTAAAATATTATCCGCTTAATAGACGGCGCAATAGGGTCTCATCCGCTATACAAATGCGGGAAATCAATAACTGCAATATATACATATGCCAATATATATATATATTGCTATTATATATAATACGAATTTCACTGTTTATGAAATATTCGCGGTATATGTTTTTAATAAATAACATCCGCTTACTAACGGTGCATAATGTCTATTTTAACAATCAACAGATAACAATCATCATTCAAACATGCATTCAAATATTTTAAATTTAACTATTTAAAATAAAATCGAAACCGATTCGATTGAGTGAGAAGTTCTCACCTTGATTTCAATTTCGTTTTAGCGATTTATTTCGAATAAAATTAAACGGACGTTTAATTTTACCCGAAATTCTCACTAACTCCAAACGACTCCAATCTAATTTCATCGCGTAGTGCTCATCCATACGATTCCAACGCAACTGATTTCGCGCGTTTTCGACCTCGTATGAAAAAGATATGAATTTATGAAGTTATACGAATTTTTATTTACAAATTTTATAACATAAATTTTTATTTTTAAACCTAAGTTTTGCTGGCCGTAGGATCTCCATAATCGAATCATGGCCGCTTGAAATTGCTTCTTCCTCATACGCGACTTTGCCTCCAGGAACACACGAAATGCCGAACCCATCAACTTCATAATTAGGGTTTCATACCACCGTCTCCTCGCTCGACGAAAACACGATCAACAACTTGCAACACGAAGCTCGCCTCCTCCACTTCACTCGGCTGCCACCCAGCCAAGCTCGGCCCCCCATGGCACGAGAAAACACGTGCGCAAGCAGCTAGCGTCGGCCCCCCTGTAGCTCCCACTACGATGCTCCATTTACGATCATATCCGTATGGATTTAAAGATCTCGTCGTGCTCTAAAATGTTGTAGTTAACAACTTTTCGTATTAACGCATGGATTGAAGGAGATTTGAGGAGAATTGAAAGTGAATTCCGGCCTTTGATTGAGGGGGCGGCGGCTAGGGTTTAGGTTTAGTTTTTTTTTTTTTAATTTATGAAGGGGTAAGGGTCTATTTATAGGAAATCGTTGAACACTATTCATCCGGGAATTCCAAACTCCGATTTACGCGCCGAAACTGACGTTCCTAAGGTTTATCCCGTGTTCCGGACACAATGGAATAGGTTTCGGAAGCTAATTCGGACATCTGTGCGAGTTATGGCAACAAACGATCGATTTAAATTAAACCGATTTAAACGATTTTCTAGGCGTTTTAATTTGTACCGGACAAACGGTAAATCCAATTGACACGAAATTTGAAACCTTACAATAATATCACATTACGGATCCGATGAAACTAGTTTCGTTCAATTCTGAGACTGTTCAAAAATTGACTATTTTCACTAGTCGATTAAATATTAAAATATTCAATTTTCACAAATTAACTCTTAATTCGATTTTAAAAGTTCTAAAATATCGTTCTAACTTCAATATGATAAAATAAAATTTTACAAATCATTTTCAATCATATTTAACTCAATTTTCAATTATTTCCATAATTTAACATATTAAATTATCGATTTAATTATCCAATTATCCGAAATAAAATTTATTCGACTTATAAATTCACTTATTAATATTTAAAATTAATTAAATATTCAAATTTAAAAAAAATAAAATTTCTGGGTCGTTACAATCTTACCCCCTTAAAAGAATTTCGTCCTCGAAATTTACAAGTAAGAAAAGTTACAGAATTTATTAACTTTCCAAAATTCATAGCCAAACTTCTTATAATAACTTTACTAAGTTTTCAAATCATACTTAGTTATCTTTTCAAAAACAACTACTATTGTTTAACTTTCAATTCCAAATCAAAGTTAAAGTTTTCAAAATCTTCCAACTTTCTAAAAAATATTCTAACGCCTTAAATTTCCGGAAAAAATTCGCCATAGTCTCCTTTGCGCGGCTCGATCCGAAAAAAAAAATGACAGTATATATATCACAAATATACATTTCATCAAGTAATGAGGCATCCTGAAGGGAAAAAAGTATAAAAGTACGGTATTTAATCCGAGATATGTACCTTATATTTTATTAGCAAGCATATACGGCTAATATAGCGCGAAAGCGAGCTCCAAATGCGAAGCAAACGCGATCCGCACCTACTAAACACTCAACAAACAACATGAGAACCATGTATATAGACAATAGTATCAATATAAAACATATAGCAACATAATAACTATATATGCCAACATAGCAAATGCAACAAAACAACAAATGCAAACATCAACCAACTATCATCCAACTAATTCATAACCAATCAGTATTCATTCATATTCTCATTAATATTCAATGAAATATGTTTTCAATTTAAATCACATTTGATTCTTTACAGTGGATGTTTTTACTAACATTCATTTTCAATTAGTTTATATTCACTAATTCATATTCAAGTTGGTTCACTTCCAAATCAAATTCAATTCTATTAAGATTCACTTAACTTTCAATTGGATTTTCGATTACTTTAACTTCCAATTTCATTAACTCTTAATGAATTATATACAATCAACTAACATCAAATAACAACCAATGTATATTAATCTCAACCAAATTCCTTTACTTATATTCATTTAATTTGGTTTAACACCATCACTTTTAATTGGTTCAATTAAATTGATTTTCATTCAATCCATTCATTCAATTCAATTTCTAAAGTTGAATTTCATTTACATAACTTAAGTTCATATCTATCATTTAACTTTATTAATTTACTTTAATACCTAAATCAACTTCGTTCAACATCTCTTAAGTTATATTCCATTTTACAAACATCACTTGTTTTCACTTAACTTAAATTCCAACTTATAAATAAATTCAGATTTCAATTTTAAAGTAAATTTCCATTTAACTTTAAATTCATTTTTATTTCAACTCATATTTATAAATATATTCATATAGTTTCACTTCTTATATATATATATATAAGTTTATTTCACAATTGTAAATCACATTAATAATAATTCAACTCTTATAATTCTTTTTACTTATACAATTATTCTTTTATTTAGATTATTCAAACAACTAAACAATCAACTTATATACTTTAATAATTCTGAAAAATTATTCCTTTATATATAAAATATAATCAAGGTAAAATTATTTCATTTACCCAATTTTAAAACAATATTGTGCCAAATTGTTCTATACAAGTGTTTAGAGATCCCTATCAACAACGTTAATTACTCGTATTAACCAGAATCTATATACCACTCAACAAATCAATCATCACAATATAAAACAATTTTATATTCACTAACAAATACGCTCTCATAGCTATTATTACACTCAAACTCATTCTAGAGTACTACTGACTCTATCTCTAATGAGTAATACCCAACAGAACCATGGTTGTCGCTTAACCATAAGCTCTGATACCACATTGTCAGGACCCGATTCTTCGACTCCCGAATATCGACATCAATACGTCCACTGTATCGAATGCCAATCAGTCGGATGCCGGAAAACCGAACACTGAGGGTTTAAGAAAGAAGAAAAGAAAAAGAAAGAGGTAGAAGAAGAGAGAGATGTTATGGTTTAAGAAAAGCAAAGAGGTAGAAGATATAAGAAAAGATAGAAAATAGAAAATAGAGAGAAAAGAAAATAGAACTGAAGAAAAACAACAGAACAACATCAGAATCTCACAATCGCAGCGGAACAACATATAATAGATAAATGAATAATCTTTAAACAAAGAACTATATCAGTTATTACATTTTATACATTTCATTACATTACATCATATCATCAGAGTGTACAACATCATACAACAACAAACAATGCAGCGGAAAAAGAAATACTATATACTAGTAATACGCCATGCCTTCCATCTTGCTTCCAGCAACTCCAGAATATCCTGACTATCCTGATAAACCTTAACTCTTGACTGCCCGTGTGGAAATTTGTGGGCACCCAGAGTTTAGGAAGGAAAACAATAAACTCCGAGTCAGTCATGTGACTGGTATGTGAACTCAAAACAGTTTATTTATCTTTGAAGACAAAATAGAGGAATATTTTTAAAGTCAATTCGCAATGCTTTTAAAAATGAGACTACCATAAGGCCTCCCGCACACAAACACAATGCAAACGCAGAATCGGAGGAGATTTCTCCTTATGATAGTCAAAGATGCTTGATACGTATTAAAAAGAACATTTGATATTATTACTAGTGCATAGTGTAGGAAAATATTTTGAAAGTAGAATATAAATCTTAGCCAACATACGACCATTATCGTATGCCTACTATAGCTAACTATGTTCAATAGCAGGTTACCGCCACATTCCATAGCAGGTTATACAACTAAAACCGTACAAGTCTCGTATTGTTTCTTTGGATTTCCAACGAATGATCAGGCCAAGGAACTTCCCATTGCCACATGAGAATGCCTCTGGAAGGACATCCCCGAGAACCAAACCGGATCTCTACCAACACAAGGCCGGGTTAACCCTAACCGAGTAACAACTGACCGAATATGTCATCCCCCGGTCCTTTGGGACCTTTCACCGAGCGCTCGTAATCAATTCACACAATCATAAAGTGTTTTCAACATGAGTAAATATCTGGGCTCCATACCATGATACCACCCTTTTCCAGAAGGAAATGCACATATCCTAAAGGGCGCTACCCCTCATAACCTTGCTGCATCTTTCCTGTTTTGACCATTCCCCGGGTGTGAGGCTCGACGAAGTCACGTCCACAAAAACACACTTTATACAAAAGCCGTGCTTTGGGTCAACAAATGATCATAGAAATGATCACCAGGATAGACGATCAAACAAATGATCCTATCACAAATAATCAACACAATGATCATTTCACAGCAACACTCAGCATGTCACATTACCAAATTGGGAATATATCGCTGATAACATTCAACTACATAACCTCTGAGCTCGTACGTCTCAGAGAAGGGTGTTAAGCTAAAAGAATAAATTCTCCGCCACCAACAGAAATATATTTGAAAGAAATCTGCTTTATATCTCAATTTGTAATGTCAGACATACAATCCATACAAGTCTGTTCCGGGCTCGAACAGAACCGAAGGCACTTACAAAGAAGTCCTTGCAATCCGGATATCCACAATCCTGATCGGATTTCCCATCACATATGGAGAACTCAATACCGGAGCAACTCGGTGCAGAGTCAATCGACAGGTCATCCTATCGCTCTCGCAAATACCGGGTCTCAACACCGATCTTCAATGCTATCCATTACGTCGTATCACTATTCGGAATGGGTAATCCGAATAACGAGCGCAATAATTTAAAAATAAGTGTGGCATTCAAATTCAACAAATCACAACAAATACCCATTCAAAGGGAAATAAACTATCAATGGATATGCACAACATCACCAGATTCCAAATAATTTTCCAAATTATTTATTTTCCAAAATATCTTTACAAGATATATAATTTCACATTTCAAAAATAAATCAATATTTATTTTTAAACAAATTCCCCTTTCTTTTATAAATTCCATAGTGAATTTATATTTCACAATATCTATGAATATACGACTTCAATTATTCATTTCAATTTATCTTCAAAAAGATATATTCTCTAAACGTTTCATTTCACATTGGAAAAACATTTCCATACTTATTTATTCATAAGTAATTCACAAATTTTATTTATTTTCAACACTTGGAAAATATTCAATATACTTCAATCGAGATTAAGTATATATTTCATTCTTTAAGGAAATCATTCTCTTAAACATACTTATTTGGGTCAAAACGAATGTTATGTAAAACATCGTTACAACAATCCAAAATCACTAGTATAGGGATTCGAAATTAAAATAGATATATAAATCCCAATACTATACAAAACATTTCCTTTCGGAAATCATTTACTATAACAATAGTCCTATAGTCCACCATTTCCTTTTATTTCTTGAAAACGTCTATTTCAACAATGATTGTTGAAATCTATGATTTCAAATCTTAACACATTTTAAAACATCGTTAGATCGTTTTAATTCAATTTAAAACATCACATTCTAAACAATTTCTTTAACATATTATTCACTATTCCAAAACGTGAATATATCACGTTAACAAATTTCATCCTTTTATTCATTTTATTTCAAAGGATTATTCACAGTTCAAAAACGTGAATATAACTCCATTAATAGGTTACAACAATTTACTTATCAAAATAAGTCATTGCGAATTTATAAGTCAACGTTTATAATTCTATAAATTTCATTCATTTATGAAATTCATTCACAATTCATTCTAACACTTATAAAAACTCGTTTTATAACTCAAATATTTTTAATTTATAAATATCAATTTATAAATTCTTTTATATAAATCAATTTATATTATTATCCTTTTAAAACATCTTTAATCCCCTTTATAATTTCATCATTTTGATTTATAAAATAATCAAATTTTATAAATCCTATTTTTAAACTTTTCACAATAAATTCTAAAATCCCAGTTTAACTATTTTATAAAATCATTAATCCCATATTTTCAAAAATCAACTTTTAACTATATTTCTTAGAAATCATAATTTTTATAACATTAAAAATTATATCGTTTATTTATTTATAATGGATCAATTCCAAACATATAGTATATTTTCAAAAATCACTTTAAAAATCATTTTAAACTTCCAAATTTGGTCCAATGATGCTACATACCAAATAGTCAATCACGACTACAACGATATCATATATCGTATATGATAATCAATCAAATATCAAAATATCTGAAATCAAATAAATACTGTTGAGGAATCCAGTTGGATCCCCCCAACCTGTTTTCCTGCATCCACAAACATTAGCACAATACCAATTCCGCTCCAGTACGGAATTATCGCGGTATATGGGATTTAAAATATTATCCGCTTAATAGACGGCGCAATAGGGTCTCATCCGCTATACAAATGCGGGAAATCAATAACTGCAATATATACATATGCCAATATATATATATTGCTATTATATATAATACCAATTTCACTGTTTATGAAATATTCGCGGTATATGTTTTTAATAAATAACATCTGCTTACTAACGGCGCATAATGTCTATTTTAACAATCAACAGATAACAATCATCATTCAAACATGCATTCAAATATTTTAAATTTAACAATTTAAAATAAAATCGAAACCGATTCGATTGAGTGAGAAGTTCTCACCTTGATTTCAATTTCGTTTTAGCGATTTATTTCGAATAAAATTAAACGGACGTTTAATTTTACCCGAAATTCTCACTAACTCCAAATGACTCTAATCTAATTTCATCGCGTAGTGCTCGTCCATACGATTCCAACGCAACTGATTTCGCGCGTTTTCGACCTCGTATGAAAAAGATACGAATTTATGAAGTTATACGAATTTTTATTTACAAATTTTATAACATAAATTTTTATTTTTAAACCTAAGTTTTGCTGGCCGTAGGATCTCCATAATCGAATCGTGGCCGCTTGATATTGCTTCTTCCTCATACGCGACTTTGCCTCCAGGAACACACGAAATGCCGAACCCATCAACTTCATAATTAGGGTTTCATACCACCATCTCCTCGCTCGACGAAAACACGATCAACAACTTGCAACACGAAGCTCGCCTCCTCCACTTCACTCGGCTGCCACCCAGCCAAGCTCGGCCCCCCATGGCACGAGAAAACACGTGCGCAAGCAGCTTGCGTCGGCCCTCTGTAGCTCCCACTACGATGCTCCATTTACGATCATATCCGTATGGATTTAAAGATCTCGTCGTGCTCTAAAATGTTGTAGTTAACAACTTTTCGTATTAACGCATGGATTGAAGGAGATTTGAGGAGAATTGAAAGTGAATTCCGGCCTTTGATTGAGGGGGTGGCGGCAAGGGTTTAGGTTTAGTTTTTTTTTTTAATTTATGAAGGGGTAAGGGTCTATTTATAGGAAATCGTTGAACACTATTCATCCGGGAATTCCAAACTCCGATTTACGCGCCGAAACTGACGTTCCTAAGGTTTATCCCATGTTCCGGACACAATGGAATAGGTTTCGGAAGCTAATTTGGACATCTGTGCGAGTTATGGCAACAAACGATCGATTTAAATTAAACCGATTTAAACGATTTTCTAGGCGTTTTAATTTGTACCGGACAAACGGTAAATCCAATTGACACGAAATTTGAAACCTTACAATAATATCACATTATGGATCCGATGAAATTAGTTTCGTTCAATTCTGAGACTGTTCAAAAATTGACTATTTTCACTAGTCGATTAAATATTAAAATATTCAATTTTCACCAATTAACTCTTAATTCGATTTTAAAAGTTCTAAAATATCGTTCTAACTTCAATATGATAAAATAAAATTTTACAAATCATTTTCAATCATATTTAACTCAATTTTCAATTATTTCCATAATTTAACATATTAAATTATCGATTTAATTATCCAATTATCCGAAATAAAATTTATTCGACTTATAAATTCACTTATTAATATTTAAAATTAATTAAATATTCAAATTTAAAAAAATAAAATTTCTGGGTCGTTACAATCTTACCCCCTTAAAAGAATTTCGTCCTCGAAATTTACAAGTAAGAAAAGTTACAGAATTTATTAACTTTCCAAAATTCATAGCCAAACTTCTTATAATAACTTTACTAAGTTTTCAAATCATACTTAGTTATCTTTTCAAAAACAACTACTATTGTTTAACTTTCAATTCCAAATCAAAGTTAAAGTTTTCAAAATCTTCCAACTTTCTTAAAAATATTCTAACGCCTTAAATTTCCGGAAAAAATTCGCCATAGTCTCCTTTGCGCGGCTCGATCCGGAAAAAAAAATGACAGTATATATATCACAAATATACATTTCATCAAGTAATGAGGCATCCCGAAGGGAAAAAAGTATAAAAGTACGGTATTTAATCTGAGATATGTACCTTATATTTTATTAGCAAGCATATACGGCTAATATAGCGCGAAAGCGAGCTCCAAATGCGAAGCAAACGAGATCCGCACCTACTAAACACTCAACAAATAACATGAGAACCATGTATATAGACAATAGTATCATTATACAACATATAGCAACATAATAACTATATATGCCAACATAGCAAATGCAACAAAACAACAAATGCAAACATCAACCAACTATCATCCAACTAATTCATAACCAATCAGTATTCATTCATATTCTCATTAATATTCAATGAAATATGTTTTCAATTTAAATCACATTTGATTCTTTACAGTGGATGTTTTTACTAACATTCATTTTCAATTAGTTTATATTCACTAATTCATATTCAAGTTGGTTCACTTCCAAATCAAATTCAATTCTATTAAGATTCACTTAACTTTCAATTGGATTTTCAATTACTTTAACTTCCAATTTCATTAACTCTTAATGAATTATATACAATCAACTAACATCAAATAACAACCAATGTATATTAATCTCAACCAAATTCCTTTACTTATATTCATTTAATTTGGTTTAACACCATCACTTTTAATTGGTTCAATTAAATTGATTTTCATTCAATCCATTCATTCAATTCAATTTCTAAAGTTGAATTTCATTTACATAACTTAAGTTCATATCTATCATTTAACTTTATTAATTTACTTTAATACCTAAATCAACTTCGTTCAACATCTCTTAAGTTATATTCCATTTTACAAACATCACTTGTTTTCACTTAACTTAAATTCCAACTTATAAATAAATTCAGATTTCAATTTTAAAGTAAATTTCCATTTAACTTTAAATTCATTTTTATTTCAACTCATATTTATAAATATATTCATATAGTTTCACTTCTTATATATATATAAGTTTATTTCACAATTGTAAATCACATTAATAATAATTCAACTCTTATAATTCTTTTTACTTATACAATTATTCTTTTATTTAGATTATTCAAACAACTAAACAATCAACTTATATACTTTAATAATTCTGAAAAATTATTCCTTTATATATAAAATATAATCAAGGTAAAATTATTTCATTTACCCAATTTTAAAACAATATTGTGCCAAATTGTTCTATACAAGTGTTTAGAGATCCCTATCAACAAAGTTAATTACTCGTATTAACCAGAATCTATATACCACTCAACAAATCAATCATCACAATATAAAACAATTTTATATTCACTAACAAATACGCTCTCATAGCTATTATTACACTCAAACTCATTCTAGAGTACTACTGACTCTATCTCTAATGAGTAATACCCAACAGAACCATGGTTGTCGCTTAACCATAAGCTCTGATACCACATTGTCAGGACCCGATTCTTCGACTCCCGAATATCGACATCAATACGTCCACTGTATCGAATGCCAATCAGTCGGATGCCGGAAAACCGAACACTGAGGGTTTAAGAAAGAAGAAAAGAAAAAGAAAGAGGCAGAAGAAGAGAGAGATGTTATGGTTTAAGAAAAGCAAAGAGGTAGAAGACATAAGAAAAGATAGAAAATAGAAAATAGAAAATAGAGAGAAAAGAAAATAGAAAATAGAACCGAAGAAAAACAACAGAACAACATCAGAATCTCACAAACGCAGCGGAACAACATATAATAGATAAATGAATAATAAATGAATAATCTTTAAACAAAGAACTATATCAGTTATTATATTTTATACATTTCATTACATTACATCATATCATCAGAGTGTACAACATCATACAACAACAAACAATACAGCGGAAAAAGAAATACTATATACTAGTAATACGCCATGCCATCCATCTTGCTTCCAGCAACTCCAGAATATCCTGACTATCCTGATAAACCTTAACTCTTGACTGCCCGTGTGGAAATTGGTGGGCACCCAGAGTTTAGGAAGGAAAACAATAAACTCCGAGTCAGTCATGTGACTGGTGTGAGAACTCAAAACAGTTTATTTATCTTTGAAGACAAAATAGAGGAATATTTTTAAAGTCAATTCGCAATGCTTTTAAAAATGAGACTACCATAAGGCCTCCCGCACACACACACAATGCAAACGCAGAATCGGAGGAGATTTCTCCTTATGATAGTCAAAGATGCTTGATACGTATTAAAAAGAACATTTGATATTATTACTGGTGCATAGTGTAGGAAAATATTTCGAAAGTAGAATATAAATCTTAGCCAACATACGACCATTATTGTATGCCTACTATAGCTAACTATGTTCAATAGCAGGTTACCGCCACATTCCATAGCAGGTTATACAACTAAAACCGTACAAGTCTTGTATTGTTTCTTTGGATTTCCAACGAATGATCAGGCCAAGGAACTTCCCATTGCCACATGAGAATGCCTCTGGAAGGACATCCCCGAGAACCAAACCGGATCTCTACCAACACAAGGCCAGGTTACCCCTAACTGAGTAACAACTGACCGAATATGTCATCCCCCGGTCCTTTGGGACCTTTCACCGAGCGCTCGTAATCAATTCACACAATCATAAAGTGTTTTCAACATGAGTAAATATCTGGGCTCCATACCATGATACCACCCTTTTCCAGAAGGAAATGCACATATCCTAAAGGGCGCTACCCCTCATAACCTTGCTGCATCTTTCCTGTTTTGACCATTCCCGGGGTGTGAGGCTCGACGAAGTCACATCCACAAAAGCACACTTTATACAAAAGTCGTGCTTTGGGTCAACAAATGATCATAGAAATGATCACCAGGATAGACGATCAAACAAATGATCCTATCACAAATAATCAACACAATGATCATTTCACACCAACACTCAGCATGTCACATTACCAAATTGGGAATATATCGCTGATAACATTCAACTACATAACCTCTGAGCTCGTACGTCTCAGAGAAGGGTGTTAAGCTAAAAGAATAAATTCTCCGCCACCAACAGAAATATATTTGAACTAAATCTGCTTTATATCTCAATTTGTAATGTCAGACATACAATCCATACAAGTCTGTTCCGGGCTCGAACAGAACCGAAGGCACTTACAAAGAAGTCCTTGCAATCCGGATATCCACAATCCTGATCGGATTTCCCATCACATATGGAGAACTCAATACCGGAGCAACTCGGTGCAGAGTCAATCGACAGGTCATTCTTTAAGGAAATCATTCTCTTAAACATATTTATTTGGGCCAAAACGAATGTTATGTAAAACATCGTTACAACAACCCAAAATCACTAGTATAGGGATTCGAAATTAAAATAGATATATAAATCCCAATAATATACAAAACATTTCCTTTCGGAAATCATTTACTATAACAATAGTGCTATAGTCCACCATTTCCTTTTATTTCTTGAAAACGTCTATTTCAACAATGATTGTTGAAATCTATGATTTCAAATCTTAACACATTTTAAAACATCGTTAGATCGTTTTAATTCAATTTAAAACATCACATTCTAAACAATTTCTTTAACATATTATTCACTATTCAAAAACGTGAATATATTACGTTAACAAATTTCATCCTTTTATTCATTTTATTTCAAAGGATTATTCACAGTTCAAAAACGTGAATATAACTCCATTAATAGGTTACAACAATTTACTTATCAAAATAAGTCATTGCGAATTTATAAATCAACGTTTATAATTCTATAAATTTCATTCATTTATGAAATTCATTCACAATTCATTCTAACACTTATAAAAACTCGTTTTATAACTCAAATATTTTTAATTTATAAATATCAATTTATAAATTCTTTTATGTAAATCAATTTATATTATTATCCTTTTAAAACATCTTTAATCCCCTTTATAATTTCATCATTTTGATTTATAAAATAATCAAATTTTATAAATCCTATTTTTAAACTTTTCACAATAAATTCTAAAATCCCAATTTAACTATTTTATAAAATCATTAATCCCATATTTTCAAAAATCAACTTTTAACTATATTTCTCAGAAATCATAATTTTTATAACATTAAAAATTATATCGTTTATTTATTTATAATGGATCAATTCCAAACATATAGTATATTTTCAAAAATCACTTTAAAAATCATTTTAAAGTTCCAAATTTGGTCCAATGATGCTACATACCAAATAGTCAATCACGACTACAACGATATCATATATCGTATATGATAATCAATCAAATATCAAAATATCTGAAATCAAATAAATACTGTTGAGGAATCTAGTTGGATCCCCCCAACCTGTTTTCCTGCATCCACAAACATTAGCACAATACCAATTCCGCTCCAGTACGGAATTATCGCGGTATATGGGATTTAAAATATTATCCGCTTAATAGACGGCGCAATAGGGTCTCACCCGCTATACAAATGCGGGAAATCAATAACTGCAATATATACATATGCCAATATATATATATTGCTATTATATATAATACCAATTTCACTGTTTATGAAATATTCGCGGTATATGTTTTTAATAAATAACATCCGCTTACTAACGGCGCATAATGTCTATTTTAACAATCAACAGATAACAATCATCATTCAAACATGCATTCAAATATTTTAAATTTAACTATTTAAAATAAAATCGAAACCGATTCGATTGAGTGAGAAGTTCTCACCTTGATTTCAATTTCGTTTTAGCGATTTATTTCGAATAAAATTAAACGTACCCGAAATTCTCACCAACTCCAAACGACTCAAATCCAATTTCATCGCGTAGTGCTCGTCCATACAATTCCAACGCAACTGATTTCGTGCGTTTTCGACCTCGTATGAAAAAGATATGAATTTATGAAGTTATATGAATTTTTATTTACAAATTTTATAACATAAATTTTTATTTTTAAACCTAAGTTTTGCTGGCCGTAGGATCTCCATATTCGAATCGTGGCCGCTTGAAATTGCTTCTTCCTCATACGCGACTTTGCCTCCAGGAACACACGAAATGCCGAACCCATCAACTTCATAATTAGGGTTTCATACCACCATCTCCTCGCTCGACGAAAACACGATCAGCAACTTGCAACACGAAGCTCGCCTCCTCCACTTCACTCGGCTGCCACCCAGCCAAGCTCGGCCCCCCATGGCACGAGAAAACACGTGCGCAAGCAGCTAGCGTCGGCCCCCTGTAGCTCCCACTACGATACTCCATTTACGATCATATCCGTATGGATTTAAAGATCTCGTCGTGCTCTAAAATGTTGTAGTTAACAACTTTTCGTATTAACGCATGGATTGAAGGAGATTTGAGGAGAATTGAAAGTGAATTCTGCCCTTTGATTGAGGGGGTGGCGGCTAGGGTTTAGGTTTAGTTTTTTTTTTAATTTATGAAGGGGTAAGGGTCTATTTATAGGAAATCGTTGAACACTATTCATCCGGGAATTCCAAACTCCGATTTACGCACCGAAACTGACGTTCCTAGGGTTTATCCCGCGTTCCGGACACAATGGAATAGGTTTCGGAAGCTAATTCGGACCTCTGTGCGAGTTATGGCAACAAACGATCGATTTAAATTAAACCGATTTAAACGATTTTCTAGGCGTTTTAATTTGTACCGGACAAACGGTAAATCCAATTGACACGAAATTTGAAACCTTACAATAATATCACATTACGGATCCGATGAAACTGGTTTCGTTCAATTCTGAGGCTGTTCAAAAATTGACTATTTTCACTACTCGATTAAATATTAAAATATTCAATTTTCACAAATTAACTCTTAATTCGATTTTAAAAGTTCTAAAATATCGTTCTAACTTTAATACGATAAAATAAAATTTTACAAATCATTTTCAATCATATTTAACTCAATTTTCAATTATTTCCATAATTTAACATATTAAATTATCGATTTAATTATCCAATTAAATCCAATTATCCGAAATAAAATTTATTCGACTTATAAATTCACTTATTAATATTTAAAATTAATTAAATATTCAAATTTTAAAAAATAAAATTTCTGGGTCGTTACAGTAATGGTAGTTTTTGGATCACAAACACACTTTTTAAGATAATAAATATGAAGGAGTCCTGCCAAACTGATCAGTAACTCTACCATATAAGCGAGTTTCCCAATCCTTTTATAACAGGAAATGGTCCAACAAATCTAGGTGCTAATTTCCCTAATTTTTCAAATCTTACTACACCCTTCATCTATGAAACTTTGACAAAAACATGATCTCCTACTGAGAATACTCTTGGCTACATAACTTTTCTGCGTAGACCGAGCCTCCTTCATCTGCATTTGGATCAACTCAATCTTTTCTGTGGCTTTCCTTACTATATTTGGCCCAAGAACTAATCTGTCTCTGGTCTCCAATCAACATATCAAAGATCTACATGGCCCTTCCATGCAGGGCTTCAAAAGGTGCCATCCCTTTCCTAGTCTGATCGTTATTGTTATAGGAAAATTCGACTAAGTGCACATGGTCTTCCCATGACCCTTCAAAATCTATCACATATGCTCTTAACAAATATTCTAAGACTTTGTTAACTATTTCCGTTTTCCCATCCGTCCGTGAATTATAAGCGTTACTCATCTTAAGCATAGTACCTAACATCACTTGTAGTCTCTTCCAGGATTTGCTAGTGCATAAGGTACCTCTGTCATCGACTATACTACCCGAAATTTCATGTAGTCTAACAATATTCTTCATAAATAAATTGGCCAAAATAGGTGCTAACCTTGTCGACTAAACAGGAATGAAACATGCACTCTTAATTCGGTCTATCGACAATAACCCATAGACTTTCATTTCCCCTAATTGATCTTGCCAATCCATCATAGAATCCATGGATATAGAATCCCATTTCCAAATCAGTATATCTAAAAGCTGAAGCAATCCACTTGGCTTCTGATGCTCCGCTTTCACTTGTTGACAATTCACACATTGCTTTACCTATAAGCCGACATTCTTTTCATACCTTCCCAAAAGAAACTCCTTTTCATATCCTGATACATCTTAGTTCCTCTAGGATAAAAAGTAAATTTTGATAGATGACACTCCCTACGAACTCATTTCCTTAGGTCTCTAACATATGGAACACACAATCGTCCCTTCTTTCTCAACCATCAATTTTTATCAAGATAAAAGTCCTTCAAATCATCAATCTCAGTTCCACTTTCTAATCTTCTATTTTGTTTAGCTACTACAGGATCATCTGTTTGCCTAGAAGCAATCCTTTTGATTAATTTTGGTCAAATTTCTAAGCATGATAACATAGTAGTATGCCGACTAGTACTAGCAATCGATCTTAACTGCACACTACAAGTAGTTAGCGCTTCCAAATCTTTCCACTCCACTGACATTGCTTATACCGCATTTTGATTTTTTCTACTAAGTGCATCAGCTACCTTGTTTCCTTTTCTTGTCGCATACTTGGTACCGAAATCATAAGCTTTTATGAACTCTAACCACCTCTGATGCCTCATATTTAACTCCTAAGAGAACAAATTCCTCAAATATTTATGATCCTTATACAATTCAAATCTTTCTTCCAAAACATATTGTCTCAACACCTTCAAACCGAAGATTAGTGCTACCAACTCCAAATCGTAATTTGGATACCTAACTTTATGTAATCTGAGCTATCGAGAAGCATAGGTAATTACTTTACCTCTTTGCATTAATAAGCTCCTAATCTTGTTCCGCACACTTCTGTATACACCACCAAATCTAAATTACCATTTGGAATAACTAACATGCGTGCATTGCTTAATAAATATTTTAGCATTAGGAATCCACCTCACATTTGCCGGTTCAAAAATACTTCACATCCTTCCATATTAGTTTACTCGTCGATGCTGCTATATGAGAGAAATCCTTAATGAATATCTGGTAATAGCCAGCTAATCCAAAAAAATTTCTAATCTTAGTCACCGTCTCAGGTATCTTCCAATTGTTAACAGCTTCTATCTTAGCTAGATCCACCGACAACCTATTTTCTAAGACTACGTGACCAAGGAACTTCACACATTTCTTCCAAAAATGACATTTCAAAAACTTTGCCTTTAATTGATGTTTTCCTAACGTCTCAAGCACTATTCTAAAGTAAATCTCCTGATCTTTCTCACTCCTAGAATATATTAGGATGACATCTACGAATACTAACATAAACCTATCCAAATAATCCTGAAAGATTCAGTTCATCAAGTCTAAAAAGAAGACAGGCACATTTTTCAATCCACATGACATTACTAACCACTCGTACGAACCATATCTTATTCGAAACGTCGTCAAAGGAATATTTTCCTTCGCTGCCCTCAGTTGATGGAAACCTATTGCCAAATCCAATTGGGAAAATACTTTGGCCCCACTCAACTGATCAAATAAATCATCTATTCTTGGCAAATGATATCGATTATTTATCGTCTTTTCCTTCAACTTACGATAATCGAGAACCATCCGTTTTCTTCATAAACACCGCAGCCGCTCTCTTACACGAGCTACTTGGTATAATAAAATTCTTTCCTTCTAAGTCCACTAGCTGCACCTCTAACTCCTTTATCTCAGTAGGTATCATTCTGCTAGACGTCTACTTATGGGTTTAGCTCTTGGCATAAGATTTATTTGAAACTTAATAGCTCATTTCGATGGTAGTCTTATAACTGGCTAAAAAAACATATGCATAATCTCTTACAATAAAAACCCAATTCACTTCATCCTCCACTTCTACTGCACCCAATAAAGCACAAGAATCTAAACTCAAATTTTCTACGGTGTATATAATTCGATCATGGCTACTAGGGTGTCTTAGTGATATCTTTCTATCCTGGCAAAATATCCTAGCATCGTATCTGCTTAACCAATCCTTACCCAAAATAATACCCACACCCACAAAGTCAAACGCATATAAATTGCAGGTAAATGCAAGACCTGAAAGCTGAAATTCTAAATGGTTACATCTCATCATAGGAGTTGCATAACCTTCCATCAGATTTGCAACCCTTATGGAAATAACAAGATATGATTGTTCTAACTTTAACTTACCTACCAAACATTGTGAGATAAAAGAATGTGACGCGTTAGTATCAAATAATACTTCAATAGGTATGCCATGAATCAAAAGCTTACCTCTCATCACAGCCTTTCCCTTCAACTCTGCAATTGGTCTCGAGGTAGATGGTTCCAAAGCCAAAATTTTCCTTTCTTAACGTTAGTTGGTTCTCTACGCTAGTTCTTGTAATGCCCTATCTGGTCAACATTGAAGCACTTGATGTTCTTCCTTCCAATGACCTTTTTTCCATCCCCAAAACAACACTCATTGGAAAAATGCCCTTTCTTGTCACACTTGTAATAAACAACATTAGATTTTCCTTTCTTAGCAGCTCTACACTTCTGAGCTCCCTTTTTATGAAAGAACTTTCTTTTTGGCTTTGACCACCCTAAGCCTCTACTAGCTTGTTATTACTAAACAACACACAATCATCAATGCCATCTCCACTACTACATCAAAAAAGTCTCTAAGATGTAGTAGTGTTGCGTTAGCAAGATCTGGTTTCAATCCTCTGATGAACTACTAGTTTCCCTTAATCAAAGTATCCCCAGTTTCATACCCATATATGGACAACTACTCAAAACTAGTCACATACTCAAGCACAGACATATCACCTTGCTCCAAGACTCAGCAAACTTTCTTAGTAAAGTTGACTTGGTTATCTCAGATATGAATCTCTCCTCCAATCCCCTTTTGAACTCCACCCAAGTCAAGTTACTCTCACAGTTGCACTATTCCACTAGTACAATGCAGCTCCTTGCAATTTCCTGGAAGCTAATCTCCTGTTTTTCTCAACATTCAGACCTAAATCAGCAAAAATCCTTTCACAATGAAGCAACCTATTCTATACTTTGATAGAATTCCCAATTCTAATGAATGACTTTCCTCCAAGTCTTGCATAATCTCGACTCAACACAACATAGTTATTGACAATCGAAACTTCAGACTTTACTCCTCCAGCATTACCACTAAGTAATCCAGTTGCAACTCCTACTTGCATCATGTTGACAAAGAAATGCTACATAACTCCCATATCTAATGGTGGTGTTCCAGCACCTTCATTAACAATAGTTTATCGACCAAGATTCCACCTAATATTGGGCCTGATATTTCCTTTGGTTAAGATGGTTTCTCCATCGAGATTCACTCTTCTGTTTTCTACCTCCATACCTTACTTTCCTTAAATCTGCATTTCGACTTTAGTAATATACAGAAGAATGGTCTGAGAGAAATAAGAGGAATAATAATATGATATACTTATATATAGCAAATACAAGTACGTTACTGTAATTTTATCCCATACCACAATCTTATTTTCATATTCATTTGGATTATGTTTTTAAAAACTCTTTTAAAGTTCAAATTTCTTTTAGTTTTTCATTAATCTTTGCTTTGACACAAAATTGTAACGTCCTCTATTCTAAGTCCGAAAATAAGCGCTACTAATGCTGTAGTCATCAATAGTATTATTCTCTAGTCACAAAAAGAGATCAGTTAACAGTATCATTAACATCAAAGCACAGGAATATGACAAATTCTCAAAATACAAATTTCATTAATTAATTTCTCCATTCATTACATAATCCCAAACGTTGCCCATGTTTAGATAAATTATATTACTACAAAATAAACTAGGAGCAACATATGAAGATTCCCTTTGGTTAATTAGAGTTTACCACTAGATAGATACAACTATTGCCGTTAAATACATTAAAACAAAATGATAAGACATATGACATAATTAGACTCATATATAGCCAGCTCTACCTCCTGCACATCTTTGAAATCTTTATTTGTCAAACCTAAAACTTGAAAACCTTACTCTCAAACTACTCAAATGGATACCCTAGAGTTAAAGGGGAAAATAGAAACTTCAGTCATACAAAAAGTCTGGTGTGAATAATAACATGCCATCTTGATAATAGATATCCAGTGAGACCATGCCGTTGAGAAGAATGAGTATTCCCCTCACTAGTATCCTTTAATAATATGTCTATTCCAATCATGCACCTGTAATCACAATGGTTACATAAGCACAAGATAATTAAATGCATGCATGCTACCTGGGTAATCATGACTAATCAATCTCAATTAACTGACTATCTTTCTCTGCTTCATAGTTTTTCCAAGGTTATTACAAACCTATAGGGCTGACTCGGGCCTACTAGTATACCAAAATTCTCCAACTTACCATTAGGAGTAAATCGAACTATCCGTCCAAACACAATCATTTGAGTGCTTACCCAAATGTCTATCGATCTCATAGTTTTGCTCGGCTCACTATAAACCTAATAGTTTTACATGCCAGCCAATAACTTACCTAAGTTATATTCCTTTCCATGTGTAAACCTACTTTTAGTTTTTACCCTAACAAAGCCTTATGCACTGGAATTATTGACTAATATCAACTTAGGGCTAGCAGTTGAAGTATAAGGTGATACACTACACCAGTCCCATTATCTGGTTCTCTATTCTCTAATCCTCGAGTCAATTTATCCTTTCACAACTTATTTAATGGTGATAAGAATAATAATTTTACTAGTAAAATTCTAGGTTAAATGAACTCTTTATTTCCTTGAAAACACAATTCTTTATTAATAATTTAACCCTTGGAATCACATTTAAAAACAAAGAAACTTTAGCTGTTTACTTTATCCATAATATTACGCCAAGATTTATGCTGTTATAAAATAACTCTGATGAATTTCGAAATAACTTAGAGATTGTCGCACCTCAAAACATTAGGCAACAAAGCCATATATAACAAAACCATTAAATTAATAATGTGCGTTATCAATATAGCCACTATAGGTTATCACACTCCTTCTGCAGTGAAATCATGTTAATAAATTTTATTTATAATACATACGACCATAAGGTCAAAACCATTTATATCACATAGCATAAATTTGAAGGTTGTCGATCATAGGCATCATAACTATTGGTTTGCAAAGTATAAAACTTTAAAACTTAGAAATATGGGAACGTCAAAATTAAGATTAGGTGGCACCATTGACGTATAAAATCAGTGCCTAAAATATCCTACAATGGCGTCATGACCTAAACATGGTAGCATAAGAAACTAGCGGCATCATTGCCTCTTTGTAATCGATGTCGAAATTCATTCTTGCAGCATCAATGCCGTATCATAGCTTAGGCCGAAAATATATTTATAGCGTCATTGCTACCTTATGGAGTTAATGTCAATACAGAAAATATGCAGCATCATGGTTGTTGCTATAAAACTTGTGGTATTATCAAAGTCACTATAAAATATGCAGTACAAAATAGGCGACGTAGAACATATGCGGCATTACCAACATCGTAGATATCAATGTCGACATTGATATATAAGCCCTAACCTTAATGGAATCATAGCATACCAATGAGGTTGATATCATATGTTTCTCTGTAGGTTAGTGATGGCATGCATCATAGATGGATTAAAACATTGATTAATAACACATGGCAATATCGTAGCTAACATGAAAACTGTTTTATTTCTTTAAAAAGCAATTTCTTTTCACCAACTCCAATCCTTTATCAAATTTCTGTTGGATAATAAATTTCTTTATCAAATCCTTTTCAGAAAATTGCCATAGATCAGAATTATCATTCCCAAAATAATTTGCAAACCAATAATTTTATATTAGTATTTTAATATAATTATTAAGCTTTTCTAGCCAAATAAATTCATATAAAATCATAAGCATTTGTGAGAAATCCCCAAAAATCACAATAAATCAGAATTAACATATTCTTTAACATACAAAAATTTTGGGACCAAAAAAATTATTTAATTATTTTTAATAATTAAAACACGTAATAAATCATTTTTCGCACCTAAGAATTCATAAAGTATTCATACTTGCTTGGAAAATTATGAAATTAAAAACCCACTTCTAAAATAATGTTATGTACATCATATCCATAATTTATGTCAATTAGATGTCACAAACTAGGTTTTCACTCTTAAAACCTATTAAATAATTCCATAATAAATCCAATAAATTATCAATAAGCATATAATCATCATTCATTCACAACATAGCATAATAACAATAATAAGATTCAAATTTATTCATAAAACTAAACATAAAATTAGGGGAGTTCACCATCTACTATGTGAAGTGTGAATATTCATATTTGAATTATTCGAGCTGACCAAGCTTACACCTAGAGTTGTGCAACCAAAATGTTGAATACTCCTATTACACTTGATTTAATTAAAGTATAATTGTTATAAATTAATTACTATTTATAAATATCAATTATAAAATTTTATTTGTTGAATATTAAACAATATTAAACAGTGTGCATATAATAGGTATACCAACACTAACTGATATACAATATCGATACACATTTAAATTGGATTTAAATGCAAAAAATATCGTCCATGCTTGAAATAATTTTTAGGCTCGATTGGGAATTGCTTTAGGAAACTATAGGTCAACAATAGAGGGTTGACCATGAGATGGCTAGATAGGGAGGAATTTTGAATTCAAAAGGGTAGAACTAGTAAGAAAACAAGGATCTTGAACCCTATTTGGCCTCTTATCTCTCTTTTATTTATTCCCTATAACACTCACTTTTTGTTTGTGCCAAAAATGGCATAGAAACCAAAATAGTATAGAAGAGAAAAGAGTGAAGAAAGTAAATAAAAATAAGAAAAACAACACATAATTTTTTTATAGTGGTTTGGCTAATCGTTACCTATGTCCACTTAACTTTGTTGCTAATTTGGTGGCTATTTAAAAGTAAAATTCTTATGGATTGGTACCACTCCATGGATGATTACAAAGAAATACATAATAATTAAAAGGAAACAAAAAAGATAATAAGAAATGAGCATCCACCACTCTATTTATAGTTGCAGACCGCCGGGATATGCTCTTCCATGACCTCCATCACTTCTCCCACATTCCAACAGCAACTTCCCACTAGCAGACATGGCCACATCATCACTTATTATGGATCGATACCAATCCATAGGCATGGATCAGTATCAATCCATAAAATTGTCTTATGGATTGTTTTGAACTCTTTGTAATGAAACAACTTGTTTGCATTGTGTTTCTCATCTTATTTGCAGTGCTTGGAGCTTGTTCCTTAGTCAAAGTGATAGACTGCTGGTGGAATAAAGTTGCTTGTTTCAGGATCGAGGAGATTGATAGTATATTGCATGAGATCAATGGTCTGAAGCCTAAAGAGGTTATTGGCATCATGGTAGATGAGCATGGAAAGTTTGGTGCGAATTAGGCATCAGTTTATGGATCGGTACCGATCCATAGGGATGGATCAGTACCGATCCATCACTTGGTGATTTTTGACTTTGGAATTTCTAAGGTAGCTTTTTCTCCACCTTTTTTTATTTTGGTTATGCTCGGTTTTTAGGCTCTATAGTTATCTCTCCGTGCTTCCTGCCTTATAACCTTCGAGCTTAGTCTATCAAGTCCATCTGGGTACTGCCTAGTCAAAAGTCTGGATAACACTTACCCCCCAAAGCACTCCTTGCGAATGGATGATAGGCTTTGAAAATGAACAAGTATCAAAGTCGATCGAACATTGTTAGTTGATTTTTCTGGTTATCAACTGATCAAGCTGTCATAGGCTATCATGTTGCCTTGGATTCACCTTTAAATCAGAGGTCGTTCTAGACCGTGATAGCCAAAGACTCGAGTGCTTTCTTGATTATCATTCACAAATAATCATTCCCTATCCTTCCAAAAGTCAATAGTCACAAGTTCAAATCAATGGCTTGATTTGATAATCACTAAGGAAACTTTTCAAGGTCCAATGGCGTTCAAAACCAAAGTCCAGATTTTGATGTCTTTGAGTCATGCAATTGATGACCGACTCAGTTCTCAATCGTTCCAGATCATTACTTTAAAGCTCAGTCTCTCAAAATCATTAGTGGAAATCTCAATCTCTCTGGATTATTAGTGTAAACCTTGACCTCTTTGGATCATTAGTGGAATTTATGGCTGTTCCGAGCTTGATAGTTAAGTCCATGGTCTCTTCGGATCGTAATCAAATCCATGGTCGTTCAGGGCCGATAATCCAATCCATGGTCTCTTCGGACTGTTAATCAAATCCATGACCGTTCGAGGATGACAGTCAAATCCATGGTCTCTCCAAACCCTTGCCGATCCTGATCTTCTCACCCTCCAGTAAGAGAACTCAGCGACAAGCAAGCCCATTCACTCATTCTCCGATGGGAAGACTTATTTCCTATACTTCGGTCCCGACTCTCCATCGTGACCCAACGCAATCAATATCGTACAAGTCCATCCACTTGTTCTCCGGCAAGGGAAATTGCACATTGCACTCCGGTCCCGACTCTTCGATCCGGACTTAATGCAATCAATATTATATAAGTCAATCCACTTACTCTCCAACATAGGAACTTGTACCTTGTGGTCATCACTCTATCTCTTTGATCGAGACTACCACGATCAATATTTGTCATTACTTTAAAGTGATTTTCAATAAGAAATGATTCATCTATTGGACTTGAATTCAAATATTACCAAACACAGAGTTAAGCTTCATAATAACACCTCTTCGGGAGTCACAGCCTTGCATCTAACTCAGAGCATACCTAAGGACCGATCAAGATCCCATACAAGAGTAAGTGACTAAATTATAGCATTGCGCTATTTATTAACAGCGAAGATAGAGTATGAAAGCCGGATCTGATTCCCTGCCATCCTTATCAAGAGATGACTATCTTCCATTTTCCTTTATGCTTGCCAAATCCTACTCCGGACGGTCCTCTATCATCCACAACATTAATTTTTTCCTAGCCTGCTTCAGTCTCCTCCTAATATAAGAACCTTTCGGTGTTATAACAAAATCCTACGAGATCCATCAATGGATCCCATTTCAAAGTAACCTTAAAATTTGTTTTCCTTGTCGCTCGTGATACTACCTCCATCAGAACCACTATGGGTCCGGCATATCTACTGTGCCAACCGTCGTAAATGTCAAAAAACTCTTGAGGGACTCATCGGCCCTCTTCTTCGCACTTGGTAATGTCATAACATTATGAGGTTATGAAATATAGACCTGGAACTACTCATGAATTTGTTCGCTAACTCGTCCCATGTTATAATGGAATCGTTCTCTAGCTGCGTAAAGCATAATGCCACCAAATCTATCAAAAATAAAGGGAAAAACCGTCCCATGACTTCTTCAGACATACCTAGCACCTCCATATGCCAGATGTACCTCATCAAATGAGCTGTTGGATCCGCCTTCCCATCATATGTCTCCTATGTAGGTAACCTGTAATTAGATGGATTCCTAACATACCGAATGTTCAAAGTAAATTGACTCCCATTCACATCCTCCAGGCTTCGGTTAGGCAATCCACCCCTCATAGCTCTTCTTACCATCTCAACAAGTCTGTCGTTATCATCTAAAAAATTCTCAAGTTAGTACTCTCAGCTAGCCTCCCGTTTCCACAAGAGAATTATGGAAGATACTCCTTCGGTCGTGCATTGACATTCTGATTCGCATTAAACGCTCGACATTATCTCTGGGATGTGCATTTTTTTTCAAGCTAAGCCAAGATTAACCGTGCCCCTGAGGTCTTGTGGTTTGGTACCGATCCATGTACGGAGATCAGTATTGATCCGTATGGTTTGTGCAAGGTTTGCTCCAGCTTGTTCTGCTCTACTTCCGAGTGCCTGCTTCAGGTCTTTAATTCTGGTTTGTAGCTACTCCGGCTATTCCCATTTGTCTCATTCTCATAAAGAAACTCTCCATCGTCTCTTCCATGAGAGCAATCGTGTGATGACCGCCCTATACTACCAACACCAGTAGAACATAAATAGTGCGATATCCATACCCAACTGATATAGGACGATCATCAAGGTTGAAATTAACCAATGTAGCATATTACCTGTCATATGTCATAGCGCTTAGATAAAATATAATATCACAGATGTAACGGGCGAGGCAGCAATAACTAAGTGACCAAATCATCATTAGAGCAATAGTCCCACAAAGTTATAAATCAAATGCAGTAGAGTTTATACAATAAAAGTAAACCCAAATAAACCATCTCAACATATGATAATAAGCAAGCACAGTCACGAGCTCCACCATGTTGTTCAACGGAAAAGTGTAGACTCCATATATGTATAATATACAGAGATAGCTCCATCCCGCTTGTCCTTCGAATAGCTATTGCATAACCTAGATCTATTATATAATCTACACACTTAAGAATACCCAAGATAATAAGAGCCAAAGCATAAAACCTTGGGTCAAACATTAATCTAGTGTGAGTAGTGAATGAGTCTCAAAATAGTATACAGGTAAATACGGTAAGGAAAAAGAGTACATGAACCAAGCCTGA
This sequence comes from Allium cepa, assembly GCA_030765085.1. Classification (NCBI taxonomy): domain Eukaryota; kingdom Viridiplantae; phylum Streptophyta; class Magnoliopsida; order Asparagales; family Amaryllidaceae; genus Allium; species Allium cepa. The sequence continues at coordinate 419,970,953 of CM060939.1, forward strand.
CATGTCCCTACAACCAAAGAGTTAGCATATAACACTACAATATAGTACTCTATAATATCGTAAAGATATACCATATACCAAATAAAGGATATCAATCATTTAGTTATTCCTATCTTCAATACCTACTTACCCTTATATCTACGAGTGATAACCTACTAAAGAAAGCTACCGAAGTGACCATAACATCCATCAAGCTATCTTAACTATCACTCAATGTGCTTTGAATATATGATAACTTGTATGACCCCCAATCTAGGGACTAATGGAATCCCAATTCTCTGTTGTACTCTCATCTCTCGGAGCCCAAAGGTGGATATGTGTCTCATAGCCTAAAACTGGACACTAGACCCCAAACTACTGGTCCAGGGCATACATGTTTCGCAACTCATCTTTGTGGCATTTAGATACCGAGCCCTTCTTTTCATAAGGAACCTTTCCACATTATCCGATCTTACAGCCTACACTTTTACAAGCCGCTATTTTCAAAACTAACTCCCAACACGAGCCAACATCTGAAGACTGTAGGTTTTCATCATGTTGTTATATCATCATTCAACCTGATACGAATGAGCTTACACCTCTAGCATGATCCACATAACCTCTACTTCATCTCCCAGAAGTTCAATCCCATTTGGACTTAAACTAAGAAGTCGGTACCAACCTCCTAACTTGGTGCCGATCTGTCCACTTAGCCAACCAATGGCCAAATTTTCTTCCCCTTTTCCCTTACTTCTAGTACTCCATGCCCAAATGCTTTAACCCCGACCAATCCATCCATAAAACTCGATGCTCACCCCAAAGATCCTACTTCGAAATCTAAAAAACAAGTTGGTATAGCCTTTAACCCCTAGCCAACCACCTATCCCATGACATGGGTCACCTCTACCGGCCTTGCTCTTGAATTCCCAAAAGCTGCCGACTTATTGGACAAACCAACAAAACTCGGTACTGATCTCTTATGTAGGTATCATATTTTATACTTGGAGAATCTGAACCTCTGACTTAAACACCATGCTCGTCCCATACTCTTGAGCTTCCTCTTAAGTTTCGTCTAATTCCAACGAATTTTGCCTTTGATTTGCCCAAATCACCAACCTTTCTTCCTTTGCATCGACAACACTAACAAACTATACCAACACACAACATCCAATCATAGCATAACAAGTAATTTCATCCACCCAAACATGCAATTTAAAGAAATAAAACAAACAAGTAATCTCTATCATAGATCTACATATAATCTTGAATATATAAACATGAATAAGATGGAATTCTAACTCAATTTAGGTCAATGAATAGTTAACATGTAATTTGGGTTTTATAAAAAGTTTTAACATCAAAATCATGTTAAATCATGCAAATTTACCATGTAAACATGTATAGGATAGTGTGAAGACATAAATCATTCACCAAATAGCAAATTCAACCAATATGAACGTAGATTCAATCCGGATCAATGGAATGCACTTCAAATCAAGCAAATCGATGATCTCTATCTTGTAGTTGACGATCTAATCTATAATTCGCAATCTATTTGATTTAGAGAGAAAATTGCGTGATTTTAAATCAAATTATGATAGATCTATGGCTAATTAGGGTTTAGACCTGATTTAGAATGAGAGGGAATTTTTTTTACCGGACTCTTCAAACCTTTAATTATAGTGTTCCATAGTTAAACTAATGGACTCATTAATGAGCTTAATTAATTGCACACTAATCCTTTCCAGTAGCTTTATAAACTAAAAAAAGGCGTAACGTTCTAAACATAAGTCCTTTTTTCTATTATGACCATACTACGAAACTGGGAACCATCATTTTGAAGCAATGGAACTATTTTGAGACCCTAATTCGACTCCTCTAAAAAGTTATTGCTCAAAAAATATTTTCAAGATCATAATAGTCACATAGAAATTGTGGAAAAATCATAGTTGTGTAAACTATCCCCAAGAGTCATATTCCAAAGTTATAGAATCATATGATCTTACACGTATAAAATAAAAATATTTTTCGATCCTCTGATATGTGAAATACGGGTTGTTACATTCTCCCCCTTTAAGAATTTCACTCCCAAAATCCCCAAACAAGCTAAAGTATAAGCAATCATGGTCATCCCACATGCCTACCAAACATAAGCAACCATTACACATATCAAAAAAGCAACCCCGCAATCAATAGCATATATGATTTATCTTAACATGCAAAATACTATACTACTAAATATAACATACAATGGTGAAAGTAAATACTATAAGTAGTTGATCTTACCATTCAAAGAGCTCCAGACACGTAGTCTTCATGCTCTCCACCATCTCCCATGTACAATCGTGATAACTTCTTGTCCATTGTACCTGCACGAGCTTCACCGTCTTTCTCCTTAGCTGTTTCATATCGTACCCAATAACACGAAGCAGCTTATGAGATGTAGAAACTTTTGGTTCAACCTTAACATCTTCTAGCTGATCCAATGTAATCTCCATGACTAAGTCATGCACAAACTTTTGTAGATAAGAATCATGAAAAACATTATGCACTCCCAGCAACTTCTAAGGTAAGTCAACCTTATATGCTAGCTTATAGTTTCTCTTGCCTATCAAAAAAGGTCCTATGAATTTGGTGCCAACTTTCTCTTTCCACCGAATCGATCTAGATTCCTTAGAAGAGAAACCTTTGCAAACACAATATCTTCGGAAAATAGCTCTAACTCTCTTCATCTCTTGTTCACGTAGCTTTCTATTGATCCTGAGCAGCTTACATTCGTTCTCAAATGACCTCAATATTCTCCAAAGTCTCTCTTATCATATATGGCCCAAGTATCAGTTTATCATCCACTTCCCGTCAACATGAAGGAGCTCTACAGGATCGGCTATACAATGCTTCATATTGAGCCTTATCAATACTCGGTTGATAATTATTGTTGTATACAAACTCCACCAAATGAAAATGATTATCCTATGATCCATCAACATCTATAATGCATGCATGCAAGAGATCTTCCAATATCTGATTTACTCTTTCTTCTGCCCTTCCATTTGCATGTTATAAGCTGTACTAAGATACAGTCCCGTCCCTAATGCCTCTTGTAAGCTCTTCCAAGACCTCCTAGTGAACAACAGGTCTCGGCCGCTCACAATGCTCTTTGGCACACCATGAAATCCTACTATCCATTTTACATACAACTTTGCTGGATTGGAAGCGTTCCTACTTGATTTGATACGTATAAACCTTGCACTTGTGGTCAAATGATCTATTATGACCCATTGCCATCGTACCCCACTCGAGTCCTCAGCAATCCATCAATAAAATATATCGATATTTGCTCCATATCCATTAAGGAATCTCTAATGGTTGCAATAATCAACTAGATTTCTTATGCTCTGCCTTTACCAACTAACAGTTTATACACTTCAAGATGAATGCCCCCAATATCCCTCTTCATACCTTCCCAGTGGTAAGTTCGCTTCATATCTCAATACATCTTGTTACCACTGGGATGAATGGTCAATTTGGAATGAGGAAATTCTCTTACCACATCATCTCATAATCCATCAACATTAAGAATAAATAATCTTCCATCCTCACAAATCCAACCCTTTCGGTCGAGTTCATATTGTTGCTTCATACCTTTAGATTCCGCTCCTTCTATTTTTGCTATGATCTCTGTTAGCCAAGCATCTTGCTTTTGACTAGTATCAGTTCTTTAAATTAGAGTAGGTCTAATCGATAAGCTTGCCAACATTTCAAGTTCTAGCTCATAGTAAGCCCTGAAATCAAATTTAACAATACACTCTATTGTTTTCCATTCCAAGAATATTGCTTTCAACCTAGCATGTCTTCTACTCAATGCATCAGCTACTGCATTCCCTTTTCTCGGAGTATAGAAAATACTAAAATCGTAAGAGGCTAAGTACTCTAACCATCATTCCTGACGAAGATTGAGATCCTTCTAAGAGAAAAAGTACTTCAAGGATTTATGTTCTGTAAACAGCTCAAACCTTTCTCCCAACAAATAGTGCATCACATATTCAAAGGAAAAATAATTGCCGCCAATTCCAAATCATGATTTGGGTAATTCCTCCCGTGCATTTTCGGCTATCGACTAGCATAGGCAACAACTTTCCTTTTCTATATCAACATCACATCCAATCCAGTACCACAAACATCAGTGTATACTGTCAACTCTTCATTTCCACTTGGAATGGTCAACAATAATGCAATCGTCAACCTCTCCTTTAGACTCACAAATGTATGCTCACACCTTGCATTTAATACAACAGTCTGATTCTTCTTCGTCAAATTGGTCAACGATGCCGCTAACTTTGAGAAGTCATTTATGAAGTGTCTATAATATCTCGCTAATCCAAGGAAACATCTCACATCTATTGCATTATTCAGTTGATTCCAATCTTGGACCGCTGCCAGCTTCATAAAATCCATAGCTATAACCTGTCTCAAAACTATGTGACCTAGGAATCTCACTTCTTCTCTCCAAAAGACACTTAGAGAACTTTGCACTCAATTTATGCTTTCTTAATATCTCTAACATAATCCTCAAGTGCGTCTTATGATCCTCTTTAGTTTTGGAGTAGATCAGAATATCATCGATGAATACAAGCACGAACGTATTCACCTGGTCTTTGAAAACCCAATTCATGAGATCCACAAAGTATGTTAGAGCATTGGTCAACCCAAATGGCATCATCAACCACTCGTAGAAACCCGACGGCATACGAAATGTGATAATAGGCACACTCTGCTTCACTGGCGAAATCCCATCGCCAAATCCATTTAGGAGAACACCTTCGCATCGTGCCGCTGATCAAACAAGTCATCAATGTGGGGGAGAGGATAGTTATTCTTCTTCATCACTTTATTAAGCTTACGATAATCCATACACAACCTCAAAGAGCTATCCACCTTTATTGCGAATACTATACGTGCACCTCACTCAGATATGCTTCTTCGAATAAACCATTTCCTCAATAGGTCATTCATTTGCACCTTCAATTGCTTTTTCTCTCTAGATGTCATATGCCTCAAAGGTATAATTATCGGTCTAGCTTCCTTCATTAAGTCTATCTGAAACTCGATCTATGCATGCAGCGACAATCCATTCACTTTCTCGAAGTCATCCAAATACTCTCTAGAGATAGGCGCTGATGACAATCCCTCTTGTGGAACCTCAAGTGAATATAATAAGCTAACCATCACCTCATTCTTTAGTAGGTAGTCAATCACTACCATTCACCCATCCACATCTTTGTTTGTCTCCAACAGCTTCTTGCAATCCACTATCATCACATACATCCTAAGCTAGTCCATACCTAAGTTTATATCGAACCCAATAAAGTTCAAAATAAAGCAATCAAAAACCAAAGAACATCCATGAATCGATAAAACTAGGCCATAAAAAACCATGCAAAGACTAGTAGAGCCTCCAACAGGGTTCATCACTATTAGGGATTGGTCTATTATCTTAGGTTCCAGTCCCAATCTGTCTACTAGGTCACTACAGATGAATGAATGAGAAGCATCAGTATCAAACAAAAAATGAATGTCAACATCACCAGTAGAAAGCATACCTTGAATGACAACTCCCTTCCCCTTCTTCTTCACTAATGGAGCTCTTGACGAAGTCAGGACTATGTCTAAAGCGTACACTTTCACTACTTGCTTATCCTTTTCCACTTCTAGACAATTCTCCCTTCAAATGCCCAGGTTTGTCATGTTGTAACATTTTCTCTTTTTAGTCGCCTTGCAATCTTTGATCAAATGTCGTTTTTTGTTGCATTCGAAGCAAGTAGGTTCCCATTGACTTTTTTCTTGCTACACTTACACTGAGACTGCTTTCTCTTCTCGTACCATTTCTTCTTGTCTTCACTACCTTGTTGCACTTTGGCACTTATTTCTTAGCAGAAGCAACAATAGCATTCTTCGACTTAGGGTACAAGTTCTCATGGTGAAGTGCCTTCTCTACCATCTTCTTGAACGGGTCATCTATAAGATCCACTAGCTTTTCTCTAACGTTTTAATCCAAGCCAATGACCAGTTTCTCATTCTTCCTCAATGGAGCTTTGATGAACGACAATCCATACTTAGACATAGCATCAAATTTGGCCATATATTCAGAAACTATTATCTCTCCTAGCTTAAGATCGGCAAATTTTTCGAATAGAAATAACTTCTAAGCAGTCGAAATAAACTTCTCCTCGAACCTTGCCTTGAACCGATCCCAGTTGAACTGATCCTTTAGAGTAGCAATAGAGACAACATTGCACCAATTTATAGCTCGGTCCTAAAGCTGTCTCGAAGCTAACTTCATCTTCATAGCATTTTCTACCTCCGTATCACCAAAGATGTGCTCACAAGTATCTAACCAATCTTGCACTCTATGGATGACTCTATCCCATGGAAGGGATTCCCTACAAGAATAGAATAATCTTTGCTTAGCTTAGTGAAATCATCCCTAGGAGCTTGCACTGGAGCACCTCTACCTATGGCTGCTCTAGGAGCATTCTTCATCATATTAGCCATTATAGCATTGAACATGGCTTGAACATCTAGCGTAACAGCTCTTGATCCCGATCGTTCCTCTACACCTAAAGTAGAATTCCTCACAGCATTCCTTGAATGTCGGCTCATTCTTATCTGTAACAAGAAGGATTAATCTAAGAAAACTGTGTTTATAATGCTTATGTGCATGTGAATTATACTATATAATATATTGCTATATAGTTTTGAAAACCAAACTTATAACATGTACGCACTCTCTCGTACATGTAGGATTGATTTCACTCTAGAGGGGGGTGAATAGGGTGATACTATTAATTATCAAATTGCGGAAGTCTATAAAATATTTTCAACATAGATATATCAAAATAATAGCAGCACATATAATAGCAGAATAATAAATGCAGAAATAGAACAACACATAATTTATCCAGCTTCGGAAAATCCCTGCCTATGTGCTGCCCCTAAGGTTTCTACTAGAAATTAAGCAGTCAGACGCTTACAAACGTAAACTTACGACACCCGCTACTGACTAGCCTTAACTCTACGCTCAAAACCCTGCCACAACTCAGCCACTGAGGTGCGAATTCTCGGACTACACCACTGTAGCTCGTCCCTTAGTCACACGACTAAACAATACACTAGTTTAAAAAGGAAAAATACAATTTAAAGCAATTTAAATAACAAAAACCCTAATTTAATATTAAGCCCAAATATAATTAAGCCGGCCCAATATTAAAAATAGTTGTAAACGTTATTCCTCTTTTCCCTTTGATTTGTTTGGCCGTATCTTCTTCCTTGTGAAAATGAATGTTGCTCATTTGTTCCTAAAAAAATTAGGGCTTTTTGAAATTGAATCACCGCTTTAATTAGTTATTGATGCTTCAATATGTTCTCTTCGATCAATTAGATTGGTTGCGGCCGCTTCAACCAAGTTTGCGATCGCTTAAATTAGTCGAGTTTGATTTGAAAAAATTGGTAAGTTTGTTACTTTTTGATTTATAAAGCACTCGACTTTGATTCGAGTTTTATGATTTATTCTTCTCTTTTTAGCTCGAACTTGAATGCCTTTTGCCGATGATGTTTTAGGGCTTATATAGGAATCAAATTCCTTATTTTTCGTTTGAATATTTCATACGAATTCGTCTGATAATTTTTGGCTTGTCATTCGATCCAACTTGAATGTTGATGATTGCACTGACTTATTCAATTTGATTTCGTGGTAATCACAGCTTTGATTTCTTTCGTGGCCACCATGATTTCGATCTCTGACTTGTTCGACTTCGGCACTAACTTATTCAATATCGGCTTTGAAACTGCTGTTGACGTTATTTCTGTTCAATTATTCATGGCTTTGACTTGAATTTTGATATATTTGATTCTACCTCGATTATTTTGGAACTACTACTGTTACAAATATTCCACCTTGACTTCGGCCTGACTTGATATTTGGAGTGTGAATTTCTGGCTTGACTTTAATTCGATCTTTATGATGTTGATATCGGCCATGACTTCGATCGCTTGATATTGATTCTGTTCTTCGTATTATCTGACTTCGGTAATTTGGAACCTTATGGCTTCACAGTGTTTATAGGTTAGAACCGTGACTTGATGTAGTTTTATTCAAGCTGGGTATATGTATATATGCTGTTTCATTTATTCGTCGGTCTTCATGTAGCTTGCTGTCTCATGTGCAGTTTGTACTTTGATATGCATGTGCACCATTAATCATTGTCCTATGCCATTTGTAGTTGTATTTGGTTGCTCATGTATATTCCAGTGTACATCACTTGTTGATTCTTTTTCTGTCTTTGAGCTGCACTATTATGTAAACTTGTTGTCTCGAGTACATGTATTGGTTTTGCTGCATTCTCTTTTTACTGTCATGTAAGGTCTGCACTATGCCCTTTGTTGCACTATATATTGGTTTGGTCTGGAATGTTTGAGTTGATATTGGCCATTTGTTCACTTAATATTGTTTATGATAAACTGCACTTGATTTATATGTTACACTGCTTTGGCTTCTAGTTGCTTTGAGCATTTGAGTCTGTTTATTTGCAATCTACATTTCTGATATTGGACTTGCACTTGAACCTTTGGCCTATTGCACTATAAGCTTCATGTGAACTTCCCCTTTTTTTCATTAACTTGAACTGGTCTGGTTTGAGTTTTGTTGTCTTGTTTCTTATGTTTGGTCTTGGCCATTCACTTATTAAGGCTCGTATTTGCAATGCATTCATGTGCTATGATATCATTTACTTATTGACTTTGTTTGCTACCTGGTTGACATGTATATATGCATAGACTGTCTAGTATCTGTTTTCATGTTAACTACTTGAACTTTGGTTGAGGCTTGCTTTTTGTGTCTTGATACACTTCATTTGAACTTGCACCTGTGTTGAGTCCAGCTTAAAGCTCGGGTTTGACCTTATGCTGATATTGTGACATTATTTTTATTGCACTTGAGTAGAACCCGACTTTTGATTGGGTTTGACCTTGTGCTCACCTGTCCCTGTAACTTTATCAAGTGTATATTGGTGTGCACGGCCTTGTGGCATGTACAGTGATACACTGTGCATGTCACAAGCTGTTCATGTATGATGAATTCAAATTAAAATGATGATGAACAACCCAAATAACTAAGGCAAATAATATTTTCAAAGTATACTTTTTACTTTACACTGCAAAAGTATTTCCTTTTCAATTTTACTGCATCATTTTTACAGATTGCTCAGATGTTGGGTTCAATCTGGAATGGAGTTGAAGATCAATACGAGTGAATGAGTGAAATGTAGTAAGGTGTATATGTAAATGATAATTGTAGTGTAATTGAAATTGTATTGAAATTGAAAACGTGTGTATATATATAGAGAGCTTGAATTTGTACTATTCAAAATTGTAATAAAAATTTGTTTGAATCAAATATCTATTTGAATTTAAATTCCATGTCATTTATTTTGTTCACCAAATATTTATTTAATTATATGAGAAATAAAATAGTACATTACAAATACATTTAATGAACATATATATGTTTATTATCATCATCAAACAAAAATCATATACTAGCATATTCAACAGTACATATACATACTTTCGATCCAGTCAAAGGCGATAACACTTCCCTATCTCTATTAGATCATGGTATCAACTCCAGTTAATCGTGTAACCAAAGCTCTGATACTAAATATTACGGCAGCCCTATACCACCGACATTAATAGAATATAAATAGTGTGTTGTCTATGCTCGGTCGATATAGGATGATAATCAAGGTTGAAACTAAATAATGTAGCTTATAGACTGTCATATCTCACAACGCATGGATAAAATATAATATCACATATATAACAAGAGAGACAGTAATACCAATGTGGACAAATCATCATCAGAACAACAGACCCACAAAGTTATACATCAAATGAGGTAGACTTATACAACAGATAAACCCAAATAAACCGTCTCAACCTATAGTAATTAGCAAGCACTGCCACAGGCTTGACATCATTGCTCAGTGGAAAAGCGTAGACTCGATATATGTATATAATACGAGATAGCTCCATCCCTCTCGTCCTTCGAACATCTGCTGCATCACCTAGACCTGTTATCTGGTATATTCATTTAAGAGTACCTAAGATAATAAGAGGCAAAGCATAAAACCTTTGGCCAGACAGTAGTGTGGTGTGAGTGGCAAAAGAGTCTCAAAATATTATACAGGTAAATATGGTAAGGACAAGAGTACACAAACCATATCTGACCTATCCCTACAACTAAAGAGTTAGCATATAACACTATAATATCATAAGATATACAACAAACCAAATAAAGAATATTAGTCTTCCAAGCATTGCTATCTCCAATTCCTACTTCCTTTGATACGTATGAGTGATAGCCCACTGAAGAATGCACTGAAGCAACCATAGCATCCATCAAGAAATCCTTACTATCACTTCATTTGCTTTGAATATATTGTAACTCATATGACCACTAAGCCAGGGCCAAATGGAAATCCTAGTTCTCTGTTGTACTCTTGTGTCTCACCGCCTAAAGCTGGACACTAGGCCCAAAGCTATAGGTTCAAGGTATACAGGTCCCTTCATTGACCCATATGCATCCCCACTAACAATACCTATACTTTCGAAAATCTCCGACTCATCAATGATTTCTTAGCATATACACCCGAGCCTATATTTGCTTCGTTTGGAAACTGAGACTTTCTTGCTTAATCTAGTTTCCATTTTTCACGAGGAACCTTTCCACAGTCCACAATCATATGGCCTAACCTTTACGAGCCGCCATTTTAAAAATATACTCCCAACATGAGCCAACATCCAAAGACCATATCATTTCATCATGTTGTTATATCATCATCCAACCTGATACGAATGAGCCAACACCTCCAGCATGATCTACAGGATCTCTACTTTACCTCCTAGAAGCTCCGTCCCATTTGGACTTAAACCAAGAAGATGGTACCAACCTCTCAACGAGGTGTCGATCTCTATACTCAGCCACATATGTCTAGGTTTTCTTCCACTCCTTCCTTAGTTCTCATACTCCATTCCTAAATGATTTGACTCTGACCTATCCATCCAAACAACTCGGTTCTCACCTCAAAGCACCTACTTAAATTTTAGAAAACAAGTTGGTACAGCATTCAACCCCTAGCCAATCACCTATATCTTAACTTGGGTTACCTACTAGCCTTGCTCTTGAATTTCCCAAAACCACCAACTTGTTGGACCAACCCACAAAACTTGGTACCGACCTCTCTTGTAGGTACCGACTCTTATACTTAGAGAATCTGGACCAACGACGTTAACCTCAAGCTCCTCCTATACTCCAGAGCTTCTTCTCTAATTTTTGTCTAATTCTAATCAATTTTCCTCTGACTTTCCCAAATCACCAACCTTTCTTCCTTTATATCCACAACACTAATAAACAATACCAAAGCGTAACATCATATAATAACAAGCAATTTCAACCATTCAAACATGCAATTTGTAGAAATAAGAGAAGCAAGTTAATCCTATCATAGATCTACATATAATCATGAATAAGATGAATTCTAACTCAATTTAGGTCATATGCATAGATAACTTGTAATTAGGGTTTTAGAAAAGGTTTTACTATCAAAATCACGTTAAACCATGCAATTCTACATATAAACATGTATAGGATAGTGAGAAGACATAAACCACTCATTAGTTGCCAAATTCAATCAATATGAAAGTAGATCATAATGGACAACAATGGAGTGCATTTCAATTTAGTAAAATCGACGATCCCTATCTTCTAATTGATGATCTAATTTCTAATCCATGATCTACTTTGATTTAGAGAGCAATTTTGGTGATTTCAGATGAATTTAGGATGGATCTAGGGTTAATTAGGTTAGAATTAGAGGGACTTGACTCTTTAGCTCTCTATTTATAGTATTCCCTAACTAGACTAACGGGCTTAATTAATTACAAACTAATCATGGCCAACAACTTCAAATTTTTTAAAAAGACTTAACTTTCTAACGTAAGTCCCTTTTTTTGTTCTCACCACACTATGGAATGGGAAACCATCATTCAGAAGAAATGGACCTGGTTTGAGACTCTAATTCGACTCTATCAAAAGTTATAGACCAAACAAGATTTTCAGGGGTAAAATGGTCACACGGAAATTCGAAAAAAATTGTAGGTATGTAAAATGTCCTTAAGAGTCATATCTTAAAATTGTAAATCATACAATCTAATACAAATAAAATAAAAATATTTTACGATCACCTGATACGTAAAATACGGGTTGTTACAAATTATCTTTTCCCGTATCTCATTCATCATGGTCTCCCCCTTATTTCTGGTTATTTAAATGGATGTATCCTAAGGACACCTTTTGGCTGCCCCTTGTTGATTTCCTCTAGCTGTAGTTTTTCTAGCAGATTGTCTCATCATTATAAACCTTTTCAAATCTCAAATTAGCAAATTCAAGTGTCTCTCAATGAAATAAATGTTCGAACCAAAAATGGCACAAACACCCGAATGAGTATAGTGGAGAAAAGAGTGAAGAAAGTAAATAAAAATTAGAAAAAACAAGATATAAAAGTTTTGTAGTGGTTCGACTAATCGTTGCCTGCATCCACTTAGCTTTGCTGCTAATTTGGTGGTTGTTCGTAAGTATAATTTTTATGGATTGGTACTAATCCATGAGATTACAAAGAAATATGTAAATATTGCAAGGAAACCAGAAAAAGATCCTTAAAAGTTAGCCTTTACCTGTCTATTTGTAGCTATAGACTACCAGGATATGCTCTTCCACAACCTCCATCGGTTCTCCAACTTTCCCACGGCAAGTTCTCCTTATCAAACATAGCCATGTCATCACTTGTTGTGGATCAGTACCGATCCATAGGCATGGATTGGTATCAAACCACAAAATTATTATAAGAATTGTTTTGAACTCTTAGTGATGAAGCGACTTGTTGTTTGCTTATGTCTGTCATCTTATCTGCAGTGCTTGGAGCTTGTTCCTTGGTCAAAGTGATGGATCAGTGGTAGAATGAGTTGCTAGTTTCAAGCATCAAGGAGATTGACAGCAAATTGCATGAGTCGATGGTTTGAAGCTTGAAGAGGGTTATTGGCATCATGGTTGATTAGCATGGAAAGTTTGGGGCGAATTAGGCACCGGTTTATGGATCAGTACAGATCTATAAGGATGTATCAGTACCAATCCATCACTTAGTGATCTTTGACTTAGGAATTTCTAAATTTGCTTTTTCTCCACCTTGTTTTTCTTGTTGTCCTTAGTTTTTAGGCACTATAGTGATCTCTTTGGACTTCCTATCTTGATAACTTTCGAGCTTGGTCCATCAAGTCCATCTAGGTACTACCTGGTCAAAAGGACGGATAAATTTTTTCTCTTTATTCTTAACACTCTCCTATTCCAGCAAATAAAGGCCGCCTATCCCCCCTTAAAAGCCCTAACATTCAAACATTGAATTATCAAATTAAAAGTCGATTCGAGCGTCGAAGGTAAAGCTGCTCAGAAGCTAGCTACTTTTCGATTTGGAATTAGATTCAAGGAGCTTAATTCATCATTTCAAAATGAGAATTTTAAGCATTGGTGAAAGGTAACAATTATCATTTGAAGTTATATAAATGTTCAATAAAATAATTATATCATATGTTAATTAGATAGCAATTGATTACGACAAATCATATATTTATATATTGTCACGTTAGCCAGATGTATATGCGCATGTGTACTAAAAAAATTATATGTGTACGCATATATGTATTGCTCACGGTCTTATCATAAAAAAATTCGAAACTAAATAAATTAATAATTATCATTTTAATGAAAACTAAGTTTAAAACATAATGATAACATGTTATGTATGATTTATATTTTAAAATTATATATTTATACATAAATGTTTTCGAAGACGAAAAAAATTATTTACTTATTTATATTATTCAATCCATATATATATATTAGAAAATTTTATTTTATTTAAAACTAATTACGTAAATGATAAATACAAATATAAATTTATAAATTAACATATAAGTATAAAATTTTAACGCAAAATTATAATATCAATTTTTCTTTAGGAACTATAATATATTTTAAAGAATGTTCTGTACAGAGTTAAAAAAATTAATTGTTAAAAATATAAACCAAAAAAAAACTTTGTTAAGTAATATTTCTGGCTTGAGAGCTTTATTATGTATGCATATATTAATTTTATTATTATTATTTATGCTAAAAAACATTTATAGGTGCATTATATACACATTATATTTTGCCTTTAAAATCCAATGAAAAAATACATTCGAATTATATATGCATAATTTAATATATTTATTCAAATTTATTTAGCACATTAATATTCAAAACACTTTTCAATCTAATTATATTTTATAGAGACACGTGTATATATAAATGAATTATTTAAATCTTATTTTAAGAGCTTTATTTTATAATACATACATTTTTTTTGGAAACTATAATATATATATATATATATATATATAATTTCATATATATATATATGTATATATTATACACACACACACACACACACATATATATATATATATAACATATATATAAAAGAGGGGCTAACATGTTCATTCTTTTGTAAATTCTAACGTCTATATAAAGGCATGTCAAACCACGTACACTATATTATGTTGCATGTGCATGTATACACATATATGCTATACAAAAATAACTATATAAATAAAACATTATCAATGAATTAAATAAAATATTGATTTTATTTAAAAAGAAAATTTAGAAAAGTTCTTAATAAATTTAGACTACATAGGCTCAATAAAAATCCAAAAGGTAATTCTTTTTGAAATTTAGCCAATTACATTTTTGTGGGTTGGCTTAGTTCAATTAACAGTATCAGATCCCAATAGTCTTTGCTGTCTAAATTAGTCATGTTAGGGCTAAATAATTAAGCTCGGCATAGTTAGTAGCATGTCAAGAAAGAAAATATCAAAGGATCATGTTTAGGTAATCAAGTACTCTGACCTACCAGCTACAAGCCTAGTCCGAATAGATATGTAAACCCAAAGGTTACCCCTAATAGCAAATGCTAAATTTGAATTAGGCGTTGGGCTAATTTTTAAAATTATTTTAGAAATTAAAATATTGATTTTAAATTTAAAAGGTAAATTTAAAATAAGACAATTATATTAGGAATATTATAATATAATGAATATTAAAATGATTGAAAATAAATATAAGCTAATTTCAAAATTAATTTTTAGTAAGATTAATAAGAGAACTAAATTAATAAAATAAGTTAGTTAAATAATATACATATATGCATGTATAATATATAGTGATGTTTGATTTTTGTCTTGAAATATTTAAGACAATATAAGTATACATATGCATATATAATTTTTTTTTTGAAACTGACAAAATTTAGTTAAAATTGTTTAATTAAAAGTCAATTAATAACTAAAATACACATGCGCACACACATATATATGATATATTTATAACTTAGGTTATACATAGGTTATACATAGGAAAAAAACAAACAAGTTAGAGTGTCTCAAAGTAAAAGAAAACAAAGTCTAATTTTACTGATTTTGGAAATAAGATAGGCCTCTTTAGTTCTTGTAATACTCCAGTAAGCGGATGGATCCTACTCATATGTACTTGGCCATTGATTTGGTCATTGTAATCCTCATCTTTGTCAATTAAATGGCCTTGAAATGCCATGTAAGATGGTTGTTGAAAATAGGGAGTATCAAAGATGTACATTCCATCACTGTTTTCTTTGTCTTCCTTGGCGTGTGCGTGCATAGGAGTCTTTCCTTGGTCACCTCTAAAGTGTGATGTACCATTGGACGAGGCATGAGAATGATAAACTGGTGTTTGAACGTGAGGTGGAGGTGCTGGGAAGGGAGAAGATGATGAGCTTGTAACACCCCTAAATTTTGATATGATTATTTTGGAGATTGAATTAGATAACTTGAATAGAATAATGTAAATGTTAAGTGGTAAGGAGGTTGGGATTAGAATAAATTTAATTAAGACCGAGCCTAATAAAATAATTAAATAGGCTTAATAATGGATTTTTAGATTATTTAAATTACATAAGGGTATATTAGTAAATTGCCTCCCATAACCCTTATCCCTATATATTTCTGTTCTCCCGTTTCATTCTCATTTACGTCATTTTGAAAACCAAACATAAGAAGGAGGGGTCGGCCATTAACAAGAGGAGTATAATTTAAAGCTAGAGATTCAAGCTTAAGGGAAATCAGTCTCAATCCAATCTCCTTATCGTAATCAAGGTGAATAATAATTCCATCCCTATTTTGTTATGAATCATATGTTTTTAGATTTAAGGGTAAATTCATTTTTATGGTGAATTGGATGATGATATGCTAGAATATTGATTTGTTTAATTTAAACAAGATTGTTTAAATGGGATTATACACGGTTTTAGGGTAAAAACAATTTATGTTAATGTCTAAAGGCCATGTAAAAATTTTATGTTATATAAAACATGATTTTGGAGTTGGGTTTAAATTTTGATAATTTTTCAAGCTATGGAAAGATTGTTATGAATTTTCAAAGGAAAAATATGGTTATTTGAGTTTATAAATTTATTTCGAAAAATATAGTAAGAATTTGGGTCTGAATTTTGATATGTTAGATAACATGATATAAGTGAATTTCTTGAAATTTTAGGGGATTTTTCCAAAGTGATTTGTTATGCAGATCAAATTATCTTAGAAGAGGGTCTTCTCTATAATATTGGTTTTGCTTAATGGAATGACTTGTTTGGTTAACTCAACCATGGTTTTAGTTATGAAATTAGTGATAATTATTTTAGTAAAGAATTTGAAATAGTCAAGGCAACCAATCTGGTGATGATACACGGCAGGTTAGTTAGAAAAAGGTTTGCTTTAAGTAGTAGTAAACCAGGTTTACTCAGAAAAGTTGGTTCAGCCTTCTTTAGAAGTACCATTCGACACAGAACTTTCGCCTTCAACCTAATCGAAACCTACTAAGCCGAAACTAATACACAAGGTATCACAAAGATGATACATAGTGGATTGCAGAAAGGCGAAAGGCTAGGTGTCGAAAGCATGGCTTCCAAAGGAGTCGATACCTTGGTTTGTTTAAAAAGAGAAGTTCATGCCTTCGTTTTATTTAAGCTTTTGAAGGAGTCGAAGCACATGTTTTTGAAAGAGGATTTTGAATGATTTTGAAAGGATTGTCATTAGCATAAGTTTTCTTTCGAATGAGTTTCTTTACTTATGAAAGAATTCTTTTGAAAGAATAAGTTCCGACCTAGTTGAAGCCCTGCTGCAGTTTTTAACCTCTCGATAGTGTTAAAGTCATCAATGATTTCGAAAGGTAGTATTTCTTTTTTAAAAGATTTTTTAAGCCTCTTCCTAAATGCTTTCAAAAGGATCCAAGGGTTTCGAAGGCAGTGGCTTCGAAAAGGGTTTCGATGCCATCCTTCAATGTTTTGATTTTAATGATTTGAAGCTTTCGAAAGGGATGGTGCCGACAAGATCATGCTTTCCCCAATATTTTTATATGATAAAGGATGGTTTCAAAAGAGTTGCTTTCTCCTATATTTACTTTTACCAAATAATATTTTAAGTATAACCCAATGGTTTTGAAAGGGGGACTTCAATGGTTTCGGAAGGGTTTTTTCAATGGGTTTAAAAGGGGGACTTTCAATGGTTTTAGTAGGGTTTCATCTAATGGTTTCGGAAGGGGTTCTTTCAATTGTTTTTGAAGCAATGCTTCTAAAGTTAAATGTTGATCCTTTAACACATTCAAAAGGTTTCGAAAGAAAGGTTTTAAAGTATTTGAAAGGCAGGAACCTTATGATTTAAAGATATATCTATATGCTTTTGAAGGAGGGTATCCAATGAAGTCGAAAGCAAGGTTTCGAAGGTGTAAAAAGGTTTTGTAACCCAAACTTATTTTTAAAGGAATAACCCATAGCTAAAATTAAAGGAGTTTTTGAAATGATTTTAAGAAGAAGCTTTACTTCATAAAATATTAGTTAAAGGGATTAACGATGTTTTATATAAAAAAAATTCAAGGACAATAAACCCACAGGAGTGGTATTGTTTTGTAATTTTGTTTGCTTCTTCAAATATAAATATATTCACATTATAATGGACCCATAAGTGAATTTGGGGATAAAGGTAGAAGAACCAATTAGGTTAACCCAGTAGTGAATATAAAGCGATTAAACTCCTGGATGAGTAGAATTGCATCCAAGAGGTCAGGGAGGCCAGAACATAGGATGTCTAAATATGGAAGGTGTCAGGGAGATAAATTCATAGTGATCCACATGAAAACTATGATTAGGAAATTATTGGAGTTACTAATAGGTTCATAATGATCTCATAAAACTATGCTTAGAGAAAGTTACTCGTAGGGGTCAGTAGGTTCATAGCAAACCCATGAAAACTAAGATTCGAAAGTGGTTGGCAAGGGCCAATTGGTCTATAGTGAACCCATGAAAGCTATATCCAAATTGAGTTATTGACTGTACAATAGATTCCTAGTCAATCCATGAAAACTAGGATAAAAGAGAAGTTGCTAGGGAACACCAATAGGTTCATGGGAACCCAAGAATTAATTAAGTTAATTGGCAGGGGCTAGTAGGTTCATAGTGCACCCATGAAAACTATTAAACAGGATAGGGATTCCAAATAATATGAAAAGGTTATTAGTAAGCCTATGAAAACTATTAGGATAATAGTGACCCTAAAAACTATAAATATGATAGGGAGTCAATTAAATAGAGGATGGGAAATCTAGTATGTTTTAATATGTTTGCATATCATCATAATATTTTGAAAAGACTATGTTTTAACCATTGTGGATGCAGGACCACAGTGTATGGTTTTATAAAGGTTTTAGGATACCAGTTAGGGTAAAACTTATTACGCTAAGCGGTATGGTCTCACTAGATATCTAAATGATTTGATGTGGTAGATTATTATTCATACGAAACTTTATGTCTAACTCGAAGTTTATGTTTTTCCTTAAATTCTTTGGTGCTCAATTGATTTTGAGTAGTTTAAGGGTGAGGTTTTCAGGCACCTCAGTAGATGAATAAACTTCTGGTGACGTGCAGGAGGCAGATTAATATTTAGAGTTCTCTTTCATTTGATTCCACTGTGTTGTTTGTAATGGCAAAGTTGTTATATTGCCTGTATGTATTTTGATCTTCCAAGGGGGCATCTTCATATGTCGCTCTTGGCGTATGTTGTAATAAATATATTTTCTCTAAACATGGTTTACAATTATGGGATTATGTAATGAATTGGAAATTATTTGAAATAAAATGTAATATTGTTTGAAGTGTTAAAATTTTCCCTATTCATGTGTTTCTGCGTATCAATGAACCTAATACCGCTGTATTTGGTCATCAAGGATTAATATCTATTGACGATTGCAGCATCCGTAGCCGTTAGTTTTGAGCCTCCAAGTAAGGGGATGTTACTAGTTAGTATCAGAGCATAGGTTTATGAAACTTTAAAAGAAAAGATAAACCTAAAATCTTTTGAAACATAATGCCAATTATTTAGAAATATGATCGGGGATTGGGTTAATGCTATAGTAACGTACTTGTATTTGACACACACACACACACACGCATACACACACACTCTTACGTGTTCCCCTCTCTCCTAGACCATTCTTCTATATCTTACTAAGGCTCATATGTAGGTTTACAAGAAAGAGGATATGGAAGCAGGAAGCGGAAGAGGAAATCTAGGTGGAGGAAGCAACACAACCAACGAAAATGCTCGATCTAATACTCGGAGGAACCAAGGTCGACATGCTAATGCTAACCCAAATGCTGAAGCCAATGTACGTGTTAGAAATCCGCCAGTAGATGCGGGGATGGTGTATCGGTTGTTAGCCAGTCTTTTGCAAGCTGGGGTAACCGCAAATGTTGGATAAGCTAATATTGTGGTTCCATTGGGAATAACTATACTAAGTTGATTAAAGACTACAAAAGTCTGCGTGGAAAGTCCATTTTCTAGAGTGGAGGATGTCGTTGAAGTTGAGAATTGGCTATTACACTATGGGAGGATCTTTACTGATCTAGGATTAGATGATGGACAAAAGAGGAGTCTAGCCTCTGGGCAGTTGCAAGAGGCAGTGCTTCATTGGTGGAATTATGCGACTATCAGAGTTCTGGAGGAAGAATTGACATGGGATAATTTCAGAAGAAGGTTTGAGCAGTGGTTTTTATCCATGGTTTCTAAGTCGGCATTGATAAGGAAGTTCATGGATCTTGTTTAGGGAGAGATGTCATTAATTGAGTATGCTTCTAAGTTTGAAAAGCTGTCTCGTTATGGATATGCCACTATAGACACTGACATCAGAAGGAACGAGAGGCTCATTCAACGACTGAGGCCTGAGCATGCTAGAATGACTTTGACCCATATCCGAGAACCTTTTCATGTGGTGGTGGAGATGGCCATTCGCCATGAAGAAATGCTAGCTGGTTGTGCTGAAGAGAAGCTAGTTGAATTCTAGGGTCCTCAGGGAAAGAAGAGCGGAGAAGAGCTAAGTCAGGTTCGAATAGCAAGAGAGTTTACAGATGTCTTTGAGCCAGTCACAAAATTACCACCAAAACAAGCTGTTGAGTTTCGGATAGATCTTGTGCTAATAGATGAACTTGTAAGTAGAACACCTAGTAGGATGACACCAATAGAGATAAAAGAATTGAAGGTGTAGCTCATGGATCTAGGAGGAAGAAATTTTATTAGACCAAGCAGTTCACTTTGAGGAGCGGCCTCGGTGTTCGTGAAGAAACCAGATGGGTCGTTAAGGATGTGTATTGACTATCGTAAGTTGAAGGAAAGAACAATAAATAATAAGTACCCTCTACCGATGATAGATGATATGTTTGATCAGTTGAGTGGAGCTAGAGTATTTTCCTAGTTAGATTTGGCGATGGGGTTCCATCAGTTGAGAGTGGCGGAGGACAGTACTCCGCTAATTGCATTTTGAACTATATATGGTTCATATAAGTGGTTAGTAATGCCATTTGGGTGGTCGAATGCACCTGCTTTCTTTGTGGATTTGATGAACCAAGTCTTTCGAGAGTATTTGGACAGATTTTGTTGGTGTTTATAGATGACATTTTGGTATATTATAAGGATGAGAGGGAACATGAAGATCATCTTAGAGTTGTGCTTGAGACACTAAGGCAGAATTTGCTAAAGGCAAAGTTTTTCAAGCGTCATTTTTGAAAGAAGGAGGTTAAGTTCCTTGGTCATGTGGTTTCAGAGAAATGATTGTCAATCGAACCAGAAAAGATCGAAGCTGTTAATATTTGAAGAGATCAAAGATAGTGACCGAGATCAAAAGTTCTTGGACTTGTTGGCTACCACTGGAGATTCATCAAGGATTTCTCATGGATAGAAGCGCCCTTGACTAAGCTTACCAGGAAGGAGCTGAAATTTGTTTAGTCTGACAAATGTGAGGAAGCATTCCTTCAGTTAAAGAATTTGTTGACCAATGCACCAGTGTTAGTAGTTCTAGATGGAAACCAAGGGTTGGTAGTATACAATGATGTCGAACTAGATTGGGAGTAGTGTTGATGTAGATGGGCAAAGTCATTGCCTATTCATCTAGGTATCTTAGTCCGCATGAAGTAACATATCCTACTCACGACTTGGAATTGGCTACGATAATTTTTTCCTTAAAGATGTGGAGGCATTATCTCTTGAGGGAGAGATTTGAGCTATACACAAATCATTAATCTTTAGGATATCTATTCTCTTAGAAGTAGTTGAATATGAGGTAGTAGAGGTGGCTGGAGTTTTTGGCTGCTTATGATTTTGTATAGAATATACACCAAGGAAAGGTAACAAAGTAGCGGATGCTCTCATCAGAAGACATCACAATATGGTGTTAGCTATGTTGGAATAATGGAAGGATCTAGAAGCTTTGGCTAGTAGTGGTGTGCAGTTAAGATCGACTGCTAGTTCTAGTCAGATTACTGCCATGTTCCCCTGTTTAGAAGTTTGACCGGTATTGATCGAGAGAATCGCTTCTAAGCAGAAGGAGGATCCACTATTACCTGAAAGGATCATAAGGCTTGAGGTTGGAATTGAGATCGATGATTTGAAAGATTTTGTCTTGACTTGAGAGGATGGTTGAGAAAAAGGGGTGGATATGTGTTCCAAATGTTGAACCTTGAGGAAAGAAGTTCTTGAGGAATGTCATCGATCCAAGTTTATGATACATCCTGGAGGGACCAAGATGTATCAAGATATGAAGAGGGGCTTTTATTGGGAAGATATGAAGAGGGTTGTTGGCTTGTGGGTTAGGTAGTGTATAAACTGTCAATAAGTGAAAGTCTAACATCAAAAATCGAGTTAGTTACTTCATCCTCTAAAGATTCCAGTTTGAAAACAGGATTCGATATCCATGGATTTTATGGATGGGTTGCCAAGGTCAAGTAATGGAAATGTGAGTATATGGGTCATTGTGGAAAGGTTGACCAAAAGTGCCCATTTCATTCCAATAAAGTTGACCAGGACGGCACTTATTTTGGCAAATATGTTCATGAAGAACATAGTTAAACTTCATGGAGTTTCTAGTAGCATAGTCAGCGATAGAGATGCCATATTCACTAGTGAATTATGGAAGAGTCTACAGGATGTGTTGGGCAGTTTGAAAAAGATGAGTATGACATATCACCTTCAGACGGATGGAAAGACAGACATAGTCAATAGGTACTTTAAGATTATTGAGAGCTTGTGTATTGGACTTTGGTGGATCTTGGGAGGATCACCTACATTTGGGTGAGTTTTCCAATAATAATAGTTATGAGACTAGTATAGGAATGGCACCTTTTGAAGCTTTGTATGGAAGGCCATACAAATCACCAGTGTGTTGTTGGTGACTGGAGGTAGATTGGTATTAGGTCCGGATTTGGTTAGGGAGACATCGGTAAAGATTGAGTTGATCCGAAAAAGGATGAAGGAAGCTCAATCCAAATAGAAGAGTTATGCAGATAAGAAGCGTAAAGGTATAGAGTTCTCAATAGGGGAAAAGGTTTTCATTAAGGTGTCAGCAATGAAGGGTGCGGTATGGTTTAGGAAGTCAAGAAAACTGACATCGAGATATGTTGGTCCATTCCAGATCATAGAAAGGATTGGAAAGCTCGCGTACAGAGTAGAGTTGCCGAGCAGTATGGCAGGTGTCCATTATGTATTTCATGTCTCTCGTCTCCACAAGTATGTGCATGATTCAAATGCAGCTATTCCTCTAACAGGGTTGGAAGATCTAGTAGTAGGGCGAATTTAACTTTTGTTAGACAACCAGTCGGGTAGTATCAAGAGATAAGGAAAGATTGAGGAACAAGACAGTCAAGTTGGTGATTGTTCAGTGGAACAACAACGAGAAGGACAGTACTTGGGAGACATAGGACATGATTCGAGATTCTTATTCTGATCTACTTTAAGGGTATGTCTATAATAGATTTATATAGATATCAGATAGTTGGGTAGACTAGTATGGTTGTTAGGAGTTGTTGCAGATGATTGCTATGTTTAGTATTTAGTCCTTACTGAATTTTAAGGACGAATTTTTTTTAAGGAGTGGAGCCTGTAACACCCTTAATTTTTTATAAAATTATTCAGAAGATTTAATTAGATAAATTAAATAGAATAATATAAATGTTAAGTGACAAGGAGGTTGAGATTAGAATAAATTTAATTAAGGCCGAGCCAAATAAAATAATTAAATGGGATTAAGAATCGATTTTTAGGTTAATTAAATTACATAAGGTTATATTAGGAAATCACCGCCCATAACCCTTATTTCTATATATTTTCATTCCTACCATTTCATTCCCATTCACGTCATTTTTAAAACCAAACGTAAGAAGGAGGGGCCGACCATTAACAAGAGGAATATAATTAAAAGCTAGAGATTCAAGCATGGGGGAAATCAATCTCAATCTAATCTACTTATCTTAATCAAGGTGAATAACAATTTCAATTTTATTTTGTTATGAATCATATGTTTCCGGGTTTAAGGGGAAATTCGTTTTTATGGTGAATCGGATGATGATATGCTAGAATATTGATTTGTTTAATTTAAACACTATTGTTTGAATATGATTATACATAGTTTTAAGGTGAAACCAGTTTATATGGATGTTTAAATGCCATGGAAATTTTTAATGTTGTATAAGACATGGTTTTGGAGTTGGGTTTCAATTTTGATAATTTTCAAGCTATGGAAAGAGTTATGAATTTTTAAAGGAAAATATAATTATTTGGGTTTATAAATTTATTTCGAAAAATATACTAAGAATTTGGGTCTAAAATTTTGATAGTTATATAACATGATTAAAGTGGATTTCTAGAATTTTTGAGGATTTTTTCAAAGTGATTTGTTATGCAAATTAAATTATCTTAGAAGAGGGATTTCTTTGCAATATTGGTTTTGCTTAATGAAAGGGCTTATTTGATTAACTTAACCATGGTTTAGATCCAAAATTAGCGAAAGTTGTTTTGGTAAAGAGTTTGAAAATGCCAAGGCAATCAATCGGGTGATGACACGTGGCAGGTTAGTTAGAAAAAGATTTGTTTTAAGTAGTATTAAACCAAGTTTACTCAGAAACATTGGTTCTGCCTTCTTTAGAAGTACCCTCTGACATGGATCTTTCGCCTTCAACCCAGTCGAAACCTATTAAGCCAAAACCAATACATAAGGTTTCTCAAAGACGGTATGAAGTGGATTAGAGAAAGGCGAAAGGCTAGGTGTCGAAAGCATGGCTTCTGAAGGAGTCGATATCTTGGTTTGTTTTAAAAAGAGAAGCACTTACGTTCGTTTTATTTAAGCCTTCGTAGGAGTCGAAGCATTTGTTTTCGAAAGAGGATTTTGAAAGGTTTCGAAAGGATTGCCATTAACATAAGTTTTCTTTCGAATGAGTTTCTTTACTCATGAAGAATGCTTTTGAAAGGAAGGGTTTCGACCTAGTCAAAGCCCTGCTGCCATTCTTTGTCCTTTCGACGGTGTTGAAGTCGTCAATGCTTTCGAAAGTAATGTTTGTTTTTAAAAGACGTTTTAAGACTCTTCCCAAATACTTTCGAAAGGGTCCAAGGGTTTTGAAGGCAATGGCTTCAAAAGGGTTTTCGACGCTATGCTTCAATGTTTTGATTTTAATGATTTGAAGCTTTCGAAAGGGATGGTGCTAACACCATCATGTTTTCCCCTATATTTTTATATGATAAAGGGTGGTTTCGAAGGAGACGCTTTCACCTATATTCACTTTGACCCAAATAATATTTTAAGTATAAACCCAATTGTTTCGAAAGGGGGACTTTAAATGGTTTCGGAAGGGTTTCATCCAATGGTTTCGAAAGGGGGACTTTCAATTGGTTTCGAAGTTATGCTTACAAAATTAAGTGTTGATACTTTGACACATTCGAAAGGTTTCGCAAGAAAGGTTTTAAAGCGTGTGAAGGGCAAGAACCATATGTTTTGTAAGATAGATCTATATTCTTTCGAATGAGGGTATCCAATGAAGTCGAAAGCAATGCTTCGAAGGCGTCGAAAGGTTTTGCAACCCAAACTCATTTTTAAAGGAAAAATACAAGGCTAAAATTAATGGAGTTTTTGAAAGGAGTTTAAGAAGAAGCTTTCCTTGATAAATTACTGGTTAAAGGGATTAACTATTTTTTATATGAAAAATGTTTCAAGGACATTAAACCCATAGGAGTGGTATTGTTTTGTAATTCTGTTTGTTTCTTCAAATACAAATATATTCACGTTATAATGGACCCATAAATGAATTTGGGGATAAAGATAGAAGAACCAACTAGGTTAACCCAGTAGTGAATATAAACTGATTAAACTCTTGGATGAGTAGAATTGCATCCAAGAGGTCAGAGAGACCAGAATATAGGGTGCCTAAATATGGAAGTTGTCAGGGAGACAGGTTCATAGTGATCCTATAAAAACTATGATTAGGAATTCCATGAAAACTATGCCTAGAAGAAATAAATGGCTGGGGTCAGTAGGTTCATAGTAAACCCATGAAAACTATGATTAGAAAGTGGTTGGTAGGGGAAAATTGGTCTATAGTGAACCCATGAAAGTTATATTCGGATTGAGTTATTGACCGCTGTCAATAGGTTACTAGTCAACCCATGAAAACTTGGATAAGGGAGAAGTTGTTAGGGAACACCAATTGGTTCACAGGAACCCATGAATTAATTAAGTTAATTGGAAGGGGCCAGCAGGTTCATAATTCACCCATGAAAACTATGAAATAGGACAGGGAGTCCAAACAATAGGAAAAGGTTATTAGTAAGCCTATGAAAACTATTAGGTTAATAGTGATCCTAGAACTATAAATATGATAGGGATTCAATTAAACAGAGGATGGGAAATCCCATATGTTTTAATATGTTCGCGTCTCATCATAATATTTTGGAAAGACTATGTTTTAATCATTGTGGATGCAGAAGCACAATATATGGTTTTATAAAGGTTTTAGGATACTAATAAGGGGAAAACCCATTCCGCTAAGTGGCGTGGTCTCACTAGATATCTAAATGATTTGAGAGGGTAAATTATTATTCATGCGAGGCTTTATGTCTGACTCGAAGTTTATGTTTTTCCCTTAAACTCTTAGGTGCTCAATTGATTTTGAGTAGTCTGAGGGTTGAGGTTTTCAGATACTTCACTAGACGAATATGCTTCCAGTGACGTGCGGGAGGCTGATTAGATACTTAGAGTTCTCTTTCATTTGATTCCGCTATGTTGTTTGTAAAGGAAAAGTTGTTATATTGCCTGTATATACTCTGATCTTCCAAGAAGGCATCTTCATATGTCAATCTTGGCGTATGTTGTAATAAATATATTTTCTCTAAACGTGGTTTACAATTATGGGATCATCTATAGAATTGGAAATGATTTGAAATGAAATGTAGTCTTGTTTGAAGTTTTAAAATTTTCCATATTCATTTGTTTTTGTGTACCGATGAATGTAACACCGCCTGTTTGGTTATCAATGATTAGTAACTGTGGATGACTGTAGCTTCTATAGCCGTTAGTTTTGGGATAACAAGTAGTGGGATGTTACAAGTGTGAGAACGATCAACCACGTACTTTGCGCATCACTTTCCTTAAAGTGGAGACCACTTTTTCTAGAGTCTTCTCCAACTTTGTCATCCTAGTAGAGAAAGAGCCTTCCAACCCAGTCAATTTTTCTATTTAAAGCTCTTTGATTAGCGGTGATTATTTTTTGTTTTTTAATTTCCAAATCGCAAAGAGATTCATTTGACATTAATTCAACCCGATCTTCTTGAATTTCAAAGTTCGAATAATATTCGGTACCATGACTAGAGGAAGGTGGATGATGGGAAGGATGAGGGAAGTAGGTTTGTAGAGGAGCGCTAGTTTGAGGAGGATCCTTGTTCTTGTTCTTGTTCTTGTTGTTTTTGAGTCCATTGGTTGAAAGGAATGATATGTGTTGAACTCTTCTGAAGATGCATCAGTGAAAGATATCATGGTCCAATGTATTTTGTTGGCATTTCTTCATAGTGTGAGATACATGAAGGAACACTAACGTTTTTCAAGGTGCGTATTATATATGGAGCATAAACAATGGAACGACGATGCATAGACCAAAATTCTTTAATTTGGTCATGAATAAACTTTTCCCAATTAACGGTAGGCAAACAAATATGGCATACAAAGCTCTTTGCTCACTGGGATAAATTTTTTCATGACTGCCTAGACGAGAAATGATGGTATTAGTTATTATTCGATTTAATAGCCTAGCGCGTGGTTGAAGATAAATGAATTTTCAATGTGGCATTCTATACTCTCATATTTGACAGGTAATTTCATCCCTAGGTAGAAGACTGTGATCCGGTGTATAGGTTAAATCAATCCCCTCGTAAGAAAATCCTAAAATATGACCAATGGTATACACATCAATTTTAACTTCTTTTCCTTAAACACTTGACCATAACCAACCATCATCATTCTTAGGATTCCAAATCTCTAAACTACATTGATTGGAGTAGAAGTGGTAAATAGAAAGAGGATTAATAATTACCATATTCGCATCATTGCTAATCACATTGCAACAGTCTACATATGTAGTAATTCCTAAGATTTCATATTGCATAACATTGCCAAGGCGATAAAAATGACATGTGTGGATCTTCATTTTGGTAAGCGCCTTGAATCTTTTGATTGTATTAGGTTTATTGGAGCCATTGGTTAATGTGAGCTTCTGTGATTGGTGCTTGAGAGGAGGATGAAGATTGTCCTCGCTTTTCCTTCTTGGTGTAGGTAACCTTCTTGGGAGTCATTGATTTAGGAATTTGAGTGTTTTGAGATCTAGGGTTGTAGGAATTCGGAGTTGAAATAAAGGTAAAGTGAAGAGAATGGGAAAGTTTTTTATATATGACTGTTGGATAATTTTTCCAGAGCAGCGACAAATGTCTGTGGGAAAGTCACAGACATCTATGGCTTCAGTTAAATAAGGCAGAGAGAGTCGATAGATGTCTATGATGGTTCTGCAGATGTCTGTGGCTATAGAAGATTTAAATAGAGAGTCTTTACAGACGTCTAGGTTTTTCCACAGACATTTGTGGTTACATGGGAAAATTTTCCCGTAACTGATGACAGAGGTCTGTGTTATATTCATCGATGTTTATGATATGTAATTTCTGCCATCTAGAGGAAAATTTTAATATGATGAAGATATTTATTAAAATTTAAATAAACTAAATAGTATACATATCAAAATAAATAAATATGATGTGTAATATAAATTTTAATTTTCATTGGAGAATTTTGAATCACTTTTTGTTGTATATCCTATGAGTTTGGTTTAACTTTTGTATCGTCAAGAAATGGCTTTAGTGGAGACCAACTTGGACGAGCTGGAGTGTCAATTCAAGCTAGGTTTGATGGTCCCGGTTCGCACAAACTTAGATGAGATCCTCGATGTAAGTGCTCATAATACATCTCACGTTGAACACCGTTCATTTCTTGTTGATAATGTTATATCACATTGACTTTGTCGATGTGAGATGTTGATTTCAGATCAATTTATCGTTTAGCTTTCTTTCATTTAGGAGAAAAGCCGGCATGGTATGTTGGTGATGCAAAAATATTTAGGGAGTCTGAATGAGTTGATATCAGTGTAGATTTAGTTGGAGATATGTAAGTGCTAATTGACAAGGGGATTTATAGCCGATGGTTGAATAGGTAGAGTTGTGGTCCTAAGACATTGTATTATTTGTTATAGTATTTTATTTTATTTTTTTAAGTAGCATATAACTGAAGTTATAAGATAAAATGTAGCTATGTTTAGAAAAGTAGTTGAGAAAAATGAGTTAATCCAAAGGATTTTAACAGATATAAGTTTGATTTAAATGGTTGTTATTAAAAAAAATGTGGTTGTTGTTAATTCCAAGTAATAAGCTTAATTATTCAATTGAAATTGCATATAATTATTACAAATTTAAGTGCTTAAAACATTATCTCCATAACTTTAGTTAACCAATTCGTCGAATGAACGAATTCCTAGACCCCATCTTAACTGAATAAAATTTAGTTCACTTAATGGTTTTGTTAAAATATCCGCTATTTGATTTTCGGTAGTAACAAATTCTAGTATTATTATTTCTTTTTCAACTTTATCCCTCAGAAAATGGTTACGAATATCTATATGTTTTGTTCGTAGGTGATTAATTGGATTTTTAGATAAATTTACAGTACTAATATTATCACGATATATTAGAGATTTGTTTATTATTTATCCATAGTCTTTTAGTGTTTTTTGCATATATATTACTTGAGTGCAAGTTAAGGCAGCGGAAATATATTCGGCTTCACATGTTGAAAGAGAAACATAATTTTGCATTTTACTAAAACATGAAACTAATGATTGACCGATAAAGTGACATGCACCACTTGTACCTTTCATATCCGATTTACATCCACCAAAATCCACATCACTGTAAGATAAAAATTCAAATGTTCCGCCTTTTGGATAAAATAGACAGTAATCTTTAGTGTTGGATAAATATTATAAAATCCGTTTAACTGCCCGATGATGTGATTCTTTTGGTTGTGCTTGAAATCTTGCACATAAATGAAAACTCATCATAATATCTGGTCTACTAGCGGTTAAGTATAGTAAGGATCCTATCACGCTTTGATATAGTTTTTGATCGAACTCTTTTCCATGTTTATCTTTGTCTAGATGAGTACTAGTACTCATTGGAGTGGGTTTACTTGATATATATCCATTCTATATTGTTTTAGTAATTCTTTATAACATTTTTCTTGATTTATAAAAATTCCATTATTTAATTGTTTTCTTTGTAATCCTAAATAGAAATTCAACTCACCTATATGAGACATTTCAAATTCATTTGTCATTATTGTAGAAAATTCATTACATAATTTTTTGTTAGTAGATCCAAATATAAAATAATAAACATAAATTTGAACAATTAATATATTCTTCTGTTCTCTTTTAATAAATAATGTTGTATCTATTTTACTAATTTGAAATCCAGAATTAATTAAATGTGATTATAATCAATTATACCAAGCTCGAGGTGCTTGTTTTAAACCCTACAATGCTTTTTTAAGTTTAAAAACATGATATGGATATTTTTCATAAACAAATAGTGGTGGTTGTTATACGTAAACATTTTATTTTATAAAATCGTTTAAGAAAGAACTTTTAACATCCATTTGAAATAGCTTAAAGTCATGGTGACATGCAAAAGCAAGTAATATTCTTATGGCTTCAAGTCGTGCCATAGGTGCAAAAGTTTCTTCATAATCGATTCCTTCTTCTTGATTGCACCTCTGTGCCACTTTCTTTCTTTATTACATATAATGTTTGCATTTCATCAGCTTTGTTTTTCAAGACCTATTTAGTTCCAATTACTGACTGATCGTTTGGCCTTGGTACCAATTCCCAGACATTATTTCGTTCAAATTGATTATGTTCTTCTTGTATTTCTAAAATCCAAAAATCATCCTTTTATGCTTTCGTGTAATTTTTGTTCAAATTAGATATAAATCCTAAATTACTCATTTGATTTATTTGTCTTCTAGTCGAAACTTTATTCTTAAGATTTTTGATTATATTATCAATAGGTTGATCTTTTAAAATATGAGTTGGTGATTTCAAATTACTGTTATTTTGATTATCGTCGTTATTTTCAGTTGTAGTTTCAATGGAATTATTTTGATTGGTGTCAAAATTACTTTGTCATCTTTATTTATATTTTTAAATTTTTCATTAAATGAGACATGAACACTCTCCTCTATAACATTTGTTCATTTGTTAAAAATTATGCAACCGTAAGATCCTACAAAAATTCCTTCATTTGCTTTTGAATTGAATTTACCAATATTATCTTTTATATTTAGAATAAAGTATTTTGATCCAAATATTCAAAAATATGATACTTTTGGTTTCTTTTTGTAGAACATTTCATGACATATATTTTTAGTCATTAGTTTAAGAGTTACACGATTCAATACGTAACATGCAGTAGCAACTGCTTCGGCTTAAAAATTCTTTTGTAAACCACTGCCATTTAAGAGAGTTTGAGCACATCCTTAAAAGGTGCAATTTTTACTTTCAACTACTCCATTTTGTTGTGGTGTTTGTGAAAATGAAAAATTATGAGTAATTCCTTTTTTATTACAAAAGTTGAAAATAAATTTATTTTCAAATTCTCCACTATGATCACTTCATATACTTTATTTTTAGATCCATTAGAATTTTAATTGATTTAGAAAATTTATAAACATTTCAAATGTATCACTCTTCTAATTTAAAAATAGCGTTCAAGTATATCTTGAAAAATCATCTACAATTAACAAAGATATATTAATTGCGATTTATCGAACGTACTTGAGTTGGACCAAATGAGTCCAAATGATGTAATTCAAGAGGTTGTTTATTAGAGATTTCCTTTTTAGATTTAAACGATCTTTTCTTTAATTTTCCAAGTTGCTATGCATCATATAGATTTCTAACTTTGAAATTTATTTTGGGTAATTCTCTTACCATGTTGTTTTTAGCTAATTTGTTTATATATTTGAAGTTTATGTGGCAAAATCTTTTATGCCATATCCATGGATCATCTTGATTTGCGGTTAAGCATAAATCATTATTATGATTAATATTCTTGTTTACAATATAAATATTTAGACTTCTTATTCTTTCAAAAATTATATTTTTATTTTGATCATAGATATTGCAATTATCTTTGTCAAAATCGACTTTAAATCCCTTATCGCATAATTGGCTTGTACTAAGTGAATCATGTTTTAACGTCTTAAATAATAATACATTTGAAGTAATAAGAGAAGTACATATACCGACATTGATGACATTTCCAATTTCGATAACATATCCTTTGGATTTATCCTCAAAAGTGACCGTGCCACCGTCCATGTAAGTGATGTTTGATAGCATGTGTGCATTTCCTATCATATGTTTGGAGCATCCATTATCGAGTACTCATTTCTCCTTATATTGGTTTTTTCAGGTACTTGCAAAGCAATAAAAAGTTTTAATTGGTACCCAATTTCTTCATTAGGGTCCTATGTGTTAGTAGAAGAAGGTAGCCATATCCACGAGGGTTTGGGACTTTTAGAGATGTGATTTTCATTATGAACTATATCTTTTAGATATATATAACTATGTGTTTTTATCTAATCAATTTGTTATTTGTTTTAGGAATCCATATTTTTAATCATTTTTATTTCCTTATTTTCATGTTTAGATTTTGTTTTTCTAAAATTTATATATAATGTACTATACTTCTTGAATTTTTTATTATTATTAGAAACCAGATTATTTCTAGAATGTTTATGAACTTTTGGGTTAAATCCTAATCCCTTCCTATTTCTTGATGGTTTGTAAATCTTTATAAAATTATCTAGATTTTTATTTACTTTATTAAATTTTGAAACATTATTAGTAATTTTATCTAATTTTTTTAAGATAAGAAATTCCTAAACTAGCTAATTCTAATTTTTTTTAATTCGTTCTTTTCTTTTTCAAGTTTATAATTCTCTATTTTGTTATTCTCTATATCATGCGTTGAAGTAGAATTTTGAGATGATAATTTTTTACATTCTTTTTAGCTAATTCTAATTCTTCTTCTAAAACTGTTTTCTCATCTTTCAACAATCCATTTTCTAATTCAACGCTATTTAATTTTTCCATATTTTCTTTACTTATTTTTTTTATTTCTCTATACTTGTCATCTAATTCTATAATAATTTCAAGAATTTCATCATATATTAATTTAGGACGTATCTCATCTATGTTAGCATGAAGCAAACATTTGCTTGTTCTAAGTCACTATCATTATCGGATGACGAGGAAGAGTCGGAATCATCTCAAGTTACTTGAAATTCTCTTCTCTTTTTCTTGAAATTTTCCTTGTTTTTCTTTTTATCATTATCGAGTAGTAGACAGTCTTTCTTCATTTGGCCAAATTTATCACACCCGAAGCACTTCAAGATGTTTAATTTTAAGGAATTTGTGTTATTGTTGTTTTGAAATTTCGTCATCCTTTTGAACTTGCTCTAATTTTTGGCTATGAACACAATCTCATCTTCTTCCAAGTCGAAGTTTTCATTACTTTCCTGAAATGCAATGTCTTCCTTTCTTGGTTTTTCACGTTTCTTGCCTATAAATTAGCTTCATACAACATCAGATTTCCTATTAACTCTTTTACTTTGAGTTGGGAAGATCGTTAGCTTCTTCGATGGCTAAAACTTTTCTTTCCCATTCGTTTGTCAAAGAGCTGAAAATTCATGTGACTAAATCAAAATAAGTGAATTTAATTCCTATTGCCATAAGAACGTGTTTTATAGTTTGAAATATAGCATACATGTCAATAATTGACTCATTTGATTTCATTTTAAAAGATGAAAATTGATTTTGTAGAATAGAAATTTTTGTTTGCTTAACATGGTTTGTGCCTTCATGTATAATTTGTAATTACGCAATATATCATAAGCAGTAGTGCAAAGCATGACTTGTGAAAATTCAGTTTTATAAAGTGAACAAAATAAAACATTCATAGCTTTGGCATTATTAGATACCTCTGCTTTTTTGCATCAGTCCAGTCCATGCGTTGATATCATTGTCAAGTGCTTCATATTTATTTTGAGTAGCTAGCCATAATTCTAATCCATTTACTTCCATAAAAATTCGTCTACATGTTGACCAATAAGCATAATTAGAACTAGTAAATAGTGGTGGATGTTGATTAACCTTTTTAAAATGTACTTGCCATTTTTAATGATTTCAATCATATGTTACCGTAGATTGAAATAACCTTACTTTGATACTAATTGAAAGTCTTTAGGATCATATACTATCTAACTTGTGTATAATATGAAAGTAAATATAAATCAATGCAATAGTAGATAATAAATAGTAAAATATAAAAAGCATGCAAACCAAAGCTTTTATATTGGTCCAGACCTTCCATCCTACGTCTAGTCCAGAAGCTCCCCTTCGGTATTTCCTTTAAAAAAATTACCTTCACTTCGCCTGGAGGAATAGGCTAATACAAAAGTATCTTTAACAATCTTGTGCTCCAATAATGTAGCTTTTGACCTACGGTACAAATTTTCTTACGATCTCCTTTGAGTATATGAATATGAATGCTTTTAGTTATAGGAAGTGATTTAACCAAAATTCTATTTTGGTTATAATGGATTGATAGTATGTAAACAACATATATGCAAGAGAGTGCTTAAAAATCAAGAGAGTAAAGAATAGATTAACCTTAGTTCGGTAATTTCTACTTCTCAATCAAAGTAGTATTTGTAGATATAAAAATTGAAGATGAAGAGTTAATACTCTTTGGGAAAGTCTCTTCATTTTAATGGCTGCAACTGTCCATTGAAAGATGATTTATGTTATCCCACCTTTTGGTCAAGGCGGAATATCAACAAATTAGTTGGAAAGGATCGATATCAAGATTGGAGACCGATTGGAAACAAGGCTATGATCGATGTCGTCAAAATTTGGCCATGCTCTGATCGAGGTGAAATTTCTAGAAAGTGAAAAGCAAGGCTAGAAAAGGATATGTTTCAAATTTCAAGTCAAACAGAGTTCGTTTGTTTAGGATATTAACGGATGTGTGTTCAAGGGAATCTCGTTCGTATCGATACCTATGGATAAGAGCAAGACATTCGAATCAATCAGGAAGAAGGATTAAATGGGTTTTGACTCGATGGCTGTGGACTTGTGTCGAATAGATAGGCACATGGCGATTTATTCGACTCGATGATTTTGTGTCGACCAGGATGGAGCGTAGCTGTATACTTCGAATCGGTAGACTTCGCATCGATGCAGTGCGAAATGATTGGATGGACGCAAAGGTGTACTTCGTATCGATCGTTGTTGGATCTATACGAAGGGGAAGCAATGGTTTCAAGACGCTGATTGGACATTTCATATCGATCGCTTATGGATCAACGCGAAGAAGGCGCATGGGACTAATACGAAGAGAATAGGTTTCATGAATAAGATGTAATGGACATGAATAAATTGGTACGAAGCACATCTTGGACATGAATGAGGGGCAAGCATTATTTCAGGGAAGAAGCATTCAACTTAGCCTGAAAATGGGATTGAGCCTTAGAAATAGAGCCACGTCACTAACGAGCCTGTGAGTGGTATCGATACGAGCCAGTATCAATACGAAATTGATCGATATGAACTAAACAACTCAGTAACACCCAAATTCGTATTGATCCTAACTCGAGATTTACGAGTCCAAATGCCATCAAATTTTCACAGGAGCTTGCGTATTACCTAAAGAATGTTCATGCCAAATTTTGACTTGATTGGGTCAAACCTTGATCGATACGAAATTAGTTTGTATTGATCACGGATCGAGTCGAAATCATCTGGGATCGATAGTATGGGCCCACTCACATGCCAGAAGAAATTTCCCGAGGTTTAAGCGAGATATCTACAGCCTACGCCTATAAATAGCATCCTAGAGCTTACGGAAAATGGACTTTTGGTTCTCGGACGTCCAGACTCTGCTGAAATCACTATTATACTCGAACTCCATTGTTGTACTCAAGAATACTATTGTAATCTGTTGTAATCTGTAAGCAAAGTCAATAAAAGATTAACCTTTGAAGTGGACATAGGCCGGAGATAGCCAAACCACTATAAATCTTGTGTCTCTATCTATTTCTTTCCGTTTTAAGTTTATTATTCTTCATTCTCTACATTACCTAGATCTGTGATTTGTGATCATATACTATTGATTTGTGTTCACACACTGCTGCTTTCACGATTTTTGGGGTTTGTGATCAACTTTGGCACAAACACCTTGGTGCTTTCACTGAGAACAGCTAACTCAGGGATTCTACTGCTTGGATATTGAATTCGAAGGCTTAAGGATTCAGATCTGAAGATTTATGGCATGGCAATCTAGTAGAAGACAAAGAGCGGAGATAAGTTAGCATGAAGGAAGCCACGAAGCATCTTCAAGAGCTAATTAGGCTTCGGACTTCATCACCAGAGATGAGATGGAGATGATGATGGGAGCGATGCATGAAGAGTTTCTAAAGAGAAAGGAGGAAATGATGTAGAACCTTCTCAGACAGTTTGGACAAACAGGAACAACTAGAATCGCCGGAGTTCAGATCCACGGAGCTGGAACTGAAGGACCCAACTGAGAATCAAACGGAGTAGCTCAACAGGGCGCAACCCCGAATCAACACACGACTGTTAATCTAGATGGATCCAGGACTGGGGGCACACCACCCAGCAACGATGGACTGACCCACGGAAGGATTTTAGGTGATACCGCACAACAAGATGCTGGCAGGAATGTAGAAGCGCGTGATGAAGAGTACGTACCAGAATTCCCTCAGAGGATTGGGGGGAAACCCATAGTGGACAATGCTGGATTAGCAGAGATTATCAGTCGAACTATGCAGGGAGGCTTAATGAACAGATATTTGGAAGGAGTAAACAAAAGTCTGTTTACCCGTGACATCAGAATGGCTCTGAACCCACCAGAGTTCAAGCTACCTACTTTAGAGGATACAATGGCAAAGCTGATCCTACCGGGATACACGAGACATATGGAGGTGCTGGGGGAATCGGAGGAAGTCATGGCTCGATGTTTCCCTCTGTAATTGATGGATATAGCTGCCATGTGGTTCAGGCAGTTGGAAGAGGGATCTATCAGGACATGGAAGGAATTAGTGGATAGGTTTCCAAAACAGTTTCGGGTTCATATCAAAAGACTGAAGAACATGATGACGCTAACATAGGTAAAGAAAAGGACAGAGGAATCGCTCAAAACTTTCTTAACTCGGTTCAATGCAGCGGTTGCTTCGGTGGATCGGCCGGATCCATCGATGGTATTAATGGAAGTAGTGTCAGGAGTCGGAGAGAATTCAGATTTCAAAGTGTCATTAATACGGGACCCACCAATGGGTCTCGGGGGATTCTTTCACGAAGCTGAGAGATTCCTTTGGCAGAAACATGCATGTTCAGATATGAAATTAACGGAGGTGAGTGCGGATGAGGATGGAGGGCCATCCAGCGGAAGCTCGGATAAAGATAAGGTTAAAGGTACTTGGCTGGCGAGTCTGGAAGGGCAAGGAAGCGTTAGAGAGAGCCAAAATTCTCCACTTACACGGGATTGATTAAGACGTTAGAATGGATATTCATGGAGACTCGGGATCGCCATCCCTACCAAAGGTCGATAAGGAGAGAACCATCGGAATGTGAGAGGGCATCGGGAAGGCACTGCCCCTTTCACGACTTGGACTTGCATGATACCAACAGCTGCATGCATCTAACGGATATAATCGAGAAGCATACAAGGATTGTCCAGTTACGACAATATGTCGAGACTCAATGTGGCGTTGGAACAGGAGCAGCCACAATCTACCTTAAACAATAACAGTGCGAGACCCAAGAATGATGGCCAATTGGTTATCAACTGACAGGGATAATATGAAATAAGTAGCAAACTATAGGCAAACGACTAAGTCAATTTCTCATGTACGGGGATGGAGATGGCCCCTAGGCATGCTCTGAGTGATGATGAACGATGATGCTATGGTTTATGAAATTTGTTTTTTCTTTTGGTTTGGACATTGTCTTTTCTGATTTGGACTTTTGCTTGGATGATTGTTTTATGGTTTGAATATTGATTTGGATTTCTGGTATGGATTTATGGTTTTCTGATTTGATCTGGATTTCGGATTGGTTTTTGATTTGATTTTTATTTGGTTTTTGATAAATGGTCGTCGGGTATGGATTATGCCTGGCAAGGGGTAAGTTGCGTTGTCCAAGCATGGCCAATCGACTTATTCATGTCATCGAGTATGGATTATGTTCGACAAGGGCCCGGAGAGACCAAGGTTCGGCCTAGGACTTAGACCCTATACCATCGGTTACTATTTCAGGTCGTCAAGTATGGACTATGCTCGGTAAGGGTTCAAAGCAACCAAGATACGACTTAGGACTTAAGCCATGGCATAACTCAGTGTTCAAGGACACCGGACCACAGATACAAAGGCATTGCTTAGCACAGGTAATTGAGTGTGGATTACGCTTGGCAGGAACTCGAAGAGGTTATGGATATGAATATCGGCTATGAATAGCAAAGGATTTGGATATAAACACGGAGAGGTCATGGATTCGGTTATTGGTTATTGGATAAGGATGGATTAAGACTCGGTCATCTGGTTCGGATGGATATGGAATTGGCTAAGGATTCCATTACTAGATTTGGAATCAGACATCAACCCGGAGTAGTCAAGAATGATGCGCTCGAATGGGATGGCTTGGTAATGGGTTGGATTATGAATCGGATGGTATGGATATGGACGGAATATGGACTTCGGATATCAGAATTGGAACTTTTCAAAACACACCTTCTTATCACAAGGCATGTTTTAGGGGGAAAATGTTATCCCACCTTTTTGTCAAGGTCGGAATATCAACAAATTAGCTAGAAAGGATGGATATTAGGATTGGAGGCCGATTGGAAACAGGGCTGTGATCGATGTCGTCAAAATTTTGCCAAGCTCCGGTCAAGGTGAAATTGCTAGATTGGAAAAGTAAGGCTAGGAAAGGCTATGTTTCAAATTTCAAGTCGAACGGAGTTTTTTTGTTCAAGATATTAAAGGATGCGTGTTCAAGGGAATCTCGTTCGTATCGATACCCATGGATACGAACAAGACATTCATATCGATTAGGGAGGAGGATTAAACGAGTTTCGACTCGATGGCTGTGGACTTGAATTGAATAGATAGGCGCATGGTGATTTGTTCGATTCGATGATTTCATGTCGACCAGGATGGAGTGTAGCAGTATACTTCAAATCAGTAGACTTCGCATCGATGCATTGCGAATCAATTGGATGTAGGCATAGGTGTACTTTGTATCGAACGTTGCTGGATCGATACGAAGGGGAAGCAATGGTTTCAGGAATTTGATTGGACATTTCGTATCGATCGCTTGTGGATCGATGTGAAGAAGGCGCTTGGGAGCGATACGAAGAGAGTAGGTTTCATGGATACAAAGTAACAGACAAGAATATATGGGTGCGAAGCACATCTTGAACACGAACGAGGGGAAAGCATTATTTCAGGGAAGAAGCGTTTAACTTGGCACGAAAATGGGATCAAGGCTTGGAAATAGAGCCATGTCACTAACGAGCCTGTGCATGGTATTGATACGAGCCAGTATCGATACGAAATTGATCGATATGAACAAAACATCTCAAGAACAACCTGATTCGTATCGATCATAACTCGAGATTTACGAGTCCAAATGCCATCAAATTTTCACAGAAGCTTACGTACAACCTAAAGAACGTTGATGCCAAATTTCGACTCGATTGTGTCAAATCTTGATCAATATGAAATTAGTTTGTATCGATCACGGATCTAGTTGAGATCCCCTAGGGTCGATCGCGTGGGCCCACACACGTGCCAAAAGAAGTCTCCCAACGTTTGAGCAAGATATTTGCAGCCTACGCCTATAAATAGCATCTTAGAGCCTACAGAATAGGGACTTTTGGTTCTTGGACGTTCAGACTCTGTTGAAATACTCGAACTCCATTGTTGTACTCAAGAATTATTACTATACTCGAACGTCTAGACTTTTGGTTCACACGCTGGTGCTTTCATGATATTTAGGGTTTGTGACAAATTTTGGCGCAAACAATTTCCTTTTGATTTAATACGTAAGTGTTTTATCAAATGAGACAGTTTTGGCCACGACAGGCGTCTATGGTAAATCCTCATACGCATATGACTTGTTTAATTTTTAATCTGAGACTTTTCATAGACGTTTGTTGTTTTATCACATATGCCTATGAGGTGTAAAAAACTATTTTTCACCTAATTTTGATGTACATGAAATTGTGTATGCTCTTATATGCATATATGCTGAAGGAGACCTTAATAAAATCGTATCTAGGATTCTTTTATAGTAGAATAACCTTAGTACGATCAATGAATCTTTGTTTCTCTTTGAGTCTTGATATCTTCAACCCTGGTGTCTTCTTATAGCATGTACCCACAATCTTGATAAGGTCCATATATGTATATAATTATATAGTTGTTATCCTTGAAACATAAATTGGAGGTTCTAATAGGTATTTCATAAGAAATTCATTATTCATAAGTCGATATCACTTAATATGATACGCTGAAGATTATGAACCTTTAATATAATGTTGTCCTCTGCCATATATATATAAATATTAATAAATTACTTGCATGCTCTTTAGTTATTGAGCAACTCAAGCTAGGGCTATTTTGTGTAGTATTATTGATATATTGAATAGATGGCGTTATACAATTATATTTATTTATTGAACAAACTCAAGACAAATGTATTATACTTATGTCGTCGTGATATGGTAGGTAGGAGTGAATAATTTAATTTTGATTTGTTAGGTAAAGTTAAGGTCGAAGTTAACATAGGACAAGGTACCATTGGATAGGAGTTCTGTATAATACAACCGATAAGAGTTTTCCATCGTCCGTGGAGCTATGACTTGTTGAAAAAACTCAAGGTCAGAATTCCAAGATAGGTGAGCCCCGTTTACTCCTTTTCTATTGAATTTGAAAAGAGCAATTTGTTATAAAATACTACAAGCGCACAAGTGTGTAGTATGCTAGTCGAATATAGGGATCTGGTTTGAAATCTTTAAAATCTTAAATTAAAAATCTTTAGTGTGTTACAAAAAGATTTAAAGAGTGATGAAAAATAGAAATTGATAAAATAAAAGCATTAACAAATGATTTTGAAATTTCTTCTAAAACAAACCTAATTGAATCAATCAACTAAAAATCGAATATCCATTCAAGTAATATAATTCAAATTTCAATCTTTCTAAAACTAATCAGAAAAGATTACTGTAGAAATTTAAAATACTTAATTCTTTCAAACATAAAGATTTAAATCTATTTTATCTAACCAAAAAATGAAAGAAAATTAATAGTAAAACAAAAGTAAAAATAGAAGAACAGAATTGAATAAGTGCAAAGAAAAATAAAATGAAATGTTAGGAATACCACCAAAACTAATTGTAAGGTTAATCACTGATAGTAAAATGAGAATGAAGTAGTAATCATGTTCTAGCAAATCTAATTGACTATATAACAAGATTGACTATGAAAGAAAAATGCGAAATAAAAATAAAGGAAAGAAGAACATTACTTTTATTAAAGAACATATCAAAATTTAAGCATAATTTTACTAATGAATACATTGGGTATTTATAGTGAACAAGGTCTTCTTTGTATATGCACATTTGGATCTAGTCAAACACATCTGCGTATTTAGCTTGCAAAAAAGAAATATCTTATCTTCATTATGGAGTATTTGAAATTTCAAGCTAAGATTCTTTCCTTCCGATCTTTGACATATGGCGGCATTAATGGTAGAGGGAAAAATGTGATGAGTTAACTGATATGAATCTAATTGAAATCATGGACTATATATTCTCTTGATCATAATATATTTCCAAATCCTACATACATGGCACATGAGATGGTGAATCATTTAAAGATGCAAGAAATTCCAATTTTTGATTCTGCCATCTGCTGCTTCAGCTGAGCTATCTCCTCCTCAGCCTGAGATCTCCTATAAGCCCTCTAGGCCATCATCGCCCGTAAATTATTTGATTGGAAGTTATAATTTATGTTTCAGGATTAAATACAATTTATATATTAGTTAATGAAGCAATTTATCTCCTGATTTTCATAACCATAACACTTATTTCGAAAAGGCGCATCAATAAGGACATCCCTAATACAGTTCTCCTCCTCTAAGGTCAACTCCTGGCCGGTGGACTGCAGCACTCGAGCTTTATCCGCTTTGTATCTCTCCTGCGATGACGAACAATACTTTGTAATAATAAATGATAAAGAACTTATCAAATGTGAAGTAAAAAAATTAAACAAATTTACCATCAAAGATTTAGATTTATCATCCGTAAATTCATATGAAATATTTCTCGCCTTATCTATGCGCTCGACGGCATGTGTGTAAGCGAAGACCTCAGCCAGTGTAGGTTCATGATTATATTTCTTAAACTGAAGTTATATGTACAAATGAATAATGTTACCGATATGACTAAATTATCTTACAACTATTTATAAATGCAATTTCTAACTTTACCAATTCCCTACGATGCTGTTGGAAGGACTTTGACCCGTCGTGGTGCAGAGCATGATTTTAGCCCTGTTTGCATGGTACCGCACCGTTAAATTCTATAAATTTGAATGTATAATTA
The DNA here is from genome assembly GCA_030765085.1 of Allium cepa. Lineage (NCBI taxonomy): Eukaryota > Viridiplantae > Streptophyta > Magnoliopsida > Asparagales > Amaryllidaceae > Allium > Allium cepa. Next base: position 420,013,820 of record CM060939.1, read on the forward strand.
ACTAAATTAATGCACCTAATATAATAATTTTAAACAAAATGTAATAACAAAATGAAATGATATAACTTACCCTCGACTTTGGAGTATCCCATAGCTGCAGAAATTTAGCACATACATCACTCCCATCCAAGATGGCTTCTTTCCCGCAATTTTAAAATAACAACAATTTTACGGATATTTTCTATTACCTTTCAAATGGATACATCCATCCATATTGCATAGGACCTCGAAGAAGAGCTTCGGATGGAAGATGAACATGTACATGCTCCATTACATTAAAGAAACCTGACATAAATATTTTCTCTAGTTTGCATAACAGTGTAGGGATTTCAACTTCAAGTTTACATATATGGTCGATTTTTAACATTGTCGAAAAAGATGTTTGTAAAACAAACTTAATTCTGTGATAACACTCCACACTTTTATGGGCAACAGTTCTTTGAAATCCACTAGTAATAAATATTCCATCATGATATGACAAAGTGACTTTTCATCCCACTCAATTAATTGTTATTAAAGTCAACACATCTATGGAGATTATAAGACATCCCATCAGGACATTTTAGTCCATTCACCTACTTTAGCATGAGTTTTATTTGCTTGTTGTCTAACTCATAGCATGCTTTGGGTTTTTTATTGTCATTGGGCTTCATTGAAGTTCAGGACGTTTATAAAAGTGTGCTATTTCAAGTCTTGAATTCATGTCGTCCCTAGTTTTTACTTTAACATTCATAATTGTATTAAACACGTTATCAAACACGTATTTTTGTCATGTATCACATCAGTATTATGTCAAAGGAGGAGATCTTTCCAATATGGTAACTCCTAAAATATATTTTTTACACCAATTATGAATGTTTGATTTACCTGAAATTTCAACCTGTATTCCAATTTCATGTATCTTTAGGGAAGTCCTTTACAATTTATCTTTGGTGGTTGCATACTGTCATCTCTATCAGCTTTAATTTTTTTAATCTCTTTTAAAAGTATAATTGGGATGAAGAAATACTGATGACAATCAAACCAAGAAATTTTCCTTCCATACCGTAAAGAAAATGATCGTGTTTCTTCCATGCAATAAGGACAGGCTAGACGACCAGCCGTACTCTAACCTAAAACATCTCATATGCAGGAAAATCACTAATAATCCATAATAAAAAAGCCAACATACAAAAATTCCTTTTTTATGAAATGTCGTACGTTTTAACACCTTCAAGCGACAATGTTTTCAACTCTTTGATGGTTGTAGATAAACATCAATTTCTTGTGTCGGATCACCAGGGACAGGGAAGACAATAGTAACAAACGTGTATGGAGCTTTCACACACATCGACGAAGGTAAATTATGAGGAGTAACGATAACAGCGCAAGGTGAATATTTGCTATCAAACTAAGAGAATGGCAAAAACTCATCCGTACATAAACCAAGTCTGACGTTACGGCTCTCTGCAGCAAATGTGGGATACGTCTTATCGAGATGTTTCCATGCTTCTCCATCGGACGGATGCGTCAAAGTTCCCTCTACCTGTCTTCTCACGGTGTGCTATCGTGTATGACTCACCGTGGCTGAAGACACATATAACCTTTGAAGTCTAGGGGTAATTGGTAAATAATGCATTCTCTTGTATGGAACTTTCTTTTTTTCCTTTTTTCTTGGTTTATATCTTTCCTCATTACATATTTTGCAATTCCTAAGCCTAAGTCATTTTTCAATATAACATGCAACCTTTTATACATGTATCTATCTTTTGATAAGGAAGATCAAAAGCCGACATAAGTGTTTTCACTTTATAATGACTGTCGCACATAAGACTATTGGGTGGCATATGTTGTTTTGCAGCTTGTACAACTACTGCAAATCCAGCTTCTATAAAGTTGAATTCTGATTTCATGGTGATGTATTCAATGGTTACTAACAATTCAGTTCCACTTTTACAACCATCCCACAACAGTCTCTTAGCGGCATCCAATAAATCACAAAAAAAATTGCTCCCGCATTCGGTTCTTTTTCGACATTGACTTCTTCGTCATCAACTTGAACAGTAGGGAACATTGATCGTGCTGCATCTTCCACCATATCTTCTATTGGATTCATTATAACAACATCGACCTCTGATGCAACATGATCTGTTGTAGGTGCAGCAAGTTCTCCATGAATATCCCATAAATAATGATTTGGCACAGATCCAGATTTATACAAATATACTTAACTGGTTTCCCGTGCTTCAAATGTTGATACTTACTACAAGAGCAATAAAGTTGTTCGTTATTTCGATTATTAGATATAGCGAATCTTATAAATTCATGTACACCATTGTAGAAATGTTCTTTCACCGAGCCTTTCATTCTAGTTCTGACTTCATACATCTAAGTATGGTCGGCAAAATAATCGAACATTGTTCCTAATTTAAAAAAATAGGTTAGTAATTTCGACAACACTTCCCTTCACTTCTATTCTATGCACGACTTCTCATCCAAGTGATATATTGTTGGTTTTCTATTTTCTAAAGTAAAGTAAAGTCTTTTAGGACTAATGGCTTCACATACCACACTTCTGTCTAGTTTCGGCAGCACTTCGCTTCACTTCCCTTCTACGCATAAATTTGCAGCTAGGGGGAGAATTTTATTTGTTGTATTTTATAAAATAAAGTAATACCTTTTAGGACTAAAGGCTTCACACATCATTTGTCTAATTTCGACAGCACTTCACTTCACTTCTCTTCTACGCATTACATCCAAGAGGAGTATTATTTTGTTGTATTTTCTACAATAAATTAAAATCTTTTGGGACTAAAGGCTTTAATTTGTGGTTATTATATTTTTTATAATAATACTTAATGCTTGTTTTCAAATCAAAGTTATATTCATTTCAAATGTTTTTAGATAATTGATTTTAGTACAATATTTGTTCTTCTATATAAATTTCGTATCTTTTTTGAAAATCTATTTGAGAACATTATTTGTTGTTGTTATATTCATTTGTTAACTTATTGGAAAATCGATTATCATTGCATATTTCTTGTTGTTATGTCTGTTTCTTAAGTTTAAAGAAAATCGATTTGAGTACAATATTTGTTCTTGTCATTTTCATTTCTTAACTTTTTGAGAAATCAATTTGAGTATAATATTTGTTGTTGTCATATTTATTTCTTGATGTTTTTTACATTAATCAATTTCAGTAAAATACTTGTTGTTATATTCGTTACTTAACTTTTTACAAAATCGATTTGATTACAATATTTGTTGTTGTTATTTTCTTTTCTTAACATTTTACAAAATTGATTTAAGTATAATATTTCTTAGCTTTTTGTTAACTAAATTATACGCTTTATATCGTATTTTCAAACTCTTTTAACTAATAAAATTTAATTTACATATTTTGTAAGCTAAAAGTAGAAGTTAGCACTAATAATAACAAATTGAAATTAGTTATTTTTATACTAAGCACCAGCAATTATAATTAACACACATTAATTAATTAAAGAATATTACTTATGTTTAACCTTACCTACTTTGTAGCATATTAATCGATAATTATACATTAATTTTCGTGTAAACTGCAACAAACGTCGTTTTCCACTATAACAAACGTTCACATAAACTTTTCAATAACCATATTAATCAATAATACTAATTTTAGAATTTTAAATCAACCCTAATTTTTAATTACAAATTAAACAATCAAACCACTTACTAACATCCCCAAATCAACTAACACACTGTAATCATCAATTAATACACAATAATCATCAATTTCAAATCAATAATCAACTAATTTTCTAAATTAGGGTTTTAATTTTAACTCTAAATAAACTAATAAACTATACCATCATCTAGTATTAGTTAATCTAATCTATTCAAACCAAAAATACTAATTTTTTTATAAATAGGGTTTAAAGTAGCATACCTTAAAAAATGAGGATAAAGAGAAGGAGAAAGGCGTGCTCAACGGGAATAAGGCGTAGGAGTCGGCTAGAGGCGGTTGGAGTGAAATTGAGAAGAGGAAGAAAGGAAAAAGGGGTGAAGGGAAACGCTGAAACATTCTCTAATTCGCGAGTTATATTCAAATAGACGACGGCTCGCGTGTTCATTTTTTTAGCCGTCGCAAACCGTCGTCACAAACCGACGCCAAATGAAACCATTTTAGTAGTGGTTAAACCATTATTCAACATTTAAAATTTCCAAGTACACCACCAGTTAGGATTAAAACATATAATATCCCAACATTTAATGATAGTCCACTTCTAATCAATGGCCCGAAACCTCCTCCTCGTCTGCAAAGAACTAATTCGAACTCTCTTGAAAACACACCAATTTTTGCTTATTCAGTTCCCAGCTCTTTCAAATTAGTATGGTATTTAATAACCTCAATTTGCTTTTAGAAGAAATTTAGATTAGATTGTCTAAATCACTTGTCAATATTTAGTCGCTTTCCCTTACTCAGCTTGCTTGGACATCCATGCCTAGCTCGCTAAGCTTGTGCACTCATTTTATAGATTCTTCTCAACACCAGTGCATTCCTCATCAGTCATCATCTCTGTCTTTTCATTATGCCTTTCCTTTTCATCTCATGTCTAGTTCAAAATGTGCAGTCTGTTCAAATTGTGCACTTAGTTTAGTAGCCACATGTCCAATTTAACTATATTGGTCCGTTTAACATTTAAGTGTGTTAGCGCCAAAAATGGTCACTAACACCTAAATCCAGATGAAAGCACCAGACAACAATCACAACTCATAGATAGAATATATGTAGAGGGTAATAATGTGAAGAACGGTCCAAATTAAAATGAAAGCAGTAAAGAACAATAGATTTTATAGTGGTTCGGCTAACTCCGACATACGTCCACTCCAGAAGTTTTCTTTTTATTGCTGTAATAATCAATTACAGTTACAAAATAGCGGAGTAACTTTAGTCTTAGAAAGTAGAAAGCAGGAGAGCCAGAAGAAGAAGATCCCTTTTCTGAACCCTCACATGTTTTATTTATTGGCAACTCCTGAGTTGTTGGGCTTTCTGCATGGTGTAGGCCCATCAAGACCTTCTACCGAACCACATACCTCCACAATGCCGAGCTACATACCTCCCCGATGCCGAGCCGCATACCTCTACAATGCTGCGCCGCATTGGTCTTAACATAACGCCGAGCCGTATCAACAATGCCGAACGACCCTGACCTAACCAATGCCGAGCGACCTTCGTCCAATGCCGAGCCATCTCACCAATGTCGAACGACACTGTCCTTACCAATGCCGAGCGAGGTACGATGCCGAATGACATCCAATGTCGAGCGACTTCCAATGCCAAGCGAGGTACGATTCCGAACGGCATCCAATGCCGAGCGACTTACGATGCCAAACGGTGTCCAATGCCGAACGATGCCTAGCGCCGAACGGCAACCCATGCTGAGCCACACCTTTTGCCGAGCGGCGACCAATGCCGAGCCACTCCTTATGCCGAGCGGCGACCAATGCCGTACCATGCCTTATGCCGAGCGGCAACCCATGCCGAGCCACCCTGCTCTCTCCTTAGTGGCGAGCCATGCATATAGAACCTATTCCTGACCGACCGTCTATCCATCTAGCTAGTTCCAGTCAATCGTATTCCAGTTTCGATAAAGGAACAGTCGATTTGGTTAAATTTGCTTGTCCGTGGCCTTGTAAAAAGGAGGGTTAACACTTTCCCCCCAAAACATGCCTGCTATTGGAAGATGTGTTTTGAATAGCCTCAAATTCAACATCCCAAGTCCATGTTTCATACATATCCAATAACCAATAACCGAATCCAGGACCTTTCTAGGTCAACATCGAAATCCTTTGCCGTTCATAGCCAATATTCATATCTGTAACATCTCCGGGTTCTTGTTAAGCACAATCCACACCTAACGACCATGGTTCAGTGTCCCTGGACGTTGAGTAATTGCCATGGCTTAATTCCTAAGCCGAATCTTGGTCGCTCCGGACCCTTGTCGAGTATAGTCCATACTCGACGACCTGAAATAGTAACAGATAGTATGGGGACTAAATCCTAGGCCGAATCCTGGTCTCTCCGGACCCTTGCCGAGCATTGTCCATACTCGACGACCTGAAATAATAATCAATAATATAGGGCCTAAGTCCTAGACCAAATCGTGGCCTCTCTGGACCCTTGCCGAGCATAATCCGTGCTCCACGACCTGAATTAATAACCGATAATATATGGCCTAAGTCCTAGGCCGAATCCTGGTCTCTCTGGACCCTTGCCGAGCATAGTCCATGCTCGACGACCTTTAACAAAAATCTAGAGGAAAATCAAAATCCAATCCGAATCCAACCAAAAACCAGAAATCCATATCAAAAATCCATACCAAAAAAAAGCAAAAAAGGGAGTTCAAACCAAACTCCAAAACCAAACCAGAAAAAGCAAATGTCCAAGTCAAAGGGAAAAGGCAGATTTCACAAACCGAGGCATCTCGGTAAACCATCATCTCAGAGCATGTCTGAGGGTTATCTCCGACCCCGTACATGAGTAAGTGATTTAGCCGATTGCCCAGAGTTTGTTACTTATTTCAAGCCATCAAGATTAGTTGATGACCAACCGACCACCATTCCTGGGCTTCACGCCCTCATCGTTCAAGGTAGACGATGGTTGCTGTTGTTCCACCGCCACATCCCACGTTCCGACATATTGTCGCAACTGACTATTCCTAACATGCTCCTCGATTATGGCCTTCAAATGCCGGTAGCTTTTAGTAAAATGCCGGTAGCTTTTATTATCATGCCCGTCCAGGTCATGAAAAATATAGTGCCTTCCCGACGCCCTTTCGCATTATGAGGGCTCCCTCCTTGCCGGCCTTCGATATGGAAGGCGATCTCGGGTATCCAAGATTATCCGTTCCAATGTCGTGTTCAGTCCTGTGTATGTGGAAAACTTTGGTTCTCCCCACCGCTTCCTTTTCCCTTTATCCTTGTCCTTACCTAAGCTTTCGTCGGGTAGTCCTCCATCCTTAACCAGCTTTATTTCCTTTGATCTCATGTCCAAACGTGCATCCTCTTGTTGGAGAAATCTCTCAACTTCATGGAAGAATTCCCCAAGATCCAACGGTGGGTCCCGTATCAATGATATTTTGAACTCTGAATTATCTCCGACTCCTGATAACGCAGCCATAAGAACCATTGATGGATCTGGCCAATCCACTTAAGCAACTACTGCATTAAACAGAGTTAAGAATGTCCTAAGCGATTCATCCGCCCCCATTTTAATTGACGTCAACGTCATCACGTTCTTTGGCCTTTTTATGTGAACTCGAAACTGACTTAAGAACCTATCCACCTGTTCTGTCCATGTTCCAATGGATCCATCCTACAGCTGCCTGAACCACATGGCAGCTATATCGGCCAAGTACAGAGGGAAACATAGGGCCATAGCCTCCTCTGTTGCCCCCAGCACTTTCATATGCCTAGTGTACCTCATCAAGTGGTCAATTGGATCCGTTTTCCCGTTGTACACTTCCAAGGTGGGCAGTTTGAAATCGGGCTGATTTCCCGCTGTCCTGATGTTCCGGATAAAAGGACTTTTGTTGACTTCCTCCGAATCCCTATTCCTTAGGCCTCCGCGAATAGTCCACCTGATAATGTCAGCCAATCCGGCGTTTCCAACCAAGGGTTGCCCCCTATCCATGTTTCCAAACTGCCCTCTAAGTCCTTGAGGAAATTCTGGCACATATTCCTCATCACGTACTCCTGTATTCATGTTGGTGTCGGGCCGCGTAGCATCATCTGGTATCCCTCCATGAACTTGTCCAGCATTACCTGGTGGTGTGCCCCTGAGTCTTGGTCCATCCAGATTGTTAGTCGTTTGTTGTTTGGGAGCTGCCTCCTGCTGAACCACTCCATCTGCCCGTCGGTTGAGTCCCTTTGGTCCAGTTCCAAGAACTTGAGCACCTATAGTTCCTGGTTGTCCAAATTTCCTAAGAAGAGCCTGCATCATCTCTTCTTTCCATTTCATCATCTGCTCCTGCATAGAGTTCATCATAGCCTACATCTCGTCTCGAGTTATGTAGATGGATGCATGGTCCTCTCCAGCTCTAGAAGAGGCTGCTTGACTTCCTTCCTGATTGCTCCTTTCCGCTGCTTGCTTCCTTGTTGGTGGTCTAGCCATTGCTTTCCAAAATCCGAATTCCAAAGCTTTTCAATCCAAAATTCAAACTCCAAAATTCCTGAGTGCTAGCTTTCTCAATGAAAGCACCAAAGTGTTAGCGCCAAAAATGGTCACTAACACCCAAATCCAGATGAAAGCACTAAATAACAGTCATAACTCGCAGATAGAATACATGTAGAGGGTAATAATGTGAAGAACAGTCCAAATTAAAATGAAAGCAGTAAAGAACAATAGATTTTATAGTGGTTCGGCTAAATCCGGCCTACGTCCACTCCAGAAGTTTCCTTTTTATTGCTGTAATAATCAATTACAGTTACAAAATAGCAGAGTAACCTCAGTCTTAGAAAATAGAAAGCAAGAGAGCCAGAAGAAGAAGATCCCTTTTCTGAACCCCTACATGCTGTATTATAGGCAAATTCTGAGTTATTTGGCTTTCTGCATGGTGTAGGCACATCAAGACCTTCCACCAAGCCACATACCTCCACAATGCCGAGCCACATACCTCCACAATGTCGAGCCACATACCTCCACAATGCCGAGCTGCATACCTCCACAATGCCGAGCCACACCGGTCTTAACACAACGCCGAGACGTATCAACAATACCGAGCGACCCTGACCTGGCCAATGCCGAGCGACCTTTGTCCAATGCCGAGCCATCTCACCAATGCCGAATGACCCTGTCCTTACCAATGCCGATCGAGGTACGATGCCGAACGACATCTAATGCCGAGCGACTTCCAATGCCGAGCGAGGCACGATGCCGAACGACATCCAATGCCGAGCGACTCAGGATGCCGAACGGTGTCCAATGCCGATCGATGCCTAGCGCCGAGCGGCAACCCATGTCGAGCCACACCTTTTGTCGAGCGACGACCAATGCCGAGCCACTCCTTATGACAAGCGGCGACCAATGCCGAACCATGCCTTACGCCAAGCGGCAACCCATGCCGAGCCACCCTACTCTCTCCTTAGTGCCGAGCCATGCACATCGAACCTATTCTTGACCGACCGTCTATCCATCCAGCTAGTTCCAGTCAATCGTATTCCAGTTTTGAGAGAACAGACGATTTGGTTAAATCCGCCTGTCCGTGGCCTTATAAAAAGGCGAGTTAACAAAGTGCTTCATCATTATTTTCCTTTTCATGTATTCGCACCATTCCTCGTAAACTATACACAAACTCCCCATATATCATAACCCATACATGTAGAGGATTAATCAATTGAAAGGTCTACTACCAAGTTCAGTTGTGCCTAAGTTTGCTTGTAGTTCAAGTTATTGTAGTAACCTATTGTATCTTCTTCAACTCTTGCTCTCTTATGTCATTAACTATCATTACCATTTTAGCTTGTATGTGCACAAAAGGTCTTCTTTCATTTCATAATATGTCATCCACTTTCAGAACTTCCACTATCCAGTTCTACATTGCGGACCAAGAACTGCAGTTCCACAAGGACATATTTCATTTCAGTGTTTCATGCCAAGCTCACATGTTTTCTTCACTTCTATTTAATACATTCACTTTGTCTGCTTCAGCATTGGTTGTGTCAGTTACAGTTCATATTCGCATCAGGATGTAGCTACTCTCATGTCTAATTGCAGTTGTTTCTCACAATAGCATTGGCTCCCCATTTTCTTTCGATAATACATGGATCAGTCCGCATCTTGCTTTGGTTGTATCTCATTCTCACTCATCTCTCTTTATTATGCAACAAGTTGCATCTTAACTTAGTTTAGTGTTGCATCTGTCAGTTTAAAACTCTAGCTCGGTTCGTGAATAATGGCTATTTCAACTATGCCGTCATCTACAAGACGATTGCTCAATGCATTTGGCCTGCTTCAGCTCTGTGGTTCAACTCCAATTCCATCTCCTTAGTTTAATCAACCAAATGTCTTCTGCTACATTCCTACGTATGCACAACAGAAACCATTCATTCATTACAAATTTCAGTTCAACTGATATTTAGTTAGTTTAGTTCAGCTCTTTTAGGTTTCTACTTAGTTTACTGATAACAAATTTGTTTTCTCATTTGTAATATATTCTTATTTTAGGGTTTGTAATTTTTACTCGACCAGCACTTTGAAAATCATTTGTTTTTGTTGCTTTTTTAAACAACATAGACATTATTTAATCTCCATTGTGTTACTGACTTTCAGGCATCTTGGTAGACTCATATGTTAAATATTACTAAGTTGATATGAGTGCTCTCCTCAATTTGAGAACAATTGTATCATCAGAAAAAGAGTAAGAAATAACATGGTAAAAGTATCAATGTAGTCTTCCTTTCCATTACTTGTTTTAATTCATTTCCGAAGTAAATCCTAATAATTAAAATAACAAAATCTTTAAAAATCAAAATTACATATGCATCAAAATAAGATATTAAATGGTAACAATTAGTTAAGAGATAATGGAATTGACTTGATAAAAGGACGAAATAGAAACATAAATTAACTGGGTTATTTAAATAGATATTTGCATAACATATGGTAACAGAAAAAGATCGAATATATACCATAGGGGTACATAAGATATATGAAGATGTATAATTTTCAAATTTATAATGTACTCCCAAGATCTATTGGGAATAGAATGGTTTTTCATTTTTATCATTCAATTATTTCCAATAGTTGAAAATTATTTTAGTGGATAAAGACCTATTTTTCATTGCACTTAATTTGTTTTGAAAGAAAGACAATACAATGTCAATATTTGACCATTTGACATAGACTCATTACGTAGCGGTGTGAATTCCCAATAAGTACGGATGTGTAGAAAACAAAGCATTCACCCTAAAATTATTACTAAGATGTAAACATATGATCAATATTACGTACAACTTTAAATATAGAACATAATCTGCAACAGTACTATCCATGCTAGAGAGTAATAGGTTGTTATGATTAATGAAATATAAAGGTGAATATGAATTTGTATAAAAACAACAACATTGAAAACCATGTGAATTAGAAAATCATAATCAAACCAATTATACAACCATAAAGTTGGGATAAATAAATAGAAAGGAGCAGTGAGAGAAAAACAAATTAGAGAATTAAGATACTTACGTGAACGATGAGGATGGAAAGAAAATCAGAAAGAAGATATAGGGAAATGAATACATAATATGTAACTGAATTATCAAATAGAATTTTTCAAAAGGGGGAAGTAGACGGGTTTTTACTCACTGCAACTACAAAAAAAAAATCTTTAACAGAAGGAGGAAGGCAGATGATTGTTTAACCGATTGTAACGTAAGATGTGATACTGGAGTGACCCTTGGATATGGAAGCTTAGGTGCCCCTTGTCAAATTGCAGTATCACGTAGATTGTCAAATCACGTAGATATATATATATATATATATATAAATATTTTCGAAAATACATATATGTATAAATATATAAGCTTTAGTATAAATAAATAATTAACAATGTGTGTATATTTTATCATATATACATGGCTTAAAAATAAATAATTTTTTTCAATTAGTTTTCATTAAAAAAACAGTTTTTTCATTATGATTTCTGTAGGGAAAATCTTTATAAAAATAATTTTTTTTGAAAACAATTTACTATATATATCTTTATTCGATTAAATACTTATATTTATATAATTTATAATGCGTATATGTACAATATATAGAATTAAGTGTAATAACGGAAATGAATTATATACGTATAGTATCTATATATAGATTTAATATATATATATATGTATGTATGTATGTATGTATGTATGTATGTATTTATTTATTTATTTTTATATATTTTGAGAATCTATAATGTATATATATTAATAAAATAAAAATACACATATTTCATAAAGTTGTATGTGTATTTTAATATTAGTTTTTGTGAAAAAAATCAAAATTTTTATATTATTTAAATACAAATTATTTTTAGATTACCAGCCATGAACTATATGTTATTATATACATATGCAATATATATATATATATATATATATAATCATCAAATGCAAACAATACATCAATATGCAGATTCGTGATATCAATTTCTATCCAAGCAAGGATATGATATGATTGAGCATATTAGATATTATAACAAGTAATATTACCTTTCATCAATGACTAATTGTTCGAATCTTGAAATGCAGTATCTAACTCCCTGAATTGGATCCCATATCTAGAAGTTGCTAGCTTCCCGAGCATAGCTACCATCGATGATCGATTCGGCTTTAAATTGATGCTAAAAATGCTTAGAAAGTTGGAAGGGTGAGATAGAATTTTCGGCCAGCAATAGAGATAAAGTGGAGGCTCAAAATCTATAAAGATAATGAGGGTTTAGAGATGCATAAACAAAGGAGATACCAAAGAGAAAATTATGGATCTGTATCCCCATTTCTCACTTACCTTTCCACCTCTTTTTAATTCACGTCCAAGCCCTATTTAGCCATCATTATGGTCGGCCTACCATTGCACATTCTAGCCGAAAATTCAAGCCACCTTATGGGCCTCTAAGTCATTTTAAGCCTGAATAATATTCGTTGTAGTTAAATCCAATTTAAACGCGTATTGATATTGTATATTGATCGGTATATTTATAACCATTATAAACACACTATAAACACACTATTTAATATTTGTTTAGCACATCAAATAAAATTTTATAATTAATATTTCATAAACAATAATTAATTAAATTAATTTTAAAGAATTACAAATTAGTTAAATCGGGTGGTAAAAGGAGTATTCAATGTTTTAGTTGTGTGAAGCTTAGGTGTAAATTTGGTCAGCGATTAATATCAAACAATTCGAATATTAACGTTCATACATGTAACGACCCAGGATTTCTATCATTTGAAATTCAGATATTTAATTGATTTTAAATATCAACAAGAAAAATTTATAAGTCGAATAATTTATTTTTTGAATATTTAGATTTAATTGGATAATTAAATCGATAATTTAATATTTGAAATAGCGTAAATAATTGGAAATTGGGTTTAATGTGATTAAAAATGATTTATAAAGTTATATTAAATCATATTGGAGTTAGAACGATGTTTGTGAACTTTTAAAATTGAATTAAAAGTTAATTTGTGAAAATTGAATATTTTAATATTTAATCGACTAGTGAAAATAGTCATTTTTCAAACAGTCTCGGATTTCGAAGAAACTAGTTTTATCGAATCCGTAATGTTATATTATTGCAAGATTTCAAATTTCGTGTCAATCGGATTTACCGTTTGTCTGGGGCAAGCCAAAACGCATAGAAATTTGTTTAATCGATTTAATTTAAATTAGATCGTTTATTTTTGTAACTCACACAGATGATCAAATTAGCTTCCTAAACACGTTCCATTGTGTCCGAAACGCGGGGTAAACCCTGGAAACGCCAGTCACCGCGCGAGATTTGGAGTTCGGAAAATTTCGAGTGAATAGTAATTTGAGAATTTTCTATAAAAGGACTCAACAACTTCACATTTGCAAAACCCTAGAAGAAAACCTTCAGCCGCCACCATTAAAATGAATGGCCAAAATTTTCGTTTCTTCCCTCCTCAATTTCTTCTAATCCAAGCATCAATTCAAGAAACTTTCAACATGAAAAGTGTAGAGCATCAAGTGATCTTCATATTCAACGCTTAAGATGAAATTAACGAAGTAGATTGTCTGCAATTCGAGCTTGAAGGCCGCATGTCTCGGCACGTTTTTCGAAGCAAGGGCTTGACCGAGCTCGGTAATATTCTAGCCGAAGGTGGCTCGTGCAAAGCTCTTCAAGATGGAGGTAGTTGATCGTCTCCAGGCGGCTCGTAGTGGTCGCGTTAATTGAAGAAGGGTGGCGGCTCTTTGGGTTCGTGTTCCGTGTATTTTTGAACGAGGAAGAAGGAGAGAGGCCGAACAGCCTGAATTCTAGGGCTTGTGATTGTGCGGCCCAGATTGATTTGAGGGTAAAGATAAATAGAAATTGTAAATTAAATTATATTAAAATGTGTACGAACTTTAAAATGTCATAACTTTGTCGTACGAGGTCGAAAACACGCGAAACAAATTGCGTTGGGTCCGTATGGACGAGCACTACGTAATGGAGCTGGTTTGGAGTCGTTTAGAGCTAGTGAAAATTTCAGGTAAAATTAAACGCACGTTTAATTTTATTCCAAATAAACCGCTACAACTGTTATCGGAAACTCAAGGTGAGAACTTCTCACTTAATAGAAATGTGTTTCGATTTAAAATTTTAAATAGTTAGATTTAAAATTGCTTGATTGTGTGAATGAGTGATAAATTATTATCTGTTGTATAGTAATAGACCCTATACGTCGTATATTAAGCGGATGTTATTTATTAAAAACATATACCGCGATAATTCCAACTTGATATGGAATTGGTATTATATATGTATTTGGAGTTGATTTCCCGCATTATATAGCGGATGAGACCCTATTGCGCCGCATAATAGCGGATAATATTTTATAAATCTCATATACCACGATATACCGTCTTGAAGCGGAATTGGTATTGTGCTAACATCTTTGGATGCAGGGAAACAGGTTGGAGGGATCCAACTGGATTCCTCAAATGATTGAATTTGTTTCAATGTTGTGTGTTGATATATTTATAATCTGCGTGATTATCTTTGTGATTGGAATTGTTAAAGGCTAAAATTTAGCCGAATATATTTTTGGTATCGTTAGATGCCGAAAATAAATAAAATTGGATTTTTGAAAATTTAAGTTGAGAATTCATAATAAAATTTAATTTTGGAATTGTTTCATTTTAAATAAATAAACGTTGAGATTTTATGTTATAAAAATTATGATTTTTGTGAAATATAACCGAAATGTGATTTTTGAAATAAGTAGTTGATTAGTTTATAAAATAGTTTAGATTGGGATTTTTGAGTTATAATAAATGATTTATATAAAAGATTTATATAAAAGATTTTTAAAATTGATATTTATAAATTAAAATGTTGGAATTATAAAACGAGTTTCTATAAGTATTAAAATGAAGTATAAATGGATTTCATAAGTTGATGAAATCTATAGATTTATAAATTGTGAAGTTATAAAATGAATAGATTTTTGTAAAATAAAAGATTTATAAGTAATTAACTTATAAATTGGATTTTGGCGTGTAAATGGGATATGGATAGAATTTGTTAATAAAGTGACTTTATAAGTTGAAGTTATTATAAAGTATAAATGGAATTTATAAATGTTGTTTTATAAATCCGAAATCGATTTATTTTGATAAGTTTAAATTATTATAGCTTATTAAAGGAAATATATCCACGATTTTGGACAGTGAATAGTATATTAAAGAAATGTTTTGGGAAAGTGATATTTTAAATAGAATTAAAACGATTCAAGAATGTTTAAAATGTATTAAGTATCGAACTCATAGATTTCAACATTTATTGTTGAAATAGACATTTTCGAGAAATAGAAGGAAATGGTGGACTATAACACTGTTGTTATAGTAAATGATTTTCGAAAGGAAAAGTTTTATATAGTATTGGGGTTTATATATCTATCTTAATTTTGAGTCCCTATACTAGTGATTTTGGGTTGTCATAACGATGTTTTACGTAACATTCGTTTTGACTCAAGCAAATGTATTTAAGAGCATGTTTTCCTTAAATAATAAAATATATACTTAATTGTGATTTAAGTATATTGAATATTTTCCAAATATTGAAAATAAATTGATAGGTGAATTACTTATTATTAAATAAGTATGGAAATGTTTTTCAGCATGAAGTGAATGTTTTGAGATTATATCTTTTAAAGATAAATTGAAAGTGAATAATCGAAATCGATTTGAAAAATCGTATAAAAAGTGAATATTTGGAAATATAAATTCAGAATGGAAATTTATAAGGGAAATTTGTTTTAAAAATAAACATTGATTTTTAAAAGTGTGGAATAAATTTACGAATTTGGGACGTAAATTTAAAGTAAATCGGTAAGGATTTATTTGATTGGTTTAAATGAACCATTTTTAAATGAAAGTTGTAAAGGTGAAATTTGATTTGAAATTTGCTTTCAAATGGTTGAAGTGTGGAAATTATGTCTTGTAAAGATATTTTATGAAAATAAATAATTTGGGAATATTATTTGGAATCGGGTGATGTTGTGAATATTAATTGATAGTTAAATAAACGGCTACCAATATTGACCCTTTTATGGCTATTTGTTGAGAATTGGTTGAAATTGAATGCTACACTTATTTTTAAATTATTGCGCTCGTTATTCGGATTACCCATTCCGAACAGTGATACGACGTAATGGATAGCATTGAAGACCGGTGTTAAAGACCGAGTATTTGTGAAAATGTTAGGATGACCTATCGATTGTCTCTGCACCGTTAGCTACGGTACGGAGATTTCCTTTGTGATGGGAAATTCGATCGAGATTGTGA
This sequence comes from Allium cepa, assembly GCA_030765085.1. Classification (NCBI taxonomy): domain Eukaryota; kingdom Viridiplantae; phylum Streptophyta; class Magnoliopsida; order Asparagales; family Amaryllidaceae; genus Allium; species Allium cepa. The sequence continues at coordinate 420,030,339 of CM060939.1, forward strand.
ATACCGGGATTGCAAGGGCTTCTTTTGTAGTTCCTTCGGTTCTGTTCGAAACTGGAACAGACTTGTATGGTTACGTGTCTGACATTACATTTTGAGATATAAAACAGATTTCTTTCAAATACTTTCTGTTGGTGACGGAGAATTTATTCTCTTAGTTAACACCCTTCTCTGAGACGTACGAGCTCAGAGGTTTTGTAGTTGAATCTTATCAGCGATATACTCCCAATTTGGTAATGTGGCATGCTGAGTGTTGTTGTGTGATGATTATTTATTGATCATTTGTTGATCAAAGCGTGGCTTTGTGAAAAAGCGTAGCTTTGTGGATGAGACTTCGTCAGACCTCACACCCCGGAAATGGTCAAAACAGGAATATGCGGTAAGGTTATGAGGGTCGCTCCCTTTAGGGTATGCCATTTCCTTCTGGAAAAGGGTGGTGTCAGGTATGGAGCCCTGATGATTAACCTATGTTGTTGCTCCAATCTCATTTTTCTTTGTGGTTGTTGCTTGGTGATCGAGGGCCCTCGGATAAAGGTCCCAAAGGACCGGGTGGTGGCATATTCGCGTAGCAGTTACCTAGTTACAAAGGTAACCCGGCTTTGTGTTGGCAGAGAGCTGGTTAAGTTCTCAGGACATCCCGCCAAAGGAGATCCCATGTGGTAGTAGGAAGTTCCTTAGCCTGACCATTTGTTGGAAATCCATAGAAACAATACGAACCTTGTACGGTTTTAGTTGTATAACCTGCCATGGAATGTGGCGGTAACCTGCTATTGAACATGGTAGCTATAGTAAGCATACGATAATGGTTGTATGTTGGCTAAGATTTATAATCTATTTTCGAAATGCTTTCATCACTATGCACTAATAATAATATCAAAAAATGATTTGTTTTGCATAGTAAGCATATTTGACTATCATAAGGAGAGATCTCCTCCAATTCTGCGTTTGCATTGTGTGTGTGCGGGGAGGCCTTATGGTATTTTCATTTTCCAAAAGCATTGCGGATATTTTTCACTTCCCTTGTTGTTGTTGTTGTTTTAAAGGTAAATAACTGTTTTAAGTTCTCACACCAGTCCCATGACTGACCTGGAGTTTATTGTTCTCTTCCTAAACTCTGGGTGCCCATAATTTTCCACGCGGTCAGCCTAGAGTCAGGTTATCAGGTCATTCTGGATTTAGGAGTGCTATGGAGCTCGAGTGGCGAGCTGGATGGCGAGACGTATTACTTGTATATGACATCATCTTTTCCGCTGTATAATTCACTTGTAAGGACATGTTTGTATAACTGTCTATTGTTTTGTTGTGTTGTATATTGTTGTCGTACACTCTGATGATGATGTAATGTGATGTATTAACTGATATAGTTCTTTGTTTTAAAGATATTCATTTATCTATTATATGTTGTTCCGCTGTGATATGTGAGATTCTGTTATCGTTTTGTTTTCTTCTTCTATTTTCTTCTTCTTCTACCTCTTCTTTTTAACCCTAACAATTCGGTTTTCCGGCATTTGATACAGTGGACGTAAGAAATGCCGATCTTCGGATCCCGATAAAATCGATATGTTACAATACATCACTTAGTAGGTGGTGCGACGTATGGCCAAATTTATCGCTTATTAGGTTTCAATTAAACCTAATTTTACTTTATTAAGCATTACTTGGTTGTGTCATTCATTTGCACCCATTCTTTTCGTCGAAACTGTATTAGGTTGGACTTATGGAATTTGGTAACGGTCAAAATTCAAATATCATTCATATTCAACTCTATAGTCCAAACATAAAGTCCCGAGTTCAATAACAACAATTATTATCAACCAAACTTTTCATGTTAGAGACTTTGACTTTGAGTTGACATTGACAACTAACCTCGTATAACTAAGGAGACAAATCCTCTCTTGAATAGTGTTTCACTCTGAATGCTTTCACTGATCTAACTATATTCGCTCAGTGGACGTCGTGCTACGATATGCCTATAATTAAAGTGGAGCTTCCACATTGAAGATCAATGGTGTTTTTAAGTCAAGAGAACTGTGTACTTTGTCACATCGATATTTTCTATTTGACCTTAATTATATTAACTAAATAAAACTATCAAGTGAGTCATTTCATCGTTATCCAATATCTATCAGTACGTAACACCTTGGTGTCCCCAACAGCCATATGTAATACACTGCCAACAATTGAAGAGCGTTACGTACTCTAGTCTTAATGGATATCGATATCTAGTCTCAATGCATCTTGACTACGATTATTTAAAATGGCATGTTTATTTTATTATGAAAAGTCACTCATGGTTACAATGCGTTGTAACTATTATCACAAAACATGACATTTATGGATTTTCTATTAAATATACTTTTAGTTAAATTAATTAATAAATATATAACACATTATGTCAAGTATATAATAGAAAGAAAATGCCTTTTATTTCGAACAAGATTGGTAATCGAGTAAGATATATGTAATAATTACACATAGGACATACCCCTAACTCTAACAGTCTTCCACTTGCACTTGGAGCCAATTATGGAATCTCAATCCCATCCCTCCAGTCGATTCGATGAGAACTATTTGAGTCAGACCCTTTATGAATGGATCTGCCATGTTGTTTAATTATCTACTATGTCAATCAACTCTCTTCGATTATGATAAATTACCTTTATTATATGGATCTATTCGGTGTATATTTCTTGACTTTTAATGAGCACTTCTTATTACATACTTATCATACAACAACGATTAGTATTCTTAATACTTGAAATCAACTCTAGCTCATGCATAAATGTATAAATTTATGCACTCATATTTATACATTGCTTATATTATGGCACTATTCAAAGGCTATGAACTTAGCTTTTCACTAAATCAGGCACAACCTTTCGTTTGGAACATTTCCAAACTTAAAGCTACTTATTTAAGGTTTGAACATGAATTTAAAATTGACATATATACTCAATAACTATTACGAAGTTCCAGTCTGAATACTCCTTAAGGAGTTCGTTGTTTCTATCAAAAATTCTTTAGTATTTCATAAATACTCAAGAACCCTCTAGACTACCATTTAGTCATCTTAATTTGGACTGATATTTGCTTTATGCATTAAATTCTTAAGGAGCTCCTTTTCCCTTGTTTTTTCCTCCTATCTCCGATTTTTTGTGTTCCGGACTCTTTTCCATGAAGATCATGTTCTTTCTGATTATTTCCTTAACATTGCTTGTCTATTCTCTAAGGAAATCCACTACGTGATAATTGCTCGAGGTTGTACTTGAAGTATAAGATGTTACCGAGTGCCAAGTGAAAGAATTCCTCACGGGACTGAGAGGTACCTCTTTGTACTGAGAGGTCTGCTTAGCCCTATTTTTGGTCCAAACTTGTTGAATGCCATTTTCTTACCCTTCTGAGCGTGTTTCCAAGTATGTAAGTCCATTCATCTTCATTTTCACCTTCTAATTTTAGATGAAGTCTGTTTTGTTAGAAAACCAGTTAACACTTGCCTCCATTTAATGCTTTCACTGAAAACAGAGCATGCTCTGGATCGAGACAAGTATTGGCTTGTTATCTCTTGGTTCAAGTTATTCATTTAGGGATTTCTTTGAAGCATTGTTTTTGTTTGTTAGATATTCCTTCAATTGCTTTGCATAGATAGAATTCCTCTTTCAATGCTAAGGACAAGATCCACGCTCTAGAGACCTTGCCACAACATAGTTGGACTTGCTTTTACTTCCCCATGCTTTTCCACTGGTTTTTTGCTCAAAAATTCCTCTTAGCACTGGGAGGTTCCTTTCAGTGCCGAGTTGTTTCTCACTCTCACTACCAAGACATGTAGCTTGTCACCGACTCCACCTTCTAGTGGAAAAATCGCATCTTCTAAGGTTGGACACGCTTGTTTGACATGGAAATGGTGTTGGTGATGGTTCTAATTGCTCTTGACAGGGGTAGGTTGAAGCTAGAGTTCAATCACCTAAAATATGTGCTTGGGTCTTTGAATTCCAACCCGCTTCGGTTGATCCTAGTGAAGACGTAGCCAATTTCATGTTGTTGTTCGAATGCTAATAGAATGGATCTTTTTTGTGAACGGTTTTGCTGGTTTACTTCAAAATCTAAACAATTCCATCGCTTAAAATCTTTGTCACTTACTACATAGCATTCTTCACTAACGCATTCCTAGTGTTCCTATATAAGAAAAGCTCCCATATTGCTTCGGATAGTGGTTTTGTATCGATTATCCATCAATAACAGGTACGATCCGGTTGTTATAACCTATTTTTGATGTTTTGGTTGTGACAAATATATAATTAATATTATGATAACTAACCATATTTGTAGGAAACAATACTGTTTTACTCGATAAATAATCTACTAGATTACAGACTAGATTCCAGATAAAAGCTTCGAAATATATTGTTTATGGTTTGTGTATGGTCGAAGTCTAGTAGTTAATTCTTGTTAAAATCTCTCCAAAGTGGTATAAGCACATACGTACTTAAAAATCTTTCAAATTGTAGTTCATATGCTAAGATTTTTATTAAACCTCTTCACACACAGAAGAATTTTTGAAAAATCATTAATATGGCAGAGAACAGGTAACTTAGCCGACTGAAGTACATAGGTCAGTCGTTTGAATTCCTGTGCATGTGCACAATTTTTTTTGAATGTTCGGTTGATAGAACCCTATGATTTAGCCGATTGAATTAACTATCTTTTGCACTATTTCCTCTCTGATTCAAATTTTAATCATTGCAACTGTCTGAATTACTTCATTCGGTCGATCAAAACTTCATAATGGCTATATTTCTGAAAAGTCACTTCACTTCAGCGAAGAAAAACAACTGTTGATTCAAGAGTTGCTTCCGTATCTTTTGATCGCTACTTTTCACGATTAGTTGCAACTCTTAAACACTATATATAGCCAAGAAATCGGTTGTTTTGATCACTTAACTCTGATTCTATTTTGTTATTCTAATTATCTAAACAATCTTGCCATTTGCATTCAAATACTTTCAATTCTAGTCACTTGTTCATTCAAGCAAATCTCATTAGTGACTAAATAAACTTTCTATCTGCACGAATCACACTATATACCGCAAAGGAGAAGATTATAGCAAGAGTGTACATTATTGACTTATCAGTGCTACTAAGTAATTCTTTTGTTTGTATTAGAAGTGCTGTTCAGTTGCTCAGGCAGTTAAGGTTCTATTCAGTTGCTTAGGCGGTAGAAGTCCTGTTCGGTTGCTCAAGTGATGTAATACTTGTTCCTTCGGGTTAAGAGAGGATTGATAGTTAAATTCCAGAAGAAATTTGAGATGGGATGTTGAATGGGAAGTTCAAACCAGCATAAAAATCTCTAACGTCGTTTACTTTTATATTTGTATTTCGCACTAGTAAATAACTTAGATAATATTTCATATTACGATCCTTGGTCAATTTCACTTGGTATCAGAGAAAGGTCATCATATAACCATAATATAGTTATTTGATATTCAGTTAATATGAAAAAATAACACTAACACAAGTTTTGTTGAAGGTCAATCTACTACATGCCCACCACTATTTAACGGTTTGAATTATCATTATTGGTCAACTTGAACGAGAATTTATATGCAAGCAAATGTATATGATACTGGGAATCTCACTCAGAATGAATACACTATACCTACAACATCATATGCATAGTCGTTAAACACACAAATGATATATGCTACTCGAATGCAAAAGCCATGAATATGTTATTTTGTGCCATAGATAAGAATGAATTTAATAGAGTTAGCATGTGTACAACTGCTTGTCAAAAGTTGGCAAACTCTTAAAATCACACATGAAAGAACAAACAAAGTTAAGCAAAACAAGATTTCTATGCTCAAAAATCTGTTGCAAAATTTCAGAATGAAATTGGATGAGACCATAAATGATATGTATTCTAGATTCCAAGACATATATCATTCACTGTTAACATTAGGAGAAAAATATACATATTTTGATATTATTTCAAAAATTCTAAACTCTTTAACGGATGAATGGGAATGAAAAGTGTTAACTATTGAAGAATCTAATGACATTTCTGCCATCAAACCTGAAGAGTTGATAGGAAATATCATGTCATACGAAGTAAAGTTTCAAGCAAAGTGAGATCAAACCCAAGATAAAAAGAATATTGCTTTCTAAGCTGAACACGAAGATTCAGATTCAGATGAAGATGATAGGGCATTTATAGCAAAGAATTTCAAAAACTTTTTGAAATTTAAAAAGAGTGAGAAATTCAGATACAACAGGAGACACGATATAAATAAACCACAAGCTCCCAATCTCGAATGTTATGAATGCCATAAGAAGGGTCACATAAAGAAAGACTGTCCTGGCTGAAAGAAAGACAGGTACAAGAATAAGAAGGGCAAGTACAAAAAGAAGGAAGCATTCTCTGTTACATGCGACGATTCAAAATCATCTCATCATTAGATAGTGACACCGACAGTGACTCTGAACAAGCCAATGTCTGCTTAATGGTTTCGACTAACGATGTAAGTGATCTTGCTTTTGATGATTTAATAGATATAAACTCAGAGCAATTAGATAAACTAAAGAAGTTAGAAGAAAGTATAAAGATGCTCAAGAGAAATTAAACACAGATGAAACAGAAGCTGACATGCTCAGAGATGAAAAGAAAATCTTAGAAGAAGAACTTATTAAAACACAAGAATCTTTGTCCAACGTTTCTTCTTAACTCACTATGCTACCAAATGAAATAAAAGAGAAAAAATAAAAGAATATGATATTAGCTTCAAAAAATCATGATTTTTTTGAATTAAAAAATACCAGTCTCAAAACGGATTTAGAGAATATTACTAAAAATATATCTAATTTTAACAATGGTAGAGAATATCTTTCTAAAATTATTAAATATAGTCAACCACTTTTAATAAAAAAAGGGTTAGGATATACAAATTCTTCAAAATCTAGTTCAAAGAAGAATAACTCACCATATAAAAATTTCAAAATAATAATATAACTTTTTTGGAAAATAAATGCAACATATTTGATCAAAATAATAATCATATATTTGAAGGAACTAGAGAGCGAAATATGTACATATTGAAAATGAAAGTTAACCATAATAAAAATACGTGTCTAGTAGCCAAAGAAAATGATCCTTGGTTATGACACAAAAGATTTTGTCATATAAAATTTAAAGCAATAAGCAAATTATCTAAGAATAATTTAGAAAAGTGTTTCCAAAAATGAATTTTAAAGTAAAAAGTATTTGTGATGCTTGTTAGTTAGGAAAATTAACAAAATCAACTTTTAAATCAAAAAAATAATCTCTACATTACAAACACTTGAGATTGCGTTTAGATCTTTTTGGACTAACTCAAGTTCAATCAACAAACCATAATAAATATGTTTTCATAATTGTAGATGACTTCTCTAGATTTACTTAGGAAATATTTTTTAAAAATAAAAGTGATACTTTTGAAAATTTCAAAATATTTTCTAAAATAATTCAAAATATTTAAATTTAAATATTATAAATATTTGGAGCGATAACGATGACGAATTCGATAATGATTCTTTTGAAAAATATTGTAGTAAGAAAGGAATTGTTTATAATTTTTTATTTCGTAGAACTCCGCAACACAATGGAGTTGTAGAAAGGAAAAATAGAACACTTCAAGAATGTGCTTGGACATTATTAAATGGAAATAATCTACCAAAACATTTTTAGGCGAAAGCTGTGCAAACTGCTTGTTATGTTTTACGTAGAGTTTCCATTAGACCATTAACAAAACGTACTCCATATGAACTATTTATTGGAAGAAAACTAAACATATCATATTTTAATGTTTTTGGATCAAAATGTTTTATTTTAAATATAAAGGATAAACTTGGTAAATTCGATCCAAAATCCGATGATGGAATTTTCGTTGAATACTTGGAACGAAGCAAGACATACAGTATTTGTAATAAAAGAACTAAAATTATCGAAGAAACTCTTCATGCGTCATTCGATGAAATTTTCAAAATAAATCATAAAAAAGAAGAGGAGAAATTATTCCTAAATCAAATATCATAGTAGATTAAAAATAATTAAAATAATGTTGAAATTAAAAACAATAATTTACCAAATGAAAATGAAATTCGAACTCCACCAAGACTTCTAAGAAACCACCTAATTGAAAATGTCGTTGGAGAAGTAAATACTAACGCAAGAACTCAAAATCAACTAAATCAAATGGGCCATGTAGCTTTTCTTTCAAACATTGAACCCCAAAATGCTAAAGAAGCTCAACTGAAGATTATTGGATTATAGCTATGCAAGAAGAATTAAATCAATTTGAATGAAAAGAAGTTGGGACTTAGTTCCTACACCGAATAATCAAACAGTTATCGGTACCAAATGGGTTTACATGAATAAAGCTGCTGAGCAAGGAAACATTATCCGAAACAAAGATATATTAGTTGCTTAAAGTTATAATCAATAAGAAGGAGTAGACTATGATGAAACATTTGCTCCTGTAGCTCGTCTAGAAGATATATGTATTTTATTAGTTTATGCATGTTTTAATAACTTTAAACTATATCAAATGGATGTATAATATACATTTTTAAATGGTTAAATGTATATATACAACAACCACCTTTATTTGCACATAAATTTTTTCCAGATCATGTTTATTAATTAAAGAAAGCTTTATACGGTTTGAAAAAAGAAGAAACACCTCGTGCTTTGTATGATCGTCTTAAAAATTATTTAATAGACTTTGGTTTTTAAATTGGAAAAGTAGACCAAACTTTAATTATAAAACAAAATAAAAACGATATTTTAATACAAATTTATATAGATTACACTATTGTAGATTCCATGAACGAAAAATTATGTCAAGAATTTTCAAATATTATGACAAGAGAATTTGAAATGTCTCACATGGGAGAACTTTTATATTTTCTTTGTTTACAAATAAACAATTAAGTAATGGAATTTTTATTAATCAAGATTGTAATAATCTTATGAAATGTTTTGGTAAGGAAAATACTTCTACTAAACTAACTCCTATTAGCACTACGGTACATCTTGATCGAGATAAAAATGGCAGAAGTGTTGACCAAAAATTATATCGTAGCATGATTAGATCATTGCTTTATTTAACTGCTAGTCGACCAAATTTAATGATGAGCGTATGCTTGTGTGCACGATTTCATGCAAATCCCAAAAATCACATTTGCGGGCAGTGAAATTAACTTTGTGTTACTTAAGCAAGAGTAAAGACTATGTAACTAAATTAAGCTCTGATTTTAATTGTTATGGTAATAAAATGTACAAGTTTTGCAGGAAGCTCAAATTCATTAAGCTGCAGATTAAACTTTGGGCTAAATCAACTTTTGGCACTGGTGCATTATTATCTACTGATCTCAAGGAAAAGCTAAAGAAACAACAGGAGTACTTGATGGAGCACCCTCTTGATGTTCAAGCTGCTGAAGAGGAATGCAAACTTTTTAAAGAGGTAAACAATGCTCTGTACATGGAAGCAAGTATGAAGAGACAGCAGTTACACAAAAAATGGATAGCAGAAGGAGATAAAAACACAAAAATTTTCCATGATTCTATAAAGGTAAAACATGCTACTGAGAATATACATAACATATATGATGAACAAGGAACAGCATGTTCTACTGCAGATACTGTTGATAGAGCATTTATTGATTATTTCACTACATTGCTTGGTAACTCTGATGGGTTCACCCCTGACCTTGATCTTATTTCATCCCTACCTCTACCTACCATTACTTCCCTTGAAGCTGTGTCACTTATTGCTCCAGTTACTGATGAAGAAATTAAAAATAACCTTTTTGCTATGAACCAACAATCATCTGGAGGGCCTGATGGTTTGAATGTGGTTTTCTTTATAGCAACTTGGAGTATATTGGGCAGTGAGTTCTGTAATGCTGTCCACAATTTCTTTAATAAGTGTAAGATGTTGGGTGAAGTGAATTGCACTAACATTGCACTTATTCCCAAAGTCAATAATCCCTCTACTGTCACTGAATTCAGACCCATCTCTTGCTGTAATGTGGTCTACAAATGCATCACTAAAATTCTTGCTTCACGACTTGTTAAAGTCCTTCCTTCTGTAGTTTCTAGAAATCAGGCTGCCTTCATTCCTAGTAGAAGTATAATTGACAACTTACTGCTGGTCCAAGAACTCTTGAAAGGATATGGCCAAAACAAAGTAACCAAAGCGGCAGCTATCAAAATTGATATTTCTAAGGCTTATGATACCATCCACTGGTCTTCATTAGTCAGGGTTATGGCACAAATGGGATTTCCCAAAATTTTTGTTTCCTGGGTTTATGTGTGCATATCTACTCCTTCATTCTCTATAGTGATAAATGGTAGACCAGTTGGTAATTTCAGAAGTTGTAAAGGAATACGTCAGGGAGACCCCATTTCTTCTTACTTATTCTTACTAGTCATGGAAGTTTTCACTGTTATTCTACGAATTAAATATGAGCAGAAAGCTATCAAGTATCATCCGAAGTGTGCTAAACTTAATATCACCTCTATCATGTTTGCTGATGATGTGTTGTTGTTTACCAAGCCTGAGCTTCCATCATTTAATGCCATCTCTAAGGCACTACTTGATTTTTATGCTATGACTGGTCTCAAAATCAATCAACAGAAATCCTCCTTGTTAGTATCTGGTGCTAGTGACACACATGTTTCTGAATTACAAACTGCAAGTGGTTTCTCTGCAATGAGCTCTGATATGAAGTACCTTGGGTTACCATTGATAATAAAAAGAATTACTAGAGCTGACTGCTTTCCTCTCTACAACAAAATCACTTCTGTGTTGAAAGCTTGGGAAAATAGGAAGTTATCTCAAAGTGGTAGGCTAGTGCTAATAAAAGCTACTGTTTTTGCCTCCCTTGTTTACTGGGCACGTGCAATGATACTTCCTTCTAGACTACTACATCAGGTCAGGTCTGCCATGAGCAGATTTTTCTGGACTGGTAGCATACATAACAAAAAAGTTTTGCCAGTTTCTTTTTCTAAATTTGAAGTTCCTAAATATTTGGGAGGACTTGGAGTTAAAAATGTCAAGACTTGGAATACAGTAGCTATGAGCAAGCATATTGATGATATAATCAGCAATAGGGAAAGTTTATGGGTACAATGGGCTAGGCAGTACAATTTAAAAGGAAAGTTTTTTTGGTGCATGGATATTCCTCAGAATAGTAGCTGGATATGGAGAAATATACTTAAGTTGAGGAATGTGGTACTAAAAATGATCAAATACCCAGTCAATCAAAATTCTACTGTCAAATTCTGGTATGATCCTTGGGTAAGTGAAGGTATTATTCTATCCAGCCTGTGTGATTATAACCAGATTGTGCAGACTGGTATACAAATGAATGCTAAGGCAAGTGATTACATACTTGATGGGAAACTGGTGCTTCCTTATAACAGTAATTTACATATAAGACAGCTGTGGGAAAAAATGATACAACTTTACAAGCCTGATGCACATCATGACTATGTGACATGGAACAAGAAGAAACATACAATTAAAGGTGTTTTCAATCAGATCACTGACACAGCCCCACTGCCTTCTGCTATTTGGAACAGTGTCATTTGGACTTCTGATACTCAACCTAACCATAACTTGATGCTTTGGAAAGTGATAAACCAAGCATTGCTTACTAGAAATGTACTGAACAAGTATGGCATGAGTTGCTCACTGAAGTGTCTGTTTTGTGATAATTTTGATGAGTCTGCTCATCACATTTATTTTGAATGCCCTGCTCTCCTATATATCATCACTGGTATTTGGAATAAAGCTGGCATTAGGTTACTGCCAGTTAGCACTACTGAAGTGTGGGGAGTTTTCTTAAAATCTGGCAAGAAGAAAGATGTAAAAGGAAGGATGCTTGCTAACTGCTTGAAGATTTATATGTCTGTTATCTGGAGAGAGAGGAATACTATATTTTTTGAAAATCAGAGAAAAAATGGTGATGCTCTTTGGCAAGAGGTGAAGAATGTTATTCTTTGCCAAATAAAGAACTGTCAATCTGGTTATTCAGTTGAAATGTTACATCTCTGGGAAAGAGACTAAGTCCCTTTTTATTTTATTTTTTTTAGCTCTTTGTGTTTGGTTTGGTTTTGTTCTTTCTTTTCTATGTTTATCTTTGTCCTTCATCTGTAACTTTTATTGGTTTGCAATAAACTGGTAGGGGACCAGTTAACCCCGCTGGCTTTGCCAAAAAAAAAGACTATGTTGCTTTTTATCTAAAATAATGTCGTTTTGAGTTAGTATCATATAGTGATGTTGATTTTGGATGATGTCAAAAGGATCGAAAAAGTACAAGCGGTACTTTTCATTTCATTGGATGATCTTTAGTATCTTGGTTTAGTAAGAAACAAATTTGTTTTCCCTTTCGACGTGTGAAGCAAAATTTATTTTTTCTGCTTTAGCATGCGCTCAAGTAATATACGTGCAACAAACACTGCAAGATTTTGGAATAAACCTTTCAAAATTAACAATTTACCATGATAATACAAGCGTTGTAAGTTTATCGAAAAATCCTATAAATCACTCTAGAACTAAACATATTGACATTAGACATCATTTTCTTTGCAATAATATAGAAAAAGGAAATATTTTACTAGATTTTGTACCATTAGAAAATCAAATAGCCGATATATTTACTAAACCCTTAAATGAAAATATTTTCATTAAATTAAGATGAGAACTAGGAATTATGTCGTTACATGAGTTATAAGTCGATATTAAAACTTTTATAATCATAAATAAATAATTAAAATTTAGAACAAAAAAATGGTGATGATTGGCACTCGAACTCTACTGTCATGGGAGGAAGTTGCATATCTTACCAATATTCTAATATGTTTCTTGAATTAAGACCATACATAACTTTAAGTTTACTTACGATCATAATCTCTTACATTTTCTAACCTTTCATTTTTCCTTGGCTGTAAATTTTTGAAGATTTTAAGCCTTAAAAACAAATATGCTGAAATAGTTAGTTAAATCAGTATATATATGTAATCAATTTTTAAAAAAAAAAACTCATATAAAATATTTTCTCATAAATTAATCCTCAAATAATTTACAAACTTTACAATGTCTTCATAAGAAATCTCAAATCAATCCTCGATCGTGTTTAGCACTCCTACCTCGGATTGCCCAAACAATTCTACTCCTATATATATTCTAGTAAAGATTACTCCTTCCCCTAATCATCACACTAGATATACATGAAAGGAAAGCGAGCTTTGAAAAACTTAGGTTTTGGTTCTCCATCTACCAAAGAAAAAATTGATGACATCCATCACTATCAACGCGAGACGTTAGAACTACAACGTGAAATGTACTATCAACAAAAAGTCAACAGAAAACAATTAAATTTCCTAGAACAATTTGCTCTCAAGTTCCGTGGATCGTCTCCCAAGCAAAGTGTGTACCATTCGTCTCCCCATTATCCTCAAGTGTCTTAAAACCCTTGAGAATAAGGTTCTCAAAGTAACGTTTGATCTCCTATCCGCCCATTACATGAAAACATCGAGGATGAGTCGCGCTCAGATAATTCCAAAAATTTAGAAAATTAAATTATTTTGTTTATAAATTTTAATATTGTAATATGAATAAGTGTTGTGTTTATCGAAGTAGTAATTATACAATTGCGTTTACCATCAGAATAAAACTCAAAAACATATTGATATATATATATAATAACTAAATAAAGGAAAAGCCAAAGAAAGGCCAACCTCAGCTCAAACAACAGTTTTAGCCCACTGCGAGAATACTCTTAATCGAATGAAACTTCAAAGTCAGTCAATACCTGAAGTCAATCGACTGACCTATGCCCAACAGCCGACTGAAATACATAATAAATAAACTATATATATGTGGGAAAAAATGCTGCATATCTGTCGATTAAATGCTCACAATAGTCGACTGAATATTCAACATTTTCGAATTTTTACTCAGCAAACAGTCGATTGAGCCCCATTTTCCAATCGAATCGATATTGATTTTGTACACTACAAAATTGTGGGTATCAAATTATTGCATATCATCCGACTGCTCACCTAAATTCAGTCGACTACCCCGTTAATTTTCAGTTTTTTAAAAATATATTTGCACTCTTTCCAATACAACTATTTAATCGAACAATACTTAACTCCCATCTATTCTTTATACTCCACTTACCTAAACCCTCTTACTTCAAAAGAAACCCAACTCAAACCCTAGCCTCCTCATAATAACTCCATTTTTTCCTTCAAAATTCTTCAATCAAATGGCAGCAAGATCCAAATATGCTGGTGAATCAACTACCGGCCTATCCAAGAGACAAATTCGTGCTTGGCTCCATAATAAAACGGGGATAAATAGGTTCAACTCAATGAGCTCCATAATGAAATAGCGATAAATAGGTTCAACTCAATGAAAAATTCAAGGATTTTTGAAGGTGCTTTCGTGAAATTCCCTGATTTTAATGGATACGCTATAAGAGAACTTGCCGAAGCTAACGGTCTTGATCATTTCGTAGGGTATATTCCAACAACGTTAAAATACACTCTCTTTTAATTAAGCTATTCTTCGCAAGCATGAATCTAGACCACCAAGAACCCCGTAATAAAGACCATTGCATTTGGACCGTGGTGTGTGGAGTGAAAATTTACCTACCTCTCCAACGAATTGGCCACATACTACAATGTACATCCGAAGGGTTGGATATTGATGATGTAGAAGTAGATATGTATAAACGAGACAAAGTTTCACATTTTTTCTATTGGATGATTTGACAATTTTGATATCTAGTGCTTTACATCTGAAGGGACGGATTATTCACCGAGCACTCATTCAATCATTGCAACCCCGGACCGGTAGCTATGATAAGGTCCTTAAGAGGTACTTTCAAGCCCTCTATTCTATTTACTCATCCCAAAGAGTAAATTGGGAAAAAATTATTTTAGATGAGTTTCTCATAGTTAATTATAAGAGAAACTACAATACAATCCACTATGGAGCCTACATCATGTGTATTCCACAAAACTTCGGAGTTCCTTTACCTTATTCGGATTTCACAACCATTGGCGAGAGTAACTCGAAGACTCTAAGTCTAATGGGTCTTCCTAAATGCCCCGAACATCAACAAATTATAAGCTTCCAATGATGGGCCACTAATCGCGAACAAGGAATTCCTCAACCAAGAGACACAAATGTTGCCTCTTCAATCTTCCAACCTCCTCGACAAGGAGAAGATGATGATGATATTCAAGAACTCCATGGTGACATAACTACAAAACAAGCTCTTGTCAAATTATCTTGAAATCAAAGCAAGCTCGGACGATGTTTGGCTATAGTTGAGAAAAATGTGTTTAAAACAAATAAAAAGCTAAAATCAATAAAGGCTTTTTAAACAAATTTGGGAAAAAGTCTCTTGTACCATCTCTACTTCTACCAGTGTTATTGAACATCTGGCCACATTAACTTGGTCAACTTCGCAAGAAGAAGAAGTCCACAATAGTGAGGATTTCTAGTTTTTATTTTTCCACTCATGGTCACCTTATCGTTTTATTTTTAAGACATTCTCTTATGTGCTTATTGTATCTTGGTGTTGTTATTTAACATTGTCATTTGTTTCTCGGATTTACATGCTCATATTTTTTTGTTTGCTATCTATGATGAAAAATTTATTTGCTTCCCTAAACTATATATCTATTTCCATGCTTATATGTTTATATTTCTCATATTAATTATTTTTTTCGTTTTGTTGATGACAAAGGAGAGAATATGATTGATAGAGGGAATATTCATTCAGGGGGAGTAAATTGCTTTCATAAATTAACAAACTTACAAGTTGTCATCATCAAAAAGGGGAGAATGTTATAACCTACTTTTTATGTTTTGCTTGTGACAACTATGTAAGTAAATATTATATGAACGACCCATATTTGCAGGAGAAGATACTATTTTACGCGACTAATAACCTACCAGATTATAGACCAGATTCCAAATAGAAGCTTCAATAATATATTGTTTATGGATTTTCTATGGTCCAAGTCTAGTAGTTAATTCTTTTTAAATCTCTCTAAAGTGGTATATGCATGCACACGTACTTAAAAATCTTTCAAATCATAGTTAATACTCCAGGATTTTTATTAAACTTGTTCACACACAAAAGAATATTTGAAAAATCTTTAATATGGCATAAAATAGGTAATTCGGCCGACTGAATTACATAGGTCAGTCGACTAAATTCCTATGCACATGCATAATTTTATTTGAATGTTCAGTCGACTGAACTCTATGATTCAACCGATTGAATTAAGCGTCTTTTGCACTATTTCCTCTCTAATTCAAATTTCAATCATTTCAGCTGGCTGAATTATTTCATTTAGTCGGTTGAAACTTCATAACGGCTATATTATTGAAAAGTTGCTTCACTTTAGCAAACAAAAACAACTCTTGATTCTAGAGTTGCTTTCGTATCTTTTGATCGATACTTTTCACGATAAGTTGCAACACTTAATACTATATATAACCAAGAAATCAATTGTTTTAGTCACTTAATTTTGATTCTATTTTCTCATTCTTATTATCTAAACAATCTTGCCATTTGCATTCAAATACTTTCAATTATAATCACTTGTTCATTCAAGAAAATCTCTTTAGTGATTAAATAAACTTCCTACTTCATGAATCACACTATAGACCACAAAGGAGAAGAAAATAGGAAGGGTGTACGTTATTGACGCATTAGTGCTACTCAAGAATATACTCAGTCAGAAGTAATTCTATTATTTGTATTAGAAGTAATGTTCGGTTGCTTAGGCGGTTTAAGTCCTATTCAGTTGCTTAGGCAGTGGATGTCCTATTCGGTTTCTCAGGCGGTGTAATACCTATTTCTTCGGGTTAAGAGAGGGTTGATAGTTAAATTTCAGAAGGAGTCTAGGACTGGACGTAGAATGGGAAGTTCGAACCAGTATAAAAATCCTTGTTGTCATTTACTTTACGGTTCACTTTTATATTTATATTACGCGCTAGTAGATAACTTAGATAATATTCCATATTACGATCCTTAGTCACTTTGCTGGAATACATTTCCATCACATGACATGGCTTGTCTTTCTAGCACAAGCGGGTTATCGACATAAGATGGTCCATTCGTCGTGTACAGGACACCAGACTCAATACTACATTGATTAATACTTTCACTTGCTTCGATCGACGTTCAAAATCTGTTTGGTAAGCACACATCGACGTTCATTGGATTCTGGGCATCACACATGGGTTTAATATTCAAAGTAAAACATATCTAACCGTTTACACTCTTCTCAAATGGTAGGTAACATCGTATTGGCTTAACTTAATGTCCCATTTCAGTAACCTTTCCGAGGACTCGGGTCGATATAATACATAGTTCAAAGGTTGGTCCATAGGTACTTTGATTGGATGAGCTTATAAATATGGTTGCACCTTTCTAGATGCAATCAATAAGAAGTATGTGAGTTTTATCAACTTCAGGTAGTTCTTTTCAGCTCCTGTAAAGAGCTTGCTAATATAATACACAAGCCTTTGAATCCTTACCTCCTCACATACCAGTGTCCCGCTTTGTGCATGAGTAGACACTGTAAAATAGGGAAATAAGTTATCCCTGTCTTGCAGTTTGGACAAAACAGGTTGTGTCTTTATGTGCCTCAACAACTCCTTCAAGGCATTCCAGTAATCCTAGTTCCATTCAAAGTTCTTCTTACCTTTCTTAAGGGCGTCAAAGAAAGTTATGCAAGCCAGGTTAAATTCTTTGATCATTCTTCGCATGGTCAGTCCTTATTAATGTAGCCTATCTCTGGACAGCAGAAAATTCCCAATGGTTGGAGTCAAATTATTAGATTGACTCCTCAATAATTATACCTCCTAGATGTTGCCTTTCTTTGGGTGACAAAACATACATATAAGGTCGGGGTCTGATTATCCGATCGACCCCTTATTGGTCGCACCTTTCTATCATTACCTATCTCCACGCAATGGCAAACCCGCTTTGTGTTTCAATTTTATTTTGACCAACCATTAACCCTTAATAATCCAAGTTCAGTACTACTCCCTATTTCCATAAGGTAGTAGTTGGAACGTTTGCTTTCCTAAATATAGTTTTCACTGTGTGTTTGTCCCTATTCATGGAACTTATCATTGCCAATGCTAAAATTCTGGCATTGATGGGATATAAATGATATGGGAAAATTATTCTACTGCCCCCATTCCAGTTGTGCCTTTCCGATCCTGTTCCTAGATCGGAAAAGTTTAACAATACCTTTTTTTACCTTCCACGACTTCCCTACTTATCCAAGACTTAGCATATCTTGCTAAGCCACTAGCGCCATCATTGAAATTCCATTGTGCACCAGTTTCTATCTCCGGAAACTGGCATGGGAAATGTTTAATTCAAGCATCCCTACTTGACGTTGCCTATCTCCGAGCAGCAATTGAATTCTTAAAGGTTGGGATCGAATTATCCAACCAATCCATAAGTTGTTATTCCTTTTCGACATCGGCAATCTTCGAGAAACACCAGATTTCGAAAGGTTGTAGTTTACCATTCTGACTTTGCAAATCTATATGCAATGCTATATTCCTAAATTTAGGGGTTTACCACCCCGACGTCGCCAATCTCCGGGCAATGCTAGATTCCTGAAGGCTAGGGCTTTCCTTCCAAATATCGCCAATCTTCGGGCAATTCCAGATTCCTGAATATTGGAGGTTAGCTTCTTGATGTTCCCAATCTTCAGGCAACGCCAAATTATTGAAGGTTAAAGTTTTACCTTCCTAATGTTGCCAATTTTCGAGCAATGCCATATTCGTTAAGAAAGGGGTTTATCTTCCCGATGTTGCCAATCTACAGGCAATGCTAGATTCTTGAAGGATGGAGCTTACCTTCCCGACATTGCCAATCTTTAGGCAATGTCAGATTCCTAAAAGGTTCGAATTTACCTTCTCGATGCTACCAATCTTAGGGTAGTGCCAGATTCCTGAAGGTTTAGGTTTACCTTTCTAGTGTCGCTAATCTCCGGGCAATGCAAGATTCCTAAAGTTCTTGGTCAAATTATCTGATCGACCCTTAATGGATTTTCTTTCATGATTATGTAAATCTTCAAGAAATGCCATGTTTTTATAGGTTATGATTTTCCTTCAAAAAATCATCAATCTATGGATAATGTTGTGTTCCTGAAGGATGGAGTTTACAATCCTGACATCTCTAGTTTTTGGACAAAGCCAAAATCTTGAAGGTTGGAGTTTACCTTCTTGATGTTGCCAGTTTCGGGCAATTTCAGATTCCTAAAGGTTAGTGTTTACCTTTCGGACATCGCCCATATCCATGGAACGTTAAATTCCTGACAGTTCGAGTTTTACCTTCCTGAAGTTGCTAGTCTCAAGGCAACGCCAGATACCTAAAGGTTAGGGTTTACCTTCCTAATGTTGTAATAACCCGGAATTTCAGTACTTTGATTTGCGAATATTTAATTAGTTTTAAATATTCAAATAATAGGTTTTATATTGAAAATAAAACTCCTTTAATTAATAATTAATGTTGGTGAAATTATTTTTAAATTTTGTTTATTAAAATATTTAGTTCGATGAAAAACAGAAAATATGACTGGAAACCGTTTTACGAATTTCCGACATTTCATCGTATAAAAGTTGTTTCAAATGTTATGAGCCTAGTTTATATTTGAAACAACATTTAAATGGTTAAGAATGTAAATTAGTTAGTATGTATTAGTATATATATTGATATATATACTTAAGTACATACATGTGTGTACTAAAAGATGCCTTAAGAGACATGATTTGACACTTTAATGACTCGAGTACAAACATGTTTTATTTGACATAATGAGGAGGGGGACAAAGTGGAGGCTGAAATAGCATGTGTGATAGAGGGTGTTGAGGTGGAAGAACAACGTGGAGGGTAGAAGTACAAGGATAGTTTAGTAGTTTACCATTTCTATTGCTTAAAAATAGCCTTCTACTTCTTCAAATTTTCCTCCTCTTCCTCCTATCATATTTTCCTCATCTCCAAACCAAATGGAGATTTTCTTTTTTGAAACCATGTAAAATTTCAACAACTATAACTTCTATTTGTATGACTTCTTCAGGTTTTGAGTTTAGCTATATTCAAATCTCATTTCTTTCAGACCCATTTTCGGACCTATATTTTCAAGTCCAAAAATACCTATTCTTCTTTTGACCATACCTCCCTAAAAAATAACCAAATTGAGTGATTATTTTTTTGAAATGAAAGACAAAATAATTTTCAACAACTTTTATTTTACTTATCGAAATTACGGAAGGAACATGGTGAAAAGTCTTGTGAAAAATGACCTATTTTCGAGTTGCTTTTTGTGGTTTTCCATGCTTTGCAAGTTCTAATATTTCAAGTTTTCAAAAGAGTTTTGCAAAAATTTGGTGAGTGAAATTATAACTTTTGTGGAAAGATTCAACCTTTATTATGTTGGCTATTTGGTTGTAGAGAATATTGTTTGGATGGTTGAATTATCATATGGTTTGGATGCACATATGTTGCTAGTTTATGGTTTATCGTAGATTTGTGAATCAAATGTTAAAGTGATGTTTTTGGTTATAGAGTTGTGATATTTGTCTTATGATTGGAAGTGATATGGAAAGTTAGTAAGTAAAGTTAGTAAATGGAAAAGTCTGTGAACAAGTTAGCACCTGAAAGGTGTTTGTGTTCAACATAGCAATCCTTTGAGTTTTTAAATTTGGTTACTTACTTTGTTTTAAATAAAGTTTTCTAAAGTTTCTAACCTTTTGTTTTACTTCCAAAAGTTTATATTAAGTTCATAAAGTAAGTTAAATTTAAATAGTAAGTGTTTTAATAGACTATTTAAGATGTTAGTCAAGTTTGGAAGTTATGGTATCCATAACAATAGTCGCTATAAATGCAGGTCGATAAAAAGTCCAATTTTTGAAAAGTTAATGTTGTTTCGAAATGTTTTAAAAACTTAATAATAATAATAAAGGAAAGTTAATTAAGAATTTAATTATTAATTAGTTTTGGTAATTAATAATCAACTAAGTATTAAACTAGGTTTGTTAATTTTAATTAATTAAAGATTAGTACTAATTAATTATCTTTTAAAAGTAGAATAATTTTTAATTAATTATGAGTTAAGTATATGATTTATTTTTAATTAATTATTAATCAAATATAAGGTCAATTCTTTTTTATTTTATTAATCAAGTGTTTAACTATTTTAATTATAAATTAATTAAAAATAGTCTTATCAAAGCGGCTATGGTTCCCGAACTAGGGTCTAGGCTTTGGTTGCTATGCATGCAAATCCTGAATGCAGAGAGTTCTCTCCATATTCTTACCTCTCATATTGCTTCGCTTCTGTCAGTTCCACAATGTACCATGCCCTTCCAGCGCCCTGGTCACTTTCACCACTCTGACCCCATTTTTCGTGGGGAATTTCATCGCTAAACATCAAGGCGCAATTGCTTTTCTAAAGGCAGCAAAGGTTGGTTGCCCAAGAAGGCAATATATGCCGAGTATTCATCCACAGTAACGAATTTCTAAATTGGACCATCCTACGTTCTCTTTCGCCTAATTCCATAGGTAAATCAATTATCCCGATTTGGAACCTAACAAGGTTTGTTAATTTTAATCAATTAAAGATTAGTACTAGTTAGTTATCTTTTAAAAATAAGATTAATTTTTAATTAGTTATGAGTTAAGTACAAGATTTATTTTTAATTAATTACTAATCAAATATAAGGTCAATTATTTATTTATTTAATTAATCAAGCGTTTAGCTAATTTTAATGATAAATTAATTGAGGTTTGATTTTAAAATAATTATTTTTTAAAGGTTTAATTTATTATTTAATTTTTAATTAAATGACTATTTAATTAAGATTAATTAATTATTAGTTAGTAAGAAAGGTTTTTAATTATTATTTAATAATTAATAAAGGATTAATTAAGGGTCTAATTTATAAATAAATTATTTATTAAAGGTTTAATTATTTATTAATTTATAATTAAATTAAGTTCAAATTTAATAAAGATTAATTATGATTAATAAATAGTTTAACTTGTAATTAATCATTTTAAAAGGGAGTTTTAAGTTTAAAACCTTTGTTCCAAGAATCAAATTGCTTCAAGGGTACTTCTTTTTCAAAGATGGTTTTGAAAATAAGGGATTCAAGTGTCGATACCATTAAGTAGACAAACAATTTTGAATGAGTTATGTAAATGCTTTGGTTATGGAGATATGTGTTAGCAGAATAAATCCCCGTCTTGCTATTGATTGGTTGTTTGATTGTATATACATATGTATCAGTAGAATAAATCTCTCATTCTGCTATAAGTAGATTGTATGATTATTGGACACCTGTTTGGCCGGATTAATCACCATCCTGCTATTATGCTATTTTGACATGTATATGCTAGTTGAGTTGTATTGACATGTTATTTCCTGATTTGGATATGAATTTACATTAATGTTGACTTATGTAAATAAATGGTTAAGCGACTTGGAAGTGAAATTGATGTTAAATTATAACTTAAATTACTACCATTGGGATTGCTAAGCTCCTTTTGAAGTTATAAAGTATGGTTTTTAATTAAACTCAATTCTTTAATAAATTTTAGGGTTTAAGGTTTATAAATGATTTTTTAAATTTATATTACTATTTTATAAAGGTATTTATAAATAATAATTGTTTATAAAAATAGATTTTACTATGTAAAAAGGTTTATTTAAAGTGATTTAAAAGGATGAGTTACAAAGGATATTTTGTAAAGGGTTTTTCTTAAGGAAGATTTGTTAAAGGAGTTTTAAACAGGAAATGTTTTATAAACGATTTAGAGGTTTGTAAAGAGGTTTTGTAAATTGGCTTGTAGACTTATAAATGTGTTTTATTGATTGATTTTGGAAATTTATAAAGGTATTTAAATGTGAAGTAAGCTTTTATAAGGGAACTCTTTATAAAGAATAAGTGGATCAGTTTATAATAAGTAATTTTTTTCAAAAAGGAATTGAAAAGGAGGAATTTTTCAAATGTTTTAAGAATATACTTATACCCCTAGGATAAGTATAAATGTTTTCTAAGTATAAAAGGGATGTAAGGGGTTTGGGAATAGTGTTTTGAAAAGATCTTTTGATTGAACGTTTATAAAGTGATTTTAATTAATTAAAGGTTGATTAATAAAGGCTTAGTGGATCCCATATGGAATTTAATCAATGTTGAATGATATTTTATTTGATAGTTAAATAGCTGACTATCAAATCTGGACCTAAACGTAACTTTGGAAATATTTAGGAGAAACACGTTAGTTATATGGTAGAATCATCCCCAATGATGTTGTACTATTCGCATAAATCTCATTTCGTTCTTTTAGGATAAATGATAAGAAAATCTGTCCACAAACGGTTAAGAGGTAAACTCCGCTCTTATCATTGTCTGTTTATCTCCTAAAGAAACGAGGTTGAATTTATCAAGAATTATCAAAAGTTATTTCAAAGAGACCTGGATCAGATATGTTATTCGTAAACCAATTAGATCCAACTCAAGCGTTTTGTACTGAACACATCTTGAAGAATATGGAATCGAAGAAGGGGCACTGATGTTCACAGGCTGCTTGCTACTAGTCCCAAGGGTGATTCCAAAATGGATATAGTTGAAGTAGTGCCTTCAGTTTGTCTTTATCCTGGACAACTTGTATGGATGAATGCTAGCACTAAATTACTGCCTAGAAGCAGTTTTTACATTCCAAGTAGGATATCTATTCAAAAGGTAAGCGTAGCCTCAAGCCTAATCAACTAGGAATGACTAAAATCAGGGGAGATGTGGCAAGGCTAAGTGGGTTTCTCCTGTTGGGGTGTGTCGTCACCTTTCTAGATACATCTACATATTTATGGATTGGTTGTGCATGAGATCCCAATAAAAAGGGTTGCAAAGCAAGCGGGGTAATGACATATTTTATAACAACCCAGAATTTTCGATCCCGAAAATTGCAGATAGTTAGGAAAAGAAGAAAGAGATAGAAGAAGAAGAAACAGAAATACAACACAGGTTCTCACATTCACAGCCGATCAAAATATAATATCAAATAATATCAGTTTACAATAGAATAATGTATCTATCAATTACATTTAAATACATCAGAGCTACAACATTTACACAAGCACTGGACAGTTAAATATAACTTGTC
Organism: Allium cepa; assembly: GCA_030765085.1. NCBI lineage: Eukaryota > Viridiplantae > Streptophyta > Magnoliopsida > Asparagales > Amaryllidaceae > Allium > Allium cepa. Next base: position 420,054,591 of record CM060939.1, read on the forward strand.
CCGGATAAATAACAATATAACACAGCGAAAACACTCCATACGATCCTGCCATCTAGCTCGTCTCCTGAGCTCCAGGACGTCCTTACTTGAAAATCTGTAATACTCGGTCTGACCCGAGCATTACATCAAAGTAACACCCGGGTCAGGCTAAAAACCAGGGTGATTAAAACCACACAATATATAATACCACATTCCTATATAAATAATTTTGTAGATTACAAATCGAAGTAGTTCCGGGTATTTACTGATACCCGGCTTCAGTCTCTTCGAATCTCATGTCATCTTAACCCAAGTTATTCAATTAAATCCAATCCAACTTTTAAAATACCGGATGTCACTTTTACATGGCAATATATCACTGATAGATAACCACATTATCACAGTTCAAACCAAACATATTATATCACAAATCATTTCATATCAAAGATATCAACTCATTCAAGGCATCCAATACCATTCAATCACCCAAAGGCAAAGCTTGATCACTTCCAAAATTAATCTAATTAATTCTAATTAAATTAATTAACCTTAATCACTTAGATTCCTTCACTTGACATTAATTAATTTTATATTAATTAATTAATCATCCATCTTAATTAACCACCCTGGATTAATTATCCTTCAATTACATTCAAGTAATTATCTTTAATTAATTACACAAATTAATTATTCTTAACCGAATGCAGTAATCAACTTTTAATTACTTCACAAATTAATTTACTATAATTAATTAAATTAATCCTTAATTACTTATATTAATTAATTACTCATAAATCACTTATCATTGATTAATTAATCTTAATTAATCAACCTTTAATTACATCATTAATTATAAAAATTAATGACTCCTAATTACATTTTTAATTATCCTAATTTAAATTAATTACGTTAAGTAATTTATCATTAACTAAACCACAAATATTAATCACTCTTGATTAATCTCAACCAGTAATTAACTACCCATTAATTACTTCATTAAATAATTTAATCACTCCTTAATTAATTATCTTAATTAATCCCTTGATTTTTACACAAAGTAATTATACCCAAATTACTTCTATTAACAAATCATCATTCAACTAATTACATCCAGAAATTATTTATTCATTACTTCCCTAAGTAATTATATTCCATTAATTACATGAAGTAATTACCTATCAAACCACCTAATGATTATTCTAAATTAATTAAACTTAATTAATTAACTTAAACCTTAATTAACTAATTCAAACCCTTAATTACTAATTTAATTAACTTAATCATTAATTAATTGAATTAATTAATTATCCATTTAATTACCCTACTAATTTAATGAATCACAAATCATTAAATCTTCCTTTAGTTAAAGATAAAAAACATTTTCTCTCATAAATGATTAAATTATCATTAACAAAGCATTTAAAAATAATTTTTTTTCAAATTTACTTTGAAATTTCATTTTAAATTTAAGATTTTTAAATGAATACAAATTAACTTTAACAAAATTTAAAAACAATTCAAAAACCTTTAATTTCACATGTTAAAGAAATATTCATTTTATAAAAGAAGTTTAAAAGAATTTAAAACCCAAATTCATTTTTAAATTCAAATCAATTAAAAATACACTTTAACATTCAAGTTGTTTAAATCATTTTAAATTTAAAAACTTTTATTTATTTCAAAACTAGAATACACATTAAATTTTTATTCCAGATTTAACTTATATTTAAAAACTTTACTTACATTTAACTTCATTTTAAAATTTAAACCATTTAACAATTTTAAAGTAATTAAAACAATTTAAATTTAAAGACTCTATTTTGTTTTTTTAAACTGAGATTTAAACTTGAATAAGATTTTAAAACTTTGATTTAAACTTTACTTACATTTTAAACTCAGTTTTTTAAATTCCATTTAAAAAAAAAAAAACAGAATTAAACAGGTTTGTGTTAAAACCTGTAACCCATCACTCTACCCGAGCCACCATCATTTGACTTCGAGTCAAAACCCATGATGCATCGAGCAAATCATCACAACACTTCGAATAAAACTCGAGACCAAAAACCCTTCCAAACCAAACGCAACATATCCAAAGAAAGTGCACCGTGCACATGCACGGTGCCGCTGACAGTCTCAGATCATCGCCGATAATCTCCTCACGTCAACGACCACCCTAACACCACTCCACGATCCTCCGATCGAACATCCAGACTCGAAATCAAATTCGAGTGTCACATTCAAACCTAGAAACTAAAACCGAAGCCACCTTTAAACCTGTAAACGCCTCGACCAAGAAACTCCGACCATCAGAAGTGCTGCAACTCCGACCATAATCTTGTCAATGACCACACTTTCATCTCTCCAAACCCCACTGCACTCGATCAATAATAAAAGCCATGCCGACCAAATCAATTAGCTTAGTTTAAAACTAGGGTTACAAAAAAGATTCCACTACTGCAACTTCCTCGATGAATTGCATCACCATCAAGTATTTTTTCCGTCAACTACAATCACTCCTCCATCATCAGGAACAAACCCGACGCCTCCAAACCCTTGGATCACCAGAAAACCCCAATTCCCCCTGTTTTGTTCAATCCAGAACTGCACCATTTATCCCAAACTAAAAATTATGATTCTTGTGTTAAAAATCATGTTTTTGTTTACGTATTCAGTTTATAATCCTGAATTTATAAATTACACAGTTTGATTTTTCACTTATATTGACATGCACAGTTGTTTTTAGTTTACAGAGATACTCGGGCTTTACTTTGACTTGATTAAATTTTTAAACCTTAAACTATGTTAAATCGAACAACATTTGTATGTAAATCAAATCCTATCAGAAACTAGATTAAGTGGTAAGGATTTAAATGAAATTTTTGAACTTGGAAAAAAACAAAACAGAACAGAGCACACATGTAAACAACATGCACAACAAGGTCATATCATATCTCAAGGATTAATCACATGCTCATTCAATTAAATCAAATTTAAGAGTTTACTCACTATTTGATTGAACAGAGGTAAGGGCTTTTGCATTTATACTTGCTTTTGTTTTGTTGATGATCCCTGTTGAGTTGAGTTATTTTAGTGGCAGTGTTGCTTATCTTTTGTTACACTTAGTTTGAGTGAAAGAATGAGGCCAGTGTGGAGGAATACACACAGATAAATAAAAGTGTACTGCTACCTTCCACATCAAGCTGCTTTTTTTTTTAATTCTTATGTTTTGCTTAATAACCTTGACTTGATTTTCATTAAAAGTTTTGATGTTATGTTTTGTAGGCTAGGATGTGATGTTTTATGTGGTTGATTTGAATGGCATTTATGGTGTGTTACTTCTTTTGCTTACACCAATATGAATTTGTATATATATGTGTGTGTGTGTGTGTGTGTATTCTTATGTATATATGTATTTGCCATCTTATATATACTTATTCTTGATTATATTATTAAATTTCCATTGAAAACATTTTGCACATCAATTATAAACATCTAATTAACTTTTAAAATCTTTAAAAGCTTTCCAAAGTTATTAAATAAAATTTTAAAACAACAACATTTTGAAAACATACTTTTCTATCCTTTAAAACTTATCTTATTTTAAATATATTTAAAACTTGTTAAAACGCTTATCCTTGGAAACAAATTAGTTTCATAAGTAAAAAAAACTTGTTTACTTTATTTTTAAATCTTAAAAGCATTGCAAAAATCAAATTATTTTATTTTATAAAACTAGAATGTCTCCTGTAAAATTCTTAAATCCTGCTCATTACAAGGAACCCCAACAAGCAAGCAATTAACACACATTAAAAATCCAAGTCGCCACATATTCGATGCTATCAAGTGGGGTACACTAGTCTTGTGTTGGCACGGGATCCTGGCGAGGTCCTCGGTACATTTTCTAGACGTGTACCGTGGTAGGTGGTACCTCGGTGCCTGGTCATAGTATGGAATCCAATCTCCAGTACGTGTCATTACGGTTTTGATTGTAGAGCCTAGTATGCCAAAATTTAATAATGGTAACAATGACAGTTATTTTCGTATACTAATTTTGAACGCTTAGACGTTATTATAATATTATTGGATTTTCTATAAAAAAATATTTTGGTTATCTTAAGGTAAAAACACGTCTGTATATATGTACGGTGTGGCCTTACGAGATACTTTTGATTTTAAAAGGGTTTTAAACATAATAATTAAGTTGTTTGCGTTTACTCACACCTGACCAATATCCGATCCAGAGTTTTTATTTTATTTTCTTAAAACTCTTGGGTGCTTAAATTTTTATAGGCAGCTAAGTAGTTCAGGTTTACCCACAGATACATTTTGGAGGAGCTTGGAGCAGGAGGCTTCATCGATAGCTAGTTATTATCTTGTTTCTGCTATATTATATGAATCTTGTATCAGTTAGGTAGGCATAGGCTATTATAGCTGTCCTAAAATAGAATTCGTATTAGTATGACTCTGATGTATCATTTTTGAAATGACTTTGTACAGTATTATGTTGATTAATATATGTTATTCCGTTGCGTTATGAGATTCTGTGATTATTTAGTTTCTTCTGTCTTTTATCTCCTTTCTTTCCCCTAACAATATGTCTTTCAGACACTTAGTTGTTTGGCACGTGAATACTATGGATGTATTGGTGTCGACTTCTAGGGTTCGTAAAGGTCGGTCATTACAAAAGTCGCCAATCTCCGGGAAAAGCCTGATTCCTAAAGGATGGGGTTTACCTCACTAATATTGCCAATATTCAGGCAATGCCAAATTCCTAAAGGATGGAGTTTACCTTCCTGATGTTGCCAATCTCCAAACAATGTCAGATTACTGAAGATTGGAATTTATCTTATTGACTTTGCCAATATGTAGGAAACGCCAGATTCCTGAAGGTTAGATTTTACCTTCTTAATGTCGATAATCGTCAGGCAATGCCAGATTCCCGAAGGTTGAAGCTTACCTTCCTGACGTTGCCAATCTTGGGGCAACTCCAAATTCTTGAAGGTTAGGGTTTACCTTTATGACGTTTCCAATCTCTGAGCAATGTTAGATTCCTAATGGTTGGTGTCAAATTATCAGATTGACTCCTACAGTTTTTCTTTCCTGTCGCTGCCAATATCCGGGCAACACCATATTCCTATAGGTTATGGTGTCCCTTCTTGACATCGCCAATCTTCAGTCAATTCCATATTCCTGAAGGATGGAGTTTACCTTCCTGATGTTGCCAATCTCCAAACAATTCCAAATTCTTAAAGAATGGAGTTTTCAAACCTTCTCGCCGTTGCCAATCTTCGAGCAACAACGAATTCCTGAAGGTTGGGGTCTAATTATTCGATCTACCGCCTTTTGGGTCTCAGAAAGCTGGGCCAAATTATCCGATCGACACCTTAGAATATACTTCTTACCCATTATCTGTGGCCAGAGGAGTACGCTCCCGACCATACTTCTAATTATGTCATATGAGGGTTTTGGTTGCGAAAACATAGTTCCGTTGGTTCAAGAAACTAATATTATTTGTAAGCGAGAGAAGTGGTAAGTCTTGCCCTTTTACATTGCCCCAGTGTCCTTAGGTGGCTTAATTTCCAAAAAAAATTGAGAAAGACTGAATGTAGTAGTGCAGCAGTCGTGACTACCAGCAAATCCATATCCTTTGAGTCAACAATAAACCACACATGTCCGACCCAAAAAGCACAGACTGACGGAAAGTCAAAAGAAAAAAGAAGAGAGAATAAGAGAAGAGAAGAAAGAGAGAAGATAGAACCAAACAGAACAATACAGAATCTTACATCGTAACGGAATAACATATAATATCATATCAATGATCTTTACAAAACAGAAACTGTATATACTTACATCAATCAGAGTTCAACAATCAATCATTAGCTATCAGCCTGGATAGTTATAATAACATGACCTCACAATTGCCGATAATATACAACATCTAAGCAGCGAATAATAAACAGATACGTGTATACAAAAAAGAAGATCTCAAGCTCTCCTGTTGAAGCTCCAAAAGCACCAAATCTGGACCTGTAAATAATACTCGGTCTGACTCGAGCATTGAAAGGGAAGAACACTCGGATCAGTCTGATATACCAGCGTGAGAAATACACTTAACTGAATTTACTAAATTACCAAATGTTTCCTTTCAACACGAGAGTATCTATTAAGACATGCCAACAAATAAACACGGACATGTTTATGCCTTGCGATAACTAAAATATCCTCTTATACTATAAAAGTGTCTATTATACAAATAATAGTAATCATTGCCGATATTGTTACCATTATTAAATTCCAACATACTAGGCTCTATAAATAAAATGGCAGGCACGTAGTGGAGTTTAGATTTCCATAAAAATGACAAAGTGAAGGGACTACCTTTGGAAGGGTACATTTCTAGATAGATGTCCCAAGGCACAGAACATCTGTCCTCTACCAACACAAGACCAGCCTACCTCTGTGAGCAGATAGTACTGAATATGTCATCCTTCGGTCATTACAGATCTTTTTCGACGGCCCTCATAGCATACAAACCACAATAATCAGATACACGACGTCATAGCGTGTAAAGATATATCTAGAAGAGGATGATCATATCCCACTTGGGAGCGACCCATTTAGCCTTGCTGCATCTAACCCTGTTTCGGTCATTTCGGGTTAATTAGGCCTGAGGTAAGGATTACCTTTCACAAATCACATATCACATCACGTTGAATGCCACACGGCCATTTCCGTTGACTACTAATTGCATTCCATAAAAATACGACCCTTAATCTCATACGTCTCAAGGAGGTTGTTAAGCTAAGAGAAGTAACTTTCTCTACCACCATTGATGGGTTTGTAAAAACCAAAGTACGTAATCTTTAGAAATGCAATGTCAAACAAACAACCACACAAGTTATCCAGGAACAAGACAAACCGAAGGTACTTTACTACCACATCCAATCGGGAAATCCCTAGGATTAGTAACGAATAGTCCTTGCATTGAATATTTCATAATGAAGATACTAGTGCTAATGGATGTATATTGGGATTTTAACCCCAAATGATCATTAAGTAGTCATCCACTATGAAAATCCTGAATATCAATATCATCACAACCAACATGCACAATCGTCGCATAAATGTTGGTCCGAAATAGTTTCCAGATAAACCGATCCCGGTCACTATGCACCAACATCGCAAAAGTGTTTCTCTACCTCACAAAGAAACTAAGTATTATAGACTTATCACATCTCCAACTTTCAACTTGCTATCCTTCGGCCAAGAAGGAAGCTCGATAGATTGGAGTAATAGTCCGCACTACACAAATCAACATCCTCAACGCAAACGATCATCAAGCCTACACAGATGGCTATGTACTAAGTGTATGACTAAATAGTCCCTACATCAAGTCGAGGAACTAAAATGGACAAATTTGATAGTCGGTTATTTAACTGTCAAAGCAACAAACAAATATTTAGCATCATAAGCAATTACTAGGCCCTTTAATTTGTCTTTTATTAATCAAATCATTTGCCAAATATCCACTTCAAATTATCTTTAAAAAGATATAATCTAAAACCCATTTCAACTTTCTATATTGGAAAACATTTCCATATACTTATTTAATAATAAGTAATTCACAAATCAATTTATTTTCCACACTCAGAAAATATCACATATATTGAAATCACGATTAAGTATATATTTTATTCTTTAAGGAAAACATTCTCTTTAAACACATTTACTCGGATCAAAACGAATGTTTCATAAAACATCATTACGACAACCCAAAATTATCAGTATAGGGATTCGAAAATTAGATAGATATATAAATCCCATATACTATACAAAAAAATTTCTTTCGAAAATCATTTACTATAACAACAGTGTCATAGTCCATCATTTCCTTAGTTCTCGAAACGCCTGCTTCAATAATGAATGTTGAAATATAGGTATTCGATACTTAACACATTTTAAAACATCTTTAAGCCATTTATCTTTATATAAAATATCACTTTCCAAAACATTCGTTTAATTTAATATATTATTCACTGTCTAAAATCATGAATATAATTCATTTACCAAATCAATACTCCTACACATTTATTAAAGGATTATCCACTGTCCAAAATTGTGAATATATCTCCTTTAATAAACTTCTATATTTACTTATCAAAATAAGTTGATTTTGGAATTATAAAACAATGTTTATAAATTCACATTTCTATTTTATAAAAACTTCCACTTATAAAATCCCTTTATTACCAATTCCATTTAATATCGTTTACATGCCAAAATCCAAATCATAAGTTAATTACTTTTAATTCTCTTATTTACAAATTCATTCATTTTATAACTTCACAATTGCACAATCTTATTTACTTATAAAATCCATTTATAACTTCATTTTAAACACTTACAAAAAACTCCTACATAGTTCCATTATTTTTTATTTATAAAAATTCAATTTTACATATCTTATATTTAAATATAATCCATTTAGAATAAGCCCAAAAAATTTCAATTTAAACTATTTTACCAAATAGTTAACTTCATATTTCAGAAAAAAATCATATTCTGATTATATTCCACAAAATCATAATTTTTATAACATAAAAATATTATAACTTTTATTTATTTAAAAGTAAATTCACTTCTTAACAATTCAAAATTTGATAGAACATCTATTTTCAAAATCACTTGAAAATCCTTTTAAATTTGGAAACCATCACTTTAATATTTTTAAATTATCAAAAATAGGCCCATTGCTGCAATGGTACCAAGTACATCAATCACGACATCCAAACATCATATATCACATGATAACAGCATATATCACTATATCTGTAAATAAAATCAATACTAGCGAGGAATCTAGTTGGATCTCTCCAACCTGTCACCTGCAATAAATATACATATTAGGATCTATGCACAATGTCCGCTTCGAGGCAGACGCACATATAAAAAATTCATCGCTCATACGTGGGAACGTATAGGGTCTCATTTACTCAATAGGTAGGAATATATCCAAATACCAATTAATATATATATATATATATATATATATATAATATCATATATCATCCCAAAAATCATCAATCATCATAAATAATATTTATTCTCACTTTAGTAAAAGTATCGGTGAGTCGGAAAGAGTGAGTTGTACTCATTTTGGTTCCAATAGCAATTGTAGTGTTTTATTCCGAACAAAATTAACGAGCGTTTAATTTTATCCAAAATTTACACTAGCTCCCATCAACTCCAAATTAGCTCTACAATATAGTGCTTGTCAATACGAACCCAATTCAACTTATTTCATAAAAATTGGACCTTGTATGAAGAAGTTATAGCATTTTAAGATCACATGAATTTATATATAAATTGTTTACAATTTCTATTTATTTTAAACCTTAATCAAATTATAGCCGCTCGGTTCGAACAAGCAGATCTGGCCATGCGTGCTTTTCTTCCCATCCAGCCTTTATTTCGTCGAACAAACCCATATACTCGAAGACCGCCAATCCACGCGCATACACGAGACTCGTCAACAACCCAAGACCAGTCGAGTTCGATGGCCTATGCTTCTCAAAAATCGTGCTTGAATGCATGACTTCACACGCGATTTGCCATCGATCGGGTCCTTCATATTCAATCACGACCGTTGGATTGATAGTACTTGTCGCCCTCTACGTTTTTGTAGTTGATGGTTTTTGATTAAAGTGGATGGATCGGGAGAAAAAGGGGGAAGAATCGAAAATACCGGCCATTGAAAATAGAAGGTAGCGGCTAGCCCTAGATGTATTAGGTTTTGTGAAAATTGAAGATAATGGGGTCCTTTTATATAAAATTTTCACGCACTATTCTTCCGGAAATTTTTCGAACTGCAAATGAAGCATGCTGCCTGGAGTTTATAATATTACCTATATTCTGAATACAATGGAATATATCGGAAGCCAATTCGATCCTATTTGGAAGATAGGTTTTCAAACCGACTTATTTAATTAAAATTTACTTAAACGAATTTCTACGCGTTACAGCTTGCCACGAATAAACCGTAAGCCCAATTGACACGAAATTTGAAATTTTATAATAATATACATTACGGATCTAATGAAACTAGTTTCATCGAAATCCGAGACTGTGTGAAAAATGACAATTTTTAAACGTTAATTAAATATTAAAATATTCAACTTCTACAAATTAACGTTTAATTCAATTTTAAAAATTCTCCAACATCATTCTAATTCAAATAGAATTTAATTCATCTTTATAAATCTTTTTTATTCGCATTAAATTCAAATTTAAATTATTTCTGCAATTTCAATATTTAAATTAACAATTTAATTATCCAATTAAATCAAGATATTCGAAATATAAGTTATTCAACTTATAAAATTAACTATTGAATATTTAAAATCAATTAAATAACTGAATTTCAATTGACTGAAATTCTAGGTCGTTACATTCTCTCCTACTTAAAAGAATTTCGTCCTCGAAATTACTAAGTAAGAAAAAGTCACAAAATCCGTTTACTTTTCAAAAACAATTTTTTCAAATTGGATTATCAAATCTCTTAAGTGTTTAACTTTCAACTCAAAATCAAAATTTTGGTTATCAAATATTTTTTTCGACATTCTCAAAAATTTTCTAGCGCCTTAAATTTTAAAAAAATTCGCCATAGTCTCCTTTGAGCGGTACGATCGTAGTAGGATCACAACATATATATATATATATATATATATATCACAAATATACCTCTCATCTTCCAGGATTAGGCATCCCGTGGGGAAAAATATAGAAGTACGATATGTAATCCGAGATATGTACCTTATATATTATTAGCGAGCACATACGACTAACATAGCACGAAAGTGAGCTCCAAATGCGAAGCATATGCCATCCGCACTGACTGAATACTCAATAAACAAATGAGAAACATGTGTATGTGAAAATAATATCAATATACAACATATACTAATACAACAACTATATATGCCAATATAGAAAATGAAATCAATAGCAACAAATCAAACCATCAAACAACTATCATCCAGTAACATCCAACAAACCAATATCCTTCCAATCAATCCATAACCAAATCAATATACATTCATTTCTTATTAATATTTAATGAATTGGTTTTCAGTTTAATCATATTTGATTCATTAACATTGGATTTTACTAACATTCATTCATTTGTATTCATTTAGTTTACATTCCTTAATTTACATTCAAGTTTGTTCAATTCCAAATTAGATCAAATTCAATTCTATTTAGATTTGCTTCATTCCAATTTGGATTCACTTATTTACCTTTCAATTTGATTAATTCAATTTCGTATGAATTTCTATATAATCAAGTAACATCCATCAAACGACCAATGTATATTCAACATAACCAAATTTATTTAATTTATACTCAACATCCATATTTACTTCACTACATTCAATTTGGTTTAACACATTTAATTTCAATTGGTTGATATTCAGTTAACTTTCATTAAATTATTCAATTGCTAATTCATTTTACAACTAAAGTTGAATTTCATTACATAACTCAAATTCATATTCATTTAACTACTTCAGTTCATTAACTTCTTATTATTCAATTTTACTTTGCATATTCATTTTATTTAACTTTCACTTGAGCCAAATTCCATATCACTATTCAAATTCATATTTTGTTTTGCTTAACAAAATTGTTTAATCATTTTAACATTTGGTTTTACTTTCATTTTCTCACTTTATAGGTTATACAACTTATTTATTTAAACTTTCCAATTTAAATTATATAATCACTTACCACTTAAGTTTAATTTCCATTTCAATAACTTATCTAACCCAGATCAATTTATTTAACCTTCCTTTAGTTAGATTTCAAATCATACATTTTATTATGCTACTCAAATTTATTTCAACTTAACCAAGTTAGATTTATTATCTCATATTATAAGTCCAAATTCATCTTACTTATATTCATCAATTTCAACTTGGATTTTAAATTCAAATTTGTTTATTACGTTAAAACTTAAATTTTCAATTTACTATTGGTAGCAAATCAATCGCATAGACACTCAAAAATGATACTGATGATGCTGCGGTCATCCCTTTATTATTTCCCAGCAACGATAGTGAATTTAGTGCTTTATGTTCTTTTAAAAATTCTTTTCTAATATAATTTTACTATTCTACTTCACTTATATAAGATTCACTCCAAATTCCTTTATCTTATTTAGATTTATAATAATATAATCTCTTTAACATTGAAAAATAAATGTCAAAGTAAACGGGATTCAAAATTTCAAATAATTGGTTTAAATTCATTATTATTTACAACACATATTTATAAACATAATTTTTTTTTGTTTCATTTCTTATATATAAGATTATTTCACAATCGTAAATCATATTAATTATAATTCCATACTTATTATTCATTTTCTTATATAATTAATTCTTTTTCAATTGTTGCATTTATTTAGATTATTCAAACAGCTTTTATTAACTTATATATATATATTTGTATTTTCAAATAACCAAACAATCAAACACTTCACTAATTTCAGAAAAATTATTTCCTTTATATATAAAATATAATCAAGGATCTCATTTACCCAATTTAAAATAAAACTTTGTCGACTAGCCTCGTTTAAGTGTTTAGAATCCCTATCGATAATATGGCATCCTACATACCTACCAGAATTCATAAACAGCTCAACGGATTAGTAAACACAACATAAGACATTTTATATCACTAACAAATACGTGCTCATATATATAATACACTCAAACTCAATCTCGGGTGCTACTGTCCCTATCTATACTAAGTACACATCAAAGGCTAGGAATATACAAAATCTAAGCTCTGATACAACGTCTGACGACCCACAAATCCGTACTCTGTTAATCGATAATAAACCACACATGTCCGACCCAAAAAGCACAGACTGACGAAAAGTCAAGAGAAATAAAAGAAGAGAGAAGATGAGAAGAGAAGAAAGAGGGAATACAGAACCAAACGGAACAATACAGAATCTCACATCACAGCGGAATAACATATAATATTATATCATTAATCTTTACAAAACAGAAACTGTATATACATACATCAATCAGAGTTCAACAATCAATCACTTGTTATCAGCCTAGATAGTTAAAATAACCCGACGTCACAATTGCCGATAATATACAACAAATAAGCAACGGATAATAAATAGATACGTGTATACGAAAATGAAGATCTCCAGCTCTCCTGTTGAAGCTCCAAAAGCACCAAATCTGGACCTGTAAATAATACTTGGTCTGGCCTGAGCATTGAAAGGGAAGAACATTCCGATCGGTCTGATAAACTCGCGTGAGAAACACACTCAACTGAATTTGTTAAAGTACCAAACTTTTCATGTCGAAATAAGAGTACCTCATAAGACATGCCAACACATAAACACAAACATGTTTATATCTTACGGTAACTAAAACATCCTCTTATATTATAATAGTGTCTATTATACAAATAATATTAATCATAGTCGAAATTGTTACCATTATTAAATTCCAGCATACTGGGCTCTACAAATAAAATGGCAGGCACGTAGTGGAGTTTGGATTTCCATACAAATGACCAGGTGAAGGGACTACCTTCCGATGGATACACCTCTAGATGGATGTCCCGAGGCACAGAACATCTGCCCTCTACCAACACAAGACCGGCCTACCTCTGTAACTAGATAGTACAGAATATCTCATCCTTCAATTGTTACCAACCTTTTCTGAGGTCCTCATAGCATACAAACCACAATAATCAAATACACGATGTCATAGCGCGTAAAGATATATCTAGAAGAGGATGATCATATCCTAGTTAGAAGCGACTCACTTAGCCTTGCTGCATCTAACCCTGTTTCGATCATTTCTGGTTGATGGGGCCTGAGGTAACGATTACCTTTCACAAATCACATATCACATCACTTTGAATGCGACACGACCATTTCCGTTGACCACTAATTACCTTCCATAAAAATACAACCCTTAAGCTCATACGTCTCAATGAGGGCGTTAAGCTAAGAGAAGTTGCCTTCTCCACCACCATCGACGGTTTTGTAAAAACTAATGTATGCAATCTTTAGAAACGCAATGTTAGACAAACATCCACACAAGTTGTCCAGGAACAAGACAAACCGAAGGTACTTTCCTACCACATCCAATCGGAAAATCCTTAGGATTAGTAGCAAATAGTCCTTGCATTGGATATTTCATAATGAAGAGACTATTTCTACTGGATGCATATTGGGATTTTAACCCAAAACGATCAACAAGCAGTCATTCACTATGAAAATCTTGAATATCAATATTATCACAACAATCCTGCACAATCGTCGCATAAATGTTGGTCTGAAGTGGTTTTCGGATAAACTGATCCCAGTCTATTCGCACCAACAACGCAAAAACATTTCTCAACCTCACACAGAAACTAAGTCTCATAGATTTATCAGGTCTCCAACTTTCAACTTGCTATCCTTCGGCAAAGAAGGAAGCTCGATAGATTGGAGTAATAATCCGCATTACATAAATCAACATCCTCAACACAAACGATAATCAAGCCTACATAGATGGCTATGTACTAAGTGTATGACTGAATAGTTCCCACATCAAGTTGAGGAACTAAAATGGCAAAATTTGATAGTCGGTTATTTGACTATCAAAGCAACAAGCAAATTTTTAGCACCATAAGAAATCACTAGGCCCTTTAATTAATCTTTTATTAATTAAATCATTTGCCAAATATTCACTTCAAATTATCTTTAAAAAGATATAATCTCAAACTCATTTCAACTTTCTATACTAGATAACATTTCCATGTACTTATTTAATAATAATTAATTCACAAATCAATTTATTTTCCACACTTAGATAATATTGAATATATTTAAATCATGATTAAGTTTATATTTTATTCTTTAAGGAAAACATTCTCTTTAAGCACATTTATTCGGGTCAAAACGAATGTTGCGTAAAACATCGTTACACAACCCAAAATCACTAGCATAGGGATTCGAAAATTAGATAGATATATAAATCCCATATACTATACAAAATTATTTTCTTTCGAAAATCATTTACTACAACAACAGTTTATAGTCCGTCATTCCTTACTTCTCAAAACGTCTATTTCAACAATGAATGTTGAAATCTTGGTATTCGATACATAACACGTATTAAAACATCTTCAAGCCATTTAAAATTATTTAAAATATCATTTTCCAAAACATTCATTTAATTAAATATATTATTCACTATCCAAAATCATGAATATAATTCATTTACCAAATCATTATTCCTACACATTTATTAAAGAATTATCCACTGTCCAAAATCATGAATATATCTCCTTTAATAAACTTCCATATTTACTTATCAAAATAAGTTGATTTCAGAATTATAAAATAATGTTTATAAATTCACATTTATATTTTATAAAAACTTCCACTTATAAAATCCCTTTATTAACCAATTCCATTTAAATCTTGTTTACGTGCCAAAATCCAAATTATAAGTTAATTACTTATAATTCTCTTATTTACAAATTCATTCATTTTATAACTTCACAATTACACAAATCTTATTTATTTATAAAATCCATATTTAACTTCATTTTAAACACTTATAAAAACTCCTTTATAATCCCATTATTTTTGTTTATAAAAATTCAATTTTAGAAATCTTATATATAAAATATAATCCATTTACAATAAGTCCAAAAAATATCAATTTAAGCTATTTTACCAAATAGTTAACTTCATATTTCTAAAAATCATATTGTGGTTATATTCCACAAAATCATAATTTCATAACATAAAAATATTATAACTTTTATTTATTTGAAATAAGTTCACTTCTTAAAAATTCAAAATTTAATAGAACATATATTTTCAAAATAACTTGAAAATCCTTTTAAATTTGGAAACCATCAATTTAATATTTTTAAATTATCAAAAATAGGCCCAATGTGCAACAGCACCAAATACAACGATCACGGCATCCAAACATCATATATCACATGATCACAACATATATCACAATATCTGTAAATAAAATCAACACTGGGAGGAATCTAGTTGGATCCCTCCAACCTGTCACCTGCAACAAATATACATATTAGAACATTTGTATAATGCCGCTTCGAAGCAGACGCGGGTACAAAGTGTCATCCGCTCATATACGGGAACATATAGGGTCTCAACTACTCCATTAGGCAGGAATATATCCAAATACAGATCAATATATATATATATATATATTATATATATAATATATCATATATCATCCAAAACAATCATCAATCAACATAACTAATATTTATTCTCACTTATATAAAAATATGAGTGAGTCAGAAAGACAGAGTTGTACTCACTTTGTTCCAATAGCAGTTGTAGTGTTTTATTTCGAATAAAGTTAAATGAGCGTTTAATTTTACCTAAAATTTACAATAGCTCCAATTAACTCAAAACAAGCTCTAAAATGTAGTGCTCGTCAAAACAAACCCAACACAACTTGCTTTGTCAAAAACGGACCTCGTATGAAGAAGTTATAGCATTTTAAGATCACACGAAATTATATATAAATTATTTACAATTTTTATTTATTTTAAACCTTAATCAAATCGTAGCCGCTCGTTTTGAACAAGAAGATCTGGCCGTGCGTGCTTTTTTCCCTTCCAGGCTTTATCCCATCGAACAAACCCATATACTCGACCCCCCTCCCATCGTTGCCGCGGCCACTTCCTTGATCGAGACGTCGATCGAAGAACGCCAATCCAGGGGCCTACACGAGACACATCATCGACCCAAGACCGGTCGAGTTCGGTGGCCTATGCTTCTTAAAAAACATGCTTGAATGCACGGCTTCATAAGCGATTTGCCATTGATCGGCTCCTTCATATTCAATCACGACCGTTGGATTGATAGTACTCGTCACCCTCTACGTTTTTGTAGTTGATGGTATTAGATGAAAGTGGATGGATCGAGAGAAAAAGAGGGATATCGAACATTGAAAATAGAAGGTGGCGGCTAGCTCTAGATGTATTAGGTTTTTGTGAAAATTGAAGATAATGGGGTCCTTTTGTATAAAATTTTCGTGCGCTATTCATCCAGAAATTTTTCGAATTACAAACGAAACATGCCACCTGACGTTTATAATGTTTTATCCCTATTTTGAATACAATGGAATATATATCGGGATCCAATTCGATCCTATTTGGAAGATAGGTTTTTGAATCGACTTATTTAAATTAAAATTTACCTAAACGAATTTCTACGCATTTCAGCTAACTACGACAAAACTGTAAATCCGATTGACACAAAATTTGATATCTTACAATAATATAACACTACGGATCCTATGAAGCTAGTTTCGTCGAATTCCGAGACCGTGTGAAAAATGGCTATTTTTACACGTTAAATAAATGTTAAAATATTCAAATTTCTACAAATTAACTTTTAATTAAATTTTAAAAGTTCTCTAACATCATTATAATTCAAATAGAATTTAATTCATCTTTATAGATTATTTTTATTCACATTAAATTCAAATTTCAATTATTTCTGCAATTGCAATATTTAAATTAATAATTTAATTATCCAATTAAATCAAGATATTCGAAATATAAGTTATTCAACTTATAAAATTAACTACTGAATATTTAAAATCAATTAAATATTTGAATTTCAAATGACTGAAATTCCGGGTTGCTACAGTAGTAGATGGTCGTTCTATACACGAGTGATTGGGATCCCATCAACAATTACTAGCTTGAATGTTTCATCGTCAAGCTTTTGGTTGATCGCGCAAGGTCCTTCCCAGTTAGGGCCAAGCGCCTACATACCGGGGAATTTTTTTTCAAAACAAGGTCTCTTATCAAAAGTGCGATTACAAACCTTGGCTTTAAAATGCCGTGTTACCCTTTTCTGGTGAGCAGCTACCCTGGGTTCCACTTCTTGCCTCAATGCAGTAGATCGCCCCAGACCCTAATCATACCCTCTTTTCTATGCTGGTATGATCTTTGGATCGGCATTTAGTGCGTGATATGCTGTCTCCGGCAATATCCCACACATATCTGAATGTGTCCAACCGAATGTCATTCTAAAATCAGCAAAGTTTGGTTGCCCAAGAAGGCGTTATATGCCTAGTATTCATCCATGATAATGAATTTCTAAATTTGGACTATCGTACGATCTCCTTCGCCTAATTCCACAGGCAATTCAATTATCCCAATTAGCAATTTTGCTTCATCCATAAACCCCTAAATCTTCTTTTTACAAGCTATCACCTCCCTTATGTTGATCTACATTTGATCGAATGTTCTCCTAAATAGTATGTTTATAGAAATCCCAATGTCTACCAAGACTCAACACATAGTTGTCAGTCCAATTGCAACTGTTACTACTATAGGGTCGAAGGTTGGCGCTTTGATACCATCGACATCTCTATTTCTAAAATGATATCATGAATTATCATTCTCTGTTGCTTGGCCGGAGCTCCATTTTATATAGTGATACATCCCTCCATTTTTATACGCTTAAGTGAGTTCGCATACCGTTCCATTTCTCTCTAGTTTTCTCTATGCACAGGGTCCTCTAGTTATTGTATTGATAACCAATTTTCGATCGTTCTGCCAAGGTCTTTCTACACTCAATCCAGGCCGATTCTCTTAGGCAGGTGGCCCTTGGGGTCTCATAACTTGACCACTATCCTATGATTCCTTGACATATTACTAGAGACTATTTTTCCGTATCAATTCTTCAATGAGACCCCTCAAATGTCGGCACTTGTTTGTGTTGTGTCCATGAGTTTCATGGAAATGATAGAACTTGTTAAAGTGTCTTTCCTGCTCAATCGCCTTCCTCCAAGGTGGCTTCTTACATTGTTATGTTCCTTGAGTAGCAAGGTGAATGTTTTTTATTATATATCATTCAGGAATAGTTTTCTGGTTTCATATTCCTTGGGCGCTTCTTGTTTTCTTTACACCTTCGGCCATGACCTTGATTCCTCTTCTTTTGGTTACCAAAATTTCCAACATTAAACACTATGTTACCCAATCTTTCTCTAGCTTGTTTAATCACCATGTCGCTTTGGATAACTTCCTTTGACTATATGTAAATGGTCTTCCCTACAGCTGGACCTGCCTCCTCCAATCACAGAAACTGATTAACCTTCCGATGGAACTCTTCCATAGTTGTAGGTTGTTTCATTTTCATCTATCTATCAAATCCATGTCTAGGGTTTCCGAACCAATGCCATAAATACCAGATCCTTCATCAGATTACTTACTTCTATCACAATAGTGTTGAACCCATTCAAGAATCCCTTCAACAAATCCTTGGGTCCTTGAGACAGGCTTGACAAGGACATCATGTCCTTAGGTCGAGCAATATGAAGCCAACATTCTTCATGAACTTTCTGGCTAACTCATCGAAAGTCGATATGGATCTCGGTGCGAGCCTAGTGAACCACATCGATGCAACTCATTTTAAGAAGATAGAAAAACCTTTACATCAAATAGCATCCATCGCCCTGGCATCGTTCATGTGTCATTCATACTTGAGTAAATTGCCTAGGATCAGTGGTTCCATTAAACGATGATATTATCGACATCATAAACTTCTTAGGATACCCTTCTCTTAAAATATTTTCCATGAAGTTCTGCTTGGCGTGAAACCTCCATTGATATTTTTTTACCTTTCCTTTCTTCGACCAACCATTTAACCATGTTTATTATGTAATCCTTGTTAGCATGGGGATGCACTAAGTGTTTGGCTCTATAAACTATCTCAATTTACCTATTGACATATAGGCTTTCAAGTCTCTGGGAGAACCACTCCCGTGGTTTTCCATTGGGGCTTGGTTGGTTCTACTATAGCTGTTTGAATCCTAGATCCATTAGCTTCACCAATCAGTTTGTAATCATCACAATCAAGCTACAGGTCCTCCTCAGAATTAGATAAGTGCAAAGCTTTAACTTTTTGTTACCTTAAACCTCTAGTATTTCTCCCGATACCGAGTTAAATCCTCTCATACTAGATGGTTTTCTTTTTGGGAGCGTGCTGACGTCCCCTAGAAAATCCTTATGCTATGCCAGCATCCAGTTGCTTTTGTTTCCCTTCTCGTTTCGCCTATTCAAACTGAAATTGAATGAATTCTCTTCTTGATATGTAGGGGCGGTTGCTTTTCTCCTATTCCTCGTAGTCCTTTGCAGTTGCTGGGTTGCCTCTATCTTTTCCATCAAAGCTTTCTGACTATCTACCATCTTTTGGTTAAACTCCTGCATTATCTTATCAACCTTTCCCCTTGTAACCACTTCCTGTTAGGCAGATGAGCCTAACATTTCCTCTTGGTTTCCTACTCCAATTTAGCGGGCATTCTCTTCATCTCCACTAACCACCATTCCAAATGATCTTTCATTTCAGGGCGTGATTGATTTCAAATAGCAAGTTTGGAAGTTCCTTAAGAAAAACTTCTAGATCTAACCACCAGACCTCTCTAAATCCAAAGTAGCAAGCTAGATCTAATCTTGAGTTGGATTTCTCAGCGAAAACACCAAAATGTTGATGCCAAAAGTGGCCCAACACCCAAATATCGCGTATTATAGGATTATTTCTAGCCGAAACGACAATAATGTAAAGAATATCCAAGAAATTTTATAGTGGTTCGGTAATCTCTAGCCTATGTCCATTATTATCTTTATTTATTATTGAATTTAGAGAGAGTTTGAGTGAATTATAAGTCCCAAGTATAAAGGATTAACATGTTTAAGCCTAGAATTACCAAGAGAATTTTCTTTAGTGATTATTGAGAAGAGACAAGGGATGAAGAAGATGAAATGCCCAAAAAATGAGAAAAGATCCTTCTTTAGTTGTCACAGGGTAGGTATTTATAGAGAAACTGCTTTATGGATCCAGGGGCCCATGTGGTTTAAGGTCCAGATGCAAGTCCATATGTTCACAAGAGAGCATACTTGCCCAAATTCCAAAATAGATCTCTCGATACAAAGAGCTTCCTCTTGGTATCAATTGGTTCTTGTAGGTGAAAACCCTTCCTTCTTCCTTGTATTATCTTTCTACCTCCAATTTGTTGTGCTCCAAACTATTTTGCATGAAGATCTCGTTCTTTCTGATGATTTCCTTGATGCTGCTTGTTTATTCTCTGAGGAAATGCACTCCGTGATGATTCTCGAGATTGTAGTTGAAGTACAAGATGTTCTGGGAGTGGAAAGTGGAAGAAATTCCTCTTGGTACTAAGAGGTCTACTTAGACTATTTTTGCTTGAAATTTGTTGAATGCCATTTCCCTGCCCTTCTGAGCATGTTTCCAAATTTGTGAGTCATTTCGTCTTCATTTTCACATTCGAATTCCAGTTGAAGTCTGTTTGGTTATAAAGTCGGTTAACAATAGGCTATGACCACGAGCGGTCCCAAGCGAGTGGTAGCAAAGATTTGGATTACGCCTTTATGAATGTCATTTCCTATTAGTGTAGATACCATATAGGAGACACACAGACCTCAAGTAGATGGTTAGATGAAAATTTGTCTATTAGAGGTAGGCTAGTAAACCCTTAGACGAGTCTGTGAGATGCATAGTAGAATGGCAATTAAACTGTAAATTATAGAGCCATATATATGGGTCATCGATCCGTGTAACTAGAACCAATTGACTAGTATTTGCATTGCAAGGGTCCCGCTTAGGGGACTGAGGTACTAATTGGCCATTGGGTCTGTCCTGTAACACCCTGTAAAATCGACCATAAATAAAGAAGCAAGCAAGTAAATAAAATGAACAAAGTGGATTAAAAAAGATAAGGGTAAAAGTGAAAATTCCATCAAAGTTTGTAATTTGGCCATGAAAGTTTTGCGTTCGTGGCGGAACTCTAATGAATTTCCATATGTAATATGCCGAAAACGGAGCTCAAACGAAGAAGTTATAAGCATTTGAATTTTTCAAGCTTATAATAATTTAATTCAACTCAAATAAATAAATTTTAAATTTAAATTTCAAAATATTATTTAAGATTAGACTTGGGGGTTAAGTAATGTAAAATTTAACAATTAACGTTAAAACTTATTAAGGATTGAAATTAATTAGGAAATGTTAAATAAAATAGCGTTCCATATAAGAAGGGGGAGGTCGACCCAACTAGGCGACCGGTCAACCCCTAGCAATCGTCCGGTGCATAGGGGGGTTGACCGTTACCCTACGGCGGCGGCTAGGTCTTCTTTTTTTGAACGTACCAGATTTCTCTATTTCTAACCTAGTTTTATCCTATGGTCCCGGTGCATTTCAACCGTTATAAATAGAACCCTATTCTCTCCGCTTTTATTCATAAAATTATTTAGAAATTCAGCGAACCTCTGCCTTTTTATCTCTCCATAAGATTTTATAAAGTCCATTAGAAATTTAGGTAAGTATTTTATTTAGTTTTCTATTAATTCTTCTAACCTATTCTCCGCGAACTTTTATAAATCTAAAATATAAATACCTATCCTTACTCTCTCTCCCTCTGTGTGTATATGTGTTTATACACACAGACATCAAGAGAGAGATCAAGAAAAGGTTATAAGGTGTTGCAAATATAAAGAAGATAAGGCTAAGGATATTCTATAGCGGAAATTTTAGTTTTTTTCTATTCGAGTAATTGATTAATATATAATTGATATGAATATGCCTTAGGGGTTTGGAATTATGAAAACAAAACACTATAAACCCCTTAAAAATCCTTTAATTCAAAATTTTAGTTCCGAAGATTCTCAATTGTTTATATTGAATTGATGGAATTATATAGTTTGTGCAGTTTTGATAATTACAAAGTCTACTCGATTCCTCCTTATTCTTTGATTGGATTATGAAATTTTGATAATAAATAAGAGTGTAAAGTATGAATCTAATTCATAGTTTGTACTACTTATTCCATAAAATTTAAATATAAATTCCCTTTTTATTTCGTTGTAAAGGAGGAGTTGAATAAAGATGAAATTAGTAATTGCAATTTCTATTATTAAGCTTATTCCATTAGTTTGATGTACTAGCTTGAGTTTAGATTTTTATATACAAGTCTATTTATTGCAATTTTTGATATGAGTATTGAATCCTTATTATGAATATTAATATCCCTTGTTATGGATATTAGAATTTTGACATCATTGAAAATACGGAAAAAGGACCTATATTATTGTGGTTAAAAAGGAATTGACATTTAACGCTAGTTTTCGGTGCATAATCTGCATGCTTGGAAATTACTCAATGTGTGTGTGTGTGTGTGTGTGTGTGTGTGTGTATTAGCGTAATAAACGTATAATTATAACGTATGATTATGTACATAAATAGGTCATTGGTCTTATTAAATCCCCTTGTGAAAGAAATTAATATTTAAAGGCGTAATAAGGAAGATTCCTTACAAGGCCTTAATATAGAATGATGAGATGCATAGTAGACTTGCAATGGGTAATTTAGGTATTAAGTGGTTTTTTGAGGGTGCACTTCTTTTCTCTAAGAGGAGTAATAAATGGTCAAAGGGTTATGATAGATAGTATCTCAAAAAGAGTCCACTTCGAATAGGTATTAAGTGGCTGTATTTGCGCCCTCGAAGTAATAGGTGGCTCGGAAAGATTATTTACAACGTCAGCTAGATAGGTATCTGTGGGGTGTCCACACTTGTTGTAGGTATTAAATGATTTGGGCCTATCTCGATTAAGGTTTTAAATGGTCAAGTCTGCGTACCGCTATAAAGGGGTATTAAGTGACTTAGTTACTATCTCTCATATTATTAGAAATTTATAACGATGAGTATGGGTTATGAGACCAGGAAATCTGCTTTAGGAAATTGGAGGTATTATGTGGTTGTTTGAGGGCCCGCCTCTTTTCCTTATATGAAGTATTAAATGGACTTAAATACGTAGGACATATTTTATTATGAAATATGCTGCCTAAGTACTAAAATAATAAGGCTTGAGGTTTTTATTCAACAGATGCTTGTTGTTCTAACTCCCTCCTCATTGCAACGCAGGTTAAAGAAGGAGTTAGTGATTCTTAAAGGTGGCGAGAGTGAAGCTTGTGGCAGTTGTTGTCTACCTTTTCATGTTATTTCTATTATACATATAAAATGTTTGTTTGGAACAAAATGATATAACAGTTGTTATTGACACTATGTTATGCTTTGTGACATTTGAATTTGATTTGAAATAAATGGGTATTATTATTGCTATTATATTTTTTCCTCTATGAGTTCTGAAAGAATAGATAGATAGCTCTGTATTGTTATTCTTACCAACCAACATCTAACTTTAGAATAAGTCCAAGTTTCGATGGGCCTTTTATGGTTCAGAATTTAGGCTTGTTTCGAGGCGGGTTGTTATAGTTTATATCAGAGCGTAGATTACCCAATCAACGTGGAAATTATACATATAAGTGATGTACTTCTTATTTTCGAAAGGTTTTTCAAAGGGTTTTCCAAAAATTCTTGCTATATATGTATCCTCTATATCTTTGAACATATGCGCACACATTAGGCAACATTTTCTTTTAGCATATAATACTATCTTTGGAAATCATGACTAAAGATTCAACCTGCCGATAGTTGATAATTAATCTTCTTTTAGAATTGGGAACCCTGCTCAGGGAAGACTGGCCATTCCTGGGATGCTCGAATGGTTCAAACAGTACCTTGGGCAAGTTAAGCATGTCCTTATTCCTTTAGCTGCATCGGCTCGCCTGTCGATGCAACCCCCTGTCCTGTTGACTTCCCTAGGACGTGTAAGGACTTCCTTAATATGAGAGGAAGAACATACTCTAGAACTAAGGGATATGTGGAAGCTAAATCATGGATAAATGACCATGAGAGAATATTCCGAGAACTCGGTTGGTAGAATCAGCTAAAGAGTAGGATGGCAACTTAGCACCTTAAGAGGAAATCTTTAGATTGGTGGAATTCAGCAGCTAAAGAAATTTCTGATAGGAATTTCACTTGAGATAAATTTAGAAACATATTTGAGCTGATATTTGTGTCAAGAGTGGAATTAAGTTTGCAATTGGAGAGAGTCATACAACTTAGGTAAGGAGACTCCACTTTGAAGGAGTTCGTTGGTAGGTTTATAGAATTGGCTAGGTTGGTATGGGACTTACAGGCACAGCTATGAAAAATGCCATGAAATTTGTGACCATTGAGAGAAATGTTGGTGACCTAAGTACCCAATTGGTGCCACATTTGAAATGTTGGTCAAGACGACTCTGTTACATACAACAAGTGTAGAAGGAAAAGAAGCAGAGAAGAAGGCCGAGCTTACCCAAAAACAAGAAGGGTCCAAAAAGGGAAGCTTATGGGTGAACAAGTAGAAAGGGAGAGTTCAAGAAAGTTGGTAAATTATGTAAGAGATTCCATAAAAAGGTCACGAGGCTAAATATTGCAGGGTGAGTCTAATCAAGGAATCTTTTAAAGGGATGTGCTTTCACTGCCACAAGGAAAAGCACCTCAAGAATCGATGTCCTAAGCTGGCGAAGGAATGATCTAGCGGACAAGTCTATGCTATTGAGGTTGTCCTTATTTCTATTGGACTGCCCCCTGGAGGTCAAGGGAAGGCGACACTAGAAGGTATAAATCTTATTCTTGGAATTGCAATTCGTACCCAGTTTGATTCCAAAGCATCACGTTCCTTTATTGCTAGGAATATAGTTAACTTCTTAAAACTTCAAACCTAGTTTATCACAAGCCCAATAGTAGTCTCTAATCCTATTAGGGGGTCAACACAACTCTCTTTAATTTGGAAAGACCTTGTTGTAGAATATGCGACCTTGATTTCATAGGTAATGTATACGTTCTAAATTTTGAGGGGTACAGACTTATTTTGGGTATGGATTGGTTAACATACAACAGAGAAATGTATGTGATAGGAGGGTTGTACGATAAAAAAGTTGTAGTGGTCATGATCTAGTAGTTTTTTGTATACCCCAAGATTTATCGAGTCAAGCTATTTATGCTCACCAAACCTACCTTTTAGTAGGCTCTTATCCGTACCCTTAGTATGTGAATTTCTCGATATCTTTGAGGAAGCCTAGGGTCTCCTGCCCCAAAGGGAGGTTGACTTCAAAATTGATTTGGAGAAGGCCACTCGACCAGTTTCCCTGCTATTAAGACATGGCCCCAAAGAAAGACAAGAATTGCTAAGCAGATCTCCAAGCTATTGCAAAAGGGATTCATTCGATGGAGTAACTCGGAGTGGGGAGCCCCTATTGTCTTTCCCACTAAGGCGGACAACTCATTGATACTTTGTGTTGATTATAAGGAACTAAACAAGTTAACAAGAAATAATAGGTATCCATTACCTATGATAGATGACTTGTTCGATAAACTTGTGGGAACCAAACTGTTTTCCTAATTAGACTTGGCAGCCGAATTCTATCAGTTGGGGATTGTAGAAGCAAGCAAGTCAAAGACCGCATTCCACAAACCGGTTGGACTCCTTGAGCAGGAAGTAATGCCTTTCTGGTTGACGAATGCCCCTACTTACTTTGTGGATTTGATGAGTAGAGCATTCGGAGGGTGACTTAATAAATTCGTAGTTATATTCATGGATGATATCGTATTATTCTCTAAGAGGAAAGAGAAGTACGAGGACCACCTACGAGAAGTACTTGGAACTTTAAGAAAGCACCAGCTTAAGGCCAAATTTTCTAAATGCCACTTTCGAAAGAAGGAGGTAAGATTCCTTAGACATAGAGTTTCTAAGCAAGGACTGACAGTAGACTCCATAAAAGTGGATGCTGTTCAAGGATGGAGAGTTCCTTGAAATGCATTGAAAGTTAGAAGTTTTTTATGGCTGGTAGGATACTATAGAAAGTTCATATAGAACTTTGCGAGAATAGTAGCCCTTTTAACCCACTAAACTAAGAAGAACCTAGTCTTTTGTATCATCGCATTTAAGAAGCTTAAGGAGTTATTGACAAGTGCACATGTGATCACCATTCCTGATGGTACCAAACCGTTCATGGTTTTCATAGATGCTAGTGGCACAAGATTAGGAGCGGTTCTCTTGCAAAAAAGGAAGGTAGTTGCTTATGCTAGTAGGCAACTGAAGGACCATGAGAAGAGGTATCCAGTTCATGACTTGAAATTGGCAGCTATTGTCTTTTCCTTGAAAATATGGAGGTACTATCTTTTGGAAGAAAGGTTTGAGTTGCTCACTGATCATTAATTGCTCAAATACCTACTTTTCTAAAAATATTTAAACATAAGGTAGCAGAGATGGATGGAATATATGACATCATTCGATTTTGGTATATAATATACCTCGAAAAAGGGAACGTAGTTGCCGACGCCCTTAGTCAGAGACATATTGTCGTAAGGGACATATATAAATGGAGATCGTTTGAGTTTCTATCAAATTTTAACTTTCAACCACCATTAGAATCCATCCAAAGCTTTTTAGCAGTAATGGAGGTTAGGCCAACTTTAATGTATCGTATTGGGCTTGAACAGATGAAGAAGGAGAGGATAGTGAAAATTCTGGAGAAGAGAAGATGAGAGCATTTTCCCAGTGTCAGTAGGTATTCAGTTGATGAGAAGGAATGGTTGAGAAGGGTATGATGCCTTTGTGTCCCAATGATTGATGGCACATTAGATGAAGTGCTTATGAAATGTCACCACTTGAATATGACCATTTACCTTGGAGGAGATAAAATTTATAAGGACATGAATAGGATTTTCTTTTGCTCTAGAATGAAGAGAAGAGTAGCTAAGTTTTTTGCCAAGTGCTTGACATAACAGAAAATAAAGGTTGAGCAAGCAAAGCCATGAGAATTATTGTTGTATTGGAGATTTCAACTTGGAAATGGGAGCACGTTTCGATGGATTTCATAGATAGATTACCTAAGAGTCAAATGGGCAATGAAGCTATTTAGCTTGTGGTAGATAGATTTACTAAGAGTGCCCATTTTATTCCTATTAGGAACAATAGGAATGCCACATCTCTCGCATTGATTTACATTATGGAGATTGTTCGATTACATATGATTCGACAAGCATTGTTAGTGATAGTGACACCTTATTCACTAGTGAGTTTTGAAGGAGTTTGCATGCAGACTTAGGAACTTCATTGAATCTTAGCACTGCTTACTACCCACAGACAGATAGCCAGATGGAAATAGTGATTAGGATTTTGGAAGACTTGTTGAGAGAGAGCTTGCATCATTGACTTCGAAGGACACTAGGCGTAGCACTTACCATTAGTTGAGTTACATATAACAATATTTACCAAGCGATGATTAGTATGACCCCTTTTGAAGCACTTTATGTATGGCCATGCAAATTGCCAAGTTGTTGGTGAAAAACCATCAACAAAATTTTGCTCGGATCCAATTAGATCCATGATACCACGGAAAGAGTAAAGTTGATTAGGCAATGAATGAAGGCAGCTCAAGATCGCCAAAAAGCTTATGCAGATAGGAGAAGGAAAGAGTTAGAATTTTAGGTTGGAGATATCGTGTTTGTGAAAGTCTCCCTCTTAGAAATGTTTTTAGGTTTGGCAAATCATAAAAATTGGCGCCTATATTCGTTGATCCATTTTGAGTTTTGGTAAAGATAGGATTACCACGTGGAGCTTCCAGACATATAAACAGGAATCAATAATGTTTTTCTTAATTCTAGCCTTAGGAAATTCCTCCATGATACCATCGTTGTGGCAGTGTTTGATCAGTTGCGGGATATAAGATGGAGCCGATAGCACCCCATGCCACCACATGCATTGTAGCATAGATTGCAACAATGAAATTAGATTGGCCCGAGTACAATGAAGAGATAACCCAACAGAACGTACATTGGAAACTGAAGAGAAAATGAAGATCTCTCATCCTGAGCTTTTAACTATTAAAATTTCCTCCCAAAAAAAATAAGGTTTTGATTGCGTCGTGATTGCTAGATTGGATGGTAGAAGATGGTTGCTATACTTTTCACAATTACTTTACACTCATGTAGATATTTTATGCATGTTTTGGGTAGTTGCAAAATATTTGCATGATCCGATCACACACTCACACTAGGATTGAACACATTTATTGTATGTCTACAATACATAATCACATTGCACTTTGACGGAGTACACGGTTTTGTAGATAACTTGACTGTATAACATGGATGTTATTGCACATTACGTTGTTCGCCCCTTGAAAAGATTTCGGGGACGAAATCCTTTTAAAGGGGAAGAATGTAACACCCTGTAAAATCAACCATAAATAAATAAGTAAATAAAATGAATAAATTAGATTAAATAAGATAGGAATAAGAACGAAAATTTTGTAAAATCTAGAATTTGACTGTGAAAGTTTTACTGTTGCGTTCATAGCGAAATCTTGATGAATTTTCATATATAATATGTTGAAAACGGAGTTCAAAGGAAGAAGTTATGAGTGTTTGAATTTTACAAGTTTAAAATAATTTTATTTGAATTCAAAATCAAATAAATAAATAAATTGAAATTTCAAAAAGTTAACTAAGATTAGAATTCAGGGTTATGTAACATTAAAGTTAATAATTAATGTTAAACAAATTAAGGAATGAGATTAATTAGGAAATGGTAAATAAAATAACATTCAGTGTAAGAAGGGAGCGGTCGACCTTGTTAGGTGACCGATCGACCCTTAGCGGTCGACGGATGCATAAGGGCGGTCGACTGCTACCTTATGGCAAGGGCTAGGGTTTTCTTATGTTGAATGTAACAGATTTCTCTATTTTTAACATTGTTTCATCCTATGGTTCTGGTGCGTTTCAACCCCCATAAATCGAACCCCACCCTCTCCATTTCTATTCATAAAAAATATTTGGGAATTTAGCGAACCTCAACCGCTTTGTCTCTCTAATAGATTTGGAAACCGCATTAGAAATTCAGGTAAGAATTTTATTCAGTTTTCTATTAATCTTCCAACTTATTCTTCCCCAACTTTTCTAAATCTAACAAATATATACACTTATCCCTTGCTCCGTGTGTGTGTGTCAAAAAAGAAATCTGGAGGAGGTTAAAAGGCGTTGCAAATCCAAAGAGGATAAAGCTAGGATATTCTATGAGTGAAAAACTTAGCTTTTCTATTTTATTAGTTAATTTTTATAAGTTGGATTTGAATATGGCATAGGGGTTTTGGGATGGTGAAAACAAAACACTATAAAACCCCACAAAACTCCTTTTATTCGGAATATCAATTCTAGATGGAGATTAAATATTGCTTATGTTGAATTGATGGAATTATATTGTTTTAGTAGTTTTGATAATTTCAAGGTCTATTCTACTACTCCTTATTCTTTGATTTGATTATGAAATTTTGATAATAAAATAAGGTCGTAAAGTATGAATCTTATTCGTAGCATGCACCACTTATTTTTATAAAGATGAAACAGAAGTTTCCTTATTATATCTTTGCAAAAGAGGAGTTTAATAGAAGATGAAATTTGAATTTCAATTTCTATTGTTAAGGTTATTCCATTGGTTTGATGTAATAGATTGAGTTTAGATTTTTTTTATATACAAGTCTATTTATTGCAATTTTTTATATGAATATTAGATCCTTATTATGGATATTTGAATCCATTTTATATTTATTGGAATTTTTACATCATTGATAATATGGAGAAAGGAATTGTATTATTGTGGTTAAAAAGGAATTGACATTTAATGCTATTTTAGGGCGTATAATCCGCACGTTTGGGAATTATTAGACGCTATTATAGGTGTAATTATAATGTATTATTGCATAGATAAATAGGTTGTTAATCTTATTAAATCTCCCTTAGTAAAGATATTAATATTTTAAGACGTAATAAGGAAGATTCAATATAAGACTTCAATTATGGAATGGTGAGATGTGTATTATATATAGAGGGTAAATGTAAGTAATAATTAAGTTATAGGGATGCAATGTTAGTCAAGAGACACACAAAAGTCTGCCAAATCTGGCTACTAACAGGGTGACATTGGGTATGATGTGAGACATAACTAATGATAATCGACTACGATGACACAAGGTTAGTCCCAATTTAGCAGGGTAAATCTTTCTAGCTATTTGGCTAGCAGTATCATGAATAGTCGAGCTACAAATTCGTAACGGTTATTTCCGTTAGAAACGGTTGCAACGGTTATTACCGTGAGTAGATATGGTAATTTTTGTAAATAGAGAAAACTAAGGTGGATAAAATTGTAATATTCTATTTTATTATTTCTATGTCCACTTTTAACGCTTCCAGTACGTATCCCCCTTTCATTATTCCTTCCTTTTTTAATCTAGGGTTACTGCCTCCACATCAAGCACTACCTCCGCCTTGTTTTGTCAACACCTCTGTCTCATCTTATGAGCGCTTCCCCATTATCTTGTAAGCTCCTCCCCCTCCACCATCATCTCGTGTTGTCAATACCTCTGCCTCGTCTTGTCGGCGCCTCTACCTCGTCTTCTCAGCACCTCCATCTCGTCTTTTCACCTCCTCCACCTCGTTTTGGTATTCTTCGTTGTTGAATTATCTTATATTGCAGTGGAGTTTCCACTTTCTGTTTGAATTTAGTTTAAAGCATTTTTTTTTTAGTTTTTCTTGTAAACAAACTGGAATGGGAGATATGGCATGTCAAAAATCTTATGCAGCTGAAGGAAAAAATAATATCATGATCGAATATAAATTGCCACTCCAAATTAGGCGACTCCAACCTTCAAATCAGGCGACTCCAACTCTAAGGCTGGTGGTGGCTCCAAGCTTCGAAGTTTGATACACGACTCTTGCATAGTACGGATTGACAAATGCATAGCATAGCATAGATCGACGACTCGGGCATAACATAGTTAGATTAAAGACTCTGACCAATCACAGATTCAGACGGGGAAAGGTGATAAATTTTGAATTTGGTTTTGGTTTGACAAACAAATTACTTTATTAGTTTGCAATTGTTAACTGAATTACTATGGCCTTGCTATGTTTACGACTCTTGAACTTGATTGTTGCATAAATCTACTTATTGTGTAGGTTCGATTAACTTGATTATTGCATAAAAAGATTACTTCAATGGTTAGCTATCAGTATTTCTCCTCTTTTAATCGACTCTGGAAATTGGATGGCTTGAAGATTAAAGCAGAATCACAATGAAACAACACATTCATTTATGAGGTTTGCTTGGTTTTACTTATCATTTTCTTGTCGCAATATTTTTTTTGGTTAGAGCATTTCACTAGACACCCAAAAAGCACTTGCTTTTACCCGCATGTTTTGCTCAAGAAATTAAAAGTTATCTTCATTTTACCATCGATACATCCAACATTCCAATCTCAAACTTTCACATTCATTTTTTCCTTCCAAAAATCAGTTAAATTAAAACGATTCTCAGTTTTTCTTTCAATTTTTTACATTTGGGCAAAAAGAAGCGAGGAAAATACATTTTGATTTTTTTAGTCTAGCTAAAAGGCTAAGATCATTTATCTTCTCTTTGTAGTATTATTAACTGATATACCACAACCTTATCAGTTCCACTGCACACGTTATCAGATCCAAGGATCTTATTTTTGATATTCAATTGTCATGCTCTGAGATTGTTGCAAGTGACATATTATATATGTTCCATGGATGTAAGCCACAAAACTGTACTATATTTTATTTAGTGGTCTAATTTGCAGCTTTTTTGTTTGTGGTGATTAGAATTATAGAGTTTTCCCTTTGTAAATTTGTTAATAAGTAATTGACAGTTTAGATAAGTATTGATTGCTGTTGTAAAAAGGACCTTGGAGTTTTTTAGGTGTACGTTTAAGGATAAGTTTGTGATATTGTTTGGTATTCAACAGCATAAAGTTGAGTTAATAGTTGAGATGTGAAATTGACTTGAGATTGAGAATGAGTAAAATTGATAAGTTTGTTCTATCGTTCGGTGTTCAACGGCATAAAGTCTATTTATGTAATAAGTGTCGAACGAGGACTGAAGTTGAAATAGGTTTTTTTAGGTCTACAAGTAAAATTTGTCCTTTACAATAAGTAGCTGACATGCTAATACGAATACCAACTGAAATTTAATAAAATATTCAGCAAGAAGATTATTGTTTACATATGAACATAATCATTCCTAATCCTTTTGGACAATAAAAAAATTAAGCAGAACAATTACCATATACTAGACTTTTCCTCCTAATCCTAACATAACACAACCAAGCTTTTTTTTATGATCATTTTATTTTGAAAATCTAATAGTTCAAGAAGTTGTGCTAAACTATTGAAACTTATAGAGATATAGTGAACAAATCGTTTAGTATGAGATGAAAATTATAAAATGGTTTGATAAAGCTTTAAAGGATTCAAATTACACACAAATCATACTATGCTAAAAGAAATATCAGTGCTAATGGTTTTGGAGGAGTACTGGAAGTCTGGGAAAACAAAATTCTATGTTGTTTCTATTTTTTATGTCTTTATCAACTAAGCTTTCTCAGTTTCTATAAAGTCTGCGAAAATAATGTCTTCCATGAGTGCATTGTCAGTTGTTCCAAGCCACTTTCCAATTTGCGTGTTTTCAAGAACATCTGCATCTTCAAATGTCAAGCCAGTCATAACTATTGGCTGAATATCGATCTCTGCTCCCCCCATTATGTCATCCACAGATAGCTTCTCATGGTCGAAAACTTGCTATTTTATCATGACACAATAATAACCAAATTATACTGTGTTTTTTGAATTCTAATAAGAATAACGTAAACTTAGATAGAGTGGAGTTCCTGTCTCTAAATAGTGTTGTCCCAATATCACATTGTATTCAGTTCATTAGACTAAGTAATATAATAAAAACCAGTATGATCAGTTGAGAATCCTGAGATGCATTGAGACAAATAAAAATAAAAATTTGAAAAGCATCGAATATCTTGCTTGATTCTGTCTGTAACATAACTTGGCACATATATTCAAATTACAATTTAACTCTGGTTTCATTTTACTGTGAATTTTCAGGATTTTACTGCTAAGCTATCTGATTTCGATTTAGTGAAGATGGGTCCAGAGGGAGAGGATACTCTGGAGAGGATACACATGTAACAACATGGGTTATGGGAACTCATGGCTATGCTGCTCCAGAATATACCATGACAGGTAAAGTCACGGCTGCTTTTAATACTACAACTTGGCTAAAGGATTTTTTTTACTTTTATTATTCAGCAATCGAACATGCGCAACCACTTAACATTGAATGGACGTAGGTTTCTAATATCTAACATAATTTTTTTTATTTCTTTTGGAATTACCACTAAGAAAATCACATTGATTATTTAATTGTTTTAATTCACATTATTTCTAACATATCTGTGTGTAACATCGGTTACACTAGTATTATCTATCTTTGCTTGTCACCTCTTGTTCTACCTTGTTTCTGTGGATCTTCTCATATATTGCCTATATGACATACTTATGATTGTGATACTAGCCTAAACCTTGCTCTAGATCATAACCGCATGCCGTCAACCTATATTTCATGTGCATTTGTGCACCAAGCACAACTATTCATAATATTTCTTTGATCTTAGGTTAATGCTGCCACTTGAGTAGATGATAGTGATAAATTTTAAGTTTTCTCCTTCCTCTCCCAACATTTTGTTTCAGTACAATGGGTTTTTTGCACCCTTTGTGTGTTATAGGTCGAATGAACTTTCAACCATGTACTTTGCAGACATTAGGTGATTCTAAATCGGCTGAAACCAGTAAAAAGAAGAAAAAAAAGGGAAACTAACCATAAATTCATGAATTAAACGAGTAACTTGTATTAAATTGATCAATGTTACAATGTTCTTATAACATGGAATAATCCGTGGTTGCGGCGCAGTGGAAATGAGGCTTGGGTTTTGATTAAAAGACCCAGGTTCGATTCCTACCACGCGCTTCCCTATCCTATATAAATTTACCCGGGTTATGGGGGCTTGGATAAGCAGACGACTTTACTATACCATCCTTACGAGTTTCCCGGTCCGTCGGGTTTTCCTGGGTTTTCAAAAAAAAAACATGGAACAAAAGCTTGATAAATTCATACATGGACAAGAGAAAAAACACAGAGGTTGAATAACGATCTAAATCAAAAAACCTTATGGCTGCATAAATGTTTTCATCCCATAAATATAAATTCCATTATAGTATACAATAAAATAATACAAGTTAACTAAAAATCATATAAGTTCAGTAAGCAAAGGATCTCCTGTATTTTTAAGAACTTGGCACTTCTCCACGCCTATGTCAGACTAAGAAAATTGTTTGTTCTATATTTTAGTTTATCCATTGTACCTATGTTAAACATATACCTTGAAAGCTATTTATGAATTTATAATTAAAGTTTCCCAAAATATTTGCTTGATTAGATTGCTTGCTAAATATAATACCAAAAATCATTGATTTGCTTTAGTGCTTATCATTTGATATACTTTCGAATGGTTTTTCTATAAACTTAAGAGTATAAAATGTATCCTAAAAACTCAGTTGTAGACTAATGTTCTTCAACACTACTTGATCTTGGCATATACTGACAAAAGGTTAGGTAAAATTTAAGGTTTTGGATTCAATCAAGTTGATCAAGTCATTATGCGGTAATACAAATTTAGAGAAACAAACGAAAGCAAATGATCTAACTACGTAAGATATCAATAGTGAATCATATAAATTATATAAGTTATCAATAACCATACATTCTGTTACAAGTATAGGTTTTCATGATTACAATTTTGGTATCACAAATATAGATTTTTACAGCAATAATTTTCAAAATTTCTAGTATATAAGATAAGTAAAAAGGAACAAAATATCAAGTATCCTCGGATTTTTTATCATTATTAAGCGAGGATCGGTTTGATTATAAACTACATCTCTCACATCACTAACAAAACGTTCTACTCATAAACTCCTTGCTAATATACCAATTATATGCAGTGGAAGTGGTCCTGCTTTTTTTGGCTCCCTGTAATATTTTTCGAGTACAGGTTTTACTGCTATTGTCTAAAAAAATAAAATTAAAAATCCATTGTTAAATGTATATGGTACTATAATATCATGTTTTCCTTCCCCAGTTACAGCTTTTATGGTACTATAGTTGCTAGTATATGAATTTTTTTTAATAAACTCTATGGTTATTTTTCTTTATTATGTATGGTTTTTCCCTTTCCCTTGCCTCTTATACATAATTTATAATTTAATACCAATTATTAAAATTCATTTCATTCTAATTTAATATGATGTTATGTGAGCTTGCACCTCAATTCTCAGACTTGCGCCCAATAATTAGACAATGAAATGTCCACAGTCAGAGAGGTGGTTGTGTACCACATGTTTGCAGTCGATTACAGATGCCAAGAAAAAAAAAGTTGAAACGTACATGGTAAAAATATTCCTAAAGATAGTTGACAAAATCCAAGAGATCAGAAGTTGTTCCAAAAAGTTAAGTGAGCTCTCACTCAATTGAATTTGAAACCGATGTCTAAGCCAAGGAAGCAATCCACGTTCAAAATGGATTCAACCTCAGCATGCATGCTCTCCAATTTATTACGTGAAGGGAGGTCTGACACATAGTTTTCATCAACATGTATATCACTTTTCAAAGAGTTGTACCGGGCAAAATATAGATATAAACCACACTTGATAACTGTTAATTGCAACTGGGATTCCATTTGTTACCACTGATTGTATAAGCACTTCTATAACGCATTAGTTTTATGGGTTTTCTTTTCTTATACTTGTTTAAAACTGCCTATATAGTTCATCCACCAAATAGAGTTACTGCGACCTTATCAATGATTACCTACAAGTCGACGTAAATGACAATACACTGATAAAGAATACGCTAGTTAGAAATTGATAGGGAGTACATTGATATCAAAAAACATATGACTTTACCTCATTAGAAATTATGAAAGGTAAGTAACTATAGCCTTTGCCACTGAGTGTATTGAAATCCATGATTTTACATTTGATATAAAGGTAACCTATTCCGATAATCCTTCTTCGGAAATGTCAATGCACTTAGTGAATGAGGTTAACAAAATCCATTAGTGGAGGAGCTATTCAAATGTAAAATCAACGAAGAAACATTGACTATGGTCTTAATCACCGTATGCATAATACTCGCCATTATCAAGATTGATATCTGGTCTTTTAAAGCGCTGAATTGTGCTGGAAAACAAATAATTCTAGCAATCGATCAAATTGGCAGTGCTCTTTGCCATTTATCTATGCATTTAATCATGGCTGCAAAAGGGTCAGCTTGGGGAAATTTTATTACAAACACAGTTAGTTATAGCTTATAGCATCTCCTGGTAGGTGATTTCAACTATTTAAGTTCTGAAAGGGAAAATTAAAAATCCATTGGTAAATTGTTAGTGTTATGCTGATATCAAATATTTTTTATAATAATGCTTACTAGCTGGATATTTTCTCATTATTATTATTGAGTATGTCATTATTTATGGTAATCAAGAGCTGAAAATGGCTTCTTATTAAATTGTTTCATAATGTAGAATGAGAGAGAGCATTGACGTTTGGCCGAGTTGGTTGATGGTAGTTTTGTAGTTTGGTCAGAGTGTCGTATTCATTGTTTGTAAGCTTCTAGATATGTTGTATTAGAGAAATTTGAAGTTGTAACAAAGAACATTGTAGAATTTGATATGTATTGTTTCGTACGTTTGATTTTTTTTATAATTTGACGATTTGTTAGTCATGAAATTTAGTTTTTTGTTTTCTATTTTTATAAATTCTTATGGATATAGTTGAATGAAATACTATTAGATGCTGAATAAGATATGGTTCAATTATACCAAATTCGCAACACTTATAACTGTTGGTAATTTTGTTGTTTACCTATGTGTGCGAGAAATTCCTAACGGTTATAACCGTTGGAAATTAAAAAATTCCCAACGGTTATAACCGTTGAAAATATGAAAATAGTCGTAGGTTATAATCGTAATTTCCAACGGTTATAACCGTTGGAAAAGATAAAATTCCCAACGGTTATAACCGTTACAAAATATGTGAAATAAATTATAACGTATCTGCTACAAACGGCTATAACCGTAGGGAATTTGATTACCAACCGTTATAACCGTTATAAAATGACAAATCTGGTGTTGTGCTAATATAAGACGTCACTGTGGGTATGGGTCATAATACGAAGGACCTACTTTGAAAATTGTAGGTATTAAGTGGTTGTTTGAGGGCTCGTCTATTTTGCCTAGGCAGAGTATTAAATGATTGAAGGGTTATGATAAATGGTCTCTTGGAAAGAGCCCACATCGGATAGGGTATTAAGTGGTTGTAGATTACGCCCGTGAAGTATTAAGTGGCTTGAAGAGATTACTCAAACTATTAGCTAGATATGTATTTATTAGGAGTCCGCCCTGCATGTAGGGATTAAATGATGGGGCCCATCTTGGTTGAGGTCTTAAATGGTCAAGTTTGCCTATTGCCATAAAGGATATTAGGATACTTGAATACTATCTCTCACATTGTTAGACATTTCTAACGATGGGTATGAGTTATGAGATAAGGAAACCTGCTTCGAGGAATCAAAGGTGTTAAGTGGTTGTTTGAGGGCACGCCTCTTTCCTTTGTATGAAGTATTAAATGGATTTAAATACATAAGACCAATTTTTACTTTAAAATATATTGCCCAAGTACTAAAATAGTAAGGCTCGAGGTTTTTATTCACCAAACATTTTTTATTCTAACTTCCTCCTCATTACAATATAGGTTTGAGAAGAAGTTGATAATGCTGGAAGATGGCAAGAGTGAAGATTATGGCAGTTGTTCTCTATCTTTTATGCTATTTTCCATTGTACCTATAAAATCTATTTTTGGAGCAAAATGATGTAACAGTTGTTATTGACATTATGCTTTGTTTTGTGACTTTTGAATTTGATTTGAAATAAATGGGTGCTATTATTGTTATAACATTTTGTTCTTTCTGCTATGAGTTCTGAAAGAATATAATGATTGCTCTATATTGTTATTCTTACCAACCAAGTGCCAACCTTGGAATGAGTCTAAGTTTCGATGGACCTTTTCTAAGTCAGAATTTAGGCCTGTTTCGAGGCGGGTTGTTTCATGTCCCCTCCCTATTGAAGAAGTACTAAGTGTTTGAGGTTTTTGTGTAGTGAAAAGATTATATATATGTGGATAAGTGTGTGTGTGTGTCTATATATATATATATATATATATATATATATATATATATATATATATATAGATAAGCATATACACATATATAATTATACCATGGAGGAGGTTAGGCATATCGTACGTGCATGCCTAGGACTTAACAGATTAGCCATATGCAATAGACATAACACTTGAATGGAAATCAATTGACATAAATTAATGGAATGGATAGAGTATGTAATTTTCCAATCGTTAGAACATTGTTCTAACCCCTCATGATTACAACCCATAGGATAGATTTAGGGAGGCAGGATATTATAGCAAGACGGGAACGGTAGATGGAGAAGTCTTATTATTCTACTTGGTGTTGACGAGGAAATTAGAAATCCAAGGAATATTATTGATTCCAATCTAGTAGCCTTAGTCGGTACTTATGTTCTATTATATTTTCTAATTTCACCATGAGTCTATATTAATCCCTCTTTGATATGCTTGTGTTTATTGCAAGTTATCAAAATAAAAAATATATACCCTAATGGACTTGGATTTCGATTTAGTCAAAATTAAGGCACATTAAGTTAGAGATTATTACATTTGGTATTGGAGCTTAGATTAGTCAATCATAGAAATTAGGATATGCTAAGGGAACATATTTGTATTTTTATCTATAATTATATGTGTTATACGCCAAAAATTCTGAGTGCAGAAGTAGTTGCTCCCATATTTCGAAAGGACTGATGAGGCAATTATGAGTTGGGCCAATAAATAAAATTTAATTTTACACCCACCCTGATTACCCTATTGGGTGTTGGCTTTACTGCAACGCATTGACTAAGAAGAGCATGACATATAAAAGAATCCCTGAGGTTGGATGATACTTGACTCCTTTGTTGGACGTAGACTGTCTTATGATTGTGGATTTCAATAGACTACCGGTTGAAGATGCATATTTCATTCAGACAAATGGAAAGTAAGGAACTATATGTTGAAAGTATCCATAATTAAGGAATAATAGGAGTAAAAAAGCTCCCGCCAAAAGGTGTACATTAATAACCACCAGAAGATAGTTATATTTTTGACAAAGAAGAGTTAAGGAGTAGGAAGAAGAAAGTCCATTTCTATGTCCAACCCCATGCGAAATAATTTGACAAAATGATTTTTGAAAATTCCTTGAAACGTTTCAAATTGGTTTTTTTCAAAGGATTTGTTGAAAAGTTGTTGGTTTGAAAAAGTAACTACATTTTGGTATTTTTAGCTTAAAACTGGTTGGATCAAAAGTTTTCAATTTAAAGATTTTTGGAAAAAGGATTTTTCACTTTTTAAGTGAATGGAAAATAGCGCATAGGTTTGGCTCGA
The DNA here is from genome assembly GCA_030765085.1 of Allium cepa. Taxonomy (NCBI): domain Eukaryota; kingdom Viridiplantae; phylum Streptophyta; class Magnoliopsida; order Asparagales; family Amaryllidaceae; genus Allium; species Allium cepa. The sequence continues at coordinate 420,095,069 of CM060939.1, forward strand.
TGATTTTTTCCTACTTTTGCAGATTTGGAAGTTTCATTCTAAAATTCATTTTAACGGTGGATAAATGGAAAGGTACTTGATTGATATTGGATAAAGAGAATGGAAGTGTAAGAATGGAAAATAATTAAGATAGAAGGAAAATTCGCATATAAGGAAAATACGGAGAATAAATAGCAGAAATAAAATATATCTCTTTTCATATTAATAAAGAAAAGCCCAAAGGCTAAAGCAGTAGGAGCCCACCCTACAACTGAGTCAATATTAGGAAATTTAGATAGAAATAACGTTTGGAATTTATATGAAAATAAGATTTATAATCTAGTTAGAAATAATATAGGAGAAAAGCAAAAGGAATAGAATATGAAGAATGGAAAAATTCCACAGATATATTGCAATTTGTATATATTTTAGATAGACTCTTAGATTGATGTTGTAATTGCTTGTATATTTTAGAAGTTCCCCTCTTATGCTATTAAAATCTCCACTAAGGGCGAAAGCGAAAATAGAACCAGTTGTAAGAAAACAATAGGATGGATGCTTTCCTCGTCTGCTTCATTTTTCATTGTTTAAAGTTATAAAACATAATTTTGAAAAAAATTGTTTGGTATGACAATTGGGTTTAAACATGATAGATGTTTTCAGTCAAAAATCCTATTATAAAGAAGTCTCTGTTGTAGAAATCATTGAAAAGGACAAAATTTCGTGACTCTTTTTGGAAACCAATAAATTTTTGAATTTGATAAAAAAGTTTCTAAGTTTATATTTTTAAAGGAAAAAGTTTTGGATTACTTCATGATTATGAAGTTTTAGTTTTATAAAAATGTTGAGAACCAAACCAAATTTTTAATATGGAGTATATAATCATCAATGCCTAGGTAAGATATGGTAAAGGTTTAAGCTTGGAATAAAATATCTATGGATGCCTATATGGTAGCAATACGGAATCCTTATTGAATATAAGGAATGTTGGAATGAACCTAGTAAGACTTTATTAGAGATGTGTGGAAGCCCTAAGAAAAACCCTCAAATGAATGAGGAATGAGGAATGGTATCAAAGTGCAATTTTGCAAGTCCTAAGATATACTCTCATAAAGGATCAAGGATATAGAGGAAGTAAATACCAAAGTTCGAGGATGTCATCAAGAGATAATGATTAAGGAAACATAGTGGTATGGTTGGAGAGGAGAGTAATAAGATGGCAAACCCATATAAAGGATGTCGAGTGACTCAAGTTTAGAGAAGGCAAGATAGGTGTAGGAAAAAATTTCCACCAAGCTAATTTTCCGAAGAGTTATTCTAAAGGGGAATTTCACTATAAGGGCCTATTACCATCAACTAATTATTTTCTAGGACACATGTTCAAAAAAATTAGTTTCCAGGGCAGGGGTCGAAAATAAGCCCACTACTTCTCGCTAATCCATATCTACCGCCAAACCTCCGAATGAAATACGAAACTAGGGCTTGGAAACAAAATTGCCTTAGTTGGATTATCGATTGGCTGAAGAAATCGTACCGCCTAACTTCTCTCAGCTGAACAAGTAATTAATTGATTATTTATGTTGTTTGCTATATATAGATTGATTCAATTTTCTTCAGCTGAACAAGCAAATTGTTAATCGCCTTACCCTTCTTCAGCGGAAGAAACTAAGATGCGATTTCTATTCATTAGTTGCAAGATGCGATTTTTATTCAGTAGTTGTTGAACAAATAAATTCTTGTTTATCTTTGCTTTTTGTTGTTCATCGATTGTTTTTTTTGCTATATATCGATTGTTTTTGTTAGCTGAAGTAGTCATTCACTGATTGATTTTCTTTGCTATTTATGGGTTGTTTTTTCTTGTGTTTGAACAAGTAAGAAATAAGTTCTATTGATTGTGATTATATATAACAGTTTTTGTAATGCATGTAAGGTGTTTGTTGTTTTTGTAATGATTTAATGTGACCTAAAACTGTTCATATTCAAGAACTTAAAAAGATAAATCTGTATACCTTTTAATTTAAATGATTTAATACAAGAACGTAATGGATTTAACATGTTTGTTTATCTTTGAGTTGCTTTAACATAATTTTAACTTCAGTACTTCAAAAATCGTATGTATTGTGTAAATACAGTTATGTTGTAAAGTTCCTATGTTCAACAGCTACGAAAGATAAACATGTTTAATTTTTACTATAATTAGTTCAAATCAACTTAAGCCTTAGTTATTTTGGGTAAATGTTTTAGTTAGATGATAAATGATAGTTAAATATTCATTCTTACCAATGCTAATAATAGTTTTTATGATGGATTTAAGGTATTTTAATTCTTGTTATAATTTAACATAATGGACATTTGTTTAATTAAGCATACCTAAATATTCAATGGCAGATGATACTAAACCCTTGGTGTTAAACTGAACAAATTATTGTTTAGCTGTTAAAAAAGATAAACGTATCTATCTATTACTGTAAAACATTTAGACTACATGCTAAACCCTAGATGTGTTTTGTAATTACTATTACTTATTAGATATAATTTTGTTTTTATCATGATTTAAAGTAATAAGAAAAAATATACAACTAATTTAAACCCTAGTTCAAAAAGATAAAAGCATTTATGTTTTTATCTAAAACGTTAAAATACATAATAAATCCTAGATAAATTTTTATATCAGTACTACATATATAACATAAAAAATACTGAACTTATGTCAGTTGCAGTTTCCCTGAAGGATTTATGTAAAATAAACATACTTAATAAACTATTAAGTATAAAAATATTATTCTTTACTGTTGCTAACAATTTATTATATATGACAATTTTTATGCAGCGTAAGAATGCACACAATGTCTTCTAGATCAAAGCTATTCATTCGAAATGCTACTTGCATTTTCATAAATGAAGGAGGAACTCAGTGCATAAACATAAGACCAATATCTAGTCCTTTCTGCAGTGAACATAGCCAAGGACCATCATTTTCTTTAACTCCATTGGTAACTGTTTTACTACTGATGTTTCCTATAATATTTAGTTGTACTCTTCAATTTTTTATATACATGTTAAATTGGAAAGCTAGATTACATATTTTAATTAAAAAATAGTTAAATTTCAAAAAAAAGTTAGGGCAACTAAAGAAGATAAATCGAATTATCTTTTTATATAAATTCTTATACAGGTATTTTGGCATTTTTATAATCTAGTTTGCAATTTCCATTCACCACTTTTATTTACTATTTCTTGTTATTATTAAGTTGCATCTTCTATTTTAAGAGGTAGTAATAATAAAAAGTACAAATTCTCAATATTCATTTACTGTTTACACATTAGTAGCATAACATTCATTTACTATTTCTTTACTATTTACATATTAGACTGTTTATTCATTCTCTTTGTACTATTTATAAAGTAGCATAATTTCAAAAAACTTAAATCAACTAAAAAAGATAAAACATATAATCTTTTCATAAAACATATATTCATTCTCTATTTTCCATAGCATGATGTGTTATTGTCATCATGTTGCAATTTTCAATATTCATTTACTGTTTTCATTGATATCTGCACATTAATGTCTTTATTCACTCACTATACAATGTTCACAGCTGTTACATTGATCGTTTTTGTGTTTTTACTATTGCTATTGTATTTTCAACTTAGTGTTTTACATTCGTCATTGCTATTCCTATTTCTATCTCCTATTTCCAATATCCATACAACCTTTTATCTTTGTCACCCGTTTCTCCTTACTTATCACCATCTATTTCTTCTCTACCTTCTACAACCACAACTTCACCATAATTCAATTTCTTTACAAAGTACAATTTATTACTGCTCAAACAACTTTTGTACCAATCACCATCTAATACATTTAAACTCAAACTTTAACCTGAAATATGACATTCTCATACCCCATCTAAACTACAACCTAAAATAAAGACAACTCCTCCTCAACAATACACCTCAACTACTTCAATAATATTCGATACCATGTTCAATACCACTTCCATCTCTTACCATCAATTACACCTTATCAGAACGGATTAAGTTGGTATACTACACCAAAACTTCAACTATCTACAACCAGACATTACAACTACCCACTAAACCACAACCAAAATTGCTTCTCCCTAAAAATGTTTTTGATTATGAATGATAACTGTTCTAAACTATGAATATTAACAAACATATTTAGTTATTTAAAAACATGTTATTAATTGTGAATACTTGCTACTTTATTTTTTGTTCTCTTTAAGTTTTCATATTTCTAATTGACCGTTACTTAGACAACTAAAAAAGATAAAGCATATTATCTTTCTATACTTTGAAACTTTCTTCACTTGCTTCTAATTGTAAATTTTCATTTCATCAAATAATGATTGTTGATTTTCAGTTGTAAATATTCACTTTTCTATTTTATAATTTTCATCTATAGTCTTATTTAGTTTAACTTTCTAAATAACTTAGCATAGCCGTTACTATAAAAAGCTTTCTCAATAATATACATTGTAATATTTAGTTAAGAAGTTTGATATTTACCCTGTGAAAGAACAATTATTCATTGATAAACTATTTAAGATACTTTAATATCTGCATGTTATCTATAATAAGAAAAATTTAAACCGTGCATATTGAAATTGGTGCAAAAGAAAATTTTCAAACACTTATAAAAAAAAACCTGTTGGATTTAATTTGTATTTTTTTTGAAAAAAGAAGTACTTTGTATACTAAAAGTGCTTTATCTTTTTTTTTGAAAAAGAGGGACTTTATATACTAAAAAATATCTTAATCCTAAAAAATACAAAATAATTAAAAAGATAAAGCATATTATCTTTTTATTCAATTTTTTTTAGTATGATATTTTTTTGATCAACTTGTTATTTTTACCTACCAATTGATTTTATGATTTTCCTAAATGTAGAATCAGAGTGGACCAACTCAAGAATTACATGATGTCGTTGAAAGAGAAGAGTTCACAGAAAGGACCAATTAGAAAACTCTGATGAAGAAAAAACAATTTCAAAACAACTGGTTGAAGAAACTACTAATTCAGATGATGTTGATCAGTATGAAATTAAAAAATTACCCAAGAAGCAGAAAAGGCAACGGTACACTGGTACATATAGATGTAATTTGGATGCAATCTATAAAGTGATGTCAATTATAAAGGAGAAAAACATTCTTTCACCTGATGCAAAAGCTTTTATAGAAAAAACACCATTCAAAAACTTCTTCAATGTTTTTCTTAAAGATTCAATAGCGTGGCAAGATTTAAGGAAAAATGCTTCGAATTTAGATGACATCATTACTTCTTTTGATGCAAAAGAAAATGCTTTCAGAATTGGAAACAAATTTCTGAAAATAAGTCCTGAAGAAGTCAGTTTCATATTTGGAATGCCATTAGCTGGAGAAGACTTATTTCCTAACCAGCTACTAACAAAGCATCACGTATGGAAAGTTTCTCCAATTTTTTAAGTGTCAATTTTCAAGAAGAAAACATAATCAGCCAAAAAACAGTAACAAAAAGATTGAATACACTGTTAGAAGAGGAAAAAGGAAATAAATATTTAGTAAAATTGTTATTATTATTGCTAGTTATAACTTTCTTTTTTCCAAACAATCAAAGCTATATGCAATGGGGTTTCTTGCCAAAGCTGCTAAATTTAAAAAAATTAAATTCAATCTCCTGGCCATAGGCAATATGTGAAAATGTTTTGAAAAATGTTAAAAAGTATCATGCTGACCCTAGAAGTACACCAGGCTGTACTATGGTCTTACTGGTATGCTTTCATAACTTTAACTAAATATAAATGTATTCAAATTTATATTTATTACAAAAATATAAATGTATTTAACTTTTTTTTGTAGTACTGGTTTTGTGAACAAACACAAATAATTGATGAGAAGGAAAATATGCAAACCAAAATCCCAAGAATGAGAAAACGAGATTTATCAAAACTGAAAGATTTGGACCTCATTGAAGTCGACAATGACAAAGTATGTTGGTTATTTAATAGGGATAGTTTTCTAAATTTATGTAGTTTGTAGGTTAGTTAATTACATATCTATATTTATATGTAACGACTATTTTGTGTGCATTAAAGATTTTCCTGGTCTTCTCTCCTTCCCATATGAATGTGCTTACATGTTGTATCCATTTATCAAGTGTCTAAAATTTTCTTACCTGTGTATTTTTAATAATTTCTGGTTTCTAACTTCATAGTAATTCAATGATATTACATGTCCAAATTTAATTTCAAATACCTTCCATGCAGATTTTAAAGAAATTTTCAAATGTAACTATAGAGGAAAAAGACTTTCTTTCAAAAATAAATATGCTGGGCTGGAAGATGACAAATATGCTACGGACTGCTCTAGTGGCATAATAGAGTTAGAGACGAAAGTGAACTTTTTATCTGCTGAGATGAAAAGTATGGCAGAAAAACTGAATGAGGAACAACATTTAAGACAACTGGCTGAACAAAGACTCCACAATCTTGAAACGAAACTTCAAAAGTTGGAAAATTTTGAAGAGCATAATGTAGAGAAAAAAAGATTTCAAAAAAAAAGTGAAGCTGAAAAAGGTACGAAAAAAAGAAAGATAGTTGGTATGATGCACATAAATAATTCTGCTAACTTTCTATGTTTTGATTTGATGCAAACTCAAGATTTCATTCTAGAAACCGAAGACGGTTTAAAATCTAAAAAAATATCAAACAAGATAGTGAAGACATTGCTGCAGAAAAACCAATTGTTGTTGAAGATGTCAGTCCTAAAGAACAAAAAAAGAAGAAGCAAAAGAATGTTGTGTCCACTCATGAAGAATCTTACTGAAGAACAGCAACAAAATGTAAAACTTTTTTTCAAAGTTTTGGAAGAAAACAAGTAAGTAATTAAACTACTTTTGACTCATACAAACTATATATATCAACTATCTGTTAAATTAATTATTAGTTCTGTTTTGGTTCTGTTTTAGTTTGGTCAACTATCAGTATATCTGTCAACTACTGTACACTCACACACTTACTCAAAAATAAACAAAAACTAAACAAAACTAAAACAGGTAAATTAATTTATCTAACTTTTCATACATACTTCCATAAAGGCTTCAATTTTATTTTACTACTAAATGCAAACAACATAGTACGTACTAAACTTACTTTCTTTTATTAACAACTGTCCAATTTTTCAGCGACGAAGCATTTAGTTGTGATGATGAAAATTTCATCACCATAACAAAATTCATGATAGAAGACCTTCTCTATCAATAAAGTATTTGTGGTCAAGTAAGTACAACAAACTAAACTTTCCTTCATTATAAATTATATACTTTATCCATATTATTTTTCAAATGTAGATCATTGATTGGTTTTGGTTCTGAAAACCAAAGCAACTAGAAGAAAAAAAAAGCATTATCTATGTTAACACAACTATGACAGTAAGTGAACTATATTCTCAAATTTACAATTTTTTATACAACATAAATTTTCTAATACAAATTTTTTACAGAAAAGCACAACGGATGGAAGCTTGGAAAATATCAAGAAACAAACGTTCAGTCCTTTTATAAAAAGAACACTTTTAGATCCATTATGTTGCAACATATTATTCCCAATACATGGCAATGAACATTGTAGCTTACTTGAACTAGTTGTTGGAGAATGCACTTGGAACCTCTACGACTCTCTACACTTGACCACGAGATCAAAATCCTGCAGAAGTGGACATACAAAATTTTCCATTACTATGGTAAGTAAAAATACACCAAAAGTAAAACTGATAAATATGTTTATATTTATTCTAATTTTCTTTCACTTTTTGTAGAAATCAGCAGAAACAACCTAAACAAAGAGCTACAAGAAGAAGGGCACAAAACAATTCTCAGCAAAAATTCAGTGCTTAAAAATATTGACTGTGCTCAGCAAAGCAATGGGTAATTCTGAAAATAGTTCAGAATTTTATACAAAAATTCACGAAACACAATAACTACCTACACACATATTACCAATTAGATAATATTATTTACTCACATACAATTACTAGATGAACATAATACCAATTACAATTCATTATCAAAATAAAGAAAAGATAATCTGTTTTATCATTATATTCAAAGTACTAAACTTCAGAAATACAGGTACGACCATGGAATTTTTTTGATGATGTTCAGGCAAAAAATAGCACAAGGAATGCAGACTGCATCAAAAATTAGTCTTGAACAAGTTAATGCATTCAGAGCACAAATAGCTGCACAAAAACTCTTTGAGGAACCATACTGTTGGCTTGACAAGTTTTTCCGCTCTTCTTCAGCTCATAAAAATGTAATGGCTAATGAATGAGATAATGAATTTGTATTGGCTTATGTTAAAAATTAGATAATGAATTTGGTGATGAATTTCTAATGGCTGATATTAAATTGATCATAGATTTTAGGGAGTATATTTGAATTTACTGATGAATTACATGATGAATTTGTAGTAGCTGATATTGAAAATTTGATGATGAATTTGATACTGAATTTCTAATGGCTTTGTTGATTTAATGATGTTATTCAGATAAATATGGATCATGAATTTGTAATCCAAAGTATGATTCTACTACTCTTTTAAGAAAGATAAATCCTTTTATCTTTTATTGATAATTTATAGTTTTATATTTATTGTTATGTTTTCTAATTCCGTTGTTCTACACAACAAAAGGATGCAGTATGGGCTACTTTTCCCAGATAAGAAGAAGCTTTAAGATTTGTCCGAACACATGCAAACACTTATGTTTTTTGCTACCAAGATCATTTGACTGCATAACGAAGGTTCCTTGTTTCTACATATGATGAGTTCTGGAGAAGGTACCAAACCATGAATCCTAAGTTACGCCACCATTACGAGGTTGTTCAAGTCGGACTGCCTTGCCACTTGTATTATGATCTGGAGTTCAATGAAAAGATTAACACTGGAAAAAATGCCGATGAAATGGTAGATATTCTGATATCTATAACCTTCAAAGCGCTAAATGACAAATACAAAATCCAGGGAAATCAAGATTGGGTTATAGAGCTTGATTCATCTACTGAAGAAAAGTTCTCTCGACATGTGATCATTCGAATCCCAAATATTACCTTCAAAGACAACTCGCATGTTGGAGTATTCATCTCTGAGGTATGCTCATGTATAATAAATTTAAGAGTAAGTGATCCACAGTTTGAAAAATTGTACATTAAGAAAGATTCAAGCTCATCAAACAATACAGAGTGTCTTTTCGTTGATACTGGAGTTTATACCCATTATCGTTGTTTACGTCTTCCTTTCTCATCAAAAGCAAGGAAGAATGCTTTACTCCTGCCAAGCGGATCCTTTGCATGTAAGAATCTGAATGAGGAACAAGTGTTCATCAAATCACTTATTTGCAAAATAGATGCTGATTTTGATAAGCTATTAGAGTGCAAAATGGATCTAGACTGTTGCAAAATTGTCCATTTTGAATCTGAGATCAATGATAATAGCACCTACGCCGAGGGAGATAAGTCATTACATGTTTATGGTAGCAATATACCTATGTCCTATTGTTCAGGAAAATCTCCCTTTCCAGCTTTGGATGATAAAATTTCATCTTTTACTTCACATGGAAATGTTTTGGGTAAAATCGAAAGGCGGGTACTGGTTTTCTGCACATGGCTACATAATTTATAGCATGTCTAGAAGTCGATATTGTGAACAAATTGGAAGAGAACATAAAAATTATCATGTTATGTACATTGTTGATTTCCAAAGGGGTGGCTACTATCAGAAATGCTACGACCCCGATTGTAGAGGCTATTGATCTCTAGTGTGCCCAGTACCATGGGATGTATTATCAAACTGTTATGATATTATGAATCAAGGAGGCAAGACTGTCTAGAACCAATGCATTTGTCAAATGAAATATTAACTATATAATCACTTCAGTCTATGTTGCTTTTGTGTATTGTTAACTAGCAAGTGCTTACACAACTGATTTTAAATTTAATAATGAAATTCTGGTAATTGATAATGAATTTGTGATGGCTAATGTTTCTAATGCTCTGTTAAAAAGATAAAAGCATTTATGTTTTATTGACAGTATGTTGTATCACTTTTATTTACAATTCTGCGTATGCTCTGTTAAAAAGGCTATACATAAGAACATCACTTTTATTGATAGTATGTTTCGGGTAGCAATATGCTAGTCATACTTATCTCTAGCTATTCTGTTTGATTTGTATTCCTAGTGCTGTGCGTGAAACTCGTGAATTAACAGGTGATTTGGTTTGAATATCCGTTGGCATTGAGGATATAGAAGATCTCATTGCAGATTTGGATTATGCTATTAAAACTAGTCCTCTTTGATACCATTTTGATTTTGTTGTAGTGACCAGCGTCAGGGCTAGAGTGGATGAATAGAAAAGACTATATCTTAAGAATAGACATAATAACTACAGTAACATATAATAACAAAAAAAGACTATACATAAGAATTAAAAAGATATATCAATTTATCTTTTTTTAACAGAACTAACAACATTGTATTCAAAATAACAGTTAAACATAAACAATTGCATACAACCAAAAGTAATCAAAATCAGATCAAAACCAATTCAACATATGTAATTATCCAAATATTCAACTCAAAGTATTCATAGATCAACCAAGTATTCATAGAACAACTAATCAAATACATTGGACTAAAACAATCAACTCAATTATTCAACTCAAAGTATTCATAGAACAACCGATCAAATACGTTGGACTAAAAAAATCAACTTAATTATTCAAAGAAAACCCCCTTCTATTATGTTTTAGTTTTTTACACGTTCCACATCTGTTTTGTTTAGCATGAAAATCAGCCCCTTCAATCCTATTCATCCTAGGCCTACCAGCTTCATGAATAGGCTTAAGAGGAAGAACAATAGATGATTCTTCAGCTTCAATTGCTTCCTTATCAAAATTTGGAATATGATTGATTAAATGTGAATACGAAGCTCAATAGTACTCAATAGTAAAGTAATTTTCAATATACTCATAAACAGAATTTCTGGTTAAAGAAATACACTTCAAAGCATGCGCACAAGGAAAACCTGTCACTTTCCATTGATTGCAACTGCAAATGCGATTTTTAAGACCAACCTTTTGAGATGTTCAAAAATATACCTACAAAATTTAAAATTAAAAAAAGTTAAAATATATAAGCAGATTGCATTTCCAAAAAAGGATTATTAGCACTATATATATATTCTCTCTACATAAATAAGACCCAATCATGTGCATTGAACTAATAGTGAAAAATAAGACTCATAAACCAAAACAATTAACAATGGTCATATTGTTCATATTCTTAAAGATCACAAAATCTATGCTATAAGGGAAGAAAAAGAGATATTGTATGTTTGCTCATGAATTCTGCATTTGAGCATTGCTCAATATTTCCATTCTATGTTTACTATTAATCTTTAAATTTACAAACTTGAAAATATCTTGTCACGGCTTTCAGTTAGACCAAAAACCATAAATACTGTCAAAAATAAAACACTCATGCATGTGAATAAACCCTAAGCAGACAGACTAATGCATCATACTCCTATGCACAACATTATTTTTTACCATAACAAAATCTCAAAAATAAAACAATAAAATGATACTTGCTTTATATTACTTGGTCCGTACATTATTCATATTATCATAAGCCTCAATGCAGACAAAGAGAAAATATGTAGCAAGCAACACCAACAAAATGAAATTATAACACAGGCTACATAGCAAGTTTAAAAAAGATAAATGCATTTATCATTTTTCAAAAACTATGAACATCATGTAAAAAATAGAAATACATGCCTAGATGATTCAGAAACACTCCACCCAAATCCTTCTTCCTTCAACTTCAATAAACGAGCTTCCATTTTTGGACATGGCACACCAGTCCACTTTGATGCGTCTTCCCTATGATTAGACATTTGCATCATAAGTTTTACCCTAATTCCATCAAGACAAGCAGAGACAGGCAAACTTCTTTCATCCAAAATCCAAGAATTAAAACTCTCAGCTACATTGGATTTATTTTCACCATATCGCTGCCCCGGAAAAAAACAAATCGGCCCAATGATCATATTGTTTATCATTCAAATACTCTATAGCTTTGGCATCTCCAATTTCTTTGCACTTGGACATGGCTTTTTCAAACTCATGATGATTAGAAGCTATAGCAGAACGCTCAAGTAAATGAGCTACCCAAACACCCCTTCCACTTTTCACAATGCTAGCAATATTATTTTGCATATGATGCAAACAATAAGAATGATGACTATTTAGAATTTTTTTTGGAATACTTAACAATAAACCCCAGTGTCTATCACTTAAAAAAGTTAATATTCTATCACAACTAAGAGCATTCTTTAGGTATTTTAGAAACCAACTCCAACACTCTTCATTTTCTTTGGGAACAAGAGCCATTGCTGATGGGAAAAAACCTGAAAAAAAAACAAAAAATAATAATTCACTGTTTAAGTATTACATTTGAAGCAACAAAATGCACTATATTTGAAACAGTATTATCTAATAGTGGACAATCACATGAACACTACGCCCTCGGCCCAAATAAAAAAGGAAAAATAAATTTCCTAGAAGCAATTCATCCTTTTTTTTTAATTTTCTACTTGAATGTGTAGTCTAAGCAGAAAGGGTAGAAATTGCAAAGATATGATACATAATTCATGCATACAATACAAAGACTTATATTTGAATTTCTAAAACATATACGCTTTATCTTTTCTATATGCTGTTTAAATCGTTTGTATACCTTATGTAAGAACTTCAAATAAAGAGAAAAATGATAAATATGTTCAACATGTAGCAGTATCTATGATATATAAGAACGACTTAATATGTTATTTAATTCTTTATCTTAAAAGATAAATGCATTTATCTTTTTTAACTCCTGTATGCAGTAACAGTTTGTACATCAAATTAAAGAACATTAAATCTTTTACAGTGTTTGTTTTCGATCAAATTTACAATAAGAAGGAGCATGGCCGTACACTGAACAATTGTACCTACTTTGTAACTAGTGCAACTAGATTGAAGATGTTAGAGATAAAAACATATATGCATTTATCATTTGAAATATAACAAATTCTGGTGAATCCAGTATAAGAAGTAGATATCATGACATTTGGTTGCTAAACTGAAAAAATAAAACATCTAAATTATGCATCTATCAAGGAAAAAAACAACCAACATTAATCATCGTTAATTTTCAGTAGAACTAAATTGTGAGTCTGAATTCATTTCTGCAATTATTTCACATGCTAATCCCTAATGTCGAAGAAACTATAATGAATTGAAGTGGATATTACTACATTTGAAACAAGCAAACGCACTATATTTGAAACAGTACTATGTAACAGTAGACTAATCACTTGAACAAATTGCAGTATGTACACAACAAAATTCACTAGAACAATCACTTAAAGAAACAGTTCTATGTTACATAAATTTATAACAAGAAACTAATGCAAATAGTACAAAGTAAATACAACAGCAAAAAAAGATCAAAATCAGTACCTTGATTCCCATTTTTTGCGGCGGCAGCCATCAAAATACCACTTCGCCCTTTCAAAAAGGTAGAATCTAAAAACACGATAGGACGAAAATAGCTGAATCCAAATATACATGCCTCATAACATACAAATACTCTCTCAAATTGATTAGTGTCAGAATCCACATCCATACTTGAATAACTATTCGGGTAATTTCTTTCCAATGCCTTGAAATACCAAACTAATTCATTGTAAGATTTCTTTTCATCATCGTAAATATCATTCATAGCCAATTTCTTACCTTTATAAGCAAAGTAATATCTCTGCTCCACATCATAATCTCTTCTAAAACTTTTAATGATATCCTTGGTTTTTCTTTTTGGCTCATCACGAATTTGATTGACGATTAAACTTTTCACAAGATTACTATTAACAGTTGGACTACCAAGTGAACGAAATCCACCACCACAAGTATGAATCAGCTAAATGTTTTTAACAAATAGTTGGTCTAATTGCTTCAGTTTGCAAGAAGCATAAATCCTAATAGGACAACTAGCTATAGCATATCGAACCGTCGATCGTTCTTTACAATTCTTAAAATATTGTACTTTAAACCCATTCTTCAAATAATAAGCACTAACTGTCCTACGGAATCCAATAGCAGAATCAAACTGTTGACCAACCCAGTAAAATATTCCGTATTTGACTTCTTCTTCAACAATTCATGTAAATCCTTTTGTTCAGTAAAACAAGAATCTAAATCATCATCATAACCTAACATAATATTACTTGACTCACCACCAACTACTGAACCAGACTTGCTACTTTCACCAACAAAATTATCCGTTGAATCATTCTTCAACCGTAGAAAAAATACCAAAAATTCATCCTTTTTAAACCAAGACAAGCATAATACAGCTTGAAGATGACTATCCGTTTCAACAAAGGTAGTCTTTGATTCTCGAATATAAAAAATATCAAAGCATAATGGACTGAAATTATCCCACTCCTCCCAAATCCTATTCCTAACTGAAGAAGTAGAAGCATCCAATCCAAAATGAGCACTAAAATAATTGTTATTGAAATCAAACACAACTATAACAGATGAATCACACCTGCAAAAAACTGTGAAAAAAATAACTATGTGAAACTGATATTAGTTAGAAACTGATAGCATAAAATACTACATAAATAATCATTTTCTATCCCACTTTTCGAAAAAAGATAAAACAATTTATCCTTTTTAAATCACAAATCACCAAGAACTAAAGAATAAACAATGTCAACTAATATTATTTCTGATCCAATTTCATACCCAAAGTGAGTACAAACAGAATTGACTGACAAAAATAATTGCTTTGATTGCTCAAACCAAATCTGAAGTGATAGTCTAAATACTAAAATCATAATCTAAAGTGAATGATGCAACCAGGCTAAATACACAGTGCTTGTGTTATCAGAATAAAAGAATACCATTCAGAGGCCATTATTCAAACTACATCAAACAAAACCTTCCTCCAATAGATCAAAACCGCCTCCCCTGATAAGAAAAATACAATAACATCATGAACATCATAAAACATCGAATTGACAATGAAAAACACCAAATAAAATCGCGACTCACCAAGGAACAAGCAATCCAATCGAGAAAATCGATTAGCCTATCCAAATTAAGAAAATCAGCTCATGATTTCCCACAATTAAAGTCGAATTTGATTTCAGAAGAAACTAACGCCTAATTTTTTCCAAAAAAATCAATGAGCACTTTGATTGCACAAGAAACGACGACCTAATCTTGCCTAATTTCCACGAGCACTGGATTTCAGAAGATACGAACGTCGTTTGAGAAGATGAAGACGCACGCCGCTTGGATATTTGTCGTAGAAAATAATAATTTGAAACCCGTGTCCTAGAAAAAAATTGGGCCGTATAATTAGGCCCTTTACACCAATTTCCAGTATTCTAAATGTGCATAGTTTATATTTCTTACCCACTGTGGTGTAGGTATGCACAATTTATCTCATATTCGGGTATAATAATTGGATGGATGGACTTTATTTATTAGGAGCCAAGGAGGTAAATTGAGACGTGGATTTCATTTGAATGGCATACTTGAAATATCCATCTTAATTTAGTAAGGAGTGTTAGAGCCATAATATCACTAACACCATTTGATGATGAATGGCAGCTTTGAGCAAAATTGTTTTTTAGTATTTTTAGGTTGTAATCGCTAGTAATGTCCTTTAGGTTATTGGAAAAACGTATGATATGATATAAGAAATGTTCCTGTTTCGTTATCGTGTTTGTAACGACCCGCTATTTTGGACCATTCAAATCGACACTAAAACCGTACATGTACGACTTGAATAATTCAAAATACCGAATTGTTAATTTAATTTGGCAAAACCTAAAATATACAGTAAATAAACCAATCACAGATCACAGACACAGAGTAATATAATGCAGCGGAATAGAAAAATAGTAGTTCATGAAGCTACTATATACATCAGAGTTTAAAATAAAATACATCAGAATCTCTGGAATACAGAAAAGTCTTCAGTACGAGCCGATGACTTCTCTGAACCAGTCAATCTAGAAAACTGAAAGCTGAAACGATAGTTGGATCTCCAAATGAAGCTCCAATCTCCAAAGGTGAGTCTCTAAAACTGTATTACTCGGTCTGACCCGAGCGTAAAGCAAAACACAAAACACTCGAGTCAGGATTAACATTCGTATATCAATAAATCCAACTCAAGTGAAATATCAACTGAAATACAAATAACTTAAAGGATGTTTGGGATGACCATCCTCTAAGGGTCCATAGAACTATCTACAGGGTAGAAATATACACTATTACATCGTGGTCATTCACTTAATTTATACTTCAAACCCAAATGTCAAATTCACTTCGAATAATTATATTTCCCAAATAGTATTTATATATATTAAATGCTGTATATGGTAAAGCACTTGCAATTTCCTTAACTTAACAAATCGTTCACATCAACCTGACCTTTCCATTTAAATTAAATTCAATCTCAATTATAAATCTCAAATCTGGATTTGATATCCTAATTACCCTTTCCATTTCAATATGTTTCCATACTTTAAGTATTTAATATTTCCCCTAAATTTCCCAATCTAGTTCTCTAAATACAAATTTCCAGACTTCGTTCAACCTCAATTTCCATTAAATTCAATTAGTTATCTACATAACAAATTCAACTATCTTGGTCCCAAATACATACCAAATTTCTAAACCATTTAATTTCAATACAGTTCATGGCTTAAATACTTAGATGTTAAATTTAACAGTTTCATATAGATTCTTGGTTTTTACATCATTATTATTTAGTTTGAACCTTCCCTTATTCAATACCATTTTAGTGACTTTAAATTACATCTTTCTCAAGATTTCTCAAATTTTATTAAACGTGAAATATCTCATTCGATAAATTTCAAATTGATTTAAATAAATAAATCCTTATCTAAACATCATTTTACAATAACCCAAATTTATTTCTCAACCTTAATTTTTCAATATTATTGCAACATTTATCCGAATAAAATTTACATAAATTATTTATCATAATTTATGTATTTAATCAAATCTTGATTAACTAGATATAATTAACTCTATATTTATCATTACCCTTTATAGATGTATTTAAGAATTTACATTTAATAAGACCATAGATTTTTTTTTTCATATGGTCAAAGTGTTATGGCTATTATCATTTCAATACGTACACTAAATGTATACGGGTGGATAGCATTTCAACCCGTAATCCCAAATTTAATTAAACGAAACCCGCTTGGGCCTATTTTTCAACCCATTTTAATTCAAAAATCAAACATAACAAAGGGAACTTGCAGTGTGATGACAGGGATAGTGTCAAAGTAAGTAAACAAGCAATAACAACAATCAATAACAATTCAATAGATTAAATCAAATAACTCCGAAATGATCTTATTAATTCGCATTGTTATTTTTATAATTATTTCTAAAATCTACACTATCATTTCATGTAGATTACAGATTATTACATTTCAGTTTTTCAATTGTCGTTCCATTTCAATTTCAGTTTAGTATTACAACAGTTAATCCAAACTATGTTCAAAGCTTTAAAGTATAACTTATCAATTCCTACGACAATTAATGGGTCAAATTAAACTAATCAAATTTACATATGGCGGGGTCAGGTTTAATCAATCAAGGTCCATCGTATATAATCCGTTTTCTTTGTAAACTATACCACCTCAAATCTTACTAGCAAACTAGTTATCATTTAACAATAGTAATTAACATCCAATTTAAACGACAATCAATCAATCAGTAAATTTTCAACCAATCTGTATTATTATCACATAAATAATTAACCGATAATGGTGTCAGGTGTCATAGGTGAACAGATACAGATGATAGCAGTCGTAACAGTAAACAACTAACAGCAGCATATTTCAATTGACGTTTCAATTGAATCAAATTTAATAAATAAAAGAACGTTAATCGTGAGTGATTGCTCACCTTTCAAGGCTAGAGATGAACGAGAATACAGAAGGTGATACGGATATGCACACTGCTACGGATACTGAAATTAAATTTCAAATCCAAGCAAAACAAAATCGGCACGAATTCGATCAAAGCTAATTGAAACGGATCAGATCAGAACTGAAACGATGAAGATAAATGGTATAAGCGAACTTTTATAATTCATGTACTGAACAAATCTGATATGCAGACACGACCTAAATACTTAATAACTTAAGGACATATTCTATAAAATGTAACTCAATGTATATACACAAATACACTTACAGTAACCTAACTTATTATAACATCAACCATATTATATTACTTATTGTTATACCATATATGAACTAACAGCCGATACTCACACATATAAACTAATGTAAACTTAGTTTATAAAATATGTATTTATACAAAATACTTACAATTTTAAAAATACTTACATTTTTTAAAAAAAATACTTACATACGTAAATAACATATTTATAAAACAAAACTATATAACAACTTATAAAATAATCCATAAAATTTTTGTTATTATAATGCACTGCAAGTCTGTACTCCACCTATATGAACATACTTAAATTATATGCGTACTAACAAAATAGACACAGACTTCTTCAAATGAACACATGTACTGTCCTTTCCTCCATTTTTAAAAACTGTGACATATATAAACGGCAAAACAATATATTATAAATAAATAAATCACCTTTACTAACCATGCGTATAAACAGACCATACCACTTTTAAAATTTTATATGCGTAAATAAAGTCATATATATATAACTTAACTTATACATCTTAAAACCTATAAATTACGTGAACATCAACATGTATAAAATTTAATCAGAACGAAAATTTACTAAAAAAAAAAAATCTATATAAAATACCACTTTAAAATATAACAGCTGTGCGTATATGTATACTTTAAAACTTACGTAGACGTACATCTCATAAAGCTCATATACATATACTTTTGTCTATAACTAACCTATATATATATATATATCTTTGAAGGAAAAACAATTTGATACTTTAAAATTATTTAAGTAAAATATGCAAACAATTTACTACACAAATATATGCAGACATTCTATACTCATATATATAAGACTAACGTGACCTAAACCCAAACTAATCATATGTTATCCTAACTAAGCACGCATACGTTCAAATAATTGCATTTAAAAAAAATTGTGCATACAAATAAAGGTGGCTACTCACCAGTTGAAGTGGGAGATGCAGTGGTACCCGAGGCGGAGGTGAGAGTGCGGAGGTGATGAACGAGAGAGGATAGAGGGATGGAAGGCGGCTGCTGCCTGTTATTTTATGCGTTTCTTATGTGTGTGTGTTTTTTTTTTTGTAGGAGAAGAACAGATCTGAGAGGCTTCAGGTAAGGGAAAAATATGTTTATAGAATGAAGAAAGAAAGTAGGAATGTAGAGATGCTGTGATATATATATATATATATATATATATATTTTTTTTTTTGCAGAAGTCTTTAGAATCATGATGGAAGAAAGAAATTAAGGAGAGAAAAGTGCAGCTTATCAAATTATATAAGAAACATAGTGAAACGTACATAAATAAATGTCCTGTAGTGGTGTAAAGTAACGCACTAAAATTAAGGGAATAACAAAGGAAAGGACATTTTGAAAGCAAGAAAATGAACAGAGAAAGGAATAAATAAATTATATAGACACATACGTTTCTGACAAAGTTATAAATAGAAATAAAGAAGAGAGAGAGAAAAAGAAATGAAGAGTTATATTAAAACAGAGAAGGAAAGGTGCGTGAATCCATAGAGTTATATATATATAGGTCGAGTAATAAATGGATTTGTTTGCATGGGAGAGTTCTGGAAAGAAGATGGTGGAAATTTGAGAGCAAAATAAAAGGAGGCGGAAGGAAAAAATATATGAACAGATCTAGAAAGATGATGGTAGATTTTTACACATGCAAAAGAAACGGTTTCTCCCGAAATAAATGGTCACTCGTTTGAAACCAGATAAACAAATAAAGTAATCTATTGTTTCTTGCAAGTTATACGTTTTCTTAATTTTATTTATTTCCTAGGTCCCAATACGTAGGCAATTATACTATGGAGATTAATTATTATCAAACGTTACAAAATTCAAAAGCAAAAGAAACGTTTCGATTTCTAAATGATAAAAGCAAAAGATTAGAACGTATGCCATAAATTAAGCAACAAACGTTGATTCTAAATTTACTAATAATTAGGAGTAGAAACGTTTGATGATGAAATCAGGAAACAAATACTAATAGCAAAACGGCGATGAGTTGAATGAACAGAGAATTCAAAAGTTCAATTGAGCTGTTTGAAATAAAGCACATAACGTTAGCATTGAATTGGGAGTTATAAAACAATGTATTATAAATAGGAAATTATAAAAGTAACGTATGCTATTGGAATAGAAGCCAAAAGAGAAATGAACTTAGAGCTACCGGAAACGTATCTCTTAAGTGAAATGAATGTAAGAGAAACGGTCAAATAATGTTTATAGCTGTAAATTTAAAGTAATAAATTTATATTGGGTAGCACGGTTTAAATCGAAACGAAATAAGGAGAAGCTAAGGAGGCACAATTTATGGCGTCATTAAAACGAACAAATTTATTGCTTCCGTTGTACACCGGGTTCCGAAATACAGAAATAAATATACTTTTGAGATCAGCACGACGAGGCGCTCACAATGGTATACAGTTATCAGTGGTATGATTGAGTTATAAAAATTCGAATTTTTCACTAGTAGAAAAAAAAATGCAGTAGAATGCAGAAAATAAGAACGACGAAGCTATAGAAGTCCGGATTTTGAAAAACTAGAGATGACGCCTTTCTCAGATGAGGATTTAGAATTTTTCTATGTAAAATATTCTGCATTAGAAATTTTTTTTTTATTATCAACAATTATTAGCTAGCTTGAATTTAATAGAATTACATAATAAATAAATTTTCATAAAATAAATTGAAATTTTGCCATCTGCTATGTTTAATTGGACGTAATCCATATATTAACTTTTTATTTGCAAATTAATTTATTTAAAAATTTCACCATAATCCAATTAAATACGTTAATAAAACGATAAAGTTTATTAAAATCTTACAGGTCGTTACACTCTCCCCCACTCAAAACTTTTCGTCCCCGAAAAGGAAGGAGGTAGGAGAATAAAACAGCCGGAAATTTATAGATTGAAAGATAAGATAAACAACAAATTTTTAAAACTACCCAAATTTATTTGAAATCTTTATTTGAAACTTCATTTGAAATTCAAATTTTCTATAATACTATAATACTTTCAACTCTTATGAAAACAATTACCTGCACTATCCCTTATTTTTACAAAGTTTATTGAAAATATTAAATCCGAAATTAATAACTTCAAACTATTCATAACACTTAAAATTTTATATTAAACAATGTAGTATATAATTAGACAAAATTTTCAAAGGATAAATCCAACAAGGAAGGAAGGTAGATTTTGAAAACAAAATCAAGATGAACAAATAAGCTGAGCAGATAAGGTAGATTCAAAAGAAAGAATCGGGTCCGAATAATTTATTTCAAACCATAAGAATTTAAATTTCAAATATTAATACAAAATTTCTTTGTTGGCAATACCTTTATAATAAAATTCTTTTATATCAAAACCAATTTTTCTTTCGAAAATACTTTTATAACTCAATGTTTTAACAAGTTTATCCTCGTTCTTGCAGACTCTGGCCATGCGTTGATCAGGCGCAAAACTAGAATTCTTCAAGTACTTAGTAGACTTGTTTCAACACCCAGTGAAAATACTTGAAAAACCTTTTAAAATAGATATGGAAAGTACGATCCAAACAAAACAATCAAACCAAAACCTTTGTCCGATCATGGTTCGCAGATACACAATGGTTACGCCTGGTTCCCCCAGGAAACAATCCATATCCGTAAGCTTTCACAGCCCTGCGAGTTACGCCATGATGACTAGTAGAGTGCAGGATACACAATGGTTACGCCTGGATCCCCCAGGAAACAATCCGTACCCCCAGGCAAGACTCAGCCAGGCACTTGCGCTACTATTCGCGACCTACACAGATTGCAGGATACACAATGGTTACGCCTGGTTCCCCCAGGAAACAATCCGTACCCCTAGGCAAGACTCAGCCAGGCAATTTCGCTGTGCATTCACGAGAGAAAAAGAAACCGTGGGACACGTCACGGTGGGAACACTCGAGTATTACATCCGGAAAACCAAAATCAGAGAGAATAATAACGATAGAATGAATCCACGCTGTGGCCACAAAGCGGATATCAAGCAGAAGGCACTTTCCATATCTTTATTTGGAAAATATATATCATATAGTACCTTTTTCAAATCACTTTCAAATATTGTACTTATATAAAGTCCATATATATAGGATTCCATTTTCAAACGAATACTTTCCAAATCAATAGTATATCAAATCATACTTATATAGACTTCGATTATATAAAATCTCTTTCCAAATTGAGTAACTTTCAAATCAATAGATTTCAAATCAACTTCATACTTATACAAATCCATTTTATATAAGTTCGACCACTCCCAAATCAAGTACTTAATAATCTAAGATTCTCAATTTCAAATTATTTCACTATCAATTCAGTTTCAAAATCATATATGATTTCACCAATTTTCTTCCAAATTAAATATCTAAAGTCAAACAAATACATTTCCAAAATCACCATATAAGTACTGGTTTTTAATTCCAATTTAATTTCAAAACCAAATATTTTCCTCAAAATCAATTACTCAAAATGGTTTCCAAATTTATAATTTATCCCTTTAAACTTTTAAACTATCTATTTCTATTTGAAATATTCAATTTACCTTTCTGAAAACCATTATTCAAAACTATTTTTTTTTTCAAAACATTTCAAACTAAATTTATATTCTTATCAAACATTTTATACTCTTCGAAATTTCTTAGTTTTTAAAACTTTAGACCTTGACTTGGAAGTGTTCGAACCTTCAAAATAATTAGGGAAATCAAATTTTCAATTCAAGAGTTGAAAATCAACAATAAATCAATAAACCAATTATTAAATCCGAAACTCGAGGACTGAATACCGGTCTCATTTTAAATTGTTTCAAATATATACTTATATCTTTCTAAAATATCAAATTATACTTCGGAATTTGAAATCAAAATCGGTTTTACAAAACACTTGCATAGCGAAGCTATTAAAGTGGCCTCTCCCTCACTCTGAAACTCGAAAATCAATGTCGATGATGCGTGCACTCATCACCGAAATTATTTTCAAGCGACATAAGTGAGTTCTGGACTTCTATTTTCTTGGAAACTTCTTTGAAATTTCTTTAAAATTATTGGAATTCATTTGAGCTTATTTGAAACATTTCTTATTCAAAAAAAATAATTTTAAATCGTATTATTTATATATATTTTCCAAAATCTTAAAACCAATTTCAAAATACCGGAATTCAATTCTCGAATTTCAAATTTAACACTTCAGTTATAAATCATTTTTATATAAATCAATTTCTTATAATTTTTCAAAATTTCAAATCCTTTCAAAACCTTTTTTTTTATATATAGAATAACATTTCTTATTTGTTTTGTATATAGGTATATAATCCTTATGGAAAACATTTTCACTTTTATATATAGAATAAAATCATAGTTATCAAAATAATAATTTCGATATTTAAAACAAATTTCAAAATGCAAACATACCCGATTTTCAAAGGATAATTTTAAGAATGGATTTCAAAACAAAGATAGAGATTTGAATTAGAGGAACTCCAATCCATAGAATTCTGATTCGAAGATAGACTCGATCGAAGATGAGATAATTAAATTACAAAATAGAAGATGGATATACTTCTATAAATCGCGGGCGACCTTAACCGGGTCAATCGTGATTTCAGGAATATGATTGATGCGGAATTCTAAGGCAAATCGACATTCGATCGCCCGATATAGAATTCGGCATAACTAGATATAGCAGCATTGTAAACCGAGGATACATGAATCTTCGGTGAATCAATGCCAACTGAAAAGGAGATTCACCCCTTTTACAAATCATTCAGTGAAGTTATGGAATACTCCAGAATCGAACGAATATAAATAGGGAGAGACAAGAATGAATTTCGAAACTGAGGGACATTCCAAAATTCAAAGGAAATCGAGTCAAAAAGGAAGAGATTCAACTCGAATGAAAGTGATTCTGTAATAAATTTACCATATATGCTAAGTTTTGACTTGAGCCAAAGCTCTGATACCAACTGTAACGACCCGCTATTTTGGACCATTCAAATCGACACTAAAACCGTACATGTACGACTTGAATAATTCAAAATACCGAATTGTTAATTTAATTTGGCAAAACCTAAAATATACAGTAAATAAACCAATCACAGATCACAGACACAGAGTAATATAATGCAGCGGAATAGAAAAATAGTAGTTCATGAAGCTACTATATACATCAGAGTTTAAAATAAAATACATCAGAATCTCTGGAATACAGAAAAGTCTTCAGTACGAGCCGATGACTTCTCTGAACCAGTCAATCTAGAAAACTGAAAGCTGAAACGATAGTTGGATCTCCAAATGAAGCTCCAATCTCCAAAGGTGAGTCTCTAAAGCTGTATTACTCGGTCTGACCCGAGCGTAAAGCAAAACACAAAACACTCGAGTCAGGATTAACATTCGTATATCAATAAATCCAACTCAAGTGAAATATCAACTGAAATACAAATAACTTAAAGGATGTTTGGGATGACCATCCTCTAAGGGTCCATAGAACTATCTACAGGGTAGAAATATACACTATTACATCGTGGTCATTCACTTAATTTATACTTCAAACCCAAATGTCAAATTCACTTCGAATAATTATATTTCCCAAATAGTATTTATATATATTAAATGCTGTATATGGTAAAGCACTTGCAATTTCCTTAACTTAACAAATCGTTCACATCAACCTGACCTTTCCATTTAAATTAAATTCAGTCTCAATTATAAATCTCAAATCTGGATTTGATATCCTAATTACCCTTTCCATTTCAATATGTTTCCATACTTTAAGTATTTAATATTTCCCCTAAATTTCCCAATCTAGTTCTCTAAATACAAATTTCCAGACTTCGTTCAACCTCAATTTCCATTAAATTCAATTAGTTATCTACATAACAAATTCAACTATCTTGGTCCCAAATACATACCAAATTTCTAAACCATTTAATTTCAATACAGTTCATGGCTTAAATACTTAGATGTTAAATTTAACAGTTTCATATAGATTCTTGGTTTTTACATCATTATTATTTAGTTTGAACCTTCCCTTATTCAATACCATTTTAGTGACTTTAAATTACATCTTTCTCAAGATTTCTCAAATTTTATTAAACGTGAAATATCTCATTCGATAAATTTCAAATTGATTTAAATAAATAAATCCTTATCTAAACATCATTTTACAATAACCCAAATTTATTTCTCAACCTTAATTTTTCAATATTATTGCAACATTTATCCGAATAAAATTTACATAAATTATTTATCATAATTTATGTATTTAATCAAATCTTGATTAACTAGATATAATTAACTCTATATTTATCATTACCCTTTATAGATGTATTTAAGAATTTACATTTAATAAGACCATAGATTTTTTTTTTCATATGGTCAAAGTGTTATGGCTATTATCATTTCAATACGTACACTAAATGTATACGGGTGGATAGCATTTCAACCCGTAATCCCAAATTTAATTAAACGAAACCCGCTTGGGCCTATTTTTCAACCCATTTTAATTCAAAAATCAAACATAACAAAGGGAACTTGCAGTGTGATGACAGGGATAGTGTCAAAGTAAGTAAACAAGCAATAACAACAATCAATAACAATTCAATAGATTAAATCAAATAACTCCGAAATGATCTTATTAATTCGCATTGTTATTTTTATAATTATTTCTAAAATCTACACTATCATTTCATGTAGATTACAGATTATTACATTTCAGTTTTTCAATTGTCGTTCCATTTCAATTTCAGTTTAGTATTACAACAGTTAATCCAAACTATGTTCAAAGCTTTAAAGTATAACTTATCAATTCCTACGACAATTAATGGGTCAAATTAAACTAATCAAATTTACATATGGCGGGGTCAGGTTTAATCAATCAAGGTCCATCGTATATAATCCGTTTTCTTTGTAAACTATACCACCTCAAATCTTACTAGCAAACTAGTTATCATTTAACAATAGTAATTAACATCCAATTTAAACGACAATCAATCAATCAGTAAATTTTCAACCAATCTGTATTATTATCACATAAATAATTAACCGATAATGGTGTCAGGTGTCATAGGTGAACAGATACAGATGATAGCAGTCGTAACAGTAAACAACTAACAGCAGCATATTTCAATTGACGTTTCAATTGAATCAAATTTAATAAATAAAAGAACGTTAATCGTGAGTGATTGCTCACCTTTCAAGGCTAGAGATAAACGAGAATACAGAAGGTGATACGGATATGCACACTGCTACGGATACTGAAATTAAATTTCAAATCCAAGCAAAACAAAATCGGCACGAATTCGATCAAAGCTAATTGAAACGGATCAGATCAGAACTGAAACGATGAAGATAAATGGTATAAGCGAACTTTTATAATTCATGTACTGAACAAATCTGATATGCAGACACGACCTAAATACTTAATAACTTAAGGACATATTCTATAAAATGTAACTCAATGTATATACACAAATACACTTACAGTAACCTAACTTATTATAACATCAACCATATTATATTACTTATTGTTATACCATATATGAACTAACAGCCGATACTCACACATATAAACTAATGTAAACTTAGTTTATAAAATATGTATTTATACAAAATACTTACAATTTTAAAAATACTTACATTTTTTTAAAAAAATACTTACATACGTAAATAACATATTTATAAAACAAAACTATATAACAACTTATAAAATAATCCATAAAATTTTTGTTATTATAATGCACTGCAAGTCTGTACTCCACCTATATGAACATACTTAAATTATATGCGTACTAACAAAATAGACACAGACTTCTTCAAATGAACACATGTACTGTCCTTTCCTCCATTTTTAAAAACTGTGACATATATAAACGGCAAAACAATATATTATAAATAAATAAATCACCTTTACTAACCATGCGTATAAACAGACCATACCACTTTTAAAATTTTATATGCGTAAATAAAGTCATATATATATAACTTAACTTATACATCTTAAAACCTATAAATTACGTGAACATCAACATGTATAAAATTTAATCAGAACGAAAATTTACTAAAAAAAAAAATCTATATAAAATACCACTTTAAAATATAACAGCTGTGCGTATATGTATACTTTAAAACTTACGTAGACGTACATCTCATAAAGCTCATATACATATACTTTTGTCTATAACTAACCTATATATATATATATCTTTGAAGGAAAAACAATTTGATACTTTAAAATTATTTAAGTAAAATATGCAAACAATTTACTACACAAATATATGCAGACATTCTATACTCATATATATAAGACTAACGTGACCTAAACCCAAACTAATCATATGTTATCCTAACTAAGCACGCATACGTTCAAATAATTGCATTTAAAAAAAATTGTGCATACAAATAAAGGTGGCTACTCACCAGTTGAAGTGGGAGATGCAGTGGTACCCGAGGCGGAGGTGAGAGTGCGGAGGTGATGAACGAGAGAGGATAGAGGGATGGAAGGCGGCTGCTGCCTGTTATTTTATGCGTTTCTTATGTGTGTGTGTTTTTTTTTTGTAGGAGAAGAACAGATCTGAGAGGCTTCAGGTAAGGGAAAAATATGTTTATAGAATGAAGAAAGAAAGTAGGAATGTAGAGATGCTGTGATATATATATATATATATATATATTTTTTTTTTTTTGCAGAAGTCTTTAGAATCATGATGGAAGAAAGAAATTAAGGAGAGAAAAGTGCAGCTTATCAAATTATATAAGAAACATAGTGAAACGTACATAAATAAATGTCCTGTAGTGGTGTAAAGTAACGCACTAAAATTAAGGGAATAACAAAGGAAAGGACATTTTGAAAGCAAGAAAATGAACAGAGAAAGGAATAAATAAATTATATAGACACATACGTTTCTGACAAAGTTATAAATAGAAATAAAGAAGAGAGAGAGAAAAAGAAATGAAGAGTTATATTAAAACAGAGAAGGAAAGGTGCGTGAATCCATAGAGTTATATATATATAGGTCGAGTAATAAATGGATTTGTTTGCATGGGAGAGTTCTGGAAAGAAGATGGTGGAAATTTGAGAGCAAAATAAAAGGAGGCGGAAGGAAAAAATATATGAACAGATCTAGAAAGATGATGGTAGATTTTTACACATGCAAAAGAAACGGTTTCTCCCGAAATAAATGGTCACTCGTTTGAAACCAGATAAACAAATAAAGTAATCTATTGTTTCTTGCAAGTTATACGTTTTCTTAATTTTATTTATTTCCTAGGTCCCAATACGTAGGCAATTATACTATGGAGATTAATTATTATCAAACGTTACAAAATTCAAAAGCAAAAGAAACGTTTCGATTTCTAAATGATAAAAGCAAAAGATTAGAACGTATGCCATAAATTAAGCAACAAACGTTGATTCTAAATTTACTAATAATTAAGAGTAGAAACGTTTGATGATGAAATCAGGAAACAAATACTAATAGCAAAACGGCGATGAGTTGAATGAACAGAGAATTCAAAAGTTCAATTGAGCTGTTTGAAATAAAGCACATAACGTTAGCATTGAATTGGGAGTTATAAAACAATGTATTATAAATAGGAAATTATAAAAGTAACGTATGCTATTGGAATAGAAGCCAAAAGAGAAATGAACTTAGAGCTACCGGAAACGTATCTCTTAAGTGAAATGAATGTAAGAGAAACGGTCAAATAATGTTTATAGCTGTAAATTTAAAGTAATAAATTTATATTGGGTAGCACGGTTTAAATCGAAACGAAATAAGGAGAAGCTAAGGAGGCACAATTTATGGCGTCATTAAAACGAACAAATTTATTGCTTCCGTTGTACACCGGGTTCCGAAATACAGAAATAAATATACTTTTGAGATCAGCACGACGAGGCGCTCACAATGGTATACAGTTATCAGTGGTATGATTGAGTTATAAAAATTCGAATTTTTCACTAGTAGAAAAAAAAATGCAGTAGAATGCAGAAAATAAGAACGACGAAGCTATAGAAGTCCGGATTTTGAAAAACTAGAGATGACGCCTTTCTCAGATGAGGATTTAGAATTTTTCTATGTAAAATATTCTGCATTAGAAATTTTTTTTTTTTATTATCAACAATTATTAGCTAGCTTGAATTTAATAGAATTACATAATAAATAAATTTTCATAAAATAAATTGAAATTTTGCCATCTGCTATGTTTAATTGGACGTAATCCATATATTAACTTTTTATTTGCAAATTAATTTATTTAAAAATTTCACCATAATCCAATTAAATACGTTAATAAAACGATAAAGTTTATTAAAATCTTACAGGTCGTTACAGTGTTGATGGTTTAGAAGAGCTTTGACCACTATATAAATATATTGGGAAACAATATAAATGAGTAATTCTCATAAGGAACACTTAAACAGCGTTAAGTGTAGGTAAGATTAGAAGTTTATAAAATAAATTAGGAAATTGAGTTAGCAACTAGAAATTAAAAATGCTTAAATCCCAAATCTTTGGAATTTTGGGGAAAATAAATTTTATAGAATGAATGATAGGGAAAGGTTGTTGCAAAATCATGAATCACTATTCCTATGCCTTAAAAGCTAAATTTTATAAATATGCTTGTAGATAGATTGTTGTTTTAGAATAAAATTAAAGGCACTCCAATCTAAGATTGACTGCATAATACTAGAGTCAATCATATGCATTAACTAACTGACTAAATCCCAATTACGTTAAGATGTGGTTTGATTTGTTTTTAAGGATGGAATGATAAATGTTTTGAAAAGTTGTGTTCAAATGCTTTTGAGTAGTTGGGTTGAAATTTTTCTTGCAAATTTGGATAAAGTGATTTAAAAAAATAGTGATAATAAAATATAAAAAATTCAATTTTCTTGTACTACATGCTTAACGTAGGATGGGTGGACCTGTTAGTGAATATGAACTTTTTTGTCTGACAAGGGTGATAGTATACTATACATAGGTAATAACAACGAAAAAGGTTATTTTTACTCTGGCATTTTTATTTCCATACCTTTTTGATAGTGAAATGAAACTTACACGTAGGAAAATTATGTTTTAACATCCAAAAATAAACAATTTTACGTGTATTGTAAATGGAAAAGTTGGAAAAAAATTGGGCAAATAGAAGGTTCCAAGGAACGTTGAATAGGTACCAAAAGAAGGGTGGAATTGTTAAATTTTCTATCTAAATTCCATTTTCGGCATAGAAGTGTAGATTCAGAAAAACTGGAGTTTCAAAAATTTTGAATCCTAGAAATTGTATGCTAGATTTTAGATGGTAGGGATTAGATGAAAAATTGGTTGAACCACACTTCTAGTCATAAGAGTGTGGGAATTTTTGTGTGAGAAATGATTTTTGATTTTTAAAAACTTGCATAAATATAGAACTACCAGTATATCTAGGTTATTTGAATCATATTTTCAAAATATTTTTAAAATAGTTTTTTCATATAGGAGGAGCCGATTTAGAATCATTCTACATACATGTCTTATATGTGTTGGATGCACCATGCAATTGTACACATTTGGCTGTAAAATTGATTGTGCACTAATTGGTTGGATAATTTAGATTACTTGTGTTACATGATTCACCCCTTGGGGAATTTCAAGAAAAAATTCTTTTAAGTTGGGATGTAACACCTGTAAAATTAACGATAATTAATAAATCCCTAAAAATGGAATTTGAGCAAATGAAAGAATTTGGTTGCATTCATGGCAGTTTTCTAAGCAACTTTCATATTTGGAGTTTCACGATCAGAGCTTAAACAAAAATGTTATAAGCGTATGAAGTTTCTGAGTGAAACTAATTAAAAAATGAATAAGGAAATAAATTACAATAAATGCAAGACCCTACTATCTACCCCCATACTTGGGGCGGTTGACCACTTATAAGGGGCGGTCGACCGGTCATGGCGTGGCAGCTAAGGTTTGAACCTTGGCCAAATGACCCAAATTTAATTATTTTAATCTAACGGTTATAATTGATTCGAGTGCCTATGAATACAGGTCTAGTTCCTCCCTTCTCTTCTCATATTCAATGATCCAAGCAGCGAAGCTTTGCCATTTTTCCATTTCCACTATTTTTAAAAATTATAAAATATTATATGTTTATATAATTAGAGAAGGGCAAAAAATAAAATAGAAGAAGAGAAGAAGCGAACCTACATTATGATAGGAAAGGTAATTTCAATTATTATAAAACTATATTCCCCTTAATCCCAATCTCTTCTCAGGTCTGTAATTATAAAAGTATGTATATACCTTATTATACCTATTCTTTCAGATTAGAATGGAAAAGGAGTAAAGTAAAGGACTGGATTCTAATTTGGGAGATTCTAAAAGCTAAAACGGTCAGTGGAAAATTATATAATTTATTTATGACATTGAAATTTATATCGGTGAATTTTATTTAATTAGTTATGTTTGTACAAGATCTAATGAGTTGTAGGCCTAAAACAAACATATAGGATTGTCACCTACATATTCTATAAAATAGGTAATTGGAATAGGAATAGTATGTACAACCAAATTAAAAAATTTGAAACCAGTCCTAAATAATTATTCTTGAAGAATGTTTGTAAGTGTAAAGATTAACAGATTTATAATTGGGTTATAAATTAGGTTTATTAGGAATGTGAATTTCTATATTTTAATTTATTTTGATTTAGGTATAATTAAATTATATATATTTTCATGTAATTTCCATAAATTATCCAATTCCAAAATTATGTATAAAAGTACGTCGTTTGAATTAACAAGGAATATACCAAAAAGGAAAGGGACGTGTAAAGTACGTATATTATTCTCCCTAGGTTACATTGTCTATTTAAATAAAAGAAGATAAATAATTCCTTGTAATTTCAAACGAAGCAAGACGCCGCTTTCAGTTAAATTATGGAAAGTTACAACGATAATCCTTTTTGAAAGGATAGCTAAGATAAATTAAAACGTAGAAGGGAATGTTCTAGGAATTAATGTTAGAAATAGGAAAATATATATACGCATATCCACAACTAATTAATAAAAACAAATATATATATATATATATATATTCATAGCATAATATACGATGATATTCATATTAGTTATTAATAATGTAACAATTATAAGACCAAGAGGTTGAAAAAGGTAGGAATAACATTCTGAAAATTATGGACAATACTTAAAATTTAATGAGCAATAAATTTATAGTTAATAGAGAACTAAATGGGCATTGATTAGAGAACTTATTATGGCATTTATGAGGAAATTGAATAGCATAATGAGTAGATTTTTAAATAGGTGGATAGATAACATTAGAGATTGTCCAATTTTGGCATTAACAGCCAATTACTATGGACAATTGACATTTATTAAACATAAGAAGGAACGAGGAAAATCGAAGCCTAAGCATATAAAATAGAAATAATTACGTAGCAAACAAGTAAATATTAATACTATTAAAGACACATCGAAGACAATATAATTTTCATAGCAGGAAATTACGTAGCTTCAATTATAATTTAGAACGAGCATGAATTAGTGGGCCTAGCTAACACTTAGGCTTTGAGTGATAGATTTGGTTTATTGGGTTAGGATGCGAGGTCAGTAGAGTTACACAACAGAAGTCTGTCCTTCACATAGAGGCTATCAGTAATTGTTCATACGTACTACTGATGTGAGACATCTTCGACTGTAGTATTTGTAAGGAAGGAATATGCATTGCAGATAGGGTGAGTGAAAAATATACTGAGGGTTCGCCTTGAATTTGAAGTGTTGAATGACCCAGTACTTTTTATAGAAACTGGGCTCTACTCCAATAAAATGTATTAAGTGACTGAAATGGGCATTTTTCCTTAACTTACTTAGGTATGTCTAAATGGAATGTCAGCTGTGGATGGTCGGTGGGCTATGTCAATATTGGCATTGGTATTTGGTAGCTGGTCTGGCATATATGCTATGACTACCAACAGACCGGAGCGAATGGTAGTAAAGACTTGGTTTATTCCCTGACAGATTTCACTTTCTATTAGTTTAGAATCCATATGGGTGACGCACATACCTCAAAGTAGACGATTACATGAAAATTTATTTATCAGAGGTGGACTAGTTAACCCTTAGATGAGTCTTTGAGATGCATTAGTAGAACGACAATTAAACCATAGCCTATATTGGGGTCATCGATCACTATAGCCATAACTAATTAACTAGTGTTTGCATTGTGGAGGGCCTTCTTCATGGACTGAGGTATTAAATGACAGTTGGGTTTGCCCATCCCTATTTAAGAAGTATTGCAACCCACATGATTGATTTAAAAAGATAGGATACTGGAGCAAGACAGGAACGGTAGATGGATAAGTTTTCTTATTCATGCTTGGGGATGACAAGGAAACTAGACATCTAAGGAATACTATTGATTCCAATGTAGTAACCTTACTCAGTATGTATGTTCTATTATATTTCTCAATTATGTTGTGAGTTTATATTATTCTCTTTTTGATATGCTTATTTAGATTACAGGTCACCAAAACCAACGATCTCTACCCTAGTGGACTTGGGTTTTGATTTAGTCGAAATTTGGGCTCATCAAGGTGTGAGTTATTATAATGGAGGGATGAGGTAAAATTTTTGGCCAGTAAAAGAGATACAGAGGGGGCTCAAAATCCATAAAGAAAATGATGGTTTAGAGAAGCATAAATAGAGGAGATACCAAGGAGATACCAAGGAGAAAACTATGGATATGTATCCTCATTTCTCTCTTACCTTTCCTCCTCCTTTTAATTCAAATCCATCCCCCCTTAGACACCATTATGGTTGGCTTACCATTGCACATTCTAGCCAAAAATTCAAGCCCTCTTATGGGCCTCTAAATCATTTCATGCCTAAACAATATTCAGTGCAGTTAAATCCAATTTAAACATGTATCGATATCGTATATCGAACGATATATTTATAACTATTATAAATACATTATTTAACATTGTTCAGTGCATCAAATAAAATTTTATAACTAACATTTCATAAATATTTATTAAATTAATTTATAGCAATTACAAATTAATTAAATTTGGTGGTAAAAGGAGTTATCAACATTCCGATTGTGCAACTTTTAGATGTAAATTTGGTCAAAGATTAATATCGAATAATTCGAATATTATCATTCATAGTGCATGACATTATAGTCAAATTTATTGCTGTGTTGGTAAAATCTAATTTTACTTTATTAAGTGTTACTTGGTTCCGATAATCATTTACATCAATCCTTTTCATCAAAACTATATAACTTTGGACTTACGGAATTTGTTAATGGTCAAAAAGTCCAACATCATCCATATTCAACTCTATAGTCCAACACAAAGTCCTTAGCTCAATAACAATAACTATTATTAACATATCCACTCTGGTCAAAGACTTTGACTTTAGGTTGACTTCAATTGATCGTGATACTAATCTCATATAACTGAGGAGACAGACCCACTCTTGAATAGTGTTTTACTTTTAATTCTTCCACTCGAACCAACTATAGTTGTTTGATGAAAGTCGTGTTATGATTTAACTATAACCAAAGCAGAGCTTCCACATTAAAGATCAAAAGTATTCTCAAGTCAAGATAACTGCGTAATTTCTCCACATTGATATTTGTATTTGACCTTAGTTATATTAAGTAGTAGAAAACTATCAGGTAATCATTCCTTAACTATCTAATAACCATCAACATGTAAGCCCTTGGTATCCCCTAGTAGCCATGAGTAATACACTGTCCAACATTTAGAGAGCGTTCCATGCTCAATTCCTAATAGATATATCAAAATTCGGTCTCCATACATCTTGACTAGGAATATTTGAAACGGTTATTTATTTTATTGTGATAAAGCACTCATGGTTACAAAGCATTGTAACTATTATCACAAAAAATACCACTCATGGATTTTCTATAAATATACTTTTAATTAAATTAATTAATTAATTTATAACACATTATATCAAATATATAATAGAAAGAAAACACCTTTTATTTCGAATAAGATTGGTTACCGAGTTAGATATATGCAACAACTACATAATTGCCACTTAGGCATAACCCTAACTCTATCAATATAATGATATAATTAGTTAAATAATTATTTTAAAATATATAAATAAGTAAATCCTCAAATGAATGTTATGTGATAATAGTTACACATAATTGTAATAATGAGTAATCAATCACGATATAAAATAACATTTTATTTTAAATATTATTAGTCAAGATGTTTGGAGAAAGGATATCGATACTCCATTGAGATAGAGTATGTCTCCAAGCATTAGGTAGTTTATTACTCATGGTTGACTGGGGCACCAAGAAGTTACGTACCAAAATGTTAGCCTCAAAATTGGTCACCAACACCCAAATTCCATTGAAAGCACCAAATTGTAGTTACAGATTGCAGACAGAATGTATGTAGAGAGTGTAAATATGAAGAATAGTTAAAATTAAAAAGAAAGCAATAATAAAAGAGGATTTAAAGTGGTTCGGCTGATTCTAGCCTACGTTCAATCCATAAATTTCCTTTTTTATTGATATTAGAATCAATTACAGCTAAATCCAAAGTTTTTAAAGCAATAATGGCAGAGTAGCCTTCATGAAGAAGATGAAGGGAAACAGAATCAAGATCCATTTTCCGAAGCCTTGCATGTTGTATTTATAGGCAAAATCCTGGTTATTGGGCTTCTTAAGTGATACGGGCCCACTAAGACTATAGCAAAGCCCACACCCTTCATCACGATCGATCCCAAGTTCTTAATAAGCCGACACGAAGTAGACAGGGTACCGACCCGAAGTGACCCTAACCCTAACTCGAAGTAAAGTGCTCAACGACTCGAAGCAGCTCCAACATGCCGATCCCTAGGAGTATTGCTACCCTAACCTTATGCCGACCCAAGTATCCACTAGTGCTGATCCAAAGTCCTGCTCGAAGCCAACCCAGAGCAAAGCTAAATGCCGATCCCAAACTCCACATGCTGATCCCTTAAGTGAATACCGTCCTCATGTCTCGTTTGCCGACCCGAAGCCACTTGTATGCCGACCTGGAGCTAAATGAGTGCCGACCCGGAGTCCTCTTCAATGCCGACCCGATCCCCTTTTCCTCAATGCCGACCAGAAGATCCACGAATTCCAAACCCTTTTCCTACTCAACCTCCTGCTATGCTAACCGACCCACTATGGTCCAACCATGTATGGCCGGTCCATATGCTCCAATCCCCTTGAGGCCAAAACTATACGTACCGAACCACTTTGTCTTATCCTCCTTGACCAATCTTATGTGACCGAGCGACAAATACCGAACCATGCATGACCGACCTACCTTATCTTTCACACCATGACCGAACGACATGGCCTTCCTTTGTCCAACTGACCCTCCTTAACTGATCCATTTTGACTTATCTAACCTGACCGACCCTACATGACCGACCCACTCCACTGCCGATCCACTCCACGCCGACTCCTAGCCTTCCTGCTGACCCAAAACCTTCACAACACCGACCCACTCATGAACTCCTACATACCCCGAGCAACTCAAAGCACAACTCAATGTGACCCAAAGGAAACTCCATGAAAACTCGAAGCAAACCTAGAAATGACTCGCTGTAAACCCCGGGTGACTCACGACAACTCGACTTTTGTCGAAACCCATATTTCGAGTATCCCACGACTTTTTTCCATCGACTATGCCGAACCCCGACTTCATAATCATGATTATCATCCATGATTGATCGTCTATCCATCCAGTTTACTAAAACCTTCGTATTCCAGCCTCAATAAACAAGCAGTCGATTTAATTAAATCCGTCTGTCTACGGCCTTAACAAAAGGCAGGTTAACAAGTACTGTTTGTAATAGGTAACACTGGATTCTATAAAAAGATGTTTAAGAGATAAATTCAGCAAAAATATCACCCCACCCTTAAGTTGACATGTGAACATTAATATTTGAATTGTTTGATACTAACCGCTGACTGAATTCACACCTTGAGTCGCACAACCATATTCTCTAAAAAACCACATGATTTAATTATAAAATGTTGCAAATTAATTAAATTGATTAATATTTCCGAAATATTAATTATTATTTACTTCAGTTGATGTTTGGGAGTTATTTGTAATTATTTGAATGCATTAATAAAATTTATGTTTGTGTGCATTGATATACGATATCGATGTAATTTTAAATGGGTTTAAATAAAAGATAATTGCATGAAGTGATTTACAGAAATTTTAGGTTATTTGATAGGTTGTATTTTCAACCATACCATATTAAGAGAAAGGACTGGAGAGTGAGATACTCAAATGAATTAGTTAGGGAAGTTTTAATTAAAGAATGGAAAATGTTTTATTCTTTCAATTAAAAGTTATCCACAAATTCATTTTCTATAGAAAATTCATTCCTTCTAATTCATTTTTTTCCTCCTCTCTCCATCTAACCTTCTATGAAAGAAAATAATTTTTTTTTTAAATTTTCAACTCCAAATAAAAAACATCAAATAAAATAAAATACAAGTAATTCATCTATTTCTTGTAAGCATTGGGTGTGGATATTGGAGTTCTAAGGAGATTTCTTTATTCAAGGTGCCTTCTCTTGGCGACATCTCAAGGTAATAATTCTAATTTCATTTATTCATCATTCACCTTGTTTATATGATTTTGATCCACCACACATTCATCTCATATAAACGTTTGTTTATTTGGTTACATAGATTAGATCCCATTTTGCTGCATCTTAATTAATTGTATTTGTTCACCATGTTATTTTGATTTGGATCTGTTTTAAGATATATTTTGATTGCTTACCTATTCATGCTGTCATCATTAGATCTACATCATATGAATTTTACATTTAATTAATTGTTCATATTGTCTATATAGTTTAGATCTAAAACCTTTGCAACATACATATACGTACATACATACATACATACATACGTACATACATACATACATATATATATGAGCATGATTTGTCCTATCTATTTTTTTTAAGTTTATGGTTTAAATAAAAAATTGATTGAAATCTAAGTTTTAATTAATAATATAATTATATTACTGATTCAAATTGAAGAAATATGTAGTTTATTAATTTTTGTATATAAATGTTCTATGTTTGTTATTTTGAATACATTCTTTTGGTTATTTCTTACTTGTGTTTAAAAGTTAAAAATAAACTTTTAACAACATTACAAGACTTTCGGGAAAAATATCATAAACCTTTGGATTTCCTTCTAAATTAAAGTTAGACTTTAATTTTTTACTTTACTTTAAAGTATATACTAAATTATAAATTTTAACATATGGATGTTCTATTAAGTTTAAAACATATATGTGTGAGTGTATTAATTTAACTTCGGATGTATAAAATGGACTTCTATGTAAAGTCATAATTTGAACCTTAAACCCATCTTAACTTTGAAAATATAATCAAAACTTTTGTTTTTAATTTCAAACTTATAAAATTATAAAATTTAATTTTAACACATTTATGTGTATGTATGTATATGTATATTAATATATGCTCTACTATATATACATATATATGTTTATATGTATGCATTTATATATTTTAACTACTAAGACAACAAATGCATATATAAAGAAAACATCATCTATGCTCATTTCTTACACGTTTCACTTATATAAAATGCATTGGAGTATATTTGGATATTTTCACATTTCATGTCATGTTTAAATTGATCGTCAATGATATTTAACAAATCATCAGTCTAATCGGAGAGAGAAATGAAAGGTTTCTCTCTCCAATTAATGCTTTTTATTCCCTTAATTGATTATACGAGTATTAGAGAAGTAAACAAAAAAATCCGTCTTAATAAATTAATAAGTAACTGCTGTACACATGAGTATATTTGATACACTCATTCATTAAATTTTATCTCAAATTCATACTCTGTTAAACTAATCAAACAAAATAAAGGATTTTATTTAAAACGCCTTTTAGATTGGATATTAGATCTTGTTAGACTTCACATGCCAATGGATCTAAAGAGGTAATTTTCGAAATTTATCCTTTAACTCTACGCCGGGCTGGCACAAATCCAACAATGTGACACATAGCCACATACTCGGAAACAGTCTTTTCATCTTGCTTCGACTCAGCAAACTTCCTAAACAATAACGATTTCTTGGTGGCCGATATGAATTTCTTTTCAAATCTAGCCTTAAATTGCTCCCAAGTGAACCAGCCTTCTGTAGTAGCAATCTTGATAGCATTTCATCATCCAATAGCCCAATCTTTAAGTTTCCTAGATGCTAACTTCCTCTTCATCACACCTTCCAGCTCAAATCTTCAAAGATATGCTCGCATGAGTTCAACCAATCCTGAACCCGCACAGCCGATTATGTTTCAAGGAATAGTTTTCCACTAAAGCTAGAATATTCCTTGTTTAACTTAGCAAAGTTGGCTTTGGGCGCTTGCACCGAGGCACCACGACCAACACCAACTGGAGCTACACCTTGGGTATCCTGCAGCATGTTGCTTATCGTATCGATGAACATGGCTTGCATACCAGGGTTACTATCTTAGAACTCTCTCCTTCTCCTTATACTCTAAATGTAGAATTCCTAGAAGTGTTCCTTGTATGTCAGCTCATTCTTAAACTCAATAATAGGAATTGTCAGTCTCTCATAAACGAAAATTGTGCATATAGTGCTCAAATGTGCAATGTGACTTATATACTACTAAGGTATTATTTCACAAACAAAAATATATAACAAATACACTCTCCCATTAATAGCTTTATCAATTCTAAAGCATTCCACTTACCTTATTTCTAATGGATCTAAGTACCAAATTAAGTCGCTCACTCAACCTAAGCTCTGATATCATGTATGGTGACCGCCCTACACCTCCGGTATCCAATATACCTATAAAGTCCGTTGTGGAGGTACCCGTCAATGCAAGACGGTAGTCGAGGGTGTAAAATAACAAAAATCCAATTATAGAACCTGTTGTATATCTCACAGTGAAAGGATAAAATATAATAATCAATTATAAATATAAAATAGGTGAGGCAGTAATATAATCAGATGAACCATAAAAAAGAACATCAGGGTGCATAGGTTCACAAGACTATACAAAACAAAAATAGTATAGTACATACATCCAAAACCTCCAAATAAAAACACTTAAACTGTCCCTAAGATAATACAAGTACTAGCATAGCTTTACAGTACTGCACGATCGTATACAAGCGATAGTAAGCTCTAAATATAGATATAAGAAAACATGGCCTATTGCTCATACTCCATACAGCTCCATGCACTATCCGGACTCGTTATCCCTAATCTACATTTAAGAGTATTCAAGATAATAAGAAGCAAATCGTAAAACCTTAAGTCGGACAACAATATGGTGAGAGCGATAAACAATCTCTAAATACTATAAAATCATATATAGTATAGGACATAAGGTATAGATAATTAATCCGGACATGTCCCTACATCCGAAGATTTAGCACATAACACAATATATATTATGCTACTATTATGGTCATATGGGCGTAGTACACTAAGTATGTTATGGGTATTAGGGTACCATTTCAAGAGTCATAACACATCGAAAAAGCGCATAATTATAACAATCATAACAAATATGGAGTAAACATGCAATGACAACCATCCTCGAGGTGTCGTATTGTCATGTCTATCACCAAGGTCTCAACTCACCTTGCACCATCATCATGACCATCACCGAAGTCCCATTTCACCACGATCATTCCTAAAATCTCTTACCGTCATGATTTTCCCAATGTCATGCTCAACCATTACCTTCCCAAGGTCTTCGTCCCGTAACTTTCAAAAAGTTTCTTTCATCCCGACCTTCTTAAGGTGATCATCGCTGCACTTTCCTAAAGTCTACTTCACCACAACCTTCCCAAGGTATTCATATAAGCGATAACTCTTTCGTCAGCCTCTAGGGCGGCGACACCTCATATCACATTTGGATTCAGCGTTCATTTGGATACCTGTCCTATAGGCCTGCCCTCCCAAGGCAGGCTAGAGCATCCCATGGTCTAGGGTACGTGGGTGATTGTCTTGACATACCCTTTCCCCAAAAAATCACCCACATCTAGATTTATCAATGATCCCTCCAACACCTGATTCTCAACACATCTCATGTCCCATCACAGCACTTTGCCTTGTCAAACGTGCCTTCTCATACTACTCTAGTCCCATGCGTATCCTTCTAATAAGAAGTACTTGATCAAGCGCCTTACATTATTGAAGAAAGCTCTGAAGTCAAATCAAGTCATTAGAATCACCATATTAGTTTCTATTAAATACCCTGTGACGCCCCACCTCTATACCCACGCTAGCCAAGGACAATACGGGGTAATGCCGTCAACTAGCACGGAGAATAAGGCTGTTGATGAGCGACCATCTGTACAATTGCTTTGTGCGAGTACCGATATGCCAGATAAAAATATAACACGCATTTCATCACAAGAGGAAATCCGACATACCGACACAAACTCAAAGCTACTACAAAGTGACTATATGTAATCTTCGGAAACAATTATAGAAATAAATATAACACAAATCAGTCACAGATAATTCATATCAAAAAGGCGGAAATAGATATGAATATATAACTAACACATGAAAGTGTACATCAGAGTAGTGGTCAAACAAGATCCACCATATCAAAAAGAATAGATACAAGTGCAAGGCAAAAGAATACGTATGCATCAAGGAGTCTAAATCTCAAATGTATACAACCAAAAACTACTAAACTAGAGTAGTTAGCCAAAAGTCAGAAGATGGTTCCAGATAGGAAGCCATGAGGAAGCACCTGTAATATCTCAGTCTCACCCGAGTATCATTTAAGAAGAAAATAATAAACGGACCAGTCTAGCTATAATTAGCAGATAAAATGAGATATAAGAGGAGACGTAATAAAAACATATGATAACCAAAAAGCCATACTGCGACAAGTATACATTAGGAAATCAACAAAGGAAAATCACACAATTATCTCCCGAATCTCATAGCACAAAAAGAATGTCATATTCTTTATTTAATTCACCAATCCACAATAATTGACATACATAATAATGCCAATTGTAAAAGTTGGTGAAACATAAATTCGAGAAATCATCATATAGAAATCCATAAATCACAAGAAAAGGTTGGCCAAGACATTGATGTAGTGCAAACGGTACATCCAATGAATCCAAAAGTAAAGACATTGATGTAGTACAATCGGTACATCCAATGAATCAAAAGTAAAGACATTGATGTAGTGCAAACAGTACATCCAATGAATCAAAAGCAAAGACATTGATGTAGTACAATCGGTACATCCAATGAATCAAAAGTAAAGACATTGATGTAGTGCAAACGGTACATCCAATGAATCCAAAAGTAAAGACATTGATGTAGTACAATCGGTACATCCAATGAATCAAAAGTAAAGACATTGATGTAGTGCAAACAGTACATCCAATGAATCAAAAGCAAAGACATTGATGTAGTGCAAATGGTACATCCAATGAATCAAAAGCAAAGACATTGATGTAGTGCAAACGGTGCAT
Source organism: Allium cepa (assembly GCA_030765085.1). NCBI lineage: Eukaryota > Viridiplantae > Streptophyta > Magnoliopsida > Asparagales > Amaryllidaceae > Allium > Allium cepa. Next base: position 420,138,016 of record CM060939.1, read on the forward strand.
CCAATGACTCAAAAGCAAAGACATTGATGTAGTGCAAACGGTACATCCAATGGGTCAAAAGCAAAGACATTGAGGTAGTGCAAACGGTACATCCAATGAATCAAAAGCAAAGACATTGATGTAGTGCAAACGGTACATCCAATGAGTCAAAAGCAAAGACATTGATGTAATGCAAACGGTACATCCAATGAGTCAAAAGCAAAGACATTGATGTAGTGCAAACGGTACATCCAATGAATCAAAAGCGAAGACATTGATGTAGTGCAAACGGTACATCCAATGAATCAAAAGCAAAGACATTGATGTAGTGCAAATGGTACATCCAATGAATCAAAAACAAAGACATTGATGTAGTGCAAAGGGTACATCCAATGAATCAAAACACATTAAAAGTACATGGGATGCCAGCCCACAAAGAAATGAGTCGAAGCTCAATGATTTGAGGTACGGACCTCCACATGGACAAAGAGACATCGCACATTGCTAGTCTAAACCATAAAATGATCATCATCGATCATCAAGAAGTGTCAATCACACTTAGTTAGTAAATACATGAGCTTAGCTTCATGTCCCATAACCACTAGCTTAACTTAAATATTTACGAACAAACTGTAGATCTCCACTAGAAAATTGTCACAAGAGATTCAATCGAACAAGTCCAAGAATTAACCGACGAAATAAACGCAAGCGTTTCATACCACTTGTTTTACTAAGTCATTTAATTGGATTTCTCATACGAGTGAGGTAAAGGTTTGTGTATACTAATAGATTGGAAATCGGTTTGAGAAAACAAGCTTTGTTATAGAATAGTGTTAAAATCATTTGAAGAAAGAGTTTTGATATTTACTACTAGTATAGAAAACCTTTATATTTTAAAGTGACAAATCAAAGAAGTGATTGTAGAAACAATCAATCATAAAAATTCACATTCGAAGACGTGAATAAAATCCAAAGAAACCGATAAAAAATCCATCGAAATAGATATTCCCAAAAATCACGAAGAAAATGTCATCAAAGTCGATAATAAGTGATAATAACAAAAGGGAATCAACACGAATCGATTAAAGTTGGAATTCTCAAGCGAATAGGCAAATAGGCAAAAAGAGTGTAGATTCAGACGTCTGAAATCAAGGATTCAGATGTCTGAATTTGGAAAATAAAATATTTTCCAAAAACAGAATTCAGATGTCTGAATCTTTGATTTTAGACGTTTGAAATAGGCACATTTTAGCCTATTTCCATTCTGGTTCCAAATGAACCAATTCAGACGTCTGAAATATAGATTCAGACGTCTGAATACTGGGGGATAAAAATTCCCAGTATAATATTCAGACGTCTGAATACTACGTTTCAGACGTCTGAAACTGGGGTTCAGGGCATTCCTTGAACCTAGACCAAAAATGGCCGAAATAAATACCGGAAGCGATCGGACGAGCAACGACGACTAAGGATTTACGTCGAGCGACAACCCAGCCTTAACGGCTCTTCGATACGCCTCAAATATCAATGTCCAAATATCCATAAAAGGATTTTCATAGATTTTGATTTCAAAACACCAAAAATTGAAATATACACCAAATCAATCCAAACCAAAATCAATTGCACAAAAATAAGTGTTAGGAATTCATACCTAACAATCGAAGATAATTATAGACAAAGATGTGAGATAAAAATCTCACCTTTGAACCCAAACAATTGAAGAAGAAGCTCGAAAGCAAAGGAAGATCAACCACCTTCAATCCCAACTCAAGAAGCTTGATTCTAAGCTTAAAGGAGAAATATTTCCCAAATTAGGTTTAGGAATTTTTTGAAATCAAAGAGAGAATGAGTTGGAGAAGAAGAAGGAGATGCTTACAAATGGGTTCTCTTGAATTTGGAGCTAGAAGTTGGATTTGCTAATGAAGACTAGGGCTTGGAGTTTTAATTTCCTCTTCATTCCACCATTATTGCTTTAGCTTAAAGTGTTAGGAATATGAAATGAAGTAATGAAGAGTTGGAGTGGAGCTAGAGTCTTAAGATGGAACATTGGACTGAAACCCAAACTCAAATCCAAAGTGAAAAAGTAGCAAAACTTTACTAACTCCAAACATATCGAAGCTTATACTCAAAAAGGTTGCAAACGGCATTTTGAACTCAATGGAAGGGGTCTCGAGTCCCAATTCAACTGTTTGCAAAAAGTAGCTTCTCGGACTAAAATTCGATGAACGATAAAATATTTAAATATACAATCGACAAATATGCGGGTTGTTACATACCCCTTAGTCATCCCGAGTCATTCTGGGGTTGTCTACTTCAACCTTAAGAAAACCTAAGAAAACCCAAAGTCATCCTAGGTTTGACATGAAGCCAGCCTGAAGCAATGCCCAAGTTTCCTCCAAGCTATCCTGATGCGGCCCTCGAAGTCCCCCTATCTAACATCTTGTCTAGGTAAAACACACTTCTGACTTGATGTTTCCTAAGGAAAAACCCAAAGATCGACCAAAAGCATCCCTAGACAAGAATTCTCGTCTAGGCTTAAACCATTGCACATCTGGAAAGCATTTACTATATGGCCTTCCACAACATCGAACCTGTAGCACCATCAGATAGCGTTTTCTATATAGTTCTTCATACCAATAAAGACCAAGCTAACTCTAAGCTAGTTACTACCGAAAACCAAGTCAATCTAAAGTGAGCTACCACCGGACAAAGGCTATCGAACAGAAATGTTGTACTTTCTCTAAACTCCATTTTTGTTTCGATTTCATTGCTACGCTCTATATTTTGATTCTCATACCTTCCTTATGCATTGATGTGATCCAAAACACTCTAGATCCAACCATAGAAGTCTGATTCTATGTTTACCATGCTAAAGTCGCACCGATGAGCATTTATAACCATTCAACGTTCAAAATAACATCCATATACATGCTAAACAACATTCAAACACCATAAAATCATATAAACATACATCAGTACATGGTAACCCTTCTCTAAACACATCTATAACATAGCCTAACATTCATATAAACAATCATATATTAAAACAACATGTTTAAATCACTTTAAAACATTTTGAATTTGTTTTTTTACTTTAGATCTAGTTTCAAATAGCAATAAAACATAAATTTGACTTTAAAAATGATTTCTAAACATGCTAAAACTTATAAAAACATATACACGAGGTTTAGAGACTAAAAATCACTCTCCAAACTTAAAAAATCGATTATTTGCAGGTAAAACGAAGTAAATCCAAATATAAATAGCAAAGTCCTGATTTTTTTCTTTCTTAAAAATGTGGATTTAAAGATCTCTAGTTATTCCCTTTGTAATATACCCTTAATATATGAATTTGGATTGATTTGTAAGAGATTAGATGTTGTTTTCTCTAAGAAAATGTTTAATGGTGGCTAAATGTAACATTCCGTTTCTAAAAGCCAAAAGCAAAGCACTGCAGATGCTGCAGTCATCTATAACATTAACTTAGTGTGACCAAGCATGGTAATGCTAATGATATCCATAATATTAGAGTCATATGAATATGAAACAAAATCACAGATTTCAAAAACAACATTTTAATTACATTTCCAAAACTTGTTCCATATTCAATTTACACATCCCATCTCTTTACTAGGTTCAGATAAAATAATTATTACATAAATACGCTAAGAGCGACATATGATGATGTCCTCTTGGTTAATCAGTGTCACTAAATAGTCATAACTGACTTAATATAAACATAGTAGAAATACATCGACAAAATAACACTGCAACTCCTAAATAGCTATCCGTCAGCCACCTACTCATCTCTGAAAGCTTTATTCGTCAACCTACTAAAATCTAAAAAACCTCAACCCTTAGCCTACTCAAATCAATTTTGAGCATTCGAGAGTTTAAGGGGAAACATAAACTTCGAGTCAGACATAAAGCCCGGTGTGAATAATATTTTACATCTTGGTTACTTGATATTAAGTGAGACCACACTGCTTAGAGGAACGAATTTCCCCTCACTAATGCCCCTTTTAAAACATATCTTTTAGCAAATCATAATCCTACAACCAAAACTGGTTAAGTCTATAAAGCATTATTTTGTAAACATACAATCGTGTAACAAATATACCGTCTGTCCGAACACTATAGTTTTGTTTGGCTAACTACTAACCTTTGGCTGACTTGGGCCTACCAGACAATATAATTAGAATAATCTAACATCTGTTAGATACACCTTTTATGGATGGTCAGTCCTTAACTATCTGTTAAATACTTCTCTTCTGAACGGTCTGTCCTTAACTATTTGTTAAATACTCCTCTTCTAGACGGTTTGTCCCTAACTTAACATCTCCCAAGTTCACTAGATCCTAATGGTTTTATGGTCTCACCATTAACCTATCTATATACAAATATATATTCCTCTCTCTATATGTAATAATAATTTTAGTCTTACACCTGACAAAGCTCTATAAAATGGAAGTTAGGGCTAAATTAGCTGGGGCTAAAAGCTAATGTATAAGGCACGACCTTATACCAGTCCCATCTGGTATTCTAATACCTGTGTCATTTTACTTAAGGTTAACTACCTAAAATTTCCCTTGAAAACCCTTTTTCATTTTAAATATATTTAAAGCCTTTAAACATATACTCTATGCTTTACTCAAAATCACCTTGCCATTTATATATACCTTACTCGAACCTTTATTGATGAAAATAATTCAAACCATTGAAAGTATCCCTTGTGAATCCATTGTAACGACCCGATATTTTCAACCATTCGCATCCATTATAAGTGCATAGGCAGACACTCATGCCGGAATTGAATTTCTCAAAATACCGTGTTGTAAATAAATTTTTGGCAAACCTTAGAATATACAGTAAATAAAAATTACAGATCACAGATACAGAGTATATAAAAATGCAGCGGAAGAAAAAGAGATAGTAGTTCATGAAGCTACTATATAAAATATAAGATACATCAAAGTTAAATAAGATACAACAGAAGAGTAACAGGATACATCAGGTACAAATCAGATACATCACTGAACCACTGGATACTGAAACAAAATACATAGCTGGATCTTCAAGGAAAGCTCCAACGCCGAAGGTGAATCTTGAATGCTAACTCAATCAATCTGACCCGAGCGTAAAGCAAAACACAAAACCCTCGAGTCAGGACATAAATACTTATAAACTGTAAATCAACTCAAGTGAACAGTAACAAAATGCATCAGTAACTTAAAGGATGCTTGGGACCGTCCATCCTCTAAGGATCTGTTAAACTATTTACTATGTAGTAATATACGCTATATACGGTAGTGCCTAATCAGTAAAGTATAATCATATAGAAAATAGCGTTAAGGGGATGGTGAACCTTAACGCGGTCGGATCTTTAAAACCAAAATCGTAGTGGGCTCGATATAAGGATATGACAAGGCACGCGAGGCAATGCCAGGGTGGATACACCGTTTGCACTCCCGGACCGGTGGTGACGGCAAGCCAGCAGCTTCCGCCCACCTCGAACAATACCCCCGAATCAAAGTGGCGCCACCGAATCGAATCACAACAGTAATAGAATGGTTTCCGATGGAGCATGCTCGATGAAAGGGTGCGACCCTTTGTGTAGCCCGGTATAGCTCCTGTTTTAGTCATATATGCCAACTCACGGGAGTTGGGTCCACGTAATATACCTCGAGAACGTTGCCACCATCCTACTTCATTCTGGAATCTCCACCGCGTACACAGTTGTTAAAGTGGTTTTCGGTATTGGCCGGCTACAAGACAATATCCGATCCCGGTCTCTTTAACAACCAATCGTTATTATAACCCATAGTTATAACTTTAAAACAATATTTTATACTTCAAAATAAATTATCCTTTTCAATCCAAATCTTTATCAAAATGAAGATTAAATCATTTCCAAAACCATTTCAATATATCATCGTAAAATATCTTTCAATTCAAATATTTATCAAAATAAATATCAAGTCATTTCTAACCATTTCAATATATTAAATTTTCATACCCTTTCAACACTACCTTTCAATCATTTTAATATATCAAAATATCATAACCTTTCAAAGCTTCAGTTCCAAAATATCATATCTTTCAGAACTTCTTTTTAAATCATGTTAATATCAAAATGTCCTATCTTTCAAACTCCGTTTTCAAATCATTTAATATCAAAAATATCATATCTTTCAAAACTTCGTTTCAAATCATTTTAATATATCAGAATATCATATCCTTTCAAAACTTCGTTTCAAATCATTTTAATATATCAAAATATCGTATCTTTTCAAACTTCATTCATTTCAAATCATTATTCATTTTATTCAATCTGAAATACCATTTCAATTCATATTTCAAAACAGTTTATATTCCAAAAATTCTTTTTTATCATTTCAATGAAGTTTTTATGTTTAATAATTAAATTATTAAATTTCCAAAAATTTCAACTTCCAAAGTTTATTTATTCACTTAAGTTTATCAAAACAGTGAAGATTCACTTTTCGCATCGTTTAGAAAACTCTACGGAAAGTTACATTCAAAACAGTTCAATTTAACAAAAGGCAACGTTTAAAAATGTTGTAATAGAGTTTTCTTAAATTTCAAATAAACTTAGTTAAATTCAACAATTTATAGCACTTACAAAAATTGCTATAATAGCTTTTAATTTAATTTAGCTTTTTAGTTCATTATCATCAACTACAGCATTTTCAAATGCCGTAATATCATTTACATTGTAATTAATAGCATTTCAAAAATACAGTCAATTAACTTCAAATATTCAATATAATTTCTCAACCAATTATATTTTTATTAAAACATTTTTTAACTTATAAAGTCATACATTTTCACATTTATAACATCATTTAATTTTTCCTCAAGTTCATGATCTTATAAAAGTTAAATTTCCATTCAAAAATCAAGATTTAATAATAATTCACTTATTAAATTGCAATGTTCAATTTTAAATCCATTACATTAAATTTCAACTTAACACTTAAGTTCAAATTCTCAAATATAACTTAGTTTTATTTTTATTTGCTTAACCAAAAGTTCACTTTACGTCAATTTCATAAATTTCCAATTCTAGTTATATTTCAAAGTTTCAACTTAAAATATTTATTCATTTCACATTTCAACTTTATTAAAAATCATAAATATGATAAAAATCATTTTAAATTCATTTAAATTCAAATTATCATAAATTTGTCATAATTTCATACTCAATTAAATTTTCAATTAAAATTAAATCAAAATTTCCAAAATAACTTACGTTCAAAATTTCTAACTTTTTTATTAATTCATTTCACTTACAATTATTCAGAAAATCAATAATGTTTTACAAAAATCTTATTTTTATTAAATTTCAGATCAAAATATTATAATAATTAAATTTCTAAAATATTTTAAAATTTTTAGAAAAGCATATTTTAACTACGGGCCTGTATAAAATTTTCTACGCTAGGTAAAGTGATACGGGTAATATATCATTTCAACCCGTAATTTACAAAGAAAATCAGGGTTTTATCATTTCAAACCCGCAATCCCAAGTCAAAATGAAAAATTTAAAACCATTCAGGTCTATCATTTCAGCCCGTAATGATTCTATTCTAACAGGGAACTTGCAGTGTAATCATATACAGGAATAACATAAACAATGTCAATATCACAATATACAGTCATATATCAGATGTCAGGTGAAAATTAACAGTTTAAACATGGTAATAACATGGTAATAACATGGCATATCATATCATATTATGTGATCATCATTATCTTGCATAAACATTTTATATTACTAAACACTTGTCATCAATTCACTTCTCATAAGTATAAATGTCAGAGTGAGAAAGACTCACTTTTTCAAGCTGAAGACCAAAACAACAAGCACAAGTGCGATTCCAAAAGCACGACAAGCACGATATAGCATGACTTTGATTTGAATGAATGGAGAGCCTTGATATTTGTCTTGTAAACAATAACCAAAACAAGACAATATACACATAAATATTCAACGCAAAACAATGTTGAAACAATGAAAATACGAAGCAACAAAAGAATAGATTACTTGACCTTGCTTTAACCATTCAAATGCTTGGCCTAGGAGGTTCTTGGGTTCAGCCATGATGATGATATAGCTCAGGTTTGGCACCATAACTCACGGCTAGAAGGAGTATGGAGTGGTAGGGTTATAACATGAAGCATACAATTGATCAAGGCAACATATATGAAGTTTTTGAGCACAACAAGGCTCGGCCTTGGGTCAAGTGGGGCTTGGCCATACTTGTACAGGTTTGGACAGTAGATGGAGGGGTGTGGGGAGGTCTGAAAAAGGTGGTGGTGGCGGCCTATGGTGGTGGCCAAGGTGGTGGATGAAGGTGGTGAGTTAATAGTGGTGGCTAGGGCATTGTTTTGGACATTATTTGCAATTTTGTGGAGTTTTGTCATCAAGGGAGGTGTGGCCATGGATGGATCTGAAATGATGGCTGGAGATGATGCCAAGGAAGAGTGGTAGGGGATGATGGAGAGTATGGTAGTGATGGTGGGTGGTAGAGGCCAATCCAGAAAGCATAGAAAACTAGGCAAAATACATAGAAAATGAGAAGAAAAAGGTAGAAAAAGATGTAGCCATTACCAGATTTTTTTCTCAAGATGGAGGCCATGATTTTTAGGGTTGAGAAAGAGAAAAATTTTGTGACGAATGAGCAAGCGAAGTCGGCCTGAGATGGTATGAGGAAATGCAAAAAAACAGATGTATTGATGACAAAAGAAACTGCAAAAGAAACAGTGAAACGTTTTTACGTTTCTTAGCCTTTAACCCTTTCAAATTTCTCATATATATTTATATACATCTAAATAACTGAAAATAATTAAACTCTCAGTTAAAATTCGAGAGTATAACAGATAAACAAAATATTAATTAGATATGATTAAAACAAGAAAAATAGCACAGAAAATGAAAACTTGACTTAAGAATTAGAAATAACTTCAATATACTTTGAAATTTTTTACTTTAATTTAAATACATGTAAAATGAATAAAATAAAGTAAAACACAGCAAATAAAAGTGAGTGCATAAAATAAATAAATAAATTTTAATTATATATAATTAAATTAAGAAAATGGCTTAAAATTGTAGACTAGGCTTTATAAATTGAAATAAATTCAAATAAACTTTAGAAAAATTATATTATCATTTTAAAAAATACTTAAAAGTAAAAATATACATAATATAACATATTATCACATATTAAAATAAAATATAACCAAGAAGAAGTAACTTATACAATTTAAAATAGTTATTGTTAAATAACCCTATATACGCACAATATTGTAAAGGGTATAACTTCCACAATTTACATCCGATTTCAACGAAACGAAAAGTGGTGTTTTTAGAATTTTATGTACTTTCATAATAAAAGAAAAAAATTAAAATTTTAAACTTTTAAAATTTTAAGTTAAAAGTCACAGTTTGACTATTTTGACCAAAATCAACATTTCAGGCAAATATTCAACTTACACAAGTTTGGAATTATAACTCATATAAAAATCAAGATTCTATTTAAATAATAAATTTAATAATCATTTAAAATAAGTAAAATAAGTTTTTTAAATCAAAATCTAACATTAAAAATAATTAAAATATACAAAATTTTTTTTTTACAAAATACAGGGTTGTTACACTCTCCTCCACTCAAAACTTTTCGTTCCCGAAAAGGAATGAGGTATGGAAGGGCACAGAAAAGATAGAGTAAAATAGGATTAAGATAAGATGACAAGAAGATTGAATTTATACCTGATAACTGTTGTTATAGGTAAGTTTTACAAGGTGGAGGTGATCTTTCCAAGATCCTCTAGAATCAAGAACACAAGCACGAAAAAGGTGGATTCAAAATGATTACCAAAGGTCTATAAAAGATTATAGAAAGATTTCTAAACAGAAATATTATAGAAAGATGCCTATACCGATCTATAGCAAGATAAGGATGATAAGGAAAACCAAAAGATAGTTTGAAAAACAAAATAAGGAAATGAATTTGAAAGCATGGAGATTTAAACTTAAACAGAGAATAAATCTTTACACAAGTTAACTAAATCTTAACTATCTCAAATTTCATTATCTTATTATCCAATCATCTTAAATTAACAATTTTTAGAACCATGGGTTTGAAAAATAATCATTTATTACACTCACATTGTACTTAATAAATTTTATTCTTCTTTATTCCTAATTAAAATTAAATTTATTCCTCTCAAAATATTTATCACTTATGTTAAACATACTTACACTTATTATAACTACTTTCTTTTATTCTTAGTTCTTTTAAAATTAATTTATTGTAAGTTATTCAATTACCCTTTATTATATTTACCCATGTTAATCATTTTATAATTAAAATTTAAGTGTATAACATTTATTATAAGTACTCAAATTTTATTTATAAAATCTTTTTATATCGTATATTATCCAATTATATTTTTAACTTCTGAAATTTTGGTAAGTTATATTTGAATGCAATTGTATTATACAAATAAAATTTCCAATTCAATCATTTCAAGCCTAAATCATTTACTCAAAAAAAATTATTTTCTTTTTATAATTGAAATTATTCTTTAAAAATAGAATTTAAGAATTAAATTTCCGATTTCTTCAGACCATTTAGAGATAAGAAATAATATATATACATATATAATATGTCAAATCAAATTTCAATCATATATATATATATATATATATTATAAATCAAGTCATATTTTGGAAATTCAAATCAATTTAATTTCCCAAAACAAAGCTGTAGCAAGACCACAGAATAGTCTCTTAACTTCGAAACTCGAAAATGAACGTCGATGATGTCGCGATCATCACCGAAGTTATTTTCCAGCGACAAAGAGAAGAGCACTAATTTTAAACCTTTAAAATTCTTTGAAAACAAATTCTATTCAAAATACTTTAAATAATATAACCTTTTAAAACTTTAAACCAAAGTTCGAAATAATCGGAATTTAAATCCTCAAATTCTTGTTTTAAATTCATTTCAGTTCCCAAATAAATTTATAAACAAATATTTACAGATCTATTTGTAGAACAATAAATGATAAATCAAGCATTATCATTTCAAATTATCAATTTAAATCATTTCATTAAGTTCCATAAATTTACTTATATATCAAAATTTATTTCATTAACCAATTTTTTTTTAAAATATATTGTGTCCGTTTGTTCTGTCAAAGTGTTTTGGAAATCTTATCGATAGCGCTGATCAGACGTATCGATCAGAAACCCAACTCAACATCAACAACTCAAACAACACAATATGTAAAACATTTTAATTTTAAATACTAGTTTGCAAATACACTATACATGAACAGATTTTCAAAGAAGGATAGAGATTCAAATTTTTGATTAACACAAATCAAAGGAGATTATGATTTAAAAATAAGTTGGAAACAAGGATGACATGATTAAATAACAGAATAGGAAGATGGGTAAGCTTATATAAATCACGGGCAACCTTAACCGGGTCAACCGTGACTTAACGAATAAGATCAATGTTGATTTTTCTAGGGTAAATCTACATTCGATCTCAAGAGTTAGAGTTTGAAATAACAAAAGATTTTAGCATCTAAACCAATGATAGATAAGAATCTCCGGTGAATCGATGCTAACTGCAAAGGAGTTTTCCCCCCTTTTCAATTAAATTTGAAATTGGCGTGACCGCCGACTCACTAGAAAGATCATTCGAAGCGGAGTTCTGGAATGCTCCAGAGTCAAAAGAAGATGAATAGTGAGGGATACGAATGGATTTTGGAACCTTAGGGAATGTTCTAAAATTCAAAGGAATCGAATCAAAAGGGAGAGATTCAAACTCGAATGAAAGTGATTCTGTAAATACATTCACTCCATATGCTGAGTTTTGCCTAGAGCTACCAAAGCTCTGATACCAACTGTAACAACCCGATATTTTCAACCATTCGCATCCATTATAAGTGCATAGGCAGACACTCATGCCGGAATTGAATTGCTCAAAATACCGTGTTGTAAATAAAATTTTGGCAAACCTCAGAATATACAGTAAATAAAAATTACAGATCACAGACACAGAGTATATAAAAATGCAGCGGAAGAAAAAGAGATAGTAGTTCATGAAGCTACTATATAAAATATAAGATACATCAAAGTTAAATAAGATACAACAGAAGAGTAACAGGATACATCAGGTACAAATCAGATACATCACTGAACCACTGGATACTGAAACAAAATACATAGCTGGATCTTCAAGGAAAGCTCCAACGCCGAAGGTGAATCTTGAATGCTAACTCAATCAATCTGACCCGAGCGTAAAGCAAAACACAAAACCCTCGAGTCAGGACATAAATACTTATAAACTGTAAATCAACTCAAGTGAACAGTAACAAAATGCATCAGTAACTTAAAGGATGCTTGGGACCGTCCATCCTCTAAGGATCTGTTAAACTATTTACTATGTAGTAATATACGCTATATACGGTAGTGTCTAATCAGTAAAGTATAATCATATAGAAAATAGCGTTAAGGGGATGGTGAACCTTAACGCGGTCGGATCTTTAAAACCAAAATCGTAGTGGGCTCGATATAAGGATATGACATGGCACACGAGGCAATGCCAGGGTGGATACACCGTTTGCACTCCCGGACCGGTGGTGACGGCAAGCCAGCAGCTTCCGCCCACCTCGAACAATACCCCCGAATCAAAGTGGCGCCACCGAATCGAATCACAACAGTAATAGAATGGTTTCCGATGGAGCATGCTCGATGAAAGGGTGCGACCCTTTGTGTAGCCCGGTATAGCTCCTGTTTTAGTCATATATGCCAACTCACGGGAGTTGGGTCCACGTAATATACCTCGAGAACGTTGCCACCATCCTACTTCATTCTGGAATCTCCACCGCGTACACAGTTGTTAAAGTGGTTTTCGGTATTGGCCGGCTACAAGACAATATCCGATCCCGGTCTCTTTAACAACCAATCGTTATTATAACCCATAGTTATAACTTTAAAACAATATTTTATACTTCAAAATAAATTATCCTTTTCAATCCAAATCTTTATCAAAATGAAGATTAAATCATTTCCAAAACCATTTCAATATATCATCGTAAAATATCTTTCAATTCAAATATTTATCAAAATAAATATCAAGTCATTTCTAACCATTTCAATATATTAAATTTTCATACCCTTTCAACACTACCTTTCAAATCATTTTAATATATCAAAATATCATAACCTTTCAAAGCTTCAGTTCCAAAATATCATATCTTTCAGAACTTCTTTTTAAATCATGTTAATATCAAAATGTCCTATCTTTCAAACTCCGTTTTCAAATCATTTAATGTCAAAAATATCATATCTTTCAAAACTTCGTTTCAAATCATTTTAATATATCAGAATATCATATCCTTTCAAAACTTCGTTTCAAATCATTTTAATATATCAAAATATCGTATCTTTTCAAACTTCATTCATTTCAAATCATTATTCATTTTATTCAATCTAAAATACCATTTCAATTCATATTTCAAAACAGTTTATATTCCAAAAATTCTTTTTTATCATTTCAATGAAGTTTTTATGTTTAATAATTAAATTATTAAATTTCCAAAAATTTCAACTTCCAAAGTTTATTTATTCACTTAAGTTTATCAAAACAGTGAAGATTCACTTTTCGCATCGTTTAGAAAACTCTACGGAAAGTTACATTCAAAACAATTCAATTTAACAAAAGGCAACGTTTAAAAATGTTGTAATAGAGTTTTCTTAAATTTCAAATAAACTTAGTTAAATTCAACAATTTATAGCACTTACAAAAATTGCTATAATAGCTTTTAATTTAATTTAGCTTTTTAGTTCATTATCATCAACTACATCATTTTCAAATGCCGTAATATCATTTACATTGTAATTAATAGCATTTCAAAAATACAGTCAATTAACTTCCAATATTCAATATAATTTCTCAACCAATTATATTTTTATTAAAACATTTTTTAACTTATAAAGTCATACATTTTCACATTTATAACATCATTTAATTTTTCCTCAAGTTCATGATCTTATAAAAGTTAAATTTCCATTCAAAAATCAAGATTTAATAATAATTCACTTATTAAATTGCAATGTTCAATTTTAAATCCATTACATTAAATTTCAACTTAACACTTAAGTTCAAATTCTCAAATATAACTTAGTTTTATTTTTATTTGCTTAACTAAAAGTTCACTTTACGTCAATTTTATAAATTTCCAATTCTAGTTATATTTCAAAGTTTCAACTTAAAATATTTATTCATTTCACATTTCAACTTTATTAAAAATCATAAATATGATAAAAATCATTTTAAATTCATTTAAATTCAAATTATCATAAATTTGTCATAATTTCATACTCAATTAAATTTCCAATTAAAATTAAATCAAAATTTCCAAAATAACTTACGTTCAAAATTTCTAACTTTTTTATTAATTCATTTCACTTACAATTATTCAGAAAATCAATAATATTTTACAAAAATCTTATTTTTATTAAATTTCAGATCAAAATATTATAATAATTAAATTTCTAAAATATTTTAAATTTTTTAGAAAAGCATATTTTAACTACGGGCCTGTATAAAATTTTCTACGCTAGGTAAAGTGATACGGGTAATATATCATTTCAACCCGTAATTTACAAAGAAAATCCGGGTTTTATCATTTCAAACCCGCAATCCCAAGTCAAAATGAAAATTTTAAAACCATTCAGGTCTATCATTTCAGCCCGTAATGATTCTATTCTAACAGGGAACTTGCAGTGTAATCATATACAGGAATAACATAAACAATGTCAATATCACAATATACAGTCATATATCAGATGTCAGGTGAAAATTAACAGTTTAAACATGGTAATAACATGGTAATAACATGTCATATCATATCATATTATGTGATCATCATTATCTTGCATAAACATTTTATATTACTAAACACTTGTCATCAATTCACTTCTCATAAGTATAAATGTCAGAGTGAGAAAGACTCACTTTTTCAAGCTGAAGACCAAAACAACAAGCACAAGTGCGATTCCAAAAGCACGACAAGCACGATATAGCATGACTTTGATTTGAATGAATGGAGAGCCTTGATATTTGTCTTGTAAACAATAACCAAAACAAGACAATATACACATAAATATTCAACGCAAAACAATGTTGAAACAATGAAAATACGAAGCAACAAAAGAATAGATTACTTGACCTTGCTTTAACCATTCAAATGCTTGGCCTAGGAGGTTCTTGGGTTCAGCCATGATGATGATATAGCTCAGGTTTGGCACCATAACTCACGGCTAGAAGGAGTATGGAGTGGTAGGGTTATAACATGAAGCATACAATTGATCAAGGCAACATATATGAAGTTTTTGAGCACAACAAGGCTCGGCCTTGGGTCAAGTGGGGCTTGGCCATACTTGTACAGGTTTGGACAGTAGATGGAGGGGTGTGGGGAGGTCTGAAAAAGGTGGTGGTGGCGGCCTATGGTGGTGGCCAAGGTGGTGGATGAAGGTGGTGAAGTAATAGTGGTGGCTAGGGCATTGTTTTGGACATTATTTGCAATTTTGTGGAGTTTTGTCATCAAGGGAGGTGTGGCCATGGATGGATCTGAAATGATGGCTGGAGATGATGCCAAGGAAGAGTGGTAGGGGATGATGGAGAGTATGGTAGTGATGGTGGGTGGTAGAGGCCAATCCAGAAAGCATAGAAAACTAGGCAAAATACATAGAAAATGAGAAGAAAAAGGTAGAAAAAGATGTAGCCATTACCAGATTTTTTTCTCAAGATGGAGGCCATGATTTTTAGGGTTGAGAAAGAGAAAATTTTTGTGACGAATGAGCAAGCGAAGTCGGCCTGAGATGGTATGAGGAAATGCAAAAAAAAGAGATGTATTGATGACAAAAGAAACTGCAAAAGAAACAGTGAAACGTTTTTACGTTTCTTAGCCTTTAACCCTTTCAAATTTCTCATATATATTTATATACATCTAAATAACTGAAAATAATTAAACTCTCAGTTAAAATTCGAGAGTATAACAGATAAACAAAATATTAATTAGATATGATTAAAACAAGAAAAATAGCACAGAAAATGAAAACTTGACTTAAGAATTAGAAATAACTTCAATATACTTTGAAAATTTTTACTTTAATTTAAATACATGTAAAATGAATAAAATAAAGTAAATCACAGCAAATAAAAGTGAGTGCATAAAATAAATAAATAAATTTTAATTATATATAATTAAATTAAGAAAATGGCTTAAAATTGTAGACTAGGCTTTATAAATTGAAATAAATTCAAATAAACTTTAGAAAAATTATATTATCATTTTAAAAAATACTTAAAAGTAAAAATATACATAATATAACATATTATCACATATTAAAATAAAATATAACCAATAAGAAGTAACTTATACTATTTAAAATAGTTATTGTTAAATAACCCTATATACGCACAATATTGTAAAGGGTATAACTTCCACAATTTACATCCGATTTCAACGAAATGAAAAGTGGTGTTTTTAGAATTTTATGTACTTTCATAATAAAAGAAAAAAAAATTAAAATTTTAAACTTTTAAACTTTTAAGTTAAAAGTCACAGTTTGACTATTTTGACCAAAATCAACATTTCAGGCAAATATTCAACTTACACAAGTTTGGAATTATAACTCATATAAAAATCAAGATTCTATTTAAATAATAAATTTAATAATCATTTAAAATAAGTAAAATAAGTTTTTTAAATCAAAATCTAACATTAAAAATAATTAAAATATACAATTTTTTTTTTTTTACAAAATACAGGGTTGTTACATCCATTGAAAGTATCCCTTTCTAAACCATTGTAAGCACCTCTTTCGAAACCAAGTAAAACCCTTAATTTCATCTAGGCCAAAAGGCCAAACCTTCCTTTCGAAACCATTCTCAAAACCTTTTGTACCATTGAAAAACCTTTTCTTCGAGAGCTATAAAACCTTAGACATCTTATCTTAAAATACTTTGAAACTGTCTTTCAAAACCATAGGAAAATCCTTCCTTTTAGACCTTTCGAAATAGTTAGAAAACACCCTTTCAGACCTTTCGAAGCCATTGGGGAGCACCCCTTAGACCCCTTCTTTAAAACCTTTCGAAAGCATCAACCTTTATAAAATCAAACCTTTCAAAAGTACTTGGGTTCAGCTTAAAATGTGTGAAAAAAACCTTTTGAAACCATTTAAACTATCTTTTTCGAAACCATTTGGGTTACAATCGAGGAAAATGGTCATTAAAATCATAAAGGTCGAAAGCCTATCTTTCAAAAGCTATTTATAAGTAAAGAAGTGATGGTGTCGAAACCACCCTTCCGAAAGCATTGGACTAGTGGCCAAGTTTAAAAACAAAGTACACCTTACGAAACCGTTGAATTTGAAGGTAAGAAATGCAGCAGCTAGGGGTTTCGACCCCTTCGAAAGCATTTCTTAAAACAAAAGAACGCAACCCATTCGAAACCATCCTTTTGAAATCATTTGACCTGGTCGGAAGCCAACCCAGTCGAAAGCTAACACTTCGAAAGAAAAACAGGCACTACCTCATCTTAAAACAAAAGCGTGCTTTGACCCCTTCGGAACCCTGCATTTTGATCCTATACCTTCCGCTCTATCCAATTCGCTATGTACCAAATCTATTGATACCATGCGCATTTTCAAAAGCAATAGTGGCGAAACGTCTTAGACGTAACCCATGGAACAAAAAAATGGCAGGACATGCTAAAAACATGTAAATCTTATTTTTAACTTAAAAGAGAAACACTTTACAACTAACTGCCTTGTTTATCATAATTTTATTGGTTGCCAAATTTCTTTTCTAAAAGTGGTGCCGAAATTTCAGAAGTAAACAGTTTATTTAATTTACACTCCATTTATCTTTACTATTAATAAGTAAATTCAAACAATAGATTTCAACCGTGTCCTTTGGGAATTTCCAATATACCCTTTAACACCTGTGTCTGTGCGTCTTCCTACATCCCAAATTACATTGTTCTACCCTTTGAAAATTTCATTTCTCTACAAAATTAATTGCATCTCTATGGCAAAAGAAAGATCACATCCATCTTTAACACTTGACCTGATCAACAAAGATCTGATATGGATTTATTGAACACAAAGTCATCTTGGTGGATGGTGGGGTCGTCGACGCTGTCGATCCTGTAACTGAAGAAACTTTGGGGTTTTTACACCAAAACTTTGTGCGGGTTTCTAAGATTATGATTTCGAATTCTGTTTTCGAGAATAGCATTTGATGTCATAGTTTATTATTGTTTATGGATATTGTCTTTTCATATTGGCCCAATGGGGTTCGCTCTTTCGATTCTTCTCCCTTTTGCCTCATTTATTGTTATTATCTCATTAAATTATTCTTTCAACCTTCTCTTTTTTATTCCTGAATTTTACATTTACTTAGTACCCAAATTATTTCTTTCGCTTCTAGCTTCCTAACTCTTCAATAATCACACAACCACTTCTCTCCGCTTCCACTACAAATTTCATTTTCTAGGCTAAGAATATGGGCACTTATAACTCTATTCTCTTAGACATGTTTCCAACCACCATTGTTTTGAGGAGACAACAAGCCTTTATGATCCTTCGATCGGTTGAGCTTCCCTGAAATGTAGTGCGATGACCCATCGACTTGCCTTTGGTGAGTACTATTATCGATTACGAAGAAAGATGAGCTTTTGAATATAGGAGTTTTCCATTTATTATGATATTTTTTACTTAAGTTGTTTTGTATAGAAATCATGCTAATGATTTTGGATTAGAAAAATGGAACTCTGTTCATATCTCGATTTCTATACAAAGGTCCCTCTATTGGTTAACTATTGAATTCCAGGTGCCTTATTGGATTACGTCTATGTAAAGTTCGTTATAAAACTTTTATGCAACTGTAAATGATTTACTACTCATTAATGAATTATATTCTCATAATATTAGTGTTTACCATGAATATGGTTTCAAGGTACAAGTTAATCAAACTATCTTTTGTCAAGCTTACTCCATATTCAATATTGAAGAGATATTTGTGTTTTTATTATGTTGGTTTTTTGCCAGAAAATCATATAATATTTTTTATTACATTCTAAAATTATACGTTTCATTTTGATGAAAGATGTTTATCATTCAGTGACTTTCATATATATCTTGACAAGCATATTTAAGGCTTAAATTTTCATGTTCACCACTTTATTAATTGTAGTATATACAAAGTATGAAGTTTGCATTTTTATGCCAGGTTTTATTAGTGGATTTACAGAGGTAAGCTATTTATATAGCTGTAAGATTTGGTTCTTTTGAGTTAAAGTTCAACCAGGCATCAGAAAACAATGCATGTTACCAAGCTTTTGATAATGTGAGTAAACGAAATATGAATTAGTCGAGCAAGTATTTATAATATGGTGATATGAATTTATTTATTTACATTTGGATTTTGTAAGATAGTAGTTTATAATGTGTATTTTTCCCAAGAGGTTTTGTACAACACAGGAAGATTAAAAAGTAACTAAAATTATATAGGGGGATTTTGTTTAAACCCTATAAGCCCTAGAATTTGTGAAGTTGTTCTTTAAAAGCTTGCAAAACTACTACTTTTAAAATTGTTGCATTAACCCATAAAAAAAGAAAGAAATATAGAAAAGTTTCATTTCTATTTATTTTACTGTTAAAATCACCTTGGAAACAGCCTGATAGATAACTTTCTTACCACACACGTGCCGTTGGTGGTTGTTTCAATCGCCACTTCGGAACTCTATGAGGTTATTTAAGTTCCCCCACATTGCGAAATGATGTTCTAGTCCTCTTTCTTCATTAAGATTCATCATGTTTTTTATAGGCATTGCATTTTTAACTTGAAATTGAATCATTACATTTTAAAGTGTTTTTGCCACATCCTGAATATGCCAAACATGCTCGATGGTACACATGGGTTCACAATTGGTCGTGGTAAATCTTTTGTTTCCCCCACCCGATTAATGCATTTTTGCTGTATTTCCAAATCAAATTAGCTAAACAATTTTGTGAGCTGGTTTGTTTGGTCCGAACAGAGGAAGTATATATAAGTTTTGTGGTGTACTTTCATAGCCTGTTGTTGTATGTTTATGTATATACGAATTGGATTTTTTACCCTTAACCTGTTTGTAAGATGCATTAAAAGCTGTCAACTTTTTGGTGAAATATGTGAAATGTTATTGTTCTTATTGTATTTAAGGTCATTTTAAGTAATGCCACGTTAGGAGGCTATTATCATTTCATCCTTGGCCACATTCACGTGTTATGGTAGACAAATCCATTGCTCATAGTGCTATCCTGTCCCTTCCGTGTCTTCATATGTTAATAGATTTAGCTTAAAAAAAAGAATACTCTAACTCTAAACATTAAAGTGTAATGACTCTAAATAGGCTTAGTACAATATATGTTTTTGGTTTCTGTCTATAGTCCTTCATACAATGTTGACTAGTTAAATAAATTTAACCATTTCTGCTGTAGTTTGATTATGTCAAAGTTTGTTTACCTGATAGTTTCGTAGGTTTTTTTTCCAATGTGGTTTAGTACTCTGATTATAGTGCATGAGAAAGCTGAAGTTTGTTTTCCAATTAATGCCAATACAAATCGAGTGAAGGAATAATAAGAGGAGCAAAATTATACCCTCACATCATTTGTGTGATTAAAAGAAGCTTTATGCTAACTAGATTACAATAATCGTTCGTAGAAACTAAATATACCAATGAAACTCTGTTTATATTTTTTCTCCTTGCTGCAAATATGTTACTCTTACAAATAATAAATTTATAAATTTGTGCATAGTAGAAACTAACTTCATGTAGGCATCACAATCAGGGTAGATTTGATCAAAAAAGCAAAAACACTTGCTTTTTTCTTGAAATTTAATATAGCGAAGCAACCGAAAAACCATATGTTATATATGCTCTTAAAATGATTTATTTAAATAAAGCAAAAAATAATGTTAAAAGTATTTATTTTCTCATTTCCAAATTTATAAATAATTTATGCTAAAGGTGTTTTCTTAAATTGAATCATTACACTTTGAACTTTGGGTATTATTCATAAACATGTTTGCTTCAATATCAAACCACACGATCTTCCATAATATATAAATGAATTAATCACTAGATTCTTCTCATAGTTTATTTTTATGAGAATTTTAACTTATGTTAACACATGTTTAATAGTGTATCAGCAAGTAAAGATGCCATCAACCACTTATATATATATGTTCATCTAAGGGGAAAACAATATAAATGTGAATTAAATCAAAAGCAATATTATGTTCTTGCCACATCCTGAATATGCCAGCTTGTTGCATGTATCTTGGGAAAATTGTCACCCGGTATTATGTGATATAATATAGATAAAACTCTATATATATATTTGACATAATATAAAGAATTCTTTGTGTCACTATTGACTATAAGGAGCTGACCAAACGATAATGTTAATAGATTCCCGGAGATGTTGAGTCTGTAGAAGCCCAACTATGTATCATGACTTCCTATGTCATATGGCTCGATCGAGATGACTTCCTCCTTCATATGTCTTAGCTTAGAAATTATTAGGATGATTTGTTTACATAACTGGATTTCTAATGAGGAATTTTTTTAATTGTAATTAGTCATGTAGGCTGACAGAAAGCATTGGAATTATAATTTGCAAGCATTTATTTTAGATCTACAAGTATATGGATTTTTGTGTCTGTATTAAAAGAAGTTAGGATGTTTGCATGATATGTAGAGACAAAGGTAACTTAAGGGAATCTAAGAGTAGGAATTACATAACTTCTACTTTTAACGAGAGTTTCCATGGATGATGTATATTTTTCCACCGCTCCTTTGTAAAATTAGCAGACCTCTTCTTTTTGCTTTATTTTTCCATTTTTTGTCTATTTCAGAATTTTAATTTGTCTATGGCTAATTGTTTTGTTATTAAGTGATGTTCAATTGTGTCATACTTTATATAATATGTGGTAATGCTACACAAGTACATTATTGAAAAAAGCTACTAGTAAAGTTAAGAGTTAAGATGTTCATTAGTAATGGAGCCATGGTTGTAATTGAGGTTGATAAGGCTATGGTAAATTTTAGTCAATTAGGGTTTGCTAAAGCTTAACATTCTTATGGATCGATCGAATAATAAAACTTTAGTATTATTTCCATTTCCAGCAAAACAAGGAAAATAAACTAGAACAAAAGTGAAGAATAATAAAACTAAAGTATTATAAAAAATGGTTATATGACTATTCCTTGGTTTTCTCAATCTGAACCAGGCTCAGGCCGCTTTTGGTTCATTTTCCACTGGCAATAGCATGTCAAATCTACTTCGAGGTACAACTATAAATGCATGTATATTGTGATTAAGTGCAGGCCCACCTGGACGTGCATATATACTTGTAAATATATAAAATATTTAAGTCTCATACCTTAAATAAATTTATATATCTATCAAAACACTTAGGAAAATTTTATAAAAATTCTGAAAAATCCTTTTTAATATGTTTTCTAAATATATAAATTTCAGACCCAAATTATTTATAATTCAACTGTAAATTATTTATAACCCAATAAATCATTTTCTTCACTAGAAAATTAATATAAAATCCACATTAATTCAGAAAGTTATAAAAATTGAAACCCATCTCTACAATATCAATTCTAATCTAAATCTTAAATCGTAATACATTTGGATGTCATTTAATAGTTTTTTCACATCAAAATATATCATAAAATCTATATGAACAAGCATAAATATCAGCAAGTAAACATAAACATTTAATCCATCAAAAACATGGCATAATCATGCAAAACACTTCAGATTCAACTTAAAACCAGAAATACTGAAAAATGAGATGTAGTCACTATTCACATTAGCTTTGTGATTTAGGATGTGAGATTTGATCTTGATTTAAATAGCTTAAGCTTCTTGCCCTTGAATTTTTTTAGTTTCTCTTTTCTTCCTAATGGTGGCTGGCCTTAATGTATATTTTTTGCTTGAGTGAAATGAAATGAACATGTGGAAGAAAATTCCTAAGGGTTTAGGGTATAAGAATATCCTTCTCCTTATTTTGCCCTTACCTATTTGCCTTTACCTTTTACTTCCTTATTTCATTGTTAACATGGCACGACTATCCCTTAATTAAATCACAAATCTCAATCCATTAATCAACCCATATTATTTAATTTAATTTAGCTAATTAAATTCTAAATAATGTTACTAAAAATATGGAGTTTACAATCTCCCCTCCTTAGAGAATTTCGTCCTCGAAATTACGATAAGGTACACCACAAAACAATCAAAAGTAAAACATACCATTAAACAGATCAGGATAAGTGTCTGTAGTCCCGCTCTCAATCTCCCAAGTACAGTCTCTATCATCGCCGCTCCACTGGACCTTCACTAATCTGACTGTCTTGTTCCTTAATTTCTTCTCTTCTCTGGCGTCTATCTGGACAAGCTTTCTAACTATAGTCAAGTCTGGTTCCACTACTAAATCCTCTAACACCGTCGGTGCAATAGTAGTGTCTGGATCCCTAACACACTTACTTAGATGAGATACATGGAAAACATCATGGACTCCTGTCAAACTACTCGATAACTCTACTCTGTACGTGAGTTTCCCGATCCTCTATAAAATAGGAAACGGTCCTACGAATATCGATGCTAACTTCCCTATCTTCCCGAACCTGATAACACCTTTCTTTGGCGATACTTTGATGAATACATGATCTCCAATAGAGAGATCCAAATCTTTCGGTCTTCTATCTGCATAGGTCTTCTGCCAAGATTGAGCTTCCTTCATTTTCGCCATTATCAACTCAATCTTCTCCTCAACTTTTCTTACCAAATTGGGACAAAGGACTAATCTATCTCCAGTCTCTAACCAACATATAGGGAGATTTGCATGGCCTTCCATACAAAGCTTCAATAGTTCCATCCCTATACTAGCCTGATAACTAATGTTATACGAAAACTCGACTAGGTGTAGATGGTCTTCCTATGATCCCCCGAAGTCTAATACACAAGCTCTTAACAAGTCCTCCAAGGTCTTATTAACTATTTCCATTTGTCCATCTGTTTACGGATGGTAAGCGGTACTCATATTGAGCTTGGTTCCTAAACTCCCCTATAGACTCTTCCAAAACTCGCTAGTTAATAAGAAATCTCTATCACTAACAATACTACTAGGAATTCAATGCAGTCTAACCACATTCTTCATAAATAACTTAGCCAATATAGGTGCCGTCCTATTCAGTTTAATGGGAATGAAATGGTCATTCTTGGTCAATCTATCCACTATGACCTATACGCTTTCATTTCCTTTATTTGATCTCGGCAACCCATATCCCACTTCCATACCGGAATATCCAATGGCTGAAGCAACTCACTTGGCTTATGATGATCGGCCTTCGTCTGTTGATAGTTAAAACATATTTCATCCATAAACCTACACCCTCTTCATTCCTTCCCAGAAGAAACTTTTCTTATATCTTGATACATCTTTGTTTCTCCTAGATGAATAGTGAACTTCGAACGATGGCATACCTCCAAAACTTACTTCCTTATGTCTCCCACATGTGGAACACATAATCTACCTTTCTTTCTTAACCACCCATTTTGGTCAAGACTGAAGTCCTTCAAGTCATCACTCCCTATTCCATCCCTTAACCTCCCAATCCTCTCAACTAACACTAGATTCCTCTTCCTGTGTAGAAGCAATCTTCTCCATTAATACCGGTCGAACTTCTAAACAAGACAACATAGCAGATTCTCCATTAGACCCAGCCTCAGATCTCCACTATACTCTACAAGTCGACAACACTTCCCAGTCTTTTCATTCTGCTATCATAGCCAACGCTGCTTTCTGATGCTTCCTACTAAGTGCATCTGCAATCTTATTGCCTTTCCCTGGTATGTACTCAAACCGAAAACTTAAGCGGCTAAGAACAATAAATATCTCTATTATCTCATGGTCAGCTCCTTCAAGAGAACAAATAATTCAATGACTTATGATACATATAAACCTCAAATCTCTCTCCTAAAATGTAATGTCTGCACACCTTTAAGCAAAAACCACTACAGCTAACTCCAAATCATGCAATGGATATCTATCCTTATGCGGTCTAAGCTGCCGAGAAGCATAGGCAATCACTTTACCTCTCTGCATCAACACAGCTCCTAATCCAGTTCCACATGCATCTATATGAACTACCCAATCTCGATTTTCTTCAGGAACAACTAATATAGGTGCATGGGTCAATAAATGTTTCAAGCTTTGGAATGCTTCCTTGCACTTATCAGTCTACACAAACTTCACATCCTTTTGCGTTAGCTTGGGCATCGGTGCCGCTATCCACGAAAAATCTTTAATGAACCTCCGATAATATCCGGCCAATCCAAGAAAACTTCTAATCTCAGTTACTATCTCTGGTCTTCCAATTATCAACAACTTTGATCTTATCTAGATCGACTGATAACCCCTTCTATGAGACCACGTGACCAAGAAAATTCACCTCCTTCTTCTAGAAATGACACTTCAAAAACTTTGCCTTTGGCTGATGTTCTCTTAAAGTCTCAAGAACCACCCTATGGTGAACTTCATGCTCTTTATCATCCTTAGAGTATATCAAAATATCATCTATTAACACCAACATGAATCTATTCAAGTGCTCCCTGAAAATTCGGTTCATCAAGTCTACAAAAATTGGCAGCGCATTAGTTAGTCCGAACGACAAAACTAACCATTCGTATGATCCATATCTGGTCCAAAACTCCATCAAAGGTACACTATCCTCTGCTACTCTAAGCTGATGGAAACTTGTTTCTAAACCCAACCAAGAAAATACCTTGGCTCCACTCAACTAATCGAAAAAATCATCAATTATGGGCAATGGATATTGATTCTTTATCATCTTCTCATTCAACTTACGATAATCGATACATAAACTCAATGATCCATCCGGCTTCTTATCAAACAATATGGCTGCTCCTTATGGTGAACTACAAGGTCTGATAAAATTCTTCCCTTCCAAATCCATCAACTGCACCTTCAGCTCTCTCATCTCTGTAAGTGTCATCCTACTTGGCGGCCTACTCATCGGTTCTGCTCTAGGCACCAATCTATCTGAAACTCAATGGCTCGTTTCAGTTGAAATCCTACTACCGACTCAAAAACATCCACGAATTCTCTAATTACAAAAACGCGATTCAACTCGTCTTCTAACTCTACTACACCCAACAAATCATTTACCTCACAACTATGGCTCTCTACTGTGTATACAATCCAATCAGTACAATCAGGATGTCTAAGCGATATTTTCCTATCGTGGCAAAATATCCTAGCATCATACTTACTTAACCAATCCTTAACCAATATAATTCCAGACCCAACAAAGTTAAACACATGCAAACAACAAACAAAAATATGACCTAACAAATCAAACTCTAAGTGGTCATACTTTATCCGGAGTGTCGCATGCCATCCTATTGGATACGCAACTCTTAAGGAAGTACTAAATATGAGGGTCCTGGATTAAGCTTATCTGCCAAACATCGAGATATAACAGAATGTGATGCACCAGTATCAAACAGAATGCTAATAGACATACCATGAATCTGAAGCGCACCTCCCAAAACTTCCTTCCCTTTCTCCTACACCGTTGGCTTCGAAGTAACAGGCTCCAATGCATACACCTTGCCATTTCCATCCTTAGCAGGCTCTTTGTATTGATTCTTATAGTGGCATATCTGATTTCTATTGAAGCACCTGATGTTCTTCTTTCCGATTACTTCCTTAACCTTTCAAGTACGACACTCATTAGCAAATTCCCCTTCTTGTTGGATTTAAAACAAACTACTTTAGACTTTTCCTTCTTCGTTGCTCCCTTTTTTGAGCACCCTTCTTGTGAAAGAACTTCCTCTTCTGACCTTGCCCAACCTAGACCTCCTTCTCCTTTTTCTTCTCCATACAAGCAAGCATCTTTTCATGTCTTAATGCCATCTGCACAACCACATCACAGGGGTCTCTAATATGAGGCAATGTTGCCCGCACCAATTTAGGTTTCAGCCCCCAGTAAACTTTTCATTTCTCTTCCTCACTGTATCAACAGTGGAAAAACCATATCTAGCCAATTCTTCAAACCTACTAGTTTACTCCAAGATATTCATCACTCCCTGCTCTAGCTCAACAAACTTTCGGATCAAAACATACTGTGCCATCACCCACATAAAGCTCTCCTGAAACCTCCTTTTAAACTCTGCCTATGTCATTGCCTCTTATTCCATACCAACTATTACACTATTCCACCAAAATAAAGCCGATCCTTGAAGCTGTCTAGAAGCAAGCCTCCTCTTCTTCTCATCATTGAGACTCAAGTCAACAAAAATCCTTTCATAGTGTAGCAACCAGTTCTCTACCTCGATAGCATCCTCATTTCCAATAAATGGCTTCCCTCGAAGTTTAGCATAAATCTCCACTCAACTTAGCATAATCATTGACAATTGGAGCTTCTTGAACTCCTAGTCCAGCATTCCCTCCAACAACTCCAGCAATAATTCGAGCTTACATCAAGTTCATGAAAAAATGATACATGGATCTCATATCCGCTTATGGGACTCCAGCACCAACATTCTCAGCTTGAGCCTGACCTTGATTCCTCCTCGTATTGGTTTGGGCATTTCCAGTAGTGGTGGTGCTATCCCCTCTTAGGTTAACTCTGCCTCTTCTTACGTCCATATCCATATTCAAGCCTCGTGAGATACAGAAGAATAACTAGCAAACTAAAGATATAGTGCATACTTACATATAGGAAATACAAGTACGTTGCTATAGCATTATCACATACCCCGGTCTTACTCTAATTCTTTAGGATTATGCCTTCAAAAATCATTTTTAGTTAAACCTTTTCATAAACCTATGACCTGATACCAAGTTGTAAAATCCCGTTTCTGGAGGCCAAAACCTATGCGCTACAGTTTCTGTAGTCATCTATAATATTAACTTCTGGTGACCAAGCAGGTAATGCTAATGGTATCCATAATATCAGACTCACATGAATATAAAAAAAATCACAAATTTCAAAAACAACATTTTAATTACATTTCCAAAACTTGCTCCATATTCAATTTATACAATCCCATCGCTTTCCTAGGTTCAGGTAAAATAACTTTTACATAAATACGCTAAGAGCGACATATGATGATGCAGCCTTGGTTGATCAGAGTCACTAAATAGTCATAGCAGACTTAATACAAACACAACGGAAATATATCAACAAAATAAAACTGCAACTCCTAAGTAGCCATCCGTCAGCCATTTGCTCGTCTCTGAAAGCTTTATTCGTCAACCTACTAAAACCTAAAAGACCTCAACCATCAGCCTACTCAAATCAATTTGGAGCACCCGAGAATTTAAGGGGAAACATAAACTTCGAGTCAGACGTAAAGCCTGGTATGAATAATACTATACATCTTGGTTACTTGATAATAAGTGAGACCACACCGCTTAGCGGAATGGGTTTCCTCTCAATAATCCCCTTTTAAAACAAATCAATTTGCAAATCATAATCCAACAACCAAAAATGGTTAAGTCTGTAAAGCATTATTATGTAAACATACGTATCATGTAACAAATGGACTATCTGTCCGAACACTATATCTTTGTTTTGCTAACTACTAACCTTTAGCTAACTCGGGCCTACCAGACAATATAATTAAGATAATCTAACATCTGTTAGACACACCTCTTATGGTTGGTCTATCCTAAATTATCTGTTAAATACTTCTCTTTTGGGCAGTCTGTCCTTAACTATCTATTAAATACTCCTCCTTGGATGATCTATCCCTAACTTAGTGTCTCCTAGGGTCACCGGTTCCAAATGGTTTTGCATGCTCATCAATAACCTATTTGTATACAAATAAATACTCCTTTCTGTGTGTAATCATCATTTTAGTCTTATCTGTGACAAATCCCTACACACTGAAATTATGGACTAAATCAGCTTGGGCTAATAGCTAATGTATAGGGTGTGACACTGTACTAGTCCCTTCTGGTATTCTAATATCTGAGTATAGGGTTAACTACCTAAAATTTTCCTTGAAAACCCTTTTTCATCATAAATTGATTAAAAACCTTTAAATCAAACTCAACAAGGAAACTACATATACTCTATGTTTTACTCAAAACTACCTTGTCATGTTATATATAACTTACTCAAATCTTTGTTGATGAAAACATTTAAATCTTTGAAAGTATCCCTTTCGAATCCATTGGAAGTACCCTTTTCTAAATCACCAAAAGCACCTCTTTCAAAACCAAGTAAAACCCTTTATTTCATCAAGGCTGAAAGGCCAAAACCTTCCTTTTGAACCCTTGAAATACCTTTCCTCGAAAGCTATAAAACCATAGACATCTTATCTTAAAATACTTTAAAACTCCCTTTTGAAAACATTTGAAAAACCTTCGTTTTAGGCCTTTCGAAATAGTTAGAAAACACCCTTTCGAACCTTTCAAAGCCATTGGGGAACCACCCTTTAAAACCCTTCTTTAAAACCTTTCGAAAGCATCAACCTTCATAAAATCAACTTTTTGAAAGTACTTGGGTTCAATTTAAAACATGTAAAAAAAACACCTTTCGAAACCATTTAAGCCATCTCTTTCAAAACCATTTGGGTTATACTCAACAGAGAAAAGGGTCATTAAAATCAATTAGGTCGAAAGCCTATCTTTTGAAAGTTGTTCCTAAGTAAATAAATGATGGTTTCGATACCACCCTTCCGAAAGCATTGGACAAGTGGCCATGTTTAAAAACAAAGTATACCTTCCGAAACCATTGAATTCGAAAGGTAGGAAAAGCGACAGCTAGGGGTTTTGACCCGTTCGAAAGCATTTCTTAAAACAAAATAGGGCAACCCATTTGAAACATTTCTTTTGAAATCATTTGACTAGGTCGGAAGCCAACCCAGTCGAAAGCTAACTCTTCGATACCAAAGCAGGCGCTATGTCATCTTGAAACAAAGGCATGCTTTAACCCCTTTGGAACCCTATGTTTCGATCCTATACCTTCCGCCTCTATCCAATTCGCTACGTACCAAATGTATCGATACAATGCACATTAGCTTCAAAAGCAATAGCAGCGAAACATCTAGGTCGGAACCCCTGGAACCGAAAATTGCGGAACCAGCTAAAAACATGTAAATCTTGTTTTGAACTTTAAAGAGAAACACTTTTCAACTGACCTACCTGGTTGATCAAAATTTTATTGGGTGCCAAATTTATTTTAAAGTGTTGCCAAACTTTATTTAATTTACAAAATACCCCTTCTCTATTTATAAATATATAAAACATTTAAGTCCCATAACTTAAATAATTTTATATATCTATCAAAACGCTTCGGAAAATTCTACAAAAATTTGAAAAAAATCCTTTTTAATATGTTTACTAACAAATATAAATGTCAGACCAAATTATTTAAAATTCAATCTTAAATTATTTATAACCTAATAAATCATTTTCTTTACTAAAAAATTAATATAAAATCCACATTAATTCAGAAAATTGTAAAAATTGAGACCCATCTCTAAATATCATTTTTGATCTAAATCTAAAATTTCAAGGCATTTGGATAAGGCTTTTCACATAAAAATATATCATAAAATCTATATGAACAAGTATAAATCATCAACTAGTATACATAAATATTTAATCCATCAAAAATATGGCATTATCATGCAAAACATTTTGGATTCAACTTAAAATCGAAAACATTTAAGAAAACGAGATGTAGTCATTATTCACCTTAGCTTTGTGATTTAGGATGTGAGATTTAATCTTTATTTAAATAGCTTAAGCTTCTTCCTCTTGAAAACTTGTTTAGCTTCTCTTTTCTTCCTAATGGTGGTCGGCCTTAATGTATAGTTTTTGCTTGAGTGAAATGAAATGGACGTGCGGAAGAAAATTCCTAAGGTTTTAGGGTATAAGAATATCCTTCTCCTTATTTTGCCCTTACCTATTTGCTTTAGCCTTTTATTTCCTTATTTCATTATTAACATGGCACAGCTACCCCTTAATTAAATCATAAATCTCAATCCATTAATTAACCCACATTATTTTATTTAATTTAGCTAATTAGATTCCCTAAGTAATGTTACTAAAAATATGGGGTGTTATACTAAACGGGTTAGGGAATGATTTACAGAGGTATTTATAGTGTTAGTGGCCGCCAAGGGGTTGCACTTAACCGTAATCCTGAGTTCTATTAGTGGCTCTTACTACTTACCCATTATTCTACCTAAAACCATCCAAAGCTTCATATTGTCCAAAAAGCTATTATTACCACTCTACGCAAATGGATATCATCATTTCTTTCCAGTGAAAGTGGTCTCGGGCCCTAATTCGGTTCCTATCAAATGTTATATTCATTACAAATTCCCAAGGGTAAAATCATCAACTAAAATTATGAAGATTGGAAATGTCACTAGTAGGCATTTTCTAAAGTTATAGAGTCATACGATCTCATATATAATTTTAAAATAATATTTTATGATCCTTCGATATGTAAATTATGGGTCGTTACACCAATATGTATATATAAATATAAATTAAACATATAAAGACTATTATATATATAACTATATATATATCATATTTTATTGTTAAAACCATTTAAAATTGTTTAAAAATTTCAGGAAAAATATTTTCAAATTCTTAAGTTTTTAATGAAGTTTTGATGAATGTTTTTTTATTTTGATAATTTATATAACATACATACATACATGTATGTATTAAATTGGATAAGAAACATATATATACGGATTTATTATAATAATTGGGATCTAAACAGCATAGATATAATGATCAACATATGTGATTAATAACAAAAATGTAATTAAAATTATTACCAAATTCTACAGAAATGCATCTTGAATGATGAAAAAACTCTGTAGACCTGATTGAAACACCTTTAGAAATTGAAGTAGACTAGAGATGAATATCACTCCTTATTTAAGTTGATTTGTTTTAAATTTGCTTTGGAAATGAAGAGGAAAAAGGTTAGTGTTATTTGAGGCCAAGGTTGGTTAGGAGGAGCAAGAGAGTAATCTCAAATGAAAGACAAGGTGAGGTTTAAATAGGCATCAAGACGAAGCAAAAAGTGGAGATCTAATCTCCTTTGTTTATTCTTTCTATTCTACCTATTCAAATCCATATTTGACCATTTTAAACCTCATATGTCTCAACTCTATGGTCGACAATGGTATGGACACAATGTGACCCTAAAAATTTTCAAACCCATTTAGTATTTAATCCATTCAAATAAAATTTAGACCTTTAAAAATATCGTATATCTGTACGTGCATATATGACTTTTATATATGCACTTTATTAAATAATAATGTCATTCAAATAAATCAAATTAATATCTTAATTAATATTTCATAAATATTAATTAATTTATAACAATTATAATTTAATTAAATCGAGTGGCATTTGGGAGTACTCAACAGTACATTTGTATGACTCAATTGCATCAGCAACTAATATTGAACAATTTGAATATTAATATTCACATGCCATCTTAGCTAGTGGTGTGATAGTTTGGCCAAACTTATTGCTTACACTTTTTTTGGTTAAAACCAATTTCATTGATTTGAGTGGTACCTGGTAGTAACGATTATTTACAATAATTCTTTTCGTCAAAACTATATCACTTTAGGACTTATGTAATTTGGTTAGTCAAAATTCCAATATCATCCATGTTCCACTTGGTTAATCCAATCACAAAATCTTTGATTCAATAATAACAATTATTATTAACCGAACCGCTCTAAATAGATACTTTGATTTTGAGTTGACTACAGTTGACTATGATACAAACCACATTTGACTATGGAGAAAATTTCTCTATTAAATAGTGTTTCACTTCCAATGCTTCAGCTTAGATCAAACTATAGTCAATCGATGGACATTATGCAATGATTTAACTATAATCAAAGTGGAGTGTCCACATTGAAGTTCAATAATATTTTCAAGTCGAGAGAATTGTGTAATATCATCACTTTAAGATTCTCTGTTATAACTTAGTGATATCTACCAATAGATTACCCTCGAGTGGGTCACTCTATATTTATCCAATAATTATTAGTAAGTAACCCCTTGGTTTTCCATCATCCATAAATAACACACTACCAAACATTTAGAGAGCATTACGTATTCTAGTCGCAATGGATGTATCAATATCTTATTTCAAAACATCTTGACTAGGAATACTCAAACAATTGGTTATTTTTAATGTGATATATTTCTCATGATTACAACCCATTGTAATTACTATCACATGATATATTATCTAAATATTTTCTATATAATATACTTAAATAAATTATTAATTAACATAATATATTATGACAAGTATATAATAGAAAAAATTCTTTTATTTTGAACGATATTTTTCTACAGAGTTAATAATTTATAATAAATTATAGAACCGCCCCTAGGGCATACCCCCAACTCTATCAATCTCCCCATTGATACTAAGGGGCAATTATGGAAATCCAATCACATCCCTTTGACTAGTTTGCTAAGAACTGACCAAATTAGTCAATTCATGAATGCATCTGCCATGTTATCCTTTGGCATCTACTCTATCAATCGCTACTCCTTTATTAGCAAGGAATTCTCTAACAAGTTGGAACTTGCGGGGAGTGTGCTTTGACTTCTCATAAGCTCTTAGTTCTTTTGCGATTTGCATCGTTGGAGTATTATCAAAAAAAATAGATTTGTGAAGAATGTGTCTTAAAATAACATGTCGCACGTCCGGACAACCTATTTAGAAGCTTTATTGATGGCGATGTATTCGGCATCCATCATTGAATCAACTAATGTTTCTTATTCGGAACTTTCCCAACTAACAACCCTATCATTTAGATGTAACCAGTTATAGACTTACAGTTGTCGACATCATTTTGATAACCGAAATCCATATACACCTTCTTAAGGATTTCTTCATTATTGTATATAAGGAATAAGTCCTTAGTATTTCTTAAATACTTAAATATACATTTTACAGTACTTCAGTGCTTCTCATCGGGATTAGACTGGTTTTGGCTTACGCATTCTAATGCATAAGCTAAATCTAATCTGGTACATAGCATAGCATACATAATGGAAAAAATTTCATATGCATATGCGTATGGTATCCTTTTCATGCACTCTTTCTCCTCACCGGTATGAGGAGCATCCTTTTTTGAAAGGATAATTCCAAATTGCCTCGGAATATTTCAACGCATAGAATTCTTTAAACTGAATCTTTTTAGTATAGTATCCATGTATAAGGATTGGGACAATCCCGACAACCTTTTAGATCTTAATAACAAGTATATAGGCCACTTCTAAAAATCCTTCGTGGACAAGTTCTTTGATAACCATGCTTTAACCTGTTGTAGTAACGAATTTTCTTTCCGATCAGTAATAAATCATCAACATATAAGGCTAGGGACGCAATAACACTTCATTGTATTTTCAATATACGCGCACTTGCTCCGTGTTCTAATAAAAATCAAACTTTTTGATTACATTATCAAAACACATATTTCAACTTCTTGAAGCTTGTTTCAGACCATAAATTGATCTTAACAATTTGCTAGCCATGCACTCCCTTCCATGACCTCAAAACCCTCGGGCTGCGACATGTAAGTAGTCTCTTCTAAAGCACCATTTAGAAATGCCTTTTTTATGTCCATTTTTCAGATTTTGTAATCATATAACATGGTAATGGCTATCATCATCTAAATGGACTCAAGCAGGCTATGGATGAAACATTTTTTCATAATCACCATCTTGATTTTGACAAAACTCTTTTGTAACTAGTCTTGCTTTATAAGTTTCTACATGTCCATCTGCATTTAGTTTTTTCTTAAGAATCCATTTGCAACTGATGCATTCTGTCCCTTCGAGCATGTCAGTCTAAGTCCACACTTTTTTGTCATAAGTGGAATCCATTTCGGATTTCATTGCTTTAATACAAGGTGCATATTTCTTACTTCATAGTGCACGTTAGAATAAGAGAGAAGTATCATCTTTCGAGATGCGGTCCTCTTTCTCGCCATCCATAAGAAAATTGTAGTATTTCTTTGGTGCACAAGATTCTATAACAAATCTTAGTTTAAATAACATTATTAAGAATATTTAATTAGATAAACTAAATAGAATAATGTAGAGACTCACAGCGGGCTAGATTGCACATTTTAGGATTGCGGTACATAGAGTGATAAGGGGATTGAGATTCGAAAGCTAAATAGGGTCGTGCCTTGTAACGACCCAGAATTTTTGATAATTTAAATTTGTATATTTAATTGATTTTAAATATTAATAAGTGGAATTTATAAGTCGAGTAATTTATTTATCGAATATTGGATTTAATTGGACAATTAAATCGATAATTTAATAATAGAAATTCCAGAAATAATTGAAATTTGGGTTTAATATGATTGAATATGATTTGTAAAATTTTATTTAATCATACTGGAGTTATAGTGATGTTATAGAACCTTTAAAGTCGAATTAAAAGTTAATTTGTGAAAATTGAATATTTTAATATTTAATTATCGACTAAAAATAGCCAATTTTCGAACAGTCTCAGAATTGGACGAAACTAGTTCCATTGGATCCGTAATAGTTTGTTATTGTCGGATTTCAATTTCCGTAGCAATCAGAATTATCGTTTGAGCGTGGCAGCTCGAAACGCATCGAAATTGTTTTAATATTAATTTAACGAGTTAAAATAGCCATATTTCAAACAGTCTCGGATTTCGACAAAACCGGTTTCATCGGATCCATAATGTGATATTATTGTATGGTTTCAAATTTCGTGTCAATCGGATTTACCGTTTGTCCGGTGCTAACTAAAACGTCTAGAAATCGGTTTAATCGATTTAATTTTAAATCGATCGTTTAATTCCATATCTCGCACAGATGATCGAATTAGCTTCCGAAACTTGTTCCATTGTGTCCGGAACGCGGGATAAACCCTAGGAACATCAGTTGCCGCGCGAAATTCGGAGTTTGGAAAAGCAGGATGAATAGTATTCGTCGTTTTCTATAAATAGCCCCCCTTTCTTCACAAAAAAAAATTAGGGTTTAAAACCCTAGCCGCCTCCAATGAAATCGAAGGCCAGAATTGATTTTCCTCCCTCAAATTCGTCAAATCCATCAACCAATTCAAGAATTCTTCAACATGAAACTTGTAAAGCACCTCACGAACTACAACATCAACGGTTATGATCGTTTTCTAAGCTGCGGATCATCGTAAATTTGACCATGAAGTCACCGCGTTTCGCACGCAAATCGAGAGAGGAGGAGTAGCCGAGTGGGGCTGGCCTCTGGCCAAGGGTGGAGCTCGAGATGGCGAATGTTGTGGCACTACCCGATCGTCACGAAGTGGAGTATGGTGGCGTGCGAAATTCAAAGGGAAGTGGCGGCCTTGGGTTCAATTAGCGTGCGTTCGAACTGGGAAGGAGAAGCAACGTGGAACGGCAGTGATTTTCAGAAAGCAAATGGACGGTGATGATCTACTTAGGTTTAAGAAAATAAATAATTATGTTGTAAATTTATGAATAAAAAATCGTGTAACTTTAAAAATGTATAACCTTTTCGTACGAGGTCGAAAACGCGCGAAATCAGTTGCGTTGGAATCGTATGGACGAGCACTATGCTATGGAATTGGATTGGAGTCGTTTGGAGTTAGTGAGAATTTCGGGTAAAATTAAACGTCCGTTTAATTTTATTCGAAATAAATCGCTAAAACGAAATTGAAATCAAGGTGAGAACTTCTCACTCAATCGAATCGGTTTCGATTTTAATTTTAAATAGTTATATTTAAAATTCTTGAATGCATGTTTGAATGATGATTGTTATCTATTGATTGTTAAAATAGACATTATGCGCCGTTAGTAAGCGGATGTTATTTATTAAAAACATATACCGTGAATATTTCACAGTATAGTGAAATTGGTATTATTTATGTACTTGGAGTTGATTTCCCGCATTGTATAGCGGATGAGGCCCTATTGCGCCGTCTATTAAGCGGATGATATTTTTATAAATCCCATATACTGCGATAATTCCGTACTGGAACGGAATTGGTATTGTGCTAATGTTTGTGGATGCAGGGAAACAGGTTGGAGGGATCCAACTGGATTCCTCAACTGTATTGATTTATTTACAGATATTTTGATATTTGTTGATTATCATATCGATATATGATATTTGGATGTCATGATTGACTATTTGGTGCTGTTGCATCATCGGATCCATTTTTGAAGTTTTAAAAGAATGATTTTGATTTTTTTTTAAAAGATTTTTTTAAAGTGATTTTTGAAAGTATATGTTTTATTAAAATTTTGAATTGATTTATTTTAAATAAATTAATGTTATAAGTTTAATGTTACAAAAGTTATGATTTTTGTAAAATATAACCAAATTAAGATTTTTGAAATAAATAGTGATTAATTTATAAAATGGTTTAATTGGGAATTTTGAATTATTATAAACGGTTTATATAAAAGATTTATAAAATTGATATTTATAAATTAAAAATACTGGAATTATAAAACGAGTTTTTATAAGTAATAAAGTGAAATAAAAATGGATTTCATAAGTGAATTGAGATTTATAAATTTATGAAATATGAATATGTAAAATGGATAGATTTTGTAAAATATAAGATTTATAAGTAATTATCTTATAAATCGGATTTTGGCATTTAAATGAGATATAAATGGAATTTGTTAATAATGAGATTTATAAATCGAAGCTTATAAATAGAAATGTAATTTATGAACATTGTTTATAAATTCGAAATCAATTTAATTTGACAAACTGAATATTGAAGTTTATTAAAGGAAATATATTCACGATTTTGGACAGTGAATACATATTGAATAAAATAGTCATGTTTGGTAAAATGAATATTATAGAATGAAGTTAATTATTTTAAAGATGTTTTAAAATGTATTATGAATCGAAACCATAGATTTCAACATTTATTGTTGAAATAGATGTTTTCGAGAAAGAAGGAAATGGTGGACTATAACACTATTGTTATAGTAAATGGTTTCCGAAAGGAAATGTTTGTATAATATTGGGATTTATATATCTATTTAAATTTCGAATCTCTATACTAGTGATTTTGGGTTGTCGTAACGATGTTTTACGCAACATTCGTTTTGGCCTAAACAAATGTGTTTAAGAGAATGACTTCTTAAAGAATGAAATATATACTTAATTTCGATTTAAGTATATTGAATATTTTCCAAGTGTGGAAAATAAATGAATTTGTGAATTACTTATTATTAAATAAGTATGGAAACGTTTTTCAATATGAAGTGAATATTTTGAGATTTTATCTTTTAAAGATAAATTGAAAATGAATATTAGAAATCGATTTAAAAAAATCGTATATTCATAGATATTTTAGAATTGTAAATTCGCTATGGAATTTATAAATGAAAAGGGGAATTTGTTTAAAAATAAATGTTGATTTATTTTTGAAGTGTGGGAATAAATTTACGGATTTGGAACGTAAATATAAAATAAATCGTTAAGGATTTATTTAATTGGTTTAAAAGAACCATGTTGAAATGAAAGTATTTCGCATAAGGAAAATGATTGAAATTTGTTTTCAAAAGTGATAAAGGTGAAAAGTGATTTGAAAATTTGTTTTCAAATGGTTGAAGTGTGGAAAATATATATATCTAGTAAAGATATTTTGGAAAGTAAATAATTTGGGAAATTATTTGGAATCTGGTGATGTTGAACACGCCTATTGATAGTTAAATAATCCGACTATCAATATTTATCTTTAAATAGGTATTTGTTGGGATTGTTTGAATTTGAATGCCACACTTATTTTTTAAAATAAGCGCTCACTATTCGGGTTAGCCGGGAAAGGACCTTAGGGTCGTATAACCCATTTCGAGTATGTGATACGTCGTTATGGATTGCATTTGATGACCGGTGTTGAAGACCGGATATTTGTGAAAACGGAAGGATTATCGTCGAGTTACTCTACATCGGCTGATCTCCGATATAGAGGTTTTATCACCCTTAGTGACGGGAAGTCCGATCGTGATTAGTGAATATCCGGATTGCAAGGACTTCTTTGGAAGTGCCTTCGGTTCTGTTCGAGCCCGGAACAGACTTGTATGGATTGTATGTCTGACATTACAAATTGAGATATAAAGCTGATTTCTTTCAAATATATTTCTGTTAGTGGCGGAGAATTTATTCTCTTAGCTTAACACCCTTCTCTGAGACGTACGAGCTCAGAGGTTATATAGTTGAAGGTTATTAGTGATATACTCCCAATTTGGTAGTGTGGCATGCTGAGTGTTGCTGTGAAATGATCATTGTTTGATCATTTGTGATATGATCATTTATTTGATCATTTATCTTGGTGATCAGTTCTAGATCATTTGATTGACCCAAAGCACAGCTTTTGTATAAAGCGTGGCTTTATGGACGAGACTTCGTCGGACCTCACACCCCGGAAATGGTCAAAACAGGAAGGATGCTGCAAGGTTATTAGGGGGTAGCGCCCCTTTAGTGTATGTCATTCCTTCTGGATAGAGGTGGTATCATGATATGGAGCCTAGATATTTAACCTATGTTGTTGCTGCAAATTTTGTGGTTGTTGGAAATCGAGGATCCTCGGATAGATCGGTTACGATCGGGGGATGACATATTCGTGTCAGTAGTTACCCAGTTAGGGGTAACCCGGCCTTGTGTTGGCAGAGATCCGGTTTGGTTCTCGGGTCATCTTTCCAGAGGCGTACCTATGTGGCAATGGGAAGTTCCTTGGCCTGACCATTTGTTGGAAATCCAATTCCCAATACGAAACCCTGTACGGTTTTAGTTGTAGAACCTGCCATTTACTTATGGTGGTCACCACTATTTAGATGGTAGCTATAGTAGGCATAGTTCCAAATGTCTATGCTGGCTAAGATTAATATTCTACTTTTGAAATGTTTTCCTACACTATGCACTAGTAATAATATCAAATGTTTCTTTTTAATGCGTACCAAGCATCTTTGACTATCATAAGGAGAAATCTCCTTCGATTCTGCGTTTGCATTGTGTGTGTGTGCGGGAGGCCTTATGGTAGTCTCATTTTTAAAAAGCATTGCGAACTGACTTTAAAAATATTCCTCTATTTTGATTTTAAAGAAAAAAACATAAACTGTTTTAGTTCTCACACCAGTCACATGACTGACTCGGAGTTTATTGTTTTCCTTCCTAAACTCTGGGTGCCCACCAATTTCCACACGGGCAGTCAAGAGTTAGGTTTATCAGGATATTCTCGAATTTAGGAGTTGCTGGAAGCAAGCTGGATGGCATGGCGTATTACTAGTATATTATATTTCTTTTCCGCTGCATGTTGTTGTTGTACACTCTGATGATGTAATGTAATGTAATATGATGTAATGTAATAACGGATATAGTTCTTTGTTTAAAGATTATTCATTTATCTATTATATGTTGTTCCGCTGCGAATTGTGAGATTCTGATATTCTGTTGTTCTTTTCTGTTCTTCTTCTATTTTTTTTCTCTCTTCTTCTACCTTTCTTCTTCTTCTTTAACCCTAACATTTCGGTTTTTCGGCAATGAAAAATCGCGAACGTTACATGCCTTAACTAAATGGGTTTATAAAATAGTTTTATAATTTAAATATCTAAGGTAATAAGGCAAGGGTAATATGGGAATAGCCGTATATAACCTGTCAAGGCCCATTTTTCCGTACCCTTTGAATCAACAATAAACCACACATGTCCATCTTAAATTGCACGAAAATACGGAACATGAGGGGTTGTAAAGAAAAATAGACAGAACCGAATCTCACTCGAACGGAATAACATATAATATTGAACAAATATCTTTACAGGGGAAAACTTTTAAATACATATATCAGAGTCTAACCTAAATTCAGCTTGGATAGTTATAAACATCTGTCCTTACAATTGTTGACACACATCAACTAAAACAACTAAGTACAGCGGATAATAGAATATGCTCATACGTATGATGAATATCTCCAGCACTCCTCTAAAAACTCCAATCGTCTTCGATTAACCTGAAACACTTGGATCTGACCCGAGTATTGAAAATACCCAGATCAGGCTTGATAAACTAGCGTGAGAAAATCACAATAATTAATGACAGTGTCATATATCAGACTTTGGATAAAATCTTTGAAAAGAAAGTGTATCTCATAAGACCACGCCTACACATAAACACAGACATATTTTTACCTTATGATAACTAAAACACTTTTATATCAAAACATTTGATATTATTTTTATGACTTGTCTTTGAAAACATTTGCAAATAAACTTATTAATCTTAGCTGAAATAGTTACCATTATTAAATTCCAGCATACCAGGTTCTACAAACAAAACCACAAGTTCCTATTAGAGAATGGATTTCCATACAAATGACCAGGTGAAGGATCTACCTTCCGAAATGGGTACACCTCTAGATGGATGGCCTGAGGAACAACACAAAGGAACATCTACCAGCACAAGACCGACCTACCTCTATAACTAGATAGTACCGAATATGTCATCCCCCGGTTGTTACCGACCTTTATCCGAGCGCTCGATTTCCATACACCACA
This sequence comes from Allium cepa, assembly GCA_030765085.1. Taxonomy (NCBI): domain Eukaryota; kingdom Viridiplantae; phylum Streptophyta; class Magnoliopsida; order Asparagales; family Amaryllidaceae; genus Allium; species Allium cepa. Next base: position 420,179,780 of record CM060939.1, read on the forward strand.
TTAATTTACATTCCAGATGTCATAGCTAGAAGAAATATATCTAGAAAGAGATGACCATACCCTACTTGGGAATGACCCACTTATCCTTGCCGCATCTAACCCTATTTCGGTCATTTCCGGTTTAATGAGGTTTGAGATTACGATTACCTTTTCACATAGCACATATCACATCTTTGAATGCCACATTTCCATTTCCAATAACTACTAATTGCCTTCCATAAAAATACAAACATTGAGCTCGTATGTCTCAAGGAGGGTGTTAAGCTAAGAGAAGTTATCTTCTCCGCCACCACTGATGTACGTTTGTAAAAACGAATGTACGTAATCTTTAGAAATGCAACGTCAGACAAACATCCATACAAGTTGTCCAGAAATAGGACTAACCGAAGGACTCTCCTACTACCACTAGTAGCAAGTAATCCTTGCAATTCAAAAAATATCCATCACAAGGAGACCCATGCTATAAATAACTCTATAAAGGGGGCCAACCAGAGCATGTTCAAAAAGCAGTCTTCACGCTATGAAGATCCACGGTCTTCAATAATCATCATCTTCAACATATCTTCATGTTCAAACGTATACATTGGTTTGAAGTGGTTTTCGAATAGGAATTACCCAAATTCGACCCCTGTTCCTTCGAAATCCAATTATCGATAAGAAGTGAATATGAGTATACAGGATTTATTAAGTCTCTTTTCACTTCAATTCTTTTCGGATGATTTTGAAATCTCTTTCTTCTGACTTAAGATAATTCTAGGTAATTCATTCTTTTGCTTTAGATAAATATCTCAAATTTCCTCACTTAACTCTCGATCCAAATCCCTTAACTTTTAGGTGGGTCAAAAACAATGTTATCTAAGACATCGTTTACAATAAACCCTAAATCAATTTGAGAAAACATTTTGGAGTAAATAGGATCATAGAAATCATTCATTTTGGAGATTTCTTAACTTTTGGATAATACTGATATTCTTTTATTTGGAAAACTTAACAGAATCTTTTTATTTAATAGTTTCCGGGCTTTCCTTTCGATTTGTTCCTCCCCTCGCCTAAGAAAAGAAAACATAGGCCAGGTAAGTTCAGGGTACTGGTTACTCCATCCCTAACCTTATTTAAACACCTTGTTTTATCTTCCTAGATCTCATAGGCGGGACAAATGTATTAGTCGTTTCCGTATACTCAGATCTTTTAACTTTATTTTGGAATTACTTATAAATATCCCAAATTATCTTTCAAAACTCTTAATTTTCCTTTTAAAAACATTCACAATTGATTCCGGGAAAAATCCTTACATTTAAACTCATATTCCAAAAGTTATAAAATTCGCAGCAGGAAAGTGCTGCGGAAAGTGCTATGTAAGACTATTTAATTTAAAAAACTTTTAAACTTTTGATAACTCATATTTTCCAATCCAAATCTCTTTTAAACTATTTAAACAGACTTTTTAAATTTGTTTCATATTTTTCCATAATTAAAAACATTCATTTGAACAGATTTCCTTTATGGTCACTACACTAGCGCGATTTTTCTGCAAAATTGATTTGGACTTAATTCACAATCTACTTATCGAAACTTTGATTTTCTTTCTTATTTATAAGATATGGATATAATCGCCTGGAATTTTCTTATCTCGAAGAATTCCGAGCTATATTCCACTCTATATACTCATTTGAACTTTTCGTGTGAAATCGCGAACTACCGTTGCGCGACGCATCTAGTTTTAACTTATTTTTCAATACTTGAAATAATCTATTCAAATTGAATTTTAACACTTATAAAATCGTTACAAATCATTTTAAATCAATATTTTCACTTTTTAACGTATTTAAAAATGAATTTTCGCTATTACCATATTATTGTATTCATATTATTTAATATTATATTTTAAATTCCAATTTCAATTCAAATTCAATTCTAACTTCAAATTAAACACATTTAAAACTTACATTTGAAATCTAATTTCAGTTTAAACTTCAATTTAACCTTAATCTCGACTTCAATTTTTTAAAATCGATTTTAATTTCGATTTCACTATTCATCTTAATTTCAATTTCAAATTAACTACCCTTTTTAAATCCATTTAACTTCAAATTTCAAATTCTCTTTTGTTTTAACTTTAATTTCACTTCTAATTAAAAAGAGACTTATTTTTCCAAAATATCTCATATCACTAAAATATGGTCTTATTAATAAAGGTGATTACTTTAATTAAAATGAACATAACCAATATCCATCTTTATCACAATCATAACATCCATTCAATCAATCACATGACATATGATTTCAAATCCAACATTCACTATTTATACCATAACGAAATACATTATCATAATTCAATTATCTAACCAACAATCAAACATCCATATTAACCATCAAATAAACATTCATATGTCATAAGGGCATAAATATAATTGTTTAACATAACCAAAATATAAATTCAAAAGCGATGATAATTTCTCATCTTTACCCAAAACGTTTAACTTCCTACCAACATCCATTTAATTCAACACTTCACTAAACCACCACCTAAACATTCTTCCACCTTTTCCAAGTGGTCAACCATCGCTTCTACCTTTGCTTTGATCTTGACCATGCCTCCCCACCTCCATATTTCTCACGGCCAAGAGCCATTTTTAAGAAGAGAGGAAGAAGAAGAAGCGAATTAAGAAGAGGTTAGAGACTAACAAGTGGATTAGTGCTTAAGAACTCGATTATTTTTAACTCTTCCACCTCTTTTAAAGAGAGAAGCCATTAAAATAGCTTAAAAGAAGAAGAAGAGAATAATTTGTGTGAAAATGGAAGAGGTATGCATGGCTATTTGTAGGAAAAAGTTTGGAATAAAATATTATTAGGTAAAATGACCAAAATGTCATTTACTTACTTTTTAAGAAACCTTACTCTTTTCAACACTTAACATCACATTTTAAATCATGCTTTATGTCACTTCCACTTCAGGAGTAAGAAAAGTAAAGTAATAATTATGTTTGGTCTGATTTGACATGCTTTGTCCTTTTGTGTTTACTTTTGCACTCTTTTGTCAAATCATATACTTTTTGAATTATTTGTAAACTTTGACTTTTCAAAGTGCATTTGTTAAATGTAATATGTAATATAGTTTGCTAAGTTGTATTTATATGTTAGAAAATGTATCAAGTTGTAACAACTTGTCGACAACTTGTTTCGGTTGAAAACAGTGTTTTTGTCGACAAATTTTACAGTCAAAATTTAACGTTTTTGTTAAGCTATATATTATAGTAAACAAACTTTAAAATGAACTTTTTAATTCTTTAAATAAATTTAAACATGTCTCTTTTTATTTTAAAATCATATTTAAATGATATCAAAATCTCTAATTTACAGTGTATGTAAAACTGACAAAATGCGACAAATTTTGGTTATTTTTGTAAAACGATTATTAACATTATTTAAATATATAAATATACGTTTATTATCTTTATTAGATGTTTTAAATAATATTTACCTTTTAAATAAATATTTAAATTCATTTATTTAGGCCTTTATTTATTATTAACAAAACTTAATTTTTGTTGATTTGTTGTAAAATCCAAATTTATGCTTTTTAATTTATTAACTATAAGAATAAAAGATTTCTTAATTATATATAACATTTTTATTTGAGTTTTAAATTCGTTTTAAATTTAAAACGAACGAAATCTCTTATTTTCGAAGTAGCGAAATTACAGGTCGTTATATTCTCCCCTACTTAAAAGCATTTCGTCCTCGAAACGAAAGTTAGATAAATGAATCTATCTCATACTCATATCCTCAAATAATTTGACTTGTTTCTACTAATGATAGAAAAGAAGATGGACGATATCCTAACAACACTAAAACAAATGATGCCAAAATACATATAAAGATTCCCTACACTAACCTGAGTACTTATTTCGTAATTAAGCATATATATATATATACATACATCAAGTCAAACTTCTATCCTACCTATCCTAGTGCATACTGCACGCTTAAGATAATATATACGACAACCAAATAAGACTATGCATCCAAAAACAACCACATTTATACTATATCAACGTAAATGAATACATCCACATAACTCATCCTCTTTCCTGAGTCTGTACTATACCCGAGGTCTATATATACATACCAAACATCAGTCCAACCACTATATCTTAGTGCCTACTATTTGAGATAACTATCCAACTACTAAGTAGACTGACCCAAACGACTATATGTGATATTTGATTCAATCTATTATTCAAATTCATTATTTTACTTTTGAGCTAGTATCGATCCCCCGATTTTCTAGTGCAGACTTTGATCAGACTTCTTGATCACAAACCCTTGCTTTCCATGCATAGCTCTCAACTACGATAGTAAACTCATGTACATAATCATAAACCCTCATCAATGTTTGCCGTCAAGAATTGAGTGATAAATCCTTTTTTGGATTGGTGTAAACACCTTAAAGTTTTGTACTCAAATCTTAGATCAAAATTTATGTGTTGAAATGATCTACGTTTAACTTATGTCCTTATTCACATTCATTTTTACCTAATACATTTTTCAAAAATTTATATTAGTCCAAGTTTATTTCACAACCATTTGCTTTCTTCTAAATACAATATTACTTAAGCTTACAAATATGAATTAAACTTGTAATGTATACCTTTACTTCCTAAGAGTGTGTGTGTGTGTGCGTATACATATACATATCCCCAAACTTCAAATTGTTATTACTTCAACTAAGGTGTTTAACTCATATGGAACTCTACTATTATCTCAAATTAATAAGTTATAAAACTCAACCCTTAGTTTTCTTTACCTAAGATTTTCATTTAGCTAATTTTATTTATCAAATCCATATATTAATAAGACAACTTTACTAAGTGTACACCTTTTTCTCACTGATTCTATGATTAACTACTTAACTTATTTATCTATCCATTTTCTAAATCAAATTTCTTAACCATAAATCCATCAAATACCATATAGTCAAATTGTGAAACTTAATTCACATGGTATTTGTCATTTTCATCCAACATTCAACCTACTAACCATATTATTCAAAAATATCCACTTCTAATCCTACTTCATTTTGAATTACAAATGTTATCCTAAATGTATCACTAATTCCAAGTTTATATTAGGATGTTATTTCTTATATCTCTTATACCTAAATTTTACTTTAATTTTTTTTACCTAATCAAAGTGTTTAAATTTCAAATTACCTCATCTCCTTTATAAGTTATAGAACTTAACTTTTTATATTATATTTACAAAATTTCTCAATTTAGTTTTATCCTTTTCTATCTCATTGATAAGAATTTTTCTAAGTATGCATTTTATTTTTACTTTCTGCAGTTACAACTTCTAACTTCAATATTATCATCAAATATCTTATAGTCAAATTGTGAATTTAACTTCGCAAGATAATTGTGCTTAGCTTTTAAATCCATCCATTATGATAATCACTTAATCATTATTATTTCTTAATACTAAGTATTTAAGGGTATACGATTAAAGTTCTAAATTCTAGTTCTCAACTAATTGATTCTATATGGAATATCTTATAGTAAAATCGTACAATTCTAATCACAAGATATTCATATTTTAGTTTCACTAAGCAAAATTACAGTCAATCCTTAATTTATAACCCAAAAATAATAATACCCTCTTTGATATTCATAACATAAAACCCAAGGTAAAATTGCTTCATTTACTATCTTTTAGAACAAAACCATTTATATAAAATTAACAAATACGTGCTCATATATATAATACTCTCACAACTCATTCTAGGATGTTGCTAACCCTATCTCTAATGAGCTACTCATCCTAGAGTATTACTAATCTTATCTCTGATGAGACTTTACCCATAACAAAGCCAAGGTTCTTGCTTAACCTTCAGCTCTGATACCAAATGTCAAGGCCCATTTTTCCATACCCTTTGAATCGACAATAAACCACACATGTCTAACTCATATTGCATGAAAATACGGAACATGAGGGGTAGTAAAGAAAAATAGACAGAACAGAATCTCACTCGATTGGAATAACATATAATATTGAACAAATATCTTTACAGCGGAAAACTTTTAAATACATATATCAAAGTCTAACCTAAATTCAGCTTGGACAGTTCTGTCCTTACAATTGCTGACACACATCAAGTAAAACAACTAAGTACAGCGGATAATATAATATGCTCATACGTATGATGAATATCTCCAGCTCTCCTTTGGAAACTCCAACCGTTTTCGATTAACCTGAAACTACTCGGATCTGACCCGAGTATTGAAAATACCCAGATCTGGCTTGATAAACCAGCGTGAGAAAAACTCAATAATTAATGACAGTATCATATATCAGCCTTTGCATAAAATCCTTTGAAAAGAAAGAGTATCTCATAAGCCAACGCCCACACATAAACATGGACGGGTTTTTACCTTATGATAACTAAAACACTTTTGTATCAAAACGTTTGATATTATTTTTAATGACATCTCTTTGAAAACATTTGCAAATAAACTTATTAATCTTAGATGAAATTGTCACCATTATTAAATTCTACCATGCTAGGTTCTACTAACAAAACTGCAAGTTCTTATTAGAGAATGGATTTCCATACAAATGACCAGCTGAAGGATCTACCTTCCGAAATGGGTACACCTCTTAATGGAAGCCCTGAGGAACATCACAAAGGAACCTCTACCAACATAAGACCGACCTACCTCTATAACTAGATAGTACCGAATATGTCATCCCCCGGCCGTTACCGACCGTTATCCGAGCGCTCGATTTCCATACACCACATTAATTTACATCCCGAACGTCATAGCGGGAAGAAATATATCTAGAAGAGGATGAACATACCCTACTTGGGAATGACCCACTTAGCCTTGCCACATCTAATCCTGTTTCGGTCATTTTCGATTTGATAACGCTTCAGATTACCATTTCCGTTAACTACTAATTGCCTTCCACAAAAATACAACTCTTAAGCTTGTACGTTTCAAGGAGGGTGTTAAACTAAAAGAAGTTGCCTTCTCCGCCACCATTGATTTACGTTTGTAAAAACCAATGTACGTAATCTTTAGAAATGCAATGTCAGACAAACGTCCATACAAGTCGTCCATGAACAGGACAAACCGAAGGCCCTCTCCTACTACCACTAGTGGCGAGTAGTCCTTGCAATCCAAAAAATCTCCATCATGAGGAGACCACTGCTATAATTAACTCTATAAAGAGGGCCAACTAGAGCATGTTCAACAAGAAGTCTTCACGCTATGAAGATCCATAGTCTTCAATAATCATCATCTTCAACATTCTTTACGTTCAAAAGTATACATTGGTTCGAAGTGGTTTTCGGATAGGAATTACCCAAATTCGATCCCGGTTCCTTCGAATCCAATTATCGATAAAAAGTAAACATGAGTATACAGGATTTATTAAGTCTCTTTTCACTTTAATTCTTTTCGGATGATTTCGAAATCTCTTTCCTCTGACTTAGGATAATTCTAAGTAATTCATTCTTTTGCTTTGAATAATATTTTAAATTTCCTCACTTAACTCTGGATCCAAATTCCTTAACTTTTAGACACGTCAAAAACAATGTTATTTAAGACATCGTTGACAATAAAACCTAAATCAATTTGAGCAAACATTTTGGAGTAAATAGGATCATAGAAATCATTCATTTTGGAGATTGCTGAACTTTTGGATAATACTAATCTTCTTTTATTTTGGAAAACTTAACATAATCTTTTTATTTAAGTGCATCCAGGCTTTCCTATGGATCTGTTCCACCATCGCCTAAGAAAAGAAAACATAGGCCAGGTAAGTTCAGGGCACTAGTTGCTCCATCCCTAAGCTTACTTAAACACCTTGTTTTATCTTCGCATATCTCTAGGCGGGACAAATGTACTAGTCATTTCCGCATATTCTGATCTTTTAACTTTATTTTGGAACTACTTATAAATATACCAAATTATCTTTCAAAACACTTAATTTTCCTTTTAAAATCATTCACAATTGATTCTAGAAAAAATCTTTACATTTAAACTCATATTCCAAAAGTTACAGAATTTGCAGCAGAAAAGTGCCGCGGAAAATGCTATATAAGCCTATTTGATTTAAAAAACTTTTAAACATTTGATAACTTATATTTTCCAATCCAAATCACTTTTAAACTATTTAAATAGAATTACCAAATGTATTTCATATTTTTCCATAATTAAAAACATTCATTTAAAAAGATTTCCTGTTATGGTCACAAAACTAACGCGATTTTTCTGGAAAATTGATTTGGACTTAATTCATTATGATGCCCCACCTCTATACTCGCGCTAGCCAAGGATATTACGGAGTAATGCCATCCGTGTAATTGCTTTGTGCGAGCATCGATATGTCAGATAGTATAACATGCATTTCATTTCAAGAGGAAATCTGACATGCCGATACGAACTCAAAGCTACTACACAGTGGCTATGTGGTCTTCGAAAACAAATACAGAAATAAACATAACATAAATCAGTCACAGATATCCATATCACAAAGGCGGAAATAGATATGAATATAACACATAGAAGTGTACATCAGAGTAGTGGTCAAACAAAATCCACAATATCACAAAAAAATAGATACAAGTGCTAGACAAAAGAATATATATACATCAAGGAGTCTCTTTCTCAAATGTATAACAACAAAAACTATCAATCTAATGTAGTTAGACAAAAGTCAGATGATGATCCCTGATAAGGAGTCAAGCAGAAGCACCTGTAACATCTCGGTCTGACCCGAGTATTATTTAATAAGAAAATAATAAACGGATCAGTCTAGCTATAAATATCAGATAAAATGAGATAGAATAAGAGATATGACGAAAACTTATGATAACAATAATGCCATACTATGAAAAGTACAAACTTAACAACAACAAAAATCATACAATATCTCAAAAATCTCATAACATAAAAAAGAATGTCATACTCATTACCATATTCACCAAACCACAAATATTGTCTAACATATCAATGCCAATCATAAATATTAGTGAAACAAAAATTCTAGAAATCATCAATTAGAAATCCAGAAATCACAAAAAGAGGGAGGCCTATCATAAATGGGAGCATGAAAACTCACCAACACGTGTATCACAAACGGGATGCTATCCCATAGTCGCTAACCATAGAGCCGGTGCAACGATGTAGTACAACAGTACGCCCGAGAAACCTGAAACTCGAATAATATAAAAAAACGACGTAGTACAACGGTACGTCCGATGAACCTGATAAGCTGTAACAACGACATAGTACAACGGTACACCCGATGAACCAAACGCCATAAAAGAACTTGGGTCGCTAGCCCACAAGAATGATTCGAAACTCCAAAGAATGCATAGGTCATTAGCCTATAAAAGAAATGAGATGAAACTCAATAAAATGAGGTATAGTCCCTTGCATGAACAAAGACACATCACATATCGCAAGTCTAATAATAAAATGATCATCAATGATCAATAAAAAGTGTGAATTGCAGTAAGCTAGTAAATAAATGAGTTTAGCTTCATGTCCCATAACCACTGGCTTAACTTCAATATTCACGAACAAATTATGGATCTCCACTCATAAATTGTCACAAGAGTTTCAATCAAGCAAGTCCAAAAATTAACCGACGAAGTAAACGCAAGTATTTCATACCACTAGTTTTACTAAGCCGTTTAATTAGATTTCTCAAACGAATGAGGTAAAGGTTTGTGTATATTAATAGATTGGAAAATGGTTTTATAAACAAGCTTTGTATTAAAAATAAAGTTGAAATCATCTTTGAGAAAGAGTTTGAATATTTACTACTAGTATAGAAACCTTCGTATTTAAAAGTGACAAGTCACAGAAATGATTGTAGAAACAATCAATTGCCAAAAATTCACATACGAAGACGTGAATCAATCCATAGAAATCGATTCTGAATCCATCAAAATGGATATTCTCAAAAATCCCAAAAAGAAGTCATCAAAGTCGATAATAAATGATAACAACAAATCGGATCAACTCGAATCGTTAAAAATTGTAATCTCAAGAAAAATAGGCATGTTGGGCTGAAGCACACAAGTCAGTCGACTGGACACTAAGTTCTGTCGAATGGACCAATGCCTGGAAAACACTCGGGTTCCAGGCCAGTCGTCTGGACTCGGAGAGCCAGTCGATTGGAACCTGTTTTCCAGTATTTCCAGCCTATCATAATGAAGGGCAAACTCTCAATAATTTGCGATCGGACGAGCAATGGGCGCTAGGGGTTTATGCCAATTGATAACCCAGCCCTATAGGCTCTCGATACACCAGCAAAAGCATGTTCATGCGCCAAAGCTAGGATTTTTAAAGTTTTTTGACTTCGAAACACCAAAAATTAAATTATTTACCAAATCAATTTAAATTAAAAGCAAATGAACATGAATAGATGTTAGGAATTCATACCGACCAATAATGATAGTTATAGACATGGATGTGAGATAAACATCTCACTTTTTACACAAAAACAAGGAAGGAGAAGCTTGAAAACAAAGGAGGATCAGCCACTCCTCAATCCCAACTCTAAAAGCTCCAATCTAAGATCATTAGCCAAAGTTTTCCAAATTAGTCTATAGGGAATTTTTGAAATTGGAGAGAGATTGAGATGGAGAAGAAGAAGGAGATGCTTACCTAACCTTCTCTTTGATTTTTGGAGCTAAAACTTGAATTTGCAAAGAAGCTAGGGCTTGGGAATTTTAATTTTCAATCTCTTCCCCTATTGTTCCTAAGCTTGAAGTGTTAGGAAATAGAAATGAAATGGATGAATAGGAGTAGGGTGGAGCTAGAGTCTTAAGTTGGGGTTAATGGGCTGAAACCCAAATCCAAAGTCCCAAGTAAAAAGGTCGAAATTCTAGCTAACTCCAAACATATTGATGTTTATACTCAAAAAGGTTGCAAACATCATTTTGAACTCAATGGAAGTGGTCTCGACTCCTAATTTGACCGTTTTCCAAGAAAAATAGCTTTTCGGACTATAATCCAACCAACGACGCTATATTTAAAAAATATATTTAAATACACAATCATAAAATATGCGGGTTGTTACAGACTCCCCTCTATAAAGAAATTGCGTCCTCTCAATATTTAAGAAGAATATGAAAAGTAACAACCATAAAAGCATATCAACACAAAAGAATTTTGAAATAAGAAGTTCACCTCAAAAACCACGAGAAAGTAAGTCCAGATGTGATTGCTCGATGAATTCTCTAGATTCCCAAGAGCAATCCTTAGGATTTGAGGACCATTGAACTTTCACAAGAGGGACATCTTTATTTCGAAGGCGTTTAACCTCCGATGCAATGATATGAATAGGATGCTGCTCATAAGTCAAATTAGGCGAAACTTCAATTTCTTCAACAACACCGGACTCAAGAATAAAGTCGGAATCTCGAAGGCATCTCCGTAGTTGAGAGACGTGAAATACGTCATGAATTGCAGAAAACTGAGCCAGTAATAAAAGGCAATAAGCCACAGAACCAATACGTTCGGTGATGGGAAATGGACCAATATATCGGGGTGCTAATCTTCCCGATCGACTGAAATGCACAACACTCTTCATAGGTGAAACATGAATAAACACCAAAACTCCCATAGAAAATTGTAATTTCCTTCTTCGGTTATTGGCATAGGATTTTTGCCCACTTTGAGCTTCTTTCATCCTATGGCAAATAAGGTCAATCTTTTCTGTGGAATCATGAACAAAATCAAGACCTAAAACCAGCTTCTCACCGGCCTCAAGCCAACAAGAAGGAGATCGGCATGACCTTCCATAGAGTGCCTCGAAGGGTGCCATACCAATACTAGATTGGAAGCTATTATTATAGAAAAACTCAGCAAGAGAAATATGATCATCCCAACTTCCACCAAAATCAAGAACATATGCACGAAGAAGATCTTTAAGAGTTTGATTCACATGCTCGGTTTGTCCATCGGGCTGAGGGTGATAAACGGTGCTAAAATTAAGCTTCGTTCCCAAAGCTTTTTGAACACTCTTCCAAAATCCACTAGTAAACAATGGATCCCCATCACTAACAATAGACGTAGGAACTCCATGTAATTTAACAATTTCTTTAACATATAGTTTGGCCAAAGGAGGTACGGTCTGATTAGACCTAACGGGAACAAAATGGGTGGATTTTATTAGTCTGTCAACTATCGCCCATAAGTTGTCATGATCCGAATGAGAACGGGGAAGGCCATCAATAAAATCCATGGAAATTTGTTCCCATTTCCAAATTGGAATGCCCAAAGATTGCAATAACCCACCGGGCCTTTGGTGCTCGGCCTTAACGAGTTGGCAAGTCATGCAACGCTTAACAAAGTTCGCAATAACGGATTCCATTCCACCCCAATAATAAAGTCGCTTCATATCCGCGTACATTTTACTACTACCGGGATGAATGGTAAATTTAGAACGGTGAGAATCCTCTAAAATATCTCTATGAAGATTATCATTATTTGGCACGATAACTCTAACAAATTTTCGAATACCGCCACGAGCATCAATATCAAAATCTTTCAAAACTTCAGTATCAATTTTATCCCTACAACTTTGGCTCAGAAAAGCCAATTCGTGATCTAGCTTTTTAGCTTCAAGAATGCGATCTAAAAGAAAGGGATAAGCCTCAAGGCTACATAAAACGAGAGATGCACATAAATTGGATTTACGATCTCGAATCTCACAAGTGGATAAAGTTTCAAGATCACTCCATTCAGATATCATCATAGAAACAATCGCTTGTTGCTTACGACTAAGGGCATCAGCAACACGATTTCCCTTTCCGGGAGTATAAAGAATATCAAGATCATAAGATGCAAGGAACTCGAGCCAACGTTGTTGACGCAAATTAAGTTCCTTTTGGGAAATAAATACTTTAAAGATTTATGATCGGTGTAGAGAACAAATTTTTCTCCCAAAAGATAATGGCGCCAAATTCTAAGGGGAAAACAATAGCCGCGAGCTCTAAATCATGAATGGCATATCTAGTCTTGGCCAGCTTTAATTGCCTCTAAGCATAAGCAATAACACGATCCCTTTGCATAAGAACGGCTCCCAAACCAACACGACTAGCATCGGTATAAACAATAAAATCTTGGTTCCCTTCGGGAATCACAAGAATAGGAGCATCAGAAAGGAGTTCTTTTAATTTCTGAAAAGAAGCTTCACATTTATCCAACCAAATGTATCAAAATCCTTTCTTTGTCAACCTAGTAAGACGCACGACAAGTTAAGAAAAGTCCTTTATGAACCGACGGTAATAACCCGCCAATCCAAGAAAGCTACGAATTTCCATCACACTCCCCGGTCCCTTCTAATCTTGAATCACTTCAATCTTTGAAGGATCCACAGAAATTCCGAATTCAGAAATGATATGACCAATAAATTTCATACGAGATTGCCAATAGGGCACTTAGAAATTTTTGCTTTCAATTGATTGCTCCAAAGATTTTGCAACACGATCCGAAGATGTTTTTCATGCTCTTCCTCGGTTTTAGAATAAACAAGAATATCATCTATAAAGATGAGAACAAATCAATCGAGGAAGTCTTTTAAAACTCGATTCATAAGGTCAACAAAATAAGCCGGGTTATTCGTTAAACCAAATGGCATAACAAGCCATTCATACGATCCGTAACGAGTACGGAATGATGTCAAACGAATGCTATCCTCTGCAATACGAAGCTGATGAAAACTAGTTGCTAAGTCTAACTGTGAAAAGACTCTAGCACCGCTAAGTAAATCGAATAGATCATCAATCCGAGGTATAGGATATTTATTCTTGATAGCAAGATCATTAAGCTTGCGGTAGTCAATGCAAAGCCTAAGTGTACCATCAGATTTCTTTACAAAAATAGCAGAAGCTCCCCAAGGAGAGAAAGTAGAATGAATAAATTGCTTCTCTTCCAATTCGGATAATTGTTTGCGCATCTCCTCATTTTCTTTATTGGACATACGATAAGGAGGACGAGTAATAGATAAAGCTCCAGGAATTAGATTAATTCTAAACTCAATGGCTCGCTTAGGGGGTAAGCCTAAAATGGGCTCAAATATATCGGGAAATTCCCGAACAACGTGAATGAGAGAAATGATATCTTCCTCATCATCATTATCGTCATCATGAGGATTTAAAGAATATAAAGATGCTGCCATGTTGGAATCCGAATCTTTAAGAACAATAGAAATCTACTTAACAGATTGAGGATGTCGAAGATGAATAGTTTGCTCAGGACATAGGATATGGGCTTCATAACGGTTAAGCCAATCCATCCCCAAAATAATTCCGAAGCCTAAGTAACGCATGACATGCAAATCGGCTCGGAAAGAAAAATCACATAAAATAATCTCGACATCCTTACAAAGCAAACTAAGTGTTGCAGATCCACCAACCGGATTTGCAATTCTCAAAGAAGTCATTAAAGCCATAATAAAGAAAAAGTATCAACAAGTTCTTTTGATATAAAAGAATGGGATGCGCCAGTATAAAAAAGAACTCGAATAAGTTGATCGCGAAACATAATAATGCCATCAAGGATAGGATGAGAAATACCTTGACCGCGAGAAGTGTTACTAGGGGCTTGCAAAACATTTATCTTTCCCTCCTTCTTGCTTTGAAGTTTGGGACATGAAGATATAAGATGACCCAAATTTTTGCAATAGCGACAAAAGAGAGGTTTCAGACATCTATTAGCATAATGGTCCTTAGAACCAGAATTGTAGCATTGCCCACTAATAGGGGTAGGAGTCTTTGCTACTGAAGCTGCTTGCTTTCCTTTCTTATTGGGATTTGGGCCTTTGAATTTGATAGGCCTTTTCTTGTTGTTGTTGAAGCTCGGTTTGGTACCCATAATGTAACGACCCGTATTTTTAGCTATTTTAATTAGAAAATTTGAGGTGATTATTGAAGGAAAATGATTATTAATGTAATTTGTTGAATAATTTAATATTTGAAATTATTTGAATAATTGGATAACGGGTTTAATATGATTAAAAATGATTTGTAAAATTCTATTTTATCATATTAAAGTTAGAATGATGTTGTAGAACTTTTAAAATCGAATTAAAAGTAAATTTGTGAAAATTGAATATTTTAATATTTAATTGACGAGTTAAAATAGCCATTTTTCAAACAGTCTCGGATTTCGACGAAACTTGTTTCGTCGGATCCGTAATAGTAAATTATGGTAGGCTCTCGATTTTCGTAGCAATTGGATTTGTCGTTTGGCCGTGCGAGCTTGAAACGCGTAGAAATTTAATTTCGAATTTAATTAAAATAATCGACTTCGAAAAGCTATCTTCCAGATATGATCGAATTAGGCCTTCAAACTAGTTCCATTGCGTCCGGAATGGGGGTAAAACTTTATAAACGCCTGGCGGCACGTCTCGATTGGAGTTCGGATGATTTTGGACCTACCTATATAAATACGCACGCAAACCGAGACAGTTTTATTATTATTTTAATGCAGAAACCCTAATTCTAAATCATGGCCGCCACCTATTCCATGGCCAGAAATTGCCGATCTTCTTTCCTTAATATCTCTCAATCCGTTCGACGAAATGAAAAATTCCAAAAGCAAAAGTGTAAATCTCGACGAGCTCTTCAAATCCATACGGTTGATGTATGCTAATTTTTCATGGATTCATCCAGATCTGACTTGGAAGTGTGTACGTATTTTCTTGGATTGCGTGCAAACGATGGCGAATGACGGGATGAAACTTGGCGCGTAGGTGGCTCTGGTGAAGGGCGTCGTGGTGGCGCTAGCTGATCGTTCTGGAAGTCGACGAGGTGGTCATGAAAATTACTTGAAGTCGACGGCTAATGGGTTTGCATACGTGAATTTCACGTTGGGGAAGAAGCGCCGGAATCACGGAGATGAGAGCTGCGTTGCAGTGCAGATCCGAAAGTGTTTGGAGCTCATTAAAATTTTATGTTAAATCGAACGTCGTTCGATTTGATTTAAAATCGTAAATCAAGGTGAATGTTTTATAACGCTCACAACGTACTGAATATCTTTATGCTAGTTAAATTTGACATTATGTATAGTTATGATTTTTATTTGTTGTTGTTTGATAAAATTTAATTATCATATTGATTGTCATTTGAATTCACCGTTAAAAAAATTAAATTGACAGTTAAATTTAAATTAAAATTGAATTGCGATTAAATTACCTGACATTGATAAATATGAAATTGCCGTGAATTGTATTGCCTATTGAATGATGTATTTCGATGGATGTTATTGGTTGATATTTAAATGTTTGGATGTTTATTTGTTTATATATATCCTGCTATACATACATATGACACTGTGATTGATTTAAATGATATATTCATCCCTGACATTTAATTGTAATATCTAATCACTTGGCCATAGGTTAGAAAATTATATACGGACACCGAGTTGGATAATTAAATGATTTTAAAAGTTGTTTTGAAATTATTTAAATGAATTGATTTTAAGAATAAAATCCAATTTATGGAAATTGAATTATTTTGAATTGGAGCTCGAAATGTTAGAATTTAAACTTGGTAAACGAAATTATTAAATAAAATCGAAGTTTAGATTTAAATTGAAAATTGAAATACGGTGTAAATTTTTGAAAGTTGATTTGTTTTAAAAGATTGGACTTTTAATCGAACTCTGAATATTTCTAAGAAAATTGATATGAAATGATATTTCAAGTTTGAGTTTGGAATTGAAAATTTATTTGAAATTTAGATTTAAATTAATTTGGAATTGAATTGAAATTTAAAGAAATTTGTGAATTGAAATCAAAATTTACGTGGAATAGAAATTTATTCAAGTTGAAATTGGAATAAATCGATTAAATCGAAATGGAATTTGGATTTGATTTGGATATGAAATTTGGGAAGTTGACCGGTTTGACTTTGGAATTATTTATCAAATAATTTTTGATTTTTTCCAAACTATTTTATATATAAACCATTTTATATTCAAATTATTTTCGATTAAACTATTTAAATATTTTCTATTAAACTATTTTGAATTATTTAACTATTTTAAACTATTTAAACTATTTTCTTAAATTCAAACTGGTTAAAGAGACGGAAATGTTTATATTTAAACCTTTGGTTTAAATACGAACTAGGTTAAAGTAGAGATTATAACCTAAATTGAATTCGAATCAAATTTTGAAGTGAAATTGATTTATCGGACAAAATTGATAATTTTGAATATATGATGATTTTGAAATGGATTTGATTTTAAAGCGAATATGATATTTTGTTATCAATCATGAATCAATTTGAAATATAAAAGAGTCATCAGTGTAATAATACGTAGTTATTAAAGAGACCGGGATCGGATATGGACATACTCTCTGTCGATACCGAAAACCACTTTAATAACTATTATACGCGGAGTGTTGATCCAGAATGAAGTGGATGGTTTGGTGAACGCGTTGACTGAAGAAACAGAACGATATTGGATGACCCCTGACATGACTAAAACAGGAGCCGCGCCGGGCCATTGAGGTTCGCCACCTCTAGCGGACACACTTCTTCGATACCATATCTATTACATTTGTGATTTGATTTGGGTGCACCCCTTGATTTGGGAGTGTTGTTTCGCGGTGTTGAGGTAGTAGCTGCTATGCTCAACATCAGTCCGGATCACGCAACTACTAGTATCCTAGTGGGTATCTCCTCATGTACCTTGTCATACTGATTATCCTATTCGCGACCACTACGTTTTGGTTTGTACCTTGAGTATATGGATTGCCCTCTGGTGACTTCCGGTTTTGGGGAAACTACGGTCTTGTATATGCTTTTGGGAATATAAAATGTGTTAAGGGGGATTATGGTAACGCCTTAACGCTATTTTGATACTTTATATTACTGATAGACATTATCTACTTAGCGTACATTACTACCTAGTAGATAGTTTAACGGATCCTTGAAAGGTGGAAAATCCCGTAACACCTCTTAAGTTATTGCACGCACGTTGACACTGGATATGAGATGTCAAACCCCATAAACATCTCTGACGCCGTCACACTCATATTTATTTACGATTGATTTAACTTTCATATGGATATTTTAGTCCTGACTCGAGTGTTTTGTCTTTTCATTACGCTCGGGTCAGTCCTGAGTTTTCAGATTTTTGAAGATCTATTCTGGAGGACGAAGACGAAGATTTGGTATGCTATTACTATTATTATCTGTGCATCATGTTGTCTGCTGCATTATTTATTTGTTCTGTTGTATATGTATAACTCTGATAAATGTTGTATAAATAATTGTCTAAGTATAGTTAACAGCTTCATGAACTGTTTATTTGACTATTATATTTTATCGTTCCGCTGCGAGATTCTGTGTTGTTTCATTTCCTTTATTTCTTTTCTTTTCTTAATTACCCCAATAACCATCTGCCTTTTTTTAATGGTTTGGAACCGGCATGTGTATTTGATCGTCGATTTAAACTGTCCAAAAAGGCGGGTCGTCACAGTTGGTATCAGAGCTTTGGTTTAGCGATAAACCTTGGCTCTAGTGGGGAATAACTCATTGAAATAGAGGTAAACTATATGAATGAGTTGAGTGTATATGAGAGAGCGTACTTGTTATTTGATATAAAATGGTTTTATATTGTGTTAATTTGTTCCGTTGAGTATTTATGAATTCTGGTCGATACTTGGAACGCCAAGGCGTCGATAGGAATTTCTAAACACTCGAATAGGACAAACCAACACAATATCATTTTGGAATATATTTTATATAAAAGAATTATTTGCATATTTATTCATTTTGATTGAATTGATTGTTAGGAGATGATAATATTAGATTATTATCGTTATTGTTTGATCAGTCAATATTTACAACAATTGATTAAATAACAATGCATTTAGGAAAATGAAATCTTGTAAACACAATTGATAATGAATATAAATGAATTTTAACTTGGATTTAGGAATTTAAATTCCGGTATTTGAGATTGACTTACAAGAATTTGAAAAATATAATATGAGCATTATATGATAGTATAATTGAGTTGAAATTGTTTTCGAAGGATTTTTTTTATGATAAGTGTTATATTCCCTTCTCTTGACGCTAGAAAATGATTTCGATGATGTGTGCACGCATCATTGGCGTTTATTTTCGAGAGTCCGAGTGGGGGAGACCACTTAATAGCTTGTCTAAACCTTGTTTTGACTCAAATTTTATTTTGTTTTGCATTCTCTATAGTATGATTTGATATATAAATTATATAAGTATATATTATTTCAAACCTTGATTTGAAATGAAACCGGGATTGGAATTCTTAAGTTCTTTAATAATTAATGATTTTTTTTTATGATTGAAATGAATTTAGACTTGAATCATTAAGGAACTTCTGAATTGTGAAATGAGAAATGAACCTAAGAGCTAAGTGAAAATATCAATTGAAGTAGAAATCCTTAGAATTAGGAAATTATGAACTTAAAATAAAATTGAAACTGTAAAACTCGCATAATATTAAATTTCATTCTATAGCTTAGATATAACTTACCAAAATACTTAAGAAGTTCAAAAATGTTATATGAATTGTTAATTGGATAATATACAAGTATAGGTTTGAATAATGAAATATGCATTTAATTAATGGTTTGCAAATATAAATAAAATTGTTAGTAAATAATTGGAATTTAAATTAACATTTAAAGGTGATTCACAATTATGTTAATATAAAATGAAAATACTATATGTGAATGTAAATGTGAAATTAAATTATAGTGAAATTTAAGTAATGACTTAAGAATTGATAAATTGAAAATTCAACTTTAAATGAAAAGAAGTTGTATGTTGTTTAACTACATTCTATTTGCATAACTATAACTTACCAAATACTTAAAGGGTTTAAAATGCTAATAAGGATAAGTAGAGAAATAATATACCAGTGTGAGAGTGAAAAATAAAATGTAAAGATCTATTGATAGTTGTAAATATAAAAGAAATTTAAGCTGTAAAATGAATGATACATGTATAAGTGAATGAATAAAATTTAAACTTAATGAAATATAAAATTGGTAAATGGAAACTAATTAAATTTGAATATAACTAAATGTCAATAAACTTGGAAGTGTATGAAATTAAAATTGACTTGGAAATGTATAATTGATTTAGTGTAGATTTTGGATGGATGTTAATGTTTGATATGCATTGGTTGTTAGATGGATGATAATTGATTAAGTAGAATTCATTAGTGTTAATGGAATTGAATAAACGGAATAAAATTTTAAATAATTAAATTCAAATTGGGAGCAAATTGACTTGAATTAAAAATGTGAATGAAACAAACTTGAATAAATCGGAAACAAATTGAATGTAAACCTATTGCATGGATGAAAAAGAAAATAGATGACTTTGTGTTTATGATTGTTCTTTAGAAAATTTGAAGTTTTGATGTTTTGTACTTTGAAATAATAAAAGCAAATTTTTGGAAAAAAAAAAATCCAACATTGTCCAATATATGCTGAAACGAAAACAACCATAACTTTTAAATGGCTGAACGGAATTCGACGATTTTGGACTTTTCGGAAAGCTTAGAAACTATAGCACAACTTTTGTATAGATAACTTGAGAAAATTCCTTCGTCTGCTTGGTTAAAAACTTGAATGTTACTCGCTGTCCTGTGTAAAAATAAGTAAAATCAGTAGTATACACCCTTAGTATTTTCGCCATATCTTTTGACTGCTTTATCGGATTTTGATGATATTGCACTTTCTGGAAAGCTAAGAACTTAAGCTAAAACTTTTGTTTTAAGTGTTTTGTGTTTTGATATTGTTTAGAAGGTCGAAAACGTGGGTGAACGTCGCTGACCTGCGCAATTCATTGCCCAGGCTGAGGCGTATCCTCTAAGTAAAACGGCCGTAACTTTTGAATGTATGGTCCGAATTCGATGATTTTTGACATTCCGGAAATCTTGAAATGAATACAACAACTTTTGTTTAGATTCTGTTGCCAAATTTTATAGTTTAGGTGACCTAAAACTGAGATTTGTTTGCTGTCCTGAAATTGGAATCTCAGTTTTGAAGCTAAATAGGTTATATATATGTTGTGTAGGCTAAATATATCGATCTATCTTTATATGCATGGTTCTAACTTAGTTATTGAGAATTTTAGTAGGTAGCAAAGGGGTTGCGCTTCGTTGTAGAGCTCGCTTCTGTGCTAAATACAAAATGTAAGTAAACTGCTAATAAATGCTAAATAAAAGGTACGCTTATGGTTTTATATGGTATTGGTGATATATATATATATATGTTGTTTCCCCAGATATGGGATGCTTCATCATTGAGATGAGATGTATATTTGATATATATTGGTTAAATTTGTGTTATATATTGAATTGTAAATTTTTTCGATCGAGCCGCGCAAAGGAGGCCCTGCCGAAATTTTCCGTGAATCCGGGTGTTAGAAATTTTTTCCAGTTTTTAAATTTTATAACTTGTTTTGATAACTAACTTTTAAATTTAGAAAGCCGTTCGGAGTAACATTGTGGAAGCGTAGTTATGACTTTATAAATGGAATTTCATTGTTTTATAAGTTGGTAACTTTGAATAAAATATATCTAATGTTGAATTCTATACTTAGTTCCTTTTCCCTTCTTTTCCTTTTCGGGGACGAAAAGTTTTGAGTGGGGGAGAGTGTAACGACCCGTATTTTTAGCTATTTTAATTAGAAAATTTAAGGTGATTATTGAAGGAAAATGATTATTAATGTAATTTGTTGAATAATTTAATATTTGAAATTATTTGAATAATTGGATAACGGGTTTAATATGATTAAAAATGATTTGTAAAATTCTATTTTATCATATTAAAGTTAGAATGATGTTGTAGAACTTTTAAAATCGAATTAAAAGTAAATTTGTGAAAATTGAATATTTTAATATTTAATTGACGAGTTAAAATAGCCATTTTTCAAACAGTCTCGGATTTCGACGAAACTTGTTTCATCGGATCCGTAATAGTAAATTATGGTAGGATTTCAATTTTCGTAGCAATTGGACTTGTCGTTTGGCCGTGCGAGCTTGAAACGCGTAGAAATTTAATTTCGAATTTAATTAAAATAATCGACTTCGAAAAGCTATCTTCCAGATATGATCGAATTAGGCCTTGAAACTAGTTCCATTGCGTCCGGAATGGGGGTAAAACTTTATAAACGCCTGGCGGCACGTCTCGATTGGAGTTCGGATGATTTTGGACCTACCTATATAAATACGCACGCAAACCAAGACAGTTTTATTATTATTTTAATGCAGAAACCCTAATTCTAAATCATGGCCGCCACCTATTCCATGGCCAGAAATTGCCGATCTTCTTTCCTTAATATCTCTCAATCCGTTCGACGAAATCGAAAAATTCCAAAAGCAAAAGTGTAAATCTCGAAGAGCTCTTCAAATCCATACGGTTGATGTATGCTAATTTTTAATGGATTCGTCCAGATCTGACTTGGAAGTGTGTACGTATTTTCTTGGATTGCGTGCAAACGACGGCGAATGACGGGATGAAACTTGGCGCGTAGGTGGCTCTGGTGAAGGGCGTCGTGGTGGCGCTAGCTGATCGTTCTGGAAGTCGACGAGGTGGTCATGAAAATTGCTTGAAGATCGGCGGCTAATGGGTTTGCATACGTGAATTTCACGTTGGGGAAGAAGCGCCGGAATCACGGAGATGAGAGCTGCGCTGCAATGCAGATCCGAAAGTGTTTGGAGCTCATTAAAATTTTATGTTAAATCGAACGTCGTTCGATTTGATTTAAAATCGTAAAATCAAGGTGAGTGTTTTATAACGCTCACAACGTACTGAATATCTTTATGCTAGTTAAATTTGACATTATGCATAGTTATGATTTTTATTTGTTGTTGTTTGATAAAATTTAATTATCATATTGATTGTCATTTGAATTCACCATTAAAAAAATTAAATTGACAGTTAAATTTAAATTAAAATTGAATTGCGATTAAATTACCTGACATTGATAAATATGAAATTGCCGTGAATTGTATTGCCTATTGGATGATGTATTTCGATGGATGTTATTGGTTGATATTTAAATGTTTGGATGTTTATTTGTTTATATATATCCTGCTATACATACATATGACACTGTGATTGATTTAAATGATATATTCATCCCTGACATTTAATTGTAATAACTAATCACTTGGCCATAGGTTAGAAAATTATATACGGACAACGAGTTGGATAAATTAAATGATTTTAAAAGTTGTTTTGAAATTATTTAAATGAATTGATTTTAAGAATAAAATCCAATTTATGGAAATTGAATTATTTTGAATTGGAGCTCGAAATGTTAGAATTTAAACTTGATAAACGAAATTATTAAATAAAATCGAAGTTTAGATTTAAATTGAAAATTGAAATACGGTGTAAATTTTTGAAAGTTGATTTGTTTTAAAAGATTGGACTTTTAATCGAACTCTGAATATTTCTAAGAAAATTGATATGAAATGATATTTCAAGTTTGAGTTTGGAATTGAAAATTTATTTGAAATTTAGATTTAAATTAATTTGGAATTGAATTGAAATTTAAAGAAATTTGTGAATTGAAATCGAAATTTACGTGGAATAGAAATTTATTCAAGTTGAAATTGGAATAAATCGATTAAATCGAAATGGAATTTGGATTTGATTTGGATAGGAAATTTGGGAAGTTGATCGGTTTGACTTTGGAATTATTTATCAAATAATTTTTGATTTTTTCCAAACTATTTTATATATAAACCATTTTATATTCAAATTATTTTCGATTAAACTATTTAAATATTTTCTATTAAACTATTTTGAATTATTTAACTATTTTAAACTATTTAAACTATTTTCTTAAATTCAAACTGGTTAAAGAGACGGAAATGTTTATATTTAAACCTTTGGTTTAAATACGAACTAGGTTAAAGTAGAGATTATAACCTAAATTGAATTCGAATCAAATTTTGAAGTGAAATTGATTTATCGGACAAAATTGATAATTTTGAATATATGATGATTTTGAAATGGATTTGATTTTAAAGCGAATATGATATTTTGTTATCAATCATGAATCAATTTGAAATATAAAAGAGCCATCAGTGTAATAATACGTAGTTATTAAAGAGACCGGGATCGGATATGGACATACTCTTTGTCGATACTGAAAACCACTTTAATAACTATTATACGCGGAGTGTTGATCCAGAATGAAGTGGATGGTTTGGTGAACGCGTTGACTGAAGAAAGAGAACGATATTGGATGACCCCTGACATGACTAAAACAGGAGCCGCGCCGGGCCATTGAGGTTCGCCACCTCTAGCGGACACACTTCTTCGATACCATATCTATTACATTTGTGATTTGATTTGGGTGCACCCCTTGATTTGGGAGTGTTGTTTCGCGGTGTTGAGGTAGTAGCTGCTATGCTCAACATCAGTCCGGATCACGCAACTACTAGTATCCTAGTGGGTATCTCCTCATGTACCTTGTCATACTGATTATTCTATTCGCGACCACTACGTTTTGGTTTGTACCTTGAGTATATGGATTGCCCTCTGGTGACTTCCGGTTTTGGAGAAACTACGGTCTTGTATATGCTTTTGGGAATATAAAATGTGTTAAGGGGGATTATGGTAACGCCTTAACGCTATTTTGATACTTTATATTACTGATAGACATTATCTACTTAGCGTACATTACTACCTAGTAGATAGTTTAACGGATCCTTGAAAGGTGGAAAATCCCGTAACACCTCTTAAGTTATTGCACGCACGTTGACACTGGATATGAGATGTCAAACCCCGTAAACATCTCTGACGCCATCACACTCATATTTATTTACGATTGATTTAACTTTCATATGGATATTTTAGTCCTGACTCGAGTGTTTTGTCTTTTCATTACGCTCGGGTCAGTCCTGAGTTTTCAGATTTTTGAAGATCTATTCTGGAGGACGAAGACGAAGATTTGGTATACTATTACTATTATTATCTGTGCATCATGTTGTCTGCTGCATTATTTATTTGTTCTGTTGTATATGTATAACTCTAATAAATGTTGTATAAATAATTGTCTAAGTATAGTAAACAGCTTCATGAATTGTTTATTTGACTATTATATTTTATCGCTCCGCTGCGAGATTCTGTGTTGTTTCATTTCCTTTATTTCTTTTCTTTTCTTAATTACCCCAATAACCATCTGCCTTTTTTTAATGGTTTGGAACCGGCATGTGTATTTAATCGTCGGTTTAAACTGTCCAAAAAGGCGGGTCGTTACACACAACTTCAACATCACTCTCCTTATCTGCCTCTTCAAGTCGAAGAGCAATATCAATAAGCTGATCAAAAGCAACTTCTAATTTCAGAAGTAATGGCTTTTTGAGATTCTTATTCAAGCCATAGACAAACATCTGGTTTTTCTTCAATGGGGTATTTATATATTCAACCCCGTATTTAGAAAGAGATTCGAAAGATGCGGCGTAGTCCGTCACAGAAGATTCACCTTGAATAAGGTCTATGAAACGCCGGGCCAAAGTTACTTTTTCAGCTTTCTGCATAAATTTTCATTCGAATCGTTCCCGAAATTGCTCCCAAGTAAGATCTGCTTCAACAATTTCAAAAGTCAGAAGCTCACACCAATCTAATGCTCTTTCTTGGAGCATACTAGAAGCCACTTGGACTCAATGAAGATCAATAAGATTCATTCGAGTAAAGATGCGATCGCATGTTCTAAGCCAAGCTTGGACTTCAATAACGCTTTTGGAACCCTTGAATGTCTTCCCATCCAAGTTGGTATAATCACTACACAAGCATGCAAATCCGGATTGTGGGTGAGTAGGCTCTAGAATGGGTCCGATAGCTTGAGCATTCTTTACAAGATCAAGAAGCTATTGAGCTGACATAAATACTCCATCCTAAGAAGTAGCACTTGATTGACGGGCACTAGGATGGCCTGGTTTAACTATTTCTCTTCTTTAAGAAAGAAAGAAAGAAGAAGCAAAACGTTATTCTCAGAATGAATATCAGACAATCATGATTGATAAAACAAGGCATCACAAGGAAAATAGGATAGAACGGGTCCAATGACTCGAATAAAAATCCTAAGGCACGACTCCTAAGAAAGACTTAGGACAATGATCCTTGCTAAATAATTCTACATTGTTTCGAAGTTTGGCTCTAATAGCAACCTATGAAGCCCTACCTCTATACTCACGCTAGCCAAGGACACTACGGAGCAATGCGGTCAACCAACACGAAGAATAAGGCTGTTAAGGAGCGACCATTCATGTAATTACTTTGTGCGAGCACTGATATGTCAGATAGTATAACATGCATTTCATTTCAACAGGAAATCCGACATGCTGATACAAACTCAAAGCTACTACACAGTGGTCATGTGGTCTTCAAAAACAAATACAGAAACAAACATAACATAAATCAGTCACAAATATCCATATCACAAAGGCGGAAATATATATGAATATAACACATAGAAGTGTACATCAGAGTAGTGGTCAAACAAAATCCACAATATCACAAACAAATAGATACAAGTGCTAGACAAAAGAATATATATACATCAAGGAGTCTCTATCTCAAATGTGTAATAACAAAAACTACCAATCTAATGTAGTTAGACAAAAGTCAGATGATGGTAAGGAGTCAAGCAGAAGCACCTATAACATCTCGGGCTGACCCGAGTATTATTTAATAAGAAAATAATAAACGGATCAGTCTAGCTATAAATATCAGATAAAATGAGATAGAATAAGAGATATGACGAAAACTTATGATAACAATAATGCCATACTATGAAAAGTATACATTTAACAACAACAAAAATCATACAATATCTCAAAAATCTCATAACATCAAAAAGAATGTCATATTCTTTACCATATTCACCAAACCACAAATATTGGCTAACATATCAATGCCAAACATAAAAATTGGTGAAACACAAATTCTAGAAATCATCAATTAGAAATCCAGAAATCACAAAAAGAGGGAGGCCTATCATAAACGGGAGCATGAAAACTCACCAACACGTGTATCACAAACGGGATGCTATCCCATATTCGCTAACCATAGAGCCGGTGCAACAATGTAGTACAACAGTACACCCGAGAAACTTGAAACTCGAATAATTCGAAACAACGACGTAGTACAACGGTACGTCCGATGAACCTGATAAGCCGTAACAACGACGTAGTACAACGGTACGCCCGATGAACCGAACTCCATAAAAGAACATGGGTCGCTAGCCCACGATAATGAGTCGAAACTCCAAAGAATGCATAGGTCGTTAGCCTATAAAAGAAATGAGACGAAACTCAATAAAATGAGGTATAGTCCATTGCGTGGACAAACAGACATCGCATATCGCAAGTCTAATAACAAAATGATCATCAATGATCAATAAAAAGTGTGAAAAGCTAGTAAATAAATGAGTTTAGCTTCATGTCCCATAAGCACTGGCTTAACTTAAATATTCGCGAACAAATTGTAGATCTCCACTCATAAATTTTCACAAGAGTTACAATCGACAAAATGAACATAAATAGATGTTAGGAATTCATAACGACCAATGATGATATTTATAGACATGGATGTGAGATAAACATCTCACCTTTTACAAAAAAACAAGGAAGGAGAAGCCTGAAAACAAAGGATGATCAACCACTCTTCGATCCCAACTCTAAAAGCTCCAATCTAAGATCATAAGCCAAAGTTTCCCAAATTAGGTTATAGGGAATTTGTGAAATTGGAGAGAGATTGAGATGGAGAAGAAGAAGGAGATGCTTACCTAAGCCTCTCTTTGATTTTTGGAGCTCAAACTTGAATTTGCAAAGAAGCTAGGGCTTGGGAATTTTAATTTCCAATCTCTTACCCCATTGTTCCTAAGCTTGAAGTGTTAGGAAATAGAAATGAAATGGACGAAGAGGAGTAGGGGTGGAGCTAGAGTCTTAAGTTGGGGCTAATGGGCTGAAACCCGAACCCAAAGCCCTAAGTAAAAAGGTCAAAATTCTAGCTAACTCCAAACATATCAACGTTTATACTCAAAAAGGTTGCAAATATCATTTTGAACTCAACTGAAGTGGTCTCGAGTCCTTATTTGACTATTTTTCAAGAAAAATAGCTTTTCGGACTGTAATCCAACTAAGAACGCTATATTTAAAAAATATATTTAAATACACAATAGTAAAATATGCGAGTTGTTACATTCACAATCTACTTATCGAAACTTTGATTTTCTTTCTTCTTTAAGAAGATATAGATATAGTACTCCAGAATTTTCTTATCTCGAAGAATTCCAAGCTATATTCCAAACTATACACTCATTTGAACTTTTCGGCGTGAAATCGCGAACTACCGTTGCGCGACGCACCTAGTTTTAACTTACTTTTCAATACTTGAAATAATCTATTCAAATTGAATTTTAATACTTATAAAATCATTACAAATTATTTTAGATCAATATTTTCATTTTTTAAAGTATTTAAAAATGAATTTTCACTATTACATTATTTTAATATTAAATTTAAATTCCAATTTCAATTCAATTTCAGTTCTAACTTCAAATTAAACAAATTTAAAACATTGATTTCAAATCTAATTTCAATTTAAACTTCAATTTAACCTTAATCTCAACTTTAATTTTTCAAAATCGATTTTAATTTCGATTTCACTATTTATCTTAATTTCAATTTCAAATTAACCATCCTTTTTAAATCCATTTCACTTCAAATTTCAAATTCTCTTTTATTTTCACTTTAATTTCACTTCTAATTGAAAAGAGACTTATTTTTCCAAAATATCTCATATCACTAAAATATGGTCTTATTAATAAAGGTGATTACTTTAATCAAAATGAACATAACCAATATTCATCTTTATCACTATCATAATATCCATTCAATCAATCACATAACATATGATTTCAAATCCAACATTCACTATTTATGCCATAACGAAATAAATTATCACAATTCAATTATCTAATCAACAATCAAACATCCATATTAACCATCAAATAAACATTCATATTTTATAAGGGTATAAATATGATTGTTTTAACATAACCAAAATAAAAATTCAAAAGCAATGAGAATTTCTCACATTTATCCAAAACGTTTAACTTCCTACCAACATTCATTTAATTCAATGCTTCACTAAACCACCACTTAAACATTTTTCCACCTTTTCCAAGTGCTCGGCCATCGCTTCTACCTTTGCTTTGATCTCGACCATGCCTCCCCACCTTCATATTTGTCACGGCCAAGCGCTATTTTTTAAGAAGAGAAGAAGTGAATCAAGAAGAGGTTAGAGAGTAACAAGTGGATTAGTGCTTAAGCACTCCACTATTTTTAACCCTGCTACCTCTCTTAAAGAGAGAAGCTATTAAAATAGCTTAAAAGAAGAAGAAGAAAAGAATGATTTGTGTGAAAATGGAAGAGGTATGCATGGCTATTTATAGAAAAATATTTGGAATAAAATATTATTATGTAAAATGACCAAAATGCTCTTTATTTACTTTTTAAGAAACCTTAATTTTTTCAACACTTAACATCATATTTTAAATCATATTTTATGTCACTTTCACTTAAAGAGTAAGAAAAGTAAAGTAATAATTATGTTCGGTTTGATTTGACATGTTTTGTCTTTTTGTGTTTACTTTTGCACTTTTTTGTCAAATCATGTACTTTTTGAATTATTTGTAAAGTTTGACTTTTCAAAGTGCATTTCTTAAATGTAACATGTAACATAGTTTATTAAGTTGTATTTATATATTAGAAAATGTATCAAGTTGCAACAACTTGTCGACAACTTGTTTCGGTTGAAAACGGTGTTTTTGTCGACAAATTTTACAGTCAAAATTTGATGTTTTTGTTAAGCTATATATTGAAGTAAAAAAAACTTTAAAATAAACTTTTTACTTCTTTAGATAAATTTAAACATGTCTCCTTATATTTTAAAATTATATTTAAATAATATCAAAATCTCTAATTTTACAGTGTATGTAAAGCTGACAAAATGCGACAAATTTTGGTTATTTTTGTAAAACAATTATTAAAATTTTTTAAATATATAATTTTACTTTTATTATCTTTATTAGATGTTTTAAAGAATATTTAACTTTTTAAATAAATATTTAAATTCATTTATTTAAGCCTTTATTTATTATTAACAAAACTTAACTTTTATGGATTTGTTGTAAAATCCAAATTTATACTTTTTAATTTATTAATTATAAGAATAAATGATTTCTTAATTATATATAACATTTTTATTTAAGTTTTAAATTCGTTTTAAATTTAAAACGAACGAAATCTCTCTTTTTCGAAATAGCGAAATTACGGGTCGTTACATAACCCCATAACCCCAAAACACTTACCTCATTCTCATTCATACTTCAATAAAAATAATAACATATACAAAAGAAGATCAAGGCTAGTCATAGCCTCCGGAGAAAAGGAGATCAAAATCAATTAGAAGCTAAGATTAAGCAAGGAAGAATTAAGCAAAAAAAAAATCTCAAGTTCCTTATCCAAACAAGGTGAATAATAATCTAAACCAACTCATATATTTTTATTAAACATTTCAAATTTATAATTTAAGTATTGAAACCATTTGGATGGATTGAATGATGATATGCTTTGATTATATACAATGTTTTGATTCAAACAAGGAGTTTCGGGTAAAGGTATAATTCAATTTTAAGGTAAAAGTCGTATAATATGGGTTTCGAATGCCATGATGCCTGAATATGTTATGTAGAATGTTATTTAAAGACATGTTTAAATTTTCATAATATTCGAAGCTATGGATAATTTATTATGAATTTTGAATGGAAGAACTAGTTATTTTAGGTTTAAATTGCTTAAGGCAATGATGTAATGTTTTTGGGATTGAAAATTTATGTATAATAGAAAACATATTAGGAGATAATTATTGTAATTTTTAAGGATGTTTCCTAAACAATTTACTATGGAAATTAAATTAGTTAAGTATGAGGACATAAATGTATTAAATGTATTTTTTATTATTAGTTGATGAATTCGACAGCCTTTTTAGAAAAGTATTTTGATAAAGGATTAGCAACCAATCATATTTTGACAAATTAGGCAAGTTAGGTGAAAAAGAATTTCTTTTAAAGGCAAAAATTGAATTCTATTTCGAATTACAACTTTGCCACTTCCATTTGCTTGCTTCCGAAACCATGCCCAGTAGGCCTTCCAAACCCATTCGAAACTAATGCACAGGGCATCAAGAATTTGGTACGTAGTGTATTGGAGATAGGTGGAGGGGACGGTGTCAAAGGCTTGCTTTCAAAGTGGTTGAGGCTACTTTTAAATCGCTTTCGAATCAATCAACATGCCTTTGTTTTAATGGAAACTTTCAAATGAATTACCGCTTTCCCTTGTTTTAAAAGAAGCTTTCGAATGAGTTACCGTAGATTTAGTTTTGAAAAGGAGCTTTCGGAAGGGTAGCCGCTTTGGAACCTATTCGAAACCTAGTCGTTGTATTCATGCCTTTCGAATTAATTAAAGGCCATTCTTTGTAACTTTAAATCAATGCTTTCAAAAGGGAAGCTTTCGCTTTTGTAAAATTTGAAGCCGCCTTCTCAATGCTTTCGAATGGGTAGTTTGAGCTGCTTTTAATCAAAGATTTGGAGGAAATGGTTTCGGAAGGATGGTTTCGAAACTATCCTCTTTCCCGAATTATTTTCCTTACAATCAATACTTCCAAAAGGGTTACATTCGCTTTCATTTTCATTGACCCAGAAGTTTTATTTAATGCTAACCCAAAGATTTCTAAAGAGATTTTCAAACGGTTTTGAAGCAATACTTCCATTAATTTTACTAGAACTAAGTACCTTCAAAAGGTAAGCTTTAAGTATTTCAAAAGCTAAGCTTTAAGCGTTTCGAAAGGTAAGCTTAAGTATTCCGAAAGGTTTATCATTAACGATTTTGAAAGCATTGTTATAAGTGTTTTGAAAGGAAGGTTTAAATACTTTCAAAAGGTATGTTTTAATGACTTTGAAAGAAAAGGCCTAAGTTTTTAAACCCAATCTCAATTTTTTTAATGTAAATCCACGACAATATAAAAGAGTTTTGAAATAGCATTTAACTTTGAAGTTTTTGAAAAAGCTTTCCTTGATAAAGACAGTGGTTTAAGGGTATTAACCATGTTTCATTAAAAAGACGATTAGAGGGAATTTAAATCGTCGATGTTTGTATTGATTAGTTATCTTGTATGATTTTGTAAATATATTCACTTAATAATTAACCCATAACTGCAATTTGGGGGGTTAAGAGCATATTAACCAGTTAGGTTGACCCGGTAGTGAATACACATTGAGTTAACTCATGTGTGAATAGAATTACATCTATGGGGTTAGGTAGACCAGAATATAGGATGCCATAGACTGATCAAAGGATCATTGGTTAGACACATTCTTAATAAGCCTATGAAAACTATGTATGGAAATAGTTATTGGCAGGAGCCAATAGGTTCTTACTAACTCCATGAAAGCTATGTCCGAATTAATTTATTGTAAGAGATCAATAGATTCATAGTGATTCAATAAAAATTATGACATGAGAGAAGTTATTGGAGAACCCAATAAGTTCATAGTAAGCTTAAGAAAACTATTATTGGAGAAATTTAATGGTAGATACCAACAGGTTCATAAAAATCCCAATGATAGGATGATAGTATTGGTAGGAACTTATAGGTTCATAGTGAGCCCATGAAAACTATAAAAGTGGATAGGAATTCCATATAGAATTAATAGGTTATTAGTAAGCCCATGAAAACTAATAGTTTAATGGTGACCCTAAAATCTATAACTTGAGACAGATAGTCAGATAAATGGGGATGGAAAATGTAGAACATATTGCATGTTTGCATGTCATCATAATACCTTTTATTATGTTATATTTAACCATTGTGGATGCAGGTGCATAGTATATGGTTATTATAAATTGAGTTAAAATACTAGTAAGGGGAAAACTCGTTCCTCTAAGTGATGTGGTCTCACTAGATATCTATGGATCGAGATGGTAGATTATTATTCATACCAGACTTTTTTTCTGACTTAAATTGATGTTTTCCGCTTAAACTCTCGGATGCTCAATTGATTTTGAGTAGTTTGAGAGTTTTGGTTTTCAGGTTCTCCTTTAGACGAATAAATTTCTAGAGACATGCATGAGGCAACTAGCTATTAGGAGTCCTTTCTGTTTGATTCCGCTGTATTTTGGTTGTAATGGAAGAGTTTTTTAATTATCGATGTTTAGAATCTGATCATCTAGAGGGCATTTTCATATGTCGCTCTTGGCGTATTTTATCATAATTATATTTCTTTGAATGTGGTTTTTGAAATTAGGATTATGTAATGAATTTTAAAAGTGATTATAGTAGAATGAGAATTTGTTTTATGAGTTAATTATTCATTTCATATTCTTGTGTTTCTGTTATATCAATGTATCTAACATTACCGTATTTGGTCATCGTGAATTAATAACTATGGATGACTGTAGCATCCATAGCAATTAGTTTTAGATCTCCAAGTGGGGAATGTTACAAGTTGGCATCAGAGCATGGGTTTATGCAAATTACACTACGCCATAAATGGCCTTCTGCAACACAAAAAAAATGTTGGCCCAGGCCCGAAAAATGTTGCCATAGGTCTATGGCAACACTTTTAGGGTGATGCAATTTTTGCCGCTGCCTTAGACCTCAAAGGCAACATTTTGACTATCTAAGGAAACATAAGTAATATTGTTGCAATAGAACCCTATTTGGGTCTATGGCGACTCCCATAGGTATATGTAGCAACATTCCAAAAATGTTACTATAGATATTAACTTTCTTAAGTTGTGGGGCCCACAATGTGGGGCCCACGACCCAATTGGGTCCATCCCTATGGCAACACCTTGAATGACCATTGCAACATTATTTTAAGCAACATTTACAACTCGGTGGCAACACTATTATGAAGCTACTACAACACTATTCTGAAGCTACTACAACACTATTCTGAAGCTACTGCAACACTATACTGAAGCTACTGCCACACTATACTGAAGGGACACTAAGAGCACATAGAACAGTACAATATCACATAGAACACTTGCATAATACACAGTACAATATCACATAAAACACTTGCATAATACACAGCATAATACACAGTACAGATAACAATTCATACAGCAGTACACATTACAATTCATGTCAGTTACCCCAAAATATCCAGTTACCCCAAAATACTACAAAGCTACCCCAAAATATCCGGTACACATAACAATTCATAAATGAGACTTAAGAGCTGGTGCCTCCAGCCAGATTATCAGTCTCACTGGACATGATTGTGGAAGTTAGATACTCTACATTGATGTTCATCTCCGGGTTGGCATCACCTAATTTCTTAAGCACCCTAGCCAAATTCTCTTGTACCTTCTGATTTACCTTGGATTCTAGCTGTGCTTCCATTTCTTCGACAAGCCTTTGCCTTAAGTCATGTACGTAAGCATTTGTTAGAGCCTCGGTTGATTGTTTTGCACACTTTGCACGCCTCCCTATAAGTAAAGGACGACCCTGTGATTTTCCATTTGAAATTACTGTTTCAATAGTATTTCCTCCTTCTCCACCAGCCATTGCCTTTTGAACTAAGTCCTACAAAATAAAGCCACATCAAAATTACCCTACAGTAAATGCAGAGAATGCAGCAAATGCTTACATATGGATTGTGTACAGCAAATGCAGAGAAAGCCACATTTTGGAAAACAATTTGTTTATGTGCATGTAATTAGAAAACAATTTGTAACAAATATACTAGTAAAAATTGGAAAACAATTCCGTCGACAGCCAGCTACGGCTTCTTCATCTGGATTCTGAGGCTTCAAACGGCCATTCATTTTATTTATGCACATATGTGTATTACTATAGACATATATTTTTATATAAACCAAGTCACTAATCCCTTTAACCAAATTCATTTCTTCGTTTCCAGTGTTTGTGTCATTTCTAGCCAAACGCAAAAGCAAGTCCTCTTCATTCGACTAGAAAAGGAAAAAAATGGCTGAGGGATCAAAATTCTTAATCTCACAATATACTCAATTACAATTTCCAAAGCAAACATCTATGCCATTAGTACGTTTGCGAAACTCAGGTTCAACAAGTGTTTCAAGGACAGTTTCAAGGACATGAGCATACATGCACATGAGCAAGACATGAACAATGTGCAGCATGTGCAAAACAGAACAAAATTATTACAAAACAGAATTATTACTTACAAGTTTGTAATTCATTACTTGAGAATTAGACACGTACTCACGTCCATCTGTTCTCTTACGACTTTTAAGAAAAAGTGCTGCATCGGATGGTGTCTCCTGATACAAGCTCAATAGATAGTTTAGCATACACTCTCTTCAGTGAAAAATGTAAAGTATCACATACCATCTTATGACGAAGCTGGGCGAACGACGTTGGACCAGCGGTGTGTGTGTCTTGATACGACTTACGACTATCAGAATTTTTTAGGGCTATTTGCTAAAAAATACACAAAAAACAAAGTACTCGTTTATCGCATAAAAAAAGTACTCGTTTATCTTGCGAAATAAATAATATGTACGTATACCTGAATCTCATCATCTGCCCAATACCTCAAGAGCACTTTAAAATCCTCCACTGGGATGTTGTCCGGCTTGTTATCTAGCCTCTCCTCATCAGTCTTATAAGCTTTATAATGAGCTGTTTTTATGCGACTCTTGTACCCCCTCCAACAGTCACGAATAGAATTCAACACCCAGTTTTCACATTCATCCGGAATAATATACCGTTGCTTAAATATAAATCAAAGATAAAAAAGAATAAATAAATCAAAATTCAGCTACATTATAGTTAGTAGATCAATATTACTTTTTAAAGTAAAATTCAGCAACATTATAGTTAATAATAGATTATCTTAACATAATCCCATAGAGATTTCTTCAACTTTTCAGGAACATCCGACCAAGATTTATGCGTAAGTGGCACAGACCTTTCCAATGTTCCTAAAAAGTTGCTCGGTTCGGATATTACTTTGTTATCATCTGAAATAGGTTGGAACCACTGGTTCATCATAATTACAACTCTTTTGTCATTCGCCCTTGTATGAACATTAAACATCTTTGTGTGACCTTTGAGTCTTTTAGGAACTTCACCTTTAATTAAAATGAAAAGTCCCGTCAAATAATAACATAAATCATAATGTAAATTCGGTACTTAAATATTAATCCTACTGTAATATTAAATATTATTATCACATCAATTCAGTACCTGCTTCAACTTCTTCATTTTCACTGTCTGGCAAGACATTCTCCGCAACATACTTATTTGCCATACCACTTGCATTAGCTTTTGCAGCATTTTTCTTTTGTTGTTCCCGCAGAGCCAAATAATCAACCATTGTTCCTTTTCCTTCAACATCCTTCTCAGTTGAACTTACTACCAGGCTTGGGCTTCTCAACTTTTCCTTTTCCTTTGCGATACCACTAGCTGAACGAGTTTGTGGTCCACTAACAGGCTTGGGCATCTCAACTTTTTTAGTTCTCCATCTTTTTTAGCTATCACACACCTTTCTTGGACTTTGTGAAGTATCATCTTCACTATGCTCCTCATGGTCCGGATTATATTCCTGATCACTATCCACATCCTCTTGCATCTTTTCTTTTCCTTTATCTTTTTTTGGTTTGCATTTCTCAGTTCAGCTGAAATCGCAGGCACACCTAGAGAAGCTAGAACTTCGTTGTTCCTCATCACATTAACAGCTCTATGTACTTCATAATCTTTTAGGTTCATTATCAACTTAGCAGCTTTCTGTACTTCATAATCTTTTAGAGATAGTGGAGGTGTAGAATACTCATTTGGAGGTGGTGGAGGTGGTAGATGAACATCCTGCAAGTATATAATAAACAGGAACATCATAGTAAGTATGCTGCAAGAGTGGTACAAAATATTCAAATTACAATAAGATCATCAAAATAAGAATTCTTCAAACCTGCATGCCATTTTCATCCATATCTTCTTCTTTCGATGTTGGTAAACGTGAATCCAACTTCCTTTTAACAGTTGATGGGTTCAGATTCACCGTTGAATCGTTGATTTTTATTTTTTTTCTGTGTCATCTTCTGAGGATTTACCTAATCAGCTAACTTTAGATTCACGGTTGCATTGTTGGGTTCTGGATTATTCAACCGTGTCGACTTCCAAGGACTCCTTACCTCAGCTAACTTTAGATTCTCAGTTGCATTGTTGGGTTCTGGATTATTCAGTTGTGCCGACTTCCGAGTACTTTTCACCTCAGCTAACTTTAGATTCACGGTTGCATCGTTGGGTTCTGGATTATTCAGCTGTGTCGACTGCCGAGGACTTTTCACCTCACCTAACTTTAGATTCACACTTGCATTGCTATTCAGCCGTGCTGACTTCCGAGGACTGTTGACTTCAGCCAACTTCTTGTTTTTTGGTTCTATTGTAGTTGATGAGCCGTCACGTACTGTCGTTTCACCGGTTTTGTAGCTGCAACAATACAATGATATTATAATCATAATCTTTAAATGTTATAATCAAAATATCACAATAATTTTTTTTGCTATATCAAAATATCACAATCTGTAAATGATATTAACTATCCATTTATATATACCTGTAACCAGATTCTGCCTTGGCCGCATGATTACATGCGGCTGCATTTGCTTCAGTGGCTCAATTGCAGTATCGACAACGTTGTCGATATAAAAATCCAAGTTGCCACCACAGTTAACTCCATTGACTAATTTGAAGAGGTCCGCATCATTTGTCACTAACTTCCACCCACCCTTCTCACCATTTCTCATATAAATTCCTCCTATTTCGGTGTATTAAA
This sequence comes from Allium cepa, assembly GCA_030765085.1. Taxonomy (NCBI): domain Eukaryota; kingdom Viridiplantae; phylum Streptophyta; class Magnoliopsida; order Asparagales; family Amaryllidaceae; genus Allium; species Allium cepa. Next base: position 420,217,728 of record CM060939.1, read on the forward strand.
GGCCATCCTTCACAAACTCCATGAGCACCGTGTACAAGAAGTAGTCAGGATCAACCCTCTTTACCACAGTATCGGTTCCACTAACATATTGTGCCTTCTGAAATGCACCCTTGTGATGAAATGTGAGCTGCATGAGTTCCCCCATCCTATACAAAATGGATACAGAATGGTGAGTTTACATTGGAAGCAAGATATGAAATAATAAAATAGGCAGGTATATTAAGTACATATGTGTATGCAGGTATATAAAGCACTAGAAACAACAAGGGAACACATAAAATCAGAATAACTTACAAGCAGCCATGTAATTAAAAAGTAGTAAATTAATTATGAAAATCAATAGATACAGAAATCGTCCCTTAATTAAGAACCAATACATAAATACAAGTCACTTGATATTACTATATAGAAATCAAGAGGAAGTTTCCTCTATGCTAGGCGGAATGAGGATTTGTGTTGCCGGGACGTCATCTCTATACCACCTAACATCACTAACTTGATTTCCTATTCCATTACCGCATTGAGTATCATGTAAAACTGGATCATCTTCATTTCCATTTTCATTTTCGACTTCACACCAGTCCCTCGGCAATTTCTTGACAACATTATAAAGTGCCGTATCAGTTGGATCTTGTAGATAAAATACTTGTTGTACTTGTGAAGCCATAACATACGGATCAGATTTCTGGCACAATCTATTAAAATTAACTCGAGTCATCCCATACAAATCTTTCTCTTCTTGGTACCAACAACACTTAAATAAAACCACTGAAATTTCTCCACAATAATCAATTTCTAGTATTTCATCAATTGCTCCGTAGTAACTAACATTACCAACCAATGGATTTTGATCTTTTGAACTTGCAAATCTAGTGGTCGAGGCAGTCAAGAATACACCACTATTCTGTGTTTTACACTCAACATCTCTATATTTTGTATGGAATCTGTATCCATTAATAACATATCCACTAAATTTCCTAGCTGTCCGTTTAGGGTCCATTGCAAGCACTTCTAGCTCTTTCGAAATGTCCTCTTTTTTCCAACCTCATCCTTCAGCCATTTCCAGAATTCTTCAGTATGTGCTCTCTCTCTTTTATATCCTCTCGATATTGCATGACCATCAATTAAAGCTCGATGTTCCCTATAATAATTATGATGGTGTTAATATCAATAAAGAAATATTCTAATTCTTTAGTACTTGCTAGAATAAAATTAGAACATAAAAACTTACTCTTTTAAATTATCTATTTCCTCGTTACCACAATTGAATAGAATGTACCGATGACATGCCATCTACTCAGATTCTTTTGGATGAATAGCTTTTTCGTCTTTATTTCTTCTTGTACCAATAGCATATTCCATATTTTGTGGACAACTTTCAAATTTAGGTACTGCATCACCACCGCTTAAGAATCTTAAGCAGAATGTCAAGCATTCTTCTGCCAAGTAACCTTCGGCGATGGAACCCTCCGGTTTAGATCTGTTGCGCACATAAGATTTGAGTTTAGCTAGATAACGCTCAATCGGAAACATACATCGAACGTGCACAGGTCCACCATATTCAACTTCCTTGCACAAGTGAACCGTCAAGTGAACCATTATTTCAAAGAAAGCCGGTGGAAATATCATCTCAAATTGGCAAAGAATTTCGACAATTTCTTGTTGTTGCCACTTCACATCTTCCAAATCAATTACTTTGCCCCAAAGACCTCTTAAGAATGCACCAAATCTTATCAGAGGCAATGCAACCTCAGGCTTCAGTGTTTTTTTCACAGCAAATTGCAACACGTAGTGAAGTAGAAAATGAGCATCATGGGTCTTGTACCCTGAGATTTTCCTTTCCTTCGTGTGAACATACTGACTGATATTGGCTGCACAACCGTATGGCAATTTAAAATTCTCCAGTACTGAGCAAAATATTTCTTTTTCTTTATTCGTCATGTCAAATATTGCAGCCCTAATCTCAAAGTGTTCGCCGTCATTTGATAAAACGGGATGCAGGACCTTCCTGATGCCCATTTCATGTAAATCAAAACGAGCATTCAAATGGACTTTTGACTTGCCACTAATATTTAGAAAAGTACCGAGTATGTTGTCGCATATGTTTTTCTCTATATGCATAACATCAAGGTTATGTCGCAATAAATTGTGGCTCCAATACGGTAAATTGAAAAATATTGACTTCTTTTTGAAAGGGGAATCATTTTTCTTCCCAAAATTATTTTCAAAGTCACGCAACAATTCTTCAATATCTATTCCTGATAAATTTCTCGGAATCTGTCCTATTTCAACTTCACCATTGAGCCTCCTCTTATCAAACCTCCACTTGTGTTTCGGATCCAGAAATTTTCTATGATTCATGTAGCACATTTTTTTACTATGTTTCAAGTACATTGAAGAAGTCTCGTAATGGCATACAGGACAACCCAATTTACCCTTTGTGCTCCAACCGGATAACATTGCATACCCCGGAAAATCGCTAATGGTCCACAACACACTTGCACGTAACATGAATTTTTGATCAGTAAAGGCATCATAAGTTTCTATGCCTAGATCCCATAATTCTTTCAACTCTTCAATTAGAGGCTGCATATATACATCAATTTTATTCTTTGGAGACTTTGGACCGGAGATGAGTGTTGAAAGAATTAGATTTTCGGGCTTCATGCACAACCAAGGTGGAAGGTTGTAGTTAACTAATACAATTGGCCATGTACTGTAAGTTGTACTCATTGTACGAAAAGGATTGAATCCATCAGAGGCTACACCCAATCTGATATTTCTATTTTCTGATGAAAAATCAGGATACATAGCATCCATCGCCTTCCAAGTATCGCTATCAGATGGATCTCTAAGTTTTCCGTCTTTTTTTCGGCCTACGAAATGCCATCTCATAAGTTGTGAATACTCCTTGCATATAAACAGCTTTTACAGCCTTGGTTTTAGCGGAAAGTAACGCATTACTTTTGCTGGGACTTTGTGAATCAACTTCTCTAGATCATTTTCACGGGTGCCTTTCTTTTCCTCTTCCCACCTCAAAATACCACAAGAGTTACAGACATCTTTATCTTCATTTTCTGCCCAATAGAGCATGCAATCGTTTGGACATGCGTGTATTTTTTTGTAATCAAGACCTAAATCTTTAATGATTTTCTTCGCGGCTTTAAAAGATAAAGGTATGTGGGGCTGCGGAAAAGCCTCTCTCATCAACTCTAGTATATCCCCAACTGCAGGCTCTGTAATTCCATGTACACATTTTAAAGAATAAAGCCTGATGATAAATTTTGAACAGCCAGGATATAATGGCTGCTTTCCATCTTCGACAAGGCGATAAAATCTTTTAGCATCGGTATTTGGTGCATCAGAATTCTCATCTTCACAGTTCTGCATATTTCCACGAGTACGGTGCAACATTTCACCTAGATTATCTCCAAAATCACCAGCATCACAGTCTATATCTTCATCACTCCTTCATAAATTTGGGTGAGAAACCTCATAAATCCATTTCACATACAATGGAGATGGATCGTTGCAGATGAGATGATCATAAATTATATCTGGACGACGCCACTTGCTATTTTTACAATTCTTGCATGGGCACGTCATTTCATCGCCTACGGCCAATTTAGAAAAACCGTTTTGTATAAAGACTCTTATCCCGCTAATATATCCTTCACTAAACTTTGGAAGTTCTATCCAAATGTTTTCGCTGTCCATTACTACAATTATGAATACGAGTATTTTAACATAAAAAGATAAAATTTGTGTGTGTGTCCAACAAGTGGAAACCTAGACAAGTCGAATTGTTAATTTAGGTCGAATTAAGAATTTATAAGTAGTTTAAATCGAAACCCTAAAGTGATGGGAGAGAGTGTTATACCTCAAAATCGAAATTGAAGCCCTAAAGTGATGTGAACAATGCTTGAACCCCTAAATCAAAGCCAAATCGCTGAACAAAGCTTGAACCCCCAAATCGAAGCCCTAATCGAACCGAAATCGCTGAACCCCAAATTAAGAATGTTCGCTTGAACCTTTGTAAGAATATAGAGAAGAATGAAAATAAAAGGTTATTTGCGAGGACTTTTTTCTTCGCGGCTCTAAAAGATCAAGGAGTGGTTTTGGATTGTTGAGGTGTCACATTCTCCAACGTAGGATTTTCCTTGGTAGATTGGTGCGGATCGATGCGAAAGATATCCAAAGGTCTGCTATAACAATACTATAAAAAAATGTTGCATCAATTACACTTGTTTAGCTAAAGCAACACATTTTTATGGCTAAGGCAACACCAAAAATTCAACGTTGCAGTAAGACCAAAATTGTATAGCTATCGCAACATTTTACCTGGCAACACCTTGCAAAAATGTTGCAGAAGGCCATCTATGGCATAGTGTTAAAAATAAATTTGAACATAAATGATTTTGAAAACATTTCCCAATGAATCAGAAAATAAGATCGAGATTTGGCCTAATGCTATAGTAGCGTACTTGTTATTGTTATACATATATAAGCATGTATTACCCTCTCTCTTAGACCGTTCTTTTGTATCTTACTAAGCCTCGTATGCAAAAATATGAGAAAGGAAGATTTGGAGGAAGGAAATGGAAGAGAAAATCTAGGCGGATGAAGAACCACAACTAATGAAAATGCTCGGCCCAACACTGGGAGAAAATCCAAGTCGTAAGGCAAATGCTAATCCAAATGCAAATACCAACGTAGGTATTGGAACCCTTGTAGTAAATATAGGGACAATGTATCAGTTCTTTGTCAATCTAATGCAAGCTAGAATCGCTGTGGGAGTAGTTGAAGGTAATGCTATTGGAGGAGCTAATCCCGTGGCCCCAATTGGCAATAACTATGCTAAGTTGAGTAGGGATTACACCAGTCTTGGTGGAAAGCTATTTTGGGAACAAAGGATGCCGTTGAAGTAGAAAACTGGTTATTATACCGTGAAAGGATTTTCGCTAACTTGGGATTAGATGATGAGCAAAAGAGGAGACTTGCTGTAACAGCTGCGGTTTTGTCGGGATCCGAAGGTCGGCATTCTTACATCCACCGTATCAAATGCCGCATAATCAAATGCCGAAAAACCGAATTGTTAGGTTAAAAAGAAGAGGTAGAAGAAAAAGATAGAAGAAATAAGAAAAAGATAGAACATAAACAATATCATAATCTCACAGTCGCAGCGGAACAACATATAATAGATAAATGAATAATCTTTAAAATAAAGAACTATCTCAGTTAATACATTATATTACATCATCATCAGAGTATACAACAACAATATACAACACAACACAAGAATGGACAGCTATACAAACATGTCCCTACAAGTGAATTATACAGCAGAAAGATAATATCATATACAAGTAATACGTCTCGCCATCCAGCTCGCCACTTGAGCTCCATAGCACTTCTGAATCCAGAATGACCTGATAACCTGACTCTAGACTGCCCGTGTGGAAAATTATGGGCACCCAGAGTTTAGGAAGAGAACAATAAACTCCAGGTCAGTTATGGGACTGGTGTGAGAACTCAAAACAGTTATTTATCTTTTAAAACAACAACAACAATAGGAGTGGAAAATATCCGCAGTGCTTTTGGAAAATGAAACTACCATAAGGCCTCCCCGCACACACACAATGCAAACGCAGAATTGGAGGAGATTTCTACTTATGATAGTCAAAGATGCTTACTACGCAAAACAAATCATTTTTGATATTATTATTAGTGCATAGTGTAGAGAGCAATTCGAAAATAGAATATAAATCTTAGCCAACATAGGTACCATTATATTATGCCTGCTATAGCTACTACATTAAATGGCAGGTTCTACAACTAAAACCGTACAAGGTTCGTATTGTTTCTTCGGATTTCCAACAAATGGTCAGGCTAAGGAACTTCCTACTGCCACATGGGATCGCCTCTGGCGGGACGCCCCAAGTTCTTAACCAGCTCTCTGCCAACACAAGGCCGGGTTACCTTTGTAACTAGGTAACTACTACACGAATATGCCACCCCCCGGTCCTTTGGGACCTTTATCTGAGGGCCCTCTATCACCAAGCAACAACCACATAGAAAAATGAGATTGGAGAAACCATATAGGTTAAGCATCAGGGCTCCATACCTGACACCACCCTTTTCCAGAAGGGAATGACATACCCTAAAGGGCGCGACCCTCATAACCTTGCCGCATATTCCTGTTTTGACCATTTCCGGGGTATGAGGTCTGACGAAGTCTCGTTTACAAAGCTACGCTTTTTCACAAAGCCACGCTTTGATCAACAAATGATCAATAAATAATCATCACACGGCAACACTCAGCATGCCACATTACCAAATTAGGAATATATCGCTGATAACCTTCGACTACAAAACCTCTGAACTCGTACGTCTCAGAGAAGGGTGTTAAGCTAAGAGAATAAATTCTTCGCCACCACAGAAATGTATTTGAAAGAAATCTGCTTTATATCTCAAAATGTAATGTCAGACACGTAACCATACAAGTCTGTTCCAGGCTCGAACAGAACCAAAGGCACTTCTAAAGAAGCCCTTGCAATCCAGGTATTCACAATCCCGATCGAATTTCCCATCACAAAGGAAATTTCCAAACCGTAGCTAACGGTGCAGAGACAATCGATAGGTCATCCTATCGTTTTCACAAATACCCGGTCTTCACCACCGGTCTTCAATGCTATCCATTACGTCGTATCACTATTCGGAATGGGTAATCCGAATAACGAGCGCAATAATTTAAAAATAAGTGTAGCATTCTATTTCAACTAATCACAACAAATAGCCATTTATGGGTCAATATTGATAGTCGGTTATTTAACTATCAATCAATATTCACAACATCACCCGATTTCAAATAATTTCCCAAATTATTTGTTTTCAAAAATATCTTCATAAGATATATTTTCCACACTTCAACCATTTGAAAACAGATTTCAAATCACTTTTCACCTTTACAACTTGCATTTCAAAATGGTTCATTTAAACCAATTCAATTAAATCCTTACCCATTTATTAAATTTACGTTCCAAATTCGTAAATTTATTTCCACACTTCAAAATAAATTAATGTTTATTTTTAAGCAAATTTCCCTTTCCTTTATAAATTCCATAGTGAATTTACATTTCCAAAATATATATAAATATACGATTTCCAAATCGATTTCTAATATTCATTTTCAATTTATCTTTAAAAGATAAAATCTCAAAAACATTCACTTCATATTGGAAAAACATTTCCATACTTATCTAATAATAAGTAATTCACCAATCTATTTATTTTCAACATTTTGAAAATATTCAATATACTTAAATCCAAATTAAGTATATATTTTATTCTTTAAGGAAAACGTTCACTTAAACACATTTATTTGGGTCAAAACGAATGTTACGTAAAACATCGTTACGACAACCCAAAACCACTAGTATAGGGATTCGAAATTAAGATAGATATATAAATCCCAATACTACACAAAACTTTTCCTTTCGAAAATCATTTACTATAACAACAGTGTTATAGTCCACCATTTCCTTCTATTTCTCGAAAACGTCTATTTCAACCATGAATGTTGAAATCTATGGTTTCGACACTTAATACAATTTAAAACATCTTTAAATCATTTAATTCTATTTAAAATATCACTTTCCCAAAATATTTCTTAAACATATTATTCACCGTCCAAAATCGTGAATATATTTCCTTTAATAAGCTATAATAATTAAACTTATTAAAACAAGTCGATCTCGGATTTATAAACAACGTTTATAAATTCCATTTATATTTTATAACAACTTCAACTTATAAAATCACTTTATTAACAAATTCTATCCATATTCCATTTACATGCAAAAATCCAATTTATAAGTTAATTACTTATAAATATTTTATTTTACAAAATCTATTCATTTTATAACTTCACAACTTATAAATATATAGATTTCATTTACTTATAAAATCGATTTATACTTCATTTTAACACTTATAAAAACTCGTTTTATAATTCCAACATTTTTAATTTATAAATATCAATTTTATAAATCTTTTATATAAATTATTTATAATAATTCAAAAATCCAAATTTAAACCATTTTATAATTTACTCAACTACTTATTTCAAAAATCACATTTCGGTTATATTTCACAAAAATCATAATTTTTATAATATAAAAATTTCAACGTTTATTCATTTAAAACGAATCAATTCCAAAATTAAATTTTATTATGAATTCTCAACTTAATTTCCAAAAATCAAATTTTATTTATTTTCGGCATCTAACGATGCCAAAAATATATTCGGCTAAAATTTAGCCTTTAACCATTTCAATCACAAAGATAATCACGCAGATTATAAATAGATCAACCCACAACATTGAAACCAATTCAATTATTTGAGGAATCCAGTTGGATCCCTCCAACCTGTTTCCCTGCATCCAAAGATGTTAGCACAATATTCCACTTCAAGACGGAATATCGCGGTATATGGGATTTATAAAATACTATCCGCTATTATGCGGCGCAATAGGGTCTCATCCGCTATATAATGCGAGAAAATCAACTCCAAGTACATATATAATACCAATTCAATACAAGTTGGAATTATCGCGGTATATGTTTTTAATAAATAACATCCGCTTAATATACGACGCATAGGGTCTATTTAACACAATAGATGACAAATTATCATCCAATCACATAATCAAGCAATTTTAAATTTAACTATTTAAAATTTAAATCGAAACAATTCGATTGAGTGAGAAGTTCTCACCTTGAGTTTCCGATAATAGTTGTAGCGGTTTATTTCGAATAAAATAAAACATGCGTTTAATTTTGCCAAAAATTTTCATTTGCTCTAAACGACTCCAAACCAGCTCCATAGCGTAGTACTCGACAAAATGAACCCGACGCAAGTTGTTTCATCAAAATCCGACCTCGTAACAAAAAGTTATGATATTTATAAGTTTACACGAATATATATATATATATATATATATATATATATATATAAACAATTTCATTTTCTTTATTTTTTTTAATAACCTAATCTCGGCCGCACATTTACCAAAAGAAATCACAGCCGCATGTTGTGCTTCTTCCCAACGCGATTCCTCTCCAGGAAATGAACGTGAAAACCGAACCCATAATCACATCTAGGGTTAAATATTGCGACCACCACGCTCATCTATACTTCGATCAGAGATTGTCATTTGGAAGCCCTCGATGAACTCCACCTTCGGCCCTAAGGGCTTGAAGCTCGTTCGTGTATTTTCCCTCGAAAGTCGTGCCGAACGTACGGCCTTCATGCTTAATTTTCTGTCGATTTGCGCCACTAAAAACGATCACACCCGTATAGACCCGATGCTCTCCTCACCCTCTTCCATGTTGTAGTTGAAGCTTTCTGGAAATAATCGACGGATTGGAAGAAAATTAAGGAAGAACGAGGGTGTATTTCTGCCATTAATAAGGATGGTGGCGGCTGTAACGTATTTAGGGTTAGGGTTTCAACTGGTGAAGGTGGATGGTCCTTTTATAGAAATTTCTCAACGCACTATTCATCCGTGATTTTTGGAACTCCAAATCTCGCGCGGTGACTGGCGTTTCTAGGGTTTACCCCGCGTTTCGGACACAATGGAATATGTTTCGGAGGCCAATTCGATCATCTGTGCAAGTTACGACAATAAACGATCAAATTTAAATTAAATCGATTTAAACCAATTTCTATGCGTTTTGGCTTGCCCCGGACAAACGGTAAATCCGATTGACATGAAATTTGAAACCACACAATAATATAACATTACGGATCCGATGAAACTAGTTTCGTCGAAATCCGAAACTGTTTGAAAATTGGCTATTTTCACTAGTCGATTTAAATATTAAAATATTCAATTTTCACGAATTAACTTTTAATTCAATTTTAAAAGTTCTATAACATCACTATAACTCCAATATGATTTAATATAACTTTATAAATCATTTTTAATCACGTTAAACCCAATTTCCAATTATTTAAGCAATTTCAAGTATTAAATTATCAATTTAATTATCCAATTAAATCCAAATATTCGAAAAATAAATTATTCGACTTATAAGTTTTACTTTTTGATATTTAAAATAAATTAAATATCTGAATTTCAATGACAGAAATTCTGGGTCGTTACACTTGCTTCTAGACAGTTGTAGGAAGCAGCACTTTATTGGCGGAATAGTGTTATCGTGGGAGTTTCCTAGGAAGAGTTGACCTGGGAAAATTTTCGAAGGAGTTTTAAGGAGAGGTTTTTATCTAAAATTACCAAGTCAATATTGCTGAGAAGTTCATGGACTTAGTGTAGGGTGAGATGTCGGTGATTGAGTATGCTACAAAGTTTGATGAGTTGTCCAGATACGGAAATGCTACCATTGACACCGCCATTAAAAGAAACGAGAAGTTTATACGAGGATTAAGACCTAAGATTACTATGACAACTATTCCAAATCTCCGAGATCCAAGTACAGTTGTAGTGGTGATGGCCATCAAGAACGAAGAGATGCTTTCTACTTATGGGAAGGAGAAATTGGTTGGAACCTATGATTCCCGGGCAACAAAAGGAAATTCATTAAGGAGGTTATGCAACTCTGGGGGTGAGATGTGACCAGTTAGAACTTGATTTCTTAGGTCATAAGTTTGTATGAATTTGTATTTTTTTTATTTCGTAGTCTTTGGGTTCATTTTGGGTATGGCTTGGTTAAATAGGTATGATGCTAGGACGTTTTGCCAAGATAGCGAAATATTGCTAAGACACCCCGAATAGTCATGACCGGATTATATAATCGATGGAAAAGTCAAACTCCAGTGCTTGTGCTTTGCTGAATGCAATGGAAGCGGAAGAAGAGTTGAATCAGAGTGTAGTAGCAAGAGAGTTTGCAGATGTATTTGAACCCATCATAGGACTACCACTAAAGCAGATAGATCTTATGCGAGGAGTAGAGCCTATAAATAGATCACCTAGTAGGATGACACCTATCGAGATGAAGGAGTTGAAGATGCAACTAGTGGATTTAGAAGGAAAGAATTTTATTAGACTAAGCAGTTCGCCTTAGGGAGCAGCCACGGTATTAGTGGAGAAACCAGATGGGTTGTTAAGGATGTGTATCGACTATCATAAGTTGAGCGAAAAGACTATCAAGAATAGGTATTGTTTGTTGAGAATCGATGATTTATTTGATTAGTTAAGTGGAGCCAGAGTATTTTCCCAATTGGATTCGGCAATAGATTTCCATCGGCTAAGAGTGGCGGAGGACAGTATTCCGTTGACGGCGTTTCGAACTAAGCACGGTTCATACGAGTGGTTAGGAACGCCATTCGAGTTAACTAATTCGTCATCTTTCTTTGTGGATTTGACAAACCACGTTTTTCGAGAGCACTTGGATAGGTTCGAATTGGTATTCATAGATGGAATTTTAATATACCCTAAAGATGAAAGGGAGCGTGAAGTTCATCTTAAAGTAGTGCTTGAGATGCTGAGGTTGCATCGGTTGAAAGCAAATTTTTCAATGTGTCATTTCTGGAAGAAAGATGTTTAGTTTCTTGGTCACGTGGTTTCATAGAAGGGTTTGTCAATAAAACCGACTAAGATTGAGGTAGTAAATATTTGAAAGAGACCAGAGACGGTGACTGAGATCAGAAGTTTTCTTGCACTCGTTTGCTATTACCAGAGATTCATTAAGGATTTCTCATGGATAGCAGCGAATTTGACTAAGCTAACCATAAATGACACGAAATTTAATTGGTCTGACAAATGTGAGGAAGCATTCCTTAAGCTAAAGCATTTATTGACCAACACGCATATGTTAGTAGTTCCATATGGGAATAAAGGATTAGTAGTGTATATTGATGCATGTAGAACCAGATTAGGGGCTGTGTTGATGCAGAAAGGTGAATTTATTGTCTACGCTTCACAACAGCTAAGAGCACATGATCCTACTCATGATCTAGAGTTGGCAACGGTAATCTTTGCACTGAAAGTATGGAGACATTATCTCTTAGGGAGAGATTTAAGTTATACACAAATCACAAGTCCTTAAGATATTTATCCTCTCAGAAGGAGTAGAATATAAGATAGCAGAGGTGGCTGGAATTTTTATCCGCTTATGATTTTGGTATAGAGTATACACCAAGAAAAGGAAATAAAGTAGTAGGTGTTCTTAGCAGAAAACATCAGAATATGGTGATAGCCATGTTAATGGAATGAAAGGATCTAGAGACTTTCATTACTTGTAATGTGTAGTTAAGGTCAACTGCTAGTTCTAGTTAGAGCACTGCCATGTTGTCCTATTTGAAAGTTCGACTAATTCTGATTGAAAGGATTGCTTCTAATAGAAAGAAAACCCGTTATTAGCCGAGCAGATTAGAAGGCTTGAGGTTGGATCAGAGACGATCTAAAAGGTTTTATTCTTAACAAGAGGGGATAGTTGAGAAAGAAGGAATGGTTGTATGTTCCAAATGTTGAAGACTTAAGGAAAGAAGTTCTTAGCGAATATCATTGATCAAAATTTATGATTCATCCTAGAGGAACCAAAATGTATGAGGACATGGAAAGGAATTTCTGCCGGAAAGGCATGAAGAGGGATGTTGACTTATGGGTAAATCAGTGTGTGAACTGTTAACAAGTAAAGGCCAAACATCAGAAGCCGAGTGGGTTGCTTCAACCTTTGGAGGTACTGGTTTGGAAATGGGATTTATATCCATGGATTTTACAGATAGGTTGCTCAGGTCCAATCGAGGAAATGAATGTATGGGTCATAGTGGATAGGTTGACCAAGAGTGCCCATTTTATTCCAGTTAAATCAATTAGGACGACACCTGCTTTAACTAAATTATTTATGAAGAACATAGTTAGACTACATGGAATTCTTATTAGAATAGTAAGTGATAAATATACTTTGTTTACTAGAGAGTTCTGGAAGAGCCTACATGATATGCTAGGTACCAAGCTCAAGATGAGTATTGCTTATCACCCTCAGAAAAATGGGCAGACAAAGAGTGTCAACAAAGTACTTGAGGATTTGTTAAGAGCTTGTGTGCTAGATTCTAGTAGATCTTGGGAAGATCACCTACATTTAGTTGAGTTTTCCTATAATAACGGTTGTCAAACTAGTATAGGAATGACATCTTCTAAAGCTTTGTACGGGAAGCCATGCAGGTCACCAGCATGTTGGTTGGAAACTGGAGACAGATTAGTCTTAGTCCCAAATATGGTAAGAGAGGCAACAGAAAAGATTGAGTTGATCCGAGGTAGAATGAAGGAAGCTCAGTCTAGACAAAAGAGTTACGCATATAAGAGGCGTAAAGATTTAGAGTTCACGGTTGGAGATAGAGTTTTCATTTAGGTATCATCGATGAAGGGTGTGGTATGATTCGAAAAGTTGGGAAACTAGCACCAAGATATGTTAGACTGTTTCCAGTTATAGAAAGGACCAGGAAGCTCACATACAGAGTAGAGTTTCCAAACAGTTTGGCAAGTGTCCATAATGTGTTTCATGTGTCTCATCTTCGTAAGTATGTGCATAATCTAGAGATTACTATTCCTCCAACTGCATTGTGAGACTTAATAGTAGAACCATATCTGACTTTTCTTAGAAGACCAGTTCAGGTTGTAGCGAGAGACGAGAAGAGGTTAAGAAACAAGACATTCAAGTTCGTGAAAATTTTATGGAGCGACAACAAGAAGGATTGTACTTGAAAGACAGAAGATGAGATTAGAGATCTGCTGTAACGGTATGTTCTACATTTTATTTATATAGACCGTTTTCTAGTCAGGTAGGCTGAGATGTTATAGATGATTGCTATGATTAGTATTTGGTCCTTGCTAAATTTCGAGGACGTAATTCTTTAAGTAGGGGAGCCTGTAACAATCCTAAGTTTAAATAACATTATTCAGGAGATTTAATTAGATAAATTAAATAGAATAATGTAGAGATTAGAGTGATAAGGGGATTGAGATTTTAAAACTAAATAGGGTCGTGCCTTAACTAAATGGATTTATAAAATAGTTTTATAAGTTAAATACCTAAGGGAATAAGGCAAGGGTAATATGGGAATATCCGTATATAACCCCACAACCCCTAAACCCTTACCACATTCTCATTGATGGTTTCATAAAAACAAAAACATAAACAAAAGAAGATCGAGGCCAACAATAACCCTAGGAGAAAAGGAGATCAAAATCAGTTAGAAGCTAGGATTCAGGTAAGGAAGAATTAAGAAGGAAGAAATCTCAAGTTCCTTATCCAAACAAGGTGAATAATAATCTAAACCATCTCATATATGTTTTATTGAACATTTTAAATTTCTAATTTAAGGTTTGAAACTGTTTGGATGGATTGAATGATGATATGCTTTGATTATATGCCATGTTTTGATTTAAATAAGAATTTTTACGTACAAACATAATTCAATTTTAAGGCAAAAATCGTGTAAAATGGGTTTCGAATGCCATAATGGTTGAATATGTTATGCAAAACATTATTTTGAAGATGGGTTTGAATTTTCATAATATTCCAAGCCAATGATAATTTCTTATGAATATTGAATGAAAGAAATAGTTATTTTGGGTTTAAATTGCTTAAGGCAATAATGTAATGTTTTCGGGTCTGAAAATTTAATATGATAGAAAACATATTAAAAGTGAATTATTGTGATTTTTTCTAAGTGATTTACTATGGAAATTAAACTATTTAAGTTTGGGGACTTAAATGATTTAATTGTTTTATTCAAGAGAAGGATTTATTTGGTAAAGAATTTTACATTGTGAATTGATTGGTAGCCTTTTTAGAAAAGTATTTTGACACAAGATTGGCAACCAATCATATTTTGATAATTTTGGCAAGTTAGATGAGAAGGAATTCTTTTAAAGGCAAAAATTCAGTTTTATTTCGAATCACAACCTTAGAACTTCCAATTACTTACTTCTGAAACAATGCCCAATAGGCCTTTCAAACCCATTAAAACCAATGCATAGGGTATCAAGAAATTTGTACGTAGTGTATTAAAGAAAGGCGGAGGAGAGGTGTCGAAGGCTTGCTTTCGATGGGTTTGAGGCTACTTTTAAATAGCTTTCGAATCAATCAACGAGCCTTTGTTTTAATGGAGGCTTTCAAATGAATTGCCACTTGCCTTTGTTTTAAAGAAGCTGTCGAATGAGTTATCGCATATTTAGTAACTAAAACGAGCTTTGAAAGGGTAGCCGCTTTTGAACCTATTCGAACCTAGCCTCATATTCATGGATTTTGAATTAGTTAAAGGTATTCTTTATAACTTTAAATCATTGCTTTTGAAAGGGAAGCTTTTGCCCTTGTAAAATTTGAAGCTGCCTTCTCAATGCTTTCGAAAGTGTAGTTTGAGCCACTTTTAATAAGAAATTTGGAGGCAATAGTTTCGAAAGGATGGTTTTGAAACTATCCTCTTCCCAAATTCTTTTACTTAACATTAATACTTTTGAAAGGGTTGCTTTCGCTTTCGTTGACCCAGAAATTTTATTTAATGTTAACCTAAAGATTTTGGAAGAAATACTATCAAATGGTTACATTCGCTTTCATTTTCGTTGACCCAGAAATTTTATTTAATGTTAACCTAAAGATTTTGAAAGAAATACTATCAAATGGTTTCGAAGCTATGTTTTCACTTATTTTACTTGAATCAAGTACCTTCAAAAGGTAAGCTTTAAGTATTTCGAAAGGTACGCTTTAAGTGTTTCAAAAGGTAAGCTTCAAGTGTTTTGAAAGATATATCTTTAATGGTTTCGAAAGGAATGTTTATATTTTAAATGATTTTGAAAGAAAAGGCCTAAAGTTTCGAAAGGCTTAGTTTTCAAACAAGAAACTCAATCTCAATATTTAAAAATAAATCCACAGCAATATGAAAGGGTTTTGAAATGGCATTTAACTTTGGAGTTTTTGAAGAAGCTTTCGTTGATAAAGATGGTGGGTTAAGGGTATTAACCATATATCATCAGAAAGATGATTACAAGGAAGTTAAATCATGGATGTTTATATTGATCAGTTATCATGTATGCTTTTATAAACATATTCATTTAATAATTAACCCACAACTGCATTTTGGGATGTTAAGGGTAGAATAACCACTTAGGTTGACCCAGTAGTGAATATACATTGAGTTAACTCATGTTTTTGTAGAATTGCATTTAGGAGGTCAGGCAGACCAAAATATAGGATGCCCATAGACTGATCAAAGGATCATTGGTTAGATAGGTTCTTAGTAATCCATTTAAAAATATGTATGGAAATAGTTATTGGCAATGACCAATAGGTTCTTAGTGATCCCACCAAAACTATGTTCGGATTAAGTTATTGAAAGAGATCAATATGTTCATAATGATCCCATAAAAAGTATGACATGACGGAAGTTGTCTGAGAACCCAATAGGTTCGTAGTAAACCCATGAAAATTATGATTGAAGAAAGTTATTTGTAGATACCACTAGGTTCATAGAGATCTCATAAAAAGAATGATAGGGTGATAGTATTCGTAAGAACCAATAGTTTCATAGTGACCCCATGAAAACTATGGAAGTGTATAGGAATTCCATAAAGAATTTATAGGTAATTATTTAGCACCCGTGAAAACTAATAGGTTACTAGTGACGCTAGAAACTATAACTTGAGAGACAGAGTTAGGGAAATAGGGTTGGGAAATGCAGAACATATTGCATGTTTGCATATCATCATAATACCTTTTATTATGTTATGTTTTGACCATTTTGGATGCAGGTGCATAGTATATTGGTATTATAAATTGTGTTAAGATACTAGTGAGGGAAAAACATGTTCCTCTAAGCGGCATGGTCTTACTAGATATCTATTTGCATCCAGATGGTAGGTTATTATTCATACCAAACTTTTTGTCTGACCCGAAATTTATGTTTTTCCCTTAAACTCTCGGATGCTCAATTGGTTTTGAGTAGTTTGAGAGTTAAGGATTTCAGGTTCTCCTTTAGACGAATAAGCTTCCAAAGACGTGGTGGCGGCAAGCTAGCTATTAGGAGTTCTTTTTGTTTGATTCCGCTTTATTTTGGTTGTAATGACGAAGTCATTTAATTGTCTATGTTTAGAATCTAATCATCCAAGCGAGCATCTTCATATGTAGTTCTTGGCATATTTTGTAATAATTATATTTCTCTAAACGTGGTTTATGAAATTGGGATTATGTAATGAATTTGAAAGGTGATTAAAGTAGAATGAGAAATTTGTTTTATGAGTTTAAATATTTTTCATATTTATATGTTTTTGTTATATCAATGTATCTAATATTGCCGCATTTAGTCACCGATAATTAATAATTAAGGACAACTGCAACATCTGTAGCAGTTAGTTTTGGGCCTCCAAGTGGGCGATGTTACAGATTTCCTAGTAAGCCTTCTAATGGGATGCGTTTTCATATACTAGGTAATTCAATTCTCCCATTGGTTCAGCCTTTATGTTAGCTTCTTGGACCTCATCCAAGTTTACAACTTCGTTATTAATACTTTTGGCAAAAAAATCCTTTTCTAAAAAGACAGCATGTAGGAAACAAAATCCATTTGTTTCTTGGTGTTGTAGAAAATATATCCCATTGAGTTCTTAGGATATTCTATTAATTTACAATAGGTTGATCTTGCCTTAAGTTTATTTGGACCAATGTTCTTAATGTAGGCTAGACAACCCCACACCATCAAATGCTTGAGGTGAGGTTTCTTTCCACGCCATATCTCATATGGCATCTTAGGCACAGACTTAGTGGGCTTGTAATTCAACATAAGCATTATGGTTTCTAGCTCATATCACCGATCAGAGTAACCTAGTCTTAATTATCATGGTATGTACCATATTTATTAAGGTTTGATTCTTTTTTTCTAAAACACTATCATATTGCAGAGTATAAGGCAGAGTAACCTGGGAGATAATCCGAAATCGTTTAAGTATAGTTGGAACTCTTGTCCAACATACTCACCTCCTTAATCAGATCAAATTGTCTTAATAAATCATTAGTGTAAGTTAAAAAAAAAAAGAATTATCTTTGGTAACTATAGACATTGGGCCTCATACATTAGTATGTAGGATATCCAAGAGTTCATTAACTCTTTCATTTCTCCCACTAAAGAGGTGCTTGGTCATTTTTTCTTTAAAACATGACTCACATGTATCGAAGTATTCAGAATCAATTGGTGGTAGAAAGCCATCAATTTTTAGTTTGTGCGATCATTTGTTATTAATATGATCTAGTCTATAATGCCACGGATAATTATTATTAATTTGAACATTTAAAAAAAATCCATAGCGCATATATGATTAGAATTAAGTACATAAATGTCATTGTCTAAATCATCATTGAAGATTTTATTTCCATTAGACATAATATTCATAACATTATCAACACAATGAAAAACATATCCAATCTCAAACAATCTTAACATAGAAATTGTTCCACAAATAATTTTTTTCATACAATAACAATTATTTAAAATCAAATCTACCAGATTATGGCAAAGCCAAGTGATATTCCAACAACAGTTGCATCCATTAGAGATCCATCAACAACGTAAAGCCTCATTCCACACGTTGCTACATGATGCTTGTTCCTAAGCCATTGTAATGAATTACAGATATGAATTCTATATCTTATATCTAAAACAAGACAATTTATTGATTGCAAAAAAAATTTGCGTCATAAATGTACCAATAGGAGCGATATAACCATTCTCTTTCTTCTCTTTGACAAGTTTTAGGTAGTCCTAACAATTTTGTTTCCAGTGCACCTTCTTGTGATAATGGTGACACTCACCTTTGTCATTAGAAGCACTCTTCTTAATCTTGTTATTGACTTGCTTTCTTTTCTTCAGACCATTTAAAGACGATGCCTTTCCCTTTATCGTGACACCATGCCTTGATCTTTAAATGAAGACTTGGCGTATCTCAACATGTTGGGTAGCTCCACGAGGCTTATATTCGTTTAGTTCATATTGTAATTTAATATGAAAGGTATAAACTGTGGAATAAGAGACCCTAGGCTCAAGTCCATTTGTAGATCATTGGTTATTGTAACATCCAATCGGCAAAGCTTATCAATAGAGCCTTTCATTAATAAGTCGTATTCATCCATACACATGCACTTCTTCATCTTCATGTTGAACAATTTCTTAGTAATCTCATATCTTATAGAACGAGATTGTTCCCTAAACAATGCTTCAAGGCTATCGAAGATTTGGTAGACACTTATGTTTACATGTTGTCTTTACAACGATTTGCCTAAAGTAGGCAATACATTAACTTGGGAGATTTTTAGGTCCGCGGCCCATTATTATAAGCAATTATTAATTCGAGATCCATTTCTTCAGCGGGTTTTTCTTTTGGAGGTTTGTGTATTGATGACCATAAGCATTTATAGGTTAGTCCTATTTTGATTTCTCTTAGCCAGTCTATGTTATTAGGTCCAACGAGCTTATCATTTTCTAAAAATAACCTTGGTGTGGACATTTTTTTATAAATTTAATTAAGTTGTTAAGGACATTTATACATAGCAATTATTCTTATATTATTAGTAAGGTTAAATATATTATTCCACTTTACTAATAAGCTCTTGTAGATTTTATATTTCTTGAAACCCTAAGGGAAATATAACGTCTTTTGACTTCTCTAGTGAGGGTTAGGACCTACGCAGCTAAATACCTGTTAAATCCTCGCTATAGCATGTAGTGCTTTTTGGCCGCTGCGCCTTTTCAATTTAGGGATATTAAATAGTAATTCCGCTTTAATTCCCACTATTCTCTACCACACCCGCTAAACCAAGGCTTTTAACATCTGATTTAACAATATTAATAAAAAAAACTGATTTGATTAATTTTCTTTTAAAACAAATCAACAAAGTTAGGTAATGGCTAATTTTAAGGCAGAAGTGCTCAATATAAGTTAGAAATTTATTGTAGTCACCAAACTTGGACTGCATAAATCATGATATTATTTTGTTTAGTTATATAAGATTAAACAATCCTTCTTTTTCTATATGAATGATGTGAGAATGAAAATAAATTAACTCTAAATGTTAGTTTTATATCTAATGAAGCTTTTTGCATCTCCACTTTTTTTCGCTATAGAGCCGCTGGGCACTTTAACTACATAGGTTAGGACTCGCTTGCCTTAGGGTTTAGACCTTGAGGAATGCCGATAAATCATAGGCCCGCAAGCGATGATAATAATTTATTGGTTGTATCATATACAACTACTAACCCATGTTTTTGTCCTAATCCTATTTCGACGTTAAAAAATGTCAAAAAATCGTAATAGATTATTCACTTATACCTTCCATTTCATGACGATCTAATTATAAATGCATGCACCTTGAGGAATATAAACAAATATGTGCATCATCTTACCCTACCTATTCGATAAAGTAATAGTACTACACATAACATCTCTAGCTTGAGGAATATAAACGACTAAAGAGTATGCAAGTAATTTATTAATATATAAATGATATATGACAACTTTATATTAGAAATTCATAATCTTTAATATATACACACAAACACACACACACACACACACACACAGAGATATATATATATATATATATATATATGTATGCATGTATGTATATTTGCGTGAAATTAACTTATGGAATAATGTATTTGTTATGAAATACCCTCGTGATTCAGGTGTTAAACACATTTGAAATCACAGTATATGTACTTACTTATGTGTTTATTTCGTAAATCCAATTTAGGTTTCTTACCGTTCCACTCTATTTAATTTAATTTTAATTTTTTCATTAAAAATCCTATTTAATTATCTTGGCGAATTATTTAATTAACACTCTAAATTATTTAATTTTATTAGTTTAAAACATTTTTAAATTGAATATTTATTATAACAATTATAGTATTTATATATACATATATCATTATACATGTATATTATTTATTAATTAAATTTTAATTAATTAAATCAATTTTAATTAAAATATAATTAGTTTCAAATTTTTATTGTTATTTACCTTAAACATTTAAGATAAATATGAGATTATCATTAGACATTTTCTAATTAATTAGTTTACTTTTAATAATAATTTATTTATTTAACCAACATAATTAATATAAAATTTGAAAATTAATTAATTAATTTTTAAAAACAATTTTGAAAAATATTTTATAAAATTTATAAATTTTCTTTCATATTTTAAACTTAATTTTTAAATCTAAAATATTTTTAAAATTTTCAAAATAGATATTGAAAATCAGCCTAAGGCCCAAAATAGATTCAGGCCTTTATATTGAGGACAACCTTGGGCTTACTTCATTCTTTGGGCTAAGCTAGTAGCCAAGTATGGTAGAGTACTTGATTATCCAAACCCAGCCTTATAAACTACCATTTTAGATACCCTACTAAATGGATAAGCTTTAATAAGTTAGCCATAATACTGCTAATTTGGACCACATATGCTATTAGGCTCCAATTTCATTAAAGGAACTAAGTCGTGTGGCAGCGGGTTAAATGGGTGAATTAAAAAAGTATCCATTTCTAGATCTTTATTGGGTTGATTAATTCTAACTGATTTTATATCCGATCTAAAATAATTTTAATAAAATATTTATTTTATTTATTTGTTTATAAAATGGTTATTTAATTTATATGTTTTAATTTATAAATGTATCAAATATACTTATATGTGTATAAGTTATTGCAATATATAAGAAGTTTACATGGCTACCATAACCTTATTGGTGGTGAGATTTACATCGCAATTGACATATTTGTACTTTTATATGTACATTTATCATCCATTATTTTTTTAAAATATTATATACATGTAATATTTATTGTTTTTTTTTATTTTTTTAAAATACTTTGACCAATCCAAAATAGATTGAATTAATATCTAAAATACCTTATAATATATTTAAATTCAAAAATATCTATTTCTTAATATATATATATATATATATTAATTTAAATTCAAATTACAATTTAAATTCAAATTATAGTATATTCAAAAAATATATGTATACATATACACGTTGAAAACTAATTTTTTTAGAACTCTTAATCGAAAATGATTGTAACCAACTTTTTTAATATTATGTCAAAATGTTTGGCATCACACATTATTAATTTTTTAGTTCACACAATATTTGGAGAAAAGGATTTAAAATTTATATTTATATTCATAATTACAATACGAAATAAAAATTGAAAAATATTTTTAAATTTGAAATAAGATAGGTAATATAAATTAGTTTTTAAAATTTAATATACAAAACAACTATATATATAATTACATAAATCATTTAAATTAAAATCATTTTACAATTTCAATTTTTTTAAATTCTTAAGTTTGGTCAAAAATTATGTGAATATTACAACCGAGTTTTGTTGTGTTTTTTATTTAGATAATTTTGAACACACATGCATACAAGATTGGACAACAAACATGGTTTGAACAAAAAATGGCACAAACGCCCAATAGATTTAGTAGAGAAGAAAAAGTGAATAAAATAAATTAAAAACAAGCAATAAAAATAAGACATAAGAGAACACAAAATCTTTAAGTTTCCTTTTATTATACTAACGTTTTTCAAGTAAGGTTCTTAAGGATTGGTGTAAATCCATTATGGATCGATACAAATCCACGAGTGATTATCAGAAATCAGAGTACGAGAGAAAGAAATCCAAAATGATCCTTAAAAATGAGCCTTGCCTTTTTATTTATATTGGTAGGTAGCCTAAAATCTCACACCTATAATCTCCACCTCGCTCTCCACATCCAAGACTAGTTCTCCAGAAAAAGTGGTGGCCACTTCATCAAGATTCATGGATCGGTACTGATCCATGGTCTTAGATTGGTACCGATCAATGAAATAGCCAAATGGGAGGCTTTAAGTACTCTTTCCTGGCTTGTGGTTGGCTTCATGATTTCAAACTTGTTTGCACCATTATTAGCTTATTTCTAAGTCTAAATGATGGATTTATGGATAAATGCAGTTGCTGATTTCTAGCTTTCAGGAAGATCGACCATCGGTGCTTGTGAATGATCATAGGAGGCCGAAAACGGGTTGTAGGCAGCATGACTTTTGAGTATAGGAAGTTGGAGATGGAGCCTATGAAAAATTATGGATTACTACCGATACACCCTTGATAGATTTTTGGAATTTGGATTTTTGAAATAGACTAATACTTGCTTTGCTATCTTGGTAATTGGGTTTTGGGCTTCGCGGTCATCTCTCCTAATGTCTTGTCATAATAACTTTAAAGTTTGACTCGTTAAGTTTGTTTGTATACTACCTGGTCAAAAGGTGGGGTAACACTTGCCTCCCAAAACACACCTTCCGAATTGAGGGTGTGCTTTTGCTCAAGAAGGAACATTAACGTCGATGGGAGATTAGTAGTTGAATATTCTAGTTTTTGGTCGATCAAGCTATTGTGAATCATTATGATCCCTAGGATTTTCTTGTGAATCAGGGGTTTTCCCAAACCTGTTATAGCCTAAAAATCTAGACTCTACCTAAGTTTAGTCCATGCATCATCACCATTCCGTTCATTCGGAGCTATTACATTGCATATCAAAATCATCCAATGTTCATCCAGGATTTGCCAGTTCTATTCTAATTTCAAGACGTTCAAATCCTTTCATCAAATTTGTATCATTTTTAAGGTTTGATCTCTCCAGATCATTTATATTTAGCTTAATACATGATCTCTCTTGATCATTCGATGTGGTATAATGTGCGATCTCTCTAAATTATTTAATGTTTTAGTTAAGGGGTTAATCTCTTCGAATTGTTAATCAAATTCATGGTCGTTCAAGGATGATAGGTAAATCTGCGATATCACTGAATCATTAACTGATTACAGATATATATATAGTTTAACTGAAAAGTAAAAATATGATCAGAAATCGGATTTCGGATTATTAATGGTTTGACAAATAGAAATTGTTCTAAGTAATTGCAACGTTGTTTGTTGTCTTGTGTGTATGCATGTATATACATGTCATACACATACATATATACATTTTACCATTTACATTTATATTTACATATGTAAAAATATAAATATCATGACATTTTCATATACCAGTTAAAAGAAACCATATCTTCACCTTACACACACATGGGTGGGCAAGAGCACATGATGTGGGTGACATCATAGAGGGGCATGGGGGGTGGCATGAGCATGAGGTTGAGGGGGAGGAGATATTTTCATGCTTTTGCCTATAAATACAAGGCCATGCCTTCTCATTTCTTTACCCCATTCTCTACTTCTTCTTCTTCTCCTTCCTAAGCTACTCTAATGGCTTCTCTTCTTTAGAAAAATAATGAAAAAAATATAGCAAAGAGAAATAAAAATATACGTATATAACACTGCATCATTTCAACATTAAAACAAGTCCAAGTTCCTCCACTTCCCTTTTGAAACCCATGGCCCACCCTAGTTCAACCAAAAAGGCCGAGTACCACCCTCATCCAAGTCAAGGACAAGCTTCCAAGGAGGTAGGGAGGAGATCCAGAGACTCCGGGACAAAGAAAAGATAAGGAAGTGCTGCCGGATTTCCACCAGATTTATTTGAAGAATCTTTAGAAAAAGATTAGCGGAGTGGAAACTGATAGTGAGTACTCGACATTCGTAACTATTAAATAACACAATTATTTCAAGTATGATAATCTAACCATTCAATATCTTGTATGATTTATATGGACGTTTGAAAATTGGTTGATTATATGGTTAATAACTTGGTTGTGATAAATATAACCAATAATAGGAAAATCATAAGTATCCAAAATAGAAATGGTTAACTAATTAGCCATAGTTAATTCATGGAAAAATAAATTCCTATTAACATGCATATGTGAGTTAGTAAGCCTGTTTATGGTTTTGAATATAAAAAGGTTGAAAAATGGATATTATAATAATATAATATTATAATATGGAATAAAATGGAAATGGATTTTTAATGTGGTTTATTATGGTATTTGAAACATTTTAGTAAGTTTCGGTAACGTTTAATAAATTTGAAAAATTAAGCCAAATCGAGCTCGTCGTGTAGTGGTAGTCCGTAATTTTCTGACCTGAAAGTTAGATCAATGTGTAGGATGCAATATAATTCAGAATTCTTTGAAATAAGAATATTTTGAACCCATTAGAATATCATTTTCAAACAAAAGAAGGAAATTAAAATTTTATTTAGCAGAGTTTGAAATATATCCAAATCAAATTCTCAAAACAAAAGGGGTAAATTCTTCAAAATGAATATTTTTATATCTTTAAAAATATAAATTAAATTCCATAAATATAAATAAATATTTTAAAAGATCACTTAATAGAAAAATTGGACATATATGAGGTGGAATATATATTTAGGGCTGAAAAGCTCAAAAAACACTATTCATATCGGTTTTTGCGATGTTTTTCGATAACTTTTGCAAATCATAGCTTTAACTTAATTATTCTTTCCCAATCTTTTTATTAATCTTTTCATATGAACAATTAAGTATTTTGAAGATGATTTGGAATTTTTATGAGTATTTTAAAGGAGTTTAAAATAAATGGTTAAAGGAAAATTGTTTTAAACAACATTTGGAAGTAAATGAAAATCATCTCTAAAAAAGATGATATAAAGGATCTATAGTTGATCAAATAACTTGACCGCCCTATGGATGATAGAGAGATAGTCTATAAATCTCTGCTTGGACAACAAGTGTCTAGGTTCTGCTTTAGCTATCCGGATTTTCCCGACGGAGGGGATAGTAAGTTTGATATACTCGGAGTTCATTTTCTTAAGTTAAAAGTGGAGTTTTTCAAAAGTTAAATAAGATTTTAAAATATGATTTTGGTGGTACAAAGAATACCCTAGTTAACCTGTGTATTAAATTCCGAGGAGGGAACTCGTACTATCCATGTGAATTTAAAAAGTGATTTCATTGTTATTCGACGAATAGTACATGTTGAATATAAAAATTGGTATTGAGTCTAATGAGTCTAATCTCTGTCAATCCTTTACTACTCAATACTAACTGATTTGCGTTTGCAGTAAATGATGTCTTAAATAATATATTTTTTGACCCATTTAAATGTTATGATTTGGAAATAAGAAATCTTCATTAAGATTTAAATAAATGATTCGGAAATGCTTTCCTAAGTAAAAGGTAAAATGATTTGGAATTATTCCAAGGTTAAAGTGGTTTGGTTAACCAGAGAATTTGACAAATGAGGCTTAATGATTCCATACACTCTTACAAGATAAAGGAATAATTTAAAATAATATATCTTCAAATGATATTTGATTTGATAAAAAGATAAACTGATTAGATTTTGTTTGATAATCACCTATATGCTTGACATCTTTTTATCGATGATTGGTTCGGAGAAAATAAGGTCACATTTGGGTAATTCCTATCTAGAAACCACTTGAATCAATATACGTGTTCGAAAGTGAAGACATATTAAAGACAATGATTTGAAGAAGGAGATCTGCATGATGTAGAATTGCTTGCCACTAACCTTTGGGCTAATCCTCATATCATATATATATATAATGGCAGTAGTGCCTTCATTCTGAATATCTTCGATTTGCAAGGACTACTCACTACTAATCCTAAGGGTGATTCCCAAACAGGAGGTAGTAGGAGAGCCTTTGGTTTGCCCTTCACGTGGATAGCTTGTATGGATAACTGTCTGACATTGCATTTCTAAAACCATGTACATCGATCTCTACAAACATACACCTATTTGATTATGTAGGAGGTAACCCCTCATATACTTAACATCCTTCTTTGAGGCGTACGAGCTCAGAGTTTGAATTTTGTGGTTATCAATAGTGTATTAGAGGAAATGGCAATGTGGCATTCTAAGTGTAATTTGCTTTGTGAAAATTAAAGTGTGACTTTGCGAAAAGAAAATTGTGGTTTTGTGAAAAGCAAAGCGTGACTTTGTGCAAAGAAGAGCCTAACTTCAAGAGCCTTACATCCCAGGAATGATAAGTGGTAATATGAGGTCCGCGGGACATATATTTTAGGCTATAGGTTTTATTAATGACGAAGGAGTCAGCAGTGTCTGAAACATCAATGGTTTAAATGGGAAGATATTGGAGGCGCGACTGAGAAAGAGCAATGCCACTGAAATATGATGTTCCTAGTAGTGTAATAATGTAGAACGGAGGCTTGCTGGAGAAAAATAAATAGTCACTGGAGAATAGGATGTTATGCGTTGATTTCGCATGGAGGAAATAGTCACTAGTTCCCTATCATGTTGGAAATCCAATTCCAATACGAGCTTTATGATTTTGGTTGCGTTCCCAAAATTGCTATAATGCTTTGCATACATTTCATCTACCCCTTTGGCATCATATACACCATTTAACATTATCTAGGTATTGATACCTACTTTGTGTATATATTTATTTGAAAATTGTTTTCAAACCAATATCATTAATGGTAATATCAAATTTATTTTGCTATAAAATATTTTGGTTAGCGTAAGGTAAAAACTCATTCATGTTTGTGTGCGGCATGGTCTTACGAGATACCCTTCTTTTTAAAAGTTTTGATTAGCATCAATCTGATCTATGAGACTATTATATACATTTATAATTTGAGTTTTCTCATGTAGGTTTATCAAGCCCGATTCGGGTATTTTTAATACTCGAGTTAGATCCGAGTAGTTTCAAGTTTTGCTAAAGACGCTTGGAGTTCCCAAAGGAGAGCTGGAAATCTTCATCAACGTATGGACGTATTCTATTTTTCCACTGCATTTATTTTTCTGTTTTTCAGCATTGGTATGGACAAAGGATTTATAGCTGTCTTGGTTGAATCTAGGTTAAACTCTGATATTGTATTTAAAATTTTCCACTATAAAAGATCTTGTGGTTAATAATATATGATTACTCCATTCATGTGAGATTCTATTTTCTACTTTGTTATGTGTTATTTTCTTTTTACGCTTGATCAATCTGCCCTTTCGGCGCTTGAATTTGTGGCACATGAATATCAAGGATGTATTAGTGTCGATTTTCGAAAGTCGAAAAGGTGGGTCATCACAGGCAATCAAGATGTCAGTATGCAAAGGACTTGCTAGAAATGAGCATTATGGATTTTTGATTTAGGAATCTGTACTGAAAAACTAATGAAGGTATTATTTATGAATTTTGGAAAATAATAATTTTTAAACAAAAATGAATTTTTGTTTACTTTGAATCCATAATTTATTGTTACTGGTAAAATAAGGTGGAATTTAAATAACATGATATGATTTTTGGTAGACTGTCTAAATTTTTAACAAATAATAATATGACCATTTTATGGAGTTTATGAGAAAAAATATTATTATTATTATTTAAGGAAAATAAGAGGTATTTGGCGAATACTAATAAGAATGATATATTTCCCATGAATATTTTTGCATGAAATTATTACCGTCTTTGATATTTGCAGTTTTTGAATTAGGTAATTGTTAGAACTGGACCAGTATGCAGTGGGGTAAATGGGTGAAAATAATTTTTTTTCCCATTATTGGATCTTTGACGGGCCTCTATAGTCTAATTCATTTAGAAATTTTCTAATGCCACGTTAAAATAAAATCAATATTTTATTTAAATTTATAAATAAAGTTTAATTTTATATAATTTTTATTATTAAATATACATGTATCGTATACACATATGTGTATGCGTGCACGTGCAACAGGGTAATGTGTACATGGCTTGACATGCCTATGTATAGGTGTTGGGATTTACACTATTATAGGCATGTTAGCCCATCATGTATACAAATGGATTGTCTAAATGTGTATTTTTGTATACATTAAATTATTAAGAAATAATATTATGAAATATTTTACATATATACATATGAAATAGTAATTGTAAATAATTTATTAAATATATGTATTTCAAAATACATACACATGTGTGTAGAATTAAATTTATTTTAAATATTATTTAAAAACTAATTTTGATAATGTAAATGTATAAATATTACAAAATAAAACCAAATATAATGTATTATTATTATTAAATAACTTATATACGAATGAACGATATATAAACACATGTAATTAGTGGTTTAATTAAATATGTACATATAAAAATAAATAATAATAAAATGTATTATCAAATATTTACTATAATGTTCATGACACATATTTTTTTTATTTTTTATTTTTTACTATAGATGTACATTATTATCTACAATTTAATAATTATAAAGCAGTGTAATATTAATAATAAAATTAATAATCTTTTCGAAAATAAAATTAGTTAAAGCATGTTGTAATTTTTTTATATATTTATATAATACGTATATATGTGTATATATGTTATATAATTAATCAATTTATAATTAAATAATAGTATATATTAATATATTTAGAAAAAATTTCTTTGCTAAAGAGGTTTTCAACAAAGTTAAATTTTGTAAGAATATAAGATTATTTTGTATTGAACTTTTAAAATCAGATTTAGAATTTTAAACCATTTAATATATTATTATTTTAATATTCAAATATAAAATAAAATAAATCATTTTTTCTAATTACTAAGCTGGGATTATGTAGTATTAAATAAGCAAGAAAATTTAATACATATATTTACATTTATATACACAACCCTGACTCAAGATTATTTCTGCTGATTTAACTCACATAAGATCTTTTAGTTCTGACTCGAGTATTTTGTCTTTTCAATTCGCTTGGGTCAATCTGAGCATTTCAGGGTTTGAAGATCTTATTTCTTGAGGACAAAGATGAAGATTGTATTATTACTATTATTTATTATATTATTCCACAACATTCATACTATTCCGCTGCATTATTCATTATTCTCTGGTATGTGTAACTCTAACATGTGTTGTATAAGCAAAATCAAATTTTTTGTAAAACAGCTTCATGAATTGTTATTTGATTATTATATTTTGTCATTCCGTTGTGAGATTCTGTTTTGTTTTATTTCTTTCTCTGCTTTTCTTATTTACCCCATAACATTCCACCCTTTTGTATGGTTTGAGTCTGACGTGTGTAGTTCAACGTCGATTTAAAGCATACAAAAAGGCGAGATGTTACATATATAGTAATAAAGCATAAGAGCACCTTTCACCATAGCCCAAAGTTCTTACATTGAAACGAAGAAGTGAACTCTTTGAATCCAATTCCAATTTCGAAGTTGCTATCCCTCAAATTGCCTTATGACCAATGACTATTTGCTTTTAATTTGTATTTAATTGCTTTAAAATTTGAGGACCAAACAAGATGTATTTCGGCCAGCAAAAGGATCATGGAGGTAGCAAAATAGTCCAAAGAAAATGAGGGTAAAGATGTTTATATATAGGAGAGGGTAAAAAGAAAAAGTAGGATCAAGATCCTTAATTTTCTTTTACCCACTCTTTTATTTCTAAACATTCTATAACAACCGAGAATTTTAGTCATTCGAAATTCAGATATTTAGTTGATTTTAAATATTCATAAGTTAATTTTGTAAGTTGAATAACTTATATTTAGAACAGGTAAATAGGCACAAGGAAGAAGTTGCAAAAAAATTTAGTCTAAAGGACAACAAGTTTGCTTTTTAGCCTGAATGACACTTTTTAGTGTAAACTGAAAATGATAGTTACAACTATCATTCTATGATTTACACTAAAAAGTGTCCTTCAGCCTAAAAAACAAACTTCTTGTCCCTGAAACTAATTTTTTTTCTAACTTTTTCCTTTAGCCTAAAAACCCCTATTTAGAATATAAGGAATTAATTGGATAATTAAATTGTTAATTTAATATTTGAAATTGTAGAAATAATTGGAATTTGAATTTAACGTGAGTTAAAACGATTTATAAAGGTGATATAAATTCTATTTGAATTAGAATGATGTTGGTAAACTATTAAAATTGAATTAAAAATTATTTTATAGAAATTGAATATTTTAATATTTAATTAACGTGTGAAATTGTCACTTTTGACACGGTCTTGGATTTCAACGAAACCAAATTCATTGGATCCGTAATGTTATATTATTGTAAGATTTCAAATTTCGTGTCAATTGGATTCACGGTTTGGTCGTACGATGTTGAAATACGTATAAATTTGTTTAAGTACATTTTAATTTAAAATAAGTCGATTCGAAAACCTATCTTCCAAATACAATCGAATTGGCTCCCGATATATATTCCATTATGTTCGGAATGGGAGTAAATAATTATAGACGCTAGGCGACATGCTTCGATTGGAGTTCGGAAAACATTCGAATGAATGGTGTTGCAAAATTTTCTATAAAAGGACTTCATAATTTTCTTTTTTCATTCAAAATCCTAACCCTAATGGTAGCCGCCACCTCTAACGTTTGAATGGCCAGAAATGCACGAACTTCTTCCCTCAATCTATTAACTATCAAGTCTCGACATCTAAAGGAAAAACGTCGGCGACAACGTGATCTACGAATCCATACGTCGATGACGGGATTTCACGCGACGATCGAGGAGAAATCGCCTCGCGTTCACCGTGTATTCAAGTGCATTTTGCGAGGTGATGGTGGAGCTGAGTTCAACCGGTCTTCTAGTGGTGGTGTGTCTCGCGATGAGCTTCGAAATTGTAACAACCCGCATATTATCAATCATATATTTAAATATTTTATTTAAATATAGCGTCGTTAGTAAGATTTTTGGGTCCGAAATGTCACTTTCTGCAAACGGTCGAATTGGGTCTCAAGACCACTTCCATTGTGTTCAAAACGTCGTTTGCGATCTTTTTGAGTATAAGCTTCGATATGTTTGGAGTAAGTTGAAATTGGCTATTTTTTTTCTAGTTGGGTTTTGGGTTTGGGTTCAGCCCCAATCTCCACTTAACCCTCCTAGCTCATTAACTCTTCATCCATTCACCCTCATTTCATTTCTTTAACTTAAGAAAAACTGAAAATGGTGGAAGGGAAAGGGGAATAGAAATTGCAAGCCCTAGTTTTTTCTTTGCAAATTTGATTCTTGCTCCAATATCAAAGTGAAGACATAGGTAAGCTCCTCTTCATCTTCTCTATCTCCTTCTCTCTTCAATCTCAGAAATTTCCTAAACCTAAAATTGGGAAATATGTGTTTTACTCTTAGATTGAAGCTTGTTGAGTTGAAGTAGTGTTTGGTTGGTCTTCTCCTTGTTATTGAGCTCCTTCTTCTTTGTTTTGGGTTAAAGGTGAGTTTTGGAACTCACGTCTACTTCTCTTGATTTCATTGATGTTGGGTATGAATTCCTAACAAGTATGCATGCGCCATTGTTTTGGATTTGGAAAGAATTTGCAATTCGTTGAAAATAGGGCAGGAAGTGCAAATCATCAGGTTCGGCCGACCGACCCAGAGGTCCGGTCGACCGACCTGCTACTTGGCACTTCCCTGCCTCTGTTTTGGAAGTGCAGGAATTTTGGCTTCGGCCGACCGAGCCCTGCAACCGGTCGACCGAACTGCTACCCCCGAGTCATGTCTTATTTCCTGCATCTGGCCAGCCGACCGAGCCCTGCATCCGGTCGACCGACCTGCTCCTATTTTGCTGTTTTGCCTATTTTTTTGCATATTTTGATTTGTTTTCCAAATTTTATTGATTCAAGTTGCTTTTTAGTGGTTGTCATTGCATCTTTGGCTTTGATAACTTATTTTTGACTTCATTCACGGGTTTTCATAAATAATCTCTCTAAATCGTATTAAAAGTTTCCTTCTTCAGCTCTTAAATTCTATTTAAAACGCACATACACCATTTTGCACTTCGAGCGGAGTGGAAGGGTGATTAAATGGTTAGGTAAAACACGGACCATGAATCCATGGTTTGTCTTTCTGATTAATCCCCGACGTATTCGATTGATCGTTTTGACCTTCGGGTTTGGTTTATCGATGACATGAGGTAAACTTTGTACTGCTTTGAGTGTGAAAGTGACTGATGGATAATAAACTGTTTAGTGTGAACGAGTGGTTATGGGACATACGTTAACACTTTTCGGATTCCTTTTCGAGTGTTGTGACACATTCCGCCAGTTAGTGGTGTCCAGTACTGGGTCTTCGACCTTCACCATTACGGTTTATCGCCTTATAGTATCGCTTACGATGTTAGTCTTTATGAGTCGCATGGGTGATATTGGGTTTGTTGCCTTCGGGTGGGTTTCCCCTTTAGTATCGCTTTTGGAGTTGGTCCATCGTCACCGCTCGAGAGATAGTTGGGTTTGTCGCCTTCGGGTTTGTTGCCCTATTGTATCGCTTTCGGAGTTGGTCATTCGTCACCGCTCGAGTGATATTGGGTTTGGAGTCTTCGGGCTCATGGATCCTTGTTTGTACAGTACTGAGCTCGAGCAATTTTCTGTTGTTTCATTCATATGTATATTCCCTAGGTATCGCCCTCGGTGTAGGTCTTTTTGAACCGCACGATATGTAGCGATTACCTTGAGGAACTTGTGTTACCTTCATTGGTATTTGTTATTGCCTTTTTGGCTTGATTTGGGATATTCTTATCCTTTGTTTCTATTTGTTGCCGATGATATGAGGCTTGTTATCATATGATTCATCTTTTGTTAGATGATTGTGTTATCTCCCTTAGAGATATTTGTTATACCTTGTAACCTTGCAGGTTTATTGTTGTTCAGTTTATCTAACTGATTTGTTTAGCTAGACTGACCCGTGTATTTTATACTCGGGTCAGACCGAGATGTTTCAGGTTAGGTACTTTTGGACTTAGCCTCTTTGGCTTCCGCATGGACTACTTCGCTAGTTTCTTTTTGTCATAGCTTTTTGTGTAGTCCTTTATTTGTAACTCTGATATATTTATTCTTCTGGATTCATCTGTATATTGTGGTTTGCTATACCACTTGACGTGTATCATTTTGTATACTCTGTTATGTATCCATGTATGTGTGTATATGATGATCTACTGTTCTGTGATGTATATTACATTTGAGTTGTTATATTCTGTTCTGATAGATCCTCCATCCACCTATGGTTTTGTTTTAAGTATTCATTGGATATGTCGATCTGTTTGGTACGATTTTTGCCGATGTATTTAATGGATAGTTAAAGCAAGGCTATAGATGGTCGCTCCTATCCAGCCTTTTTCTCCGTATTAGTAGACGGTATTACCTAATAATACTCTTTGCTAATGTGGGTATAGAGGTGGGGTGTCACAGCTTGGTATCAGAGCGCTGAGTTCAGGACAAAATATGATAAATACAGAATAGAGACACATATTACGATACATCAGAGTGTATTGAGTGGTACAAGTCTTCGAATCATCGTGCCTTTCTATTCCTTCTACCATCAAAGGTTAGATAGAATTTGGGGAATATGTCTAGGAATGCATGTGTTTCCGTAGTATTCCGTATTGAAGTACCTACTTGTGATTTATCTTGTTCTTATCTTACTTTCAGCGTATGGCTGGAAGAGGCAGGGGACGACGCCCGGGTGTTGGGCAATCCAGTGGCTCACATCCGAACGACGTTTATATGTCAGCTGATCAGTTTATGGAGTTATTTAGGAGCACTCAGCCTCCAGCTCCTACTCGTGTATCTCCGCCTCGCAAATCTGCCTTTACATGTCTGTGCAATGATTTTTCTCATCTTGGAGGAAAGCCGTTTAAGGGCTCTGATCCGTTCTTGAAGTCCAAGCTTGGCTTCGCAAGTGCGAGCGTACTCGCATGGATCTTTTTGACCATGATAGAGTTCTTGTAACTTCTAGCTTATTACAAGAGCGCGCCCTTGATTGGTATGAGCTTCTTGTAGCCGAAATCGATGAGTCAACTCTTTTTTAGACTCAGTTTCGGGGACGAATTCGAACTCGAGTTCGTTCCTGAATCCGAAAAAGTTTTATTGACCCGTCGCTTCCTTGAGTTGAGGCAAGGGAAGTCTTCTGTTTCTGAGTATGTTGCATCATTCGAGCCTTTATCTAAGTATGGTCTTGAATTCATTAGCACTTCATATAAGAAGAATCTGAAGTTTGTCTCTGGTCTTAAGAAATATCTTAAGAAGTCTTTGTTGCTCCAGCTTAAGCTTTCTTTTGAGGAGTTGGTAGATTCTGCATTTCATCTTGAAACAGTCGAGAAGGAATGTGATAGTGGTGATGATGTTGAGGTTCGCAAGAACCCCAACAAAAAGCAGTCTCCATTGGATGAGCGGGAAATTTTCCCTTCCAAGAAGAAAAAGCCCGTTGAATCTGATTCTCAGTCTCAGCCTGCTGGAACACCTTCCATTCGGAAGTGTTTCAATTGTGATTCTCCTGATCATATGATTCGAGCTTGTCCTAAGCCTCTCTTCTGTCGCTATTGCAAGAAGGAAGGCCATCGTCTTTCCACTTGTCCTATTGCTCCGAATAATTCTCACTCGGGCAAGATAAATGTAACAGGTGCTTCTGGAGGCCCTTCTCGGGGATAAGGTATGTCTCCATCTATTTTGGTAGGTTTCTACTTTTCTTTTATTCGATTTCCAATTTGATGGCATCATTTTATTTTTTTAAGCCCTCATGATGAGGAAAGTGTTGTTTCCCTCATTCTTGTAGTTTGAGAATTTTCTGGTATTTTTGAGCTTTTCTTAGGATTATCACCTAAGCAAATCTTTTGAGTAGTGTTAAGGTCTTTTCAGCTCGACCTTGCCACCGGTTTTGATTTGGTGGCGAATTGCGGAAGTTAGCACTCCATTTACAGCATTCCGCACTCATTGTGATTCTTATGAATGATTTATTATGCCATTCAGTTTGTCCAACTCATTTCATCAATTTATGAATCGAGTATTCTATGAATATCTCGATGATTCCATTTTTGTATTTATTGATTTTTGTTGGAAGTTAGCAATTTAAAATTTTTGCAAATCTTTTTCATAAGATTTATTTATAAGTATAAATGGGAATTTGTTCTTAAAACAAACAAAGAGAATTTTCAAAAGATTTTAGAAATATGTTTATCATATAGAAGATTGTTTTGTGATTGTATTGCCCATTAAGTGCTTTAAGAATTTTGGTCGATGCGCTTGATCAACGTTATCGATAGGAATCTCCTAAACGCTTTGATGAGACAATTAGACACAGTGAATTGACTTGAAATAAGAAATTTTTCCGGAAATATGATTTTATGAAGATAATTGTGATTTTGAAAGTATTAGCTTTTCGGAAAAGTAGGTTATTTAAAAGAAGACTTTTCCGATACTCTATTTCTTTTACTCCCGAAAGGGGGATCGTGTTGCCAATGCATTTTGTTGTAAGCAACAAGTGATTGTTTCATGTTGATGTCCGTATGGAATGATCTTTTTACCAAGTTCATCGGACGTTTTGTTGTGCTCCATTTTGTTGAGATTTGGTTCATTTGACGTAATGCTGCACCACGTCGGTGTTACGAATTATTTTGAGCTTGGGAATCCTTAGAATTCTCTGAGAAAATAAGTTAGGGCTTAACCTTTCGTGCACTTTATTGTGAACTTCTTATTCTGTTATTCTTTTGTGTTGACATGTTCTTGGTTGTTACACTTTATTTTCTTCTTAAAGAATTGCAAGGACGCAATTTCTTT
The DNA here is from genome assembly GCA_030765085.1 of Allium cepa. Lineage (NCBI taxonomy): Eukaryota > Viridiplantae > Streptophyta > Magnoliopsida > Asparagales > Amaryllidaceae > Allium > Allium cepa. The sequence goes on from CM060939.1 coordinate 420,254,248, forward strand.
AAGAAGGGGAGTCTGTAACAACCCGCATATTATCGGTCGTATATTTAAATATTTTATTTAAATATAGCGTCGTTAGTCGGATTTTTGGGTCCGAAATGTTACTTTCTGCAAACGGTCGAATTGGGTCTCAAGACCACTTCCATTGTGTTCAAAACGTCGTTTGCGATCTTTTTGAGTATAAGCTTCGATATGTTTGGAGTAAGTTGAAATTGGCAATTTTTTTTTCTAGTTGGGTTTTGGGTTTGGGTTCAGCCCCAATCTCCTCTTAACCCCCCTAGCTCATTAACTCTTCATCCATTCACCCTCATTTCATTTCTTTAACTTAAGAAAAACTGAAAATGGTGGAAGGGAAAGGGGAATAGAAATTGCAAGCCCTAGTTTTTTCTTTGCAAATTTGATTCTTGCTCCAATATCAAAGGGAAGACAAAGGTAAGCTCCTCTTCATCTTCTCTATCTCCTTCTCTCTTCAATCTCAGAAATTTCCTAAACCTAAAATTGGGAAATATGTGTTTTGCTCTTAGATTGAAGCTTGTTGAGTTGAAGTAGTGTTTGGTTGGTCTTCTCCTTGTTATTGAGCTCCTTCTTCTTTGTTTTGGGTTAAAGGTGAGTTTTGGAACTCACGTCTACTTCTCTTGATTTCATTGATGTTGGGTATGAATTCCTAACAAGTATGCATGCGCCATTGTTTTGGATTTGGAAAGAATTTGCAATTCGTTGAAAATAGGGCAGGAAGTGCAAATCATCAGGTTCGGCCGACCGACCCAGAGGTCCGGTCGACCGACCTGCTACTTGGCACTTCCCTGCCTCTGTTTTGGAAGTGCAGGAATTTTGGCTTCGGCCGACCGAGCCCTGCAACCGGTCGACCGAACTGCTACCCCGAGTCATGTCTTATTTCCTGCATCTGGCCAGCCGACCGAGCCCTGCATCCGGTCGACCGACCTGCTCCTATTTTGCTATTTTGCCTATTTTTTGCATATTTTGATTTGTTTTCCAAATTTTATTGATTCAAGTTGCTTTTTAGTGGTTGTCATTGCATCTTTGGCTTTGATAACTTATTTTTGACTTCATTCACGGGTTTTCATAAATAATCTCTCTAAATCGTATTAAAAGTTTCCTTCTTCAGCTCTTAAATTCTATTTAAAACGCACATACACCATTTTGCACTTCGAGCGGAGTGGAAGGGTGATTAAATGGTTAGGTAAAACACGGACCATGAATCCATGGTTTGTCTTTCTGATTAATCCCCGACGTATTCGATTGATCGTTTGGACCTTCGGGTTTGGTTTATCGATGACATGAGGTAAACTTTGTACTGCTTTGAGTGTGAAAGTGACTGATGGATAATAAACTGTTTAGTGCGAACGAGTGGTTATGGGACATACGTTAACACTTTTCAGATTCCTTTTCGAGTGTTGTGACACATTCCGCCAGTTAGTGGTGTCCAGTACTGGGTCTTCGACCTTCACCACTACGGTTTGTCGCCTTATAGTATCGCTTACGATGTTGGTCTTTATGAGTCGCATGGGTGATATTGGGTTTGTTGCCTTCGGGTGGGTTTCCCCTTTAGTATCGCTTTTGGAGTTGGTCCATCGTCACCGCTCGAGAGATAGTTGGGTTTGTCGCCTTCGGGTTTGTTGCCCTATTGTATCGCTTTCGGAGTTGGTCATTCATCACCGCTCGAGTGATATTGGGTTTGGAGTCTTCGGGCTCATGGATCCTTGTTTGTACAGTACTGAGCTCGAGCAATTTTCTGATGTTTCATTCATATGTATATTCCCTAGGTATCGCCCTCGGTGTAGGTCTTTTTGAACCGCACGATATGTAGCGATTACCTTGAGGAACTTGTGTTACCTTCATTGGTATTTGTTATTGCCTTTTTGGCTTGATTTGGGATATTCTTATCCTTTGTTTCTATTTGTTGCCGATGATATGAGGCTTGTTATCATATGATTCATCTTTTGTTAGATGATTGTGTTATCTCCCTTAGAGATATTTGTTATACCTTGTAACCTTGCAGGTTTATTGTTGTTCAGTTTATCTAACTGATTTGTTTAGCTAGACTGACCCGTGTATTTTATACTCGGGTCAGACCGAGATGTTTCAGGTTAGGTACTTTTGGACTTAGCCTCTTTGGCTTCCGCATGGACTACTTCGCTAGTTTCTTTTTGTCATAGCTTTTTGTGTAGTCCTTTATTTGTAACTCTGATATATTTATTCTTCTGGATTCATCTGTATATTGTGGTTTGCTATACCACTTGAGGTGTATCATTTTGTATACTCTGTTATGTATCCATGTATGTGTGTATATGATGATCTACTGTTCTGTGATGTATATTACATTTGAGTTGTTATATTCTGTTCTGATAGATCCTCCAGCCACCTATGGTTTTGTTTTAAGTATTCATTGGATATGTCGATCTGTTTGGTACGATTTTTGCCGATGTATTTAATGGATAGTTAAAGCAAGGCTATAGATGGTCGCTCCTATCCAGCCTTTTTCTCCGTATTAGTAGACGGTATTACCTAATAATACTCTTTGCTAATGTGGGTATAGAGGTGGGGTGTCACAGCTTGGTATCAGAGCGCTGAGTTCAGGACAAAATATGATAAATACAGAATAGAGACACATATTACGATACATCAGAGTGTATTGAGTGGTACAAGTCTTCGAATCATCGTGCCTTTCTATTCCTTCTACCATCAAAGGTTAGATAGAATTTGGGGAATATGTCTAGGAATGCATGTGTTTCCGTAGTATTCCGTATTGAAGTACCTACTTGTGATTTATCTTGTTCTTATCTTACTTTCAGCGTATGGCTGGAAGAGGCAGGGGACGACGCCCGGGTGTTGGGCAATCCAGTGGCTCACATCCGAACGACGTTTATATGTCAGCTGATCAGTTTATGGAGTTATTTAGGAGCACTCAGCCTCCAGCTCCTACTCGTGTATCTCCGCCTCGCAAATCTACCTTTACACGTCTGTGCAATGATTTTTCTCATCTTGGAGGAAAGCCGTTTAAGGGCTCTGATCCGTTCTTGAAGTCCAAGCTTGGCTTCGCACGTGCGAGCGTACTCGCATGGATCTTTCTGACCATGATAGAGTTCTTGTAACTTCTAGCTTATTACAAGAGCGCGCCCTTGATTGGTATGAGCTTCTTGTAGCCGAAATCGATGAGTCAACTCTTTTTTAGACTCAGTTTCGGGGACGAATTCGAACTCGAGTTCGTTCCTGAATCCGAAAAAGTTTTATTGACCCGTCGCTTCCTTGAGTTGAGGCAAGGGAAGTCTTCTGTTTCTGAGTATGTTGCATCATTCGAGGCTTTATCTAAGTATGGTCTTGAATTCATTAGCACTTCATATAAGAAGAATCTGAAGTTTGTCTCTGGTCTTAAGAAATATCTTAAGAAGTCTTTGTTGCTCCAGCTTAAGCTTTCTTTTGAGGAGTTGGTAGATTCTGCATTTCATCTTGAAACCGTCGAGAAGGAATGTGATAGTGGTGATGATGTTGAGGTTCGCAAGAACCCCAACAAAAAGCAGTCTCCATTGGATGAGCGGGAAATTTTCCCTTCCAAGAAGAAAAAGCCCGTTGAATCTGATTCTCAGTCTCAGCCTGTTGGAACACCTTCCATTCGGAAGTGTTTCAATTGTGATTCTCCTGATCATATGATTCGAGCTTGTCCTAAGCCTCTCTTCTGTCGCTATTGCAAGAAGGAAGGCCATCGTCTTTCCACTTGTCCTATTGCTCCGAATAATTCTCACTCGGGCAAGATAAATGTAACAGGTGCTTCTGGAGGCCCTTCTCGGGGATAAGGTATGTCTCCATCTATTTTGGTAGGTTTCTACTTTTCTTTTATTCGATTTCCAATTTGATGGCATCATTTTATTTTTTTAAGCCCTCATGATGAGGAAAGTGTTGTTTCCCTCATTCTTGTAGTTTGAGAATTTTCTGGTATTTTTGAGCTTTTCTTAGGATTATCACCTAAGCAAATCTTTTGAGTAGTGTTAAGGTCTTTTCAGCTCGACCTTGCCATCGGTTTTGATTTGGTGGCGAATTGCGGAAGTTAGCACTCCATTTACAGCATTCCGCACTCATTGTGATTCTTATGAATGATTTATTATGCCATTCAGTTTGTCCAACTCATTTCATCAATTTATGAATCGAGTATTCTATGAATATCTTGATGATTCCATTTTTGTATTTATTGATTTTTGTTGGAAGTTAGCAATTTAAAATTTTTGCAAATCTTTTTCATAAGATTTATTTATAAGTATAAATGGGAATTTGTTCTTAAAACAAACAAAGAGAATTTTCAAAAGTTTTTAGAAATATGTTTATCATATAGAAGATTGTTTTGTGATTGTATTGCCCATTAAGTGCTTTAAGAATTTTGGTCGATGCGCTTGATCAACGTTATCGATAGGAATCTCCTAAACGCTTTGATGAGACAATTAGACACAGTGAATTGACTTGAAATAAGAAATTTTTCCGGAAATATGATTTTATGAAGATAATTGTGATTTTGAAAGTATTAGCTTTTCGGAAAAGTAGGTTATTTAAAAGAAGACTTTTCCGATACTCTATTTCTTTTACTCCCGAAAGGGGGATCGTGTTGCCAATGCATTTTGTTGTAAGCAACAAGTGATTGTTTCATGTTGATATCCGTATGGAATGATCTTTTTACCAAGTTCATCGGACGTTTTGTTGTGCTTCATTTTGTTGAGATTTGGTTCATTTGACGTAATGCTGCACCACGTCGGTGTTACGAATTATTTTGAGCTTGGGAATCCTTAGAATTCTCTGAGAAAATAAGTTAGGGCTTAACCTTTCGTGCACTTTATTGTGAACTTCTTATTCTGTTATTCTTTTGTGTTGACATGTTCTTGGTTGTTACACTTTATTTTCTTCTTAAAGAATTGCGAGGACGCAATTACTTTAAGGAGGGGAGTCTGTAACAACCCGCATATTATCGGTCGTATATTTAAATATTTTATTTAAATATAGCGTCGTTAGTCGGATTTTTGGGTCCGAAATGTTACTTTCTGCAAACGGTCGAATTGGGTCTCAAGACCACTTCCATTGTGTTCAAAACGTCGTTTGCGATCTTTTTGAGTATAAGCTTCGATATGTTTGGAGTAAGTTGAAATTGGCAATTTTTTTTTCTAGTTGGGTTTTGGGTTTGGGTTCAGCCCCAATCTCCTCTTAACCCCCCTAGCTCATTAACTCTTCATCCATTCACCCTCATTTCATTTCTTTAACTTAAGAAAAACTGAAAATGGTGGAAGGGAAAGGGGAATAGAAATTGCAAGCCCTAGTTTTTTCTTTGCAAATTTGATTCTTGCTCCAATATCAAAGGGAAGACAAAGGTAAGCTCCTCTTCGTCTTCTCTATCTCCTTCTCTCTTCAATCTCAGAAATTTCCTAAACCTAAAATTGGGAAATATGTGTTTTGCTCTTAGATTGAAGCTTGTTGAGTTGAAGTAGTGTTTGGTTGGTCTTCTCCTTGTTATTGAGCTCCTTCTTCTTTGTTTTGGGTTAAAGGTGAGTTTCGGAACTCACGTCTACTTCTCTTGATTTCATTGATGTTGGGTATGAATTCCTAACAAGTATGCATGCGCCATTGTTTTGGATTTGGAAAGAATTTGCAATTCGTTGAAAATAGGGCAGGAAGTGCAAATCATCAGGTTCGGCCGACCGACCCAGAGGTCCGGTCGACCGACCTGCTACTTGGCACTTCCCTGCCTCTGTTTTGGAAGTGCAGGAATTTTGGCTTCGGCCGACCGAGCCCTGCAACCGGTCAACCGAACTGCTACCCCGAGTCATGTCTTATTTCCTGCATCTGGCCAGCCGACCGAACCCTGCATCCGGTCGACCGACCTGCTCCTATTTTGCTGTTTTGCCTATTTTTTGCATATTTTGATTTGTTTTCCAAATTTTATTGATTCAAGTTGCTTTTTAGTGGTTGTCATTGCATCTTTGGCTTTGATAACTTATTTTTGACTTCATTCACGGGTTTTCATAAATAATCTCTCTAAATCGTATTAAAAGTTTCCTTCTTCAGCTCTTAAATTCTATTTAAAACGCACATACACTATTTTGCACTTCGAGCGGAGTGGAAGGGTGATTAAATGGTTAGGTAAAACACGGACCATGAATCCATGGTTTGTCTTTCTGATTAATCCCCGACGTATTCGATTGATCGTTTTGACCTTCGGGTTTGGTTTATCGATGACATGAGGTAAACTTTGTACTGCTTTGAGTGTGAAAGTGACTGATGGATAATAAACTGTTTAGTGCGAACGAGTGGTTATGGGACATACGTTAACACTTTTCGGATTCCTTTTCGAGTGTTGTGACACATTCCGCCAGTTAGTGGTGTCCAGTACTGGGTCTTCGACCTTCACCACTACGGTTTGTCGCCTTATAGTATCGCTTACGATGTTGGTCTTTATGAGTCGCATGGGTGATATTGGGTTTGTTGCCTTCGGGTGGGTTTCCCCTTTAGTATCGCTTTTGGAGTTGGTCCATCGTCACCGCTCGAGAGATAGTTGGGTTTGTCGCCTTCGGGTTTGTTGCCCTATTGTATCGCTTTCGGAGTTGGTCATTCGTCACCGCTCGAGTGATATTGGGTTTGGAGTCTTCGGGCTCATGGATCCTTGGTTGTACAGTACTGAGCTCGAGCAATTTTCTGATGTTTCATTCATATGTATATTCCCTAGGTATCGCCCTCGGTGTAGGTCTTTTTGAATCGCATGATATGTAGCGATTACCTTGAGGAACTTGTGTTACCTTCATTGGTATTTGTTATTGCCTTTTTGGCTTGATTTGGGATATTCTTATCCTTTGTTTCTATTTGTTGCCGATGATATGAGGCTTGTTATCATATTATTCATCTTTTGTTAGATGATTGTGTTATCTCCCTTAGAGATATTTATTATACCTTGTAACCTTGCAGGTTTATTGTTGTTCAGTTTATCTAACTGATTTGTTTAGCTAGACTGACCCGTGTATTTTATACTCGGGTCAGACTGAGATGTTTCAGGTTAGGTACTTTTGGACTTAGCCTCTTTTGCTTCCGCATGGACTACTTCGCTAGTTTCTTTTTGTCATAGCTTTTTGTGTAGTCCTTTATTTGTAACTCTGATATATTTATTCTTCTGGATTCATCTGTATATTGTGGTTTGCTATACCACTTGAGGTGTATCATTTTGTATACTCTGTTATGTATCCATGTATGTGTGTATATGATGATCTACTGTTCTGTGATGTATATTACATTTGAGTTGTTATATTCTGTTCTGATAGATCCTCCAGCCACCTATGGTTTTGTTTTAAGTATTCATTGGATATGTCGATCTGTTTGGTACGATTTTTGCCGATGTATTTAATGGATAGTTAAAGCAAGGCTATAGATGGTCGCTCCTATCCAGCCTTGTTCTCCGTATTAGCAGACGGTATTACCTAATAATACTCTTTGCTAATGTAGGTATAGAGGTGGGGCGTCACAGCTTGGTATCAGAGCGCTGAGTTCAGGACAAAATATGATAAATACAGAATAGAGACACATATTACGATACATCAGAGTGTATTGAGTGATACAAGTCTTCGAATCATCGTGCCTTTCTATTCCTTCTACCATCAAAGGTTAGATAGAATTTGGGGAATACGTCTAGGAATGCATGTGTTTCCGTAGTATTCCGTATTGAAGTACCTACCTTGTGATTTATCTTATTCTTATCTTACTTTCAGCATATGGCTGGAAGAGGCAGGGGACGACGCCCGGGTGTTGGGCAATCTAGTGGCTCACATCCGGACGACGTTTATATGTCAGCTGATCAGTTTATGGAGTTATTTAGGAGCACTCAGCCTCCAGCTCCTACTCGTGTATCTCCGCCTCGCAAATCTGCCTTTGCACGTCTGTGAAGTGATTTTTCTCATCTTGGAGGAAAGCCGTTTAAGGGCTCTGAATCCGTTCTTGAAGTCCAAACTTGGCTTCACACGTGCGAGCGTATTTTCTCTCGCATGGATCTTTCTGACCATGATAGAGTTCTTGTAACTTCTAGCTTATTACAAGGGCGCGCCCTTGATTGGTATGAGCTTCTTGTAGCCGAAATCGATGAGTCTACTCTTTCTTAGACTCGGTTTCGGAGACGATTCGAACTCAAGTTCGTTCCTGAATCCGAAAAAGTTTTATTGACCCGTCGCTTCATTGAGTTGAAGCAAGGGAAGTCTTCTGTTTCTGAGTATGTTGCATCATTCGAGGCTTTATCTAAGTATGGTATTGAATTCATTAGCACTTCATATAAGAAGAATCTGAAGTTTGTCTCTGGTCTTAAGAAATATCTTAAAAAGTCTTTGTTGCTCCAGCTTAAGCTTTCTTTTGAGGAGTTGGTAGATTCTGCACTTCAGCATGAAACCGTCGAGAAGGAATGTGATAGTGGTGATGATGTTGAGGTTCGCAAGAACCCCAACAAAATGCAGTCTCCATTGGATGAGCGGGAAATTTTCCCTTCCAAGAAGAAAAAGCCCGTTGAATCTGATTCTCAGTCTCAGCCTGCTGGAACACCTTCCATTCGGAAGTGTTTCAATTGTGATTCTCCTGATCATATGATTCGAGCTTGTCCTAAGCCTCTCTTCTGCCGCTATTGCAAGAAGGAAGGCCATCGTCTTTCCACTTGTCCTATTGCTCCGAATAATTCTCACTCGGGCAAGATAAATGTAACAGGTGCTTCTGGAGGCCCTTCTCGGGGATAAGGTATGTCTCCATCTATTTTGGTAGGTTTCTACTTTTCTTTTATTCGATTTCCAATTTGATGGCATCATTTTATTTTTTTTAAGCCCTCATGATGAGGAAAGTGTTGTTTCCCTCATTCTTGTAGTTTGAGAATTTTCTGGTATTTTTGAGCTTTTCTTAGGATTATCACCTAAGCAAATCTTTTGAGTAGTGTTAAGGTCTTTTCAGCTCGACCTTGCCACCGGTTTTGATTTGGTTGCGAGTTGCGGAAGTTAGCACTCCATTTACAGCATTCCGCACTCATTGTGATTCTTATGAATGATTTATTGTGTCATTCAGTTTGTCCAACTCATTTCATCAATTTATGAATCGAGTATTCTACGAATATCTCGATGATTCCATTTTTGTATTTATTGATTTTGGTTGGAAGTTAGCAATTTAAAATTTTTGCAATTCTTTTTCATAAGATTTATTTATAAGTATAAATGGGATTTTGTTCTTAAAACAAACAAAGAGAATTTTCAAAAGTTTTTAGAAATATGTTTATCATATAGAAGATTGTTTTGTGATTGTATTGCCCATTAAGTGCTTTAAGAATTTTGGTCGATGCGCTTGATCAACGTTATCGATAGGAATCTCCTAAACGCTTTGGTGAGACAATCAGACACAGTGAATTGACTTGAAATAAGAAATTTTTCCGGAAATATGATTTTATGAAGATAATTGTGATTTTGAAAGTATTAGCTTTTCAGAAAAGTAGGTTATTTAAAAGAAGTCTTTTCCGATACTCTATTTCTTTTACTCCCGAAAGGGGGATCGTGTTGCCAATGCATTTTGTTGTAAGCAACAAGTGATTGTTTCATGTTGATGTCCGTATGGAATGATCTTTTTACCAAGTTCATCAGACGTTTTGTTGTTCTTCATTTTGTGAGATTTGGTTCATTTGACGTAATGCTGCACCACGTCGGTGTTTCGAATTATTTTGAGCTTGGGAATCCTTAGAATTCTCTGAGCAAATAAGTTAGGGCTTAAGCTTTCGTGCACTTTATGGTGAACTTCTTATTCTGTTATTCTTTTGTGTTGACATGTTCTTGGTTGTTACACTTTATTTTCTTCTTAAAGAATTGCGAGGACGCAATTTCTTTAAGGAGGGGAGTCTGTAACAACCCGCATATTATCGGTCGTATATTTAAATATTTTATTTAAATATAGCATCGTTAGTCGGATTTTTGGGTCCGAAATGTTACTTTCTGCAAATGGTCGAATTGGGTCTCAAGACCACTTCCATTGTGTTCAAAACATCGTTTGCGATCTTTTTGAGTATAAGCTTCGATATGTTTGGAGTAAGTTGAAATTGGCTATTTTTTTTTCTAGTTGGGTTTTGGGTTTGGGTTCAGCCCCAATCTCCACTTAACCCCCCTAGCTCATTAACTCTTCATCCATTCACCCTCATTTCATTTCTTTAACTTAAGAAAAACTGAAAATGGTGGAAGGGAAAGGGGAATAGAAATTGCAAGCCCTAGTTTTTTCTTTGCAAATTTGATTCTTGCTCCAATATCAAAGGGAAGACATAGGTAAGCTCCTCTTCATCTTCTTTATCTCCTTCTCTCTTCAATCTCAGAAATTTCCTAAACCTAAAATTGGAAAATATGTGTTTTACTATTAGATTGAAGCTTGTTGAGTTGAAGTAGTGTTTGGTTGGTCTTCTCCTTGTTATTGAGCTCCTTCTTCTTTGTTTTGGGTTAAAGGTGAGTTTTGGAACTCAGGTCTACTTCTCTTGATTTCATTGATGTTGGGTATGAATTCCTAACATGTATGCATGCGCCATTGTTTTGGATTTGGAAAGAATTTGCAATTCGTTGAAAATAGGGCAGGAAGTGCAAATTATCAGGTTCGGCCAACCGACCCAGAGGTCCGGTCGACCGACCTGCTACTTGGCACTTCCCTGCCTCTGTTTTGGAAGTGCAGGAATTTTGGCTTCGGCCGACCGAGCCCTGCAACCGGTCGACCGACCTGCTACCTCGAGTCTTGTCTTATTTCCTGCATCTGGCCAGCCGACCGAGCCATGCAACCGGTCAACCGACCTGCTCCTATTTTGCTGTTTTGCCTATTTTTTTTTGCATATTTTGATTTGTTTTCCAAATTTTATTGATTCAAGTTGCTTTTTAGTGGTTGTCGTTGCATCTTTGGCTTTGATAACTTATTTTTGACTTCATTCACGGGTTTTCATAAATAATCTCTCTAAATCGTATTAAAAGTTTCCTTCTCCAATTCTTAAATTCTATTTAAAACGCACATACACCATTTTGCACTTCGAGCGGAGTGGAAGGGTGATTAAATGGTTAGGTAAAACACGGACCATGAATCCATGGTTTGTCTTTCCGATTAATCCCCGACCTATTCGATTGATCGTTTTGACCTTCGGGTTTGGTTTATCGATGACATGAGGTAAACTTTGTACTGCTTTGAGTGTGAAAGTGACTGACGGATAGTAAACCGTTTAGTGCGAACGAGTGGTAATGGGACATACGTTAACACTTTTCGGATTCATTTTCGAGAGTTGTGACACATTCCGCCAGTTAGTGGTGTCCAGTACTGGGTCTTCGACCTTCACCACTACGGTTTGTCGCCCTATAGTATCGCTTACGATGTTGGTCTTTATGAGTCGCATGGGTGATATTGGGTTTTTTGCATTCGGGTGGGTTTCCCCTTTAGTATCGCTTTTGGAGTTGGTCCATCGTCACCGCTCGAGAGATACTTGGGTTTGTCGCCTTCGGGTTTGTTGCCCTATTGTATCACTTTCGGAGTTGGTCATTCGTCACCGCTCGAGTGATATTGGGTTTGGAGTCTTTGGGCTCATGGATCCTTGTTTGTACAGTACCGAGATCGAGCAATTTTCTGATGTTTCATTCATATGTATATTCCCTAGGTATCGCCCTCGGTGTAGGTCTTTTTGAACCGCACGATATGTAGCGATTACCTTGAGGAACTTGTGTTACCTTCATTGGTATTTGTTATTGCCTTTTTGGCTTTATTTGGGATATTCTTATCCTTTGTTTCTATTTGTTGCCGATGATATGAGGCTTGTTATCATATGATTCATCTTTTGTTAGATGATTGCGTTATCTCCCTTAGAGATATTTGTTATACCTTGTAACCTTGCAGGTTTATTGTTGTTCAGTTTATCTAACTGATTTGTTTAGCTAGACTGACCCGTGTATTTTATACTCGGGTCAGACCGAGATGTTTCAGGTTAGGTACTTTTGGACTTAGCCTCTTTTGCTTCCGCATGGACTACTTCGCTAGTTTCTTTTTGTCATAGCTTTTTGTGTAGTCCTTTATTTGTAACTCTGATATATTTATTCTTCTGGATTCATCTGTATATTGTGGTTTGCTATACCACTTGACGTGTATCATTTTGTATACTCTGTTATGTATCCATGTATGTGTGTATATGATGATCTACTGTTCTGTGATGTATATTACATTTGAGTTGTTATATTCTGTTCTGATAGATCCTCCAGCCACCTATGGTTTTGTTTTAAGTATTCATTGGATATGTCGATCTGTTTGGTACGATTTTTGCCGACGTATTTAATGGATAGTTAATGCAAGGCTATAGATGGTCGCTCCTATCCAGCCTTATTCTCCGTATTAGCAGACGGTATTACCTAATAATACTCTTTGCTAATGTGGGTATAGAGGTGGGGCGTCACAAAAATGACGGTGTTCGATCGTCGTGTAGACGATCGAGGAAGGCGCGACCATAAAATTTTTAATGGAGGCTATGGGTAAGGTTGTAACGTGAAAATGTGAAGGGGAAGAAGATGATAAGCATGGCTCAGATCTGGTTTGATTAAAATCAATGGCCGTGCTTGATTAAAGGTTAAAAATAAATAAAAATTGTAAATTAGTTTATATAATAATTCGTATAATATTTAAAATGCTGTAACTTCTTCATACGAGGTCTGTTTTTGACGAAACAAGTTGCATTGGGTCTGTATTAACGAGCACTATATTTTAGATCTGGTTTGAAGTTGAATGGAGCTACTGAAAATTTTGGATAAAATTAAACGCTTTTTAATTCTATTCGAAATAAAACCCTGCAACGTCTGTTGGAATCAAAGTGAGTACAAGACACTCTTTCTGACTCACTTATTTTTTTATATAAGGGAGAATAAACTTATTTTCTGTCGGCTGATGATTTTTTAGATGATATATGATATATTATATATATTGATTGGTATTTGGATTATTCCTACCTATTAGATTAGATGAGACCCTATACGTTCCTGTGTATGAGCGGATGACATTTTATACGTGCGTCTGCCTCGAAGCAGACATTGTACATATTTTCTCATATGTATATTTGTTGCAAGTGACAGATTGGAGGGATCCAATTGGATTCCTCGCCAGTATTGATTTTATTTAAAATTATTGTTATATATGATGTTATCATGTGATATATGATGCTTTGGATGCCAGGATTGATATGGTTGATGTGAATCGCCTTATTTAGTGCTGTTGTAGCATTGTGCCATATTTTTGGAATTTTAAAAATATTTAAGTGGTGATTTCAAATATAAGAAGGAATTCAATGTGATTTTGAAAATAGATGGTTTATTAATATTTTAATTGTTAAAATAATGAATTTATTGTAAACAAATAATAGTTATAATTTTTATGTCATAAAAATTATGTTTTTTGTGAAATATACTAAAATATGATTTTTGAAATATGGAGTTAACTATTTTGTAAAATAGTATAAAATGAGAATTTTGAATTTATTATAAATGTTTTATATATAAGGTTTATAAAATCGATATTTTTATAAATCAAAATAACGGAATTATAAAGAAGTTTTTAAAAGTGTTAAATTGGAGTTATAAATGGATCTTATAAATTAATAAGATTCATAATTTTTGAAGTTATAAAAGGAATGAATTTGAAAATCAATGATTTACAAGTAAATTAACTTATAATCGAATTTATCATATAATTGAGAATAAATGAAATTAGTTAATAAAGGGATTTTATAAGTGGAAGTTTTTATAAAATATAAATGGAATTCATAAACATTGTTTTTTAAATCCGAAATCAACTTATTTTGATAAGTTAAATATGAAAGTTTATTAAAGGAATTATATTTACGATTTTGGACAGTGGATAATCCTTTATTAAATATGTAGAAATAATGAATTTGTTAAACGAATTATATTCACGATTTTGGACACTGAATAATCCTTTAAATTTAATGAATGTTTTGGAAAGTGATATTTTTAAATGGAGTTAAAAGGTTTGAAGATGTTTTTAAAAGTTGTGAGCTTCGAATACATAGATTTCAACATTCATTGTTGAAATAGACATTTTCCAAAAGTAAGGAAAGCAAAGACTATAACACAGATATTATAGTAAATGATATTTGAAAGGAGATGTTCTGTATAGCATATGGGATTCATATATCTGTCTAAATCAAATCCCTATACTAATGATTTTGGGTTGTTGTAACGATGTTTTACGCAACATTCATTTTGATCCAAATAAGTAGGTTTACGAGAATGTTTTCCTCAAAGAATAAAATATATACTTAATCATGATTTAATATGAAATGTTTTCTAAGTGTTAAAATAAATTGATTTCTAAATTACTTATTATTAAATAAGTACATGGAAATGTTTTCCAAAATTGAAATATTGAAATGGTTTTGGAATTATATCCTTTTAAAGATAATTTGAAGTGAAAATTTGGAAAGTGATTTAATTAATAAAAGATTAATTAAAAGGGCCTAGTGATTGCTTTTGGTGCTAAATATTTGTTGTTTGCTTTGATAGTTAAATAACCGACTATCAAATTTAGCCATTTTAGTTCCTTGACTTGGTGAGAGAACTATTTAGTCATACACTTAGTATCACTACGCCATAGATGACCTTCTGCAACATTTTTGCAAGGTGTTGCCAGGTAAAATGTTGCGATAGCTATACAGTTTTGGTCCTACTGCAACGTTGAATTTTTGGTGTTGCCTTAGCCATAAAAATGTGTTGCTCTAGCTAAACAAGTGTAATTGATGCAACATTTTTTATAGTGTTGCTATAGCATACCTTTGCATATCTTTCGCACCGATCCGCGCCAATCTACCAAGGCAAATCCTACGTTGGAGAACGTGACACCTCATCAATCCGAACACCACTCCATTTGCAACCCTAAACCTAAACGAAAAAAAAGAAAGAAATAATGGCGGCTCTCTGTTATTCGTTCCTCCTCCTTCAATAACTAGGGTTTCGCAAATTCAAAGACGTCGACTTTAAATGTTCGATCGAACTCGATTTCCTTGCTCGAGGGATTGCTCGTCTCTGAGATGCTTGCGGTTGCTAGGGTTCGTCTTTTTGGGCTTCGCTCAATCCGTTGATTTCGTGCTCGTCAATATAAGGTGAGTAATTCTATTTACTCACATCTAGTTCATCTCTAATATGGCGCTTCTGCAATTCGATTTTTGATTTATATGTGGTGATTGGTGACTTTTCTGACTTGGTTCGATTTTGCTCGATGTTGATGAATTTTTCTATGACTTCGGCATTTACTGCCTTTGGTTGCGAATTGAGTTTGATCATGTTGTATCGACTTGTTTTTCTTTGTGCTTTAGATTGTCTGACCGTTGTATTTCATACATAATGTTGCTCCATTGTTTTGTCTGGTTTCTGATTAAAGTTGGTTTGTTCCATGGTTCTTCTAATGCATTTTCTTCTGGTAGCACTTTCGTCTTTGTTCGAGTTTACTTACTGCTTTATGACATCGGTCATTGTATCATTGACCTGCAGCTCGAATATCATGATTTCTGCACTTGTATTTGTTTCTGGCTTCAAGTATATATGCCCTGAACATGAGTTTGTACTATGATTGTTCATCTCGGCTGTGCCTTGATCATTAATGATCTCTTTGTATTTCTGTTGACCTCGGTCACTTTGGTTTTGTGATGGTATTTGACTTCGGCCTTAACTTGAGGCTTCTGCGTGTAGTTGCAGCACCCACTGTGTTGTTAATTTGAGTTGATATTACTTTGTTCCACTGGCACATGAGTTGGTTCATTTCTTTCTATTGTTGCTTGGGTATTGTACTGTTTCATGCTTCTGTTTGGTCTGATGCTCCAAGTCACCACCTCTGATCAGTTGCATTATTGCCATGCTGTAGTTTGATCTTGGGTGCCCTTGGTCATTCGAGTCTTTGTTGGTTTGCAGTGCTTTATCATCAAGATGCTTGTGGTGTTCACTGTTTTATATGTGGTAATTGGTGAATTCTGTCCACGATTGCACTTTACCTGTACCTTGTAGGGTGAGTTGTTTTGCAATTTTACTTGTTTTGGCTAGTGCATTCGGTTTGTACATTGTCTAACTTGCATCCTTGAATCTGATGCATTGTGATATTTGAGTCAGTTAGCACTTTTGTTTCATGAATGCGTGCTGCCTGGCCTTTGTTCTGTGTTGCTATACCTCTGGTACACTCACTCATTTGAGTTTGTACTTTGTCACTTGATGGCTTCAAGCCTGAACTACTTTGTTCTTATTTGGTATGCCACTGTTTTATGTACCTTGACCAGGTTGTGCTGTCTAGTTGAGTTCGGCACTTGAGTTGTCGTTGCTTGACTGTTTAGTTTCCTGGTTAATCGCTTGTTGCAACTGCAGTTTTATTGTGCAGTTGTTTCTTGCTTGCTTTTGATACTTGCAGTTCACTGGACTTGTCTCTTTGCATTTTGTTATTGACTTGGCTATGCAGTCTCGAGTCTGGCCCTTGTGACCTTGTGGTGGCGGCAGTTTTGTTGCAGTTTGCCCTTGTGTTCTTGTGGTGGCTGCAGTACATCTGATTTTAGTTGTTTGCACTGTATTGGGTTCTTGTGCCATGATGTGCAGCTGTGCATATTGATGTTGCTTCATTTTGTTTTACTGGTGCATTCGGTTGTACCTGTTTTTGCTGGTTAGAGCTTTGCTTTGAGATATAGTCCCTGTTCTCAGGTGTATATCTGATTTTGGCAAGGTAGTACACGCGAGCTTGTACTACAGCCAAATCAGAATTGGCGTTTTAATTGATATATTAATTATTCGACTCCATGTTTTGATTATGCAGTTTGGTTTTTGTTGCATTAGAACTATTGAAGCAGTAACATTCCTTTTGGTCCTACTGCACTGTGTATATTTTAGTTCGGTGTCTTTGGTCTATGTTGCTGCATTTGCTTACATATCCACCACTTGTTTGCCTCTCTGGCTTCTAGTAGCTTTGAGCAATTGGGTCTGTTTAATTGCAGTCTACATTTCTGATAGTGGTTTTGCACTTGAACCTCTAGCCTGTTGCACTATTAGTTTCATTTTGTTTGCAGTTGTGTTGAGTCACGATAGCAGTGACTTGACCTCTGCAGTTTCGATTTGCTCCTAATATTTGGAGCCATGATGACATTATATATTGTAGTGGCGAGGCAGTACACGCGAGCGTGTACTGCAGCCACACAGTATTGACGTTTTGGATCGATATTTCAATTACTTGAATTGTTTTGTGTGCCCAATTCAATATTTTGAAATTGTAATTTGATTTGTTTTGATTTGATCCTTTTTGTTGTTGTCTAATTTCTATTTGATAATTAGATTATGACTTTCTAATTGTTTATTTAATAATTATATTTTATTGTTAATTTGATAATTAGATTTTGAGTTTCTAATTGTTTATTTAATAATTTGATTTTGTTATTAATTGCGTGTACTGCTGATTTGTTGTTTAACACTGTTACGTGTTATATTTACCGTTATCCGATTTCTTATTAAAGGATTAGATAGAAGAGATGTATTTTGACTGCCATCTATTCGTTATTTAATTATTATTGCTTCCGTGCATTAATAACTGAGTTTGAATTAGACTGACCCGTGTATTATTTTCTTTTGAATTTAATACTCGGGTCAGACCGAGTTATTACAGGTTGTAGATATCTTGCTTTGGGTTGCTGCTAGAGCTATGAAGTCTTTTCATATCTTTTGGAGTAGTCGTTGTCATTTTTAGTAGTCAGTGTATCTGGTCTAGGATGATATGTATTCATGTATATTATTGTCAATAATGTACTTATATATATAACTTCCAGTGTCGACAGTTGTAGTTGTATCGTATGTACCGTATCACATGTATTGTAACTGACATCAGTTATTATATATATGAGACTTTTTGTTTTATCTGTGTTCCGCTTTTTTATTATCTGTGTTATTATTATATTTATTGTCCTAAACTATTATGAACCATCGTAGTTCGTATTGCCATAGGGATGGACCCAGTTCGGTCGTGGGCCCCACATTGTGGGCCCTACAAAATGTGGGACCCACAAGTTCAGAAAGTCAATATCTATAGCAACATTTTTGGAATGTTTCTACAAATACCTATGGGTGTTGCCATAGACCCAAATAGGGTTCTATTGCAACAATATTACTTATGTTGCCTTAGATAGTCAAAATGTTGCCTTTGAGGTCTAAGGCAACGGCAAAAATTGCATCACCCTAAAAGTGTTGCCATAGACCTATGGCAACATTTTTCGGGCCTGAGCCAACATTTTTTTGTGTTGCAGAAGGCCATTTATGGCATAGTGTATGTAACCATCTGTATAGGCATGATTATCGTTTGTGTTGAGGATTTTGATTCGTGTAGTGAAGAGCATTACTCTAATCCATCAAGCTTCCTTCCTGGCCGAAGGATAGCAAGTTGAAAGTTGGTGACGTGACAAATCTATGAGACTTAGTTTATGTGTGTAGCTGAGAAACGCTTTTGCGTTGTTGGTGCGAAGAGATCGAGATCGGTTTATCCGAGAACCACTTCGGACCATTGTATATGCCTTCGATTATGTAGCTTGTAATGACAATGATATTTAGGATTTTCATAGTTGAGGACCGCTTATTGATCGTTTGGGGTTAAAATCCTAATATACATATAGTAGCAGTAGTCTCTTCGTTATGAAATATCCATTGCAAGGGCTGCCGCTACTAATCCTAGAGATTTCCTGATAGGATGAGGTTGGAAAGTACCTTCGGTTCGTCATATTCCTGGACAACTTGTATGGACGTTTTTCTGACATTGAATTTATGAAGATTACATACATTTTTTTTACATACGTACATCAATGGTGGCGAAGAACGCAACTTCTCTTAGCTTAACACCCTACTTGAGACATACGAGCTCAATGGTTGTATTTTTGTGCAAGGCAATTATTAGTCAATAGAAATGGCCATGTGGCATTCAAAGTGATGTGATATGTGATATGTGAAAGGTAACCGTTACCTCAGGCCTCATCAACCGAAAATGACCAAAACAGTGCTAGACGCGACAAGGCTAAGTAGGTTATTGCCAACTAAGATACGATCATTATCTTCTGGATATATTTCTTCTACCTATGACGTTCGATATGTAAATTATTGTGGTTTGTATGCTATGAGGGCCCTCGGAAAAGGTTGGTAATGATCGGGGGATGACATTTTCGGTAGTACCTAGTTATAGTGGTAGGTCGGTCTTGTGTTAGTAAAGGAACTTTGTGATGGTTTCTTGGTACGTTCCTCTACAGATGTACTGCCGAAAGGTAGTCTCTTCACCTGGCCATTTGTATGGAAATACAAACTCCACTACGAGCTTGCAACTTTGTTTGTATTGGCATTATGAATAGCCCCGAAATGCTATTTGGGTAACCATTTCCGCTATGATTAATATTATTTGTGCAATAAACACTATTATTATATAAGATGATTTGATAAGAAATGTTTTGGTTATCGTAAGGTAAAAACATGTTCGTGTTTATGTGTGGGCTTGTCTTACGAGATACTTTTGTTTTGAAAGGAAAAGCTTGGTTATTTAATAAATTCAGTTGAATGTGTTTCTCACGCTGGTTTACCAGACTGATCTGAGCGTTCTTCCCTTTCAATGCTCGGGTCAACCGAGTATATTTACAGGTTCAAATTCGGTGCTTTTGGAGCTTCAGTAGGAGAGCTGGATATCTTCATTTTCGTATATACGCATATGTTTATTATCCGCTGCATTATTTGTTGTCTATATTTTTAGCTTTTGTAAGGATTATAACTATCCAAACTAATAATTAGTGATTGATTATTGAACTCTGATTGATGTATGTATATACAGTTTCTGTTTTGTAAAGATCATGGATATGATATTATATGTTATTCCGCTGCGATGCGAGATTCTGTATTGTTCTGTTTGTTCTCTCTTCTCTCTTTCTTCTCTTCTCTTATTCTCTCTTCTTTTCTTTGTCATGACTTTCCTTCAGTTTGTGCTTCATTATTGATTCAAAGGGTACAGATTTGCCCATTCATCACACGTGGTATCAGAGCTTAGATTTAGTATATTCCTAGGCTTTGATGTGTACTCAATATAGATAGAGACAGTAGCACCCTAGATTGAGTTTAAGTGTATTACATATATGAGCGCATATTCATTAGTGGTTATAAAATGTTTTATATTGTGTTTACTTATCCGTTGAGTCGGTGGTGAATTCTGGTCAGTATTTGGGACGCCATGTTATCGATAGGGACTTCTAAATGCTTTTACAAGGTAAGTCGACATTGTATTATTTTTAAATGGGGTAAATGAAATAATTTTACCTTGATTATATTTTATATATAAAGGAAACAATTTTTCAAAAAATTATTAAAGTATATATAAATTGATTGTTTGGTTGTTTGAAAATGTAAATATATATAAATTAATAAAAGCTGTTTGAATAATCAAAACAAAAACAAAAACTATAAAAGAATAAATTATATAAGCTAATGAATTATAAAGTATGGAATTATAATTAATATGATTTATAATTTTGAAATAATCTTACATATAAGAAATAAAACAACATAAGCATATTTATAAATATGAGTTATAAATAAAAATGGATATAAACTAAGAATTTGAAAATTTTGAATTTCGTTGATTTTGAAAGTTATTTTTCAAAGTTTAAAAAGATTATAGTATTATAAATATAAATGAAATAAATGAATTTGGAATGAATCTTATATAAGTAAAGTAAAATAATGAAAGTATATAAGTAAAAGGTTTTAGAAATGTGATTTGTAAACATAAAAATGATTTTTAAATGAAAATAAAGCTCCAAATTCACTACTGTTGCTAAAAAATAATAAGGGTGACGACTGTAGCATCATCGGTATCATTTTCAAATTTCTATGTGATTGATTAGCTACCATAATAAATTTATGTTTTGTTGCGATAAACGAATTTGAATTTAAAATCCAAGTTGGAAATGATAAATATAAGTAAATTTAGTTTTGGACTTATAAAATGAAATAATAAATTTGAGTTAGCATAATAAAATATATGATTTGAAATTTAACTAAAGGAAGTTAAATAAATTTAATTGGTTTTGATTAGAAAAGCAATTGAAATGAAATTTGAACTTAAGTGGTCAGTGATTATATAATGTGAATTTGAAGTTTAAATTAAAAAGTTGTATAAGTTATAAAATGGGAAAATACATGTAAGACCAAATATTAAAATGGTTAAATAATTTTGTCTGGCCAAAAAAAAAATTGAATTTGAATAGTGAAAGAAAATGTAAATGAGAATGAAATGAAACGTAACTTAAGTGATGTTCAATGAAGTTGAATTTGGTATCAAAATGAATTAATAAAGTGAAGTAATGAATATAAACTTGAGTTATATAATGAAATTCAACTTTATTGTAAAATGAATTAGCAGTTGAATTAATAAAATTAAAAGCTATATAATTGGATTCAAATTAACAGTAAGTGAATCTAAATAGAATTGAGTTTGATTTGAATTGGAGGTGAATTAACTTGAATATAAATTAGTGAATGTAAACTAATTGAATTGGAATAAATGAATGTTAGTAAAATCTATTGTTAATGAATCGTGATTAAATTGAAAACCAATTCAATGAATATTAATGAGAAGTGAATGTATATTGATTTGGTTATGGATTGATTCGATAGATATTGGATTGTAAGTTGGATGATAGTTGTTTGATGGTTGGATTTGTTGCTTTTGATTGCATTTGCTACATTGGCATATATAGTTGTTGTATTGGTATATTTTGTATATTGATATTACCTTCCATATTTGTTTCTCATTTGTTATTGAGTATTTAGTAGGTGTAGATGGCGTATGCTTCGCATTTGGAGCTCATATTCATGCTATATTAGCCGTATAAGCTCGCTAATAATATATAAGGTACATATATCAGATTACATATCGTACTTTTATATTTTTTTCCCCTACGGGATGTCTCATCCTCGAGGATGAGATGTATATTTGTGATATATATATTGTTATTTTTTTCCAGATCGAACTGCGCGAAGGAGGCTACGGCGAATTTCTTTGAAAATTTAAGGCGTTAGAAATTTTTTGAGAAAATTGAAAACAATTTTGATAACTAAAATTCTGATATTGATTTAAAAGTTAAACGATATAAACTGGTTTTGAAAAGAAAACTATGAATGGATTTGAAAATTAGAAAAGTTTTTGTAAGAACTTTAACTATTGGATTTCGAAAAAAGTTAAAATGAGTAATTTCGGTAAATCTACTTTGAACGATTTGGTTTTGAAAAAGATAATGGATTTTATGACTTTTCCTTACTTGGTAATTTTGAGGATGAAATTCTTTTAAATAGAGGAGAATGTAACGATCAAGAATTTTAGTCATTCGAAATTCAGATATTTAACTGATTTTAAATGTTCATATGTTAATTTTTAAGTTGAATAACTTACATTTCGAATATAAGGATTTAATTGGATAATTAAATTGTTAATTTAATATTTGAAACTGCAGAAATAATTGGAATTTGAATTTATTGCGAATTAAAATGATTCATAAAGTTGATATAACATCTATTGAATTAGAATGATGTTGGTAAACTTTTGAAATTGAATTAAAGTTAATTTATAGAAATTGAATATTTTAATATTTAATTAACGTGTAAAAATAGTCATTTTTGATACGATCTCGGATTTCAAAAAAACCATTTTATTGGATCCGTAATGTTATATTATTGTAGAATTTCAAATTTCGTGTTAATCAGATTTACGGTTTGGTCGTACGAAGCCGAAACGCGTAGAAATTTGTTTAGATAAATTTTAATTTAGAATAAGTCGATTCGAAAATCTATCTTCCAAATACGATCAAATTGGCTCTCGAATATGTTCCATTACATTGAGAATGGGGGTAAAACATTATAAACGCCAGGCAGCATGCTTCGATTGGAGTTCGGAAAATATTTGGACGAATAGTGTCGCGAAATTTTCTATAAAAAGACTTCATAATTTTCTTTTTTCATTCAAAACCCTAACCCTAATGGTATCCTCCGCCTCTTATGTTTGAATGGCCATAAATGCACATACTTCTTCCCTTAATCTCTCTCAATCCGTTAACTATCAAGCCTCGACATCTAAAGGAAAAACGTCGACGACGACGTGATCTACAAATTCGAATGGCGATGACGGGATTTCACTCGATGATCGAGGCGAAATCACCTCGCGTTCACCATGAATTTGAGTGTGTTTTGCAAGGTGATGGTGAAGCCGAGTTGACCAGTTTTTTGGCAGTTGTGTGTCTTGAGACGAGCTTCTAAATGACGGTGTCGATCGTCGTGTATACGATCGAGGAAGGCACGACCATAAAAATTCAAACAGCGGCTATGGTAAGGTTGTAACGTGAAAACGTGAAGGGGATGAAGATGATAAGCATGGCTCAGATCTTCTTTGATCAAAATCAACGGTCATGATTGGTTAAAGGTTAAAAATAAATAAAAATTGTAAACTAATTTATATAATAATTCATGTAATGTTTAAAATGCTCTAACTTCTTCATATGAGGTCCGTTTTTGACGAAACAAGTTGTTTTGGGTTTGTTTTAACGAGCATTACATTTTAGAGCTAGTTTGGAGTTGATTAGAGCTACTGAAAATTTTGGGTAAAATTAAACACTTGTTTAATTTTATTCGGAATAAAACGCTGCAACGTTTATTGGAAGCAAAGTGAGTATAACTCACTCTTTATGACTCGTTTATATCTTTATATAAGTGAGAATAAATTTATTTTTTATCGATTGATTGTTAGGATGATATATGATTATATATATATATATTGATTTGTATTTGAATATATTCCTGCCTATTGGAGAAGATGAGACTATATACATTCTGTGTATGAGCGGATGACCTTTTGTGCGCGCGTTTACCTCAAAGCGGACATTGCACATATTTTCTCATATGTATATTTGTTGTAGATGATAGGTTGGAGGCATCCAACTAGATTCCTCACCAGTGTTGATTTTATTTATAGTTATTGTTATATATGTTGTTATCATGTGATATACGATGTAATGGATGCCAGGATTGATAGGATTGATGTGAATCACCTTATTTAGTGCTGTTGTAGTATTAGGCCATATTTTTGGAATTTTAAAAATATTTAAGCGATGATTTCAAATTTAAAAAGGAATTCAAATTGATTTTGAAAATAGATGTTTTATTAATTTTTGAATTGTTAAAAGAATGAATTTATAGTAAACAAATAACAGTTATAATTTTTATGTTATAAAAATTATAATTTTTATGAAATATATTAAAGTATGATTTTTGAAATATGGAGTTAACTATTTTGTAAAATAGTATAAAATGAGAATTTTGAATTTATTATAAATAGTTTATGTTTAAGATTTATAAAATAGATATTTTTATAAACCAAAATTATGGAATTATAATGGTATTTTTATAAGTGTTAAATTGGAGTTATAAATGGATCTTATAAGTGATTTACGAAGTTATAAAAGGAATGAATTTGTAAATAAACGATTTACAAGTAAATTAACTTACAATCGGATGTGGCATATAAATGAGAATATAAATGAGATTAATAAAGGGATTTTATAAGTAGAAGTTTTTATAAAATATAAATGGAATTTATAAACATTGTTTTATAAATCCGAAATCAACTTATTTTGATAAGTTAAATATGAAAGTTTATTCAAGGAATTATATTCACGAATTTGGACAGTGGATAACCCTTTAATAAATATGTAAAAATAATGAATTTGGTAAACAAATTATATTCATGATTTTGGACAGTGAATAATCCTTTAAATTTAATGAATGTTCTGGGAAGTGATATTTTTAAATGGAGTTAAATGGTTTGAAGGTGTTTTTAAAAGCTGTGAGCCTCGAATACATAGATTTCCACATTCATTGTTGAAATAGACGTTTTCGAGAAGCAAGGAAAGCGTAGACTATAACACTATTGTTATAGTAAATGATTTTCGAAAGGAGATGTTCTGCATAGTATATGAGATTTATATATCTATCTAAATCAAATCCTTATACTAATGGTTTTGAGTTGTCGTAACGATGTTTTACGCAATATTCGTTTTGACCCAAATAAGTAGGTTTAAGAGAATGTTTTCCTTAGATAATAAAATATATACTTAATCAAGATTTAAATATATGTAATATTTTCTAAGTGTTGAAAATAAATTGATTTGTGAATTACTTAAATAAGTATTGGAAAATGTTTTCCAAAATCGAAATATTGAAATGGTTTTGGAATTATCCTTTTAAAGATAATTTGAAGTGAATATTTGGAAAGTGATTTAATTAATAAAAGATTAATTAAAAGGGCCTAGTGATTGCTTTTGCTGCTTAATATTTATTGTTTTCTTTAATAGTTATTTAATTGACTATCAAATTTGGCCATTTTAGTTCCTCGACTTGATGATGGAACTATTTAGTTGTACACTTAGTACCTAGCCATCTGTGTAGGCTTGATTATCGTTTGTGTTGTGGATGTTGATTTGTATAGTGCGGAGTATTACTCCAACTATCGAGCTTTCTTCTTGGCCGAAGGATAGCAAGTTGAAAGTTAGATACGTGATAAGTCTTTGAGACTTAGTTTGTGTATGAGGTTGAGAAACGCTTTTGCGTTGAGACCAAGATCGGTTTATCCGAAAACTACTTCAGACCAATGCATATGTGTTCGATGGTGCATGTTGTGATGATATTAATATATAGGATTTTCATAGTGGAAGACTACTAGTTGATCATTTGGGGCTAAAAATACCAATATACATATAGTAGCAGTAGTCTCTTCGGTATGAAATATCCATTGCAAAGGCTGTCGCTACTAATCCTAGGGTTTTCTCGATAGGATATGGTAGGAAAGTACCTTCGGTTTGTTCTGTTCCTGGAATACTCGTATGGACGTTTGTCTGATATTGCATTTTTAAAGATTACGTTCATTGGTTTTTAAAAACGTACATCAGTGGTTGCGGAGAAGGCAACTTCTCTTAGCATAACACGCTCCTTGAGACATACGAGCTCAAGGGTTGTATTTTTATGAAAGGCATATATAGTCAATAGAAATGGCCGTGTGGCATTCAAAGTGATGTGATATGTGATATGTGAAAGGTAATCGTTACTTTAGGTTTCATCAACCGAAAATGACCAAAATAAGGTCAGATGCAGCAAGGCTAATGGATCATTCCCAGTTAGGATATGATCATCCTCTTCCAGATATATTTCTTCCCGCTATGATGTTCAGGATGTAAATTATTGTGGTTTGATGCTATGAGAGCCCTCGAAAAAGGTCGGTAATGACTCGAGGATGACATATTCGGTACTACAAAGTTATAGAGGTAGGCTGGTCTTGTGTTGGTAAAGGAACTTTGTGATGGTTTCTTGGTGCATTCCTCTAGAGAAGTACTGCCGGAAGGTAGTCCCTTTACCTGGTCATTTGTATGGAAATCCAAACTCCACTACGAGCTTGCGGTTTTGTTTGTGTTGGCATAATGAATAGCCTCGAAATGCTATGTGGGTAACCATTTCGGCTATGATTAATATTATTTGTGCAATAGACACTGTTATAATACAAGACGATTTGATAAGAAATGTTTTGGTTATCGTAAGGTAAAAACATGTCCGTGTTTATGTGTGGGCTTGTCTTAAGAGATACTTTTGTTTGAAAGGAAAAGTTTTGGTAATTTAATAAATTCAGTTGAGTGTGTTTCTCACGCTGGTTTACCAGACTGATCCAAGCTTTCTTTCCTTGCAATACTCGGGTCAGTCCGAGTATATTTACAAGTTCAGATTTTGTGCTTTTGGAGCTTCAGTAAGAGAGCTGGAGATCTTTATTTTCGTAAACGTATCTGTTTGTTATCCGCTACATTGTTTGTTGTGTATATTATCAGCTTTTGTAAGGACATGTTATTATAACTGGCCAGGCTGATGACTAGTGATTGATTTTTGAACTCTAATTAATGTATGTATATACAGTTTTTGTTTTGTAAAGATCATTGATATGTATTATATGTTATTCCGCTGTGATATGAGATTCTGTATTGTTCTGTTTTTTCTCTCTTCTCTCTTCTCTTCTCTTCTCTTCTCTTCGTCTCTCTTCTTTTCTTTCTCATTGGGTCGAACATGTGTGGTTTATTGTCAGTCAAAAGATACAGATTTTCTCGTACGTCACATATTCGAAACTTACCCTAGAAGCCATCAAAATAGCCAACCACTATGCTTCGATCATAGACAAAAATATTATGCCCCTTGTGGGCCTCAAACTCATTTCAAGCCCGAATATTATATATTGCATTTCACTCTAGTTTAAACGTGTATCTATATCATATATTGGATGGTATATTTATGACTATTGTAAACATACCGTTTAATATTGTCAATACATCAAATAATATTTTGTAATTCATATTTCATAAATATTTATTTAATTAATTTACAATAATTACACATTGATTAAATTGGAGGGTAAGAGGAGTATTCAACGTTTCAGTTGTGTGACTCTTAGGTATAAATTCGGCTAATATCGAACAATTTGAATATTAACGTTGGCATGTCACTTAGAAGGTAGTGTTGCATTATAATCAAATTATCGCTTATTTGGTTTCAAAAAAATATATCCAATTTTACTTTGTTAAGTGATAACCTATTATGACAATTATTTACACCAATTCTCTTCGTCAAAACCATATCACTTTAGACTTATGGAATTTGGTAATGGTCAAAATTCCAAATTCGTCTATATTCAATTCTATAGTCTGGACACAAAGTCCTTTGTTTAATAATAACTATTATTATTAACCAAACTGTTATGGCCAAAGGCTTTGACTTTAATTTGATTTCAATTGACGTTGATACGAACCTCATATAATTGAGGAGAAGAATTATCTCTTGAATAGTATCTCACTTCTAATGCTTCCTCTCAATCCAACTACAGTTGTTCGATGGATGCCATACTACAATTCAACTATAATCAAAGAAGAGTTTCCATATTGAAGCTGATTATATTCTCTAGTCGAGAGAATTGTGTAATTTTGTCACAACGATAGTTTTTGTTTGACCTTGGTTATATTAACCAACAGAAAATTATGGAGTAACTAATTTCATAGTTATCCAATAATCATCAGTATGTAACCCTTGATGCCCCGACAATCATGAGTAATAACTGCATAGAATTTGGAGTCAATCTCGATACATCTTGACTAGGAATATTTAAAATGGTATATTTAATTTGATTGTGATAAACTGCTCATGGCTACAACACTTTGCAACTACTATCATAAAACATACCACTATGTTAAGTATATAATAGAAAGAAAATACCTTTTATTTAATTAATTAATATAATACATTATGTTAAGTGTGTAATAGAAAGAAAACACCTTTTATTTCAAACAAAATTGGCTATCAATTTAGATATATGTAAGAAATTACATAATCTCTCCTAGGGCATACCCTAAACTCTATTAATCACCTACTTGCATTTGAGACCAATTATGGAATCTCTATCTCATCCCTTCAATAAGTTTGATGAGAACTGATCGAGTTAGACCCTTTGTGAATTGATCTGTCATGTCATTTTAATTATCCACTTTGTCAATCAACTCTCTTCGATGCTGATAGCCTAAATTTATCATATGGAACTATTCGGAGTACGTTTTTTGACTTCTAGTGAGCTCTTATTATTACATTGTTATCATACAACAACGATATAGTATTCTCAATATTTGGAATCAACTTTAGCCTAGTTATAATTTGTGCATTGATATTCATAAATTGTGTTCATTACGGCGCTATTCAAGGCGATGTGCTAAACCTTTCATTGAATCATCCACAACCTTTCGTTTGGAGCATTTCAACTTATGATTCTTCTTTAAAGTTTGAACATGAATTTTATATTGACATATTATACTCAATAGAATTTATGAAGTTCGAGTCTGAACACTCCTTAATAAGGAGTTCATTATTTCTGCAAACAATTCTCTAATATTTCTTAAATATTTGAGAATACTCTAATCTATCACTTAGTTATCCTAATTTGAATTTGATATTTTCTTTATGCATAAATACATCAAAAATTACGATATTGTAGAAAATACAACATGTATGACAATTCATATTACTAAAGCATATAGAAACAATCTTACATATTCCTTATTAAACATTAAATAAGGTGTCTTTGCATACCATTTGAGATATTCCTAACTGGCTGTGTTAGGGGTATGCCCTTGAGGAAATTATGTAATTAGTTACATATATCTTACTCGATAATCAATCTTATTCAAAATAAAAGGTGTTTTTATTCTGTTATAACTTGATATAACGCATAAAATTAATTAATTTAATTAAAATTATATTTAATAGAAAATCCATAAATGTTATGTTTTATGATAGTAGCTACAAAGTGTTGCAATCGTGAGTATTTTATGA
Source organism: Allium cepa (assembly GCA_030765085.1). Classification (NCBI taxonomy): domain Eukaryota; kingdom Viridiplantae; phylum Streptophyta; class Magnoliopsida; order Asparagales; family Amaryllidaceae; genus Allium; species Allium cepa. Next base: position 420,283,740 of record CM060939.1, read on the forward strand.
CAATGAAAACAAATATATCATTTTTAATGTTCCTAGTCAAGGTGCATCAAGACTGGATATCGATATATCCATTAAGACAGAGTACATAACCTTCTCCAAATATTGGGTTGTGTATTATCATGACTATTGAGGGAACCTAGAATATACTTACTGATAGTTATTGGATAACTATATAATGACTCACTTGATAGTTTTTTATTGGTTAATATAACTAAGGTCAAATAGGAAGTATCGATGTGACTGATTTACACAGTTCTCTCGACTTGAGAATACTATGGATCTTCAATATGAAAGCTTTGCTTTTATTATACTCAAATCATGGCATGATGTCCACTAAGTAACTATAGTTGGGTCGAGTGAAAGTATTGGAAGTGAAGCACTATTTATGAGAGGATTTGTCGCCTCAGTTACCTAAGGTTAGTATCACGGTCAACTCAAGTCAAATCAAAGTCAAGGTCTTTAGCCAGAGTAGTTCGGTTAATAATAATTGCTATTATTGAACCAAAGGCTTTGCGTTTGGACTATAGAGTTGAATCTGGATGATATTGGAATTTTGACCATTACCAAATTCCATAAGTCCAAAGTGACCAACGAAGGAAATTGATATAAATAAAAGTAACAACCAGGCAACTCTTAATAAAGTGAAATTAGTTTAATGAAACCAAGCAAATGATAAAATCAACCAAAATGTTTCACTACCACTGACCAAATTTACTCTTGACGAGTCATACAACCAAAACGATGAATTCTCCTATGACCAAATGATTTAATTAGTTTATAATTGTTATAAATTAATTAATATTTATGAAATATTAACTATAAAATTTGATTATGTTTTAGGAAATAAATATTATAAAATATATTTATAATAGTTATAAATATATCAATCGATATAAGCGATGAAATTGGATTTAATTATGTAATATTTTTATTTAGGCTTAAAAAGGTATAAGACCCATCATAAGGCTTCTTAATTTTACCTACAAATAACAGGTAGGAGTGGTCATTTTGAGTTAGATAGGCTTGATTTTGTATGGCTCAGGTTGTAGGAGAATTAGTAAGATGAGATCTACTTTTTCCTTCTTTCTATCCACTATATAAGCATATCTAAACTAATCTAATTAGAAATATTTTTCCTACCTTATCCACCACCAAAATTCATCCTTAAGCCTTCCATTACGACAACAAGCTCAAACCAAGTCAGATCCGATCATTATCTGATACTTGAAGGTCAACAGTTCAAGTACTAGCACTCTACTGAATTAGAAAGAGTTTCAATAGGAATATTTATCTTTTCAAGGCGAAATTCAAGGCTTTGAAATTAAGGTATGTTTTGTTTATAATTAATAATTATTAGTATAATGTTTTATCATATATGTATATGTATATGTATATGTATATTATGTTGTTAGTTATGTGACGATTCTGATATACTTGCAATGTTGTCACAAATAAGTTTGGTTAAATCCATGAATTTATTTAAGCATAAATTTTTTTTTTTATCATATATTTAGGTTAGTATAGCCACATGAATAATAATATAATTTTATATCTTATTATATATATATAATTTAATCATATATATAGTTTATAATTGGTTACGACATTATATTATGATTAAAATCAGTAATATAATTTTATTTATAATGCATAACAATAATATTAATTTTCAGGTGTAAAAATAATTTTTGTAAATATTTATTATTATTCAATATTAATTAAATTAATCTATTTCATTAATAAGTTATACTTGTTTGAAAATGTCATAAAAATTATTTTTTAAGTTTTATAAAATTGTATTAGTATTAAATAAGCTCTTGAAAAAAATAAAAAAATTATTTTCCTTATATGTAAAAATTAATTATTTAGAACAATCGAAAATACACTAGTTATTAAAAATAATTTTAAGCCAAGAAAAAATATGGAAAAATTCTTAGTTAGGATTTTATAGAATTTTAAAATTTGAAAAAAGGTTTTGAAATTAATTTTTAATAATATTGTTAATTTAGAATGAATATTTAACTAAAACTGAATTTTAGATTGAAACTAAATGTAATAAAATTTATTTGGAGTGTGTGCATGACTTGAAAAAAAATCTTATGAATAATTTTATTAATTAATATATATTTATATCTATATATTATAAATATATTATGTGTGTGTGTATGTATAATATTGTTATAATATATATGTATACACATATTATTCATGGATTATTATATAATTATATATTTTCAATTTAAAATAATATATGTATATATAAATCAATAAATTATAATAATATGTACATACATAATATTAATATTTATTTATAAGATGATATATATACAATATTTATTTATATATATAGTATTTATTTATACATTTTAAATAAATATAAATATATAATGTTTAAATTAATTTAACATATTTATACATATATATTTAATATGTACATAAAATAATAGCTTATATACATACATATATTTCGATAACATTTGATGAGCTAACGTGTCCATTGCAATATAAATGCCAACATTTATACACGAGTGTGTTCTGTCTTGCACGAATAGATATGTTATACATGCGCGCGCGCGCACAGATACAAACATATATATATATATATATATATATAATAAGTGAAAAATATTGAAATTCACCCATAACGTCTGCCGCGGACAAGTCCAGTTCCAATACTAATATCCTTCATACTTAATATAAAAGATATAATTTACAAATCCAATATCGAGTATTAAAAATCCAAACTATTACTAATTTTAACATGCATAAGTACATCGTTAACAATCAGTAGTATGTTGTTTATCTTTTAGAAATATTTTAGTACCTTTAATAGTACTTTCTTATGGACACATGCTTCCTTTACATTTTGATTGAAAATCAAAATTTTTGATATTTCTATCAAAATACTTATTCAATTCTAATACTTATAGAATGACATCTTTATATCATTTTTTGGATAAGATCCTAAAACCCATAAACCCAATATCGCTTCCATTGGCTTTGAGATACTTTAGTTGTTACGTGCAAAAAACCTATTCTAAATCATTATGTTAGCGCCAAAATTGGTCACTAACACCCAAATGTAAATGAAAACACCAACTAATGGTCAGAGATAATAGATAGAATATATATAGAGAATAATAATATGAAGAACAGTCGAAATTAAAATGAAAGCATCAAAGAACACAGATTTTATAGTGGTTCGGCTAACTCCGGCCTACGTCCACTCTAGAAGTTTTTTTTATTGATGTTCGAATCAATTACAGTTACAAACTAATAGAGTAACCTTTAGCCTTAGAAAATAGAAAGTGAGAGAGCGGAGAGAAGAAGATCCCCAATCTAGAGACCCATATGGTGTATTTATAGGCAAAACCAGGTTGTTGGGCCTCCTGAGTAGTTTGGGCCCACCAAGGCCATAGCCGAACCCTACTTCATTATGCCAACCGACCGTGAGCAGTTGGTACGCCGAATGAGGGGAGGTACGCGGAGCTAGGTGAGGTACGCCGAGCGAGGTGAGGTTTGCCGAACAAAGGGAGTCTTCTAGACTGAGTCGTGCAACCCCCCATGTCTTGACCAAATGATATATTCAAGTGAACTTCATTCTTTTAAACCGAATCCATCCTATTCCAGCCTCGATAATCGTGAAGTTGGTTGGGTTGAATTCGCCTGTTCATGGCCTTGACTAAAGGCGGGTTAACACTTTGCCCCCCAAAACATTCCTTGCTATTGGAAGGTGTGTTTTGTAGCTCAATAAGCTGGATGTTCGTATCTTGTTAATGACCTACAAAGAAATTGATAGTCTTATCTGACCACGAATGATGACCGTTCTCGATTGTATGTCATTCGGGGTAGTATGTGACCGTTCAAGGTTGGTTGCCATTCGCATTGAATGGTGATTGTTCGCGATCGGGTGCCGTTCGAGGCAATTTGTGATCGTTCGCGATCGGGTGCCGTTCAAGGCGAATTGGGACCGTTCGCGGTCGGGTGCCGTTCGAGGCGATTTTTGATCGTTCGCGGTCGGGTGCCGTTCGAAGCGAGTTATGACCGTTCTTGGTCGGGTGCCGTTCGAGGCGAATTATGAACGTTCGTGATCGGGAGCCGTTCGAGGCGAGTTGTGACCGTTCGTGGTTGGATGCCGTTCGAGGCGAATTACGATCGTTCGCGATCCGGTGCCGTTCGAGGCGAGTTGTGACCGTTCGCGATCGGGCGCCGTTCGAGGCGAGTTATGAGTGCCCGAGGGGGATTTAGTATCGTTAATGTCAGATTTCAAGTTCGAGTATGTTTTTGAATTGTTTACTGGGGCGGTTTATCGCCATCTCAGAGCATGTCTAAGGATCGTTCGCGACCCCGTACATGTGTAAGTGACTTTGCCGTCATGTAATCACAAATAGCATATTTTTATTCAAGATGAGTCTTTCAACGGAAATGTCAAACTAAATCAAGTCCAAACACGAGAAATGGAAAATAAAAGAAAAACAGGGACGTCTAAGTGCAAACACCTACATTGATGTTATTTATAGTCGTATCAGAGCATGCCTGAGGATCGTTCGCAGTCCTGTACATGTGTAATTGACTTAATCGCTTTGATGTGGAGTTTGCTACTTATTCGTCATTATTTCAATCAATTGATGACAACTGACGCCCCGACCCCGAGCCGTCCCCAGTAGGTGTATGTGGTGGTCGTTCCTGTTCCACCATCATGGCCCTCCTCACATATTAGGATAGCAGACCATTCCGGATATGCCCCTCAACTTCATCCTTCAAGTGCCTACAATCATTTGTGCTATGACCGTTTAGTTCATGGAACAAACAATACTTGTCTGATCTTCTTTCATTGCTGGTCGGATCCTTTCTCATTGGCCTTCAATAGGGAATCTGCCCCTAGTGTCTTGGTAAATTTGTTCCAAAGTCTCGTTCAGCTCTCAATAAGAGATGAACCTCGGTTCCTTTCATGGACGCATTGGTCCATCATCGTTATCCTTAGCCTTCTGTTTCCCTTCATCTGTTTCTGAATCTTTTTTAGGAGGATTTTCGCCCTTGACTGCATAAACATCATCTCCTTCTCCTTCCTCTCTCTCAGCATTTGCATCCTCTAAACGTAGAAATACTTCGGCTTTATGATAAAACTCCCCTAGATCCATAGGCGGATCTCTTGTCAATGAATTTTTGTACTCTATTCCATTAGCTATGCCAGATACATCTGCCATTAAGACCATGGACGGATCTGGTCGATCCACTGATGCTACCGCTGCATTGAATTGCGTTAGAAAGCTTCTCAAAGATTCCCCCGTCCTCTGCTTTAGCGCTGCCAAACTCATCACATTTTTAGGTCTCTAAATGTGAACTCTGAACTGCCTCATAAATTTACCAGCCAACTCGGTCCACGTTCCAATGGAACCGCTCTCCAATTGTCTAAATCGTAGTGCTGCTATGTCTGTTAGATACAATGGGAAGCGTCGGGCCATGACTTCCTCTTATGCCCCCCAGCACTTCCATATGCCTCATATACTTTGTTAGATGAACTATAGGATCCATCCTTCCATTATACATCTCCAATGATGGCAACTTAAAATCCGGTTGTTTCCTAGATCGCCTGATAGCAGGAGTAAAGGGACTCCTATTCACATCCTCCAAGTCTTTGTTTACCAATCCACCTCTCATAGCTAGTCTACCATCGCCGCTAGTCTGTCGTTGTCGCCAAGTTGTAATCCTTGTCCGTTGCCTCCGGTCCGCCCCTCGAGTTCATGAGGAAATTCAGGCATATACACCTCATCTCGTACTCCTGCACTCCTATTGGTGTTGGGTTGCACAACGTCATCTGGTATCCCTCCATGGATTGTTCCAGCATTTCCTGGTGGTGTGCCCCCCAGTCTAGGTCCATCTAGATTGTTAGCCGTCTGTTGATTGGGGGCTGCCTCCTGCCGAGCCATTCCATATGCTTGCTGGTTGAGCGCTTCTGAGCCAGCTCCACGGATCTGAGGTCCTGCATTTCTTGCTTGTGCAAATTGTCTGAGAAGAGCCTGCATCATCTCCTTTTGTCTTTTCAACATCGCTTCCATCTCGTCTCTAGTGATGTAGATGGATGCTTGACCTGCTCCGACGCTAGAGGAAGCCTCTTGACTTCCCCCTTGATTGCTCGTTTCCGCCGCTTGCTTCCTTGTTGGTTGTCTAGCCATTGCTTTTCGAAATCCAAGTTCTTAAGTTTTTCAATCCAACAGCCAAGCTCCAAAATTCCCGAGTGTTAGCATTCTCAGTGAAAGCACCAAAATGTTAGTGCCAAAATTGGTCAATAACACCCAAATATAAATGAAAGCACCAACTAACGGTCACAGATAACAGATAGAATATATGTAGAGAATAATAATCTAAAGAACAACCGAAATTAAAATGAAAGCAGTAAAGAACACAGATTTTATAGTGGTTCGGCTAACTTCGGCCTACGTCCACTCTAGAAGTTTCCTTTTTATTGATGTTCGAATTAATTATAGTTACAAATTGATAGAGTAACCTTTAGCCTTAGAAAATAGAAAGTTAGAGAGCGGAGAGAAGAAAATCCCCCATCTGGAGACCCACATGGTGTATTTATAGGCAAAACCGGGTTGTTGGGCCTCCTAAGCAGTTTGGGCCCACCAAGGCCATAGCCGAACCCTACTTCATTATGCCAACCGACCGTGAGTAGTGGGTATGCCGAACGAGGGGAGGTACGTCGAGCGAGGTGAGGTACGTCGAGCGAGGTGAGGTACGTCGAGCGAGGTGAGGTCTGCTGAGCGAGTCGAGGTACGCGGAGCGTGGTGAGGTACGCCGAGCAAGGGGAGGTACGCCGAACGAGGGGAGTCTTCCAGACCGAGCCGTGCAACCCTCTTGTCTTGACCAAACAACATATCCAAGTGAACTTCATTCTTTTAAACCGAATCCATCCTATTCCAGCCTCGATAATCATGCAGTTGGTTGGGTTGAATCCGCCTGTTCATGGCCTAGACTAAAGGCGGGTTAATACATTATTTAGAATTTTTTATTTCAACACATATGTACCAAAACACTAAGCCTTGTCAACCGATAACTTTGTGTGTAAATCCAAATTAACTTGATCATGTTTAATAACGAATCTATTAGCTAATTTCAATAATTGAAATTTATAATGTAATTCTTATCAACGTTGTTTATTGTTCCAACTGCATTAGTCTTGATCTTGAAGACTATTCATGGTTCACGGATCATATCCCTTTGGGTACAAATATTAAAATCATATTTTGATAACTAACTTGGAATCCATTTCGAATTTGTGCGCCTTACCATATGGAAGAATCAATGCTCTTAATGGTTTAATTAACACTGAGGATTATTATAACAGAATATAAAATCAAACCTAATTAGATAAATAAATTATGAGGAATTCAATTAATTAAGGTAGGGATAAAAAAGGAAATTTTAAAAATTTTGGAATTTGACCATGAAAGTTATGACATTATGTTCGTGGAAAAATTCAAATCAATTTTCATATGTAATATACTGAAAACAGAGCTCAAACGAAAAGTTATGGACGTTTGAAGTTTTTTCGATTTAAATTAATTTAGTCCGAATTCAAATTCAAGTAAATAATTAATTTACTAATTTGAGAATTTGAAATTATTTGTGATTAGACTTGGGGATTATGTAAACGTTTAATAATTAACGTTAAGAGTAATTTGAGAATTAAATAAGCAGCGGCTCAAAAGTTATATATTATTCCCAAAACAGAGAAAAAGGTCGACCACTGGAGGTCGATTGCTTGGAAGGAAAAGGTCAACCGCTTTCTGTATGGTGGCTAGGGTTTGGGTGCTTCGTACGCTCCAAATTTATTCATTGTCAACTTAGTTTCATCATACGGTATTGGTGCATTTCAACTACTATAAATAAGACCCTAGAACCCTCACTTTTATTCATAAATATTTTGGGAAAATCAGCGAAGCTTTGTCAGTTTATCTCTTCTTAGATTCAAAAAAATCCATTAGGGTTTCGGCAAAGTAATCCTAATCTATTTTATTATTATTTAATTTCTAAACCACTTCTTCTCTAACCTTCTGAATCTAGTTTGTGGGTATATGTACACACACACAAATCCCTTATTGTATATGTCAAAAAGAAGAGATTTGAAGGATATTATAATGAGTGTTGCATAACCAAGAAGAAGCAAAGCTAAGGACTAACTGTGAGTGGAAACCATCATGTTTTTATTTCAGTAGTTGATTAGTTTATATATCTATGGATTTGAATATGCCTTAGGGATTTTGGGAATGTGAAAGAATAGACAAAATCCCCTAAATTTCCTTTTTATTTGAAATGTCAATTCTACATGGAGATTCTCAAATGTTTATATTAATTTGATGGAATTTATACTGTTCTATAATTTCTGATAATTTCATAGTCTAGTCCACTTCTCCTCCTTCTTTGATTCAAATTATGAGTTTTCAATAATGAAACAAGGGTTTAGAGTACGAATTATGTTCATAGTTTACACCGCTTATTCCATAAAAATTCCTTCGTTTATCTCCTTGAAAAGGGGAGTTTAATAGAATATGAAATTAGAATTGCAATTCCTATTGTTTAGAATATTCCATTTAATGATGTAATAAATTAGTTTTCTATTTCTATTTACATATCTATTTATTACAGTTTTGGTTATGGATATTTCATCCTTGTTATGAATATTAGAATCCATTATTATGGATAATGAAATCCTAGGAATTTGAAGGAAAAGGACCTGTATTTATATTACGTTAAAAAGAATTGACATTTAACACTAGTTTAGGACGTACAAACCGCACGCTAAAATTGATTAGGTGTGATATATATTTATTTCTATTTGCATAATAAACATTTAATTGTGGCGTATAATTTCATAGTTAATTAGGTAGTAATTAGCATTAATGCAACGACCCATAAATTTCGATAATTTAATTCGTGTATTTAATAGGATTTCTAATTTAAAATTAGGAAGAAACAGAAATCTTATTTATTTATAGGAAAGAGAATGTTGAAATTAGATGTATCAAGGGTAATTAAAACTTACAAATTGAATTATATACTGCAATAGTGGAAAGTGTTGCAATTGGTTATAAGGTTAGAAATAAGTAAATAAAGGCAAGTACTGAATTCATCAATGAAAATAAATTTTTATTTAGTACGATCCCTTTTTATTAACTATTGTAAGGTGTTAATTTATTGAAATGGAAAATTTGACAATAGATTCAAATTTGTATGTTGGATAATAAATTGCAATAACTAAAGTTAGTAATTAATAGGTTAAAGGGAATACGAATTTACTCATAAAGTGAATATAAGTGGATGTAACAAAATAAATAGGAAACGATAATTATTCATAAGTGATGGTTGGTGTAAAAGGAATAACTAATTGGATGTAGAGTCTTAATTTGTATGTGTGCATATATTTAATGGAATATGAGAAAAACAAATGTAAGGATTTGATTAATATATATGTTATTTATTCAGGGTATTGAATAAAATTGGGAATCCAATTGTAATAAATGGTAATAATGTTGGTATTAGCTAATAAATTAAATTTCAATGCAATACCCATAAATAAATGGGATGAAATGAATGTATGTAAATGTATACTAGGTTATTTAGCAAATAAAGGGAAAGAAAAGTAAATATCGAATTTGATTGATGAATAAATATGCATTGAACAGTAATTAAATGTAAAGTTAATGGTAATTGTATAAAATCAATATAAGATAATGAATTGCAATAATTGTGGGTTGATAATAAGGTGTGAATGGGAAAGTGATTGTATGGTAGATGAATGGAATTCAAATTTATTGGAAAAAAAGGTAAATGGGTTCTTAGTAATAAATTTAAAACGGACTTAAATAGTGAATTTATCTAATTAATATATATAAATAATGATTGAATAAAAACCTATACCTGTAAATATCTATAATATTTGAGTGGAAATAATAAACTTATAAATGTGGGTTTGAGATTTTTACAACAAATTTTATGAGTTATATACTTAGTTCATTCAATTAAATCGGAAATCATTGCAATAAATATAAATCTAATGTTATGCAATAGAGATAAACAATTGGAAAATGTTAAAGTATCTGGATATATATATATATATATATATATATATATATTAAAATAAATGGTACCGAAGATGGCAATATGACAAATAGTGGATTTAAGAATAGGAATCAGGATTTATTTATTTAGATTGAAACTTAAAGTATAATAGTTGAATTAATTGCAAATTAAACGAGATTGGGTATGGTTAAATAATTCGTTATTTGAAATAAGAATAATATGAGAAATTTGTGTGATAATTTGGAATCCAATATTTAATCCATCTGCTTGACAGGAATGTATGGAATACTAATTAATTTTTATTTAACTAAACGAAATTTTAGGATATTATTTATAATTTGTGAACTTAATGAAATTAAGGATTTTATTGAAATTTATCAATTTATCTTCTTTAATTTGATATCTAAAGTTGTTGGAAAATTTGTAAATGATTAAGATTTTCTAAAAGTGATAAAATGGGTCAATTTTAGAATCTAAATATAAAATTTGATTTTATTTATTTATTTTGAATTTATTTAATTAATATAAAAATAGCCATTTTGGTCACGGACTCGGATTTCGTCAAAAACAGTTTCATCGGATCCGTAACAGTGAATTATTGTAGGGTTTCAAGTTTTGTAGCGATCGGACTTGTCGTTTGATCGTACGAGCTCGAAACGCCTTGAAATCGATTTAATTGAAATCAATTTGAAATCAATTTGAAAATATTGATTTCAGCATAACTTCTTCATATGATGGAATTTGGACGTGAAACTTTTTCCATCGCGTTCAGAATATTTTAAAATACCTATTTTGATATATGCGTTTACCCAATTTCGTTCCGGGGTCAGAACGGCCTTTTTGGGCCACGTTAGCGTTAACACGTTTGTTTATCCGATCCATCTATTCAAATCTCTAACCTACCTATATAAACCCAGTTATAAACCCTAGCCCATCTATTCTCATTTCTTTGTGCGTCCATTTCATCAGTTCCTTCTCTTCTTCCAATGGCTAGAAACTCTAGATCCATGTTCAATTTCAAAAATCAAATCCAAAGTCAAAAATTTAACTTCTCAGAAAAATTCCAAAAAAATATATGTTGAAGCTCTCGACGAGCGCAACCTAAATCTACAATTCTTTTTTGAAATCGAATTAAATTTTTTCCAAAAAACCCAAGTTTATTCTCGGCCATCCGTTGCGTCGAAATCATTTGTCGCCTGATCGGAAATTGCTTTCTGGGTATTGTAGTGAGAGCCGAGGGAGGTCGATCGGTATGGCTAGTTTCAAGAATCAACGGTTAGATGCGATGAAAATCGACGATTAAGGTTCGATTTCATTGGAGGCGGCTGTCATTTAGGGCCGATGATGGCCACGTGTCGCGTGCGAGGGGGCCTCGGCAGTTTACGCACGGCTTTGGAGAGTGAGGCGCGGTGGCGCGTTTCGATGGATGCGGCGACGTGCGAGCGCACGTACGGGGTTGAGGCGGTCGGTAGTTTTGCGTTAGGGTTTCAGGGAGCTTCAGGTTCTCACGTGCATCACCTGTGGAACAAAGATGATGTGGCATGGGTAACTTAACTTTGTTTTTTTATGTTTATTTTTAATTTTGATTTCATTTCGCTCAAATAATCATAACTCCCTCATATGACCTCGAATTTACGCGCGATTTTTTTTGTTAGGATCGTAATAAAATTTCGGACCCGTTGACGCTGATTTGGATGAATTTGAAGACCGTCAAATTTTTGGGTTTAAATTGGATTTAAATTCGATTTAAATTCAAAAGGTGAGTGTTTTAACCCACTCACAACTTCTAAAATTTCTTATGTTTATTAAATTGATTTAAGATTTGAGTAGAAATTTGTTTATGACTGTTTGGCATGTTTTATTCGACATCTCAGTTAAATCGCATTTATTTAATTTAACTGTTAATTAATTTTATTTATTGCATATAATTTGACAGTTAGAATTTATTTATTTGCATATTAACTGCCTATCATGATTATATTTATTTTTATTTCATATTAACTGCCAGTTAAATTTACATTTGTTTTGGCATATAAACTGCTAGTTTAACAGTAGTCAAATTTATTATTGAATATAAACTGTTAGTTAATACATGTTATTTATTACTTGTATAATTTATATGATATATATTTTGATGTTTGTTTAAATTGATGATGATTGAATTAAATTGGTTGATGATTGATATTGGGTGAATGGATGATGTGTACTATCTTATAAAATCTGCAAGTTATCATGCATATTCATTTCATTCGGGATTGCGGTTTGAAATGATATACAACCGCATTTTTATTTTAAATTGCGGATTGAAATGATAAACATCCGTATCACTTGACCATATGGTAGAAAATTTTATACAGGCACCGCGGTATATATATATATATACAAAAATATTTTGAAATGATTTTCTATGGTTTTTGTAAAGTTATATATATATGGTATATGGGATAATGATTTGGTTATTGATAAAGGTTAATATATATATATATATATATAGTAATTTCCGGTTTTAAGCTTTGTATAAATTTGATTTGAAGTTTAAAATAAAGTTTGATTTTAAGATCGAGTAAGATTAAGCATTTATTTAAAACTTAATTTCTGGAGTTTCATTGACTTAAATGAGAATAAGGTTGGAAGATGAATATTAAGTTAAATTGGAATTAAATAAAAAGTTAGAATTTTTAAAGGATATGGTTTTATAACTTGATTTTTTGTGTAGAGTGATCTAATTGAATATCAGGTTGATTTAAATGAATATATAATAAATTGAAAGATTTTCCAGTTATGTGAAGTTAAAGGTGTTTCCTAAATTATATTGAATTCATTAAGTAAATATTTCAAGTCTAAATAATAAGTAATTGAATTTAATATATATGGGATTGTCAAATGAGTTTGTTTTGAAATGGTGAAATATTTAAAGCTTTGAAACATAAGAATTGAAATGTTATTTGGAAGTTTAAATCGATATTCGAAAATTGATTTGTGAAATCTAAAGAAACTATTGTGTTTTATAAAGTAATTTAATATTTAACCATTTGAGAGATGGAAATTTGTTTCGAAGTTATTATTTTCAAGGTAGTATGATTTGAAAATACTATATTAAGGAGTTTTGATTTCTAAATATTTTACTTTGAAAACCCTATGATTTTGGAAAAGAATATATATTGGAAAATAAAAATGACATTACATGATTTTGGGTCTAAATGATATCGTATTGATTTGGGGTTTTAAAAATATAAATGATATCATATTTATATGGGTTTAAAATGGATATTTTATTCTGGTTTTAAAGTTAAATTATTTTAAATGACCGCGGTGTTATAATAATGTTGGTTGTTAAGGAGACCGAGATCGGAAGTTGTCATACTCTCTGCCAACTCCGAAAACCACTTTAACAACCGTATACGCGATGGAGATCCCAGAATGAAGTAGGTTGGTGGCGGCGTTTCCTGTAAGGTAAATACGTGGACCCGACTCCCGTGAGTAGGCATAAGGTGGCTAAAACAGGAGCGATCGACATGGCAATGAGGTCATTCCTCTGATCGAACGCACTCCTTCGATATTATACTATGACTTTTGGATTGATTCGGTGGCCACTTTACTTTTGATTTTGGGGGTATTGTTTGAGGTGGGCGGCAGCTGCGCGCTGCGCATTTCCATCAGCCCGGAAGCGTAATTGGTATATCTACCCTGACATTGCCTAGTTGTGCCGTGTCACCTACCCTAGCGCGCCTTCTACGAGTTTCTATTTGTGTCGTACCTATGGAGTATCCTCTGGTAGCTTCCCGATCAGGAGGTATTACGGTACTGTATAGACTATTGGCATTATTTGTGTTAAGAGCTATATGGGTAACCCCTTAACGCTATTAAAAAGTAAGTTTATTTTACAATTAGACACTATTATAATAGCGCAATATACTACATAGTAAATAGTTTAACGAATCCTTAGGAGATGTAAATCCCGAGCATCTTTTGAGTTACTGTACTCATATTTATTTCTGTTAATTTAACTCACATAAGATCTTTTAGTTCTGACTCGAGTGTTTTTGTCTTTACAAATTCGCTCGGGTCAGTCCGAGCGTTTCAGGATTTGAAGATTTAGCTCTGGAGGACGAGGACAAAGATTGTATTACTATTATCTAGTATATAGTTCCACTACAACATTAAATTCCGCTGCATTGATATTATTGGTATGTGAACTCTGATATTTAATTGTATAAAGAAGAATCAAATGTTTTGTAAACTGTTTTATAAACCGTATATTTTAATATTATATTTTATCCTTCCGCTGTGAGATTCTATTTTGTTTTATTTCTTCTCTATTTTTCTTATTTACCCCATAACAATCCGCCCTTGCGTATGTTTTGAATTGACATGTGTTTCTGCCATTGCACTTGGAGGGTGCAGCATGATAGGGGGTTCTCGCTTCCTGGTTTGGTAGCGAACGGTTGACTCTTACTCCTACATGTCCCTGCGGGGGTTGGTGGTGCAGTCGAGAGGCCGGCCGTAAAGGCAGAACACAGGTACCAATGTATGCTACGGTGGGCATTACCCCACTGGCGCGGCCCATTACATCTGGTATCAGAGCTTTGGTTTAGCGATAAACCTTAGCTTTGTGGGGTGTGACTCTTTATTAATGGGGTAGTAATGCTCTATGGGAGTCGCTGAGCGTATATATGAGAGAGCGTATTTGTTAGTGTTATAAAAAGATTTTAATATTGTGTTAATCTGTTCCGTTTTGTATTTATAAATTCTGGTTGGTGCATGGGACGCTATGACATCAATAGGGATTTCTAAACACTTAATAGGACAGACCGACATAATATTTGTTTTATATAGGTAAATGAAATAATTTTGCCTATTATATTTTCTATGTATAAAATAATTTTTTTTCTTCGAAAGATATCTATATATCTGGCTGCAATAGATTGGTTGTTAGGTAATAAAGTGTATAAATAATAATAGAAATAAAATTGAAAAAGAAAATAAATGAAATTCGGAAATTTAGAACTTAAGTTCCGGGGTTTTGAAATTTCTTTCGAATAAATTTGGAATATAATAATATTGTTTATAAGAACTTTCTGATACAAATATTTCAATTAAATTCGGAAGAATTGTTTTAAAAAGGATTTTTGAGAAAATAAGTTTTGTACTTCCCTCTTTGTCGCTGGAAAATAATTTCGGTGATAGCGGCCGCATCATTGACTTTCATTTTCGAGTTTCGAAGGGGAAATGCCACTGTAGTAGTTCTACTGCAGTTTCATTTTCGATATATATAAATTTTGAATTGTTTTAAGTATAATTAGATATATATATATATATAAGTTGTAAGAATATATTTATCTATTGTTTTAAAATAAATTGAAAATTTAACCCGGTATTAAATTTCTTAAATTTCCGTTAATTAATTGTTTCAATTATTGTAGTGAAATGAAAAGTAGGTAATTAATAATTGAAACCCTAAATAAAATAAGAGATGTAAATGCTAAGTTATAAATGGAAATTAAAGGAAATTGGAAATTTGTAACATATGAAACAAAGAGTGATATTGTTGAACATTAAATTTAATTAAAGGATGATAAAACTTGTATAAGTTCATTTGCATTTTCTTTAACATATATAAGTTACCAAATATAAGAAGTTGAAATGTTTAATAAGAAATGTAATGGAAATTCTACAAGTGAAAGTAGGTAATGAAGTATTCAATGAGTTTGCTATTAAATGAGAATTTGATGTTATGAACTTAAGTTATAATTGAAATTTTACCAAGTAAATATAATTAAAAGTAAGTATGACCAATAGATGATTATAAACTTAAGTAATTAAGTAATAAATAAATGATGACATGCAATAATAAATTAATGAATAATTATAACGTAATAAAAGAAACTTACATGACCTGAATTAATGAAAATGAAAATTGTAAGTAATAAGTGAAAATAATTGAAACAAACACTGAATGTGCAAATGAAAATAAAAGTTGTTAGAAATAAAATGTAAGATAAATCATTATATGAATAAAAAGGAAATCAAACAACTGAAGTTTGAAATAAATTGATGATAAGTTAATTTGATTTGTTGGTTTGAATTGTTGTTGTTTAAATTATGGTTGTTTGGGGAAGATACTTTAAAATTGGGATTGGATGAAAGAATAATCTATTTAGTTTTATCTAAGGCTGTTGAGTAAATGATGCGCTAGTAGTTTATTCTTCATTCCTTATAATTTTAAAAGTTTTGAACCCGAACGACTATTTGTTTGTTTGATTGAATGGTTGCTTTGAATTTGTTGTGTATGCTATTTGTCGAATTGATGGTTGTTGTACTGATTTGTTGTTAGTAATTGAAACCACTTAAATAGTTCACTTTATATAAATTGTTAACCCTTTAGATTTTATAAGTGTTTATAAGTGAAATGCAGGTTATGGAAGCAATTGCTACTGCTTTTGGTTTTATAAATTTAGCGTAAGTTGCTCGACAAATAGGTACGTTTTCGGATTACGGTTTATAGCGCTATTTTACATATTTTCCCGTGTAGGGATATATATTATTTTGGAAAATATTTGTGTATATTGTTATAATTATATTATATTTTCTTTCGAGCCTCTCCGTACAATGGATACTCTGCCAAAAATTTTCCATAAATTTCGGGACTTTGAAGAATTCGAAAATGTTTTACAAACTTTAATAAATTATGTATAAAAGATTTAAATGGGTATAAATTGGTATATTTTATGTTAAATTATTTTATTTTGTAAACTTATTTGTTATAAATTAAATTAAGAAAGATATTGTTTTCTTATTTCTTCTTTTCACTTCTTTCCCTTTTCGGGTACGAAAAGTTTTGAGTGGGGGAGAGTGTAACGACCCGTAAATTTCGATAATTTAATTCTATTTAATAGGATTTCTAATTTAAAATTAGGAAGAAATAGAAATCTTATTTATTTATAGGAAAGAGAATGTTGAAATTAGATGTATCAAGGGTAATTAAAACTTACAAATTGAATTATATACTGCAATAGTGGAAAGTGTTGCAATTGGTTATAAGGTTAGAAATAAGTAAATAAAGGCAAGTACTGAATTCATCAATGAAAATAAATTTTTATTTAGTACGATCCCTTTTTATTAACTATTGTAAGGTGTTAATTTATTGAAATGGAAAATTTGACAATAGATTCAAATTTGTATGTTGGATAATAAATTGCAATAACTAAAGTTAGTAATTAATAGGTTAAAGGGAATACGAATTTACTCATAAAGTGAATATAAGTGGATGTAACAAAATAAATAGGAAACGATAATTATTCATAAGTGATGGTTGGTGTAAAAGGAATAACTAATTGGATGTAGAGTCTTAATTTGTATGTGTGCATATATTTAATGGAATATGAGAAAAACAAATGTAAGGATTTGATTAATATATATGTTATTTATTCAGGGTATTGAATAAAATTGGGAATCCAATTGTAATAAATGGTAATAATGTTGGTATTAGCTAATAAATTAAATTTCAATGCAATACCCATAAATAAATGGGATGAAATGAATGTATGTAAATGTATACTAGGTTATTTAGCAAATAAAGGGAAAGAAAAGTAAATATCGAATTTGATTGATGAATAAATATGCATTGAACAGTAATTAAATGTAAAGTTAATGGTAATTGTATAAAATCAATATAAGATAATGAATTGCAATAATTGTGGGTTGATAATAAGGTGTGAATGGGAAAGTGATTGTATGGTAGATGAATGGAATTCAAATTTATTGGAAAAAAAGGTAAATGGGTTCTTAGTAATAAATTTAAAACGGACTTAAATAGTGAATTTATCTAATTAATATATATAAATAATGATTGAATAAAAACCTATACCTGTAAATATCTATAATATTTGAGTGGAAATAATAAACTTATAAATGTGGGTTTGAGATTTTTACAACAAATTTTATGAGTTATATACTTAGTTCATTCAATTAAATCGGAAATCATTACAACAAATAAAAATCTAATGTTATGCAATAGAGATAAACAATTAGAAAATATTAAAGTATCTCAATATATATATATATATATATATATATATATATATATATTAAAATAAATGGTACCGAAGATGGTAATTTGATAAATAGTGGATTTAAGAATAGGAATCAGGATTTATTTATTTAGATTGAAACTTAAAGTATAATAATTGAATTAATTGCAAATTAAACGAGATTGGGTATAGTTAAATAATTCGTTATTTGAAATAAGAATAATATGAGAAATTTGTGTGATAATTTGGAATCCAATATTTAATCCATCTGCTTGACAGGAATGTATGGAATACTAATTAATTTTTATTTAACTAAACGAAATTTTAGGATATTATTTATAATTTGTGAACTTAATGAAATTAAGGATTTTATTGAAATTTATCAATTTACCTTCTTTAATTTGATATCTAAACTTGTTGGAAATTTTGTAAATGATTAAGATTTTCTAAAAGTGATAAAATGGGTCAATTTTAGAATCTAAATATAAAATTTGATTTTATTTATTTATTTTGAATTAATTTAATTAATATAAAAATAGCCATTTTGGTCACGGACTCGGATTTCGACGAAACCAGTTTCATCGGATCTGTAACAGTGAATTATTGTAGGGTTTCAAGTTTCGTAGCGATCGGACTTGTCGTTTGATCGTACGAGCTCGAAACGCCTTGAAATCGATTTAATTGAAATCAATTTGAAAATATTGATTTCAGCATAACTTCTTCATACGATGGAATTTGGACGTGAAACTTTTTCCATCGCGTTCAGAATATTTTAAAATACCTATTTTGATATATGGGTTTACCCAATTGCGTTCCGGGGTCAGAACGGGCTTTTTGGGCCACGTTAGCATTAACACGTTTGTTTATCCGATCCATCTATTCAAATCTCTAACCTACCTATATAAACCCAGTTATAAACCCTAGCCTATCTATTCTCATTTCTTTGTGTGTCCATTTCATCAGTTCCTTCTCTTCTTCCAATGGCTAGAAACTCTAGATCCATGTTCAATTTCAAAAATCAAATCCAAAGTCAAAAATTTAACTTCTCAGAAAAATTCCAAAAAAATATATGTTGAAGCTCTCGACGAGCGCAACCTAAATCTACAATTCGTTTTTGAAATCGAATTAAAATTTGTCCAGAAAACCCTAGTTTATTCTCGGCCATCCGTTGCGTCGAAATCATTTGTCGCCTGATCGGAAATTGCTTTCTGGGTATTGTAGAGAGAGCCGAGGGAGGTCGATCGGTATGGTTAGTTTCAAGAATCAACGGTTAGATGCAGTGAAAATCGACGATTAGGCTTCGATTTCATTGGAGGCGGCTGTCATTTAGGGCCGATGATGGCCATGTGTCGCGCACGAGTAGGCCTCGGCTGTTTACGCGCGGCTTTGGAGAGTGAGGCGCGGTGGCGCGTTTCGATGGATGCGGCGACGTGCGAGCGCACGTACGGGGTTGAGGCGGCCGGTAGTTTTGCGTTAGGGTTTCAGGGAGCTTCAGGTTCTTACGTGCATCACTTGTGGAACAAAGATGACGTGGCATGGGTAACTTAACTTTGTTTCTTTTTTTTTAATGTTTATTTTTAATTTTGATTTCATTTCGCTCAAATAATCATAACTCCCTCGTATGACCTCGAATTTACGCGCGATTTTTTTTGTTACGATCGTAATAAAATTTTGGACCTGTTGACGCTGGTTTGGATGAATTTGGAGACCGTCAAATTTTTGGGTTTAAATTGGATTTAAATTCGATTTAAATTCAAAAGGTGAGTGTTTTAACCCACTCACAACTTCTAAAATTTCTTATGTTTGTTAAATTGATTTAAGATTTGAGTAGAAATTTGTTTATGACTGTTTGGCATGTTTTATTCGTCATCTCAGTTAAATCACATTTATTTAATTTAGCTGTTAATTAATTTTATTTATTGCATATAATTTGACATTTAGAATTTATTTATTTGCATATTAACTGCCTGTCATGATTATATTTATTTTATTTCATACTAATTGCTAGTTAAATTTACATTTATTTTGGCATATAAACTGCTAGTTTAACAGTAGTCAAATTTATTATTGAATATAAACTGTTAGTTAATACATGTTATTTATAACCTGTATAATTTATATGCTATATATTTTGATGTTTGTTTAAATTGATGATGATTGAATTAAATTGGTTGATGATTGATATTGGGTGAATGGATGATGTGTACTATCTTATAAAATCTGCAAGTTATCATGCATATTCATTTCATTCGGGATTGCGGTTTGAAATGATATACAACCGCATTTTTATTTTAAATTGCGGATTGAAATGATAAACATCCGTATCACTTGACCATATGGTAGAAAATTTTATACAGGCACCGCGGTATATATATATATATATATATACAAAAATATTTTGAAATGATTTTCTATGGTTTTTGTAAAGTTATATATGTATATATATATATATATATATATATGGTTTATGGGATATTGATTTGGTTACTGATAAAGGTTATTATATATATAGTAATTTCCGGTTTTAAGCTTTGTATAAATTTGATTTGAAGTTTAAAATAAAGTTTGATTTTAAGATCAATTAAGATTAAGCATTTATTTAAAATTTAATTTCTGGAGTTTCATTGACTTAAATGAGAATAAGGTTGGAAGATGAATATTAAATTAAATTGGAATTAAATAAAAAGTTAGAATTTTTAAATGATATGATTTTATAACTTGATTTTTTGTGTTGAGTGATCTAATTGAATATCGGGTTGATTTAAATGAATATATAATAAATTGAAAGATTTTCCATTTATGTGAAGTTAAAGGTTTTTCCTAAATTATATTGAATTCATTAAGTAAATATTTCAAGTCTAAATAATAAGTAATTGAATTTAATATATATGGGATTTTCAAATGAGTTTTTTTTGAAATGGTGAAATATTTAAAGCTTTGAAACATAAGAATTGAAATGTTATTTGGAAGTTTAAATCGATATTCGAAAATTGATTTATGAAATCTAAAGAAACTATTGTGTTTTATAAAGTAATTTAATATTTAACCATTTGAGAGATGGAAATTTGTTTCAAAGTTATGATTTTCAAGGTAGTATGATTTGAAAATATTATATTAAGGAGTTTTGATTTCTAAATATTTTACTTTGAAAACCCTATGATTTTGGAAAAGAATATATATTGGAAAATAAAAATGACATTATATGATTTTGGGTCTAAATGATATCGTATTGATTTGGGGTTTTAAAAATATAAATGATATCGTATTTATATGGGTTTAAAATGGATATTTTATTCTGGTTTTAAAGTTAAATTATTTTAAATGACCGCGGTGTTATAATAACGTTGGTTGTTAAAGAGACGGGGATCGGCAGTTTTCATACTCTCTGCCAACTCAGAAAACCACTTTAACAACCATGTACGCGGTGGAGATTCCAGAATGAAGTAGGTTGGTGGCGGCGTTTCCTGTAAGGTAAATACGTGGACCCGACTCCCATGATTTGGCATAAGGTGGCTAAAACGGGAGCGATCGACGGGCCAATGAGGTCATTCTTCTGATCGAACGCACTCCTTCAATATTATACTATGACTTTTGGATTGATTCGGTGGCCACTTTACTTTTGATTTTGGGGGTGTTGTTCGAGGTGGGCGGCAGCTGCGGGCTGCGCGTTTCCATCAGCCCGGAAGCGTAATTGGTATATCTACCCTGACATTGCCTAGTTGTGCCGTGTCACCTACCCTAGCGCGCCTTCTACGAGTTTCTGTTTGTGTTGTACCTATGGAGTATCCTCTGGTAGCTTCCCGATCAGGAGGTATTACGGTATTGTATAGACTATTGGCATTATTTGTGTTAAGTGCTATATGGGTAACCCCTTAACGCTATTAAAAAGTAAGTTTATTTTACAATTAGACACTATTATAATAGCGCAATATACTACATAGTAAATAGTTTAACGGATCCTTAGGAGATGTAAATCCCGAGCATCTCTTGAGTTACTGTACTCATATTTATTTCTGTTAATTTAACTCACATAAGATCTTTTAGTCTGACTCGAGTGTTTTTGTCTTTTCGAATTCGCTCGGGTCAGTCCGAGCGTTTTAGGATTTGAAGATTTAGCTCTGGAGGATGAGGACGAAGATTGTATTACTATTATCTAGTATATTATTCCACTACAACATTAAATTCCGTTGCATTGATATTATTGGTATGTGAACTCTGATATTTAATTGCATAAAGAAGAATCAAATGTTTTGTAAACAGTTTTATAAACTATATATTTTATTATTATATTTTATCCTTCCGCTGTGAGATTCTATTTTGTTTTATTTCTTCTCTGTTTTTCTTATTTACCCCATAACAATCCGCCCTTGCGTATGGTTTGAATTGGCATGTGTGTCGATTTAAAGTGTGCGGAAAGGCGGGATGTTACAATTAATTTCTCCTTTAGGGAAGGTAATTGATATTTTAAGGCGTAATAAGGAAGATTCCTTATAAGGCCTTAATTATGAAATGGTTAGATGCGCATTATATATATGGAGAGTATTTAAACTATGGCTAAGTCATAAGGATGCGAGGATAATAAAGTTGCATGACAGAAGTCTACCCATTACTTTGAGGCTACCAGTAACTTTATGCACTTCCTATTGATGTCAGCCATCTTTTATGATATTTTTTTTTGATGATGTGAGGTTTGTCCCAAATTCTATAGGGTTAACTTACCCAGATAATCTGGCTACTAGTTCCTACTAATAGTCGAACTAATATGAGATATCATTATGAATATGGGTCATAATACGACGGGCCTGCTTCAGGGTCTTGAGGTATTAAGTGGTTATTTGAGGACCCACCTCTTTTCCCTAAATGAAGTATTAAATGGCCAAGAGGCAAGTTATTAGGTAGGTTAAGTAGTATCTTAATAAGGGTCCTTTAGGGAAGTGACTGGCTAAGGGTCCGCCTTTCCATAAAGAAGTATTAATCGGTTTGAGAGATTCCATATGGTGTCAGCTACATAGCTACCATTGAGGAGTCCACCTTGGGAATAGGTATTAAATGATGGGGTTTGTCTCAACCGATATCCTAAATGGCCAGAGTCTGCATGTTTTCTAATAAAAGGTATTAATCTCGCATTATTAGATATTCATGTTGTGAGATTTGGGTTATGGGATGTAGAAACTTGCTTCGAAATTGGAAGGTATTAAGTGGTTGATTGTGGACCCACCTGTGACGTCCCACCTCTATAATCACGCTAGCCAAGGACACTACGGAGTAATGCTGTCAACTAGCGTGAAGGATAAGGCTGTTGAGGAGCGACCATCCATGTAATTGCTTTGTGCAAGCACCGATATGTCAGATAGCATAACATGCATTTCATTTCAAGAGGAAATCCGACATACCGATACAAACTCAAAGATACTACACAGTGGGTAAGTGGTCTTTGGAAACAAATATAGAAATAAACATAACAGAAATCAGTCACATATATTCATATCATAAAGGCGGAAACATATATGAATATAACACATATAAGTGTACGTCAGAGTAGTGGTCAAATAGGATCCACAATATCACAAAAAAATAGACACAAGTGCAACATCAAAGAGTATGTATACATCAAGGAGTCTCTATCTCGAATGTATAGAACAAAAACTACCAATCTAATGTAGTTAGAAAAAAGTCAGATAATGATGATCCCAGATAAGGAGTTAAGCAGAAGAACCTGCAACATCTCGGTCTGACCCGAGTATTATTTAATAAGAAAATAATAAACGGATCAGTCTAGCTATAAATATCAGATAAAAATGAGATAGAATAAGGTATATGACAGAAACGAATGATAACAGTAGTGCCATACTGTGATAAGTACGCAATTGAAAACCAACCAGAGATTAATCAATATCACAAGAATCTTCTCATAGATCAAAAAGAAAACCATATTCTTTATTTTTATTCACTATGTCACAAATATTGGCAAACATTTCAATGCCAATCGTAAAAGATGTTGAAACAAAAATTCACCAATGCACAAATATTGATAAACTCATCAATGTAAATCATTAAAATTGGTGAGACACAAATTCTAGAAATCATCAATTAGAAATCCAGAAATCACAAGAGGGGGAGGCCTATCACAAAACAGGAGCATGAAAACTCACCAACTCGTGTATCACAAAACAGAACGCTATTCCATGGTTGTTAACCATCAATTTTGAGCCGAAGCTCCACAAAACGGCCTGAAGGCCTTTGAGACGAATCTCCACAAAATGGCCTGAAGACCTTTGAGACGAAGCTCGACAAAACGGTCCGAAGACCTTTGAGCCGAAGCTCCACAAAACGGCCCGAAGACCATGGGTCACTACCCTATAAAATTGAGCCGAAGCTCCACAGAAATGGGGTTTAGTCTCCCTCGCAGACAAAGAGACATCACACATTGCTAGTCTAAATCACAAAATGATCATCATCGATCATTAAGAAGTGTCAATTACACTAAGCTAGTAAATAGATGAGTTTAGCTTCATGTCCCATAACCACTGGCTTAACATAAATATTTACGAATAAACTGCAAATCTCCACTCGAAAGTTGTCACAAGAGTTTCAATCGAATGAGTCGAAGATTTAACCGACAAAGTAAACGCAAGCGTTTCATACCACCTATTTTGCAAAGTCGTTTAATTGGATTTGTCGAACGAATTAATGAGGTAAAGGTTTGTGTATACTAGTAGATTGGAAAAATGGTTTTATAAATGAGTTTTATATTGAAAATAGAGTTGAAATCATCTTTGTGAAAGAGTTTGAATATTTACTACTAGTATAGAACCTTTGTATTTAGAAGTGACAAATCACAAAAATAATTGTAGAAACAATCAATCACCAAAGATTCACATTCGAAGGCGTGAATCAAAGCCATAAAAATAGATATCGAATCCATCAAATGGATATTCTCAAAAATTCCAAAAGGAAGTCATCAAAGTCAATAATAAATAATAACAAGAAATCAGATAATCATGAATCGATAAAAATTGGAATCTCAAGCAAAATAGGCTAAATAGACTGAATACGAGCAGGTCAGTCGACTGGCACTCTGAGAACAGTCGATTGGCCAATGCCTGGAAAAATTCTTAGGTTCCAGGTCAGTCGACTGGACTTAGAGGGTCGGTCGACTGGTGCCTGTTTTCCAGCCTTTCCAGCCTATCTAAATGAAGATCAAACTCCAACCAATTCGCAATCGGACAAGCAATGGGCGCTAGGGGTTTATGCCAATCGGCAACCCAGCCCTATAAGCTCTTCGATGGATCACCAAAAACATGTTCAAACAAAGAAGCTAGGATTTTTAAAGATTTGACTTCAAAACACCAAAAGTTGGAGCATTCATAAAACCAATTCAATCCAAAGAAAATGAACACGGAATAGAAGTTAGGAATTCATACCTAACAACAAAGATAGATATAGACATAGATGTGAGATAAAAATCTCACCTTTTACTCAAAAATAAGGAAGAAGAAGCTTGAAAACAAAGGAGGATCAACCACTCTTCAATCTCAACTCTAAAAGCTCCAATATAAGATCATAAGCAGGAGGAGATACTTACCTAAGCTTCTCTTTGAATTTGGAGCTAAAACTTGGATTTGCTAAAGAAACCAGGGCTTAGGATTTTAATTTCCCATCTCCATCACCATTTTTGCTAAAGCTTGAGTTGTAGGAAATTATGAAGGAGTGAAGAGGAGAGGTGGTGGAATTAGGGTATAAGATGAGTTTGGTTAGTGGGTTGAACCCCAAGTCCAAACCCAAAGCCCTAAGTGAAAAGATCAAAATTTTAGCTAGCTCCAAACATATAAATGTTTATACTCAAAAAGGTCGCAAACGCCATTTTGAACTCAATTGAAGTGGTTTCGAGTCCTAATTCGGCTGTTTGCAAAAAGTAGTATTTCGGACTAAAATCCGATTAACGATGCTATATTTAAATAAAATATTTAAATACACAATCGTAAAATATGTTGGTTGTTACACCACCTCCTTTCCTTATAAGAGGTATTAAATGGTTTTATGTACGTAAACATATTCTTAGTTTGAAATATGCTGCCCAAGTACTGAAATCGTCAAACTCGATGTTTTTATTCACTGGACACTTGTTATTCTGACTCCCTCCTCAATACAACACAGGTTAGAGGAGTTGATGAAGCTTGAAGATAGCGAGGATGAAGCTTACGGAAGTTGTTTTCTATCCTTTTGTAATATTTTCTGTTGTACTCATGAAATGTATTTTAGAACAAAATTGTGACAATCCACGAATCCTTACACTTTGAATCGGCAATAAACCACACATGTCTGACCCAAAAAGCATAGACTGAAGGGAAATCAGGAGAAAGAAAAGAAGGGAGAAAAAGAGAAGAGAAGAAAGAGAGAACCAAACAAAACAATACAAAATCTCACATTGTAGCGGAAAACATATAATATCATATCAATGATCTTTATAAAATAGAAACTGGATATACATACATTAATCAGAGTTCTACCATCAATCAGTAGTTATCAGTCTGGACAGTTATAATAACCTGTCCTCACAATTGCCGATAATATACAACAACTAAGCAGAGGATAATAAACAGATACGTGTATACGAAAATGAATATCTCCATCTCTCCTACTGAAGCTCCAAAATCACCAAATCTAAACCTGTAAGTATACTCGGTCTGACCTGAGCACTGAAAGGGAAGAACGTCCGGATCAGTCAGGTAAACCAGCTTGAGAAACACACTCAATTGAATTTATTAAATTACCAAACTTTTCCTTTATCAAACAAAGGTATCTTACATGATACGCCCACACATAAACACAGACATGTATTTACCATACGATAACTAAATCATTTCATATCAAATCATCTGATATTATAATATTGTCTACTGCACAAATAATATTAATCATAGCCGAAATTGTTACATTGATTAAATTCTAGCATATAGCCAAAAATGGGTAATATAATAAAAATGGCAGGTACATAGTGGAGTTTGGATTCCATACAAATGACCAGGTGAAGGGACTATCTTCCGATAGGTACACCTCTAGATGGATGTCCCGAGAAACCATCACAAAGTTCCTCTACCAACACAAGACCAGCCTACCTTTGTAACTAGATAGTACCGAATATGTCATCCTCTGGTCGTTACCAACATTTCCTAAGGGCCCTCGAAGCATAGAAACCACAATAATAAGATACACAACGTCATAGCGTGTAAAGATATATCTAGAAGAGGATGATCATAACCTAATGGGAGCGACCCAATTAGCCTTGCTGCATCTAACCCTGTTTTGGTCATTTCCGGTTGATGAGGCCTGAGGTAACGATTACCTTTCACAAATCACATAGCACATCACTTTGAATGCCATACAGCCATTTACGCTGACTACTAATTGCCTTTCACGAAAATACAACCCTTGAGCTCATACGTCTCAATTTGGGTGTAAAGCTAAGAGAAGCTACCTTCTCCGCCACCACCGAGGTACGTTTATAAAATCAATGTACGCAATCTTTAGAAATGCAATGTCAGACAGATATACATACAAGTTGTCCAGGAACAGGACAAACTGAAGTACTCTCCTACAACATCCCATCGGGAAATCCTTAGGATTATAGCGAATAGTCCTTGCATTTGATATTTCATAACGAAGTGACTATTGCTGCTGGATGTACATTGGGATTTTAACCCCAAACGATCGACAAGCAATCCTCCACAATGAAAATCCTGAATATCAATATCATCGATAATAAACCAGCACAATCGTCGCTTAAATGTTGGTCCAAACTAGTTTTTGGTTAAACCAATCCCGATCTCTTCGCACCAACAACTCAAAAGCATTCTCAACCTCACACAGAAACTAAGTCTCATAGACTTATCACATATCCAACTATCAATTGGGTAAGAAGGAAACTCAATAGATTGGATTAATACTCTGCACTACACGAATCAACATCCTCAACACAAACGATAATCAAGCCTACATAGAAGGCTACATACTAGGTGTACGATTAAATAATTCCCACATTAAGTCGAGGAACTAAAATGGCCAAATTTTGATAGTCGGTTATTTAACTATCAAAGCAACAAACAAATATTTAGCACCATAAGCAATCCCTAGGCCCTTTTAATTAACCTTTTATTAATTAAATCACTTGCCAAATATTCACTTAAAATTATCTTTAAAAGGATACAATCTGAAAATCATTTCAACTTTTCGATATTGGAAAACATTTCCGTATACTTACTTAATAATAAGTAATTCACAATTCAATTTATTTTCAACACTTAGAAAATATTACATATACTTAAATCATGATTAGGTATATATTTTATTCTTTAAGGAAAACATTCTCTAAACATATTTATTCGGGTCAAAATGAATGTTGAATAAAACATCGTTATGACAACCCAAAATCATCATTATAGGGATTAGAAAATTAGACAGATATATAAATCCCTTATACTATACAAAACATTTTCTTTCGAAAATCATTTACTATAAAAACAATGCTATTGTCCATCTTTTCTTTACTTCTCGAAAACGTCTATTTCAACAATGAATGTTGAAATCTATGTATTCAATACTTAACACATTTTAAATATCTTCAAATCATTAACCTCATTTAGAAATATCACTTCTCAAAACCTGTCATTAAATTTAAAAGATTATTCACTGTCCAAAATCATGAATATAATTCTCTTATCCAAATTCAAACTTCTGCACATTTTAATTAAAGGATTATCCACTTTCCAAAATCGTGAATATATCTCCTTTAATAAACTTTCATATTTAACTTATCAAATTCAATTGATTTCGGATTTATAAAACAATGTTTATAAATTCACATTTATATTTTATAAAAAATTCAATTTATAAAATCCCTTTATTAACCAAACTCATTTATCTCGTTTATATGCCAAAATCCAAATTATAAGTTAATTACTTATAAATCATTTATTTTACAAAATCCATTCATTTTATAACTTCATCAATTATAAATCTTATTCACTTAAAAAACTCAATTATAACTTCATTTCAAACATTTACCAAACTCCTTTATAATTCTAGTATACTGATTTAAAAAAATTTAATTTTATAAATCTTCTATATAAACCATTTATAATAAATTCAAAAATCTAACTTATTTTCAAAATAGTTAACTCCATATTTCAAAAATCACATTTCAATCATATTTTACGAAAACCATAATTTTTATAACATAAAAATTATAACCTTTGTTTATTCAAAATAAATCCATTTACTTAACAATTCAAAATTCAACAAAATGCATATTTTTAAAATCACTTGAAAATCCTTTTTAATTTGAAAACCATCACTTAAACATTTTTAAATTACCAAAAATGGGACCAATGCTGCAACAACACTTAATACATCAATCTTGATATCCAAAACATCATATATCACATGATAACAACATATATAACAATATATGTAAATAAAACCAATACTGGTGAGGAATCCAGTTGGATCCCTCCAACCTGTCACATGCAACAAATATACATATTAGAATATGTGTACAATGTCCGTTCGAGGCAGACGCACGTACAAAGGGTCATCCGCTCATACACGGGAACATATATGGTCTCATCTGCTCGAATAGGCATGAATATATTCAAATACCAATCAATGTATATAATAGATCATACATCATTCAAAAAATCATCAATCAATATAAAATAAATTTATTCTTACTTATATAAAAATATCAATGAGTCAGAAAGAGTGAATTGTACTCACTTTGGTTCCAATGGCAGTTATAGTGTTTTATTTCAAATAAAATTAAACGAGCGTTTAATTTAACTCAAAATTTACACTTGCTCCAATTAACTCCAAACTTGCGCTAGAATGTAATTCTCATCAATACGGACCCAACGCAACTTCTTTCGTCAAAAACGGCGCATGAAGAAGTTACGATATTTTAAATTTTGTACAAATCGATATATAAATTTACAATTTTTATTTTTTTATTTTAAAACTCTCACTTAAATCCTGGCTGCACGAGATCAGGGCGGCTATTCCTTTTCTTCCTTGCATTCACGTATACAGGTCGAAGAACCCATCTAGCCGCCGTTTTTGCTTGAATTAACATGCCACCCATCGACCACTAGAAGATGATCGACTACCGCCACTCGAAAGCTCGCACTACCATGTGCCACCGCCTTGAACACCATGAAGCTCGGTCGTGTATTGGCCTTGAAAACCATGTGTGAATTTCCTCCCTTCATCGCTAAATTTTGGCGAATCAAAGGCAATACAGGGAAAATCCACTGTAGGATAGATAGTACTCGTCGAGCTCGACATTTTTGTTGTTGGAAGTTTTCGATGAAAGTGGATGCATGAGAAGATCAGAGGGGATGAAGTTTTGAACGTTTTCGGCCATCGAATTTTTAATGGCGGCATTAACCCTAGGCTAGGGCTTGAGTGAAAATGAAGGAAAATTATGGCTTTTTATAGAAAATTTCGTGACACTATTCATCTGAAAATTTTTCAAACTCCAATCGAAGCATGCCGTCTGGCGTTTATAATATTTTACCCCTGTTCTGAACACGATGAAATATATACCGAGAACCAGTTCGATCTTATTTCGAAGATGGGCTTCCGAATTTAGTTATTTAAATTAAAAATTCATTTAAACGAATTTCTATGCGTTTCAGCTTGCTCGGCAAACCGTAAGCCCGATTGACACAAATTTGAAATCCTATAATAATATAACATTACAGATCTAATGAAACTAGTTTCGTCGAAATCCGAGACTGTGCGAAAAATGACTATTTATACACGTTAATTAAATATTAAAATATCTAATTTCTATAATTTAATTTTTAATTTAATTTTAAAAATTCTCCGACGTCATTCTAATTCTCATAGAATTTAATTCATCTTTATAAATCATTTTTATTCACAATAAATTCAAAATCCAATTATTTCTGCAATTTCAAGTATTAAATTAACAATTTAATTATCCAATTATATTACTATAATTCAAATATAGGTTATTCAGCTTATAAATTTACTTGTGAATATTTAAAATCAATTAAATATGCGAATTTCAAATGGCTGAAATTCTGGGTTGTTACATTCTCCCCTACTTAAAAGAAATTCGTCCATAAAATTTCCAAGTAAGAAAAAGTCATTAATCCATTTACTTTTCCAAACAATTCGTTCAAATTAGATTTCCAAACTCATTTAAACCATTAACTTTTTCCAAAATCATTTAGTTAAACTTATTATAAGAACTTCTCTAAGCTTTCAAATCCATTCATAGTTATCTTTCAAAAACCAACTAATATCGTTTCAAATTGTAACTCAAAAATAAAAAATTTTAGTTATAAAATATTTCCCCATTTTTCCAAAAATTTTCTAACACCTTAAATTTTCAAAAACAATTCGTCAGCATCTCCTTTGCATGGTTCGATCATAGTAGGATCGCAACACACACACACACACATATATATACACACACCACAAATATACCTCTCATCTTCGAGGATGAGGCACCCCGTAGGGAAAAAATATAAAAAATATGATATGTAATCCGAGATATGTACCTTATATATGATTAGCGAGCATATCGGCTAATATAGCGTGAAAGCGAGCTCCAAATGCGAAGCAATCGCTATACGCACCTACTAAACTCAACAAACAATGAGAAATAGGTATATATGAAAATAATACCAATATACGACATATACCAATACAACTACTATATAGGCCAATATAACAAATACAATCAAAAGCAACAAATCCAGCCATCAAACAACTATCATCCAACTAACCCGTATCCATCCAGTCAATCTATAACCAAATCAATATATTTTCGTTTCTTATTAATATCCATTAAATTGGTTTTTCAATTTAAATCACATTTGATTTATTAACATTTGGTTTTACTTACATTAATTTATTCAAATTCAATTAGTTTACATTCACTAACGTATATTCAAGTTTGCTTACTTTCAATTCAAATCAAATTCAAATCTATTTAGATTTACTTTCTTTCAATTTGAATTCAATTATTTAGCTTTCAATTTCATTAACACTTAATGAATTTCTATACAATCAACTAACATCCATCTAACAACCAGTGTATATCCAATATTACCAAATTAATTTACTTTACATTCAACATCCATTTTGGTGTAACACTTTTAAGTCCAATTGGTTTGGTATCCAATTTAGATTGAATTCTAATATTCACTATATTCACTTTTCTATACAACACTTCCAATATTATTATTAATTCACAACTTCTTAACTTATGTTTTATTGAATTCATTAATTAATTCAATTGCTGATTCATTTTACAACTAAAGTTGAATTTCATGACCTAACTTAAATTCATATTCATTTAACTACTTCAGTCCAATAAATTCTTATTATTCAACTTTACTTTGCATATTCATTTTGATATCAAATCCAACCTCATTTAACATCACTATACGACTTAACTTCACTTCTAATTTAATTCAAATTATATTTTATTTAACTTTTACTTAAGTCAAATTCATATCACTATTCAAATTCAGATTTTGTTTTGCTTAACAAAATTGTTTAACCATTTTAATATTTGGTTTTACCAACATTTTCCCACTTTATAAGTTATATAACTTACTTATATTCAAAGTTTCAAATTTATATTATAATCACTTACCATTTAAGTTTAACTTTCCATTTCAATAACTTATCTAATCCAGTTCAGTTTATTTAACCTTCCTTCAGTTAAATTTCAAATCATATATTTATTTTGCTAACTCAAATTTCTTTAACTCGATTAAAGTTAAAATCTTTATTTCATATTATAAATCCAAAAATCATTTCCCTTATATTTATCAGTTTCAAATTGATTTTAAATTCAAATTTGTTTATCACATCAAAACTTTATTTCAAATTTCAATTTACTATGGTAGCAAATCCATCACATAGAAACTCGAAAATGGTACTGATGATGCTGTAGTCATCACCCTTATTATTTCCCAGCAACAGTAATGAATTCGGTGCTTTATATTCTTTTAAAAAATCCTTTATTATTTATAAATCACATTCATAAATCATTTACTTATATAATTTCACTATTTCACTTAACTTATATAAGATTCATTCCAAATTCATTTATCTTACTTAGATTTATAATTATATAACCTATTTAACTTTGGAAAACAACTTTCAAATTAATGGTATTCAAAATTTTGAAATTCTTAGTTTAAACCCGTTTTTATTTATAACTCACATTGTTACATTTCTTATACATAAGATTATTTCACAATTGTAAATCATATTAATTATAATTCCATCTTTATAATTCATTTGCTTATATAATTTATCCTTATACAACTTTTGTTTTTATTTGAATTATTTAAACGGTTTTTATTAACTTATACATATTTACGTTTTCAAGCAGCCAAACAATTCAATTTGTGTACAATTTTATAATTTTTGAAAATTATTTCTTTTTATATATATAACATAATCGAGGTAAAATTATTTCATATACCCAATTTAAAATAATACTATGTTGACTTGCCTTGTTTAAGTATTTAGAAATCCCTATCAATAACATGACATCCCAAATACCGATCAGAATTCATAAACAACTCAAGTGATAAGCAAACACAATGTAAAATATTTTATATTCACTAACAAATACGCGCTCATTTGTATGATACACTCAAACTCAATCTAGGGTGCTACTGTCCCTATCCATGTTAAGTATACATCAAAGCTTAGGAATATACAAAATCTAAGCTCTAACACCAAATGCGACGACCTGCAAATCTGTACCCTTTGAATTGACCATAAACTACATATGTCCGATCCAAAAAGCACAGACTAACGGAAAGTAGGAGAAAGAAAAGAAGAGAGAAGAAGAGAAGAGAAGAAAGAGAGCAGGGAGAACCAAACATAACAATACAGAATCTCACAACGTAGCAGAAAACATATAATATCATATCAATGATCTTTATAAAACAAAAACTGTATATACATATATCAATCAGAGTTCAACCATCAATCAATAGTTATCAGCCTGGATAGTTATAATAACCTGTCCTCATAATTGCCGATAATATACAGCAACTAAGAAGAGGATAATAAACAGATATGTATATACGAAAATGAATATCTCCAGCTCTCCTGTTGATGCTCCAAAAGCACCAAATCTGAACCTGTAAATATGCTCGGTCTGACCTGAGCATTGAATGGAAAGAATGCCCATATCAGTCTGTTAAACCAGCGTGAGAAACAAACTCAACTAAATTTATTAAATTACCAAACTTTTCCTTTATCAAAACAAAGTATCTTGTAAGACGCCCACACATAAACATGGACATGTTTTTACCTTACGATAACTAAATCATTTCATATTAGATCATTTGATATTATAATAGTGTCTATTGCACAAATAATATTAATCATAGCCGAAATTGTTACATTGATTAAATTCCAGCATACAGCCCAAAATGGGTAATACAATCAAAATGGCAGGTATATAGTGAAGTTTGGATTTTCATACAAATGACCAGTGAAGAGACTACCTTCTGATAGGTACAGCTCTAGATGGATGTCCCGAGAAATCATCACAAAGTTCCTCTACCAACACAAGACCGACCTACCTCTGTAACTAGATAGTACTGAATATGTCATCCTTCGGTCGTTACCAACCTTTCCCGAGGGCCCTCAAAAAATACAAACCACAATAATAAGACACATGATGTCATAGTGTGTAAAGATATATCTAGAAGATAATGATCATATCCTGATGGGAGCAACCCACTTAGCCCTGATGGGAGCAACCCACTTCTGGTCATTTCCGGTTGATGAGGCCTGAGGTAATGATTACCTTTCACAAATCATATATCACATCACTTTGAATGCCACACGGCCATTTCCGTTGACTACTAATTGCCTTCCACAAAAATACAACCCTTGAGCCCATACGTCTCAAGGAGGGTATTAAGCAAAGAGAAGTTTCCTTCTCCGCCACCATCGATGTACATTTGTAAAAACCAATGTAAGTAATCTTTAGAAATTCAATGTCAGACAAACATCCATACAAGTTGTCTAGGAACAGGACAAACCGAAGGTATTCTCCTACCACATCATATTTGAAAATCCCTAGGATTAGTAGCGAATAGTCCTTGCATTGGATATTTCATAACGAAGAGACTACTGGTACTTGATGTATATTGGTATTTTAACCCCAAACGATCAACAAGCAGTCCTCCACTATGAAATTCATGAATATCAATATCATTAATAATCAACCTACACAAAAGTCGCATAAATGTTGGTCCGAAGTGGTTTTCGGATAAACCGATCCCAGTCCCTTCGCACCAACAATGCAAAAGCGTTTCTCAACCTCACATAGAAACTAAGTCTCATTGACTTATCACGTTTCCAAGTTTCAACTTGCTATCCTTTGGCCAAGAAGGAAGCTCGATAGATTGGAGTAGTACTCCGCAATACACGAATCAACATCCACAACACAAACGATAATCAAGCATACATAGAAGGCTACGTACCAAGTGTACGACTAAATAGTTCCCACATCAAGTCGAGGAACTAAAATGGCCAAATTTTGATAGTCGGTTATTTAACTATCAAAGCAACAAACAAATATTTAGCACCATAAGAAATCACTAGGCCCTTTTAATTAATCTTTTATTAATTAGATCACTTGCCAAATATTCACTTAAAATTATCTTCAAAAAGATATAGTCTCAAAACCATTTTAACTTTTCAATATTGGAAAACATTTCCATATACTTATTTAATAATAAGTAATTCACAATTAAATTTATTTTCAACACTTAGAAAATTTAACATAAACTTAAAATCAGGACTAATTATATATTTTATTCTTTAAGGAAAACATTCTCTTAACATATTTATTTGGGTCAAAATGAATGTTGAGTAAAACATCGTTATGACAACCCAAAATCATCAGTATAGGGATTCGAAAATGTCTATTTCAACAATGAATGTTGAAATCTATGTATTCGATACTTAACACATTTTAAATATCTTTAAATCATTTAACCCCATTTAGAGATATCGCTTCTCAAAACCTGTCTTTAAGTTTATAAGATTATTCACTATCCAAAATCGTGAATATAATTCTCTTATCCAAATACATACTTCTACACATTTTAATTAAATGATTATCCACGGTCCAAAATCGTGAATATATTTCCTTTAATAAACTTTCATATTTAACTTATCAAATTCAATTGATTATGGATTTATAAAACAATGTTTATAAATTCACATTTACATTTTATAAGAACTTCAATTTATAAAATCCCTTTATTAACCAAACTCATTTATCTCGTTTATATGCCAAAATCCAAATTATAAGTTAATTACTTATAAATCATTTATTTTACAAAATCCATTCATTTTATAACTTCATCAATTATAAATCTTATCCACTTATAAAATCCAATTATAACTTCACTTCAAACATTTACAAAACTCCTTTATAATTCCAGTATTTTGATTTATTAAAATTTAATTTTGTAAAACTTTTATATAAACCATTTATAATAAATTCAAAAATCTAACTTATTTTCAAAATACTCCATATTTCAAAAATCACATTTCAATCATATTTCACAAAATCATAATTTTTATAACATAAAAATTATAACCTTTATTTATTAGAAATAAATCCACTTACTTAACAATTCAAAATTCAACAAAACGCATATTTTAAAAATCACTTTAAAATCATTTTTAATTTGAAAATCTTCGCTTAAACATTTTTAAATTACCAAAAATAGGCCCAATGCTGCAACAGCACTAAATACATCAATCACATCAATCCTGACATCCAAAACATCATATATCACATGATAACAGCATATATAACAATATCTATAAATAAAGCCAATACTGGTAAGAAATCCAATTGGATCCCTCCAACCTGTCACATGCAACAAATATACATATTAGAATATGTGTACAATGTTCGCTTCGAAAGGATCAACCTCTCATACATGGGAACATATAGGGTCTCATCTGCTCCATAGGTAGGAATATATCCAAATACCAATCAATATATATAATATATCATCCAAACAATCATCAATCAACATAAAATAAATTTATTTTCACTTATATAAAAATATTAGTGAGTCAGAAAGTGTGAGTTGTACCCACTTTGGTTCCAATATCAGTATAGTGTTTTATCCAAATAAAATTAAATGAGCGTTTAATTTTACCCAAAATTTACACTTACTCCAATTAACTCCAAACAAGATCTAAAATGTAGTGCTCATCAGTATGGACCCAACATAACTTGTTTCTTCAAAAAGAACCTCGTATGAAGAAGTTACGATATTTTATAGTTAGTACAAATTGACATATATATATATATATATATATATATATATATTTATAAATTTACAATTTTTATTTTAAAACTTTCACTCAAATCATGGCCACACGATTGCATCACAAGTTTAGGGCCACTTCTCTTTTTCTTCCTCGCGTTCATGTATACAGGTCGAAGAACCCATCTAGCCACCGTTTTTACTTGAATTAACGTGCCACCCATCGACCATTAGAAGATCAACGAGTACCTCCACTCAAAAGCTCACAATGTTTTGCGCCACCGCCTTGAACACCATGAAACTCGGACTTATACCGGCCTTAAAAACCGTGCGTGAATGTCCTCCCTTCACCACTAAATTCTGGTGAATCGAAGGCACTACAGGGAAAATCAGCCAGTGGATAGACAGTACTCGTCAAGCTCGACATTTTTGCTATTGGAAGTTTTCGATGAAAGTGGATGGATGAGGAGATCGGAGGGGATGAATTTTTGATCGTTTTCAACCATCAAATTTTTAATGGCGGCTATAAACCTAGTCTAGGGCTTGAGTGAAAATGGAGGAAAGTTATGGCCTTTTATAGAAAATTTCATGATACTATTCATCTGAAATTTTTTTGAACTCCAATCGAAGCGTGCCGCCTAGCGTTTATAATGTTTTACCCCTATTTCAAGCACAATGGAATATATATCAAGAACCAATTAGATTGTATTTGGAAGTTAGGTTTTCAAATTGAATTATTTAAATTGAAAATTCACTTAAACAAATTTCTAAGCGTTTTAGCTTGCCACGACTAAACTATAAGTCCGATTGACACGAAATTTGAAATCCTATAATAATATATCATTACAGACCCAATGAAAATGGTTACGTCAAAATCCGAGACTATGCGAAAAATGACTATTTTTACACGTTAAATAAATATTAAAATATTCAATTTCTACAATTTAACTTTTAATTTAATTTTAAAGTTCTCTAACATCATTCTAATTCAAATAGAATTTAGTTCATCTTTATAAATCATTTTTATTCACAATAAATTCAAAATCCAATTATTTTTGCAATTTCAAGTATTAAATTAACAATTTAATTATCCAATTAAATTACTATATTTCAAATATAAGTTATTCAGCTTATAAAATTTATTTGTGAATATTTAAAACCAACTAAAAATATGAATTTCAAATGACGGAAATTCTGGATCGTTATAAAAATGTTGTAACAGTTGTTGTGTTCTATGACATTTGAAATGATTTGAAATAAATGGGTACTATTATTTTGCATGGCATGCCGGCAGTTTAAGTGGGCTGTCCACTAAACATATAAACTTAAAAACGAATAATGCAAGGGCTACACGAAAAGGATAAAATGGAAAGGAAAATATTAAAAAACAGCAAAGACAAACAAAAGAACTAAAGGAGTATGCAAAAAGGCTTGCAGGGAAAATCAACCTAGCGAATTCGCTCTAATTTTCAAAGCATGCCCAATTATACCATCTTTAAGACAAATTGGTAAAGCAAGGAAATAGGTCGTTTGACTTCATTAAAGAACCTGCTATTTCTTTCTTCCTAAACCACAATTAAAACCTTTTTCAGAATCCTCAAAAGAAGACCGGTTGAATGATTTCACCTTCTCGACTCATTAAATATTTTAGCCCATTCAATAGAGGGGTCTTTGGAAGGCGTATGAAGATTGAGAGTGGAAAAGAGTCTCTTCCATCTAACATGGACATAAGTACAGGCCAAAAATAAATGAATAGCAGTTTCATTCCTTCTACCACACAATAAGCATTCAACGTCCGAAGTAATACTAGCACTAAGAAGTCTATCACGAGTTTGCAGAGCGTTGTTTAACACTCTCCAAAGCATTATATTCTCTGTAGGCTTAGAGTTTTTAGACCAGACCCTCTTGTACCAAGGAAAAATACTTATATGTTGAACATTTATCAAAGCTTGAGAAACAACAGCGATTGTACGCTAAGTTTTGGTATTCCAAATCGTATAGCTAGAAGTAGGCATTTTATAGTTTTCGCAAATATCAAACCATATTGCAATGATTTGAGGAGAACTGGAATGAGGGAGGGAGACAATCCCTTCATGAATGTAGGCAGCTGCAAGAGCATTCTCAGGGATGCCAGAAAGAACATGACAGTTGTAGTCAATGTGATCAACCAATATCACCCCCTGCTTGGACCATGGAGAGAACCAGAATGATGAATTCGGGGGAGACATAACAAAAGGGAGAAGCTAGTGTCTAATCTAAAGGAGGCAGTTCCAGAACCATAAGAAATCCGGAGTTTAAACTATATTCTAGACATTGTTGTTTCTTGAAATGTGATGAATGTTCCATTGAGCCCAGAGATAACGACTATTATTTAAAATCAGGTTGATATAATGAGAAGATGCTACAAGGTTCCATAATTCTTGGTTGATAATTTCCAATCCACCGAGCTTATGAGGAACAAGAACTTTATGAAAGGCAATGGGAATTCCTTTCCTTGGAATAGGGGTTTGCATGCCATAAGAAGTGATTAAAAGCAGAATTTATCATGTGAATTAGCTTCTTAGGCAGAATTAATAATCTCGCATAATAAGTCATCATAGAGAAATCAATAGCTTTCATAATCACCAGTTTTCCAGCTATAGACAAATGAGATGATGGCCATCTGTTGAGTCTACTCATAATTTTCTCACATAAAGGTAAACAATGCGCAATAGTAACCCTTATATCCGAAATAGGAGCTCCCAAATGAATAGCATTAGGCAAAAAAGGATGAAAGTCAGAAATGATATGAATATCCAGAACTTCAGAGGCAATTTTTATATGTGATTTTTTCTCATTAACTATCAGACTAGGCAACATAGA
Source organism: Allium cepa (assembly GCA_030765085.1). Classification (NCBI taxonomy): domain Eukaryota; kingdom Viridiplantae; phylum Streptophyta; class Magnoliopsida; order Asparagales; family Amaryllidaceae; genus Allium; species Allium cepa. Next base: position 420,324,085 of record CM060939.1, read on the forward strand.
AAACTTATCAAGAGTATGCAGAATTTTTTGGATGGAGGAGTCTAATGGCTTAGTGAAAACCAAAAGATCGTCAGCAAACATCAAAGAAGTAATATTGTGTTTAGCACACTTTGGATGGAAGGCGATACATTTAAAATTAACTTCTTGACTGATCATCTGTGGGAGACATTCCATAACAGAGATAAATAAATACGAGGAGATTGGGTCACCTTGTTGTATTCCTCTCCCTGAAGAGTGGTAACCAATGCTACAACCACTAAGTAAGACTGAAATTTTTAGAGTGGACATGCAAGTATACACCCAAGCAAGGAAAGGTAAGGGGAAGTTCATTTTAGACGTAATAAACTTAACAAATGGGTACTATTATTGTTATTATATTTTATTTCTTCCGCTGTGAGTTCTGAAAGAATAGATAGATAGCTGTCAAGGCCCATTTTTCCATACCCTTTGAATCGACAATAAACCACATTTATCTAACTCAAATTTCACGAAAAGACGGAACATGAAGGGTAATAAAGAAAATAGACAGAAATAATCTCACATTATTGGAATAACATATAATATCGAACAATATCTTTTCAGCGGAAAACTTTATAAATACATATATCAGAGTCTAATCTAAATTCTGCTTGGACAGTTATAAACATCTGTCCTTACAAATTGCCGACAAACATCAAACTAAAACAAATAAAGCGCAGCATATAATCGAATATGTCTATATGTAGATGAGTATCTCCAGCTCTCCTCTATAAAATCCAACCATCTTCGAATAAACCTAAAACTACTCGGATCTGACCCGAGTATTGTAAATACCCGAATCAGGCTTGATAAAGCAGCGTGAGAAAAACTCAATAATATATGACAGTGTCATATATCATCCTTTTAATAAAAATCATTTGAAAAGAAAACGTATCTCATAAGACCACGCCCACTAATAAAAGCGGACGGCTTTTTACCTTATGATAACAAAAATACTTTAATATCAAAACATTTGATATTATTTTTAGTGACAACTCTTTGAAAACATTTGCAAATAAACTTATTAATCTTTGCTGAAATTGTTACCATTATTAAATTCCAACATACCAGGCTCTACAAACAAAACTGTAGGTTCTTATTTATGAATGGATTTCCATGCAAATGACCAGGTGAAGGGACTACCTTCCGATGGGTATGCCTTTAAATGGATGTCTCGAGGCATAGAATATCTGACTTCTATCAACACATGATCGGCCTACCCCTTTAACTAGATAGTACCGAATATGTCATCCCCCGGTCGTTACCGACCTTTAACCGACGCTCGTTTTCCATACACCACATTAATTTACATCCCGAACATCATAGCGGAAAGAAATATATCTAGAAGGGAATAATCATACCCTAATTGGGAAAGACCCACTTAGCCTTACTGCATCTAACCATATTTCAGTCATTTCTGGTAGATGAGGATCGAGGCTAGGATTACCTTTTCACATAGCACATCTTCTTTCACTTTGAATGCCACATTGTCATTCCACATTCACATGATTGATTTCTATAAACATATAACTTCCTGATCTTGTATATCTCGAAAATGGTGTTAAGCTAAGAGAAGGTGTCTTTTCCACCATCGGCTAATATTCATCTATAGAGACCACTCATTGTGATTTAGAATGCAAGGTCCGATAGTCATCCATACAAGTTAATTACGAGACTAAAAGAAACCGAAGGAACTTTCCTCGACCATTACTAGGCGAGAAGCCCTTGTGGTTTTAAGGTTTTTCATAACAAAGCGACCACTGCTACAATATAGTTGTAACGACCCATAAAATTTTAATAATTTTTAATAAATTAATAGGTAGAGAATAAAAGTATAAATTAGTAGGTAGAGAAAGAAACGTATAAATTAATAGGTAGAGAATAAAACGTATAAATTAATAGGTAGAGAATGAAACGTATAAATTAATAGGTAGAGAATAAAACGTATAAATTAAGAGGTAGAGAATGAAACGTATAAATTAATAGGTAGAGAATGAAACGTATAAATTAATAGGTAGAGAATGAAACGTATAAATTAATAGGTAGAGAATAAATAGTATAAATTAATAGGTAGAGAATGAAACGTATAAATTAATAGGTAGAGAATAAATAGTATAAATTAAAAGGATCTGCAACATCGTAGTTGTAAATTATGAATGTTATTGTTTTAATCATACATGTAACTCTAATGATACGATTTTAATAACAAATTACGTGTATAAGATATGGATTACATAATAGTATTTTCTTAATATCCTTAGCTTTCAACAATAATCAATTAGCGACCTTAATCTTAATAGGATTTGAAAATCATCAACCTTCGGATACGTCAAATGATATTCTAAATGTTAATAATAATCTTGAAAAAAAAAACTTTATCAGAAGAACATTTTAAGTACACATAAATTTTTATGGGATTATGTTAATATGTATTCAGTAGGCATATGCTAACAACCGCTCAAACAAGAAATAATCACTAATACACAGTGTAAATTGTTAAAAAATCAAACTATCTATATTTATCACGCAAAAATGCAAAATCATAAAGGTTATTAGTGAAATTATGCAAATCTTAACATGTGCGTAGAGGACACATGCTGATTTTTCCAATTTTGTGCATTGCACTAAGAATTATTGGATCCTATTCATCGTTAATTTGCTACCATTTCACGACTTTGACCACCACCATAATTTGTTGAATGCCACGAATGCCAAAATGATGAATGATGTTGCAAGTCAGAAGAAAATGCATGCTCCTATATGCGTTTCTTTTTTTAACATTGGTGTCTGACATGATTGATGCTAGTTAACGTTAAATGACATTAGATGCCAACAATATTATTATGCATTTTCATTATCTTAATTCTTTTATCAATTAACCTCTCCACTTTTCTTTCCAATCTGATTTATAACCTGCTTATTTACTTTTCTTACCATATTTATTATTTGCTAGAATCTAGACGTTTCATAATTCCCTTTTTTAGCATTTGATGTGTCTTCTCTAAATCTAAGCGGAAAATCTGGCTTACCCTTTTTTATTCATTTACATTTTCTTCTGTTTCAAATTTCATTGTGACTGACACACAACCTTACTTTAATCACTGCGTCAATCAAGCATCCATCTATTAATTTTCATTTATTTTATATTTATTGCCAACGTTATAAATTTGAAAGATCACTTGCTTCCCTTGTCTCCCTGATTTCACGTCTCTGTGCCTATCCTTTTGAGTTTCTTACTTTTATATTCTATTATTAGCCTAAACGTGCATTTTGACTGTTTCCATCCCCGTATTTATTTCTTTCCTTTTTGAAATTAAAACGTATACGTTTTACATTTATTTATTTCTAAACCATTCATTGCCTTTCCTTTAGATCAATCCATTCTCTTCTTATTTGCTTTAACTTCTCTACTGAATCAACGCCTGAACGTTGATATTTCATTTATTATTCCCTTTTATATTTTATTTTTCTCTGTAGCTTTCCACTACCTCTCTCTTCATATATTTCATTGTTGCCTGCTACTTCTTCATTTTCGAGATCCACTCCCCACCATTGCTTACTTTTCCTCCTCCCAAATTTTTCCATGGCCTACGCCAGATATAAAAAAAAAGAAAAAGAAATTTTTTTGCACGACGTATATACCCATCGCCTGAAGCTATCTCTGCCCCTCTTCCCTTCCCACCGCCTACAACCCTCAACCTCCACTCGCGTTTCTCCTACAAGTGCCTGCTTACTTTCTTTCCTAAATAAGAAGGTATATTTATTGTTTAAAAATTTTCTTATAAACGTTCAAAAGGATTTGAGAAAAGTTTGCATTCTTTTGTACAAATCTTGTTATATGTGAAAGTAAATAAGTTATGAAGCTATAAAGGTTTACTTATACAAGATTTATATCTTATATATAAAGCGAATACTTGAATGAGTGAAGCCTTTTTTGAATTGCCTAAATTACCCATCTTTTCACTTTTTTGTATAGCAGTTAAGAGGATACATTCTGTCTTTTCTACCAATGCGACTTTTTGTCCTCCACGTTTTCATCTCCTAACCCATTTTCTACGCTACTTTCTCCACTCCGCCTCTTCTTCACCTCCTTGCACCAATTTCCCAATCTCAAAAATATAATACAGGTATGTAAATTGACTCTATCATATCAAATCACAAAGAACATCTAAGTTGGTATAACAATAGTACAATTTTTGCACTGATCTTTAATTTCCAGAGGTGTTCGATGAATGCGGCATTCTAAACTTTCAACGATTTTGAGAAAGACAACATCTTTAGAAGGTACATGGCAATCAGTCAGAAATGGTACAATTTTATTACCGTCTTAAGTTTTGACTTCATTTTGAATTTTGTTTGATTTCTATAGAATTTGGGTTCAGGTGTCATCACAGCAAATTCCAGTGCTTGGAACCCTAATTCCACATTGACTTTCATGCTCCTCGACCCCTAGATTTGCAATTTAAAGGTAATAGTTTGCCTCTTATTTGACATATATTTTCAACTATTTGGTATTGCATAGAGGCTAATACTACGGGTTTCTGTGTTTTCCTTTCAGTGTTATTTGATGTTAAAGAATTTTTCTTCGTTGCTATTTAATTTGCTAACAGTCTATGATATATTCATTGTTAATATTTCATGTATTTGTTAGATTCAGTTTAACTGTGATATGTGTAACTAATACATTGGTTCATAATTTTAGTCATATCCATGCGCACAAACTGTTTGAAATAATGCCCGAGCCACAAAATCTGAGGTATCAATGTACATTTCTCCACTCAAGATTCTATTCCCGACTGAATCTAGAAAATGAGGCTACTGTACCTGAATTAGTAGTGCTTCCAATTAAACTTCATGAAACATGCACGCTTTGTAATGACGTTTGCAAAATTTAATGTAATTAATATTATGGTTAACTAATATTGAAGACATATCTATCAATATTGTTAGAGCTTTTTTATTATTTGCTTATTTTAAGCATGCCGTAAAAGCTTATAAACACTCATAGTAGTAGATAGACAAAAATAGTTCCACTGGAATGTTTTTATTCCATTTTCTTGAGCATTTATCAAAGTTTATTGCATTTTAAAAAATTAGAATAATATGCACATTTATTGATCAGTATGCATGATTTATCAATTTACTGATCTCTTTATTACCTCTTATTCTCATTTGGATTTACTCTATTAATGAAATAGCTTTTGCTGAATGTTAAAAGCATATGTGTTTATAGTTGGCTTGCGTAGGTGCAATAGGCTTGCAGAATCAGCCATATGCTATGGTGTACCAGCCCGTATGTTGATGGGGCAGTGGAGAGGTGAAAATGCAAGTAGCAGACTTGATGTAAAGGTTTACAAGTGCTGTGGAGCTGGAGTGTGTAGGAAGAAGGGTGAAGTGAAACTGAAGTGTGCAGGGAGAAAAGGGCTGAGCTCAGTTGCGTGCCTCTTGAAGGTGCTAGCGTAGGAGGAAGGTCAGATTGTGATAGTCATTTAGGAGGCCAACCAGGTTGTGAAAGGCGGAGCTCTAACTCAGGTGCTTTTTGAAAAGGAAGAAAATCATTTGTGCATTGTTTATCTATGAAGTTATTGTTAGGCAAGTGCGTATTTACTGTTATTTTAAATATGGGGCTATGAGTAACAAGGATGTTGCATGATATAAGGTCCTTCTTTCAGTTGATTTTGTATATCTTTATCATAACAAACTTTTGATAATGGATTACATGTACTAGACGATTTTTATTTGATTAAACAAAGTTAGCTATCAACATCTCTATATTTATATTTTTATAAGGGGATATGTAATTGTGCATTGATCAGGAGCTGAAAATAGGCAATCAATTTTGTAAACATTTATTGCTTTGGTTATCGAACAGTGTAAAAACTGTAGAACTATGCATCTACTTATTCAACTGATAAAATATTTTATTGTTATTCCGTAAATGAATTATAAATATGAAGTGATGTTCAGGCCAACGATTTCATTCTCCCTTTGGTTATCTAATTTATTCATTGAAGCATTTATCAATAACTATTTTGTTAATAAATAATATGTTTCAAAGGTATTATATGTAGACTACCGATTATGTTTTGGGTTATTATCCTGATAAAGTTTTTACCATACATAAATTTCGATACGGTGGCACAAAAGATAAAAAAAGGCTAATATTATGTACGCAAAGTCAGGAAAATTCTACATGTGAACCATCGTTTGGATGTAGAAGCTGTTGTTCAACTAATTGCTCATATTTAACAGTCTATTCAAATTACGTTTATGTTGTGTTACTACCAACATGAAGTGGACAAAGTTGAAAGCAGCTCCACTGGCTAGAAGAAAAAAAAACAGCACAAGAAGGAATCCTGCAAATTTGAATGCCACCTCTTCAAAGTAAATCCATATTACCCCTTTCTCTATTCCTAGCCGTTTGTTATTATTTTCTTTGTATGTTCCTTTATCAATTTGTACCTATGCTCTTTAATTGTTGTGCACCACAAGTTTGGATGATTTAAATGGACAATTATCTTTTTTCAGAGTAGTCATAATTGGGCATATTAAGCTAACTATGATTATACATCGTCGTTGACTTAACGATATTGTATCCTTTACGGGAGCTTCTTATGTATTGTTTTCTAACTTTAGCCCAACTCATTTTGTTTTACATAGTACATCCATATCATGTATTTGTGCTCCAACCTTCAATATGAACATGTGCGCGGGTGCATATGATATCTTACATATTGTGTCTATATTTTCTAATTGAACCATGCAGACATTGCCTATGTATAAATGATGTGGACAAAGGCTGCAAAAGTCGCACAATAGTTAGGTAAATAGAATAGTCTCTTTAATGTTTTGATAAATGGTTGATTTATGAATTTATGTACATAGAAAATGCAACATTACGTACACATCAAGTCATTTCGTAAGATTTAAAAAATATCTTACAACCAATGTCTTATAATACCAACTCCTCCTGCGCACGTGCATCGCACGTGCTAATGTACTCGTATATATATATATATATATAAGAGTGTTGTAACAACCCGCATATTTATCGATTTTATATTTAAATATTTTATTTAAATATTTTATCGTTAGTCGGATTTTAGTCCGAAAAGCTACTTTTTGCATACGGTCGAATTAGGACTCGAGACCACCCCCATTGAGTTCAAAATGCCGTTTACGACCTTTTCGAGTATAAGCTTCGATATATTTGGAGAAAGTTGAATTTTGCTACTTTTTGCTTTGGGCTTTGGTTTGGGCTGAACCCACTTACTAACTCAGTCCCAACCCACTCCAACTCTTCATTTCTTCATTTCTAATTCCTAACTCTTCAAGCTTTCAACAATGGTGGAAGAGAAAAAGAATTAAAACTCCTAGCCCTAGCTTCCTTTGCAAATCCATCTCCTAGCTCCAAAGTCCATGAGAACCCATTGGTAAGCTTCCTCTTCTTCTTCTCCAACTCATTCTCTCTTTGAATTTCAGAAATTTCCTAAACCTAACTTAGGAAATGTTCTTCTTTTTAGCTAAGATTCAAGCTTCTAGAGTTGGACTTGAAGAGTGGTTGATTCCTCTTTGCTTTCAAGCTTCATCTTCATAAATTTAGTTCAAAGGTGAGATTTTTAATCTCACATCTAAGTCTATGAATTATCTTCGAATGTTAGGTATGAATTCCTAACACTTATTCGTGTGCATTTGCTTTTGGTTTGGATTGAATTGGTGTATATTCCAATTTTTAATGTTTAGAGTTCAATTCGTTAAAAATCCTAACTTTGATGTTTGAACATGTTTTTGGTGATGCATCGAGGAGCTTATAGGGCCGGGTAGTCGATTGACATAAACCCTTAGCGCCGTTGCTCGTGCGAATGCAATTTGGTCAAGATTGAACCTCATTTGTAATAGGCTTGGATGAGGCTGGAAACAGGCTCGGCCGACCGACCCCCTGGTCCGGTCGACCGACCTGCTTCTAAATGCATAAGCACTTTCTGTTTTAGGGTCCGGTCGACCGACTACAGGGGTTCGGCCGACCGACCTGCTTCCCGAGGATTTTTGTGGAACAGGGTTCGGCCGGCCGACCGACCCCCTGGTCCGGTCGACCGACCTGCTGTTAATTGCCAGATTAGCCTATTTTGCTAATCCGTTTGAATATCCAACTCTAATCGATTAGTGTTGTTTCCCTAATTGTTGTGATCAGTTGTTGTTGACTTTGATGACTTATTTTCTTTGGGAATTCTGTGAATATCCGTTTCGATGGATTCAGTATCGATTTCTTTGGATTTTTATTCACATCTTCGTATGTGAATTTTAGTGATTGATTGTTCCTACAATCTTCTTTGTGTTTTGTCACTTTAAAAATATAAAGGTTTTCTATACTAGTAGTAAATATCAAAACTCTTTCCTCAAACGATTTCAATACTATTTTATTACCAAATTCGTTTATAAAACTGTTTTCCAATCTATTAGTATATATATAAACCTTTACCTCACTCGTATGAGAAATCTAATTAAACGACTTAGTAAAACAAGTGGTATGAAACGCTTGCGTTCACTTTGTCGGTTAATTCTTGGACTTGTTCGATTGAATCTCTTGTGACAATTTTATAGTGGAGATCTACAATTTGTTCGTAAATATTTAAGTTAAGCAAGTGGTTATGGGACATGAAGCTAAACTCATATATTTACTAGCTTAGTGTAATTGACACTTCTCGATGATCATGACGATCATTTTTGTGATTTAGACTAGCAATGTGCGATGTCTCTTTGTCTGCGTGGGAGACTAAACCCCGTTCGTGTGTCAAATTTGTGGGGTAGCAACCCACGGTCTTCGGGCCATTCGTGTGTCAGGTCTTCGGACCATTCGTGTGTCAAATTAATGGTTAGCTACCATGAGATAGCTTCTCGTTCATGTGTTACAGCTGTTGGTGAGTTTTCATGCTCCCGTTCATGTGATAGGCCTCCCCCTTTATTTTGTGTGATTTCTGGATTTCGTGTGTCAAATTCTGGAATTTTCTTCTTCACCTATTTTTTTGTGATTTCTATTGATATGATTTATCAATTCTTGTGCATAGGTGAATTCGTGTGTCATTGACTGGATTTCTTGTGTTGATTTCTGGAAGTTATGTTTCACCAACTTTGTGATTTCTATTGATATGATTTATCAATTCTTGTGCATAGGTGAATTCGTGTGTCATTGACTGGATTACTTGTGTTGATTTCTGGAAGTTATGTTTCACCAACTTTGTGATTTCTATTGATATGATTTATCAATTCTTGTGCATAGGTGAATTCGTGTGTCATTAACTTGTTGTGAATACAAGTTTTGGGTATGATACCCTTTTTGGATCTTTGAGAAGGTTCTTTGATATTGATTAATCGTTTGTTGATTATCATTTACATACTTATAGTAGTATGCCATTATGGATATTATACGTCTTTGCCATATCTTATATGTCATTTATTGTGGCTTGGTGAATGAAATCAGGAGTATGACATCCCTTTTTATCTTGTGTAGATTTTGTGATATTGATTAATCTCTTGTTGATTATCAACTACTTATATATCACAGCTTGGCCTTGTGATTATTATGTGTTTAGTCATAACTCTGATTCTATATCGTTTCATCTGATATTTATAATTAGACTGATCCATTTATTAATTTCTTATTAAATAATACTCGGGTCAGACTGAGATTTTACAGGTGCTCCTGCTTGACTCCTTATCCGTCTACATCTGATCTTTTGGTTAACTACTTAGATTAGTAGTAGCTTTTGTTGTATACACTTGAGATATGGACTCATAGTCGTATTCTTTCGTATAGCACGTGTTGCTATTCTTTTGTATTATTGTGGATCCTTTTGACCACTACTCTGATGTACACTTTCATGTGTAATATTCATATCTATTTCCGCCTTTGTGATATGAATTGTCTGTGACTGATTTATGTTATGTTTACTTCTATATTTGTTTCCAAAGATATTATAGCCACTGTGTAGTAGCTTTGAGTTTGTGTCAGCATGTCGGATTTCCTCTTGAGATGAAAAGTTATATTTTTATCTGGCATATCGGTACTCGCACAAAGCAATTATACAGATGGTCGCTCCTCAACAGCCTTATTCTCCGTGCTAGTTGACAGCATTACACCGTAGTGTTCTTGGCTAGCGTGGGTATAGAGGTGGGGCATCACAAGTGTTATATAAATGAATTTTGTACTATGCGTCAACTAAATACGTTGTTATTTATATGATCCAGTTTTTGAATATATGTTTGAAACGTTTTGATTTTTATATATACAAATATTTTATTTTATACATATATTTTGTTATATATAAAGGTTTTATAAAAAATATAAAAAAAAGTGGAAAAAAGGAGTAAGTTAACAATGTATTATAAATAATATTGTTTATGTGCACATATATGTGCATAAGTTTGTTTGATTTCCTGCTGGATATTTTGAAAAGGAAAGTAATAAACTATAATAATTATATATATATACATAAGTATTCATTTCAAAAGATATTATATATATATATATGTGTGTGTGTGTGTGTTGATCTTTAATATATGTGTTTTATGTTAGAACATTGATTTTTTAACTATACATATATTTTATTTTAATATTGGTTCAAAATTAATATTTATTACATGGAAACGACAACCATAAAATGAATATACTATATATGTGACATTCTGAATAATTATATATTTGTATTTAACATTAATATGAAATGGAAGCGTTTTAAAGTTATATGGTTTTCATGGGTGTGCATATATATATATATATATATATATATATATATATATATATATATATATGTATTTCATTTTTAAAATGCGTGTTTTGATTTAACGTTCATTTTGAAAGAAAGTAATAAATTAATCATATAATCTTTGTTTCAATTTTATCAAGCTAATTTGATTCGTTCTCATTAATTTCTATCTATCAGCTTTTCCGTCGAAATCGTACCATCTAACTTTGCTTTGGAAGTCGTGCTTGCATTTCATAACTCAACTTCATTGTCTATCTCTCTAACCTTGAAAGGTGAGAAATCACTCACGATTTACATTCATTTATTTATTAAATTTGATTTCAATTGAAACGACAATTGAATTATGTTGTTGTAGTTATTTAAATTGTTATATTTATGCTATTACCTGTATCTGTTCACCTACAGGATATGACACCATATCCTATTGTTTATACTTTATTTAATTACTGATGATACATTCCTGTTGTATATTATTATCATATCCTGCTATATTTTTGTTATCTGTTATCACTCTGCAAGTTCCCTATAGTTTAGAATTCACTATGGGTTGAAATGATACATACCCGAACAGACTTTAGAATAGGAGAATTTCGTTATGGGTTGAAATGATAGACACAAGCGATTTTTATTTAATTAAATTTGGGATTACGGATTGGAATGATATCCACCCGTATATATTTAGTGTACGGATTTAGATGACAAATATCCGTAACACTTGACCAGATGATAAGGAATATATACAGACACCGTGGTTCATATATAAATATTTTGGAAATAAATTCTTTGTTTGGAAAGAAATATATGGTCTTAATAAATGTTAATTCTTAAATTTCTATATATATAGATTTAACAATATTTAATTTAATTAAGTTTGATTTAATACATAAACTATGTTAATATTTATGTAAATTATATTTCAAATAGATTTTTGAAATAATTGGGATAAATTAAGATGGGGAGATAAATTTGAGTTTATTAAATGTTATCTAAATAAGGATTTATTTAATTAAATCAATCTAAAATTTTTAAATGGGAAGTTTTAAAAAGGTAGGATTTTATAACTGGATTTTTGATTTAAGCAATTAAATGCATATTTCACGTTTAAGTAAATTAACGAAAATATTGAGAAAAATGGAATTTAAGGTTAATTAAATAATCTTGAATCAAATGAGGAAGTATTTCAAGACTAAATAATAATGAGGTTATCGAGATCTATATGAAACGGTTAAATTGAACATTTAAATTTTTAAGCCTTAAACTATATTGGAATTTAAATGGTTTAAATTTGAGATTCGGATCTGTGCTTGAAATCAGTATAGTTGAATTTGTTATTTAGAAACTAAATTGAATTAAAATGAAAATTTAGGTTGAACTAAATTTTAATTTATTATTTAGAAAACTAAATTGAATAAAAATTTAGTTGAAACGTTGAATACTTAAAGGTTTAAAAATATTGAATAAAAAGGGGTATTTTGTGATTACAAATCCGAATTTGAGATCGATAAAATTGAAGTGGTTATTTTAGGAATTGAGTTGAATTTAAATTGATAATTGAGATTGAATTTAATTTAAATGGGAAGGTCGGGTTGATGTTGAAACAATTTGTTAAGTTGAGGGAATTGAAAATATTTTACGGTATAAATTATTTAATATATCTAAATACTATTTTGGAAAATAGCTATATTTGAAGTGAAATGATATTTGATTTTGAGGTATAAATTAAGATGAAAGAACCACGGTGTTATAGTGTATATTTCTACCCTGTAGATAGTTCCACGGACCCTTAGAGGATGGTTATTCCAAACATCCTTTAAGTTATTTGTATTTCAGTTGATATTTTACTTGAGTTGGATTTATTGATATAAGAATGTTAATCTTGACTCGAGTGTTTTGTGTTTTTCTTTACGCTTGGGTCAGACTGAGTGATACAGCATTTGGGACTCACCTTCGAAGTTAGAGCCTTGCTTGAAGATACAGCTATCTATCCTTTCAGTCATCCTGTTGATTTGTTCAGAGAAGTCATCTGCGCATACTGGAGACTTCACTACATCTAAGATATTCATTTGTATTTTATTTCTAACTCCAATGTATATAGTAGCTTCATGAACTACTATTCTTTATCTATTCCGCTGCATTATATTACTCTGTGTCTGTGATCTGTGATGATTTATTTACTATGTATGTTAAGTTTTTCCAAATTTTAATTAACAATTCAGTATTTTGAATTATTCAAGTCGGACATGTATGGTTTTGTTGTCGATTTGAATGGTCCAAAATAGCGGGTCGCTTCAATAGTGAATCAGCAGTATATCCCCAATTAATCAACAAGTAGTCCCTCATTATTATTCATCTCAATATCTCGTCTTCAAACATCTTTATTCTTCGAACACGTAAACTGGTTCAAAGTGGTTTTCGGATAGGAATCATTGAAGTCCGACCCTGGGTCCTTTGAAATCCAATTATCGATAAAAAGTGAATATGAGTATATATGATCATTAAGTCTCTTTTCACTTTAATTCTTTTTAGATAATTTTGAAATCTCTTTCTTTTGACTTAGATTAATTCTAAATTAATACATTCTTTTAAATTTCCTCACTTAACTCTCTATCCAAATTCCTTATCTTTTAGGCAGGTCAAAAAACATTGTTATTTAAGACATCGTTTACGATAAATCCTAAATCAATCTTAGCAAACATTTTTGAGTAAATAGGATCATAGTAATCATTCATTTTGGAGATTGCTTAAATTTTGGATAACACCAATCTTCTTTTATTTTGGAAAATTAACACAATCTTTTTATTTTAGAGTATCTGGGCTTTCCTTTCGATTCGTTCCAACCCTCTTCTGAGAAAAGAAAACAAAGGCCAGGTAAGTTCAGGGCCTGGTTGCCTCATCCCTAACTTAGGTAAACACCTTGTTTTCTCTTCTCAGATCTCATAGGCGGGACAAATGTACAAGTTGTTTCCGCATACTCGGTTATCAACTTTATTTTGGGGTTGATTATAAAATTCCAAATTATCTTTCAAACGCTTAGTTTTCCTTTTAAAAACATTCACAATTGATTCTATGAAAAATTGTTACATTTAAACTCATATTCAAAAAGTTATACAATTTGCAGCATAAAAGTGCCGCGGAAAGTGCCATATAAGCTTATTTGATTTAAACAACTTTTAAACATTCGATAATTCACATTTTACAATCCAAATCTATTTTAAACTACTTAAATGGATTTATCAAATTTATTTCATATTTTTCCATAATTAAAAGCGTCCATTTAAGCAGATTCCCCGTTATGGTCAACTACATTGGCGCGATTCTTCTAGAAAATTGATTTGGTTATATTTAAAAATTTACTTAATGAAATTTTGATTTTCTTTCTTCGTTTAGAAGATATGGATATCACAGTCGGGAATTTTCTTATCTCGAAGAATTTCGAGCTATATTCCGCTATATAGATTCATTTGAAGTTTTGGATGCGAAATCGTGAACTACCGTTGCGCGGCGTGCCTAGTTTTAACTCATTTTTCAATACTTGGAATAATCTATTCAAATTGAATTTTATCACTTATAAAATCATTACAAATCATTTTAAATCAACATTTCCACATTCTAAAGTATTTGAAATTAATTTACAGTATTATCATATTATAATATTATTATATTCCTATTATTTTAATATAAAATTTTAAATCCCAATTTCAATTCTAACTTCAAATTAAACTCAATTACAACTTATATTTCAATTATGTTTTCAGTTTAAACTCAAATTCAACTCTAATTTCACTTTCAAATTTCAAAATCGATTTCAATTCCAATTTTATTATTCATCTCAATTTCAATTTAACTTTCTGTTTCAAATCCAATTTCACTTCTCATTTCAAATTCTCTTTTATTTCCACTTTAATTTCAATTCCAATAAATAAGAGATTTATTTTTCCAAAGTATATCATATCACCAAATTAGGGTCTTATCTAATAAAGGGAATACTTAATCAAAATGAGCATAACCAAGTTTAACATTTATCACTAACATAATTATGGTCCATACACAAACTAATATGATAAATAATCACAACTATAAACACTTGCAACTATTCAAACATAACACAAACATATCCAAACATCCATAGCAACATTTCAAATTGGTGTATAATTGCATGTAATAGGATGATTATTATAATAAAATCAAAATATGATCTTTCAAAAAGCGGTGAGAATTTTCTCACCTTTATTTCTACTCCGTCAATTTTTTATGTAAGATACGCGCCTCTTGAACTAACGTGTTATTTTCAAGCTCTTAATTTTGTCGCTTTCCTTTCCTTCGCTTTTTTCTTTCTTTTCTTTTTCTTTTTTATTATGAGGAGGGTGTATGGCTCGGCTAGGGTTGTGTGGCCTAGGGATGGCTCGGATTTGGCCAAGGAGAGGGGTTATGTGCGTGTATAGGGTAGTGACTCGGGTATGGGTTAGATGTGCTCGATTGTGGCTTTAGGTGGTGGGTGTGAGGTGTTGGAGGCTTGGAGGAGGAGGGTAGGTGGTATGGGAGGTGGGTACAGCTTAGGGAAGGGGTGTTAGGCCAAGGTGGAGCTTAGGTGGTGGGATGTAGGGTGCGATTAAAGTGGAATAAGTAATGGATGAGGAAGAGAATGTAGTTTAGAATTTTATGGAATGAAAATGTAGTGAAGAAAGAATGAGTTTAGGCTTGTATTTACGGATAGAGAATTGAATAGCCAATGACCTTACTACCCTCTTCATATTTACATTTAAATATACATTTCTCTTATGCATGAAAGGAAAGATTTGATATGCATTAATGGTGAAGTTAAAGATGAGAATGATTACTTACTTTTTCCTCCTTAAAATTTGAACTTAAAAAGAAGATTTTGCCTCCGATTTGATTTGCATTAATGGTAAGCATATATGTCACTAATTCCTTTAGTTAGCTTTCTTTTCATACTTTATTTTGATTTAATTCTATGTGTATAAGTCTCATCTAGCATAATATAAAAGGAAGATATGTAATGATGTTGTTTTATTTGTTTACTTATACACACTTTTGTCAAATCATGTACTAACATTATTTTTATCATTTTTCTTTCATTAATTTATAAAAAGTGACATTTTAATTTTATAAGATGTAAATGAAAGTGCTGTATAGTTTGTAAAGTTGTATTATATAAGTTACAAAGTGCATATGATCATTCAACTTTGCAACAATTTGTTTTGGTTGAAAACGGTGTTTTCGTTGACAAATTTACAGTCAAAATTTGACGTTTTTGTTAAACTATTTATTGAAGAAAACAAACTTCAAAATGAATTTTTTACCTTTTTTAAATAAATTAAAACATGTCTATTCATATTTTAAATCATATTTAAATAATATTAAAATCTCTATTTTTACAGTGTATGTAAAACTGATAAAATGCGACAAATTTTGGTTATTTTTGTAAAATGATTATTAACATAATTTTATTATCTTTATTAGATGTTTTAAATAACGTTTATCATTTTAAATAAGTGTTTAAATATATTTATTTAAGCATTTATTTATTTTTAACCAAACTTAACTTTTGTTGATTTGTTCTAAAATTCAAATGTATACTTTTTAATTATTAACTATAAGAACAAATAATTTCTATATTATTATTTATTATATATAACATATTTATTTAATTTTTAAATTCTTTTAAATTTAAAATAAATATAATCTCTCACTTTCGAAGTAGCGAAATTACGGGTCGTTACATTCTTCCCTCCTTAAAAGCATTCATCCTCGAAATGAAAGTTAGATAAAGGAATCTATCTCATACTCGTATCCTCAAACATTTTGACTTAATTATATTGATGATAGAAAAAATGTATATATAAAAAGAAGATCGATACCATAATAATACTAAACAATTAACACTTGACATATATACATGGAATAGAGATTCATTATACCAACCTGAGTACTTATCACATACTTAAGGTTATATGTACATACATTAAGTCAGATTTCCATCCTATCCATTCTAGTGCGTACTGCACACTTAAGATAATATTTACAACAACCAAACAAGACTATATATCTAAAACAACCACATTGATACTGTATCAGCATAAATGAATACATCCACATAACCAATTCCCTAACCTGAGCATGTATTATATCTGAGGTCTATATATCTACACATGCCAAAACATCAGCCTAACCATATATCTCAGTATCTGCTATTTAAGATAACTATTCAACCACTATGTAGACAGACCCAAAACATCATATTATATGTGATATTTGATTCGATCTATTATTTGAATCCACAACTTTACTTTCGAACTAGTATCGATCCCCCGATTTTCTAGTACAGACTTTGATCAGACTTCCTGATCACAAATCCTTACTTTCCTTGCATAGCTCTCAATATAATAGAAAACTCGAGTATGTTACACAAACCCTAATCAATGATCACCGTCAAGAATCGAGTGATAAATCATTTCTCTGACTGGTATAAACACCTCAAAGTTCTGTACTCAAATCTTAGATCAAAAATTTATATGCGGAAATGATCTACGCATAACTTATATATTTATTCACATTCATTTTTACCTAATATATTTCTTTAAAATTTCTATTAATTCATGTTTATTTCACAACCATTTACTTTTTACTGAGTCCTTTATTACCTAAGCATACAAATATGACTTAAACTCGTATAATACACCTTTACTTCCTAATAGTATATATACGTATCCCTAACTTCAAACTTTCATTACTTCAATTAGGGTGTTTAACAAATGTGGAATTCCACTATTATCTCAAATTAATAAGTTATAAATCTTAATCCTTAGCTTTAGTTATCCAAGGTCTTAATTTAACTAATATTATTTATCTTATCCATATATTAATAAGACAACTTAACTAAGTGTACATCTTTTTCTTACCGATTATATGGTTATCTACTTAACTTATTTACCTATCCATTTTTAAATCAAATTTCTTAACCTTAAATCCATCAAATACTTTATAGTCAAATTGTGAAAATTAATTCACATGTTATTTGTTATTTAAACATTTTTATCCAACAATTATCCTGCTAACCATATTTTTCAAAACTTATTTTTAACCTTTTTAATCTATCCACTTCAAATCTTACTTCATTACAAACGCTACACTAAATGTACCACTAATTCAAAGTTTTATATTAGGATGATATTTCTTATATCTCTTATTCCTAAATTTCACTTCGATTTTAACCTAATCAAAGTGCCTAAATTTCAAATTATCTTATCTCCTTTATAAGTTATAGAACTTACCCTTTCATATTATATTTACCCAAAGTGTCAATTTTAGGCTTATCTTTTTCTATCTTATTACTACGAATTTTTCTAAGTGTGCATTTTTTTTTTACTTTCTCTAATTCCAACTTCTCGCTTTAATATTATGAACAAATATCTTATAGTCAAATCGTGAATTTTACTTCACAAGATATTTGTACTTAGCTTTTAAATCCATCCATTTTGATGAACATTAAATCATTATTTCTTAATAACCAAAAATCTAGAGGTACATGATTAAAGTTCTAAATTCTAGTTTTCAACTAGTTGATTCTATATGGAATATCTTATAGTCAAATCATGCAATTCTAATCACAAGATATTCATATTTTAGCTTTTACTAAGCCAAATTTCAAACAATCCTTAATTTCTAACCCAAAAATAATAAAATCCCTTTTAATATTTAAAATATAAACCCAAGGTAAAATTATTTCATTTACCATCTTTTAAAACAAAACCATTTTTATACAATTAACAAATATGCGCTTGTATATATAATATTATCATAACTCATTCTAGGGTGTTACTAACCGTATCTCTAATGAATTACTTATCCTAGAATTTCCTAATCCTATCTTTGATGAGTCTTTACCCAACCAAAACCAAGATCCTCGCTTAACCTTCGGCTCTGATACCAAATGCCAACGCTCATTTTTCCATACCCTTTGAATCGACAATAAACCACATATGTCCAACTCAAATTGCACGAAAAGACGGAACATGAAGGGTAATAAAGAAAATAGACAGAATAGAATCTCATACGAATTGAATAACATATAATATTGAACAATATCTTTAGAGCGAAAAACTTTATACATACATATGTCAGAGTCTAAGCTAAATTTAGCTTGGACAGTCATAAACATATGTCCTTACAATTGCTCACAAACATCAAACTAAAACAAACAAAGCACGGCGGATAATAGAATATGTTCATATGTAGATGAATATCTCCAGCTCTCCTCTGGAAACTCTAACCGTCTTCGACTAAACCTGAAACTACTCGGATCTGACCTGTGTATTGAAAATACGCTGATCAAGCTTGATAAACCAGCATGAGAAAAACTCAATAATATATGACAGTGTCATATATTGGCCTTTTAATAAAAATCCTTTGAAAAGAAAGAGTATCTCATAAGACCATGCCCACACAAGAAAACAGACGAGTTTTTACCTTATGATAACTAAAATACTTTTATATTAAAACATTTGTTATTATTTTTAATGACATCTCTTTGAAAACATTTGCAAATAAACTTATTAATCTTAGCCGAAATTGTTACCATTGTTAAATTCCAGCATACTAGGCTCTACAAACAAAATCGTAGGTTCTTATTGGAGAATGGATTTCCATACAAATGACCAGGTAAAGGGACTACCTTCCGAAGGGTATACCTTTAGATGGATGCCCCGAGACACAAAACATCCGTCCTCTACCAACACTAGACCGGCCTACCACTTTAACTAGATAGTACCGAATATATCTTCCCCTGGTCGTTACCGACCTTTAACCGAGCTCTCGTTTTCCATACACCGAATTAATTTACATCCCAAATGTCATGGCGGGAAGAAATATATCAAGAGGGGAATGTTATACCCTAATTGGGAATGACCCACTTAGCCTTGCTGCATCTAACCCTATTTAAGTCATTTCCGGTTGATTAGGCTCGAGGCTACGATTACCTTTTCACATAGCGCATCTTCTTTCACTTCAAATGCCACATTGCCATTCCAAACTCACATGACTTATTTCTATAAACATATAACTTTCTAAGCTCGTATGTCTTGGGAAAGGATGTTAAGACAAGAGAAGGTATCTTCTCCGTCAACGACTGATATACATCTATAGAGACCACTCATTGTGATTTAGAATGCAAGGTTCGGTAGTCATCCATACAAGTTCGTTCTGGGACTGAAAGAAGCTAAAGTAACTTTCCTCGGCCTTTACAAGACGAGAAGCCCTTGTTTTTGAAGTTTTTCATAACAAAGAGACTACTGCTACAATATAGCGAAACGAGAGTTTATCCCCAATGAATCAACAAGTAGTCCCTCATTGTTATTCATCTCAATATCATGTCTTAAAACATCTTCATACTTCAAACATGTAAACTGGTTTGAAGTGGTTTTCGGATAGAAATCATCCAAATCCAACCCTGCTTCCTTCAAAATCCAATTATCAAGGAGTGAATATGAGTATACAGGATCATCAAGTCTCTTTTCACTTTGGTTATTTTCAAATGATTTCGAAATCTCTTTCTTTTGACTTAGAGTTATTCTAAGTTAATTCATTCTTTTAAATTTCCTCACTTAACTCTCGATCCAAATTCCATATCTTTTAGGTGGGTCAAAAAACAATGTTATTTATGATATCGTTTATGATAAGCCCTAAATAAATCTTAACAAACACTTTTGAGTAAATATGATCATAGAAATCATTCATTTTGGAGATTGCTTAAATTTTGGATAATAACAGTCTTCTTTTATTTTGGAAACTTAATACAATCCTTTTATATCCGGGCTTTCCTTTCGATCTATTGCACCCCTCGCTTGAGAAAAGAAAATAGAGGCCAGGCAAGTTCAGGACACCGATTGCCCCATTCCTAACCTTAGTTAAACACCTTATTTTATCTTCTCAGATCTCATAGGCGGGACAAATGTGCTAGTTGTTTCCGCATACTCAGCTATCAACATTATTTTGGAACTTTATAAAATTCCAAATTATCTTTCAAATGCTTAATTTTCCTTTTAAACACATTCACAATTGATTTTAGAAAAAATCATTATATTTAAACTCATATTCAAAAAGTTATACAATTCGTAGCATAAAAGTGCTGCGGAAAGTGCCATATAAGCTTATTTGATTTAAACAACTTTTAACATTCGATAATTCATATTTTCCAAGCCTAATCTCTTTTAAACTATTTAAATGGATTTATCAAATTTATTTCATATTTTTGCATAATTAAAAAAGTTCATTTAAGTAGATTTTCCATTATGGTCAATTAACTACATCAGCGCGATTCTTCTAGAAAATTAATTTGGATATGTTTTAAAATCTACTCAATGAAATTTTGATTTTATTTCTTCGCTTAGAAGATATGGATATAATAGTCCGAAAGTTTCTTATCTCGAAGAATTCTGAGCTATATTCCACTATATAAATTCATTTGAAATTTTCAACGTGAAATCGCGAACCACCGTTACACGATGCGCCTAGTTTTTTAACTCATTTTTCAATACTTGAAATAATCTTTTCAAATTGAATTTTATCACTTATAAAATAATTGTATATCATTTTAAATCAATATTTCCACATTTTAAAGTATTTAAAATAAATTTTCACTGTTATCATATTACAATATTATTATATTCCTATTATTTTAGTATTAAATTTTAAATTCCAATTTCAATTCAATTTCAATTTAACTTTCTATTTCAAATCCAATTTCACTATTAATTTCAAATTCTCATTTATTTCAACTTTAATTTCAATTCCAATAAAAAAAGACTTATTTTTCCAAAGTATATTATATCGCAAAATTAGGTCTTATTTAATAAAGGGAATACTTAATACAAATGAGCATAACCAAGTTTAATATTTATCACTAACATAATTATGGTCCATACACAAACTAGTATGATAAATAATCACAACCACAAACACTAGCAACTATTCAAACATAACACAAACATATCCAAATATCCATAACAACATTTCAAATGGGTGTATAATTGTATGTAATAGGATGACAATTATAATAAAAAAAAAATGATCTTTTAGAAAGCGGTGAGAATTTTCTCACCTTTATTTCCACTCCGTCAATCTTTTATGTAAGATTCACGCCTCTTGAACTAACGTGCTATTTCCAAGCGTCTTGACTTTGTCACTTTCTTTTCCTTCTCTTTTTTCTTTCTTTCCTTTTATTTTTAATTATGAGGAGATTGTATGGCTCGGTTAGGGGTGTATGGCCTAGGGTATGGCTCGAATTTGGCCAAGGAGAAGGGGTATGTGCGTGTATAGAGGGGTATGGACTTGGATATGGGTTAGGTGTGCTCGGTCGTGGCTTTTAGGTGGTGGGTGTGAGGTGTTGGAAGCTTGAAGGAGGCGGGTATGTGGTGTAGGAGGTTGGTACAGCTTAGGGAATGGGTGTTGGGCCGAGGTGGAGCTTGGGTGGAGGGATGTAGGGAACGACTAAAGTGGAGGAGGTAATGGAAGAGGAAGAGAATGAAGCTTATAATTTTATGGAATGAAAATGTACTGAAGAAAGAGGGGGTTCAGGCTTGTATTTGTAGGTGGAGCATTGAGTGGCAAATAACCTTACTACCCTCTTCATATTTAGATTTAAATATACATTTCTCTTATGCATGAAAGGAGAGATTTGATATGCATTAATGGTGATGTTAAAGATAAGAATGATTACTTTCTTTTTCTTTCTTAAATTTTGAACTTAAAAAGAAGACTTTTGGCTAAGATTTGATTTGCATTAATGGTAAGCATATGTGTCACTAATTCCTTTAGTTAGCTTTCTTTTCATACTTTATTTTGCTTGAATTCTATGTGTATAAGTCCCATCTTGCATAAGATAAAAAGAAGATATGTAATGATGTCGTTTTATTTGTTTACTTATACACATTTTTGTCAAATCATGTATTAACATTATTTTTATCATTGTTCTTTTATTAAATTGATAAAAAGTGACATTTTGATTTTATAAGATGTAAATGAAAGTGCTGTATAGTTTGTAAAGCAATATTATATAAGTTAAAAAGTGCGTATGATCATTTAACTTTGCAACAAATTGTTTTGTTTGAAAACAGTGTTTTTGTTGACAAATTTACAGTCAAAATTTAACGTTTTTGTTAAACTACTTATTGAAGTAAACCAAACCTAAAAATGAACTTTTTACTTCTTTTAAATAAATTAAAACATGTCTATTCATATTTTAAATTTATATTTTAATACCATAATCTCTATTTTTACAGTGTATGTAAAATTGACGAAATGCGACGAATTTTGGTTATTTTTGTAAAACGATTATTAACATATTTTTGTTATCTTGATTAGATGTTTTAAATAAGATTTATCTTTTTAAATAAATATTTAAATATATTTATTTAAGCATTTATTTATTTTTAACCAAAACTTAACTTTTGCTAATTTGTTATAAAATTCAAATTTATACTTTTTAGTTACTAACTATAAGAATAAATAATTTCTCTATTATTATTTATTATATATAACATATTTATTTAAGTTTTAAATTCGTTTAAATTTAAAATAAACAAAATCTCTTACTTTTGAAGTAGCGAAATTACGGGTCGTTACAATAACTTTGTATATTTTTTTTTTCACCAACCAACAGTATCTTTTGGAGTAGACCTAAGTTTCGAAGGGCCTTTTTTGGATTGGAATTTAGGTCTGTTTCGAAGTGGGTTGTTACAATTATATATTTTCGATAAATTTATAGTGTCCCTTCAATGTGCGAGAATACTTATTAGACTCTCTAACGCATTATGTTTATTTAGGTTAGATTAGTTTCATTTCATCCTGTGTAATCAGTTTCTTCTTTGGATCCTATCAAAATCCATTCTATTACCAGTAATTCCTGAAAGAAATTCTTTTGCTACGAAGTTATTATTTTTTGAAACAATTGTTGTTTCTTAATGCAATGGAGTTGGTATTCATAAACACTTTATGAATTCCCTTATATATAAAACTGATTTGTTTTAGTTTACAAAACTTATGTTTAAAACATAAGTCATCCAATGACAATGTTCTCAAACTCCTTTTGCTATGATTCATACAAGATCCCCCATGAAAAATTATTACGTGTAGTCTTTCAACTCACGCAACCTACTAACTCCTTGTCCAAGGATATGTTGTAATTTCGTATAAACCGTCATCTTATATGATTTTGTAATCTAATATTTGGAAGAAATTAGTTTTCACCTTGTGTGCTACTCTTAAGTGCATGATCTTATAGAAAGAAGTTAACTCAACTTCACTCACAATTAATCGTACTTTATCCAACAAAGTTCGACTACTCCTTATTGGTACAACATTATGTATCTTAGGAAGGAGTAACTTTTGAGATTGAATCTTTATTCATTTTAAGGTAAGTTAAGAAGTCTTTTCAGTATACCATCTATTTGACAAAATCGAATCAATTTTATTTTCTATTGCACATTATTTTATCTACTTCCATTTTATACTCCATGAATGTAACAACCCACACTTTAATGAGCCCAAATTCCGACAAAAATCAAAACTCAAGTCCATCAAAGCACGGATCGTTGGATTTGGTACCTATAAATAAGCATGAGCATATTGGAGATCGATAAATTCTAAACTCACAGTGGAAATAATAATAGAATATAAATACTAACTAGGGCTTCTACCTTGGAACTAATGGTATTCCTTAGGTATCAAATCGCCACATCGGTACCAAGCATGAGAGATAAGAGACTTCCCCAATAACCAATCGAGTCCAGCTCCAATGACCTATTCCTCTAAATCAATCTTGTGGGTTGTAATAAGGAGGCTATCAGAATAAACCTTTGGCAACTGAAAAATCTATATAATGTCCATAACATAAATTTATACCAATTAGTTATCATTTAATTGTTATATCTACTATTTCAAGTTTAACCAAATTAACCTAATATTGCACACATGATATTCCTACGTAGCATGATTCACCTACCTACCTTCCCAAGCATAAATTATGGACGTAAGTCTATAAGCCACTTAATACTTCCAAATATGAAGCGAACTCCTAGCATCGTCATCGTTGGTCTATTGATCCTAGCTATCAAGACCTTTGACCACTATTTATGGCTTTATATTACATAATAACCTTAATACTAATGCATCTATCATAATTAAAGTCTTGGCCATGTGAGTGATAGTAACAAAGCAAATTAGTAACTTATTACCATTTAAAAACTATATTCTTGGCAGGCCTGTGTCATTTAATACCTAAAGCCAAAGGCGGACTCCTTACTAGTATTATCTAGCCGACTTCACTTGGAATCTTACTATGATACTTAATACTTCTTTGTAGCAGACCGGTAGACTTTATATCAGTCACTTAATACCTCAAACCCAAAGTGGATCCTTTCCAAGATATCCACTGCCGCTCCTAATAGTTAATTCGGACTATTTAGTTCTTTTTAATTAGGAAAGAGTTAAGCCTTCAAACAATGACTTAATCCTCTAATACTTAACCAGATCTTATTATTACCGTAATTGTTTCATACACGTCCTATGATTGGTGATGTCTCATATTGTTAATAAATGTACGCAACTGTTGGTAGCCTCTGAGTGAAGGTCAGACTTCTGTTGTGTCACCTTATTGACCTCGCATCCCAATCTTATAAGCCCAATTAATTATTTTATGGGCCCTATGATTAAAGATGTCTCACATTAGTAGAAAGTGTCCACAACTAGAGGTACCCTCAAAGTGAAGGGCAGACTTCCACTGTGTAACCCTACTGACGCCGCATCCCAGCATACTAAGTTTAATTGATTATTCTAGGCTTTACTAAGTTAGGCCATATTATCCTAGGCTTTAATATTACTAGTTTTATCATCCTAAATTGGATATTGGACTTACCTTACTAACCACCTTTTATTTACTAAGGCTATATAATTTTCCTTAAATATTCAGCTATCTATAAATCCCCTTTTCTGCTTCTTCCATAAATGTCAATTTTTCCATGATAAAGAATATCGTCTTAACAGATATTTCCTAAGACATTTATGCATACTTACTCATTTCCAACTAGTTACCTTTCCTAATTATTCCATAGTTATAAACCTAACTACTTTATCTATCAGTCCTATTAATCTATTTACCCTATTAATTACTTATAACTCTCAAATCCATTTCACTTATTGCCCATTAATTGAAATTACCACCTTTCCAAACTTTCCTCCTATTTCATATTCATTATTCAACCCTATTTCTACGTATAACTAGTATCCTAAGCGAGCCTTACACATAAATCGTCATATTAGTTAAGCGTGTATAAATACATATAAACACCTATTTATACAAAATATATTACAGTCACAAATCATTAACTAGAATATTCTTTTCCATATTTAATTTGCTGAAATAACATTTAGCAGGAAGATTCTCTGTTGTGATTTCCATAAATTAGTTTAAAATAATAGACCAAGAATAAAAGGAATTTTTTTGCCTCATTTGAAACTACAAGGAATGATTATTTTCTATTTATTGGAATAGATATGTAAACTATGGAGAATAAATCTGTACTTTACACATCTCTTCCTTTTCATTTGCATATATTCCTTGTTAAATCAAACGCTTCTTTTTCTATGCAATTTGGAAACATAAACAAAATTATAAAAGACAAATAGATATTCTTCCGACAAATTAAATACGGAACATCTCCAATTTAACATAGTTAGGCTAATTATCAAAATCATACTAATTATCTACAACCCAATTTCAGATCTGAAATAAATTTCATATCTAACTAATATTGATATCTGTATATTTTGGTAATGATTTCCAGATTAGGGTGTAACAATAGTTCCAATAAGATCTCTTAAGAATATGTAGGCGATGTTTAATACATTCAATTTTTTCCTTTTCATATATATATTTATTCATTTAGGCACAAAAATCAAATGTATGCCTACAGAATAGATTCAATATCATAAACAATTTATAAATTTATCACTCACCTTCTTATGCATTCCAAATCTCCAGATCCGAAGTTAATTCAACTCCATTTCCTTCTTATTCCACGATATATATATATATATATATAAAGGGTATATACATATATTAGAATTACATATCTAAGAAGAGATTTAGAGTTAAAACTATGTGTGTATAATCTCGTTATCGCGTAGTGTTAATTCGATTCTCTTCTTCTCTTCTTGGCTTTATATTCTTCTCCAATTTACATATGTACAAATATAAATATTATATTTTACAATTTAGAAAATACTAGGGAAGAGAAGATGATAGAGCTTCGCTACTATTTCAAAAAAAATATTAGAAGAGAAGAGAGGATTAGGCCTGAATTTATATGCACTCGAATCAAACACAACTGTTAGATTTCATTATATAAAATCTAGGACATTTGGCTAAGGAAAACCCTAACCGTCAATACTAGGACTAGTCGACTACTCCCCTCAAGGTGGTAGACCAGTACAGTTCGAGCTACCCAATAAAGTGGGTCAACCATTGGGTCCTGGTATTTATTATATATACGTTTAACTTTTCTAATTTAACTATTTTTGTTCCAAATTCGTTAGATATCTGTAACTTCTTCCTTTGGACTCCGACCGTATAACTCCCAACGCGAAAGTTGCTTCGAATTTTGTTGTGAATGCAATGGCGTAAGTTTTGTGGTTAAATCCAACGTTAGCACAAATTCCATTTTTTGAGCCTAGTTAACTAACTGATTAATTAATCAACTAATCGTAAAATTTATGGCATGTTACATTCTTCCCACTTAAAAGAATTTTGTCCCTAAAATTGTACAAATGACTAAGTCATGGATCTAGCTCACAATTACCCTTAACTACACAACCAATTAGTTTACAACCAATTTTACAACCAACGTGCACAAGTGCATGGCGTATCACTATGATGACCCGGAATTTTGGGCAATAGTAATTTGATAATCTCCTAAAATAATTATTTAAATTGGCAACATTGGCTTAATAATCTTCTTTTATAATTATTTCAATTTGGCAAAATTTATCTTTTTCAAAGCTAATAAAAATGTTTCCTAATTATAATGTATATATATGTATATACATTGTGGATAGAAAGCTTTGGTTTAAATTTAATAAAAAGATATGTTTTTTAAATTATAATATATACATATATATATTGTAATTTAGAAGTTATGTTTTAAATTCAATATAATACTTTTCAAAGACTATTTAAAGTTAAACTTTATATTTCTTAACAACAAAGATAATATCTATAAATATTTATTTATTTAAAAATATTTTAGCTTAAGTTTAAAATTTAAATAAGATTAATAAAAGGTATGTTTTACTTTCTTTTTAAATTTGCTTCATCTAAATATGATTTGTAAATGTATATAAAAGTTTAAAACATAATCCTTAAACATATCAAACATATAAAAACATATAAAACATATAATACGTTAATAAATATAAAACATAAGTAATATATAAATAAATATAAACATAAATTCATATTACTAAAATATAAAAACACAAGAACTTAGTGAAATAAGGATTTAAACATAATAATACATGTATTTAACATTTGTAAGGTAAATAAAACATGCATTTGAAAATTGTAGCTAAGATAACATGAATAAATGTAATTTGAATATATATATATATATAAACATAAATTAATAAAGACATAAACATATTAATATAAAACATAAGTAATTAATTAAATAATGGGTTTTTAACACTTGTAAGATAATAATACATACATTTAACACTTGTATAAAAATAACATGCAATTTGCATGCGTAGCTTAGTATTATTTGAAATAACAAGCGGACATGATTTTCTTTATTGTTGAAATATTTATAAATAGGTGTACTGAGAGAACTTGGCTATTTTATTCTAGTTCAAACATCTTTCTTTCTCAATCTTTCTTCTTTTCTTCTAAACTAAAAACTGAAAACCAAATTCAAAAGAGAATCAAAACATACAACATCAGTTTTCAAAGTTTCAAACCTGAGCAAAGCAATACAAAGATTAAAACTTCAGCAATGCGATAAATTCATCTATTTCATCTTCAACCTGAGAAAAGTCTAACAAACAATAAGGATCAACTCAATGCAAACTCAAACTCAAATTCAAAGATCAAATCATGCATCCGGTTCCAGATCAGTAAAGGAAGCCTATCTCTCTGTTTTAATATACAGAGAGTAAACTTATCATTTTAAAGCTAAAAATCTTTATATTGCTTGATGCATGTAATGGACCTATGTAGTAAAGTTTTGAATTTGGTTTTCATGGATGAATTTAACTAGATTTTAGTTTGAATTATACTGTATATTTGTATATTGTCTGTGTGAATGTATGCCTATCACTGTTGTTTTCACAGGCTCAAGAACAACTTTCAAAAATTCCTATCTTCCCAAAGAATCTCTGTTAAACCACGATCATTAAAAAGAAAATGATTATAATAATGTAAATTCCTTTTTAAAAATAGTTTAGTGTAGAATTATTTGGTTAATATTTTGAAAATAGGATTTACAATAAAAAAATCAAATTTAATTAAAAATTGATGATCATAATTTTGAGTTTGGATTTACCACCAGATTCGTAGTGGAAAATAATGAATTTTGATATACATTTTAAGATTTTTAAGTGTGTAATTATGGAGTTATCTCAAGTTGATCAGATTTGGTACTTTCGTCGAATTCCGACGATTGGCATGGTGATTGTCGTCATGATCGTGGTCGAAGATAGCTTGATGGTTGACGAATATGAAAATGGTTGGAGGATTTTTCGATGGTCGAGGCGGCTCGTCGGAGGTGATTTTGGGTTTTCGAGTAGTTTTTGGACGTCAATGTATTCAAGGCGATTGCGTGGTCGACAGAGCATGGGAGGCGATCACATATGGGGGAAATGAGGCTAGGTGTCATGACGTTGCTCTAGGTTGGTCGATGTGGGTGCTGGTGGTCAGAGGCGATGGCTAGTGGTGGTTTTCCGATGGGGTTGGGTTCCAGATTTTTGATTGATGAGATCGATTTTGTTTTGCTGTTGTATTCATTGATCTAGGAGGACAGCGGGGTTGTCGACGACTTGTCGAGGACCGGAGAGTTGGTCCGAGAAGCGTGGAGTCGACATGTACGTGCACATGTGCACGACTGTGTTTTGGGATTCGTGTGGCATCGGAGAAGAAGGAGTGGCTCGGGTCGATCTCGAGTTTATTTTTGTATTTGTCTCGAAGCAGTGGATGGGAGCGAGTGACACGGGTTTGAGCCCGGGAATCTTGAGAGTTTGGCTCGGGTTATTTCTATTTTAAGTTCCAGATTTTAAATTTTAAATGAAAATTATAATCAGGTTTTAAAAATAGAGAAAAAACATGAACAATTTTATAAAAAGAAAAGAAAATTAAAAATTTCAAGCAAAAGGAAAAGGTACAAAGTTTAAAAACAAAATGTTTAAACAAGTTTTAAGGTTTTCTTTAAAGTACGTTAAAATGAATATGTTTTCAAAGAATATAAACCAAAGTTCCAAAATAATTTATTTAAACAAGTTTTTTAAAACTAGTTTTCAAGGATGTAATTTTAAAGTTAAACGTTTTCTTTAAAATTGTTTTGTTTAAAAGTAATTATATCAGGTTAATCATGTAATTAATTCCCAAATGATTTTCAAAATAAAGTTAATGATGTAATTAAGTAATTTATTAAAACAAAGAATTTGTCTTTAATTAATTAAGGTTGTGATTAATTAAAGATAATCAATTAGTGAAATTAATTAAAGGTTAATCACTTAAAGAAATTACTTAAGGATTAATTAATTAATGTAATTAATTTTAGATAATTAATTGGTTTAATTAATTAAGGATAATCACTTATGAAATTGATTAAGTATAATTACTTAATGTAATTAACAAAGTATATTTACTTAGTGTAAGTATTAATGGATAATTACTGAGTGTAATTAAAGGATAATTACTGAATGTAATTAATTATATGATAGTTACTTACTTAATGTAATTAATTTAAAGATTAATTAATATAAGTACTTAAAGGCTAGTTAATTACTTAATGTGATTAATTAAAAGATAATTAATGGATGTGATTAATCAGAGTATATTTAATTAGTGTAATTAATTAAGGATCATTGGTTAATGTAATTAATTAGATAACTAATTAATAAGAGTAAGTAAAGGTTAATTAATGTGAATGGTTAAAGGATAATTAATTTATGAAATTAATTAAAGGTTAATTAGGTAATGTAATTAAAGAATAATTAATTAAGGATAATTAATTAAGATGGATAATTGAGGGATGATTAATTAATTGGTTAGTAATTAATTAATGTTAAGCAACCAAGATTTAAAGGTAGTTAGAGTGATTAATTTAATTTATTTGGAAATTAAATTAAATTAATTAGGCATCGTACATCTAATTAATCTTTCTTATGGATGATTGAATTATATTGAATGCCTTGGATTTATTTGATATCTCTGATGTGTGATATCTGATGCTCTGCAATATGAGATGCTTTGGTTGAATTGTGATAAAATGGATTATCTCTCTATGATAATGTGAATTATTCTATCTATGTGCATATGTTAATCTAAATATAAATTAAATTATTTTTAACTTAAAAGAATTGGCCTTAAAAGATGGCGTTTGGATTTCGTTGAGACCGGGATCGGATTTCAAATTGGATATCCGAAAACCACATCGATCCAAATTAAACGATAGGTCGTGAAGTCTCAAGTAAATATTTAGATTCAAAGAGGAAGGTCTATTGTCGTTAACTCTGGGGGCGATTCCAAAACGAGTTTAACGGAGATAGTTCGTTCGATCGAGATTAAGATTCACAGTGCAAGGGCTATTGTTGTTAACTCTGAGGGTGATTCCAAAATGAGTGTAGCGAGATAGTGCCTTCAGTTTCGTTCGAACTCAAAACGGACTTGTATGGATGAATGCTTTCAAACCATCGTCATTAGAGGACAATGAGCATTCCAGGATATGTGTTCTTAAAAGTTAATCGTAGCCTGAAGCCTCATCAACCAAGAATGGCTAAAACATGGGAGGTGCAGCAAGGCTAAGTGGGTAGTATCCAAGTAGGACAAGACTTTCCCTGTCTAGAGGTCCCTTCTACTCGGTTGTGTGGGCGGTTGGTCGCGCCAACTACGGGTTTGTCTTATTCGGGATTATCCAGTAAGTGGTAGTTCTGGTCTTGTGTTATAGGGGATCAGGGTGGATCCTCGGTGCTCTGATCAAGACCAGGTACCGTGACGGGCGGTACCCCAGTAGCCCTGCATTGTATGGAATCCAATCTCCAATAAGTACCGTACGTCGTGATTGTGCCAAGCCATGCTGGAACGTGAGATGTAAGCATTCCAGCTATTTTCTATTTTAATTGAAAACCCTAGAAACTATTATAATATCACTCGATTTTCTATCAAATGTTTTGGTATCGTAAGGTAAAATCCCGGTATGTTTATTTGTGGCGTGGTCCTACGAGATACCCTTTATTTTCAAATGTTTTCAAAGTTAAACAACTTTAACCCATTTACTCACACCGTACCCATGTCTGACCTAGAGTTTTCTTCTGTTTTATTAAACTCTTGGGTGCTCAAATTTTTATGAGTAGCTAAGGGATTCAGGTCAGCTTTGACGAATTCTGGAGGAGACTTGGAGCAGGAGGCTTCAGCGTATATACATTGTGGTTCCGCTGTGATATTAGCTCTATTGTATTTTAAGTTATATGGTAGACGGGTCTTCAAGACTGTCTAATATGTGATGTATAAGGTGTGTAACTCTAATAGATGATGTCTATTATGTAATACTTATGTGATGTAATATATTTTATTCGTTCCACTATGAGATTCCGATATTGTTTAGTTCTTTCTTTCCTATCTTTTCTCTTTTCTATCCCTTTCTTTCTTATTGATGATGCGTCTTTCTGTGGAATGAAAGGCGGGTCATCATAACCACAATATAGAAAACATGTAGCAGAATAATTCTAAATCGAGCCATCCTATATAAATGCTTTTCTTTTAAAAACATTTTTGAAAATGTGGTGCAAACAACCTAAATATATACTAGCAGTTCTATATGCATGCATATTTTTAAAAATCTATTCACCAAAAATTTCCATACTCCTACGATTAGAAGTATGATAGAACCAATTTGCATCCAATTCCTACCAACCATAATATAATGTGTCAAAATCTCATTTTCTAACCGTCACTCCTATGCAAAAAAGGATTTATGTGGAGAATTTTACATTCTTACCACTCTATAAGCTGCTCATTTCCCATTGTACAGCGGTAATTTCCTCGCTGGCTGATTCACTCTAAATTTTCCATGCACAAAACACACAACGAGGCATGTTTCAAGCTCTAAAGGGAAATTGTGTCCAAAAATAAACTCATGCGCGTTGTTGACAAGGTATAGAAATAGAAATTTCAAGGTTAAAAACACTTTTCCTTTGTTATCGCTTGCATTTTACCGTATCGTCTATCCTAATGCACGACTAAATTCGCATTTCTAATCTATTTCCTTCCCTATACTTGGCATGTGGCCTTCAATATAAAAAACTTCATGAAAGCCTTTTTCTCTTTTTAAATTTATACATCGTCCAAAAAATAAATTTCCAAAATATCTAGATGCAAAATTTCCCTTGAAATAAAACTTGGGAAAATTTTTATAAATTATTTAAGTGGCAAAAATAATTAAAAAAAAATCAATTTTTTTCTTTTCAAGCGAAACTTTTTAAATCACGAGAAATTTTCAAAATATTTTTCTTTTCAAAAATTTTGATAATTCAAGCCACAATTTTAGCGTTAGTCGGAAGTTTTTTATGTGCTAAATTCATAAGTTCAGTTCTAATGTTCATCGACTAACCTTAACCCATAAAACTTGACATTTTATTTAGAAATGTAATCGTACTTGGTTATTCAAAAAAATTAGCTTTTAAGGAACATGAATAATGATCTACGATTCAAAAATAATGTTAAGTTGTCATTCTCTTGCTAAGATATTTATCTATTTAGAACTCCTAGTCTCTGCTGTTAATTTTATGTCCTTATGAGATTTTCATATTTATAATGTTTCTTCCAAACATGCATATAAGAGCGGTTCACATATTTGGAAACAATAACATAGTAAAATAGAAATATATCTTATAATATCATGTACGTCTTAAAAAGAGACAACTAACAATTACAACCCAACAACCTAAAACAGAACAAATGCAGAAAGAAAATGATACAACAACACACTATAGAACCTGAAATACAACCTACATGATATGGAACAGTCCCGATCCTTGATGGGAACTCGAGCCATTGCCTCAGCCTCGAAAAGAACGAACCAAAGCGGCTAAACACCCCGTCTCATATCTCTGGCATTGAGGCTCGATCCATATCTCTCATCGGTCAATGCGGATCCATTGGATCTCAGTTTGGACCTACCGAATGGTGAATAGCTTGGGACTATGATATCCTCAATGCCCTGTCCCTGCTTCACCTCCTCCTACGGCTGCTGCACCACTGCTGGCACAACAGTTGCTCTACTGCTGTCTCGGCTGTTGCGACTGGTGAAAAAGGAATTCTGGTCTTCCTAAGGGAGGTTCTATCAATGGCTGGTGGTACCTTCATTTGGATTGTCTCCCCATTAAGATTCACCCCATATCATTTGAAAACAACTGTTAATATGTGACAATACAAAAAGTAACACTGTGGGGGTGCCAACTCCCTAACAAGAAAAATGAATAACATGAGTGTACGCCCGATTGATGGCTATACCACCCATAATTACATTAGTAGCCTTCCGTACCCAATGATGAATTTGATCCTAACTTCCCGTCTTAGCGATGATGTTGTGTTGAATAAAGTGCACAAGGCGGGTAGTCAAACGAGATTGTCTCTCTTCCAAACACTGACATCCTAAGAAAAGATATTGCAAGATCTCATGGTTGGACATCTCAGTATCGTCCAAATCCATGCCATCCATGGAAATCTCTAAAAAATTGCCGAAGTCATTGTCATACTTCTCAATCCTGACTCCTTTAACCTTTAATTGAATGAAACTATCGTCTTCATCGAAATTCGTTGCCAAATGAGCATCAAAAAGGCAAATGCAGCACGGGTAGCATTCCCGCTCAAAAGTCTCAAAGCAGAGGATCGGTGCAAGTCCCATCGCCTTAAAAATCTCTTCTAGCTCAAATGTAGAAAAGTCTCCAAACTTCACTAGTCGCCCTTTGAAGGAACTTGAAATTGGTGGTGCTGAGGAAGATGGAAATCTTCTAGTCATTTTAGTCCTGCCACTTGATCTCTTGAGGGGCGACACCAAGGTGGTGGGAGGAGGAGCCAGCAGTGTAGGGAGGCGTCACGGGCTTAGAAGTGAGGAAATAAGGTTTAGATGTAGAGTAGAGGTGGGGCAAGATCTATCGCATGAAAATTAACTCAACAGGAAGGCGATGCTGCTCGTTAGAGAGGGGGAGAAACGACATCGCCTGAAGGTGAGATGGAGGAAATGAGAGCTAATTTGAAGGGGGAGGACGAGGTGATTCTTGGGTTCGACAGTTAGAAAGAGGGGGAAGCTCGAATGCGACTGAGAAGAAAATTGGACACGACTTTATAGTCATGTTCTGGGATCGGATTGGGAAAAAGCTCGTTGATCGATCGTTCGCACTAGGGTTACCGGTCGATAGCTATACAGGGATTTGCGCAAGTTGAACATGGACCCTTTCGGGCCAGTTTAATTTATAACGTTTATAACAATAATAATAATCATTTCGTGCCATCTCCTACAGCTCAACACGATCCGAAAAAATCCTTGCCCATTTCACGACAATGCCCAAGCTTACCGTCTAGCTTTCCAAACCATTCCTCCGCTATTCCGCAATACTTCTGACTTATACTACTTCAACCATCAACAATTCAAAAAACCTAATAATATTCCGACTACTATTCCGTGACGACCTGCTTTCTAACCACAGAAAGGCGTATCATCAATAAGAAAAGAAAGAGATAGAAATAGAAAAGATAGAAAGAAAGAATAACAACATCAGAATCTCACAGCGGAACGGAATAAAATATAATACATCACCTAACTATTACATAGTTTTACATATATCAGAGTTACACAACATCATACAACAATACAGTCATATATATATCTGCCAATACATACATCCCAAAATACAACATACATCAACTAACACAGCAGAACTAGATAGATAGATACGTCTGGAGTCCTGCTCCAAGCTCCTCTAGAACTCAACAATCCAATATCTATCACTTGGCTACTCATAAAATTTGAGTACCCAAGAGTTTATGAAAAATGGAAATAAACTCCGGGTCAGACATGGGTCTGGTGTGATTAAATGGGTTAAAGTTGTTTAACTTTGAAAACCATTTGAAAACGAAGGTATCACGTAAGACTTCCCACACATAAACATGGGTAAGTTTTTACCTTACGCTAACCAATACATTTTATAGGAAATCCAGTGATATTATAATAGTGTCTAGGGTTTTCAAGTAAATAGAAAATAGCCGAAATTGTTACATTCATTAAATTCCAGCTACTTGCCACAAAAGTGGGTAATACAAATCAAAACTGTAGGGTCTCGTAGGGAAAATGGGTTTCCATCAATGGCAGGGCGACTAGGGTACCGCCCGTCACAGTACGGGGAATAGATCACCATACCGAGAATCACTCCTAACCCCTTACAACACAAGGCTGGAACCATTCCTTACTGAATAGTTTCGAACAAGATACCGCCGTTGTGGACAAACAACTGCCCACACGACCGAAATAAAGGGACATCTAGTCAGGGGTATATCTCGTCCTGCTTGGGTGCTACCCTCCTAACCTTGCTGTATCTCCCCTGTTTTAGCCATTCCCGGTTGATAAGGTTTGAGGCTACGATTACCTTTATAGAACATATCTCTTAGAGTGCTCATCGTCCAGCTGACGATGTTCTGAAAGCATTCAATCCACAAAACCTCGTTACGGGTTCGAATGAAACCGAAGGCATTATCTTGTTACACTCGTTTTGGAATCACCCTCAGAGTTAACGACGATAACCCTTGCACTCTGAAGCACCATCTCGATCTCACTTGAGATGCATGACCTATCGTTTAATTTGGATTGGTGTGGTTTTCGGATAATCAAATTGACACCCGATCCCGGACTCATCGAAATCCAAACGCCATTTTAAAGGTCAAGTTGTTTAATGGTTTAAACAATTTAATTCAATACTTTGAATTGACATAACATTTATCATAGATAAATCATACTCGACATCACAGATGTATTAAGGCATATCACAGAATATCACCAAATAGATATCACAAAATCGGATATTCTACTTATACAACATCCAAACAGGAATTATTAATCCATGGTATAATTAATCATCAATTATGTAATTATTCCATTTCAAATCATTTAATTAATTAATTACTTCTAAATCAATTTATTAAACCTTAATTACTTATTTACTCACTCCTTAGTTATTAATTAATTAATCATTAATTACTAATTCATTAATCCTTAATTAATTAACTATTATTTATTTATTTATTAACTTTAATTATCTAATTAACGATTCTTAATTACCAAATTAATTAAACACATAATTATTAATTAACCAATCTTTGTTTACAATTTGATTTATCTCTACTCCCTTAGTTAATTACAAATATAAATTAATTAATCATTCTTAACTACCTTTTCAAATAATTAACTGATAATAATTCATCTTATTTATTATTTTAAAATCTTCCTTAATAACTTTGAAATCAAATTATTACTGACCTAAAAACTTTAATGTTAATTAACTTTAACACTTATCTTAAGTTAAATACTTAATTAAAGTATTAATTAGGATTTAAAACATTTCTTAAGTATTAACTTAAATCATTAAATTTGTCAAATACTAACCAAATCATTAATGCATAAAATTTGTTTAAGATAATTAACTTCAAATTTAATTACGCTAAGCACTATAATGTCAACCCGAGAAAAATCCCCAGTTTACTCGAGTTACACTCGAGTTTCTTCCACCATTTTCCCGAGTCGTTCTTCCTTCCTCTCATACGTTTCTTTCTCTTTTTTTTAGTTAAATTATAAATTGCTGTTCAATTCCACACGAACACGAGTAACCCGAGCCAAACCATCTCGTATTTGAGCACTCCTTTAAGTTACTCCCGAACCCAAAACTTCGTTACCTCCGGCAACTCGCGAAACTCCCCTACACTCAAAAGCAAAACTCGATTCGATGCCAAAAATTCCAAATCGAAATTTAGCCCTTCGCTCAAAAACCAGTAACTCGACCCATTCAACAAATCACTTCGCCCCAGTTGCTCCGACCATCGAAGATGCTCCAACTCCGTCCACACCTCGCCTATCCCCCATTCTACTCTCCCCTTCAATTTCGTGCAGCTCGATCCCTCAGAGGAGATGCAATCACCTTGCTTCTGACCACGTCCAAAACTTGAGCATAAACCCTAAATTCGCCTCGTTCCCTCAATTCTTGCAATAGAATTTTTTTATAACAATTTTCCTGTCTTCATCGGTTACCGAACTAGCTTCAAGCAAAAATTCAACCTCCAAAATTTGTTCGATCGCTGGAAATTGGTAAAAAGGTATTTTTGGTTCA
The DNA here is from genome assembly GCA_030765085.1 of Allium cepa. Lineage (NCBI taxonomy): Eukaryota > Viridiplantae > Streptophyta > Magnoliopsida > Asparagales > Amaryllidaceae > Allium > Allium cepa. The sequence goes on from CM060939.1 coordinate 420,362,526, forward strand.
ACTAAGAACTGCACTTTGCACACTCAACTAAAAATCATCATATTAGTTTTAAAAATCCTATCTTTGAATGTTTATTCAAGTTATATAATCGAATCAATAATTTAAAATATTCGAATTAATCATATGATTTCTTTTTTTATGTAAAATTGAATGTACAGAGTCAATATCTTACTATCAAGCTTCACATAAATTCTAGGCCGTGATGTAAGTTTAAACAAACTTTTTTTTTAAATCCTAAGCTTAAAAATGTTTGTATGAAGATGTATTAATTTTTTTCTAGTTTACTTTACTCTGTAACTAGAAATTAAGAAGAACAGACCATATAAAAATTCTCAGCACAACAGAGACATACAGAATTACTTATTTAAAATATACAGCAAAGCACAAATTTTTCATGAATCAAATACCTAGATTTAAATTTTTAAAATAGTATGTTTACTCACCTGAAATATATTTGAAACAGAGAACAACTTTTGTGTTGAAAAGCAAAACTGCTAACTTTATTTCCTGGAAAATCTTCTTGTTAATCTTCGTGTTTGCTTAGTTAAGTTATAAGTTGGCTTCAGCTGATTTGTATTTGAATTTTAAAAAATATAGTGATGCTTATTTTCTGGTATGCTAAGTTTGATGAACGAAATGAAACAAAGAGGATTGATATATATATATAAACAAGTATACAGGGCTTTGTATTTTACTGATACAACAATTTGGTCAGAGATTTTTATCTTCTTTGATCAGACTAGATGTTTTTTTTTGTGGAGGCTGAAATGATTTTTGAACAATTCGAAATGACCTAATGTTGTGCTAGCATTAAATGTAAATGTCTTTATATGTTTTCATACTTATCCCCTTTCATTGTTATGTACATATACATATACATATATACATATATACATATATCTCTTATTTCTTTGCATGTAGATATTTTGTTTCTCTTTTTTTTCTTTCGCCTTGCTTATACATGTATTTCATAGGTTATATAGTTCTAGAATTATCTCATGTGTTTTGTTTTATGATTTCATGTAACCATATAATTTGACTTATACATTTATTTCTATTCCTAACATAAATGCTTATTTTTGTTTCTATTTAAGTTTAACTATCAAATACTTAATTCATATCCATATATTTTTATAATTATATTTTGTACTTATATTTAATATTGATATGATTAATTTTATTTTAAACATTATTATCTATATTACATCCATATATATATTATATCAAATGTTAATAATGTAGAGCATTAATTAAATCGAATAAGGTAGATTTTATTTTAAATATTTTTGAAAGGTTTTATTTTAAATTTTCAAATCAAAGTTTCTTCCAAAATACATATATATACATGTATATATATATATATATATAAATGGTAAATGGCCAAAAGTCTTATCTGTTTTTAAAATGATAGGCTTGTATTTTATTTAATTAGATTAAATACTTATCAAAATAATATTGCCAAAATCCCGGGTCGTCACATTCCTCCCCACTTAAAAGAATTTCGTCCCCGAAATTTAAAACTAAAGTTAATTAAAAAGCTTTTATATCAACAATCCAAGCATATATATCATTCATACATTAGCAAACAACCAAACAGTTTATCCTAACAAACATCACTAGTCATCCAGACACAAATCCGGATGGGCTTTCCTAAAGCTATCCAAAGTTTCTCAGGTACAATCTCTGAGATTCTCTCTCCACTGCACTTTGAAGAGCTTCACTACTTTGCTCCTGAGTTGCCTCTCGTCTTGATCAACGATCTGAACAGGGTTCCTGACCACAGTCAAGTTTGGCTCGACCTTCAAATCTTCCTGGACTACTGGTTCTACAATCAATGATGGGTCATGGACAAACGTCCTTCGATGGGATACATGAAATACATTATGAATCCCAGACATCCATTTTGGCAATTCAATTCGGTAATCTACAGCACCAATCCTTTCCAGCACTCGGAATGGTCCAATATATCTCAGGCAAGTTTTTCCGTCTTTCCGAATCTAATAGCTCCTTTGATTGGGGAAACTTTGACAAAGACTAAATCTCCAATCTCAAATTCCAATTGCCTTCGCCTTTTTTCTGCATATTTCTTCTGACGGTCCTGAGCAGTTCTCATTCTCTTCTTGATAAGCTCAACTTTCGCAGAAGCTTCACGAATCAAATTTGGTCCAAGCACAAGACGATCTCTCGACTCTATCCAATAGGATGGGGATCTACACGGTCTTCCATATAAAACTTCATAAGGAGCCATCTTAATACTCGCCTGATAACTATTATTATAGGAGAATTCCACTAGATGAAGATGGTCTTCCCATGATCCCCAAAATCCAAAACATAAACTCGAAGCATATCCTCTAGAATATGGTACATTCTCTCCATCTGTCCGTCTGTCTGAGGATGATAGGTTGTACTCAATCTCAAACTCGTTCCCATAGCTGATTGTAGAGCCTCCCAGAATTTGCTGGTGAAGATAGGATCTGGATCACTTACTATACTGACAGGAACACCATGCAATCTAACTATCTACCTCAAGAAAATTTCTGCCAAGGAAGCTGCGGTACGAATTGCCTTAACCGGTATAAAATGGGCGCTCTTAGTTAACCTATCCATAATAACCCATATTCCTTCGTTTCCTTTCTTGGTTCTAGGCAAACTATCGATGAAATCCATCGAAATCATCTCCCACTTCCACATTGGAATTTTCAAAGGTTGCAACAAACCTGCCGACTTCTGTTGATCTTCTTTAACTTGTTGGAAGATAGCACAACTATTGACAAAAGCAGCTACATCTTCCTTTATGTATTTCCACCAATAGACTCTCTTCATATCCTTATACATCTTTGATATTCCTGGGTGGGTATTTAATCTGGAGCGATGACTCTCTGACAACACCTCCTGACTCAGATCTCTATCATTCGGAACACAAATCCTCTCGTTAATCCTCAATGTTCCTTGGTCATCAATTTCAAAACTTGAACACTGACCTTTCCTAACTCTTCTGATGATTCTTTTCAACATCTTATCAGATTCTTGCTTGCTCGAAATCCTTTCCAGAAGAGATGGAACAACTTCCAAAAGAGATAGAGCTGCATTCCTGCTAAGAGCATCAACCACAACATTATCCTTTCCCGGGTATACAGAATATCCAAATCATATGATGCCAGAAACTCGACCCATCATTGCTGCCTCAGATTAAGATCCTTTTGAGAGAAAAGATATTTCAACGGTTTGTGATCCATGAATAACTCGAACTTCTCTCCCAAGAGATAGTGCCTCCAGATCTTTAAAGACAAAACAATGGCTAACAACTCAAGATCGTGCGTAGCGTAGTTCCTCTCATGTGGTTTCAATTGCCGACTCGCATGCAATTACCCTTCCATTCTACATCAGAACTTCTCCCAGTCCAACTATACAAGCATATGTATAAACCTCAAATTTGCTATTTTCATCCGGAATAGCTAGCACAGGTGCACTGGTTAGCCTCGTCTTCAACTCCTGGAAAGCCTCCTCACATTGGGGTGTCCATTTGAATTTAGCTCCTTTCCTTGTCAGCTTGGTCAGATGTGAAGAAATCTTGGAATAATCCTTGATAAACTTCATGTAATAGCCAGCTAATCCCAGAAAACTACGAACTTCAGTCGGGGTCTGCGGCTGCTTCCACTCCAGAATAGTATCAACCTTCGCTGGATCTACAGAGATTCCTTCTCCAGAAACAATGTGCCCCAAAAATTTGATTTTCGATTTCTAGAAATGACACTTAGAGAATTCCGCCTTCAAAACATGCCTTCTCAAAGTCTCCAACACAATTCTCAAATGCTGCTTGTGCTCTTCTTCTGACTTAGAGTAGACCAGAATATCATCGATGAACACCAGGATGAACTTATTCAATACATCTCGAAAGACTCGATTCATCAGGTCGACAAAGTAAGAAAGAGCGTTGGTTAACCCGAAAGGCATTACCAACCACTCATAGAAACAATTTGGTCCCCTAAATGCAGTCAAGGGAATACTGTCCTCAGCTACCCTTAACTGATGGAAACCTGAAGCTAAATCCAGTTGAGAAAAGACAGAAGCTCCATGCAGCTGGTCAAATAGATCATCAACACGAGGAAGAGGATATTTATTTCGAATGGTCACTTTGTTCAATTCTCTATAATCTACACAGAATCTTAGCGAACCATCCGGTTTAGTGACAAACACCACAGTAGAACCCCAACAAGAAAAACTGGGCCAAATCAATCCCTTCTCCAAAAGATCCTGAGTTTGCTTAACTAACTCCTCCCTCTCTCTAGGAGCCATCCTCCTACTAGGCTGAATCACTGGTACTGCTCCTGGAATCAAATCAATGTGAAACTCTATCTCTCGATGTGGAGGCAAACATTTGACTTCCTCAAATACATCAGGGAAATCTTGGACCACATCGATATCTTCAACCTTCTCTTGAGAAGTCTCAACTCCATGCAAAAGACTACTCAAGTGAATTCCAGAATTGTCATACGTCACTCTAGCAATCCTACCCAAATCGGTTTCCCACGAAACTGTTCTCTCATCACAATTCAGGACAGCCTTATACTTATCAAGCCAATCCATTCCCAATATAAGGTCAAACTCCTTAAAATTCAACACATAAGGGTCACAAGAAAAACTATGGGATAGAGATGAAATCTTCAAATCCTTATAGATCATATCTAGTTTAGTTACCCCTTCTATAGGATTGGATACAAAGATGGGACAGTCTACAGTACTAGTGGTAAGAAATGACTTCTCTATAGATTCCAGAGAAATAAAACTCAAAGAAGCACCTGAATCAAATAAAACATTAGTATACTTGCCATCTAAAAGTAATGTACCTTCCAATACTCCCTTGCCTTTAGATGAAGTAGATGGCGCACCTTCCAAAGCAAATACCTTATTCTGCTGAGCTTTATGAAGTAACGGGCAATCCTTGATCATATGACCTGGTTGGTGGCAATTGAAGCATGGAGATCTCTGAACCAAAGCCGAACTCGGTCCACTATAATGCGACTGCTGTTGCTGCTACTGCTGGAATCCTTTCCTAGGAAACTTATTCGACAAGTGACCTTCTTGTTGACATATATAGCATTTGCGAGGTCCGTTGTTACTTCCAGGCTTCTTCTTGTTCTGCTTCCTCTAATTGGGATTGAACTTCCTCTTATTTGAATTAGCAAAATTCCCTTCCGATGCTGCTACTGGTGCCACTGATTTCTTGTTCATCAAATCCTTATATCTCAGTGCCATATCAATTAACTCAACAAAAGATCCTTTCAAATGCATCGTCATCTTTTCATGAAATTCTGGCCTTAAGCCTTGCACAAACATTTCGTTCTTTTTGAGGGGAGTATCAATGAGCCCTGGTCCATAGCAAGAAAGTTCATTGAATTTGGCCTCATACTCAGATATAGACATGCTACCCTGCTTCAAATTCAGAAAATCCCTGAACAGACGAGTTTTCCCTGCCGTTAGCATGAATTTCTCCTCAAACAGCTCTTTAAATATTTCCCAAAAAATGTCGTCCTCAGATATATTTGCTACTGCTGCATCCCACCAGGCTGCAGCGCCTTCCTACAATTGCCATGAAGCCATTTCCCTTTTCCGCTCATCAGACAACTTCATAATCTTAAAGATCCGCTCACAAGAGCGTAGCCAGGCTTGAACCTCAATTGTAGTCTCTGACCCTTTAAATGGTTTACCTCCAAGGTTGATGAAGTCCTTGCATAAAGCGGTAAAACTAACCTAAGGCGGTACTGGATCTACAGCCTCACTAGCAGTTTGACTTCGTCCATTATCAGTCGAGGTACTGCCCCTACTTCCACCTTTCCTTCCAGAACTCATGTTGGCCACCTAAACAGATAACTCAACAAATTTAGATAGGTATATAAATATATGAAAATACAAATACGCACTCTCTCAAGATAGATATTATTCCAGAGCCTAGGTATTATCTCAACTTATGCTTTGATACCAACTGTGATGACCCGCATTTCTAATCACAGAAAGATGTATCATCAATAAGAAAAGAAAGAGATAGAAATAGAAAAGATAGGAAGAAAGAATAACAACACCAGAATCTCACAACGGTACGGAACAAAATACATAACATAACTATTACATAGTTTTACATATATCAGAGTTACACAACATCATACAACAAGACAGTCATATATATATCTTCCAACACATACATCCCAAAATACAACATATATCAACTAACACAGCGGAACTAGATAGATAAATACGTCTGGACTCCTGCTCCAAGCTCCTCCAGAACTCAACAATCCAATACCTATCACTTGGCTACTCATAAAATTTGAGTACCCAAGAGTTTATGAAAAACAGTAATAAACTCCGGGACAGACATGCGTCTGGTGTGAGTAAACGGGTTAAAGTCGTTTAACTTTGAAAACCATTTGAAAACAAAGGTATCACGTAAGACTTCCCGCACATAAACACGGGTAAGTTTTTACCTTACGCTAACCAAAATGTTTTATAGGAAATCCAGTGATATTATATTAGTGTCTAGGGTTTTCAAGTAAATAGAAAATAGCCGAAATTGTTACATTCATTAAATTCCAGCTACTAGCCACAAAAGTGGGTAATACAAATCAAAACCGTAGGGTCTCGTAGGGAAAATGGGTTTCCATCAATGGAAGGTCTACTGAGGTACTGCCCGTCACAGTACGGGGCCTAGATCACCATGCCGAGGATCACTCCCGACCCCCTACAACACAAGGTCCGAACCATTCCTTACTGATCAGTTCCAAACAAGATAACCCCGCAGTTGCGACCAAACAACTGCTCACATAGCCGAAAGAAAGGGACATCTAGACAGGGGTATATCTCGTCCTGCTTGGGTGCTACCCACCTAACCTTGCGGTATCTCCCTTGTTTTAGCCATTCCCGGTTGATGAGCCTTGAGGCTAAGATTACCTTTGTAGAACATATCTCTTAGAATGCTCATCATCCATCCGACGATGTTCTGAAAGCATTCAATCCATACAAGTTCATTCCGGGTTCGAACGAAACCGAAGGCATTATCTTGTTACACTCGTTTTGGAATCACCATCAGAGTTAACGACGATAACCCTTGCACTCTGAAACACCATCTCGATCTTCACATGAGATGCCACGACCTATCGTTTAATTTGGATCGATGTGGTTTTCGGATAATCAAATTGACACCCGATCCTGGACTCATCGAAATCCAAACGCCATTTTAAAGGTCAAGTTTTTTAATGGTTTAAACAATTTAATTCAATACTTTGAATTGACATGACATTTATCACAGATAAATCATACTCAACATCACAGATATATCAAGGCATATCACAGTGTATCATAGAATATCTAGATATCAAAAATTCAGATGTTCTACTTATACAACATCCAAACAGGAATTATTAATCCATGGTATAATTAATCATCAATTATGTATATTCCATTTCAAATCATTTAATTAATTAATTACTTCTAAATCAATTTATTAAACCTTAATTACTTAATTACTCACTTCTTAGTTATTAATTAATTAATCATTAATACTAATTCATTTATCCTTAACTAATTACGTAATTAACTAACTATTAATTATTTATTAATTAACTTTAATTATCTAATTAACGATTCTTAATTACAAATTATTAAACACTTAATTATTAATTAACCAATCTTTAATTATAATTTGATTTATCTTTAATCACTTAGTTAATTACAATATAAAGTAATTAGTCATTCTTAATTACCTTTTCAAATAATTAATTAATAGTAATTCATCTCATTAATATTTTAAAATCTTCCTTAATAACTTTGAAATCAAATTATTACTAACTTAAAAACTTTAATGTTAATTAACTTTAACACTAATCTTAAGTTAACTATTTAAATAAAGTATTAATTAAGATTTAAAACGTTTCTTAAGTATTAACTTAAATCATTAAAACTTATAATAAATTAGTAACTTAAAATTTTCAAATACTAACCAAATCATTAATGCATAAAATTTGTTGAAGATAATTAAATTCAAATTTAATTACGCTAAGCACTATAATGTCAACCCGAGAAAAATCCCTAGTTTACTCGAGTTAAACTCGAGTTTCTCCCACCATTTTCGCGAGTTGTTCTTCCTTCCTCTCATATGTTTCTTCCTCTTCTTCTTTTTTTAGTTAAGTTATAAATTGCTTTTCAAGTCCATACGAATACGAGTAACCCAAGCCAAACCATCTCCTACTCGAGCACTCCTTCGAGTTACTCCCAAACCCAAAACTTCCTCACACAAAATCGATGCCATGCACGTGCACGACACTTCGCCGGCGCTCTGGCGAACTTCGTTACCTCCGGCAAATCGCGAAACTCCCCTACATTCGAAAGAAAAACTCGATTCGATGCCAAAAATTCCAAATCGAAATTTAGCCCTTCGTTCGAAAATTGATAACTCGACCCATTCAACAAATCAATTCGCCCCAGTTGCTCCGACCATCGGAGATGCTCCAACTCCGTCCACACCTCGCCTATCCCCCATTCTACTCTCCCCCTCAATTTCGTGCAGCTCGATCCCTCCGAGGAGACGCAATCACCTTGCTTCTGACCACGTCCAAAACTCGACCATAAACCCTAAATTTGCCTCGTTCCCTCAATTCTTGAAATAGAATTTTTTTTTAACAATTTTCCTATTTTCATCGATTGCCGAACTAGCTTCAAGCAAATATTCAACCTTCAAAATTTGTTATATCGCTGGAAATTGGTAAAAAGGTATTTTCGGTTCTACTAAGAACTGCACTTTGCACACTCAACTAAAAATTATCATATTTATTTTAAAAATCCTATCCTTGAATGTTTATTCAAGTTATATAATCGAATCAATAATTTAAAATATTCGAATTAATCATATGATTTCTTTTTTTACTGTAAAATTGAATGTACAGAGTCAATATTTCGCTATCAAGCTTCAAACAAATTCTAGGCCATGATTTTAGTTTAAACAAACTTGTTTTGTTTAAAATCGTAAGCTTAAAAATATTCGTATGAAGATGTATTAATTTTTTTCTAATTTACTTTACTCTGTAACCAGAAATAAGAAGAACATACCATATAAAATTTCTCAGTACAACAAAAACATATAGAATTACTTATTTAAAATATACATCAAAGCATAAATTTTTCATGAATCAAATACCCAGATTTAAAATTTTAAAATAGTATGTTTACTCACCTGAAATATATTTGAAACAGAGAACAACTTTTGTGTTGAAAAGCAAAACTGCTAACTTGATTTCCTAGAAAATCTTCTTGTTAATCTTCCTGTTCGATTAGTTGAGTTATAAGTTAGCTTCAGCTGATTTGTATTTGAATTTGGAAAAAATATAGTGATCCTTATTTTCTGGAATGCTAAGTTTGATGAACGAAATGAAACAAAGAGGATTGATATATATAAAAAAGTATACAGTGCTTTGTATTTTACTGGTACAACAATTTGGTCAGAGATTTTTATCTTCTTTGATCAGACTAGATGTTTTTTTTTTGTGGAGGCTGAAATGATTTTTGAACAATTCGAAATGACCTAATGTTGTGCTAGCATTAAATGCAAATGTCTTTCTATGTTTTCATACTTATCCCCTTTCATTTTTATGTGCATAAATATATATATATATATATATATATATATATTTGTCTTATTTCTATGCATGTAGATATTTTGTTTCTCTTTTTTTTTCTTTTGCCTTGCTTATACATGTATTTCATAGGTTATGTAGTTCTAGAATTATCTCATGTGTTTTGCTTTATGCTTTCATGTAACCATACAATTTGACTTATACATTTATTTCTATTCCTAACATAAATGCTTATTTTTGTTTCTATTTAAGTTTTACTATCAAATACTTAATTCATATCCATATATTTTTATAATTATATTTTATACTTATATTTAATATTGATAGGATTAATTGTATTTTAAAAATTATTATCTATATTACATCCATATATATATACATATATTATATCAAATGTTAATAATGTAGAGCATTAATTAAATCGAATAAGGTAGATTTTATTTTAAATATTTTTGAAAGATTTTATTTTAAATTTTCAAATCAAAGTTTCTTCCAAAATACATACATACATATATATATATATAAATGGTAAATGGCCAAAAGTCTTATCTGTTTTTAAAATGATAGGCTTATATTTTATTTAACTAGATTAAATACTTATCAAAATAACATTGTCGAAATCCCGGGTCGTCACATATTCTCTATATATTTTGCACAGAAATATTTCTTCCAATACCTGGTGGGTACAACAGTACTTCTAAACCTCATGCCCCAATATAATTAAATTTCATTCCTATTTTGTCCGTACCTTAGAAGAGAGAAAACTTTAAAAACATCGATTTTTATAAACAGGAAAATTGTTGGGCTAAATATTCACCCTCTGAAACTCATTTCCAAACCAAAAAACTATTTTATTGCCAAAAATAAAAATCAAACCTTTATTGATATATTGATATACACACACACATATATATAAGGATATCAAAACATTTTTCTTTTTAAACCAAAATTTCTTAACACGACCGAACATAGTAGTATACGTGTTTCCTAAAAATTAAAATTTCAAAACTTCCCAGAATTTCCAAAATAAATCCTTGGGGAAAAAAACCTTTTTCCAAAATCTATGTCATTTCCAAAATATATTATATCAAAAATTCTCTCATGGGCTAAGACTAAAGAATTAACCTTAGTTTTGAAAAATCTGGTTTGTCATCTAAAGGTGGTTGACGGAAATGCCTTGCCAAACTTGGTTTCCAGATATTTGCGACATATAGAATTCTGTTTCTCACTTATTTGGAATAATTTTATATCTTCGACTGCATGTCATCGTTAAAGTCTAAAATCACATTGTAACGTCCGCCCTTCGTAATACCTAAAAGTTGGCGCCTTACAACGTCGCCTTACTTTTAAATACCACAAAAGGTAGATCGTTGGGGTAAAGTTAGAACAAAACACTAAACCAGAACATCGATAAGATCTCACAATGGGATAAAAATAAATAATATATTGAATATACATGAACAGAGATAAAATATCAAAATATATAAGAACCCCGCACTAGCAAAAGCAACCGACAAACAAATATCTATACAGAATAGTCAGAATACATCAACTCCAAAAGCACAAAGTTCTGAATAAATATATGATATATCAGTCTCGTATATAAATAACAGGTCTTCATGTACAATAAAATAACAAGTATATATATCTCAAAACAGTGATGCTATGCCTCAAAATGCTGCAACCGTGCACTCTGCTAGTGTATCCCCAAAAACACCTTACTTCCGAACTACTCAATGGAGTATCTGAAAGTTGTCATGACATAAGAAAATGAGGCAAAATGCAGGTCAGACGTAAAGTATGGTGTGAGGGGAACTATCTCAAAATATTGTGTATTAGAACTATATACAAAGAGATAGGAATAACAAAATTACAATCGGCCCTCTTCATAAACGTGGCTTAGGGGAAATTCGAACTACCTATAAACAAATACAGTAAATCCATCTCAAAAGTAGGGGATCATACCATAACATGCTCTTCTTCCGTAAAAACAAGTTAGCATAATATCTCAATGTGCTACACTAGCCCAAAAACTACTAATAATATAGTACCAATATACCATGATCTCAAAACAACGATTACTATAGCTAAAATCGATAAGATGCACCCCAACATGTATAGTCCCTATGGCTAAAACCAAAAAGGTACGCCACAATGCATATTTTCACTATTTCTAAGACCAAATCATAGATAACTCACTACTGGGGAACTCTATGTCCCAGCTTGCTATCATCGAAATCGTATATGACTCGTTGTTGAGGAACTCCATGTCTCAGGCTGGTATGATCACAAATTGCATATGACTCGCTATTGAAGGATTCTAAGTCATAACCCACTATCATATAAAAACCTAGATGACTCGCTATAATGGAACTTTTGGTCTTAGCCCACTATCATCAAAATAATGGATGACTTGCTACCGAGGAACTCTATATCCCAGCCTGCCATCATCACAAATTGTATAAAATCGCCATGCATGGCTCTAGTCGCCATGGCCTAAAACCCACCGGCCAACTCTAGTAAAATCTTATACTAACCCAAATCACATCCCAAATGAACACATGACATTAATGTCATAATACTCTCTCAGTATACCCTCCCGATCTACTAAAAATCTACGGTTTTGGAATACGTGCAGGGGTGGGTCCTAAGTGGGACCCGAAATCAAAGTATTTCAAAACCTATCAAAATTTTCTAGATTGTAGCCCTCAAAGTAAGATGAACAATGGTCTAAACCACATCTCAATGCGACTTCATATGCCAAAATTATCGTGCTTTGAAGTTTTTGTTGAACCGGCGATCAACAGCAGGTCAATCGACTGAAAAAAGGTATCAGTCGACTGGATCCAGTTGACTGAACCAATCTCTCAATCAACTAGACTCGCCATGTCACTCTGATTTGAAATGGACCCAATTCAATCGAGTGAATGGGTCTCACAATTAACTGTGCATGTACCTAGGCTATTTTTGCACCTTCCTGAATCTTCAAACGTCCATAACTTTTGACCCGTAGCTTCAAATGACTCGCCGTTCCTTCCATTGTGATTGTGGAGAATTCCTCTTCAATCTAGAGACTTCAAATCATGAATTTTCATAATTTGAAATGGGTGCTTTAAATGCCTTCGATACTGGAAACTAACTTCTTACACGAGTAGAGTTCAACGGCCAATCGTAATGACCCAGCCTCTTCTAGCACAGTAAAATGCCATTCCCAGCCTTCTTGCCTTGTGCGTAGCTTATACACGTGTCGACGCACTCATTCGTGCATGCCTATGCACACATGTCCTTGCCAATGCACAACAAAACACAAATCACATTTCGGACTTTACTAGAGCAATTACTTGACCCAGTATACTCTCACGCAACATAGCGCACACGATGGCCACTATGGCCACGTGAAATGCCTGCAATAAACATGTAATCAATAATACTTCTATATAATCAAACAATTGCAAATTTTTACAAACAAACAATCACATAACAATTCTAACTACAATATAATCCTTTTTTCATTATCGCTTAGCTCTAAATGCACGTATACCTATACCCGCTTGTGCACATATACATACACGTTATTTTGAATGAGTAATTCAATTATTACTTAAATCAAAATTTACTTTTATTTTCTAAATCCTTTCAAATAAAAGTGAAACATCTCCTTATATTATTTACAAAATATAATACTTTCTCATAAACCACTTTATAAAATATAATACTAGCTTGTAAATTGATTTAGCCCTTTAATATACTTATTTCTCGTCATTGAAAATCAAGTTGTCATTTTACTGTTTTATAAAATCTCATGTCTATTTATAGAATATATTATTGACTTGTAAAATCATGGAACCATTTTGTAAATACTAATTATGCTTCGTTAGTCTCTAATAACTTTAATAATAGGTGTAGAGTTCTTAACCACTTAAATTAGCTCACTAACATTCTTCAAAATTCTTCAAATCAATTCAAATGGATTAATTAATATTTTCTAATGACATGCACATCATTACACTACTTAATTAATCCAAAACCATAACATCACAAAATCACCCAATTTAACCCCAAATCAATTCTAAGGCTTACTAACTTTTCAAAATATAGTAATTAGGGTCTTAAACATTCAATTAGCTAAGGGAAACATGTTTTTGACATGAATACAAGTCTAAACTAACCCAATCATTCTCCAAATCATTGCATATGGTTCAATATTAAGCAATAAACAGAAATATGAAGTAAACACATAAATTAATAAGGAGAACCATTCCACTCACCTTCTCTTCCCTAAATAAAGCTCTAATTACCAAAATCGATCACCATGCTAACCTTTAAGTTGAGATCTCCCTTCAAAATATGATTCAAGCTAATTCGTTTGTGGGTTTTGCAGAGAATTGAAAGAGAGGAATTGTGGTGATTTTTATTTGAATTTAGGAATTCTATTTAAAGGTGTTAGGGTTAAAGAAATCGAAGGTAATTAGGAGGGGATTAGGAAACCACTAGAGAAAGATGTGAAGGAATGAATGTGAATGAGAAGTGAATGATAGATAATGAAGGGAGTTAGCCACATCTAGGCAACTAGTGGGCTAAGCCCCAATTCTCTACATCTGGCATTATTCATTCTCAAAAATTCAAAACTCCAAGCATATCATACCTTATACTCAAACAAGCTCTAAGTGCGATTTCGGATCCAATGGAAAAGGTTATGGCATCTACTTCCATCGTATACCAAAGTTATCCTTTTCGATCAATTTATGAATCGAACATAGGCTACCAGTTGAAAATCCATCGATCGAAATATATCGATGCTTATACTTAAAAAAATTTGCAACATCAATTCAGACTCAACAGAAGTGGTCTCGAGACCTAATACGACCTACGAGAAAAGCCATATTTTAGATTTCCAATTCAATAATGACTTAATATTTAAATTAACTATTTAAATATATTATCATTAAATATGTGGGTTGTTGCACACAGTGTAGCTAAATATCAACCATAAAGTCGAACACCCTTCAGCCTTTAGGATTCTTTCGTATGTCATACTCAGTCTCTTCTCCTTCAGCGCCTTATTGTCGATAAGGCTTCGTAGGGTAATTAAGAGTCGACATGAAAATCTTAACTCTAAGATATTTCTAACCCATAGTTGCTTTGCCCATTCCTTAGAACTAGAACTACAACTACTTCTATAGTCGGTTTTCTTAGAGTTTAGTATAAAGAAATAATTATAGATCGAAAGTATGAATACGTTCTCTCCTAATCGAAATGTAACAACATGATATTCAATGAGCCCAAATTTCGACTAAAATCGAAATCCAAGTCCTTCATGGCATGGACCGTTGGATTAGGTATCAGCAAATAACCATGAGCATACCAGAGATCGATAAAATCTAAACTCACAATAGAAATAATAGTAGGATATTAAT
Organism: Allium cepa; assembly: GCA_030765085.1. Taxonomy (NCBI): domain Eukaryota; kingdom Viridiplantae; phylum Streptophyta; class Magnoliopsida; order Asparagales; family Amaryllidaceae; genus Allium; species Allium cepa. Next base: position 420,377,566 of record CM060939.1, read on the forward strand.
AAAGACTTAGGCTACTACCTTAGAATTAATGGTATTCTTTAGATATTAAATCGCCACATCAATACCAAACATGAGAGATAAGAAGACTTCTCTAACAACCAATTACGTCCAACTCTGATGACCTACTCATCTAATTCTATCCTATGGGTTGTAATGAGGAGGGGGTCAGAAGAACATAGTATCCATAACATAAATTTATACTGACTTGTTTCTATTTAATTGTTATGTCTACTATTTTAAGGTTAAACAAATTAATCTAATATTGCACATACGATATTCCTGCCTAACATGATTCACCTACTTACCTTTCCTAAGGTATCAAATGTCATCGTAAGTCTATCAGCCACTTAATGCTTCCAAATATCAAGCGGAATCCTAGCATCGTCATCGTTGGTCTATTGGTCCTAGCTACCAAGACCTTTGACCAATATTTATAGCTTTATAGTATACAGTAGCCATACTACTAATGCATCTATCATCATTAAAGTCTTAGCCATGTGAGAGACCATACCCAAGCCACTTAAAATACCTTATTAATATGGACTAGGCAGAACCCTGACCATTTAATACCTATATCCTATGAAAGTCTTTGTCAATTAATACCTAACTCCAAAAGTTAACTCCTCACAAGTTCTATCTTTCTGACATCATTTGTAATCTTATTAGGACACTTAATACTTGTTTATAGGAGAGCGGAAGACCCTATATTAATCACTTAATAACCTAAACCCAAAGCAGACCCTTCCCAAGATATCCACTGCCTCTCCTAATCATTAATTCAGACCATTTAATACTTTTAATTAGAAAAGAGGCGGACCCTCAAACAATCACTTAATACCTCTAATCCCTACGTAGATCCTATTATTCCCATAATTGTTTTCCATAGGTCCTAAACTGGCGATGTCCCACATCACAATAAGTTTACACAATTCCTGGTAACCTTTGAGTGAAGGGAGACTTCCGTTGTGTCACTTTACTAACTTCACATCCCAATCTTCTAAGCCTTATTAATTATTCTATGGGTCCTATGGTTTAAAGTGAGCAATGGATCATGTAATATGTATATACGATAATACAATGTACAGTGATGATAGCAATACAGTAAATAGACAGGAATATAAATGCAGTACAATAAAAATAACACACGAGATTTTTATACTGGTTCAGAGCTCCGTCCTACGTCCAGTCCTTGAATCCTTCTAGAATTTCACTAAAACAATAAACCTCACTTAACCCGGACGAACAGATCTATTCAACCACTAAGCAGCCGAACAGGAACCTGAGCAGCAGAATAGGATTTTGCCTCAACAGCCGAAGAGGACTTCACACGCCTGAGCAGCAGAATGGAACTTCAACAAGCACAAAAGATTGTTTCACTTTTCGTGTTCTGATAACACGGATAAGTCTGTTTATAGTACACCCTTTTATATGATCTTCTCCTCGAGTATAAATATGTATATTTGTAGTATATAAAGATTAGAAAGGAATAATATTACTTAGAATATGATATATAAATCTAATTCAAGCAATAAGTATGTTAAGAATGCTGAATATTTGAGAGTATAGTCGCAAGAATATTTAAGAGAGTTAGATAAGAGAGATAAGCAGATTAAATTATGTGGAATGAAGTTTGGATATGTATTTATAGTTGTTAAATAGCAGTGACTATTGGCGAAGAGTTCCGGTCGAAGCATCGCGTCCAAATCTCTACGTAGAGATTCGTAACTCTTCGCGAATGATCGTGTCTTTTTAGAAAATATAGCCGTTATAGAAATTCAATCAACTGAGCCTCTGGGTCAGTCGACTAAATAATCAAATGATTTTTATTATATGTTATATATATACTATGCATCTATGCATGTTGCACAGATACTAGCAGGTCAGTCGACTGGACTGGTATTATCTATGCAATTTGCATAGTTTACACAGGTATATATAATTGTTTGCACCAAAATTGGTTACAAACACCCAATCGTCGATGAAAGCACCCTTTTAGAATCACAGATCACAGATAATAAGTATGTAGAGAATTAAAAATGAAGAATACTCAGAAAATTAAGAAGAAAGCAGTAAAGAACACAGAGTTTATAGTGGTTCGGTAATCCGGCCTATCCACTTTGAATTTGATGATTTAATTGATGTATACTTGCTAGTTATGACAAATTACAACTGATTACAATAGCAAAATTCGAGTACAATGATGAATCCAGCAGACTCTGGATGTAGAAGAACAAAAGGTCCCTCTTTTGTAGACCCTCGGATGCTATTTATAGGCGTAGGCTACATATATGTCGCACAGATCTCGAGAGACCTCTTCTGGCATGTGTGCGGGGCCACGTGATCGATCCCTTGTGATTTTGACTCGATCCGTGATCGATACGAATGAATTTTGTATCGATCAATATTTTTCTTGATCGAGTCGAAATCGAGCATGAACATTCTTTAAGTTGTATTTAAGCCCAGTGAAAATTTCGTAGCATTTGGAGTTGTAGACTGTGAGATATGATCAATGCAAGTTTATGTTTTTCGAAGGTTGTCTCCTTCGTATCGATCATTGTTGCACTGTTTGCACTCGATTACTGCTGCATTGTTCGTACTCGATTGCTGCTGCACTATTTGTACTCGATCTCTTCTGCACTATTCGCATCGATCGGTGCTGCACTGTTCGTACTCGATCGCTGCTGCACTGTTCGTGCTTGATCGCTGCTGCACTGTTCGTGTCGACTGCTCTCCACTATTCGTACTCGATCACTGTCTCACTTTATGGATATGAACAAGACTCTTCACTTGATGGATACGAACAAGACTCTTCACTTGATGGATACGAACAAGACTCTTCACTTGATGGATACGAACAAGACCATTCACTTGATGGATACGAACAAGACCCTTCAGTTGATGGATAGGAACAAGACCCTTCACTTGATGGATATGAACAAGACCCTTTAGTTGATAGATACAAAGAAGACGCTTCAGTTGATAGATATGAACAAGACCCTTCACTTGATGGATACGAACAGTTGATTGCTTGAATTGCATTGATCATATCTTAAGCATACGAACTCCGATTGACCTGAAATTTGGAACGTTGGCTTTCATAGTTTTGCTTGTCATGTCTTGTTAATCGTAGCTCGATCTAGAATCGGACAAAATTCATCGATATCTATAGCGAAATAATGTATAACCAATCTTTGGGATGAACTGTTCTTGATTTCCAGTCAACTTTTGGGTGTCGCGGCCTTGCCAAAAGATGGGATAACACTTGCCCCCAAAAATATGCCTTGCGATAGAAATGTGTGTTTGGTAGTTCGATAAGCTGGATGTTCGTATCCTATTAATGATCAACAAAGAAATTGATAATCTTGTCTGACTACGAATAGTGATCGTTCACGATCGGATGCCGTTCGAGGCGAATGATGACCGTTTGAGGTCGGGGGTCGTTTGCGGTGAATGGTGACCGTTCGCAGTCGGGGTGTTGTTCTAGATGAATTGTGACCATTCGTGGCTGGGTGTCATTTTAGACAAATTGTGACAATTCGCCATCGAGTGCCATTCTAGACGAATTGTGACCGTTCACGGTCGAGTTTCGTTCTAGACGAATAGTGACCGTTCGTGGTCGAGTGTCGTTCTAGACGAATTGTGACCGTTCGTGATCGAGTGCCATACGAGGCGAATTGTGATCGTTCGCGATCGAGTGTCGTTCGAGGCGAATTGTGTGTGCATGGAGGGGACTTAGTATCATTATTGTTAGATCTCACATTCGGATTGTTTCTGAGTTGTTGGTTATGGCAATTTATCGCCACCCTAGAGCATGCCTGAGGACCCTTCACGATCTCTTACATGTGTAAGTGGCTTAGCCATTATGGAATCACAAATAGCATATTTACATTCAAAATAAATCTTTCAACAGAAATGTCTAACAAAATCAAGTCCAAACATGAGAAATAGAAAATAAAAGCAAAACTGGGGCGTCAAAGTGCAAATACCTACACTGATGCAATTTATAGTCGTATTAGAGCACGTCTGAGGATCGTTCGTGGTCTTGTACATGTGTAAAATGACTTTATCGTGTCGGTGTGGAGTTTTCCACTTATTCGTTATTATTTCAATCAGTTGATGATAGGCTGATGCCTAGATCCTGAGTCATCCCCAATTGGTGCCAGCGGTGGTCGTTCTTGTTCCACTGTCATGGCTCCCCTTCTCACATACCGCGATAGCAGACCATTCCAGATATTCCCCTCAACCTCATCCTTCAGTGCTTGTAATCATTCATGTTATGACCATTCAGCTCGTGAAATAATCAATACTTGTTAGATCTTCTTTCATTGCTGGTCGGATCCCTTCTCATTGGCTTTCGATAAGGTATCCGTCCCCTGATATCCTTGTAGATTCGATCCAAACTCTCATTCAACTCTGAATAAGTGGTGAAACACGGCTCCCTCCACGGTCGCTTTGACCTATCATCATTATCTTCCATTTTCCGCTTCCTTTTATCGTTGCCAGAATCCTTCCGGGGTGGGTCTCCAACTTTTACTTATTAAAGATCAACTCCTTCTCCTTCCTCTATTTCAACATTAGCATCCTCAAATCGTAGAAACTTTTCAGCTTCATGATAGAACTTTCCAAGATCCATAGGTGGATCTCTAGTCAACGAATTTTTGAACTCTGTGCCATCAGCTATTTCGGATACAGCTGCCATCATAACCATAGATGAATCTGGTCGATCCGCTGATGCTGCCGCTGCGTTGAATCGTGTCAGAAAACTTCTTAAAGATTCTCCTGCCTTCTGCTTCAATGCTGTCAAACTCATCACATTCTTGGGCCTTGAAATATGAACTATTAACTATCTCATAAATTTTTCAATCAACTCGGTCCATGTTCCAATGGAATCTCTTTCTAACTGCCTAAACCATAGTGCCGCTATGCCTATCAAATATAATGGGAAACATCAAGCTATGACCTTGTCCGATGTCCCCATTACCTCCATATGCCTCCTATATCTGGTCAGATGAACTGGAGGATCTGTCCTCCCATCATACGTTTCCAATGTTGGTAGTTTGAATTCTAGTGGATTTCTAGCCATTCTAATCGTTGGAGAGAAATGACTCCTGTTGACATATTTTAGATCTCTGTTTACTAATCTGCCTGTCATGGCTAGTCTGACCATTTCTACAAAGCTATCACTATCTCCAAGCTGTAATCCTTGTATATTGCCTCCGATCTGCCCTTCGAGTTCACGAGAGTTTGTTGGAATCTACTCTTTTGAATGGGAATCCGCTCCTCTGTTAGCTCTTTGCGGTCTAATCTCAGTCGATATCCTGCCTAAGGTTAGATCAACAAGCTCCCGGGGAATGCCCCCTAATTCAGGGGCTGCCCCTGATGGTCCCGCTCTATCTGGTTCCCGTTTTGGTCCTTCCGGTCTTGCTTCGTTGGTCTGAACTCCAATAGCTCCAGGTGATATCGCTTGCTCAATTCATCTGAGAATGTTCTGCATCATCTCTTCATGCCTTTTGAATAGCTCCTCATGAATGGCTCCCTTCATCATCTCCATCTCAGCCTTAGTGATGAAAGATGAAGTTTGATTAGCCCTTGAGGAGGCTTCTTGACTCCCTTCATGATGACTCCTCTCCGTTCTTTGTCTTCTTGTTGATTGCCTCGTCACAGTTGTCCAGATCTAAGTCTTCAAGCCTTCAAATTTGAAGTCCAAGCGGTAGAATTCCTAAATGCTAGCCTTCTCGATGGAAGCACTAAAATGTTTGCACCAAAATTGGTCACAAACACCCAACTGTCGATGAAAGCATCCGTTTACAATCACAGATCACAGATAATAAGTATGTAGAGAATTAAAAATGAAAAATATTCAGAAAATTGAGAAGAAAGCAGTAAATAACACAGAGTTTATAGTGGTTCGTCAATCCGGCCTATGTTCATTTGAGTTTGATGATTTTATTGATATATACTTGCTGCTTATGACAATCTACAACTGATTACAATGGCAAAATTTGAGTACAATGATGAATCCGGCAGACTATGGACGTAGAAGAACCAAAGGTCCCTTTTTTGTAGACCCTTGGATGCTATTTATAGGTGTAGGCTGCAAATATCTCGCTCAGATCCTGGAAGACCACTACTGGCATGTGTGCGGGCTCACGCGATCGGTCCCTTGTGATTTCGACTCGATCGTGATCGATACGAACGAATTTCGTATCAATCAAGATTTTTCCCGATCGTGTCGAAATCGAGCATGAACATTCTTTAGGTTGTACTTAAGCTCTAATGAAAATTTCAGAGCATTTGGACTTGTAGTTTGTGAGATATGATCGATGACAGTTCGTGTTTTTCGAAGGTTGTCTCCTTCGTATCGATTGTTGTTGCACTATTTGCACTCGATTGCTGCTGCATTGTTCGTACTCGATCGCTGCTGCACTGTTCGTATCGATCGCTGCTGCACAGTTCGTACTCGATCGATGTTGCACTATTCGCACTCCATCGCTGCTGCACTGTTCGCACTCCATCGCTGCTGCACTGTTCGTATCGATCGTCGCTGCACTATTCGTACTCGATCGTCGCTGCACTTTTCGTACTTGATCGTCGCTGCATTGTTCGTACCGATCGCTGCTCCAGTGTTTGTACTCGATCGCTATTGCACTGTTCGTACCGATCGCTGCTCCACTATTCGTACTCGATCACTGTTGCACTTGATGGATACGAAAAAAACCCTTCAGTTGATTGATATGAACAAGACCCTTCACTTGATGGATACGAACAAGACCCTTCACTTGATGGATACAAAGAAGACCCTTCACTTGATGGATACGAACAAGACCATTCAGTTGATGGATACGAACAAGACCCTTCACTTGATGGATACGAACAAGGCCCTTTAGTTGATTTATATGAACAAGACCCTTCACTTGATGGATAGAAACAAATGATTGCTTGAATTGCATCGATCATATCTTGAGCATACGAACTCTGGTTGACCTGAAATTTAGAACGGTTGCTTTCATAGTTTTGCTTGTCATGTCTTGTCAATTGTAGCCCGATCCGGACTAGGACAAAATTCATCGATGTCCATAGCGAAACAGTGTATAACAAATCTTTGGGACGAACTGTTCTTGATTTTCAGACAACTTTTTGGTGTCACGGCATTGCCAAAAGGTGAGATAACAATAATATATATTGTATGATTCTAACTTTAAAATTTTGGTAATATTTTTTTTTATATGCTTATATATGTACATTTGAAAATAAGAAGATTATACACATAAGCTAATATATACGTAAACGAGGAGAGATGTTAACAATATTGACTTAAGATTCAAAACAAAATAATATAAAAGTCGATGCATCGATTTTGATGTCTTGTCTCCATGTAGTAAATATTCTCTTTTTGTCGTAACAGTCGTCGAATCTGTATGTTGCAGTGATAGCTTCGTGTCATGAATCAAAACCAAGTCTTAACATTATCTCCCTTTTTGATTGATGACAACCTATAAATAGATATCGATTTCGACTGTATATAATACAATATGAATTCTTACTCCCTCTGAATCTTTGGCGATATATATCCTGCATTCTTAATGCAGGAGATAATTTTCTCTCCCTTTGTCATCGACAAAAAGGAATAAAGAATATGAATAATCATATGATGCATGTATAGATATCCAAATCATAGCAATAAAAGAAACAAGCATTCATACATTGCAACATCACAAATAAGAGTTTTAAGGTAACAACATCATATATAAAACAAATAATACAAAACATTGGCTATTTAGTACAAGCCATGGTTTAATGTTTTGAAATGAAAGACTAATGTTTGTAGATTATAAAAAGCAAATACTAAGATAAGCAACAAGTTACTCTATTATACGCTTACCCCTATCACCATGAGAAATTTGACCACCTACATCACCACCATCGCCTCCATTTCCACCATTGTTGCTACTGCTCGCTTGATCATCGGAAGAGGAGGACCAAGTGAAGACGGGTTGTTTGCCCGGATCACCTAGTGTAGATTTTAGGAAACCAAACCCAAGTGGGTTCAGTATCCCTTTTATAAATATAATTCTTATTATTATGAACGTTTTCTATGAATGATCTAATATACTTATTTTTTATTAACTTGTTATTTGTTTTAGGAACCTATATATTGATAGTTTTAGAAACTGATATTTTTGAAGATATGGGTGTTTTATTAGACTTAACATTGTTTAAACTACTGGACTGTGAATTCTTGACTTTCGTCTTATAATCTAGTCCGCTTTTATTGTTAGCTAGTTGTGAATTTTCAATAATTCTAGATAAATTCTCTCTTCCTTTATTAAAATTCAAGACAATTTTAGCAATTCCTTCTAGTTTGGTCTTTAGACTCGAATCTTCTAGTTCTACCATTTTGATATTAGTTTTCAAATCATGATTTTCAGAAATAATAACATCATTCTTTTCTTTTTGAGTCTTAATTTCTTGACTCAATAATATCAGTTGAGAATTAACATTCAAAAGCGATTCTTGAGTTTTCTCAAGTTCTTCTTCCAACATTTTCTTCTCGACTTTAAGCATATCTCTTTCTAATTCTGCCTTGTTCTAATTTTCAATAGCTTCTTTATATTTTCTTCTGAGACTTTTTAAAGTATCTAACAATTTCGAGTTTTTCTCTATATATCATCAAAAGCTAAATCACTGACCTCATTATCTTTGGCCATAAAGCATATGTTGGCTTGTTCATTATCGCTGTCACTCTCGCTTTCTGGGGAGGAGGAGGAGTCCGAATCATCCCATGTAATTGAGAAAGCTTTCCTTCTGAATTTGTCTTCCTTTTAGTGTGATATTCTTTCTTTTGATCCGGACAATCCTTCTGTGTGTTCCTCTTTTTGTGACAGTTAAAGCACTCCAGAACTAATGAAGACGGTGGTTTATTGTTGTTTGAGCTTCTCTTTCCATTATTTCTGTTTCTTTTTCTATAATTCAAGAATTTCTTGAAGTTTTTGGCAATAAAGGCTAGGCCCTCTTTGTCTGAATCTGATTCTTCTTGTTTTGCATGGAATGCTATATTCTTTTTATCTTGAGCTTGAACTCGTTTAGCCTGCAAATTCATTTCATAGGACATTAGATTTCCTATTAACACTTCCGGAGTTATTTTGGAAATATCGTTCGCTTCTTCAATAGTGAGATCTTTTCTTTCCCATTCTTCCATTAAAGAGTTAAGGATTTTTGATACGATATCAAAATTTGAATATTTTACTCCTAGTCCTACTAATGAATGATAGATATCCTGAAATCTTGAGTACATATCATTTATAGATTCATTGTCTTTCATTCTAAAGCTTTGAAACTGACTTTTGAGCATGGATATCTTGCTTTGTTTGACCTTTCCAATTCCTTCATGTGTAACTTTAAGCATACGCCATATTTCATATGCAGTGTTGCACATGCTAATACAGTTAAACATATTTTTATCTAAGGCATAAAACAACATATTTATGGCTTTTGCATTTGCTGTGGCACCTAGTTTCTGTGTATTTGTCCAAGCAGAATACTCCTCGTAGAATAGTGTATTCTTTCTGAGTTATATTCCATGAATCAAGACCATTTGCTTGCATATATATTCTCATTCGTGTGGCTCAATAGTTATAGTTCATGCCATTGAATAGTGGTGGACATACAGTGGATTGTCCTTCTGTGAAGCTAGTGTTAACGCTGGTGCTAGTGTTAGTTTCCATATTATTAAAGTATCAGATAACTGTGTTACGGTTATATGAAGATCCTGCTCTGATACCAAATGAAAGTGAGATATGGATCGTGTTATATAGATATACGATAATATAGAGTATAGTGATGATAACTATATAGTTAATGGACAGGAATATAATAGCAGTATAATAAAAATAACACCAGAGATTTTTATACTGGTTCGGAGCTCCGTCCTATGTCCAGTCCCAGTCTCCTTCTGAATTTCACTAAAACAACAACCCTCACTTAACCCGAAGGAACAGGTCTATACAACCCCTAAGCAGCGGAACATGATTTCGCCTAAGCAGCCGAAGAAAACTTCACACGCCTGAGCAGCAAAATAGGACTTCAACAAATACAAAAGATTGTTTGAATTTTTGTATTCTGATAGCACGGATAAGTCTGTTTATAGTACACCCTTCCTGTGATCTTATTCTCGAGTATAAATATGTATATTTGAAGTTTATGAAGATTAGAAAGGAATAGTATTGCTTAGAATATGATATATAAATCTAATTCAAGCAATAAGTATGTTAAGAATGCTGAATATTTGAGAGTATAGTCGTAAGAATATTCAAGAGAGTTAGATAAGAGATACAAGCAAATTAAGTGATGTGGAATGAAGATAGGATATGTATTTATAGTTGTTAAATAGCAGCGACCTTTGGCGAAGAGTTCCGGTTGAAGCATCGCGTCCAAATCTCTTCGTAGAGATTTGTAACTCTTCACGAATGATCGTGTCTTTTCAAAATATAGCCGTTATAGAAATTCAGTCAACTGAGCCTTTGGGTCAGTCTACTAAATGTTCAAATGATTTTTATTGTATATTATATATATATACTTGTGCACCTGTGCATGTTGCACAGGTACTAGCAGGTCAGTCGACTGACCTAGTATTATCTGTGGAATTTGCACAGTTTACACAGGTGTGTATATATATTATATGATTCTAACTATAAAAATTTGATAATATATATATGTATATATTATATGCTTATATATGTATAAATCATTTGAAAATAAGAAGATTATATATATATAAGCTAATATATACATAAACGAAGAGAGATCGTAACAATATTGACTTAAGACTCAAAAAAAAAAGTTGATGCACCAATTTTGATGTCTTGTCTCCATGTAGTATATATTCTCTTTTTGTTGTAGTAGTCATTGAATCTGTATGTTGCAGTGAAAGCTTCATGTCATGAATCAAAACCAAGTCTCAACAAAGATGTCTCACATCAATAGAAAGGGTACACAATTGCCGGTAGCCTCAAAGTGAAGGGAAAACTTCCGTTGTGTAACTTTACCAACCTCGCATCTCCACCTGCTAAGTCCAATTAATTATTCTAGTCTTTACTAAATTAAGCCATATTATCCTAGGCTTTATTATCACTAACCTTTATCAACCTAATTTAGATGTTGGACTTAGCTTACTAACCTCCTTTTACTTATTTAAGGCTCTAAAATTTACCTTTTATTATTCAGTTATCCATAAATCCCTTTATTTTCCTCTTCCATAAATGTCAATTGGTTCATGATAAAAATATCATCCTAATGCATATTTCCTAAGACATATATGTATATTTACTAATTTTCAATTAGTAACCTTTTTTAACTATTCCATAGTTATTAACCTAAATTCTTTATTATTAGTCCCATTAATCTGTTTACCCTATTAATTACTTGTAACTCTCAAATCCATTTCACATTTATTACCCATTAATTTGACATACAACCTTTCCAATTTTTCCTCTATTTCCTATTCTTTATTTAACCTTATTTCTATGTATAACTATTGTACTCAGCGAGCGTTACACATAAACCATCATATTAGTTAAGCATTTATTAGCTCGTATAAATACATATAAATACCTTATTCTACCAAATACATTCTAGTCACAAATCTTTAACTAGAATATTCTTTTCCATATTTGATTTTCTAAAATTACATTTCTTAGGAAGATTCTCTATTGTGATTTCCACAAATTAGTTTAAAACAAAAGATCAAGAATAAAATGAAAGAGTGACCTTGTTTGAAATTTCATGGAATGATTATTTTCTTTTTATCGGAATAGATAGTGTGAACTATGGCGAACAAATCTTTACTTTACACATCTCTTCATTTTCGTTTTCTCATATTCCATGTTAAATCAAACGCTGCATTTTCTATGCGAACTGGACACATAATTTTTTTATAAAAATCAAGCAGATATTCTTCGCATAAATTAAACTATGGAAAATCTCCAATTCCACATAATTAGGGTAATAATCCAAATGACACTAATAATTTATAACCCAATTTGAAATCAGGAATAAATTTCATATCTAATCAATATTCATTCTATAACTTTTGGGACTGATTTCCAAATCAGGGTGTAATAGTAATTCTAACCAGACCTTCTAAGAAATGTAGGTAATGTTTAATACATTCAATTTTAGCCTATGATTCATATATATTTATTCATTTAGGCATTAAAATCAAACATATGCCAATAGAATTTATTTATTGTCATAAACAATTTATAAATTCTCCACTCACCTTGTAAAAGCATTCCAAATATCCAGATCTGAAGTAAAACCTTTGATTCAACTCCATTTCCGTCTTATTCTAAGAAATATGTATAAAAAGAGTATATACATATATTATAATTACAGATCTAAGAAGAGATTCAGGTTTGAAGGGAAATATAAATATATAAATACACACATACATATATATATAACCTCATTATCGTGTAGTGTGAATCATTTCTCTTCTTCTTTTATTTGGTTTCTATTCTTCTTCAATTTGTATATATACAAATATAAATATTATTTTGTGATTTAGAAAATAGTGCAGAAGAGAAGATGACAGACCTTCCCTACCGTTTATAGAAAAATATAAGAAGAGAAGAGAGGGTTAGGCTTGAATTTATAGGAAATGGAATCAACCACAGCCGTTAGGTTCAATTACATGAAATCTGCGTTGTTTGACCAAGGCAAACTCTATCTGCAATGTGAGGACCAATCGACCGCTCCCCTCAAAAGGATCGATGGTACTAGTTGACCTGCCCAATAAAAGGGGTCGACTGGTGGGTCCCAGTATTTATTATGTAAACATCAACTTTTTTAATTTAATTGTTTTCATTTCGAATTCATTTATCGTCCGTAATTTCTTCCTTTGGACTCCGATTGCAATAATCCGAATATAAAAGTTGCTAAGAATTTCTCCATGAATGTAATGGTTCAAGTTTTGTGGTCAAATTCCATTGTTGCAAAAATTCAATTTTTGGAGCATAACTAACTAATTAATTAATTAATTAAACAACTAGCCGTAAAATTTGTGGGTGTTACAATGAGCTTATCGTGGACATACTATATGCGTGTCAAATACACATGCCTATGTTCATTATAACTCATTGGTGAATATAATGATGTAGGTGGAATTGTTTTGGTATTACTAGATTTGCTATTGCATACGTCTATATGTACAGATTCGAAGATCATCAACTCTTATCACGCTGTCACTGAATGAGTGCATTGCCTTTTATTATTTAAGATACAATTCACTAGTACCATATGACTCATAGTCATACAAATCAGAAATTATTCTACGAACTTTGGCTTTGTCCATAATTCCAAAATAATTGCAAATGAATTAAGATACTTCTTTATTTTCCAATGCATCGCAAATATCGATACTATAGTTTTATTTTATAACAAATATACATATTAAAATAAATTATGTCTATTTTCAGTCAATACTGAAAAATAATTATTATTTCATAAACATTGTTTGGTACATTTTACAAAAACAATTTATTTAACTAGATGCGACCAGTAAGTGTTATATGACATGCTCTTAATTTCGTCATTACTATAATAGTGTTCGAAATATGAAGCTCCATTCACCAGTTAATATATGCTATTTATTTCATTTATTGTAACCACTTTACAGTCAAGAATTTTTATATCAAATAACTTAAAATCAAAGCAATAAATATATAATATTATTTAACAGTTCTCATTTTTGAATTTTTTAATGAAGCGGATGTGGCCATTCACTCTATTCATCCCAATTGTCCCTTAGGTTACATTCACTACTATATATTCGATTTCCTTTCTAAATGGTCGAACCATTCAAAGGAATATCATACTATAATATTGTAAAGAATTCTTTATGAAAGTGCATTTGATCATCCTTAACTGTTAAGGATACCAAATAAATTGCACTTTTCACAAATTGATCAAATTGACATTTCAATGATCCAATTCTTAGATCTATCTTATAGCCTTTGGTTCAGTATTACATTTAACATGGCAAGATCATTATTGTAATCAGTCATATTGAATAATTGATGTCATAAAATAATTTACTTACTTAATTCATAGAACTAATTTCATCAAGGTTTCGTACATTACGAATCATGACCGTTCACCATATGAAATTTATAAGTGATCATATATGGATCAAATGTCAATATTATGGTATTGATTTTAGAGTTTGCAACTCATCGAAGACAGTATACAGTCCTAGGCAAGTAAACTTGTAAATGACCAAGTTATGAACATATTTATTGGGTCTATAATTAGACGCTTGAATGGGTAAATATGCAAAAAATTATTTGTAAGCATATTTTATATTCCTATATTAACTCAGTTTATTTGTATATTTGAATCGATGTACATTTTATTAATTATAATTGACTTTTTTTATTAAAGTAGATTGTTGTAATTTTATATAGTAGATGTTCTTATAATATTAGAAATGTTGAATGTTACCATTTCATTTTTCTAATAAGCCTCCTACTACTATGTTATGTTTCTCCAAACCATAAGATAAAACATAAAAGTCTTTCGACTTCACTAGTCGGTGTTATGACTCGCTTGTCTTGGGATTCTGACCTTCAATTTTCTCAATAAGTCATAGCCCCATAAATGATGGATAACTCCTTATCGATTGTATTATATACAACTCTTAATCCTATTCTCATTTTTAACTTGAGTTTGCTCAACAAATTGAAAGAAATTATTCATTTGTACATACCATTTTACGATAACTTAAGTATAGTATACGTAGCTTGAGTTTGCTTAACAAATACATATAGTTATCTTACCTTATTCAGTCAATGTATTAATAATACAACACATAACATCTCTAGCTTGAGTTTACTCAACAACCAGAGAGTATGCAAGAAATTTATTAATATATAAATGGTAGAAGACCACACTTATATTAAAGATTAATAATCTTCAATATATTTAATGGAGTGATATCAAATTATGAGATAAAGTATTTCTTATGAAGTACCATCATGATTCAAGCGTCGGACACGTCAGAAATAACAGAATACGTACATTTACATATGTATTTATTCCTTAAATCAATTTACGTTTTCTTTAATGTTACACCTTTAGTTTATACATTTGTATTATATAATTTTTATTATTATATAACTTTTATACTTTATTTAACTTATTTAATATTTTATGTATGACATTATATTAATTTAATCTTATTTAATTAAATTAATTAATTAACACCTTAATTAATAGTTTTATCACTCAGTTATGACATATTATATTGAATATATATTATAACCTTTATAATAAGACAACAAATATATCTTATATATATATGTATTTTAATTTATGAATTAAATTTCAATTAACTAATTTAATTAAAAAAGTTTGATTAAATTTTATTAATTTTGAAAATACTTTCATACACACATGTATAATAATATTATCTTAAATAATTCAAGATAATATAACATGTAACATAATATATATTATACATGTACATATACACTTAACTAATCAACTTATTTAACTAATTCATTTATTTTATTAATCATATTAGTAAATAATATTTTCCAAATTAATTCTATAATATTTTCAAACATTTTGAAAATTTATATTATAATTTTTATAATATGTGTTTTTTTTGAAAGTCTATATTATAACATTAATAATATTTTTCTTATTTTAAATTTTAAATTTTTACCTTAATTTCAAACAATTTTGAAAATTAGCCGAAGGCCAAATCAATTTTAGCCTTTATATTGGGGATTACCTTTGTGCTTTCCTCATTATTTGGTGCAGGCTAATAGTTTGGTAGAGTAGATGCAACACTCGGCAATTTAGCGTTAGTTATTTAACTAGTTAGTTAGTAAATTAATTTAGCTCCAAAAATGGAATTTGTTCAAACAATAGAATTTAACCATGAAACTTCCTCCATTGCATTTGTGGCAAAATTCTAAGCAACTTTCATATTTGGAGGTTTGCGATCAAATTCCAAACAAAGAGTTATGGAAAAAACGAATTCGAAACGAAAATAATTCGATTAGAATTATTTAACGTTTTATAATCCAAGTCCATAGGTCGACCCGCCACTATGAGTGCTTTACTAGGGGTGGTGGACCCCTAGATAGTGGGAAATCGATCGCTTCCTATATGGCGACTAGGGTTAGCCTAGGCTTGACGGCCCCGATTCAATATATTTTGATCTGACGGTTGAGGTTGACTCTTGCACCTATAAATTCGGGCCTACCTCCCTTCTCTTCTCATATTATTCTGAAGAGAATCAACAATATGCGTATTCGAAGTAATTTATATATATATATATATATATATATATATATATATATTTGTATGTTTATATCTGTTCTCTCTCCCAATCCCAAGTCTCTTTTTTGATATGTAATTCTATTGTATGTCTATACTTTTTTATACGTATTTCTTCGATTAAAAAGGATTTGGTGATGAATTTAAAGTTCTACTTTAGATCTAGAGATTTGGATCGCTTTAAAAGGCGAGTGATAAATTTTATATATTGTTTATGATTTTAAATTTATTTCATTGGCATATGTTTGATTTTTATGCCTAAACTAGTTTTATTTGTGAATTGTAGGCTTGAATTATCGTAGAAAACTATTGTCTGTATATTCTTATTTTATATCTAGTTTGAACTATGTTTACACTAGATCTGAAAATCAGTCCCAAAGATTTTAGAATTTGAATGTTGTATATTTTTATTCCAAATTGTACTTGGGTGTAAAATAGGATTTTTGGATTATTGCCTAATTTATGCTATGTAGATTTTCCATAGTTTAATTTGTGGGGAGAACATCCATTTTATTTTTATAAATTTGTTTTTGTTTTCCACTTTTCAAGGGCGACATTTGATTCAACAAGGAATAAGAAATTGTCCATTCTTTGTAATTTCAAACGGGTTCAATCGTTCCTTTTTATGTTAAACCTATTTATTGAAATCATAGTGGAAAATCTTCCTAAGGAATTTAATTCCAGCAAATTAAATATGGAAAGCATATTATAGTTACATATTTATGATTAGAAGATATTTGGCTATGAGTAGGTAGATTTATTAGGCAGTGATACATATGTATTGCGTTAATAAAGAAGAATAGTGTTTGTTCATAAGTTATTTATGCGTAACATTCATTAGTTGTTATTATATTTAGAGAAGCAAATATATAGAATTAGAAAATGTTATAATTCTTGTTAATGGGTAATAAATTAGGAATTGTCAACAATCAATAGGAAATAAATATTGTAACCCCAATTAATGGGCAATTAATGGGAAATGATGGATAAGGTCAGATTAGAGGTTACAGTTGGTTAGTAAGGGAATTAAAAACTGTAACTCCAATTAATGGACAATTAATGGAAATGAATTTGGAAGTTACAATTAATAAAGATAGTTGTATTAATGCTACTGATAAAAATGGAATAGTTATAAAAGAGTTACTAATTTGAAATTAGTAATCATACATAAATGTCTTAGGAAATGTCTATTAGGATTTTGTGGACAAACTGACATTTATGAGCATTAAAAGTGGATTTATGAATAGATAAGTATCTAAGGTAAATCTTATTGCGTTAAATAAAAAACGAATTAAAAAGCAAAGTCTAATGTCAATCTAAGACAGTACAAGTAAAGACTTAGAACCACTACAAGAAAACCTACATTTAGTTGCACTTATTGGTAGCGTTTGTAGTGTAAATGCAACAAATATTATTTGACCATTTCTTTTTACTTGTTTTTTTAGGTCTTACGAGCCAAAATTTGCCAGTATACCCACCAATCCTAAAAGTTTATTTCGTTTTTTCCGCCTCCTTTCCTTCGTTGTTACATTTTCCCACATTCAACAAAATCAACAAAATTCGTCTCCCTTCTACATTCATGCTACTTATCTCCATCTCGAGTGACTTTTCTCCATTAATTTGGTGCCCTCCACATCGTCAATTCACTCTTCCTTCATTATTTTCCCGTTGCTTCTTCAGATTTGTTCATAAGCCCTAAATTAATAAATCAAGGTAATTCCCATCTGCTAAATACAATTGTATGGCTTTTATCACGGAGATTCTTTTATTATTATCAGCATTTTTGTTCGAGGTTAGTACGACTGTGCTGGCGGTGATTGTATTTTAGTTTTACTAATGCCTTCTAACACCTAAACCTTGAATATCTAATCCAATCTTAAATTCCATTTGTAATATCATCAAATTAGTAATATCTCAATATGAGTTCTTAATTTTCTCATTGATTAATGAGGACATGGATGAGAGATGACATGGTGAGAGCAGAAAAATAGCTACATTTTTGGGCTGTTTTGTTTTGCCTATTCTGCTTTTATCGGGTAATTTTGTTCTGTTTAAAGATAGTAGTATAGTCTACATTTTTTATTGGGATCATTCGTGGGAACTTTGAGTTATATTGCTAAAATTAAATCTTATTGTTTTATTTCTATTTCTTTACTCGTCAAATATATAGCAAACGAATTTTTTTGCCTATGATGCTGAAGTATAACTATTATTATTAGTTACTCTGTCACTATAGCTTAATCGAGTTAAATTGTATCTTCAACTGCAAGTGCAAGTAGGGCATTAATTGAGTTAGTTGGTGCTACTAGAGAATGGATGTGCTAACTTAAATAGCAATTTAATTTCACCTTGTATTTCTTTAGGAGTATACATATATAAAAAAATGACAATAACGGATCTATAAAAGGCCCTTCATAATTGGGTTAGATTGATAATTTTGAATGTTGTAAACTAAGTTGAGTGATGTTCAAAGATTTTTCAGCTTGAACTTCCATTGGCCCTTGCTTAGGTTTCCAAACCATTCAAATTGCACGACCATTCATGTTAATAATCTTCTGTGTATTCAGTTAGTTGTTAGTATTTTCCTTAACATCACACTAAACATTTTACCTATAGTGAACACTTACTAACAAAAGTGGAAATGATTATAACTGAAATGCCTTCCAAAGCTTCATAAGCATCTTCAGTTGTTGTCACTTCCATTTGATCACCTATTTCTTAATATCCTCCATTTTCCACATTGTGCTCATAAGCATTGGGGGCATTTCCTATGTATTACTAGCTTGCAAATTAGCATTACTTCTACCAAAATCAAAGTTGAATTCGTCACACCTATTTTTGTTTATAAATTTAATTTCTTTGGGAACAAATGTTCTGGCCAAATGATATGCATGTCGGATAGCTTTCTTAGTTCCAAGTTGATGATCTTGTATCTGTATTCTGTTTTCTTCCTAGTGTATGAGGTATGCAGTTAGATTTTTCTATGGCTGATGGTATTGGATAGATTTTTACCAGATTTCTTGTTTTCATATATTGAGGTAATAGGTGAGACTGAGTTATGATATCAAGTTTACTTATAAAAAAGTTTAAATGAGTTGCATATTCTTTTATTTTAAAAACTTAATCATGTTTACTTTGTTTTGGATTATCAACCAAGTATGCATCTCAACTTTTGATGACATTATAATTTTCTACGTACGGTTAAAATAGGATTATTTTCTGGTAGATTGATGGAATTATAATCCCATAAATACAATAAAACTTAAACATGGATTGTCTGTCTTCATTATAGTCTTAAATTTGTGGTCATCTTTATCTTTAAGTGCAATAGGTTGCATTAGTGATATTAACTTTTGTGCCGAATCAATTATAGTGTTAGATTAAGCTTCATTAAAGTAAATTTAGGATGGTTAAGAATAAGTTGTATAAGTAACTACAAAGTTTGAACTATATTGTTAGCCTAAAACATGGTCTTTGCAATTATCTTTTTACAAACAATTAGTTTCGTATTCAATCTTAACTATTTAATTATCTTTATAACATCACCAATCTCCACTCATTTTCATTTAAAATTGAAACCATTTGCATTTGAAGTCGAACTACCTTTATAATGATGAATTTACTCTTATTTCTGTTGCACTCATTTCTTATTATCAACTATGGATTGTCCACTAAGTTTATCAATTCAATTTAGTTGTTGACAACTAGCAAGCACTGATGATATGCAATTAATTATCAATATAATTATGTCAAGTTAATTTTTACAACAAAATTATGGGAGTTAAACTAATAAATGGAATTAAAATAAAATAAAATATGTATTAAGAACAGTAGAACCCACAGATTGCTATAGCATTTGAGGTTGATGGAAAATGCTTTTGAAACTGCTGGTGCAAATTGGTATTTCTTTGGAGATTGTGGGCTTGTCCCAAGCATGTAATATGTTTGCGTTCATTTTAAATTTGTTACGGTGATTGTTGTTTGTCATAATGTATGCAATGTGGTCATAGTGCTATGCTATAATTTTTTTGCCTCCAGTATGTGTGTGTATATAATATAGTTTAATATATAGTTCAAACAAAGCCCTCATCCTTTTTATAATGATAAAGCACATATAATACTGACATGGTTAGACAAAGAGGATATAATTGTTTTGGTATGGTAAAAGCTCAAAACAAGTTGTAATCTTGGATATATTATGTGAATCATTTATTTGTCTGCTTCAAAGGAGTTCATCAAAGGTGAAATTTTGCTGCATGGTTTATTGCTGAACGTGGATTGGGTTATCTGAAGGTAGGATTGGGTTTGCCCAACTGCAGCATTGACACGTGCATCCACAAGAGCATATAAAAACATAGTAATGTACAACGATGATGTGAATGCAGTTAATGCTTGGCTGTTATAAACACAGAACTGATCTTTGCTCACTGTAGAAGCTCTCTTTAATACACTAGGGAAAAATGCTTCTAGAAATGGCTCCATAGTGGAAATCCTCCTACAACACATAAGGTTGTTTGAATTGGTATCTATATGAACAAAAATGTGCATCATCGTTATCTTGTGATAATCTTAATTTGGTTGAATTGGTGTCTATATGAACATAAATGTTGTAGGTTGTTGCTTCTCAAAATTGGCCAGAGGTAACCAAATATGCTAGGTTGGTATGTGCATAAGCACATTGTCAGGAACTCATACAAGATCTGTATAGTTAGCGGACCGATACTAAGGATGCAAAGCACTATGGTGGAATGGTTAGTTTTGTATATTTTGTTTTTAATCTATAATTCTTCAGCTGTACGAACTCTTGCAGTTGCTAAAAACATCTATGACCTTTACAAGGAGCTGCTTATATCCTTCAGGAAATCAACTTGGCATAAACCTGAGCGAATCTCTTTTACTGGTATGTTATAATACATTCTTTTCCATTGTATACCATGATTAGCTTGACTTATTTCAAACTATGCCTAACTCAATTTATACTGATAAGCATATTATGCTTTTCAACCGCCTAAATTAATTTTGTTTCTCAAAGATGGTGTGAGCGAAGGGCAGTTTTATCAAGTACTTTTATTTGAACTTGATGCGATTCGAAAGGTAATCAATTTTTCAACCATATATGTTCATTTTTATGATTTAATGCTACAATTTTATGCAACTCATTCCTTTCTATTTTTAAGCCTATGCTTCTCTTGAGGCAGAATATTTGCTCTTTGTAACATTTGTTGTTGTCCAAAAACGTCATCATACATGATTATTTGCAAATAATGATGGTTAGTGGAAATATATTTCCTGATATCTTCTTTGAATAGCAGCCAAGTCATTACTAGTTATTTTTGTAGACCACCTTTGCACACAAAATTCACATTGACAGATTGTTTTTTTTTTTCAAGCATGGTTTGTGTTTCTTAATTGCATGCTACCTGATTTTAGGTACCGTTGTTGATTCAAGCATTTGCCATCCAACTGAATTTGACTTTTACCTCTGCAGTCATGCTGGCATTCAGGTAAGTTTATCGAATGTACCATGCTATATTTTATAGCAGCCTGTTAGTAAAGCTTCGATACTAATTGTTAAATTGGCAATGTAAATTCTGACAGGGCACAAGCTGCCCAGCGTATTACCATGTCTTATAGGATGAAAATAATTTTTCTGTTGATGCTTTGTAGACACTTACAAACAACATGTGTCATATTTAATGAATTCATTCCTTAGATTTAACTATTGTTGTTTATTGCCATCATATTGTAAACTAAATGATGTTCTATGTTGTAGCTATGCAAGGTGCATAAGGTCCATCTCTATTGGTAAGCTATTATCAACCTACTTTATTTGATATTTTTTAGTGCTTGTTTGATTTTCTCATTTGACGATTTGTTTTGCACATATGCTTCTGTTAGTTTCATTTTGCCACTGTGAAGTATGGAATAACTTATGAGCTCAAAGTGGGAACTAAAACAAGAAAACACCTTTTAGAAAAGTTAAAAAATCCACCTATTCTGAGAGAACAATAATAAACTAAGAAACCAGTAAGTGAAACCAAGATTTTTCACCTTAAATAACTAGGAACACACACAAACACACATTGTGTATTTGTATAATAAAAAACAATAAGTGTGTAATCAATGATAATATTTACTTTATTATACTTATTACTTTATTCATTTTTTGAATACACATTAAGTTTTGCATTGACATTCAATATATAAAACTAGCATTGATACTTTTGCTCGGCCTCCATATGGGTTTTGATGAAAATACTACTTCATTATACAAATTGAAAATACTACTTCATTATACAAATTGAAAATACTACTTCATTCTAACCCAGTTTTGATCTGAATATCTGTGTAAATTGAAATTTGTGTATCCGTTGGGGAACTATATAGGATGCATATAAAAATAGAACAATTTTTGTTAATATGTGTTAATATAGAATATCAAGTTATAGATTACATGATTTTCATATATACATACATATATAGACACACACACACACACACACACACACACACACACACACACATATATATATTGTTGATTGTTAAACTCGTTTGCAGGTAATTAGCTATTTCGAAGCGAAGACTGTCGACAAAAAAGAACTATTGGTAATCAAGCAACGAACATGAATTTAATTGTTATATATGTTGTCGTATTTTGTTAGTACCATTTGTGGAAACTTGTCTGTGAATGCTTGTAGTATGTGACTTATTTTGTTCAAAAACTACCATCAAATTGATTATGGATATTATATTTGATTGTGAGATTAGCGTGTTTTTGCAAATATTTGAATATTATGATCATATGATTGATTGTTTGTATATGCTAATTATGTGATTTAATTGTTTGTTTGAATATATGAAAATTATGCGATTGATCGTTCGTTTTAATATGAATAGTATATAAGCGATTGCTGGAAATGGTTTAATAAACCATCAACCATAAATAATAGCATTTAAAATATGAAGACTTATGGTAGCGTTTTTTTAACCCTACAGAAAAAACCTACAGCTTCATTTAAAAGTGACTTTTGGTAGCGTTTTTTAAATCCTAAAGAAAATACCTATAGTTGCATTTAAAAGTGACTTTTGGTAGCGTTTACTACAACGCAACAAAAAGTTTTAGACTTTTAGTTGCATGTCGTATAGCAGCGTTCTCTAAAACGCTACCATAAGTTATGGTAGCGTTTTTTCAACGCTACCAAAAGTCTTTTTTGGTGTAGTGAACGGTTAATTGGACTTAGTAGGTTAGTGATACGAGGTGAGTATAGTCACTAGACGGAAGATTGACCTTCACTTTGAGGCTACCAGTTGTCGGGTGCACTTTCTAGTGATATAAGATATTACTAATCCTAGGACCTGCGATGATATAAGAGATTGGACTTTCTTTCTTAATTGAAAAGTATTAAATGGTCCAAATTTGGAATTAGGAGCAGGAAGGGATATCTCTATAGGCATTCGCTTCTAGTTTGAGATATTAAGAAGTTGTAGGGTCCCTCCCTCTCCTAAAAGGAAGTATTAAGTAACCTAGCGAGAATCCAAATAAGTGAGAATATTTCCAAAAAGGTTCACTTCGGTGTTGTGGTATAAAGTGACTATCTTACGGTCCGCTTCCCTACCAAAAGAAGACACCTAATGAGATTCAATATTTATAATTATGAGTGATGATGGATATCTCAAAAAGGATTCACTTCAGGCTTGAGGTACTAAGTGATTGAATAGTGTTCGGCTCTTTTCTATAAAAGAAGTACCAAGTAGCCTAATGAGATTTCCAAGCAATGTCAGCTTGATAATACCAGTGAGCAGTCCTCTCTGGGATTAGGTATTAAATGAAAAAAGCTGCTACAAATAGGAGTTAAATGGTTAGAGGCCTCTCTAGTCCTTGTTAATGAGGTATTAAGTGGCTTGGGTACAGTACCTCACATTGCTAAGACTTTAATAAAAATAGATGCAATAGTGGTCTAGCTATTGTAAATTATAAGGCTATATATAATGGTCAAACGTCTCTGTAGTTCGGACCAATAGATCAATGATGATGATGCTAGAAGTCCACCTTGGGAATAGGCCTTAAATTTCGAAGTCTACCTTAAGTAAGGTCTTAAATGGAAAAGTTACCTATTTCTCTTTCAAAAATATTATGTGGTGATAGTAGAAGCCACTTCATATTTAAGAAATATTAAGTGGCAAATTGGCATGGAAGTATTTGGTGGTTGATAAGGCTTCATCAATATTTTGTACCTTGGGAATGGGTAGATAAGTAATCGTGTGCGCAATGCGATTATAATTGCTAACCTTAATAGACAAAACAATTAAATGAAAACCAATTGGTATAAGTTTATGTTATGGACAGTTTATAGATTTTTCAATCACCAAAACGTTGTTTTGACCCCCTCCTCTTTACAACTGATATTATAGATTTAGAGGAACATGCCACTAAAGCTGGATGTGTTTAATTGTTGGAGAAGTCTCCTTTTCTCTCATGCTCGATGCTGATGTGACAACCTATCATCCAAGGAATACCATTAATTCCACGGTACAGTGTTCCTATTATTATTTCTACTATGAGTTTAGATTTCTGTCAGTCTCTGATAACGCTCACACTTATTTACAGGTACCAAATCCAACGATCAGTGCTATGATGGACTTGGGTTTTGAATTTTATTGAAAATTAGTCCCATCTAAGTAAATGTTGTTACATTTAGTATCAGAGCCTAGATTAGTATATTAGAGGAATTAGGATAAATGAGAGAATGCATTCTTACTTTCGTGTCTAGAATAATTATATTTTTAAATTAGATTCTAAGAATTTTGACTATATAAGTGGTTGTAGTTCCACTCTAAAGAATTGGACAAACCAATTGTGGGTTTGAAATATCTTAAAGTTAAGATTTTCATGCCTACTACAAAGTACCCCACGGAGTGCTGGCGTTGCGTAAGGCACTGATGATGAAGAACATGAGTGTGACATATGGTAGAATCTCGGAGACTGGATTAAAAAGGGATTTTTAGGTAGATAAGTATTTATGGTAAAACTTATTGTCTTGAATAAAAAGGGAATTAGTAAGCTAAGTCCGATGTCAACCTCAGATAGCGCAAGTAAAGAATTAGGATGGTTAACTAGACTTAGTAAATTAGTGATGAGAGGTTAGTAGAGTCACTGGATGGAAGACTGCCCTTCTCTTTGAGGCTATTAGTAGTCGGGTGCACTTATTACTGATGTGAAATATCATTAATCCTAGCACCCATGATGATTTAAGAGATTGGTTCTGCTTTTTTAATTGAAAAGTATTAAATGGTCCAAATTTGGAATTAGGAGCGGGGAGGAATATCTCCATAAGGGTTCGCTTCTGGTTGAAGGTATTAGGTAGTTGTAGGGTCTGCCTCTCTCTTAAAAGGAAGTATTAAGTAACCTAATGAGATTCTAAATAAGTGAGGATATCTTCAAAAAGGTCTGCTTAAGTGTTAAAGTATTAAGTGGCTATCTTATGTCCCGCCTCCTTACCAAAAGAAGTAACCTAATAAGATTTCATATTTATAATTAAGAGTGATGATATATATCTCACGAAGGGTTCGCTTTGGGCTTGAGGTACTAAGTGACTGATATAGGGTTTGCCTCTCTCCTATAAAAGAAGTACTTAGTAGCCTAATGAGATTTCCAAGCAATGTCAGCTAGATAGTACCAGTGATGAGGCCGCCTTAGAGTTAGGTATTAAATGGCAAAGGCCTACCTACAAATAGGTATTAAATTGTTAGAGGCCTGCTTAGTCCTTGCTAATGAGGTATTAAGTGGCTTTGGTATAGTCTCTCACAATGCTAAGACTTTAATAACGATGGATGCACTAGTGGTATGGCTATTATAAATTATAAGGATATATATAGTAGTCAAAGGTCTTTGTAGTTAGGTCCAATAGACCAATAATGACGATGCTAGAAGTCTACCTTGGATTGCCTATGCATTAAATGATAAAGTTTTCCTCGATTGAGGTCTTAAATGGAAAAATCTGTCTATTTCTCTTTTAAAAGCATTATGTAGTGATAATAGAATCCCATTTCGTATTTTGATAAATTAAGTGGCAAATGGATATGGAAGTATTGGTTAGTTGATAAGGCTTCGTCGGTATTTTGTATCTTGGGAATGAGTTGGTAAGTAATCATGTCTGCAATGCAAAGTTAGATTAGAATTGACCTTAATAAACATAACAAATAAATGGAAACCAATTGGCATAAATTTATGTTATGTACAGTTTACTAATTTCCAATCACCATAATTTTGTTCTAACCCTCTCCTCATTACAACCCATAGGATAGATTTAGATGAATAGGTCGCTGGAGCTTGATATGTTTAGTTGTTGGAGAAGTCTCCTTTCTCTCATGCTCAATGCTGATGTGACAACCTACTATCCAAGGAATACCATTAATTCCAAGATTGTAGTTATAATCAATGTTCTTATCTTATTATTTTTTCTACCATGAGTGTAAATTTCTTTCAGTCTCTAATAATGCTCAGTCTTATTGGTAGGTGAAAAATCCATTGATTTGTGCTTTTATGGACTTGGGTTTCGATTTTTATCGAAATTTAGATCCATCTTGGTACGGGTTTTTTAATTTAGTATCGGAGCCTAGGTTAGCAGATCAAAGAAATTAGGATAATTTAAGAGAACACATTCGTACTTTCCTATCTAGAATTACTATATTTTCACATTCTGTGCATTCCAACTATACAAAGTAGTTTTAGTTCAACTTTGATGGATTGAGCAAAGCAATCATGGGTTGGAAATATCTTAGAGTTAAGATTTTCATGCCGACTCCGAAGTACCCCATGGAGTGCTGGCAATGTAATGCACTAATGATGAAGAACATAAGCAAGACATATGGAAAAATCTTGGAGACAGGTGGTGTTCGAATTGATGGTTGAGATCTAGCTACCTTGAGATTTTGGATTTTGATGATGAGTTCTAGTCGAAGACACATATTTATTCCAGATGGACAGAAAATTGGAGTCTGTATGACATAATTATCTAGAGGTAAGTTCTTGCCAGGGGTATCAACTAATCACCTCTTTGATGGCAAACCGGATTTTTATTTGAATAATTAATTTCAATTCCATAGTCTAAAACCTGTGAGTGAATTTTTATGAAGTATATTTTGGAATTGCCTTAGATTTTGAAAAAAGAGTTTTCAAATGATTTCTTTTCCTAAGGATTTATTTTAGAACTTTTTTTGGGAATGTTTTGAAATTTTAATTTTCAAAGAAAGACATATACCACCAAGTTGGTTGTGTTAGGAAATTTTTAATTAAAAAAAGATTATTACTTGAAATCCTTAAATATTTATATCTAAATATTAATAAATGTTGATTTTGATTTTTGGTTAGGAAGTGCTTTTCCAAACCCTGATATGTATATATATAAGTTTGACTTTTAAGGGAAAATTTGATATGAAATATTTTCTACTATTCAGAAACAATTATAAAAGACCATATAATTAGCTAAGTGATTTTTAAGTTTATGAAATTGAGGTTTTTAAAATCTTCTTTCTTTAAGGTAAAGACAAAATAGGAATAACATTCAATTTAATTGAGTTATGTACTTTGAAGGGCTATTGTACCATCAGCTATTGGAATAAATATTTCCGTGTGGAGTAGGCTTGAAATAACAAATGGAATAATTTTAGGTTTTTGGAATTGTTGTTGGTTGCAGTAGTTTTTTTTGACTGCTATGAATTGTTGGAGCATGGTTTGAGACAAGGTGGTAGGCTTTAATACCGCTGTGATGAGGACAGGAATTTTTCGGATCACGTGAAATAGAACGAGACGATACGAAATGATTATTATTATTTAATCCGATCCAAATTGAATCTAGGTTCAACTAACACTCAAAACTTGTCGGGTTGTTGACCACCTAATGGTAAACCTAGAGTGGCATACCAGTTAATGAGTTTTGGCATAATTTGAAACCTAGAATGGCACTATAAAAGTCGCATCCGCATTTCCCTAGTTGCCTTCTTTATTTCCTCCTTCCTCAATTTAACGACCCGGGATTTCACTACTTTGACTTATGAATATTTAATTAATTTTAAATATTCAATATATAGG
The DNA here is from genome assembly GCA_030765085.1 of Allium cepa. Taxonomy (NCBI): domain Eukaryota; kingdom Viridiplantae; phylum Streptophyta; class Magnoliopsida; order Asparagales; family Amaryllidaceae; genus Allium; species Allium cepa. The sequence goes on from CM060939.1 coordinate 420,406,001, forward strand.
TTTTATAATAAAAATAAAACTCTTTTAAATAATTAATAATGATAGTGAAATAGTTTTTAAAATGAGTTTACAAAAATATACATTCGATGAAAAAAGGAAAATGTGACCGGAAACCATTTTTCGAATTTTCTACGTTTCATTGTACAAAAGTTGTTCGAAATATTGTGCACACTTTTGTATATATATGCACATATATATAAAGTATATAATATGGTTTAAGGAACTATATTAAGGTTAAGATGTGACACATTGGCAACTAATAAAAAAATATAGAATGTCATGTCTAGGCAGACAAGAAGTACAAAGGCTAGTCAAATCAATGTTTACATGTTCCCTAATAAAGGAATTTCAAATTTTATGAGGGGAACATGGATGTGATATGTTGGGTGAGGTGGCATTCGATTTGTGGTGGGTAGTGAAAGTGCGTAGGATCGTGTAATATGGAATATAATTAAATCTAAATGTGGAAACAGATTATAATAGCAAAGTAAATGAAAATATGTAAAATAAAACAGGAACACCTGGAATTTTTATACTGGTTCGAACTTCCCGTTCTACGTCCAGTCCCAGGCTCCTTCTGGAATTTCAACTACAATAACCCTCACTTAACGCGGCGGAACTGGTATATACAGTCTGAGCAGCAGAACAGACACCTGAGCAACAGAACAGGATTTTCACCTCAGCAGCAGAAGAGACTTCACTAATTCAAAATAATATCCAACACTGTGTGTTCTTGATAACACTGATTTGTCTCTGATATTACAAACCTCCTATAATCAAATCCTCAAGTATATGAAGTGTATGTGAAGATATGAAGAGAAGGTAATGCTAAGAATCGAAGATTATGAAAGTTTATTTGTAGATTCAAAGCAGTAAAAACGTTTGTTCGCTGTTTGAATGCAAATATTAAAGCACAAGAAGAATATTAGAGAGTTAGAATGAAAATCGGTGAATGTGAAGTGTTTGGGAACATGTATATATAGAAGTTGAAGAGTTACTGCCATTGGTGAAGGGTTCTGACGAAAAGAAGCATCCATTTCCATTCAGAGAAGGATTGCTTCCTTTCCAGAACATGTCTTTTCAAAAAGATGACAGTTGGTCTCAGGTCAGTCGACTGGTCGTTCTTGGTCAGTCGACTCAGTCGACTGACTATGCAATAGGTTTTAAAAAATAAGTAGTGCATATCGTATATGTACACAGTCAATCGACTGGGTGATTATAGCCAGTCGATTGGCTGTGATGTTTTTACACGGTATGCTCTGTTTTGATTAATTATGAGAAATATGAAGTGCGGACTACTTGAGGATAGATTTTAACAAATTTCTAAGACTCAACCATAAGTAATAGACAGTGAGAAACATAGATTAAAAGCCTTGATATACCCATAGTCCTTTGATTGTCTCTTTTTGTCTAGATTAATCGTGTATTCTCTTTTTCCTTCTAACTTGCTTTGTCATAAATAAAAACTAGTGATTCAACATTCTCCCCCTTTTTGATTGATGACAAACCTGTATATAAAAGATCCTAGAGAACAAATATAAAAACTCCCCCTGAATATATGACACTTCTTGTACCTGCATAGAAATGATTAGGACAATTCTTCTCCCCCTTTGTCATTGACAAAAAAGGAGATATACCAAAATAGTTTCAATATAAAGCGTGGAAATAAATATCAAATTGAGACTAATTAGTACAAGTCTCAAAGATAAATAATTAGCAACCAAACATCCAAATGTTTTAAACTGACAATAAAGTTTCAAATAAGCAAATAGTTCATACCATACTCACCCACCAAAAAACCTATTCATCAAGATCCCAATTATACTCTCCTTCCGGTGCAGGCTCTTTTCCTGGTCTAGAAGTGCCTTGAGCACCACTGCCTGCTCCACAAGTGTCGCTACTAGTATGCTCCTCTGATGTAGACCATGTAAATCGAGGTGCTTGACGCTTTCCTTGGGCGACAGATGTGGCAGCAGTGGAAGAAGAACATGATAATGCATCCCATAAAGTAGAAAAGAAGCCTTTGTTCTTATCAAGCTTCTTATCCATTTTCTTGAGCCTTGAATCCAAAATAAGTTGATTTCTGGAGAGAATTTCAATGGATTCACGGGTGCTGGAGGAAGTAGCTAAGCGAATATCGCCTTCTTCTTGTTGTGCTTCCGGTTCTCTAACTATAGGACCTTATGATTGTTGTTGTTGAGCTTGTTGATGCTTCCAATTTTCATATGCAGTAATAATTGGAGGTCTTGTTGGTAGCTTCATAAGACTAATGGTCCTTATATTTATCATTCCGATAGTAGAGAATTCGAAATCTGGTTGACAAACACCAGCATCTAGAAGAAGTCTCATAATATATTCTCCAATGTAGATAACATGCATATTCCCATGTGGGAAGGTAAGAAATTCATCCATAATACGATGTAACCAATTTACGCGTATATTTCCCCATATGGCATAGAGTGCTTTGAAATTTTCCGGATGTATTAATTCATATGAGTCGGTTCGTGGGAGAATAGAACGTATAAGCATTTTGTGCAAGATTCTTGCTTTAGGCCAAAGAAGCTTAGAACACAATTAAGTTATGTCGTCACTCATGAACATATGACTAATTCTATCTCTTTTTCTTGGATTGCATTCGACATCATTTAAATCTATAACTTCCTTTGGAGATTGAAGGATATGTTCCATTATATCCAGAGAAAAGAAAACTTGTCGACCACAGACCAAGCTCCATACACAATTATTTGGATTAGATGGTTATTGGCGGCCAAGATTAAGATTTGCAAAGAAAAGTTTTACCATAAGATGATTAATGTTGTGGCAATTTGAATTGTAGTCGAGGAGTGACTCTAATCCATATCTTCGCATTAATTCTTGAAGAGAGTAAGCTCCAAAATCATAATAAACCATGAATGAGCCTTCAAAGATTCTAGAATTTTTCATCTTCTCCCATCGTTCGATTGCAGTTGCATCATATAGCCAATGAGCAACATGAGTATCAACAAAAATGAAGAAGCTTGTTTTGAGTGTTTTGATCTTGGAGGAGCCATTAGTTTGATGGTATTGAGAATAAATTGAAAGAAAAATGGGGGCTAGGGTTTTGGAGGAAGTAAAAAATCAAGAAGGTAAAGTGAATAGATCGGTAAAAAGGGATTAAAAAATGAAAAGACAGTAGTTATTTTGTATAGCCAGTCGACTGATCGGGGTAGGTCAGTCGAATGGTTGCTAACCCGATAGATTTTTACCCTACAATCAGTCAACTGACCTATATGACTCAGTCGACTGATTGACAACCCGATAGTTTTTACCCCTGTAAACAGTCGACTGGTTATATATTTCAGTCGACTGGCTGAAGTCGAGAAATGCAGTTAAGCATAAAACAAAATTTTATTCAAGAATCATTAAAACAAACATATACGTACATGAAATAAAAGTAAATATAGAACAATAAAACAAAAGAAAATTAATTATTTAGGAGTTTTAGGAGAGCATTCATGTGGTTCAACCTTGGTGATCTCAACATGAGGACGCAAAGGAGACCAATAGTTTTGGTGTTCCCAAGAGTTTGGAGATGCCGGAGGTTATTGTGGAGTTTGCTCCCATTGATTACAGCCAGATGAATTTGGTTGACGAGATGTTGAGCGTTCAACAACGTCACGCTTTGGTGATTTGCCATAGAATTTGAGGGCAATTGATTCTATAAGGCTAAGACGTCTTGAATTCGTCCGTTGTTCATAATACATTTCTCTTTGTAAATTGATTTGCTCTTTTTGATAATGATGGATGTCATCAATTTTTTATTTTGTTTTTAGAGAAACAAACATGGATCTTCATGACTTCTTACTTTTTGGAGAATACCCAGTGTGATATTGAGCTTGTTCACTTCTAGGAGTAGGAGTTGGCAAAGACGGAGTGGAGCTATTGGAAGAATGATTAGCTACTAGAGGATGTTGGTTTAGCAAAAGATAATTTAGAGTTAGAAGAGTCATAGGAATCGTGAGAGGCCATTGAAAGATATTGAGGAGCTTGAAGATTTAAAAAAAAACATAATTGTAAGGATGATTGAAAAAATGAAAAGAATGCAGATTTATAGAGGAGATTGAGCTGTGTTTGTGTGGTCAGAAACAGCAATAAACTAATAACCAGAAGAAAAAAACCTATAAAGGGAATGGATGAGAAATGACTTAAAGATTAATGGTTATGAGCTAATGAAGAATAAGACTCAGCAAGAAATAACATATAGCACAACTGGTAAAGCATGGAGTTACCAGTCATGAGACCAGAGTTCAAGCTCCAGCAGCTACATATTTTTTTTGTTGAGCGAAATTTTCTAGAATAATTAGAATCTAGCTTCTATTTGAAACAAGAAACATACATAGCTCAAATGGCAAGAAGCAATTATAATTCCACAACCAAGAGGTCATGAGTTCAAGTCTCTCTAGAGTCATAGAAAAAAAAATTATTTTGACAAAAATTTGAATGGAAGTTTATATATATATTTTTTCAAATTGTGTTATGAAAACTACAAAAACAAATAGTATATATATATATGTGTGTGTGTGTGTGTATACATATTTATAAATCTTTAAAAGAGACGATTCTAAGTTCTCGTCTTAAATTGATGAAAGTATTTTCATTTAAAGGTTTTGTAAAAATATCTGCCAATTGTTTATCGGAGGAAACAAATTCTAGATTTATCAAATCCTTTTTAATATTATCACGAAGAAAATGATGACGAATGTCAATGTGTTTTGTTCGTGAGTGATTGACAGAATTTTTAGATAAATTTATAGCACTAGAATTATCACAATAAATAGTTTACTTAAATAAATTAAAACCAAAATCTTGTAGTGTTTGTTGCATATAGATAACTTGAGAACATGCCAGAGCTGCAAAATATATTATGCTTCACATGTCGACAATGAAACACAGTTTTGTTTCTTACTAAACCAAGATACAAGAGACCGTTCAATGAAGTGACAAGTCCCACTTGTACTTTTTCTATCTGTCCGGCTTCCTCCAAAATCAGCGTCACTATATGACACTAATTCATATGGACATTCCTTTGGATAGAATAGTCCAAAGTCCTTGTGTAACGACCCGAAATTTTCGAACCCGAAAATCCCAGATAGTTATGAAAAGAAGAAAAAGATAGAAGAAGAAGAACAGAACACCAAACATCTCACATTCGCAGCGGATAAAATATAATAATAAATAATAACAGTTTACAAATGAATACTATATCTGGCGATTACATTTTAGTACATCAGAGTTTCTCATATATACAGTCACAGTTATATACAATTATCATGTCTCAGATTAACAATAATATATATATACAGCGGAAATACTCTATACGCCATTGCCATCCAGTTCGCCTTCTGAGCTCCAGAACGTACCTACCTGAAAATCTGTAATACTCGGTCTGACCCGAGCATTACACCAAAGTAACACCCGGGTCAGGCTGGAAAACCAGCGTGAGTAAACCCAACTAACATGAAATACCAAAATTTTACAACTTGTATAAACCCGGGTAACTTATATCAATTTAACCAATTCACAATTTACTATAGACAACATCTATTTCACATATAATTCTCTAAGTACCAAACTTAGATATAATAAACTGATTCACTAAAATCTCTTCATTTCATCGTATTGATTTCACAAATCAATTTATAAAAATTCGAAATGGTTTCGGGTATTTCCCAATACCTGACCCCGGCCTCTTCGTAACTCATGCCACACTTACCCAAATTATCCAAATGAAATACACAATATTTCACATCAGAGATATTAATTCATCCAAAGCATTCAATACCATCCAATCATTCATAAGCAAAACTTAATCACTTCCAAATTAATTAAATTAATCCTGACGGAATTACTAATACCATCCACTTCCGTTCCTTCATTAAATATTAATTGATCTCAAATCCATTAATTAATCAACCCTTCATTTACATCTTAATCAATCACATTGGATTTAATTGTCTTTCGATTGCATTCAAGTTATTATCTTTAATTAATTATCACGATATAATTCTTCTTGAACACAATCAATAGCCATCTTAATTACCTCATGAATTAATTCCCTGTTTTAATTACAGTAATCCGTAATAACTTATATTACTTAACTTCATAAGTCTCTTTTATGGGTTAATCAATCTTAATTAGTCAATCTTTGATTTCACCATTAATTATAAAAATTAAGGATTTCAATTTTAATTTAATTTATCATAATCAAATTTAATTTCATTAATTCAAACCACAATATTAATCATTTCGATAAATCCCAAAACTGTAATTAACTATCTTCATTCTACTTCATTCATACATTATTTACTCTTCACTTCACTATCTTAATAAATCTCTTGATAAATTTCACAAGGTAATTTTATTTTATTTATTACCTTCAGGGATTATCTAACAAACTATCCATTAATTATTTAAAATAAATCAAACCTAATTAATTTACTTAAACTTTCATTAATTAACTCAAAACCCTTAATTGCCAAATAAATCAACCAGAATCATTAATTAATTAAATTAATTAATTATACATTTTAATTACCTTCAAATTTGATGAATCACAAGTCATTAAGCTTTTACTAACAATGGAAACATTTTCGTATTTATGACTTAAGTGTAAGATAATTTTTAAACCCCAAATACTTCGAGTCAATCACAATTAACTCGAGAACAACCAAAACTAAATCACCAAATCATCAGCACACATCCAAACAATTCAATTATCCATCTAATTATTAAATTTAATCATTTAAATTTAAATAAAAACCCAACAACGTAGGATTTACTCACCTTTATCGATTTGCAGCCCATTTCCTTTTACGACTTGTTCTTCACGACCAATGACCTTGTAAAACATTAGATGTTTTATTAATATTCAAGTCAATTGAGAAAATTTAAATTTTCATTTGATAATTAACTAACCGCTAAGTTCATTTTAAAACAATTAAATTAAATTTAAACTAATTTCCCTTCCTAACAGAATTTTTTTTTTGATAACTATGGGAGAAAACAAAAAACCCTCACCCCAACAAGAACAGTGCCCCTTCCTCCTCAGGTTGTCCTTCACCGAGATGAGCCCAACACAAATGCCTAACCGCCCCCTACCGGATGCAACAACAAGTCACCTCTTCCCCCTCTAAGACATCAGCAACATCGCGATGTCGTCTCTTGATTCCTCCATCGTCGCTGTTCCCCATCATCGCGACACACCCTATCTCAAGCGTGCCCACCTCCCCATCGCGACACACCCAGTCACCAAAAATCACTCGCCCCGAACTTGAACGACTCGAACCAAAGACGCGACTTCGTCTGTCGCCAGTTTCCCCCAGAAACACAAACCCTAGAATCGCGACTCACCATCGCGCTTCGATTGCAATTGGTTCGAACAGAAAAAAAATAATATTCGATTATAGAGGAGGCCGGCTCGGCCATTTTTTTTTTTTTCAAATTGATTTGGAAACGAAGGTAAGGGCTCGGTTCCATTACTGTTCAAAGGAGAAGGAGAGGACGGGAATACAAATAGACTTGGGGTAGCTTCCTGCGCACGAGTTGATTATTTTATAATTGAATATTGAAAAGTACTTCGTGCTGCATAACGCGAAATTCCGAACTCCAAATTAGACATGCCGACAGGCGTTTATAAAGTTTTACCCGTATTCCGAACACAATGAAACGTGTTTCGTAGGCTGATTTAAACGTATGTGCGAGTTACGGAATTAAATGATCTATATTCAATTAAATCAGCCTACGAAACACGTTTCATTGTGTTCGGAATGCGGGTAAAACTTTATAAACGCCTATCGGCATGTCTAATTTGGAGTTCGGAATTTCGCGTTATGCAGCACAAAGTACTTTTCAATATTCAATTATAAAATAATCAACTCGTGCGCAGGAAGCTACCCCAAGTCTATTTGTATTCCCGTCCTCTCCTTCTCCTTTGAACAGTAATGGAACCGAGCCCTTACCTTCGTTTCCAAATCAATTTGAAAAAAAAAAAATGGCCGAGCCGGCCTCCTCTATAATCGAATATTTTTTTTTTCTGTTCGAACCAATTGCAATCGAAGCGCGATGGTGAGTCGCGATTCTAGGGTTTGTGTTTCTGGGGGAAACTGGCGACAGACGAAGTCGCGTCTTTGGTTCGAGTCGTTCAAGTTCGGGGCGAGTGATTTTTGGTGACTGGGTGTGTCGCGATGGGGAGGTGGGCACGCTTGAGATAGGGTGTGTCGCGATGATGGGGAACAGCGACGATGGAGGAATCAAGAGACGACATCGCGATGTTGCTGATGTCTTAGAGGGGGAAGAGGTGACTTGTTGTTGCATTCGGTAGGGGGCGGTTAGGCATTTGTGTTGGGCTCATCTCGGTGAAGGACAACCTGAGGAGGAAGGGGCACTGTTCTTGTTGGGGTGAGGGTTTTTTGTTTTCTCCCATAGTTATCAAAAAAAAAATTCTGTTAGGAAGGGAAATTAGTTTAAATTTAATTTAATTGTCTTAAAATGAACTTAGCGGTTAGTTAATTATCAAATGAAAATTTAAATTTGCTCAATTGACTTGAATATTAATAAAACATCTAATGTTTTACAAGGTCATTGGTCGTGAAGAACAAGTCGTAAAAGGAAATGGGCTGCAAATCGATAAAGGTGAGTAAATCCTACGTTGTTGGGTTTTTATTTAAATTTAAATGATTAAATTTAATAATTAGATGGATAATTGAATTGTTTGGATGTGTGCTGATGATTTGGTGATTTAGTTTTGGTTGTTCTCGAGTTAATTGTGATTGACTCGAAGTATTTGGGGTTTAAAAATTATCTTACACTTAAGTCATAAATACGAAAATGTTTCCATTGTTAGTAAAAGCTTAATGACTTGTGATTCATCAAATTTGAAGGTAATTAAAATGTATAATTAATTAATTTAATTAATTAATGATTCTGGTTGATTTATTTGGCAATTAAGGGTTTTGAGTTAATTAATGAAAGTTTAAGTAAATTAATTAGGTTTGATTTATTTTAAATAATTAATGGATAGTTTGTTAGATAATCCCTGAAGGTAATAAATAAAATAAAATTACCTTGTGAAATTTATCAAGAGATTTATTAAGATAGTGAAGTGAAGAGTAAATAATGTATGAATGAAGTAGAATGAAGATAGTTAATTACAGTTTTGGGATTTATCGAAATGATTAATATTGTGGTTTGAATTAATGAAATTAAATTTGATTATGATAAATTAAATTAAAATTGAAATCCTTAATTTTTATAATTAATGGTGAAATCAAAGATTGACTAATTAAGATTGATTAACCCATAAAAGAGACTTATGAAGTTAAGTAATATAAGTTATTACGGATTACTGTAATTAAAACAGGGAATTAATTCATGAGGTAATTAAGGTGGCTATTGATTGTGTTCAAGAAGAATTATATCGTGATAATTAATTAAAGATAATAACTTGAATGCAATCGAAAGACAATTAAATCCAATGTGATTGATTAAGATGTAAATGAAGGGTTGATTAATTAATGGATTTGAGATCAATTAATATTTAATGAAGGAACGGAAGTGGATGGTATTAGTAATTCCGTCAGGATTAATTTAATTAATTTGGAAGTGATTAAGTTTTGCTTATGAATGATTGGATGGTATTGAATGCTTTGTATGAATTAATATCTCTGATGTGAAATATTGTGTATTTCATTTGGATAATTTGGGTAAGTGTGGCATGAGTTGCGAAGAGGCCGGGGTCAGGTATTGGGAAATACCCGAAACCATTTCGAATTTCTATAAATTGATTTGTGAAATCAATACGATGAAATGAAGAGATTTTAGTGAATTAGTTTATTATATCTAAGTTTGGTACTTAGAGAATTATATGTGAAATAGATGTTGTCTATAGTAAATTGTGAATTGGTTAAATTGATATAAGTTACCCGGGTTTATACAAGTTGTAAAATTTTGGTATTTCATGTTAGTTGGGTTTACTCACGCTGGTTTTCCAGCCTGACCTGGGTGTTACTTTGATGTAATGCTCGGGTCAGACCGAGTATTACAGATTTTCAGGTAGGTACGTTCTGGAGCTCAGGAGGCGAACTGGATGGCAATGGCGTATAGAGTATTTCCGCTGTATATATATATTATTGTTAGTCTGAGACATGATAATTGTATATAACTGTGACTGTATATATGAGAAACTCTGATGTACTAAAATGTAATCGCCAGATATAGTATTCGTTTGTAAACTGTTATTATTTATTATTATATTTTATCCGCTGCGAATGTGAGATGTTTGGTGTTCTGTTCTTCTTCTTCTATCTTTTTCTTCTTTTCATAACTATTTGGGATTTTCGGGTTCGAAAATTTCGGGTCGTTACATTTGGTATCAGAGCTGAAAGGTTAAGCGAGAACCTTGGCTCTGGTGGGGATTACTCATTTAATAGAGTCCGTAGTACTCTATAATGAGTTGAGTGACTATATATATATATATATATATATATATATATATATATATATATGAGCGCGTACTTGTTATTTTCGTATATAAAGGTTTTAAATGATTTTATATAAGAATGTAATTTGATATATAAAGCTATATCTTCTTCTAATAAATATTAAGGAGATTGGTTGTTAAATTATTGGAATTAAATTAAGAAGTAATATAATACAATCAAATTGAAATCTTGAATTGGGACTAAGTGAAGAAGGAATATAATACAACCAAATTAAAATTTAAATTAATTAAAAATGAAGTTCTAGAATTAGAACTCAGAGATTAGAATTGTTTGAAACTTTAAATGAACAAGTTAAATTTGGTTTAAAAAGGTTAAACTAATCTTTGAGAACTTAGCTCGAATTATATAATTCGAGATGGTTTAAATTTGAAGTTGGAATTGAACTCATTCAAATTGAATCCGATTTGAATTAATTGGATTTGGGATGGAAGATGTATAGGTTCAAAAATTTAATGGAAGATTTGAATTGGATTGAATTGAAATGATTGAAATTAAAGTGGGTTCAATTGAATGGATACTAGTCCAAAGTAATTAGAATAATCTTGGAATTGTAATTAAAGTGGAATTGGTTTAAAATCAAAAAGGAATTTGAAATATAGATTGTAAATGTAATTTATAAATTGAAATAAACGTCATAAATAAATGAGATTATAAGTTGAAATAGAATTCCGGAGAATATTTGAAAATAAAGTGAGATGAAATTCCAGAGTAATGTTTAAATATGAATTGGATGGATGGGAATTTGGAATTTTTGGGAAAAATTTAGAATTCCTTTGGATTTGGAAGTGGTTTCCAAAGGCTTTGGGGAAATAATAGTATTATTTCGTAAATATTTTTGGCGTTGAATTGGAAATCTGGAAGATTTGAAATTAAAAATATTTGGAAATGTTTTAAAAGAAATAAAACCATTTAACTCTTTCGGTCACTGGAAAATAACGTCGGTAATGACTGCAGCATCATCGATGTTTATTTTCGAGTTTCTAAAAGAGAAATTGCTACCAAAATGTTTTTAATTGGAATTGTTTGTGAACTGGGTTTGGATTTGAAATTCTGGAATCTTGATAAAATGTTTATGGAATAATACAAAAATATAAGTAGAGATAAGTTGAAATGAAGAATTGGACTCAGAAATTTGAGATTGTTTAAATACTTTAAATAAAAGATAATTTGGTATAAAAGGTTAAAACAACCTTTGATAATTTAACTCGAATTTATATAATTCGAGGTAGTTTAAAATTCAAGATTGAAATTGAATTAGTTCAAAATTTAATTTGGGTTGAAGTAATTGGATTGGTGATTGAAAATATATAAGTTTAAAAATTTTAAATGGGAAATTGGAATGGATTAAATTGAAGTGATTTGGATTCTGAAATTAAATTGATAATAATTCAAATTGATTGGAATACTATGAAATTATAGTTAAAATTTAACAGGATTAAAATCAAATGGAATTTGATTTAAATTTGGAAAGAAATGGAGAATTAATTCAACTTAAATTGGGGGTAAATCAAGTCCAATGGAAATTGGAGTTATTTAAATTGGAATGGGATCAATTTAAATGGAGGAGGAAATTTGAACGGCATTGTTGGGGAAGTGAACAGTTTTGACTCTAGACCATTTTCAATATAAATTGTTTTAATATAAATGGTTTTAAATCTATGTTCTTATTTATTTACTAAACAACCTTCTTTTTAAAACCCAAACTATTTTATACTGGTTTTTGCCACTACTTTTGGAACTGTTTAACTATTTTACAACTGTTTTATAAACTAATTACTAATTTTCAACTGAGTGATGAATTAATTACTAATTTACAACTATTTTGCAATTATTAAGATTTCTATAACTATTTAACTATTTTCCAACTATTTTACAATTAGTTAACTATTTTACAATTATTTTGCAAACTAATAATTATTTTTCAACTACTTACCTATTTTTAATTTTTTCAAGCTATTTTTCTAAACTGGTCGGAGTTCAAACTGTTATTGATTAAAGTACCCAACTGAGATAAGGATAGAAGTAATAATCCAAATGGGGATTAATGTAAAGGTGAATAAGGAATTGAAAATGGTTCTTTGAACTGAAAGAATATTTTGAGAAATATGAAATGAATAAAGATGGAAATTTGATATTTCTATGGTTTTTGAGAGTGTTTGGAGTATAAAAGGTGTTTTATACAAGAAAGTAAGGATCCAAAGTTTTAAAAATTTATATATATATCTGAATATATAAAGGACCTTATGAGGATTTTGGGAAAGGCTTTTGATTTTTGGGTAAAATCAATATTGAGTTTTGGAAAGCCTATTTTGAGAATTATCGATTTTGAGATAATCGATTTTGTGTAAAGGAGCTTTGTATGATAACATACTAAGTGTATGATTTGAAAATACTATATGTATAGTATAAATGTTTTGATGATTGCTCTGGGGAAAAAAGTGCTCCGTTGAAATGAACTTCTCAGGAGTGCCACCGAGTGGTGCTGCCTTGAGCCCAAGGGGGGTTCTAAAGTTGATCCTGTGAGGAGTCCGGACAAAACTAGTTCCTGGGGATTATGAGTAGTGTATACCATAGCGGAAGTCGTGTGTGCCGCGGAGAGCCAACAGTTTACGTTTGATTCTATATCAGTAGACTGCGACCTATGGTATAACATAGCGAAAGTCGTGTGTGCCGCTGAGAGCCAACAGTCTGCGTTTGAGTTTATCTCGGTAGACTGCGACCTATGTAAGAGGGGAGAAGTTTCATTTTGATAGCGAGATCAGAGGCCGCGGAGAGCCAACAGTTACATGGACTTTTGTTGTGACTGCAACGTAACCCTGGATGTAACTGTGATCTGTTGTGTGGTTCCATGGCGTAATCGAGAGTGCCGCGGAGAGCCTGCAGTTACATGGACTTTTGTTGCGACTGCAACGTAACCCTGGTATGTAACTGTGACCATGGAATGGGTGTGATGATTTCCAGAGCATCCTCACTAAAGATATTTCCTCTATTTTCAAAAACTGTTTCCGATATTTTTAGTAAAATTATTTTCGAAGTATTTTTACTGGGTGTTGTAAACGGGTTTACCAAGTACTTATAGATTTTCAGTCCTACGCCTGATCAACGTATGACTGAATTTCTGTGAGAACAAGGATGGACTGGTTAAGACATCGAGTTATAAGAAATATTTTTATTAAAAGCTATTTTAATTGTATTGTCTGAATTTGAAGGCATTCCTAAATTTTAAAGTAAAAAAAAGGGATTTCAAACTGGAATTATAAAATACAATTGGACTCGGAAAATTTAAATGAAGCGATTCTTTGAAATAAAATCGCATATTGATTTGAAAGTTGGAAGTAAGCTAATTAACAAAATAATTACTTGATTGAGTATGTTAATAAAATTTAACTCGGTTAAATAAAATGGATTGTAAGTTAATAATGAAGGTGGAAATGAATTCGAATTGTGAATAGAATTCGACTTGGGTTTGATAATGAATTAAATAAAAGGAGATGTAAATAAAAATAAAAATAGAGTTGGATCGAAATAGCGATGGTTTGAATTACAAATAAAATTCAAGTGTGATTTGAATAATATTTAATGAAGTTTGCAAGCAAATCTAGATATTATGGAAGTGTTGTTGAATGAAATGAAAGTGAACCTCTATCTAAAAACAGTTTAAAACTGGTTATTATAATTAGATGCTTGTGATAGAATTTTTGTGGAAATATGGCTTGTTATGTATATGAGTGTGAATGCAGGAACTTTATATTATAAGTGTCTGTGAACAGGAAATGCAGTTTGAAAACAAGCCTTAAATTTATTTTATCTTCTCATGAATTAAAATTCCGGCTTCGATTCCTAGAAGGAAAATGTGAATAACAATGTAATATCAATTACAGAAATGGACTTAGAATTTATTTATTTTTATTAAAGTTTCCATCTCAAAGAAGAGATAAATTACTGTGAATACCAAAATATGGGTTGAAATCGATCGAGTTAAATTCAATCTTTGGTTATACAATCTAATTCGTGAAGTAAAATAATGAATTATGATGGGAAAATATCGATTTTTAGATAGGGAATTTTCGAGATAATCGAAGTTATGTGATTTTGGGTATTTCGTCGATTTCGGTTGATCGGTGGTGACTAGTGGTTCATGGTCGTTCCTGGAGGTGGAGAGCAGCCCGGAGGTCTCGAGAAAAATAGTAGAAGATTTTAATAAGGGCCATGGTGACCGGCCAGTGACGAATTAGGGTTCGGGGGGACTAGTTTTGATCGTGGTTATTGAGAGCAGTGTGAGCCGCCGTTCGATCACAGGGGATGATCGCGATAGGTGGAAAGTGTTTGTGAGAGTGTGGAGTTGTTTCAGCATGGATGGCGTGAGTTCCGGAGGTTGAAGGTGTTGATCAGTAGAATTTTTCTGATCATGTTCGTGTTCCAATGTTTGATCGTATTCCTCGTTTTCGCTTGGCCACCAATTTCGTCATTCTGGTGGTTCGAGAAGCTCATGGGGGTCGATTGCAGTTTGGAGAGGACCGGAGCGTTGATCGGCGATGCGCGAGTTCATCGTGCACGTGCACGGGATATGACCGTGTATTGTTGACATTGTTAATTGGGGAAGATGCGATGCCAGGTCTGTTGTTCGAGTTCTCTCTCTCTTGGCTCGGGTACTTGCTTGTTTGGGTCGTTCCTGGATTTAAGAAACAGATTGTATTAGAACAAGCTGGTGAATGAAGTATTCAAAACTTCGAAGCAAGGTCCAAGTCAAATGGAAATATAAAAGTTTTTCAAAGAAGAGTGGTATATGAACAAGTTTTAGTAATGTTAGAGAAACTCAAGTTGCTAGCCTAAAGAGGAAAGAACATGGTTTGAAAAGTGGAAAACAAAAGAGTTTTATAGTTATAAATATTATCAAGTGTCCAAAGTAAATGGTTTAACAAGTTGTAGGTATTTAATTTTTTTAATGATTATAAATTTCAAGGGGAAATGGTTATCCAAATTAAGATTTTTCTTAATGAATGAATTCCCGAGAAAGATAAACTAAGATCCTAAAATAAATCATTTGGACGAGGATGAAACTTAAGGACTCTGGTTGATTTCTAAGTAATGATAATTAATATCAAGTTTAAAAATTATGATAATGATTTAGGAATTGATCAAGATAAATGATTATCTTAAAATTTATTAAGGCCTGGTGACTAGGATTTATAAATTAGATAAGTATTGGATTTTTTAATTAAACAGAATTACTTAATGATGGGTTAAGTATAATTACTTGGTGAATTAATTAATGAAATATAATTACTTGGTGAATTAATTAATGAAATATAATTACTTGGTGAATTAATTAGTGTAATATTTACTGGATGTAATTTATTACGTTAAATTACTCGAAGGATGTTATCAAAGGATGATTAATTGAGGGGAGTAATTAAATGGTGATTACTCGGTATAATTAATGGATTAATTAATGAAATTAATTAAGAGGGTGATTTAATTAATATAAGTAACTAAGGGAAGTTAATTACTAAGGAGGTAAAACAAGGTTAATTAATGAATGTAAAGATTAATTATAACATGTAATTAAAAGAATAATTAATAAATAAAGGTGATTAAAAGTTAATTACTGTGAATGGATAAGAATAATTAATTTGTGTAATTAATTAAGAATTTAATTACTTAATGTAATTAAAGGATAATTAATCTAGGTTTGTTAATTAAGATGATGATTAATTGGTTTGTGATTAATTATTATTACATAAGCAAGGTTTAAAATGATCAAAGAAATTGATTTGATTGAATGAGGAATGGGTGACTAATCAATCTTACTTAAATGATTGGGTGTTATTTCTGTTATGAAATGATTTAAATAAATTGGGTCATTTAATCTAAGTTCTGGCACTTAGAAATTGATATGAAATAAGTGATCTTAATAATCAGTTTATGAATTTGTAAATCGATGCGAGTTCCCGGGTTTATGTAAATTTTATTTTGTTATATTCCATGCTAGATGGGTTTACTCACGCTGGTTTCCAGCCTGACCCGGGTGTTACTTTGGTGTAATGCTCGGGTCAGACCGAGTATTACAGATTTGCAGGTAGGTACGTTCTGGAGCTCAGGAGACGAGCTGGATGGCTATAGCGTATAAAATATTTCCGCTGTATTATATTGCTGTGTATGAGGGACATGATAATTGTATATATTCAGTGATTGTATATATGTGAAAACTCTGATGTATATTAAATGTAATCGACATATATAGTATTCTTTTGTATACTGTTATTATTTATTATTATATTTTATCCGCTGCGAATGTGAGATGTTTGGTGTTTTTTTGTTCTTCTTCTATCTCTTTCTTCTTTTTCATAACTATCTGGAATTTTCGGGTTTGAAAATTTCGGGTCGTTACACCTTGATTTTATTAAGATATCGTAGTATGCGTTTCACTGCTTGTAAATGTGATTCTTTGGGATCTGCTTGAAATTGTGCACACATGCAAGCACTCATTATTATGTCAGGTCTACTAGCTGTTAAATATAGTAACGATCCAATCATACTTTGATATAATTTTTGGTCAATACTTTTGCCACTTTCATCTTTATCAAGATGTATGGTTGTACTCATAGGAGTTGGTTTGGTAGAAATATTTTCCATAGCAAAGCGTTTAATTAGATTGTTACAATATTTTTCTTGATTTATAAAAATACCATTTTCTAATTGTTTTATTTGTAAGCCAAGAAAATAATTTAACTCACCCATATATGACATTTCAAATTCTCTAGTCATTATTTTAGAAAAGCTTGACATGGTCTTTCATTTGTAGATCCAAAAATAATATCATCAACATATATTTGAACAATTAAAATATCCTGCTTATTTCTTTTAATAAAAGAGTTTGATCAACCTTTTCAATTTCAAACCAGAATCTATTAAATATCTTTTAAGATGATCGTACCAAGAACGGGGTGCTTGTTTCAAACCGTATAAGGCCTATTTAAGCTTATATACATGGTCAGGAAATTTTTCGTGTATGAATAACGGAGGTTGTTCAACATAGATATTTTCTTTTATAAAACCATTTAAAAATCACTTTTGACATCCATTTGATATAATTTAAAGTTATGAAAACATGCAAATGCTAGTAAGATTCGTATTGCTTCTAGTTTAGCGACTGGAGCAAACGTTTCTTCATAGTCAATCCCTTCTTCTTGATTATATCCTTGAGCAACTAATCTAGCTTTATTTCTAGTAATATTTCCTTGTTCGTCTGCTTTATTTTTGAAGACCCATTTTGTACCAATAATTGATTGATCACTAGGCCGTCGAATTAAATCCCAAACATTATTTCTTTCGAATTGGTTTAGCTCTTCTTGCATTGCGATTAACCAATTTCATCGGCAAATGCTTCTTTAATATTTTTAGGTTCAATATGAGAAAGGAAAGCTACATAACCCATTTGATTTAATCGACTTCTTGTTCTAAAAGATGAATAGAGTTCTCCAATAACATTAACTGAAGGATGATCTCTTAATAATCTAGGTGGAGATCTTAATTCATTATTATTGTGAACAATGTCTTCATTATTTTCAAGATTTGAAATTTCTGTATTTGTGATATTATCAGGGAATTCTTCATCATCTCTTATACTTGGGATTTGTTTAAAATTTTCATCGAAGGATACATGAAGTGTTTCTTCGATGATATTTGTTCTTTTGTTAAAAATTTGATAAGCTTTGCTTCGATCTGAATGTCCTAAAAAGATTCATTCATCGGATTTCGGATCGAATTTGCTAAGCTGATCTTTTGTGTTTAAAACAAAACATTTTGAACCGAAAACTTTAAAATAAGAAATATTTGGTTTTCGTCCATTAAAAGGTTCATAAGGAGTATTCTTAGTTAGTGGTCGAATAGAAACACGATTCAAAACATAACAAGCCGTTGCAACTGCTTCTGCCCAGAAATGTTTTGGTAACGTACTTCCATTTAACAAAGTCCTTGCACATTCTTGTAAGGTTCTATTTTTACCTTCTACAACTCCATTTTGTTGTGGAGTTCTAGAAAACGAAAAATTATGGAATATTCCCTTTTTCTTACAAAAATGTTCAAAGGCTTCGTTTTCGAATTCACCTCCATGATCACTTCTTATTTTTTGATTTTCAAACCATTAAACTTTTGAATTCTTTTGACAAAAGTTTTGAAATTATCAAAGGTATCACTTTTATTTTTCATAAAAATAGTCCAAGTACATCTAGAAAAATCATCAACAATTACAAACACATATTTACTACGATTAATGGATTGCACTTGTGTTGGTCCAAATAAATCCATATGTAGTAATTCAAGTGGTTGTAAAGTTGAAATAACCTTTTTAGATTTAAAGGATGACTTAGTTAATTTTCCTAACCGACATGCATCACAAATATGATCAATTTTCAAATTCATTTTTGGTAGACCTTTTACTAAATCATTTTTAGAAAGCTTGTTTCTAGAAGTTAATATGACAGAATCGTTTGTGCCATAACCAAGGATCATTTTCTTTAGCTATTAAACACATACCTGAATTACGATTTATTTTCATACTCAGAACATAGATATTTCCGTCTCTATTTCCTTCAAAGATAAGATTTTGATTTTGATCAAAAATGCTACATTTGTTTTCAGAAAAGGTGATTTTTAATCCTTTGTCACACAACTGGCTGATACTAAGAAAATTATGTTTTAAATTTTTGACAAGTAAAACATTTGAAATAAGAGGTAAATTTGAAATACCGTTATTGCTCACATCGCCTTTGTCGATGATAAAGCCTTTGAAGTTGTCTCTAAAAGTGATGGAGCCTCCATCCGAGTTAGTAATATTTGATAGCATATCTTTGTCTCCTGTCATATGTTTTGAGCAACCACTGTCGAATATCCATTTTCCTCTTTTCTTGACTGGGACCTACAAAGAATATGAGATAACATTAGTTCCCACCTTTTTCAATAGGGTCCTAAGAGTTAAATCTTAGGAAACCAAACCCAAGAGGGCTCAGTATCCCATTTAAAAATGTAATCTTTATTTTTATGAACAGTTTCTAAAATGGTGTTTATATATTTCTTCCTAATCAAATTGTTGTTTGTTTTAGGAACCCGACTTTTATGCTTTTTGGGTAAGAATTCCTTTTTGTTTGTACTATAGTAGGAT
This sequence comes from Allium cepa, assembly GCA_030765085.1. Taxonomy (NCBI): domain Eukaryota; kingdom Viridiplantae; phylum Streptophyta; class Magnoliopsida; order Asparagales; family Amaryllidaceae; genus Allium; species Allium cepa. Next base: position 420,425,702 of record CM060939.1, read on the forward strand.
TAATATTTCTACTAATTTTCTTTTTAAGTGAAGCTGTTGTTTTCTTGACATATCCTAATCCTTTTCTACTTGAAACAGATTGAGAGCTATTAATAATTTTAGATAAAGTTTCTCTTCCTTAAGTTTGAAATATTTTTGGACATGCTTTCTAACTTAGTTTTGAGACTAGTATTATCCAATTCTATAAATTTTACCTTAGTTTTTAGTTCATGATTTTTAGAAACAAGAGCGTCATTCTTCTCTTTTTGAGTTTCAATTTCTTGACTCAAAAGAGTGAGCTGAGAATTGATATTAGAGAATGATTCTTGTAATTTTTCAAGTTATTCCTCTAGTATTTTCTTCTCATCTTTAAGCATATCTCTTTCGAGTTCTGCTTTGTTCTGATGTTCACGAGTCTCCTTATATTTTCTTTTAAGATTTTTCAAAGTATCAACTAGCTGTGAATTTATCTCTATCATATCATCAAAAGTAAAATCACTAACCTCATTTCCAGTAGCCATGAAACAGACATTGGCTTGCTCGTTTTCACTGTCACTACTGTTATCTGATGAAGAAGTATATGAATCATCCCATATTACGGAGAATGCTTTCTTTTTCATATCTTTTCTGCCCTTGTTGAAGTACTTTTTTTTAGTTCTGGACATTCTTTCTGAATATTACCTTTCTTATGGCAATTAAAACATTCTAGAACTGAAGACGATGGTTTGTTCGGAAAGTTCCATTTTCCATTATTTCTGTTGTTTTTCCGGAATTTTAAGAACTTTTTGAAATTTTTGGCAATAAATGCTAGATCTTCTTCATCTGAATCTTCATCTTTTTCTTCTTCTGCATGGAAAGCTATGTTCTTTTTGTCTTATGCTTGTACTCGTTTTGCCTGCAAATTCACTTCATAGGACATTAGGTTTCCTACTAACTCTTCAGGTTTTATGGTGGAGAGGTCATTAGCTTCTTCTATAGCCAAGACTTTTCTTTCCCATTCATCCGTTAAAGAGTTTAGGATTTTTTATACAATATCAAAATCAGTGTACTTTTCTCCTAATCCTAATAGTGAATGATAGATATCTTGATATCTAGAGGACATATCATTAATGGATTCATCTTATTTCATTCTAAAGTTTTGAAACTGATTTTTGAGCATGGAAATTTTGCTTTGTTTGACTTTGTTAGTTCCTTCATGAGTGATTTTAAGCATTCTCCATATTTCATAAGCAGTTTGACACATGCTAACATGATTAAATTCATTTCTATCTAGTCCACGGAATAGCATGTTCATAGCTTTAGCATTGGCAGTATCATCTAATTTTTGTGTGTTTGACCAAGTGGAGTATTCTCCAGTAGGAAGAGTGTATTCATTTTGTGTAATATTCCATGATTCAAAGCTATTTGATTGCATATAGATTCTCATACAAGTAGCCCAATAATTATATTTCAAATCATTGAAAAATGGAGGTCGCGCAATGGATTGACCTTCAATAAAACTAGTGTTAGTGACAATGTTATTGGTAGTGTTGGTGTTGTTTTCCATATTAGCAAAATATCAGATAACTGTGTAATGGTTATAAGATGTCTTGCTCTGATACCAAATGAAAGTGTTTAGGATCGTGTAATATAGAATGTAATTAAATCTATATATGGAAACATACGATAATAGCGAAGTAAATGGAAATAAGTAAAATAAAAGAAGCACACCAGGAATTTTTATACTGGTTCGAACTTCCCGCTCTACGTCCAGTCCCGGACTCCTTTTGGAATTTTAACTACAGTAACCCTCAGTTAACCCGGAGGAACATGTATATACAGTCTGAGCAGCAGAACAGACACCTGAGAAACAAAACAGGATTTTCGCCTCAGCAACAGAAGAGGACTTCACTAATACAAAATAATATCTGACACTGTGTGTTCTTGATAACACTGATTTGTCTCTGATAGTACAAACCTCCTATAATCAAATCCTCAAGTATATGAAGTGTATGTGAAGATATAAAGAGAAGGTAATGCTAAGAACCAAAGATTAAGAAAGTTTATTTGTAGATTCAAAGCAGTAAAAACGTTTGTTCGCTGTTTGAATGCAAATATTAAAGCACAAGAAGAATATTAGAGAGTTAGAATGAAAATCGGTGAATGTGAAGTGTTTGGGAACATGTATATATAGTAGTTGAAGAGTTACTGCCATTGGTGAAAGGTTCTGACGAAAAGGAGCATCCATTTCCGTTCAGAGAAGGATTGCTTCCCTTCGCAGAAGAAGATGTATTTTCAAAAATATGACAGTTGGTCTCAGGTCAGTCAACTGGTCGTTCTTGGTCAGTCGACTGACTATACAATAGGTTTTAAAAAATAAGCAGTGCATATCGTATATGTACACAGTCAATCGACTGCGTGATTATAGCCAATCGACTGGCTGTGGTGTTTTTACACAGTATGCTTTGTTTTGATTAATTATGAGAAATATGAAATGCGAACTACTTGAGGATAGATTTTAACAAATTTCTAAGACTCAACCATAAGTCCTTTGATTAAAAGTCTTGATATACCCGTAGTCCTTTGATTGTCTCTTTTTGTCTAGATTAATCGTGTATTCTCTTTTTCCTTCTAACTTGCTTTGTCATGAATCAAAACTAGTGATTCAATAGGAAGCATTTGTGTATATAAGCAAACTCCCAACATTTTTTCCATTTCTTTCATTCATTTTCCATTTCATCTCCATTCTCTAAAGCTTTCTTAGTCTTTATAAATATTTCCTATAGATTCTCTTTAGATTTCAAAGAGAGTGGAAGAGAGCGAAAAAAGTGAAAGGAGAAAAAAAATTCTAAAATTCAAAGTGTTTAACACTCCTCTTTTCAATTTCAAAATACCTCCATTTTACCCCAATTCCCATCGGCCGTAACATCCTCTAACCTTACTGAAATCATTATTTATTTTTTCAAAGCATGTATAGTTCCAGTGGCTACAACTTTGTAGTTAAACACTTTTTCTGATTTCGATCTTAAATACTCCAAAAATCCATTTTTTTCGATAGTGTTTTTTTTAACCTAGATTATAAAGCCCGAAAATTCCATTTACCGTTTTGATCATCTTCCTCAAAAATTATCCAAACTGAGTAAAAAAAAATTGATAGAGGAAAGAATTATCTAAAACTTTTCTCTTGACGACTTTTAAAATTTCAAGAATAAATGGTCAAAAATTGAGAAGAAAATGGCCTATTTTTTAGTGGATTTCATGGTTTTCTAAGCTTTTCCAAACGCTAAAGTGTAAAAACCCATAATTTTGGAAATATTTTTAACGAAACTTTTATTTGAGAATTTTGATTTTTAAATCATTTAAAATTTAATTTTTAGAATTTTCCAATATAATGTTGGAATTTGTTTGTAATTTATTTTCCAATACAATAAAATAACCATTTTTAGAAAATCTTATATTTTGGTCAATTGAAATCAAAGTTTGACCACGGTTGAAAATTTTAAATTTTAAATTTTAATTTCTAATCTTTTTATTTGAAGTAGAAAATAATTTTGATGTTCGTTCTATTTTTCGTTTCGTTAAATTCTGTTTTATACTTTTTATACTGGATAAATTACAGTGTTTTACACAAAATAATTTTCTGTGTTTTATTTTCTATTTCCTATGTTCATTTCTATATTTTTATTTTCTGTCTATTTATTTTTATTTTATGGTTTGCAGATTGAATTATTTTTCATTGTTGACTTGTTTTATTTTGGATAAATGGCTTAGGAATTTGAAGGGACTTTAGTTACTTATTTTTGTTTCAATGTCTTTTCCTTTTCCCTGCATTAATTTGCCTAGCTCTTCACTCCTTTGCTTGCCGTCCAAACCACTCCTCTAGACGTATAAATCATTCCACTAATTACGTACAATAATATTTCATTCCCATCTCATCCTCTTTTTCATTTGCATTTAAGAATAAATATATACAAGATCTTTCTCCCGTAATTGTTGCCTTTTCTTGCCTTCTCATCTTTCCTTAGCCGTGCATTTACAACATTCATAGCCGTGAATTCCTCTCATCAATCATGCACAAAACATTCCTTAAACTCCTCTTTTTATTTTATATTATTGCCTTTTTAATTTCCAAACCATTCAAACTCATACCTTTTATTGCCTCTTTATTACTTACCCTAGGCGTTCATTCCTTTAACCTAGCCGCCACTCCCTCTTTTTATTTCACGTACAAATTTTCTCAACTCCTCATTTTATTCATCCACGTGAAGAAAAAAAATACAAGATATAAAGTAATGGCTTCCTTCTTCTTTCTCCTCTTTTTATTTTGTTTTCTTTGTCTTCCTTCAAGCTAGGCTCGGCCTCCACCTCTTAGTCGACCTCACCACCACTCCACCACTACTATGTCACCACCTCCTTCATCATCCCAAACCCTAGCCATGACTATTGAAGCAAAACTCCATCACCACAACATTGAAACCAAGCCTAGCTGAGCCATATTCATCCACTCCTCACAGACACCTCCTACTTGCTTTGCCTTGACCACAACCCTGCCTCGGCATGCCATTTGACCAAGATCCAACATAGGGCCGAGCCCATTTGACTATGGCCGAACCAATAGGACCCAAATCCTTGCCTTTTGGACTTCTATGCTTCGCAACTCCACCATCTCCTTACATTCTAACCTCTATCCATACCTATTTCCATCATAGCTGAGCCTAGCATACTCCTAACCATCATGACCGAGCACAAGAAGACCATGGCCGAGCCAAAGTGTGATGTGGCCAAGCCCATATGTTGGTTAAATCAAAGCTAGGTCATTTTTTTTCATATCTTTCCATTGTTTTAATTTATATTCTTTTGTATTGAATCACATACTTAGTTTATGATATTTGTTTGCATACTAGATTTGGATCTGACTGTTCATCCACTAATAATCTTGTTCATGCCTTGTCGTGCTTTTCGAAATTTCAGTTATGTGCACTGAATTTGATTCTAACTTTTAAAAAGGTGAGTTATTCACCCCAGACATTACGTACTTATACGGTTGTGAAATGATGACAAACGAATTGTATAAATTAATATGCGATGTTAATACGTGCCTATGATATGTTTATATGATGTAATATTATGAAATGATGACAAATGAATTGTATAATTAATATGCGATGTTCGTACCTGCCTATGATATGTTTATATGATGTTAAATGCTATTTATGTATCTGTTACATCATCTGTTGTGACATCATATGCTATGCTGTTATTTATTTTCTGTATCTCACATTGCATGTTCCCTATCACTATGTGTTGAAATGATATATACCCGAACAGACTTTAGAATAAGAAAAAATCATTATGGGCTGAAATGATAGGCTGGAGTGATTTTATTGTATTTACTTTACTTGGGATTGTGGGTTTGAAATGATAGAACCCATAAACTATGGATTGAAATGATACATATCTGTATCACTTGACCTAGGTTAGAAAATATTATATAGGCCCATGGTTAATATTTTAAAGTAGTATTTTCTGAAAAATTTATTGAGTGTTTTGAATATTTTGAATATATGAAATTTTAGCCTAAGGATTTGATTTAATGATTTAAATCATAAAGAGATATGGTTTTCTATAAGCTAGAATTTATAAATTTATTGTGAATTTTAATTTGAATTTAAAGATTTCATTATGATCAATATTTTAATAATTAATGTTGATTTAAATTGGAATCAAAAAAATCCAACCTAGTGATTTTAATAAAGGTTACTTCCTGAAATGGACATGGTTTGTATAATAAATAATGTATTTTGAATCGATAAAATAAAGTGCAGTTTTAATTGGGCATTTTGTAATAAAATCCATTAACTTGAAATCATAGTTAATTGATGTCTAAATGAATGGATTTATAAAGAGAATTGGATTGTTATATTAATTATGATAAAATATTTTTATTTATGGTTATGTTTATAAAAAAATTAAATGATCATGATTTAAATGGAAAAATGTAGCTTAAAGATGACTTAACTTGATAAGGGAAATTTTAGTTTTCAAATGAAAGTTAAGAAAATTTAGTGATAGAAATATTTTGTTTATGGGATGGATAATTTAAAATAAAGTGTAAAGCTATTTGTTAAAAATAAAAGTTACGTAAAATAGGGTAATTTTGACTTTTAAATGAATTATAGTTAATTTGGGTATTTTAGTTATAAATTTTATTTTATTTAATCATAAGATAAACGATATCCAAATGAATGTTTTTTGATGCATGAAATATGATTTTCATAAGTTAAAATGGCTAAAAATTGAAATTTTAATGTGGCTTAAATGTTAGTATAAAATCTTGAATTTTATGGGTAGCACTTCAGAAATGTTGTGGTTGTAAGATAGCATTTTCTAAGTGCTATCAATTCTGAAACTTAACTAGTTCTGAAATAAATACATACCTATTACAGCACTTTCGAAGGGTTGTTGTTTCTGAACTGAACTATTTTGAATAACTAAGCACATATTACAGCACTTTGTAAGTGCTGTTGTTGTTGAAAGTAAATTGTTTTGAAATATTAACTAAATACCTACCGTAGCACTTTATAAGTGCTGCTATTTTGAATTTGACCATGTTTTGAAATATTACTATATCTACCGTAACATTTAATAAGTGCTATTGTAGCTGAAGTTTACAATGTTTTGGAAATTCTATAACTGAATGAACGAACTTAAAATGTTATAACTTTGAAAGTACTATGGTTTGGAGATAAAATTACTTGAAATTATATTTAAGTAGGAATTGTCTTTAATTATATTAATTTGAAAGTTATTGAAATTGAAGATTTAAAAAAATGACTTTATAAATTGGTCTGGGTTAAGACGATTTAAAAGAATATTTCAAGTTTAATAAATTGAAGGAAATATTCAATGATTTGGAAATGTGGATTTTATTTAAATAATATATTGGTTTGGTTTTGAAATGAAATATTAAAATATTTAGTTTTGAAATAGATATTATTTTGGAAAGTAATGGTATTTGATTTCAAATGGTTTTGGAATAGAAATGTTTCGAAATAAATATCCATGGGTTATAATAACGGTTGGTTGTTAAAGAGACCGGAATCGGAAGTTGCCCTACTCTCTGCCAACTCCGAAAACCACTTTAATAACCGTGTACGCGGTGGAGATTTCGGAATGAAGTAGGATGGTGGCGACGTTCCTTGGTGGTATATACGTGGACCTGACTCCGGTGAGTTGGCATAAGGTGGCTAAAACAGGAGCGATTCTGGGCCAATGTGGTTGCCCCTCTGATCGGACACACTCCTTCGATTTTATATTATGACTTTGAGATTGATTTGGTGGCCACTTTGGATTCTTTGATTTTTGGGGGTGTGGCTCAAGTGGGGCGGTAGTACCTGCTATGCGTTACCACCAGTCCGGATAGTAATTGGTATATCTACCCTGGCATTGCCTAGTTGTGCCGTGTCACCTACCCCAGCGAGCCTTGTGTGAGTTTGATTTGTGTCGTACCTATAGAGCATCTTCTCATAGCCTCCCGATCAAGAGGTATGCAGGTGTTGCATAGACTATTGGCACTATTACATGTTAAGGGCCATATGGGTAACCCCTTAAAGCTATTTAAAAGTAAGTTTATTTTACTATAGATATTATTATAATAGCGAAATATTGCTACATAGTAAATGGTTTAAAGGTTCCTTAAAGGATGGGCGGTCCCAAGCATCATTTAAGTTACTTGTACATTATGTTACAGTTCACTTGAGTTTTTTTACATTTTATAAGTATGTATGTCCTGATTCGAGTGTTTTGTGTTTTGCTTTACGCTCGGGTTAGTCTGAGTGATGCAGCATTTGACACTCACCTTCGGAGTTGGAGCTTTGCTTGAAGATCCAGCTACCTATTTCACTTTTAGTTATCCAGTTGATTCCAGTGTTGTACTCAGATTTATACTTAATTATCATATTGAGACTTCTGTTGTATCTGGAAACTTGTGTTGTGTCTTGTTAAACTCTGATGTATGTTTATATAGTAGCTTCATGAACTACTATCTCTTTACTTCCGCTGCATTATATTACTCTGTGTTTGTGATCTATGATCTGTGATCATTTATTTGCTGTATATTATGAGATTTGCCAAATTTATTTTACAATTCGGTATTTTGAGCAATTCAGGTTTGACATGTGTGGATGCGAATGGTTGAAAATATCGGCTTACTACAGTTGGTATCAGAGCCATACCCAGCTGAAATTGTGGTCTGTACGTATTACCGCCATGACGCCTGGATTGTGTTCATGAGCCAATGAGGGAATTGGGCTCTAAAGGGGGGAGATTGTAACACCCCTTCAAAATGAGAAAAACACTATGAAGTGCGTGCTTATATACCAAAGCCTTCACCTCATAACAACGTTGAGGCCTTTTGAGGAACAAAACCCCACACCTTGGCTTGGCCGATGAGTCGGATGTGACTAAGTTGGGGGCAATATCTGCGTTAAGTGAGGTGAGGGCTATTACACTGGTGCCTATGCACTTGGAGGGAGCTGCATTATAAGGGGTTCTCGCTTCCTGGTTTGGTAGCGAACGGTTGACTCTTACTCCTACACGTCCCGCGGGTTTGGTGGTGCAGTCGAGAGGCTGACCGTAAAGGCAGAACATAGGTACCGATATATGCTACGGTGGGAGTTACCCCACTGACAGATGGTCCATTACAGTTAGTATCAAAGCCTTGGCTCTAGGAAAAACTTAGCATATATGGTAAATTTATTTACAGAATCACTTTCGTTCGAGCTTGAATCTCTTTCTCTTTGACTCTGTTTCTTTGAATTTTTGGAACGTTCCCTCGGTTTCGAAATTCATTCTTGTCCCTCACTATTCATTTTCTTTTGATTTTGGAGTATCTCATAACTCTACTTCAGATGATCTGCATAATGAGTTGGCGGTCTCGCCGATCTCAAATTTACTTGTGAAGGGGTGAAACTCCTTTACAATAGGCATTGATTCACCGGAGATTTTATATATCCTTGGTTTAGATACTGATATATTTTGTCAAACCCCAATTCTACCTTTTGAGTTCGAATGTAGATTTGCCTTAGAATTCCACATTGATCTAAATCTTGAAGTCATGGTTGATCCGGTTAAGGTTGCCCGCGATTTATATAAGCTTATACACTTCCTTATTCGGTTAGTTAATCATCTTATCTTTTGTTCCAACTTATCCTCAAATCAAAATTTTCTTTGATTTGAGTTCATTGAATTTGAATCTCTATCCTTGCTTTGAAAACCTATTCCTGTATAGTGTATTTGTAAAGAAATATTTAAAATGTTTTATATATTGTGTTGTTTGAGTTGTTGATGTTGATTTGGGTTTTCAATTGATTCGTCTGATCAACGCTATCGATAGGATCTCCAAAACACTTGAACGAAGCAAACCGACACAACATAGTTTTCAAACATACTAAATGAATAAATTTTATAATTATATTATATATATAAGTATAGTTTTCTGAATTTTGATAGTTAATTAAATTGGACGTTAAGAAATAATATTTGACTTGGTCTTCTAACCATTGGGTTTGTTTCATATGTAAATAATTGGACTATAAAACATGGTTATGGATTAATTTGAAAGTTTAAATGAATTTAAAACAAGAAATTGAGAATTTAATTTCCAATGGTTTCAATCTTTGTGTTTAAAGTTTGAAAAGGGTGTATTATATAAAGTATTTCAAGTAGGATCTGTTTCAAAGAATTGTTAATCTGTAAATCGTTGCTCTTTTCTTTGTCGTTGCAAAATAATTTCAGTGATGACTACAGCATCGTCGACATTCTCTTTAGTGTTTCAAAGTGAAGAGACCATTCTATACTTTCGCTACAGTCTTTCTTTGGAAAATTAAATGGATTTGGATTTCTAAAATAATATTTGATTTATAATGAATATATGTGATATATGACCTAAAATTTGATTTGATATATATTGTGTATATTCATTTATCTCTAAAATAGTTTGAAGTTAATCGGAAATCTAATTCTTAAACTTTGTCTTAAAGGATAATGTCAATTATAAAATGAAATCAAAATTTTGAATAAATATTTAAGCTTGAATAATTGAATTAGGAAACTTTGTTTGTATAATATTCAATTACATTCCAATATAACTTACCTAAATTTTTCAGAAGTTGAAAATGTAATTGTATAATATGCAATATGAAAAGGAATTTTATAAATAAAATTTGAGTGGTTATAATAAATAATATACATTTAAATTTTAGTTATAAAGGATTAATAAAGGTAAATAAAATAGAATGGTTAATTGAATAATTTACAAGAAAATGGTGTTAAAGGAATTTTAAATAAATTGGAGTAGTTATAATAAAATGTAAATACACTTAATGTATGTGATTAGATATATATTAAGTGGAATAAAGTTAATAATGATTTTGAATAAAGAAGAATTAATTTTATTGAATAAATTATAAGTATAACAAATGATTTTCCCAAGTTCATGATTTTTTTAAATTGATAATTGGATGATAAGATAATGAAATTAGAAATAGTTAGAATTTATTTAACTTAGGTAAAATCAAATAGATAAAATTAATAATTAATTTAAGTTGAAACTTTTATAGTTTTAAATTTATTATCTTAGTTTTTTTCCAATCACTTTTCTTTCAGGGTTATTCTTTTCCTCTTGTCTTAATCCTATCTCCTTCTATCTTGTTTTTCTCTCTTTCCTTTCTTCGTTTCTTTTCGAAGACGAAATGTTTTGAGAGGGGGAGAGTGTAACAACCCGTCATTTTGGGAAATATTTTTGACTAAATTTTTATTTGAGAACTTTGATTTTCAAATCATTCAATATTTTAATTTTAAAATTTTTCAATGTAATGTTGGAGTTTGTTTGTAATTTATTTTCCAAATACAATAAAATAACTATTTTTAGAAAATCTTATATTTTGGTCAACTGAAAGTCATATTTTGACGAAAGTTGAAAATTAAAAATTAAAATTTGAAATTATAATCTTTTTCTATGAAGCAAAATATAATTCTGATACTTGTTCTATTTTTCATTTCGTTAAATTTTGTTTTATACTTTTTAAACTGGACAAATTACACTATTTTACATGCAATAATTTTCTGTGTTTTATTTTCTATTTCCTATGTTCATTTCTATATTTTTAATTTCTGTTTATTTTTTTTTATTTTATGGTTTGCATTTTGAATTATTTTTTGTTGTTGACTTGTTTTATTTTGGACAATGGCTTAGAAATTTGAAGGGACTTTGTTACTTGACTTTGTTTCAACGTCTTTTCCTTTTTCCTAGTAGTTATTTGCCTAGCTCTTCACTCCTTTGTTTGCCGTCCAAACCACTCCTCTAGACGTACAAAATATTCCACTATTCACGTACAAGAATATTTCAGTCCCATCTCAATATCCTTTTTTTCATTTTCATTTAAGAATAAAATATATACAAGATCTTTCTACTTTAATGTTGCCCTTTCTTTTCTTGCCTTCTCGTCTTTCCTTAGCCGTGCATTTACAGCATTCAGAGCCGTGAATTCATCTCATCAATCACGCATAAAACATTCCTCGAATTCCTCTTTTCATTGTGCGCAAACAAGGGGAAAAATCAATTAAATACATCAAGTTATTTGTTTTATAGTATTGGATTTTTATTTTCCAAACCATTCAAACTCTTGCCTTTTATTGCCTAGCCTCCTTATTACTTACCCTAGCCGTTCATTCCTTTAACCTAGCCACCTCTCTCTCTCTTTTTATTTCATGTACAAAGTTTCTCGTCTCCTCATTCTATTCATCTGTGTGAAGGAAAAAAAATACAAGATGTAAAGTCATGGCTTCCTTCTTCTTTCTCCTCTTTTTCATTCTGTTTTCTTTGTCTTCCTTCAAGCTAGGCTCGGCCTCCACCTCTTAGCCGACCTCATCACCACTCCACCACCACCACCATGCTGACCATCACCACTTCCTCCATCATCCCAAACCCTAGCCGTGACCGTTGAAGCAAAACTCCATCACCATAGCATTGAAACCAAGCCTAGCCGAGCCATATTCATCCACTTCCTTCTATATTAGCCTCGGCCACTCCTCACAAATACCACCTATGCATTGCCTTGACCACAACCCTGCCTTGCCTTGCCACTTGACCAAGATCCAACATAGGGCCAAGCCCATATGACTATGGTCGAACCATTAGGACTCAAATCTCTTGCCTTTTAGCCTTCTATGCTTTGCAACTCCACCATATCCCCACATTCTAACCTCTGGACGTACCTATTTTCCTCATAGCCAAGCCTAGCATACTCCTAACCATCATGACCGAGCACAAAAAGACCATGGCCAAGCCAAAGTTTGATGTGGTCAAGCCCACGTGTTGGTTAAAGCAAAGCTAGGTCATTCTATTTCATATCTTTCCATTGTTTTAATTTATATTCTTTTGTATTGAATCACATACTTATGTTTGTGATATTTGTTTGCATACAAGATTCGGATCTGACTATTCATCCACTAAGAATCTTGTTTGTGCCTTGTCATGCTTTTCGAAATTTAAGTTGTGCGCTTTGAATTTGATTTTATCTTTTAAAAAGGTGAGTTATTCATTCTAAACATTACGTACTTATACGATTGTGAAATGATGACAAGTGAATTGTATAAATTGATATGCTATGTTCATACCTGCCTACGATATGTTTATATGATGTTAAATGATGTTTATTTATCTGTTACACCATTTGTTGTGATATCATATACCATGTTGTTATTTATTTTCTGTATCTCATATTGCAAGTTCCTCATCACAATGGGTTGAAATGATATATACCCGAATGGATTTTAGAATAAGAAAAAATCATTATGGGCTAAAATGATAGGCTCGAGTGATTTTATTGTATTTACTTTACTTTGGATTGTGGGTTTGAAATGATAGAATCCGGATTTTTCATTTTAAATTACAGATTAAAATGATACATATCTGTATCACTTGACCTAGGTTAGAAAATATTATACAGGCCTATGATTAATATTTTAAAGTAATATTTTTTGAAAAATTTATTGAGTATTTTGAATATTGTGAATATATGAATTTTAGCCTAAGGATTTGATCGAATGATTTAAATTATAAAAAGATTTGGTTTTCTATAAGCTAGAATTCTATAAATCTATTGTGGATTTTAAGTTGAATTTAAAGATTTCATTTATGATCAATATGTTAATAATTAATGTTGATTTAATTTGGAATCAAATAATATAACCTAATGATTTTGATAAAGGTTACTTCCTGAAATGGACATGGTTTGTATAATAACTAATGTATTTTGAATCGATAAAATGAAAAGCAGTTTTAGTTAGGCATTTTTTAATAAAAATCCATTTGACTTGAAATCATAGTTAATTGATGTCTAACTGAATGGATTTATAAAGAGAATTGGATTGTTATATTAACCGTGATAAAATATTTTATTTATGGTTATGTTTGTAAAAAATTAAATGATTATGATTTAAACGGAAAAATGTAGCTTAAAGATGACTTAACTTAATAAGGGAAAATTTAGTTTTCAAATGAAAGTTAAGAAAATTTAGTGATAGAAATATTTTATTTATGGGATGGATAATTTAAAATAAAGTGTAAAGCTATTTGTTAAAATTAAAATTAAGTAAAATAGGGGAATTTTGACTTATAAATGAATTGTAGTTAATTTGGATATTTTAGTTATAAATTTTATTTTATTTAATCATAAGATAAACGATATCTAAATGCATATTTTCTGAAGCATGAAATATGATTTTCATAAGTTAAAATGGCTAAAAATTGAAATTTTAATGTGGCTGAAATATTAGTATAAAATCTGGAATTTTATAGGTTGCACTTCAGAAATGCTGTGGTTGCAAGATAACGTTTGCTAAGTGCTATCAATTCTGAAACTTAACTAGGTTCTGAAATAACTAAATACCTATTACAGCACTTTAGAAGTGCTGTTGTTTCCGAACTGAACTGTTTTGAATAACTAAACACCTATTACAACACTTTGTAAGTGTTGTTGTTGCTGAAAGTAAACAGTTTTGAAATATTAACTAAATACCTACCGTAGCACTTTATAAGTGCTGTTGTTTTGAATTTGACAATGTTTTGAAATATTACTATTTATACTGTAACATTTAATAAGTGCTGTTGTAGTTGAAGTTTACAATGTTTTGGAAATTCTATAACTGACTGAACGAACTTAAAAATGTTATAACTTTGAAAGTACTATGTTTGGGGATAAAATTACTTGAAATTGTATTTAAGTAGGAATTGTCTTTAATTATATTAATTTGAAACTTATTAAAATTGAAGATTTATAAAACATATGACTTTATAAAGTGGTCTGGGTTAAGACGATTTAACGGAATATTTCGAGTTTAATAAATAGAAGGAAATATTCAGTGATTCGGAAATATGGGTTTTATGTAAATAGTATATTGGTTTGGTTTGAAATGAAATAATATAGTATTTAGTTTTGAAATGGATATTATTTTGAAAAGTAATGGTATTTGATTTTAAATGGTTATGGAATAAAAATGTTTTGAAATAAATATTCATTGTTTATAATAACGGTTGGTTGTTAAAGAGACCGGGATCGGAAGTTGTCATACTCTCTGCCAACTTCGAAAACCACTTTAATAACCGCATACGCGGTGGAAATTCCTGCGACGACCCGGATTTCTATGCCCAGAAAACCGTTTCGTCTTGAAGAAAGAAAGGGATGAGAAAATAGAAAAGATAGAGAAGAAAGAACAACAACATCAAAATATCACAGCGCAACGAATAAATTATAATAATCACATAAGTATTTACATAATATACAACATCAATCAGAGTTATACAGACAATATATCACATACTAGACAGTTATAAACTCCTGTCTAGTTATTACAACTCAATACAATACAACTCAAACAATATGACTCAGAGATACCAACACAGCGGAACTAAATGTATATCTACAACGCTGAAGCCTCCTGCTCCATTACTCCTCCAGAACTCGTCAAAACTAACCTAAATCCCTTGGCTACTCGTAAAAATTTAAGTACCCGAGGGTTTATGAAAAACAAAAAAATAAACTCCGGGTCAGACATGGGTCTGGTGTGAGTAACAGGTTAAAGTTGCTTAATTTTGAAAATCTTTTTGAAAATAAAAGGTATCACGTAAGACTTCCCACACATAAACATGGCAAAGTTTTTACCTTACGCTAACCAAAACATTTGATAGGAAATTCAGTGATATTATAATAGGTCTAGGGTTTTCAAGTAAATAGAGAATAGCCGAAATTGTTACATGATTAAATTCCATCTACTAGCCACAAAAGTGGGTAATACAATCAAAACCGTTGGCACTTATTGGATTGTGGATTCCATACAATGGCAGGGCTACTGGGGTACCGCCCGTCACAGTACGTGGCCTAGATCAACGTACTGAGGATCACTCCCAACCCCCTGCAACACAAGGCCGGAACCATTCCTTATTGAAAGTCCCGAACAAGATAACCCCGGCAGTAGTTGCAATCAACCGCCCACACAGCCGAAAAATAAAGGGAAATCTAGACAGGGGAATATCCTTGTCCTGCTTGGGCATGACCCACCTAACCTTGCTGCACGTCCCATGTTTTAGCCATTCCCGGTTGATGAGGCTTGAGGCTGCGATTACCTTTAGAGAATACAATTCTTAGAATGCTCATCGCCCACCTGATGATGTATTGAAAGCATTCAATCCATACAAGTTCGTTCCGGGTTCGAACGAAACCGAAGGCATTTTCTCGTTACACTCATTTTGGAATCACCCTTAGAGTCAACGACGATAACCCTTGCATTCTGAAAACACCATCTCGATCTTCATTTCAGAATTCACGACCTAACGTTTAAATTGGATCGATGTGGTTTTCGGATGTCCAGATATGGAAACCCGATCCCGGTCTCATCGAAATCCAAAAACGTATCTTTTAAGGCCTAGTTGTCTATTTAGTCTTAACAGTTCAATTCAATATTATCAATATACACACAGATAGATAATTCATAATATCACAATAGATAATCACATTATCATAAACAGATAATCAATATTATCATCCAAACAGACAATTAAATATTATCAAACTTAAACCAAACATCCATATCACATTGCACAATCATCAAATGAAATATCAATATCATTCATCCGTAAGCAATGATTTATAATCATACCATTTATAATTAATTTAAAATGAATTAAATTAACTACTGCTATCTCTAATTAATTTAAAGTAAATTAAATTAATTACTTCATCTATAAATCTTGCTTATACAACCATTAATTAATTATAAATCAAATTAATTAATTATTCTCTAAATATTCATCTTGATTAAACACCTTTGATTAATCATTCTCTAATTACAGTAAGTAATTAGTCTTCAATTAATTTCACAAATTAATTATCCTAAATCATTTATAGTAACTAGCATTTAATTACTTCATTTATACTTAATTACATTTATTCTTAAATAATTACATAAATTAATCACCACATTATTAGTTATTCTTTAATTAAACAATTCTTAATTACATCATTAATTATATTAATTGATGATCTCTAATTCAGATTTAAATTAAATTACTTTATTTTAATTAATTACATTAAGTGATTACTCTTTAATTAAACACAATTATTAATCACCTTTGATTAATATCAACCAGTAATTAACCACCCTTAAGTACTCATATTAATAAATTAATTATCTCCATTAATTAATCCCTTGATTAATTACAAAAGTAATTATCCAAATTACTTTATTAACACATCATCTTTCACTAATTACACTCAGTAATTAACATTAGTTACTTCCCTAAGTAATTATGCTCCATTAATTACACTAAGTAATTACACTCATCAATATATCAAATGATTTTCTTAAATTAATTAAACTAAATTAATTAACTTAATTTAATCATTTTATCAAAATTAATTACAATAAGTAATTAATCTCTTAATTACTTTTATCAAGTAATTTCCTTAACCAATTTACAATTGATTCTCTAAATTAATTAATCTGGATAATTAATAAAATTAATCACATTAATAAATCAATTAATAATCCTCAGTTAATTTTCTTCATTAACTAATAATCTTTCTTAATTTACTTCTTAATTAATCTCTAATTACAAATTTATTCTGATTACTACTTTATAAATTAAATACATAAGTCATCCATTAATTAACTTATTAATTAATTCCCTTCAATATCTTAATTATCTCTAAGATAATTAATTCTTTTTAAAATGATTTAAACAAATATTAAAGTGTATTTTAGACATTACCCCCTTTGATTTAAATTTGAATTTCATTTTGAATTTAAGATTTCAAAATGATTTACCGTTTAACATTAACCCAATTTAAATATTTATTTATAAACTTTAAAAAAGAAATGTAAAAAACATTTATTACTTATATAAGAAAGCCTTTAAATTAACTACTTAATCTTTTGATAAAATTTAAGCTTTTTACATTACATTACATTTTAACCTGCGTTTGAAAACTTGGTTTTTAATCCTTGATTAAAAACCCAAATTCATTTGTTTTTTCTCTCTTTTACCTTGGATTCAAAGGTTCATTTGCATCCATAATTTAAATTTTTAAATTTAAATCCCAGTTTAAAATTTTATTTCAGATTATAAATTAAACTTTAAAAATCTGAAACAGCCTGCTTTTCTTTAATCCTGGAAACCCCATTTACATAATTTAAACTTTTATTACATCTCAGATTTGAGTTCAAAAAAATAAATTGAATTCCACTTCAAACTGGATTTTGAACTTTGTTTTAAATCTGGTTTACCAATCTATGTTCATTTGAATTTGTTTGAAAACTCAAAACAACTCTACTACCAGGTTCTGTAGAAACAGGAACAGGACAACAGTTTCGAGCCAGACCAAAAATGCTTCGAGACTGCACCATCCCTGCTTCGAGTCACGTACTCGAGTGACCCGAGTACTTCCCGAGCCCAAAAACCCTGCACCACCCATAATGCTTCAGCACTTCAATGGGCACGGTGCACGTGCACCGTGGCCCCAACCAACTCCGGCCACCCTCCTGAACTTCAACATGTCGCCGACCGCCTCCAGACATGATCGCGACTACCCAAAAACATCACAGCCACTCGAATCGAAAACAAGTTCGAAACTCAAACCTGGGAACAAATCAGGTTCCCTCTCGAAACCTGTCAACGTCACATTCTCCCAACCCCAACCACTTGATGGCCAACAGCCCCGACCATGAACTCGACTTCGACCAAGCTACCAACTCCCGAGACCGCGTGCAACTCGATGCACGGTGGAAGTCGCGGTGATTAAAAGTTCAGTTACCATAAAAATTAGGGTCACATACTTCAAACTACTGCCACCATCGCCACCGTGCTCTGACCAACCACCAGGCATTTTTCCCATCACCTTGGTAAGCTCCTCCACCTCCTCACACAACCCGACCATCTCCAGCCGCATAGATCCCCAGTAATTCCCAAGAAACCAAAAACAGAAAAACTTAAGACAACTCCACCAATCCTTAACTAAAAAATAAAATTTTAGTATTAAAAATCCTAATTTCAGATAAGAATTCAATTTATAAACCTAAATTAATAATTTAAGATGTTTGAAATCTCACTCCTATTAAGTATTAACTGTTTTCTAAGGTTTTCAAAGCAATTCTACCTTGTTAAACTTGAATTCAGATTTTTATGATTTACTTTATGATCAAACAAACATATTTGTGTAGATACTAAGTCATATCAATCAATAAATTAAGCAAAGATGATCTTTGTCTTAAATCTGAGCTTCAAATCTTATAAATAGAGATGTTTTCAGACTATATAGACAGGCATCATATAGAATTGCATCAGTATATATATACATAAACATACTTATTCTAGACATAACAAACATTACTGAATATGCTTAAGAAAATTGTAAATTTTAGTTACTCACCATTTCTTTTGGAAAGAGGGACAGAGCAAGCTTGTATGAAAACTTTGGATTTTAAAAACTAGAAAGTTGTTTGCCTTCATTTCCTTAATCTTCTTGTCTTTGTTCAGTTGTAAATATTATTTTAGTTTGTATAAATGGAAGTGTTTGTTGTTGATGCTTCAGTTGTAAAAAGGAAAAGCTTGCTATGTTGAGTTGAACGAATGAAAATATAAGAAGACATGATATATATAAAGAAGTTTCAAGGGAAGGTGGCATCTGGGTTAAGCACATGCAGGTACAATATGTTTTGTTTGTATCAGGCCAGATCTTTGCATTGGGGAGGCTGAAATTATCTTATATAACTCGAAATGACTTAAGTTTATGCTGAGATGAAAGCATTTTAATGCTAATGTACTTTGTGTTCCCTACTAAGCTAATTTTATGTTCAGATATTTTTTTGTTTTGCATTTCTCTTACCTGCATATGTTTTGTACTTTACTTTGTTTCTTAACTTTGCATTTCTTTGATTATACTTTTCTTTTACTTTTTTTATACTTACTTTACTTTGCATTTCCAAGTTCTACAGGCTACACACAATATTTTACTTTATGTTTTCATACTTGTTTTTTTTCTTTTCTGTTTACTCTTTAGCCTGCATATGTTTTGTACTTTATACATATATATACTTACCTGCCTAGCTTATGTACATATACAAAGTTGTTCTAACAAATGTTATAAATTTTTAACCTAAGTATAAATACATACTTTTATACTTAAACATATTTACAATTCTACCTTTCTTTTATTTTTAAACTTAAACTATTAAATACTCCATTCACCTATTATTTATTTATTACTTATGTTTGTAACCATTATTTGATCTATACTTTTGCTTAATAGTTATAAAGTTTACTTTAAACATTTTGAAAGACTCCATTTCTTTTTTGAAATTTCAAATCATAGCTTCCCTTTATAAATAGATTTGAAATAACAATTTCCATTAAAATTCATTTGTAAAAGCATTACATTATTAATATTGTTTAAATACAACTCATTATTAACTAAAATAATTTATAAAAGAAACAATCTCTTCAAAATATAAATTACTTATTTTATAAAGCTAAATTAAAAAGAACAAAACAATCTTTTTATTTAAATTTAAACCTAGGCTAGAATTTATTTTTAAACAAATTAAATTTATCTTGAGTAAATAAAAACATATGATTATCTATTAATAGCTTAATACTAAATTAAATCAAATTTCCAAATTATCAGAAATATTAAAATTAGAAAACATGCCTTTATTTATTAAATTTAGACAGAGCTTATTTATTTATAATATATACAAATATATACATATATACATCATAAACTGAAAAAATTTAAATTATCTTTTAAAAGATAAACTATCAGTTAAATATTTATTTAAAAGAAGTTTATGAAATCAATTTAAATCTTATAACAATTATTATCAAATTAGTTTAATTTTTTACATAGATTATTAAATTTATATTGCCAAAATTTCCGGGATATCACATTCCTCCCCCCTTAAAAGAATTTCGTCCCCGAAATTTAAAACAAAGGTAATTTAATAATCCAATTTAAAGATTTAAATTTTAAACACAAGCATATATCAATCAGATGTTAACAACCATAGCAACCAATTCATCCAATCAAACAAATCTATCCATCCAGACAAAATTCTGGATAGAATTTCCTCGAGTTTCCCCAAGTATAAATACCGGGTTACTCGCTCTATAGAATCCAAACAACCAATACTACTAAGCTACAGAGCCCACTCACCTAGATCTATAAAACAAGACAGGATATCAGACTACAGACAAGTCTGAATCAACAACCAAAATTCCCTGAACTACTGGTTCTACAACCAGAGATAGATCTTAAACGTACTCCCTCAGAGATACGTGAAACACAACGAATTCCAGTTATCCAAACTGACAATTCCATTCTGAAGACCAAACACTTATCCAAAATCAAATCCCCGATTTCAGAATCCAAATTCCTCCATTTCTTATCCATAAAACTCTTCGAACGATCCTGTGCAGCCTACATCCTTACTGATTAGCTCAACTCTTGCTGATGCCCTTAGAAACAAACAGAACCAAAAACAATCCAACAAAATGATCTTCCCAATATGAACCAAACTCAGAACACAAACTCTATTCCAAAATCAAAAGACTGATCTCACCTCTCTCATCCGGAAAAGATAAAACAGGTACACTCCAATCTGGCCTCAGATCTTGAAAATTTTCCTATAGAACTCTCCAGTCCAAACATTGCAACATCCAATTGCTTCCAAACTAAAACAGCTGCCACCATGCTTCCACTGCGCAACTCTGACTGATCAGACGAAAATGCTGATTATGAACTCAAGCACAGACTGGACAAAACATTCCAAAAATAAAGGTCACATATCCGAAAAATAAAACTCCGAAGTTCCTCCAAAATCTGAGCTACTTCCCCAAACTCAATAACCATCCTATTACTAAGCTGAACCATCGGTATCACTTCTGGAATCCAGTCGATACCAAACTCAATCTCCAAATGTTAGCAATTCTCTGACTTCTTGAAGACATCCAGAAAAATCTTTGAAACGCAAGAGAACACTCAAACTATCCCAAGTCACTTCTACGATCAATCCAGCCTAATTCCAAAGATACTGCTCTCTCTTTACAAATCAAAACAGCTTACGCTTATGTGGCCAATCCATCGAAGAAATGGAACTCTCTGCTGCTTCTAAACTTCACTGCTGACTCAGAAGCCAAAGACTACCTAATTCAAAGCTTTTCGAGAAACTCGGACCTCAAAGCAAACAGAAACATCCGGCTGAATTCTTCCATAACTCCAAAGCAGACACACTTCCTTAACTTGTTCCAAAGAAACATCTTCGGAGACATCCATAGTCGCTGTGTCTCATCACACAACTACTACACCTTAATGTATCAAGATATCATGACTGGCTTCTGTCCAACCGACAGATCCAAATTCTAGCTCAGCCAAACTTACGCTTCAAAAATGAACTCCGAACCTTAACAGATTTCCTTCAGAGATTAATGAAATCCTTACACCACCCAAAGCTCACTTGAGACGGTATTAGATCTACAGTCTCGACAAATACACTTCCAACCTCAATCATTTAAACTCCAACCATTGGTAGTCGTGTTACACACACCACTACCTATCTACCTTTATAACTCATTGGAAAACCTGAACAGGTAACCCAACAATAGGTAGAAATAAATAAATTTTTATATATATATCAAAATTAAAAATACGCTCTCTCAAGAAAGAAAACACTTAAGAGCCTAGGTATTCACTCAACCTAGCGCTCTGATACCACGACCCGGGTTTCTATGCCCAGAAAACTGTTTCGTCTTGAAGAAAGAAATGGGTGAGAACATAGAAAAGATAGAGAAGAAAGAAAAACAACATCAGAACCTCACAGCGGAACGAATAAATTATAATAATCACATAAGTATTTACATAATATACAACATCAATCAGAGTTATACAGACAATACATCACATACTAGACAGTTATAAACACCTGTCTAGTTATTACAACTCAATACAATACAACTCAAACAATATGACTCAGAGATACCAACACAACGGAACTAAATGTATATCCACAACGCTGAAGCCTCCTGCTCCATTGCTCCTCCAGAACTCGTCAAAGCTAACATGAATCCCTTAGCTACTCGTAAAAATTTGAGTACCCGAGAGTTTATGAAAAACAAAAAAATAAACTCCGGGTCAGACATGGGTCTGGTGTGAGTAACAGGTTAAAGTTGCTTAATTTTGAAAATCTTTTTGAAAATAAAAGGTATCACGTAAGACTTCCCACACATAAACATGGAAAAGTTATAACCTTACGCTAACCAAAACATTTGATAGGAAATTCAGTGATATTATAATAGGTCTAGGGTTTTCAAGTAAACAGAAAATAGCCGAAATTGTTACATGATTAAATTCCAGCTACTAGCCACAAAAGTGGGTAATACAATCAAAACCATTGGCACTTATTGGATTGTGGATTCCATACAATGGCAAGGCTACTGGGGTAACGCCCGTCACAGTACGTGGCCTAGATCAACATACTGAGGATCACTCCCGACCCCCTACAACACAAGGCCGGAACCATTCCTTACTGAACAGTCCCGAACAAGATAACCCCGGCAGTTGTTGCAATCAACCGCCCACACAGCCGAAAAACAAAGGGACATCTAGACATGGGAATATCCTTGTCCTGGTTGGGCATGACCCACCTAACCTTGCTGCACCTTCCCTGTTTAAGCCATTCCCGGTTGATGAGGCTTGAGGCTGCGATTACCTTTAGAAAATACATTTCTTAGAATGCTCATCGCCCACCTGACGATGTGTTGAAAGCATTCAATCCATACAAGTTCGTTCCGGGTTCGAACGAAACCGAAGGCATTATCTCGTTACACTCATTTTGGAATCACCCTCAGAGTCAACGACGATAACCCTTGCATTCTGAAAACACCATCTCGGTCTTCATTTCAGAATTCATGAGCTAACGTTTAAATTGGATCGATGTGGTTTTCGGATGTCCAAATATGGAAACCCGATCCCGGTCTCATCGAAATCCAAAAACGTATCTTTTAAGGCCAAGTTGTCTATTTAGTCTTAACAGTTCAATTCAATATTATCAATACACACATAGATAGATAATTCAAAATATCACAATGGATAATCACATTATCATAAACAGATAATCAATATTATCATCCAAACAGATAATTAAATATTACCATACTTAAACCAAGCATCCATATCACATAGATATTACTCATCTCATATCTGAATGCACAATCATCAAATGAAATATCAATATCATTCATCCATAAGCAATGATTTATAATCATACCATTTATAATTAATTTAAGATGAATTAAATTAACTACTTCTATCTCTAATTAATTTAAAGTAAATTAAATTAATTACTTCATCTATAAATCTTGCTTATACAACCATTAATTAATTATAAATCAAATTAATTAATTATTCTCTAGATATTCATCTTGATTGATCCTTTGATTAATCACTCTCTAATTGCAGTAAGTAATTAGTCTTCAATTAATTTCACAAATTAATTATCCTTAATCATTTATAGTAACTAACATTTAATTACTTCATTTATACTTAATTACATTTATTCTTAATTAATTACATAAATTAATCACCACATTATTAGTTATTCTTTAATTAAACAATTCTTAATTACATCATTAATTATATTAATTGATGATCTCTAATTCAGATTTAAATTAAATTACTTTATTTAAATTAATTACATTAAGTGATTACTCTTTAATTGAACACAATTATTAATCACCTCTAATTAATATCAACCAGTAATTAACCACCCTTAAGTACTCATATTAACAAATTAATTATCCCATAATTAATTATCTCCATTAATTAATCCCTTGATTAATTAAAAAATTAATTATCCAAATTACTTTATTAACACATCATCATTCACTAATTACACTCAGTAATTAACATTAATTACTTCCCTAAGTAATTATGCTCCATTAATTACACTAAGTAATTACACTCATCAATATATCAAAAGATTTTCTTAAATTAATTAAACTAAATTAATTAACTTAATTTAATTATTTTATCAAAATTAATTACAATAAGTAATTAATCTCTTAATTACTTTTATCAAGTAATTTCCTTAACCACTTTACAGTTGATTCTCTAAATTAATTAATCTAGATAATTAATAAAATTAATCACATTAATAAATCAATTAATAATCCTTAGTTAATTTTCTTCATTAACTAATAATCTTTCTTAATTTACTTTTTAGTTAATCTCTAATTACAAATTTATTCTAAATTACTACTTTATAAATTAAATACATAAGTCATCCATTAATTAACTTATTAATTAATTCCCTTCAATATCTTAATTATCTCTAAGATAATTAATTCTTTTTAAAATGATTTAAACAAATATTAAAGTATATTTTAGACATTACCCCCTTTGATTTGAATTCCATTTTGAATTTAAGATTTCAAAATGATTTACCGTTTAACATTAGCCCAATTTAAATATTTATTTATAAACTTTAAAAAAGAAATGTAAAAAACATTTATTACCTATATAAGAAAGCCTTTAAATTAACTACTTAATCTTTTGACAAAAATTAAGCGTTTTACATTACATTACATTTTAACCTGCTTTTGAAAACTTGATTTTTAATCCTTGATTAAAAACCCAAATTCATTTGTTTTTTTTTCTCTTTTACCTTGGATTCAAAGGTTCATTTGCATCCATACTTTAAATTTTTAAATTTAAATCCCAGTTTAAATATTTATTTCAGATTTTAAATTAAACTTTAAAAATCTGAAACAGCCTGGTTTTCGTTAATCCTGGAAACCCCATTTACATAATTTAAACTTTTATTACATCTCAGATTTGAGTTCAAAAAAATAAATTGAATTCAACTTCAAACTGGATTTTTAACTTTGTTTTAAATCTGGTCTACCAATCTAAGTTCATTTGAATTTTTTTGAAAACTCAAAACAACTCTACTACCAGGTTCTGTAGAAACAGGAACAGGACAACAGTCTCGAGCCAGACCAAAAATGCTTCGAGACTGCACCATCCCTGCTTCGAGTCACGTACTCGAGTGACCCGAGTACTTCCCGAGCCCAAAAACCCTGCACTACTCACAATGCTTCAGCACTTCACTGGGAACGGTGCACATGCACCGTGGCCCCAGCCAACTCCGGCCACCCTCCCGAACTTCAACATGTCGCCGACTGCCTCGAGACATGATCGCGACTACCTAAAAACATCACAGCCACTCGAATCGAAAACAAGTTCGAAACTCGAACTTGGAAACAAATCAGGTTCCCTCTCGAAACCTGTCAACGTCACATTCTCCTAACCCCAACCACTTGATGGTCAACAGCCTCGGCCATGAACTCGACTTCGACCAAGCTACCAACTCCCGAGACCGCGTGCAACTCGATGCACGGTGGAAGTCGCGGTGATTAAAAGTTCAATTACCATAAAAATTAGGGTTACATACTTCAAACTACTGCCACCATTGCCACCGTGCTCTGACCAATCACCAGGCATTTTTCCCATCACCTTGGTAAGCTCCTCCACCTCCTCACACAACCCGACCATCTCCAGCCGCATAGATCCCCAGTAATTCCCAAGAAACCAAAAACAGAAAAACTTAAGACAACTCCACCAATCCCTAACTAAAAAATAAAATTTTAGTATTAAAAATCCTAATTTCAGATAAGAATTCAATTTATAAACCTAAATTAATAATTTAAGATGTTTGAAATCTCACTCCTATTAAGTATTGACTGTTTTCTAAGGTTTTCAAAGCAATTCTACCTTGTTAAACTTGAATTCAGATTTTTATGATTTACTTTATGATCAAACAAACATATTTGTGTAGATACTAAGTCATATCAATCAATAAATTAAGCAAAGATGATCTTTGTCTTAAATCTGAGCTTCAAATCTTATAAACAGAGATGTTTTCAGACTATATAGACAGGCATCATATAGAATTGCATAAGTATATATATACATGAACATACTTATTCTAGACATAACAAACATAACTGAATATACTTAAGCAAATTGTAAATTTTAGTTACTCACCATTTCTTTTGGAAAGAGGGACAGAGCATGCTTGTATGAAAACTTTGGATTTTAAAAACTGGAAAGTTGTCTGCCTTCATTTCCTTAATCTTCTTGTCTTTGTTCAGTTGTAAATATTATTTTAGTTTGTATAAATGGAAGTGTTTGTTGTTGATGCTTCAGTTGTAAAAAGGAAAAGCTTGCTATGTTGAGTTGAACGAATGAAAATATAAGAAGACATGATATATATAAAGAAGTTTCAAGGGAAGGTGGCATCTAGGTTAAGCACATGCAGGTAAAATATGTTTTGTTTGTATCAGGCTAGATCTTTGCATTAGGGAGGCTGAAATGATCTTATACAACTCGAAATGACTTAAGTTTATGCTGAGATGAAAGCATTTTAATGCTAATGTACTTTGTGTTCCCTACTAAGCTAATTTTTTGTTCAGATATTTTTTTGTTTTGCATTTCTCTTACCTGCATATGTTTTGTACTTTACTTTGTTTCTTAACTTTGCATTTCTTTGATTATACTTTGCTTTTACTTTGTTTATATTTACTTTACTTTTCATTTCCAAGTTCTACAGGCTACACACAATATTTTACTCTATGTTTTCGTACTTGTTTTTTTCTTTTCTGTTTACTCTTTAGCCTGCATATGTTTTGTACTTTATACATATATATTTTTGCCTGCCTAGCTTATGTACATATACAAAGTTGTTCTAGCAAATGTTATAAATTTTTAACCTAAGTATAAATACATACTTTTATACTTAAACAGATTTACAATTCTACCTTTCATTTATTTTTAAACTTAAACTATTAAATACTCCATTCACCTATTATTTATTTATTACTTATGTTTGTAACCATTATTTGATCTATACTTTTGCTTAATAGTTATAAAGTTTACTTTAAACATTTTGAAAGACTCCATTTTTTTTTGAAATTTCAAATCATAGCTTCCCTTTATAAATAGATTTGAAATAACAATTTCCATTAAAATTCATTTGTAAAAGCATTACATTATTAATATTGTTTAAATAAAACTCATTATTAACTTAAAATAATTTATAAAAGAAACAATCTCTTCAAAATATAAATTACTTATTTTATAAAACTAAATTAAAAAGAACAAAACAATCTTTTTATTTAAATTTAAACCTAGGCTATAATTTATTTTTAAACAAATTAAATTTATCTTGAGTAAATAAAAACATATGATTATCTATTTAATAGTTTAATACTAAATTAAATCAAATTTCCAAATTATCAGAAATACTAAAATTAGAAAACATGTCTTTATTTATTAAATTTAAATAGTGCTTATCTATTTATAATATATACAATTATATACATATATACATCATAAACTGAAAAATTTTAAATTAGCTTTTAAAAGATAAATTATCAGTTAAATATTTATTTAAAAGAAGATTATGAAATCAATTTAAATCTTATTAACAATTATTATCAAATTAGTTTAATTTTTTACACAGATTATTAAATTTATATTGCCAAAATTTCCGGGATATCACAATTCCAGAATGAAGTAGGATGGTGGCGACGTTTTTTTGAGGTATATATGTAGACCCGACTCCCATGAGTTGGCATAAGGTGGCTAAAGCAGGAGCGATTCCGGGCCAATGAGGTCGCTCCTCTGATCGGACACACTCCATTGATATTATATTCTGACTTTGAGATTGATTTGGTGGCCACTTTTGATTCTTTGATTTTTGAGGGTGTGGCTCGAGGTGGGCGGTAGTACCTGCACGCGTTACCACCAGTTCGGATAGTAATTGGTATATCCACTAGTTGTGTCGTGTCACTTACCCTAGCGAGTCTTGTACGAGTTTGATTTGTGTCATACCTATGGAGCATCTTCTCGCAGCCTCTCGATCAGGAGGTACGCAGGTGTTGTATAGACTATTGGCACTATTACGTGTTAAGGGCTATATGAGTAACCCCTTAATGCTATTTAAAAGTAAGTTTATTTTACTATTGACATTATTATAGTATCAAAATATTACTATATAGTAAATAGCTAAACGGATCGTTAGAGGATGGGCGGTCCCAAGCATCCTTTAAGTTACTTGTACCTTATATTACAGTTCACTTGAGTTGGTTTACATTGTATAAGTATGTATGTCCTGACTCGAGTGTTCTATATTTTTCTTTACGCTCGGGTCAGTCTAAGTGATACAGCATTTGAGACTCACCTTCAGAGCTGAGGCTTTGCTTAAAGATCCAGTTCTCTATTTCACTTTCAGCTATCCAGATGATTTCAGTGTTGTATTCATATTTATACTTGATTATCATATTGAGACTTCTGTTGTATCTGGAAACTTTTGTTGTATCTTGTTTAACTCTGATGTATATTTATATAGTAGCTTCATGAACTACTATCTTTTTACTTCCGCTGCATTGTATTACTCTATGTATGTGATATGTGATTATTTATTTGCTGTATATTTTGAGATTTTCCAAATTTATTTTATAATTCGATATTTTGAGCAATTCAGGTCCGACATGTGCGGATGCGAATGGTTGAAAATATCGGGTTGTTACATAAATTATTTCAAATTTCTAAAAAAAATTATTAGTAAAATTCTTAACTTTTTGGTAATAATTTACCTATATATTTATGTGTGTGTGTGTGTTGGTTATGTGGTTATACATATTCATATATATCAATGTTTGGTTTGGATTATGGTATTGTTTAGATATGTTGGTCATAAAAAGGTTATGATTGTTAGTTAGGTTTGTTGATGATATGATTTGGTATATATGAACTTGGATATGTCGTATGTGTTAATCTTGTCTTCAAGCTAAAGCAGGTTAGCATGTAAACTAGTTAGTAAAGTGAAATTATGGGTATCCACAGCGATAGCCGCTATGGATGCAATTCGCTTAAAATTTTAATTTTTGCAAAGTTTGGTTTTTATACTTCAAATTGTTTTGTGAATATTTTTTATAGACAAAATAATGATGTTTTAAAAAGTAAATTAAGGATTTAATAATAAATTGTTAACTAACTAGGTCATAGTAATTAGTAATTAATTAAGTGTTAACAAGGTTTATTAAATTTAATTAAATAAAGATTAGTTCTTAATTAATTATCTTTTAAGTTTAATATTTGTTTAAATTAATTATTAATTAAGGTGGTTAATCATGAGTAAAGTATATGATTTATTTTTAACTAATTATTAATTAAGTATAAGATTAATTATTAATTAATTATTAATCAAGTGTTTAATTATTTTAAATTATAAATTATTTAAGGTTTAAATAATAATAAATTATTTATTTAAGCTTTAATTTATTATTTAATTTTTAATTAGAGTTTATTATTTTTATTAATTAAAATTAATTAATATTTAATTATTAATGAAGGCTTAAAGTATTATTTAATAATTAATAAAGGATTAATTTAGGTTTAATTAATAGTTAATTATTGTTTGACTATATAATTAAATTAAGTTAAGATTCAATTAAAATTAATAATGATTTAAATAAGTATTTAACTTAAAATTAATTATTTTTAAAAAGATTTTTTAATATTTTAAATCATTTTGGTTTCGAAAAGTAAAATTATTTAAAGGTACTTCTTTTCAAAGATGGATCTGAATACAAGTGATTCTAGTGTAGACACCATGAAGAAACCATATAATAGTGAATGAGTTATAATGTAGATTTTTGGATTGTTTAGATATTAGATAGCAGAATAAATCCTTATTCTGCTATAAATTGATAGTTTGTTTGTTGGGTTGTTTGGACATGTGTTAGCAGAATAAATCCCCAATCTGGTATAAATTGCTTGTTTTCTTGTTTGTTTTGTGGACATGTGTTGTAACGACCCGTAAATTTCGGGGATTTAATTTGGTTAAATTAATGAGTTTTGTAATAAAATTTAGTAGAAATAAAAACTTTATAAGCAAATATTGAAATGAACGCTAAATTAAATTATATAAATGGTCACTTAAGACCTATTTACTAGCAATATGAATAAATTTCAATAAATGAAATAGAGTAAGTATTATACCTGGATATAAAATTCATTTAAAGGAGATTTATTTATATGTTAATGTAAATTAAGAAAATATTATAATAAATGATAATTTCATTCGTACTTGTAAGCTGTTACTATAAGTTGCGTGTTGAATATGATGGATTGAATTGAAATTTATATTTAATTAAAATGGAAATATTAAAGGCTTATAATAACAGAAAATTTAGGTAATAAAAGTTAGCACAAGTAGATAAATAATAACCATATAAGAGAAATCAATGTAAGCATTTAAAATATTAATTAATGTTGGTCTGATGATAACGTAACTGGTGATTAATTTGATAGTAATGGAAGTGTGAACGTAAAGCAATAAAAGAGTAGATTTAAGTTAAGTAATAATTTGCGTTTTTGGGGAATAAAGTTTAAGTTTTGATAATTAAGATTAATAAGAAAAAGTATACAAAGTAAGTTATAGAATGTAAAGTAAGTAATAATAATAAGTAGAAATTGGATGACATTAATACAAGATAATGAAGTGCAAATTTTAGGTTTAAAATAAAGTGTGGATGGAAATTTGATTGGTTATATTAATTGAATGGAATTCAACTTTTATGGGAAAGGTAAATGGATATTTGGTAATAAAATTAAACGGACTTAAATAGTGCATTTATTTAATTTATACATAATAATAAGTAATGATTGAATAAAAACCTATACCTGTAAATATCTATAATATTTAAGTGGAAATAATAAATTTATAAATGTGGGTTTGAGATTTTTACAACAATTTTTATGAGTTATATACTTAGTTCATTCAATTAAATCGGAAGTCATTGCAATAAATATAAATTTAATGTTATGCAATTGAGATAAACAATTGGAAAATGTTAAAGTATCTGGATATATATATTAAAATAAATGGTACCCAGGACGGTAATATGATCAATAGTGAATTTAAGAATGGGAATCAGGATTTATTTATTTAGATTGAAACTTAAAGTCTAATAATTGAATTTAATTGCAATTAAACGAGATTGGATATAGTTAAATAATTCGTTATTTGAAATAAGAATAATATGAGAAATTTGTGTGATAATTTGGAATCCAATATTTAATCCATCTGTTTGACAGGAATGAATGGAACACTAATTAATTTTATTTAACTAAACGAAATTTTAGGATATTATTTATAATTTGTGAACTTAATGAAATTAAGGATTTATATTGAAATTTATCAATTTACCTTCTTTAATTTGACATCTAAACTTGTTGGAATTTTTTAAATGATTAAGAATTTTTAAAAAGTGAAAAATGGGTCAATTTTAGAATCTAAATATAAAATTTGATTTTATTTATTTATTTTGAATTTATTTAATTAATATAAAAATAGTCATTTTGGTCACGGACTCGGATTTCGACGAAACCAGTTTCATCGGATCTATAACAGTGAATTATTGTAGGATTTCAAGTTTTGTAGCGATCAGACTTGTTGTTTGATTGTACGAACGTGAAACGCCTTGAAATCGATTTGATTGAAATCAATTTGAAAATATTGATTTCAGCATAACTTCTTCATACGATGGAATTTGGACGTGAAACTTTTTCCATCGCGTTCAGAATATTTTAAAACACCTATTTGGATATATGGGTTTAACCAATTTCGTTCCAAAGTCGAAACGGGCTTTTGGGCCATTTATCGTTCAGCACGTTTGTTTATCGGATCCATCTACTCTATCTCTAACCTACCTATATAAACCCAGTTAAAAACCCTAGCCTCCATCTATCCTCATTTGTTTGTGTATACAAATCACACATTTCTTCCTCTTCTTCCAATGGATGCAAATCTTAGATCCACGCACAATTGCAAATCAAATCAAAAGTCAAAAATTCCAAGTTCTAAGAAAAATCCCAAAAAAATATACGTTGATGCTCTCGATGAGCGAAATTCAATGGCGTAATTCATTTTTCGATTCGAGTTGTGGTTTGACCATAAAATGGATATTTAGCCTCGGCCGTTCGTTTTGGTTCTTTTTAAATTCAACGGTGGATTTGCGGCAAGAGGACGATCGGGGGTCATGGGTGCGAAAAGTATGGCAAGCAGTTTCGATCAGTGGCCTTGGTTCACCTTGAAGGTGGTTGGATCGCTTGGAATAGGGCGATTAGGGTTCGCCCCCATAACGGCGGCGACGGCCCAAAAGCACGACCGGAGTTGACTGCGTCGACGTGGAGGGGGCGCCTGGAGGTGGGGAGCACGATGGTATCACCTGATCGAGGGTTAGACGAACGAGGCAGCGGCGTTAATTCGATAAGGGTGGCGGCCGATGGTGCTGAAGCTCGGTATGGTTTTGGTCGTATTTACTGTGCAGGAGATTCACATGTTCCACTTAGTGACGTGGCAGAGGTGACGTTTCGTTTTGTTTTATTTTTTTTATTTTTTATTTTCAAACGATTTAAATCAAATAACTTTCTCATACGTTATCCATTTCACGCGAGATTTTTTTCGCTAGGTACGTATTGAAATTCCGGATTTGATGACGCTGGTTTGGACGAATTTGGTAACCATCCAATTTTTGGGTTTAAATTGAATTTAAAATTTAATTTAAATTCAAAAGGTGAGTGTTTTAACCCACTCACAACTTCTAAAATTTCTTATGTTTGTTAAATTGATTTTAGATATGAGTAGAGATTTATTTATGACTGTTTGGCATGTTTTATTCATTATCTCTGTTAAATCACATTTATTTAATTTAACTGTTAGTAAATTTTATTATTGCATATAAATTTGACTGTTAAAATTTATTTATTTGCATAAAAACTGCTAGTCAAACAGTTATTAAATTTATTTTGAGTATAAACTGTTAGTTAATAACTGTCATTTATTTCTTGTTATATTGCATATGCTGTATATTGATGTTTGTTTAAATTGACGATGATTGAAATAAATTAATGATGATTGAAATAAATTGGTTGATGATTGATATTGGGATGAATGGACGATGTGTCCTATCTTATATAAACTACAAGTTATCATGCATTTTCATTTCATTCGGGATTGCGGTTTGAAATGGTATACAACCATATTTTTTTTAAATTGCGGATTGAAATGATAAATATCTGTATCACTTGACCATAGGATAGAAAATTATATACAGGCACCACGGTATATATATATATATAATTATTTTGAAATGATTTTTATGGTTTGGATATGATACGGTTTAATAAATATTAAATTTGGATATGATATAATTATATTTTATATATACATACAAAGTTTAATTGTTGAATTTAATCTATGTATAAATCTGCTAAATAAAATGAATAAGTTGAAAAATGGCATTTGATAATTTATATTATACGATTTAGTATGAGTTTAAGTTCTTGTGTATATATATAGAGTTATAAATGATTCAAATAAATTAAGATTGAAAGATAAATTTGAGATTAAATTGGAATTGAGCCTATTTTAAAGTTTAACTCCATAAGTTGATGTTAACTTATTAAAATTGGAAATTTTGAAGGTATGATATTTATAACTGGATTTAATCAGTAATTCTAGTATAAATAAGATGGAAGAAAATTTTAGTGTTAATAAATTTAGTTTATTTTAAATGGTTATGGATTTATCATGTAAACCTTCCAAACTAAATAATAGGAAAATGAATTTTTGATTTGAAATTCACAACCTTAGTTTTGAAATTCGTTAAATACTCAAAGTTTGAAAATATTGGAATCGAAGTGTTTTATTCAAACTAAAAGTGAATCTAAAAGTTATGAGTTTAGACTGAATTTAAAGTGAATAAAAATTGCGAAGGTGTGGAAATTATTTACTTTTAAAGAAATTTAAAATTCAACTATTTTATTTTACATACTGTTGAATATCCAAACCATTTAAGTTTTGGAAGTTATGGTTTTAAAACTATGGATTTCGTAGTATTATGTTGAAAGTTAAAATTCAAATATTTGGTTTCGAGGTATTATAAATTTAAAAGTGGCATGATTTTGGAAAAGAATTATATTTAAAATAAAATAACATCATATTTATTTCGGTTTTAAAAGAAAATGATATCGTATTTATGGGTTTTGAAAGGGATATTTATATTATGGTTTTGGAAGTATAATTATTTTTAAATGACCGCGGTGTTATAATAACGTTTGGTTGTTGAAGAGACCGGGATCAGAAGTTTTCATACTCTCTGCCAACCCCGAAAACCACTTTAACAACCGTGTACGCGGTGGAGATTCCAGAATGAAGTAGGTTGGTGGTGGCGTTTCTTGTAAGGTAAATACGTGGACGCAACTTCCGTGAGTTGGCATAAGGTGGCTAAAACAGGAGCGATTGACGGGTTAATAAGGTAGCACCTTTGATCGGACACATCCCTTCGATATTATACTTTGACTCTTGGATTGATTCGATGGCCACTTTTGATTTTTATTTGGGGGTGTGGCTCGAGGTGGGCGGTAGCTGCGGCTACGCGTTACCACCGACCCGGAAGCGTGATTGGTATATCTACCCTGGCATTGCCTAGTTGTGTTGTGTCACCTACCTTAGCGCGCCTTATACGATTTTGGTTTTGTACCATACATATGGAGTGCCCTCTAACGACGCCCGATACGGGGGAGATTACGGTACTGTATAGACTATGGGAATATATTATGTGTTAAGGTGGAAAATGTAAATCCTTAATGCTATTTAAAAGTAAGTTTATTTCACAATTAGACATTATTATAATAGCGCAATATACTACATAGTAAATAGTTTAACGGATCCTTAGGAGATGTAAATCCCGAGCATCTCTTGAGTTACTGCACTCATATTTATTTCTGTTAATTTAACTCACATAAGATCTTTTAGTTCTGACTCGAGTGTTTTTGTCTTTCAAATACGCTCGGTCAGTCCGAGCGTTTCAGGATTTTGAAGATTTAGCTCTGGAAGACGAAGACGAAGATTTGTATTACTATTATCTAGTATATTATTCCACTACAACATTTAATTCCGCTGCATTGATATTTTGGTATGTGAACTCTGATATTTATTGTATAAAGAAGAAGCAAATGTTTTGTAACAGTTTTATGAACTGTATATTGATTATTATATTTTATCCTTCCGCTGTGAGATTTTTTTTTTCTCTTCTCTATTTTTCTTATTTACCCCATAACAATTTGCCCTTCCGTATGGTTTGAGTTGGCACGTGTGTCGATTTAAATCGCGCGAAAAGGCAGGACGTTACATCTGGTATCAGAGCTTTGGTTTAGCGATAAACCTTAGCTTTGTGGGGTTTGACTCTTTATTAATAGGGTAGTAATACCCTATGGGAGTCGCTGAGAGTATGTATATATGAGAGAGCGTATTTGTTAGCGTTATAAAAAAGTTTTAATATTGTGTTATTCTGTTTC
This sequence comes from Allium cepa, assembly GCA_030765085.1. Taxonomy (NCBI): domain Eukaryota; kingdom Viridiplantae; phylum Streptophyta; class Magnoliopsida; order Asparagales; family Amaryllidaceae; genus Allium; species Allium cepa. Next base: position 420,461,698 of record CM060939.1, read on the forward strand.
GTTTTGTATTTATAAATTTTGGTTGGTGCATGGGACGCCGTGACATCAATAGGGATTTCTAAACACTTAATAGGACAGACCGACATAATATTTGTTTTATATAGGTTAATGAAATAAATTTGCTTATTATATTTTTTATATATAAAATAATTTTTTTTCAAATGATATCTATATTTGGTTGAAATAGATTGGTTGTTAGGTAATAAAGTGTATAAATAATAATAGAAATAAGATTGAAAAATAAAATAAATGAAATTTTGGGAAATTAAGAACTTAAGATCCGAGGTTTTGAAATTTCTTTCGAATAAATTTTGGAATATAATAATATTGTTTATAAGTACTTTCTGATATAAATATTTATTATAATTTGGAAGAATTATTTTAAAGAAGATTTTGGAGAAAATAAGTTTTGTACTTTCCTCGCTATCGCTAGAAAATAATTTCGGTGATGGCGGCCGCATCATCGGCTTTCATTTTCGAGTTTCGAAAGGGGAAGGCCACTTTAGTAGTTCTACTGCAGATTCATTTTTGAAAAATATATAAATTTTGAATTTTTTTAAATATAATTAGAGATATATAAATTGAAGAATATATTTATCTATTGTTTTAAAATAAATTGATATTTAACCCGGTATTAAATTCTTAAATTTCTGTTAATTAATTGTTTCAATTATTGTAGTGAAATGAAGGGTAAGTAATTAATAGTTGAAACCTCTAATTTAGGTAAGAGATTTAATGCCAAGTTATAAAGGAAATAAAAAGGAAGTTGAAATTGTAACTTATAAGAAAAAGGATAAAAAATTATTGAACAATGAATTACTTAAAAGAAAGGTGAAAACTTGTATAACTTTCAATTACATTCTTTAAACAACATATATATAACTTACCAAATATTAAAAGTGAAAGGTTTAATAAGAAATTGTAATAGAATATTATACAAGTAGAAATTTGAAATAGTAAAAGTATTCAATGAAATTGCTGTTAAATGAGAATTTAATGCTATAAACTTAAGTTATAATTGAAATTTTACCAAGTAAATATAAATTAAAGGTAAGTATGACAAATAGATGATTATAAACTTAAGTAATTAAAGTGGAAATAAATGAAACAGACATTGAATGAGTAAAGGAAATTTAAATGTTTGTTAGAAATAAATGTAAATTATAAAAGGAAAATTTATGTGGTATAAATAAAAAGAGAAATTAAACAACAAATGTATGAATGAAATTAATAAGGATAAACAAAATGTGTTGTTCGAATTGATTGTTGTTTGTTTTGGGTTTTAGTTGTTGGATTTGTTGTTGTTTAGTTAATGGTTGTTTGGGCAAGAATACTTTAAATTTTTATTTGGGTGAATGAATAACCTATTTAGTTTATCTAAGACTATTGAGTAAATGATGCGCTAGTTGTTTATTCTTCATTCCGTATAATTTAAAAGTTTTGAACCCGAACAACAAATTGTTGTTGATTGAATGGTTACTTTGTATTTGTTGTGTATGCTGTTGTCGGAATTGGTTGTTGTTGTGGTTGAAATAACTTTAATATTTCATTTATATAATTATTAACACCCTTAGGTTTTATAAGTGAAATGCAGGTTATGAAAGCAATTGCTACTGCTTTTGGTTCCATAAATTAAGCGTAAAATGTCGGAATAATAGGTACGTTTCAGATTTTGGTTTATAGCGCTATTGTATATATTTTCCCGTGTAGGGATATATTAATTTGAATAATATATGTAATGTAATTGTTATATTTAATATTTTATTTTCTCTCGAGCCTCTCCGTACGAAGGAGACTTTGTCAAAATTTTCCGTAAATTTTGGACTTAGATAATATTTTGAAAATGTTTTCCATACTTTAGTAATTTAAGTATAAAAAGATTTAATGGTTATAAATGGAGATATTTTATCTAAATTAATTAATTTTATAAATTTAATTGTTTATAAAGTTAATGTTTGAATAAGGTATATTGATTTCTTAGTGTTCCTTCTCCTTTCTTTTCCCTTTTCGGGGACGAAAAGTTTTGAGTGGGGGAGAGTGTAACGACCCGTAAATTTCGGGGATTTAATTTGGTTAAATTAATGAGTTTAGTAATAAAATTTAGTAGAAATAAAAACTTTGTAAGAAAATATTGAAATGAATGCTAAATTAAATTATATAAATAGTCACTTAAGACCTATTTACTAGCAATATGAATAAATTTCAATAAATGAAATAGAGTAAGTATTATACCTGGATATAAAATTCAGTTAACGGATATTTATTTATATGTTAATGTAAATTAAGAAAATATTATAATAAATGATAATTTCATTCGTACTTGTAAGCTGTTACTATAAGTTGCGTGTTGAATAGGATGGATTGAATTAAAATTTATATTTAATTCAAATGGAAATATTAAAGGCTTATAATAACGGAAAATTTAGGTAATAAAAGTTAGCACAAGCGAATAAATAATAACCATATAAGAGAAATAAATGTAAGCATTTAAAATATTAATTAATGTTGGTTTCATGATAACGTAACTGGTGATTAATTTGATAGTAACGGAAGTGTGAACATAAAGTAATAAAAGAGTAGATTTATGTTAAGTAATAATTTGTGGTTTTGGGGAATAAAGTTTAAGTTTTGATAATTAAGAAATTAATAAGAAAAAGTATACAAAGTAAGATATAGAATGTAAAGTAAGTAATAATAATAAGTAGAAATTGGATGACATTAATACAAGATAATGAAGTGCAAATTTTAGGTTTAAAATAAAGTGTGAATGGAAATTTGATTGGTTATATTAATTGAATGGAATTCAACTTTGATGGGAAAGGTAAATGGATATTTGGTAATAAACTTAAACGGACTTAAATAGTGCATTTATTTAATTTATACATAATAATAAGTAACGATTGAATAAAAACCTATACCTGTAAATATCTATAATATTTGAGTGGAAATAATAAACTTATAAATGTCGGTTTGAGATTTTTACAACAATTTTTATGAGTTATATACTTAGTTCATTCAATTAAATCGGAAGTCATTGCAATAAATATAAATTTAATGTTATGCAATTGAGATAAACAATTGGAAAACGTTAAAGTATCTTGATATATATATTAAAATAAATGGTACCCAGGATGGTAATATGATCAATAGTGAATTTAAGAATGGGAATCAGGATTTATTTATTTAGATTGAAACTTAAAGTCTAATAATTGAATTTAATTGCAATTAAACGAGATTGGATATAGTTAAATAATTCGTTATTTGAAATAAGAATAATATGAGAAATTTGTGTGATAATTTGGAATCCAATATTTAATCCATCTGTTTGACAGGAATAAATGGAATACTAATTAATTTTATTTAACTAAACGAAATTTTAGGATATTATTTATAATTTGTGAACTTAATGAAATTAAGGATTTATATTGAAATTTATCAATTTACCTTCTTTAATTTGACATCTAAACTTGTTGGAATTTTGTAAATGATTAAGAATTTTTCAAAAGTGAAAAATGGGTCAATTTTAGAATCTAAATATAAAATTTGATTTTATTTATTTATTTTGAATTTATTTAATTAATATAAAAATAGCCATTTTGGTCACGGACTCGGATTTCGACGAAACCAGTTTCATCGGATCCGTAATAGTGAATTATTGTAGGATTTCAAGTTTCGTAGCGATCAGACTTGTTGTTTGATCGTACGAACGCGAAACGCCTTGAAATCAATTTAATTGAAATCAATTTGAAATCAATTTGAAAATATTGATTTCAGCATAACTTCTTCATACGATGGAATTTGGACGTGAAACTTTTTCCATCGCGTTCAGAATATTTTAAAACACCTATTTGGATATATGGGTTTAACCAATTTCGTTCCGGAGTCGAAACAGGCTTTTTGGGCCAATTATTGTTTAGCACGTTTGTTTATCGGATCCATCTACTCTATCTCTAACCTACCTATATAAACCCAGCGAAAAACCCTAGCCTCCATCTGTCCTCATTTGTTTGTGTATACAAATCACACAGTTCCTCCTCTTCTTCCAATGGATGCAAATCTTAGATCCAAGCACAATTGCAAATCAAATCAAAAGTCAAAAATTCCAAGTTCTCAGAAAAATCCCAAAAAAATATATGTTGATGCTTTCGACGAGCGAAATTCAATGGCGAAATTCATTTTTCGATTCGGGTTGTGGTTTGACCAGAAAATGGATGTTTAGCCTCGGCCGTTCGTTTTGGTTCTTTTTAAATTCAACGGTGGATTTGCGGCGAGAGGATGATCGGGGGTCATGGGTGCGAAGAGTATGGCAAGCAGTTTCGATCGGTGGCCTTGGTTCACCTCGAAGGTGGTTGGATCGCTTGGAAAGGGGCGATTAGAGTTCGCACCCATAGCGGCGGCGACGCCCCAAAAGCACGACCGGAGTTGACTGCGTCGACGTGGAGGGGGCGCCTGGAGGTGGGGAGCACGATGGTATCACCTGATCGAGGGTTAGACGAACGAGGCAGCGGCGTTAATTCGATAAGGGTGGCGGCCGATTGTGCTGAAGCTCGGTAGGGTTTTGGTCGTGTTTACAGTGCAGGAGATTCGCGTGTTCCACTTAGTGACGTGGCAGAGGTGACGTTTTGTTCTGTTTTATTTTTTTTATTTTTTATTTTCAAACGATTTAAATCAAATAACTTTCTCATACGTTATCCATTTCACGCGAGATTTTTTTGGTTAGGATTGTATTGAAATTCCGGATTTGATGACGTGGGTTTGGACAAATTTGGAGACCGTCCAATTTTTGGGTTTAAATTGAATTTAAAATTCAATTTAAATTCAAAAGGTGAGTGTTTTAACCCACTCACAACTTCTAAAATTTCTTATGTTTGTTAAATTGATTTTAGATATGAGTAGAAATTTATTTATGACTGTTTGGCATGTTTTATTCATTATCTCTGTTAAATCGCATTTATTTAATTTAACTTTTAATAAATTTTATTATTGCATATAAATTTGACAGTTAAAATTTATTTATTTGCATAAAAATGCTAGTTAAACAGTTATTAAATTTATTTTGAATATAAACTGTTAGTTAATAACTGTCATTTATTTCTTGTTATATTGCATATACTATATATTGATGTTTGTTTAAATTGACGATGATTGAAATAAATTAATGATGATTGAAATAAATTGGTTGATGATTGAAATTGGGATGAATGGATGATGTGTCCTATCTTATATAAACTACAAGTTATCATGCATTTTCATTTCATTCGGGATTGCGGTTTGAAATGATATACAACCGTATTTTTTTAATTTGCGGATTGAAATGATAAATATCTGTATCACTTAACCATAGGATAGAAAATTATATACAGGGACCGCGGTGTATATATATAATTATTTTGAAATGATTTTTATTGTTTGGATATGATACGGTTTAATAAATATTAAATTTGGATATGATACAAATATATTTTATATATACATACAAAGTTAAATTGTTGAATTTAAGCTATGTATAAATCTGCTAGATAAAATGAATAAGTTGAAAAATGGCATTTGATAATTTATATTATATGATTTAGTATGAGTTTAAGTTCTTGTATATATATATAGAGTTATAAATGATTCAAATAAATTAAGATTAAAAGATAAATTTGAGATTAAATTGGAATTGAGCTTATTTGAAAATTTAACTCCATAAGTTTATGTTAACTTATTAAAATTGGAAATTTTAAAGGTATGATATTTATAACTGGATTTAATGAATAATTCTAGTATAAATAAGATGGAAGAAAATTTTAGTGTTAATAAATTTAGTTTATTTTAAATGGTTATGGATTTACCATGTAAACCTTCCAAACTAAATAATAGGAAAATGAATTGTTGATTTGAAATTCACAACCTTAGTTTTGAAATTCATTAAATACTCAAAGTTTGAAAATATTGGAATCAAAGTGTTTTATTCAAACTGAAAGTGAATCTAAAAGTTATGGGTTTAGACTGAATTTAAAGTGAAGAAAAATTGTGAAGGTGTGGAAATTATTTACTTTTAAAGAAATTTAAAATTCAACGGTTTTATTTTATATACTGTTGAATATCCAAACCATTTAAGTTTTGGAAGTTATGGTTTTAAAACTATGGATTCCGTAGTATTATGTTGAAAGTTAAAATTCAAATATTTGGTTTCGAGGTATTATAAATTTAAAAGTGGCATGATTTTGGAAAAGAATTATATTTGAAATAAAATGATATCATATTTATTTGGGTTTTAAAAGAAAATGATATCGTATTTATGGGTTTTGAAAGGGATATTTATATTATGGTTTTGGAAGTATAATTATTTTTAAATGACCGCAGTGTTATAATAATGTTTGGTTGTTGAAGAGACCGGGATCGGAAGTTGTCATACTCTCTGCCAATCCCGAAAGCCACTTTAACAACCGTGTACGCGGTGGAGATTCCTGAATGAAATAGGTTGGTGGCGGCGTTTCCTGCAAGGTAAATATGTGGACCCAACTCCCATGAGTTGGCATAAGGTGGCTAAAACAGGCGCGATTGACGGGTTAATAAGGTTGCAACTTTGATCGGACACATCCCTTCGATATTATACTTTGACTCTTAGATTGATTCGGTGGCCACTTTTGATTTTTATTTGGGGGTGTGGGTTGAGGTGGGCGGTAGCTGCGGCTACGCGTTACCACCGACCCGGAAGCATAATTGGTATATCTACCCTGACATTGCCTAGTTGTGCCGTGTCACCTACCCTAGCGCGCCTTATACGATTTTGGTTTTGTACCATATCTATGGAGTGCCCTCTGACGACACCCAGTACGGGGGAGATTACGGTACTGTATAGACTATGGGAATATATTATGTGTTAAGGTGGAAAATGTAAAGCCTTAACGCTATTTAAAAGTAAGTTTATTTTACAATTAGACACTATTATAATAGCGCAATATACTACATAGTAAATAGTTTAACGGATCCTTAGGAGATGTAAATCCCGAGCATCTCTTGAGTTACTGCACTCATATTTATTTCTGTTAATTTAACTCACATAAGATCTTTTAGTTCTGACTCGAGTGTTTTTGTCTTTCAAATTCGCTCGGGTCAGTCCGAGCGTTTCAGGATTTTGAAGATTTAGCTCTGAAGGACGAAGACGAAGATTTGTATTACTATTATCAAGTATATTATTCCACTACAACATTTAATTCCGCTGCATTGATATTTTGGTATGTGAACACTGATATTTATTGTATAAAGAAGAAGCAAATGTTTTGTAAACAGTTTTATGAACTGTATATTGATTATTATATTTTATCCTTTCGCTGTGAGATTCTGTTTTTTTTTCCTCTTCTCTATTTTCTTATTTACCCCATAACAATCCGCCCTTCCGTATGGTTTGAGTTGGCACGTGTGTCGATTTAAATCGCGCGTAAAGGCGGGACGTTACATGTGTTAGTAGAATAAATCACCATTCTGCTATGAATTGATTGAATGGTTTGGACATATGTTTAGGAGGACAAATCACCATCCTCCTTATACATTATTTAGATATGTATATGCTAGTTAGTTTATATTGACATGTTATTCCCTGATTTGGATATGAGTGTATTTATATGTATGCTGATCTACTTAATAAATGTTACGTGAATTGAAATGAAAATTGAATGGTAATTTAAAATAATACAATGGGGATTGCTAAACCACTTTTCGAATTTTCTAAACTATGTTTTTTAATTAACTTTAATTCTTTAATCAATTTGGGTTTAAAGTTTATAAATGATTTTTAAATTTTATTATTATTTTATAAAGTTATTTTTAAATAAAATATTATTTAAAAAAAAGGATTTATTAAATAAAAGGTTTTACCTAAAGTGATTTACAAATGGTATCTTGAAAATGATATTTTATAAAGGAGATTGTATAAAGGAATTATGATGGAAGATTTTTAAGTAGTTTTAAAAATAGAAAGAAATTTTATAAATAAATTTAAATATTTATGAAAATAGTTTTAAATCTAGTTTGAAAACTTTTAAGTGGATTGAAATGTAAAGGGAACTTATAAAAAGAATTTTTATAAGGGATATGTAAATGTGTTTTATAGGAGGTGGTGTTTCTTAAAAAGAATTGTTTGGCCATTTAATATGGAATTTTGAGGAAAGGGAATTTACGAAATGTTTTGGTAAATACATATTTTTTTTAAAGTATTAAAGAATGTTAGGGTCTGTGGAAGTGTTTGAAAAGGATCGTTTGATCAATTTTTAAGTAATTGTATTAATTAAAGATTAATTAATGATGGCTTAGAGGTTCCCATATAGATCGAATCAATGTTGAATAATTGTTATTTGATAGTTGAATAATCGATTATAAATTAGGACCAAAATGTAAATTTAAAATTATCTAGTAGAAACATGAGAATTATATGGTACAGTCACCATCGAAGGTGTTATACTGTACATATAAACTCGTTTTGTTCTTTTAGGATGAATGATAAGGAAATCCGTCAAAAAAAGGTTAGGATGTGAACTCGGTCCCTATATTTGTCTATTTATTTCCTAAAAATCTAGGGTTGAGTTTGCCGAAAATTATCGAAAGTTGTTCCATGGAGATCGGGATTGGATATGTTATCTGAAAACCACTTCGACCCAACTCAAGCATTTCGAACTAAAGAAATCTTAAAGAATATGGAATCAAAGACGAAGCATTGAAGTGCAAAGGCTTCTTACTACTAGTCCTAAGGGTGATTCCATAATGTATGTAGTAGAAGTAGTGCCTTTGATTTGTCCTTATCCTGGACAACTTGTATGGATGAATGCTAGCATTACATTACTGCCTGGAAGGCAGTGTTAGCACACTAAGTGAGATTGCTATTCAAAAGGTAAGCATAGCCTTAAGCCTCATCAACCAGGAACGACTAAAAACAGGGGAGATGCAGCAAGGCTAAGTGGGTCGCTCCTATTAGCTTGTATCCTTTCGAGATACATCTACATATTTATGCATTGGTTGTGCATGAGATCTCAATTAAAAGGATTGTCAAGCAATCGGGGTGATGACATATTCGGTACTATCTAATTTGAGGTAGGCTGGTCTTGTATTGGCAGAGGATCCCTGTAAGGTCCTTGGTACATTTTCTAGACGTGTACCGTGATAGGTGGTACCTTGGTGCCTTGTCACAATATAGAATCCATTCTCCAACGAGCATCGTACGGTTCTGATTATGCCCAACTATGTTGATAGGTGAGATGCAAACTGTAACATCTCCGTTTTTAAATCAAATTTGAATTGGTAATTTATTTAATTTTTGAAATTAAATTGTGAATTAATTTGGTATTTTCCAAATTTAAATAGATATTTGTTTGTTTATTAATATAAATGTAAACATAAGTACTTAATTTGAAAGGATTTCAACATAAAAATACAAATAATTGAAATTTGTAAAAATAAGAATATAAGTAATAGACACTTGTAGGCTTAGTTAACAAGTGGAATAGTTTTTAAAATTCTCTTGGTTTGAATTAGAGATATATAATAAAAAAAGAAGCGAAGTTAGTGAGAAACCAGGTTATACATGTTTTTCTAAAATCTTCTCATCTTCCATTTTTCAAATTTAGAAACTAAAACCAGATCTGAAGAAAAATTAGATAACTGATTCAAAATGCAAACATGAAGTTTCAATCTGATGCAAATCAAACAATACATCAGTTTCAAAGCAAGTTAGAAATCAAACTACAAAGTAATCAAACTGAAGCAAAACTGAGCAAAGCACAAATTGAATTCAAGCTGGAACAAAAGCATGCAACTAATTCAAGTTCAAGTGCAATAACAGGATTAGATTCAAACTCAGATTGTAATACAAATCAAGTTCAGATTGAAATTTGAGCTCTAGATCAATTTTTTTTTCGATTTTAAAATTTAAAAGGCTCTGCTTCTTTATTCAACAGCAAAAAGGTGAGCAACTCCATTTTAAAAATCACATTCTTTACATTTATCTATATCTATGGTGATGAATGAGATTAATAGCTTGGAATCTAAGTTTATATATAATGTACGTGGATATATATAAGGATATACGTGTATATGCAGGTTTGTGTATATGCATGTGTTATCTCCGTCATCCTGCAGACTCAAAGCCACCAAAGAAAAAAAAATTATTGTTCCTTATCTAATCAATTTTGGCTTCTGATTTCTAAATGAAAATTGATTGTAGGGTGATAATATCATTTTAAAAAAAAGTTTAAGTGTTTAAGTTAAGTAATGACTACGAAATCTATAAATTACAGTAAAAATCATTCTTTAGTCAGAAATCAATGAGCATGTTTTAGTAATTTGATTCCACATTCTGTTTTCTTTTGCAAAATGATGAATTTTAAAAGTCGAATTAAGATTTTTAAGGTTTAAAAATATTAAGATTGCTCGAGTTGATCGATAAACGTAAATTCGTCAAATTCTGACGATCGACGCCATGTTGACTATTGAGTTTGGGCCTAGAGGTAGGGTGAAGACCAGCGATTGATGGAAAAATAGTAATGGAATTTTTAGATGATCAACGCGGTACTGGTTCATCAATGTAGGGTTTTACAAGCTATTTTGATCGACGAGGGTTTCTCGGCAATTGCGCCGTCGTCGTGGAACTGGAGTGGTCCGGTGCGAGGGGGATCGTCGCGTGAGTCTCGGGCGAGGCTATGGACGAAGTGGCGACGACTCTAGTTGACGGTGGTGGCTACACAAGGTGGATTTATGGATTGGGGTTAGTTCCAGTTTTTGCTCATAAGCTCGATTTTGATTTTTATCGAATTCAATGGAGATGGATGGTCTAATGGGTCGACGAAGTCGTCGTAGGTGTGTCGATGATCACGGTGCTGGTGGAGGGTGGCCAATTTGGTTGTACACGTACACGGGTGATCGTGTGTATCTGATAATTTTGGGTGTTTGGGGAAGAAAATACGTTCTCGGGTCGAACTCAAAGAAACGCGTGAAACAACTCGGGGCAAATGAAGAGACGAGTAACCCAAAGTTGAGCTCGGGTAAGTGAGTGTTTGGCTTGGTTCATTCATAATGCAGCAGGTTCTTAAATTTTTAAGTAAATATTTAACAAGGGTTTAAACAATATAAATGTTTAATACAAGTTATTAACAAACATAGGAGGGTAAACAAAGTTTAAAAAGTAATGGTAAATATAATCAAGTTTTCAAAATATATTAATATGTTTTAGAAGCTAAAATGAAATTAAGCTAATTTTAACAAAGCTTCAAAGTTTAACTTTTAAGCTATATGTTCAAAAACTGATTTTTTATTATTTTTAAATGCTTTCAAATGGAATTTAATAATTAATTACTTAAGGTAGGGTATTAAATTAATCAATGTAATTAATTAAAGGTAAATTTATTTTTAATCAAGGTGATTAATTTAATTATATGATTAACTAAGAGTTAATTAATTGAGGAAAGTGATTAAGGAAGATTTGATTTATGAAGATGATTAAAGGATAATTACTTAATCAAAGATTGATTAAGGTTAATTAAGGATAATTAAGTAATTAGAAGATTAATTAATATGAGTAATTAGAGGTAATTAATTACTTAAAGATAATTACGTAGTTAAAAGTAATTAATTAATGGTTAAAGTTAATTAAGTAATTATGGATAATTACTTATTATAATTAATTAAGGATAATTAATTTTTGTGATTTATTTATTAATTTAAGGATAATTAATTAATTAAAGATTTATTTAATGAAAGTGATTAGGGATAATCACCTATTGCAATAAGGATAATTAATTAAATAGTAATTAATTAAGGGTTAATTTATTTATTAATTAATTAAGGGTAATTAATTTAAAGGATAATTAAATAATTAAAGGTTAATTATTTAATGATTAAAGGTTAATCGATTTATTAGTTAAGGTTGATTAATTAATAAAGGATTAATTAATTTATTTATTAAGGTTAGTTAATAAATGATTAAAGGATAATTAATTAAATGATTGTGATTAGTTAATGTTAATTAACCAGGATTGGTGATTAATCTGATTTACATCAATCAGATGATTAATTAATATGACTTATGGATATTTGGATTCAATTGAATATCGAATTGTTTGATTCCCTGATATGTGATGCTTTGTGATATGAATTATTTTGATTTGAGTTGTGATGAATGTAATCTATGATGAATTTATATTATTTATCTATGAATCTATGAATAAAGATAAGCGTTATAGGATGATACCACTAATCAATATTGCTGTGCTTGAATCTGTAATGATTGATGATGTTGCATTATTGTGTAAAACCCCTGGACTACAACACACACACATAAATATGGATTGCATGAGGAAATTAGTTAAGTCACATATTTTTGAAATGGTTTTAAAGTGGAATTTTGAATCTAAAAATAATTTTGGAAATGGAATTGGGTTAAATATGAAAAGCTTTTGAAAAGGAATTTTAAAGTTAAAAGTTATTTTGAATAACTTGATAAAGTTTGAAATCTAAATAGTTTGATTTGAATTTAAATTCAAGATTTGAATTTTGATTCAATGTTTGGAAATTATGGTTTAAAGAGGTTATACAAGTTATAAATGTGTTTATATGGGTTTTAAACCATTTTAAAAATATTATTATTATTATTTTGGAAATTTGAATTTAATCCAAGTTTTAGACATGAAGGGATTTACCTTATGCAAATGTAATCGGATTTTCCGAAATGAAAACCTTTGTTTTTCAAATAATAATAGCTTTCACATAAAGAAAGGATTTCCAGTCTTTGTTGAAAGTATTTCAAGTTTGAAATGAAAATTGTTTTCAAAGGCTATGAATGAATCTTTGTTAAAGATCAGTGAACTTTGTTTTGAAATTGAAAAGGACCTTAAAGGTGTATCTTTTGTTTAAAACATTTGGAATTGAAATAGTTATGAAAACTATGAGGTAATCTTTGTGAAAGACTGGTGAACTTTGTGAAGTGAATCATTTTAAACATTTAAAAAAGGTAATTTGATTTAAACCATTTGAAGAAAGGTTTTGGGCTTTAAGTTGTGACTGAACTAAGATCCCAATATCCATATGTTTTTAAATATTTCACTCATTATTCGGTTTAGCCGGGAGAGGACTTTGTGTCATATAACCCATTTCGAATAATGATACGATGAAATAGATGGCAACTGAAGACCGGTGGTGAAGACTGCATATTTTCGAAAGCGAAAGGATGACCTGTCGAATGTCTCTGCACCACATGGCCCTGGTATAGAGATTTATATCATCCATTGTGATTGGGAGTCTGGACGTGATTAGAGATTATTCGAATTTGCAAGGCTTCTTTGAAGTGCCTTCGGGTATGTTCGAACCCGAAACAGACTTGTATGGATGTTTGTCTGACGTTAGACTTTGAGATGTAAAGCTGGTTTCTATCAAATACATTTCTATTTGGTGGCAGATAATTCATTCTCTTAGCTTAACACCCTTCTCTGAGAAGTACGAGCTTAGAGGTTATGTAGTTGATGGTTACTAGTGATACATTCTCAATTTGGTAATGTGGCATACGAAGTGCTGCTGATCATGTGTTGATCGAAGCATGGCTTTTGTGAAAAGCGAAGCTTTGTGGACGAGACTTCATCAAGCCTCACAACCCGGAAATGGTCGAAACAGGAATGTTGCGGCAAGGTTTTTATGGGTCGCGCCCCTAGGATATGTCCGTTTCCTTCTGCATAAAAGTGGTATCATGGTATGGAGCCCAGATATTTAACTGTGTGGTTGTTGCTATTTGTTGGTGAATTCCGGGATAAAGGTTGGTAATGACCAAGGATGGCTTACTTGTAGGTGTTACCTAGTTATAGAAGTAACTGGCCTTGTGTTGGTAGAGATCCAGTTTGGTTCTTGGAGGCGTCCCTCTAGAGGCGTTCCGTTTGATAAGGAAGTTCCTTAGCTTGACCATTGATGGAAATCCAATCGTTCAATATGAGCCCTTTACGATTGCAATTGTATAACCTCCCACCTTAGATGGTAGCTATAGTTGGCATAATATAATGGTACCTATGCTGGTTAAGATTTATATAATACTTTCGAAAGGTTTTCTGCACTATGCACTAACAATAATACCAAAAGAATTTTGCGTAGTAAGCATGTTTGACTATCATAAGAAAAAATCTCCCCCAAGTGTGCGATTGCATTGTGTGTGTGCCAGGAGGCCTTATGGTAGTTACATTTTCCAAAAAGTATTGCAAATTTCTTTAAAAATCTTTTGTTTTTCTTTTGATAAAGATAAACTGTTTTTGTTTGCTCATACCAGTCCCATGACTGACCCGGAGTTTATTGTTCCCTTTCTAAATTCTGGGTGCCTACAATTTTTCCACATGGGCAGTCTAGAGTTAGATTTTTCAGATAGTCAGATAAAAGATATAGATTTGATACCTTTCGAAGACTCTGGTTTGGTAGCACTTGGAAATCTTCTTCAGTCTTTGGATTTGGCTATCGCTTTGTGCTTCTCTTCAACATTCGGGATCTGACCTTGCTTAATGCATCGTGATGGGGTTTTTCTCGCTTCGCGTTTGGAAAGTATAATGGTGGGTCTGGCTTCTAGTGTCTTTGAAGCTTTGGAAATGGAATGCAGTTTTGGATTCTATCTTCTTTCTATTCTTTGGAAGATCAAGTTGGTGATATTTTTCCGCTGCTGGTGTTTTGTTTCCGCTGTTATTTTTTTGTATCTCTGATATCATTTGTATCAATCTGTTGTATCAAATATTGTGTATCAATGATATTAATCATTTTCTTCCGTTGTGTTGTTGTACTTAATGTGTTATAAGCTCCGGCATGAATCAGATTTCAACGGTTGAATCTGCGGCATTTAAGTACAAGTGAAGTATGGGTGTCGATTTTCGAACGCTGAATTTCAGGTCGTCGCACAACATTTCAGCTATTTTCATATTTTACTTTAACCTCTAGACATTATAATAATATCATTGGATTTTCTATAAAAAGTGTTTTGGTTATCGTAAGGTAAAAAATCGACCATGTTTATGTGCGGCTTGATTTTACGAGATACCTTTGATTAAGGTTTTAAACATAATAATTCAGTTATTTGATTTTGCTCACACCAGACCCATGTCTGACCCGGAGTTTTATTTTCTTTCTGTAATACTCTTGGGTGCTCATTTGTAGGTAGTCAAGTAGTTCATGTTTCCCACGGATGATTCTTGGAGGAGCTTGGAGAAGGAGGCTTCATCGATAGCTAGTTATTAATTTGTTTCCACAATATTATATGCATCTTATATCGGTTAGGTAAAGACAGGATGTTATGACTATCCAAGGGTAGAATTTGTGTTAGTATGACTCTGATGTATCATTTTTGAAATGACTCTGTAATGTATAATGTTGATAATACATGTTATTTCCTTGCCTTGTGAGATTCTATGATTGTTTAGTTTCTTCTATCTTCTTTCTCCTTTCTTTCCCCTAACAATCTATCTTTTCGACACTTAGTCGTCCGGCATATGAATATTGTGGATGCATTAGTCTCAACTTTTGGGGCTCGAAAAGGCGGGTCATTACTTTTGGTATCAAAGCTTAGGTGAGAAAATACCTAGGCTTGGTCGGGTTGACTCATTTGAGATAGGGTAAGTGAGACCCTAGGATGAGTTCGAGAGTATATATAAAAGCGCATATTTGTTAGTGATGTAAAAATGTTTTATATTGTGTTGTTTGATAGGTTGAGTGGCAAGAGTTTTGGTCGATGCATTTGGCCAGTGTTATCGATAGGGATTTCCTAAACACTCAAACAAGACCAATTGACACAATATTGTTTAAAAAATGGGCAAATAAAATAATTTTTCCTAAAAATATATTTTACATATGTTGAGACTAATTTTTCCAAAATTTAATACAGTTATTCTTGGTTATGCTTGGTTGATAGGGAATGATAGTATTCCATCATTATCATCTTGGATTTGATTAGTCATGCTTGTCTAATTTTGAGCGTTGATTATTATCTATTAATATATTTAGAATTTTCCTTTTGAAACATTGTTCGGGTAGATAGAAATTAGAGAACGTTGAAATAAATACCTCATGAATTAAGTTTCACAAGTTGAATATAAGGCGTTCGTTGATAATGTTGAGTTAAAATTTGATTTCTAAGGGTTGTTTATTTAAAAAGAAATTTAAATATTTTATAATAAATATTTTATAAATAATTTAGATAAAAGGTGATTTGATGAAATTAAGTTTTAATAAGTGTTATTTAAAAAGAATTTGGAAAATTTTGAAATAAATATTTTAGGAATGCTTAAATATAAAAGTTGGCTATATTAAATTGGGGTTTTATAAAAGGTATTTATAAAATAAACTTAAATATTTTTGAAAGAATACTTATAGAATGATTTATTTAAGGAAGCTAGAATACTTTCGTAATAAATATTTGAGAATGACTTCCTTTAGAAGGAGATATTATAAATTCGATTTATAAAAATGTGTTTTATAAATAAAAGGAATTTGAGAATTTAAATCCTAGTATTTTGGAAAATAGTTTTCAAGGTTTATAAGTAAATAGTAGAATTCGAAATAATCCTGGAATAAAAGTATTTCTAAGGATATTTAAGGGAATATAAGCATTGAATTCATTTCAGTCATTGGAAAATAATCCCAGCATCGTTAGTGTTCATTTTCGAATTTCTAAGTAGGGGATTGCTACCATTAGGATCTCACTACATAATTGTTTTGATAAATACAAATTTGATTTGATTCTACAGGTATGATTTGATTTACTACAGAGTAAATATGTATATTACCATTTTAAATGATTTTCAAAAAAAAAATTCATTTGGGTTAGTTTCAGAGTATAAATGATTTTCGAAATTGTAATAATAGTTTCTTAAAAAAAATTATTGTATCAATATTTTGAATATAGTTTACTAAAAAATATATTATTTAGTATAAATTCTTTTGAAAACAGAATTTAAAGAAAAGGAATATCTCTTTGGATTGGTTTGGGGAATAAGTTCTGATTTGTTTTATGGTGATTAGAATAATCTTCTAAGTTACAGTCAGATGTTTGCTTAGGAAAAGGGTATTGTGCACTTAATAAATTATTCTCTTTATCATTGTACAATCGAAAAAAGTTCAACCCGAACAAACCCAAAGTAAGTTGGTGATAAATGTTTTGTTGGAGAATGTAAAAAGTGTTGTTTCAAAAATGAGATTTTGAGAAAAAGAAATATTTTAAGTGAACCGGTTCGAGTGGCTCGAAAATAACTTAAAATTGGGGAAGAGATGTGTTCGGATGGAAAACACTTCTTTTGAGTATTACCCTTCTTAGTAAGGGAGTGTATGATACTATTTGGTAGTACCCAGTTCCTAAGTATCCTTTTAGATTTACTCAGGCTATATCTACATATTTGTATGATTTAAAATATAGAGTTTCATTTCGAAAAGTTTTTGAATAAAAGCCAGGTATTTAAATCTTGATTTTTCTTAGGGAGATAAATTCAAAACGGAATAGTGGAATCAAACAAGGGTATATACTCTTAGGCTGTAGTGGAGTACTATCCAAGTTGAAACTAAGAGTTGTTAATGAAATGTTCTCATAAATGATTTAGTAGGAATAGAATTGGTATTATGGTGAACCAATTAAGTAAGCACGTAGGTTGGACATGGATCATTTCTATTTTCATAGAATTTTGATCTAAGATTTGAGTATATGGCTATGAGGTGTTTGCACCGTTTCGAATAAGAACTTATTACTCGATTTTGACGGGGAGCACTTGATGAGAATTTTTGATATGGGACTAATGTTTTATATCGTTGTTATAACTATCTAAGGAATATAGGTTCCTAATTAAGGAGCCTGATCGAAGTCCGCAATACAGAATCAGGTAAGCGATACTAGTTCGGAAGTGAAGTTACGTATTCGAGTTATGATCGAATTAGACTTAGTATAAGAATAATCTATGTACATCATATAGACTGATGTGTAGCGTTAAGTGTTTTTTGGGATAGGTTGAGGTGTAATTTTAGGGATGAAATTCTTTTAAGGAAGGAAGAATGTAACGACCCGGGATTTCAATGCTTTGATTTATTAGTATTTAATTAATTTTAAATATTCAATATATAGGTTTTATAATAAAAATAAAAATATTTTAAACAATTTATAATGATAGTGAAATAATTTTAAAATGTGTTTACAAAAATATATAGTTTGATGAAAAATAGAAAATGTGACCGAAAATCGTTTTTTGAATTTCGACGTTTCATCGTATAAAATTTGTTTGAAATGTTATGCACACTTTTGTATATATATATATGCACACATATATAAAGCATATAATATGGTTTAAGGAACTATATTAAGATTAATAAACTTGATTAAGTTAAGTTAAACATTGACGTGATGCATTGGCAACTAATAAAAAAATATAGAATGCCACATCTCAAGTAGACAAAAAGTACAAAGGCTTGTCAAATCAATTTTTTCATGTTCCTTAACAAATGAATTTCGAAATTTATGAGAGGAACATAGATGTGACATGTTGGGTGAGGTGGCATTCAATTTGTGATGGGTACGGTACAAGGGGCTTTATGGTAATTTCGTTAATGCATTGTGTATATAAGCAAAATCCCAACATTTTTTCCATTTCTTTCATTCATTTTCCATTTCATCTACATTCTCCAAAGCTTTCTGAGGCTTTATAAAATATTTTCTACGGCTTATCTTTAGATTTCAAAGAGACAGGAAGAGGAGGAAAAACAATGAATGGAAAAAAAAAATCTAAAATTCAAAGTGTTCAAAACTTCTCTTTTCAATTTCAAAATTCCTCCATTTTACCCCAACTACCATCGGCCATAACATCCTCTAATCTTTCCCAAATCACGGTTTTCTTTTCTTCAAAGCATGTATATTTCCAATGGCTAAAACTTTGTGGTTTACCAGTTTTTTCGATTTTTAGCTTAGTTACTCTAAAAATCAATTATTTTTCCGAGAGTGTTTTTAACCTAGATTATAAAGTCCGAGAATTCCATCCGTCTAGATTTCTGTTGGTTGTGGTGCCTCCTCCACCTAGATTTCCTCTTCTGTTTCCTGCTTTCGTATATCCCTAACAGGTTATTAAATGTAACGACTAGAGATTTTCAACATCTGAAAATCGACATCAATACGTCCACTGTATCAACTTCCGAGCAATCGAATGCCAGAAAACCGAACTGTTAGGGTTAAAGAAGAGGTAGAAGATAGAAGAAGAAAGAAGAAGCAACAGAAAAAATATCAGAATCTCACAATCGCAGCGGAAGAACATATAATAGATAAATGAATAATCTTTAAATCAAAAGAATCATATTACATTCATCACATTTCATTACATTATCAGATTTTACAACGAAAAACAGCGGAAAAGAAATACTATATACTAGTTGATACGCCATTCCATCCAGCTTGCCTCCAGATCTCCACAGCAACTCCTGAATTCCAGAATAACCTGATAACCTGACTCTAGACTGCCCGTGTGGAAATTGGTAGGCACCCAGAGTTTAGGAAGAAAACAATAAACTCCAGGTAAGTCATGGGACTGGTGTGAGAACTTAAAACAGTTTATCTTTAAAACGAATAAAGAAATATTTTAAAACACATCCGTAATGCTTTTATAAAATGTAACTACCATAAGGCCTCCCGCCGCACACACAATGAAAATAGAGAATTGGAGGAGATTTCTCCTTATGATAGTCAAACATCCTTGATACGCAAATTTCTTTGATAATATTACTATAAGTGCAAAGTGTGGGAAAACATTTCGAAAGTATGATATAAATCTTAGCCAACATAGACATTCCGAACTATGCCTACTATAGCTTCCATCTAAAAGTGGTGACCACCATAAGTAAATGGCAGCTTATACAACTAAAACCGTAAAGAGCTCGTATTGGATGAATGGATTTCCAACAAATGGTCGGGCAAAGGAACTTTCCAAGTAAAATGGAACGCCTCTGGAGGGACGTCCCTGGATCCTAACCGGATCTCTGCTAGACAAGGCCGGGTTACCTCTGTAATAGGTAACAACTGACACGAGCATGCCATCCCCCGGTCGTATGCGACCTTTATCCGAGGATCCTCTCAACCAACAACCACAAAATAATAAGTTTGCAGCAACCACAAAGTAAGTATCTGGGCTCCATACCATGATACCGCTCATAATCTAGAAGGAAATGACATACCCTTAGAGGGCGCTACCCACAAATAACCTTGCTGCTACGATTCATGTTTCGACCATAACCGGGTTGTGAGGTTTGACGAAGTCTCGTCCACAAAGCCACGCTTTTCACAAAGCCACGCTTTTCACAAAGCCACACTTTGACCAACAAATGATCAGGAGCACTCAGCATGCCACATTACCAAATTAGGAGTATATCACTGATAACCATCAACTACATAACCTCTGAGTTCGTACGTCTCAACGAAGGGTGTTAAGCTAAGAGAATAAATTCTCCGCCACCAACATGAATGTATTTGAAAGGAATCTGCTTTATATCTCAAATGTAATGTCAGACATACAATCAATACAATTCTGTTCTGGGTTCGAATAGAACCGAAGGCACTTTCAAAGAAGCCCTTGCAATCCGGGTATCCACAATCCCGATCGAACTTCCCATCACAAAGGAAATCTCCAAACCGTAGCTATCGGTGCAGAGACAATCGATAGGTCATCCTATCATTCTTGCAAATACCCGATCTTCACCACCGGTCTTCAAATGCAATCCCATTTCGTCGTATCATTATTCGAAGTGGGATTTAAGAACCAAAGGTCCTCTCTCGGCTAAATCGAATAACGAGCACTTATTTATAAAAATAAGTGTTCATTCAGATTTCAACAAATCACAACAATTTTCGCTTTGATCTTTTAAATAAAAGATCCATCACAATCACAAAGATTCGCTGTGGTTTTCTGATATCCATTTGGAATCCGACCCCTGGTCGCATTGACATTCAACCGCCATTCAAAGGCAAATATTGATAGTCGGTTATTTAACTATCAATCAACATTCACTACAATTTCCAGATTTAAATAATTTTCAAAATATCTTTGCAAGATATATTTTCACACTTCAACCATTTGAAAACCAATTTCAAATATTCACTTTCAATTTATCTTTAAAAGATATAATCTCAAAACGTTTCACTTCATATTGGAAAACATTTCCATACTTATTTAATAATTAGTAATTCACAAATCTATTTATTCTCAATATTTGGAAAATATTCAATATAATTAAATCACAATTAAGTATATAATTTATTCTTTAAGGAAAACATTCCCTTAAACACATTTATTTGGGTCAAAAACGAATGTTGCGTAAAACATCGTTACGACAACCCAAAATCACTAGTATATGGATTCGAAATTAAGTAGATATATAAATCCCAATACTATGTAAAACATTTCCTTTCGAAAATCATTTACTATAACAACAGTGTTATAGTCCACTATTTCCTTATTTCTCGAAAACGTCTATTTCAACAATGAATGTTGAAATCTTTGGTTTCGATCCTTAACACATTTTAAAACAACTTCAAATCATTTTAATTCTATTTAAAAGATCACTTCCTAAACATTTCTTTAATATATTATTAACTGTCCAAAATCGTGAATATAAATCGTTTACCAAATTCAACACTTTTACATATTTAATTTAAAGGATTATCCACTGTCCAAAATCGCGGATATATCTCCTTTAATAAGCCTTCATATTTACTTATCAATTTCAATTGGTTTTGGATTTATAAAACAACGTTTATAAATTCACATTTATATATTTTATAAAAACTTCAACTTATAAAATCCCTTAATTAACAAATTCTATTTATATCTCATTCAAATGCCAAAATCCAATTTATAAGTTAATTACTTATTAATATTTTATTTTACAAAATCTATTCATTTTATAACTTCACAATTTATAAATTCATAAATTTCATTCACTTATGAAATCCATTTATACTTCATTTTAACACCTTTAAAAACTCGTTTTATAATTCCAATATTTTAATTTATAAATATCAATTTTATAAATCTTTTATATAAACCCTTTATAATAATCCAAAAATCCCAATTTAAACCATTTTACAAATTAATCAACTACTTATTTCAAAAATCACATTTCTGTTATATTTCACAAAAATCATAATTTTTATAACATAAAGATTATAACGTTTATTTATTTAAAATGAATCAATTCCAAAATTCAATAAAATGCATTCTTTCAAAAAATCACTTGAAAATCCTTTTAAATTCGAAATAATTACTTTAACATTTTTAAAACTCTAAAAATAGGCCCAATGCTGCAACAGCACCAATACATCAACCACGGCATCCAAACATCATATATCAATATGATAACAGAATATATCTCAAATATCTGTAAATAAATCAATACTGTTGAGGAATCCAGTTGGATCCCTCCAACCTGTTTCCTTGCATCCAAAGATGTTAGCACAATACCAATCCCGGTTCAAGACGGAATATCGCGGTACATGGGTTTATATAAAATATTATCCGCTATTATGCGGCGCAATAGGGTCTCATCCGCTATATAATGCAGGAAAATTAACTGCAAGTACATATATAATGCCAATTCCACTCCAAGGTGAAATATCGCGGTATATGTGTTTAATAAATAACATCCGCTTAATATACAGTTTATAAGGTCTATTTCAATACAATAGATAATAATTTATCATCCAGTCACACAATCAAGCAATTTTAAATCTAACTATTTAAAAATTTAAATCGAAACAATTCGATTGAGTGAGAACTTCACACCATGCTTCCAATAGCGATTTCAGCGTTTATTTCGAATAAAATTAAACACGCATTTAATTTTACCCAAAATTTACACTAGCTCCAATCGATTCCAATCCAGCTCCATCGCGTAGTGCTCGTCAAAACCAATCCAATGCAATTCGTTTCGGTTTTCGACCTCGTATGAAAGAGTTATGCAGTTTTAAAGATGGAACGAATTGAAATAAAGTTAATTTACCGTTTCTTTTTAATTTCAAACCCTAGCTTTAATCTCGGACATACGTTTTCAAAATTTACTCCAGGCCGCACCTTCCTTTCCTTCTCCTTCTTCCCAGGTAACGAACGCACGCAACCCATACCGGCCGCCGCACCATCATCAATTAACGCGACCACTTCTTCCACTTCCACGACGATCAGGTTACACCACGACGAACCCCGTCACGCGAGCCATCTTCTCCTAGAATCATGTGCAGCTCGGTCGCGCTAGTTTCTCGAAATTCATGCTCAGGCGGTCACGAACGGAACCAAAATCAGAGCGATCCACTTCGCCAAACAACATCTCAGCCGTTAGATTTGTAGTACACGACGAGTTCTTCAATCTTCCAGTTGGACGTTTCTTGAATAGATGCAAGGATTGGGAGCAAATTGAGGGGAAAGGAGGGATGATTTTGGCCATGAAAAATATAGAGGCGGCAGCTGTAACCCTAGCCAGGGTTTTGATACAAAAATGAAATTGTGACGTCCTTTTACAGAAAAATTAAGCGACACTATTCACCCGAATTTTTTCCGAACTCCAAACAAAGCGTGACGCCTGGCGTTTATAATGTTTTACCCCCATTCCAAACGCAATGGAATATATATCGGGAGCCAATTCGATCATATTTGAAAGATACGATTTCAAATCGACTATTTAAATTTAAAATTTACTTAAACCGATTTCAGTGCGTTTTAGCTTGCCCCGGACAAACCGTAAATCCGATTGACACGAAATTTGAAATCTTACAATAATTTAACATTACGGATCCAATGAAACTGGTTCCGTCAAAATCCGATACTGTTTAAAAAATGACTATTTTTACTCGTCAATTAAATACTAAAATATTCAATTTCTACAATTTAACTTTTAATTCAATTTTAAAAGTTCTATAACATCATTCTAACTCCAATATGATTTAATACAACTTTATAAATCATTTTTAATCACATTAAACCCAATTTCCAATTATTTCTGTAATTTCAAATATTAAACTATCGATTAAATTATCCAATAAATCTAGATATTCAAAACAAAATTTATTCGACTTACAAATTTTACTTGTGCATACTTAACATCAATTAAATATACGAATTTCAAAAGACAAAAATTCTGGGTCGTTACAAACTTCCCCCTTAAAAGAATTTCGTCCTCGAAATTACCAAGTAAGAAAAAGTTACAGAATAAATTAACTTTTTATTTTCTTCAAAAATAAACCGTTCCCACTCGATTTCAGATTCATTTTAATTTCTTAACTTTTCCCAAAACCCGATGGTTACACTTTTCTAGTTCAATTCCTACATTTTCATTTTAATTTAGAAATTGACTTTTCGTTAACAAAAATTTTCTAAAAATTTTCAAAATTTTTCTAACTCCCAAAATTTACGAAAAATTTTGGTAGAGTCTCCTTTGTACGGAGGAGCTTTTGCAATATCACAGTAGATATAAATATATATACATCGACCCACACGGTCGAAAAACAGAAAAACAGTTCACATTTCCTATTTTTATTGCGTAGGCGTACCTTTTAGCATTTTTAAGCAAAACAGTTATTTATTAGCATTTAAGCGTGACCAAATCCAGCCAACTATAGCCCTGGTACCTATACTTACTCAATTTAAACATGTAAGTGACATATATAGGAAATTCATTTTCATTTCACTAATTTTCAATAGAAAACATATAGTTTTCATATGCAATGCAATCAAAATAATTCCCATAAGTTAAAATTTGTATCGAAACATTATAAATTGCTTACAACCAATTCACATTAGTTCACTTTCAATTCAAATTCAATTATATAGCTTTCTATTTATCAGTTTAATTTCATTAACACTTAATGAATTATATACAATCAACTAACAATCATATAACAACCAAATCATAACCAACATAACCAAATTTATTAAATTTACATTCAATAATTCATATCCACTTTGTCTAACTTCAATTTGGTTTAACACTTTTAATTCCAATTGGGTGATATTAAATTGACTTCCATTCAATTATTCAATTTTTCTTCAACTTCATTAGCTTCTAATGAATTAACACTTACATTCATTATACTATATCAATTCTTTTACAGTAGATTGATTAATATTCAATCCATTAGTTCAATTCAATTGCTAATTTATTTAACCTTAAAGTTGAATTTCATTTATATAACTCAAGTTCATATTCATTTAATTCACTTTATTAATTTACTTCGATACCAAAATCAACTTCATTCAACATTACTTAAGTTATATTTCATTTTATAAACATCACTTGGTTTCATTTAACGTAAATTTCCCCTTATAAATCCAATTCAGATCCCAATTCTATTTAACTTTTAATTTTGGAAAATAATTTCCAAAATAAACACGATTCAACATTTTCAATTCATAGTTCAAATTCATTTTTATTTACAACTCATATTTATAAATATATTCATATAGTTTCACTTCTTATATATAAGATTATTTCACAATTGTAAATCGCATTAATTATAATTCCATACTTAATAATTCATTTGCTTATACAATTATTCTTTTAATTAACATATATATATATATATATATATATATTCGTACATTTTCAACAACCAACCAATCAATTTTATATACACTTTAATAATTTCTAAACAATTATTCCTTTATATGTAAAATATAATCGAGGTAAAATTATTTCATTTACCCAATTTAAAATGATACTATGTCGAGTTGCCTCGTTTAAGAGTTTAGAAATCCCTATCGATAATATGCGTCCTACATACCGACCAGAATTCACAAACAGCTCAACCGATAAGCAAACACAATATAAAACATTTTATATTCACTAACAAATACGCGCTCATATCTATTATTACATTCAAACTCATTCTAGAGTACTACTGACTCTATCTCTAATGAGTAATTCCCAACAGAGCCAAGGTTGTCACTTAACCAAATGCGCTAATACCAACTGTAACAACTAGAAATTTTCGACTTTCGAAAATCGACATCAATACGTCCACTGTATCAACTGCCGAGCAATCGAATGCCGAAAATCGAACCGTTAGGGTTAAAGAAGAGGTAGAAGATAGAAGAAGAAAGAAGAAGCAACAGAAACAATATCAAAATCTCACAATCGCAGCGGAACAACATATAATAGATAAATGAATAATCTTTAAATCAAAAGAATCATATTTGTTATTAAATTCACCACATTTCATTACAATATCAGAGTTTACAACGACAAACAGCGGAAAAGAAATACTATATACTAGTTGATATGCCATGCCATCCAGCTTGCATCCAGATCTCCACAGTAAGTCCTGAATTCCAGAATAACCTGATAACCTGACTCTACATTGCCCGTGTAGAAATTGTTGGGCACCCAGAGTTTAGGAAGGAAACAATAAACTCCACGTCAGTCATGGGACTGGTGTGAGTACTTAAAACAGTTTATCTTTAAAACAAACAAAGAAATATTTTAAAATACATCTGTAATGTTTTAGAAAATGTAACTACCATAAGGCCTCCCACCACACAAAATGCAAACGCAGAATTGGAGGAGATTTCTCCTTATGATAGTCAAACATGCTTGATACGCAAATTTCTTTGATAATATTACTATAAGTGCAAAGTGTAGGAAAATAGTTCGAAAGTATGATATAAATCTTAGCCAACATAGACATTCTGAACTATGCCTATTATAGCTACCATCTAAACAGTGGTGACCACCATAAGTAAATGGAAGGTTATACAACTAAAACCGTAAAGTGCTCGTATTGGATGAATGGATTTCCAACAAATGGTCGGGAAAAGGAACTTCCCAAGTAAAATGGAACGCCTTTGGAGGGACGTCCCCAGATCCTAACTGGATCTCTGCTAGACAATGCCGGGTTACCTCTGTAATAGGTAACAACTGACACGAGCATGCCATCCCCCGGTCGTATGCAACCTTTATCCAAGGATCCTCTCAACCAACAACCATAAAATAATAAGTTTGCAGCAACCACAAAGTAAGTATCTGGGCTCCATACCATGATACCACTCATAATCCAGAAGGAAATGACATACCCTCAGAGGGCGCTACCCATAAATAACCTTGCTGCTATGATTCTTGTTTCGACCATAACCGGGTTGTGAGGTTTGACGAAGTCTCGTCCACAAAGCTATGCTTTTCACAAAGCCACGCTTTGATCAACAAATGATCAGCAGCACTCAGCGTGCCACATTACCAAATTGGGAGTATATTACTGATAACCATCAACTACATAACCTCTGAGCTCGTACATCTCAGAGAAGGGTGTTAAGCTAAGAGAATAAATTCTCCGCCACCAAGAGAAATGTATTTGAAAGAAATCTGCTTTATATCTCAAATGTAATGTCAGACATACAATCCATACAAGTCTGTTCTGGGTTCGAACAAAACCGAAGGCACTTCCAAAGAAGCCCTTGCAATCCGGGTACAATCCCGATTGAACTTCCCATCACAAAGGAAATCTCCATTCCGTAGCTATCGGTGCAGAGACAATCGATAGGTCATCCTATCATTCTTGCAAATACCCGGTCTTCACCACCGGTCTTCAAATGCAATCCCATTTCGTAGTATCACTATTCGTAGTAATTCACAAATCTATTTATTTTCAACATTTGAAAAATATTCAACATTTCCTTTCGAAAATCTATTTATTTAATAATAAGTAATTCACAAATCTATTTATTTTCAACATTTGAAAAATATTCAATATACTTAAATCTCAATTAAGTATATAATTTATTCTTTAAGAAAAACATTCCCTTAAACACATTTATTTGGGTCAAAAACGAATGTTGCGTAAAACATTATTACGACAACCCAAAATCACTAGTATAGGGATTCAAAATTAAGATAGATATATAAATCCCAATACTATATAAAACATTTCCTTTCGAAAATCATTTACTATAACAACAGTGTTATAGTCCACCATTTCCTTATTTCTTGAAAACGTCTATTTCAACAATGAATGTTGAAATCTATGGTTTCGATCCTTAACACATTTTAAAACAACTTCAAATCGTTTTAATTCTATTTAAAAGATCACTTTCTAAAACATTTCTTTAATATATTATTCACTGTCCAAAATCGTGAATATAAATCGTTTACCAAATTCAACACTTCTACATATTTAACTTAAAGGATTATCCACTGTCCAAAATCGTGGATAAATCTCCTTTAATAAGCCTTCATATTTACTTATCAATTTCAATTGGTTTTGGATTTATAAAACAACGTTTATAAATTCACATTTATATATTTTATTAAAACTTCAACTTATAAAATCCCTTAATTAACAAATTCTATTTATAACTCATTTAAATGCCTAAATCCATTTATAAGTTAATTACTTATAAATCTTTTATTTTACAAAATTTATTCATTTTATAACTTCAAAATTTATAAATTCATAAATTTCATTCACTTATGAAATCCATTTATACTTCATTTTAACACCTTTAAAAACTCGTTTTATAATTCCAATATTTTAATTTATAAATATCAATTTTATAAATCTTTTATATAAACCGTTTATAATAATCTTAAAATCCCAATTTAAACCATTTTACAAATTAATCAACTACTTATTTCAAAAATCACATTTCGGTTATATTTCACAAAAATCATAATTTTTATAACATAAAAATTATAACGTTTATTTATTTAAAATGAATCAATTTCAAAATTCAATAAAATGTATACTTTCAAAAAATCACTTGAAAATCCTTTTAAATTCGAAATCATTACTTTAACATTTTTAAAACTCTAAAAATAGGCCCAATGCTGCAACAGCACCAATACATCAACCACGGCATCCAAACATCATATATCAATATGATAACAGAATCTATCGCAAATGTCTATAAATAAATCAATACTGTTGAGGAATCCAGTTGGATCCCTCCAATCTGTTTCCATGCATCCACAGATGTTAGCACAATACCAATTCCGTTTCAAGATGGAATATCGCGGTACGTGGGTTTATATAAAATATTATCCGCTATTATGCGGTGCAGTAGGGTCTCATCCGCTATATAATGCGGGAAAATCAACTCCAAGTACATATATAATACCAATTCCACTCCAAGGTGAAATATCGCGGTATATGTGTTTAATAAATAACATCCTCTTATTATACGGCGTATAAAGTTAATTTCAATACAATAGATAATAATTTATCATCCAGTCACACAATTAAGCAATTTTAAATCTAACTATTTGAAACTTTAAATCGAAACAATTAGATTGACTGAGAAGTTCTCACCTTGCTTCCAATAGCGGTTTCAGCGTTTATTTCCAATAAAATTAAACACGCGTTTAATTTTACCCAAAATTCACAATAGCATCAATCGATTCCATTCTAGCTCCAACGAGTAGTGCTTGTCAAAACGAATCCACTGCAATTCGTTTCGTTAGTTTTTGACCTCGTATGAAAGAGTTATGCAGTTTTAAAGATCGAACGAATTGAAATAAAATTAATTTACAATTTATTTTTAATTTCAAACCCTAGCTTTAATCTCGGCCATACGTTTTCGAAATTGAATCTAGGCTGCACCTTCCTTTCCTTCTCCTTCTTCCCAGGTAACGAACACACGCAACCCAAACCGGCCGCCGCTCCATCATCAATTAACGCGACCACTTCTTCCACTTCCATGACGATCAGGTTACACCACGACGAATCCCATCACGCGAGCCATCTTCTCCTAGAACCGTGTGCAGCTCAGTCGTGCCAGTGTATCGAAATTCGTCCTCGAGCCAGTCACAAACAGAACCAAAATCAGAGCGATCCACTTCGCCAAACAACATCTCAGCCGTTAGATCTGTAGTACTCGACGAGTTCTTCAATCTTCCAGTTGGACGTTTCTCGAATAGATGCAAGGATTGAGAGCAAATTGAGGGGAAACGAGGGAAAATTTCGGCCATGAAAAATATAGAGGCGGCGGTTGTAACCCTAGCCAGGGTTTTGATGCAAAAATGAAATTGTGACGTCCTTTTATAGAAAAATTGCGCGACACTATTCACCCGAATTTTTCCCAAACTCCAAACGAAGCATGTCGCCTGGCGTTTATAATGTTTTACCCCCATTCCGAATGCAATGGAATACATATCGGGAGCCAATTCGATCATATTTGAAAGATACGATTTCAAATCGACTATTTAAATTTAAAATTTACTAAAACTGATTTCAGTGCGTTTTAGCTTGCCCCGGACAAACCGTAAATCCGATTGGCACAAAATTTGAAATCTTACAATAATTTAACATTACGGATCCAGTGAAACTTGTTTCGTCGAAATCCGAGACTGTTTGAAAAATGACTATTTTTACTCGTCAATTAAATATTAAAATATTCAATTTCTACAATTTAACTTTTAATTCAATTGTAAAAGTTCTATAACATCATTCTAACTCCAATATGATTTAATACAACTTTATAAATCATTTTTAACCACATTAGACCCAGTTTCCAATTATTTCTGTAATTTCAAATATTAAACTATCGATTAAATTATCCAATAAATCTAGATATTCAAAATACAATTTATTCGACTTACAAATTTTACTTGTGCATACTTAAAATCGATTATATATACGAATTTCAAATGACAGAAATTCTGGGTCGTTACATTAAAGCTTTCTCTTGATAAAAGATTGCAACTTCCATCAAGTTTGCTCACTTTGCTCTTCAAAATCGCAAGGTGAGTTAATAATCTCACAATCTCTAGCTGAAGCAAAGCTTCAAATGCCCAAAAAACGTTTACTGTAATTGAAATTTGTGTTGTTTGATATTACCGTAAAAACTGTCTTGAGTAGCTACTTTGCATGACTGTATCTTGATATTCCTATGTTGGTATTGGCTGATTCTTTTTTTATTTGAAAATTGAAGTTTTCTGCTATATGCATACCAATTTTCAGTTCAATCTAAGGTCGTTTTGTCCTCTATTTTAGGCCTGTAAGTTGAACCCAAGATAGTTTTCAGGCCTGGGCACATGTTTTTTTGCATGTGCAAACATTGCCCGAGTCCATGTTTGAGATAGCGTAACTTTTTCATTTCCTGTTGGAATTCATTTATTCTTTTTTTGTTTGAAAGATGAAGTTTTCTAGTATGGGCATACAAATTTTTATCTCAACGTGAGGTCGTTTTGTTCTCTGTTTTAGGCCTGTAAGTTGAACCTAAGATGGTTTTCAGGTCTGGGTGCATGTTTTTTTGGACTGTTGCAAACGTTGCCTGAGTCCATGTTTGAAACAGTGCAACTTTTTCATTTCCATTCGGAATTCATTGATTCTTTTTTATTTGAAAGATGAAGTTTTCTAGTACGTGCATATTGATTTTCAGCTCAATATGAGGTCGTCTGTTCCTCTGTTTTAGGCCTATATGTTGAAACCGGGATGGTTTTCAAGCCTGGGTACGTTTTTTTTGAACTATTGCAAACATTGCCTGAGTCCATGTTTGAGACAGTGTAACTTTTTCATTTTCAGCCAAAATTCATTTATTCTTTTTTATTTGAAGATGAAGTTTTCTAGTATGTGCATACCAATTTTTAGCTCAATATGAGATAGTTTGTTCCTCTGTTTTAGGCCTGCAAATTGAATCCAAAATAGTTTTCAGGCCTGGGCACATGTTTTTTTGAACTGTTGCAAACATAGCCTGAGACCATATTTGAGACAGTGTAACCTTTTTATTTCAAGTCGGAATTCAATGATTCTACTTGTAACGACCCTGAAATTCAGACCCAGTTTAAAAATTTTAAATCGCTTATTTGATGTAGAAATTCAAATTTTCACAAACAAATTCCGTTGCCAACCAAACTTCACATTTGGAATGCGTCTAGATAGACATAGGCGTGCGCCAAATTTCGTTGGAAAATATGGAAGTAAATTACGGTCGTCGCATTTGCATATTAGTTTAAATTCTAGGGGGTAGATTTTCTACCGTCGGAACTTAAATATATATTTTTTTTTTTTTTTTGTCAATCTTGCATAAGAAAAATATTCTGATCATGATGGCGCTTTCCGTTCCGCCAAATTCCGCTTTTAATTGCTAGAAAAATTGTCGTTCAAGCAAATGGTACAATAAGAGTTGCCACTTCGCAAACAATGTCAAACCACCAATTTCTTTATACCGTTGAGTCCGCCTCGTCGCGCTGATCAAAATGGTATATTTGTTTGTGTCAATCGGAGTTTGGCGTGACAAGTTATAAATTATTTAACGGGGTACAAACTGGTCCGTTACGCCACAAAAACCGGTACCCTACTCTTTCCCGCTTAAAATTCAAAACCTCCGCCCCTTCAGAAACCCAAAGGTCACTGTGTCAAATCAATCATTTCATTGCACGGGGACTCTAAAATTTCTCTCTGTTTATATCTGATGTCCTCTGCATTAACTCTGCATACTTTCTCTGCTTTCATTAATTTTCAGTTCACTTTGCTTTTGCTCTGGTACGCACTGCTCTCTGCTCTCCTCCCCCTTCTTCCTCTGCACTCTCTCTTCTCTCTTTTATATATATAAACTGTACTCTTCCCCTCCAACTCTTCCATGCATGCACAGCCTCCATCCCACCCACTTCCCTCTGCCGACCCCCCCGGCCCTCCGCCTGCACCAGACCCCCGACCCCCCGGCCCTCCGCCTGCACCCGACCCCCGACCCCCCGGCCCTCCGCCTGCACCCGACCCCCGACCCCCCCGGCCCTCCGCCTGCACCCGACCCCCGGCCCCCCCCCCCCTCCGCCTGCACCCGACCCCCGGCCCCCCTCCGCCTGCACCCGACCCCCCTCCCCCTCCGGCCCCCTCCGTCCGCACCCCCCCCCCCTGCTCCAGTCCGACCCCCCCTTGCCCAGCCCCACGCCCCAGCCCTCTCCGCCCCGCGCCGTCCCCGCTTCTCCAGCTCGACCCCACCAAGCTCCGCCTCCGTCAACCCACGTCGACCACCCCACTGCTGCCCGCCGCCATCCCCGCTCCAACCCCGCTCCGCCACTGCCGAAATCTGCTCTGTGCATCAGTTATATATATATCAGTGAATATATATATAACTGTTATATTATATAACAGTATATACTTTAAATCTGTTTGCTCATTCTCTGTTGCTGTGTTTTATTCCAGCTCCCGCTATTGATCCGGTAATATAGGCTATTTCCACCCCGCTTGTCGAATCCATTTTGCTCCGTTGAACGGTATGGTTATATATGTATATTCAATCGATATATTGCAGTAAACAAATTATTTATTAATTATTTGTCGATTGCAGTTGTGTTCTTTTTGCGTCGTGCTGGTTAGGGTCTATTTTATCTATTCGTCTTCGTGCTTCGCCATCAGCTTCTTCAACCACGCAAGGTGAATATTTTATATTCACGACTCAAATCTATTATGCCATGAAAATCAAGTGATAATTGTTGTTAATATTAATTTGGATATTAAATTATTGATTGTTAAAAATTGGTTAAAACAAACTTTTAATTGTTATATAAGTGAAAAATTTAAATATTGTTAATAGTTAAATTTCTGAAATTGACGCCATGTATTGTTTAATTTGATTAAGCATGTTAAACTGAGATATGATGTTAATTAGGGTAAATAATAGTGACATTAAAATTTTATGAACAATTACTTCGGGATTATTAAAATTGTTCAATTGTTATGTATGGTTGCTATTGCTTGTTTATTTACTTTGACACCATCCCAGTATCACACTGCAAGTTCCCTGTGCTATGCTTTATATTGAATGATATCGGGTTGAAATGATAAATACCCACCTAAACACTTGGCCTTGGATAGACAATTAAAATAAGGAACCCGATTGGTTAACAAAATTATTTTGAAATTAAAACATATTTGAAAATTTAGGAACGATCTTAATAATTGTTTGGAAATCAAGTAACGATTAAATGGATTTAATTGAAGTAATTAAATGGATTTAATTGAAGTAATTAAATGGATTTAATTGAAATAAATTAATGGATTTAATTGAAATAAATTAAATGGATTTAATTGAAATAAATTAATGGATTTAATTGGAATAAACTAGTGGATTTAATTGAAATAAATTAATGGATTAATTGAAATAAATTAATGGATTTAATTGAAATAAATTAGTGGATTTAATTGAAATAAATTAATGGATTTAATTGAAATAAATTAATGGATTTAATTGAAATAAATTAGTGGATTTAATTGAAATAAATTAATGGATTTAATTGAAATAAATTAATGGATTTAATTGAAATAAATTAATGGATTTAATTGGAATAAATTAATGGATTTAATTGAAACGGATTAATAAATCTCTGAAATTGGATAAATGACCTTGCAAATTTATTGGAATAAGATTTGAAAACAAGGAAGTTTAACAAATTAATAATTTGAAATTGTATTAAATTGATTAGATTTAACCGGGTTTAAATTAAATAGATTTGAACTTGTTATAAATTAAATTTGGGATTTAGAAATTTGACTTAAGCGAAATGCGAAACTAACTAAAGTTTGTGGATTTAATTTAGTGATAATTTAAATTTAAAAATGATTTTAAATTTAATAAAATTGATTTAATCAAATTTATGATGTAACGATGAATGTAAATACGAATTGAAATAAATAGAATTTGACTAAATGATTTGAACTAAAATTTACCATCAAATTTAATTAAATTGGGTATTAACTAAATTTAGGAAGTGAAATTGAGATCTAATTAAATTGAGCGTAAATGCTTAATATATTGTTAACTCAATGTTGAATTAAAATTTGGAAATATGATTTTAAATACATGAAATAAATTGAATCGTGAGATTGTCAAATTTCGAAAGTCGAATTTGCAACTTGACTTCCGGACTTTGATTTGTTTAAACGTAAATTTAAATGACCATCGGGTAATAAATACGTAGTTATTAAAGAGACCGGGATTGGATATGGACATACTCTCTGTCGATACCGAAAACCACTTTAATAACTATTATACGCGGAGTGTTGATCCAGAATGAAGTGGATGATTGATGAACGCGTTGACTGAAGAAAGAGAACGAGTTTGGATGACCCCGGACATGACTAAAACAGGAGCCGTGCCGAACCATTGAGGTTCGCCACCTCTAGCGGACACACTTCTTCGATACCATATCTATTACATTGTGATTCGATTTGGGTGCACCCCTCGATTTGGGAGTGTTGTTCGCGGTGTCGAGATAGTAGCTGCTATGCTCGACATCATTTCGGATCAGGCAACTACTAGTATCCTAGTTGGTATCGCCTCATGTACCTTGTCATACTGATTATCTTATTCGCGACCACTACGTTATGATTTGTACCTTGAGTATATGGATTGCCCTCTGGTGACTTCCGGTTTTGGGGAAACTACGGTCTTGTATATGCTTTTGGGAATATAAAAATGTGTTAAGGGGGATTATGGTAACGCCTTAACGCTATTTTAATACCGTACTTTACTGATTAGGCATTATCTACATACCGTACTCTATTGTATACATAGATAGTTTATCGGATCCTTAGAGATGTTTATTCATCTTTAAGTTATGAAATTTATTTACTAAATTGATTATTCTGCATAAGATTTTGAGTCCTGACTCGAGTGTTTCTTTTGTATATGCTCGGGTCAGTCTGAAGCTATCCAGTTTGCTGATCAAGGTTGGTTGAAGATGCTGAAGACCTAGCATTTATCATTATCTATCTATTTTGATGTCCTAGTCTGTTGGGCATTTATGTAGTTCTTTTGGTCACTTATGTTCAGACATTGTTGTATATTATGTAGTAGCTTCATGAACTGCTATTATGACGATGTAATTTCCGCTGCATTATTCTGTGACTGTTCTGTGACTGTGATGTTGTATTGATTCTCATTTACATTTATGTATTTATAATCCCATAATGATTCGTGTTTTGTATTATTTAAGTTGACATGTGAGGATTATTGTCGATTTAAATGGTACAAATATGCGGGTTGTTACAGTTGGTATCAGAGCTTCGGTTTCCCTAAAAACCTTAGTTCGGGATTATATTACAACTCATTAGAGATAGGGTAGCAATACCCTGGAATGAGGAGAATCGATTCAATATCCAAATCCTTTCATTTCAAACTCCATTGATTCATTGATTGGACTTTCCTTAAGATTCTATGATTTTCTATCCTTGGTTTTAAAATCTCTTTTGGTATTTCAGGATGGGTACCAGAGGAAACCATAGGGGAGGAAGAGGCCAAGGTCCTGCTCAGGCTGCACCTGTCGCTCCAGCTCCTGTCAAATTCACCATTCTTAGTAAGGAGTATACACAGTTAGGAGGTAGTAAGTTTTTTGGATCTGAGGGTATTATTGAAGCCCAGCAATGGCTCAAAAGCTTAGAGAAAATATTTTCTGGATTGGAAATCACTGATGCTCAGAAGCGTCAGCTTGCTGCTTGGCAACTTCAGGATGCCGCACAAGATTGGTGGGAATCAGTTACTTCGCGTATCGAGGAGAACACCATCACTTGGGCCCAGTTTAGGTATAAAAATTTCTTGGATTTCGTAGTATAAACTCCTCTCTTAACCCTGAGATGTTATTCACTTGTCTATCTTATGATTAGGGATACTTTCACGGCACAATGGATGCCAGCTGCTGGGAAAACCCAACTTTATAGAGCTTTTATGGACCTTAAACAAGGCGGTATGACTTTCTCCGAGTACGAGAGGAAATTCAACGAACTCTCCAAGTTCGGACCTGGATTGATCGATACACCGCTTCTAAAGAACGAGAAGTTCATTTTGGGAGCTAGACCAGAGTATTATGACTTGCTTACTGGCCACACTCACTGCACCTTCACAGAGCTTGTCGACTATGCTCTTAGGTATGAGGCAAAGCCTAGGGGACCCACGGTCAAGGCCGCGCCAACTCAGCCTTCTTCTAGCCAGCCCGGAAAGAGGAAGATGAACTTTGATCAACAAAAGAAAACTTGGCAGAAGACTACAGGATTGGGATATGCCCAGAAGAGCCCAATCGATCTTGCTAATATCACTTGCTTCAGATGCGATAAGAAGGGTCATTATGCTAATAGCTGTCCATCTACAGGAGCTGCTATTCCACCACCTCCTCAGATGAGGAATGATTTATGCTATATCTGCCTCCAGCCAGGTCACTTCAAGAGAGACTGCCCATTGCGGAAGAAAGGCACGCCATCAGGAGTATACGCTATCACCACTCCTACACCACCTCCACCACCTGCTCAGGATGACCGAGGTACCTTACGAAGTACTTTTACATTTCATAATTTACCTGTTCGGGTATTATTCGATACTGGTGCTTCTCATAGCTTCATATCTGTTGATCTTTGTGATAAGCTCAAATTAGAGCCTACTCTGGCCATTACTTCTTTATGTGTCTCTAACCCTATCGGAGGACCCGCCAACCTCCAAAGTATTTGCAAGGGAGTTGCTCTTATATATAATTTCTCTCGATTCACGTGGGATTTTTATGCGCTTGGCTTTGTAGCATTCGACTTTCTCTTAGGCGCAGATTGGTTAAGAAATTTCGAAGCTGTTATCTCCTGTAAAGCCCGTATCGTCTCTCTGATAGACGATAAAGGAAATTCTCTAACTATTGAATGCAAATCACCTCAGAAATATGCCGGAAGCTTCATATTCTCTCTTGATGTTCACCCGGATGATCTTAGTACTACTCCTGTTGTTCAGAAATTTCCTGATGTGTTTGGAGAAATCAACTCTCTACCGCCTAAGCGGGAGATCGATTTCCGTATTGATCTTATTCCCGGAGCTACTCCCGTAGTTCTCCCTCACAGAAGAATGGCTCCCAAAGAAAAAGCTGAACTTAAAACTCAAATTGATGATCTATTTGCTAGGAGTTTGATCAGGAGAAGCTGTTCTGAATGGGGCGCAGCAGTCGTCTTCGTCACCAAATCAGATGGATCTCTTCGCATGTGTGTTGATTACCGAGAATTAAACAAGCGAACTCTCAAGAACCGCTATCCGATGCCTCGCATCAATGATTTATTTGATCAGCTCCATGGAGCTAAAGTTTTCTCACAACTCGATCTAGCTACTGGGTTCCACCAACTCAGAGTGGCAGAAGATAGTATTCATAAAACAGCTTTCCGTACCGAGAACGGATTCTATGAATGGTTGGTTATGCCATTCGGCTTGACCAACGCACCTGCTTATTTCGTCGACTTGATGAATCGAGTCTTCCGCGATGTCCTTAACAAGTTTGTTCTTGTTTTCATTGATGATATTCTCGTCTTCTCCAAAGACAAGAAAGAGCATGAGACACACCTCGCTTATGTTCTAGAAACCCTTCGAAATCATCAGCTAAAAGCAAAATTCTCTAAATGCCACTTCTGGCGAGACGAAGTGAGATTCCTGGGCCACATAGTTTCTGAAAATGGGATTTCGGTCGATCCAACTAAGATCGCCGTAATCAATGTAAGTTCTATCCTATCCGCTATTCCTATTTAATTCCTCTTACTCTCTTCTAATCTGAAACTTATCTACAGGATTGGGAGACTCCCAAAACTCCTACTGATATCCGTAGCTTCTTGGGCTTAGCCGGTTATTATCGCAGATTTATCGAGCACTTTGCCCGGATCTCTGCCCCACTTACTTCTTTAACTCGAAAGGATACCAAGTTTATTTGGAGTGAGAAGTGTGAATCAGCTTTTAATGAATTGAAGCATAAGTTGACTTCAGCTCCAGTTCTTGCGGTAATCGATGGAAGTGAAGGATTAACTGTCTATACAGATGCTTGCCGAGAAGGCCTAGGCGCTGTCTTGATGCAGAATGGAAAGGTTGTTGCTTATGCTGGCCGTCAGTTGAAGATCCATGAAGTAAACTATGCAACTCATGATCTAGAGCTTCTTGCAGTTGTATTTGCTTTGAAACTGTGGAGGCATCATCTTTTGGGAACTAAATTTGAATTATTCACTGATCATAAGTCCTTGAGATATATCTTTTCTCAGAAGGATTTGAACCAGAGACAGGTTCGATGGCTTGAATTCTTAGCTGCATATGATCTCGATATCAATTATACTCCTGGGAAAGCAAATGTTGTAGCCGATGCTTTGAGCCGTAGCAGAACATTGTCATGTTGTAATCTTGTAGAAGGCATGCTCTTTCAGCTTGTTATCTCCCCATCTCTTATGGATCGCATCAAAGCTAAGCAATATGAGGACACCTTGCTCTATCGCATAAAGGAGTTAGTTCTTGGTAGAGTTGGAAATGCTGACAGTAAAGTGGGAGCACAGATAGATAGTAATGGAGTTCTGAAGATTGACAACCGTATTTGTGTTCCAAATGTTGATGGATTGAGGCAAGAAGTGCTTAGAGAAAACCATCAGTCATCACTTTCATTCCATCCTGGTGTCACCAAGATGTATCGAAATATGAAGCGTTTATATTGGTGGAGTGGGATGAAGAGAGACATTTCTACATATGTCAGTAGATGCACCACTTGCCAGCAAGTCAAAGCCGATCACCGGAAGACGGCAGGATTACTTCAACCCCTAGAGATTCCGTGTTGGAAATGGGATCAGATTTCTATGGACTTCATCGACGGATTACCAAGGACCAGAAAAGGTAACGAGAGTATATGGGTGATCGTTGATAGGCTGACCAAATCTGCTCACTTTATTCCTGTTAAGACCACTCGTACTGCTTTGAGTTTGGCCGAGACTTATATGAGAGAGATTGTTAGACTTCATGGAGTTCCATCCAGTATTGTATGTGATAGAGACCCTTTATTCACTAGTAAATTCTGGAAGGCATTTCAGGACGTCTTGGGCACTAAACTGAATCTGAGCACAGCTTATCATCCTCAGACAGATGGCCAAACTGAGAGGATAAATCAGATTTTAGAAGATCTGCTCCGGGCCTGCATTATTGATTTCAGTGGATCTTGGGAAGACCATCTCCATTTGGTTGAATTCACTTATAACAACAGTTATCAGGTAAATTTGAAATTTCAATTTGAATAAGAAAATTTGAATTGCAAATTTAACTACCTTTATATTCAGGCAAGTATTGATATGGCACCGTTCGAAGCTTTATATGGACGACCATGCAAATCGCCAGCTTGCTGGATTGAGCCCGGTGATCGATTGATTCTTGGCCCGGATATGATTATAGAAGCATCCGAGAAGGTTAATGAAATCAGAAGGAAGATGAAAACCGCACAGGATAGGCAAAAGAGCTATGCTGATAGGCGTAGAAGAGATATAGAATTCCAGATTGGGGATGAGGTATTTCTTAAAGTATCACCTTTGAAAAATGTTATTCGATTTGGTCGAAGAGGGAAGCTCGCTCCTAGATTTGTTGGACCCTTCTCTATCACCGAGAGAATTGGTACACTAGCCTACAGAGTTGCACTGCCAGAGAAATTTGAGGGCGTGCACAACGTTTTCCACGTTTCACATCTTCGGAAGGTCGTACATGACCCATCCATGACCATTCCTATTGCTCAGTTAGATGAAGTTGATATTGAGCCGGATTTGACTATAGAGAGGAGACCGCTTCGTATTATTGATAGGGATACGAAGCAGCTTAGAAGGAAGTCCGTTAACCTAGTCAAAGTCCAATGGAGTCCCGATGATCGTGATTGTACTTGGGAAACCGAGGAGAGTATCCGTGATTCAAATCCAGAATTGTTTGTTGAAGGTAAATTCCATTCTATATTCTTTACTTTGTTCAATAATCTATTCTATATCTATCGTACCTCTTTTATTGTTCTTCCACTCTTTCTTTGTTCCTTTTCGGGGACGAAAAGTTTTGAGTAGGGGAGAATGTAACGACCCTGAAATTCAGACCCAGTTTAAAAATTTTAAATCGCTTATTTGATGTAGAAATTCAAATTTTCACAAACAAATTCCGTTGCCAACCAAACTTCACATTTGGAATGCGTCTAGATAGACATAGGCGTGCGCCAAATTTCGTTGGAAAATATGGAAGTAAATTACGGTCGTCGCATTTGCATATTAGTTTAAATTCTAGGGGGTAGATTTTCTACCGTCGGAACTTAAATATATTTTTTTTTTTTTTTTTTTTGTCAATCTTGCATAAGAAAAATATTCTGATCATGATGGCGCTTTCCGTTCCGCCAAATTCCGCTTTTAATTGCTAGAAAAATTGTCGTTCAAGCAAATGGTACAATAAGAGTTGCCACTTCGCAAACAATGTCAAACCACCAATTTCTTTATACCGTTGAGTCCGCCTCGTCGCGCTGATCAAAATGGTATATTTGTTTGTGTCAATCGGAGTTTGGCGTGACAAGTTATAAATTATTTAACGGGGTACAAACTGGTCCGTTACGCCACAAAAACCGGTACCCTACTCTTTCCCGCTTAAAATTCAAAACCTCCGCCCCTTCAGAAACCCAAAGGTCACTGTGTCAAATCAATCATTTCATTGCACGGGGACTCTAAAATTTCTCTCTGTTTATATCTGATGTCCTCTGCATTAACTCTGCATACTTTCTCTGCTTTCATTAATTTTCAGTTCACTTTGCTTTTGCTCTGGTACGCACTGCTCTCTGCTCTCCTCCCCCTTCTTCCTCTGCACTCTCTCTTCTCTCTTTTATATATATAAACTGTACTCTTCCCCTCCAACTCTTCCATGCATGCACAGCCTCCATCCCACCCACTTCCCTCTGCCGACCCCCCCGGCCCTCCGCCTGCACCCGACCCCCGACCCCCCGGCCCTCCGCCTGCACCCGACCCCCGACCCCCCGGCCCTCCGCCTGCACCCGACCCCCGACCCCCCCGGCCCTCCGCCTGCACCCGACCCCCGGCCCCCCCCCCCCCCCTCCGCCTGCACCCGACCCCCGGCCCCCCTCCGCCTGCACCCGACCCCCCTCCCCCTCCGGCCCCCTCCGTCCGCACCCCCCCCCCCCCCCTGCTCCAGTCCGACCCCCCCTTGCCCAGCCCCACGCCCCAGCCCTCTCCGCCCCGCGCCGTCCCCGCTTCTCCAGCTCGACCCCACCAAGCTCCGCCTCCGTCAACCCACGTCGACCACCCCACTGCTGCCCGCCGCCATCCCCGCTCCAACCCCGCTCCGCCACTGCCGAAATCTGCTCTGTGCATCAGTTATATATATATCAGTGAATATATATATAACTGTTATATTATATAACAGTATATACTTTAAATCTGTTTGCTCATTCTCTGTTGCTGTGTTTTATTCCAGCTCCCGCTATTGATCCGGTAATATAGGCTATTTCCACCCCGCTTGTCGAATCCATTTTGCTCCGTTGAACGGTATGGTTATATATGTATATTCAATCGATATATTGCAGTAAACAAATTATTTATTAATTATTTGTCGATTGCAGTTGTGTTCTTTTTGCGTCGTGCTGGTTAGGGTCTATTTTATCTATTCGTCTTCGTGCTTCGCCATCAGCTTCTTCAACCACGCAAGGTGAATATTTTATATTCACGACTCAAATCTATTATGCCATGAAAATCAAGTGATAATTGTTGTTAATATTAATTTGGATATTAAATTATTGATTGTTAAAAATTGGTTAAAACAAACTTTTAATTGTTATATAAGTGAAAAATTTAAATATTGTTAATAGTTAAATTTCTGAAATTGACGCCATGTATTGTTTAATTTGATTAAGCATGTTAAACTGAGATATGATGTTAATTAGGGTAAATAATAGTGACATTAAAATTTTATGAACAATTACTTCGGGATTATTAAAATTGTTCAATTGTTATGTATGGTTGCTATTGCTTGTTTATTTACTTTGACACCATCCCAGTATCACACTGCAAGTTCCCTGTGCTATGCTTTATATTGAATGATATCGGGTTGAAATGATAAATACCCACCTAAACACTTGGCCTTGGATAGACAATTAAAATAAGGAACCCGATTGGTTAACAAAATTATTTTGAAATTAAAACATATTTGAAAATTTAGGAACGATCTTAATAATTGTTTGGAAATCAAGTAACGATTAAATGGATTTAATTGAAGTAATTAAATGGATTTAATTGAAGTAATTAAATGGATTTAATTGAAATAAATTAATGGATTTAATTGAAATAAATTAAATGGATTTAATTGAAATAAATTAATGGATTTAATTGGAATAAACTAGTGGATTTAATTGAAATAAATTAATGGATTAATTGAAATAAATTAATGGATTTAATTGAAATAAATTAGTGGATTTAATTGAAATAAATTAATGGATTTAATTGAAATAAATTAATGGATTTAATTGAAATAAATTAGTGGATTTAATTGAAATAAATTAATGGATTTAATTGAAATAAATTAATGGATTTAATTGAAATAAATTAATGGATTTAATTGGAATAAATTAATGGATTTAATTGAAACGGATTAATAAATCTCTGAAATTGGATAAATGACCTTGCAAATTTATTGGAATAAGATTTGAAAACAAGGAAGTTTAACAAATTAATAATTTGAAATTGTATTAAATTGATTAGATTTAACCGGGTTTAAATTAAATAGATTTGAACTTGTTATAAATTAAATTTGGGATTTAGAAATTTGACTTAAGCGAAATGCGAAACTAACTAAAGTTTGTGGATTTAATTTAGTGATAATTTAAATTTAAAAATGATTTTAAATTTAATAAAATTGATTTAATCAAATTTATGATGTAACGATGAATGTAAATACGAATTGAAATAAATAGAATTTGACTAAATGATTTGAACTAAAATTTACCATCAAATTTAATTAAATTGGGTATTAACTAAATTTAGGAAGTGAAATTGAGATCTAATTAAATTGAGCGTAAATGCTTAATATATTGTTAACTCAATGTTGAATTAAAATTTGGAAATATGATTTTAAATACATGAAATAAATTGAATCGTGAGATTGTCAAATTTCGAAAGTCGAATTTGCAACTTGACTTCCGGACTTTGATTTGTTTAAACGTAAATTTAAATGACCATCGGGTAATAAATACGTAGTTATTAAAGAGACCGGGATTGGATATGGACATAC
Source organism: Allium cepa (assembly GCA_030765085.1). Lineage (NCBI taxonomy): Eukaryota > Viridiplantae > Streptophyta > Magnoliopsida > Asparagales > Amaryllidaceae > Allium > Allium cepa. The sequence continues at coordinate 420,505,689 of CM060939.1, forward strand.
TCTCTGTCGATACCGAAAACCACTTTAATAACTATTATACGCGGAGTGTTGATCCAGAATGAAGTGGATGATTGATGAACGCGTTGACTGAAGAAAGAGAACGAGTTTGGATGACCCCGGACATGACTAAAACAGGAGCCGTGCCGAACCATTGAGGTTCGCCACCTCTAGCGGACACACTTCTTCGATACCATATCTATTACATTGTGATTCGATTTGGGTGCACCCCTCGATTTGGGAGTGTTGTTCGCGGTGTCGAGATAGTAGCTGCTATGCTCGACATCATTTCGGATCAGGCAACTACTAGTATCCTAGTTGGTATCGCCTCATGTACCTTGTCATACTGATTATCTTATTCGCGACCACTACGTTATGATTTGTACCTTGAGTATATGGATTGCCCTCTGGTGACTTCCGGTTTTGGGGAAACTACGGTCTTGTATATGCTTTTGGGAATATAAAAATGTGTTAAGGGGGATTATGGTAACGCCTTAACGCTATTTTAATACCGTACTTTACTGATTAGGCATTATCTACATACCGTACTCTATTGTATACATAGATAGTTTATCGGATCCTTAGAGATGTTTATTCATCTTTAAGTTATGAAATTTATTTACTAAATTGATTATTCTGCATAAGATTTTGAGTCCTGACTCGAGTGTTTCTTTTGTATATGCTCGGGTCAGTCTGAAGCTATCCAGTTTGCTGATCAAGGTTGGTTGAAGATGCTGAAGACCTAGCATTTATCATTATCTATCTATTTTGATGTCCTAGTCTGTTGGGCATTTATGTAGTTCTTTTGGTCACTTATGTTCAGACATTGTTGTATATTATGTAGTAGCTTCATGAACTGCTATTATGACGATGTAATTTCCGCTGCATTATTCTGTGACTGTTCTGTGACTGTGATGTTGTATTGATTCTCATTTACATTTATGTATTTATAATCCCATAATGATTCGTGTTTTGTATTATTTAAGTTGACATGTGAGGATTATTGTCGATTTAAATGGTACAAATATGCGGGTTGTTACACTACTTTTGTTTGAAAGCTAAAGTTCTCTACTATGTGTTTACTAATTTTTAGTTCAGTTAGAGGTCGTTTGGCCACCTATTTCATGTCTGAGAGTTGAACCCAGAGAAGATTTCAGACCTAGATATTATCTTCCTTATGCATTTTTATGTTCTTTTTCCGTCAAACTTTGACTTTTACTTCACATTTTTGTAATATTTATGAAATGTTTTGAGGGCTATGATGCCTATCAGTAGGCTAGCCAAATTTTGATGAATTTGAATGATGGTTTGAGTGATTTCTTTGATTTCGAGCACGGATTTTTCCGAACAATTTTGAAATAACTTTTAAAATCAATTGGCATTTAAATAATTATTATATAATATTTTTAAATTATTACAAGCTATAAAATCTATTTATTCTCTATAATAAGGGAATTTTCAAATATTATCTTCAATGTTGATTTTGGAAAATGGTTTTAAAAGCTTGTTTTTCTCAAATAAATAATTTTTATATATAAAATACATGTTTTTGCAGTATTCGAATGAATGATAAGGAGAATTAAACGATTTGGTAAAACATGTGGTATGAGACACGTGCTTTTGTCTTATCGGTTAATTCCCGACTTGTCCGTTTGATCGTTTTGACGTTTGGGTCGAGTTTACCGATGAGACGAGGTATACTTTTTGCTGCTTTGAGTGTGAAATTTACTAGTGGTTAGTAAACTGTTTAGTGTGAACGTGTGGTATGGGACACATGTTAAAACTGTTCAGGTTCCTATCCGAGAGTTTGTGACACATTTTTCTAGGAGACGTATTTGCCAATACTAGACCTTCCACTCATTCGTCCTTCGGGATGTTTGTCTATGAGACGTTTTCATTGCGACGTATTTATCCTTTGGGATGTTGTCCTTTGGGATGTTTGTTTAAGATACATATTTATTTGTCCTTTGGGACATTTGTCTAAGAGACATGGCGCCTTATTTTGGGAGAACATTACTTCGCGGGTTTCGACCATAAGCACGTGCTATATCTTTTAGATAATTTTATCGATTTCCTTACGGAGCCGTTCGAGATATTATATATAGCGATTACATCTTTGGAAATTGAACTGCTTATCGAGTTCTATATTTGAGATTTTGGTTTGCTAACACTAGCGTTATTTGATATTTGCTTTTTTGGCATATTATACGAGATTTTCCTTTTGGCGTTTATTTGGGATTATAGTCTCTTATGTTGGAGATTTAAATTTGAGCCTTATGGCGTATTTTGAGATGGTGATTTCTTTGAGGTTGTTTTGAGTTGTCGATATGGCGGGTTTGGGATTTCTCCACTTTGGAGTTATGTTTTTCTCCTAAACCATATTTGATGTTTTGCGATACGCCGATGAGATGAGGCATGCTTTATTGTGAGATTTGTTATAGAGTTTAATCGCCGTTTATTTGCATTCATATTTAGTGATATCCTTATATCACTTGAAATTACTGTACCTACTTGTTTATGCCACGTGATGTAACCATATACCCTTGAATTATTCCTTCTCACTTGAGAAGATTATCACCTTGCCTTATGCTTATATTATCACTTATCCTTATAAACTGATTTGTTTAGCTAGACTGACCCATGTATTTTATACTCGGGTTAGACCGAGGTGTTTCAGGTTAGGTACCCTTATGGACTTAGCCTATTCTGCTTTTGCATGGTCTTATCTACTAGCCTTTTTTGTTGTAGTCTTTTTGTCACTACTCTGCTATGTATATTGTTTTGACTCGTATGTATATTGTGGTCGTCATACCACTTATGATGTATTATTTGTATTGTATCGGGATGTATCAGTTTATATGTATATATATCATTTTGTTGTTCTATGGTCTGTATGTATTTGAGTTGTTGTATTTTGTTCTGACAGACCCTATAGCCACTGTACTTTTGTATTAAGCATTTATTGAATATGTCGATCCACTTGAGAAAGGAAAAAGAATATAGAGCACTAATCGACGTATTCAATAGATAGTTAAGATAAGACTATGGATGGTCGCTCATAACCAGCCCCTATTCTCCTCATTACCAGATAGTATTACCCAGTAATATCTTTGTTAATGTGGGTCTCGGAGTGGCGTGTCATAGCTTAGTATCAGAGCCGAGATGAGAACAAAATATGATAAACACCGGACAATAACATATACTACGGTACATCCAAGTATAGTACAAGTGTTACAAATTCCTCAATCATCGTGCCATTTATCTTATCATGTCCTTTGAGTTAGAAGTTTGGGATATGTTTAGGAATATTTTTTTTCCATAGTATTCCAAAAATAGAATTGATGACAACTTATCTTAGGAGTAATACTAATTGTGACTATTTTATTCGAGTCCTCTTCAATATGGGTTCTTGACATCCATCCGTATCGAAGGAGTTTATTGATGCTTTCAGATGTCTTGTCTTCTTCTTTTGTGAGGATTGCAAGTCCTATTGAGGGGGTCTGCAATATTTGGCATGATGTATAAGGATTTGGGATTGTTTCTTATAGCTTATCTTTTCGTGCGAATTAGCACGCCATTTTCTGCCTAGAGTTTGGAGTGTTTGAGATTTGGTTTGCCTATTATCAAGCCACATTTTGTGAATAGAGGGACCCTATATTAAATATCCTAGTTTGGCTGATTTGTTGTTTCTTGTTCTTTGGAATGTTAATGATGATTCCAAAGTCTCTATATTCACCCTTGAGTTTCGAGATGTTGATGATATATCTCGAATTCCAGACTTTGTGACTCTGTTGATTTCTGTGAGTCCGTGTCGGGTATGACACCCAATCGGGCAGTTGAATATTGTATTGACTTCGTTCCACGTTCTTAGCCTTTCTTTCATCCTTCCACGAGGATGTCTGCTAGGGAAATGAGGTGACTCATTGAATTTTTTTGATATTTCCGTTCTTACCCTTTTTGAGATATCCTCTTTGGATACTCAATTGTTGATATACTTTGTGGTATTACTTCACTCGAAGTAATGATTTGTTGTTAATGTTGCTTCTCCTCATTCGAGAAGATATTTTTCCCTTACTTTTATACCTCATTTCTCTCTATGTAATCTATTGAGTGGTGCTATGGTCATTCCTCGGCTTGACCCTACATCGATTTTTTTCATGAGCTATGAGTCGCGGAGGATAGCATTATTCTTAACGCATTCCTCACTCGTTATGAGTCTTGTGAGTGGTTTGTTATACCGTTCGGAATAATGAACACTCCAGTCTATTCAATCAATCTTGAGGATCAAGTACTCTAGGAATATCTCAATGATCTCTATTTGTGTTCCTGTATTTTGAGAATAAGTAGTAAATTGAGTTTGCCAACATTATCGATAGTAATTTCCGAAAGGCTATAATAAGACAGTCAGACACGGTAAATCGAGCTTTAATATGTAAAGTTTGAAAATAATTAATATGGTGGAGTGTTAATTTTTTTAGATGTTTAATGAAACCATTGAACCATAGTGAGTGTTGGATGAGTGGCGAGGCCGTTTTGATCATGTGATCAACTTGGAAGCCAATCGATGAGGTCATTCACTATAAGTCAATGGTGAGGAAATGCCCTTATATTATTTGAAATTTGAGAAATTGAATATGGTAATTTAGGTACGTAAAAGTGAATAATTCTAATTAAGGGGTTGTCTTAATTAGAAGAAAATATCAATAATGCTTTAATTAATAAAATGATGTATTTAAGGTAAAAGAATACTCTAATTTGAAAAACTAAAAGATTAATTGAATATTTGAGTACAAGTTATTAAAGATGACTATAAAATTTATTTTTGACACTTAATTATTTGAGTAATAGTAGAGGATAGATGTAAAACTCTATCTTAAGATAAAATAAAGAATTGTTAGTTTACAACACTTAGCATAAATTTGCTATGCTAGTTTTGTTTTAAAATTAAATGGTTTGCGAAAATTTAAAAATTTAAATTGATTTGAAAGATAAAATTTGGTTTGAAAAGTGTTGTGCTAAAACAACAATAACTTGAGATTTGTAACTCCGAAGGAGTTCAAACTTTCTGCAACGGGAGAGCTTTTAGAAAGATATAAATTTTCTGTTTACCACATTGGAAGATTTTTCATTTTATTCTGTCCAAAATAGGTTTGAAAGTGAATAAACATTTCTGTCTTATAAGTTTCTAAAATTTGTGCTGAAAGTAAATTCTGCATTAATTTCAAACCGTGAATCTGATTTTGATGATATTTATATTGTTGGAAATCGTAGACTTTGTAGAACAACTTTTATTTTATAAGATTCTCTGATTTTGATGTTTGCTATGTCAAAATTTGTTTTTTATATTAGATTTGTAATTGGAATTTACTTATTTCTTTATGGTCATGTGTATTCTACCTATTTTGTGAATGTAATAGAGTTGATGTTTAGTATAAATATATGTTTCAAACTAAAATATATTTTGGTAGAATTTAATAGTGAAACATTTTATTCACTTTAAATGAAGAGTTTGGAGATTAAATTGGATTTTTAGAAGAGGTTTTGAAAATTTTTAAAATGTTGAAATTTGAGAATTTGATTTGAAGAAAATGGATTTTATAACCTTAAAAATATTTGTTTAGTTAAATAACGGTATAAAAATCCATTCTTTGAGTTTGGCTTGCCTTTGTGCAATTATCTAGTGACTTGCATTTATGCGGTCGTTTGGGTTGGTGGTATTGGGGAAACCACCTACCTTTTATTGAGTTTTCTTGCCTCCACTGTGTCAATCTAATGTCGGTGTGGCTCTTTCCGTAGTGACATACAGAAAGTCATGTCGACAATTATCTAGTTGGTTGAAATCGGGATAAAATTTTGTTAAATCCTGACTCTATTCGAGAAGCTCTTGAGAAATCAATCTCACACAATTGATCTTTTGTGTGGTATCATGTCTGTATTTTTGTTTTGAAGGTAAGACACCTTCGAAATCAAGAAGTGTTGCTCAAAAAAATTTCAATAATCCGCTAATCCTAACGATAGCACTTGGGATACCATAGAATAAATCGAGCCATCTTATTTTGATTTTCTATCATTTTGTGTTAGGGTGAGAAATTTTATACTCAAGCATATCTATCTTCCTTTGCTTAATGAGATAGCGAGGATGTAATTTTTATAAGGGAGGGAGTCTGTAACAACCCTTGTTTAAATGATTACCTGTAAAATATTAAATTATAACGGTGGTTATAATATAATATTGAGAAATAAAAATAAATTGAAGATTTAACATTTGTTTATTTTTAATAAATAATGAATTTTAGAAATAAAATGCGAAAATAAATTTGTAAAAACTTTATTTTGTTTTGTTGGTTTGTGATGAAAATGAATGAAATATGATTTTTATTTGAGAAAATGCAATAATTTTTGTAATTATTGCCAAATGCTTCTTTTACTGATTTTTAAAAGAAGTATTTTCTACGTGTATATTTTAAATAGAAAGGTGAAATTTTGTTATTATTTTTAGTTTTAAAAATGATGTTAGAATGATTTACTGCATTTTATTATGCAAGAAAATATTTTTTGTAGAATTTTTGAAGTTAAAAATAGCATTTTATGTAAATATTAAATTGTATATTTATTTAAAAATAAGAGTTTTTTATAATAAAATATTTTCATAACAAAATTATATTTTTATTAGTTGCAAAATGTTTTATTAAACAAAAAAAATATGTTTATGTAATTTGTTGAGTAGAAATCTTGTGTATAAATGTTGTATTATTAATTATAGAAGTGTATTTATGTGTTTAAGTGATAAATTGATTTTTCCTAAGGCTGATTAAAATCTTTTGTTTTGGGTCCGAGCCCATTTTTTGGCCTTGCCTGTAGAGAGAAGAGTTTCTCTTCTTCTCATTATACGGTAAGTTCACTTAAAGTAAAAGAAAACAGAAAACCAAAAGAGAAACCATTCCTCTTTTAAGGATCCAAGCTTCAATCTCCAAATTTAATCAATTTTTTGCTGAAACTTATCAAATTAAAGATATTTCAACAGGTAATAAATTCCAAAATGAGAGTATTTCATCAAAATCTATTTTTTGTGATTTGGGTTGCTGTAATTGTTGTTTCCCTTCTTGCATGCCTCTGTTTTATTCTTTTATAGGTTATTAAAGATTTCTCTTGCCAAAAAATCGTAACTTCCATGAAGTTTGCTCAATTAGCTCTTCAAATCGCAAGCTGATTTAATAAACTCACAATCTATAGCTGAAGCAAAGCTTCAAATGTCAAAAAAACGTTTATCATAATTGAAATTCGTGTTGTTTGATATTACAGTAAAAAGTGTTTTGAATAGCTACTTTGCATGACCATATCTTCAAATTCCTATGTTGGAATTAGCTGATTCTTTTTTTATTTGAAATTTGAAGTTTTCTAATATATGCATACCAATTTTCAGTTCAATCTAAGATCATTTGGTCCTCTATTTTAGGTCTATAAGTTGAACCCAAGATGGTTCTCATGCCTGGGCATATGTTTTTTTACTGTTGCAAACATTGCCTGAGTTCATGTTTGAGACAGCGTAACCTTTTCATTTCTAGTCGGAATTCATTGATTCTTTTTTTGTTTGAAAGATAAAGTCTTATAGTATGTGCATACCAATTTTCAACTCAATATGAGGCCGTTCATCCTCTTATTTAGGCCTGTAAGTTGAACCTAAGATGGTTTTCAGGCTTGGGCACATTTATTGTTTTTTTTGAACTGTTGCAAACATTGCCAAAGTCCATGTTTGAGACACTGTAATTTTTTCATTTCCAGTCGGAATTCATTGATTTTTTTTTGAAAGATGAATTTCTCTAGTATGTGCACACCAATTTTCAGCTCAATATGTGTTCGTTTGATCCTCTATTTTAGGCCTGTAAGTTGAACCCAAGATGGTTTTCAGGCCTGGGCACTTGTTTTTTTGAACTATTGCAAACATTGCCTGAGTCCATGTTTGAGACATTGTAACTCTTTCATTTCTAATCGGAATTCATTGATTCTTTTTTTGAAAGATGAAGTTTTCTAGTATGTGCATACCAATTTTCAGCTCAATATGAGGTCGTTTGGTCCTCTGTTTTAGGCCAGTAAGTTGAACCCAAGATGGTTTTCAGGCCTGGGCACATGTTTTTGAATTGTTGCAAACATTGCCTGAGTCCATATTTGAGACAGTGTAACTTTTTCATTTCCAGTCGGAATTCATTGATTCTTTTTTATTAAAAGACAAAGTTTCTAGTATGTGCATGTTAATTTTCACTCAATGTGAAGTCGTTTAGTCCTCTGTTTTAGGCCTGTAAGTTGAATCCAAGATGGTTTTTAGGCCTGGACACATGTTTTTTTGAACTGCTGCAAACATAGCCTGAGTCCATGTCTGAGACAGTGTAACTTTTCCATTTCCAGTCGAACTTAATCAATTCTTTTTTGTTTGAAAGCTGAAATTTTCTACTATGTGCACACTAATTTTTAGTTCAATCAGAGTTTGTTTGGCTACCTGTTTCATGTCTAAAATGTTTACCCAAAGAAAATTTCAAACCTGGGTATTATCTTGTCTATAAATTTCTATGTTCTTTTTCCATCCAACTTTTGACGTTTACTTAATGTTTTTGTGATATTTCTAAAATGTTTTGAGGGCTATGATGCCTATCAATAGGCTAGCCATGTTTTGATGAATTTGAAATTCTAATTTGAATTCAACGTGAATTGAATTTAAAGGGCGGTTTGAGTGATTTTTTTGATTCTGAGCACGGATTTTTCCGAACAATTTTGAAATAATTTTTAAAATAAATTGGCATTTAAAATAATTATTATATAATATTTTTAAATTATTATTAACCATAAAATCTATTTATTCTCTATAATAACGGAAATTTCAAATATTGTCCTCAATATTGATTTCAAAAAATGGTTTTAAGAGCTTGTTTTTCTTAAATAAATTATTTTTATATATAAATACACATTTTCGCACTATTCAAGCAAATGAGAAGGAGAAATAAATGATTTGGTAAAACATGTGGTATGGGACAAGTGCGTTTATCTTTTCGGTTAATTCCCGACTTGTCTTTTTGATCGTTTTGACCTTCGGTCGAGTTTACCGATGAGACCAGGTGAACTTTTACTGCTTTAACGGTGAAATTTACTAGCGGTTAGTAAACCGTTTAGTGCAAACATGTGGCATGTGACGTACGTTAAAACTGTTCGGGTTCCTATCCGAGCGTTTGTGACACATTTGTCTAAGAGACGTATACAGTACTAGATCTTCGGGTCATTTGTCCTTGGGGATGTTTGTCTACTAGACGTTTGTCAGTGTGACGTATTTTTCCTTCGGGATGTTGTCCTTCATAATGTTTGTCTGAGAGATGTATTAGTTTGTCCTTCGGGACGTTTGCCTACGAGATGTGGCGCCTTATTTTGGGAGAACGGTACTTGGCGGGCTTCGCCATAAGCACGTGCTATATCTTTGAGATGACTTCATTAATTTCCTTGTAATTTTCCAAGTGTATCGCCTTTTTATATTATTGGCATTTGAGCCGTTCGAGATATTATATATGGCGATTACATCTTTGGAAATTGAACTCCTTATCGAGTTCTATATTTGAGATTTAGGTTTGCCGTGTGGCTGGATTTGATTGCGCTAGTTGCTAAAATAAATAAGCCGCTTGCTTAAAAATGCTAAATAAGGTACGCCTACGCAATAAAAATAGGAAATATGAACTTTTTTTGGTTTTTTCGACCGTGTGGGTCGATGTATATTTATTTATATCTTTTGTCAAATTGCAAAAGCTCCTCCGTACAAAGAAGATTCTGTCAAAAAAATTCAGAAATTTTGGTAGTTAGAATTTTTTTTGAAAATTTTGTTAACAAAAAACAGTTTCAATTTGGAAATTGAAATAAATTAGAAAATGAAATTGATCTAAAATAATGACATGAATTAGTTAATAATAAAAAAAAATAAAAAAATTCAAATATTCAGAGTTGAAGATAAACTGAATTCATATGGAAATGAAAGGATCAATTTGAATAGAAATAGAAATAAACCGAAGTGGTGAAGTGAAAATAAATAAAGAAGCATATAAAATACTTATACTAAACTTAAGTAAGGAATGGTGAATTCTCAATTGGAAATTGATATTACAAATATAATCTAAGTTAATATTTGGATGAATAGATATTGACTTTGGTAAGGAAGTCAATAAAATGTTTTGAAAGTTGTGATTGGATATTATTGCTAAGTAAAATATGCAGGTATTATAAAGTGAAAGAAGAATTGGTTTTGATTTCAAAAGATAAATTTGAATTGCTCGACAACAAGATATGTATTTAAATTTCTGTGAAATTTGATTGTGTTTTTGGATCGAGCCACTTGGCCTTTTGTTTTCTTTTGGAATTTGGGAGCCCGTAGAGGCCTTTTGTAGTTGTACCGGGCTAGCGGCGTAAAGGAGACGCTGGCAAAAAAATTCGAAAATTAAGAGAGTTAGAAAATTTTTGAGAAATTTTGAAAATTTTAAACTTGGTTTTGAATTATAATTTGAATAGTGAATAAGTAAAGTTATTTAGGAACTATGGAAAAGCTTGTAAAGCTAATAATAATGATAATGGGTCTTTTATAAAAAGATAGTTGGTTAGATGTTGGATTGTTGGATTTGAGGAAAAGTAAACGGGTATTGTATCATTTTCCTAACTAGTAATTTCGGGGACGGAATTCTTTTAAGGGGGGAGGGATGTGACGACCCGGAATTTTCAAGCATTTAAAATTGAAATATTTAATTGATTTTAAATATTCAATAGAGTAATTTTAACTTGAATTACGAATATCACAATTTATTTGATAATTGAATTATTAAATTAAATAAGTGAAGTTGGGTAAATTGTTGAATCTGGAGTTTAAAGCCTATTAAAAATGAATTGAAGGCTTATGAAACTTATATTGATGATACTAAAGATAATAGAAGTGTTAAAATTGAAATCAACAGTGATCTGTACAGTTCTGAAATTTATATCGTTTAAATTGAATTTAAAAAATAGCCTTCCGAGGCACAGTCTCGGAATTAGACGAAACCAGTTCCATTGGATCCGTAATAGTGTATTATTATCGGATTTCAATTTTTATAGTGATTGGATTTGTTGAGTGAGCGTACGATGTATAAACGCATTGAAAATTTTATTGAGACGATTTGAATTTAAATAATATACCATTCAAATCATAGCCGAAATAATTTCATATCAGAATTTTTAAAGCTTTCATTTCGTGGTCACTGTAGCAAATTGTCCCAGGCACGTTAATATTTTCAACGCCCAGAAATCAAATCATGATTTCCTTTCATCTTCTGAAGTATGCTTCCTTTGGCTTACCAAACACGATTCCTTATCCTTCTTCTAGAAGCCAATAATCAAGCCCTTCTAGGTCATTTGCGAACCCTTATCCTCATTGATTCGAACGGATATCAGAAAAATAAATAATGGCCGCTTGCCATTTCTTTTCCGACCGAATCAAATTAAAAAAAAGAGAAGAACGCCTCCCTTATACAAAATCTATTCTTTCCTTCTCAAACCACTAACCCTAAGCATTCACGATTTCTTCCGCGACTCCTCTGTTCGAGCTCGAGTAAGGGGTTAGGTCAAGTTGTTTTGTGCCAGAGTTTGATCACGTGGCCAGGGCGTGGACGCGAGGGAGTGATGGTGACTGGACTGTGAGGTCTGAGGTCGGCGTCGTGTGGGGGGGGGATGCTCAAATAGGAGTAAGGGCTTGCGATCGGAGAAATTGATTTCTCGTTCAAATCGAAGGCCGGGAAAGGAAGTCGAAGCAAAATTCGCGACATTGTCGCGATAGGTGTTCCTAGGCGCGGCGATACTCGACCGAGGCAAGGCGAGGCATGTGTTCGAGTTCGATGAAGCTATCGAGGTCGTGGAATCTGGTGTGGCGAAGCATGGTCCAGTGCTGCAATAGGAGGGGGGTCGCTGTGTTCTTACTTGCTGGAGGCAGTATGGTATTAGCATGTTGTTTTATTTAAGTTTAATCAGAAATACATATATGTATATACTTGTTAAAAAAAATAGATACAGTAAGATTTAAAAAGGGGAAAGCCGAGTTAAGGATTTAATAGTAAACTTAATTACTGTTTTATTTGTATAGAAAATAAGTTACACAGGACTTGGAATAATAATAATAATAATAACCATAAGTATGCACATGCACATTTTAAACTTACCAGTTGAATTTAAATTAATGTATTCAGGTGGTTTGCTTGTTTAATTTGCTCATTTAAATTTTTTGTTACTTAAAGTAATTATAAAAAGAATTGGGTTAAATTTACATTATTTGCGTAGAAGAAAATTTGTTAGTTTGAAATTCAATTAATTGTTCAAGTTGTTCGGATATTAATAAAATCATCCAATATTTATTCAAGGTAAAATCGTGTAGAAAACAAGGCGTGATGGTAATGGATTACAAACACAATTTAAGGTGAGTTAATCTCACTCGGTTGAATTTGAATTTAATTTAAATGATAAAATTTAAATAATTGTTTGAATGACTGAATTGATTGATGTGCTATATTATGGTATATTTTGGGAATTGGCATTTTATATTGTGCTAATGTCTGTGGATGCAGGGAAAACAGGTTAGAGGGATCCAACTGGATCCCTCAACATTTATCTAAATTATTTAATGCCATTTGTTGTGATTATTTGATATTCTATGATGAATTATATTAGAATATTGAATGCTATGGTTCGATTGGATATAACTGGGTATAACGAATTACCGAAAATAAATAAATTGGATTTTGGAAAGGAAATAAAATAAGTAAATTTGTAAGTAAAATAATTATTTAAATTTGAATAAATTTAAGAATGAATTGGAAAAGTAATAAAGTGACTTTAAAATTCTATTAAATAAAATTAGAGTATAGAAGGAAATTTTGAATAAACAGGAAGTTAATGAATTTTAATCTTTAGCGATATTATGTTAAAAGAACAAAACATTTATCTAAAATTTAAGATTTAAATTATTGAAAAGAATAAATAAGAAATTGGGAAAAGCTAAAATTCGTATATTTCAGTCAAAAGGGTTTAAAATCAAACGGGAAATAATAACATTAATAATAAGTCCATAACTAATGAATTTTTGAAATGAATTGAGTAATTAAAGAAACTTATTTCAAATGAAATAAATTGGAAATCAATTTGGGGAAATTGATTTAAGTGATTGAAGTTGGATTTTTTTTTCTCTGGGTAAACAAGTATATTTTTTAAAAAGTAAAATTTTAAATATAAATCAAAGGTTTTAAAGTTGTTTTTTTAAAAAAAGCAAGTTCTATAAAACTTATTATTTCTAAATGTTTAAATTCTAAAGTAAATATTTTTCAAATCTATTATTGTAGTAATTATTTAAGGTAACTAGGTATTTTGTTTGAAAAGAAAAATGTAGTTCTATATTCTACCAAGTAGCTATAGTCTAAATTCTAAAGTAAGTATTTTCTTTTAATCTATTATAGCAGTAATTATTTAACAAGTGACTTAGTATTTGTTTTTAAAAGTGAAAATCAAGTTTTATATTTTAGTAAGTAACTTTATTTTCAAATATTCAAATAGTATGTATTTTTAATAAATTATTGAGGGAGTTTTTAAAATAAATGTTTTAAAGTATATTTCAAAGTAAAGTGTTTGAATTCATTTTAAAAATCTAGTTTTGTACTTGGTGATTTCAGAAGAAATAGGAAATATTTGGGAAAGTTTATTTCTGTAAAGGAAGATAGTTGTGAAAACTGTTTTCAAAAGGGTTTGAAATTGGAAATATATCTTGCAAAGATATTTCGAGATAAATAAATAATTTGGGAAATTATTTATTGTGTGATGGATGTTGTGAATATTAATTGATTGTTAAATCACCGACTATCAATATTGGACAAATACGTTGATCGTTTCGAAGAGACCAGGATCGAGATTTATTTCTCGAAAACCACTTTGATCCGGTTTGAACGTTTCGTGTAAACGAGTTTGGATTCGAAGATGAGCAGCGAAGAACAAGGGCTAGTCGCTACTAATCCTGAGGATATTTCCAAAATGGATGTAGTAGGAATAGTGCCTTCAGTTCCGTTCGAACCCGGGGCGGACTTGTATGGATGAATGCTTGCGAAACATCGTCAGGTGGACGATGGGCATTCTAAGGGATATGTTCTAAAAAGGCAACGCTTAGCCTCAAGTCTCATCAAATGGGAATAACTGAAAATCAGGGGTTATGCAGCAAGGCTAGGTGGGTAGCACCCAAGCCGGGTTAGGTCATCCCTGTCTAGATGTCCTTTTTATTTCGGCTTAGTGGGCGGTTGCTGATCCCAACCGCGGGGTGATCTCACTCGGAATTATCCAGTAAGGGGTAGTTCCGGTCTTGTGTTGTAGGGGAGCGGGCGTACTCCTCGGTACTGTGATCTAGGCCACGTACTGTGGCAGGTGGTACCCCAGTGCCTTGTCATTAGTTGGAAATCCATTCTCCCTACGAGCCTTGTACGAGTTTTGTTTGTATTACCCACTCTGTGGCTAGTAGCTGGAATTTAATCATGTAATAATTTTGGCTATTTTATAAGTATTTGTATATAGACCCTATTATAATATCAGAGGATTTCTATAAAAATCGTTTTAGCTATCGTAAGGTAAAAACCCGACATGTTTATTTGTGGCGTGGTCTTACGAGGTGCTTTTGTTTTCAAAGGATTTTTGAAATTTTAATAATCAATTGAGTGTGATTTTCTCACGCTGGTCTTCCAGACTAACTCGGGTGTTATTTAACTGTAATGCTCGGGTCGGACCGAGTATTATAGGATACAAGATATAATGCTGTGGAGCTCAGGAGACGAGCTGGATGACGATACATACTTCCTTACTTGTTTACATATATATTCCGCTGTATTGAGTTGCTGGGTATCCAGTTATATGTTATTGATGTTGAACTGTGATTGATGTACTCTGATGATGTAATATGTAAACAGATATATTTGATTTTTGAGTAAAGATTATTTATTATCTATTATATTTTATCCCGCTGCGATGGTCAGATTCTGTTGTTGTTTTTCTATTTTCTTCTTCTACCTCTTCTTCTTTAACCCAAATGGTTCGTATTTCTGTACAACTTGAGTAGATTTAGGTAGAATAGTGTTGACTCAAGGGGTACGGATTTGTGGGTCGTTACAGTTGGTATCAGAGCTTAGGTTGGTGATAACCTTGGCTCTGGTGGGAATTACTCATTTAAAATAGAGTCCGTAGTACTCTAGAATGAGTTTGAGCGTATTAATAGATATGAGCGCGTATTTGTTAGTGGATATAAATTATTTTAATATTGTTTTGATTGGTTTATTGAGTGGCATATGAACCTGCGTCGGCACAGTCTGGACAACTGTATCGAAGGGGTTTCTAAACACTTGAATAGAACAGTTTGACACGGTATTGTTTTTAAATATGGGTGAATGAAATAATTTTACCCAAAAATATATTTTGATATACGGAAAAGTTTTTCTTAAACTATTTAGCTAATATATGGTTGCTTGGATGTTAGAAATGATAATATTAAATTATTATCATCGTTGTGTAAAAATTGGGCTAGAAATTGAAAAATATAACCAAAGTTTAAGGGAATAAATTCATTATATAATGGAATTTATAAATATGAATTATAAAAGTAAGTTATAAATTGAAATATAATCAAATGAGAATTTGTATGAGCATAAGCTGTGCAAATGAATTGTAGTTAAAATTTATTTAAGCAGGATTTGGAAATTTAAATCCTGGAGATTTGGAAGTGTTTTGGGGATAGATAATTGCATTATTGTTTTAGAGGTATTTCTGAAAGGAAATTTGTTTTAAATGGATTTTGAAAGTGATATAGCATTGAAATCACTTGGATTATTGGGAAATAATTCTGGTGATGAAGGCTGCATCATCAGTGTTCATTTTCGAATTTCTAAGTGACGGATTGCTGCCAAAAATTTATTTGTTCAGAAAAGCCAGTTGTTTTTGAAAATCTTAAAGGAAATTTGTTGGGAATAAAACCAGGATTGGTTTGACTTTTGAGAAATGTGATTTGAGATGTTGAAGATTTCAAAATAATTTGAAACCAAAAGTCGGGTGTTTAAAAATCCTGATGAGATAGGTTGTAAGCTTATAAATTGAGATGATTTTTTTTAATCAGGAAGGAAATATAAGCTTGAATGTTGGGAATTTAAATTTAAAGGAAAGATAATTTCACTTTTAACTTTGATTGGGGAATAAAAATTTAACTGGATTGAAATTAATTGAATAGGCTGAAATTAATATCCAGTTGTATTCGAATTAAGTTGAAATCAAATTGAGTTAAATAAATCTGAGTTAAAATAAAATTGAATTGGAATAACTTATAAAAGAATTAGAAATCCATGGAAATAAAAATATGCTTGGGTTATAGATAAGCATAAGGCTTGAGTTAAAAATAAAAGAAGGATATATTCAAGCCTAGAAATGAATGGAAATGTGTAAAATAATAAGTGGCGACTTATAAAATTTTAAAGGGTATAGAAAGCCCAAAATAAATATTGTTTGATGATTTGAAAAATAAAATGGAAATCAAAACTTGAATTATAAAATAAATTGAACTTAAGAAATTTAATGAAGAGATTTTGAGATTAAAATCAAGTTTTGGATTATAAATTGGGGAAAGACTATTTAGATAATAAATTAGATAATGAAGTTGAATTGTGAGTCAATAAAATTGGATGGTAAATTAAAGTGAATGGTGGAATCAGAACTTGAGTTATTAATTAAAATTTAACTTGAAGTGTTAACAAATCAGATATAATTGAAATGTATCGAATAAAAATGAAAATGGATTAAAATAGTAATGGTTTTGTTGGGTGCATTTCCACCACCACCGAGTCAAGGAGAAGAAAGCATCGCAGAACCATAGGGACGAAAGTCCCACCGAACCAACACGTCTCCAAGGCCCTGCCGAACCAACCCTTGCTCCACTACCTGCCGAATCAAACCCAAAGTATCACTACTGAATCACACCCAAAGCATCACTACCAAACCTGGACCAATCCCATCTACTACCGAACCAATGCCACTCTACCTGCCACCGAACCAACCCATCTCCCAGGTACTACCGGACCAAGGTCCCACCGGACCAAAGTGCTACCGGACCAAGGCCTCAACTCCAACCATCTACTACCGGACCAAATCACTACCGAACCAACTCACACTCACCCCTCTCCGTCGAACCAAGGCGTTGCCAAACCAACATTGCCAGGCCAGATTGCATTAGCCCAGGCCCACCAGCAGCTATATACATCCAAGACCCCTGCCCCCAGCCTCACTCTATAAATAGAGGGGCAGGGGTACAACAATGGCACACAAGTTTGAGATCTCAAGAACGGACAGAATTTTCAAACAACTCATATACTTGTAATCAAAGATTTGTACTTGTAATATGAAGAGTGAAGGAGAATAACATATAAAGTGGACGTAGGCATATTCTGGCCGAACCACTATAAATCTGTGTGTCTTTTATAGTTTAGTCCCTGATTTTTCATATTTGTGTAAATCACCTAAATCTCTAAGAACAACATTAAATCGATTAAATCATACGACTTGGAGGTGTTTGCCCATTTTTTGTGCAAACATTTTTGGTGCTTTCACTGAAAACTCGAGCTAGAAGCTTCAGCTTCTCCCACTCAACCTTCTTCCCAACAGCATCGCTCATTGCTTGGAAAACATGCCTCCCAGGCGGAGGAAAGATGCTAGCAAAGGAAAGAATATCGCAACTAGCAGTATCCCAGATCCAGTGATCAGAGATCAAGAGAATCGTCCTGTTCCAACAGCAAATGGAAATCAGGCAAATCTGACAGCCCCTGCTATGGAACAACCAATTACTAGGGCAGATCTGGACAGGGTTGTGGCTGAAGTAACTAACCGCTTCGCATCTCAACAAGAAGCCTTGGTGGACCAACTCATGTCACGCTTAAGGGATGCTGAAGAATCCAACCGCAACACCGAATCATGGGGTGAGTCCCAGTCTGGAGGATCTGGGAGGCGACAAAGATCTTTCTTCTTCGAAGAGGCTAACAACAGAAACAGCAATGGTAGGAGCCGAGCCCAGGCTCAGCTCGAATTCCGACCCGAGGAAACACTTGGAATCGAACCCAACGGGGGAGGTACCAGACAGGGGTCGGATATGGTTGAGCCTGTCATGCTACCTAACCATGGGAACACCAATGGACGGGGCCGAGCGGGAGTCCAGCCCGAAGTTGGACCCGAGGGAATGCTTAGAACAGAGCCCAGCAGGGGAAGATCGAGGCAAGCGCCAACTGTGGCTGACACCAGCATGCTCCCAGAAGACCGAAGACAGCCACCAGAAAATGTTAGGAGTAATAGACGATACCATCCCTATAGGCCATCTGGACGGAATCAATCCCGCAGAGAAGAACCAAACTCATTTCTATCCGCTCCAAGTTCTGATGAAAGGATGGCGCGATTGTTCAGACAGTGCATCCAACGGGACCAAAGGGATCGGGGGATAGGCGCTAGGGTAACCAGCCCCTTCACCCGCAATATCGAAACTGCCATCACCCCCAGGAATGAAAAATGCCAATAATGGAACCTTACAAAGGAACCTCTGACCCCGTTGTACACTTGCAGAGATACACACAGCATATGCTCATGAGCAGAGCAACAGAGGGAGTGTTGTGTAAATGCTTCCCGCTATTCTTGGCAGATCTAGCTACCTCCTGGTTCTGCCATCTACCCCAAGGATCCATCAGCTCATGGGAAATGTTGAAAGAAAAGTTCATCATCCAGTTCCGCATTCATGTGGAACAACCCAAGGACGCTTATTCCCTATCTAATATCAAACAGAAGCCCGGAGAGACAGTGCAACAATTTCTAACCCGATTCAACGCCGCAGCGGCCGGAGTCCAAGATGCCGATGAAAAACTTATCCTAATGGCTCTTTGTAGTGGCGTACATCCGGATACCAAGTTTGCTAGAAGATTAACGAAAGAAAAACCAGCTACCTTACCCGATTTCTTCCATGAAGCCGGAAAGTATATGAGACTTGAAGACGATGCCACCGAAAGGCAGACAGGGCAACAAGCCAAGGCAGCTCATGGCAACGTACCCGCTGCAGCAAAGGACGTCGGAAGAAATGACTCTCGAGACAATGCTGGGTGCAGGAAGGGAGAAAAATGCCTATATCGGCCAGGACCAAGATTTGACGCTTACACTCCTTTGAACGAAACAGTCGAAAACATCTTCCTGGCCACCCAAGATGAGCTTAAATACAAACACTCCCGTACAAGTAGGAATCAGATCACGCAATCAAGTCTGGAAAGTTCTGTCGTTTCCACGAATCCCATGGGCATGATACCAATGAATGTCGTCATCTCCGGGACCTGATTGAAGAACACATCAGAAGGAAGAGATTGGAACACTATGTAAAGGGTCAGGACAGGACTCCAGCTCCTGCCAAGGAGAACCCAGGGCAACTCCACCCAGATACAGGCGGAAGAAATCATAACACCAGCGGTTCCAGTCAAGAGAAGATAGTGGTCCATACAATATCGGGAGGACCACACATCGTCGACAGAAACTGGGCAGAAATGGAAAGATATGGAATGCCACTTAGAAACAATGAAGACTGCATCAATTCCGTCATGGAAGAACGCCGCCCGAACCGGAAAGAGGATAATGACATCACATTCAGTAGGCGAGACCTAGAAGGAAGGCAGTACCCTCACATGGATCCTATGGTCATCTCTGCCTGGTTCGGCCCAACCGAAATTTTTCGAATTCTGGTAGATACTGGAAGCTCCGTAAACATTCTACTCAGGCATGCTTTCGACAAAATAAAGCTGTCAATGAAGGATGTGTCTCCCTGCAACAAACCACTACACGTTTCACTGGAGATGCGAAGATGCCCCTCAAGAAATTGGACCTCTTTGTCGAAATAGGAAGTCATCCCCGCTCCGTTGTGCGGAAACAAACATTTGTGCTAATAAATAACCACTCGGCCTACAACGCCTTTTTAGGAAGACCAGCCTTGTCTGACTTCCAGATTGTCCTGGCCCCTTGGTGCCTAAAGACGAAATTTCTAATAGATAATGGGATAGGGGAAGTAGAAGGAAATCAAGACGCCGCTCGAGATTGCTATGTAACTGAACTTCGCAATAACTGCAGGAATGATAAAGGGAAGGATGCAGAGACTATTCTCTGCAAGAAAAACTTGGAAGCATAGCAACTAAAGAAAGCCCCTCCTCTTCGATATACCAGTGATCCTTTCAATGAATTAGACCCCAGGTACAAAGAGGAGGAGGCCACCGCCGAGCCTGCAGAGGCTATGGAATTTGTATTTGTAGACAAACACGACCCAAGTAGACTGCTGAGAATCGGGTCTCAGTTAAGAGCAGAGTTGAAGGATCAACTCGTCGATTTTCTTCGCCACAACTTGGATGTATTTGCATGGACGCACGCTGACATGACTGGAATCTCCCCAGACGTAGCATGCCACGTACTGAACATCGATCCCACCAAGGTGCCAGTAAAGCAGAAAAAGAGAAGTATGGGGGAAGAACGATCAGCAGCCCTCGAGGAAGAAGTAAAGAACCTACTTGCCAATAACTTCATACGAGAAGCCATCTACCCAGAATGGATCGCCAACCCGGTACTGGTAAAGAAGGCTAATGGAAAGTGACGAACATGCATTGACTTCTCCAACTTAAATGACGCTTGCCCGAGGGATTGCATACCACTCCCCCGAATCGATCAGCTGGTGGACAGCACAGCCGGGCACGAACTCTTATCTTTTATGGATGCATACTCAGGATATAACCAAATTCCTATGCATGCTCCCGATCAAGACCACACTAGTTTTATCACTGACCGGGGATTGTACTGCTACAGAGTAATGCCTTTTGTACTTAAAAACGCCGAAGCTACTTATCAGCGCCTCGTCAACAAGATATTCGCAGAACTAATAGGACGAACTATGGAAGTTTATGTGGATTACATGCTAGTAAAATCGAGGAAAGCCAACGATCATGTAAGCCACCTGGACAAGATGTTTCAAGTACTTCGCCAATATGGAATGAAGCTGAATCCTCTAAAGTGCTCCTTCGGAGTATCGTCGGGAAAGTTCTTGGGATTCATCGTCCATGCCAGGAGGATTGAAGCAAACCCCGAACAAGTCCGGGCTTTGCAAGATATAAAGATACCATCCACTCGAAGAGAGATGCAAAGCCTAAATGGGAAGGTGGACACCATAAGCAGATTCATCTCTAAAGCGACCGACAAATGCATCCCTTTCTTTGAAGCCCTAAAGAAAGACAAAGGAAAGTTCGAATGGACTGATGAATGCTCAACGGCCTTCCTTAACCTAATCGAACACCTCCAGAGACCACCAGTACTCTCAACTCCAAATGAAGGCGAAGAACTATACCTATACCTTGCTGTATCGTCCCATGCTCTAAGCGCCGCTTTGGTTAGAGAAGACAACCGCGCGCAGCGGCCCGTATGCTTTGTAAGCAAGAGATTTACGGGGGTAGATGCCAGTTACCCTAAACTTGAGAAGCTAGCATACTGTTTGCTAATCACGTCACGGAAACTGCGACACTATTTCCAATCTCATTCCATCAGAGTTTTAACCGATCAACCGCTAAGGCAGGTACTCCATCGCCCCGACACTTTTGGGCGACTACTTAAATGGTGCATTGAACTGAGTCAATATGATATCACCTACCATCCTCGCACCGCCATCAAGGGACAAGGCATGGCCTATTTCATTGCCGAATTCACTACCAACGAAGGTAAGGAGCAATCTGAAATAGCAGAAGATATCAAGTGGAATCTCTTTGTAGATGGAGCATCAAACGAAGAAGGCTCGGGGGCAGGTATTGTGATAATCACCCCCAGAGGAAGGAAGCTGCACTATGCCCTAAGGTTGGAATTCGCTGCCACCAACAACGATGCAGAATATGAAGCAGTAATAGCAAGATTTGAACTTGCCTTAGAAATTGGAGTCAGTTCTTTATGTCTTCATAGTGATTCTCAACTTATCGTAAACCAAGTACTAGGAGAGTTTCAGGCTCGAGGAGAACGACTCACCGCATATCTAAAGAAAATCAAGCTGCTACTCGATCAGTTGGACCACTATTTAATCAAACACATTCCTCGAGAGGAGAACCGAGAGGCCGACGAACTGGCAAAGCAAGCTAGCATGAAGAACAGCACCATTTTCGGAACAGTAGCCATCTCAAAACAACTAGCCCCAAGTTTCGAACAAGAGGATCTGATAGCTGCAATCAAAGAAGAAACTTGGATGACTCCTATCTGGAAATACTTACAAGATGGCACACTACCCAACGAGCGTAACGAAGTCAAGAAAATCTTGAGGAGAGCTTCCCGCTACACATTACAAGAAGGCATCTTCTATCGACGCGGCTTCTCTAACCCCTTATTAAGGTGTGTTGCTGGAAGGGAAGCCAAGAAAATCTTATCCAACATCCATCAAGGGAGCTGCGGAGATCACACTGGTGGGCAGACTTTGGCAAAGAAGACACTCCGATATGGATATTACTGGCCCACTTTAAACAAAGACGCCTTAGACATCGTCAAAAGATGTGACAGATGTCAGAAATTTGCTAAGATTCCTCGACTACCAACAAATGAGATTACTCAAATGACCAGCCCTTGGCCCTTTACAGTATGGGGAATTGACTTGATTGGCGAACTGCCGATGGGCCGAGGCGGAGCCAAATATGCTATAATGGAAGTCGACTATTTCACCAAATGGGTGGAAGCAGAACCTCTAAATAAAATATCTTCGGCAAAAGTTATTAACTTCTTGATCAAAAATGTTCTATGCAGGTACGGGGTTCCACTCAAACTCATATCGGACAATGGACTTCAGTTTGACAGCGAGGAGTTCGCCGACTAGTGCCAAGAGCACGGAATTCATAACAGCTTCTCATCTGTGGCTTATCCCCAGGCAAATGGACAAGTCGAAGCTGTCAAAAAAATTCTTAAAACTCTAATCAAGAAGAAGCTTGAAAAGTCAAAAGGCGCTTGGGTGGATGAACTTCCAACGGCACTTTGGGCCTACCGCACGTCTTTCAGAACATCAACAGGACATACTCCTTTCTCTTTGGCATATGGATCGGAGGCCATGCTCCCAGTTGAAACTGTAGTGCCATCCCACCGTAGGATCCACTACAACCTGGAAGAGAACGAAGAACTCCTCCACATGTCTTTGGATCTAATCGAAGAAAGAAGAAATGATGCAACACTCAAAGCAGCAGCTCACAACCAAAAAGTGGCAGCACAATACAACTCCAAAGTCAAGCATCGCAGCTTACAAGAAGGAGATCTTGTCCTCAAGCGAATCTTCCCGTGCCCTGGAGCGCTAGATCCAATCTGGGACGGACCATATGTAATTCATAAAGATCTCCACAACGGAGCATATATTTTATCAACAGTGGACGGAGAGGTGTTCCAGAGGGCGTGGAACATCCAACACCTTCGTCGATACTTTTCTTAACTTGTACTGCCTATATAAAGTGAATTAACAAAGAGAATCAGTGGACGTAGGCATTTTCGTGCCGAACCACTTTAAAAACTTGTCTCTTTTTAACTTGTTCCTTTATATCTTGTCTACTTGCTGAGCTTTATCCTTTTCTGTTGAACAAAATC
Organism: Allium cepa; assembly: GCA_030765085.1. Classification (NCBI taxonomy): domain Eukaryota; kingdom Viridiplantae; phylum Streptophyta; class Magnoliopsida; order Asparagales; family Amaryllidaceae; genus Allium; species Allium cepa. The sequence goes on from CM060939.1 coordinate 420,529,389, forward strand.
CTGTGTAGACGGCATCTCCATTCAGGGCATCGTAGCACAACTTCACCTGGACAAAACCTAACGGGTATTATACAAATCTATGCCCTCGCCAATGAGACACTTTTGCTCCAGCATCCCTCTGTTGCGGGTTAACTCATTGCTCATGACGGCCCTTAAAGCCAACTGTAATGAGCCGATTATAAGCCGCTGAGAAGGCCAATCATAGCCTAGGCAGCTCATTACGGCGTTCGGCTCGCCGGCAACCGTGAACCGATTATAAGCCCCAACATAAGGTGTGGCCAGCCAGGGGCAGTTCACAGTTGACGATCGGCACCCGCGCTAGCCGGCCACGGTAAATCGAATAATACCCACGATTACGGGCCATAATGGCCCGGGTAGTTACCGTGCGCGATCTCGGCTCCGATGTGTCTTAAGTACGGCTGTGGTAAAAAAAGAAAACTCCCCGCAGAGGCGTAAGATGGGTGACAAATGTCTCCAAGACCCACAGCTAGGGAAAGTGACTACAAAGCCCGTTTGCCACGAACTTAAGCGCGTCGAAGGCCTTCCGTGATTGGAAGTTTTACTATTTATTATATTTTCGTTTTTTTTAATAAAAACTTTCCTCCTATCCTCTATAACGATCACTAATGTTCAGGACACAAAATAGGAGGCACTCACTAATGGGAATAAGAACTCACAGCTGGATGGCAGGTCACTCAGCTGCATCCCATATTCGATTACACAAGGCATTCAAAGCTACCGTCTACAACTAAAACTTGAAGGGCGGTACTTTCTTCTCTTGTACATAAATATGTAACTATAATTTATTCGCACATCACACTAACATTGCAAGACATGAAATTATATTTTAAGCAAGAACTTAGCATCAAACACAATTGAATCACTAACACATGCACAGCTAAACTTTATACAACACATCAAAATAACGACAGCATTCAAACATGACGAAATCATCTTATGTTATAAAATTACATGTTAGGAATAAAGTCGTTCATCACAAATGACATAATTACAGCTTGAAAGTACATTAATGTTTTGGGACTAGTATATACAGGAATGTCGAGTAGACCAAAAAAAATGTCCAGATCAAGTCAAGGAGTCGGCTGCATCAGGGCTTCGCCTCTATCCTGCTGGCCCTTCGAGATCTACTTAACCGCTGGATCAGGACTCCCAACATGTTGACCAGAGGTAGTTGGCACTTCAGAGGTCCCGCCTGTCCAATTCAGGAGAAGAATCCATTGAATAAACAATAAGCAACCAAGTTATGAAAAGACTAAAAGAGAAGACTTACCAGCATCTGCTCCTTGATCATCATCCTCCAACTGCACACCTACCTCCTCAGCAGCGAGCAGCTGCATACCCTCCTTCACCGCCACTTTCTCCTCCTTGGTGAATTGGGCCGTAAGCACATCCATCCTGAAGGCCACACTGCCCTCCTTATCCGCATCAGCCTTGGCCTTCTCCAGAGCCCGGAGATAAATCATGGCCATGATCCGGGGATAATCATCCATCCAGGATAAGTTGCCCTGCTTCCAAGTACGGAAATACATGTCCTGGAGCATCTCATCCATCATCCCCTCGTTCTCCTCAAACTCCCTCATTCGGACCTCATAAGCCAACAGCTTTGCAACGGCAGCATCCCTCTTCGATCGGTATCGCGAGCGGTCAGCCTGAAGAGATTTCCTCATCGCCTCCATATCCTCCTTCAGCTTGGCTTGAGCAAGCTCTGCGGCTTCAAGCTTCCCAGATAACTTCTCTACCCGCTCGAGATCCGCTTTTCGAATCTCATCCACCGTTGCAATAGCCATATCGATCCGTTCCTTGTAGGTGGCCTCCATTTTCCGCAGCTTGGCTCTGCTAGCCTCTTCCATGGTTTTCTTTAGTCGTCTGGAGGCAGCCTCGTGCTGAGAGATCTGGATGTCCTGATCAGCGAGTTGCTTGGCCTGGTCAGAAACCACTAACCGCAATCTTATGTTAGCACTCCCAATTTCCTCCCCGGCCTTGACCAGTCGGGCATGATGCTTCATCAACTTCCTGGTCTCCTCAACAACCCGGTCGATGTTTTCCTTAGCTTCATCCCTCATAGTTACAATCCGAGTAGTAAGCAAATCAAGGTCCAGAGACTTGGCCTCATCAAGCTCCCTTACCATAGGATTGCGAGGGAGAAGGTGCTCACCAGTAACCTCGTCAAAGGAAATATCATGAGAACCTGAATCCAGATCTAGATGACCCGCAAATGGATTACGAACCAAGTCGGGACGATCAATCTGAGTAAAGTAGGATTTTCAGACGGATGTGGAGAGGGTATGAACTCAGTATCTTCCTCCGTGATATCATGAAGAGGCTGGGTTGGGGGCTGAGGACCAGGTGAAGGTTCGAATAAGGAGCGACTCCTCTTTTTCTTTTGAATATCCTCTTCAATAACTCCGAGAAGAGGATGGTAGCCGACTACATCCCCGAAACGGTTGGTCGAAGGCTTTGGTTTAGCGGAAGCTTTGAGGAGTTTGAATTGTTTGAGACGGTGCCGAATATCTGATGTCTTGGCCATCTTACCCGTTCCTGGAATAAAAACCAAGTGTTACAAGCTTGCATGTGACTATAATCCAAGAAACATGTGAAGTTAAAAAGAGTAAAGAGGAGTCAAAAATTCACCTTGAATCGCCGGAGTTGCCCTAGCTGAAATGCTCTTGGAAGATGAATCGGCACCAGTCCCGGCCTTATCAGTTTTCATTGGCTTCTCCACCAAGGCTGATCCTTCCTCCAACCCCTCAAAAGCCTGGCGGAAAGCATCATCTGTCCACTCTTGGATCTCCCCTGCTTGACCAGAGGACAAAGCCCCAGTTCCATCACCGCTCTGTCCTTCGCCACCATCATCGCCGTGACGATCGCCATCACCTTCTCTACCACTTCCACTCTCCGCCTCACCTCCTTCATCCTCGCCTCTTTCCTCCTCCACATTTTCCTCCTCCGAAACATCTGGACATGTCCTAGGGGAGGGTCCATCGGATTTCTTGAGCTTCTTCCCCCCGGCGACTGGAGGTATCGAGAAGGGTTTCCTCTTGCTGCTCTTCGTCGTGGCCCCTCCTTTAGCTTTGGCAGCCCTCTCCTCAGCTGTGTCTCTCTTCTTGACCACAGACTGACGTGGTAGAATCAAGTTGTGCTGCAGAAGAGTAGCATTCCTGATCAGGTAAGAAGCTGACATCTCCCTTCCTGAAATGGCTTCTATTTCCGCAGCAATCTGAACCAGGCGATCGTTCTCCACGACCGCAAAGCCACCTGTCGCTAGCAAGAAATAAAAACACATAAGAAGAAGCATTGCAGTCAGAACGGAAATTATAAGTGAGATTCAACTTACAGCCAGAGGTGAAGCGACGGATAGAAACAGAGTCATCCTTGACGAAAAACCATTCTTTCTTGAACATGCTGAACTTCGAATATAAGTCCAGGACCGGCTTGAAGGACACGGCCGATTCCAAGCTGATGTATGGAGACCCCCTTCTTATAGCGTCTCAAGTTGTACAAATATCGGATCTCCCGGTTGGAAGGGGGATGCCCGTATTTTCTCTGGAAAATGATGAATAGACTCACCAAGATAGCGTAAAAGTTGGGCTGAAGCTGGAAAGGGGTCACCTTCAAGTAGGTGATGAAGCTGACTATCCAAGCATTGATCGGGGGAATGGCCCCAGACATACAATGGTACCTGCTATAAGCAAAATATCCTTCAGGAGGGTCATACGATATAACTCCATTCCCTGGCAGCACCATATGTGCTCTGTCAATCCCGAAAGAACGAGATAGAACATCAAGATGCTCCTCTTTAAGGGAGCTAGGAAAACAGTCAGGTGGCGAGTTCAGGAGCTCCTGAGGGCCGTATCCATCTACTAGTGATCTCGGGGTGGGTCCATGTCGTCCCGGTTCTGACTGAGCTGGGGGCACTACGGAGGACTCTTCTCTGCTCTTGGATTTCTTCTTATCAGAACGAGTTTCCACTTTATGAGACATTTTCTGCAACACACAAAAAAGTACATCATTAGAACGAGGGAAGTAGACAAGCAAGTACATACAGTCTGGAATCTCATTCATAAAGATGTCATTCGGTAGTTTAGGGTTAAAAATTCATTCGGCACTCAAGACCATTCAGTAGTTCAAGGCTCGAAAGCCATTCGGCACTCTTACTTCTCAGATTCATCCGGTAGCTAAAGGCTCGAAGGTTCATTCGACACTCGTACTTCTCAGATTCATCCGGTAGCTCAAGGCTCGAAGGTTATTTCGGCACTCACACTCCACGATTCATTCGGCAGTTCAAAACATAAAAGTCATTCGGCAATTACCAGGACCGGTAGTCAAACAGGTTTCGGCAGTATGGTTGATTCGGCAGAAAAGAATCTGGTTCGGCTATTTCAGTTAGTAAGGAATAACGACAGTGTATGGCCCATACTTATAGGCAAATAGAAACGACCGGACCAACCGGTTCGGCGCTTGGGACCGAATGAAAGTGTCCAAGTCGAAAGGCCTAAAACAAAGCACGACATATGATGGCATATGCCCCACTTTGGGGGGCAAATGTTGGGTGCGCTTCCACCACCACCGAGTCAAGGAGAAGAAAGCATCGCCGAACCATAGGGAGGAAAGTCCCACCGAACCAACACGTCTTCAAGGCCCAGCCGAACCAACCCTTGCTCCACTACCTGCCGAATCAAACCCAAAGTATCACTACCGATTCAAACCCAAAGCATCACTACCGAACCAGGACCAATCCCATCTACTACCGAACCAAAGCCACTCTACCTGCCACCAAACCAACCCATCTCCCAGGTACTACCGGACCTAGGTCCCACCGGGCCAAAGTGCTACCGGAACAAGGCCTCAACTCCAACCATCTACTACCGGACCAAAGCACTACCGAACCAAGTCACACTTACCCCTCTCCACCGAACCAAGGCGTTGCCAAACCAACATTGCCAGGTCAGATTGCATTAGCCCAGACCCACCAGCAGCTATATACATCCAAGACCCCTGCCCCCAGCCTCACTCTATAAATAGAGGGGCAGGGGTACAACAATGGCAGACAAGTTTGAGATCTCAAGCACGGACAGAACTTTCAAACAACTTTCATATACTTGTAATCTGAAGAGTGAAGGAGAATAACATATAAAGTGGACGTAGGCATATTCTGACCGAACCACTATAAATCTGTGTGTCTTTTATAATTTAGTCCCTGCTTTTTACATATTTGTGTAAATCACCCATATCTCTAAGAACAACATTAAATCGATTAAATCATACGACTTAGAGGTGTTTGCCCATTTTTTGTGCAAACAGGTTTGAATTGGAAATAAATTGGAAATGATTGTAGATTTAATATGAGAATTGATTGAGATAAAATTAAGTTGAATAGAAAAGAAAAATTTACTCATAAGATGAAATGAGCTTAAGTATAATATTGAAGTAAATTAACTTAAGCTGAATAGATGGAGGAGAGTTGAATTGAAATCAACTTAAACTACGTTTAATAATATTAGTTTGGATTTAAATCAAGTGAAAATAAATTAAAATCGAGATAGAATACGGCGAGTTATAAATAATTTTTAAGGAAATGAAAATTCATAATGGATTGAGTGGATAAACTAATTATATTGAATAAATAAATGGATGGAATAAATAAGAATCAAATGAAAGATGGAAATAGAACTTGTTGTAAAAAGAAATGGAAATGAACTTAAGTTATTGACATAAGTAAGTGTTGAATGAAAGCCGAACTCAAAATGAAGTGTGGTTTAAATAAGTTGAGAAATAGTTATTGAATGAAATAGCCTGGATTGTTTCCGAGCTAAATAAAATAGTTGGAATAAACAAATATGGAACGAAATTTAAACAAAATGTGTCGAGCTAGGTCGAATGGTTTTGAATGGAACCTGTTTGAATAATGAAACTAGTTTGCTTAATAAATTGAAATGCAAGTAAATGGATTCAAATTTAAAATGCAATGAAAATGAGAATATATGGATTGTGAATAAATTTAAAAATGGAATAGAATTAAGTATAAATTGAGTTGAAATCAATTTAAATTGTTTATAAAACATAAATACTTATTTATTCACATAGATCTCGTCAAATTGCCAAAAATAAATTGTCATTTGATGTAAATGGAAGTAATTAAAATGCTATGAATTGATAGGAGTAAAATAAATTGATTTTGAGAGCAATTGAATTAAATATGAGTTCGGTTTGCTTAAAAATAAATTGAATGTAAGCGATTGAGGTTTAAACCATTCAAATTGATGAAGTTGTATACGAATGGATTGAAAACCTTTCAAATTGAATGTAAATGGTTTATAAATTAATTAAAATAGTTGAATTAGTATGAAAACTATATAAATTGCTTACGGTAAGTGTTTGGTGTGCATTTCTTTTAGAATTCATGTGTTTAGCTATTACAAGTAAGTGAAATATCGATGAAACTTTATATATATATGGCACTTACATGTTTAAATTGAGTAAGTACAGGTATCTGAAAGCCGTGTGGCTGGATTTGATTGCGCTAGTTGTTAAAATAAATAAGCTGCTCGCTTAAAAATGCTAAATAAGGTACGCTTACACAATAAAAATAGGAAATATGAACTGTTTTTGGTTTTTCCGACCGTGTGGGTCGATGTATATATATTTATATCTTTTGTCAAATTGCAAAAGCTCATCCGTACAAAGGAGACTCTACCAAAAAAATTTAGGAATTTTGGGAGTTAGATTTTTTTTTTGAAAATTTTGGAAAATTTTGTTAACAACAAACGGTTTCAAATTGGAAATTAAAATAAATTAGAAAATGAAACCGATTTAAAATAATGACATGAATTAGTTAATAATAAAAAATAAATTATAAAATTCAAATATTCATAGTTGAAGATAAACTGAATTCATATGGAAATGAAAGGATCAATTTGAATAGAAATTGATATAAACTGAAGTAGTGAAGTGAAAATAAATAAAGAAGCATATAAAATGCTTATACTAAACTTAAGTAAGGAATGGTGAATTCTCAATTGGAAATTGATATTACAAATATAATCCAAGTTAATATTTGGATGAATAGATATTGACATTGGTAAGGAAGTCAATAAAATGTTTTGAAAGTTGTGATTGGATATTATTGCTAAGTAAAATATGCAGGTATTATAAAGGGAAAGAAGAATTGGTTTTGATTTCAAAAGATAAATTTGAATTGCTCGACAAAAAGGTATGTATTTAAATTTCTGTGAAATTTGATTGGGTTTTTGGATCGAGCCACTTGGCTTTTTATTTTCTTTTGGAATTTGGGAGCCCGTAGAGGCCTTTTGTAGTTGTACCAAGCTAGCCGCGCAAAGGAGACGCTGGCAAAAAAATTCGAAAATTTAGAGAGTTAGAAAATACTTGAGAAATTTTGAAAATTTTAAACTTGGTTTTGAATTATAATTTGAATAGTGAATAAGTAAAGTTATTTGGGAACTATGGAAAAGGTTGGAAAGCTAATAAGAATGATAATGGGTCTTTTATAAAAAGATAGTTGGTTAGATGTTGGATTGTTGGATTTGAGGAAAAGTAAATGGGTATTGTATCATTTTTCTAACTAGTAATTTCGGGGACGAAATTCTTTTAACGGGGGAGGGATGTGACGACCCGGAATTTTCAAGCATTTAAAATTGGAATATTTAATTGAATTTAAATATTCAATAGAGTAATTTTAACTTGAATTACGAATATCACAATTTATTTGATAATTGAATTATTAAATTAAATAAGTGAAGTTGGGTAAATTATTGAATCTGGAGTTTTAAGCCTATTAAAATAAATTGAAGGCTTATGAAACTTATGTTGATGATACTAAAGACAATAGAAGTGTTAAAATTGAAATCATCAGTGATCTGTACAGTTCTGAAATTTATATCGTTTAAATTGAATTAAAAAAATAGCCTTCCGAGACATAGTCTCGGAATTAGACGAAACCAGTTCCATTGGATCCGTAATAGTGTATTATTATCGGATTTCAAGTTTTGTAGTGATTGGAGTTGTTGAGTGAGCGTACAATATATAAACGCATTGAAAATTTTATTGAGACGATTTGAATTTAAATAATATACCATTCAAATCATAACCGAAATAATTTCATATCAGAATTTTTAAAGCTTTCATTTCGTGGTCACTGTAGCAAATTGTCTCAGGCACGTTAATATTTTCAACGCCCAGAAATCAAATCATGATTTCCTTTCATCTTCTGAAGTATGCTTCCTTTGGCTTACCAAACACGATTCCTTATCCTTCTTCTAGAAGCCAAAAATCAAGCCCTTCTAGGTCATTTGCGAACCCTTATCCTCATTGATTCGAACGGATATCAGAAAAATAAATAATGGCCGCTTGCCATTTCTTTTCCGACCGAATCAAATTAAAAAAAAAGAGAAGAACACCTCCCTTATACAAAATCTATTCTTTCCTTCTTAAACCACTAACCCTAAGCATTCGCGATTTCTTCCGCGACTCCTCTGTTCGAGCTCGAGTAAGGGGTTAGGTCAAGTTGTTTTGTGCCAGAGTTTGATCGCGTGGCCAGGGCGTGGACGCGAGGGAGTGATGGTGACTGGACTGTGAGGGCTGAGGTCGGCATCGTGTAGGGGGATGGTCAAATAGGAGGAAGGGCTTGCGATTGAAGAAATTGATTTCTCTTTCAAATCGAAGGCCGGGAAAGGAAATCGAAACAAAATTCACGACTTTGTCACGATAGGTGTTCCTAGGCACGGCGATACTCGACCGAGGCAAGGCGAGGCATATGTTCGAGTTCGATGAAGCTATCGAGGTCGTGGAATCTAGTATGGCAAAGCATGGTCCAGTGCTGCAATAGGAGGGGGATCGCTGTGTTCTTACTTGTTGGAGGCAGTAAGGTATTAGCATGTTGTTTTATTTAAGTTTAATCAGAAATACATATATGAATATACTTGTTAAAAAAATATAGATGCAGTAAGGTTTAAAAAGGGGAAAGCCGAGTTAAGGATTTAATAGTAAACTTAATTACTGTTTTATTTGTACAGAAAAGAAATTACATAGGACTTGGAAAAATAATAATAATAATAATAATAATAATAACCATAAGTATGCACATGCACATTTTAAACTTACCAGTTGAATTTAAATTAATGTATTAAAGTGGTTTGCTTGTTTAATTTGCTCATTTAAATTTTTAGTTACTTAAAGTAATTATAAAAAGAATTGGGTTAAATTTACATTATTTGCGTAGAAGAAAATTTGTTAGTTTGAAATTTAGTTAATTGTTCAAGTTGTTCGGATATTAATAAAATCCAATATTTATTCAAGGTAAAATCGTGAAGAAAACAAGGCATGATGGTAATGGATTACAAACAAAATTTAAGGTGAGTTAATCTCACTCGGTTGAATTTGAATTTAATTTAAATGATTAAATATAAATAATTGTCTGAATGGCTGAATTGATTGATCGCCTATAGTATGGTATATTTTGGGAATTGGCATTTTATATTGTGCAAATGTCTGTGGATGCAGGGAAAACAGGTTGGAGGGATCCAACTGGATCCCTCAACATTTATCTAAATTATTTAATGCCATTTGTTGTGATTATTTGATATTCTATGATGAATTTTATTGGAATATTGAATGTTATGGTTCGATTGGATATAAGTGGGTATAAGGAATTACCAAAAATAAATAAATTAGATTTTGGAAAGGAAATAAAATAAGTAAATTTGTAAGTAAAATAATTATTTAAATTTGAATAAATTTAAGAATGAATTGGAAAAGTAATAAAGTGACTTTAAAATTCTATTAAATAAAATTAGAGTATAGAAGGAAATTTTGAATAAACAGGAAGTTAATGAATTTTAATCTTTAGCGATATTATGTTAAAAGAACAAAACATTTATCTAAAATTTAAGATTCAAATAATTGAAAAGAATAAAGAAGAAATTAGGAAAAGCTGAAATTCGTATATTTCAGTCAAAAAGGTTTAAAATCAAACGGGAAATAATAACATTAATAATAAGTCCATAACTAATGAATTTTTGAAATGAATTAAGTAATTAAAGAAACTTATTTCAAATGAAATAAATTGGAAATCAATTTGGGGAAATTGATTTAAATGATTGAAGTTGGATTTTTTTTTCTCTGGATAACCATGTATATTTTTTAAAAAGTAAATTTTTAAATATAAATTAAAGGTTTTAATGTTGTTTTTAAAAAAAAGCAAGTTCTTTAAACTTATTATTTCTAAATGTTTAAATTCTAAAGTAAATATTTTTCAAATCTATTATCGTAGTAATTATTTAAGATAACTGGGTATTTTGTTTAAAAAGAAAATTGTAGTTCCATATTCTACTAAGTAGCTATAGTCTAAATTCTAATGTAAGTATTTTCTTCTAATCTATTATAGCAGTAATTATTTAACAAGTGACTTAGTATTTGTTTTTAAAAGTGAAAATCTAGTTTTATATTTTATTAAGTAACTTTATTTTCAAATATTCATATAGTATGTATTTTTAATAAATTATTGAAGGAGTTTTTAAATAAATGTTTTAAAGTATATTTCAAGGTAAAGTGTTTAAATCTATTTTAAAAATCTAGTTTTGTACTTGGTTATTTCAGAAGAAATAGGAAATATTTGGGAAAGTTTATTTCTGTAAAGGAAGATAGTTAGGAAAATTGTTTTCAAAAGGGTTTGAAATTGGAAATATATCTTGCAAAGATATTTCAAGATAAATAAATAATTTGGGAAATTATTTATTGTGTGATGGATGTTGTGAATATTAATTGATAGTTAAATCACCGACTATCAATATTGGACAAATACGTTGATCGTTTCGAAGAGACCAGGATCGAGATTTATTTCTCGAAACCACTTCGATCCGGTTTGTACGTTTCGTGTAAACGAGTTTGGATTCGAAGATGAGCAGCGAAGAACAAGGGCTAGTCGCTACTAATCCTAAGGATATTTCTAAAATGGATGTAGTAGGAATAGTGCCTTCGGTTCCGTTCGAACCCGGGACGGACTTGTATGGATGAATGCTTGTGAAACATCGTCAGGTGGACGATGGGCATTCTAAGGGATATGTTCTAAAAAGGTAACTCTTAGCCTCAAGCCTCATCAAATGGGAATGACTAAAAATCAGGGGTTATGCAACAAGGCTAGGTGGGTAGCACCCAAACAGGGTGAGGTCATCCCTGTCTAGATGTCCCTTTTATTTCGGCTTAGTGGGCGGTTGCTGATCCCAACCGCGGGGTGATCTCACTCGGAATTATCCAGTAAGGGGTAGTTCTGGTCTTGTGTTGCAGGGGAGCGGGCATACTCCTCGGTACTGTGATCTAGGCCACGTACTGTGACAGGTGGTACCCTAGTGCCTAGTCATTAGTTGGAAATCCATTCTCCCTACGAGCCTTGTACGAGTTTTGTTTGTATTACCCACTCTGTGGCTAGTAGCTGGAATTTAATCATGTAACAATTTCGGCTATTTTATAAGTATTTGTATATATACCCTATTATAATATCAGAGGATTTCTATAAAAATCGTTTTAGCTATCGTAAGGTAAAAACCCGACATGTTTATTTGTGGCGTGGTCTTACGAGATGCTTTTGTTTTCAAAGGATTTTTGAAACTTTAATAATCAATCGAGTGTGATTTTCTTACGCTAGTATTCCAGAATGACTCGGGTGTTATTAAATGTAATTCTCGGGTCAGACCGAGTATTATAGGATACAGGATATGATGCTGTGGAGCTCAGGAGACGAGCTGGATGACGATACGTACTTCCGTACTTGTTTACATATATATTACGCTGTATTGAGTTGCTGGGTATCTAGATGTATGTTATTGATGTTGAACTGTGATTGATGTACTCTGATGATGTAATATGTAAACAGATATATTTGATTTTTGAGTAAAGATTATTTATTATCTATTATATTTTATCCCGCTGCGATGGTCAGGTTCTGTTGTTGTTTTTCTATTTTCTTCTTCTAACTCTTCTTCTTTAACCCAAATGGTTCGTATTTCTGTACAACTTGAGCAGATTTAGATAGAATAGTGTTGACTCAAGGGGTACGGATTTGCGGGTCGTTACAATACGCTATTATAATAGTGTCTAAAGTAAAGTATAATATAGTGAAAATAGCGTTAAGGCCTTACATTTTCCACCTTAACACCCTTTATTATTCCCATAGTCTATACAGTACCATAATCTCCCCCGTACTAGGCGTCGTCAGAGGGCACTCCATAGGTATGGTACAAAACAAAATCGTATAAGGCGCGCTAGGGTAGGTGACACGGCACAACTAGGCAATGCCACGGTAGACATACCAATTACGCTTCCCGGCCGGTGGTAACGCATAGCCGCAGCTACCGCCCACTTCGAGCGACACCCCTAAATAAAAAATCAGAAGTGGCCACCGAATCAAATCAAAAGTCAAAGTATAATATCGAAGGGATGTGTCCGATCAAAGGTGCTACCTCATTAGCCCGTCAATCGCTCATGTTTTAGCCACCTTATGCCAACTCATGGGAGTCGGGCCCACGTATTTACCTCAAAGGAAACGCCGCCACCATCCTACTTCATTCTGGAATCTTCACCGCGTATACGGTAGTTAAAGTGGTTTTCGGAGTTGGTAGACAGTATGATAACTTCCGATCCCGGTCGCTTCAACAACCAAATGTTATTATAACATCGCGGTCATTTTGAAATAGTTATACTTCAAAACAGAATAAATATTCATTTCAAAACCATATAATTACGATAACATTTTCGTTTAAAAATCAAATCAATATGATAACATTTATAAACCCGAATCAATATAATATCATTTTTTATTTCAAATATGTCCCTTTTTCAAAATCATAGCACTTCCAAATTTTTATACTTGAAAACCAAACATTTGAAATTTTAACACCTTTAAAACATAATGCTTTGAAATTCGTAACTTCGAAACATTTCAATTTCTATAAACATTTCAATTTCGATATATTTCAAGGCTTTAAATATTCCAAAATTTCAAACTAAATTTGATAATTTCGATTCAACAATTAAATTTCCTATTATTTAGTTTGAAATATTTTACATAATGAACCCCTTATCGTTTAAATAAGGCTGAAATTATAAATAACTAAATATTGCCTTCAATTCATTTATACTTGAAATAATCATTTAATTCACCCAGACCCTAAAATCAAGTTATAATAATTATACCTTTTAAAATTTCCAATTAAATAAATTTCACATCAACCCCTTTGAGTTTAAATCTTAAATAAATTCAATTTCATATAATCTCAAATTTATCTCAATTCAAATCAAATTTATTCGAGAAAAATTCTTAAATACTTTAATTCACATCCATTTCATATTTTATCTTCCATATCTTAATTTATTTAAATCATTATAACTTCTGTATAAAAGTATGATTTAAATACTTAACCAAATTTATTTTAATAGATCAAACACCATTATTTAACTTATTTTCATTAAACAGATTTATATAATATAAAAAAGGAAGAATATTTATTTAAACCGTATAATTCTATCCAAAACCATAGAAATCATTTTCAAACCATTTATATATATAGACCGACGGTGTCTGTATATAATTTTCTATCCTATGGTAAAGTGATACGGATATTTTCATTTTAATCCGGAATTTAAAATAAAAATAAAGGTTATATATCATTTCAAACCGCAATCCCAAATGAAATAAAGTGCATAACAATTTGCAGTTTATAACGATATAAAATACAACATCCATTCATCCAATTTCAATCATCAACCATTTACCATAATCATCATCCAATTCAATCAATAGCATCAATATATAATGGATAATAAACAACAGGTATCAACTAGCAGTTTATATTCAATAATAAATTAAATGAAAATTTAACTGGTAGTTTATATGCAATAAATAAATTAAATAACAATTTAATTTAATTTAATTCAAATTAACTGGGATGATGATTAAAAATACGCCAAACAGTCATAATTACATTTCTAATCACATCCTAAATAAATTTAACAAACATAAGAAATTTTAGAAGTTGTGATTGGGTTAAAACACTCACCTTTTGAATTTAAATTGAATTTAAACCCCAAAATTGCACGGTCTTCAAATTCAACCAAAGCAGCGCCAAAATGTTCAAAATTTCAATACGATCCTAACAAAAAAAACCGCACGTGAATTGGTTATCGTATGTGAATGTTATAGCGAAAAATGTGTTTGAATTTCAATTATAAAAATAAAAAAAGAGAACACATTACCCTCCCTTGCCGTGTCACAGCCTCCCTCAACACGCAAAAGCTCCTGTTCCCAGTAGAACGCACGCGACCGAAGCTTCCAGGCTCTCACGCGTAAACCACGCATCCAGGGTTTCGCTCGCACACGGCCTTTGAACGCCGCACCACGATGATCGCACGCGATCGCCTAGCTCAACCTCACCTACAATCCCTACGCCTCGCGACCACCCTAAACCTCCTACGAACAAAGCCGTCGCTGTAACAACCCTGTATTTTGTGATTTTTTTTATTTATATTTCAATTATTTTAATTGAATATTTGATTTAAAAACTTATTTTATTTATTTTGAATGATAAACTTTAGTTTTGATATGAATTATCATTCCAAAGCATGACTAAAAAGAATATTTTCCAAAAAGCGAATTTTTGGTCAAAATAGTCAAACTTTAACTTCTAATTTAAATTTTTAAAAGTTTGAAAATTTAAATTTTATCTTTTATTATGAAAGTACATAAAATTTTAAGAACACTGCTTTTTGTTTCGTTGAAAACGGATTTAATTTGTGAAAGTTATACTATTTTCAATATTGTGTGTACATTGAATTATTTAACAATTTTCTTTATGTTAAATTTTATAAATTATATTTTTAATTGTAAAATAATGTTCTAATATGTGTTATATGACATGTTAGATATATATTTTTTTTTAAAACATTTTTTTGTGATGTTATAATTTTTCCAAAGTTTACCGTGTTGATTTCTTTTTTTTTTGGCTGTTTTCTTATTTTCTGCTATTTTCTTCATTAAAATTTTATTTAAATTTAATTTTATATATTTATTTTGTGAATTCATTTTTACTTTGTGTACTTATCTTTATTTATAAATATTTTTCAAGTATATAAAAATTTTCCAAAGTGCACTGAATTTATTTCTAATTTTAAAGTCTACTTCGCAATTTTAAGCCATTTTCTTAATTAAAATTCTATTTAATTAAAATTTAATTATTTATTTTATTTTAGAAATGATAAATAAATTATTTTATTTCACAATTTTTCTTAAGAATATTTTTAAATGAAGTAGATATTTTTCCAAAGCCATCAACGTTTTAATTATAATTTTTGAACCATGTTTTTAATTTTTAAGCAATTTCCTTAATTCTTTTTATATTTTCTTTAAATTTAATTATATTTTTTTATTTTTTTTCACTTTGTTTCGGTTTTTAGATGTACTTGCTGAATTTTATTTTGTTTTATTTGATTTAAAAGAAAAGGAAGTATGGAAGGTTTTCAAAGCTAAGAAACGTAAAGTCGTTTCACCGTTTCTTTTACCGTTTCTATTTCAGTCAATACATCAATTATTTTGGCCATTTCTTATACTATCTTCAGCTGACTTCTTTTCTTCATTTTCACATGAAAACATCTTGCTCATCTCATTTTCACGGCTAGAGAAAAATTGGTAATGGCTTCTCTATATTTTTCTACCTTTTCTCCTTCCTTTTTGCTTGTTTTTGCCTTGTTTTCTTTTGTTTGTTTTACTCGGCCACCACTAGCTAGCCTTGGCCATCACCTCCACCACCTTCTCCTATTCACCATCCGCCACTTAACATCATCTCCTCCTCTGACTTGACCAGGCCGCACCCTCCCCCTTGACAAAACTGCACACAAAAGCCTTGAAAACTCCTTAAAAACATGTTAGCCTAGCCTAGTTGCTTCACTACCTTCATCCACCACCAAGGCCGCCACCTTAGACCACCACCACCACCTTGATATGACCACCACCCATCACTTAAGCTACTGTCCAGATCTGAAACCTGAAAGGGTGAGCCCAAACATGCCTTAGCCGAGCCCAAAAAGTTCACCAAAACTCTTATATATGCCTTAACCTTTTATATTCTCTACATTTAAACTCCTACACACTTCATCACCTTGTAACTGCGCCTTTTCCTACCCATACCTGATCCAAAACATGCTCAAACCTAACCTTATTAATCCCCTAGGCCATGCAAACATGCATAGGAAGCAAGTGCAAAGTCTTTGGTTTTGTTTTATACATCTATTTCTAACATTGTTAAGTATATCTTGTTTTTGAAACTTATGTTTCATATATTTGTTTTGTTTGAATGTATCCAAGGCTATAAATCTTTGGCTCTCCACTCTCAAATCATATTCATGCTTTCATGCCTTCGAAGATCTTTGTTGTGTGTAGTTGTTTGTCATCTCCAGCTAATACAAGCGAGTACTTCTCACCAGACATTATGTACTTATATAAGTAGTAAATTGACACCCTGCGAATCTGTAGAACTATATTAACATGTTATAACTGCTTATATTATTATCATATGATGTTCACACCTGTTATTACACCTGTTATATCATATGTTACTGTTATTTCATGCTATTCTGTATATTTTATCAGTTTATCACACTGCAAGTTCCCTGTAAATTAGAAATCACTATGGGTTGAAATGATACATACCCGAACGGACTTTAGAATAAGGAAAAATTGTTATGGGCTGAAATGATAGGCCTGAATGATTTCAATTTATTTTATTTACTTGGGACTGCGGGTTTGAAATGATAAAACCCGGATTTAAATTACGGGTTGAAATGATATATTACCCGTATCACTTTACATAGCCTAGAAAATTATATACAGGCCCGTAGTTAAAATATGTTTTCTAAAAATTTTAAAATATTTTAGAAATTTAATTATTATAATCTTTTGATTTAAAATTAAATAAAAATGTAAAATTTTTGTAAAATATTATTGATTTTCTGGAAATCTATAAGTTAAATAAATTATGGAAAAGTTAGAAAATCCGAATGTAAGTTATTTTAGAAATTTTGATTTAATTTTTAATGGAATTAAAATTATCTTTGAAAATATGATAAATTTATGATATTTTGAATTTAAATTAATTTAAAATGATTTTATAACATATTATTGATTTTTGAATAAAGTTAAAATGTTAATGAGTGAATATTGAGTTGCATTTGAAAATATAACTTAAATTGGAATTTTTGAATTTGGTTTAAAAGTGGAATTTTAAGTTAAGTTAAATAAAATGGAATTAAGTTATATTTGAAATTTTAAACTTAAGTGTTAAGTCAAAATTTAATGTAATGAATCTAAACTTGAATGTTGAAATTTAATAAGTGAATTATTAATAAATATTGATTTTTGAAAGGAAACTTAACTTTATAAAATCATGAATTTAAGGAAAATTAAATGATGCTTATAAATGTGAAATGTATGATTTTATAAGTTAAAAATGATTTAAATAAAAAAAAAAGTGTTTGTGAAATTCTATTGAATATTGAAGTTAATTAACATCATTTTTAAATGATGTCTTTTGTTAAATTGAATTGTTTTGAATGTAACTTTCTGTAGCATTTTTCAAATGCTGCGAAACTTGAATTTTCATTGTTTAATAAATTTGAGTGCATAAATGAACATCGAAAGGTTTAAATTTTCGAAATTTAATAATTTAATTATTAAATTTAATAACTTCATTTTTATGATTTAAAATGAAGTAATTTGTTTTGAATTTAACTATTTGAGATACTAAAATGATTGAAATGTGGTTTCGAAAAGATTTGATATTTTGATATACTAAAATGATTTGAAATGTGGTACTGAAAGATATGATATTTTGATATATTGAAACGATTGAAATGTGGTACTGAAAGATATGATATTTTGGTATATTGAAATGATTTGAAATGTGGTTTTGAAAAAATATAACTATTTTGATATAGTAAAATGATTTGAAATATGGTTTTGAAAAGATATGATATTTTGATATATTAAAATAATTTGAAACGAAGTTTTGAAAGATATGATATTTTGATATTAAATGATTTGAAAAATGGAGTTTTGAAAGATATGACATTTTGATATTAAAGTGATTTGAAAAGAAGTTCTGAAAGATATGATATTTTGGAAATGAAGCTTTGAAAGGTTATGATCTTTTGATATATTAAAATGATTTGAAAGGAAGTTTTGAAAGGATATGGTAATTTAATATATTGAAATGGTTAGAAATGACTTGATATTTATTTTGATAAATATTTGAATTGAAAGATATGGTATGATGATATATTGAAATGGTTTAGAAATGATTTAATCTTTATTTGGATAAAGATTTGGGTTGAAATGATAATTTATTTTGAAGTATAAAATATTGTTTTAAAGTTATAACTACGGGTTATAATAACGATTGGTTGTTAAAGAGATTGGGATCGGATATTGTCTTACAGCCGGCCAATACCGAAAACCACCAACTGTGTACGCGGTGGAGATTCCAGAATGAAGTAGGATGGTGGCAACGTTCTCGAGGTATATTACGTGGACCCAACTCCCGTGAGTTGGCATAAATGACTAAAACAGGAGCTATACCAGGCTACACAAAGGGTCGCACCCTTTCATCGAGCATGCTCTATCGAAAACCATTCTATTACTTTTGCGATTCGATATGTGGCGCCACTTTGATTCGGGGGTATTGTTCGAGGTGGGCGGAAGCTGCTGGCTTGCCGTTACTACCGGTCCGGGAGTGCAAACGGTGTATCCACCCTGGCATTGCCTCGCGTCCCGTGTCATCTCCTTATATCGAGCCCACTACGATTTTGGTTTTAAAGATCCGACCGCGTTAAGGTTCACCATCACCTTAACGCTATTTTCTATATGATTATACTTTACTGATTAGACACTACTGTATATAGCGTATATTACTACATAGTAAATAGTTTAACGGATCCTTAGAGGATGGGCGGTCCCAAGCATCTTCTAAGTTACGTGTACCTTTGCTACAGTTCAGTTGAGTTGGTTTACATTATATAAGTATGTATGTCCTGACTCGAGTGTTTGTATTTTTATTTACGCTCGGGTCAGCCTGAGTTATTCACAGATTTGGATTTCCACTTTCTGGAGATTGAAATCGCTGGAGATTATCTACTTTTCATGTTTTATCTTTTGCAGTCTGTTGTTCCTTTCAGCTCTTGTATTAGTAGACTTCTATGTAGTGAGACTTCCTTTATGTTCTTCTGTTGTATTTTATGTAACTCTGCTATATTTATATAGTAGCTTCAAGAACTACTATCTCTTTTAATTCTGCTACATTATTATTACTCTATGTCTGTGATCTGTGATTTTTATTTACTGCATATTCTGAGATTTGCCAAATTTACAACGCGGTATTTTGAGCAATTCAATTTCGGCATGAGTGTCTACCTATACACTTATAATGGATGCGAATGGTTGAAAATACCTGGTCGTTATAGCCGCCGCCACAAAACAAGCCCTAGCTCGAATATTCATGAAAAATCCGACCGTTGAATCGCCAAATAAACTGCATGGATGAAGTCCCCTCGGTCCTCTCTTCAAAACCCAGAAAGGATTTCCCGATCAGACGAAGTTCATCGTCGAGCAATGAACGGCCGAAATTTGATTTATGATTTCTAGAAAATCGATGATTCAAAACCAAAAATGAACTGCAGATATGAGATGCATACATCAGGAGCTTCGATATATATTTTTTATGAATTTTTTTGAGTAGTTGGAAATTTCACTTTGATTTTGAATTACAGTTGGAATTAGGTGTTTGTCTGCCATTGAAGTAAGAGGTGAAAGAAATTGTACGCACAGACAAATGAGAATGAGGGAAATCAGGGTCTATAACAGAGTATTTATAGACAAGGTTGAAAAAGAATAGATGGACCCGATTTATAAACGTGCTGAACGATGAATGGCCCGAAAAGCTCGTTCTGACTCCGGAACGAAATTGGGTCAACCCATATATCAAAATAGATGTTTTAAAATATTTTAAACGCGATGGAAAAAGTTTCATGTCCAAATTTCATCGTATAAAGAAGTTATGACAAAATCAAATTATTTCAAATTAATTTTTATTGATTTCAATTTTACTTATTTCAAGGCGTTTCGAGTCCGTACGATCAAATGACAAGCCCGATCGCTACGAAACTTGAAATGCTACAATAATTCACCATTACGGATCCTACGAAACTAGTTTCATCGAAATCCGAGTCAGTGGATAAAATGGCTATTTTTATATTAAATAAATAAATAAATAAATTAGCTAATTAAATCAAATTTTAAATTTCAATTCTTTAATTGAAAATTTTCGTCCTTTTTGATTTCTCAATCATTTACAATGGTTTTAACAAATTTAAATGTCAACTTTAGAGATGATTAATTTATAAATTCCAATATTAACCTCAATTTCATTAAATTAAGAAATTATAAATTTAAGTTTCCAAAAATTCTGTTGAATTTATTTTTCATTCTACTATTCAATTCATTATTGTCAACGGATGAAATAAATATTGGATTTAAAATCTTTTATGTTAATATTATCACATTCTATCTTTATTTCAATTAGCGTAATAAATTAAATTTCATTTAGATTAAATTCATTTATTAAAATTTGAGTTCCAATTAATTATAATAAATTCCAAATAACTTTGATTTGATTAGTTGCAATCTTTATACTAAGTCCATTATCACTCTATACCTAGTACCTATTGTTACCCTTCATTCGCTTGACATTTAAATGAACTTGATTCCAATAAATTCATTGACCAATTAATTAGGTAATTAATAATAATTGTTATCATAACCTTAAATTTACACTTAAGTTTATGTTATATTCAACTAATCATCATAACACTGAATAAAATTTACGTTATTCCCAATTATTACCCTAATTTACATTAACGTAACATTAAATTTAGAGTTCTTTCAATTGGTTACTCGTTTTAATTTGATAGACTAGATCAATGGTTAACTTAAAACAACCATTATCATAACTTTTAATTACACATATGAATCCACTATTCACAAACAAATATTACAATTCTTATATAATATTGATTTTATTCAATTTATTACGTACTACTTCCTTAGTTAATAACCTTTGAATTCACTCCCCAATTTACTAATTTCCATCAATTATAACTTACTAATTTAAATAAATTCATTAATTGTCAATTGCCATCCCAAATAAATACATTCATTTGAATTTTTCCTTATTATGAATCAATTATAAACTTACCATCTTAAAGGTGATGTCAACATGGGTACTTATCTATTACACTAATCTACACCTATCACATCTTACATTTGCATAAATGCTACATTATTATATTCAAATTTCTAACTCCTTTGTTATTAACCATCCTATTTCCATTTATTATATCTTTTCCAATTATATACATTAATTACGATTAAATATTCTAAATAAATTTATTCACTTGGTTTCACGCTTTTTATTACATCAATTACTGCCTTATAAATAAATTTCCGTTTCTATTCAATTCACATTCACACTTCTGCTATTATATTAATTATCATTAAAGTAACTTTTATTTTAAATTGGTAAACCACTGGTAACGACCACAATTTGTCACTATTTTCCCTTTATAATACATGTATGTTTATTCTTCACAAATGATTTCCATCTATTACACTATTTCATACATTAATCCAATAATTTAATTTGTTTTCTCATATTCCATTTATTACCAAGTCATGACATTTAAATTATTTTATTTAATTGGAATTTCATTCAAGTCATTGATTATTAACTTTAATTAACCTTGTTACATTTCCTCTAAGTAAATTTTCATTACATTATCACAACTTTTATTAATAATTCACCAATTTTTATTTTCTTCAATATTAAATTTCAAAAATCTTAATAAATTAACAATTTTAATTATTGAAAATTTACGAGTCATTACACTCTCCTCCACTCAAAACTTTTCATCCTCGAACAGGAAAAAGAAGGAAGAAGGAAAATTAAGAGATCAATATATCTTACTTAAAATATTAACTTTATAAACAATTAAATTTGCAAAATTAATTACCTTTAAATAAAATATACAAATTTATAACCATTAGATCTTTTATACTTAAATTAATAAAGTTTGTAAAACATTTTCAAAATATTTTCAGAGTCCAAAATTTACGGAAAATTTTGGCAGAGTCTCCTTTGTGCGGAGAGGCTCGGGAAAAAATATAATATCAAATATAGTAATATACAACATATATTTTTCAAATAATATATATCCCAACGCGGGAACAACAATATAATAATGCTATAAACCGAAATCCGAAAACGTACCTATTTATCGGGCAATTTACGCTTATTTTATGAAACCAAAAGCAGTAGCAATTGCTTCCATAAACTGTATTTCACTTATATAATCCAGAAGAATTAATAATTATATAAAATGAAATATGTAAAGTTGTTTCAACCATAAACAACAAATCAATACAAACAACAATCACTTGCAACAAGACATACAACCATCACATAGAATCAATACAAAACAATTATTCATTCATACCAAACAAAACAAATAGTTGTTCGGGTTCAAAACTTCAAATTGTACATAATGAAAAATAAACTACTGAGCGCACCATTTACTGAACAGTCTCTGGTGAAACTAAATAGATTATTTATTCATCCAAACAATTTTAGAGTATCTTTGCCCAAGCAACCATAACTAAACAAACAACAATTTCAAATAATAGATCAATTTCATTCTTATTAATTTCATTTCATACATTGGTTGCTTAATTTCCTTTTCATCCATATACTGATTATCTTTTTATTTCACGTTTTATTTCTTACCGTTTCATTTACTTTTATTAATTTATAACAAAATCTCATTTTCCCTTGTTCATATAATGAAATTTTTCTTCTTATTTTATTACATTCATTTATTCACCGCTTCATTCATTTTATTTACAGTATTAATCTTTTTGCTTATTTTCAAAAGCAAGCAACTTCAACATTTACTTACATCTATAATTACTTACTTACACATTTACTTCTATCATATTTTATTATAGTAAGATTTCCATTATAACTTAAGTTTATAATAATTACAATTTCAAATTCTTATTTATTAAATAATTTCATTACTTCAAGTTTTACTAGTAAAATTTTCCATTTACATTTTCTTTTAGCTTTTAAGGATGTAATTGAAAGTTATACAAGTTGTTCTATTTCCTTTAATTAATTCAATGTTCAATAATAATATCCTTTGTCTTATAGGTTACGCATTTCAAATTTCTTTTAATTTCATTCATAACCTAGCATTAAATCTCTTATTTTAATTAAAGGCTCCAATTATTAATTAGTTACATTCCATTTCACTTCAATAACTGAAACTATTAATCAATGGAAACTTAAGAACTGCATACCGGTTTAAATCTAAAATCATTTTAAAATAACAAATAAATGTATATACATACAATTTATATATCAAATTATATTTAAAACAATTTAAAATTTATATTTGTTTATCAAAACAAATCTGCAGTAAAACTACTACAGTGGCCTTCCCACTTCGAAACTCGAAAATGAATGTCGATGATGCGTGCACTCATCACCGAAATTATTTTCCAACGACAGAGAGGGGAGTATAGAATTTATTTCTTTTCAAAATTTCTTCAAAATAATTCTCAAACCATATTGAAATATTTATACCAGAAAATACTTCTAATAATATTATTATATTTCAAAATCATTCAAAAGAAATTTTTTCAAAAATCCCAGAACTTAAGTTCTAAAATTTCCAATTTTGTTTTTAAATTTCAATCTTATTTCAACTACCTAACAACCAATATATTACAACCAAATATAACCTTTATAAAATATCATTTTATATATAGAAAATATAATAGGCAAAATTATTTCATTCACCTATATTAAAACAATATTATGTCGGTCTGTCCTATTAAGTGTTTAGAAATCCCTATTGATGTCATAGCGTCCTCTGCACCAACCAGAATTTATAAATACAAAACGGAACAAATTAACACAATATCAAAACCTTTTTATAACACTAACAAATATAATCTCTCATATATATACACTCAGCGACTCATCATAGAGTATTACTACCCTATTAGTAAAGATTTAGACCCCACAAAGCTAAGGTTTATCGCTAAACCAAAGCTCTGATACCAGATGTAACGTCCGACCTTTTCGTACGCTTTAAATCGACGATAAACCACACAAGTCAGACTTAAACCATACAAAAGGGCGGATTGTTATGGGGTATGTAACGTCTCGCCATTCCACACGGTTTAAATCGACGAAAAACCATACAAGTCGGACTTAAACCATACAGAAGGGCGGGTTGTTATGGGGTAAATAAGAAAAAGGAAGGAAGAAATAAAAAAACAGAATCTTGCAGCAGAACGATAAAATATAATAATCAAATATACAGTTCATGAAGCTATTTTATAAAATATTTGATTTTCTTATACTGCATATCAGAGTTGCACATACCAGAGAATATTAATAATGCAGCGGAATACAATGGTGTAGTGGAATAATATAATTGATAATAGTAATAATAATTCTTCGACTTCGTCCTCCAGAATAAAAATCTTCAAATCCTGAAATGCTCGAACTGACCCGAGCGAATTGAAAAACAAAACATTCGAGTCAGAACTAAAAGATCTTATGTAAGTTAAATCAACAGGAATAAATATGAGTGCAGTAACTTAAGATATGCTCAGGATTCACATCTCCTAAGGATCCGTTAAACTATTTACTAGGTAGTAATATTTCGCTATTATAATAATGTCTATAGTAAAATAAACTTACTTTTAAAAGGAGTGACCCAATATTCCCCTTAACACGTAATAATCCCAGTAGTCCATCCAATATCATAGTCCCTCCTGATCGGGAAGCCACCAGAGGATACCACACGGGCTACGGGAGAAAATCAAACTCGTACAAGGCGCGATAGGGTAGGTGACACGACACAACTAGGCAATGCCAGGGTAGATATACCAATTACGCTTCCGGGTCGGTGGTAACACGTAGCGCGCAGCTACCTCCCACCTCGAGCCACACCCCTAAAATAAATAAAAAATCAAAAGTGGCCATCGAATCAGTCCAAAAGTCAAAGTATAATATCGAAGGGATGTGTCCGATCAAAGGTGCTACCTCATTAACCCGTCGATCGCTCCTGTTTTAGCCACCTTATGCCAACTCATGGGAGTTGGGTCCACGTATTTACCTCAAAGAAAATGCTGCCACCATCCTCTTTCATTCAAGAATCTCCACCGTGTACACGGTTGTTAAAGTGGTTTTCGGAGTTGGTTGAGAGTACGACAACTTCCGATCCCGGTCTCTTCAACAACCAAACGTTATTATAACACCGCGGTCTTTTTCAAAATAGTTTATACTTTTAAAACCAGAATATATAATATCCATTTCAAAACCATATAGATACGATATCATTTTTTGTTTTAAAACCCAAATCAATATGATATCATTTTATTTCAAAATATATTCCTTTTTTCCAAAATCATAGCTCTTCCAAATCCATATAACTTGAAACCCATAGCTTTGAAACATAACTTATAATACTAAAATGGTTTATATATTAAATTTCTTTATATAATAAAATAACTTCTTTAATTTCGCAAATAAATTCCCAATACCAATTCGAACCACCAAATAAACCATTTCAATTCATATTTTTCATAGTTTCAAGTATTCCACCATTTCAAAACTAATTCTTTGATAATTTCATATATATCAAATTCTATTGCTATTATTTGGATTTGAAATGTTTACTTAATAAATCCAATATGATTTATGTAAAACTTTTAACTTCAAACAACTGGATATTCTTTTAATTTATTTAACTTGATATATTCATTAACCACAACTTTGTATTAATTTAAATCACTTTAAACCAAATCAAGTTATAAGAATCATACCCTTTAAAATCTCCATTTTTATTTAAATTTCAAATCAAATTTATTCAAGTACAATTCTTAAATAATTCAGTTTAAACCAATTCCATATTTATCTTCCAACTTAAATTTCATTTAAGTCATTTAAAACTCTGTTTATACAATATCTTAAATAGGTACTTCACCATATAATATAAAACGATCAAACTCCATTATTAAACTCATTCCTATTAATCAATTTTATACATAGCTTAAATTCAAGAATTTAACTATCTATATATATATATATATATATATAACATAATACTTATATAACATCAAAAATTAATATTTATTAAACCGTATATTCCTTTTAAAACCATAGAAATCATTTCAATATATTTTTATATATATAGACCGCGGTGCCTGTATATAATTTTCTATCCTATGGTCAAGTGATACAGATATTTATCATTTCAATCCGTAATTTGAAATAAAATTACGGTTATATATCATTTCAAACCGCAATCCCGAATGAAATAAAAACGAATAACAACTAGCAGTTTAAAATAATATATAATACAACATCCATTCATCCATCAACATATCACACATCCATCACAATCATCATCCAAAACAATCAATCAATACCAATAAATAACTAATAATATATATAACAGGTATTTAACTGGCAGTTATATTCAATGATAAATTAAACAATGATTTAATTTAAATAAATGCAATAACTGAGATGATGATTAAAAATATACGAAAAAGTCACAAATAAATGCATAATCACAACAAAATTTAATTTAACAAACATAAGAAATTTTAGAAGTTGTGAGTGGGTTAAAACACTCACCTTTTGAATTTAAATTCAATTTAAACCCAAAAATTTGACGGTCTCAGAATTCATCCAAACTCATGCCAATATGTCTGGAATCCCAATACGAACCTAGCGGAGAAAACCATGCGTAAATCTGACATCGTATGTGAAAGATATTCAGGTTATAAGATTTGAAAATAAATAAAAATTAAAATAAACAAAAAAATAAAAAGAAAACACAATCTCTCTTCACGTCACCTTCTCTGCTCGTTGTTTTGAAACCCTATATGCGCTACAGGATGCGCTAGACTAAAAAAAAAGCCACCGCCTTGAAAAACTTCAACGCCGATTAACCACACGACTAGACATCGATCAGGCCTCGCCACAACCTCAACCGTGCCGAGTAGCCCATCCCCTGCTTCGCGTGACCCTCCGGCTCCACCTACCCCACTCACCGTTGCCGCTGTTTAACCCCAAATCACGGCGATTACAGACCAATAGGACCAAAATAAATCGCTGGATCGACATGGCTCAACCTCCTCTACACGACTATACTTCCCGATCGACGAATCGTGGTAGATCCACCGTTGAATCTCGCTGATTACACATGAACGGCCGGAACTAAACTATGGGTTTCTGGAAAAAATTTGATTCGATTCCAAAAACGAATTTCAGATCTGCGATGCGCTCGCTGAGATCTTCGACATATAATTTTCCTGGAATTTTTTGAAGAGTTTGAAATTTCATTTGGTTTTTGAATTGCGATTGAAATTAGGCTCTGCAGCCATTGGAAAGAGGAGGAGCTAAGGAATTATATGCACAGAGAAGTGAGAATAGAGGTAGGCTAGGGTTTATAGCAGGAAATATATAGGAGGGTTGACATTTGAATGGATGGATAAGATAGATTTACGCGCTAACGCCAAAGTGGCCCAAAATGCCCATTCTGACTCCGGAACGAAATTGGGTCAACCCATATATCAAAATAGATGTTTTAAAATATTTTAAATGCAATGGAAAATGTTTCAAGTCCAAATTCTATTGTATGAAGAAGTTATGCTAAAATCAATATTTTTCAAATTGATTTCAATTGATTTCAACTTCATTGATTTCAAGGCGTTTCGAGTCCGTACGATCAAATGACAAGTTCGATCGCTACGAAACTTGAAACCCTACAATAATTCACCGTTACGGATCCGATGAGACAGGTTTCGTGGAAATCCGAGTCAGTGGCCAAAATGGCTATTTTTCCATTAATTAACTAAATTGAAAATAAATAAATTAAATCAAATTTTCAAATTTAAGTTCGATAATTAGCACATTTTTAATTTTTTAATCATTTATAATGATTTTAAACAAATTTAAATGTCAATTTAACATTGATTCATTCATCCATTCCAGCGTTAAATTTTAGTTTTCTTACATTCAGAAATTATAAATTTAATAAACTTATTCATTATTGTATTCAGTTTCAATTCTAATAAATTTATTAACTATCACTTGAAATCTCAATAAATCCGTTTATTCGATTAAATCTTGCTACTCAATAAATTAACATCTTATGGTTATAAATTACACTGATTTATGTTACATTCCATTAATGTATATTTCATTTCATATTAATTCCTATTAACGAAATATTTTATTTCATTCAATTTCAGAAATCCATTTATTACAGCTCAAACCCAAATAAATTTATCAACATGAATTTCAATTGTTTTCATTCACTCAATTACCATATTATAGATAGAGTTTACATTTGTTGTTTAAATGACATTCTTCAATTTCTAATTAAATCTACTCTAACCGCACTAATTTAGTCAATTTCTGCGATTGATTTCAAATTAAATCTTATGAACTACACAAATAGGTATCTTATAACAATTGTAACCATTAAACTTTAATTACCTTTAAGTTTATTTCCTTCAACCCAATATTATAATTACTTACAGAACCTTGATTTTATTCAATGGCCATTTATTATAATTTAAATTCCTAATTTAATTCACTGCTTACATTTTGCTTTCATATATTCAATTTGTAACTAAGTATACATCTGCATTATTTCCATTGATTTGACTTGCATCAAATTTATTAATAATTACCTTAGTTACATTAACGTAATATTAGATTATAAATTTTTGTAACTGATTTCAAATTTAAAATCAACCAGCTACAAAATAGGTAACATCCAAAATCGTTATCGTTAATACTTTAGTCGCATTAATAAGATTTTATTATTCACAAATCAAAGTTTCCATTTATTAAATCAACCAATTCATAATATGAATAAAATTAACATTACTTAAATTTACATTAACAAAACATTAAATTTAGATTTATTGTGATTGATTACCAAAGTTTATTTACCCATTAAATAAATAAACCCATATTAATTGTCACCTATTTGTTTTCCATTGCCTTTATAAATTCGTTACTTATCAACCCAGATTATTATTCCATATATACACTAGTTTATTCCATTCTATTTATGATATCCATTGCATTACATACTTCAATATTTCATACCTTTATTACATCAATTACTACCTTATAAATAAATCTATGTTCCTATTTAATTTACATTTATTAAAAATTTATTTCAAATTTCAATCAACAATAGCTAGCATACAATAAACATTACCGTTACCCTTTAATCACATAAATAAGCCTTTATTACTTACACATCAATGTTGCCAATTATTTTCATACTACTAATTACGTTAACTTATTATTCACTCTTTCCTTTATTTCATAAATCATCATAAAGTAACAGTTAATTACTTTTCTTTAAATTGAAAATTCATAAATTATTGACTTTAAATAACCTTGTTAGGTTTCCTCTTAGTTATTTCCATTGTTGCATCACAACTTTTATTAAAATTTCACAATTTTTTTCATTTTCTTCAATTTTAAATTTCAAAATCTCATTAAATTAACAATTTCAATTATTGAAAATTTACGGGTCGTTACACTCTCCCCCACTCAAAACTTTTCATCCCCGAAAACGAAAAAGAAGGGAAAAGAAGAATTAAGAAATCAATATATCTTACTCAAAATATTAAATTTATAAACAAATAGGATTACAAAATTAATTAATTTAAATACAATATACCATTTTATAACCATTAAATCTTTTTATAAAGTAATAAAGTTTGGAAATCATTTTCAAAAAATTTCTAAGTCCAAAATTTACGGAAAATTTTGGCAGAGTCTCCTTTGTACGGAGAGGCTCGGAAGAAAATATAGTATCAAATATAATAATATATACATATATTTTCCAAAATAATATACATCCCAACACGGGAAGCAATGTAATATAAAACCGTAATCCAAAAACGTACCTATTTGTCGGGCAATTAACGCTTAATTATGGAACCAAAAGCAGTAGCAATTGCTTCCATAACCTGTATTTCACTTATATAATTCAAAAGAGTTAGTAACTATATAAAATGAAATATTTAAGGTTGTTTCAACCACCAACCAACAATCAATACATACAATAATCACTTGCAACCATGTATACAACCATCACCAAGAAATCAACACAAATCAATCATTCATTCATATCAACAAAACAAATAGTTGTTCGGGTTCAAACTTTAAATTGTAAGGAATGAAAAATAAACTACTAAGTGTACCATCACTCAATAATCTTAGGTGAAACTAAATAGATTATTCATTCATCCAAACAATTTTAAAGTATCCTTACCCAAACAACCATAAACCAAACAAATAACAAATTCCAAACAATAAATCAAGTTAATTTTTGTTAATTTCATTTCAGACTATTGTTGATTGATTTCCTTTTTATCCATATACTGAATTATCTTTTTAATTTTACATTATTTCTTGCAAATTTTCATTTTTAATTCGATTTCTTTGCATATTAATTCATTTATTTACTGCTTAATTTCATTTATTTACAGTATTCATTTTCTTGCTTATTTTCAAAATAAATAACTTCAATATTTACTTAAGTATATAACAATTATAACCTCAACCTTTATTGATAAAAGCAATTTGTTTCTAGAAAAGTTTTCAATTGTTCCAACATTTCGGTTATTAAAATTCCATTTGTTTTTCAACCTTATGAGACACTTACCGAAAAGGAAGAGCGTTTGACTCATGAGGAAATGGAAGAAGAGGAAGTTGAAGAAGAAGAAGAAGGGGATGAAATGGAAATTGAAGAAGAAGAAGGTGAAACGTCTTTGGGAAGCATTGAATATCCTTCCAATCCATCCAACAAAACCCTTCTCAAAAACCAAAAGATAATTGTGGAGAATTAATGGATTCTAAAACGATCCGTTAATAAAAAGTTGGATAACATTTGTTCGAAAATGAACAAGTTCTTTTCCAAAGTCAGCAAGAAACTTGGACTATCTTCATCATCTTCATCCTCTAACTAGTTTTATTTTTTCGTATCTTGTTGTATTTGTTTTAGTTTGCTTTATTTCAAATGTTCATGTAGTTTGTTGTGTGCTTAATCATTGTATTAACATAGTATGCAATGAAACGAAATTTCTTTTCTGTTATCTACCTTATCTTATATCTAGAATAAATGTTAGTATATTATATATATATACACACACACACACAATAATTCACAAAATCAAATTAGTCATAACATTTCACTAACCCATGTCGACATCCCCTATGTGACCATGTCGACATGTATTGGTCAGAAATGGCAATTGATTTTGAATTTGAAATTTGAATAACTACCACATGTCTATTCAATTCAAACGAATTTCTACACCTATATTTACCTGTTTCTTCCAGAATTCTTCACTGAAATTTATTTCTTATCATCTATATCCTCCAATTCTTTCACAAATTCAACTATAGCTAATCCTATTCATAATTTATCCGAAAATCTTGAAGAAACTCTTAATTCGTTCAATAATATTCTCTCATTTATTCTACGAAACCAGTGTCATTTAGAATTAAGTCAAATGCAGATGATAAAGGAACAAGAAAGGCACTTCGATGCGATACGACGGATGATCTCCTCTCTGCACAAGGATGATAACGAATCACATCCTCCTGTCTCTCTCACCAATGACAATGATAATTGAGATCCTATTAAGACAGACCCAATCTTTGGAGAAGAAGGATGGGTGGAGTTCCATGTAACGTTTAATTTTTTATTTACTTTGTTTGATTTGTTTGAATTGATTTGGTTTGAATTGATACTTTGTGTGGATTGATTTCTTATTGATTTGAATATTGGTGTGTAAACATATATTTATATACATTGAAATGTATATAATCTTTAAATTAGTTATCATGCTTAGAAGTATAATTATTTCCGACTCTATATATTCCGTTGTATAGTTTATCAACGCAGGTACTGAAGTCCAAGAATGAGGGGGAGTAAGTTTTTATTTATGACAAAGGGGGAGAAATATAAAATAGGGTAGTTAGGTATAGATTAAGGGAGAGTTGTTAGTTTTAGGGGGAGTTATTAGAATACAAATAATATTTTATAAACAAAGGTTGTCATCATTAAAAAGGGGGAGATTGTTAGTCCGTGAGATGATGGTTTTGATGACAACAACCTTAAAATAGATTATAAAATATAAATAATAACATTATAAGTTTAGATATATATGTATATGTAGGATTTAACCATGCAGGTACTAAGAATGAAGACTGTACAGTATAGAGATTCAAGATATCAAGATAAAATATCAAGATAGAAGACTCATGAGTATCGAGACTATCAAGAGTTCAAGATTTCAAGGATAAGTATTTTTTATTATTATTAGGAATTTTTGTTAAAACTCGTAGAAAAGCATTGGCATCTTAAAATCCAATTTATTCGTGGAATGGAATCCACTTCGAGACCGTTAAAGGGATGGAACCCTAAGTAGGATGGAACCTACGAAAAATCTAGTGGAACATTGTTTTTTATCCGCTAACTTTTATTCAAAATGATTTTTCAAAATTATATCCTATTTTTAAAATGATTTCAAAACTTTCCTCTTAAAAGATTCAAAACCCTCGATCCTGATTTTAAATAATTTTAGCCTCAAAAACATCTTTATTTTCAAAGTTAAATTACTCCTGATTTTAAACTATCTTTTTAAATAATATATTTAACTTTTAAATATTTATACTTAGATTCTAATATAAAATTATAGTTAAAATCTATATATGTTATTCTTTATATTTACTTATGAATTTTAACTATAGTCAAGTATATTTATAAAGTTTAAAATATTTTTTATAAGATAAAGGTTATTTTCAAAGAAAATCAAAAACATCAAAAAATCCTTTGGGATGTCGACATGCCTAGCATGACCATGTCGACATGGTGACAGTTTGATTTAAAAATTCAAATTTCAAAAGAAGTGTCTATTCGTCATAACTCTTCATGAATGGTCATGGTTGTTGTTCTTCTATAAATAGGGGTCAGTTTCAACGAATTTATAATCATAATTTTCTGGTTTTCACTCCTCTTCTTCCTCATTTCTTAATACATATTCTTATCATTACTTCACCGAAATCAACATTGAATCATACTCAATTACTTCTAGTTTGATTCTCTATCACTATCTCTACAAGATTCTCAGTGTTATTCAGAGTTATAGACTTCTTTGTAATCTATTAAGTGAGAAATGGTGTGATTATAGCCTTGGAAATCAATCAAAAGGGAAAAGGTGTGATTGTAGCCTTGGTAAATCAATTGGGTAAACTTGTGGCGCGGAAATCAAGTATCTATACCCAGAGGATCGAAATTCTGGAGGGTGTACGTCGTAGCCTTGAAACCGAGGGTGTAATTGTACAATTGCTTTTGAAAGGAAATCCGTACTTGTGTTGCAGGACTGGATGTAGGGTAACTTCGAACTAGTATAAAATCCAGTGTGTTCTTTCCTTTACTGCTTTTATTTTATTTCTGCATCTGTGATTGTTTCTATGATCATATCTGTGTCTGTATATTGCATACTTTTGTGTCTAAATTAACATAAAATAAAAAGATTTAGTAATTCTTTATTAACATTATTCACCCCCCCCCTCTAGTGTTCATCTTAGCCTTAAGATTCGTAATCCACATTTCTCATAATTGGTATCAGAGCAAGGTTTTCAAAGTTTCATAATCTGATTTTTGAAAAGTTTTCAAAATGGCTACCAACACTGGTACTGCTATTAACACTAGTATCCCTGTCACTAGTTCATTTGTAAAGGGTTAGTCTACTGTCAGACCACCACTTTTTAATGGCAGTAACTATGCATATTGGACATGTAGGATGAAAATATATTTACAATCCATAGGATTAGACACTTGGAATGTCACACAAACTGAATATTTTGAACCCACAATTGATTTTGCACAGTAGACTGCTGAGCAAAAGACTGTTGCACAAAATAATTCTAATGCAATGAGTATTCTGTTTTGTTCACTAGATAGAAATGAATTCAATAGAGTGTCAGTTTGTAAGTTTGCATATGAAATCTGGAAAACTTTGCAAGTTACTCACGAAGGAACAAGCAAAGTTAAACAGACCAAAATTTCCATGTCACAAATCAGTTTCAATTATTTAAAATGAATGCTAATGAGTCTATTTCAGATATGTATAGTAGATTTCAGGATATTGTGCATTCTCTAATATCTTTGAGAAAGGAATTTTCTAAAGAAGACCAAGACAGAAAAATTTCAAATTCTCTAACTCCAGAATGGGATCAAAAGGCACTTGCGATCGAAGCGGCAAATGACATCAATATTTTGAAGATAGAAGAATTAATTGGAAATCT
Organism: Allium cepa; assembly: GCA_030765085.1. Classification (NCBI taxonomy): domain Eukaryota; kingdom Viridiplantae; phylum Streptophyta; class Magnoliopsida; order Asparagales; family Amaryllidaceae; genus Allium; species Allium cepa. Next base: position 420,563,951 of record CM060939.1, read on the forward strand.
AATGTTGTATGAAGTTCAAATGATCGGGAGAGGAGAAAGTAAAGCATCTGAAAAGAAATCAATGGCATTCAATGCATTGACCGATCGATCAGACTCAAACAGCGATAATGATGAAGAGATAGCCTTTATGACCAGAAATTTTAGGAGATTCCTGAAATATAGAAAGATGAATAAACTCAATAGAAACAACTATAAGAATTTTGGAAATCAGAATATAGTGATAAATAATGACAAGTGTTACAACAGTGATAAAGCAGGCCACTTCAAAAGAGACCGTCCGTTTCTAGAAAAGCAGAATCCTCCTATGAACAATGAACCAGCAAAGAAATGGAAGCGTGCATTTATTGCTACTCTAGATGACTCGGACTCATCCTCAAGTGATGATGATCAGAAGATGGATAATTCGAATTTTTGTTACACAGCTGTTCACGACTCCGACGAATTCAGAGAAACGGACTTAGAAAAAGGTACATGTTTACAATACAATTGGTTGAAATTGCCCGCTTAAGATTAGTTGCTTGATTGTTTGATTGATTTTGAATTGGTGTGTTGTTTGAATTTTAAAATTTATTTTCTATTTTCTATTATTTTTATTATTTTTATTTTTATTGTTATTAATACTTTCTGAAATATATTATAAGTATAATAATATTTCAGAAATATGTAATAGACATTAATAATATATATATATATATACACTAGAGATCTTAGGAAAAACCAATTCATGAAAATTCAAAAGCACATGTCGACATGGCCCCTACCATGATGTCGACATGGCTATTTGAATTTGAATATCAAAATTTGATTTCAAATGTTTGAATTTCCCGCCACCTTTTCACTTCATTCAATTCTCTAAAAAGATACCTTTTGACCAGAGAATATGTCCTTTAAGAATCTATTTATTCACTATCTTTTATCATATCTTTTCACTTTCATCTTCAAATTCAAACTCTCTCTTCATAACTTCAAGCTCTCTACTCTCTACTCTAATGGCTTCTTCAAGCAACCCCTCAACCATGAAAATTTCTAGAAAAATCAAAGAGCAACTATTCAATGATCCAGAGGCAATTAAAGCATACATCAATTATGCTAGCTATGCCAAAGTTCATCCTGGAAAATTTGCAGTTTTTCAAAAATTTTCTTCTTATGAAATTGATTCTCTTTTTTGCAAACAATGGTGTTCTTAGTCTTATTGATGCTTCTCAAAATGATTTTGTTTGCTATCCTAATCTTGTCAAAATTTTCTTTGCAAATTTAAATCGCGGATTTTATGTTGGAAACGAAGATGAAATTTGGAGTAGTGTCAAAGACACACAATTTGTTTTGAATTGTGATCTTTTGGGTACCATTCTCAATTGCAAAAGTTCGGAAATGGATCTTTCTAACTTTAAAATCGATGAACATGATCGTGAGACATTTCATCACATTTTTGAAAGAGATGATGATTTTGATTTTAAAATATAGAAATTTTCGACCAAAAGCAAGAATTGTTAATCTTGATTTTAAAATATAGAAATTTTCGACCAAAAGCAAGAATTGTTAATCTTCTTTTGCAACATACTTTGACCCCAAGATCGAGAAATTTTAACAATCCTACTTCAAAAGTTTGCAAAGATCTTTTGCCTATTTTCGAAAACTATGGCATAAATTGGGCGCAAGTTATTTTGGATGAACTTCGTCCAAAAAATCTTGAAACGGGTGAGAATACTTTATACCATGGAATTTATCTCACTCGGATTTTTAACTATTTTGGAGTAGATTTCAAAGGCGAAGAATTTTTTTCTAGAAAAGTTTTCAATCATTCCAACATTTCGCTTATGAAAATTCCATTTGTTTTTCAACCTTATGAGACACTTACCGAAAAGGAAGAGCGTTTGGCTCATGAGGAAATGGAAGAAGAGGAAGTTGAAGAAGAAGAAGGGGATGAAATGGAAATTGAAGAAGAAGAAGAAGGTGAAACGTCATTGGAAAGCATTGAATATCCTTCCAATCCATCCAACAAAACCCTTCTCAAAAACCAAAAGATAATTGTGGAGAATTAACGGATTCTAAAATGATCCGTTAGTAAAAAGTTGGATAACATTTCTTCGAAGATGAACAAGTTCTTTTTCAAAGTATGCAAGAAACTTGGACTATCTTCATCATCTTCATCCTCTAACTAGTTTTTTTCTTTTCGTATCTTGTTGTATTTGTTTTAGTTTGCTTTATTTCGAATGTTTATGTAGTTTTTTGTGTGCTTAATCATTGTATTATCATAGTATGCAATGAAATGAAATTTCCTTTCTGTTATCTACCTTATCTTATGTCTAGAATAAATGTTAGTATATTATATATATACACAATTATTCAAAAAATCAAATTAGTAATAACATTTCACTAACCCATGTCGACATCCCCTATGTGACCATGTTGACATGTACTGGTCAGAAATGGCAATTGATTTCGAATTTGAAATTTGAATAACTACCACATGTCGATTCAATTCAAACGAATTTCTACACCTATATATATACCTGTTTCTTCCAGAATTCTTCACTGAAATTTATTTCTTATCATCTATATCCTCCATTTCTTTCACAAATTCAACTATGGCTAATCCTGTTCACATCCTAAAATCTTGAAGAAACTCTCAATTCCTTCAAGAATATTCTCTCATTTATTCTACGAAACCAGTGTCATTTAGAATTAAGTCAAATGCAGATGATAAAGGAACAAGAAAGGCACTTCGATGCGGTACGATGGATGATCTCCTGTCTACACAAGGATGATAACGAAGCACATCCTCCTATCTCTCTCACCAACAACAATGATAATTGGGATGCTATTAAGGCAGACCCAATCTTTGGAGAAGAAGGATGGATGGAAGTTCCACATAACGTTTGATTTTTTATTTACTTTGTTTGATTTGTTTGAATTGATTTGGTTTTAATTGATACTTTGTGTGGATTAATTTCTTATTGATTTGAAGATTGTTTGTAAAACATATATATACATTGAAATGTATATAATCTTTAAATTAGTTATCATGCTTAGAAGTATAATTATTTCCTACTCAATATATTCCATTGTATAGTTTATCAATGTAGGTACTGAAGTCCAAGAATGAGGGGGGGGGAGTTTTTGTTGATGACAAAAGGGGAGAAATATAAAATAGGGTAGTTAGGTATAGATTAAGGGGGTGTTGTTAGTTTTAGGGGGGTTATTAGAATAGAAATAATATTTTATTAACAAAGGTTGTCATCATCAAAAAAGGGGAGATTGTTAGTCCGCGAGATGATGGTTTTGATGACGACAACCTTAGAATAGATTATAAAATATAAATACTAACATTATAAGTTTAGATATATATGTATATGCAGGATTCAACCATGCAGGTACTAAGAATGAAGACTGTACAGTATAGAGATACAAGATATCAAGATAAAATATCAAGATAGAAGACTCATGAGTATCGAGACTATCAAGAGTTCAAGATTTCAAGGATAAGTATTTTTATTATTACTAGGAATTTTGGTTAAAACTCGTAGAAAAGCACTGGCATCTTAAAATCCAATTTATTCGTGGAATGGAATCCACTTTGAGCCCGTTAAAGGGATGGAACCCTAATTAGGATGGAACCTACGGAAAATCTTGTGAAACATTGTTTTGTATCCGCTAACTTTTATTCAAAATGATTTTTCAAAATTATATCGTGTTTTCAAAATGTTTTCAAAACATTCCTTTTAAAAGATTCAAAATCCTCAATCCTGATTTTAAATAATTTTAGCCTCAAAAACATCTTTATTTTCAAAGTCAAATTACTCCTCATTTTAAACTATCTTTTTAAATAATATATTTAACTTTTAAATATTTATACTTAGATTTAAATATAAAATTATAGTTAAAATATATATATATATATATTATTCTTTATAATTACTTATGAATTTTAACTATAGTCAAGTATATTTATAAAGTTTAAAATAGTTTTTATAAGATAAAGGTTATTTTCAAAGAAAATCAAAAACACCAAAAAATCCTTTGGGATGTCGACATGCCTAGCATGACCATGTCGACATGGTGACAATTTGATTCAAAAATTCAAATTTCAAAAGAAATGTCTATTCGCTATAAATCTTCATGAATGGTCATGGCTGTTGTTCTTCTATAAATATGGGTCAGTTTCAACGAATTTTCAATCATAATTTTCTGGTTTTCACTCCTCTTCTTCTTTCTCATTTCTTAATACATATTCTTATCATTACTCTGCCGAAATCAACAATAAATCATACTCGATTACTTCTAGTTTGATTCTCTGTCACTATCTCTACAAGATTCTCAGTGCTATTCAGAGTTTTAGACTTCTTTGTAATATATTAAGCGAGAAAAGGTGTGTTTGTAGCCTTGGAAATCAAGCTAAAGGGAAAAGGTGTGATTGTAGCCTTGGTAAATCAATTGGGTAAAATTGTGGCCCGGAAATCAAGTATCTCTACCCAGAGGATCGAAATTCTGGAGGGTGTACCTCGTAGCCTTGAAACCGAGGGTGTAATTGTACAATTGCTTTTGAAAGGAAATCCGTACTTGTGTTGCGGGACTGGATGTAGGGTAACTCCGAACCAGTATAAAATCCGGTGTGTTCTTTCCTTTACTGCTTTTATTTTATTTCTGCATATGTGATTGTTTCTGTGATCATATCTGTGTCTGTATATTGCATACTTTTGTGTCTAAATTAAAATAAAATAAAAATATTTAGTAATTCTTTATTAGCACTATTCATCCCCCTCTAGTGTTAATCTTGGCCTTAAGGTTCGTAATCCGCATTTCTCACAAAACCTCCCACGAACGCAGCCGTCGCCGCCACAAAACAAGCCCTAGCTCGAATTTTTGTGAAAAATCCGACCATTGAATCGCCAAATAAACTGCATGGATGAAGTCCCCTCGGTCCTCTCTTCAAAACCCAGAAAGGATTTCCCGATCAGACGAAGTGCATCGTCGAGCGATGAATGGCCGAAATTTGATTTGTGATTTCTGGTAAATCGATGATTCAAAACCAAAAATGAACTGCAGATCTAAGATGCGTACATTAAGAGCTTCAATATATATTTTTTCTGAATTTTTTTAAGGAGTTTGAAATTTCACTTTGATTTTGGATTGCAGTTGGAATTAGGTGTTTGTCTGCCATTGAAGTGAGAAGGTGAAAGAAATTGTATGCACAGACAAATGAGAATGAGGAAAATTAGGGTTTATAACAGAGTATTTATAGACAATGTTGAAAAAGAATAGACGGACCCAATTTATAAACACGCTGAACGATGAATGGCCCGAAAACCCCGTTCTGACTCCGAAACGAAATTGGGTCAACCCTGTGACAACCATTATTTTCAACCATTCGCGTCCACACATGTCGGACTTGAATTGCTCAAAATACCGCGTTGTAAATAAAATTTGGCAAATCTCAGAATATGCAGTAAATAAAAATAATCACAGATCACAGACACAGAGTAAAATAATGCAGCGGAATTAAAAGAAATAGTAGTTCATGAAGCTACTATATAAATATATCAGAGTTACATAAGATACAACAGAAGAAATAGAGTACAACAGAAGTCTCAATACATAGAAGTTCAGTATTACATGAAATAAAGTAGAACTGCTGAACAGAAATAGATAAGTAAGCAGATAGATAAGCAGAATCTCCAGCAAAGACCAGCTTCAGAACGTGAATCCAAAGCTGTGAATACTGAGGCTGACCCGAGCGTAAAGCAAAACACAAAACACTCGAGTCGGGATAATATATACTTATATAATATAAACTAACTTAAGTGAACTATAATAAGGTACAAGTTACTTAAAGGATGTCTGGGACCGCCCATTCTCTAAGGATCCGTTGAAATATTTACTATATAGTAATATTGAGCTATTATAATAATGTCTATAGTAAAATAAACTTACTTTTAAATAGCGTTCCAGGCTATACATATCACCCTTCGCACGTAATAGTCCCAGTAGTCCATCCAGTATCAGCATACCTCTGAGAGACTACCCTAAATACTCCATGGGCGATGGGAGAAAAACAAACTCGTAGTAAAGGCTCGATATGGTAGGTGACACGACACACAAGGCAATGACAGGGTAGATATACCAATTACGCACACGAGCTGGCGGTAACGTAGCAGCCACTACGCCCACCCAGAACAACACTCCAAAATCAAGGGGTGCACCCAAATCAATCACAACAGTAATAGAATGGTATCGAAGAAGTGTGTCCAGTCCAGAGGTGCTACCTCCTTTGACCCGAGATCGCTCCTGTTTTAGCCACCTTAAACTAACTCACGGGTGTTAGGTCCACGTAAAGTACCTTAGGAGCGTCGTCACCATCCTACTTCATTCTGGACTCTCCATCGCATACACAGTAGTCAAAGTGGTTTTCGGAATCGACAGAGAGTATGCCAGATATCCGATCCCGGTATCTTTGCCAACCAATCGTTATTATAACCCGCGGTTATAACTTTAAAAATAATATATTTTATACTTCGAAATAAAATATCATTTCAAATCCAAATCTTTATCAAAATAAAGATTAAATCATTTCCAAGCCATTTCAATATATCAAAATAGCATATTCTTTCAAAACTTCCTTTTCAAATCATTTCAATATATCGAAATATCACATCCTTTCAAAACTTCATTACAAATCATTTTAATATCAAAATATCATTTCAAAGATAGTTTATACTTCGAAAACCCAAAATCATTTTTGTTTCAAAACTATATTTATTTCAAAAAGAATATCATTTCCATTCCAAACATATATTCACTTTTCAAAATAGTATATACTTTCAAAGTTATAACTCTTTCGAAACCAAAACATTTGAAATCATTACACTTTTAAAACCACAACATTTCGATATCATACATTTTAAATCATCCTTTAATTCATTACTTTTTTACAATTTTTTTTAAATTAAACCCAAATTTCAAATTTTCAATTTAATTTAATTCAAACCATCAATTTCAATTAAATTTCAGTTTACCAACAAACCATTTCCAATCTTATCAATTTCAAATATAGATTTAATCCACAAAATACAATATTCAATCTTTAGTTTATTTCAAAGCTTAAATATCTCATATTTCATAAATCCAATATCATTTAAATAAACCCAAATAATATATACTTCAAATATTCATTTATCAAATAAATTAAATAAATCAAAAATCAAATATCATTTCAAATCCATTTCAAAATATCAAAATATTATTCAAAATATCATTCATTTAATTCATTTAAATACCATTTAAATCACAATTTAAAAATAGTCATATTTCTAAACAAATGTTTCCACTTAAATTATTTAAATCATTTAAATCAATATTTCCATTTAAATCATTTAAAGTCAATTCATTATATTTAAAAATTAAATATTTAAGTTTCCAAAGTTTAACCTTTCAAAGATCATTTATTCATTAAAATTCATTAGAACAATGAAAATTCAATTTTCGCAGCACTTAGAAAATGCTGCGGAAAGTTATGCTTTAAAACAGTTCATTTTACAAAAAAACATCATTTGTGTGTTGTAATAGATTTCTTATATATTCAACTAAACTTTAGTTATATTTATCAACTATAGCACTTACAAAGTGCTATAATAGCTTTTAGTTTAAATTAACCCTTTTAGTTCATTTACAACAACTACAGCATTTGCAAAAATGCTGTAATATCTTTTACATTTCAAAAATGCAGTCAAATCAAATTCAGAGTTAAATTACAATTTCACAAAAAATTAAATTTTAAAATAAATCATTTTGACTTATAAAATCATATATTTTCACACTTTAATACAATCATTTAAATACCTTTATTTTTTATGATTTTATAAAGTCAAATTTCTATACAGAAATCAAATTAAATAACAATTTACTTGTTTAAAGTCAATTATTAAATTTTCATTTCTTTAATAAGTTTTTTAACATAACACTTAAGTTTACATTTCTAAAATATAACTTATTCCATTTTATTTTACTTAAATAAAATTTCACTTTTAACAAAAATTCAAAATTTCCAATTTAAGTTATATTAAAAAACTTTAACTTAAACATTCATTTATTTAACATTTCAACTTATCCAAAAAAAATTATAAATTTTTATAAAATCATTTAAAATACATTTTTAAATCAAAATATTATATTTTTCTTACTTTACATAATTTCCCTTAAAAAACAAAACATAAATTCCAAAATTTACTTATAGTTCAAATTCTACTTTACCATTTACTTAATTCATTATTCAATCATAGAAAATCACTAATATTTCTATAAAAATCATTTTTAATTAAATTAAAATCAAAATATTACAAATTTACATTTTAAATTTTTTTAAAACATTTCAGAAAAATATTATATAAACCACGGGTCTGTATATAGTTTTCTAACCTAGGTCAAGTGATACGAATATATATCATTTCAATCCGTGATTTACAAAGAAAAACCGGGTTCTATCATTTCGAACCCGCAGTCCCAAGTCAAAATGAATGATTTGAAAACCGCTCAGGCCTATCACTTCATCCCATAACGATTTTCCCCTGTTCTAAAGTTCGTTCGGGTATGTATCATTTTAACCCACAGTGATTCTAGTCTACAGGAAACTAGCAATGGTGATAACTGATATAAATAACAGAGTAACATAAAATAACAGTGACGTATGATATAACAGGTATAATAACAGGTATAATAACATGTGTGAATAGCATATGATAATAGTATAGCAATTATGATAGGATGATATGCATTACAGATTCAAGAGATGTCAGTTTATCAACTACATAGGTACATATTAGTCTGGTGAGATTAACTCACTTGTTCAAAGCTGGAGATTGCTACCAAAGTGCACACACTGACACTACATAGGCACGACGACACGGATATGACTTGAAAGTGGAGAGACAAAGCTAATTGCCTTGCATGCATTTACACAAAACAATACAAATATATGTAAGTTTCAACGCTAGTTATCACCAAATAACATTAGAAACAAAAGCCCAAAACAACATCAAATGAATCACACTTGTTCTCAACCTCATATGCTTCAGTTAGACATGGAATAAGCTCAGCTAAGGAAAAGGATTGGGTCTCGTTTGGGGTCCAAAGTAGTCGGCCATCATGGTGTAAAAGGTGATGAGATGATATAGGTGCAAAACTATACAATTTCAAGGCAACTACAAGGCAACAATTTCATCTCTATGCTCCTATTGTGCTCGGCCAGAGACTAGGTGGGCCCAATCAGTGGTGCAGGTCGTGGAGGTTGATGTGGCATAGGGTGGAGGTCAGGTCAGAGGTGGTGGTGGTGGAGGTAGTGGTGGAAAATGTGGTAGAAGGAGGAGATGACAATTCTAGGCCATAAGTGATAGTTTGTGATGGTTTTTGGTGGATTTTGTGGTGGTCTTCATCTTGGATTGGCTCGGTCTGAAATGGAGAGGTAGTAGGATGGGTGATGGTCATAGGAAGGGGGATGTGGTTGTCATCCAATTCTTGGAGGAGGAGGAGTGGAGCCATGAAGGTGAGAACAAGTGACAAATTTCAATAGAAAAACTAAGAAGACAAAGAAGAAAGAAGATGAAATTTTACCAAACCTTTGCTCAATGATGGCCATGAGTTTTTAGATGAGAAAGATATTAGAATTCACGTGAAAAGTGAGGAAATGAAGCTGAGAAAAGAAACGAAAAGCACGGCCAAAGACAATAAAGAGAGGAGTTGAGAAAATGAAAGGTCGGGAGATGAAAAGGCTTAGGAATTCCAAAAGTTTAAAACTCTTCAAATTTCCTCTGTTTTCTTTTTAAATTTTATATAACTAAAATATATATAAACCCAGATAAAATACGAAAATTTAGTAAATAAACAAAAATAAATTAATTAATTTTAATTATATATGATTTAATTAAATAAAACAGTAAAAATTGCAACTAGTCTTGAAAATATGAAAAATAAATGCAATGAACTTTGGAAAATTTGTATATACTTGAAAAATATTTTTAAATAAAGATAAGAACACAAAATAAAAATGAATTCACAAAAATAAATAAATAAATTTTAATTAAAAAAATTAAATGAAGAAAATAGCAGAAAAAATGGAAACTAGGCTTAATAAATTGAAATAAACTTTAGAAAAATTAGATTATCACTTTAAAAATAATAAAAGACAAAAATATACATACAATAACATATTAACACAAATTAAAATAAAATATGACAAAGAAAATATAATTTATATAATTTAAAATAGACAAAATTGCAAAATTAAAGAAATTATACTGAAAATTGTGATGTACATAACTTTCACAGTTTAAGTCCGTTTCCAACGAAACAAAAAGCAGTGTTCAAGTTATTTCATCTATTTTCATAAAAAAATATAAAATTTAAGATTTTAAATAATTTAAATTTGAATTTTAAAAGTCAAAGTTTGACCGGTTTGAACAAAAATTCACCTTTCAGTAAAATATTCAATTTATACTTGTTTGAACTATAAATCACTTAATAATCAATATTTATATTTTTAAAATGAAATGTTTGAAATAAAACAAGTTTAGAATAATTTAAAAATAAAATAAAGTCAAATTTAAATTATATGCAAAAATCTAGGGTTGTTACACTCTCACCCACTCAAAAAACTTTTCGTCCCCGAAAAGAAACGAGGAAAGGGAAATCACAGAAAAAATAGAGTGAAATAAGATTAAGACAAGATGACAAGGAGATTTAAATTATACCTAATAACTATTGTTATAGGTAAGTTTCACAAGGTGGAGATGATCTTCCCAAGATTCTCTAGAATCAGGAACACAAGCACGAAAAGATCCTTTAGAATCTGTTCACTCTTCCCGCTTGACCGACGGTTTGTGGATGGAAAGCAGTGCTCAGATTCACCAAAGATTATTAAAGATTATAGAAAGATTTCTAAACAGAAAGATTATAGAAAGATGCTTATACCAGTCTATAGTAAGATGAGGAAAATAAGGACAACTAAAGACAATTTTTAAATAGGATAATAAGTTTGAAAAACAAACTAAGATAATAGGTTTGAAATTTCCATGGTTTCAACTTAATATTGATAATTAATTTTTACGCAAGTTACATGAATCTTAAATATATCTAATTTCATTATCTTATCATCTAATCATCTTAAACTAGAAATTTCAAAAATCATGAATTTGGAAAAAAATCATTATTATACTCAAAATGTACTTAATAAATTTAATTCCTCTTTATTCCTAATTAAAATTAAATTTATTCCTCTCAATATATTTTACCACTTATTTTTAATATACTTACACTTATTATAATTATTTTATTTTATTCTTAATTCCTTTAACATCATTTATATTGTAAATTATTCAATTAACCTTTTATTCTATTTACCTCTGTTAATATATTTTTTTACTAAAATTTAAGTGTATGACATTTATTATAACCACTCAAATTTTATTTATAAAATCCTTTTATATTGTATATTATCCAATTACATTATTAACTTTTGAAAATTAAGGTAAGTTATATTTGAATGCAATTGTATTATACAATAAAGCTTTCTAATTCAATCATCTCAAGTTTGAATCATTTATTCAAAAAGTTTGATTTTCTTTTTATAATTGAAATTATTATTTAAGAAAAATTTAAGAATTAAATTTCCGATTCCCTTCAAACCATTTAGAGATAAATATATATGTATATAATATGCCAAATCAATTTAAATCGTATATCTATATATATTATAAATTAAGTCAAATTCTAGAAAATTCAAATCTATTAAATTCTAAAAGCAACACTATAGCAAGACTACAGAACGGTCTCTTCACTTCGAAACTCTCAAATGAAAGTCGATGATGCCGCGGTCATCACCGAAGTTATTTTCCAGCGACAAAGAGAAGAGCACCAATTTCTTTAAACTTTAAAATTCTTTGGAAACAAATTTCTAGTCAAAAATACTTTAAATAATATATCCTTTTAAAACTTGGAAAAACAAGTCTTAAAACCATCAAAAATTAAATTCTCAAATTCTTGATTTAAATTCATTTCAGTTCCCAAATCAGTTTATAACAACTGTTTATAATTTCATTTATAGAACTATAAATGATAAATCGAGCATTATCATTTCAAATAATCAATTTAAATCAATTTATTAAGTTTCATAAATTTACTTATATATCGAAATTATTTCATTACCAATTTTAAAATAATATCGTGTCAGTTTGTTCTGTCAAAGTGTTTTAGACATCCTATCGATAGCGTTGATCAGACGAATCGATCGAAAACCCAAATCAACATCAACAACTCAAACAATATAATATATAAAACAAAACATAGATTTACAAGTACAATTCAAAATGTTTGGAGATAGTTTAGAAACAAAAGGCAAGATGGTTAAACAGAGTAGTGGGATGGATAAGCTTAAATAAATCGCGGGCAATCTTAACCGGGTCAACCGTGACTTAAAGGAAAAGATCGATATGGTTTGACTGGAGTAAATCTCCATTCGATCTCAAGAGATAGAGTTTGGAACAACAAAAGATATTAGCATCTAAACCAAGGATATATATAAATCTCTAGTGAATCGATGCTAATTGTAAAGGAATTTCACCCCTTTACAAGTCATTAGAATATTGGCGAAGCCGCCAATTCACTATAAAGTACATTCGAAGTGGAGTTATAGGATACTCCATAATCAAAAGAAGATGAATAGTGAAGGACACGAATGGATTTTGGAACCGCAGGGAACGTTCCAAAATTCAAAGGAAATTGAATCAAAAGGAAGAGATTCAAACTCGAACGAAAGTGATTCTGTAAATAAATTTACCGAATATTCTAAGTTTTGCCTCAAAGCCAAAGCTCTGATACCAACTGTGACAACCATTATTTTCAACCATTCGCATCCACACATGTCGGACTTGAATTGCTCAAAATACCGCGTTGTAAATAAAATTTGGCAAATCTCAGAATATGCAGTAAATAAAAATAATCACAGATCACAGACATAGAGTAAAATAATGCAGCAGAAATAAAAGTAGTAGTTCATGAAGCTACTATATAAATATATCATAGTTACATAAGATACAACAGAAGAAATAGAGTACAACAGAAGTCTAAATACATAGAAGTTCGTTATTACATGAAATAAACTAGAACAGCCGAACAGAAATAGATAAGTAAGCAGATATATAAGCAGAATCTCCAGCAAAGACCAGCTCTAGAAAGTGAATCCAAAGCTATGAATACTCAGGCTGACCCGAACGTAAAGTAAAACACAAAACACTCGAGTCAGGACAATATATACTTATATAATATAAACTAACTTAAGTGAACTGTAATAAGGTACAAGTAACTTAAAGGATACCTAGGACCGCCTATCCTCTAAGGATCCGTTAAACTATTTACTGTATAGTAATATTGCGCTATTATAATAATGTCTATAATAAAATAAACTTACTTTTAAATAGCGTTCCAGGCTACACATATCTCCCTTCACACATAATAGTCCCAGTAGTCCACCCAGTATCAGCATATCTCCGAGAGACTACCCTAAATACTCCATAGGCGACGGGAGAAAAACAAACTCATAGTAAAGGCTCGATATGGTTGGTGATATGGCACATAAGGCAATGCCAGGGTAGATATACCAATTATGCACACGGGCTGGCGGTAACGTAGCAGCCACTACGCCCACCTAGAACAACACTCCAAAATCAAGGGGTGCACCCAAATTAATCACAACAGTAATAGAATGGTATCGAAGAAGTGTGTCCAGTCCAGAGGTGCTACCTCCTTTGACCCGAGATCGCTCCTGTTTTAGCCACCTTAAGCTAACTCACAGGAGTTCGGTCCACGTAAAGTACCTTAGGAACGTCGTCACCATCCTACTTTATTCTGGACTCTCCATCGCATACACAGTAGTCAAAGTGGTTTTCGGAATCGACAGATAGTATGCCAGATATCTGATCCCGGTCTCTTTGCCAACCAATCGTTATTATAACCCGTGGTTATAACTTTAAAAATAATATATTTTATACTTCGAAATAAAATATCATTTCAAATCCAAATCTTTATCAAAATAAAGATTAAATCATTTCCAAACCATTTCAATATATCAAAATAGCATATTCTTTCAAAACTTCCTTTTCAAATCATTTCAATATATCGAAATATCACATCCTTTCAAAACTTCATTACAAATCATTTTAATATCAAAATATCATTTCAAAGATAGTTTATACTTCGAAAACCCAAAATCATTTTTGTTTCAAAACTATATTTATTTCAAAAAGAATATCAATTCCATTCCAAACATATATTCACTTTTCAAAATAGTATATACTTACAAAGTTATAACTCTTTCGAAACCAAAACATTTGAAATCATTACACTTTTAAAACCACAACATTTCGATATCATACATTTTAAATCATTCTTTAATTCATTACATTTTTACAATTTTTTTTAAATTAAACCCAAATTTCAAATTTTCAATTTAATTTAATTCAAACAATCAATTTCAATTAAATTTCAGTTTACCAACAAACCATTTCCAATCTTATCAATTTCAAATATAGATTTAATCCACAAAATACAATATTCAATCTTTTGTGTATTTCAAAGCTTAAATATCTCATATTTCATAAATCCAATATCATTTAAATAAACCCAAATAATATATACTTCAAATATTCATTTATCAAATAATTAAATAAATCAGAAATAAAATATCATTTCAAATCCATTTCAAAATATCAAAATATTATTCAAAATATCATTCATTTAATTCATTTAAATACCATTTAAATCACAATTTAAAAATAGTCATATTTCTAAACAAATATTTCCATTTAAATTATTTAAATCATTTAACTCAGTATTTCCATTTAAATCATTTAAAGTCAATTCATTATATTTAAAAATTAAATATTTAAGTTTCCAAATTTTAACCTTTAAAAGATCATTTATTCATTAAAATTCATTAAAACGAAGAAAATTCGTAGCACTTAGAAAATGTTGCGGAAAGTTACGCTTTAAAATAGTTCATTTTACAAAAAAACAGCATTTATGTGCTGTAATAGATTTCTTATATATTCAACTAAACTTTAGTTATCTTTATCAACTATAGCACATATAAAGTTCTATAATAGCTTTTAGTTCAAATAAACCCTTTTAGTTCATTTAAAACAACTACAGCATTTGCAAAAATGCTGTAATATCTTTTACATTACATTTCAAAAATGCAGTCAAATCAAATTCAGAGTTAAATTACAATTTCGCAAACAATTAACTTTTAAAATAAATCATTTTGACTTATAAAATCATATATTTTCACACTTTAAAACAATCATTTAAATACCTTTATTTTTTATGATTTTATAAAGTCAAATTTCTATACAAAAATCAAATTAAATAACAATTTACTTGTTTAAAGTCAAATATTAAATTTTCATTTCTTTAATAAATTTTTTAACTTAACACTTAAGTTTACATTTCTAAAATATAACTTATTCCATTTTATTTTATTTAAATAAAATTTCACTTTTAACAAAAATTCAAAATTTGCAATTTAAGTTATATTTAAAAACTTTAACTTAAACATTCATTTATTTAACATTTCAACTTATCCAAAAATCATTATAAATTTTTATAAAATCATTTAAAATTCATTTTTAAATCAAAATATTATATTTTTCTTTACATAATTTCCTTTAAAAAACAAAACATAAATTCCAAAATTTATTTATAGTTCAAATTCTACTTTACCATTTACTTAATTCATTATTTAATTATAGAAAATCACTAATATTTCTATAAAAATCATTTTAATTAGATTAAAATCAAAATATTATAAATTTACATTTTAAAATATTTTTAAAACATTTCATAAAAATATTATATAAAACACGGGTCTGTATATAGTTTTCTAACCTAGGTCAAGTGATACGGATATATATCATTTCAATCCGTGATTTACAAAAAAAACCGGGTTCTATCGTTTTGAACCCACAGTCCCAAGTAAAATGAATGATTTGAAAACCGCTCAGGCCTACAATTCCAGCCCATAACGATTTTCCCTTATTCTAAAGTCCGTTCGGGTATGTATTATTTCAACCCATAGTGATTCTAGTCTACAGGGAACTGGCAATGGTGATAACTTTTATAAATAACAGAATAACATAAAATAATAGTGACGTATGATATAACAGGTGTAATAACAGGTATGAATAGCATATGATAATAGTATAGCAATTATAACAGGATGATATGCATTACAGATTCAAGAGATGTCAGTTTATCAACTACATAAGTACATATTAGTCTGGTGAGATTAACTCACTTGTTTAAAGCTGGAGATTGCTACCAAAGCGCACACACTGACACTACAAAGGCACGATGACACGGATATGACTTGAGATTTGAAAGACAAAGAAAATAGCCTTGCATGCATTTACATAAAAAAAATACAAATATATGTAAATTTCAACGCAAGTTATCACCAAATAACATTAGAAACAAATGCCCAAAACAACATCAAACGAATTGCACTTGTTATCAACCTCATATGCTTCGGTTAGACATGGAATAAGCTCAGCTAAGGAAAAGGATTGGGTCTCGTTTGGGGTCCAAAGTAGTCTTCCATCATGGTGTAAAAGGTGATGAGATGATATAGGTGCAAAACTATACAATTTCAAGGCAACTACAAGGCAACAACTTCATCTCAATGCTCCTATTGTGCTCGGGAAGAGGCTAGGTGGGCCCAATCAGTGGTGCAGGTGGTGTATGTTGATGTGGCAGAGGGTGGAGGTCAGGTCATAGGTGGTGGTGGTGGAGGTAGTGGCGGCAAATGGTGGTAGAAGGAGGAGATGACAATTCTAGGCCATAAGTGATAGTTTGTGATGGTTTTTGGTGGATTTTGTAGTGGTCTTCACCTTGGATTGGCTCCGCCTGAAATGGAGAGGTAGTAGGATGGGTGATGGTCAGAGGAAAGGGGTGGTGGTTGTCAGCCAAAGCTTGAAGGAGGAGGAGTGGAGCCATGAAGGTGAGAACAAGTGACAAATTTCAATAGAAAACTAAGAAAACAAAGAAGAAAGAAGATGAAATTTTACCAAACCTTTGCTCAATGATGGCCGTGAGTTTTTGGATGAGAAAGATATTAGAATTCACGTGAAAAGTGAGGAAATGCATCTGAGAAAAGAAATGAAAAGCACAGCCAAAGACAATGAAGAGAGGAGTTGAGAAAATGAAAGGTCGGGAGATGAAAAGGCTTAAGAATTCCAAAAGTTTAAAACTCTTCAAATTTCCTCTATTTTCTTTTTAAATTTTATATAACTAAAATATATATATAAACTCAGGTAAAATATGAAAATTTAGTAAATAAACAAAAATAAATAAAATAATTTAATTATATATGATTTAATTAAATAAAACAGTAAAAATTTCAACTATTCTTGAAAATATGAAAAATAAATGCAATGAACTTTGGAAAATTTGTGTATACTTGAAAAATATTTATAAATAAAGATAAGAACACAAAATAAAAATGAATTCACAAAAATAAATAAAAAAATTTTAATTAAAAAAATTAAATGAAGAAAATAGCAGAAAAAATGGAAACTAGGCTTAATAAGTTGAAATAAATTCAAATAAACTTTAGAAAAGTTAGATTATCACTTTAAAAATAATAAAAGAAAAAAAATATATAAAATAACATATTAACACAAATTAAAATAAAATATGACAAAGAAAATATAATTTATATAATTTAAAATAGACAAAATCGTAAAATAAAACAAATTATACTCAAAATTGAGATGTACAGTTTAAGTCCGTTTCCAACGAAACGAAAGGCAGTGTTCAAGTTATTTCATCAATTTTAATAATAAAAGATAAAATTTAAGATTTCAGTAATTTAAATTTTAAGTTTAAAAGACAAGATTTGACCAGTTTGAACAGAAATTCACTTTTCAGTAAAATATTCAATTTATACTTGCTTGAACTATAAATCAATTAATAATAAACATTTACATTTTTAAAATGAAATGTTTGAAATAAAATAAGTTTAGAATAATTTAAAAATAAAATAAAGTCAAATTTAAATTATATGCAAAAATCTAGGGTTGTTACAAACCCATATATCAAAATAGATGTTTTAAAATATTTTAAACGCGATGGAAAAATTTCATGTCCAAATTCCATCGTATGAAGAAGTTATGAAAAAAATCAAATTATTTAAAACTGATTTAAATTTCATTTATTCCAAGGCGTTTCGAGTCCGTACGATCAAACAACAAGCCCGATCGCTACGGAACTTGAAATCCTACAATAATTCACTGTTACGGATCCGATGAAATTGGTTTCGTCGAATCTGAATCAGTGGCTAAAATGGATATTTTTATATTAATTAAATAAATAAATAAATTATCTAATTAAATCAAATTTCAAATTTCAATTCTTTAATTGACAAATTTCGTCCTTTTTGATTTCTCAATCATTTACAATGGTTTTAACAAATTTAAATGTCAACTTTAGAGATGATTAATTTATAAATTCCAATATTAACCTCAATTTCATTAAATTCAGAAATTATAAATTTAAATTTCCAAAAATTCTATTAAATTTATTTTTCATTCTACTATTCAATTCATTATTGTCAATGGATGAAATAAATATTGGATTCAAAATCTTTTACGTTAATATTATCACATTCCATCTTTATTTCAATTAGCGTAATAAATTAAATTTCATTTAGATTAAATTCATTTATTAAAATTTGAGTTCCAATTAATTATAATAAATTCCAAATAACTTTGATTTGATTAGTTTCAGTCTTTATACTAAGTCCATTATCACTCTATACCTAGTATCTATTGTTACCCTTCATTTGCTTGACATTTAAATGAACTTGATTCCAATAAATTCATTGACCAATTAATTAGGTAATTAATAATAATTGTTATCATAACCTTAAATTTACACTTAAGTTTATGTTATATTCAACTAATCATCATAACACTGAATAAAATTTACATTATTCCCAATTATTACCCTAATTTACATTGACGTAACATTAAATTCAGATTTATTTCAATTGGTTACCCGTTTTAATTTAATAGACTAGATAAATGGTTAACTTAAAACAACCTTTATCATAACTTTTAATTACACATACGAATCCACTATTCACAAACAAATGTTACAATTCTTATATAATATTGATTTTATTCAATTTATTACGTATTACTTCCTTAGTTAATAACCTTTGAATTCACTCCCCATTTTACTAATTTCCATCAATTATAACTTACTAATTTAAATAAATTCATTAATTGTCAATTGCCATCCCAAATAAATCCATTCATTTGAATTTTTCCTTATTATGAATCAATTATAAACTTACCATCTTAAAGGCGATGTCAACATGGGCACTTATCTATTACACTAATCTACGCCTATTACATCTTACTTTTGCATAAATGCTACATTAATATATTCAAGTTTCTAACTCCTTTGTTATTAAGCATCCTATTTCCACTTATTATATCTTTGCCGATTATATACATTAATTACGATTAAATATTCTAAATAAATTTATTCACTTGGTTTCATGCTTTTTATTACATCAATTACTGCCTTATAAATAAATTTTCGTTTCTATTCAATTCACATTCACACTTCTGTTATTATATTAATTATCATTAAAGTAACTTTTATTTTAAATTGGCAAACCACTGGTAACGACCACAATTTGTCGCCATTTTCCCTTTATAATACATGTATGTTAATTCTTCACAAATGATTTCCATCTATTACACTATTTCATACATTAATCCAATGATTTCATTTGTTTTCTCATATTCCATTTATAACCAAGTCATAACATTTAAATTATTTTATTTAATTGGAATTTCATTCAAGTCGTTAATTATTAACTTTAATTAACCTTGTTATGTTTCCTCTAAGTAAATTTTCATTCCATTATCACAACTTTTATTAATAATTCACCAAATTATAATTTCTTCAATATTAAATTTCAAAAATTTCAATAAATTAACAATTTTAATTATTGAAAATTTACGGGTCGTTACACTCTCCCCCACTAAAAACTTTTCGTCCCTAAAAAGAAAAAAGAAGGGAGAAGGAGAATTAAGAGATCAATATATCTTACTTAAAAATTAACTTTATAAACAATTAAATTTGCAAAATTAATTAGATTTAAATAAAATATACAAATTTATAACCATTAGATCTTTTATACTTAAATTAATAAAGTTTGGAAAACATTTTCAAAATATTTTCTGAGTCCAAAATTTATGAAAAATTTTGGCAGAGTCTCCTTTGTACGGAGATTCTCGGGAAAAAATATAATATCAAATATAATAATATACAACATATATTTTTCAAATAATATATATCCCAGCCCGGGAAAAACAATATAATAACGTTATAAACCGAAATCCGAAAACGTACATATTTGTCGGGCAATTTACGCTTATTTTATGAAACCAAAAGCAGTAGCAATTGCTTCCATAACTTGTATTTCACTTATATAATCCAGAAGAATTAATAATTATATAAAATGAAATATGTAAAGTTGTTTCAACCATAAACAACAAATCAATACATAGTAACCATTTGACTAGGAACCTATTGGTGGCTCTAATAACTTCTCTCTTATCCTAGTTTTCAAGGGTAGACTAGGAACCTAAAGATACCACTAATAACTTCTTTCTTATCCTAGTATTCATGGGTTGACTAGTAACTATTTGACTATTGTCAATAACTTAATCTAGATATATATTTCATGCGTGAACTACAAACCAATTAGCCACTGCCAACTACTTTTTATAACACAGTATTCATGGGATCACTATGAACATATTGGTAACTCCAATAATTTCCTAATCATAGTTTTCATGGGATCACTATGAACCTGTCTCCCTAACAACTTCCTCATTTAGGCATCCTATATTCTAGTCTACTTGACCTCTTGGATGCAATTCAACACATCCAGGAGTTTAATCAATTTATATTCACTACTGCATTAACCTGACTGGTTTTACTCCCCTTTATTGCCAAAATGTAGTTATGGGTCCATTATAATGTGAATATATTTATATTTGAAGAAACAAACATAATTACAAAACAATACCCTCCTGTGAGTTTAATATCCTTGAAACACTTTTCATATAAAACATGGTTAATCCCTTTAACCTAAAATTTTATCAAGGAAAGCTTCTTCGTAAAATCATTTCAAAACTCCTTTAATTTAGCCATGGGTTTTTCCTTTAAAAAATGAGTTTGGTTACAAAACCTTTGGAACCTTGCTTTCGACTTCTTGGATACCGTCCTTCAAAGGCATATAGATCTATCTTCATAACATTAGGCTCCTGCCTTTCAAACACTTTAAACCTTTCTTTCAAAACCTTTTGAAAGTATTTAAGCATTAGCATTTAATCATTTAGAAGTATAGCTTCGAAACCAATTGAAAGTACCCCTTTTGAAACCATTGGAAGTAACTATTCAGAAATAATTGAAAGTCCCCCTTTCGAGACCATTGGATTTATACTTAAAATATTATTTGGATCAAAGTGAATATAGGTGAAAGAATCTATTTCGAAACCATTCTTTATCATATAAAAATATTAGGAAAAAAATGATGGCGTCGGCACCATCCCTTTCAAAAGCTTCAAAACATTCGAATAAACCTTTGAAGAATAGCGTCGAAACCCCTTTCGAAGCTATTGCCTTCAAACCCTTGGACCGTTTAGAAAGCATTTAGTAAGTGACTTAAAACATCCTAAAAACAAACACTACCTTTTGATAGCATTAATTGCTTCAAAACCATCACAAGGCTAAAGAACGGTAGCAGGGCTTCGAAGGTTGGAACCCCTTCTTTTAAAAGCATTAACTCATAAGTAAAAGAACCCATTCAAAAGCAAACATTAGTTCATGGAAACCCCTTCGAAAGCTTATAAAACCTCTTTCGAAAAACATATGCTTCGATTTCTTTAAAGGCTTAAATTAAACAAAGGTAGGCGCTTCTCTTTTTAAAATAAACCAAGGTATCGACTCCTTTGGAAGCCATGCTTTTGACACCTAGCCTTCCATCTTTCTCCAATCCACTGCGTACCATCTTTGTGATACCTTGTGTATTGGTTTCAGGTTGGTAGGTTTCCATTGGGTTGAAGGCGGAAGCTTTGAGTCGAAAGGTACTTCCAAAAAGGCAGAACCAACTTTTCTGGGTAAACCTGTTTTGATACTAATTAAAGCAAACCTTTTACTAACTAACCTGCCACGTGTAAACACCAGATCGGTTGCCTCAGCTTTTCAAATTCTTTACTAAAATACCTATCGCTAATTTCAAATCTACCATGGATAAGTTAATCAAATAAGCCCTTCCATTAAGCAAAACCAACATTGCAAAGAAGTCACTCTTCTAAAATAATTTAATTTGCATAGAAAATCACTTTGGAAAAATCTCTAAAAACTCCACAAATTCACTTTAATCATGTTATCAAACATATAGAATTCCGAACCCAAATTCTTAATATATTTTTCGAAATAAATTTATAAACTCAAATAACCATATTTTCCTTTGAAAATTCATAACAATCTTTACATATTTTGGAAAATTATCAAAATTAAAACCCAACACCAAAATCATGTTTTGCATAACATAAAGATTTTCCATAGCATTTAAATATCAACATAAATCGATTACGCCCTAAAACCATGTATATTCCCATTTAAAAAAAATTGTTTAAATTAAACAAATTAATATTCAAGTATATCATCATCCAATTCATCATAAAAATGAATTTAATCTTAAATCTGAAACATATGATTTCAGAACAAAATAGAGATGGAATTTTATTCACCTTGATTAAGATAAGAAGCTTGAATTGAGATTGATTTTCCCTAAGCTTGAATCTCTATGTTTTGATTTAATTTCTCTTCACTTAATGGACAGTTCCTCTTTAATTTTTTTGTTTTCAAAATGATGTGAATTGGGAACGAAATTTTAAGAACGAGAATATATAATGGTAAGGTTTATGTGCGGTTCCTAACGTACCCTTATGTAGATTAATTAACCTAAAACCATCCTTAAGACCATTTAATTATTTAATTGAACTCGGCCTTAATTATATTTATTCAAATTCCAACCCCTTATCACTTAACAATTACATTATTCTACTTAATTTATATAATTAAATCTTCTGAATAACGTTACCAAAAAGTAGGGGTGTTACAGGCTCCCCTCCTTAAAGAATTTCGTCCTCAAAATTCAGTAAGGACTAAATACTAAACATAGCAATCATTTGTAACGACTCCTAACAACCATACTAGTCTATCTAACTTGCAGTTATCTATATAAATCAAATATAGCCATACTATAAAAGAAAGTCAGGATAAGTGTCTCGAATCATGTCCTCTATGTCCCAAGTATAGGCCTTCTTGTTGTCGCTCCACTGAACTTTCACCAACTTGTCTTTCTTGTTCCTCAATCTTTTCTCATCTCTCGCTATAACCCGAACTGGTTGTCTAACAACTATTAAATTAGGCTCCACTACCAAATCTTCCAACCCTTTTGGAGGAATAGTAGCTTTTGGATCATGCACAAACTTGCAAAGACGAGACACATGAAATACATTATTGACACCTGCCATACTGCTTGGCAACTCTACTATGTACACGAGCCTTCCAATCCTTTATATGACCTTGAATGGACCAACATATCTAGGGGCCAACTTCCCTGATTTTCTAAACCGTACTACACCCTTCATCGGTGACACCTTAATGAAAACCCTATCGTCCACTGAGAACTCTAGCTCTTTATGCCTCTTATCTGCGTATCTCTTCTGTCTGGACTGAGATTCCTTAATCCTTTCTTGGATGAACTCAATCTTCTCTGACGCCTCCCTAACCAAATCTAGACCTAAGAGCAATCTGTCTCCAGTCTCCAACCAACATACTACGAATTGCATGGCCTTTCGTACAAAGCTTTAAATAGCCATTCCCGTAATAGTTTGATAACTATTATTATAGGAAAACTCAACCAAATTTAGATGATCCTCCCAAGATCCACCAAAGTCTAATACACTTGCTCTCAGCAAATCCTCGAGTACTTTATTGACTCTCTCTCTATCTGCCCATCCGTCTGAGGGTGATATGCAGTACTCATCTTGATCTTGGTACCTAATACCTGTTGTAGACTCTTCCAAAATTAGCTAGTGAATTATGCATCTCTGTCGCTAACTACGATACTAGGAATCCAATGAAGTCTAACTATGTTATTCATGAACAACTTAGCTAAAATAGGTGTTGTTCTGGTTGTCTTTACTAGAATGAAATGGGCACTCTTGGTCAACCTTTCCACTATAACTCATATACTTTCGTTTCACCTAATCGACTTCGGTAGCCCGTCTATAAACCCATGGATATCGAATCCCATTTTCATACTGGAATATCTAAAGGCTGATGAAATCCACTTGGCTTCTGATGTTCGGCCTTCACTTGTAGACAGTTTGCGCACTGCCTGACCCACATGCTTACATCCCTCTTCATACCTTCTCAATAGAAGCTCCTCTTCATATCTTGGTACATCTTGGTCCCTCTAGGATGAATCATGAATTTGGATCGATGACATTCTCCAAGAACTTTTTTCCTCAAGTTCTTAACATCTGGAATACATAATCGTCGCTTCTTTCTCAACCATCTCTTTTGGTCAAGATTAAAATCTTTCGGATCATCGATCTCATTTCCAACCTCAAGCCTTCTAATCCTTTCAGCTAACACTGGATCTTCTCTCTACTTAGAGGAAATCTTTCGATCAATATTAGTAGCACTTCGAAACAAGCCAATATAGTGATGCTCAGATTAGAACCAACAGTTGATCTTAACTGCGCACCACAACTGGCCAAAGCTTCAGATCCCGTCATTCTGCTAACATAGCTAAAAAAACATTCTGATGTTTCCTGCTAAAAGCGTCCACTACCTTGTTTCCTTTCCCTGTGTATACTCTATACCAATATCATAAGTAGCCAAAAACTCCAGCCACCTTTGCTATCACATATTCAACTCCTTTTAAGAGAATAAGTATCTTAAAGACTTATGATAGGTATATAGCTCAAATTCTCTCCTAAGAGATAATGTCTCCAAGTCTTCAAGGAAAAAATTGCTGCAACCAACTCCAAGTTACGAGTAGGATATCTTACTTCATGCGGTCTAAGCTGTCGTGAAGCATAGGCAGACACTTTACCCTTCTGCATCAATACAGCTCCCAATCCAGTTCCACATGCATCAGCATATACCACTAAGCTTTGGTTTCCGTCTGGAACTGCCAAAACTAGTGCATTGGTCAATAAATGCTTAAACTTAAGGAATGCTTCCTCACATTAATCAGACCAAACAAACTTCACCTCCTTCCTGGTAAAATTAGTCAAGGTGCTGCTATCCATGAGATTTCCTTGATGAATCTTCGGTAGTAGCTAGCAAGTCCAAGAAAACTTTTGATCTCAATCACTGTCTCTAGTCTCTTTCAATTATTAATAGTTTCGATCATATCTAGATTAGCTGACAATCCTCTCTATGAAACCACGTGGCCTAGGAACTTAACCTCTTTCTTCCAAAAATGACACTTTGAAAACTTCGCATTTAGCTGATTCTGCCTCAACGTCTCAAGCACACCTCTAAGCTGTTCTTCATGCACTTTTTCATCCTTAGAGTATTCCAAAATATCATATATAAACACCAGCATGAATCTGTCCAAATACTCTCGGAAGACTCAGTTCATAAATCCATAAAGAAAGATGATGCATTAGTCAACCTGAGTGGCATTACTAACCATACCAAGTCTAGAATTCTATAAAAGCAATACTGTCCTCTTCCACTCTTAACTGATGGAACCCCGTCGCCAAGTCCAATTAAAAAAACACTGCTCCATTCAACAGATCAAGCAGATCATTTATTCTTGGCAAAAGAGACTTATTATTGATCGTCCTTCCATTCGACTTACAATAGTCGATGCACATCCTTAATGACCTATCTGGTTTCTTCATGAATCCTGCGGCCGCTCCCCAAGGCGAACTTCTTAGTCTAATAAAATTCCTTCCTTCTAGAGCCACTAGCTGCACCTTCAATTCCTTCATCTCAGTCGGTGTCATCCAGCTAGATGGTCTACTTACAAGTTCAGCTCCTGGCATAAGATCTATCCGAAACTGAACAGCTCGTTTCAAGGGTAGCCATATGACTTTCTCAAAAACATCTGCAAACTCTCTTGCTACACGAACCTGACTTAATTCTTCTCCCACTTCTATGGCACTTAACAAAGCACAAACACTCCTACTAGAATTCTCCACTGAGAAGATGATTCGGTTATGACTATCAGGGTGTCTCAATGATATTTCCCTATCCTGGAAAAATATCCTAGCCTCATACTGACCCAACCAATCCATACCCAAAATGATTCTAATTTCATGAAATAAAAAACATACCAAGTGCATGCAAACTTATGACTTAACAAATCATGTTCTAATGGGTCACATCTTATTCCTAGAGTTGCATACCCTCCTATTGGGTTAAAAACCCTTAAGGAAGTGACAAGATATGTGGGTTCTATGCATAACCTATCAACCAAATACTATGATATAAATGAGTGTGATGCACCAGTATCAAATACCCTAACTGGTATACTCTAAATCAACAGCATACCTTCCATCATAGTTTTCCTTTTATATGCTGCAGTTGGACTAGAAGAAGATGGTGGTCCAATAGCAAAAACCTTCCCTTTGTCCGCCCTGATTGGCTCTGGACACTGATTCCTATAATGCCTAACTTGGTTGTAGTTGAAGAATTTCACTTTCTTCTTTTCTATAGGCTTCTTCCCTTTGCATGTCTAGCACTCGTAAGCATAATGACCCTTCTTGTCGCACTTGAAGCACACTAAATCAGCCTTTTGCTTCTTGGCAGCATCCCCCTTCTAAGCTCCCTTTTTCTTAAAGAATTTTCTTTCTTTCCTTGGAGACCTTAGGACTCAACTGGCTTCTCCATGGCAGACACAACAAGCATCTCTACATGGCAAATGGCCATCTCCACCACCGCATTACAAGGTTCTGGGATATGTGTCATGGTCAATCTGGCAAACTCAGGTCTCAGTCCCTGAATAAACCTCTCATTTCTTCAGATGTCAGTATTTATAGTGGCATACCCATATCGAGACAGCTCATCAAACTTAGTAGCGTACTCAATTACTGACACCTCTCCCTGAAGCAGATCCATGAACTTCCTCATCAACACCGAATTAGCAACTTCAGATAGAAACCTCTCCTCAAATCTCCTTCTAAAATCAGCTTATGTCAATTCTTCCTTCGGAACTCATATAGTCACACTATTCCACCAGTGAAGTGCTGCCCCTTACAACTACCTAGAGGTCAGCCTCCTCTTTTGCCTATCATCCAATCCAAGATCAGTAAAGATCCTCTTACAGTGTAATAGCCAACTCTCAACTTCAACAGCATCCTCCGTTCCAACAAACAGCTTTTCTCCCAGACTGGTTTAGTCTCTTCTTAACTTAACATAGTTATTCCAAACTAGAGCAAGATGATTAGCTCCTCCAACATTACCAGCCACCCTAGCTTGTAAAATATTGGCTAACAATTGATGCACCATCCTTGCATCTACTGGCAGATTTCCAGTGCCGACAGTGTCTTCAACATTTTGGTTAGCATTAGCCTATCGACCTTGGTTCCTTCAGGTATTAGGTCCAGAATTTCCGTTGGTTGTGGTGCTTCCTCCACTTAGATTTCCTCTTTCGTTTCCTGCTTCCATATATTCTTTCTCGTAAATCTACATATGTGCCTTAGTAAGGTACAGAAGAATGGTCTAAGAGAGAGGGGAATATGTACTTATATATATATATATATCTATATATCAAATACAAGTACATTACCGTAGGTTAATCCAAACTCCGATCATATTTTTGGTTCATTGGATTATGATTTTAAAAAAAGCTTTTAGGTTTAAATTTATTTTGAAGTTTTACAAACCTATGATCTGATACCAACATGTAACATCCCCCTACTTGGAGGCCGAAAACTAACGGCTATGGATGTTGTAGTCATCCATAGTTATTAATCCTCGATGACCAAATACGGCGGTGTTAGGTTCATTGATACACAAGAACATATGAATATGAAAAAATTTAAAACTTCAAACAAGATCATATTTCATTTCAAATCGTTTCTAATTCATTGCATAATCTTATAATCCTAAACCACATCAAGAGAAAACATATTTATTACAACATAGAGCGATATATGAAGATGCCCTGTTGGATGATTAGAGTATATATAGGCAATATAATAACTTTTCCATTACAAACAACACAGCAAAATCAAATAAAAGAGAACTCTAAATATCTAATCTATCTCCTACACAACACCGGAAGCTTGTTCGTCTAATAAGGTACCTGAAAACTCAACCCTCAGATTACCTAAAATCAATTGAGCACGCGAGAGTTTAAGGAAAAAATTTAAACTTTGGGTCAGACATAAAGCCTGGTATAAATAATAATTTAACATCTCAATCCATTTAGATTTCTAGTGAGACCAACGTCGCTTAGTGAAATGGATTTCTCCCTCAATAGTATCTTAAAACCTTTATAAAATCATATACTGTGCTCCTGCATCCACAGCGGTTATAAACAGTCATTTCAAAATATTATAAAGATATGCACATAAATTAAAATATTCTGGATTTCCCCAGCCTTTGTTTAATTGATTCCCTTTCATATTTATAGTTTCTAGAGTCACTATTAACCTTTTAGTTTTCATGGGCTTACTAATAACCTTTATGTAATATATGAACTCCCTGTCCTATTTCATAGTTTTCATGGGTGCACTATGAACCTATTGGTGACTCTAATAACTTCTCTCTTGTCCTAATTTTCATGGGTTGACTAGGTACCTAATGATACTTCCAATAACTACTTTCTTGTCTTAGTTTTCATGGACTGACTAGGAACCTTTTGGCTGTTGTCAATAACTTAATGCAGATATAGTTTTCATGGATGCACTACAAACCAATTGACCCCTACCAATTACTCTTTATAACATAGTTTTCATGGGATTACTATGAATCTGTTGGTAATTCCGATAACTTCCTAATCATAGTTTTCATGGGATCACTTTGAATCTGTCTCCCTGATAACTTTCATATTTAGGCATCCTATATTCTAGTCTCCTTAACCTCTTGGATGCAATTCTACTCATCTAGGATTTTAACCAATTTATATTTACTACTTGGTCGCCTAGTTGGTTCTTGTACCCTTTATCCCCAAAATGCAGTTATGGATCCATTATAATGTGAATATATTTATATTTGAAGAAGCAAACGTAATTACAAAACAATACCACTCATGTAGGTTTAATGTCCTTGAAACAATTTAACCTAAAATTTTTATCAAGGAAAGCTACTTCTTAAAATCATTTCAAAACTCCCTAACTTAGTCATTGGTTTTTCATTTAAAAATGAGTTTGGGTTATAAAACCTTTCAAAACCTTCGAAACCTTGCTTTCAACTTGATTAGATACCCTCCTTCAAATGCATATAGATCTATCTTCAAAACATTACTCTCATGAATTTTGAACGGTTTAAAACTTTCTTTCAAAACCTTTCGAACATATTAAAGCATTAGCATTTAATCATTTAAAAGCATAGCTT
Source organism: Allium cepa (assembly GCA_030765085.1). Lineage (NCBI taxonomy): Eukaryota > Viridiplantae > Streptophyta > Magnoliopsida > Asparagales > Amaryllidaceae > Allium > Allium cepa. The sequence continues at coordinate 420,593,669 of CM060939.1, forward strand.
CGAAAACAATTGAAAGTACCCATTTCGATACCATTGGAAGTAACCCTTCCGAAATCATTGAAAGTCCCTCTTTCGAAACCATTAGGTTTATACTTGAAGTATTATTTGGGTCAAAGTGAATATAGACGAAAGCATCTCTTTCAAAACCATCATTTATCATATAAAAATATTGGGAAAAACATGATGGCATCGGCACCATCTTTTTTTAAAGCTTCCAAACATTTAAACAAAACTTCGAAGGATAGCGTTGAAACCCCTTTTGAAGATATTACCTTCAAACCCTTGGACCCTTTCGAAAGCATTTAGGAAGTGACTTAAAACATCTTTAAAAACAAACACTACCTTTTGATAGCATTGATGACTTCAATACCATCGCAAGGCTAAAGAACGGTAGTAGGGCTTCGACGAGGTCGGAACCCCTTCTTTTAAATGCATTAATTCATAAGTAAAAGTACCCATTCAAAAGCAAACATAAGTTGATGGAAACCACTTCGAACGCTTTTAAAACCTCTTTCGAAAAAAATATGCTTTGATTCCTTCGAAGGCTTAAATAAGACAAAGGCAGGTGCTTCTTTTTTTAAAACAAACCAAGGTATCGACACCTTCGAAGTCCATGCTTTCAACACCTAGCCTTATGCCTTTCTCCAATCCACTACGTACCATCTTTGTGATACCTTGTGTATTGGTTTTGGCTTAATAGGTTTCGACTGGGTTGAAGGCGGAAACTCTGAGTCAAAAGGTACTTCCAAAGAAGGCAGGACCAACTTTTTTGGGTAAACCTAGTTTAATACTAATTAAAGCGAACCTTTTTCTAACTAACCTGCCACGTGTAAACACCGGATTGGTTGCCTCAACTTTTCAAATTATTTTTTAAAATAACTACCGCTAATTTCAGATCTAAACCATAGTTAAGTTAATCAAATAAGCCTTTCCATTAAGCAAAACCAACATTGCAAAGAAGTCCCACTTCTAAAATAATTTAATTTGAATAACAAATCACTTTGAAAAAATCCTCAAAAATTCTAGAAATTCACTTTAATCATATTATCAGACATATTGAAATTTCAGACCCAAATTCTCAATATATTTTTCGAAATAAATTTTTAAACCCAAATAGCCATATTTTCCTTTGAAAATTCGTAACAATCTTTCCATAGCTTCGAAAATTATCAAAATTAAAACCCTACTCCAAAATCATGTTTTATATAACATAAAATTTTCCATGGCATTTAAGCATCAACATAAATCTATTCCTTCCTAAAACCGTGTATATTCCTATTTGGACACACTTGTTTAAATTAAACGAATTAATATTCAAGCATATCATCATAAAAACAAGTTCTTTCCTTAAATATGAAACATATGATTCTAGAACAAAATAGAGATGGAATTATTATTTACCTTGATTAAGATAAGGAGATTGGATTGAGAATGATTTCCTTAAGCTTGAATCTCTAGCTTTTGATTTAGTTTCTCTTCCCTCAATGGCCGGCTCCTCTTTAAGTTTTTGTTTACGTTTTCAAAATGACGTGAGTTGGGAACGAAATGGTAGGAACGAGAATATATAAGGGTAAGGGATATGTGTGGCAAATACCTAATATACCCTTATGTAATTAATTAACCTAAAACCATTCTTAAGCCCATATAATAATTTAATTGAACTCGGCCTTAATTATATTTATTCAAATCTCAACGCCCTTATCACTTAACATTTACATTATTTATTTTATTCATCTAATTAAATCTCCTGAAGAATGTTATGAAAAATTAAGGGTGTTATAGGTTTGGATACAAGTTATTCAAGTGTCAATACCATTAAGAAACCATATAAATTTGAATGAGTTATAATGTAGATTTTTGGATTGTTTAGACATGTGATAGCAGAATAAATCCCCGTTCAGCTATAAATTTATTATTTGTTTTTTGGGTTGTTTAGACATGTATTTGCAGAATAAATCCCCATGCAGCTATAGATTGTTTGTTTGCTTATTTGTTTGTGTAGACATGTGTTAGCAGAATAAATCTCCATTCTGCTATGAATTGGTTGAATGGTTTGGACATCTATTTAGCAGGACAAATCACCATCCTACTATTATGTTATTTGGATATGTATATGCTAGTTAGTTTATATTGACATGTTATTCCCTGATTTGCATATGAGTGTATTTACATATATGTTGATCTATGTAACAAATGTTAAGTAAATTGAAATGGAAATTGAATGGTAATTAAAATAGTACAATTGGCATTGTTAAGCCTGTTTTCGAATTTACTAAACTATGTTTTTGAATTAACTTTAATTCTTTAATCAATTGGGTTAAAAGGTTATAAATGATTTTTAAATTTTATTATTATTTTATAAAGTTAGTTTTAAATAATATTTTTTTAAAAGGGTTTATTAAATAAAATGTTTTACCTAAAGTGATTTACAAATGGTATCTTGAAAATGATATTTTCTAAAGGAGATTCTATAAAGGAATTATGATGGAAGATTTTTAAATAGTTATGAAAATAGAAAGAAATTTTATAAATAAATTTTAATATTTTTGAAAAAAGTTTTAAATCTAGTTTGAAAACTTTTAAGTGGTTTAAAATGTGAAGGGAACTAATAAAAATAATTTTTATATGGGATACGTAAATGTGTTTTTAGGAGGTGATGTTTCTAAAAGGGAATTGTTTGGCCATTTAATATGGAATTTTAAGGAACGGGAATTTCCAAAATATTTTGGTAAATACTTTTTTTTCGAGTATAAAAGAATGTTAAGGGTTTGTGGAAGTGTTTTGAAAGGATCATTTGACTAATTTTATAAGTATTTTATTAATTAATGATTAATTAATAAAGGTTTAGAGGATCTTATATGGAATCGAATCAATGTTGAATGATTGTTATTTGATAATTAATTAATCGACTATCAAATTTGGACCAAAACATAAATTTAGAAGTACTTAGAAGAAACATGAGAATTAAATGGTGAAGTTACCGTCGAAGGTGCTATAATGCACGTATAAACTCGTTTCGTTCTTCTAGGATGAATGATAAGGAAATCCATCAACAAACGGTTAGGATGTGAACTCCATTCCTATTTTGTCCATTTATTTCCTAAAGAACTGAGGTTGAGTTTACCTAAAATTGTCGAAAGTTGTTTCATAGAGACCGGGATCAGATATGTTATCTAAAAACCATGTTGATATAACTCAAGCATTTTGACGAAGACATCTTGAAGAATATGGAATCCAAGACGGAGAATTAAAGTGCAAGGGCTATTTGCTACTAATTCTGAGGGTGATTCCAAAATAGATGTAGTAGAATTAGTGCCTTTGGTTGGTCTTTATTCTGGACAACTTGTATAGATGAATGCTGGCATTGCATTACTGCTTGAAAGGCAGTGTTTGCATGCCAAGTGGGATTACTAATCAAAAGGTAAGCGTAGCCTCAAGCCTCATCAACCGGAAATGACTAAAATCATTGCAGATGCAGCAAGGCTAAGTGGGTCTCTCCGATTAGGGTATGTCTTTACCATTCTTGATACATCACATATTTATGGATTGACTGTGCATAAAATCTTAATAAAAAAGGTTGCAAAGCAACTGAGATGATGACGTATTCAGTACTATCCAGTCAGGGGTAAGCCAGTCTTGTGTTGGCAAGGGATCCCGGTGAGATCCTTGGTACATTTTCCAAACGTGTACCGTGATAGTGGAACCACGGTGCCTTGCCAAAGAATGGAATCCATTCTCCAACAAACGTCGTACGGTTTTGATTGTATCCAATTATGTTCAAATGTGAGATGCAAGCATTTCAACTATTTTCATGTTTTACTTTGACCTCTAGACATTATTATAATATCATAAATTTTCTATAAAAAGTGCTTTGGTTATCGTAAGGCAAAAACCCGTCTTTGTTTATGTGCGGCGTGGTCTTATGAGATACCTTAAATTTTAAGAGGGTTTTAAACATAATCATTCAGTTGTTTGAGTTTACTTACACCAGACACATGTATGACCCAGATTTTATTTTTATTCCCTTAAAATCTTGGGTGCTTAAATTTTTATGGGCAGCCAAATATTTCAGTTTTCCCACAGATGCATCTTGGTGGAGCTTGGAGCAGGAGGCTTCATCGATATCTAGTTACTATCTTGTTTCCGCTAAATTATATATATCTTATATCAATTAGGTAGGGATATGCTGTTATAATTGTCCAAGGGCAGAATTTATATTTGTATGACTCTGATGTATCATTTTTGAAATGACTCTGTAAAGTATTATGTCGATTAGTATATGTTATTCCGTTGCGTTGTGAGATTCTATGATTATTTAGTTTCTTCTATCTCCTTTCTTTCCTTTAACAATCTATCTTTCCCATACTTAGTTGTTCGGCATGTGAATACCGTGGATGTACTAGTGTCTCCCTCTAGGGTTCGAAAAAGCGGGTCATTACACTCAACAAGTCAAACCCAATCTCCATCCTCCTCCTCTTCCAAGTATCAGCCTCTCTCTTTCGTTCCTCTCCTAACCAATGCCACTTTTCACTAGGACCAGCAGCCTCATCTCCTCCTCGTGTTGGTTTCACATGTTAGATATCACCTTACCACCACTCTAGATCTAAATTCTATTCCCTTCCTTCCACAACTTCTTAGCCCAAGACACCTTTCTGCACTGCTGGTTTTCCTCGTAGCATTATGGTCTCAACCCTCAAAAGGCCACATGGCTGGACTGGAATGAGAAGAAGGTTTTTCCATTTTTGGGTTGGAAGATCTATTTATCATGGTAGGATTTGCACCAACCCTCTACTTTGAGCCTTTGAGCCCGAATATTATCCGTGCTACATCTACCTTTTCGATGTCCTGTTGGCCCTGAGTTTTGATAGAGTTAACAGCTTGATTCTTTCGGAGGTGAAGGATGTCTTGATTGAGCTGTCTAATGATGATCTCATTGATATTTTGGAGACCACCACGAAGGATGCGGAGTTGGATGATTTTGAATTGATCGACTCAAAGATTTTGCAGCAAATCATTTCCTAAGATATCGGTGTTTAGAAGATGGATAATCTACATATAACTATATATCAAGCTATGCGCACCATTCAACATAACACCATCCATAAGACAGGAAGTTACGAATGGATTTCTCCCATGGTGCGAAAGACCACCTATGCTAGTACTGCCGACATAGCTGCCAATTAAACCCGCACCCTGACAATGTAATTTGTTGATCAAGGATTATCACTCCACATAGTCATTTTCCGTATTTTTACCTACCGACTCTCGTCTTTAGGTAATACGGATGAATCATCATGGAGAGGTAGTTTAGTAGAAGACTCTTTCTGCCATAATTGGATCCTTCCTTAAAAAGATAGCAAGTACGAAGCCAAAAGTAACACCAACAGCGTCGACAACACGAGATTGGGTTTATAGCTGCCATGCTACAAGTATTTGAGGGTTGCAGCAATGGATTGAGCTCCAGCCATGATCAAAATGTCTCATAGTCTATAGGCATTGTTTTAGGAGTTGTGGTATTATTGTCTTTCCATTCCAGCATTTATTCTTTTCTTTCAGTTTGATTGGGTTGCAATTGTTAGTCTGTTAGATGATAGTTTTCATGACAACAACCTTAGAATAGATTATAAAATATAAATACTAACATTATAAGTTTAGATATATATGTATATGCAAGATTTAACCATGCAGGTACCAAGAATGAAGACTATACAGTATAGAGATTCAAGATATCAAAATAGAAGACTCATGAGTATCAAGATTATCAAGAGTTCAAGATTTCAAGCATAAGTATTTTTATTAGGAATTTTTTTTGTTAAACTCGTAGAAGAGCACTGGCATCTTAAAATCCAATTTATTCGTGGAATAGAATCCACTTCGAGCCTGTTAAAGGGATGGAACCCTAAGTAAGATGGAACCTACGAAAAATCTAGTGGAACATTGTTTTGTATCCTCTGACTTTTCATTCAAAATGATTTTTCAAAATTATATCCTGTTTTCAAAATGTTTTTCAAAACTTTCCTTTTAAAAACATCAAAACCCTCTATCCTGATTTTAAATGATTTTAGCCTCAAAATTATGTTTAATTTCAAAGTAAAATTACTCCTGATTTTAAACTGTCTTTTTGAATTATATATTTAACTTTTATACTTACATTTAAATATAAAATTATAGTTAAAATCTATATATATTATTCTTTATATTTACTTATGAATTTTAACTATAGTTAAGTATATTTGTAAAGTTTAAAATATTTTTAATATAAGATAATGGTTATTTTCAAAGAAAATCAAATCAAAAATTGCTTTGCGCTGTCGACATGCCTAGGGTAACCTTGTCGACATGGTGTCAGTTGAGTTCAAAATTTAAATTTCAAAAGAAGTGCCTATTCGCCATAACTCTTCATGAATGGACAAGGTTGTTGTTCTTCTATAAATAGGGGTTAGTTTCAAGGAATTTTATACCATATTTTCTGGTTTTTCGCCCCTCTTCTTCTTCCATATTTCTTAATACATATTCTTACCATTACTCTGCCGAAATCAACATTGAATCGAACTCGATTACTTCTAATTTGATTCTCTATCACTATCTCTACAAGGTTCTCAGTGCTATTCAGAGTTATAGACTTCTTTGTAATCTATTAAGCGAGAAAAGGTGGATTATAGCCGTGGAAATCAATCAAAAGAGAAAAGGTGTGATTGTAGCCTTGGTAAATCAATTGGGTAAACTTGTGGACCGAAAATCAAGTATCTCTATGCAGAGGATAGAAATTCTGGAGGGTGTACCTCGTAGCCTTGAAACCGAGGGTGTAATTGTACAATTGCTTTTCAAAGGAAATCCGTACTTGTGTTGCGGGACTGGATGTAGGGTAACTCCGAACCAGTATAAAATCCAGTGTGTTCTTTCCTTTACTGCTTTTATTTTATTTCTGAATCTATGTTTGTTTCCGTGATCATATCTGTGTCTGTATATTGCATACATCGGCGTCTAAATTAACATAAATTCAAAAAGATTTAGTAATTCTTTATTAACACTATTCAACCCCAATCTAGTGTTAATCCTAGCCTTAAGATCCGTAATCCACATTTCTCACAATTGGTATCAGAGCAAGGTTTTCAAAGTTTCATGATCTGATTTTTGAAAAAGTTTTTAAAATGGCTATATTTGTTAATACTAGTTTAGAAATATTCAAACCATCATTGTTTCTTGAGTCTGCATATAATCAATATTCAAATTCAAGTTGTCTAACAAGATTGTTTGATGTGCAGGAATCATGCTTTATGGGTGTTGAGGAATCGATCCACAATGGACAAATTATGCCGATCATAAAGAACAAATGGATACTTGATAGTGGATGTTCTAGACACATGGCTGGCAATCCAGATATACTGAATGATATAATATAAAAGACGAAGGACTGGTTAACTTTGGAGACAATTCAAAAGGATATATGATTGGCATTGGCAAAGTCGGTAATTCTGAAACTCCTACTATTACAAATGTTTTGCTAGTTAAGAATCTGAAACATAATCTGCTAAGTATAAGTCAACTGTGTGATAAAGGATATAAAATTAAATTTGAAAAAGATAAATGTCACATTGAAGGTAATAATTCAACCATTATATTTGAGGGAGTCAGGAAAAAGAATATTTATATTCTTAGTATGAAAGTTTCAAATGATAACCTGTGTCTGTTGGCAAATACAAGTGACCCTTGGATTTGGCATAAGAGATTTGGGCATTTGAATTTCAAACTCTTATCTAGACTGCCAAAACATGATCTAGTAAGAGGTCTCCCTAAAATGAATTTTAAAGTAGATAGTTTATATGATGCTTGTCAATTAGGAAAACTTAGAAAAAGTTTCTTTAAGTTAAAAGCTATGATTTCAACTTCAAAACCTCTTGAATTACTTCATCTTGATTTATTTGGTCCATCTCAAATTCTATCAATAAATCATAGTAAATATGTCTTTGTAATTGTAGATGATTTTTCTAGATTTACATGGACAATATTTTTGAAACATGGAATTGATACTTTTGAATGTTTTCAGACATTTTCCAAAAGAATTCAAAATCAATTTTCTCAAAAAATTATAACTATTCGAAGTGATCACGGTGGTGAATTTGAAAATGAAAAGTTTGAGGAATTCTGCAATAAAAAGGGAATAACTCACAATTTTTCATTTCCGAGAACTCCACAGCACAACGGAGTAGTAGAACGTAAAAATAGGACGATTCAAGAGTGTGCGAGAACTATGCTTTTAGATAGTAATTTGCCAAAGAATTTTTAGGAAGAAGCGGTTGCTACCGCCTGTTATATTTTAAATAGAATTTTAATTAGACCTTTAACTGATAAAACATCTTATGAACTTCTTTATTCAAAGAAACCTAAGGTATCTTATTTCAGAATTTTTGGAAGTAAATGCTTTATTTTAAATACAATAGATAATTTAGATAAATTTGGTCCTAAATCCGACAAAGGTATCTTTATCGGATATTGTAATAGAAATAAAGCATATAGAGTGTTTAATTTAAAAACCAATTCCATTGAAGAAACAATGCATGTTTCATTTGATGAAAATTTCAAAAATTTTGAAGATACAAACGATGAAGAGGATTTAATCACTCAAAATCAAGAATCAATTGAAACTAATAATGAAATTAAGCATCCTAATAAAAGGACTAAACTTTCAAAAGATCATCCTATAGAAAATATACTGGGAGATATGCAATCTGTTGTTAAAACTAGAAATCAACTAAGTCAAATGAGTAATGTAGCTTTTATATCAACTATTGAACCCAAAAATCCAAAAGAAGCATCAACTGATGATTCATGGATTTTGGCTATGCAAGAAGAATTAAATCAATTTACTAGAAATGATGTTTGGGAACTTGTTTCTAGACCAGAAAACTATAATTGGAACCAAATGGGTTTATAAAAATAAAATGAACGAACATGGAGAGGTAGTTAGAAATAAAGCTTGATTAGTCGCTCAAGGTTATTGTCAAGAACAAGGAATAGATTTTGATGAAACCTTTGCTCCTATAGCAAGATTAAAAGCCATTAGGATTCTATTTGCTTTCGCAAATCATAATAATTTCAAATTATTTCAAATGGATGTTAAAAGTGCCTTTTTAAATGGATTTGTAAAAGAAGAAGTATATGTTGAACAACCGCCACTTTTTGAAAATGATAAATTACCAAATCATGTTTACAAACTTAAGAAAGCATTATATGGTCTAAAATAAGCTCCTAGAGCCTGGTATGATAGACTGAGATCCTATTTATTGCAATCTAATTTTGAAATTGGTAAAGTAGATAATACTCTTTTTATTAAAAGAAATAAAAATGATATTCAACTAGTACAAGTTTACGTAGATGTATCATTTTTGGTTCAACTAATTTTGAAATGAATAAAGAATTTTCTGAAATAATGACAAAAGAGTTTGAGATGAGTCATATGGGTGAATTAAATTTCTTTTTAGGATTACAAATAAAACAATAAGATAATGGTATCTTTATTAGTCAAGAAAAATATGCTAAAGACCTAATTAGTAAATTTGGTTTGACTAATGCGAGTGGAAAACCCACTCCCATGGTAACCAATGAGTACCTTAGTAAAGAAGATCTCTCGAAAGATGTAGATCAAAAACTATATAGAGGAATGATTGGATCACTACTCTATATTATTGCCAGTAGACCTGATATCGTGCATAGTGTTTGTTTCTGTGCCAGATATCAATCCAACCTAAAGAGACCCACTTAAAAGCCGTAAAATGAATTATAAGATATGTTAAACACACATCTGATTATGGTTTATTCTACCCTAAAAATGATTGTTTTGACTTAAAATCTTACTGTGATGCTGACTATGTTGGTTGTAAATCAGACCAAAAACGTACAAGTGGGACTTGTCACTTTTTAGGGAATTCTCTGGTTTCTTGGCTTAGTAAAAAGCAAAACACGGTTTCTTTATCAACAACTGAAGCAGAGTATATTTTTGCTGCTTTGGCTTGTTCTCAAGTAATATATGAAACAAACCTTAAAAGATTTTTGTTTAAATTTTTCAAAATCACCAATTTATTGTGACAATACGAGTGCGATAAATTTATCCAAAAATACTACTCAACATGCTCGAACTAAACATATTGATATCAGACATCATTTTCTCAGAGATAATATAAGTAAGGAAGTAGTTACTTTCGATTATATCAATTCTAAGAATCAAGTTGCTGATATCTTAACAAAACCCTTAAATGAATCAATATTTACTAAATTAAGAAGAGAATTTGGTATTTGTTCTATAACTGTAATATAAAATATAAATAACAAGTATAATTAATATTTAATATTAAAATAATTCAAAGAGTTAAAATATAAAAGACCATGTCGACATCCCCCATATACCCATGTCGACATGCAACGTTTTTAAATTTTGAAATTTTTCCCACCAAAATTCAAAATAATTGGTTATAAATTCTTCACATTTTCGAAATTTTATCCATCCTTTCTGTTATCTCTCTGTTCTTCTCTCTGAAATCAAATAATCAATGGCCTCCTCTTTCAAATCAAACATAAAATCAACCTTTTTATTCCCCTCTCCTATGTCTGGTCCATTTCAACATACTACTCTCGCTCGTGTGACTAAAATAGAGGACTTTCTGAAGGATGCACTTCAGATAATGACTGAAATTCAAGTGACTCAATTTCGCATGGCAAAGCAACAAGAGAGGCAAGGCAAGATTCTTAGGAATTTGCAAAAATTCCTAATGGATAACCAGGCCAATCCTATCTTGATTGATGAAGACTCTTCACTCAATCAAGAACAAGAGGCCAGCGAAGAAGAAGAAGAAGAACCCATGGAAGAAGAAGCGCAAGTGAAAGATGATGACCAAGTCGTGTGTGTTGGAGAAGTGTGTTTTGAAAAAAATGGAAATCTTGTCGAACAACGTGGAAATTTCTGTTTCCATTATCCAAACTGTTCGATTCGTAGATCCCCTATGTTTAAAAATACACAATAGTTTCTTTTCTTTCTTCTCCATTGTTGTTTGTGTTTCTTTATGTTTTCTAAAATGCTCATGTATACACAACTTCATACGTAATAAATAACTCGTGTTCTTATATGTGTTTTAATTATAATTACTATCGTGAATTCTTAGTTAGGATAGTTAATATTTTAGGACTATGTTTTAGTATTAGATTTAAGTGATGATTACTTATGATAACACTATCATTGTAATCACATTTCATAGAGTGTTAGTTTTAGGGGGACTTATATAGTTTGGAGTGAGTTTTTTGTTGATGACAAAGGGGGAGAAATATAAAATAGGGTAGTTAGGCATTAATTAAGGGAGAGTTATTAGTTTTAGAGGGAGTTATTAGGATAGAAATAATATTTTATAAACAAAGGTTGTCATCATCAAAAAGGGGGAGATTGTTAGTCCGTGAGATGATAGTTTGATGAAAACAACCTTAGAATAGATTATAAAATATAAATACTAACATTATAAGTTTATATATATATGTATATTCAGGATTTAACCATGCAGGTACCAAGAATGAAGGCTGTACAGTATAGAGATTCAAGATATCAAAATAGAAGAACCATGAGTATCAAGATTATCAAGCGTTCAAGATTTCAAGCATAAGTATTTTTATTAGGAATTTTTTTGTTAAAACTCATAGAAGAGCACCGGCATCTTAAAATCTAATTTATTCGTGGAATGGAATCCACTTCGAGCCTGTTAAAGGGATGGAACCTTAAGTAGGATGGAACCTATGAAAAACCTAGTGGAACATTGTCTTGTATCTGCTACCTTTTTATTCAAAATAATTTTTCAAAATTATATCCTGTTTTCAAAATGTTTTTCAAAACATTCCTTTTAAAAACATCAAAACCCTCTATCCTGATTTAAAATAATTTTAGCCTCAAAATTATCTTTAATTTCAAAGTCAAATTACTCCTGATTTTAAACTATCGTTTTGAATTATATATTTAACTTTTATGCTTAGATTTAAATATAAAATTATAGTTAAAATCTATATATATTATTCTCCATATTTACTTATGAATTTTAACTATAGTTAAGTATATTTGTAAATTTAAAATAGTTTTAATATAAGATAAAGGTTATTTTCAAAGAAAATCAAATCACCAAAAATTGCTTTGGGATGTCGACATGCCTAGGGTAACCATGTCGACATAGTGTCAGTTGAGCTCAAAATTTAAATTTCAAAAGAAGTGTCTATTCGCCATAACTCTTCATGAATGGACATGGATGTTGTTCTTCTATAAATAGGGGTTAATTTCAATGAATTTTATATTAGATTTTTCTGGTTTTTCACTCCTCTTCTTCTTCCACATTTCTTAATACATATTCTTAACATTACTCTGCCGAAATCAACATTGAATCGAACTCGATTACTTCTAGTTTGATTCTCTATCACTATCTCTACAAGGTTCTCAGTGCTATTCAGAGTTATAGACTTCTTTGTAATCTATTAAGCGAGAAAAGGTGTGATTGTAGCCTTGGAAATCAATCAAAAGAGAAAAGGTGTGATTGTAGCCTTGGTAAATCAATTGGGTAAACTTATGGCCCGGAAATCAAGTATCTCTACCCAGAGGATAGAAATTTTGGAGGGTGTACCTCGTAGCCTTGAAATTGAGGGTGTAATTGTATAATTGCTTTTAAAAGGAAATCTGTACTTGTGTTGCGGGACTGGATGTAGGATAACTTCGAACCAGTATAAAATCCGGTGTGTTCTTTTCTTTACTGGTTTCATTTTATTTCTGAATCTGTGTTTGTTTCTATGATCATATCTGTGTCTGTATATTGCATACATCGGTGTCTAAATTAACATAATGTCAAAAAGATTTAGTAATTCTTTATTAACACTATTCACCCCTCTCTAGTGTTAATCCTAGCCTTAAGATCCATAATCCGCATTTCTCATAGCAACTATTAGTTGTCTCTTTTAAAACGGCATGCACGATATTATGAGTTTCTATTTATTAACTATGCTATTGCTTCTAGTTATGTAAACCGCTCTTATTTGTGCATATAAAAGAAATAGTGTAAATATGGAAATCTCATAAAAGATGCCTAACTAACAGTAAATGTATTATAAGACTAGAAGTTTAGAATAGTTGGAAAATTTTAGCGAAGAACATAATGAAGTTATTTTGGTATCATGGGTCATTGCTCATGTTCTTCAAAATTTAAGGTGGTTTTTGGTTTAAAAATGAAGTCATGTGTCATAAATATGAGAAGAATGGAGAGATGTCGAAAGGGATGAAAGAAATATGGATGAGAAAACGAAGGGGATAGAGGAACGGCGGAAGAATGGGTTGTTTCATAAGCTTGTGATATTTCGCAAAATGCGAAAAATTAAAAAAAAGTTGTTTTCTATTTTGTATGTTAACTTCGTTTTCTAAATTGGTCGTTTTCGACAATATAAATGCATTGTCTACATTTATGTATGGAAGAAAACCCAAAATTAAAAATAACAAACCAAACACTACCTAATTTTTTTGGATAATTGGGCATGATTACATTTTTATATAAAATGTCAAGTTTTATGGGTAAATGTTAGTTATAGAATTTTAGAATTTGGTTTATGCATTTATCGCATAGCCGACTTCAAACTACGCTGAAATTTTAGCTTAATTTATCAATTTTTTTTGAAAAGGAAATATTTTCAAAAGCTCCACTTTCGCAAAAAAGTTTGAGGTTTTAGTTATATTGGGCTCTTAAATTATTTTTAGAATTTTTTTCCAAAAGTTTAATTTTAAGGAAAATGTGCGTCTAAATATTTTGGGATTTTATTTTTCAAATGATGTACAAATTTGAAAAGTGAAAAAGATTTTTATGAAATATTTGATTTTAAAAGACACATGTTAAATGTAGGGAAGGCAAATGGAGTTAAATTTTGTGAATTTAGCGGTGCATTATGATTGGCAATGTGATAAATACAAACGATAATAAGAGAAAAGCTATTTTAGCCTTGGAATTTCTGTTTTCATACCTTATCGACGACGTTTGCGTTATCATTAGACTTAATTCCATTTTAGAGGCTGAAAATAAGCCTTCTTATGCGTTTTATACGTGGAGAGTTTGGAGTAAATCTAGGACAAGTAGGAAATTTCCACTATACTATGGGAATAAGAAGATTATAGGTGGTAAGAATGTTAAATTCTCCACCAAAATTCCTTTTTTGGGCATAAGAATAAAGTTTAGGAAGAAATTTTTCAATGAATTAGAATTTTGGATGGTAGGAATTGGATGCAAATTGGTTGGCTCATACTTCTATTCGTAGGACCATGAGGGTTTTGGTTGAAAAGACTTTTCAAAGATTGCATACATATTGAATTGCTAGCATATAGAGGATGTTTGCATTATATTTTTTCAATTCTTTTTTAAAGAAATACATTCATATAGGAGGATCCGATTTAGAATTATTTTTCATACATATTTTATATATGGTGGTACAACAATATGTTATACACTTGTGCACGTTTGGTCGCAAAATTGATTTTATACTCATTGGTTGTGTAGTTTAGGATAATTATGAGCTATAACCATGACTTAGTCATTTGCAAAATTTCAGAGACGAAGTTCTTTTGAGGGGGAAAGAATGTAATGCCCTTTAATTTACCATTGTTTATTTAACAAGATAGTTAATTAATTTAGCTCTAAAAATACAATTTGTGCAAATGATGGAATTTGACCATGAAACTTACAACATTGCATTTATGGTGAAATTCTGAACAACTTTCATATTTAGAGTTTTGCGATCGAAGATCAAAATGAAGTTACCAATGAAAAAGGAATTCAAAATGAAAATAATTCGATTATAATTAATTAACGTTTTATAACCCGGGCCGCCATTATGAGCCGTCGACCAAGCGCATTCGACCCCTTGGTGGGGGCGGTCGACTGCTTCCTACGTAGCGGCTAGGGTTAGCATAGGCCCCAATGGTCGAAATTTTATATATTTTGATCTGAAGGTCGAGGTTGATTCTTGCACTTATAAATTCAGGCCCAACCCTCCCTTCTTTTCTCATATTATTCTAGAGGTAGTAGCGAAACTCTGTCATTTCTTCTTCTCCGCTTTCTTTCTAAATTATAAAAATAAGATATATATATATATATATATATATATATATATATTTATGTTCATACAAATTGGAGAAGAATGAAAATCAAATTAAAAGAAGAAAAGAGGAGAATAAAAAATACCCATATTCGAGGTAATTTATATATATTTGTATATTTGTATCTATTTTCTCTCTCAATCCCAAATAATTCTCAGATCCGTAATTCTAATGTATGTTATACATGTTTTATACATATTTCTTGGATTAAAAAGGATTTGTAGATGATTTAAATGTTGTAGTTTAGAGATGGAGATTTGGATCGCTTTTAATAGGTGAGTGGGAAATTTTATATACTATTTAAGATTTTAAATGTATTATATTGGCATACATTTGATTTTTATGCCCAAATAAGTTTTATTTGAGAATTTTATGCTTAAACTAGTGTAGAAAACTATTGCCTATGTATTCTTATTTTAGATCTAATTTGAAATATGTTTACATCTGGATAAAAAATCAGTTCTAAAGAATTCGAATGTTGTATATTTTTATTCTAGATCTATATTTTGTGTAAAATGGGATTTTTGGATCATTGCCAAAATTTGTGCTATGTTGTAGATTTTTCATACTTTAATTTATGGGAAGAACATCCGTATGATTTTTTATAAATATGTTTAGTTTTTCCTCTTTTCAAGGGTAACATTTTATTTAACAAGGAATAAGAAATTACATACCTTATAATTTCAAAGGAGTCATTCTTTTCTTTTCGTGTTAAACCAATTCATGGAAATCATAGCGGAAAATTTTTCAAAAGAATTTGATTCCAGCAAATTAAATATGGAAAGCATATTCTAGGTACATATTTATGACTAGAACATATTTGGTTAGGTAGTTTTGTTAGGCAGTTTATACGTATTTCTTGCGTTACTAAAGAAGAATAGCATTTTTCGTGCATTATTTATGTGTAACATTCATTGATAATTATTATATTAAGGGAAGCGACTAGGTAGAATTAGAAAGTGCAGTAATTCATGTTAGTGGGCAATAAATTAGGAATTGTCAATAATTAATAGGAAATAAAAAATTGTAATTCCAATAATAGGCAATTAATGAAAAAGAATTTGGGATTTACAATAAATAGAGACAAACAATTAATAAGAATGGTAAAAAATGTAATAATTACAAAAAGGTTACTAATTTGAAATTGGTAATCATACATAGATATCTTAGGGAATTTTTGTTAGGAATTTATGGACAAATTGATATTTGTGAGCATTAAAGGAGGATTTATAAGTAGATAAGTATTTAAGGTAAATCTTATTTTCTAACTAAAAAGAGAATTGTTAAGCTAAGTCCAATGTCTATCTAAGATAGTATAAGTAGAGACTTAGTATGGTTAATTGGACTTAACAGGTTAGTAATACAAGGTCAATAGAGTCACTCGATGGAAGATTACTATTCACTTTGAGGCAACCAACGGTCATTTGCACTTACTACAAATGTGAGATACCACTAATCCTAGGACCCATGAAGGTGTAAGAGATTGGACATGCTTTTTTAATTGAAAAATATTAAATAGTCTAAATTGAAATTAGGAGCGGGGAGGGATATCTTTATAGGGGTTTGCTTCTAGTTTGAGGTATTAAGTGGTTATATGGTCCACCTCTCTTCTAAAAGGAAGTATTAAGCAACCTAGTGAGATTTCAAATAAATAAGGATATCTTCAAAAGGGTGCACTTCAGTGTTGACGTATTAAGTGGCTATCTTAGGGCCCGCCTCCCTACTGAAGGAAGTAACCTAATGAGATTCCATATTTATAATGTGATATCCCGGAATTTTTGAAAATATCAATTTAATAATCTTTATATAAAATTAAATTGATTTGAGAATATTGATCAATAAAATATGATTTGGTTTAATAATCTGATTAAATAAATATTTAATTTGTGATTTTATCTTTCTAAAAGCTAAATAAATGTTTTTAATTATAATAAATATATTATATAGATAATCTTTGTTTTAGAATTTAATAAGTAAATGAAGTTTTGTTTTTAAATTCTAATTGGGAATTATGTTTTAAAATTTAATTTTAAGTTTCTCAATGTTATTTAAATTAATAATCATATGGTTTGAAATATTTAAAATAAATGTTATATTGTTTAAAATTATATCTTAGCTTAATTTTTGTTTTAAATTTAAATAAAAGTTGGTTTTATTTCTTTTTAAATATTATTTGATTAATATGATTTGGAAATATTTTATATAAGTTTAAAATATAAAATAACATATGGTTTAAATTCATTTGGTAATAAAAGTGATTTATAATCTTTTTATAAATCATATAAAATTTGTTAAATTGTTATTTTCGAGCCATATTAATAAATGTATCATTTTTCCATAAATATAAAAGGAATTAAAATAAGAAAATAGAATCTTCATTTTAAATTGAATAAATTGATTTTAATTTGGAATTCAAAGGATTAATTTGAATTTGGAATTTTATTTTGAAATTCAAATTTATAGATTCCTTTAAAATATATATATATATATATATATATATATATATATATATATATATTTGTATATGTTTTAATTTATAATTTATTTCATTTACATTTTCTTTAAATAAGAAATTTGCATAAGTATAAATAAATATAAGAAAATCATTTATTAACATGTAAAAATATAACTAAATTAAATAAAACACAAGTGTTAACAATTTAGTAATCTAAGCTACATGTGTTTATTTTAAAATAAAGTAACATGACAAGTGTCATTTGAATTTTTATCTTTTCTTTATTTTAATTAAAATTTATTTCAGCCCTTTTTAAACACTTTTCATTTCCCTCATTCTCTTTGAAATACCTAAGCTAGTAAATCAAAGAGGAACACCATCTTCAAAAATCTGGAACTCCTCAAAATTTCAATTGCATTTCTTTACAATCCTACAAAACAAGTTCCTGCAAAAGAAAAAAATCAATCAATCAATCTGTTGATCACCTGCATTTCATCTCTGAAAATCAAGTGTTTGCATATCTAAAAAAAATTACTCAAAGAAGATCAACCTGCAAAATGAATTCCTGCAAATCATAATCAATTCTGCAAGCCTGCAGTTTTCCCAAAATCTGGAAGTCATGAAGCTTGTTTCTTTTCAAATCTGGAATTAATGAAGTCTGCATCTCTTTCAAAATTTAAAAGATCAAACCTACATGCATGTGTGTCAACAGAATTTAAAAGCTTTTCAATATTTATAAACTGCTCTGTTCTTCAGATTTAAGGTGAGTAACCTTTTTATTAAATATAATTAAGTAAATGCGGTTGTCTGATTTGTCTCTGAAAAATATTGCTTGTGAATAACATCAACATCTTCCTAAATCTTAAACATAGATGCATGATGATACTGAAGTAAATTGTTTGTGTGTATAAGAGTTTACTGGAAATTTCTATGAATTTATATAAGTATGTACTATTGTTGAGTATCATGGTTGCTGTTATTCTTGACTTAAGCTTTTAAATTCAAATTTTTAGTAGTCTCTTGACTTAACCACTATTGTGAAAATGAGTTACAAACAAATTTGTTTGTTAAACATAAATCTGAGCATAAAAATTTAAATAAAGTAAATTAAATTCAAAACCTTCTCTGGAAATTAAAATGACCTGGAACATGATTTTGTTTAAAAACATAAATTCCTTAATTTATTAATTTAATATTATGATTTGAAAATCTATATGAAAACATGATTTTTAAATCAGAAAACAAAATATTTAGTTTGGGATTTGGGGAGTAGTGCTGTGATGAACTAAAAAGATGATTTTGGGAAATTTTAATGATTTTGAACATTTGGGAGTTTGAAGTTTCTTATGAACGAAGATGAGTGATCAGGCACATCATAAAAATTATCAACCTGATGAATTGATCTTTGGATTAGCAGTGGTGAGGGTTTTTGTCCTGTAACCCTAGTTTTATGAACAAGCTAGAAATTCGATCATTTCTGACGTTGTAGTTGTTCGAGTGTTGAGCTGCTTTGTGAAATGGTAAATGGGTCCATGACGAAGAAGCGGCCGAAGTTTCAACTTCAACGAGGGTCGGAGGAGGAAGAACTGGTCGTTGACAGGTTTGGGCCTTGATGAAGTATGGTGTTTCCAGGTTTCAGAAGTTAGGCAGGTTTTGATTTTCAGGTGTTTGGGATTGTTTGATGATTGTGTTGTGGAGTGAGGTTGTATTCTGGTGTGTTGACATTCCCGGGGTTGGCTGGAGGAAGTCATAGCCACCGTGCATGTGCACGGTGCTTTTATTTTTTCTGGTGATCTGATTTGGGTGTTTTGTTAGTTTGGGAAAATGCAGTTTGTACTCGAGTAAGTACTCGAGTAAATTGAGGGTTTGCCCGAAGATAGATGGTTCATGACTCAAAGTAAAATAAGTTGAGCTCGGGTTAGTTTCATTGTTTCAGGTTTGTTTTTCTGAAACCAGACTGTTTCAGGTTTTTAAAAATTTTAAAACTAAATTGTTGGGTGCATTTCCACCACCACCGGTCCAAAAGAAAAGGAGCCAAGCCTCTCCACCTCAAAGCCGATCCAAAGCCTCTCATCACCAAATCATCCCCTACCGATCCAAAATCCACACCAGACCGGCCCATGCCGAACCAACCTACTCCAAGTGCCTGCCGAACCAGCCTACTCCAAGTGCCTGCCGAACCAGGTGCCTACCGAACCAACTCAAAGTACCACCACCAGACCACGTACTGCCGGACCCACCTTCACCAAATCAACCACCACACACTGCCGAACCAGAAGCAAGGGAGGACACGACCGGACCAACTCTGCCAGGCCAGATTGCTTCAACCCAGGCCCACTAGCAGCTATATACATCCAAGACCCCTGCCCCCAGCCTCACTCTATAAAAAAAAAGGGCAGGGGTACAACAATGGCAGACAAGTTTGAGAGCTCAAGCACGGAAGGAACTTTCAAACAACTTTCATATACTTGTATACAAAGCTTTGTACTTGTAATCTGAAAGAAAAAGGAGAATAACATATAAAGTGGACGTAGGCACGTTCTGGACGAACCACTATAAATCTGTGTGTCTTTTACAGTTCAGTCCCTGTTTTTTTTATATTTGCTTAAATCACCCAAATCACGAGAAATAACATAAAATCAGCTAGTTCATACGACTTGGAGGTGTTTGCCCATTTTTTTTGCAAACATTTTTGGTGCTTTCGCTGAGAGCGGAGCTCGAAGCTTCAGCTTCTCCCACTCAACCCTTTTCCTATCAGCATCGATCATTGCTTGGAAAACATGCCTCCCGGAAGGAAGAAAGATGCTAAAAAAGGAAAGAACATTGCAACTAGTAGTATCCCAGATCTAGTAATCAGAGACCAAGATAACCGTCCAGTTCCAACAACAACTTTAAATCAGGCAAATCCGACAACTCCTGCTACGGAACAACCAATTACAAAGGCGGATCTGGACATGGTTGTGGCTGAAGTAACTAACCGCTTCGCATCTCAACAAGAAGCCTTGGTGGACCAACTCATGTCACGCTTAAGGGATGCTGAAGAATCCAACTGCAACACTGAATCATGGGGTGAGTCCCGGTCTGGAGGATCTGGGAGACGACAGAGGTCTTTCTTCTTTGATGAGGCTAACAACAGAAATAGCCATGGTAGGAGCCGAGCCCGGACTCAGCCCGAATTCCGACCCGAGGAAACACTTGGAACCAAACCAACGGGGGAGGTGCCAGGCAGGGGTCGGATGTAGCTGAGCCTGTCATGCTACCTAACCATGAAAACACCAGCAGACGGGGCCGAGCTGGAGTCCGGCCCGAAGTTGGACCCGAGGAAGTGCTGAGAACAGAACCCAGCTGGGGAGGATCAAGGCAAGGGCCAACTGTGGCTGACCCCAGCATGCCCCCAGAAGACCAGAGGCAACCATTGGAGAATGTTAGGAGTGACAGACGATACCATCCCTACAAGCCGTCTGGACGGAATCAGTCCCGCAGGGAAGAACCAAACTCATTTCTATCCGCTCCAAGTTCTGATGAAAGGATGGCGCGATTGTTCAGAGAGTGCGTCCAACAGGAGCAAAGGGATCGAGGGATAGGTGCTAGGGTAACCAGCCCCTTCACCCGCAATATCGAAACCGCCATCGCCCCCCGGGAATGGAAAATGCCAACAATGGAACCTTACAAGGGGACCTCTGACCCCATAGTACACTTACAGAGATACACCCAGCATATGCTCATGAGCGGAGCAACGGAGGGAGTATTTTGTAAATGCTTCCCACTTTTCTTGGCAGATCTAGCTACTTCCTAGTTCTGCCACCTACCCCAAGGGTCCTACAGCTCATGGGAAATGTTGAAAGAAAAGTTCATCAGCCAGTTCCGCATTCATATGGAACAACCCAAGGACGCTTATTCCTTATCTAATATCAAACAGAAACTCGGAGAGACAGTGCAACAATATCTAACCCGATTCAACACCGCAGTGGCCGCAGTCCAAGATACCGACGAGAAACTTATCCTAATGGCCCTCTGCAGTGGTGTACATCCGGATACTAAATTTTCTAGAAGACTAACCAAGGAAAAACCAGCTACTTTACCTGATTTCTTCCATGAAGCTGGAAAGTATATGAGACTTGAAGACGCTGCCACTGAGAGGCAGTCAGGGCAACAGGCTAAGACAGCTCCGGACAAGGTTCCCGCTGTAGCAAAGGATGTTCGGAGAAGTGACTCTAGAGACAGTGCTGGGGGCAAGAAGGGAGAAAAGCGCTCATAACGACCAGGACCAAGATTTGACTCCTACACTCCTTTGAATGAAACAATCGAAAACATCTTCCTAGCCACTCAAGACGAAGTCAGATACAGGCGCCCCCCGCACAAGAAGGAGTCAGATAACGCACTCAAGTCTGGAAAGTTCTACCGCTTCCACGAATCCCACGGACATGACACCAATGAATGCCACCATCTCCGGGACTTGATTGAAGAACACATTAGAAGGAGGAGATTGGAACGCTATGTAAAAAGCCAGAACAGGACTCCAGCTCCCGCCAATGAAAACCCAGGGCTACCCCTCCCAGAAGTAGGCGGAGGAAATCGCAACACCAACGGCTCTAGTCAAGAGAAGATAGTGGTCCATACCATATCAGGAGGACCACACATCGCCGATAGAAGCTGGGCAGAGAAGGAAAGATACAGTAAGTAACTTAGAAACGCTGAAGGCTACGTTAATTCCGTTATGGAAGAACGCCACCCGAAGCGGAAAAAGAATGACGACATCACATTCAGTAGGCGTGATCTAGAAGGAAGACAGTACCCACACATGGATCCTATGGTCATCTCTGCCTGGTTCAGTCCAGCCAAAGTTTTCCGAATTTTAGTAGGCACTGGAAGCTCGGTGAATATCCTATTCAAGCATGCTTTCGACAAAATGAAGCTGTCAATGAAGGATGTGTCTCCCTGCAACAAACCACTACATGGCTTCACTGGAGATGCGAAGATGCCCCTCGGGCAACTGGACCTTTTTGTTGAAATAGGAAGTCATCCCCGCTCTGTTGTGCGAAAACAAACGTTTGTACTAATAGAGAACCACTCGGCCTACAACGCCTTTTTAGGAAGACCGGCCTTGTCTAACTTCCAAATTGTCCTAGCCCCATGGTGCCTAAAGATGAAATTTTCAACAGATAACGGAATAGGAGAAATAGAGGGAGATCAAGACGCTGCTCGAGACTGCTATGTAACTGAACTTTGCAATAACCACAGAAAAGATAAAGGGAAAAACGCAGAGACTACTCTCTGCATGAAAAGCTTGGAAGCATAGCAACTAAAGAAAACCCCACCTCTTCGATATACCAGTGACCCTTTCAATGACTAGACCCTAGGGACAAAGAGGAGGGGGCCACCGCCGAGCCTGTAGAGGCTATGGAATTCATAGCTGTAGACAAACATGACTCAAGTAGACTATTGAAAATCGAATCTCGACTAAAAGAAGAATTAAAGGATCAACTCATTGATTTTCTTCGCCACAACATGGATGTATTTGTATGGACGCACGCTGATATGACTGGAATCTCCCCAGATGTAGCATGCCACGTACTGAACATCGATCCCACCAAGGTACCAGTAAAGCAGAAAAAGAGAAGCATGGGGGAAGAACGATCAGCAGCCCTGGAGGAAGAAGTGAAGATCCTACTTGCCAATAACTTCATACGAGAAGCCATCTACCCAGAATGGATCGCCAACCCGGTGCTGGTAAAGAAGGCTAATGGGAAGTGGCGAACATGCATCGACTTCTCCAACTTAAATGACGCTTGTCCGAAGGATTGCTACCCACTCCCCCAAATCGATCAGCTCGTGGACAGCACCGTCGGACACGAACTCTTATCTTTTATGGACGCATACTCAGGATATAACCAGATCCCTATGCACGCCCCCGATCAAGACCACACTAGTTTCATCACTGACCGTGGATTGTACTGCTACAGGGTAATGCCTTTTGGACTTAAAAACGCCGGAGCTACTTATCAGCGCCTCGTCAACAAGATGTTTGCGGAACTATGGAGGTTTATGTGGATGACATGCTGGTAAAATCGACGAAAGCCAACGATCATATAAACCACCTGGATGAGATGTTTCAAGTACTTCGCCAATATGGAATGAAGCTGAACCCTCTAAAGTGCTCCGTCGGAGTATCGTCGGGAAAGTTCTTGGGATTCATCGTCCATGCCGGGGGGATTGAAGCAAACCCCGAACAAGTTCGGGCTTTGCAAGATATCAAGATACCATCCACTCGAAGAGAGATGCAAAGCCTAAACGGGAAAGTGGCCGCCCTAAGTAGGTTCATCTCTAAAGCAACCGACAAATGCATTCCTTTCTTTGAAGCTCTAAAGAAAGACAAAGGAAAGTTCGAATGGACTGACGAATGCTCGACAGCTTTCCTTAACTTAATCGGACACCTCCAGAGACCACCAGTACTCTCAACTCCAAATGAAGGCGAAGAACTATACCTATACCTTGCTGTGTCGTCCCATGCTTTAAGCGTCGCTTTGGTGAGAGAAGACAACCGCGCGCAGCGGCCCGTGTACTTTGTAAGCAAGAGATTTACAGGGGCAGAAGCCAGATACCCTAAACTTGAAAAGCTAGCATACTGTTTGCTAATCACATCACGAAAACTGCGACACTATTTCCAATCTCATTCCATCAGAGTTTTAACCGATCAACCGCTAAGGCAAGTACTCCATCACCCCGACACTTCTGGGCGACTACTTAAATGGTGCATTGAATTGAGTCAATATGATATCACCTACCATCCTCGCACCGCTATCAAGGGGCAAGCCATAGCTGATTTCATTGCCGAATTCACCACTAACGAAGGTAAGGAGCCATCTAGAATAGCAGAAGATATCAAGTGTAATCTCTTCGTAGATGGAGCATCAAATGAACAAGGCTCGGGGGCAGGTGTTGTGATCATCACCCCCAGGGGAAGAAAGCTGCACTACGCCCTAAGGCTGGAATTCACTGCCACCAACAATGACGCAGAATACGAAGCAGTGATAGCCGGATTAGAACTTGCCCTGGAGATTGGAGTCGGTTCTTTATGTCTCCATAGTGATTCTCAACTTATTGTAAATCAAATACTGGGAGAATTCCAGACTCGAGGAGAACGACTCACAACATATCTAAAGAAGACCAAGCAGCTACTCAATCAATTAGATCACTATTTAATCAAACACATTCCTCGAGAAGAGAATCAGAAGGCCGACGAACTGGCAAAGCAAGCTAGCATGAAGGACGGCACTACTTCCCGAACAATAACCATCTCAAAGCAATTGGCCCCGAGCTACGAGCCAATGAATATGATAGCTGCAATTGAAGAAGAAGCCTGGATGACTCCTATCCGGAAATATTTACAAGATGGCACACTGCCTGACAGGCGTAACGAAGCTAAGAAAATCTTAAGGAAAGCTTCCCGCTACACATTACAAGAAGGCATCCTCTATCGGCGCGGCTTTTCTAACCCCTTATTAAGGTGTGTCGCTGGAAGGGAAGCCGAGAAAATCTTATCCAATATCCATCAAGGAAGTTGCGGAGATCACACTGGGGGGCAGACTCTGGCAAAGAAGATACTCCGATTATGGATATTACCGGCCCACTTTAAACAAAGATGCCTTAGACTTCGTCAAAAAATGCGACAGATGTCAGAAATTTGCTAAGATTCCTCGAGATTACTCAAATGACCAAGCCTTGGCCCTTTGCAATATGGGAAATTGACTTGATTGGCGAACTGCCAGTGGGCCGAGGCGGGGCCAAATATGCCATAGTAGCAGTTGACTATTTCAACAAATGGGTGGAAGAGGGGCCTCTAAATAAAATATCTTCGGCAAAAGTTATTAACTTCTTGATCAAAAATGTTTTATGCAGGTACGGGGTTTCACTAAAAATCATATCGGACAATGGGCTTCAATTTGACAGCGAGGAATTCGTCGACTGGTGCCAAGAGCACGGAATTCACAAAAGCTTCTCGTCCGTGGCTTACCCCCAGGAAAACGGACAAGTCGAAGCTGTCAACAAAATCCTCAAAACCCTAATCAAGAAGAAACTCGAAAAGTCAAAAGACGCTTGGGTGGATGAACTTCCTACGGCACTTTGGGCCTACCGCACATCTTATAGAACATCAACAGGGCATACTCCTTTCTCTTTGGCATACGGATCGGAGGCCATGCTCCCAGTTGAAACTGTAGTGCCTTCCCACCGTAGGATCCACTACAACCCAGAAGAGAAGGAAGAACTCCTCCACATGTCTTTGGATCTAATTGAGGAGAGAAGAAACGATGCAACACTCAAAGCAGCAGCTCACAAGCAAAAAGTTGCAGCACAATACAACTCCAAAGTCAAGCACCGCAGCTTACAAAAAGGAGATCTTGTCCTCAAGCGGATCTTCCCGCGCCCTGGAGCGCTAGATCCAATCTGGGACGAACTCTATGTAATTCACAAAGATCTCCGCAACGGAGCCTATATTTTGTCAACAGTGGACGGAGAGGTGTTCCAGAGGGCATGGAACATCCAACACCTCCGTCGATACTTTTCTTAACTTGTACTGCCCATATGAAGTGAATTAACAAAGAGAATCAGTAGACGTAGGCATTTTCATGCCGAACCACTTTAAAAAATCTTGTCTCTTTTTAACTTGTTCCTTTATATCTTCTCTGCTTGTTAAGCTTTATCCTTTTCTGTTGAACAAAGTCATGTATAACGATATTTCCATTCTCGACACTTCACGGCGCAACCTCACCTGGACAAGACCCAATAGGTACAATGCGAATCTATACACTCGCCAATGAGACACTTTTGCTCCAGCATCCCTCTGTTGCGGGTTAACTCATTGCCCGCGACTTCCCTCAAAGCCAACTGTAATGAGCCGATTATAAGCCATCAAGAAGGCCGACTATAGCCGATGGCAGCTCATTACGGCGTTCGGCTCGCCGGCAACTGTGAACCTGCTTTAAGCCCCAACATAAGGTGTGGCCAGCCAGGGGTAGTTCATGGTTGACGATCGGCACCCACGCTAGCCGGCCACAGTAAATCGAATAATACCCACGATTATGGGCTATAATGGCTCGGATAGTTACTGTGCGCGATCTCGGCTCCGATATGTCTTAAGTGCGGCTGTGGTAAAAAAGATAAACTCCCCGCAGAGGCGTAAGATGGGTGACAAATGTCTCCAAGACCCACAGCTAGGGAAAGTGACTACAAAACCTGTTTGCCACGAACTTAAGCATATCGACGGCCTTCCGTGATTGGAAGTTTTACTATTTCTCATATTTCCATTACATTTAAAAACTTTTCTCCTATCCTATATAACAGTCCCTAAAGTACAGGTCACAAAATAAAGAACTCTCGCTTGTGGAAATATGAGCTCACATCCGAATGACAGAACACTCAGCTACATTCCATACTCAGTCACGCAAGACATTCAAAGCAACCCTCTACAACTAAAACATGAAGGGCGGTACTTTCTTCTCTTGTATACAAATATGTAGCTTTAATTTATTCACACATCATATTGGCATTACAAGACATGAAATAATATTTTAAGCAGAAACATAGCATCAAATACGATTGGGTCACATGCATAAACACGCAGCTGTATTTCTTATGCAACATATCAAAATGACAATAGCATTCAAACATGACAGAATCAGCTTATGTTATAAAATTACATAAAGTCATTCTTTACCAATAATATAATTACAAGTTACATTAATGTTTCGGACTAACATAGACAACAACCAAAATATGTACAAGTCAAGTCAAGGAATCGGAGCTTCGCCTCCATCCCGCTAGCCCTCCGGATCTACTTAACTGCAGGGTCAGAACTCCCCGCATGTACTCCAGAGGTCCCGCCTGCCCAATTCAAAAGAGAATCCATCAATAATCATGAAAGATAAGCAATCAAATCATGAAAAGGTTAAAAGGAAAGATTTACCAGCATCTGCTCCCTGATCATCATCATCTAGCTGCACGCCTACCTCATCCGCAGCAAGCAGCCGCATGCCCTCCTTAACCGCCACCTTCTCTTCCTTAGTGAATTGGGCCGTAACCACATCCATCCTGAAAGCTGCACCACCTTCCTTATCCGCATCGGCCTTAGCTTCCTCCAAAGCCCGGAGATATATCCTAGCCATAACCCGGGGATAATCGTCCATCCAGGGCAGGTTGCCCTGCCTCCAAGTACGGAAATACATGCCCTGGAGCATCTCATCCATCATCCCCTCGTTCTCCTCAAACTCTTTCATCCGGGCCTCAGAAGCCGACAGCCGTGCGACAGCAGCATCTCTCTCCACTCGGTATCTCGAGCAGTCAGCCTGAAGGGACTTCCGCATCACTTCCATCTCCTCCTTCAGCTTGGCCTGAGCAAGCTCTGCGGCCTTGAGCCTCCCAGACAACTCCTCTACCTGCTCAAGATCCGCTCTCCGAACCTCGTCCACCGTCGTGATGGCCATGTCAATTCGCTCTTTGCAAACAGCCTCCATTTTTCGCAACTCAGCCTTGCTAGTCTCTTCCATGGTTTTCTTTAGTCGTCGGGAGGCCGCCTCATGCTGGGATATCTAGATAGCCTGATCGGCAAGCTGTTTGGCCTGATCAGAAACCTGTAGCCGCAACCGAATGTTAGCACTTCCGATTTCCTTCCCAGCCTTGGCCAGTCGAGCGTGATGCTCCATTAGCCTCTTGGTCTCCTCAGCCACCCGATCGATGCTTGCCTTGGCCTCATTCCCCATGGTCACAATCCGAGTAGTAAGCAAATCGAGATCTAAGGACTTAGCCTCATCAAGCACCCGTACCATGGGATTGCGGGGAAGAAGATGCTCACCCGTGGCCTCGTCAAAAGAGATGTCCTAAAAACTCGGGTCCAGATCCGGGTGGCCGGCAAATGGGTTGCGAACCAAACCAGGATGGTCTATCGGGGTGACGGTTGGAATTTCGGACGGATGGGGGGAAGGCATAAACTCAGTATCCTCATCAATAATATCATGGATAGGCTGGACTAGAGGCTGAGGGCCAGGTGAAGGTTCAAACGAAGATCGGCCCGTCTTCCTCTTTTGCATATCTTCTTCAATAACTCCGAGAAGAGGGCGATATCAAACCACATCTCCAGGATGGCTAGTTGACGGCTTTGGTTTGACAGAAGCTTTGAGTAGCTTGTACTGTTCAAGGCGGTGCCGAATATCTGATGTCTTGGCCACCTTACCTGCTCTTGGAATAAAAACCAGGTGTTACAAGCATGCATGTAACTATGGTCCAAGAAATATGTTAAGTAGGAAAACGCGCTTATTTTACAAACCCTGAGGGGGAGTGGGATACTACAATAAGTCCTGAATCTCATTTCAGGACGGGGGTTGGCCATAAAATATTCCTAAGTCCTTATCATAAAGGGAGTCTGCAGAAGTCAAGAATTCACCTTGAGTTACCCTAGCTGGAGGACCCTTAGAAGATGAATCGGCACCAGTTCCAGCCTTGTCAGCCTTCTTCACCTTCTCCACCGAGGCTGATCCTTCCTCCAACCCCTCAAAAGCCTGGCGGAAGGCATCATCCGTCCACTCTTGGATCTCCCCCGCCTGCTCAGAAGACAAAGCCCCGGCACCGCTACCACCCTGTCCTTCACCTTCTCCATCTCCTCCGCTCTCCTCCTCACCTCTTTCCTCCTCTCCACCTTCCTCCTCCGGAATATCTGGGCATGTGCTAGGGGAGGGTCCATCAGACTTCTTAAGCTTCTTCCCCCCGACGACTGGAGGTATCGAGAAAGGTCTCCTCTTGCTACTCTTCGCAGTGGCCCCATCTTTAGCTTTAGCAGTCCTCTCCTCGGCTGTATCTCTCTGCTTAACCACAGATTGACGTGGCAGAATCAAGTTGTGCTCCAGGAGAGTGGCATTCCTGATCAGGTAAGAAGCCGACCTATCCCTTCCTGAGATAGCCTCTACCTCCGCAGCCATCTGTACAAGGTGATCATTCTCCACGACCGCAAAACCACTTGTCGCTACCAAATAAAAACACATAAGAAGAAGCATTGCAACCAGAACGGAAATTATAAATAAAGCCTTGACTTACATCCAGAGGTGAAGCGACGGATAGAAACGGAATCGTCCTTGACGAAAAACCATTCCTTCTTAAACATGTTGTACTTCGAATACAAGTCCAGGAATGGCTTGAAGGATACGGCCGATTCCAAGATGATATATGGAGACCCCTTCTTGTAGCCCCTCAGATTATACAGATACCGGATCTCCCGGTTGGAAGGAGGACGCCCGTATCTCCTCTAAAAGATGACGAAAAGACTCACCAGAATGGCGTAGGAGTTAGGCTGAAGCTGGAATGGAGCCACCTTCAGGTATGTGATGAAGCTGACTATCCAGGCGTTGAGAGGCGAGATAGCACCACACATGCAATGGTATCTGTTGTAAGCAAAGTAGCCTTCAGGGGGGTCATATGGCATCACTCCTTCCCCCGGCAATAGCATGCGCGCTCTATCGATCCCAAAGGAACGGGATATAACATCAAGCTGCTCCTCGTTGAGGGAGCTAGGAAAATAGTCGGGCAGGGAATTCAAGAGCTCCTGAGGGCCATATCCGTCCACTAATGACCTCGGGGTAGGTCCATGTCGCGCTGGTCCCGGATGGACTGGAGACACGGCGGAAGACTCACTTCTGTCCGAAGATTTTTTCTTTTCTGATCGGGTTTCCACTCTTTGAGACATTTGTCTGCAACACAAGAAAAGTATATCGTTAAAACATACAAACAGCGTAGTCTGCAACTTCACTCGAATTCAAAACTCAAAAGATAAAGGTTTTCAGGTTCATTCGGTAGCACAAGACTGAAAGGCCATTCGGCACTCGAACTACGGAGCTCATCCGGTAAGTCAAAGAAAAAAGCTCATTCGGTACATAGAACCCCCCGGTTCCATTCGGTAAATCGAAGACTCTAAGGTCATTCGGTAGTCCCAATACGAAGACATATTCGGCCTTAAAAGTCTTTTGGCACATCCGGTATTAGGCCCATTTGGTAATCGGCATCACCAGAGTCATTCGGCACTCACATCGTTCGCTAGTTTATAAAGAAAAGAATCATCCGGCAATTACCTAGTAAGGTTGTCAAAAGATTTCAGCTGTATAGTTGATTCGGCAGAAATTTGTTTCGGCTCCCTCGGTTCGGTAAGGAATAACTGAGGTGTGTAGCCCCTACTTATAGGCAAATATAGGATACCGGACCAAATGGCTCGGTGCTCAGGGACCGAATGGAAACACCCTAGCTAAAACAAAGCGCGACATATACTAGCATATGCCCCACTTTGGGGGGCAAGTGTTGGGTGCATTTCCACCACCACCGATCCAAAAGAAAAGGAGCCAAGCCTCTCCACCTCAAAGCCGATCCAAAGCCTCTCATCACCAAATCATCCCCCACCGATCCAAAATCCACACCGGACCGGCCCATGCCGAACCAACCTACTCCAAGTGCCTGCCGAACCAGCCTACTCCAAGTGCCTGCCGAATCAGGTGCCTACCGAACCAACTCAAAGTACCACCACCGGACCACGTACTGCCGGACCCACCTTCACCAAATCAACCATCACACACTGTCGAACCAGAAGCAAGGGAGGACACAACCGGACCAACTCTGCCAGGCCAGATTGCTTCAGCCCAGGCCCACCAGCAGCTATATACATCCAAGACCCCTGCCCCCAGCCTCACTCTATAAATAGAGGGGCAGGGGTACAACAATGGCAGACAAGTTTGAGAGCTCAAGCACGGAAGGAACTTTCAAACAACTTTCATATACTTGTATACAAAGCTTTGTACTTGTAATCTGAAAGAAAAAGGAGAATAACATATAAAGTGGACGTAGGCACGTTCTGGCCGAACCACTATAAATCTGTGAGTCTTTTACAATTCAGTCCCTGTTTTTTATATATTTGCTTAAATCACCCAAATCACGAGAAACAACATAAAATCAGCTAGTTCATACGACTTGGAGGTTTTTGCCCATTTTTTGTGCAAACATAAATTTTAAATAAATGGAAGCAAAGCAAGTCTTAAATTATGAATTCAAATGAAATTGAGTGCCAGATTTCAAATGAATAATTCGAAGAAATAAAATATTTAAAAAAATGAAACATGTACAGTATTTATAGATTGTTTTGAAATCTGGAAATGAGATTTTAAAACAAGATTTAAAATTTAAGTTAAATCTGGATTTGAAATCCTGAATTCAAATTTGAAATTTGAATCTGAAAGTTTTCAAAAGAAAAAAGTTTGTAAATTCTACTGTTATAATCAAGTTTGAATATTTTAGTGTTTTTAACATATGTTTTTTTTATAAATCCGATATGAAATTTAAAACAGGATTTTAAATTGAAATTTTTGAATCTGAATCTGAAATATGATTTGAATTCTAGTTTGAAATAAAATAAGATTTTGAATTTAAATGTTTCAAAATCACTTGAATATATTTAAAGTATAATTTAAATTTATTTAAATTGATTATGGGTAAAACTTTTTTTTTAAATACCTTAAGTAATTCTTTAATATGAAATAAAAGGGTTTTGAATAATTAAACCTTGTTTAAGTTTAAATTTAATTTCATTTTAATTTTTAATTTAAAATGGAATTTAGAGAAAATTTAAAAGAAAATTATTTTTAAATTACTTTGATAGTGATAATTAAATCATTAATAAGATTAATGATTATCTTTAAGTTGATTTGAACTTAATAATTTATTAATTGATCAAGGTAATTAAGTATATAATTAATTTATTTAATTAATTAATAATTAGGTTAATTAATTAAATAATTAAGGGTTTTATTTAATTAATTAAAGGATTAGTAAGTTAATTAAAATTGATTAAATTTTAATTAAGAAATCAATTAATTAAATAAGATTTAATTTAATTTAATTAATGATTTGAATTTATCAATCAAGCAATTAAAAATGAATTAAGTTTTTGATTATCACTTGATTTATTTAATAAATAGAGATAAATTATTGAGTTTTATAAATAAATTAAGAATTAATATTGATTAATTCAGTTAATTACTTTGGAAAAGTAATTAAAGTTTTGTTATTGGTTAATGCGGGTCATTAACTTAATATTATTTTATAATTAATTAATGTGATTAATTTTAATGATTAATTGTGTTAATTAATTTAAAGAAAATCAATTGAGAATTGTTTAAGTGAATTGCTTAATGAAAGTAATTAAGAAAATAATTACTGATTGTAATTTATTAAGTTTATTTTGATTAATTACGTTAATTAATTAAGTTTAATTAATTTAAAATTAATCACTGGTTGATTTGAGAATAATTACCAATGTAATTAAAAATGAATAATTACTTAGTGAAGTAATTAAGAAGATAGATTACTTGATGTAATTTAATTGAAAGATACTTGGATAATGGAGGAGTTTTGGAATTCAATTACTTTGTGTAATTAATATTTAATTTGTATGTTGAATAATTACTTAAAGTAAGTAATTAATAATTAATTACTTGGTGTAATTAATTTTGGGTTTTGATAATTAAGTTATTTAAAGATAATTAAAGATGAAATTGATTAAGTTAATTACTTAATGTGATTGATCAAGAGTGATTAATCAATATGGATAATTGATAATTAATTTAAATAAGTTAATTATAAATGAAATAATTTAGGATCATTAATTTATATAATGATGTAATCAAGGATTGATTAATAAGAACAATTAATCAATGAAGGTATTAATTAATGTAATTAATTAAGGATTAATGTAATTAATTATAATTAATTAATTAATGAAGTAATTACAGGTTAATTACTGAATTTGGTTTGGATTAATTAATTTGTGAAATTAATTAGAGGTTAATTACTTGAATGTAATTAAAGAATAATTAATCAAGATGATTAATTAGGGTAATTTGTTGGAGAGTAATCAATTGATTGGTTTGTAATTAATTAAGGGATATGTAAGAAAGATTTATATGGATGGGTAATTAATTTAATTCATTTTAAATTAATTAAGGAAGAAGTAATTAATTTAATTCATTTTAAATTAATTATAGAATGTTGATTAATAAGTCTTTGCTTGTGAACGTTGATTGATATTGATTACCCTGAATAGTTGTGATCTCAGATATGAGATAAGTGATGTTGTGTGTTTTGGATGCTATGATTGCATTGGAATTGATGATATGAATTATCTGTTTGAGATGATAATATGGATTATCTGTTGTGATGATAATGATGATTACCCATTGTGATGTTGTGTATTATCTATCTGTGTGTATATAGATAATATTGAATTGAATTGTTTTAAACATTTAAGCAACTTGGACCTAAAAGACACGTTTTGGATTATGATGAGACCGGGATCGGGTTTCCATATTTGGATATCCGAAAACCACATCGATCCAAATTAACGATAGGTCGTGAATCTCAAGTGAAGATGAAGATTCAGAGTGCAAGGGTTATCGTCGTTAACTCTGAGGGTGATTCCAAAATGAGTGTAACGAGATAATGCCTTCGGTTTCGTTCGAACTCGGAACGAACTTGTATGGATTGAATGCTTTCAGAACATCGTCAGGTGGACGATGAGCATTCTAAGAGATGTGTTCTCTAAAGGTAATCGTAGCCTCTAGCCTCATCAACCGAGAATGGCTAAAACAGGGGAGGTGTAGCAACGCTTCGTGGGTACCCCCCACTTGAGAGTGAGATTTACCCCTGTCTAGAAGTCCCTTTATATTCGGCTGTGTGGGCAGTTGGTTGCAAACAACTGCGGGGTTGCCTTGTTCGGAACTGTTTAGTAAGGAATGGTTCCGGCCTTGTGTTGCAGGGGAGTTAGGGTGGCTCCTCGGTACGGTGAACTAGGCCACGTACTATGACGGGCGGTACCCCAGTAGCCCTGCCATTGTATGGAATCCAAAATCCAATAAGTGCCAACGGTTTTGATTGTATTACCAACTTTTGTGGCTAGTAGCTAGAATTTAATGAATGTAACAATTTCGGCTATTTCGTATTTACTTGAAAACCCTAGACACTATTATAATATCATCGGATTTCCTATCAAATGTTTTGATTAGCATAAGGTAAAAACTTTTCCATGTTTATGTATGGGAAGTCTTACGTGATACCTTTCTTTCAAAAGGTTTTTAAAAGTTAAGCAACCTTAACCTGTTACTCACACCAGACCTATGTCTGACCCGGAGTTTACCTTTTTTTTCTTAAACTCTTGGGTACTCAAATTTTTACGAGTAGCCAAGGGATTCAGGTTGGCTTTGATGAATAATGGAAGAGCAATAGAGCAGGAGGCTTCTGCGTTAGATATATAGTTTCCGTTGTGTATTCTCTGTGTTGTGTTGTATTAAGTTGTAAATACTAGATAGGTGTTTATAATTGTTTAGTATATGTGATGTGTGTGCTGTGTAACTCTGATTGATATTGTATATTATGTAAATACTTATGTTATTAATATAATTTATTCGTTCTGCTGTTGAGATTATAGTGTTGTTTCTTCTTTCTCTTCTTTCTTTTCTTCTTCTATCCATTTCTTTCTTAATTGATGATGCGATTTTTTGTGGTGTGAAAGTCAGGTCGTCACATATAATTAAGAGTGATAATGGATATCTCGAAAAGGGTTCGCTTTGGCTTTGAGTTACTAAGTGACTGATCTTAGGTTCGCCTCTCTCATATAAAAGAAGTACCAAGTAGCCTAATGAGATTTCTAAGCAATGTCGGTTTTTGTTAAAATTTAGGTCCATCTGGGTACGGGTTGTTACAGCAGAGTACTTGATTAACCAAACCCAACCTTACACTACTTTTCTAGACACTCTAATATATGGGTAGGACCTAATAAGTCATCCATAATATTGCTAATTTAGACTGCATAGGCTATTTGGATCTAATATCATTGTTAGAACTGGGCCAACATGCGACAGGGTAAATTTCAATTAAAAAAATCCATTATTGTATCTTTGGTGGGCCTATGTAGTCTAAATCATTTAGAACTTTTTTAAGTTTTATGTTAGATAAAATTTGTATTTTATTTGAATTTATACATAAAGAACAACAAGGTAATGTGTACATGGTTAGACATGTCTGTGTATAGATGTTGGGATTTACACTATAATGGACACGTTAGCCCTTCGTGTATGCAAATAGATTATTTGGATGTGCATATATATACATTAGATTATTATGAAAATAATTTTATATAAGATATAATACACATGTATATGATTTTGAAATAATAATTTTAAATAATTTATCTAAATATATATGTATTTACAAAATATATAAATATTGATGTATGCATATATATAATAAAACTTATTTTAAAACTTATTTAAAAATGTTTGATTATATATATGTATATTACAATATAAAACTGAATATAATTTATTACTATTATTATTATTTTAATTAACTTATATATATATACGTATTATATATATAAACATGTAATTAGTAGTTTAATTATATATGTATATATAAAATTAAATAATAATAAAATATATTAACAAATATTTATTGTAATGTTCATGGCTTGGAGATTTTTTATTTTTTATTTTTTCAATTATATATATATTATTTAAAATTTAATAATTATAAAACCATGTAATATTAATAATGAAATAAGTAAATAAAATATTTTAAAAATAATTAATTAAAATATGTTGTAAAACATTTTTTCTATAATTATATATATAATATATGCTTTTTATATATAGACAATTTTTAGTTAAATAATAGTATATATTAACATACACACACACATACACACATCCTAAAATGATAAGAAATTCTTTGCCAAAGACAATTTCAACAAGGTTAAATGTTATAAAAATATATGACACATATTATATTTAAACTTTTAAATCAGATTTAGAGTTTAATATCATTAAATATATCATTATTTTAAAATAAAAAATAAAATG
The DNA here is from genome assembly GCA_030765085.1 of Allium cepa. NCBI lineage: Eukaryota > Viridiplantae > Streptophyta > Magnoliopsida > Asparagales > Amaryllidaceae > Allium > Allium cepa. Next base: position 420,630,213 of record CM060939.1, read on the forward strand.
GAAAAAATGTTTTTTTAATTCCCAAGCCGAGAGCAAGTACAAGTAAGTGAGCAAATTTTTCTTAACATATATATATTTACATTTGTATACATATCCAACTACATGTAATAATCCATCGATATACCGATTCGTGATATGTTTGACATAATAATATATTAAACAATGATTACACAAATAATTTTATATATTAATGAATAAAAGAGTATCTTTCATTAGAGCCCAAAGTTCACATGTTGAAATGAAGAAGTGAACTCCATGAATCCAATTCCAATTCCAAAGTTGCTCTCTCCCGAATTGCTTTACTACCAATGATTACTTGATTTTAATTTATACTTAGTTGCTTAAAAAATAAGGAGAGGGGAGGGGTATATTTTTGCAAGCAAAGGGATAATGGAGGCAACGAAAAGTCTAGAGAAAATGAGGGTTAAGATGTTCATACATAGGAGAAAGTAAGGAGCGAAAGTAGTATCAAGATCCTTAATTTTCTCTTAACTATTTTCTCATTTTGAACATCCAAAACTTACCCTATAAGCCATAAAAATGGCCGACCTCTGTGTCCCCGTCAGAGCCAAAAATATCATGCCCCTTATGGGCCCTAAAACCATTTTCCAATTTAAACGTGCATCGATATCGTATATCGAATTATATATTTATAAACATTAAAAACATAACATTTGATATCGTTCAATACATCAAATAATATTCTATTATTAATATTCCATAAATATTAATTGGTTTATAACAATTACAAATTAATTAAATCAGATGGTAAAACGAGTATTTAATATTATGATTGTGTGACTCTTAGGTGTAAATTTGGCCAGCGATTAATATCAAACGATACAAATATTAACCTTCGCACGTCACTTATTGGGTGATGTGATGTTATGACCAAATTTATCACTTATTTAGTATCGGTAAAATCTAATTTTACTTTAATAAGTGTTACTTGGTTATGATAATTATTTACACCAATTATCTTCATCAAAACTATATCACTTTGGATTTATGGAATTTGGTAATGGTCAAAATTCCAATATTGTCTATGTTCAACTCTATAATCCAAACACAAAGTCGTTGGTTCAATAATAACTATTACTATTAATCGAACTACTTTGGACAAAGGTTGAGTTGACTTTTGTTGACCGTGAAACTAGCCTCATATAACCGAGAAGACAAATTCTCACTTGAATTGTGTCTCACTTTCAATGCTTCATCTTGACCGGCTGTAGTTGTTTGATAGACGTCGTACCATGATTTAAATATAATCAAAGCGGAGTTTCCATACCGAAGCTCGGCAGCATTCTCAAGTCGAGGAATTGTGTATCTAATAGTATTGATATTTTCTGTTTGACCTTAGTTATTGTAACTACCCTGCTTTCTACGTCGTGTAAATAAATAAATTAATTAAAATAAAATTTGTTGGATGCGATGATTGATAATTAGTATTTTGGAAATAATTTTTAGTTAATTAAATTTTTTATAAAAGATTTTGATTAAATAGATAGAATTATATTAATAAATTCCTTTTGGAAAATTTATTGAAATCGAATGAGTTGTTTTAATTAATTTGAATTATTTTGAAGTGTATGTTAATTTAAATTAGATTGAAATAAATTTGCAAAATTAATTAAAAGAAGTTGTAAAAAGAAATTAATTAAAGTAAAGAAAATTTAGTAAAAAATCACTTAGCCTATTTACCTTTCTCCCTTATTCTAGAATTCTCTGGCTGCACCCTTCTAACAAAAACCAAACCTTAGTATTTCCGTATATACTTAACCCTAATCTCAAAAAATAAATATAAAAGAAGTAAAATCGTGACCTAGCAATTGACATAGGTAGGAGCCGTTTAACCTAGAGGATGAGCACGCGACCAAGGCTAGGGCAACTATATAGATGGTAATGTGCATGCGATAGGGAGTCGAGTAATCCCAGGCGATTCGATCGACTTAGGCAATTTGGGTTCGGGCAGGTGTATGAGTTGCGATGTTGTAGAGGTGCACGGGGTTGTTCGATGTGGTTGAGGATGCATGTGTTGAGTCTGTGTGCGATGAGCGGGGAATTGTGTAACGACCCAGGATTTTGAACAATTTAATTTGAGAATATTTAATTTATTTTAAATATTTGAATGATGGTTTGGATTGAATTTTCAATATAACTTTGAATTTGACGATTAAATTATAGAATTTAATCTATTGAGTGTTGAATAAAAATTTGAATCTTCAATTTTAAGCCGATTAAAAATATTTCAAAGGCTTGTAAAATTCATATTGATAATATTGAAGATAATAGAAGCTTCAGAATTGAATTTGAAAGTGAGTTGTTCAGTTTTGAAATTTAATCGTTTGAATCGATATTCAAAAATAGCCGTCCGAGGCACAGTCTCGGAATTCGACGAAACCAGTTCCATTGGGTCCGTAATATTGAATTATTCTCGGATCTCAAATTTTGTATTTTTCGGAGTTGGTATGTGAGCATACGACGAGTAAACGCGTCGAAATTTTCAACGATTTAAATTTAAATTTAAATTTCAGTCAAACTCAACACGTTCTTCCCCAACATCACGCCTAAAATCATGGCTAAAACGTGCAAACACGTTCATTCTGCTTAATCACGATCTCCTGTCTTCCCCCTCTCTTTTTAAATCATCACGCAAGTCTTCATATCAATTGCAGAGGAAAACGAAAAAATAGAAATAAAAATGGCAACCGAGTTTCTCTGTATAAAACCAATTCACCGAAACCCTCTTTTTCATTTTATTCTCAGATCGGGGAAAAATAAAATAAGGAAAAAAGGGGGAGGCCGCGCGCGTATGGGGTGGAGCGGCACGGCGGCGTGGGGGAGCTCGAAGGCGATGGTTGGGCGGCGCGCGACTTTGAGGCGATGGCGATGCGTCGCGATTTGGTACTCAAACAAGGGGCGCATGCATAGGAGGAGGAGGAGGAGGAGAGCTCGCGCGATTCAGCGGAGGGCCGCGACCTTGCAGTTGCCGATCGATGGGTCGCGCTCGCATAGGGTTGAGGTGACGTCGTGGGTTCTCGAGCATCGGAGGAGGCGACTGGATGGGGTTTTAAGCATTCGTTGGCATCGATGTCGTGTTGGTGGCCGTGATACTCGACTACGTATGAGTAGTAAGGTAATTGCTGTTTTCCAATATATGATGATGGATTTTTATAATTTGTAAATGAATAGAAAAAAAAAAAAGATTTATCATCAGTGAAAATGGAATTACTAGGTTAAAATAAAATTTATTTCATTGAATTAAAATTTTAAAGCATTAGTTCGAAAACGAAGATTTGTTCAAACAAAATTATTAGATAAATTGAAAGTGTTAAGTAATTTCCATTGAAAAGAAATTGATTTTTCGATTGTCTCGAATATTAATATATTATAAAGGTAGTTTTATTTAATGAAACTTAATTGAATTTTTACAAGAGGTTATTTTATTTAATTTAGTTTTGAAAGTTAAATTTTTAGTTAAATATTTTATTAAAGAAAAAAAATTAGTTGATTTATTTATTTGATGGTAATAAATTGTTTGATAAGTTAAAATATTAATAACCCATATATGCCTATTTCCTTTTACTAGTGAAATTTTGAAATAATGAACTATTGGAAAAAATTAATTTTTTCTTAGCCACTTAAAGAAGTTATTTTAAAATTTTAGTTAAAATTGAATTAATAGTTCATTAAATTATTAAAGGAAGTTTGGTTCTAAATTTAATAATTAGTTAAAATAAATTTGTTAAAGAAAATTTTATTAAAGAAAAATTAGTTGATTTGAATTTATAAAAAGGAAATTTAGTTCAATTGAAAATTTCTAGTTAAAATTTTTTTAAAAGTAAAATAATTAGTTAAAATAAAATCTTGGTTAAGTAAATTTAATTTAAAAGGAAATTTAAATTTTAGTTAAATAAATTTATTTAAAGAAGAAACTGGTTTAAACGAAACTATGAGTTAATTTAACTATTAAAATGAAATCACCAATGAATTAAAATTATCAAATGAAAATTTATTATTCGATTATTTCGAATATTAATAAATTGTGTATAATATTTATACAAGGTATAAATCAAGAAATCGAGTCAAGATGGGAAAATGGATTGCTAATAAAAGCAAAGGTGAGAACTTCTCACTCGGAATTTTGTTGTTTATTTAAATTTTAAATAGTTAGATTTAAAATTGCTTGACTGTGTTGATTGAATGCTTGAATGATGATTTATATATATATATATATATATATATATATATATATATATATATATATATATATATATATATATATATATATTGGATGTGAATAGACCCTATACGCCGTTAGTAAGCGGAGGTTATTTATTACACACATATACCGCGATATTCCACCTTGAAGTGGAATTGGTATTATATTATATATATAGCAATATATATATATATTGGCATATGTATATATTGCAGTTGATTGATTTCCCGCATTTTCTTTTAGCGGATGAGACCCTATGCGCCGTTAGTAAGCGGATATATATTTATAAAATCCCATATACCGCGATATTCCGTCTTGAAACGGAATTGGTATTGTGCTAATGTCTGTGGATGCAGGGAAACAGGTTGGAGGGATCCAACTGGATTCCTCACAAATATTTATTTGATTTCATATATTGTGATATTTGATTGTTTATCATGGATAATATATGATGTTTGAAAGTCGTGATTGACTATTGATGTGTAGCATCGTCGGATCCAATTTTGAAAGTTTAAAAATAACGATTTTTGTTTTTAAGGGATTCTAAAATAATTTTTGAAAGTATACGTTTATAAAATATTTTTAGAATTGATTCATCTTAAATAAATAAACGTTATAATTTTAATATTATAAAAATTATGATTTTTTGAGAAATACAGTTAAAAGTTGATTTTTGAAATTATGGGATTAGTGATTTTATAAAATAGTTTGAACTGGGATTTCTGAATTTATTATAAGAAGTCTAAAAATAGAATTTATGGAATTTGATTATTTTATAAATCAAATGATGAAATTATAAAAGAGTTTAAAGACGTTTTAAAAATAGTAATATAAATTGTTTTATATTAAAAGATTTATAAATTGATATTTATAAATTAAAAATATTAGAAGTGTAAAACGAACTTTTCTAAGTCTTAGAAAGAATTGTAAATAAATTTCATAAATTGGAATTATAGAATTATAACGGTGAAGTTATAAATAGAATTTTATAACAGTAGGTTTATAAAATTTGTAAAGTTATTTAAAGAAATGGGTTTGGATAAATGAATGAATCTTATAAGTTATAAGATTTATAAAATTTACGAAGTTTAAAGGAACGATTTTATAAATAAATAAATTATAAGTATTTGACTTATAATATGAATTTTAGTATATCATTGTGATATGAATTGATATAGGTTAATAAAGGAATTTATAAAAGGAGTTGATATAAAATAAATAGAATAGAATTTATAAACGTTGTTTTATAAATTCGAAACGATTTACTTTGATAAGTAAATAGTTGTAATTTGTTAATGGAGTTATATTCATGTTTTAGACAGTGAATAATTCCTTAAAATAAAATGAATCGAAGTGATGAAATTTATTAACAAGGTATATTCACGTTTTTGAATGGTGAATAATAAGTTAAAGAAATTATTTAGAATGTGATGTTTTAAATAGAATTAAAACGATCTAACGATGTTTTAAAATATGTTGAGATTCGAAACCATAGATTTCAACAATTATTGTTGAAATAGACGTTTTCGAGAAATAAAAGGAAATAATAGATTATAACACTGTTGTTATAATAGAGGATTTCCGAAAGGAAATGTTTTATATAGTATTGGGATTATATATCTATTTTAATTTCGAATCCCTATACTAGTGATTTTGGGTTGTCGTAACGATGTTTTACGCAACATTCGTTTTGGCCCAAATAAATATGGTTAAGTGAATGATTTCCTTAAAGAATGAAATATATACTTAATTTCGATTAGAGTATATTAAATATTTTCTAAGCATAGAAAATAAAAAGGCTTGTGAATTACTTATAAATAAATAAGTATGAAAATGTTTTTTTTCAATATTAAGTGAATATTTTGAATTTATCTTTTTGAAGATAAATTGAAAATGAATATTTGAAAACGAATGGAAATCGTATATTCATAAATATTTTAGAATATAAATTCAATAAGGAATTTATAAATGAAATTGGAAAATGGGTTCAAAAATAAATATTGATTTATTTTTAAAGTATGGAAATAAAGTTTATATCTAGTAAAGATATTTTTGGGAAATAAATAATTTGGAAAATTATTTGGAATCTGGTGATGTTGGCATATCAATTGATAGTTCAATAACCGACTATCAATATTTCCCTTTGAATGGGTATTTGTTGTGATTGCTTGAAATTGAATGCCACACTTATTTTTTTTAAATAAGCGCTCACTATTCGGGTTAACCGGGAAAGGACCTTGGGGTCGTATAACCCATTCCGAATAAGTGATACGTCGTATGAATTGCATTCGAAGATCGGTGTTGAAGACCGGATATTTTCGAAAGCGAAAGGGTTTCTTGTTGATTGTCTCTGCACTGGCTGATCCCCGGTATAGAGATCTCCATATGTGATGGGAAATCCGAACGTGATTAGAGATTTTTCGGATTGCAAGGACTTCTTTGTAAGTGCCTTCGGTTCTGTTCGAGCCCGGAACAGACTTGTATGGATTGTGTGTCTGACATTACAAGTTGAGATGTAAAGCCGATTTCTTTCAAATATATTTCTGTGGTGGCGGAGAATTTATTCTCTTAGCTTAACACCCTTCTCTGAGACGTACGAGCTCAGAGGTTATATAGTTGAAGTTATCAGCAATATATTCCCAATTTGGTAATGTGACATACTGAGTGTTGCTGTGAAATGATCATTGTGTTGATTATTTGTGATAGGATCATTTGTTTGATCGTCTATCCTGGTGATCATTTCTATGATCATTTGTTGACCCAAAGCATGGCTTTTGTATAAAGTATGTTTTTGTGGACGTGACTTCGTCGAGCCTCACATCCCGGAATGGTCAAAACAGGAAAGATGCGGCAAGGTTATGAGGGGTAGCTCCCTTTAGGGTATGTGCATTTCCTTCTGGAAAGGGTGGTATCATGGTATGGAGCCCAGATACTTACTCATGTTGAAACACTATATTTTATTACTGTGTGGTGTTGTTGGTGACGAGCGCTCGGTTAAAGGTCCAATGGGACCGGGGGATGCCATATTCGTGCAGTAGTTACCTAGCGATAAAGGTAACCCGGCCTTGTGTTGGCAGAGAGCTGGTTAAGTTCTCGGGACGTCCAGCCAGAGGCGTTTCCATGTGGCAATGGGAAGTTCCTTGGCCTGACCATTTGTTGGAAATCCAAAGAAACAATACGAGACTTGTACGGTATTAGTTGTATAACCTGCTATGGAATGTGGCGGTAACCTGCTATTGAACATGGTAGCTATAGTAGGCATAAGTGCGGAATGTCTATGCTGGCTAAGATTTATATCTTTATTTTCGAAATGATTTTCCTCTACACTATGCACTAATAATAATATCAAATGTTATTTTAAATGCGTATCAAGCATCTTTGACTATCATAAGGAGAAATCTCCTCCGATTCTGCGTTTGCATGTGTGTATGTGCGGGAGGCCTTATGGTAGTCTCATTTTTAAAAGCATTGCGAATTGAATTTAAAATATTCTTCTATTTTGATTTTAAAGTAAATAAACTGTTTTGAGTTCTCACACCAGTCACATGACTGACTCAGAGTTTATTGTTTTCCTTCCTAAACTCTGGGTGCCCACCAATTTTCCACACGGGCAGTTAAGAGTTAAGGTTTATCAGGATATTCTGGATATTCTGGAGTTGCTGGAGGCAAGATGGATGGCATGGCGTATTACTGGTTTATATAGTATTTATTTTTCCGCTGCATTGTTGTTATTGTATGTTGTTGAACACTCTGATGATATGATGTAATGTAAGATGATGAAATGTAATAACTGATATAGTTCTTTGTTTAAAGATTATTCATTTATTATTATATGTTGTTCCGCTGCGAATTGTGAGATTCTGATGTTGTTGTGTTGTTGTTTCCTTTCTGTCAGTTCTATTTTAAAATTTTCTGTTTCTTTTCCCCCTATTTTCTATCTTAGTATCTACTCTTCTCTCTTTTCCTTTTCTTAAATTCTTTTTAAAACCCTAACTATTCGGTTTTTCGGCAACGAAAATCCGCAATGTTACATTTGGTATCAGAGCTATTGGTTAAGCGACAACCATGGTTCTGTTGGGTATTACTCGTTAGAGATAGAGTCAGCAGTACTCTAGAATGAGTTTGAGAGTAATAATAGATATGAGAGCGTATTTGTTAGTGAATATAAAATTTGTTTTTGAATCAGGTAAATAAAATAATTTAGCCCAAAACTATTTTTGTATAAAAAAGAAATGATTTTCTATGAATTATTATAGTATATGGTTGCATGATTGTTAAGAAGTGATAATATAGAATTATTATCATTAGTATATGGAATTAAATAAAATAAAATGGATTGAATTCAAGTAAATTAACTTGATAATTTATTTATTTGTGAAATAATTTCAAATGGAATGAATATGAATATGGAATGTGAATAAAATTGAATTGAGCAATTAAGTAAATTCGAGATGAATTGAATATTGAAATGAATTAGTGAATGAAACTAATTTAAAATAGTAATGTGAATTAGTAAATGAAAGCTAATCGATAGAATTCAATATTTAGAATTGAGAATTGAATTCAAATTGAATTGAAATTTTGAATTGAATTCAAATAGAATTGAAATTGTGAATTGAATTGAAATGTAAAATTTGATGAAATTGGATATGTAACTTCAATAGTGAAGTAAAAATATATAGGAAGTATATGTTGGAAATTTTGTAATAGAATTAGCAAAATAGTTTGAATGTTGGATTTGGATGCTACTACTAGCAGGTTATACAGGTGTATAAAAGAATTGAGATTTTGATTTCAAAGTTAAAATTGAATTGCTCGACAAAAAGGTACGTATTTCAATTTCAGTATGAGATTTGATAACTTTCTTCTCTAGCCACTTGGCTTTTCTCTTTTCTTTTTGATTCTAAGGGGCCGTGGTGCCATTTTGTAGTCGTACCGATCGAGCCGCGCAAAGGAAACGCTGGCGAAATTTTTCAAAAATTTAGGGTGTTAGAAAAATTTTGAGAAAAATTTGAAAGTTTGAAATTTGAATTTGAATTTAAATTTGAATTGTTAGGAAAACAACAATGTTGATTGAAACTTATAATTGAAGTTAGAAAGCTAGTTGAAATGATAGTGAATCTCTAGTAAAAAGATTTAGGCTAGTAAGTTGATAAAACTATTTGGATTGTGAAAAATAATAGTCGGGATAAGGGCATTCTTCTTAACTTGTAATTTCGGGACGAAATTCTTTTAAGGGGGAAAGATTGTAACGACCCAGGATTTTGAACAATTTAATTTGAGAATATTTAATTTATTTTAAATATTTGAATGATGGTTTGGATTGAATTTTCAATATAACTTTGAATTTGACGATTAAATTATAGAATTTAATCTATTGAGTGTTGAATAAAAATTTGAATCTTCAATTTTAAGCCGATTAAAAATATTTCAAAGGCTTGTAAAATTCATATTGATAATATTGAAGATAATAGAAGCTTCAGAATTGAATTTGAAAGTGAGTTGTTCAGTTTTGAAATTTAATCGTTTGAATCGATATTCAAAAATAGCCGTCCGAGGCACAGTCTCGGAATTCGACGAAACCAGTTCCATTGGGTCCGTAATATTGAATTATTCTCGGATCTCAAATTTCGTATTTTTCGGAGTTGGTATGTGATCATACGACGAGTAAACGCGTCGAAATTTTCAACGATTTAAATTTAAATTTAAATTTAAATTTCAGTCAAACTCAACACGTTCTTCCCCAACATCACGCCTAAAATCATGGCTAAAACGTGCAAACACGTTCATTCTGCTTAATCACGATCTCCTGTCTTCCCCCTCTCTTTTTAAATCATCACGCAAGTCTTCATATCAATTGCAGAGGAAAACGAAAAAATAGAAATAAAAATGGCAACCGAGTTTCTCTGTATAAAACCAATTCACCGAAACCCTCTTTTTCATTTTATTCTCAGATCGGGGAAAAATAAAATAAGGAAAAAAGGGGGGCCGCGCGCGTATGGGGTGGAGCGGCACGGCGGCGTGGGGGAGCTCGAAGGCGATGGTTGGGCGGCGCGCGACTTTGAGGCGATGGCGATGCGTCGCGATTTGGTACTCAAACAAGGGGCGCGTGCATAGGAGGAGGAGGAGGAGAGCTCGTGCGATTCAGCGGAGGGCCGCGACCTTGCAGTTGCCGATCGATGGGTCGCGCTCGCATAGGGTTGAGGTGACGTCGTGGGTTCTCGAGCATCGGAGGAGGCGACTGGATGGGGTTTTAAGCATTCGTTGGCATCGATGTCGTGTTGGTGGCCGTGATACTCGACTACGTATGAGTAGTAAGGTAATTGCTGTTTTCCAATATATGATGATCGATTTTTATAATTTGTAAATGAATAGAAAAAAAAAGATTTATCGTCAGTGAAAATGGAATTACTAGGTTAAAATAAAATTTATTTCATTGAATTAAAATTTTAAAGCATTAGTTCGAAAACGAAGATTTGTTCAAACAAAATTATTAGATAAATTGAAAGTGTTAAGTAATTTCCATTGAAAAGAAATTGATTTTTCGATTGTCTCGAATATTAATATATTATAAAGGTAGTTTTATTAAATGAAACTTAATTGAATTTTTACAAGAGGTTATTTTATTTAATTTAGTTTTGAAAGTTAAATTTTTAGTTAAATATTTTATTAAAGAAAAAAAATTAGTTGATTTATTTATTTGATGGTAATAAATTGTTTGATAAGTTAAAATATTAATAACCCATATATGCCTATTTCCTTTTACTAGTGAAATTTTGAAATAATGAACTATTGGAAAAAATTAATTTTTTCTTAGCCACTTAAAGAAGTTATTTTAAAATTTTAGTTAAAATTGAATTAATAGTTCATTAAATTATTAAAGGAAGTTTGGTTCTAAATTTAATAATTAGTTAAAATAAATTTGTTAAAGAAAATTTTATTAAAGAAAAATTAGTTGATTTGAATTTATAAAAAGGAAATTTAGTTCAATTGAAAATTTCTAGTTAAAATTTTTTTAAAAGTAAAATAATTAGTTAAAATAAAATCTTGGTTAAGTAAATTTAATTTAAAAGGAAATTTAAATTTTAGTTAAATAAATTTATTTAAAGAAGAAACTGGTTTAAACGAAACTATGAGTTAATTTAACTATTAAAATGAAATCACCAATGAATTAAAATTATCAAATGAAAATTTATTATTCGATTATTTCGAATATTAATAAATTGTGTATAATATTTATACAAGGTATAAATCAAGAAATCGAGTCAAGATGGGAAAATGGATTGCTAATAAAAGCAAAGGTGAGAACTTCTCACTCGGAATTTTGTTGTTTATTTAAATTTTAAATAGTTAGATTTAAAATTGCTTGACTGTGTTGATTGAATGCTTGAATGATGATTTATATATATATATATATATATATATATATATATATATATTGGATGTGAATAGACCCTATACGCCGTTAGTAAGCGGAGGTTATTTATTACACACATATACCGCGATATTCCACCTTGAAGTGGAATTGGTATTATATTATATATATAGCAATATATATATATTGGCATATGTATATATTGCAGTTGATTGATTTCCCGCATTTTCTTTTAGCGGATGAGACCCTATGCGCCGTTAGTAAGCGGATATATATTTATAAAATCCCATATACCGCGATATTCCGTCTTGAAACGGAATTGGTATTGTGCTAATGTCTGTGGATGCAGGGAAACAGGTTGGAGGGATCCAACTGGATTCCTCACAAATATTTATTTGATTTCATATATTGTGATATTTGATTGTTTATCATGGATAATATATGATGTTTGAAAGTCGTGATTGACTATTGATGTGTAGCATCGTCGGATCCAATTTTGAAAGTTTAAAAATAACGATTTTTGTTTTTAAGGGATTCTAAAATAATTTTTGAAAGTATACGTTTATAAAATATTTTTAGAATTGATTCATCTTAAATAAATAAACGTTATAATTTTAATATTATAAAAATTATGATTTTTTGAGAAATACAGTTAAAAGTTGATTTTTGAAATTATGGGATTAGTGATTTTATAAAATAGTTTGAACTGGGATTTCTGAATTTATTATAAGAAGTCTAAAAATAGAATTTATGGAATTTGATTATTTTATAAATCAAATGATGAAATTATAAAAGAGTTTAAAGACGTTTTAAAAATAGTAATATAAATTGTTTTATATTAAAAGATTTATAAATTGATATTTATAAATTAAAAATATTAGAAGTGTAAAACGAACTTTTCTAAGTGTTAGAAAGAATTGTAAATAAATTTCATAAATTGGAATTATAGAATTATAACGGTGAAGTTATAAATAGAATTTTATAACAGTAGGTTTATAAAATTTGTAAAGTTATTTAAAGAAATGGGTTTGGATAAATGAATGAATCTTATAAGTTATAAGATTTATAAAATTTACGAAGTTTAAAGGAACGATTTTATAAATAAATAAATTATAAGTATTTGACTTATAATATGAATTTTAGTATATCATTGTGATATGAATTGATATAGGTTAATAAAGGAATTTATAAAAGGAGTTGATATAAAATAAATAGAATAGAATTTATAAACGTTGTTTTATAAATTCGAAACGATTTACTTTGATAAGTAAATAGTTGTAATTTGTTAATGGAGTTATATTCATGTTTTAGACAGTGAATAATTCCTTAAAATAAAATGAATCGGAGTGATGAAATTTATTAACAAGGTATATTCACGTTTTTGAATGGTGAATAATAAGTTAAAGAAATTATTTAGAATGTGATGTTTTAAATAGAATTAAAACGATCTAACGATGTTTTAAAATATGTTGAGATTCGAAACCATAGATTTCAACAATTATTGTTGAAATAGACGTTTTCGAGAAATAAAAGGAAATAATAGATTATAACACTGTTGTTATAATAGAGGATTTCCGAAAGGAAATGTTTTATATAGTATTGGGATTATATATCTATTTTAATTTCGAATCCCTATACTAGTGATTTTGGGTTGTCGTAACGATGTTTTACGCAACATTCGTTTTGGCCCAAATAAATATGGTTAAGTGAATGATTTCCTTAAAGAATGAAATATATACTTAATTTCGATTAGAGTATATTAAATATTTTCTAAGCATAGAAAATAAAAAGGCTTGTGAATTACTTATAAATAAATAAGTATGAAAATGTTTTTTTTCAATATTAAGTGAATATTTTGAATTTATCTTTTTGAAGATAAATTGAAAATGAATATTTGAAAACGAATGGAAATCGTATATTCATAAATATTTTAGAATATAAATTCAATAAGGAATTTATAAATGAAATTGGAAAATGGGTTCAAAAATAAATATTGATTTATTTTTAAAGTATGGAAATAAAGTTTATATCTAGTAAAGATATTTTTGGGAAATAAATAATTTGGAAAATTATTTGGAATCTGGTGATGTTGGCATATCAATTGATAGTTCAATAACCGACTATCAATATTTCCCTTTGAATGGGTATTTGTTGTGATTGCTTGAAATTGAATGCCACACTTATTTTTTTTAAATAAGCGCTCACTATTCGGGTTAACCGGGAAAGGACCTTGGGGTCGTATAACCCATTCCGAATAAGTGATACGTCGTATGAATTGCATTCGAAGATCGGTGTTGAAGACCGGATATTTTCGAAAGCGAAAGGGTTTCTTGTTGATTGTCTCTGCACTGGCTGATCCCCGGTATAGAGATCTCCATATGTGATGGGAAATCCGAACGTGATTAGAGATTTTTCGGATTGCAAGGACTTCTTTGTAAGTGCCTTCGGTTCTGTTCGAGCCCGGAACAGACTTGTATGGATTGTGTGTCTGACATTACAAGTTGAGATGTAAAGCCGATTTCTTTCAAATATATTTCTGTGGTGGCGGAGAATTTATTCTCTTAGCTTAACACCCTTCTCTGAGACGTACGAGCTCAGAGGTTATATAGTTGAAGTTATCAGCAATATATTCCCAATTTGGTAATGTGACATACTGAGTGTTGCTGTGAAATGATCATTGTGTTGATTATTTGTGATAGGATCATTTGTTTGATCGTCTATCCTGGTGATCATTTCTATGATCATTTGTTGACCCAAAGCATGGCTTTTGTATAAAGTATGTTTTTGTGGACGTGACTTCGTCGAGCCTCACATCCCGGAATGGTCAAAACAGGAAAGATGCGGCAAGGTTATGAGGGGTAGCTCCCTTTAGGGTATGTGCATTTCCTTCTGGAAAGGGTGGTATCATGGTATGGAGCCCAGATACTTACTCATGTTGAAACACTATATTTTATTACTGTGTGGTGTTGTTGGTGACGAGCGCTCGGTTAAAGGTCCAATGGGACCGGGGGATGCCATATTCGTGCAGTAGTTACCTAGCGATAAAGGTAACCCGGCCTTGTGTTGGCAGAGAGCTGGTTAAGTTCTCGGGACGTCCAGCCAGAGGCGTTTCCATGTGGCAATGGGAAGTTCCTTGGCCTGACCATTTGTTGGAAATCCAAAGAAACAATACGAGACTTGTACGGTATTAGTTGTATAACCTGCTATGGAATGTGGCGGTAACCTGCTATTGAACATGGTAGCTATAGTAGGCATAAGTGCGGAATGTCTATGCTGGCTAAGATTTATATCTTTATTTTCGAAATGATTTTCCTCTACACTATGCACTAATAATAATATCAAATGTTATTTTAAATGCGTATCAAGCATCTTTGACTATCATAAGGAGAAATCTCCTCCGATTCTGCGTTTGCATGTGTGTATGTGCGGGAGGCCTTATGGTAGTCTCATTTTTAAAAGCATTGCGAATTGAATTTAAAATATTCTTCTATTTTGATTTTAAAGTAAATAAACTGTTTTGAGTTCTCACACCAGTCACATGACTGACTCAGAGTTTATTGTTTTCCTTCCTAAACTCTGGGTGCCCACCAATTTTCCACACGGGCAGTTAAGAGTTAAGGTTTATCAGGATATTCTGGATATTCTGGAGTTGCTGGAGGCAAGATGGATGGCATGGCGTATTACTGGTTTATATAGTATTTATTTTTCCGCTGCATTGTTGTTATTGTATGTTGTTGAACACTCTGATGATATGATGTAATGTAAGATGATGAAATGTAATAACTGATATAGTTCTTTGTTTAAAGATTATTCATTTATTATTATATGTTGTTCCGCTGCGAATTGTGAGATTCTGATGTTGTTGTGTTGTTGTTTCCTTTCTGTCAGTTCTATTTTAAAATTTTCTGTTTCTTTTCCCCCTATTTTCTATCTTAGTATCTACTCTTCTCTCTTTTCCTTTTCTTAAATTCTTTTTAAAACCCTAACTATTCGGTTTTTCGGCAACGAAAATCCGCAATGTTACATTTGGTATCAGAGCTATTGGTTAAGCGACAACCATGGTTCTGTTGGGTATTACTCGTTAGAGATAGAGTCAGCAGTACTCTAGAATGAGTTTGAGAGTAATAATAGATATGAGAGCGTATTTGTTAGTGAATATAAAATTTGTTTTTGAATCAGGTAAATAAAATAATTTAGCCCAAAACTATTTTTGTATAAAAAAGAAATGATTTTCTATGAATTATTATAGTATATGGTTGCATGATTGTTAAGAAGTGATAATATAGAATTATTATCATTAGTATATGGAATTAAATAAAATAAAATGGATTGAATTCAAGTAAATTAACTTGATAATTTATTTATTTGTGAAATAATTTCAAATGGAATGAATATGAATATGGAATGTGAATAAAATTGAATTGAGCAATTAAGTAAATTCGAGATGAATTGAATATTGAAATGAATTAGTGAATGAAACTAATTTAAAATAGTAATGTGAATTAGTAAATGAAAGCTAATCGATAGAATTCAATATTTAGAATTGAGAATTGAATTCAAATTGAATTGAAATTTTGAATTGAATTCAAATAGAATTGAAATTGTGAATTGAATTGAAATGTAAAATTTGATGAAATTGGATATGTAACTTCAATAGTGAAGTAAAAATATATAGGAAGTATATGTTGGAAATTTTGTAATAGAATTAGCAAAATAGTTTGAATGTTGGATTTGGATGCTACTACTAGCAGGTTATACAGGTGTATAAAAGAATTGAGATTTTGATTTCAAAGTTAAAATTGAATTGCTCGACAAAAAGGTACGTATTTCAATTTCAGTATGAGATTTGATAACTTTCTTCTCTAGCCACTTGGCTTTTCTCTTTTCTTTTTGATTCTAAGGGGCCGTGGTGCCATTTTGTAGTCGTACCGATCGAGCCGCGCAAAGGAAACGCTGGCGAAATTTTTCAAAAATTTAGGGTGTTAGAAAAATTTTGAGAAAAATTTGAAAGTTTGAAATTTGAATTTGAATTTAAATTTGAATTGTTAGGAAAACAACAATGTTGATTGAAACTTATAATTGAAGTTAGAAAGCTAGTTGAAATGATAGTGAATCTCTAGTAAAAAGATTTAGGCTAGTAAGTTGATAAAACTATTTGGATTGTGAAAAATAATAGTCGGGATAAGGGCATTCTTCTTAACTTGTAATTTCGGGACGAAATTCTTTTAAGGGGGAAAGATTGTAACGACCCAGGATTTTGAACAATTTAATTTGAGAATATTTAATTTATTTTAAATATTTGAATGATGGTTTGGATTGAATTTTCAATATAACTTTGAATTTGACGATTAAATTATAGAATTTAATCTATTGAGTGTTGAATAAAAATTTGAATCTTCAATTTTAAGCCGATTAAAAATATTTCAAAGGCTTGTAAAATTCATATTGATAATATTGAAGATAATAGAAGCTTCAGAATTGAATTTGAAAGTGAGTTGTTCAGTTTTGAAATTTAATCGTTTGAATCGATATTCAAAAATAGCCGTCCGAGGCACAGTCTCGGAATTCGACGAAACCAGTTCCATTGGGTCCGTAATATTGAATTATTCTCGGATCTCAAATTTCGTATTTTTCGGAGTTGGTATGTGATCATACGACGAGTAAACGCGTCGAAATTTTCAACGATTTAAATTTAAATTTAAATTTAAATTTCAGTCAAACTCAACACGTTCTTCCCCAACATCACGCCTAAAATCATGGCTAAAACGTGCAAACACGTTCATTCTGCTTAATCACGATCTCCTGTCTTCCCCCTCTCTTTTTAAATCATCACGCAAGTCTTCATATCAATTGCAGAGGAAAACGAAAAAATAGAAATAAAAATGGCAACCGAGTTTCTCTGTATAAAACCAATTCACCGAAACCCTCTTTTTCATTTTATTCTCAGATCGGGGAAAAATAAAATAAGGAAAAAAGGGGGGCCGCGCGCGTATGGGGTGGAGCGGCACGGCGGCGTGGGGGAGCTCGAAGGCGATGGTTGGGCGGCGCGCGACTTTGAGGCGATGGCGATGCGTCGCGATTTGGTACTCAAACAAGGGGCGCGTGCATAGGAGGAGGAGGAGGAGAGCTCGTGCGATTCAGCGGAGGGCCGCGACCTTGCAGTTGCCGATCGATGGGTCGCGCTCGCATAGGGTTGAGGTGACGTCGTGGGTTCTCGAGCATCGGAGGAGGCGACTGGATGGGGTTTTAAGCATTCGTTGGCATCGATGTCGTGTTGGTGGCCGTGATACTCGACTACGTATGAGTAGTAAGGTAATTGCTGTTTTCCAATATATGATGATCGATTTTTATAATTTGTAAATGAATAGAAAAAAAAAGATTTATCGTCAGTGAAAATGGAATTACTAGGTTAAAATAAAATTTATTTCATTGAATTAAAATTTTAAAGCATTAGTTCGAAAACGAAGATTTGTTCAAACAAAATTATTAGATAAATTGAAAGTGTTAAGTAATTTCCATTGAAAAGAAATTGATTTTTCGATTGTCTCGAATATTAATATATTATAAAGGTAGTTTTATTAAATGAAACTTAATTGAATTTTTACAAGAGGTTATTTTATTTAATTTAGTTTTGAAAGTTAAATTTTTAGTTAAATATTTTATTAAAGAAAAAAAATTAGTTGATTTATTTATTTGATGGTAATAAATTGTTTGATAAGTTAAAATATTAATAACCCATATATGCCTATTTCCTTTTACTAGTGAAATTTTGAAATAATGAACTATTGGAAAAAATTAATTTTTTCTTAGCCACTTAAAGAAGTTATTTTAAAATTTTAGTTAAAATTGAATTAATAGTTCATTAAATTATTAAAGGAAGTTTGGTTCTAAATTTAATAATTAGTTAAAATAAATTTGTTAAAGAAAATTTTATTAAAGAAAAATTAGTTGATTTGAATTTATAAAAAGGAAATTTAGTTCAATTGAAAATTTCTAGTTAAAATTTTTTTAAAAGTAAAATAATTAGTTAAAATAAAATCTTGGTTAAGTAAATTTAATTTAAAAGGAAATTTAAATTTTAGTTAAATAAATTTATTTAAAGAAGAAACTGGTTTAAACGAAACTATGAGTTAATTTAACTATTAAAATGAAATCACCAATGAATTAAAATTATCAAATGAAAATTTATTATTCGATTATTTCGAATATTAATAAATTGTGTATAATATTTATACAAGGTATAAATCAAGAAATCGAGTCAAGATGGGAAAATGGATTGCTAATAAAAGCAAAGGTGAGAACTTCTCACTCGGAATTTTGTTGTTTATTTAAATTTTAAATAGTTAGATTTAAAATTGCTTGACTGTGTTGATTGAATGCTTGAATGATGATTTATATATATATATATATATATATATATATATATATATATTGGATGTGAATAGACCCTATACGCCGTTAGTAAGCGGAGGTTATTTATTACACACATATACCGCGATATTCCACCTTGAAGTGGAATTGGTATTATATTATATATATAGCAATATATATATATTGGCATATGTATATATTGCAGTTGATTGATTTCCCGCATTTTCTTTTAGCGGATGAGACCCTATGCGCCGTTAGTAAGCGGATATATATTTATAAAATCCCATATACCGCGATATTCCGTCTTGAAACGGAATTGGTATTGTGCTAATGTCTGTGGATGCAGGGAAACAGGTTGGAGGGATCCAACTGGATTCCTCACAAATATTTATTTGATTTCATATATTGTGATATTTGATTGTTTATCATGGATAATATATGATGTTTGAAAGTCGTGATTGACTATTGATGTGTAGCATCGTCGGATCCAATTTTGAAAGTTTAAAAATAACGATTTTTGTTTTTAAGGGATTCTAAAATAATTTTTGAAAGTATACGTTTATAAAATATTTTTAGAATTGATTCATCTTAAATAAATAAACGTTATAATTTTAATATTATAAAAATTATGATTTTTTGAGAAATACAGTTAAAAGTTGATTTTTGAAATTATGGGATTAGTGATTTTATAAAATAGTTTGAACTGGGATTTCTGAATTTATTATAAGAAGTCTAAAAATAGAATTTATGGAATTTGATTATTTTATAAATCAAATGATGAAATTATAAAAGAGTTTAAAGACGTTTTAAAAATAGTAATATAAATTGTTTTATATTAAAAGATTTATAAATTGATATTTATAAATTAAAAATATTAGAAGTGTAAAACGAACTTTTCTAAGTGTTAGAAAGAATTGTAAATAAATTTCATAAATTGGAATTATAGAATTATAACGGTGAAGTTATAAATAGAATTTTATAACAGTAGGTTTATAAAATTTGTAAAGTTATTTAAAGAAATGGGTTTGGATAAATGAATGAATCTTATAAGTTATAAGATTTATAAAATTTACGAAGTTTAAAGGAACGATTTTATAAATAAATAAATTATAAGTATTTGACTTATAATATGAATTTTAGTATATCATTGTGATATGAATTGATATAGGTTAATAAAGGAATTTATAAAAGGAGTTGATATAAAATAAATAGAATAGAATTTATAAACGTTGTTTTATAAATTCGAAACGATTTACTTTGATAAGTAAATAGTTGTAATTTGTTAATGGAGTTATATTCATGTTTTAGACAGTGAATAATTCCTTAAAATAAAATGAATCGGAGTGATGAAATTTATTAACAAGGTATATTCACGTTTTTGAATGGTGAATAATAAGTTAAAGAAATTATTTAGAATGTGATGTTTTAAATAGAATTAAAACGATCTAACGATGTTTTAAAATATGTTGAGATTCGAAACCATAGATTTCAACAATTATTGTTGAAATAGACGTTTTCGAGAAATAAAAGGAAATAATAGATTATAACACTGTTGTTATAATAGAGGATTTCCGAAAGGAAATGTTTTATATAGTATTGGGATTATATATCTATTTTAATTTCGAATCCCTATACTAGTGATTTTGGGTTGTCGTAACGATGTTTTACGCAACATTCGTTTTGGCCCAAATAAATATGGTTAAGTGAATGATTTCCTTAAAGAATGAAATATATACTTAATTTCGATTAGAGTATATTAAATATTTTCTAAGCATAGAAAATAAAAAGGCTTGTGAATTACTTATAAATAAATAAGTATGAAAATGTTTTTTTTCAATATTAAGTGAATATTTTGAATTTATCTTTTTGAAGATAAATTGAAAATGAATATTTGAAAACGAATGGAAATCGTATATTCATAAATATTTTAGAATATAAATTCAATAAGGAATTTATAAATGAAATTGGAAAATGGGTTCAAAAATAAATATTGATTTATTTTTAAAGTATGGAAATAAAGTTTATATCTAGTAAAGATATTTTTGGGAAATAAATAATTTGGAAAATTATTTGGAATCTGGTGATGTTGGCATATCAATTGATAGTTCAATAACCGACTATCAATATTTCCCTTTGAATGGGTATTTGTTGTGATTGCTTGAAATTGAATGCCACACTTATTTTTTTTAAATAAGCGCTCACTATTCGGGTTAACCGGGAAAGGACCTTGGGGTCGTATAACCCATTCCGAATAAGTGATACGTCGTATGAATTGCATTCGAAGATCGGTGTTGAAGACCGGATATTTTCGAAAGCGAAAGGGTTTCTTGTTGATTGTCTCTGCACTGGCTGATCCCCGGTATAGAGATCTCCATATGTGATGGGAAATCCGAACGTGATTAGAGATTTTTCGGATTGCAAGGACTTCTTTGTAAGTGCCTTCGGTTCTGTTCGAGCCCGGAACAGACTTGTATGGATTGTGTGTCTGACATTACAAGTTGAGATGTAAAGCCGATTTCTTTCAAATATATTTCTGTGGTGGCGGAGAATTTATTCTCTTAGCTTAACACCCTTCTCTGAGACGTACGAGCTCAGAGGTTATATAGTTGAAGTTATCAGCAATATATTCCCAATTTGGTAATGTGACATACTGAGTGTTGCTGTGAAATGATCATTGTGTTGATTATTTGTGATAGGATCATTTGTTTGATCGTCTATCCTGGTGATCATTTCTATGATCATTTGTTGACCCAAAGCATGGCTTTTGTATAAAGTATGTTTTTGTGGACGTGACTTCGTCGAGCCTCACATCCCGGAATGGTCAAAACAGGAAAGATGCGGCAAGGTTATGAGGGGTAGCTCCCTTTAGGGTATGTGCATTTCCTTCTGGAAAGGGTGGTATCATGGTATGGAGCCCAGATACTTACTCATGTTGAAACACTATATTTTATTACTGTGTGGTGTTGTTGGTGACGAGCGCTCGGTTAAAGGTCCAATGGGACCGGGGGATGCCATATTCGTGTAGTAGTTACCTAGTGATAAAGGTAACCCGGCCTTGTGTTGGCAGAGAGCTGGTTAAGTTCTCGGGACGTCCAGCCAGAGGCGTTTCCATGTGGCAATGGGAAGTTCCTTGGCCTGATCATTTGTTGGAAATCCAAAGAAACAATACGAGACTTGTACGGTATTAGTTGTATAACCTGCTATGGAATGTGGCGGTAACCTGCTATTGAACATGGTAGCTATAGTAGGCATAAGTGCGGAATGTCTATGCTGGCTAAGATTTATATCTTTATTTTCGAAATGATTTTCCTCTACACTATGCACTAATAATAATATCAAATGTTATTTTAAATGTGTATCAAGCATCTTTGACTATCATAAGGAGAAATCTCCTCCGATTCTGCGTTTGCATGTATGTGTGTGCGGGAGGCCTTATGGTAGTCTCATTTTTAAAAGCATTGCGAATTGAATTTAAAATATTCTTCTATTTTGATTTTAAAGTAAATAAACTGTTTTGAGTTCTCACACCAGTCACATGACTGACTCGGAGTTTATTGTTTTCCTTCCTAAACTCTGGGTGCCCACCAATTTTCCACACGGGCAGTTAAGAGTTAAGGTTTATCAGGATATTCTGGATATTCTGGAGTTGCTGGAGGCAAGATGGATGGCATGGCGTATTACTGGTTTATATAGTATTTCTTTTTCCGCTGCATTGTTGTTATTGTATGTTGTTGAACACTCTGATGATATGATGTAATGTAAGATGATGAAATGTAATAACTGATATAGTTCTTTGTTTAAAGATTATTCATTTATTATTATATGTTGTTCCGCTGCGAATTGTGAGATTCTGATGTTGTTGTGTTGTTGTTTCCTTTCTGTCAGTTCTATTTTAAAATTTTCTGTTTCTTTTCCCCCTATTTTCTATCTTAGTATCTACTCTTCTCTCTTTTCCTTTTCTTGAATTCTTTTTAAAACCCTAACTATTCGGTTTTTCGGCAACGAAAATCCGCAATGTTACAAATTGGAGCAGTGATCAGAGATGCAAATTCACATGATGTTGAAGTTATGTGCATCTACGTGATTGGAGGAAGTAAGCAACGTGGCACATGAAGTTTGGAGCAGCATAATTATTGAGTATGGAAGTGCGGTCGCTATTGTTGCAAGGCACGAATTTGATGATGACGATTAAGTAACTTGTGCATCAATCCTGTGAGTTTTCTACGCTCACAACTATTTTTATATCCCACTATTCTTATAATATCTCGATTGTTGTTTGAATCCTAATGTCGAATGAATTGCTCGCTATATTGGTTGAAATATTTGATTAGGATATTGGATTGAGTTGTGTGATATTCGATAAAATTGAATTTTTTGGATGTTATTTTGGTAATTGATAGTGGATTTTTGTATTTCTTGGATGTCTAAAATGCAAAGGAGATGATGTTTGTATGCATTTTAATTTGTATAATGTATTTATATCATGCATAGAGTGTATCATTGGCCGAAATACGATGTAATTCGACTCAGCCATATAATATAAATCCGCGGGTGGCGTGGTGTTTCTTGTTCGAATGAGCATCTTTTGACAAGTTTTGGTGAATTGCTGCTTAAGTTTGGAGGGCGAGACATTTCGTATGGTAGTGAAAAACGTGCCTAGGTTGCAAATTTTTAAGGGGTGCGAGCATGGAATCGAGAGTGCCATCATGTTTGTTGTCCTTCAACGTAAAGAACAGAGGCGGTTTCGTGTCATTTTGTTGTGAAACAAGGGTGTTAAGGTAGACGAATGATCCACATGGTGAAGTGAGCATCAGATTTTTCGGTGGGAGTTGGGTTGAGGAAGAAGAATTAGGGTAGGTTAAAAAGTTTAAAATGTAATCAGTGGATATTATTATATTTAGTTTACTCTCAATCTTATAAATGCAATAACTCTCTCATATGAGGTCCAATTGAGATGTAGTTTTTTTGTATTGTGCTCATCATGGCGATAGCTATGTTATGGAACTAGTTTCATTGAATTTGGAGCAAGTAGAATTTTAGGCTAAAATCGAACGTCATTAAATTTTAGTTCAAACTGGAGCGCCTAAGCATCCTTTGGAATTTCAATGAGTTAAACTCACCTTTTTGGACAATCAAATTGATACGTAGTACTTAAAGTTTACAGTTTGTGTTTGGATGAATTATTGGCTTGGTTCGGTTAAATATCCGCTTTTAAAAGCGAATGACATTTAAATTGAGATACATGGACCCTTATAGAGAAATCTAGATTTCTCAACATTGTGATTTTGGATTTTCTGTTATATACCTATTGATTTTATTTCAATTATATACCTATTATATAGATTGCCAAATGTCAAAATTTGATAGTTTGGTCATATTGGATGTGACACCAACATATTTTAAAAGTTGAACCTTTTTAGTGTCATAGCATTGTTAATTACTACAGTAACTATTAGTATCGTTTAGTATCTTGAAAATACTATTTATTGCTGTTTTGATTAGAAAATGTGTTCCGATATGAGAAATGATTTTAATCTGACCTTTTGGATTTTCTATGATACTTTACATAAAAATAATTTTTTTGTACTGCTCTATTTTACTTCAACTACTTTTATTATTCTTTTCTAATATATATATATATATATATATGATTAAGATTATTTTAGGAAAGTATATATTTTTCATAAAAATTTATTATAATAATTAATGTCTAATTTAAAGGAAGTAAAAGGGGTTATCTTTTTTTAAAGTGATTTCGTATTTAAAAGAAGATAAAAATATTTTAGAATAAATATTTATGAAACATTTTATATGAAAGGTTGAAATAAAAGAACAGATTTATAACTGGTACTTTATAAATTTAATAGAAAGTTTATAAGCGGTATTTTATAAACAAGAATAGGTTTATAGATGGTATTTTATAAAGGGGAGTATTATCATTTGATAAATTAAAGGAATAAAACACAGTTATGAATTTATTGTAATATATGGAATGGTTGGATTATGGAAAGTATATGAGTTTATAATTATATTTGGAGTTCATCTTATAATTAAGGTTCGGTTTATATTTGGAGTTTGTTTCACAAAGGGTTTTTTGCAATTATATTTGGAAATTTATAAAAGGAATTTGTAAATGAATTTTTGGAGTCTTTATAAAAGAGTTGCAAATAAATTTAGGGATTCATAATATGAGTTTTAAAATTGATATTTTATAAAAAGAAGTTTTGTGAAGAGATTTATAAATTGTATAAAGGATATTTTATAAAGGAATTTATTAAATAAATTTGGGGGATATGTGAAAGGAGATTTATAATTATGTTTAGATAAATGTAAAGGGGATTTTACAATTTATAAATAATATTTTGTAAAATGTGTTTGTAAATATAAGGAGTTTTATAAAAGAAAGATCTATAAAAAGATTGAGACCTGATTTCCATAAATGATCATTTAAAATTACGGTGGTATGGAAAATGATATCTTCATACTTAACATCAAATTTTGAGGTATGGAAACTCGTCTCTATCTTGAGAATTAAGAATGGGTGTCGAGGAAAGGATAGGTTTCTAACTTGGCCGATCTCATTGTTAATTGAGGGATAGTATTTTTTGAAATCAGGAAGTGGTGTTAAGTATATTTGATCAACCTCCATACGATCCGTTTACTTACATCTGAAAGAAAATTGTTTTTGGTTTATTGCTGTCAATATTTTAAATGATTTTTTTTAAACCGACTAAGTACGGTTTTGCGAATGAAATATTTCTTAAGATTTGTGGATATTCTTATACCGTTAAGACAAGTATATGAGTATATTTTCCATGTATTGAAAATGTGGGGTTTTGTGAATATACTTAAATGGTTAATATAAGTATGTAGGGAAGTTTTCTAAGTTTGAGAGTGAAATGTTTTGTGATTATACTTATATGATTGAGATAAGTATATCGGTATTTTTTTCAAGTATTGAATAGAGTAGCGAAGGTTTTGTGAATATATCTTTGTAAAAGTATTTTAAAACAAGAATTTACAAAGTGGTTTTAATTAATGAAGGAATTAATTAAAGTGGCTTAATGGGTGCTTATGTGCTTAACCAGCGTTATTCTCCTTATGGAATTAAATCTCTGGTTGAATTGCTTGTTATTTGATAATTAAATAACCGATTATCAAATCTTGGCCAGTTTTAAAATTATCATCGCCAGTTCGAAGAGACCAGGATCAAATATATTATATGAATACCACTTTGAACCGACGTAAGCATTTAAATTGGAGATATCTTGAAGATAATCGAAGACAGAGATCTTTGTAGTGCAATAGCTACTTGGTACTAATCCTGAGGATGATTCCAAAATGGATGTAGTAGAAGTAGTGCCTTCTGTTTTGTTCAGTCCCAGAACAAACTTGTATAGATGAATGCTAACATTGCATTACTTCTTGGAGGGAAGTGTTAACATTCCAAGTAAGATTTGCTGTAAAAGGTAAAATGTAGCCCTAGGCCTTACAACCGGTAAATGACTAAGGCAGGGACGTACAACAGGGCTATGCAGGTTGCTCCTATTAGGGTATGATCATCACCTGATCTAGATCGGTATTTATGGTTTATGTATGTTTCGGGCCTGGTATGGTTGTGATCGCAGCCAAGGGGTGATCATATTCGGCACTATCCAATAAGGGGCAGGCCGGTCCTGAGTAGTAGAGGTGAAAATTAAGGCGGCCTCGGTACATTTTCTCTAGAGGTACATTGTACGAAAGGTAAACCCTAACCTTTTCATTGTTGAAACCTATTCTTTATAAGTGCCTTTCAAACTTAGTTATATACCTAATATGCTGAAATTTAATTAATGTAACAATTTCGGCTATGATTCAATATTTATTTTAAACCCCAAATATTATTATAATATCAGAAGATTTTCTATAAAATGGTTTAGTTGTCATAAGGTAATAACCCATCCATATTTATGTACAGCATGGTCTTATGAGGTACCATTATTTTCAAAATGTTTTTATAACATTAAAAATCCACTAGAGATGTGCTTTGGAGCTTCAGCAGACGAGCTGGATTCGTCCAAGACGTATTTGCGTATATTCTATTTCTACTACATTGGTTGTTTTTATTTATCTGCATTTGTGAGGATAAGTTGTTATAACTGTCCAGGCTGATGATAAATTAGTGTACTCTGATTTTATATGTGTATATTATAGTTTTCTTTTTGTAAAGATTTGTTGTATATTATATATTACTCGTCACGATGTGAGATTCTGCTCTATCTTTCCTTTCTTTTTTATCCAACAACTGTTTTTCCAGCATTTGGATGCTTGACAAGTGAATACGGAGGATGTATTTTTGTCGACTTTCGAGGGACGAAATGTCGAATTGTTGCACCTAGCTTGGGTTGCACGATCATTCCCCAGGTTGGATGTGTAACGACTCGCCTTTTTGGACGGTTTAAATCGACAATAAACCACACATGTCTAATATAAACCATTCAAAAGGGAAGATTGTTATGGGGTAAAAGAAAAGAAGAGAAAAAAACACAAAATCTCATAGCGGAATGAAAAAAATATAAAAATGAAATAAATAATTCATGAAGTTGTTTTACAAATAACATTTGATTTCACTTTACAATATAATCAGAGTTATACATACAACAAAAATAAGTAATAATGCAGCGGAACAACATGATGTAGTGGAATAAATATAATAAATAGAATAATATACTAAATATTCATTTTCGTCCTCTAGAAAAATAGTCTTCAATACACTGAAAAGCTCAGACTGACCCGAGCGTAATGAAAAGACAAAACACTCGAGTCCGAACTAAAAGATCTTATGTAAGTTAAATCAACAATAAATAAATATGAGTGCAACAGTTTCAGAGACATCTACGGGATTTTACACCTTCTATCCAGTGTACAATGTGCGTAAATAACTTAAGAGATGTTCGGGATTCCCATCTCCTAAGGATCCGTTAAACTGTTTACTATGTAGTAATATACGCTATTATGATATGTCTATCAGTAAAATAAAATATTAAAATAGCGTTAAGGCGTTACCCATATTCACCTTAACACATTTTTATAAATGTTGTATTCTATACAGTACCATAATTCCTCCGTAAACTAGAGGGCTATCAGAGGGCACTCTATATTGTACGACACATACCAAACTCGTAGTGGGCGCGATAAGACATGTGATAGGACACACGAGGCAATGTATAACAATCTGCATATTTTACGATTATATATTTAAATAATTTAATTAAATATAGCATCGTTGGTCGGATTAAAGTCCGAAATGCTACTTTTTGTAAACATCGAACTAGGACTCGAGACTACTTCTATTGAGTTCAAAATGGCGTTTGCGACCTTTTTGAGTATGAACATCGATATGTTTTGAGTTGAGTAGAATTTTGCTATTTTTCTACTGGGCTTTGGGTTTTGGTTTTACCCCATTAACCCAACATAATACCCAAACTCCACCCCCTCTCCTCTTTATTCATTTTCATTTCCTAACACTCTCAAGCTAAAGAGAAAAATGGGGGAAAAGAAAGGAAAGTAGAATTACCTAAGCCCTAGTTCTCTTAGGAAATTCAAGTTCTTGCTCTAAAATCTAAGAGAAGCTTAGGTAAGCATCCTCTTCATTTTCTCCATCTCAATCTCTCTTCAATTTTTAGAAATTCCTAAACCCTAACTTAGGAAAAACTTCACCTTTGATAATAGATTGAAGATTCTAGAGGTGTATTGAAGAGGAATTGGTCTTGCTTTGTTTAAAGCCTCTCATTCATTGTCTTTGAGTTTTAAAGGTGAGTTCTTGAACTCACATCTATGTCTATAGCTTTAATTGTTGCTAGGTATCAAGTCCTAACATCTATTTCATCTTCAATTGCTTTTGATTTGAATTGATTTGTGAAATTTCCAATTTTGGTGTTTTAAAGTCAAAACCTTTAAAGACCCTATCTTGGATGTTAGGCCATGTTTTTGGTGTTGTATCGAACAGCTATAGTGCAGGGTTGTCGATTGGCATAAATCATTACCATCCATCGCTCGCTCGATCGCATTTCGGTTTGAATTTGCTCTTTTTGGGCTAGGCTGGTTTTTTTGCCTATCAGAAAAATTCAGACGTCTGGAACAAAATCCAAATGTCTGAAACGAAATCCAAACGTCTGGAACGAAAATCCAAAGGTCTAAAAAGGGTCCCTGGAAAGGGCAGAGCTAAAATCCAAACGTCTAGAACCACTCTAGACGTCTGGTTGAAAAATCCAGATGCCTAAAATAATTCTGGAATTAAAAAGACAAAGGAGAAAAAGCACATATTTTTTCAGAACCCAAGTCCCGACGTTTGGTTGGTAACTTCAGATATCTGGAACTGTCAATTTTGCCTATTTTGGCTGTTTTTGAGTGGATTTTCAATTTTTATCGATTTTTGTTGATCCAATTGATTTTTGTCATTTATTATCGACTTTGATGACTTCTTTACAAGATTTTTAGGAATATCAATTTCTATGGTTTTGATATCGACTTCTATGGTTTTGATTCATGTCATCTTATGTGAATTTTTGGTGATTGGTTGTTTTTATAATCATTTCTATGATTTGTCACTTTAAAATACAAAGATTTCTATACTAGTAGTAAATATTCAAACTCTTT
Source organism: Allium cepa (assembly GCA_030765085.1). NCBI lineage: Eukaryota > Viridiplantae > Streptophyta > Magnoliopsida > Asparagales > Amaryllidaceae > Allium > Allium cepa. The sequence continues at coordinate 420,659,819 of CM060939.1, forward strand.
CACAAAAATGATTTCAACGTTATTTTTAAATACAAAGCTCATTTTTACAACCATTTTTCAATCTATTAGTATATACAAACCTTTACCTCATTCGTATGAAAAATCTAATTAAACGACTTAGCAAAACAAGTGTTATGAAACGCTTGTTTTTACTTCGTCGGTTAATTTTTGGACTTCTTCGATTGAAATCTTATGACAATTTTCGAGTGGAAATCTACAAATTGTTCATAAATATTTAAGTTAAGCTAGTGTTTATGGGACATGAAGTTAAACTCATTTATTTACTAGCTTAGTGTAATTACACTTATCGATCAATGGTGATCATTTTGTGATTTAGACTAGCGATGTCGATGTCTCTTTGTTTGTGTGGGAGATTAAACCCCATTTGTGGAGTTTTGACTTAAAATTGGTGGGGTAGCGACCTATGGTCTTCGGGCCATTTATGGAGCCTCGACTTAAAATTGATGGTTAGCGACCATGGAATAGCATTCCGTTTGTGATGCATGTGTTGGTCAGTTTTCATGCTCCCGTTTGTGATAGGCCTCCCCCTTTGTGTTTTCTGGATTTCTAATTGATGATTTCTAGAATTTGTATTTACCAATTTTTGTGATTTACATTGATGAGTTTTATCAATATTTGTGGTTTGGTGAATATGTTAAAGAATATGACATTCTTTTTGGTGTTTGAGAATATTCGAGATATTGTATGATTTTTGTTGTTATCAAATGTATACTTGTCACAGTATGGCACTATTGTTATCATAGTTTTTGTCATATCTCTTATCCTATCTCATTTTATATGATTTTTATAGTTGGACTGATCTATTTATTATTTTCTTCTTAAATAAAACTCAAGCAAACCGAGGTGTTATAGGTGCTTCCACTTGACTTCTTAGCTGGGACTAGCTTTTGACTTTGACTAACTACTTAGCTTTGTAGTTTTTGTTTTTATACACTCAAGATGGAGTGTAACGAGTCGAATTTTGCCCGCTCGAAAATCGACATCCATACTTCATATCGTATTCGAATGCCATAGATTCGACCGTTCAAATCCGATTCGCCGGAGCTTATAACAATCATTAAGTAAACAACACAGCGGAATAAAAGAATAATACATTGATATACAGCTTTGATACAATATCTGATACAACAGATGGTCCAATAGATATCAATATACATCAGAGATATGATACAATAAAATAGCAGCGGAAAAGAAAATAGATAACACTAGCAGCGGAACTAATAACTCTAAGATAGTCTTCAAGGAAGAACTCCAGAAACTGCAACTCCATTTCCGAGAATCCATCCAGCAATAGCTCGAACTCCAAATAACGATGCACAAAGATAGGTAAGACTGGTGCGATCCAAAGACTGAACTAACTCCAGATAATCTGTTAAATCTAGCTATCTGAAAAACCCAACTCTAGACTGCTCGTGTAGAAAATAATGAGCACCCAGAGTTTAGGAAAGAAAACAATAAACTCCGGATCAGTCGTGGGACTGGTGTGAGCAACAAAAACAGTTTATCTTTTAAAACATTCAACAAAAGATTTTCAAAGTCAATTCGCAATGCTTTTTAAAAATGAGACTACCATAAGGCCTCCCGCACACACACACATGCAAACGCAGAATCGGAGGAGATTTCTCCTTATGATAGTCAAAGATGCTTGATACGCATTAAAAAGACATTTGATATTATTACTAGTGCATAGTGTAGAAGAAATTCATTTCGAAAGTAGAATATAAATCTTAGCCAACATACGACCATTATCGTATGCCTACTATAGCTACCATCCAAACAGTGTTGCGACACCATAAGTGAATGATAGGTTCTACAACTAATACCGTACAAGTTTCGTATTGTTTCTTTGGATTTCCAACAAATGGTCAGGCCAAGGAACTTCCCATTGCCACATGAGAATGCCTCTGGAAAGACATCCCCGAGAACCAAACCGGAACTCTGCCAACACAAGGCCGGGTTACCCCTAACTGGGTAACTACTGACACGAGTATGCCATCTCCCGGTCGTAACCAACCTTTAACCGGGGCCCCAGCAACAAATCACAAAATCATATATATATATCTGCGATATCAACATAAGTTAAGTATCTGGGCTCCATACCATGATACCACTTCTATCCAGAAGGAAATGTACATACCCTAAAGGGTGCTACCCCTAATAACCTTGCTGCATCTTTCCTGTTTCGACCATTTCCGGGGTGTGAGGTCCGACGAAGTCTCGTCCACAAAAACACACTTTATACAAAAGCCATGCTTTGGGTCAACAAATGATCAACACAATGATCACTAAGATAGACGATCAAATAAATGATCCTATCATAAATAATCAACACAATGATCATTTCAGCAACACTCAGCATGTCACATTACCAAATTGGGAATATATTGCTGATAACCTTCAACTATATAACATCTGAGCTCGTACGTCTCAGAGAAGGGTGTTAAGCTAAAAGAATAAATTCTCCGCCACCAACAGAAATATATTTGAAAGAAATCTGCTTTATATCTCAAATTGTAATGTCAGACATAACAATCCATACAAGTCTGTTCCGGGCTCGAACAGAACCGAAGGCACTTCCAAAGAAGTCCTTGCAATTCGGATATTCACAATCCCGATCGGATTTCCCATCACTTAGGGAGTTTCTATACCGGCGCGACTCGGTGCAGAAACAATCGATAGGTCATCCTATCGCTTTCGCAAATACCCGGTCTTCATCACCGGTCTTCAAATGCTATCCATAACGACATATCACATATTCGGAATGGGATATATGACACAAAGGTCCTCTCCCGGCTAAACCGAACAGTGAGCGCAGTATTTCAAAAACATATGGATAATGGGATTTCAATTAAGTCACAACTTAATAATTCAAAACTTTATTTCAAATGGTTTAATCCAATTACCATTTCAATCTTTAAACAAAAAGATTTGTTTTCACAACCTTTAACAGTTTAAACAAATTTTCACATTTAAATCTTTTAAACAAAAGATTCATTCATAGATTTTCCAAATCAATTTCCATTTCAATTTAACTCGTTAAATCTTCAAATCAAAGATTTAACTTATAGCTTTCAAAACAAATTTCATTTCAATTTGATTTAAACAAATCATCAATTTAAATCTGTTAAAAATAAACAGATTTAATTCATAGCTTTCAAAAAGAATTCATTTCATAACTTAGGAAAATCATTTCCCTATTCAATCTTGAAATTCCCCTAATTAACTGGAATCTCAGTTCATATCTAAAAGTGTTTATCATTTGAAAACAACAGTTTCATTTTGGAAATCTGATTCATTTATACGAGTTGAAATCCTTAGGTTAAATTCAAATTCCCAAAAATAATACTCAAAAAAAAAAGGGTTTAATCCCTATATAACCAATATAACATCTTAAATCCCTAATTTCAAATTATAGAGTTCAATTTCAAGTATTGAATTCAAATTTAAATCAAATTATTTAAATTCCAAAACTAAATCAAGTAATTTAAAAATAATAAATTTTATTTTGAACTCCATTCCAAAAGTCTTTCACATTTATTCCGATTCCATTTCCAAAACATTTGAATTAAAAGATTCAAATTTAACTGTTTCAAAAATCTGCGACTTAATCGATTTCCTCGTGAAATCCATATTTGTGTGTGTATGGTGTGGTCCAGGGATTTAACACAATAGTGCTCAACATCAATCAACACCGATTCAAATACAGAAATATAGTTGATAAGCGATATAAAGTATAACGCTTATCTTCCATTCACAGATCACAGATATATATATCACAAATAATAAATTTCATCACAACACAATTCAGGATCATCAATTCAAGGCATCACATACAATACAACCATTCATGAGTAATTCAATAGTTATCTATAAGCAGGATTAATTAAATCGTTTTTTTTTTTTTATCCTAATCAATTTAATTTATTTCCAAGTAAATTTATTACTTATAAATTAATTACCCAATCCTGATTTATTAATTACAAATCATTTGATATTGATAAATTAATCAATTACCTTAATTTATCTTGATTTATCACGTTAATTTATTTAACCTTCAGTAAACTACATAATCATTTAACCTTAATTAATTTCATTAAGTAGTTATTTTCTTTTACAAATAAATCAACATTCATTTACATTAAACGTAATCTTATCTTAATCACTTGATTAATTAACTTTAAATCATTATTTATAAGAATTGATCTACCATTAATAATCCATAAATCTGAATTATTTTATTAGGTGTTAATGGTAGCTGAATTAGTTCTTAATTACAATTAATTTCTAATCATAAAATTTACTCATTTTCTTTTCGAATTGAAATTCTTTCGGCACAAATCTTTTTGAAATCTATGATTTCTAATTACTCATTAACTATCTCTTAATTGATTTACTTAAAAACCTTAATTTATAAATTTAAAACTTTCTTTCATTTTGAAAATTTATTTATTTCAATTAATAAAGAGCTTTAACGTTGATTAACTTAAATACTTAACTTAAATTAAGTTATTTAGCTAAAGTATTACTTAGAAAAACTTTGTTAAGTATTTGTTTAAATAATTAAACTTGTCATAAAATCTTAGCTTGATTTATTAAACTTAGTTAAGTATTAATTAGAAAACTTTCTTTTCATTCGAATTGGAGCTGAGTTACATCACCCTTCTTCCTATTTCCTTTTTTTTTTTTCTTTCTTTTCTTTATGTTGTTACTTAAGTTCAGCATCAGGTGACTTAATAACTTCACGACTTAAACCCCCCCCCCCCAGGCAAACACGCGCGACCCCCATTTAGTTTCGAGTAAACCCAGTTCCTCGAGTTAAGCTGCAAAATTCTCGAGCACGACTCGAGTCCCCTCTCCTTCTTCCCCAATGACGCAACTCAATGCTGAAGAACCCAAAAATAAACGTGCACGCGTAACATACACATCCACGTGCACACCACCTCTGGTCATCGACGAACTCCACTCCGGCCTCCCACGCATCGCCTTCAACCACGGCAACCACCTGCCATCACCCAGATGACAAAATTCGATCGAACAACGAATCTGACCCCTAAACCCATCAACCTGGAAACAAGCACCACCAGAAAAACCCACATCTCCGATGGACCCTAGCTTCAGTCGCCTCGCCCTCCTTGCCATAACTCCGCCTCGATCCCCTGCACCCCCCGAACAACTCGCGATTGACTCCGATCGTCCCTAGACGTCGCAAAACCCATCAACCTTTCGTCGACAAAAACAGGATGTAAAACCCTAGTTTGATCTCGTTCACAAAATTCTTGCAACAGATAATTTTTTTGATAATTTTCCTAAACTCTATGATGTTTAGACCTGCTTCAACCCAAATCTTAGCATCCAAAGATGATTCGATCACCAGAAATCCTCACATAACCATTTTCCGTTCAACTTCAAATTGCTACCCAACTATCTCACTAAAAATTACGAAACTCATCTTAAAAATCATCACTTGATACGAGGATTTAAGTTATACACTTGAATTTATGTTTCGTGTCATTCGAAATTTCCAATATTTATAGTTTGTACTGTAAAATGTTGATCTTTTATTCTACATACTTCTATACATTATGAAACCATTTTTTTTATTATAGCCCATACTTAAACACATCGATCTTGTCTTGAAACTAAGGCCTGATATGGATTATAAAACAAGAACTTGAATTATCTTTCTCTTTGTTGGGTTGTTCTCTGTAAACCTGTTACTTAAATAAAACAGAGAGTACTCTGATGAAAGCCACACACACAACACTGCATATCATCACAGCATACACCATAAGATACATATTCATTTCGAAGCAACACACAAGTTTAAACTTTGAAATTCAGATGTGTACTCACCTTCCAAATCATTGCTTAAATCCAGGAGTTTACAGGTTAGAGTTTGGTTGATCTGAAGCTCCTTTGCTTCTTGATGTTCAGAAGTCTTCAAACTGAAATCCTTTTTAACTTTGCAAAGTTGATAACTGGGTGGAAGTTGTTATCTTAAATTTCTTCTTTGTTCTTAGATGTTTGGTTTATGTAAGTTGCTTCAGTTTTTTTTTCTTGTTAAAGTTTGAGATGATCGAAATGAATTGAAGAAATGGGTTGATATATAGAGGCAGATTACAGACTGTTCTATACTTTTTTTTGTACAATTCTAAAGTATGCTGAAGTGGTCTTTTTCCATGTTGAGGTGTATAATAGTATGGCTGTAGTGATGCTGGATTTTAGCAGAGGTGTTTGTGTTTGTACTTTTTTTTTATTTTATACTTTGCTTCCATGCTTGCATGTAGTTGCTGTCTTTTATTTGTTTATACTTTGCATTATGAATAAATTTCTATTGTTAACTTAAAATATTATTTTACTTGTTTTGGTAATATGAATGACAATAAATGTTATTATATTTTGTTCAATGTGTTTAATTTATATTTTAAAATTCATTTTGTATGAATTTATTCACACTTCTAACTTAAATATTTCATTGACTTGTATGTCTTGTTATACATAGATTTATATTTTATAAATATACTTTGTTTGTAGTTCACATTTCCTATATATTAAATTCAAATTTACTCAAACATTTATTTCTTATTTTATTTCAAACCAAATATATGCACATATACATATATGTTTTGTTTCTTATTCTATTTGTTTGAATACTTATTGATTATATTTTTATATATCAATGTTCTTATTTTTATTCTTGCATTTTAAATTTACTTCTATTTTTATTTTACTCTTATTACTTTTGTATTAATTTATTAATATGAGATTAAGATATATATATATATATTTTCTATTTGAATCGGGGAAACTCGCATCATTTATAATCAATTTTACAAATTTTAATTCATAATTTCATTTAAATTATCAATTTAAATTCATAAAAAATCTGGGGTCGTTACAATTTTTCCCCCTAAAAAAAATTTCGTCCTCGAAATTGCACAGCTCTTTTCACGAATTATACATTCACAGAATAGACTAATGCCAATTCAAACTATACTAGTAAATATATGGGTTCTTCAGGTAATTCATAATATATTCCATATTAACTGCTACTTATAATATTCTTAGTAGTAAACATAACCTTCACTACGATTCTAGGCTCAAAATGCGTACATAGATACACCATATCCAAAAAGAAGTTAATCTAACCAACTACAAATCATCACCATCAGAGCTCTCTCTCTCGGGCCCTGACATATCTCTAACTTCTACGTCATTGTCAGTCACATAATCATACTCTGGATCAGAGTCTATCTGAATAAAACCTTCACCATTCAGCTCCTCGCCTTCTATGGCATGATCCAAATTCCAATGAATTTCTTCATCACCATCGGAACCTATTTCCATTTCAGGTTCTTCTACCTCAAACTCTTCTTCATTTTCTTCTTCGAATTCCCCTTCATATTCATTTTTGAATTCGTCTTCATTTTCTTCTTCAAACTCCTCTTCATCTCCTCCTTTGAATTCGTCTTCATTTTCTTCTTCGAACTCCTCTTCATCTTCTTCTTCTTCTACTGGTGGTCGGGGCTGCACTACAGGCTCCACTGGGAATTCCCTATGAACTGATGACTCACCTTCATCATCTCGTACCCTACTGGATGAAGCATAATCACCCACTCTCCTGACCTTTCCTCCTCGGCTAACGCTGTTTGTTCTCTACAATTAAAATCAAAATCCAAATATTAAGATCTTAAGTTTAGAATTTTATAAGTTGAGAAATACAACAAGTTTATATTTCAGATTTTATTCAACCCAAGAAGTTATAACAGAAATCCAAAATTTGGTTTTAAACAAATCATTCTATCGTTATAATTCAAATCTATCATTATATTTCATTAACCAATTTCAACTCAAATTGAAATTTCCAATATTTATTTAAGATTCCTAATTTCAAATTTCAAATTCTTATTTATTACGGTTTAAATCAAAAAATGATAAGAAATTGATGAAATACGAAGTAAAGATTTTCTACAACAATTCTTAAGGCATCTTATTATACCAAACTTCTTTTTCCACTGTTGTTACAGAGAATCAACCAATTATAGTCGTATTTCCCTGTTCCCTATCTCGTTTTCTTCTTGCACTCATACTTACTATCGGTGAATAGTAAAAGAATTTACTGAGGCATTCAAACGGATATCTTAGGGACATACTCATTCTAGGATTTACTTCACCCTATCTCTAATGAGCTACTTAATGTGTTACACTCCTGAGCTAAAGTTTAACCCTTAGCTCTGATACCAAATGTAACGAGTCGAATTTTGCCCGCTCGAAAATCGACATCCATACTTCATATCGTATTCGAATGCCATAGATTCGACCGTTCAAATCCGATTCGCCGGAGCTTATAACAATCATTAAGTAAACAACACAGCGGAATAAAAGAATAATACATTGATATACAGCTTTGATACAATATCTGATACAACAGATGGTCCAATAGATATCAATATACATCAGAGATATGATACAATAAAATAGCAGCGGAAAAGAAAATAGATAACACTAGCAGCGGAACTAATAACTCTAAGATAGTCTTCAAGGAAGAACTCCAGAAACTGCAACTCCATTTCCGAGAATCCATCCAGCAATAGCTCGAACTCCAAATAACGATGCACAAAGATAGGTAAGACTGGTGCGATCCAAAGACTGAACTAACTCCAGATAATCTGTTAAATCTAGCTATCTGAAAAACCCAACTCTAGACTGCTCGTGTAGAAAATAATGAGCACCCAGAGTTTAGGAAAGAAAACAATAAACTCCGGATCAGTCGTGGGACTGGTGTGAGCAACAAAAACAGTTTATCTTTTAAAACATTCAACAAAAGATTTTCAAAGTCAATTCGCAATGCTTTTTAAAAATGAGACTACCATAAGGCCTCCCGCACACACACACATGCAAACGCAGAATCGGAGGAGATTTCTCCTTATGATAGTCAAAGATGCTTGATACGCATTAAAAAGACATTTGATATTATTACTAGTGCATAGTGTAGAAGAAATTCATTTCGAAAGTAGAATATAAATCTTAGCCAACATACGACCATTATCGTATGCCTACTATAGCTACCATCCAAACAGTGTTGCGACACCATAAGTGAATGATAGGTTCTACAACTAATACCGTACAAGTTTCGTATTGTTTCTTTGGATTTCCAACAAATGGTCAGGCCAAGGAACTTCCCATTGCCACATGAGAATGCCTCTGGAAAGACATCCCCGAGAACCAAACCGGAACTCTGCCAACACAAGGCCGGGTTACCCCTAACTGGGTAACTACTGACACGAGTATGCCATCTCCCGGTCGTAACCAACCTTTAACCGGGGCCCCAGCAACAAATCACAAAATCATATATATATATCTGCGATATCAACATAAGTTAAGTATCTGGGCTCCATACCATGATACCACTTCTATCCAGAAGGAAATGTACATACCCTAAAGGGTGCTACCCCTAATAACCTTGCTGCATCTTTCCTGTTTCGACCATTTCCGGGGTGTGAGGTCCGACGAAGTCTCGTCCACAAAAACACACTTTATACAAAAGCCATGCTTTGGGTCAACAAATGATCAACACAATGATCACTAAGATAGACGATCAAATAAATGATCCTATCATAAATAATCAACACAATGATCATTTCAGCAACACTCAGCATGTCACATTACCAAATTGGGAATATATTGCTGATAACCTTCAACTATATAACCTCTGAGCTCGTACGTCTCAGAGAAGGGTGTTAAGCTAAAAGAATAAATTCTCCGCCACCAACAGAAATATATTTGAAAGAAATCTGCTTTATATCTCAAATTGTAATGTCAGACATAACAATCCATACAAGTCTGTTCCGGGCTCGAACAGAACCGAAGGCACTTCCAAAGAAGTCCTTGCAATTCGGATATTCACAATCCCGATCGGATTTCCCATCACTTAGGGAGTTTCTATACCGGCGCGACTCGGTGCAGAAACAATCGATAGGTCATCCTATCGCTTTCGCAAATACCCGGTCTTCATCACCGGTCTTCAAATGCTATCCATAACGACATATCACATATTCGGAATGGGATATATGACACAAAGGTCCTCTCCCGGCTAAACCGAACAGTGAGCGCAGTATTTCAAAAACATATGGATAATGGGATTTCAATTAAGTCACAACTTAATAATTCAAAACTTTATTTCAAATGGTTTAATCCAATTACCATTTCAATCTTTAAACAAAAAGATTTGTTTTCACAACCTTTAACAGTTTAAACAAATTTTCACATTTAAATCTTTTAAACAAAAGATTCATTCATAGATTTTCCAAATCAATTTCCATTTCAATTTAACTCGTTAAATCTTCAAATCAAAGATTTAACTTATAGCTTTCAAAACAAATTTCATTTCAATTTGATTTAAACAAATCATCAATTTAAATCTGTTAAAAATAAACAGATTTAATTCATAGCTTTCAAAACGAATTCATTTCATAACTTAGGAAAATCATTTCCCTATTCAATCTTGAAATTCCCCTAATTAACTGGAATCTCAGTTCATATCTAAAAGTGTTTATCATTTGAAAACAACAGTTTCATTTTGGAAATCTGATTCATTTATACGAGTTGAAATCCTTAGGTTAAATTCAAATTCCCAAAAATAATACTCAAAAAAAAAAGGGTTTAATCCCTATATAACCAATATAACATCTTAAATCCCTAATTTCAAATTATAGAGTTCAATTTCAAGTATTGAATTCAAATTTAAATCAAATTATTTAAATTCCAAAACTAAATCAAGTAATTTAAAAATAATAAATTTTATTTTGAACTCCATTCCAAAAGTCTTTCACATTTATTCCGATTCCATTTCCAAAACATTTGAATTAAAAGATTCAAATTTAACTGTTTCAAAAATCTGCGACTTAATCGATTTCCTCGTGAAATCCATATTTGTGTGTGTATGGTGTGGTCCAGGGGTTTAACACAATAGTGCTCAACATCAATCAACACCGATTCAAATACAGAAATATAGTTGATAAGCGATATAAAGTATAACGCTTATCTTCCATTCACAGATCACAGATATATATATCACAAATAATAAATTTCATCACAACACAATTCAGGATCATCAATTCAAGGCATCACATACAATACAACCATTCATGAGTAATTCAATAGTTATCTATAAGCAGGATTAATTAAATCGTTTTTTTTTTTTTATCCTAATCAATTTAATTTATTTCCAAGTAAATTTATTACTTATAAATTAATTACCCAATCCTGATTTATTAATTACAAATCATTTGATATTGATAAATTAATCAATTACCTTAATTTATCTTGATTTATCACGTTAATTTATTTAACCTTCAGTAAACTACATAATCATTTAACCTTAATTAATTTCATTAAGTAGTTATTTTCTTTTACAAATAAATCAACATTCATTTACATTAAACGTAATCTTATCTTAATCACTTGATTAATTAACTTTAAATCATTATTTATAAGAATTGATCTACCATTAATAATCCATAAATCTGAATTATTTTATTAGGTGTTAATGGTAGCTGAATTAGTTCTTAATTACAATTAATTTCTAATCATAAAATTTACTCATTTTCTTTTCGAATTGAAATTCTTTCGGCACAAATCTTTTTGAAATCTATGATTTCTAATTACTCATTAACTATCTCTTAATTGATTTACTTAAAAACCTTAATTTATAAATTTAAAACTTTCTTTCATTTTGAAAATTTATTTATTTCAATTAATAAAGAGCTTTAACGTTGATTAACTTAAATACTTAACTTAAATTAAGTTATTTAGCTAAAGTATTACTTAGAAAAACTTTGTTAAGTATTTGTTTAAATAATTAAACTTGTCATAAAATCTTAGCTTGATTTATTAAACTTAGTTAAGTATTAATTAGAAAACTTTCTTTTCATTCGAATTGGAGCTGAGTTACATCACCCTTCTTCCTATTTCCTTTTTTTTTTTTCTTTCTTTTCTTTATGTTGTTACTTAAGTTCAGCATCAGGTGACTTAATAACTTCACGACTTAAACCCCCCCCCCCCCAGGCAAACACGCGCGACCCCCATTTAGTTTCGAGTAAACCCAGTTCCTCGAGTTAAGCTGCAAAATTCTCGAGCACGACTCGAGTCCCCTCTCCTTCTTCCCCAATGACGCAACTCAATGCTAAAGAACCCAAAAATAAACGTGCACGCGTAACATACACATCCACGTGCACACCACCTCTGGTCATCGACGAACTCCACTCCGGCCTCCCACGCATCGCCTTCAACCACGGCAACCACCTGCCATCACCCAGATGACAAAATTCGATCGAACAACGAATCTGACCCCTAAACCCATCAACCTGGAAACAAGCACCACCAGAAAAACCCACATCTCCGATGGACCCTAGCTTCAGTCGCCTCGCCCTCCTTGCCATAACTCCGCCTCGATCCCCTGCACCCCCCGAACAACTCGCGATTGACTCCGATCGTCCCTAGACGTCGCAAAACCCATCAACCTTTCGTCGACAAAAACAGGATGTAAAACCCTAGTTTGATCTCGTTCACAAAATTCTTGCAACAGATAATTTTTTTGATAATTTTCCTAAACTCTATGATGTTTAGACCTGCTTCAACCCAAATCTTAGCATCCAAAGATGATTCGATCACCAGAAATCCTCACATAACCATTTTCCGTTCAACTTCAAATTGCTACCCAACTATCTCACTAAAAATTACGAAACTCATCTTAAAAATATCACTTGATACGAGGATTTAAGTTATACACTTGAATTTATGTTTCGTGTCATTCGAAATTTCCAATATTTATAGTTTGTACTGTAAAATGTTGATCTTTTATTCTACATACTTCTATACATTATGAAACCATTTTTTTTATTATAGCCCATACTTAAACACATCGATCTTGTCTTGAAACTAAGGCCTGATATGGATTATAAAACAAGAACTTGAATTATCTTTCTCTTTGTTGGGTTGTTCTCTGTAAACCTGTTACTTAAATAAAACAGAGAGTACTCTGATGAAAGCCACACACACAACACTGCATATCATCACAGCATACACCATAAGATACATATTCATTTCGAAGCAACACACAAGTTTAAACTTTGAAATTCAGATGTGTACTCACCTTCCAAATCATTGCTTAAATCCAGGAGTTTACAGGTTAGAGTTTGGTTGATCTGAAGCTCCTTTGCTTCTTGATGTTCAGAAGTCTTCAAACTGAAATCCTTTTTAACTTTGCAAAGTTGATAACTGGGTGGAAGTTGTTATCTTAAATTTCTTCTTTGTTCTTAGATGTTTGGTTTATGTAAGTTGCTTCAGTTTTTTTTTCTTGTTAAAGTTTGAGATGATCGAAATGAATTGAAGAAATGGGTTGATATATAGAGGCAGATTACAGACTGTTCTATACTTTTTTTTGTACAATTCTAAAGTATGCTGAAGTGGTCTTTTTCCATGTTGAGGTGTATAATAGTATGGCTGCAGTGATGCTGGATTTTAGCAGAGGTGTTTGTGTTTGTACTTTTTTTTTATTTTATACTTTGCTTCCATGCTTGCATGTAGTTGCTGTCTTTTATTTGTTTATACTTTGCATTATGAATAAATTTCTATTGTTAACTTAAAATATTATTTTACTTGTTTTGGTAATATGAATGACAATAAATGTTATTATATTTTGTTCAATGTGTTTAATTTATATTTTAAAATTCATTTTGTATGAATTTATTCACACTTCTAACTTAAATATTTCATTGACTTGTATGTCTTGTTATACATAGATTTATATTTTATAAATATACTTTGTTTGTAGTTCACATTTCCTATATATTAAATTCAAATTTACTCAAACATTTATTTCTTATTTTATTTCAAACCAAATATATGCACATATACATATATATTTTGTTTCTTATTCTATTTGTTTGAATACTTATTGATTATATTTTTATATATCAATGTTCTTATTTTTATTCTTGCATTTTAAATTTACTTCTATTTTTATTTTACTCTTATTACTTTTGTATTAATTTATTAATATGAGATTAAGATATATATATATATATTCTATTTGAATCGGGGAAACTCGCATCATTTATAATCAATTTTACAAATTTTAATTCATAATTTCATTTAAATTATCAATTTAAATTCATAAAAAATCTGGGGTCGTTACATGGAGACTCCTTGATGTATACATATTCTTTTGTCCAGCACCATACCTATTCTTTTATGATGTAGTGGATCTTATATGACCACTACTTTGATGTATACTTTTACGTGTTATATTCACATCTATTTTCACCTTAGTGATATGAATATTTGTGACTGATTTATGTTATGCTTATTTTAAATTTATTTCCGAAGACCACATAGCCACTATATAGTAACTTTGAGTTTGTACTTGATATGTCGGATTTCCTCTTTAAATGAAATACATGACCTTCTATCTAGCATATCGGTACTCGCACAAACCAATTACACGGATGGTCGCTCCTCAACAGCCTTATTGCTAGTAGATGGAATTACTCCGTAGTTTCCTTGGCTAGTGTGAGTATAGAGGTGGGGCTTCACATAATGCCAGGGTAGGATTCTACCGTTTACTAAACTGGGTTAGTGGTAATGTATAGCAGCTACCACCACCTACCTGGGAACACAATCCCATAATCAAAATCGAGGGGTGGCCACAAAATCAATCACAGAGTAATAAATTTTGTATCGAAGAAGCATGTCCGATCGGAGGTGCGACCTTACTTGGGTCAAGTATAGCTCCTGTTTTAGTCATATCAAGCTGACCCGAAGGGGATAGGGCTATGTTCATACCTTATACAGCAGCGTTCGCCAAACCATCATACTTTATTCTAGATTCTCCACCACGTGCACAGTCGTTAAAGTGGTTTTTGGTATTGGCAGAGGGTATGACAATATCCGATCCCGGTCTCTTTAACAACCCAACGCTTATTTCACATCGGATGATTCTTTTGCATTTCAAACACTTCATGCTTCATATCAAAATATCATATTCATTTAAAAAATCATATCACTTTCAAAGCCATTATTTACTTCAAAAATCGTATTCACTTCCAAATCATAATCATTTCAAAATCATATTCACTTTCGAAATAATAATCATTTCAAAATCATATTCACATTTGAAATCATTATTCACCTTAAATCATATCCGTTTCAAAATCATAACCCCAAAGTACGTCAAACTATTATATCAAAATATTCGCATTTGAATCAACTAAATATAAATCATAACAATAACCTTTAAACAATTTTAATATTGAAAGTAGTTTATATATTGAGATAGTTATATATTAAATATATTCATTTTAAATATAGGTTATAGATTAGAATGGTTTATATATTAGAAGTAGTTTATATATTAAAATATTTTAAAATAGTTAATGTATTAAGAATAGCTTATAATAGTTACAATAATTAAAAATAGCTTAAAATAGTTTTATTTGTTTAAAATAGTTTGATAGTTTAAATAGTTTAAGGATTTTAAAACAAATTAAAAATAGTTTTGTACAAAATGGTTTGATTATTGGAATGGTTTATATAATAAATAGTTTGAAAATCTAAATGGTCTAAATTTTAAAATAATATATTTTTAGCAGTTTGTATTAAAATAATTAATTTGAAAATAATATCAAATCAAACTATTTCTTTCATTTCAATAAATCTAGACCATATCAAGATTTTAAATCAACAAAACTCAATATTAATCTTTCAATTCAAATTCTCATTAAAACCATTTCAATACTTATCTATTTCAAATTCATGTTTAAACTATAAATTTAAACAACTTCAAATTCAATAAATATCAAAGTTCAAATATTTAAACTTTTACAATAACCCAATTTTGATAAAATCCATTTATATTCCAAAATTCAACTTTAAGATGTCAATTTAAATTCTTTAAACAATTTATTTAAACCAATTTCAATTTTAACATTTTAAAGCTGGGATTTTAAAATAATTCAGTTTATATAAATCTTATTTTATTTCATAACACCATTTGACTGGATTCAAAATTTAAGGATTTAAAATAATTAAATTTAACCAATCCGGTGTCTGTATAAAATTTTCTACCATACGGTCAAGTGATACGGATATATATCATTTCAACCCGCAATAAATTTTAAATTTACGGGTATATATCATTTCAACCCACAATCCCGAATAAATTCAAAATCCACAAAATCGCTCGAGTTTATCATTTCGACCCATAACATTTTTCCCTAATTTATAAGACCATTCGAGTATGCATCATTTCAACTCATAGTTATTTTCTAACAATAACTAAGGGAACTTGCAAGGTGATAATAACATATGAATAAACACATATCTAATCATCTAGATATCGACGATTAAACATCCATCATAATCATCATTGAAATCAACTAATAAATAGCATCAATTAATTGGTTATCATTAACAGGTATTTAATTGTAAATTTAAATTTAATAATTAATTCAAATGGCAATTAAATTCAAATTAAACTTGAATGACAATTTAAATATATCAAACATTTATCAATAAATTTCTAATCACACCATAAATTAAATTTAACTAATATAAGATAGTTTAGCATTTGTGAGTGGGTTAAAACACTCACCATTGATTTCAAATCGATTTAAAATCCAAATCAAAGGCCCAAATTTTAACAGTCTCAGAAAGTAGTCAAACCAGTTCCTATTATCTAGAATTTTGATATGATTGCAATGGAGAAAACCGCGCGTGAATCCGAGCTTGTATGAAAAAGTTATGTGAGTTAGAAGTTATACAATTTATAATATGAAATAAATAAAATAACCAAATAAAAAAAAGAACACGCAAACCTTTCTCCCCCAACCTAATTGCGATCATCGAAATTGAACCCCTGTAATCCATAACAGTCGCTGATTACAACTCTCAAACGCGGCCACTACACTTTCACCGAATGAATCGATACTAGTGGGTTCGCCCTTCCACATCGCCCCTATGCCGAAGTTGTGCACGCCTCCCATTGCCTCTGGCAAAGTCCACCACCGCCTCCTATCATTAAGAATTCTGGTGAACTACGACACCCCTAGTATGAACAAACACCGCCCCCGAGACCTGCTCGACCTTCTCTTCCCAACTCCGCCTCCCTATCGGCAAATGGTCGACGGTTCACTGTTGGATCGTAAACCCTAGAAAAGGACGACCGAGGTTCGTCGTCAATTTCTAGCCAAACCATGATTCTATTGCTAAAATTGATTGTAGATCTAGATGCTCTAGTCGAGAGCTTCCCAATGATATATAATATGACATAATTTGAGGAGTTTAAATTTTTCGATTTGTTTTTGACTTGCAATTGAAATTGGGAATCAGGGTTTCTACCATTTGAGAAAGAGGAACAGACAGATAGAAGTGTATATACAGAAATAAGAAATAAAAGGCCTGATAAGAATGAATGAACATATCTAATTGTTTCGAAATGACAATAACAACCCAAAAAGCCCGTTCCGTTTCCGAAACGAAAGTAGGACATCCCGTATATCAAAATTGAAGTTTTCAATATTCTTAAACTCAATGGAACTAGTTTCAAGCCCCAATTCCATTCTATACAGAAGTTAGCTTTTAAAATCAGCTTATTTTTAAATTGATTTCATTAAATTGATTTCCACGAGTTTTGAGCTCGCATGATCAAACGATAAGTCCAATCGCTACGAAACTTGAAATCTCACAATAATTTACTGTTACGGATCCGATGAAACTAGTTTCGTCGAAATCCAAGACAATGGTCTAAATGGCTATTTTTACACATTAACTAAATTATTATTAAATTAATTTAATCACCTTTGAATTCAAATTTATTAGTTAACCATTTCCATTATTCTTGATTGCATAGAAATGAATAACCTATTAAATAAATTTCCATGTTAATCCAATAATTAAATATTACACAAATTTTAGGGTTCAAATGTAATAGTAATAAGTTCATTAATTATAATTTAATTTCCAATAAATTAATTTAGATTTATATTCTTCTTATTTAATCGACAATACTCTACGAATATAAGTAACATTAGTTTACATTTTACTACATTCATCTTGTACAGTTATCATCTTACCGTATTAATTATAATATTTAAATTTCAATAATTCCGTTAATTACAAATTTAATTACTTATTTACAATTATAACTAAGTTTACTTTACAATTATTTCAATTGATTTCAATTACATTAAAATAGTTGTCAATTACATTAAATTCACATTATTAAATTAATCTATAATAATCTTTCCATTTATATTTCATAAATTTTAATTTCTCACAACATTAAATTTCCAAAATTTATTTAATTTAATATTTTTAATTATTGAAAATTACAGGTAATTACACTCTCCCCACTCAAAACTTTTCGTTCTCGAAAAGGAACGAGAAGGAATTAAGAAACTGATATATTTAAATTCAAAACAATTCATATATAAATACTTTAAACTAACATAATTAAGCATTTTAAATAAAACATATCAATATGTAACAAATTAAATCTGCATATTCAAGTTGAATAAAGGTTTGAAAATATTTGATTTTCATGAAATTGTCTAAGTCTTAAATTCATTGAAAAATTTCGATAGAGTCTCATTTGTACGGAGAGGTCCAGAAAATAATAATATCAACAATTGTTATATATATATATATCATATTTCAAAAATAAAACATCCCAAACCATGGGATAATAGTATATAATATTATTCTAAAACCGTAATTCGAAAACGTACTTATTTGTCAGGCAAACAACTTTATTTATGAAACTAAAAGTAATAGCTATTGCTTCCATAAACCTGTATTTCAGTTATATAATCCAAAAAGGTGAGAATTATGTACAAGAGAAATATTTAGTTATTTCAATTAATAACAAAAGAAAATCAACACAAAACATATGCAAACAAAACAATACAATCAACATTTGCAACAAGGGATCAATCATACATCCATAGCAACCGAAACCAATGGTTTGTTTAGTTCAAAAACTTTTAATCGTGCAAGGTGATAAATAAACTATCAAGTGTACCCTATGCTCAACAACTTTAAATAATTACTTAATAGATTATTCATACAACCTTAAACAATTAGAAGTATCCTTTTCCAAATTTTTCATCAGCCAAACAACAAAGAATTACCACATTATTTAAGTTTATTCTATTGGTTCCTTTTCACATTATTAACCTCGTATTTATTTTAAATTCTCATTTATTCATAAAACATCATCTTTTATTAGTTTATATTCATTTACTTACATAAATTATTTCACATTCAATATTTAAAATAATCAATGAATTCATTATTGAAGTATTACGTACATTTCATATATTTCCAATTTATTCATACAAGGTTATTTCTTATTAATTTACATTCATTCCATTGCAGTTTAATTTCCATTTATTATTATATATAACTTGATTTCAATTTTATATTAGTATTCGTTAAGGAATCATTCAACTTAAGTCACTTAGCATCTTAATTACCGTTCATCAATTCTTATATGGTGTCATTGAATATTAAATCTATTTCTGAATCATTTCAACATTTTCTGAAGTTATAATCATTTACTTAATATAGTATTCACTTTTACTATTTAATCTAGTTATTAGCATTTCAAGACATGAACTTATGCTTGTAACATTTCTTGTACATCAAAACTCTTATTTGTAGAAATAATTTCATTTGAACACTTCATTACTTAAGTTTTACTCGTATAACATTTTATTACATATTTCTATTTAACATCACAACTTTTAGACAATTTTGTTAAGTAACATATATGTTTTAAGAATGTAATTGAAAGTTACACATGTTTATCTTATTCATTTTAGTGGAAAAAATGTTCAATAATTACATTTTGTAAATTTTCATATCTTTTGATTTTCAAGGTACAAATTTTCAATTTCTTTACAGTTTCATTAATCACTTAGTATCTAGTTTCTTATTTTACATTTTAGAAGTCTCTAATTATTAAAATAGTTAAGGTTTCACTCTATTACAGTAACTGAAGCTACTCATTATCAGAATGTTTTAAGAACTGAATTCCGTGTTTCCT
This sequence comes from Allium cepa, assembly GCA_030765085.1. NCBI lineage: Eukaryota > Viridiplantae > Streptophyta > Magnoliopsida > Asparagales > Amaryllidaceae > Allium > Allium cepa. Next base: position 420,679,944 of record CM060939.1, read on the forward strand.
TTCAAATCATTTTGGAATAATATATATATATATATATATATATTTATATATATATTCATATCTTTTATGTATATCACATCATATTTATAAATTTTAAAATTAAAATTTGTTTATCAAAACAAATGTGTAGTTAAACTACTATAGCGGTCTTCCCACCTTGAAACTCGAAATGAAAGTCGATGATGCATGCACTCATCATCGAAATTATTTTCCAACGACAGAAGGAGGCACAGAACTTTTTTCCTTTAAAAATTCCCTTAAAACATTTTCTTAACATTTGTAACGACCCGAAATTTTCGAACCCGAAAATCCCAGATAGTTATGAAAAGAAGAAAAAAAGATAGAAGAAGAAGAACAGAAACACCAAACCTCTCACACTCGCAGCGGATAAAATATAATAATAAATAATAACAGTTTACAAAAGAATACTATATCTGTCGATTACATTTTAATTTACATTAGAGTTTCACATATGTATACAGTCACTGAACATATACAAAAAAGCATGTCTCAGAATATATAAATACAGCGGAAATATCTATACGCTCTTGCCATCCAGCTCGCCTCCTGGGCTCCAGAACATACCTACCTGAAAATGTGTAATACTCGGTCTGACCCGAGCATTACACCAAAGTAACACCCGGGTCAGGCTGGAAACCAGCGTGAGTAAACCCATCTAACATGAAATACTAAAGCAAACAACTTATATAAAACCCGGGTAACTTATATCAATTTAACCAATTCACAAGTTACTATAGACAACATCTATTTCACATATAATCCTCTAAGTACCAAACTTAGATATAATAAACTGATTCACTTAAATCTCTTCATTTCATCGTATTGATTTCACAAATCAATTTATACAAATTCGAAATGGTTTCGGGTATTTCCCAATACCCGACCACGGCCTCTTCGCAACCCATGCCACACTTACCCAAATTATCCAAATGAAATACGCAATATTTCATATCAGAGATATCAATTCATCCAAAGCATTCAATACCATCTAATCATTCATAAGCAAAACTTAATCACTTCCAAATTAATTAAATTAATCCTGATGGAATTACTAATACCATCCACTTCCGTTCCTTCATTAAATATTAATTGATCTCAAATCAATTAATTAATCAACCCTTTATTTTCATCTTAATCAATCACATTGGATTTAATTGTCTTTCGATTGCATTCAAGTAATTATCTTTAATTAATTATCACGATATAATTCTTCTTGAACGCAATCAATAGCAATCTTAATTATCTCATGAATTAATTCACTGTTTTAATTACAGTAATCCGTAATAACTTATATTACTTAACTTCATAAGTCTCTTTTATGGGTTAATCAATCTTAATTAGTCAATCTTTGATTTCATCATTAATTATATAAACTAAGGATTTCAATTTTAAATCATAATCAAATTTAATTTCATTAATTCAAACCACAGTATTAATCATTTCAATAAATCCCAAAACTGTAATTAACTATCTTCATTCTACTTCATTCATACATTATTTACTCTTTATCTTAATAAATCTCTTGATAAATTTCACAAAGTAATTTTATTTTATTAATTACCTTCAGTGATTATCTAACAAACTATCTATTGATTATTTTAAATTAATCAAACCTAATTAATTGACTTAAACTTTCATTAATTAATTCAAAACCCTTAATTACTAAATAAATCAACCCGAATCATTAATTAATTAAATTTATTAGTTATACATTTTAATTACCTTCAAATTTGATGAATCATAATTCATTAAGCTTTTACTAACAATGGAAACATTTTCGTATTTATGACTTAGGTGAAAGATAAATTTTAAACCCCAAATGCTTCGAGTCAGTCACAATGAACTCGAGAACAACCAAAAACTAAATAACCAAATCTTCAGTACGCATCCAAACAATTCAATCATCCATCTAATTTATTTAAATTTAATCATTTAAATTTAAATAAAAACCCAACAACGTGAGATTTACTCAAAATAATTAAACCTTAAATATTTCCATTTATCGAATTTCTTCTTATTTAACTTCCCGTTAATTACCTACCTGAAGTAATTACCCTTTTATAACATTCGGTAATTTCTCATTTATAATTTCACTAAGTAATATACTAAATCCATTACACTAGGTGATTTTTTTTTCTTTTCAATTAGATAGTCTAATTGATTATCTCAAAGTTAATTTACGTCCACTTAATTAATTAATTAATCAACACTTAATTACTAGTAAATGATTCAACCCTTAATCATTCAACTTCATTTTAATTACATTAAATTAAGTTAACTTAAATAATTAACCCTCTAAGCTATAATATATAATTCCACTTAACAAATCAATTCTTTCCTGACCAAACTGAACCCTCCAAGTTATAATATATATGATTAGGGGAATTATTAAAAACTTGATTATGTTATTTTAACATTTGAAACACCATTATCGTATCCTATACGAGTTCAACACCTTCCTGAACAACTGAAAATTTAAATTACTCGCCTTTAAAATTGCAGTTCACCCCCATTCTAGTTGCTCTTCAAAAAATTTCGAAAATATGCCCTACCCTTCGAGTAATCTTCGCCCCCCCCCCCCCCCCCCAAAATCCCAAAATCGACCATCGCCAAAACCCTAATTAACTTGACCTGCTTCCTAGCAGACGTCGACGGCTAATCTCCCCTCCGATGACCTGATGAAGTCGCGCTCCTCGGTCGCGATACAACCCTCCTGCCGAGCGAACTTGCGTCCGCTACTACACATCTGGTCACGCCCCCACTCTATGCCAGCTCGAGCCGAACGGCCTCCTTCCCCACCACGATTAACGCTGAATCGAGAGACACGATGATCTCTGCTTCCATTCGAAGGCGAGTAGGGTGAGGCGATTAGATTTGGGGAGAAGATTGTTCGGCCATCTTTTTTTTTTTTAAGTTGAGTTCGTTCTTCTTCTTTTTAGGATAAGAGAAAAGAATGGGGATAGATATAGGTTTGGATAGCTTCTTCAATACGACTATTTGTTTTTAATATCTTATTATATAATAAAACTTCAAACATCTCGCTAATCGCCAATTAAAATTTCGAACTCCTCTTAAAGAATGCCGCTAGGCGATTATAAGGTTTTACCCGCGTTCCGAACACAATGGAACGGGTTTCGAAGGCTAAATCAATCATACACGCGAGTCACGGAAATAAACGATCGATTTTAAATTAAATCGATTAAATAAATTCTAAGCGTTATGAGCTGCCAGGGCCAAACGACAACTGCGATTGCTACGAAAATTGAAATCCGATAATAACTAACTATTACGGATCCAATGGAACTGGTTTCGTCGAATTCCGAGACTGTCTCTCGGAAGGCTATTTTTAAATATCGATTTAAACGACATATTATTAAAACTGAACAAATTACCTTTAAATGAAATTTCAATCATTCTATTATCTTCAGTATCCTCATTATAGATTTTAAAAGCCTTCAAATTATTTTAAACAGGCTTCGAAATCCCAGATTCAACAATTTACCCAATTTCAATTATTAAATTCATTTCTTAAACCGTATAATTCAATGATTTAATTATCAAGTAAATATCGATATCTTAAATTCAAGTTAAAATTAACTTTTAAATATTTAAAAACAATTAATTGTTCCAATTAAATTCTTTAAAATTTCCGGGTCGTCGCAACATTGCTTTGAAATTTTCATATCCGAAAATACTTCCAAATAATACTATTATTATATTCCAAAATCTTTTGAAAACCAATTTCAAAACTTCGGACTTAATTCCTCAAATTTCCAATTTATATTTACTTTATTTGTAAATCCTATTCTGCAACCAATATTTATAAAAATCACTTCCTAACAAACAAACATATTACATACAACTTCTTCCATGTATACAATTATTCTTTTATATTCAAATCTAATACTACGTAAAATTATTTTATTTACCTATATTTCAAAAATAATATTGTGTCGGTCTGCACTATTAAGTGTAGTGTCCTATGTACCGACCAAAATTTATAAATACTAAATAGAACAAATTAATACAATATAAAACATTTTTATAACACTAACATATACGCTCTCTCATATACACTCAAACAGACTCATTCTAGGGTACTACTAACCTATCTCCTATGAGTCAGACCCCAAGAATCTAAGGTTATCGCTAAACCTGGCTCTGGTACCAAATGTAATGACCCACTATTTTAGACGGTTTAAATCAACAATAAACTGCACAAGTCTAATTCAATCCATTCAAAAGGGAGAATTGTTATGGGGTAAACGAAACGAAGAGAAACAAAGAAAACAAAACATAGAATCTCACAACGGAGTGACAAAATATAAAAATCAAATAAACAGTTCATGAAGTTGTTTTATAAATAACTTTTAATTTCACTTTACAATAGAATCACAGTTACACGTACAACAAGAATAAATAAATAATACAGCGGAACAACATGATATAGTAGAATAAATATAATAAATAAAACAATATATTAAATCTTCGCCTTCATCCTCCAAAAAATAGTCTTCAATACACCGAAAAGCTCGGACTGACCAGAGCGTAATGAAAAGACAAAACACTCGATTAGAACTAAAAGATCTTATCAACAATAAATGAATATAAGTGCAATGGTTTCAAAGGCGTTTACGGGATTTTACATCTTCTACCTAGTGTATAACGTGCATGCAATAACTTAAGAGATGTTCATGATTTTCCTCTCCAAAGGATCCGTTAAACTATTTACTTTGTAGTAATATATGCTATTATAAAATGTTTATCAATAAAGTTAAATATTAAAATAGCGTTAAGGCGTTGCCATATCCCTTTTGACACATTTTTATAAATGTTGTTGTTTATACAGTACCGTAATTCCTCCGTAAATTAGAGGGATATCAGATGGCACTCCATAGTGTACGACACAAACCAAACTTGCAGTGGGCGCGATAAGGCATATGACAAGTCACGCAAGGCAATGCTTGGTTAGGATTCTACCATTGCACAACTAGACTGGTGGTAATGCATAGCAACTACCACCGCTTACCTCGGAACACTCTCCCATAAATCGAGGGGTGGCCACCAAATCAATCGCAAAGTAATAAATATGTTATCAAAGAAGCATGTCCGATCAGAGGCGCGACCTCACTTAGCCCAATTATAGTTCCTGTTTTAGTCATATCAAGCTGACCCAAGGGGGTTCAGGGATACGTCCATGTCTCACACAGTAGCGCTCGTCAAACCATCCTACTTCATTCTGGATTCTCCACTACGTGCATAGTTGTTAAAGTGGTTTTCGATATTGGCATAGAGTATGACAATATCTGATCCCGGTCTCTTTAACAACCCAACGAATATTTCACACGGGTTGATTCTTTTACATTTCAAACAGTTCATACTTCATATCAAAATATCATATTCATTTCAAAAATTGGTTCACTTTCGAATCCATTATTTACTTCAAAAATCATATTAACTTTCGAAATCATAATCATTTCAAAATCATATTCACTTTCAAAATCATAATCATTTCAAAATTATATTCACTTTTGAAATCATTATTCACCTTAAATCATATCCATTTCAAAATCATAACCACAAAATAGGTTAAACTTTCATATTATATTATTTGCATTTGAATCAATTAAATCTAAATCATAATAGTTTAACCTTTAAACAATTTGGATATTGAAAGTAGTTTATATATTGAGATAGTCATACACTAAAAATAGTTTCATTTTAAAAATAGGTTATAGATTAAAATGGTAAATAGTTTATATATTAAAATAGGTTATGTATTGAAATAGTTAATGTATTAAAAATAGTTTGTAATAGTTACAATAGTTAAAAATAGTTTTATTAGTATAAAATAGTTTGATAGTTTAAATAGTTTAAGGATTTTAAAACAATTGAAAATAGTTTAGTACAAAATGGTTTGATTATTGGAATGTAAATACTTCGAAAAGCTAAATAATCTAAATTTCATAATAATAGATTTTTAATAGTTTATATTAAAATAATTAATTTGAAAATAATATCAAATTAAACTATTTCTTTCATTTCAACAAATCTGGACCATATCCAGATTTCAAATCAGCAAAATTCAATTTTAATCTTTCAATTCAAATTCTCATTAAAACCATTTCAATCTATATCGATTTCAAGTCCATGTTTGAACTACAAATTTAAACCACTTCAAATTCAATATATTTCAAAGTTTAAATATTAAAACTTTTACAATAACCCAATTTTGATAAATTCCATTTATATTCCAAAATTCTACTTTAAGATGTCAATTCAAACTCTTTAAACAATTCATTTAAACCAATTTCAATTTCAACGTATTAAAGTTGGGATTTTGAAATAATTCAGTTCATATAAATCTAATTTTATTTCAAAATATCATTTAACTAGATTCAAAATTTAAGGATTTAAAATCATTTAATTTGACCAATCCGGTGTCTGTATAAAATTTTCTACCCTATGGTCAACTGATCGGGATATATATAATTTTAACCCATAATAAATTTTAAATTTACGGGTATATATCATTTCAACCCCTAATCACGAATAGATTTAGAATCCATAAAATCGCTCGAGTTTATCATTTCAACACATAACTATTTCTCTAATCTATAAGACCATTCGGGTATGTATCATTTCAACCTATAAGGATTTTCTAACAAACTAAGGGAACTTGCAGTGTGATAACAACATATGAATAAACATACATTCAGTCATCTGGATATCAACAATTAAACATCCATCACAGTAATCATTCAAATCAACCAATAAATAACATCAATCAAGTGGTTATCATTAACAGGTATTTAACTGGAAATTTAAGTTTATTAACTAATTCAAATGGCAATCAAATTCAAATTAGTTGAATGATAATTTAAATATGCCAAACAACCATCAATAAATTTCTGATCACACCATAAATTAAATTTTACTAACATAAGATAGTTTAGCATTCGTGAGTTGGTTAAAACATTCACCTTTGATTTCAAATCAGTTTAAAATCCAAATTAAAGGCCCAAATTTTAACAGTCTCAGAATATAGCATCCAGAATTTTGATACAATCACAATGGAGAAAACTACGCATGAATCCGAGCTCGTATGAAAAAGTTATGTGAGTTAGAAGTTATATGATTTATAATATAAAATAAAAAAATAATCAAATAAAAAAAGAACACGCGTCATCTTTCTCCCCCAACCTGATCGCGATCATCGAATTCGAACCCCTGCAAGCCCTAATAGCCGCCGCTTATAACTCATAAATGTCGTCGCCACACTTTCTATCGACCAGAATTGTCGACATAAGTGTGCTAGCCCTTCCATGCCGCCCCAACGCCGAAGTTGTGCACGCCTCACATCGCCTCAGGCGAAGTCCATCGCCGCCTCTATCATCGAGAATTCTGGCGAACTAAGAAAACCCTAGCACGAACGAACACGCCTATGATACCTACTCGACCTCCTCTTCCCAACCCCGCCTCCCGATCGTCAAACGGCCGACGAGCCACCGTTGGATCGTAAACCCTAGAAATAGAAGGCTGTAGTTCTTCTTCAATTTCTGACCAAACCATTATTCGATTACAAAATAAAGTTGTAGATCTAGATTGTGCTTATCGAGAGCTTTGCAACGATATATAATATGACAAAGTTTGAGGAGCTTAAATTTTTCAATTTGATTTTAATTTGCAATTGAAATTGGGAATTAGGGTTTCTGGCATTTGAGAAAGTGGAATAGGCAGATAGAATTGTACTTACAAGAATAAGAAATGAAAGACTACTAGCGTTAGAAAAAACTATTTATATAGACAAGGCCCGATAAGAATGAATGAACATATCGAATTGGTTCGAAACAACAATAACGACCCAAAAAGCTCGTTCCGTTTTCGAAACGAAAGTAGGTCATCACATATATCAAAATAGATGTTTTCGATATTTTTAAACTCAATGAAACTATTTTGAAGCCCCAATTCCATTGTATACAGAAGTTAGCTTTTAAATTCAGCTTATTTTAAATTGAATTCATTAAATTGATTTCCACGCGTTTCAAGCTCACACGATCAAACGATAAGTCTGATAGCTATGAAACTTGAAATCTTACAATAATTCACTATTACGGATCTAATGAAATTAGTTTCGTCAAAATTCAAGACAGTGGCCAAAATGGCTATTTTTACACGTTAATTAAATAAATTATTATTAAATTAATTTAATCGCCTTTAAATTCAAATTTAATAGTTAACCATTTCCATTATTCTTAAATACATAGAAATGAATCACCTATTAAAATAAATTCCATGTTAATCCAATAAATAAATATTACACAAATTTCAAGGTTCAATTATAATAGTAATAAGTTCAATAATGATAATCTAATTTCCAATAAATTCATTTGTTTAGATTAACATTCTTTTTATTAATCAACAATACTCTATGAATATAATTGACATTAGTTTACATTTTATTACATTCGTACTGTACAGTTATCTTCTTAACATTTTAATTATAATATTTAAATTTCAATAATTCCATTAATTACCAATTTAATTCCGTATTTACAATTATAACCAAGTTAACTTTACAATTATTTCAATTTATTGCAATTACGTTGGTATAGTTGTCAATTACATTAAATTTACATTATTAAATTAAATTCTAATAATCTTTCCATTTATAATTCATAAATTTTAATTTCTCATAACATTAAATTTCTGGAATCTTATTTAAATTAATATTTTTAATTATCGAAAATTGTGGGTCATTACAGGATGGCTCCTATCTATATCGATTGCCAGGTTGCAATTTTATATTTATTTAGTATTTTTCTGATGTGTACGTGTGCTATTTTGGGAGACTAGGGTTAAGTTTATACAGGAAGACTAAGGTTGAGTATCTATTTGAAGGATGCGGCTAAGGAAGTCTAGAAAAAAGGAGAAATGAGAATAGGCTTAGTGATTTTTAATTAAATTTTCTTTAGTTTAATTAATTTTCTTTTCACAACTTATTTTAATTAATTTTGCAAATTTTATTTCAATCTAATCTAGGTTAATATGTACTTCAAAATATTTCATATTAATTAAAATAATTCATTCAATTTTAGTAAATTTTTCGTAAGGAATTTATTAATATATTTCTATCTATTAAATCAAAATCTTTTATTAAATAGAATTTAGTTAACTAAAATTTATTTTCAAAATATTAATTATCATTATCGAATCCAAATTCGATTTTAATTAATTTATTATTTATAAGATGTAGAAAGCAGGGTTGTTATAGACACATTTCCTTACAAAAATTTCATCATTGCAATTTCTTATAAAGAGACGTCGATCTACTCATACTCTGACTTTCCTAATAACTAGTACTCATCCATCAAATTTAACTACTCGATCCTCTACGTGGCTCTCACAATCTAACTCATCTTATCATATGCTACGACTTTAAATAAGTTCCATTAATGACTTTCTATTCATTGCATACGATAAAAATATTGTGAAAATTTTCTAGATGTCGGATTTTCGAAATTTTTTGACAATATCTTCTTCGTACGGAGAATGTTCCAAAAAAATCAAAGCACAATAGTTGCATGATATACATCTCCGATGAGACAACCCAACACGTGGCATCACGAAACATGGAAAACAAGACAATATCACAATATAAAGTATTACTGCATAAAAATGTACCTTTTTATTTGCATTTAAGCGAGCTACTTCACGTATACGTGAGAAAAAGCAAGCTAAAGTCATTAACTAGTCCATATATGCTCTAACTATACCTATTCTCAACTCAAGTTTGAATATCAATCACAGAGAAGGAGGATATTGAGTATGCATTCATGAAATGAATAATCAACCTACTGTGTCATTTCTCAACAAAAATTTAAGGGCCAAATCATAAAACTAGCTAATGGTTCCAAAAAGTTAGTTGTTACATAGTGTTTTAGCTTTTCAAAACAACTCTTGAATTGCAAAAATATGGACTATTACTCGAGTTACGGTGATTTTTCCTGAAGAATATAACCTGAAAACTCTCCCCAAGTGCAAGCCCACCTACTAAAATGCAATTCTAACCTAGAAAATGATTTTTTTTTGCAAAAGACCACTTAAAATAAAAGTTATTGCTACACTCTTAGCTTTTCAAAAAGCGAAAAATCATCGAAATTAAATTAACCGTTTGAAATTATGGCTAATTAAATAATAATAAAATATGCACGCATGTATTTATTGTTTTAAACCAACCAAGTCATATATTGTATTTTTTGTTGAATAAAAATTAAAAACTGATTGTACAATAAAGTATGCAAGAAAATAGGCACAATGACAAATTTAGCAAGTTTTTAGACCGAAGGACAACAAGTTTATTTTTTTGGCAAGGAAAATGTTGGTTAGAACTAGCATTTTGTATGGCATACAACTGAATATAATGCTAGTTATGACTAGCATTTTTTATAGTGCAAAAGTTGAATATAATGATAAATATAACTAGCATTTGTCCTTCGGCCTAAAAATTAAACTTGGTGTCCTGCAACCTTTTTTTTTTTTAATTTTTCCATATTTGTAGTTCCCTCTAAATATATATACTTTATCATCTGAATTATATAAAATTCTAATAGCTATACAAAAAAAATTCCTTTGGTTGAAACCAATACTCTAAGTTAGAATTCAAAACGATAAGACTGACATTGCCCTGGCCATTGTCAATCAAAAGTCGATGCAACCTTGCCTTTAGTTCTATTTCAATTATTACTATCTCTTTCATAACACATTTTTGTCATTGGAATTATTTAGTAAGCAGTTTAAACAATAGCAGTTTATAAAAACACAGAAGCAAAACTACATGTCATGGTTCAATAACTTGAACCATAGTAATTTGTTACAATCCATAAGCTTCAGCAAGCACGGGTATGCTTTAATATCCTAAGTTGGTGTTCTCATTTGAAAATCTACCATACATTGACATACACCATCAACACATATTTAACTATCAAAGCGAAGAACCACAAATCTTCATTCCACGTATTTTAGAAAAAGGCAAAAACACAATACTCTTTGATTAGTCCAAAATATATGGAACAAATTAAGCATGTAATTATTGAAAAGAATTGAGTGCTCTAATTTGATCAAAAATAGTGCATTATCTGACACACTAAGTTTACAATGAATCTACTTAGAAGAATAATACACTTATCATATAATATCTAATACAAGTAAAATAACCATAATAATATACTATAAATACTTCAGGAAAACTACTTTTGCTTTAATTCCACTCTCCTGATTTACATGCTCAAGAAAATTTCATGAATGGGACTACTAAACAATAAATCATTGAATATTCTGATGTGTAAAGTTTCAAACTCAGCATTAAAAATACATCTAGTCGGTTAATAGTACGCAAGAACTAACCCAAAGATAACCATTTTAGTAAGAAAAAAACTGTCATTTACAAGCATAACAAATGAACTTAACATTACATCAATTGACTTGAGTAACTAAATGACATCTAGCAATCCTATAATACAACTCATAAATTACATATAACAGCACTAAGACTGTAAACGATACAGAAAGATAATAAATTTCAGTCTTAAAGACTGATCGTATCAAAAAATATTATTTATAACATTTTTGAAATCTTTACAGTTTTTCTAAAATAGTAATTTCCATTTTCCAAATTTTATATCTAGTTTCCAATATATATTGTTATTATTTTTTTTCAAAACATATTATTATTTTTATACTATTATGTCAAAATGCCTCATCCTAATATTTATGAATCTCCATCGATATTGTGGCCAGGCACATCGACCAAAATTCTTAAAGCACTCGACAAAAAAATTAACACCAAAGTAAACTATCAAAATGATTTCAATCACTTGATAAAATCAACTCATATTTCATCAAATCATTTACTTGTTTGAATAAAATATTTATTTTCAAAATTCTAATATACATCTAATTCATCAATATCATCGATAATACAATTCACCACACATCTATCCATAATATCATACAAGCATTTCACAACAATACTCGCATTTGCAAACAAACAAACAAAGGCCTTCAGTGGAAAACTATCTATCAATTTCCTTTGGCAACTTTGATCATTACTGGATCACTTCACTCATATACAAACCACACAGCGGTCTATTCATCATCACCAATACTGACACTACTTGTAGGGCTAACTGCTCCTTACCTTACTTGATTTCTATCTACAACTTATACTTCATCCAATAAAAAATACACGCAAATGAGGTAGAGATAAGAAATATACACATATAATAGGAAAACTGAAAAATATGTCCCAAGATTGCTCTGGTAATCATCGTATGCTCATACTATCACTTATGTATATACAATAATTTACTACACATCCATGGGGACAGAGACTTTAGGTCTCACTAAGCTCTAGACACGTGTCTCTTATATGCTCTATATTGTTATACACCTAGCTCTGATACCATATTGTAACAGCCCCACCTTTATAACTATACTATCCAAGAGTATTACAGATTAATACTGTCGATAATATGGAGAATAAGGCGATGTGTGGTACACACGTGAATATTCTGTTGGGCTAACACTGCTACGTATTAAAATTGTTTGTGCCAAAATTGGTCACAAACACCAAATTATCAATGAAACCACTCGTTTACAATCACAGATTACAGATAGCAAGTATGTAGAGAATATAAATGTGAAGAACACTCAAAATTAAAAAGGAAAGTAGTAGAAACACACGATTTATAATGGTTCGGCGTTGTAGCCTACGTCCACTTTGAAGAACTGCTATTTTATTGATTATCACTCGCTGGTTATAAGAGTATTGATGATAATAATCAAGTTACAATGGAGTTCTGCAGAGTAACGGCTTAGAAGAACCAAAAGGATCCTTTTTCTGAAGTCCTGGTCTGCTATTCATAAGTATGGGCTGTAAATATCAAGCTTAGATCTCGGTAGACGCCTTCTTTCACTCGGGTGGGCCCGCGTGATCGATCCTTGGTCGTTTTGACTCGATCCACGATTGATACGAATGAGATTCATATCGATCCAAATTTTTCCCAATCGAACCTGAATCGATCATGAACACTCCCAAGGTTGTACACAAGCTCCTGTGAAAATTTGGTAGCATTTGGATTTGTAGATTTTGAGTTATGATCGATGCAAATTTGGGTTTGTTGAAGGCTATCGAGTTCGCATTGCTTCTGTTCGCATCTCTTCTGCTCGCATCGCTTCTGTTTCATCGCTTTTAGGCACAGATGACTGATGACGTGGTGCCAACTTTTAGGATCAATCCACTTATTATGTCGCATGGCCGTTTCTTATGGTTGACCTTACTCTCTTCGTATCGATCATTTTCAAGCTTCTTCGTATTGATCCCTGTCTCATTTCGTATCGATGCCAAGACCTCCTATTTGTATCGAAGCTTCTTATTTTCTTCGTATCTCAAGCATGGATACGAACTTAAAGGTTTGGAAGGATGGATACGAGTTGTTGTATATAGGTTGGGGATCAGTATGAAGCTATGCAGTTAATGCGCTCAGTAGATTCAAAGCGGTTGAGGTGTAAAAAGTCATAGCGGGGATACAGCGAGGATATAGCGGGATATAGCGGATGGCTCTAAAATAGCATATAAAACTCGTACTTAATGTTTTTACAAATATATAAATGGTAATTAAATGAAAAATTATCATTCAATTTAATTACAAATAATACGTAAATAATTTTATATAAAAACATGTGTGAATATACTTAAATAAACGAAAAACTGTTATATAACATAATTGAATTTGATAGAATATTGGAGTATTTTCATTTCTGAAAATATATTAAAAATTAAATCAAATAAATTAGTTTCATAATTTTATAATGTATAAATGCAAATTTTCATTCATTTTATTAAAAAAGATATAGCGGGAATAGTGGAATATAGCGGAAATAACGGGATATAGCGGAAATAGCAGGGATTAAAGCGGAAAGGCTATATTCTGGGGCTATATGGAAAAATCATAGCGGTAGAAATCCGCTACGAGTTATAGCGGGGTTGTAGCGGGGTAATAGCGGGGCATTAACTACACAGGTATGAAGTGGTAGGCTTGATGAAGCATGTGACTTTGTATCCAATGAGACCATTCCCATCGTACCATCGATGAATGCTCGATACGAAACACTTTTATTATGACCACTTCTTCGTATCCATTGTGTCTGTTCCATTCTTCGTATCGACGCTTGGTTTGTGATTTCATATCGATCCATGGTTCTGGGATCGATATGAAGTAGGTAAGAATGATCGATACGAAGCACATGAAGGGAATGGATCTGAAATAGATGGACGCAAACTAGATGGACACGGAGTTGATGTGTACGAAGTAGATGGTTTTTCATTGGATCTGTGACTCTGACCCGAAGCAATTGTTTTATTGGCCCGAAGCAAATCCTCCAGTGACTCAAAGAGAGTACGGTGATGATTCGAAGTAGCTTGTTCCTCAAAGGCCCGAAGTGAAATTCTTTTGACCCAATGTAAGCCATCTGAAAACCCGAAGCAAACGTGAATATGACTCAGAGCAGACTCCAAGCAACTTAAAGCGACTCGATTTTAATCGTTTCCTATCTTGAGCATGCAAACTCTGATTGACATGGAAATTGGAACATTGGCTTTCATAGCTTTGCTTATCGTGTCATATTAATTGTACCTCGATCCGGACTTAGACAAAATTTGTCGGTATCCATAGTAAACCCGTGTATAACTAATCTTCGGGACTGATTACCTTCGACCTTTAGTCAATTCTTTGGTATCACAGTCTTGCCAAAAGGCAGGATAACAAAAATATCAAATAAATAACTCACCTATACATACACAATACTGGCATAAAGCAATAAATACATGTGTCTCCAGTACAGAATAATAACAATATATAGTAAATATCAGAAAACACAACATGAAGATTTCATCACCCGTATAAAGCAAATCAATAAAAATCAAGAATACGATATCCAATCGAAGAATCATCCATACAATATAACATCATCATAAAAATGAAATCATCAAATGAATAGGGCTAATACACCGCAATGCCCTAATATAATATCATAAAATCATATAATCTATAGATTATGTGAGATAGCCCATCAAATCATCCAAATGATATCCAATAATATACAAACCAAATGACAATCTATTAGAATCCAAATCATAATCAATAAACAAAGGCTATCTCTGGAATATCAAACTAGAAGATTATGGATATATGGGGAATGACTACACTTAGACACACAGTCTCTAGTATAGCCAAATCACTGGATAGTAAATATCAATCCACAATACACACATTACCCTCAACTAGATAGAGAGATTGATAGCACAAACATCCTCCAAGGACTTAGGATCTACTAGTATCCCGCTAATAGTCGGATCTATTCCTACAATCTTCAATTGCATCGACGGACATTTTGACCACATCTAGCTATGGCTTGTCTACGGGTAGCCTCGATCATGACCCTACAGTTACCCCTATGATAACAGCTGCTAGATTATGCGACATAAGGGGCTACCAACTACTAATCCTATGGGGCGCATCAAATATCATAACAACAATAAGCATCGTGGATCTAGGGTATGACCCCACGATCAGGCTGCCATGGTAGATACTGACCAATCCGGTTCACTCCTAAACCATAAAAGGAGCTGGACAAAAGTGGACAACGTATAGTACTCATATCCTATATCAACATATAGCTCTTGACGTAAGCCAATACAACACTTGATATGTATGTAAGTCAAAACATGACTATGAAGTACTAGAGCTCTAATCCTAGCCGACACACGGCTATAAGATATACCAATCACATATTCACGTGAGTGTAATCCCCATTTGAGTGGCATTTACTTACAATGAATAATAAAAGAAGTAACATAATGACGTCCCATACTGCCATATATTATTAGGATAATTATTCTAGGCTCATAGACTACACTCGATCCACACTACGTATTTCCATACGACAAGTCTGATGAATAATTGGAAAACTATTACCAAAAGTCCTACATCGGACGATACTATTAATCCGTTTATTCAAATTTCTCATCACATAGAAATGAAATCTTTCAAATCTAATAGAAGATAGCATCACCAAATCATATCAAATCACTAAAAAAATCAACATCGGTGGTGAATCATACATGATATCTAATTCAGCGTAAAGGAAAAGAGACACCAAAAATGTAGAAATTATACATAAAAATTCCAATTCAATTTAGAAATGGAATAATAATAAATTTCAACATAATCTTTCTTTAAATAATTAAATCTAATATCCTAATACATATATAAAGCGTACTTTATTAATTTCTAAGTAATCACATTTTTTATGAAAATACACTTTAAAATATCTAAAATATTAGTCATAAAATGTTTCCTTATTTCCAGAAATTATATAAACTTCTTAAAAATTATTTAAAATATAACGCCTAGAAGTGGATACTAAATGTATATTAACTAATATATTTACTTTATTTATTCAATCCTAATATAAGAATCAATTATTAAATTTCATTTCGAAATCCTCGTATATATTTCCCAAAACTTCTAATATCACTTTACACATCAAAAATAATTATAGAAACAAACACAATTTTTTTTATAACTAAGTAATAATTTAAAATAATTTATAAAACTACCAAGAAATATTCTTTTCATTTCATACTATAATTTATATTTCAAACCTTCACTATATATTCAAATCTCAAATAGCTCATATAGAAAACCACCTAATTTGCTCTAAATTTCTTTAATAATCTTATAGAATTAAATATTATTACAGAAACTTATAAGTCATAGAATAAATTATATTTAAATCAAACCATAGAATATAATATAATACAAAATCTTCACTTTATACTCTAACGGTTAAATGAAATATTTTCTATTTTCGAAATAAATTTTGATATCCAAAATAATTTTCAAGAAAATAATTTTATTTGCCAACCAATTTCATTTATTTATAAATATACTTTTAAAATACCAAAATTAATTTTTCAACACTTTCAATAATATTTTAAGACCATAAAATCAATCGAACTTCTAAAAAAACATGAATTATGGAGCAAAATCCTTTAAAATCATCAACAATCATCAATATAAATTTCTATCATGTGGCCAAGTCGGATTACATTGGATTTCAGCCAACGATACACTCTATGCATGATATAAATAAATTATACAAATTAAAATGCAAATAGACAACATCTCCTTTGCATTTTATACATGAAACAAATACAAAACTCCTCCATGGATCAGTAAAATAACATCTAAACAATTCAATTTGATCCAATATCGCATAACCCAATCCAACATCCCAATCAAATATTTCAACAACCTATATCGCACCCACCACAACCTATACCAAAATAATGCTGCACCCACCGTAGAATATAATATAACAAATTATAAGTCGGTAGCCCCTTGTGTCATTTATAATTTAAAATAATTTAAATTTGGACATTTCCTTTGCATTTAAATGGATTACACAAATTAAAATGCAAACGGAACACATCTCCTTTTCATTTTAGACTTCCAACAATTACAAAACTCCACTATCAGTTACCAAATAACATCTAAACAATTCAGTTTTATCCAACATCGCATAACTCAATCTAATATCCCATCAAATATATTAAGAACCTATACCGCACCCACCACAACCTATGCCAAAATAAAGTCGCACCCACCATAGAATATGATATGATAAATTATAAGTTGGTAGCCCCTTGTGTCTTCTACAAGTTTTAATAATATAAAATAATTTTTCGAAGCTTTCAAAAATATTTCAAAACCAGAAAATCAGCCGAGCTTCTAAAAAAACAAATTAAGGAGTAAAATCCTCCAAAATCATCAACAACCATCAATATAAATTTCAGCTGTGTATCCAGGTCTAATTACATTAAATTTTGGCCAACAATACACTCTATGCATGATACAAATAAATTACACAAATTAAAATGCAAACAGACAGCATCTTCTTTGTATTTTAGACATTCAACAAATAAAAAACTCCATTATCAGTCGCCAAAATAACATCTAGGCAATTTAGTTTTATCCAATATCGCATAACTCAATCCATATCCCAATCAAATATTTCAACAACCTATACCACACCAACCATAACCTTTACCGAAATAATGCCGCACCCACCATATATACCAAAATAATGCCGCATCACAGTATTGGTAGTTGGTAGCCCCTTATGTTGCATAGATTAGCAGTCTGTTACCAAAGGGTAAGTGTAGGATCGTGACTGTGGCTATGTGTAGACGAGCCATAAGTGGATGTGAGTTATGATGTCCATCGAAGTAACTAAAAACTATTGGAATAGATCCAGCAATTTGTGGGAGGCTATTAGACCCTAGATTCCTAGTTCATGTTATGTGCTACCAGTTTCCCTTTTGGTTCGGGGTTATGTATGTGTTGTGGATTGGCATATATTATTCACTATCCAATGAGTTGGCTATACTAGAGACCGTGTGTCTAAAGTGTAGTTAGCCACCATATATTCGTACTCTTGTAGTTTGATATTCTATAGATAGCCATTATGCATTGATTATGATTCGGATTCCGATAGATTATCATTATGGTTTGTATAGTATTGGATATCATCGGGATGATTTGACGGGCTATCTCACATTATCTATGGATTATATGATTCTATGATATCATATTAAGGCATTATTGTGTATTAGCCTTATTCATTTATTGCTTTTATTTTTTATCATGATGTTTATTGTGTCAATGATTCACCCATTAGATATTCTATTGATATGCTATTTATGAGTGATGACATCTTTACGTCGTGTTTTCTGATATTTACTGTATATTGTGTATTATTCAATCCTAGAGGCACTCGTTTTTATTGCATTATGCCAATATTGTGTTTGTATATGTGGATTATTTATTTAATGTTTTAATACATACCAGTGTAAGGCCAAGGGAATATTCATGTGTGCACCCCATGTCGTCTTATTCTCCGTATTATTCGATGTGATGCCCCACCCCAAGACCTATATTAACAAAGAGGATTATTGGGTAATACCGTCTGCTAATGTGCAAAATAGGGCTGTTTAGGAGCGACCATCTATAGCCATATCTTAAATATCTATTGAATATGTCGATAAATGCTCTATATTTTTTCCTTCAAGTGGATCGACATATCCAATAAATACTTAATACAAAGCCATAGGTGGCAATAGGATCTATTAGAACAAAATACAACAACTCAAATACAAAACACATCATAGAACAGCGTATAATCACATATCTACACACATATACAGATGCATCACAGAGTATACAAAATGATACATCACGTATGTGGTATGTTGACCATAAATACAAACACGAGTCAAAAGAATATACATATCGAAGTAGCAACAAAAAGGACTGCACAAAAGCTATAAACAAAAAGAGCTAGCAGAAATTTCCATGCGGAAGCAGAATAGGCTAATCCAAAGGATACCTAACCTGTAACACCTCGGTCTGACCCGAGTATAAAATACATGGGTCAATCTAGTTAAACAAATTAGTTTAAAGGATAATTGATAACATAAGCATAAGCCAAGGTGATAATCTTCTCTAGTGAGAAGGATTAATTCAAGGGTATATGGTTACTTCACACGACATAATTAAGTAGGTATAGTAATTTCAAGTGATATAGGGATGTCACTAAATATGAATGCAAATCAAAGGTGATAAAACTCTATAACAAATCTCACTATAAAAGCATGCCTTATCTCATCGGCATATCATGAAACATAAAATATGGTATGGGAAAAAACATAACTCCAAAGAGGAGAAATCCCAAACCCGCTATATCGACAACTCAAAACAACCTCAAAGAAATCACCATCTCAAAATACGCCATAAGGCAATCAAATATAAATCTCTGACATAGGAGACTATAATCCCTAATAAATGCCAAAAGACAAATCTCATATAATATGCCAAAATGGCAAATCTCAAATAACGCAAGTGTCGGCAAACCCAAATCTCAAATATAGAACTTGATAAGGAGTTCAATTTCCAAAGGTATAATCACCATATATAATATCTCGGACGGCTCAAATGACCAATAATGTAAAAAGGCGATACACTTAGAAAATCACAAGGAAATCGATGAAATCATCTCAAAGATATAGCATGTGCTTATGGCCGAAGCCTGCCAAGTACTATTCTCCCAAAATAAGACGCCAGTCTCTTAGACAAATGTCCTGAAGGACAAAATAAACGTCTTTTAGGCAAACATCCCAAAAGAAAACATCTCCAAGGACAAATACGTCGCAATGACAAACGTCTCGTAGACAAACATCCTAAAGGACAAATAACCCGAAGGTCCAATATTTGCAAATACGTCTCTTAGACAAATGTGTCGCAAACTCTCGGATAGGAACCCAAATAGTGTTAACGTGTGTCCCATGCCACACGTTCGCTCTAAATGGTTTACTAACCGCTAGTAAATTTCACACTCAAAGCAGTAAAAAGTTTACCTCATCTCAACAGTAAACTCGACTCGAATGTCAAAATGACCAAACGGACAAGTCGGGAATTAACCGATAAGATGAACGTAAGTGTCCATACCATATGTTTTACCAAACCATTTAATTGTCTTTCTCATTCTCTCAAAATGTGCAAAAACGTGTAATTTATATATATAATAATTTACTTTGAAAAATATGCTTTGAAAACCAATTCTCGAAATCAGTTTGAAAATCCTATTTGAAAATCTTCCTTAATATAGAGAATAAATAGATTTTACACTTAAAAATACTTTAAAATATTATATAATAATTATTTTAAAATTTCCATAAATTTTAAAAATTATTTCAAATCATTTGGAAAAATCTGTGCTTGAAAACAAAGAAATTACTCAAAACCGTCATTTAAATTCAATTTTAATTTGAATTTCAAATTCATCAAAACTGGGCTAGCCTATTGACAGGCATCATGGCCCTCAAAACAATTCAGAAATATCGCAAAAACATGAAGTAAAAGTCAAAAGTCGGATGGAAAAAGACATAAAAGTGCATATACAAAATAATACACAGGTCCGAAATCTTCCCTGGGTTCAACTTTTGGATATGAAATAGGTGGTCAAATGGCCTCTGAGTGAAGTAAAAATTGGTGCGCAAATAGTAGAAAATATCAGCTCTCAAACAAAAAAAGAATGGATAAATCTCGACTGGAAATGAAAAAGGTACGCTGTCTCAAACATGGACTTAGACCATGTTTTCAACAATTTAAACTAAAAAGTGCGTAGACCTGAAAAACATCTTGGGTTAAACTTACAGGACTGAAAATAAGGACCAAACGACCTCATATTTAGCTAAAAATTAGTAGGCATATATTTTAACACTCATATCAGAAATGGGAAAAAGAATCATGGAATTTGAACAAAGTGTGAGAAAGTTATGATGTCTCAAAGTTGAACCCAGACAGTATTTTCACTGTAAAAATCTAGGCAAGAATATGCTCCGAATCAAACCTTGGCAACATACTTCTATAAGCTACATGGGTTGAAATAAACTAAAATTATGTGTAAAGAATCAATAAATTTTAATAAGCTATAAGAAACTTATGATGTCTCAAATTTGAACTCAGTCGGTGTTGTCACTAAAAATCTGGGTAAAAACATGCTCCGAATTAAAGTTTGGCAGCATATTTCTATAAGCTACATAGGTCTAAATGAATTAAAATTTGATAAACTTAAAATTTTAACACTCATACTCGAAATTGGAGAAAGAATCATGAAATTTGAACAAGCTATGATGAAGTTATGATGTCTCAAATTTGAACTCAGGCAGTGTTTTCAATGTAAAAATCTGGGCAAAAACATGCTCCGAATAAAAATTCTGCAGCATATTTCTATAAGCTATATAAGTCAAAATGACCTAAAGTCTGGTATGCACATATTAAAAAACTTAATCTTTCAAACGAAAAAAGAATCAATGAATTTCGATTGGAAATGAAAAGGTTACACTGTCTCAAACATAGACTCAGGCCATGTTTGCAATAGTTCAAAAAAACCAAATGTATAGGACTGAAAGCCTTCTTGGGTCCAATTACAGTCCTGAAATAGAAGACCAAACGAACTCATATTGAGCTAAAAATTGGTATGCACATATAGAAAACTTCATCTTTCAAATAAAAAAAAAATCGGCGAATTTCAGAGTAGGAATAAAAAGATATGGTCATGCAAAGTAGCAACCAAAACAGATTATCATAGAAACTAAACTACAGAAAACAATTTTACAGAGGCTATATTTGCACATATTTTTGGCTTTTGAAGCCTTACTTCAGCTAGAAATTATGAGTAACTAACTCACCTTACAATTTTGAAGCGAAATCTGAATTAACTTGAAGGAAATTGCTTGCTTTTGGCAAGAGAAAACTTCAATAACTTGTAAATCTCAAAACAGAAACATGCAAGAAGAAAGAAAGAGCATTACAGACAATCCAATTCATAAAATTGAATTTTGATGAAATTATTTTGTTTTGGAATAGATTACCTGTAGAAATAAGCTTTAGATTGATAGAAAACCGTAATTTTTTATTTTTTGATTTATTTGGAGATTGTAGCTTGGATTTTTAAAAGTGGAATGGTTTCTTCTTTTGGTTTTTACTGTAAATGAATGTACAGTGGAGGAGAAGTGTAACGACCCGGAAATTTCGATCCCGAAATTTCCAGGTAGTTAGTGAAAAGAAGAAGGAGAAAGAAGAAAGAGATAGAAGAAGAACAGAAAAGAAACAGACAATTCTCACATTCGCAGCGGATAAAATATAAAATCACATAAATAATAGTTTTACAAGAAGAACTATATCATTACACTTATCGTTATACATCAGAGTTACACAAATACATAAATACTGGACAACACAATCATGTCCAGAGACTACAATATCATAGTAAAAACTCTCCATACGTCCCTGCCATCCTGCTCGCCTCCTGAGCTTCAGACGTCCTTACCTGAAAATCTGTAATACTCGGTCTGACCCGAGCATTACATCAAAGTAACACCCAGCTCAGGCTGGAAACCAGCGTCAGTAAACCATCTAACATAAATTTCACAAGCATACAATTTATACATAACCCGGGTAACTTATATCAATTACAATTTCACAAATTGTTACCGACATCATTTATTTCACTCACCAATTTCTAAGTACTAATCTTAGATTAAATGGTCTAATTTACTTAAATCATTCCATTACTACCTATTGACTCCACGTATCAAGATTATATAGAATCGAAGTGGTTTCGGGTATTTACAAATGCCCGACTCCAGTCTCTTCGAATCCAATGTTGCCTAAACCAAAGGTATTCAATTAAATACATTTCAACTTAAATTGTCGAATAACACTTTTACACGGCAATTCATAATTGATTGATAATCACATTATCCTCGTCTATCCAACAAATCATATCACAAAAGCAATTCATATCAGAGATATCAATCAATTCAAAGCATCCATCATCATTTAATCATTAATAAGCAAGATTGATACTTCATTAATTATATTAACAAATTACTTTCATTAATTAATTATTCTTAAATTTCACATAATAATTAACCTTTAATTACATTCATTATCAATCTTGATTAATCACAATCAGAAATTAACTTTCCTTAATTACTTCATCAATTAAACCAACTCCTTGATTAATTATATAAATTAATCCTTCAATTACACTGAGTAATCATTATTTAATTTCTTCCATCAAGAAATCATCCTTTAATTACTACCCATCAAGTAATTTAATTAAATTACATCCAATAATTAATTACTTTGCTAAGAAACTACACCTCATTAATTACTTTAAGAAATCTACTTAACCCAACATCAAATGATTAACTTTAATTAATTAAACTGAATTAATTAACCAAAATTAACCACATCCAATTAATTAATCATACTGAGTAATTAATTCCTTTAAGTACTTTATTAAGTAATTATTTATAATGATTCTTCTTCATTAAGTAATTAACCTCTTAATTTCTTCTTACTTAATTATTTCTAAATTAGCTAACCTTGATTAATCAATCTTAAATTATCACCTTCAAATACATTAAGTAATTAGCCTTTAATTAGTGTTACAAACTAATTATTCTTCACCCATCCGCTTTAATTTCGCTTACCCTATTTTTTTATTATCCCATAGTCTCTTACATTGAATAATTAATCATCAAATAATACACACGAATTATTTGTTAATTATCAAATCTTTAATAATTAATTAATTAATTAATTACTTAACAATTTATCCTTGATTATTAAATTTATATACAGAAAACAACCCTTAAACATTCTTGATTAACCCTTATTAATTAAGTAACTTCAAGAATTAACAAATAATTCTATTTAATTAATCAAACACTAAAACAATATTTTAACATTACAGGATAATTAAGTATAATATTAAAACTTCATTAATGTTAATTTAAAACATTAAGTTACTATTTATTTCTCCCGAGACAAACCCATGAATACTCGAGCTTACTTAAGTTCCAACCCTTCTTCCCTCTAACTTTAGTACTATGCTAAATATACTCCTGCAAACATCCGGATAGAAACCCGAGTAAAACCATTCCTTTCTCGAACATAAACTCGAGAAAACAACAGAAACCCCTAACATAATCTCGAGGTAAAAACTTCTTCCAGAAACCATTCTTCTGCTGCTACCTGTTGCTCCTATCACCTGCACGCATGTCACGGTGCACCTGCACACGACGAACGGCTGGCATCAAACCCGGCTCCGATCATCGACACGTCCCCTATTCTCCACCGAGTCGCCTCGCAAACACCGATCGATTAATCATCACGAAAATAAAATTTTGAACGAACGAACCCCCTAGGCTTCAGAACCCATCATCTACTTTCATCTCTCATAGTCAACTCCGACCACCAGAGATGCCTTCCCCATGCTCGAACCTTCACCTGACCTTAGTCATTCCTTTCCTCCCATTCCTGACCTTCTCGACGCTATCACGACGCCATGGGAAAATCAGTAAACAACCCATCCAACTTCCTGCCTAAAACCCTAAATTGATGCGATTCGACTTCCTCGGAGATTGGAAAATTCCAACTCCATTTTTCCCATGAATTTCTACGTCTAGGCTTGCTTCAGACCGAGTCTTGTTGATCGAAACTTCCCCGATTGTCAAAAATTGATGTTTTCCCAAATTTTGTTTAACCCGAGAATTCTCACAAATTATGGATTTATAAATCCTGAGTTTATTATCAAAAATTTCTCATTTTTGAAATCAAATTAAACTATAAAACCAAAACACAAAATTTAAACAATGGAATTTCAGACTTGAATTAATTTTCACTGTAATCCCATATATTTTTTTAAAATTATTGCCAAATAAATCTACTGGGAAACAAATTTCAGATTTAAAATATCATAATTATAATCAAAGTTTCTTCAATCATCAATGAATGGAAGAATTTGTGTGATAAGTTTAGAATTTTTGAAAAGATTTGATAGTCAGAAAATTCAAGAACAGAGTCCCAGAACACTTTACACAGTCTTGCACTCAGTAAATCAAAATTTTAAGACAAGCAACATCTTAATACAACCATACGAAACATGTTTGAGTTAATCATATGATTAATTATTGCATGCAAGATATTTCAACACTTTATCACAGTATCATTATCAACAGGCTTAAGCATTAAAATGGCAGTAGTTTACTCACCTTAAATTGCAGAGAACAGAATTGTATTTTTGGTTTCCAGGCCTTGAATTTATTTGCATGTTGAAGTACATCTTGCTGTAGTTGATTTCCAGCTTTGTATGTTGATAAATTTCCTTAAATTGTTTGTTGAAACTGATTTGCTTGTTTGTGTTAGAGGATTTGAAATTTCAGATTTTACTCTTATTCCAGGTTATACAGTTTTCATTTTTTTTGTTTTTCTTTTTGTTTTTGTTTTTGTATTACATTTTCTGATCTTTGCTGAAGAGAACAAAGAAATTCTTAGCTGAAAATAGAACTTTACTTTTATTTTACAATTTAAATTTTAAACTAAATTATTAGGAGAATTACATTTGTCACTTGGATGATTTAGTTTCCTTACACCTAAGCTTATTGATCTACAAATGTCCTTATGTTTAAATTTATGTCTTACAAGTGTTATGATGTTTAAAAAGTATTTTCCTAATGTTTTATAAATTTTTTAAATGTTATTTCTTTTTCTTTTTCTTTTTAATAATTTATTTAAGCCTTATATAAATATTTATGAAATATTTACATGATTATAAGGTATATTTATTTTATATATAAATAAGCTTTGGATTTCAATAAATATTTATGTGAACTCAAATAAACATTTATTAACAAATAACTTATGCTTTTGATTCAAATCTATATAACATGTGTTTATAAATTTGAGAAATTTAGTTTAACTTCTTATATAAAATTTTAAAACAATTTTATTTTATGATAAAATTAAAATGAAAGAAATATTAAAACAAATGAACCTTTAATTCGAATCTTATTTATCATTTTCAAAAGTATTAAATCAAATTAACATTTCAAATTACAAACTAAATGTTTTCATTTTAATTTAAATTAAAAGGAAGATATTTATTAAATTCAAATCAAATTTTTTTTTATATATATATACATAAAAATACATATATTTAATTTGTTTGAAAATAATAGTTTTTCCCAGATATAAAAATTCAGTTTCTATAATTTATATTCAGATATTCCTTATTATCAAAATTCTTATCTATTCAATTTATAAACCGGAGAGTTATCCAACTATTAGATGTTCAAAAACCCGGGTTATCACATTCCTCCCCCCTTAGAATTTTTTCGTCCCCGAAAAAAAACGAAGCCAGAATCATTAAAATGCTTAAATTCAGATAAATTTTCCTTGATCATTTTAAAACACTTAAAAACCTATATAGTATTACAGTAATAGTTTTAATAAAATGCTTTTATAACTCAATGTCTCAACCAGTCTATCCTTATTCTCCTAGAAATTCGGTCATACGTTGATCAGGCGTAAGACTGAAAATCTACAAGTGTTTGGTAGACCCATTTTCAACATCCAGTGAAAATACTTTGAAAATAATTTTATTGTAAATATAGAAAACAATTTTTGAAAATAGAGGATATATATCTTTGGTGAGAATGTTCTGGAAATCATCACCCCCATCCATGGTCACAGTTGCATTCCAGGGTTACGTTGCCATCGCAGCAAAAGTCCATGTAACTGCAGGCTCTCCGCGGCCTCTCAATTACGCCATGGAACCCACACAACAGATCACAGTTACACCCACGGTTACGTTGCTGTCGCAGCAAAAGTCCATGTAACTGCAGGCTCGCCGCGGCCTCTGATTTTCGCTGTCAAAATGAAACTTCTCCACTCCTACAAAGGTCGCAGTTTACCGATATAAAATCAAACGCAGACTGTTGGCTATCAGCGGCACACACGACTTTCGCTATGTCATACCATAGGTCACATTACATCCTGGGTTACGTTGCCATCGCAGCAAAAGTCCATGTAACTGTTGGTTCTCAGCGGCACATACGACTTTCGCTATGGTATACTCAACTCATAATCCTCAGGAACTAGTTTTGTCCGGACTCCTCACAGGATCAACTTTAGAACCCCCTTTGGGGCTCAAGGCAGCACCATCCGATGGTACTCCTGAGAAGTTCATTTCAAGGGAGCGCCTTTTTCCCCAGAGCCATCATCAAAACATTTTATACTATACGTATATAGTATCTTTAAATCATACACCTAGTATGATCTCATACAAAGCTCCTTTACACAAAATCGATTATCCCAAAATCGATAATTCTCAAACTAGGCTTTCCAAATTCACATATTGATTTTTCCCAAAAATCAAAAGCCTTTCCAAATCCATAGGTTTCCAAAACCTTTTTCCAAAATCCTCATATGATCCTTTATACAGAGATATATATAAAATCCTTGATAAAAATCTTTGGATCATTTTAAACTTGTATAAAACTCCTTTTATACTTCAAAACATCTTCAAAAATCCTTTTCTTCTGGCAATAGATTCAACAAGGGAAGTTTTATCTTATAAAACAAAGATATTTAATTTTGTTTACTCAAAATCAGATATTCAAATTTGATTATTCTTTTCAATATCAATTTCATTCAAATCCGTACGATGTACACATACCATTCGTACGCCATACCAATCTGATCGCTCACTCGATCACACAATTTCACTTCTGAACTAGTATCGTCCACCCGACTTTCTAGTGCGGACACAGATCTGGTTTCTTGGTCAGAAACCGTCATTCTCCTTGCATAGTCATAACTATGATAGAGAATATCCAGAACCAATCAACAATCCCTATCCAGGTTCGCCGTTGAAAATCGAGAGAAAAATCCCAACTCGGATCGACCTAATTATCCGCAATTATGTGCTCGAATCTGGATCAAATCACTCTGCGAATAGAATAACATACGTACATCCTACGTATTTATCTTTATTGGTTATTAGCCAAATCAATTCCATTTCTATTCACATTCACTTTGATTTTCATTCACTTACTCACAATTGCTTTAATCCATTTGGATTATCACCTCTATTCTTATCTTGATTGGGTATTTAACCAATAACAGTTTGAAATCCGTCCAGTTTATTTAGAAAATAGCTTGAAAATTTTAAAATAGATAAGCAGTTGGAAAATAATTACTAGTTTGTAAAATAGTTAGAAAATAGTTAAATAATTATAGAAATTTTAGATAATCGCAAAATAATAGTAAGGTAAAACTAGTTTATAAAATAGTTAAAATATAGTAATTAGTTTATAAAACAGTTGGAAAATTGTTAAACAGTTTCAAAAATAATTGTAAAACAAGTATAAGATAGTTTGGCTTTTAAAAGAAAGGTTGTATATATAATGAATAGCTTAGAAAAATAGGTTTAATTAAAAAAATTTATATTAAAAATAGTCCAGAGTCAAAACTGCTCACTTCCCAATCTTCATTCTCATCAATTCAATTTAAATTCCATTTTATATTTAAATTGACCCAATTCCAATTTAAATAACTTCAATTTCCATTGATTCAATCCCAATTCAAGTTGAATTAACCTTAGTTTCTTTCCAAATTTAACTTTATTCAACCTTGATCTCAAATTCCACTAATTCAAATAATTTCAATTTAATTGGTTTCAATTTCAATTCATTTGAACCCCCGTTTGAATTAATCCCAATTTCATACTCCATTTCCAAATCAAGTTGTATTATTCTTGATTTCTACCCAAATTCAATTCAAATTCCATTTGATTTTAAAAAAATTATTCAACTTTAATTACAATTTCAAATTATTCAAATCATTCCAATTCAAATTTTCCATTTGAATCTTATACTCATACATCTTTAATCACTATTTCAATTAATTCAAATCAAATTCAATTTGAACTAATTCAAATTCAAATTTAAACCATCTCGAATTATATAAATTCGATTTAATACTTCAATTGTTGATTTAATTCCTTTAAATCAATTTACCTTTTAATCCAGACAATAGATTACCATACTCCATTTCTCATTCATTTAAACAAATTTAATTCACATTTTAAAGATTATTAATAACAATAGGATGATATCATCCAATTATTTCAAAACATCCATCCATTTTCAATTTTCGGATCTCAAACCCAATTTGAGATCACTCAAACTCTCAAATATAATCAATCATTTAACTTTCCAAGTTAAAACTTAATTTCATCTTGAAATTTCCAAATCAGGTTGATCATTCCAACTTATTTAACTTTTTTCCCCTGTTAAACTCAATTCACTTAACCCAGTCAACCTTACCCAATTTGAACTTCCATTTCAAATTTTGAACTTCTCACAAATAATCTTCCCACTAATTAAGTTCAAAAACTTATTATTTTGGGTATCATATCTTATTCCAAATTCAAAACTCACCATTTATATTATGTATATCCACATATATACATATTTACTTCTTGGCTCACCAAGCCAAATTTAAAAAAATTAACCACTTTTGGTTTTTAATTTAAACAAATCCTTTTAAAATTTCAAACAACCTTTGTTTGAAATAGGACCCTTTTTCATTCGAATAACATCTCTTATTTTAAAATAAGATCATATTCAAATATTATCTCCTTTAACATTTTGAAATCAATTCAATTTTTTTTTTTAAACTTAGAATTCAGGACTTCACAATTTGAAACCCTCTTTAACTTACATTATTTTTCTTCTAATTCTCAAGTTATTCTCTTTAAATGGTTACTTCCTTAAAACATTTTATTGTTTATTGAAAAACAATCATCTCATTATTAAACACAATATCCATTCTATTTTCCGGTTCGAAACCAATTCTAATTCATCTTATCCTGAAATACTTCTCCAATTCAAGATTTCAATTTTAGTTCGAATCCATTTCAAACTTATCTTTATTTAATTCTAATTTCAATTTGGTTGCATTCTATTACTTCTTAATTTAATTCTTAACATAAATTTTAATTTAATTAATACTACAACCAATTTCCTTACTATAATAGATAATTTATTTCTTATATAAGATTCATTTACTTTTGAAATCATTTAAAAACCTTTATATAAGAAAATACCAAGTACGCTCTCTCATATATATATATACACACTCAACTCATTCTAGGGTACCACTTACCCTATCCTTAATGAGTAATCCCCAACAGAGCCAAGGTTCTCGCTTAACCTTCAGCTCTGATACCATATGTAACGACCCGGAAATTTCGATCCCGAAATTTCAAGATAGTTAGTGAAAAGAAGAAGGAGATAGAAGAAAGAGATAGAAGAAGAACAGAAAAGAAACACACAATTCTCACATTCGCAGCGGATAAAATATAAAATCACATAAATAATAATTTTACAAGAAGAACTATATCATTACACTTATCGTTATACATCAGAGTTACACAAATACATAAATACTGGACAACACAATCATGTCCAGAGACTACAATATCATAGTAAAAACTCTCCATACGTCCCTGCCATCCTGCTCGCCTCTAGAGCTCCAGAACATCCTTACCTGAAAATCTGTAATACTCGGTCTGACCCGAGCATTACATCAAAGTAACACCCGGGTCAGGCTGGAAACCAGCGTGAGTAAACCATCTAACATAAATTTCACAAGCATACAATTTATACATAACCCGGGTAACTTATATCAATTACAATTTCACAAATTGTTACCGACATATTTATTTCACTCACCAATTTCTAAGTACTAATCTTAGATTAAATGGTCTAATTTACTTAAATCATTCCATTACTACCTATTGACTCCACGTATCAAGATTATATAGAATCGAAGTGGTTTCGGGTATTTACAAATACCCGACTCCAGTCTCTTCGAATCCAATGTTGCCTAAACCCATGGTATTCAATTAAATACAATTCAACTTAAATTGTCGAATAACACTTTTACACGGCAGTTCATAATTGATTGATAATCACATTATCCTCGTCTATCCAACAAATCATATTACAAAAGCAATTCATATCAGAGATATCAATCAATTCAAAGCATCCATCATCATTTAATCATTAATAAGCAAGATTGATACTTCATTAATTATATTAACAAATTACTTTCATTAATTAATTATTCTTAAATTTCACATAATAATTAACCTTTAATTACATTCATTATCAATCTTGATTAATCACAATCAGAAATTAACTTTCCTTAATTACTTCATCAATTAAAATAACTCCTTGATTAATTATATAAATTAATCCTTCAATTACACTGAGTAATCATTATTTAATTTCTTCCATCAAGAAATCATCATTTAATTACTACCCATCAAGTAATTTAATTAAATTACATCCAGTAATTAATTACTTTGCTAAGAAACTACACCTCATTAATTACTTTAAGAAATCTACTTAACCCAACATCAAATGATTAACTTTAATTAATTAAACTGAATTAATTAACCAAAATTAACCACATCCAATTAATTAATCATACTGAGTAATTAATTCCTTTAAGTACTTTATTAAGTAATTATTTATAATGATTCTTCTTCATTAAATAATTAACCTCTTAATTTCTTCTTACTTAATTATTTCTAAATTAGCTAACCTTGATTAATCAATCTTAAATTATCACCTTCAAATACATTAAGTAATTAGCCTTTAATTAGTGTTACAAACTAATTATTCTTCACCCATCCGCTTTAATTTCGCTTACCCTGTTTTTTTATTATCCTATAGTCTCTTACATTGAATAATTAATCGTCAAATAATACACACAATTTATTTGTTAATTATTAAATCTTTAATAATTAATTAATTAATTACTTAACAATTTATCCTTGATTATTAAATTTATATACAGAAAACAACCCTTAATCATTCTTGATTAACCCTTATTAATTAAGTAACTTCAAGAATTAACAAATAATTCTATTTAATTAATCAAACACTAAAACAATATTTTAACATTCCAGGATAATTAAGTATAATATTAAAACTTCATTAATGTTAATTTAAAACATTAAGTTACTATTTATTTCTCCCGAGACAAACACATGAATACTCGAGCTTACTTAAGTTCCAACCCTTCTTCCCTCTAACTTTAGTACTATGCTAAATATACTCCTGCAAACATCCGAATAGAAACCCGAGTAAAACCATTCCTTTCTCGAACATAAACTCGAGAAAACAACAGAAACCCCTAACATAATCTCGAGGTAAAAACTTCTTCCAGAAACCATTCTTCTGCTGCTACCTGTTGCTCCTATCACCTGCACGCATGTCACGGTGCACCTGCACACGACGAACGGCCGGCATCAAACCCGGCTCCGATCATCGACACGTCCCCTATTCTCCACCGAGTCGCCTCGCAAACACCGATCGATTAATCATCACGAAAATAAAATTTTGAACGAACGAACCCCCTAGGCTTCAGAACCCATCATCTACTTTCATCTCTCGTAGTCAACTCCGACCAACAGAGATGCCTTCCCCATCCTCGAACCTTCACCTGACCTTAGTCATTCCTTTCCTCCCATTCCTGACCTTCTCGACGCTATCACGACGCCATGGGAAAATCAGTAAACAACCCATCCAACTTCCTGCCTAAAACCCTAAATTGATGCGATTCGACTTCCTCAGAGATTAGAAAATTCCAACTCCATTTTTCCCATGAATTTCTACGTCTAGGCTTGCTTCAGACCGAGTCTTTTTGATCGAAACTTCCCCGATTGTCAAAAATTGATGTTTTCCCAAATTTTGTTTAACCCGATAATTCCCACAAATCATGGATTTATAAATCCTGAGTTTATTATCAAAAATTTCTCATTTTCGAAATCAAATTAAACTATAAAACCAAAACACAAAATTTAAACAATGGAATTTCAGACTTGAATTAATTTTCACTATAATCCCATTTTTTTTTTGAAATTATTGTCAAATAAATCTACTGGCAATAAATTTTAGATTCAAAATATCATAATTATAATCAAAGTTTCTTCAATCATCAATGCATGGAAGAATTTGTGTGATAAGTTTAGAATTTTTGAAAAGATTTGATAGTCAGAAAATTCAAGAACAGAGTCCCTGAGCACTTTACACAGTCTTGCACTCAGTAAATCAAAATTTTAAGACAAGCAACATCTTAATACAACCATACGAAACATGTTTGAGTTAATCATATGATTAATTATTGCATGCAAGATATTTCAACACTTTAGCACAGCATCATTATCAACAGGCTTAAGCATTATAATGGCAGCAGTTTACTCACCTTAAATTGCAGAGAACAGAATTGTATTTTTGGTTTCCAGGCCTTGAATTTATTTGCATGTTGAAGTACATCTTGCTGTAGTTGATTTCCAGCTTTGCATGTTGATAAATTTCCTTAAATTGTTTGTTGAAACTGATTTGCTTGTTTGTGTTAGAGTATTTGAAATTTCAGATTTTACTCTTATTCCAGGTTATACAGTTTTCATTTTTTTCTTTTTTTTCTTTTTGTATTACATTTTCTTATCTTTACTGAAGAGAACAAAGAAATTCTTAGCTGAAAATAGAACTTTACTTTTATTTTACAATTTAAATTTTAAACTAAATTATTAGGAGAATTACATTTGTCGCTTGGATGATTTAGTTTCCTTACACCTAAGCTTATTGATCTACAAATGTCCTTATGTTTAAATTTATGTCTTACAAGTGTTATGATGTTTAAAAAGTATTTTCCTAATGTTTTATAAATGTTTTAAATGTTATTTCTTTTTCTCTCTTTTTTTCTAATAATTTATTTAAGCCTTATATAAATATTTATGAAATATTTACATGATTATAAGGTATATTTATTTTATATATAAATAAGCTTTGGATTTCACTAAATATTTATGTGAACTCAAATAAACATTTATTAACAAATAACTTATGCTTTTGATTCAAATCTATATAACATGTGTTTATAAATTTGAGAAATTTAGTTTAACTTCTTATATAAAATTTTAAAACAATTTTATCTTATGATAAAATTAAAATGAAAGAAATATTAAAACAAATGAACCTTTAATTTGAATCTTATTTATCATTTTCAAAAGTATTAAATCAAATTAACATTTCAAATTACAAATTAAATGTTTTCATTTTAATTTAAATTAAAAGGAAGATATTTATTAAATTCAAATCAATATTTTTTTTTATATATATATACATAAAAATACATATATTTAATTTGTTTGAAAATAATAGTTTTTCCCAGATATAAAAATTCAGTTTCTATAATTTATATTCAGATATTCCTTATTATCAAAATTCTTATCTATTCAATCTATAAACCGAAGAGTTATCCAACTATTAGATGTTCAAAAACCCGGGTTATCACAAGAAGAGAAACACTTTCTCATTTCTGGTTTGTTTTGATAAGTGGGCTTGGGCCCAAAACCAAAAATTAGCCTAAGTAAAATAAATTAGCTCTAAAACACATATACACTATGTTAATAAATCAAAACATCATGTTTTTACAAAGTTTCAACATAACAAATTAACACAAACATATTTTCGTGTTTAACAAAACATTTTACTAGTAATAACAGGATAATTTTGTTATATAAATTATTTATATTATCAAAACTCCCATTTTTAAATCAATATCCAATTTATACAAATATTTCCACAAATCACTATTTTAATACAAAAATTGTACAAAAATTATTTTCTTGCATAATAAAATGCAAGAATTCATTCTAACATCGATTTTATAACCAGAACTTATTTTAAAAAAAAAATTCATCTTTTTATTTATAATATACACATTACAACAAATACTTCTTTTAAAAATTAATAAGAGAAGCATTTGGCAATAATTAAGAGAATTATTGCATTTTCACTAAGTAAAAATCATATATCATTCATATTTTTGACAAACAACCAAGATAAAGTTTTAAAACTTTATTTTTCTCATTTTATTTCTAAAATTCATTGTTTATTTAAAATAAACAATTTTAAATCTCCAGTTTATTTTTATTTCTCAATATTAAATTTTAACCACTCTTATAATTTAATTTTTACAGGTAATCACCAAAACTCGGGTTGTTACAGACTCCCCCCTTATGAAAATTGTGTCCTCGTAATTTTTAGAGAAGAACTGTATTCAACACTATTTATTTCAGTAAGCAAAAGAAGATAGATAAGCTCGAGTTTAAAATTTCTCACTCCAACACAAGATGATAGAAAATAAAGATAAGATTGCTCGATTAGTTCTATGGTTTTCCAAGTGCTATCACTGGTATTAGCAGTCCATTGAATTTCAATGAGCAATACATCATGATTTCCAAGACATCTCACCTTCAAAACAAGTAAACAGATAGGATGCCACACACAAAAGATCAATCGAGTGAGATTGATTTCTCAGAAGCTTCTCGAATAGAGTCGGGATTTAACATAATTTTATCCCGGGTTTTAACCAAATAGATAAATATCGACATGACCTTCCGTATGTCACCGCGGAAAAAGCCATACCGACATTAGATTGACAACAATTGAGGTAAGAAAACTCAACAAGAGGTAGGTGGTTTCTTCAATCCATCAACCCAAACGATTGCATAAATGCAAGTCGCTAGATAATTGCACAAAGGCAAGAAAAACTCAAGGAATGGATTTTTGCACTCTTATTTTACCAAACAAATATTTTTAAGGTTTCAGAAACCCAATTTCTTCATACTCAAATTCCCAAACTTCAATATTCTGTAAATTTTCAAGACTTCTTACAAAAATCCCATTTATTCTCTAAAATCTTTATTTAAAGTGAATATAATGTACTAGTCATAGATTCTACCACAATATATTTCAGTTTGAAATATATTTTTTCATACAAAATATCAACCAAATTTTAGTCACAAAATATATAGAATGCACTTAACTATTAAGAAAACAACTTACTTCAATTACATGCCTGCTGTAAAGATCATAAATTTTGACATAGAAAAACTCAAATTCTGAAGTTATTTATAAAATGAAAGTTGTTCTACTAAGTCTAGCTTTTCTAGGGATATAAAGATCATAAAAATTGGATTCCCTGTTTGAAAGTTATGCTAAATTTATTTTCAGCTTACACTTTAGAAAATCTCTTGTAGGACATAAATGACCATCTACTTTCAAACCCATTTTAAATTATGAAAAATGCAAAATTTTCTAAAGTAGTAAAAGGAAATTTTATAGCTTTCTAAAGGCTTTTCAATTTATAGAAAGTGTGAACTCATTCGGAGTTGTAAGTCTCAAGTTGTTTTTGTTTTAGCACAACACTTTTTCAACCAAATTTCATCTTTCAAACCAAATTAAACTTTGAAATTTTCCCAAACCATTTTAATTTCAAATTATATTTTAAAACAAGCATTTTGCTAAATCATTTATTAAATGATCTTCTTTTTTCCCAAAAAGCTAAGACATATTAAAATATGATCAACTTTATATAATTTTCATAAAAGAAACAATTCATGAATTGGAAAATTTTCATTACTTTCCAAAAATCTAATTTTTAAAACAATAACTAAGAAAATTCATTTTGGAAGTGATAACTAATATCTTCCATTTTCAAGAGATGATTGTTGTTCATTTATTAAAACAAATTTTGAGATACAAATGATTATACTACATGTTCATATATCAAACCAAATCAACCTTACATTTCCACTTTGTCATACTAATTAAATTTTCACTTGATTATCAACATAAAACTAATTAAAGTTGATAATTAATTCAAATTTGTTTTTCAAAAGAATTTTACAAATTCACACCAACAAACCCTTAACACAACCAAAACTTGCTCATAAACCCATGGTTAAAGTTTAAAAATAACATGTTAAATTTATAGAATTTTAATAAATTGCAAGGGTATTGCCTCGCCATTGTTTTATAGCTAATAAACCCATCGATTGGCTGTAGAGTTAACCGAGTGATCAAAACTGCCTCGCCACTCCTCCAATACTTACTATGGTTCAATGGCTGCATTTAATTCTCAAACCATATTAATTTATTCTAATCTTTACTTATTAAAACTCAATTTACGTGTCTGATTGCCTCATCACAGCGTTTAGAAAATTTCTATCGAGTTGATCAAGCGTATCGACCAGAATTCTTAAAACACTCGATGGACAACCCAATACAAAAATCATTTTCTTTAAAAAGAAATACCTCATATATAATACTCAAAATATTCTGTATTTCTCTCAAAAGTCCAATTTCACTTAAAACATATCTTCAATTTGAAAGACTTAAAAACTCAATTTTAACTTATACTCAAAATCAAAAACACAAGGAGAACTCATCGAGATATTACCAGAATACTCGATTTACAAGACTGGTGGAATATACTAGAGTGTTCTTTATTATGAACGGCGTAATGAGCCACTCACGAGACTTATACGAGTGTGGAATGCGGTAAGAGGAACGCTTTCCTTCATAACCCATAGCTTAGGAAAATCGACCTAAGGCCAATTTGCGAAATGACCCTAGCACCACTCAATAGATTAAAGGGAATCCATAAGATATAAGAGTAATGACAAGGTATCTTCTCGAATGAGAAGAAGAATACAAACAACACATCATTACTTTGAGTGAATTAACGTCATAAAGCTTATCACCAAATGGGTATCCAAAGAGGATATTTCAAAAGAAGCATGAATAAGAAATGTCAAATAAATTCAATTAATCACCTCATTTCCTTAGTGGATGTTCTCATGGAAGAATGACCGAAAGAATAAGAATTGGAAAGGAGGTTGCCAACACAACACCTGATTGTACGATGGGGTGACAAACCCGAACGGACTCACGGAAATCAATAAAGTCATAATGACTAAAATTCGAGATATATTATCAACATCTCGAAACTCAAGAGTGAATACAGATACTTCAGAATCATCATTAACATTCTGATGAACCAGAAACAACAAATCATCCAAAATTAGGATACCTAAATATAGGATCTTTCGAATCACAGAATGCGGCTTGATAATACATAAGCCACTCCATGTCAAATCATTCTAAACTCTAGATAGAAGATAGTGTACTAATTCATATGAAAAGATAAGAAACCAGGAACAATCCCCAAAATCCTCATACATCATGCCAAATATTGCGGATCCCCTTAATAGGATTCGTAATCCTCACAGGACAAGAACATTCAAAAGCATCAACAAATTCCTTCGATACAAATGAGTGTCAAGAACTTGTATCGAAGAGGACTGGAATAGAACAATCAAAATTAGGATTACTCCTAAGATAAGATATTATAAATTCTATTATGGAATACTATGGAATAAAATATATTCCTAGACATATCCTAAACTTCTACCTCAAAGGACACGAGAAGGTATAGGATACGATGATTAAGGGATTGGTAACACTTATATTATACTTGGATGTACCGTAATATTTGCTTATGTTCTATGTTTATCATATTTTGTTCTGAAGTTTTGATACCAATTATGACGCCCTACCCCAAGACCCACATTAACAAAGAGTATTACTGGGTAATAACATCTTTTAATGCGGAGAATAGGGCTGTTTATGAGCAACCATCTATAGCCATGTTTTAAATATCTATTGAATATGTCAATAAATGCTTTATTTTTTCCCTCTCAAGTAGATCGACATATCCAATAAATACTTAATACAAAGGCATAGGTGGCTATAGGATCTATCAGAATAAAATACAACAACTCAAATGCAAAACACATCACAAAAAATCAGATAATCCCATATATACACTCATATACTTATACATCATAGAGTATGCAGAATGATACATCACATATGTAGTATGACGACCACAATACAAACACGAGTCAAAAGAATATACATATTCGAGTAGCAACAAAAAGGACTCCATAAAAGCTACAAACAAAAAGAGCTAGCAGAAAAGTCCATGCGAAAGCAGAATTGGCTAATCCAAAGGGTACTTAACCTAAAACACCTCGGTCTGACCCCAAGTATAAAATACACGGGTCGGTCTAGCTAAAAAAATTAGTTTAAGAGGATAATCGATAACATAAGCATAAGGAAAGGTGATAATCTTCTCAAGTGAGAAGGAATAATTCAAGGGTATATGGTTACTTCGCAAGGCATAATTAAGTAGGTATAGTAATTTCAAGTGACATAAGGATGTCACTAAATGTGAATGCAACTCAAAGACGATAAAACTCTATAACAAATCTCACAATAAAAGCACGCACCATCTCATCGGCGTATCACAAAACATCAAATATGGTTTAGGAGAAAAACATAACTCCAAAGAAGAGAAATTCCAAACCCGCCATATCGGCAACTCAAAATAACCTCAAAGAAATCACCATCTCAAAATACACCATAAGGCAATCAAATATAAATCTCCAACATAGGAGACTATAATCCCAAATAAACACCAAAAGGCAAATTTCATATAATATGCCAAAAAGGCAAATCTCAAATAAGGTCAATGTTGGCAAATCCAAATCTCAAATATAGAACTCGATAAGGAGTTCGATTTCCAAAGATAATTGACATATATAATATCTCGAACGGCTCAAATGGCCAATAATGTGAAAAAGCGATACACTTGGAAAATCACAAGGAAATCGATGAAATCATCTCAAAGATATAGCAGGTGTTTATGGCCGAAGCCCATCAAGTACTATTCTCCCAAAATAAGGCGCCACGTCTCTTAGACAAACATCCCCAAGGACAAATAAATATGTCTCTTAGACAAACATCCCAAGGATAACATCCCGAAGGAAAAATACATCATAGTGGCAAACGTCTCTTAGAGAAACATCCCGGAGGACAAATGACCTGAAGGTCCAGTACCGGCAAATACGACTCTTAGACAAATGTGTCACAAACTCTCAGATAGGAACCCAAACAGTGTTAATGTATGTCCCATGCCACATGTTCGCACTAAATGATTTACTAGCTGCTAGTAAATTTCACACTCAAAGCAGTAAAAAGTTTACCTCATCTCATCGGTAAACTTGACTCGAAGGTCAAAACAATCAAATGGACAAGTCGGGAATTAACCGATAAGATAAACTCACATGTCCCATACTACGTGTTTTACAAAACCGTTTAATCCTTCTTCTCATTCACTCAAAATGTGCAAAAACATGTAATTTATATATAAAATAATTTACTTTGGAAAACAAGCTTTGAAAACTAATTCTTGAAATCAATTTGAAAACCATTTTTGAAAATCTCCCTTATTATAGAGAATAAATAGATTTTATACTTGAAAATACTTTAAAATATTATATAATAATTATTTTGAAATGCCCATAAATTTTAAAAATTATTTCAAAATTGTTTGGAAAAATCTGTGCTCGAAATCAAAGAAATTACTCAAAACCATCATTCAGATTCAATTCAAATTTGAATTTCAAATTCATGAAAACTGTGCTAGCCTATTGCTACACATCATGGCCCTCAAAACAATTTAGAAATATCACAAAAACATGAAGTAAAAGTCAAAAGTTGGACAGAAAAAGAACATAAAAATGCATATGCAAAATAATACCCATGTCAGAAATCTTCTCTGGGTTCAACTTTTAGATATGAAACAAGTGACCAAATAACCTCTGATTGAAGTAAAAATTGATGTGCAAATAGTAGAAACTTCAGCTCTCAAACAAAAAAGAGTCAATGAATCCCGATTAGGAATGAAAAAGTTACGTTGTCTCAAACATGGACTCATATCATGTTTGCAACAGTCCAAACAAAAATGTACCCAGGCCTGAAAACCATCTTGGGTTCAACTTACAGGCCTGAAAAAGAGGACCAAACCACCTCATATTTAGCTAAAAATTGGTACGAATATGTTTTAACACTCATACTTACAATGGGAAAAAGAATCACCGAATTTGAACAAAGTGTGAGAAAGTTATGATGTCTCAAAGTTGAACCCAGGCAGTTTTTTCACTGTAAAAATCTGGGCAAAAACATGCTCCAAATCACAGTGCGGCAACATATTTCTATAAGCTACATTGGTCGAAATTATCTGAAATTTGGTATGCATAAATTTTTACCCTCATACTTGAAACTGGAAAAAGAATAATGAAATTTGAACAAGCTGCGAGAAACTTATGATGTCTCAAATTTGAACCCAAGCAGTGTTTTTACTAAAAATCTGGGTAAGAACATGCTCCGAATCAAAGTTCGGCGGTATATTTTTATAATCTGCATAGGTCCAAATGAATAGAATTTTGGTATGCTTAAAGCTTAACACTCGTACTCAAAACTGGAAAAAGATCATGAAATTTGAATAAGCTATGATAAAGTTGTGATGTCTCAAAGTTGAACCCACGCAGTGTTTTTACTGTAAAAATCTGGGCAAAAACATGCCCCGAATTAAAGTCCCGCATCATATTTCTATAAGTTATATAGGTTGAAATGACCTATAGCTTGGTACGAACATACTAGAAAACTTCATCTTTCAAAAAAATAATCAATGAATTCCGACTGGAAATAAAAAAATTACACTGTCTCAAACATGAACTCACGCCATGTTTACAACAGTTCAAAAAAACCAAAAATTTATAGGCCTGAAAACCATTTTGGGTCCAACTTACGCGCCTAAAACAGAAGACCAAACAACCTCATATTGAGCAAAAAATTGGTATGCACATACGAGAAAACTTCATCTTTCAAATAAAAAAAGAATCAGCGAATTCGACATAGGAATAAAAAGATATGGTCATGCAAAGTAGCAACCAACAGATTATCACAGAAACTAAACTACAGAAAACAATTTTACAGAGGCTATATTTGCATAGATTTTTTGCTTTTAAAGCTTCGCTTCAGCTAGAAATTGTGAATAACTAACTCACCTTTCAATCTTGAAGCGAAACCTTAATTAACTTGAAAGTATGCTTTTGGCAAGGGAAAGCTTCAATAACCTGTAAAATCTCAAAACAGTAACATGCAAGAAGAAAGAAAGAACATTACAGACAATCCAATTCACAAAATTGAATTTTGATGAAATGATTATGTTTTGGGATAGATTACCTTTAGAAATAAGCTTTTAATTAATAGAAAATAGCAAAAAAAATGATTTAATTTGGAGATTAAAGCTTGGATTTTTAAAAGAGGAATGATTTCTTCTTTTGGTTTTTTGGTTTTTACTGTAAATGAACGTACAGTGGAGGAGAAGAGAACACTTTCTCATTTTTGGTTTCTTTTGTTAAGTGGGCTTGGACCCCAAACCAAATAATTAGCCTAAGTAAAATAAATTAGCTCTAAAACACATATACACTATGTTAATAAATCAGAACATCATGTTTTTACAAAGTTTCAACCAAACAAATTAACATAAATATATTCTCATGTTTAATAAAACATTTTACAACTAATAAAAATATAATTTTGTTATAAATTATTTTTATTATCAAAAACTCTCATTTTTAAATCAATATCCAATTTACACAAGTATTTCCACAAAACACTATTTTTTAATATCAAAAATTGTACAAAAATTATTTTCTCGCATAATAAAATGCAATACATAATTCTAACATCAATTTTATAACCAAAACTTATTTTAAAAAAAATTCATCTTTTTATTTATAATATACACATATTAAAACAAACACTTCATTTAAAAGTTAATAAGAGAAGCATTTGGTAATAATTACAAGAATTATTGCATTTTCACTAAATAAAAATCATATTTCATTCATATTTCTCACAAACAACCAAGATAAAGTTTTAAAACTTTATTGTTTTCATTTTATTT
This sequence comes from Allium cepa, assembly GCA_030765085.1. Lineage (NCBI taxonomy): Eukaryota > Viridiplantae > Streptophyta > Magnoliopsida > Asparagales > Amaryllidaceae > Allium > Allium cepa. The sequence continues at coordinate 420,723,248 of CM060939.1, forward strand.
TCAAAATCCATTGTTTATTCCAAATAAACAATTTTAAATCTCCAATTTATTTTTGTTTCTCAATATTAAATTTTTAACCATCGTTATAATTTAATATTAACAGATAATCACCAAAAATAGGGTTGTTATATCAGACAATATTACTCTATAGTACTCCTGGATGGTATGGGTATAGAGGTGGGAGAGTTAAAGTTATATTAACCAACAGAAAAATTATCGAGAAAAATGGACATTACATGGTGAAAGAAATTCTAAATTATTCCATGCTTTTCTTAAAATCAAGCAGACTAAATCTTGCATTCATTAAATCAAGGACTATGTTGGTATGACTCATTCTGACCCTTCTACAATTAATTCTGCCTTACTTATTTATTTCACTTCTTTTCCAGGTAGATGTTCTACCTCCTCAAGCAATCGCTCCTTTATACCTTCAATTTCTCTTCTAAGTCTTTTCGTTGAAATGCAATCTTCTCATATATCTAATGTCTCTGATGAAGACATTAAGAATTCTATTTTCTCCATGAAAGGTCTGCACGTGGTTTACCAGATGGGTTCGATGCTACCTTTTTATATATGTTGGCCTATCATTTCCTATGATGTCAACATGGCAGTTCATAATTTCTTTGATAAATCCAAACTGCTTAGCTCAATCAGCTAAACTAATCCTGCTCTCATACCTAAGTTAAATAACCCTATAGATGTCACTCGGTTCAGACCCATTGCTTGTTGTAATGTCGTATACAAATGCATCTCCAGAATCCTTGCATCTAGATGAAAAAATTTCTCAGCTCTATAATATCTCCTAACTAAGCAGCCTACCTTCTAAATAGAAATATACTTGATAATGTTCTTCTAACACATGAACTTCTCAATGGTTACTCATCTAAATATATCTCTTCCAGAGCTATGTTGAAGATTGATATTAGAATGGCCTTTGATTTTGTTAAAGGGGCATTTCACTAGAAGGACAAACATTACAGTCCAATTAGTTTTCAGGACACACATACACATAAATTAATTTCAAAGCCAAAGTCAGCAGAATGATTACTTTCAAGGACAAAGTCAGTAGTCCAATTGGTTTCAATGACATAATTTCATAGGTTTTTGGGCCTTAGAAACTAATTATTTTTCATTTTGTCCTTGAAAATAATTATTTTAGTTGTGTGTCCTAAAAACTAATTGTACTTGCTAAAGAGGCCCTTGTGGCTAATTTCCACTTTGTTAAATGGTCCTCCCTCCTTTGCATTATGAACAAAATAAATTTTTGCCTAAATTCATCAACTGAATCTACAATGCATGTCCATGGTTCATTTGTTTTTAATGCACATACTATTAGGTATTTTAGAGGAAGACAAGGAGACCCAATCTCTGCTTACTTGTTCATAATGATAATAGAAACTTTGACTTTAGCTCTTCATTTACAAATAAGTAAGAAAAGATGTATACTTCATCCCAAATGCAGATCTCCCATGGTTACATCCCTCGGTCGATGACCTCTTATCTTCACCAAATCCCTAGATTAATCCCTTCAAACTATTAGACTACCTTACACTCATTCTTTGAATTCACTGGCTTAACGAAAAATCCCCATAAATCTCATATTTTGATTACTAGTCTTCATCCCGATCAAATTCATCATTGCTTATCCATAAACAAAACGCACCCCCTTCAGGAAAACATGACATACATATGTATTCCATTAGCTACAAAGAGAATTCATTATCCCAGTGCATTCCATTATATGACAAAATTACTAACGCGTTGTCAAGATGGCAGAATAGATACCTCACTCAACCAAACAGACTTGTATAAACATAAATATAAAATATTATCAATACATACATACATATATATATAACTATATAAATATGATTAAATCATTCATAAAATAAACTATATAATTTTTTATGCAATGCCATAACTATTACATGTGTATACATATATATATATATATATATTAAATACTTATATATATGTACAACAACACACACACACAGATATATATATATATATATATATATATATATATATTAATACATACTAAATCATAAAATAATTTATACTAAATACATACTAACCTAGTCTTGAGCATAGCTCAAGATTTTTTTTTTGATTTTTTTCATTTAAAATATACATTAATAAAACCGTAAGAAATTATTAAAAATCAATAAAAAATTATTTTTCAATATCAAATATGAATTCTAAATTTCTATCAAAATTTTAGACAGATTTTTATAATTTGAAATTTTATTATTTAATTTTATAATTTAAAACGGTTTAAAAATCTATTTTTTTATTTTGGTTAATATTTAAATATTTAAAAACATAAAAAATGTTTTTTATTACAATCGAGAGGATAATATGTATTGATAAAAATTTATAAAATATTAAACATATTTTTAATACATATGTGAATTTAAGGGGTTTTTAGGCTTTGGGAAAAAGTTAAAGAAAAATTTAGTTTCAGGAACAAGAAGTTTGTCTTTTAGATTGAAAGATAATTTTTAGTGTAAATCACAGAATGATAGATGCAACTATCAATTTCATTTTACATTATAAAGTGTCCTTCAGGCTAAAAAACAAACTTGTTGTCCCTGAGACTAAATTTTTTTTAAACTTCTTCCATGTGCATTTTTTCCTGTTTATGTAATTACTTATATGATTAATTGATTTTAAATATTATTTAAAAAATTATATAAATAAAAGAATTCATCCTACCTAAAATATTATATATAAAATTATAACTTCATATTTTATGTATATATATTATGTTATATTATTTAAATAATAATTTTTTTTAAATTCCGAGGCATGTTGCACAAGGATGTATTATTATATAAAAAAATTAACATACACATACATATATATACAACAATCAATATTGTGATAATACATGAACATGCTGAAATCATCACCTAACTAACGATATTATATACATATATAAAATGAACATTATAAATAAATATTTGTAATCATGTTAGGAATGTACCTTATAGCCAAAGCCCTTAAGCGCACCTTGAAATGATTATGTAAGCTCCTTGAAATTATTTACATTCCAAAAGAGTACTAGTTCTTGAACCGTTGACCACCATCTATCGAATAGCAGTTGAATTGATTTGATTTGAGCTTAAAAGTTAGAGGGATGGAAAGGGGAGTTTGGCCAGCAATGTATGGGGATGGAGGCTACAAAAGATCAATATCAAATGAAGGTAGATATGTTTAATGAAAGGAAGATAAGGAAAGAATTTGGTATCCCATCTTTTACTCAATCTCCTTCCATCTTAGCCATCCATTATCAAGCCTTTCTAACCCATATTATAGCTGTAGGATCGATTTCACCCTAGAGGGGGGGTGAATAGGGTGATGGTGTTAATTATAAAAAATTAATTGCGGAAGCTTATAAAATTATTTCAACACAGATCACAGAATAATAGCAGCACAGAGAAAATAGCAGAATAATAAAATGCAGAGATAGAACGACACAGAATTTACCCAGCTTCGGCAAAACCCTTCCTACGTGCTGCCCCCAAGGTTTCTACTAGAAATTAAGTAGTCACACGCTTACACACGTAAACTCGCGACACCCGCTACTGACTAACCTAACTCTACGCTCAAATCCCTGCCACAACTCAGCCATCGAGTTGCGAATTCTCAAACTACGCCACGTAGCTTGTCCCCTAGTCACACGACTAGTAAATACAACGGTTTGAAAAGAGTTTTAAAATTAAAAACAAATTTAAAACAAAATTTAAAATAAAGCCCTTATTTAATTAAAAAACTAAAGCCTTATTCTTAGTAACAAAGGCCGGCCCCTTCTATCTTTATTCTAGCCCGTTCATTTTATTTTGTAAGACTGGCGGCTCTTTATTTATTTTCCTTATTGGATCAAAATTAGGGCTTCGGAGAGCTTTGACGATGTCAATCGATTTCGTTGCTCTTGTCGATTGAAATCGATTTCCTTCTCTGTTGATCAGCTGCTTGCCTCGAGTTGATCGATGTCTCTTTGAGTCGCGCTCGGCTACTTCTCTTGATTGTTCTGTGAAATTAGGGTTTTGATGAAGTCGGCTTGGTTGCTTCGAGATGATCAAATTCAACTTTTCTTCTGCTATGTTATTTTTTCCTTTCTCTATCTGGATTGATTGCCTGAATTCGATGATAATTGCCAATGATGTTGATTGTAATTTATAGGAGTCGAATTCCTAAATTTACATCGTATATTTCTTATTTGAATTCGTCAAAACATTTTCTCTGCCACTTGATACTGCTTGAACGTTTGAGATTTTACTGACGAATTCAATTCGAATATTTCTCTTACTTTACTGTTACGGCTTTAGCTTGAGATCGCTTGATCCTTTCTTGATCGTTACGGCAGCTACTTTCCTATTTTATTTTTGACTTTTTCAATTCTTTTCTTGCGTTGAATTCTGACTTAGCTTAATATTCATCTGACCTTGGCTTTGACTTTGTATATGTTATTCCATGACTTTGAATTCTCTAATTCTTTGACTTTACTTTCTGATTTCATTTTGTCTTCGGCATTGACTGTCATGTGCATGCAAATTCACATCTTCGACCATTTTTGATTTCTTAAGAAACTGATGACCACATTCGAATTGTACCATTTGTTCTATGACATTGTACTTGCTGTTCACGGCCATTATATTTTTACTGCCATGTGACACTAGTCGTTCATGTTGCATTATTATTGCATCATCGCTGACTATTGACACTTTATACATTTGTTTGCACTGCTGACTGTTGACACTCTACACATTTGTTTGCACTGTTGACACTATATACATTTGTTTGTGCATTGCCTCACACATCTTGTAGTTTGTTTTGATGCACTGTTTTGGTTTTTTGATTGATGCATTTGTTTGAGTCACTGATTTATGCATTGAGTTGCATCACTGGTCTTTGCATTTTGGCTTTGTGTACATATATATAGTTGTGTAGCTTCACTTGCATTTGTATTCTGATTCATCCTTTGAGTCAGTGAACATTTGTGGCTGCACTTCAGTCATCCCTTCTATTTGCTTTGGCTTCATTGACCTCGGCCATGTGTTCATCTGAGTGTTGTTAGCTTTGTGTTTGTTTACCACACATGTTTATGGCCACTGGTTCATTGTTTCATTTGGTTACTGGGTATCTTGTGGCTTTGTTCATCATTGTGTATTGACTGCAGCTCCATGACTTCGACTGTTTGCATTACATCACCACTGTTGGATTGATATTCTTCATGTTGTTTGGTGCATTGTTGTTTGCTGAACTAGTCTGCAATGGTTGTACACTTGCGGTCTTCTCGACTCTGGTTGCATTCCACATTGAACTGCATACTTGTAGTATATTGATCGTCTGCACCTTGTCCTGAAGTGTTTGCTGTGTTCATTTGATTTTTGTGCACTGAGTTTGCTTCAAGTCAGTTTCATTGTGTTGTTTCATTGGTACTTGAATAGTTTGGATTCGGGCTTTGACTTATGTCACTGATTTTTGGTCGAGACTTGTTTTAGTTGTCGAGACCGTTTTTCCATACTTGCATATTTTTAAGTGCACCTGTGTTGAATCCAGTTTCACAACTCGGGTTTGACCTTGTGCTGAAGTCGAGATTTTATCTATGTTGCACCTGAGTTGAACCCGTCTTTTTATTTGGGTTTGACCTTGTGCTCACCTGTCCTGTAGCATTATCAAGTGTATATTGGTGTGCACGGCCTTGTGGCATATACAGTGATACACTGTGTATGTCACAAGTTGTTCGTGTATAAGAGATTCAAAAATAAATCATGACGAACAACCCAAATAACTGAGGCAAATATTATTTTCAAAATTCACTTTTTATTTTATACTGCAAAAATATTTCTTTTTCAATTTTACTGCGTTAGTGAATATTTTTGCAGATTGCTCAGATGCTGGATTCTAATTGGAATGAAGTTGAAGATGAACTACGAGTGTGAGTGATATGTAGTGAGGAATTTATGTAAATATGAAATTGTGATGTATTGTAATCAAAATTGTATATGTATAGTGAGAGCTTGAATTTGTACTATTCAAAAATGTAATAAATATTTGTTTGAATAAAATTTCTGTTTGAATTCAAATTCTGTGTATTTAATTTTATTCAGCAAATATTTATTTAATCTATGAAAAATAAAATAGTACATTAACAAATACATTTAAACGAATGTATATATGTTTATTATCATCAAACAAAAATCATATAAGCGCATATTCAACAATAGCCACCTATTATCCGATATTTTGCATTTAAATCCAATTTAATGCTTATCAATACCGTATACCAATTAATATATTTATAAATATATTTGATAATATTTATTCATCTAATCAAAATCAAAATTTATAATCAATATTTCAAAAATATTAGTTAGTTTAATTAATTTATAGCACTTACAAATTAATTAAATCATATGGCCAAAAGTGAATTCATTATTTTGGTTGTGTGACTCATTAGGTGTACATTTGGTCCGCAATTAATATCGAACTATTTGAATATTAATGTTCACACATTACTTAGTAGATGGTGTGAAATTTTGAGCAAATTTAATATTACTTGGTTTCGGTAAAATCTAATTTTACTTTATTAACTGTTATCGGTTGTGACTTTTATTTACACTTCACCAATACTATATCATTTTGGACCTATGGAATTTGATAATAGTCTAAATTCCAATATCGTCCGCATTCGACTTTAAAGTCCAAACACAAATCCCCTGGTTTAAAAATAACAATTATTATTAATCGAAATGCTCTAATAAGAGAATTTCACGATGAGTTGACTTCAATTGACTCTGATACTGAGCTTATATGAATGAGAAGATGAATCCTCTTCTGAATAGCGTTTCACTTTCAATACTTCTACTCAATCCAACTATAGTCACTCAATGGACGCCGTGCCATAATTTGACTATAATCAGTGCTAAACTTTCATATTGATTATTGTAGTATTCTCAAGTCGAGATAATTTCATAAATCGGCCAAATCGATATTTTTTGTTTGACCATAGTTATATCAACCAACAAAAAACTATAGAGTATATTATTTTATAGTTATCCAATAACAATCGGTATGTAACCCCTTAGTGCCCTAGCAGCCATGAGTAATACATTGCCCAACATTTGGAAACCATTATGTACTCTAGTATCAATGGATGTATCGATATCCAGTGTTGATACATATTGATAAGAATATTTAAAATGGTATATTTATATTCATTGTGATAAATTACTCAAGGTGACAACACTTTGTAACTACTATCATAATACATATCATTTATGGATTTTCTATTAAATATACTTTTAATTAAATTAATTAACTAGTATAATACATTATATCAAGTAATAATAGAAAGAAACACTTCTTATTTCAAACAAGATTGGTTATCAAGTTATATATATGTAACAAATTATATAATTGACCTTATGACATACCTCTAACTCTATCACATAGATGTAACTATGTTTGTTTTGTATGTTTCTACACTAGAAAACGAGTTGCATTGTCCTCCTCTTAGAATTTTAGGAACAAAATTATTTTAAGAGGAAAAGAATGCAACACCCCATAAATTTACATAACTAAATAATTATATTAAAAAGGAAAAATCATAACTTTATTTAAGGGAAAAATAGTAATTTTTTATAGGAATTGGAATTAGACTTCCAAATCTATTTCATCACGTCCGAAATGTCGTTTATAGCTAGAAAAGATATATAACTTGGTAAATTTGGTTTAACGAGATAGAAATTAAAAGAATTCCAACCCATTAACATTTTTCTGATATATTAATTTCAAGATATTAGGCTAAACATGTGTTATCATCCTATAAATTGAAACATAAACCCTATTTTATTTTTGTACTTTGATCTAAATACCTTACCGCTAAACTCCATCAAATCCTAAGCAAATTCGAAATAAAAATATCTTTTTTAAACTCTTCATTTCTTCGTCCTCCTCCTCCCTCTTCTCCACCAAACTTTGAAAATTCATAACCTCTCCATTTTTCAATGAATATAGAGGAAATCAGTAATTTAAAGGAAGCAAATGATACTTTCATATCATTGTAGAAAATTTATTAGATCGGAGGCATAAGAGGCCTAGACAGTGATTTTCATCCTTTTCAATCAAACTTCAAAATGATGTACCGCTCTCACTTCTTAATGGATATTGACAATCTACCCATTGAAATGACCGTAGAGACAAGTACTACGATTTGGTAAAATAATATCTGTGAATTTTTGGAGTTTCTAGGTGCAAAAGTCATAGGATAACGGAGACAGTGTTGAATTATTCTTCATTCGAGAGTTTCAATGAGTGGAACTCTTCCGTTTGTATATATATTGATAACGTATAATAATTCACCCCTTATGGTCTTAAATAAAACTATAAATGAAGAAACTGAAAAAAAATGATATATATATATAGGATGTTGTATGCCATAGCTAGATAATTAAAAAAGTGATTTTTTTATTGTAAATAAACAAAGTTTGATCTCTCCTGAAAAAAATGTAAAAAACAAATGTACTCCAAATTGGATATGTTGTAACAAAATTGTATTTTTTAATGACACAATATTTTTGGTCGTGTTCGTCCAATGATGTAGAATAATATCATTTATTAAATTATTTAATATGTTAGCAAACAAGCATCTAAACTTTAAATACTTAAAACTCATGCATATGACCTCGGTTTCATGTGCAGTTCGCGATATCAAGATCATAGTGAGATAGGAACATTTTGGTATGTTATTTGCTATATTTTGAAGCAACTTCAAAAATTCCCTTGTTATAGTAAATTTGTTACACATTGTTCGATATGACGACAATGGGATAGGACATTTTATTCCTCAATAGCAAGTCACTTACGATTGGACGTTAGTGGGCTATGATATATAGTTCCTCAGTACAATTTGAAAAGGCTAGGATATATAGTTCCTTAGTAGCGAGTCACTTACTTTCGACAATAGCAAGTATAGTTCCTCAATAGTGATTCATTTACGATATGACGATAGTGGGTTGAGACATGTAGTTCATCGGTAATGAGTGGCTTACAATTTGGCAAAAGTGGGAGACGACGTGTAGTTCCTTAATAGCGAATCACTTATGATTTGGCAATAGTGGGCAGAGACATACAGTTCCGCAGTAATGAGTCGCATGCATTCTCGATAATAACGAACTGGGACTTTTGGCTTAATAATGTCTTAGTCAGTTTGGCGTACGAATTGGGACTTTAGGTACAATCAAGTGATATAATCATATATGGGTTAGATTTTAGAGACCTTAGCATATGATGTCTCTATATTGTTATATTGTAATTAGCTTACTTGTTGGGTGCATGTGACATATGTTAAAGTATGATTTTCAAGCAGAAGTGTTATTTTACTAGCTTAATGGTATTATACACTTATATGATGTGTTTCACTCACCAGACATATGTCTCACCCCCTCTATCCTTTTTTTTTCTTTTTAGTTATACTCTAATAGGTCGATAGAGATAACTGGTGGTGATATGGAGACGTGATGGTACATGGTATGATTAGATACACACATTTTTTGTTAGCTGTCTAATATTTTATTCTCAAACATTATATTGTTTCTGTTACCAATATATTGAGATGTTGTAGTTGAAATCTATTTGATATTACGTTGTTTTATTCGTTTGGTATTGTATTATTTATTATTATATTTTAACTCAAAACGATCTGCGGTCAACGACATCCGCAATACCAGTGCCATTTTTAGACATGGGTTTGGACGTTGTTGATGATGGATTATTAAATACTATTATCAGCAAGTTGTCGAAAACAATGTCATCACCAAGTCATTGGTTTGTGCTCAAGCGTATCATCAACAAGTAGTCGAAGACTATTTTGCCATGGGGTTTATACGACGACAATCAAGTCGTAGGCAAGACGTGGGTAAAGTGTTTGCCGATGACTTAATGATGTCGGTAAAATCCTGTAATTCTAATAGTGGCAATGTGGAATAGAAAGAAAAGATGGGTGAGAATGGAGAAAATTTGTTAACATTTAAAGGAGGAATATGAATCTCAAAGCGCAAACTGGGGCCTGCTCTCAAACTAACAAAATGCTTTTCGAAAAACATTTGGTGTTTATTATGCCAGACCTTTGAAAATGAGTCCAACATAAAAGTTACGTTAACGCTTCCAAGAAGTGCATTTAAAAGCCAAAAAATTTAGCGTTAAAGGAGAAACAAAATTTTACCTCGAATACATCTATGATAAGTACAGTATAAAAAATTTAAGTCCTTATAAATTATTGTCTTTCATTCTCTTCTCCTTCTCTACCATTTCACTTATTCTATCCATGTCTCAAATTTTGTAACCATGTCGAAATACGACTTGGATACCACAATAACCACTCGTTTGATTCAGAAAGTTTAGGTAAGTTGGTTGATAGCTATAGTATCATTGACTGTTCTGATTTAGATGAGATCCACCAAGATCTCAAAGATAGTGTAGAAATAATGATGAATATAATTGAGTTAACTCCTATGCCGCATCATATGTCCATGTACATAGGGCGATAGTGGTTGGATGACGTTCTAAATAGGCATGAAAATAGAAGTCAAAATCTTTTTCTAATGAAGAGCAATTGTTTAAAAAGTATTTGTCGCATATTGAGTGATAAAATGAATTAACCTCAACTTCACATATAAATATTCCTAAACTGGAAGGAACGCTTTTGCACACAATAAAGCGTGGCATCACATATAATAGTTGATGGAAATTTCAGCAAAATATACTATAGTGTTATTCGCTGTGTTAGTAAGTATTATGTAGTGTTCTACTTATGTTTAAAGATCTCTTTTAACCGATGATTTTTTATGGTATACGTTACCACCCTTTCTTTCAAAATGTTATCATAGCTACAAACGGAAATCATATCCTTGCGAATGTTAGGATAGATCAACTGCAAGCATTCTTTGGTATAGTGAAATCTTCAACACAAAGTAATTTAGTTGTTGTTACCTTTTATTTAACATATAGTTTTGTAATTTTTGGTTGGGAAGGTTCTTTCCATGATAGTGGATAGGGTGCAAATTTAATACGAGTGTCCGAAGTTTGGCTCAATCCAAAGTTATTAAGTGTCCTATCCATGTTCGTCTAAATCCAAAGTGGATATGAAGCTATGTCCGTCTGGTATTGTTTGATGTCTCTTTATTGCATGTACATTGCCCGTCCGTTGTCAAGATTATACAAACAATGTTCGAACTTAAACCTTATCCGCTCTGTGTCAATCCAAATTTACTATAGAACAGGATATGGGCGTACTTTCGTTTGGTCCGGTCCGACCGTTTACATCCCTAGTATTAGAATGTTAGCTCATGCTATTTAAGAAGTTGAAACACTTTCATACCTACCACCCAAAAAGTATTATCTTATAAACTCAGGATATAAGCTTAGTAATGATTATTTGCCACCATATCCTCATGAAAGCTATTATATTCCCGAGTGTCAACTTACATATAATGCTTTGAAATCATATAATGAGATATTCAACTATTATCACCCTAGTCTGTCTGTGGTTATTGAAAGCACATTCAGTATTTTGGGGGAAAATTCAACGTTTTTGAGACATGCCTACGTACAGTTTTGCTAAACAAGCACAACTTCTCATTAAAATTTATACCATTCATAATTTTACCGGAAAGTACAATGTTACCGATCCAGATTATAAAGAAACTATTAATGTAGAAGTTTTATAAAATTATGCAAAAAGTTAGCATGAACATGGTCAATGTGTGTGTGGTAGTGCAAGTACATCAAATGCACAATTGATTGTTGACACACATGATCAAATTCGAGATGCTTTAGTTCCTACAGGACAACGCTGATCTATATTTGAATTTGGAGTTACTAGTTTCTTCATTTCATTTTCTGTTTGCTTTTCTGTTTAAGTTCAATATTACTTTTTAATCGTTATCATGGAGAAGTTATCAAATACTAAACATCAGTTATGAATTATTAGATATTGATTATGAATTATCGTATAATATTCAAGTAAATATGAATTATTAAATATTAAATAAGAATTATTAATTATTAAATTAAATATATTATTCAATAAAATTAATTAAATATTGAATGTTAATTATTAAATATTGATTATTACAAAAGAAAATATAAATAATATAAAAAACAGCTAATTTTTTTACTTCATATTCAACCTCTAACCATACTGTAATCATACTCTCCTTCAGAAACTTGTTCATACTTTAACTACAATCAATCATAACATTACCATAATCAATGATTTAACTCTAATACAATTTGATTAGAACTGCACTCTGAATTATTTAGAGAAACAGCGATGCGAGATTTTTATTTTTAGTTTTTTTGAAATCTGAGGATCGTCAATTGGGTACATTTTGGAGACTTGCTTTTTGTTATTAAAACGATGACATATTTGATGATAAAATAAGGATATTTACCTAATTGTCTCTTCGTTATTTGTTGCCACGTTTTGAAAACCGGACCTGGCCCAAGTTGAACCGCAGTTAACCGCAGGCCTTCAGCCATCACGGCCCGAAAGTTAGTTGGGCCTCCAATGCGCATGAACCGCCCAAGGGCCGTAAAAATCAATTTGAACCGTGGATGTTGGACCAAAAATGAACCACTTTTTCCAAAAAAATTGGCAAATTCCAGTAAAAATCATGAGCCCAATTTGTAAAGCTTATTTTGCCAGCCCAGTTTAATGCTTGTACACTGGCTGAGCCTAATAAGGTGTAGGGACTTCCTTATAACGAGGCAAGACTGTAGATTTTTTTTTTTTCATTTTCTGCAATGTCGATTATATATTCCTAACAAATATAAAAAGAATCAAGCAGCACTGTCTATATATTTTTATTTTCATGCATATCTTTTATTTACAACTTAATAAAAAAGTATTTCAAATTTTAGCCTAGCCCGCTGCAGCTTGAATAAAAAAGTAAATCAAATTCAAATTTACGCATATGCTTTAATTTATCAATTCAAATTAGTCAACATGTCTATAATTCACATTTTAAATGTACAAATTGTTAAAAAAAATGCACGGTTTCAGCGGTCCGATCGGTCTGGCCTTTAAAACCTTGAACCTTGAGACGTCTTCGTCCGACTTACGGTTCGGTTCTCAAAACATTGATTTGTTGTATTTTAAGAAGTATTTTACAATATAGAAGACGACTTTTTTTATAATGTGAGAAGCAATATCAGCTTAAAAGTTCTTTCAGTAAATAAGGTAAAAGTCTTCAGGTTAGTTGGGCATTAACATCAGCTCCGCTTCAAAAATAGAAACAGACTAGCCCTAGTTCCCAAATTGGATCAGACAAAGCCATCAACACTTAAATTCCTCCTGAAATTCTTCACAACGCGCAAATCACCACCACTATTTTAAATGCTGATACTTTGTTATTTTAGTTTCAGAATACCGTGAGATACTTAATTTGTTGTAAAGATAGGAAATACTCTGGTCTATTATTATAAATTTACCATACATAACAGCTCTATATGTGTCAGACTAAAAATTCATTTTTCCCGGAAGAAAGATAAGCTCCTCTTACTAGTTCAAATGCTCTAACCAAATCTCCTTTTTATTCTCGATTCAAAACGGAATAGACTATCTTCTATATTTTCATTATCCAAATCTCCTCACTTCACTATTTTCCATTATGTCATCACCTTCGGACATTGTGAGTATTTTTCTTCAATCTGTTTATCATTTTTTTTTCCATCAATCTGTTCATAAATATTCTACGTGTTTTGTTGATTTCTTTCGTGTTATCATTGCATCCAACTATTGCTTTAGCAAATTATTCATGTTTTCTACCTGGTGTGTGAACAGTTGAAAAAAACTTTTTTTTTCAATGTTTTTTTTTTGGTAACCAATTTTCCCTTTAGTTTACGAAGAATATAAACTATGATTCATGAATGCATGCAAAAATATGTATTTCATCCGAACTAATTTGTATAAAACACTTAAATAAATTGTCTAATTAGCAAAGCTGATCACTCTTTAGAGAGATATTCAGTATAAAAACATACATTTTTTCCAATTTTCATGTAGGTACAAAACACGTTCAAAAAAATGTATTAGGTTTTAGTTTATAATTATATGTTCGTTATAAAGTATATCTAATTGTACATGTGATGCATATAATAAAATAGGAAAATGGGGAACATGTTAAAAAGATCGAGGCGCAGAAAAAAATGGACAATTGGTTACCAGTAACAGCGTCGCGAAGAGCAAAATGGTACTACTCCGCTTTCCACAATGTCACTGCAATGGTTGGCGCTGGTGTGCTTGGCCTTCCATTTGCTCTTTCTCAGCTTGGATGGTACACTGATTTTTATTTCATTCTTTACTGTATAAAATAGAATAAATCGATTAGAGATTTGGTACTGTAGTTATAGTTTTTGAATTTGATTAGCCAGACATATATAATAGCCCAATTATAGAAAAAAGTTGTTTTTATAGTTGCGAAACTTTAAATATATTGCATAAATATACATCCTTGACTTCATTTCAAACCTTTGAATTTCACTGTACAATAATCTAAATCTAAAGGGAGTCGCCATTTTTTGTTACTTTTTAGGTAAATGTGTCATTGTGCAGCTCTAGTATAATGATACACTGGATTTTGGGACAAGAAAATTTAATAGTATAAGTGGTTTTTCTAATTCACATAAAACTTAATTGCATGTTCTTGTTTATATTATTTCAGTTATACAACTCTGAAACCCGACGGACCGCTAAACTCATGAAGAGGTATAGTAAAGCCGTCCGCTGATCCAAAGTATTTCATAAATGTGGATAATATTAAAAAAACATCTTCATAAGTTTATCCTATACATAATAACGTGTGAAGGAAAACAAGTATGCAATAAATATGCGGGTTTACCATAAATTTTCACTTAAATTCGCGTTTTATATTAAGTTCAAGTTGGAATATCGAAGTTGAATTTGTTAATTTTGTGTTACAAAACATACAGATTTTTGTGTTATAATTATTACATACTACCATTACCTTGTTAGACCTTTTTTATTTTTTTAGTTTGTTCCACTTACATGTTATTTTTCAAAGTTTATATAAAAAATTTAAAAACTTTTAAGATAAGCATATTAGCATTTCTAAATAAATGGATTGCAAAATATGATTTTTTTTTTTTTCTACAATTTTCATTTTTAAGAAGACTTTGAATCTTTATGAACAAGTTAACGTTTTTTCGTGTATATTTCTAGAAGCGTCAAACTTTCTTTAAAAAGATGCATTTGTGAACAAATATTTTTTTTTCTCAAACAAACAACCTTTAAACACATATTTAACTTTTGTAAAAAATATCTGAATATTTTAGAATATTTGAATTTTCAAAATAAGTCAAACTTTTGTGGAAACAAGTAGTTATTTTCCTAATATTTGATTTATACAAAAAAATTATTTTTCTCTCTCTAAAAGATCATTACTTTAACTATTAATATATATTTGAAGTTCAGGAAAATAGGCACAATGACAAACTTAAAAAAAAATTAAGCTGGAGGATAAGTTTATTTTTAGGCTGAAAAACAATCTTAGTTATAAGTAGCATTTTGTATAGTGTAAAACTGAATATAATGCTACATACGACTAGCATTTTATATGGTGCAAAAGTTGAATATGATGCTTGAGAGACTTTTATTTCTCACCTTCATGCCAAGGGAAACTTCCATACATTTATGTTTGATAGACATGTTCATTTTGCAAATATGAAAACTATTTTTGGACACTAACATCAATGAATTTTAGGTCACCTGGAGTTATCTGCCTAGCTGTATCATGGCTAATCACATTCTACACAATATGGCAACTAGTGGAGCTACACGAATGCGCACCAGGAAAGCGATTCGATAGATACCATGAGCTTGGGCAGTACATTTTTGGACCCACACTCGGGTTGTGGTTGATTGTTCCACAGCAGATAATGGTTCAGCTGTCGACGGACATTGTTTATGGAGTTACTGGAGGAAAATCGCTCAAGAAGTTCTTCGTTTTGCTTGCACCTTCTATCGGGCAGCATAGACTGGTGTACTTCATTTCCGGATTCGGAGTTCTTCAGATTTTGCTTTCTCAACTTCCCAATTTGAATTCTCTTAAGGGTGTTTCCTCCCTTGCTGCCTTGATGTCCTGCTGGTATATGCTGTTATCTTTTCACCTTTTTTTCCCCCTTCAATGTGATACTTAATTTAGCTTTGTTCTGCTGCATGCGAATTGGATGTCTCACGTATCTTTGTAAATTTTAACCACTAACTTAAATAACACCACTGAGTTAATGAACGCTCCAAATTTTACAAGTACACGAGTCATCATAGTTGGCTTGTATAGATCGACAGAGGATCTCACCTATGTCTATCAAAAGTAAGTTGATAATTTATCTACATTCATCTGGTCAAAATCACCATCAGTAAAGAAAATTAGCTATGTTGGCACTTGGCATTTACTTTTTCTTATTTTGTACATATGTACAGTTAAGACAAAAGGTTGCTTTTGAGAATCTATACACCATGCACATACAGGACTACAATTATTATCCTCCACAAACCATCTTTTCATTCAATTATACAATCTTTAACCATAACAAAACGTTACTTATAAATATAATAATCATTTACAGGGAATTCAATCTGTAAAGAGCATGTAAGATTTTTTGTATTGACATGTTTGAAGTACGAATATGGTAAATATCTCTCATATATTATCATGAATACCAGTTACTCGGCTATAGCATGTGTAGCATCAGTGTTACGTGGACGCCTTCCAGACATAAGCTATAGCTCTCGCTCAACCAAGACCGTAGATAAAGCGTTCGACGTACTTAACGCACTTGGCACAATTGGATTTGCATTTGCAGGGCACAGCGTGGCCCTCGAGATCCAAGCCACCATTCCTTCCACTCCTGAAAAGAAATCGACAAAGCCAATGTGGAAAGGTTGCTTCGTTGCCTATATCATAGTAGCTATGTGTTACTTCAGTGTTTCTGTTTCTGGGTATTGGGCTTTTGGTAACAAAGTCGAGGATGATGTTCTTGTTTCCCTAGAGAACCCCAAGTGGCTTGTCGCCATTGCTAATTTCATGGTGTTCATCCACGTCCTTGGAAGTTATCAGGTTCTTTTTCCTTGTTCGTTTAAATACGAGGTCTATTATTATTTACTTTATCACCATAACAGGTACATGCATATGTTTAATTGTTGCCAGTGGAACAATCATGAATCTGTATTTAATTGGTATAGATTTCTTTAATTAATATGCAAGGGGAAAAGAGGATCCAAACCTTGGTAATTGTATGTTTGTTTTACTTGTACTGAATTTGAAATGTTTGACATTTTCAGGTATTTGCGATGCCCATATTCGATATGATTGAATCATATCTTGTAGTCAAGCTTAAATATAAACCAAGTTTCATGCTTCGTTTTGTAGCTCGAACAACTTATGTGTGTAAGTATTTTTTTTCCCCTTGTAAAATTACTGTTTGTATTTACAATATACGTGTTTTACGTTTGATAGTAAAATGAATGTAATTAATGTACAAATAATGACAGGTTTCACAATTCTAGTCGGGCTTTCTATTCCATTTTTTGGAGGGCTTCTTGGGTTTTTCGGGGGATTAGTTTTTGCTCCAACATCATACTTCGTAAGTTTTTTCTATTAAATTTTGTTTTCAATGAAAAAGAAAAAAGGGAGAACAATTATGTTATATAAACATGTTATATGTTTGCGTACATGTACAGGTTCCTTGCATAATGTGGCTGGTGTTTTATAAACCAAAATTTATGAGTTTTCACTGGATGGCATGCTGGGTATGTCATAATTATAATACAGATATTCTAAGAATAATTGCTGAATGATGTTGAACATCTTAGTTTTAATTAGTTGCTACTAAAATTTAATAAAATGCGTTCACTTTTTTGGTGTAGATCTCGATCATTTTGGGAGTTCTTCTAATGGTACTATCGCCTATTGGAGGCATGAAGAATATAATCGATACTGCCAGTACTTACAAATTCTTCTCGTAGTCGAATTAGTTTGGGGAAGCTTGAATTAGAATGTCATTTGTATATAAATAATGACATACTAGTTAACTACTTTGTGTTTTATTATTTATCATTAAATCGTTGCAGTGATTGTTACAGGTTATAGATCTTTGTAGTTTGCTTTGGAAGATTTTATTTTGCAGTTGTTGATTTGATTGATAAAATTATGAAAAGTATGTTATGATAAAATTAGTGTGTTATCGCGAAGAAAAAGTATTTGGGATTAAAGGGACAAATTGTATAAGTTTTATTGTCTTATCATTATAGCATGCTATTTATAATTGTCTTGCGTAACAGATTTGAACTCCACAAAGTTTGATGCACATCAATATACAGCACAAAAACTTCTTTCAACTAGAATTTTGAAGTGTATATTAAGGGCTATATATAAATATCAATCGTGAAAACTTTATTTTTCTTATTACACTTTCAAATCAATGTTCAAGATTTCATTGGGCATGTTGGAATTCCGACCATTCCAGTCTAGTTCTGACGCTGATTGAAACAAATCTATGTTATAGATCGAAAAGTTAAAGAAAGCAATCAAGATTGATTTTTTAAGCAAAAACATATAGAAAACCTGCTGTCAAGAGAAGAATTGAAGCAAACAAAAATAACATTTCACATATTTCGAATATGAGCAATGAATTTGAGTGGATTGAAGCAGAATATATACCTGAGAATTATCTGTTAGTGATGATACCAGAATTCGTGAAGAAGCATCGCTATTGGAGAAGCTTCGAGAAGGAGCTCCAAACCCTAATTAAGTCACGCCGCTGAAGCAAAGCGGAGGAGGAAAAGGTTCATTCGGTGCTAGAGCTTGGATCTGGCGTTGGAGAAAAAGATGCCGCACCAGACTTTGATTCGGTGAAGGAGATGCCGGACCAAAGATTTGGTCTGGTGGGATCTCTTCGACGATTAAAGAAAGAAGAAGTGATTTGGTTCAGTGCTCAGTGCAATGTTTTCCCGGAAGAGATGGGAATAATGCCGAACGAAATATTTTGTTTGGTGGCATGCTAGTCTAAGTCTTGTGCCGCTCCAAATATTTGGTTCGGTGATTTATGTTGCCGCTCCAAATGAATGCCAGTCCAGATTGGGTTTTGCCAAACCAAATACCAAGTGATGCATGCTAAACCAAGACTGCCGAACCATACCTCAAGGCTGCTATATAGCGGCTATCCCTCCTCATTTTCATTCTATAAATATAGTGGAGCTTCTGAACAATAATGACAGCCATTCTAAAGAGCTGAAATTTTGTAGAAATTTGTCTGCATTGTAAATTCTTCTTATGTATAGCCTTCAAAAGTGAATCAATCTTGTAACTCTAATCTTTCAGTGATCAATAAAATCTTCTCTCTCCAATTGGACGTATACTGCCTTGCGGTAGTGGAAGCATTATAAATAATGGTGTTTATTTTTCTACACTGCGTAGATCTGCGACTGTCTGTTCTGGTGTTTATCTATGTTTGTTTCATCTTACTATAATCATGATCCAGTTGTTTTTCGCTGCGTTGGGTTTTTATTCACTTAGACTGATCACCAATAGGGATTTTTCCCAACAGTCTGATATCAGAGCTGCAAGATTGATTGAGGAGTGTTAGACGCTATGGTAGGAGATGAAGCAACTCTAGTTGTTACAGGACCATATATTAGAGGGATGTATATCGCATCAGGATCATAGTTGGCAATTGAGAAATGGAATGGGGATAAAGAATTCGAAAAGTGGCAATGGATGATGAAGGCTGTTCATGAGGAATGAAGTCCATCAAGTAGTTTTTTCCCCTGAGGAGTTGACAATTGACATCTCAGTCGGAGAAAGGAAGGAGATGGAGAAATACGTATTTACTACTTTACAACTAGAGTGGGACCACTGCTAAGGGGCCTTTGGACCAAACTAAATAATCTCAACTTGAAGAAATCTCCGACTAATTATCTTATATTGCTGAAGACATTTCTCACCATGCAGATGAGAGAGGGTACTTCAGTGACGGAACATCTTAATTTCTTTGACGATCTCATGATGAAGATGAAGACTGTTGACTTGAAGATGGATGAGAAGCAAATGGCAATAATTTTTTTGTGTTCTTTTCCGGAGCGATACAAAAGTTTTGCTAACAGCTTATCTTCGCTAGAAACACATTAACAATGTAAGATGTGAAGTCTGGCCTTCTATCTGAGGGCTTGAGAGATCGGATGAAGGAGATAAGTGAAGGAAGTAGAGGTGGAAGTAGTAATCAAGGCCTATTTGTTGAAAGAGGTAGAGAAGATAAGAAGAATTCTCACTCTAGTTGGCGTTCCAAGTCCAAGAAGCCTGGTAATGGCAGAAGAGGAAAGTCTAAGGATGGAAAGTGCTTTATCTGCAAGAAACCCGGTCATTGGAAAAAGGATTGTCCAGATTTAAAGAAGAAGGAAGAAGACAGATATTCATCATTTGCAGTGGAGAAGTTTGTATATGACGATGTGTTGTCTGCAGTAGTGTCGGATGTTTCAGACCATTGGGTGCTGGACTCGGGGGCATCTTTCCATATGATGCCTAATAAGGATTACTTCAGTTCTTTCATTAAACGAGAGGGAAGCTCTATTCTTATGGTTAATGATGCTAGCTGTATACCAATGGGTGAAGGTATAGTAAGGATTAGGATGTTTGACGGAGTAATACACACTTTGACAACTGTTGGTATGTTTCAGGTCTTCGGAAGTCCTTAATTTCTTTAGAAAAATTGGCATCGTTGGGATGCAAGATAACAATTGAGAAGGATAATCTGAAGGTTTCGAGAGGTGCACTAATTCTTATGAAAGGAGATGTGTTTCAAAATCTGTATTTGCTAAAAAGAGCTATAGTTTTTGGAGAGTCGTGTATTGGAGTATATAGTTCTCGTGCATTGGATGCCACATGACTTTGGCATCTTAGGTTGGATCATATTTCAGAGAAGGGCTTAGAGTTTCTTTAAAGATGGAAGACGATCAAAGGAGAAAGCTTCGAAAAGATGGATTTTTTCCAGGAGTACGATTACGCAAGCGAACTAAAGTATCTTTTAGAGTTGGACTCCATAGATCAGGGAAAGTACTTGAGTACGTGCATATAGATGTTTGGTGATCGGTTGCTACTCCTCTTGGAGGAGCAAAGTATTTTATCTCTTTCATCGATGACTTTTCTCGAAAAGTATGGGCGTATGCGATGAAGGCCAAATCAGAGAGTTTTGAGAAGTTCAAAGACTAGAAAGCACTTGTTGAGAACCAATCTGGTTCTAGGTTGAAGGTGCAGAGATCTGATAATGGCGGTGAATTTTCCTCTAGGGAGTTCTTCGACTTTTGTAGATAGCATGGCCTTTAGAGACATTTCACTACACTTGGAGATCCGCAATCTAATGTGGCTGCAGAAAGAATGAACATGACTCTATTGGAGAAGGCTCGTTGCTTAAGATTGATGGTGGGCTTGTCTAGTGGCTTTTGGGCTGAGGCATTGTCAACCGCGGCGCATATCATTAATCGAATTCCGTGCTTAGCTATAGATGGGAAGATTCCAGAGGAAAAGTGGAGAGATAAAGTAGTGTATCTTGGTTACTTCCAAATTTTTGGTTGTCCTATGTACGTTCACCATACAGGTGATGACAAGTTGGAGGCTAGAGCATACAAGGGCAGACTAATGGGATACACCGATGGTATCAAAGGGTATCAAATTTGGAACCCTGTTTATCGGAAGATTGTTCATTCCAAATATGTTACTTTTGATGAGTCTGCTATGTTCAATCAGACGGAAAAGCTACCTACCACATCAGAAGATTCTGATAGGCCTAAGGAGATGGAAGAAGTTCCAGTGTTTCAACCAAATAGTAGAGCTATTGTTGATGTTATCGAAGAAAACACAGCTGATGAAACATCATAGAATAGTCCACAGGTACCTTCTAGTATTGCTGGTGATGTGCATGAATATAGAGGAAGTTCAGTTCAAGGTGGAGCTAAAAATAGTTTAGGCGAAGTACTACCTACCCAGGTCAGTCATATAACTATTAGGTTGCCCGAAAGATATGGTGATTGGCAGTTTGCGAACCTTAGCCTTGGTGATTAGTTTGACTATGCCCTACATGTGGTTCATGAGGAGCCGCTAGACCTTGATGAAGCTTTGAAGTCATGTGACGGTTCGAAGAGGATGTGCGCTATGGAAGAGGAGTTAAAGTCGTTGAAGAAGAACAAGACTTGGGATTTGGTACCACCTCCATAAGGAAGCCGAGTCATAGGTTGCAAATAGGTATTCAAGGTGAAGGATGATGGGAGAAACAAGGCTAGACTAGTTGCTTAAGGGTTTTTACAAACAAGAGGATTGGAGTATGATGAGATACTCTCTCCAGTAGTGAGGCATACGTCCATCCGTATTTTTCTCGCTATCGTCGCAGCTCATGACTTGGAGCTGGAGAAACTGGACGTGAAAGCCACTTTTTTGCACGAAGACTTGGATGAAACCATCTACATGAAGCAGCCAAAAGGATTTATTGTAGATGGAAAAGAAAATTGGGCTTTTAAATTGAAGATGTCATTATATGGACTTAAACAGTCGTCTAAACAATGGTACAAGAGGTTTGACTCTTTTAAGTTGAATATGCTAGTATATGATTTTTATTTGATGACAATATATATATATATATATATATATATATATATATATATTCATTTAAATGTATTTGTTATTGTACTAGTTTATTTTCACATAATTAAATAAGTATTTGTTGAAGAAAATAAATAACGGAGAATTTAAATTCAAACAGATATTGTATTCAAATAAATATTTTATTACAGTTTTTAAATAGTACAAAATTTGAGCTCTCACTATATACACAATTTCCATTACAATACAATTTCAAATTATAATACAATTTTTCACTATACAAACATTCGCATCTCCCTACATATCACTCATTCATTTGTATTTGATCTTCAACTGTATTCCAATTTGTATTTAGCATCTGAATTATCTGCAAAATAAACATTTACGCAATAAAATTGAAAAAGAAATGTATTTTGCAGTGTAAAATAAAATTTGTTTTGAAAATATTATTTTCCTCGGTTATTTGGGTTGTTCCTCATCATTTAATTTTGAATTCATCTTACACGAACAACATGTGATATGCACGGTGTATCACTGTACATGCCATAAAGCCGTGCACACCGATATACACTTGATAAAATTATAGGGACAGGTGAGCACAAGGTCAAACCCGAACCAAACCTAGGTTCAACTCTAGTGCAATACAAACAAAGTCACGATATGAGCACAATGTCAAACCCGAGCCAAAGTTAGGTCCAACTCAGGTGCAATACAAAAACAAAAATAGAATGGTCAAGTTTTAATGTCTGAAAGAAGCTTCGACCAAATTCAATGTGTACACATGAAAACAACTCAACCATTCACAATCAAATATGAACCAAGACTGCAACAAGACAGCATCTCGAGTTTCAGAATGCCAAGGCAATCCAGTCCAAATGCACAAGTTCAATGTAGAAAACTGAAGTGGCTACAACTCAAGTCCACAACAGCAACATGAAATGTTATTGAATAACAAACCAATGGGTCAAGACAACTAAAACTAGGTCTGTCAATAGGTACCCGAAAAATCCGGTATCCGTCCGAATCTGTATCCGAAAATATAAAAAATGTCCATTATTCGAAAAGCGGATACTGATATCCGATATCCGAAAAGCTTTTCGGATACAGATATGGTTATTGTGGTATCCGTGTCCGAAAAAATCCGCCCGATTAACTGATGCATATATATATATATAATTAAAATTATATTAAATCAATACATGATTTTCCAACTATTTCCTAACCATTGGATGTTACTACGAAATGCTTTTTTGCTCATTTTTAGTGAAAAAGGTCGGTTTTAGTGTTTAATTTTTGAACATTTTTGGATACACATACAGATATTGGTATAAAACAATGTTTTATTGTCACATTTTTTTTTATTCCTTGGTTTTTTATGAACATTAGTACAAAAATGTTTTATGTTGATCCAAACCTTTTCATTTATAATTTTAAATTTATAGATTATGGGCGGAGCGGATAAATATCTGATATTCGTCCATATCCGAAAATTAAATGGATACAGATATCTGATATCCGAAAATTAAGCGGACATAGATATCCAATGTCCGAAAATGATTTAGGATACAGATACAACACTATTTGTATGCAAAAGTATCCGTTGACGGCCCTAACTAAAACAACTCGACCAGTCCAAAATCAACAATGGACTAGTACAAAAAGTGGTGAACAACACATAAAGGAGGCAAACAACCAACATATGAAAATATATCAAGTGGACCATAAATATAGTCAAATCCATGAAAATCAAAGCATATGCATTAGGGCATGAATGCACATATGCATACACATAACAGTTACAGTATGAACTCAAGGAAATGCGCAACTGAATACATGTGCATAAAAGAACCGAGGCAATACTCAAAGCATCACATGAAAATAGAGGCTAGATAGTCCAACCAGACTCGAGTACACATGAAGACATCATGAACCAGATAAGGCACAAGCTCAGACTCAAGTGAAACCAAGGCCACAAATTTCAACCAGATCAATGAGCAAGGCCAAATGAAGACTCCAACTAAAACAAAGTCACAATGCTTTAGACATGCATATATACAACAAGCACATGCCTCAAAGCATCATCCTTGAACTAGAGAATACAAGACTACAGTGCAATGAATCAAATTGCACATCTCAGTACAGAGCAACATGTAACTTCATGGATCCAACATACTCAAATGACAAGAATCTCAACAACTTAATGCAAACAAAGCACATGATGCAATACAACAAGTCAGACCAGAGGCAATCAAGTGCATAAGCACACAAACCACACAGTGCACCTGACCAGTCCATAATGAATGCAACCATAAGTGCACAAGAAAATAATGAAGCATAAACCCGGCTAGCATGGATGTGCAATCACTCATGTACATATACGAGCAGTGGATGAATTAACTCAACTGCATTAACATCAACACAACAATCAGAGAAAAAAGTAGTTGTTTGAAAAATGAAAAGTACACATGAAACACCATGTAGTGAACAAATTAAACTCGAGCAACTCACAACACATACACACACATACATATGCATGTGTACACATGGTGACACACTTCAAGTGGAACAAGAAAACAGAGCAATCCAACATGGACAAGGACAACAAGGCAATAAAGTAATCATACATATGTATATAGATATATGTACGTATGTATATATGGAAATCATAACGCATCAATGAAACATAAATGCAACCAAACAGTCCAGGCCCTCAATAACCCAATGCAAACTCAAGTGAAACAAAGTCAGAATGGGTGATCAAGGGATCGGATCATGTAACCTGAACCAAAGCCCAATTCAAATGTACATATTCAATTAAATGACTTAGTGCAACTTGAGTCACAATACACACACACACATGGAGTAATGCAACAAGCAAGTTAGAAAATCAAGGCAGGTTTAAGTAGCAATTTCAAACAAAGTCAATGAATCAAAGCCATGGTGATCAAGATAATAACAAGTTCGAATTAAAAAATAAAAGTGTCAAAGTCGCAGTAGAAACGAAATCAAAGGAGAAAAAAGAATGGAACCAAAATCCAAAGAAAATTCATGAAGCCGTGGTAACAAAGCAAAGAAATATTCGAAATTGAATCGGTCTGGAACAATCACAAGCAACCAATCAAAATCGAACGGCTGAGCTAAAATCATCAAAAAAATTCAAATAATATATTTGATAAAAAATTTAGGGAAATAAACCCTATTTAAATCATCAACATCATTGGCATTAAAGAGCATAGAGTTCAAGCATATCAAACGAGAATAAATAAAGGAAACCACGTACCAATAACATTTAATTCGAACTCGATCCAAAAGCAACCGCGATGAACGAAAGCAACATACGATTGGAGACTTATTTCTTACAAGTGAGAAGCTTTCAATCAAGGCGGCTATTTGAATTCACAAAGCCCTAATTATTCTGAAAGAGGAACGAACGTTTTCGAGCAAACGAAAAGAGGCAGACAATTTCATAGAGGAATGACCAAAGAAAAATAAAGGGAGACAATGTTTTCTCTTTAGTTTAAGTGGGCCGGTTATAGTTAATTATAAAAATAGGGTTTTGTGTGAAGTTTTTATTTATTTTGTAATTTTCTTTTTAAACTGTGTTTTTCTACTCGTGTGACTAGGTTACGAACTACAGTGGTGTAGTTCGAGAATTCGCAACTCAATGGCTGAGTTATGGCAGAGTTTTGAGCGTAGAGTTAGGTTAGTCAATAGCGGGTGTCGCGAGTTTACGTGTGTAAGCGTCTGACTACTTAATTTCTAGTGGAAACCTTGAGGGCAGCACATAGGTAGGTTTTTGCCAAGATGGGTAAATCCGTGTTGTTCTATTTCTGCTTTTAGTATTCTTCTATTATCTGTGTTGCTATTATTATGCTATTATTAGTGCCGTGATTATTTTATATATTTCCACATTGAGTTTTTATTATTTTTAGTATCACCCTATTCACCCCCACTCCTCTACGGTGAAATCGATCCTACAAGTGAATCTGAGCTAGGAATAAAAGCCAATTTGTTTTTAAAAATTTGATTTTTGAAAAATAAATTTGGTTTTAAGATTTTTAAATGGCTTCTTTTAATAATGCTTTTGCTGAGGGTCAGTCCATAGTTAGACCACCAATGTTCAATGGTGAATTGCTTATTGGAAAAATAGAATAAAATTTTTTCTGAAAACTATTGATGCTTGGAATATTATTGAGACAGGATATAGGACACCAACTATAATGGTAGATAATCAGGAAATAGATAAACCGATGGATCATTGGATAGATCTTGAAAATAAACTATAGAATGCTAATGCTAAAGCTATGAATTCTATTATATGTTCATTGGATCAAATTGAATTTAATCGTGCCTTACATTGTCTAACTGCGCAGGTAATCTGGCACACACTTAAAGTGACTCACGAAGGAAAATCTCAAGTCAAAGAATCTTTCCTTGCCATGTATGTAGCGAATGCGAGAACTTCACAATGGCCAAGGATGAAAATGTCAAAGAGATGTATGGACAACTTTCCAATCTCATATACAGATCAAAAGCTCTCGGAAAGTCATACATAATTTTGAAAATAGTCCGAAAAATCCTCAGAGTCCTTCCACAAAGTGTTGAAGCAAAAGTCACCGCTACCCAAGAATCAGAGGATTTAAAACAGATTAAAATCGAAGACCTTATTGGAAATCTCACCACTTACGAGTTAGAAATGAAATTCAAGGAAGGACGTGAAGGAAGTGATATTCGAAAGAAATCAATAGCTCTCAAAGGAACAACTGAAAGTAAAGAAGATGATGATGATGATGGTGCAGTAGAACTGACGCTTCCAATAAGGAGATTCAAAAGGTGGAAGCGCAAATACAAAAATCCAGCTCTAAACCCACAATTGAAAAGAATAATAGTCAAGGCACTAGATAACTTAGAAGAGAAGGAGATCATTTGTCACAAGTGCAATAAACCCAGTCATATCAAGCCAAATTGTCCTTAGAATTGACTCAGCCAAGGAAAGAAATGGAAAAGGAGAAGTTTTGCAGCCACTTAGGATGAAACTAATGAAGCTGATAAAAGCACTGATAGTGAGAGTGAAAAAGAAAATTTGTGTCTTAAAGGAGAAAAAATTGACAGTGATGATGACAAGCCAAGCGAGGTATCAAAACATACTCATTCGGAATTACTTATATATTTTCACGAAGTAAATGGCTGTTTTGAAAGACTTAGAGAGAAATACGCTAAAATTGAATCACAAAGAGATACTTTGATAGATTTAAATAAACAGCTTGATCGATTGGTTAAAAACTATCAAACCAAGAGCCCTGAGTGTGATAAGCATCCATCACTTGGAGAAGAAATTAAAAAATCAGAAATTAAAACAAAATCACTTGAAAATGAAATTCTAATTTTGAAAGAAAGTGAAAACACGAGGAAATAAAATTCTATTAAAAAGTGCACTCAATTATTGAATCTCTCAAAACAGAATTCCAACAATTGTCTACAACTTTAGGAAATTTTTCCAAAGGAAAAAGATCATTAAATATGCTATTAGGGAAACAAACTGTTAATATAGTTGACAAAGACTTGGATATAATCAATCTGAACTTGTTAGAAGCAAAATTAATCAAGTCAAATCCGAGTGCACAATTTGTAGAAAAATTGGACACAATCAAAACAATTGTTGGTATAGGCCCAAACACGTGAAAATCATACCAATTTGGGTTCCTAAAGGCATAAATATAAAATCCTTTAAATTCAGACATATTTGGATGCCAAAAGGAACAAATATAAACTATTTTGGGTCTACTCAAACATATTTTTCAAAATCTTTTGCCACTAAACAACCATGGAATTATAAATACAAATAAGTCACAAAAATATTTTCTCGTGCAGGTGTGGTGGCAGGCTAAGGAACAACAACAATAATACTTGGATTCCGACTGTTCCAGGCACACGACGGGCCATAAATCAAAGTTCCTTAGCCTAGTACAAAGGTGACAGAATCACAGTGAGTAACAACGAAAAATTATCGTAAAGTTAAAATAGGCAACGGTATATTTATCTTGAATGATTTATCAAATGTGAAAATATGCACCATAATCTAATTTAAATCAAACGGTTACGTGATAATGACTGTTAATTTTGATTCTGAATTATGAAAAATGTTGACCAATTATCTTTTGTATGCCGAGAACATTATAAGTGCCTTTAGAATCTTTGAACTTGTTCATATAGATTTGTTTGGACTAGTGATTGTGTTTTATTAATTGATGATTACTCAAGATATTCGTGGATATACTTGGTTATTTTACTGTTGACACTATGTTCACCGTTTGTTCGTTTGCATAGTTTCAATTAAAAATTCAAAAGAATTTCAGTTTAAAAGCTGTTAAAAATGATTTTTAGGTATTTTGTTGCACACTTAACGGTCAGGTATATCCAATTAATGATAATCTTGAGTCTAAGAGAAATTCAGATGCAGAATACACTGGTAATCTAGTTGATAGAAAAATTATTTGTAGAACGTGATTTATGTTGAGGTATTTAGTAGTTGCATCATTTTTGAAAGAAAATATCTGCATATTTTTCATTTCAATAAATTTTCAATTAGCAGACATTTTTTCTTATAAAATCCATTTTAGAAAATAGTATTTTGTTAATCTTGTTTCAAATTAGTCATTTTTAGAAAATCTTATTTTATAATTATTTTTGGATTTCATTTTAAATGACTACATAACTAATCTGACTCCTTACTGATTATCGAAAATATAAATAGTGAATTGAAAAAGTGACGAGTGTTGATATTAATCATATATTATGACTTGTGATAGTATACTTAGTAAATTTCTTTAAAAATTTAAACAAGATTTGTAAGAATTTTTTATGGGTAAAAATTCCATGACCATCTCTATTTCTATCAAATTTCTATCGACCATCACTCATCAAAATCCAATATAGTATGTCAAAATGTGGTATTTTAAACAGGGATTATTCGTTTTTTAATTTGTTTTTTTTAAACATCCAAAGTATTCGCTCTCATTTAAAAGTCCTTACGGTTATGCATAGCTGAATTACTTGGAATTTTGTATATGTGCTTTCATACTCATTTAAAAGTCTTCATGGTTATGCATGTATGGAATACATATCAAATTGTTTATTAAATAGACAAGTTGATTCTAATCTCATTTAAAAGTCCTCACGGTTATGTGTGGTTAGAAGATTCTTGAAATTCATTTTTTTTTTATAAAAATTTGGAATACTACTAATCTCATTTGGAACTCCTAGCGGTTATGCATGGTTAGTAGATATTCAAATTCCTGTACCACAAATAGATACAACTATATGGTTTTACATCATCCCTATCATTCTAAAGTGCAATATGCGCCTAACATAGTATTTATGATTTTTGTTTGATTTTTTATTGAAATTTTATATTTATACTTGATCGGGTATTAATGTTGTATTAATGTTTATCACTTTATCTCTATTTTTCTAACATTTTTACTCTTTTGCTGATAACAAAAGTGGGAGAGAAAAGTTTAAGATTTTGGCAAGTAAAGGTCAAATATTTTATTTTGTATTTTCTATTTGCATCTAGGTTTATTTGCGTATTTTTATTTATTTTCGTGCATATATGAAGGGGGAGCTTTGTTGTAGAGAGGGAGCATTCAAATAGGGGGAGCAAAAAGAGTTCATCAATGGCCAGATAAATTTAATAAATTCAAAATCTTAAATATATGTTTGTTATCATCAAAAGGGGGACATTGTTGAATATGCTAGTATATGATTTTGTTTGATGACAATAAATATATATATTCATTTAAAGGTATTTGTTATTGTACTAGTTTATTTTCACATAATTAAATAAATATTTGCTGAATAAAATAAATAACACATTATTTAAATTCAAATAGATAGTTTATTCAAATAAATATTTTATTAAATTTTTTGAATAGTATAAACTTTGAGCTCACTATATACACAATTTCCATTGCAATACAATTTCAAATTGTAATACTATTTTTCACTATACAAACATTTGCACCTCACTACATATCACTCGATCACTCATATTTGACCTTCAACTGTATTCCAATTTGTATCCAGCATCTGAATTATCTGCAAAATAAACGCTGAAGCAGTAAATTTGGAAAAGAAATATTTTTTGTAGTGTAAAATAAAATGTGTTTTGAAAATATCATTTTCCTCAGTTATTTAGGTTGTTTGTCATCATTTAATTTTGAATTCATCTTACACGAACAACCTATGACATGCACAATGTATCACCGTATATGCCACAAGGCCATGCACGCCGATGTATACTTGATAAAACTGTAGGGACAGGTGAGCACAAGGTCAAACCCAAGCCAAATCTAGGTTCAACTCAAGTGCAATACAAATAAAGTAACGATATGAACATGAGCTCAAACTCGAGCCAAAGCTAGGTTCAACTCGGGTGCGATACAAAAATAAAAATAGAATAGTCAAGTTTTAATAGCTGGAAGAAGCCTCGACCCAAAATTCAATGTGTATACATGAAAAAAACTCAACCATTCAAACTTAAGTATGAACCAAGACTACATCAAGTCAACATCTCGAGTTTCAGAATGCTAAGGCAACCCAGTCCAAATGCAACAAGTTCAATATCAAAAAATGAAGTGGCTACAGTTCAAGTCCACAACAACAACATGAAATCACTTGAATAACAAACTAATGGATCAAGACAACCAAAACAACTCGACCAGTCCAAAATGAATAATGAAACGGCACAAAAAGTTGTGAACGACACATAAAGGAGGCAAACAACCAAATAAGAAAAGATATCAAGTGAACCATAAATATACTCAAATCAATGCAAATCAGAGCATATGCATTAGGGCATGAATGCACATATGCATACACATAATAGTTACAATATGAACTCAAGGAAATATGCAACCGAATAAAAGTGCATAACAGAACAGCGGCAATACTCAAAGCATCACATGAAAACAGAGGCTAGATAGTCCATCCATATTCGAGTACACCTAAAGACATCATGAACCAGATAAGGCACAAGATCAGACTCAAGTGAAAACCAAGCCATAAATTTCAACCAGATCAATAAGCAAGGCTAAATCAAGATAAAAAAATGCAAATACATGAAGACTCCAAGCAGAACAAAGTCACAACGCTTTAGACATGCATATATACAATAAGCATATAACCTAAAGCATCATCATTGAACCAGAGAATACAAGACTATAGTGCAATGAATCAGATTGCACATCTGTAAGGCTCATTACAAAGCAACATGTAGCTTCATGGATCCAACATACTCACATGACAAGAAGCTCAACAACTCAATGCAAACAAAGCACATAATGCAATACAACAAATCAAACCAGAGGCAATCAAGTGCATAAGCACACAAACCACAAAGTGCACCTGACCAGTCCATAATGAATGCAACCATAAGTGCACAAGAAAACAGTGAAGCATAAACTAGACTAGCATGGATGTGCAATCACTCATGTACATATACAAGGCAGTGAATAAATTAACTCAACCGCATGAACATCAACACAGCAGTCAGAGCAAAAAGTAATAATTTGAAAAATGACATGTACACATGAAACACCATGCAATGAACAAATCAAACTCGAGCAACTCACAACACATACACATGCATGTGTACCCATGGTGACATACTTCGAGTGGAACAAGAAAATAGAGCAATCCAACATGGATAAGGACAGTAAGGCTCCAAAGAAATCATGCATATATGCATAGATATATGTATGTATGTATGTATGGAAATCATAGTGCATCAATGAAATATAAATGCAACCAAATAGTCCAGGCTCTCAATAACCTAGTGCAAAATCAAGTGAAACAAAGTCAGAATGGGTCATCAAGGGTTCAGATCATGTAACCTAAACCAAAACCCAATTCAAATGTACATATTCAATTAAATGAGTCAGTGCAACATGAGTCACAATATATACACACATACATGGAGTAATGCAACAAGCAATTCAGAAAATCAAGGCAGGTTTAAGTAGCAGTTTCAAACAAAGTCAATGAATCAAAGCCATGGTGACCAAGATAATAACAAGTTTGAATTGAACAAATCAAAGTATCAAAGTCACAGTAGAAAAGAAATCAAAAAAGCAAATAGAACGGAATAAAAATCTAAAGCAAATTCATAAAGCCATGGTAACAAAGCAAAGAAATATTCAAAATTGAACCGGTTAGGAACAAACACAAGCAACCAATCAAAATTAAACAGCCAAGCTAAAATTATCAGACGAATTCAAATAATATATTCGATCAAAAATTTAGGGAATTAAACCCTATTTAAACCATCAACATCATCAGCACTAAAGAGCATCGAGTTCAAGCATATCAAACGTGAATAAATAACAGAAATTGCATACCTGTAACATTCAATTCGAACTCGATCGAGAAGCAGTCGCAAAGGAACGAAATCAACATACGATTCGAGACTTATTACTTACAAGCGAGAAGCATTAAATCAAGGCGGCTATTTGAATTCACAAAGCCTTAATTTATTTTGAAAGAGGAATAAACGTTTTCGAGCAAAGGAAAAGAGGCAGACGATTTCAAAGAGGAAGGCCAAAGAAAAATAAAGGGAGACAATGTTTTTTCTCTAGTTTAAGTGGGCCGGTTATACTTAATTATAATTTGGGCTTAATTTATTAAAATAGGGTTTTGTGTTATTTATTTTGTAATTTTATTTTTAAACCATGTTTTTATAGTCATGTGACTATGTTACGAACTACGGTGGTGTAGTTCGAGAATTGGTAACTCAGTGGCTGAGTTGTGATAGGGTTTCGAGCGTAGAGTTAGATTAGTCGATAGCGGGTGTAACGAGTTTACATGTGTAAGCATCCGACTACTTTATTTCTAGTAGAAACCTTGGAGGCGGCACGTAGGCAGGGTTTTTCCAAAGTTGGGTAAATCTGTGTTGCTCTATTTCTACTTTTACTATTCTTCTATTATCAATGCTGCTATTATTCTGCTATTATCAGTGCTGCGATTAGTTTGTATATTTCCGCATTGAATTTTTATTATTATTAGTATCACCCTATTCACCCCCTCCCCTCTAGGGTGAAATCAATTCTACATTTTATGCTTTCATTTAGTTTTGATCGCTGCATCAAAGACGCTTGTTTGTACTTCAAGCATTTAAGGAAAGGTAGATGAATGTACCTACACTTGTACATGGATGATATGTTGATTACTTCCAAGGATAAGGCTGAAATTGATAGTTTGAAGCTAAAGCTAAAAGCGGAATTCAAAATGAAGGATCTTGGAGAAGCAAAGAAAATTTTGGGTATAGAAATCCAAAAGGATAGAAAGCTATGACTTTTGAGCCTTACTCAAAAGGAGTACATTCAAAAGGTGCTTACTCGGTTTAGCATATATAGCTTTCTAGTAAAGGCTCTTCGATCTCGGAAAAGGATAAGGCTTATATGATGAAGGTCCCATATGCAAGTGCAATTTGCAGCTTGATGTATGCCATGGTCTGAACTAGGCCTGACATTTCACAGGCGGTTGGATTGTAAGTAGGTTCATGGAAAATCCAAGAAAGACGCATTGAGAAGCAGTGAATTTTATCTTCAGATACCTTAGAGGAACTCGAAACCATGGACTTGTCTTTGGCGGCAATGGAAGAGATTTCAGCTTGGTTCCGACTATGCCGGTGATAGAGATCGAAGGAATTTAACCTCCGGATATGTGTTCACTATTAGTGGGACAACAATCTATTGGAGAGTGAGGTTGTGGCTTTGTCTACTACAGAGGCAGAGATCATTGCTGTGGTTGAAGCAGCTAAGGAGGTGCATTATTTGAGGCGATTGTTGTGTGATTTGGGCTTCGCATACGAAGGAGTGGATGTGTATTGTGACAATCAAAGTGCAATTCACTTAGCTGAAAATCTGGCATTCAGCTTGAGGACGAAGCATATTGAGGTAAGAGAGTCATTCCTTGTCTCGATGAGGGAAGAGAAGCTAGTTCGTCTTCAGAAAGTTAACACAAAAGAGAATGCAGTAAACATGTTTACCAAGTCATTGCATGTTGCGAAGTTCAAGGATTGCTTGGACTTGATTCACTTAATGAAGTGCTAGGTGCGATGGGGTGGCACTAGGGGAGAGTTGAGATGGTTCTTGGAGCATTTTTTTTCATGGTGGAGATTGATAGGTTCTATAAGAACTGGGTACTTCGAACACATTGTTGATGGGCGGTGGTCTTGCCGGAGTTAGTTGACAAAGTATAATAAGTGATGGCTTTTCCGAAGCTCATTGGGTAAGTATCCATTTCTTGGAGCATGAAGGTGTAGATGGAGTTAGAAGGCTTGTATGGAATTTGGTATCAAGGTGGAGATTGTTAGAGATGATACTGGAATTTGTAAAGAAGCATCGCCAATGAAGAAGCTTCGAGGAGGAGCTCCAAACCCTAAGTCATGTTGCTGAAGCAAAGCAAAGAAGGAAAAGGTTCGTTCTGTGCTAGGGCTTGGAACCAGTGTTGGAGAAGAAGATGTCGAACCAAACTTTGGTTCGGTGGAGGAGATGCTAGACCAAAGGTTTGGTCTAGTGGGATCTTATTCGGTGATTGAAGAAAGAATAAGTGATTTGGTTCGGTGCTCAGCAATGTTTGCATGCAAGTGAAGGGGATAATGCCGAATGAAATATTTCGTTCGGTGGCATGCCGGTACGAGTCTTGTGTCGCTCCAAATATTTGGTTCAGTGATTTAGGTTGCCGCTCCAGATGAATGCCGATCCAGATTGGGCTTTGCCAAACCAAATACTAAGTGATGCATGCCGAACTATGACTACCGAACCAAACCCCAGGGCTGCTATATAGCAGCTACCCCTTCTTATATCTTCACTCTATAAATAGTGGAGCTTCTGGACAATAATGACGGTCATCCTAGAGAGCTGAACCTCTCTAGAATTTTGTCTGCATTGCAAATTCTTCTTATGTATAGCCTCCAAAAGTGAATCAATCTTGTAACTCTAGTCTTTCAGTGATTATTAGAATCTTCTCTCTCCAAGTGGATGTACAATACCTCGCAGTAGTGGAACCACTATAAATACCGGTGTTATTTATTTTTCTACATTGCATAGATCTATGAGTCAGTTCTGGTGTTTATCCATGTTTAGTTCGTCTCACTACAATCATAATCCAGTTGTTTTCCACTGCGTTGGATTTTTATTCCCTTAGACTGATCATCTGAAGAGATTTCCCTAACATTATCTACCACTTTGTAACTTAGCAGGTAGAGAACATGGTTTCGAATCTCGATAAATTTCTAATAAACTGATTATCTTAGTCTTTACCCTTTTTATCAATAATACATATTTGTAGCAGAGTAAGGTTCGAGTATCAATGGTATCATATTAATTAATTATCCGGTAGAGAATATAAGTGAATCTGAGAGTACTCAATGCTAATTTTACTTAGCTTTGTTCATATTCTATATCTAGCTTAGTTCATATTCTATATCTATTAGTAATTCTTCATGATCAGTAATTTTACACTAATTTCTTGGCATTGTTCTTCTCAAGCTCGCTGATCTGGGGTCGTCTATGCTACTAGCTTGCTTTCTTGTATGAAGTGGTTTGCCCTCGGGAATGGACTTCAATTGATTGGTAGGTCAATTAGGGTTCAGATTTCTTACCTTTTGACTATAAATAAAGAAATGATTTGTCATAAGCTGGGGCTCAATCAAGAGAAGAATTGAAGCAAAAAACTTTAACATTTTACATATCTCGAATATGAGCGATGAATTTGAGTCGATTGAAACAATTTTTCCTTTAAATCATCACCATTATCATGCTTTATTGATAATGCTTGCAAACATCGAAGCCATCA
The DNA here is from genome assembly GCA_030765085.1 of Allium cepa. Classification (NCBI taxonomy): domain Eukaryota; kingdom Viridiplantae; phylum Streptophyta; class Magnoliopsida; order Asparagales; family Amaryllidaceae; genus Allium; species Allium cepa. The sequence goes on from CM060939.1 coordinate 420,759,784, forward strand.
TTGCAGCATTGTTTTGATTTTCTGTTTTTTAGGCCTAGTGTAACGACTCATAATTTTCGATGTTTAAAATTTGTTAATTTAATAAGATTTTGGTAATTAAATCAGGAATAGATAAAAAAAATTGTAATTTGTTAATGAATTAATAACGGTAATGAAATGTAAGAATGTTAATGCAAGTTAATAAATAACTAATTTAGTGCAATCCTAATTAATTGAAACAATTGTAAGGCTATAATTGATTGTAAATAGTAAATTAGAAAATAAATTCAAAGTTATATTAATTGATGAAATAATACGCAGTAAACCGTAATTTGATAAAATCAATGTTAGATAAGTAATTATAATATTTGTTGGTTGATAATAAAGTATGAATGGGATTAAATTGGGCAAATGGTGATAATCATTAATTGTTTACCCATTTATTTAATCTATTGAATTAGATCTAAATCCATTGCAATTAAACATAATTAAAAAACCACGTTAATATGAATTTAGTTGACGACTGTAAAAATATTAGGGTAATTGGATATATACTAATGTTAAATTTATCCATAAGATGATGATTGATTGAATAAAGAGATTGAAAACAAGTTGAATTAATTTATTTGAAATTTAAATATAATTTATTTGAATGTACTTAAATTGAAGGTAAACACTATAAAATTTGCAATAAATCCTTACTTGATTGACATGGAAATTTGTGTTAATGAATTATAAGTTTATTTGCAATTAGAAATGATAGAAATGGAAAATAATTAAATCTGAATTGAAGAAGTGATTAATGAATTTAATATTAAATTATTTAATTAACTTGAAAAATAGCCATTTTGGACACGGAAGTAGATTTCGACGAAACCAATTTCATCGGATTCGTAACAGTGAATTATTATAGGATTTCAAGTTTCATAACGATCGGACTTGTCGTTTGATCGTACGGGCTCGAAACGCCTAGAAATCAATTAAATTGAAATCAATTTGAAAACTTGATTTTTTTTGCATAACTTCTTCGTACGATGGAATTTAGACTTGAAACATGTTCCATCGCATTTAGAATATTTAAAAACATCTATTTTGATATATGGGTTCATCCATCTTCGCTCCGGGGTCGAAACGGGCTTTTTTTTGGGCCGTAACGTTGAACCTTCAAACCGATCTAGACCATTCCTTTCTACTTTGTTTTGCCTATATATTTATCATTATAAACCCTACAAGCCTTTCTATTTCTCATTTCCGTTCTTATAGAAATTTCTGTTGCTCCTCTTTCTCGATGACAGACAAACTCTAAAATTCACAACCTAATTTCAATTCAAAATGCAACTTCAAAAATTCAAACTCCTCAATATATATCGAATTATATATCGATTTAAAGCTTTCGACGAGCACATCTTAGATCTGTAATTCGTTTTACGATTTGAACTTCTTTCTGTCCAAAAATTGAAGAACAATCCATGGCCGTTCATCACGCGACGATCAACTTCGATGGATCGCCAAATCAATGGTACCACCGTGTGGAGAAGACTAAAATGAGCTCATCGGCATGATTTGTTTGGTGATTTGATGGTCTGATGGACAACGAAAATTTAGGTAGGGTTTTGTTATGCGGTGGCCGCTGTGCAATTCTCGAGCTCTGGTCGGAAGCTTCGCGTGCGCACGATCACGAGGGTGGTCGCGAGAGTTGTTGGCGGCCGAGCGTGATAGAGGCGGAGCGTTGGAGCTTAGGCGATCGACGAAGAGTGCATGAGCATGGCGGCTGCATGGATGTCGAGCGTAGATACTAGGGTTCTATAACGAGAGAAGCTTGCTAACGCGACGTGATCTCATTGGTCTGTTCTTTTATTATTTCATTCTACTTTAATTTCAAATATAAATCGTTTAAAGTTCTAACATCAATAACTTTCACATACGAGGTCCGATTCATGTGCAGTTTCTTGCGTTGAGATCGTATCGAAATTCCGAACATTTTGGCGCTCATTTGGACGAATTCTGAGACCGTTTAGATTTTGGATTTAAATTGGATTTAAATTCAATTTAAATCCAAAGGTGAGTGTTTTAACCTGCTCACAACTTCTAAAATTTCTTATGTTTGTTAAATTTGATTTATGATGTGATCAGAAATTTATTTAGGGCTGTTTGGTATATTTTAGCTCATCATCTCAGTTATTTTGTATTTATTTAAATTAAATTGTTATTTAATTTATTAATGAATATAAACTGCTAGTAAATACCTATTTTTTATTATCTCTTCTATATTGATGTTATTGATTGAATTGGATGATGATTGTGATAAATTTTTTATTATTGATATTGGATGAATGGATGTTGTATTTATATTGTCATAAACTGCAAGTTGTTATGGATTTTTATTTCATTCGGGATTGCGGTTTGAAATAATATACAACCGTAAATTATTTAAAATTGCAGACTGAAATGATAAATATCCGTATCACTTGAGCATAGGATAGAAAATTTTATACATGCACCGCTGGTCTATATATAAATATTTTTAAAAATGATTTCTATGGTTTTGTAAAGAAAAATATGATTTTATATAAATAGTGATTTCAGATATTATATAAATGTTACTTTATGTTTATAGTTAAATGCCTAATTTTAAGCTATGTATAAATTTGTTTGATATAAAAAAAGTTTAATAATGAAGATTAATTTTATTAAAAATAAAATATGGTTAAGTATTTATATAAATTATATTTCAATATAGAGTTCATAATGATTTTAATAAAATTAAGTTTGAGAAGATAGATTTGAAATTGATTTGAAATTGTATTTAATGTAGAAATTTATTTAATGAAACCAATTTGGACTTATGGAATTTGAGATTTGTAAAGGATATGATTTATAACTTGATTTTGATTTAAGGCGAATTAAATAAATATCTCTAGTATAAATAAATTAAAGGAAACATTTAGTTATTTGTAATTTGGATTTTATTTAAATGATAATGGATTTATTAAGTAAATGTTTCAAAACTAAATAATACAAAATTGATTTTGATACATATATGAAATTATCAAACTTAGTTTTGAAATTGTTGAATACTTAAAGTTTGAAATATACTGAATTTGAAATGGTCTATTTTGTGGATCAAATCTGTTTTTGAAATCAATATAATTTAGAATGGTTTATTTGAAAACTGAATTGAATTGAATTTTTTGATTTGAGAATTGGTTAAATCTAAAATTTTGGAATTCGTGTTGTTTTGGAATTGATTTGTGAAATTGAAGAAGCTGTTTATTATATAAAGTATTTTAATATTTAAACCATTTAAGTGGTGGAAGTTTTGTTTCAAAGTTACGAGTTTCAAAGTATTATGATTTGAAAGGGTTATAATTTAAAGTGTTTTGGTTTCATAATATATTACTTTGAAAGTGCTATGATTTTGGAAAAGGATATATTGGAAATAAAAATGATATCATATTATTTTAGTTTTGAAATGGCAATGATATTTTGGTTTTAAAGTATAAACTACTTTGAAAATGACCGTGGTGTTATAATAACGTTTGGTTGTTAAAGAAACCGAGATCGAAAATTGTCATACTCTCTACCAACTCTGAAAACCACTTTAACAACCATGGACGCGGTGGAGATTTCAGAATGAAGTAGGATGGTGGAGACGTTCTATTGATGTATACACGTGGACCTGACTCCTGTGAGTTGGCATAAGGTGGCTAAAACAGGAGCAATTCCGTGCCAGTGAGGTAGCTCCTCTTATCGGACACACTTCTTCGTATGCCATTCTATTACTTTATGATCGATTGGTGCACACCTTCAGATTTTTTTAGGAGTGTGGCTCGAGGTGGGCGATAGTGCTGCTATGCATCACCACCAATCCGGATAGTAATTGGTTTATCTACCATGGCATTGCCTTGTTGTACCGTGTCACCTACCCTATCGCGCCTTGTACGAGTTTGTTTTTCTCTCGTAGCCCGTGGAGTATCCTCTGGTGGCTTCCTGATCAGGAGGGACTATGACACTGGATGGACTACTGGGACTATTACTTGTTAAGGTGGAAAATGTAAATCCTTAACACTATCTAAAAGTAAGTTTATTTTGCTATAGACATTATTATAATAGCGAAATATTACTACATAGTAAATAGTTTAACGAATACTTAGGAGATGTAAATCCCGAACATCTCTTAAGTTACTACACTCACATTTGGCACTGGATAGGAGATGTCAAATCCCGTAAACATCTTTGACGCCATTCCATTCATATTATCTACCATTGATTTAACTTACATAAGATCTTTTAGTTCGGACTCGAGTGTTTTGTCTTTTCAATTCGCTCGGGTCAACCTGAGCAGCACAGGATTTTGAAGACCTTATTTCTGGAGGACGTAGATGAAGATTGTATTACTATTATTTATTATATTATTTCACTGCATCATGTATTCCTCTGCATTATTTATTATTCTCTGGTATGTGTAACTCTGATCTGTGTCGTATAGATATAATCAAATGTTTTTGTAAACAGCTTCATGAACTGTTATTTGATTATTATATTTTTTCATTCCGCTGTAAGATTCTATTTTTTTATTTCTTTCTATGCTTTTATAATTCACCCCAATAACAACCCGCTCTTTTGTATGGTTTGAGTCTGACGTGTGTGGTTTATCGTCGATTTAAAGCATACAAAAAGGCGGTATGTTACATTTGGTATCAGAGCTTTGGTTTAGCGATAAACCTTAGCTTTGTGGGGTCTGACTCTTTATTAATAGGGTAGTAATTCTCTATGGCGAGTCATTGAGTGTATATATATGAGAGAGCGTATTTGTTAGTGCTATAAAAGGTTTTTATATTGTGTTAATTTGTTTCGTTTTGTATTTATAAATTCTGGTAGGTGCATAGGACGCTATGACATCAATAGGGATTTCTAAACACTTAATGGGATAAACCGACACAATATTTGTTTTGAATATAGGCGAATGCAATAATTTTGCCTATTATATTTTCTATATATAAAATAATTTTTTTATAAATGATATAAAACTGGTTGTAATATAATGGTTGTTAGGTAGTGAAATTTATGCATATAGGTTGGAAATAAGATTTGAAAAGTAAAATAAATGATAATAAACTGGAAATTTAGAACTTAAGTTCTGGGGTTTTGAAAAATTCTTTCGAATGATTTTGGAATATAGTGATAATATTATCTAAAGTATTTTCTGTTATAAATATTTCAATATGATTTGAAAGAATTTTTTTAAAGAAATTTTGGGAAAGAAATAAGTTCTGTACTCCCCTCTCTATCGCTGGAAAATAATTTCGGTGATGAGTGCACGCATCATTGACATTTATTTTCGAGTTTCTAAGTGGAAAGACCACTGTAATAGTTTTACTGCAGATTTATTTTGATGAACAAATATAAATTTTAGTTATTTTAAATATAATTGGATATATAAGTTGTAAGTGTATACATTTTTCTATTATTTTAAAATGATTTTAAATTTAACCCGGTATTTAGTTTGTAAGTTTTCGTTAATTAATAGTTTCAATTATTGCAGTGAAATGGAATGTAACTAATTAATAATTGGAACCTCTAATTAAAAGAAGAGATTAAATGCTAGGTTATAAAAGAAATTACAAGAAAGTTGAAATTAGTTACCTGTAAAACACAAAGGACATGATTATTGAACATTAAATCTATTAAAAGTAATGAGATAAACTTGTATAAATTTCAATTACATTCTTAAAAAGCATATATATAACTTACCAAAAGATTTAAAAGTTGAAATGTCTAATAAGAAAATGTAATGGAATTTTATACAAGTAAAACTTGAAGTAATGAAGGTGTCCAATGAAATTCTTCAATAAATAAGAATTTGATGTTGTAGTTGTTATAAACTTAAGTTATAATTGAAATATTACTATAATAAAATATGGTAGAAAGTAAGTATTGTAAGTAAGCAATTAGAAACTTAAGTAAATGAATTTAAATGCTTAGCCATTGAATGGAACATGAATCCTATTAATAAATGAATGTAAATAAATGATATCAGTAATGAATGAATGAATGAATATAATACAATAAAAAGAAACAAACAAGATATGAATAAATGAAAATGAATTTTTGTAAGTAATAAATGAAATAAACACTGAATGAATGAGTTGAAAGTTGTAAGGAATGAACGTAAACTAAAGAAATGATCATTTGGAAATGGAATTAAAAAGAAGTAAATGTAAAATTAAAGAAAGAAATCACTGAATGAAAAAAAGGATAAACAACAAATGTTGTGAAAGAAAATTTATAAGAATAAACTTAAATAATGTTAGAGTTTGTTATTTGCTTGGTTTATGGTTGTTTGGGCAAGGATACTTTAAAATTGTTTGGATGTATGAATAGTCTATTCAATTTTGTCTAAGACTGTTGAATAAATGGTATACTTAATAGTTATTTGCCATTCTATACAATTTAAAAGTGTCTAGGCCTAAACTAACTACTTGTTTTGGTTGATGTGGATGAATAAATTTATTTGTGTTGAGTGTATATGATGATAGTATGTTGGTTGCAAGTGATTGTTGTTTATATTGATTATTTGTTAGTGGTTGAAACAACTTTGAGTATTTCATTATTAACTCTTTTGGATTATATAAGTGAAATACAGGTTAAGGAAGCAATTGCTACTGCTTTTGGGTTCATAAAATAAACGTTAATTGCCTGACAAATAGGTACGTTTTCGGATTACGGTTTTATAATGCTATTTTATTATTTTACCCGTGTTGGAATATAATATTTTGGAAAATATAAGTTATATATTGTTATATCTGATATTATAGTTTCTCCCGAGTCTATCCGTACAAAGAAGACTCTGTCGAAATTTTTCTTGAATTTTGGACATAGAAATTTTATGAAATATTTTCCAAAATTTTTGTGACTTGAATATAAAAGGATTTAATTATTATAAATTGATATATTTTATTTAAATTATTAAATTTCATGAATTTGTCTGGTTATAAATTTAACATTTTTGAATAAGATATATTGATTACTTAATTTCTTTTTTCCCTCCTTTTCTTTTCGGGGACGAAAAGTTTTGAGTGGGGAGAGTATAACAACCCATAATTTTCGATGTTTAAAATTTGTTAATCTAATAAGATTTTGGTAATTAAATCAGGAATAGATAAAAAAATTGTAATTTGTTAATGAATTAATAACGGTAATGAAATGTAAGAATATTAATGTAAGTTAATAAATAACTAATTTAGTGCAATCCCAATTAATTGAAATAATTATAAGGCTATAATTGATTGTAAATAGTAAATTAGGAAATAAATTCAAAGTTATATTAATTGATGAAATAGTACGCAGTAAACCGTAATTTGATAAAATCAATGTTAGATAAGTAATTATAATATTTATTTGTTGATAATAAAGAATGAATGGGATTAAATTGCGCAAATGGTGATAATCATTAATGTTTATCCATTTATTTAACCTATTAAATTAGATTTAAATCCATTTCAATTAAACGTAATTAAAAAACTTCGTTAATATGAATTTAGTTGATGACTGTAAAAATATTAGGGTAACTGAATATATACTAATGTTAAATTTATCCATAAATGATGATTGATTGAATAAAGAGATTGAAAACAAATTGAATTAATTTATTTGAAATTAAAATATAATTTATTTGAATGTTATTAAATTGAAGGTAAACACTATAAAATTTGCAATAAATCTTTATTTGATTGACATGAAAATTTTGGTTAATGAATTGTAAGTTTAGTTGTAATCAGAAATGATAGAAATGGTAAATACTTAAATCCGAATTGAAGAAGTGATTAATTAATTTAATATTAATTATTTAATTAACTTGAAAAATAGCCATTTTGGCCACGGACTCGGATTTCGACGAAACCAGTTTCATTGGATCCGTAACAGTGAATTATTATAGGATTTCATGTTTTATAACGATCGGACTTGTCGTTTGATCATACGGGCTTGAAATGCCTAGAAATCAATTAAATTGAAATCAATTAAAATCAATTTAAAAACTTGATTTTTTTTGCGTAACTTCTTCATACAATGGAATTTGGACTTGAAACCTGTTCTATTGCGTTTAAAATATTTAAAAACATCTATTTTGATATATGGGTTTACCCATCTTCGCTCCGGAGTCGAAACGGGCTTTTTTTGGGCCGTAACGTTCAACCTTCAAACCGATCGAGCCCATTCCTTTCTATTTTGTTCTGCCTATATATTTATCGTTATAAAGCCTAGAAGCCTTTCTATTTCTCATTTCTGTACATATAGAAATTTCTGTTGCTCTTCTTTCTCAATGGTAGACAAACCCTAAAATTCACAACCCAGTTTCAATTCAAAATGCAACTTCAAAAATTCAAACTCCTCAATATATATCGAATTATATATCGATTTGAAGCTCTCGAAGAGCGCATCTTAGATCTATAATTCATTTTCCTATTTGAACCTCTGTTTGTCCAGAAACTGAAGAACAATCCACGGCCGTTCTTCACGCGACGATCAACTTCGATGGATCGCCAAATCAATGGTACCGCCGGGTGGAGAAGACTGAGAGGAGCTCATCGGCATGATTTGTTTAGTGATTTGATGGTCTAATGGACGGCGAAAATTCAGGTAGGGTTTTTTTTGCGACGGCTCCTATGCAATTCTCGAGCTTTGGTCGGAAGCTTCGCGTGCGCATGATCATGAGGGTGGTCACGAGAGTTGGTGGCGGCCGAGCGTGATGGAGGTGGAGCGTTGGAGCTTAGGAAATCGGTGAAGAGTACGTGAGCATGGCAGCTGCGTGGATGTCGAGCATAGATGCTAGGGTTCTGGAACGAGAGAAGATTGTTGACGCGACGTGATCTCATTGGTCCGTTCTTTTATTATTTTATTCTACTTTAATTTCAAATATAAATCGTTTAAAGTTCTAACATCAATAACTTTCACATACGACGTCCGATTCACGCGCGGTTTCTTGCTTGGGATCGCATCAAAATTCCAGACATTTTGGCACTGATTTGGACGAATTCTGAGACCGTGTGACGCCCCACCTCTATACCCACGCTACCCAAGAACACTATGATGTAGTGCTGTCAACTAGCATGGAGAATAAGGCTGTTGAGGAGCGACCATCCATGTAACTTCTTTGTGCGAGCACCGTTATGTCAGATAATATAGCATGCATTTCATTTAAGGAGGGAGTCCGACATACCGATACAAACTCAAAGCTATCACACGGTGGCTATAAATAATCTTCGGAAACAAACATAGAAATAAGCATAACACAATCAGTCACAGACATCCATATCACAAAGGCGGAAGAAGATAAGGATATATAACTAACACGTGAAAGTGTACATCAGAGTAGTGGTCAAAAAGATCCACAATAATACAAAAGAATAGCAACACGTGCTATACAAAAGAATACGATTATGAGTCTATATCTCAAGTGTATACAACAAAAACTGCTAATCTAAATAGTTAGCCAAAAGTCAGAGTAGCAAACCCCGGGAAGAAGTCAAGCAGAAGCACCTGCAACATCTCGGTCTGACCCGAGTATTATTTAAGAAAATAATAAACAGATCAGTCTAGCTATAAATATCAGATGACATGGTATAAAATAAAAGATATGGCATAACATAAAATATCCATACTGATATACTACTATAAGTATGCAAATGATGATCAACAGAAGATCAATCAATAAGAGATAAATCAATATCACAAGAATCTTCTCAAAGATCCAAAGAGGGCATCATACCCTAAACTTGTACTCATAACAAGTCAATGACATAAATTCCAGAAATCAACACAAGAAATCCAAAAATCACAGAAAAAGGGAAAGAGGCCTATCACATGACGGTCCGAAGGCCATGGGGAGCTACCCCATATGGGTGAGTCGGAATCAACCAGATGAGGTCTAGGCTAACCAAAAAGCAAAAAGGTATGTGTGAATGGAATCACACAAATGGTGTCTAGCCTGACCTCGCAACAAAAAGGTATGTGTGAGTGGAATCACAGAAATGGTGTCTAGGCTAACCAAAAAGCAAAAAGGTATGTGTGAACGGAATCACACAAATGGTGTCTAGCCTAACCAGGAAGCAAACAAAGAGACATCGCACAATTGCTAGCCTAAATCACAAAATGATTGTCATGATCAACGAGAAGTGTCAATTACACTAAGCTAGTAAATATAAAAGTTTAGCTTCATGTCCCATAACCACTTGCTCAACTCAAATATTTACGAACAAACTGTAGATCTCCACTAGAAAATTGTCACAAGAGATTTAATCGAACAAGTCCAAGAATTAACCGAGAAGTAAACGCAAGCGTTTCATACCACTTGTTTTACTAAGTCGTTTAATTAGATTTCTCATACGACTGAGGTAAAGGTTTGTATATACTAATAGATTGGAAATCGGTTTGAGAAAACGAGCTTTGTTATAAAATAGTGTTGAAATCATTTGAAGAAAGAGTTTTGATATTTACTACTAGTATAGAAAACCTTTATATTTCAAAGTGACAAATCATAGAAGTGATTGTAGAAACAATCTATCATAAAAATTCACATTCGAAGACGTGAATAAAATCCAAAGAAACCGATAAAGAATCCATCAAAATAGATATTCAAAAATCCATAAAATCGACCGAGAAGCCTAAGATAGTTTGTCTCGAAGAATGGTCAACTCAGCATCTCAACAAAGCAAGTTCTATTGAATGTTTTTCAGATAAGATCCCCTACGGAGGGGGGGTCCAGGGGGGTGGCAACCCCCCAAGGTGGGGGTGCGGGGGCAACGCCCCTGCTACGGGGTTCGACCTGCCCGGTCAGGTTGCGGGGGTCCAGGGGGCAGCGCCCCGTCCAAAAAGGTACGACCTAGTGAAGACCTAAGGGAGAATAGGATCGAGCGACCTAAGGGAGTAAAGGTCATGCGACCTAACGGTTTTAAGGTCTAACGACCTAACACAAGACAAGTCCGAGCGACTCAAGAGGTCAAAAGGGAGTGCGTCCTATCAGGTCATCAGGACGAGCGACCTAACATAAGTAGCCAAGCGACCTAACTGGAGCGACCTAGAGGTCATACGACCTAGTGGTCGAGCGACTTAAGGGGTACGCGACCTAAGGGAAACTCGCGACCAAACATGGCCGAGCTAAGGTAAGGTTCGACTCATTCAGATGAGCGACCTAAGGAAGACGAACGACTTAAGGAACTCGCGGGTTAGAAGAGGCGAGCGACCTAAGGTCATACGACCTAATGGGGAAACGACTTAATGTCATACGACCTAACGGTTTTAAAACAAGGTCTAGCGACCTAGCGTTGCCGCGACCTAACTAATAATGGATCGAGCAACCAAACGAAGAACATGCCTAGCGACCTACGACCTAGAGGCCCACGACCTATGACCTAGCGAGCCAGAGCCGAGCGACCTAAGGCTGTAGAACGTTTTAAGGCCAGAAACGAGCAAACGACCTACGACCTAGTGCCGAGCGACGTACGACCTACGACCTACGACTTAAGGGCGAACGAAATATGCAGGCCGAGACTTTTCCATGTGAACGACCTAGCATAGGCAGAACGACCTAAGTGCAGTTTTTCGCCTAAAACACCAAAAATTGGAGTTTTTCACCAATTCAATCCAAACCAAATGCAAATGTACATGCTAAAGTGATGGGGAATCATTCCCAACAGTCTAATATAGTTATAGATTAGAATTGTGAGATAAAAATATCACCTTTTTCACCAAAAACCAAAGAAAATGAAGAACAAAGCAAGCAAGAATCAATCCCTCTTCAATCCCAATGCAAGAAGCTTGAATCCAATGTCTTCTTGATGAATTTGGAGTTGAATGATGGATTTGAAGTTGAATTTGAGCTTGGAGTTTTAATTTCCCATTCCCACTACCATTTTTGAAGAAGCTTGAAGGTTTAAAGCAATTAGAAAGTTATGAAGAGGAGAGGGTGGAGTTTGGGTTTAATAGGTTAAAAGCCCAACTAATGGTCTCAAGTGAAAAAGTGGTGAAATTCCACCAACTCCAAACATATCAATGCTTATACTTAAAAAAGTTGCAAACGGCGTTTCGAACTCAATGGAAGTGGTCTCGAGTCCTAATTTGAACGTATGCAAAAAGTAGCTGTTTGGACTATAATCCGTCTAACGATAAAATATTTAAATATAAAATCGATAAATATGCGGGTTGTTACAGACCGTTTGAATTTTGGGTTTAAATTAAATTTAAATTCAATTTAAATTCAAAGGTAAGTGTTTTAATCCACTCACAACTTTTAAAATTTCTTATGTTTGTTAAATTTGATTTATGATGTGATCAGAAATTTATTTAGGGCTGTTTGGTATATTTTAACTCATCATCTCAGTTATTTTGAATTTATTTTAATTAAATTGTTATTTAGTTTATTATTGAATATAAACTGCCAGTAAATACCTATTGTTTATTATGTTTTCTATATTAATATTATTGATTGAATTGGATGATGATTGTGATAAATGTTTGATTATTGATATTGGATGAATGGATGTTGTATTTATATTGTTATAAACTGCAAGTTGTTATGGATTTTTATTTCATTCGGGATTGCATTTTGAAATTATATACAACCGTAAATTGTTCAAAATTGTGGATTGAAATGATAAATATCCGTATCACTTGACCATAGGCTAGAAAATTTTATACAGGTACCGCTGGTCTATATATAAATATTTTTGAAAATGATTTCTATGGTTTTGTAAAGAAAAATATGGTTTTATATAAATATTGATTTCAGATATTATATAAATGTTACTTTATGTTTATAAATAAATTCTTGATTTTAAGCCATGTATAAATTTGTTTAATATAAAACAAGTTTAATAATGAAGATTGATTTTGTTAAAAATATAATATCGTTAAGTATTTATATAAATTATATTTTAATATAGAGTTCATAATGATTTTAATGAAATTAAGGTTGAGAAGATAGATTTGAAATTTTATTTAACGTAGAAATTTATTTAATGAAACTGATTTGGACTTATGGAATTTGAGATTTGTAAAGGATATGATTTATAACTTGATTTTGGTTTAAGGTGAATTAAATAAATATCTCAAGTTTAAACAAATTGATGGAAACATTTAGTTATTTGTAATTTTGGTTTTATTTAAATGATAATGGATTTAATAAGTAAATGTTTCAAAACTAAATAATAGAAAATTAATTTTGATATACATACACACACACACACACATATATATGAAATCATCAAACTTAGTTTTGAAACTGTTGAATACTTAAAGTTTGAAATATACTGAATTTGAAATGGTTTATTTTTTCGATCAAATCTGTTTTTGAAATCAATATAATTTGGAATGGTTTATTTGGAAACTGAATTGAATTCAATTTTGTGATTTGAGAATTGGTTAAATCTAAAATTTTGGAATTCGAGTTGTTTTGGAATTGACTTGTGAAATTGAAGAAGTTGTTTATTATATAAAGTGTTTTAATATTTAAACCATTTACGTGGTGAAAGTTATGTTTCAAAGTTTCGAGTTTCAAAGTATTACGATTTGAAAGGGTTATAATTTAAAGTGTTTTGGTTTCGAAGTATATAACTTTGGAAGTGCTATGATTTTAGAAAAGGATATATTGGAAATAAAAATGATATCGTATTGGTTTAGTTTTGAAATGGCAATGATATTTTGGTTTTAAATTATAAACTATTTTGAAAATGGCCGTGGTGTTATAATAACGTTTGGTTGTCAAAGAGACCAGGATCGAAAGTTGTCATACTCTCTACCAACTTCGAAAACAACTTTAACAACTATGTACGTGGTGAAGATTTCAAAATGAAGTAGGATGGTGGAGACGTTCTATTGAGGTATATACATGGACCTGACTCCCGTGAGTTGGCATAAGGTGGCTAAAATAGGAGTGATTCTGGGCCAGTGAGGTAGCTCCTCTTATCGGACACACTTCTTCGTATGCCATTCTATTACTTTGTGATTGATTGGTGCGCACCTTCGGATTTTTTTTGGGAGTGTCGCTCGAGGTGGGCGGTAGTGCTGCTATGCATCACCACCAGTCTAGAAAGTAATTAGTATATCTACCCTGGCATTGCCTTGTTGTGCCATGTCACCTAACCTATCGCGCCTTGTACGAGTTTGGTTTTCTCCCATAACCCGTGGAGTATCCTCTGGTGGCTTCCCAATCAAGAGGGACTATGATACTGGATGGACTATTGGGACTATTACGTGTTAAGATGGAAAATGTAAAGCCTTAACGCTATTTAAAAATAAGTTTATTTTACTTTAGACATTATTATAATAGCAAAATATTACTACATAGTAAATAGTTTAACGGATCCTTAGGAGATGTAAATCCCGAACATCTCTTATGTTACTGCACTCACGTTTGACACCGGATAGGAGATGTCAAATCCCATAAACATCTCTGACACCGTTCCACTCATATTATTTACTGTCGATTTAACTTACATAAGATCTTTCGGTTCTGACTCGAGTGTTTTGTCTTTTCAATTCGCTCGAGTCAGCCTGAGCAGTACAGGATTTTAAAGAACTTATTTCTGAACGACGAAGACTTGTTTTACTATTATTTATTATATTATTTTAATTGCATCATATATTCCACTGCATTATTTATTATTCTCTGATATGTGTAACTCTGATCTGTGTCATATAGATATAATCAAATGTTTTGTAAACAGCTTCATGAACTGTTATTTGATTATTATATTTTGTCATTCCGCTGTGAGATTCTGTTTTGTTTTATTTCTTTCTCTTCTTTTCTTATTCACCCCAATAACAACCTGCTCTTTTATATTGTTTGAGTCTAACGTGTGTGGTTTATCATCGATTTAAAGCGTACGAAAAGGCGGGATGTTACACCTAGTTTGATTTCTAGGGCATCCCATCAAAAGAATGAGTAGAAAACTTAAACATGTAGATTACCTTTAGTTACTTGTTTAATTTTTTGTTTCCTTATGTTGCGCTTTGGATGAGTTTGAAATAGATTGTAGATATATAACTTTATTTGACGTTTTATTTTATGCAATAAAAATTGTTTGTTAGAAAACTTAAAGATGTATTCATCAAATATAGTTTTTGTTATCAAAATCAATGTAACTTTAGCATTTTTTTGTATTTATATGGTAATGGAATTTTTGAAATTTCCAAAGCAAAATAGAAATTTAAAAAATACCAATGAACGAAACGAAAGAAATAGAATTTTAAACCTTGTTATTAACGATGGTGTGCTGTTCCTTATAGGGGTGCAAATCGGTCGAATCAAACTGAACGGAGGTGAATCCAGTTTCTGTTCTATATGAAATCGGACCGAACACGGACTAGACGAGATTTATCACCATACATATTTTGTTGTCCTAATTCATGTCCTAAATGGAATTGGACGAATAAGGACGAACGTTTCTTGGCTATGGTCTCAAATGGACACCGAAAGACATTACTATTTACATAAGATTTTATGTTTTTCAATAGAATTTCTAACGAATATAATATTTTTTGTTGATATGTACTAAAGTACAAGCATATTATGGATCTTTACTCAGTAAGCCAACCAAACAATTGTAATAAATATTTTGGAAAACATAATGAATATAAGGAATTATATGAAATTCGGACGAATTTGAATAAATGCCAGACGAGATTTTTGCTCGTAAAGATTTTGTTGTCCTAATTCATGTTATAAATGAAAATTGGATGGACTCGAATGGACATTGTTCAACAACGGAGTCGAACGGATATCGGACACTCGTACAAAATTAACAGCCGTAGTTCCTTATACATAATTGAGAAACAAGACTTCATCCGCTTCTATCTTCTAAATTCATTCAGAATATTTATTATAAATATGATAATTTTGTAAAGAAAAAAATACATGTCATATATAAGTTCATATGTGTGTGTAATTTGAATAAAGATTCGTATTTCATTATGAAACTGGGATAAACGTTGTTAATAGATACAAACCAAAATTAAAAAGCCATATTTTAAAGACTGATATAATTTTGTAAAAAATTAGAAAAAATTGGGAGTGATGATTCAAATTCAATATCTAAGTTTACAAGTTAAAACATAATTTCCGCATAACATGATTAAAATGATAATTTTTTTTAAATGAATAGAAATTAAAGAAGTAATGATGAATTGAACCAAATTATAGTTGGATTAGAGTCTTTAAGTTGATTTAGATTAGAAATAGATATTTTAGTTTTTTTCAAAGTGTAGTTTACGTATGAAACTGATATATGGGAGGGAAGAAATAGCACAATGAAAAAAAATATTAAATGGGAGAAATGTAAAAAAATTATAAGAAATAAATGGGGAAAGAAAAAACTGTAACGGTAACATGGAGAAGAGGAAGAAATCTCTGTTAGATTACAAAGAAATAATGATTAGGAGTTTATCAAAAGAAATAAACGTACATAAGAGTATTTTATCAAAAGGAATAATGATAACATTAATTGCTATGTTAATGATGGTAGTTTTGTGAAATATTAAAAAAATTTAGAGGGTCTAAAAGAAAATTTGTACCAAAAATTAAGGAGAATGCACTATTCAGTTTGAGAGTGAACGAGAGATAAGAATACTAAGAGTTTTATATTCTCTTTCTTATATAGTAGAATAGCTGTTAGATTACAAAGAAATAATGATTATGGGTTTATCAAAAGAAACAAACGTACATAAGAGTATTTTATCAAAAGGAATAATGATAACATTAGTTGCTATGTTAATGATGGTAGTTTGGTGAAATATTGAAAAAATTTAGCGGGTCTAAAAGAAACTTTGTACTAAAAATTAAGAAGAATGCACTATTCAGTATGAGAGTGAATGAAAGATAAAAATACTATGAGTTTTATATTCTTTTTCTTATATAATAGAATAGATTACAATGTTTCTACTGTTCTCTTTCGGCCATTAAAATTTAATTGTAATTTCAACAATTATTATAGATTTCGTCCAAGTTTTTTCTATTATTTTACATTTAAGTCCATATATATAAATTTAGTTAGATGATCTTAAATTTAAGCTTTTTAAATAAATATAATTAACGAATATTCATTAATTGATTTAATAATTTTTTAGTAATATTCTACTAATATTCTATAATTAAAAACTATTACAATATTCTACTAATATTCTCTCCTATCATTTTACATTTAAATGCTAACGTTCAATAATTTTCACGATTATTTATAGATTTTAACCAAGTTTTCTTATATTATTTTACATTCATGTTCATATATTTGAATTTATTAATTGACCTTAAATTAATTTTTTTTAACTAAATCCAATTTATTAGTTGATCTAATAAATCATAAAAAATGATAACTCAATGTGTATATGATATTTGTGCTAACATAAATTATAAAACCATACTTTCACTCAAGTCTATATAATTTAATATTTTCACAATTATATACAAATTTATTTTTGATACTTTTGCATTTCTCTACATTTAAGTTCATAAATTTTCTCTCTCTCTAAAACTAGTTAATTAATACAAAGAAAAATATACATAATTTTTTCTTTCTAAAGTTGGAATTTCATTACAAGCAAATATATACAAAAAAATTTCTTTCAAAATTGTATATCATTACAAACATATATAACGCTTTTTAATTATAAAATTAGTACGTGAAATGGACACTTTATCATTATTAAATTATATTTTGTAAAGAATAACATACAGTTAATAATAAGTGATGAATATTTGTATTCTGTAATATTGAAAAAAGAATAAATATTTTCAATTAATACGTTTTTGTACAACAATTTACATATGAATTAGTTATATTCCTAATCTGAGTTCATTAATGGATAAAAATTTCTAAGTTAATCAATGGACAAAAATTATACCATGTTTTGATTAGAAATTGTTTTCTTTCATATTTATTATCTTATTTACATAGATGTTAAACATTTTTTGAAATGTTTTGTTATAAAACAAAATCAGTATGATATGAAACAATGGATTAAAAATTATTTTTTATACAATAAAAATGACAATGTGATTTGTAGTAGTTCATGTCTTATTTTTATTTAATATTTCTTTTAGTAGTTAAATAAATAATTTTTACCACTCTGATAATGTCACATAATTATTTTGATAAATATGTGCTGCAAGAACTATAAATGGATATAGATATATTGAGTCTTTGGTGTTACACTTCTACTTCTAGGTATTTGTCGTCATTCTCTCAAATAATATTTGAAATTTAATGTATACATCATTTATCTTTTAGTCAAATGTATCAAAACCTAAATGTCAATTTTAGAATATATGTATATGCATATTTATTTATTTATGATATTTTATAAAAATATTTTTTCAAAATTTATTACACTTATTTTCGTTCACTTGATTGTCAAATAATGAATCCTAAAAAATAATAAATCAATATATAATTCATTTTTATCAACAAAACTGATAACCTAATTTTTATTCAAATATTAAAATATTGAATCACATAACAAAAATTCATAGTAGTAAATATAGTAATGTCAATTTAAAAATCATTTATCCTAACAAAATTCATCAAATATTGCATAATACATTATATTCTTCAAAAATAGTTATAATATTATTTTTCCACAACATACCGTGTGCAACACATGGGTTACACACTAGCAAGAAATAGTTTATATACTAGAATATAGACACTGGTAATATAATCAATTTTTATTGTTTTTATATACGCGTTTTCTAACTAATGCACTAAAACACAAGAAATCACAAGTTGGAAACATATTTACTCATTAACAGATATTAGGAAATGATTATTTTCATATTGCCTTTATATACATCAATTGACTTACGTTATCAAATTTGAATTATGATAAACTGCATTACTTATTTATTGATTCTATATGCTTTGATCACATTATTTCCTCCATTTTAACTTATACAATTAGGTAATCAATACCAATTAAACATAAATTGTTATAAATTCCATCCTCCATAATTAAATCTTCCGTTAACACATCGTTTCCATTTTTCTGAATAAGCTCTCACAATCCATATGGGAGTTCGAGGACGTTGCGATTGGAAACTATGTTATGAAATTTGGAAGCTCAAGGCTTAGTGAACCATCACAAGTTAATTTTGAATGGATAACAGTAGACATTTAAGAGCCTAACTCCATACTAAAGAGTTCGTCAACAAAATGGACAAACAAATGAGCGGTCACTAATTCCTAGAGGTTATTCTCAAGCATCACTTGTACAATGTAACAATACACGCATGCACATGTAAATATGTGTGTAATATCTCTAAATATGCCTGCATAATCATGCTTCCACATTCCCTACAATGATGGTAATTAACATGATAATGATAAAATTAAGAGTGTGTAACACCCCATAAGATAATCAAAAAATTTAATTAATAAGAAATTAATAAATTAATAATAAGGTTAAAATGAGAATTTTGCAAACGTTAGAATATGACCATGAAAATTACATTATTGTATTCGTGACGATTTTCCTAGCAACTTTCATATATAAATTTTCACGATCGGCGTTCTGTTAAGTCTCCTTATTATCATTTTACATTTAAATGTTAGTAATTAATAATTTCTACCATTATTTTTAACGTTCTCCTAAGTATTATCATGTTATTTTACACTTATACCCAAATATTAATTAATTTATGATCTAAAATTTGAACTTTAAAATAAATCCAAATAAATAATATTTATTATTCAATCTAGTGGGTCCTAAAAAATAATTTAGTGTATTGTATACCTCACTTATTTGACAAAAATTATAAGGCTAATATTTCATTCAAGTCCATATTAGTTAATTTTCCATAATTCCATACAAAAGTGCTTTTAGTCGTTTTGCATTATTCTATATTTAAATTTACATAGTTTGTTTCTTTTAAATTTTTGATTTATTTCAAAGAAATATATATATAAATTTTCTTGCTAAACTTGGTATACTACAACCATTGACAATGTTCTTTCTTTTTAAATTTGATACATCAAGTGATTATTTATCATTAATAAAATTTGTTTCTATAAAGAGTAACACTAATTTAATAGCAAGTAATGAATACCATAGTTTGGAATTTTAAAATTAATGAATATTTTCAGTTAATATCTTTTCTGAAAATGTTAAATATAACTTATGTATATTCATTATTTACGTTAATCAATAGATTAGAATAAACTATATTTCAATTAGAATTGTTTTTCTTCTGTATTTTATTGTCTTTTTAAAACAGGAGTCAATATTTTTTAGAAGTTTTATTATAAAATAAGATTAATGATGTACGAAATAATTGTTTATAAAAAACCAAATTATTCTTTTACAAAATTAAATAACAATATAATTTGTAATGATTCTTTTAATCAACATTTCATTTAGTCGTTGAACAAATATTTTGTTTATCACTTATATAACATTATGCACTAATTTCTGACGTTGACAATAAGTACAAGAGCTTAAAATGCATAAAAATTGTTAACCCACAAAATTGATCAACACCCTGGCTTGAGTGTGAAAGCACCAATATTGTTTATCCTGGAAAATAAAATAGAAAAAGTAACAGCAAATAGCTGAAAAGGTAAAGAGACGAGATTTTTATAGTAGTTCGGCTGTTAATGAAGCATACTCCACTTTAAAGATTCTTTTATTGATCTACTGCTGTCACAGAGGAGTTTAGATTACAATATAATTCTCCTTTCCTAGATTAGATCAAGCCACCATTGTTAAAGACAAAAGGAGGATATCAGTTGTCCTTTACTGGCTGTTATGTGGGAGCAAAAGAGTGAAGAAATAATGACAGAGCCTTAGCAGAGATCAAATCCACTTTACCGTTGTAGATAGAATCATATTTATAGGGTTAAAGAGCATTTGGGTTAGAGACACTTTACCAAAAGCCTGCAGTCACCATGCAGAGGTCGCTAAGGAAGTTTGGGAGTGCATGAAACTAACTCCAAACGACTTGGTATTCGGACAAGGCACTCAGTTATAGGATATGAAGACAACCAAATTGAGAAGAATCAAAAGTTGCACAACTTTTCGGATCGGTACCGGTCTGATTGGAACGGTACCAGTCCAAAAGGTTGTGCAACTTTTGAGTCTTCTCAGTTTGGTTGTCTTTCTATCCAATAATTGAGTGCCTTGTCCGAATATCAAGTCGTTTGGAGTTAGTTTAATCATCCATCTTCATAGATCATCCAACACATCCCTTCGTAGAAGATTCATCCATAACTCACTCAATACTTAACCAAATGACATGAAACTTCATATATGCAATGCAAATGAGCAGGAGAGCCTCTAAATCGGATCTCATGAGGATTCGAGCTAAGTGTTTGGATCGACGATGATCCAATTTATTTGGATCGGCAGTGATCTAAACCCTTAGGTTATTTTTGAATCTTCTTGTGGGTCATAGGAAATCGAACCATAACTCACTCAATACTTAATCAAATGACACAAAACTTCATACGTGTAATGTACATAAGTAAAAGAGCCTCTAAATCTGACCTCATGAGGTCGATTCATCCTAGGTCGGTCGATCTGATCCATCAAACTAGCTCAATTCGGAGGAGATCCATCCGTAACTCGCTCCATACTTATCGAAAGCAGTCGAAACTTTGCAGTTAGCTTCTAGTGGATATGTGGGACCTATACTATGGATCGTAGGTGGTGGGGCCCAAAATAAATGGATCGGGTGATCCGATGAGTTTGGATCGATGCTGATCCAAATTGGCTTAGCCCAATGACTTCATTTTCGGTGTGATCCTTCTTTTACATCTTCTAAGTGTCCCCTCCATATTCCAAGTCAGTTTGATTCTGTATGTGTTCTTTAGATCCATTTTAAGTTGTTCCAGTCTAAAAGCGAATCAAATGAATCTTCACTTCTTGAACTAGGTTGCTTGGAATGTTACCAACCTTGATAGGTGAGCTTAGTAGAGGCATAAGAGTGCAATTCAAGTGGTCAGAAGGAACCGCGTGCCAACATTTTGGATCGGTACCGATCCGAAAAGTTAGCGTAATTCTAGGCCAAACTTCTTATGTTCTTTTGTCTTGTATCTTTACGTCTTCGGGTCAAGTTTCGAGTCGTTCTGACCTAATCTGAATGTTCTAACTCCTTTTTAATTCTATTGGGTTAAAAACCCAATTAACAAAAACATATTGATTTATTACTATTACACTTTCATTTTTAGGTATTTTTATCATTTCTAATAGTAATATTCGAAATACAATCTATACATCCTTTATCTTTTAAAAAGGTACTAAAAAATATTAAACTCAAAATATATGTATATAAATGATATTTATCGAAATATATAAAATTATTAATTTTAAAATTAATTTAGAATGCCAACTTTCATTTGTATTCTTAAATTAGTATTAAATTCAATATTATCTAACAAATGATAATTTAATTATTTATACAAATAAAACGCATAAATCACACAACAAAAATTACAAATAATAAGGTAAATACATTGTTTAGTCATCTTCACAAATTCACCATATATTACCCAATAAATTCAGTTTTTTTGAAAATATAGACAGAATTTGTACTTAAGACAGTTTTCTCTCTTCTTAATTCTCTCATGCTATTTTATTTCAAAATACTTTAGTATAATTTATGGTTTTTAAAATTATTACCGTGTAACGAATTCTCACCAACTAAATTAAATTTAGATGCTCATCTTTTATAATTTTTAGAATTCTTACTCTATTTTTTGCAATATTTTATATTTAGTTCCATACATTAAAGTTAATTAAATATCACAATTTAAACTATTCAAAATAAACTCAACTAACTATCATTCATCGTTATGCTTATTCAACCACAAGTAATAATAATTTTTTTTGGCAAGGCCAGCCGGTTTTATAGTGGACCGTCCACTTTTTTTTACGAACGTAATAAAAACATGAAATACAGAAGTAAGGTAGAGGCACCTTAACTACTAAATAAGAAGAAAATACGGCACAGGAGTGTGACAGACATGTCACAGCTACATAAATAACTAACATGACTAGGACTCCACCAAAGAGGCAGAGACACCAATGTCGTCTTCCACAAGGGAAGAGGAGGCGTTCCCAAGAATACCAATAAAGGGGCGAAAAATGAGTGCAAGAGAAGGATCATAAATCTCAGCATCAGAAGACTAAATAAAAGATCGATCCCAGGACGTATCAGCAAGCATGACAGAATTTAACTCAGCATTCGAACCATCCAAGTCAATAACCAAGGAATCACCAGATGGCCGATAATAAAGGCAGCGAAGGTCCCTAAGATCATCGGACACAAAACCAAAATAGGTGTCATCCACGGGGTTGAAACGAATATCAAAACGACTTTCAACCCAACATCTCTCAGACTCAACCCAAACAACAGGCAACTGAGGCGAAGCAAGTTCCTGAACAGCAATGGTAACCAAGGAATCCTCAATAGGAACAATGGATGCAGAAGGGGATGCAGGCCGCTCAACAGAAGTCAACGGACCTAGAATGGATAAAGGAGCTACAGGAGGAGGATCAACCAGAGAAACTTTGGGAACCCATTTCCTGAGCGGAGGCCGAGGCAGGGGGATCTTAGGCGCAGCAGCAGAATTATCAGAATGCGAGCAAGTAGAAACTAAGTGGCCAAAGGAGTGACAGGAGGAACAAATGTCTGGGACCCAACCGTAACGAACACGGACTTCCACTACATGGCCAATAGCTAGCTGAACAGGAATAGTGGAAGGAAGAGGCTTAAAGCGGGTAATCTCTATCAAAGCCTTAGCGTATACCAGCTTTTCACGCGCAACAGTATTAGCGTCAAAACAATTCAATTTACCAACATTGCAAGCAAGCCAATTCAAACCAAGAAGCGGCTGTAGAGCAGAGGGAATTTGATAGAAATAAACACAAACTAGGAAAGAAAGAACTTATTCACGAGCTCTAGCAACCGTAGGAGACCAGGGAGTAATAATAAATGGTTTTCCGTCAAAGAAAGAAGGCTCAGCCTCAAGAACACGACTGCGATCCTCAGAGGAGGAGAACAACAGGAAATACATGGAGTCAACTAGCCTAACACGAAGTTCACCGCGTAGCCGCCAAGCCCTACGGCAAACAGAAGGCGCATCGTGAAGGCGATGATTAGGGTTCAAAAAGAAACCAACCAAATATTCAGACCAATAGTCCAAACCAGCTTGCATGACATTAGCAGGAGGGATCATCACTCCATTATCCTCAACGATTTCAAATTCCACTGGTTCATAAACACCCGCATTATGGGGCAGAGATGTAAAAAGCGAAGACCAAGATTTGGGACCAACATGGGAAGGAGCAGCAGGATGAAACTCCTCAACAATAGGAACACCAGCTGTAGCCGCAAGAGAGGGACCAGCAATGGGTGAGGCCGCAGGCAGTTTATCTCCAGAACTCAAGACAGAACAATTGGGAAAAACATTATCTGGGGCATTTGGGCGAACACCAGAATGGCATTGAGCTGAACACGAACCAACAGTGGCATCAGAAACCGACACTTGACCAAACGCACCAATATTCGCACCTTTAGCACAACGGACAACAGCATCATTCACAATCAAAGGCATAGGGCCACCTTCAGATCGACAATCATCACATAACGTAGCTGACAACATCTCCGGACACGTACAAATGCACTCAACAGCATCTAAAACAGGTTTCTTGACAGAAGGCAGTGGTGGAAATTTTGATTCAGAAAGCATGGATGGGTTCGTACTCGAGGACACAGCGTGTTGAACTTTGAAAACCCTACCAGATCGTGTAGAAGACGGCAAAGACGTAGGAACAACGGGGAGAGGGAGGAGATGGAGAGAGCTAGGCATAGAAGAAGGAGGGAAGGCAAAACAAAAGAACGCGAAACACTAAAAGATACTACGGGGAGATGAACGAAGGAAAACAGAACGAACGGAGTTCGCCATACAATATTTTTATCAACAAAAATGGAAGAAAAAATTCGTTCAAATGGAAGAAAAATTTGTTCAAATGTAAGAATATATAGCATAATAAACATTAAATATATAAACGTTGCCAAAAATTTTTAATTTTAATTTTATTTATCTCAATAAATTATCTAATAAATAAATAGTAGTAGGGAAAAAACTTACAACCCTTTCAATAGTAATGAAAGTTAATTATGGATGTTTTGTCACCTCTCTTTAGTTTTATCATATTTAGAAATAAATTCATGCAAGTTATCACTTTCACAATTATACACAATGTTTACTATTTCTTTTCATGTTTTACACTTAAATACCTACATTATTATGATAATGACAATAAAAGGTTCTTATCAATTCATCTTACTATATTACACTTAATCCATGTATTTAAATTAATTAATTAAATTTAAAAATTAAACATAAATTATTTAAAAAAAGTTGAGTAACTAATAATTGTTAATTTGTCCAATAAATATTAAAAGTTGTCACTTCTGTATGTATACCATATTCTTATTAATATGTAGTAAAATCAAATTTTAGTTCGAATTTAAATTATACAAAGCGCTTAACAAATATTATGTACGTAAAGAATGATTAAAAGTTTGATTTATAGTTGATAACTCAACATATTTAACAAGTACTATGTAAATAATTTCTATTTTACCTATATTCATTAATACAATACTTTTAAAACTTTACTTTGTGCAACACATGAATTACACACTAGTTAAAATGGGTAATAAAAGATTTAAACGTTAAAAGCAAGTTTAACGTTTAAATAACATTAACATTAGGGATTAACGGTTGGAAGTAAAAATTAACGTCAATAATAAAAGGGCAACGAATAAATTCGACCAGTAGAAGAAGGCTAGTTGACTTCCCAAGATAGGCCGATCGACCAGTTCTCATGTGGCGGCTAGGGTTTTGCTAGGCCTAAATGGCCTAGATTTTATTATTTTAAACGGACTTTGATCATATTGAAACGATCCTGGCTGGACCTTCGAAAATCAGCACCGAATATATCACCTATATCCAAATGCCGTAGATCATCGAATCTAGTTCGTCGAAGTTTATAACACATTAAGTATAATAACACAACGGAAGAAAATGAATATCAATATATATAACATTGATACAATATCTGATACAATAATATCAGCGACAAATATCAAAGACAAGATACAACAGCGGAAAGAGATAACATAAACTTGAACTCCAAGAAGGAACTCCAATATCTGCAACACCATCTCCAATCCAAATGTAACGACCCGTAAATTTTCGATAATTAAAATAGCTAATTTGATAAGATTTCGTGATTTAAGGTTAGAAAAAAATGGTAATTTATGTACGGTAATAATAACTAGAATGAAATGCAACAAATTTTATCTAAGTTAATTATTTATGAATTGAATGGAATCCCAAATCAATTATCATAATATGTAACCAAAGGTAATTGAATGAATTTGTATTGTATAGGTAATTGTGACACTTGTTTGTAAATAATAAACTTATAAGTAATTAAAAGTTAACGGTGATAATTATTTAAGTTACCTATTCATCTAGTTAGTCGAATTGAATTTGTGAACCAATTGCAATTGAAATGAAAGTTTATATATTAGTTGATTGCATTATCTCTAACTGTAGTTGAATAATAATGTGGAATTCATTTGATGTAATATAGTAAATCGACTGATAATGAAATTTTTATTTAAAAATCCAATATTGAAATCCGTCAAATATTGAACAATTAAATTGTTTAAATGTAATATTTGGAATTTATTGAATAATTGAATAACGGGTTTAATATGATTAAAAATGATTTCTAAAATTTTATAATTGAATAGCGGGAATTGAATAACTGTTTTAATGAAAATGGTTGTTCTATAATTTGAATTTGTTAAATTTTATAAGTTCGTTTTGAATATTTCAAAAGATAGTGATTTAAGAATAATCAACTTTGTTTAAATTTAATATTACAAATGTTTGAATAACTAAATTCCGAATTTGATATGATTAATTTGATATTGAAATTTAATGTATGAAAATAGAGTGAATAATTGAAATTTGATTTAATATGATTCAAATTGGTTTCCAAAGTGAATGTAAGTTATATCGGGATTATAATAGAGTTAATAAGAATTTAATATTTGGAATTTATTGAATAATTGAATAACGGGTTTAATATGATTAAAAATGATTTGTAAAATTTTATTTTATCATATTAAAGTTAGAATGATGTTGTAGAACTTTTAAAATTGAATTTAAAGTAAATTTGTGAAAATTGAATATTTTAATATTTAATTGACGAGTTAAAATAGCCATTTTTCAAACATTCTCGGATTTCGACGAAACTAGTTTCATCGGATCCGTAATGTTATATTATTGTAAGGTTTCAAATTTCGTGTCAATCGGATTTACCGTTTATCCGGGACAAGCTAAAATGCATAGAAATTTGTTTAATCGGTTTAATTTAAAATTGATCGTCTATTGTCGTAACTCGCACGGATGATCGAATTAGCTTCCGAAACCTATTCCATTATGTCCGGAACGTGTGGTAAACCTTAGAAACGCAGATCACCGCGCGAGATTTGGAGTTCGGAAATTCCGGGATGAATAGTGTTCGTTATTTTCTATAAAAGCACCTACCTAATTCTCATTTGCAAACCAGAAAGAAAACCCTAGGGTTTTCTATTCGTAGCCGCCACTAACAGGACCAACGACCAAAAATTCATCCCCTTCTCCTCCAATTTCCCTCCAATCCGTCGACATTTACGAAAAGTCATCAACTACAAAGGTGAAGAGGGCATTGAGATCTTGAAGATCAACGGTGATGATCGAATTTGGTGAGACGAATCAACGGCAATTGGCTCGAGAAGGCCGGCCGTTCGCCCTCGTTTTGCGCACCATAGGGGAGCCCGAGTTCCACCATGTTGCAGCCGAGATTAGCTTTGTCGAGGGGTTTCGAATGGCGCTGGCTGATCGTCTCCAGGTGGCTCGGAGTGGGTGCGTCATTTAGGGTTTTGGAGGCAAGATGGGTTCGCGTACGCGTTCTAAAACTGGAGATGGAGGAAGCGTGCTTGCGGCCTGATGGATGGGGGATGGAAATCAACGGCTATGATGTGAGATAGGGTTTTAAATTAAAAATAAAGTGTAAAAATTTATATTTAAATTCGTATTAACTTCTAAATATCATAACTTGTTGATGCGAGGTCCGTTTTGGACGAAACAAAGTGCGTTGGGTTCGTATTGACGAGCACTACGCTATGGAGCTGGATTGGAATCGTTTGGAGCCAGTGAAAATTTTGGGTAAAATTAAACGCTCGTTTAATTTTATTCGAAATAAAACGCTGGAACTACATTGAAATCAAGGTGAGTGTTTTATAATGCTCACAACGTACTGAATATCTTTATGCTAGTTAAATTTGACATTATGAAGTGTTATGATTTTATTTTTCGTTGGTTGATAAAATTTAATTATCATATAGATCGTCATTTGCATTAACCGTTGAAATTTAAATTGACAGTTAAATTGAAATTAAAATTGAATTATGATTAAATTACCTGACATTGATAACTATGAAATTGCCATGAACTGTATTACCTATTGGATGATGTATTTCGATGGATGCTATTGGTTGATATTTAAATGTTTGGATGTTTATTTGCTTATATATATCCTGTTATGCATACATATGAAACTGTGTTTTGATTTAAGTGATATATATTCATCCCTGACATTTAATTGAAATAAATAATTACTTGCCATAGGATAGAAAATTATATAAGGACACCGAATTGGCTAAATTAATAATTTTTAAAATCGTCGATTTGAAATTTATTTAAATGTTTGATTTAAAAGTTATAAATAGAAATCAATTTATAGAAATCGAATTTATCAAAAAATTGAGTTTGGAATGTTGAAATAAATTTTGGTTAAAAGAAATCGTTAAATAATTAAAGTGAAGACTTTGGAATTTAAAATCGGGATATGATTGAATTTCGAAAATGGATTTGTTTAAAGATTGAACCTTAATTCGAGCTTTGAATGTTACTAAGTAAAAGTGATATAAAAATGATATTTTGAAATCGAGCTTGGAATTGGATCATATTTGAAATTTGGATTTAAACTTGAATATTGATGGATAATTTTGTTAAGTGTTATAAATGGATACTATTGAAAAATCAAGCTCCAAATCGATATAAATTGAAATTGAATTAATTGAAAGTGAATATAAATTGAATAAATTTGAAGTCAAAGTTGATGTTGATTGAATCGAAATCGAAATTGATCGGTAGAAGGGAAATTGAAATTGTTTTGAATTGGGAAGTTATAATTGAAATGGTTTGGTTTTGAAGCTGTTTATTTTGTTTTCCAAATTACTCAGTTATATAAACCATTTTTGAATACTTAAACTATTTTAATCTATTTTTAATCTACTTAACCCAATTTAAATTATTTTAAACTAATTTATCTATTTTAAATCCATTTTAAAGAGTTTAAGTATTTTTAAGTATTTTAATTATTTAAACTATTTTTTAAACTACTTAAAACTATTTTCTAAAATTTCAAATAGGTAAATAAGGTGAAATGTTTATGTTTAAATCTTGAACGTAAATACGAATTGGTTTAAATGAAGTTGCAACCTAAATTGAAATTCGAAAGGATTTTGAAATCGAAATGAGATATCGAGGCGAAAAATGATTTTTGAAACGGAATCTTACATTTTGAATAGATACGATGATATTTGAACTGGATTTGATTTTTGAAGCGAACATGATATTTTGACATCAATTATGAATCGATTGAAATGTAAAAGAGCCATCGGTGTAATAATATGTGGTTATTAAAGAGACCGGGATCAGATATGGACATACTCTCTGTCGATACCGAAAACCACTTTAATAACTATTATACGCGGAGTGTTGATCCAGAATGAAGTGAATGGTTTGGTGAACGCGTTGACTGAAGAAAGAGAACGATATTGGATGACCCCTGACATGACTAAAACAGGAGCCGCGCCGGGCCATTGAGGTTCGCCATCTCTAGCGGACACACTTCTTCGTTACCATATCTATTACATTTGTGATTCGATTTGGGTGCACCCCTTGATTTGGGAGTGTTGTTTCGCGGTGTTGGGGTAGCTGCTGGCTATGCTCAACATCAGTCCAGACCACGCAACTACTAGTATCCTAGTTGGTATCGCCTCATGTACCTTGTCATACTGATTATCCTAGTCGCGACCACTACGTTTTGTTTTATGTTATACCTATGGGGTACCCTCTGATAACCACTAGTTTACGGTGGGGTTTACGGTGCTGTATAGACTATGGCATTATAAAATGTGTTAAGGGGGATTATGGTAACGCCTTAACGCTATTTTGATACTTTATATTACTGATAGACATTATCTACTTAGCGTACATTACTACCTAGTAGATAGTTTAACGGATCCTTGAGAGATGGAAAATCCCGTAACATCTCTTGAGTTATTGCACGCACGTTGACACTGGATAGGAGATGTCAAACCCCGTAAACATCTCTGACGCCGTTACACTCATATTTATTTACGATTGATTTAACTTTCATAAGGATATTTTAGTCCTGACTCGAGTGTTTTGTCTTTTCATTACGCTCGGGTCAGTCCTGAGTTTTCAGATTTTAGAAGATCTATTTTGGAGGACAAAGACGAAGATTTGGTATACTATTATTATTATTATTATCTTTGCATCATGATGTCTGCTGCATTATTCTATTTGTCCAGGTGTATATGTATAACTCTGATAAAGGTTGTATAAATAATGATCAAAGTATAGTAAACAGCTTCATGAACTGTTTATTTGATTATTATATTTTATCGTTCCGCTGCGAGATTCTGTGTTGTTTCCTTTCTTTTATTTCTCTTTCCTCTTCTTTTCTTATTACCCCAATAATCATCTGCCCTTTTGAATGGCTTGGAACCGGCGTGTGTATTTGATCGTCGGTTCAAACTGTCCAAAAAGGCGGGTCGTTACAGTTGGTATTAGAGCTTTGGTTTAGCAATAACCTTAGCTTTGTAGGGTCTGACTCTTTATAAATAGGGTAGTTATACCCTATAATGAGTCGTTGAGTGTATATATATGAGAGAGCGTATTTGTTAGTGATATAAAATGTTTTATATTGTGTCGGTTGATTTGTTGAGTGGCTTATGGATTCTGGTCAATACGAGTAATTAACGTCATTGATAGGGATCTCTAAACACTTAAACAGAACAATTCGACACAGTATTGTTTTGAAATTGGGTAAATGAAATAATTTTGCTCTAATTATATTTTGTATATAAAGAAAATTTTCAGAAATTATTGTGACTTATCTAGCTTACCTGGTTGTTAGGAATGGAAATATTGGTTATTATCATTAATTGGATATTGTAATTTAATAAATAAGGTGAATTACAAAATGAACAATGATAAAACACTTGTGAAATGTTTTAAGAAAAAAAATCCTATAAGAATATTTTATAAAGGTGACTTATAAATTAAAATAGATTTAAATTGGAAAGTATTGAATTTAAGACCCGGAGATTTTGGAAAATGGTTCTCAAAGTTTTGAAGAAATATATAGTAATATTAGTTGGAAAATATTTATGAGAAATATTTTGAAAGGATTTTAAGAAGGAATGAATTCACTACCCCTCTCTTATGTCGCTGGAAAATAATTTCGGTGATGACTGCGCAACATCATCGACGTTTATTTTCGAGTCTCAAAGTGGGGGAGACTTCTAAGAAGCTTTGCTTTTCTTCAAAATTATTTTGGGCAATTGGGTTTTGGTTTAAACTCCAAAGGTATGATTTGATATATATATAAAAAAAAGATATAAGTATATATGTTTATTTCAAACGATTTGAAAAGAACCGGGCATTTAAAATTCTAAGTTATGTTAATTAGAAATTTTCAAATTATTTGAATGAAATGTGAATAACCAAAATTTATAAAATAAGAGGATTAAGATACTAAGCTTATGTTTTGGGAAAACTTTAGAGTTGTAGTGTACCTTTAAAGTTGAAAGGTAAAGAGGATTTAAACAAGTTAAATTTGTGAACATTCTAATTAAGTAAAATGAAATTCTATGAATTTTTATAATACCAAAATTACATTCTGATAACATATAACAAGACTTACCAAATGTTAAAAGTTAAAATGATGTTTTGGATATGTAATGAGATATTGTATAAATAAACAGAACCTGAAAGTAATTGAAATATACAAGTAAGGAAAACTCAAAAGGAATTAAAATGTATATAAACGGAAAATTTCGATTGTGATAAAAATTATATATACTTAAACATAACATGAAATGATGAATGGATAAATGGAACAAGTAAGTGAACTTAAGAAAGAAGATAAAGGAATCGTATTATATCTTGGTAAATTGGTTATAGAAAATAAATATAAATTGCAAAGGGATTGAATTTTTATTTTTTTTGAATTTGTAACCTTTAAGATAACTGTAAACTAAGAAAAGTCATTTATGAGAGGTTAGACTTTTATAGGATGATTAATAAACTAAAGTGCCGGTTAATAAAATGATCCACAAATGAATTCGTTATTAACTGAAATTATGAAAATGCAATAAATGTAAACAAAGGAATTTCTTATAGCTAAGAATCAATTGGGAAAAGAAATTGAGTCTAAGTTAAATTATATAGAATGTTTAAAATGAACTTGAGTAAGCAAATTCTTTGATACGATGTTTAAGAAAAGATAATGTTAAAGAATATGCTATGTAAAGAAATGAATATACTAACTGAATAATGGATTGTGAGTAATTAAGTGAAAAAAAAAATAGAAGTCAATAAAAAAATTTAGTATAGATAAATTGGATAGAAATCCATGGGAAGGTAATACGTGAGATTGTACGTATATTATTTTATTCGCATAACGATTTGATCCAAATTCGAGCACAAAATTTCGAGAAGATTTATATCGGTCCAAGTTAGGATTTTTCACTCGATTTTCGACGGCGAACCCTGGATATGGATTTTTAATTTGATTCTAGAATTCTCTATCATAGTATATGGCTATGCAAGGAGAGTAACAGTTTCCAATCAAGGAACCAAATCTGAGTCCGCACTAGAGAGTCGGGTGAACGATACTAGTTTGGAAGTGAAATTGTGTGATCGAATAAGCGATTAGATTGATATTGCTCACGAATGATATATGTACGGCTTACGGACTTAATTAAAAGTTAATATTGAAAATTTTAAGATGCCAAATATGTGAAGATAAATTTGCAACTTTTGAGATAACTATAAACTAAGAAAAGTCATATATAAGAAGTTAGACTTTTATGGAACGACTATAAATTAAAGTGATGATTAATAAAATGTTCTGCATTAATAAAATGTTCCGCAAATAAATTGGTTATTAACTGAAACTGAATATGAAGTAAATGTAGAATCAATTGGAATTGAAAGAGATAAACCAAATTGAATGCAAAATTAATAATTTGGTTATGTTGGGTATGATTTGGTTGTTATATGATTGTTAGTTGATTGTATATAATTCATTAAGTGTTAATGAAATTGAAAGCTATAAATCATTGAAATCAAATTGGAAGTTAAATGAATTTAAATAGAATTTAATTTGATTCAAATTGGAAGTGAACTAATGTAAATATAAATTAGTGAATGTTAACTAATTGAATTGAGAATGAATGTTAGTAAAATCCAACGTTAATGGATCAACTGTGATTAAAAATCGAAAACCAAGTCAATAAATATTAATGAGAAGTGAATTTATATTGATTGGTGATGGATTTGTTGGATGATAGTTGATTTGGAGGATGCATTTGTTGTTTGTTGCAATTGCTATGTTGGCACATGTAGTTGTTATGTTTCTATATGATGTATATTGATATTATTTTCATATAAGCATGTTTCTCATGGTTTGTTGAGTGTTTAGTAGGTGCGGATTGCGCTTGCTTCGCATCTGGAGCTTGCTTTCGTGCTATATTAGCCGTATATGCTCGCTAATAATATATAAGGTACATATCTCGGATTACATACCGTACTTTTACACTTTTTCCCTGCGGGATGCCTCATCACTTGATGAGATGTATATTTGTGATATATATACTGTCATTTTTTTTCCGATCGAGCCGCGCAAAGGAGACTCTGCCGAAATTTTCCGTAAATCCGGGTGTTAGAAAATTTTCAAGTTTTAAAATTTTATAAATTGTTTTGATAACTAACTTTTAAAGTTGGAAAGCCGTTCGGAGTAACTTAGTGAAAGCGTAGTTATAACTTTATAAATGGAATTTCATTGTTTTATAAGTTGGTAACTTTGAATAAAATATATCTAATGTTGAATTCTATACTTAGTTCCTTTTCCCTTCTTTTTCCTTTTCGGGGACGAAAAGTTTTGAGTGGGGGAGAGTGTAATGACCCGTAAATTTTCGATAATTAAAATAGCTAATTTGATAAGATTTCGTGATTTAAGGTTAGAAAAAAATGGTAATTTATGTATGGTAATAATAACTAGAATGAAATGCAACATATTTTATCTAAGTTAATTATTTATGAATTGAATGGAATCCCAAATCAATTATCATAATATGTAGCCAAAGGTAATTGAATGAATTTGTATTGTATAGGTAATTGTGACACTTGTTTGTAAATAATAAACTTATAAGTAATTAAAAGTTAACGGTGATAATTATTTAAGTTACCTATTCATCTAGTTAGTCGAATTGAATTTGTGAACCAATTGCAATTGAAATGAAAGTTTATATATTAGTTGAGTGCATTATCTCTAACTGTAGTTAAATAATAATGTGGAATTCATTTGATGTAATATAGTAAATCGACTGATAATGAAATTTTTATTTAAAAATCCAATATTGAATAAATTGTTTAAATTTAATATTTGGAATTTATTGAATAATTGAATAACGGGTTTAATATGATCAAAAATGATTTGTAAAATTTTATAATTGAATAGAGGGAATTGAATAACTGTTTTAATGAAAATGGTTGTTATATAATTTGAATTTGTTAAATTTTATAAGTTCGTTTTGAATATTTCAAAAGATAGTGATTTAAGAATAATCAATTTTTTTTAAATTTAATATTACAAATGTTTGAATATTTAAATTCCGAATTTGATATGATTAATTTGATATTGAAATTTAATATATGAAAATAGAGTGAATAATTGAAATTTGATTTAATATGATTCAAATTGGTTTCCAAAGTGAATGTAAGTTATATCGGGATTATAATAGAGTTAGTAAGAATTTAATATTTGGAATTTATTGAATAATTGAATAACGGGTTTAATATGATTAAAAATGATTTGTAAAATTTTATTTTATCATATTAAAGTTAGAATGATGTTGTAGAACTTTTAAAATTGAATTTAAAGTAAATTTGTGAAAATTGAATATTTTAATATTTAATTGACGAGTTAAAATAGCCATTTTTCAAACAGTCTCGGATTTCGACGTAACTAGTTTCATCGGATCCGTAATGTTATATTATTGTAAGGTTTCAAATTTCGTCTCAATTGGATTTACCGTTTGTCCGGGACAAGCTAAAACGCATAGAAATTTGTTTAATCGGTTTAATTTAAAATTGATCGTTTATTGCCGTAATTCGCACAGATGATCGAATTAGTTTCCGAAACCTGTTCCATTGTGTCCGGAATGTGGGGTAAACCTTAGAAACGCCGGTCACCGTGCGAGATTTGGAGTTCGGAAATTCCGGGATGAATAGTGTTCGTTATTTTCTATAAAAGCACCTACCTAATTCTCATTTGCAAACCAGAAAGAAAACCCTAGGGTTTTCTATTCGTAGCCGCCACTAACAGGACCAACGGCCAGAAATTCGTCCCCTTCTCCTCCAATTTCCCTCCAATCCGTCAACATTTACGCA
The DNA here is from genome assembly GCA_030765085.1 of Allium cepa. NCBI lineage: Eukaryota > Viridiplantae > Streptophyta > Magnoliopsida > Asparagales > Amaryllidaceae > Allium > Allium cepa. Next base: position 420,795,648 of record CM060939.1, read on the forward strand.
AAATCATCAACTACAAAGGTGAAGAGGGCATTGAGATATTGAAGATCAACGGTGATGATCGAATTTGGTGAGATGAATCAACGGCAATTGGCTCGAGAAGGCCGGCCGTTCGCCCTCGTTTTGCGCGCCATAGGGGAGGCCGAGTTCCACCATGTTGCAGCCGAAATTAGCTTTGTCGAGGGGCTTTCGAATGGCGCTGGCTGATCGTCTCCAAGGGGCTCGGAGTGGGTGCGTCATTTAGGGTTTTGGAGGCAAGATGGGTTCGCGTACGCGTTCTAAAACTGGAGCGTGCGGCCTGATGGATGGGGGATGGAAATCAACGGCTATGATGTGAGATAGGGTTTTAAATTAAAAATAAAGTGTAAAAATTTATATTTAAATTCGTATTAACTTCTAAATATCATAACTTGTTGAGGCGAGGTCCGTTTTGGACGAAACGAAGTGCGTTGGGTTCGTATTGACGAGCACCACGCTATGGAGCTGGATTGGAATCGTTTGGAGCCAGTGAAAATTTCGGGTAAAATTAAATGCTCGTTTAATTTTATTCAAAATAAAACGCTAGAACTACATTGAAATCAAGGTGAGTGTTTTATAACGCTCACAACGTACTGAATATCTTTATGCTAGTTAAATTTGACATTATGAAGCGTTATGATTTTATTTGTCGTTGGTTGATAAAATTTAATTGTCATATAGATCGTCATTTGAATTAACCGTTGAAATTTAAATTGACAGTTAAATTGAAATTAAAATTGAATTACGATTAAATTACCTGACATTGATAACTATGAAATTGCCATGAACTGTATTGCCTATTGGATGATGTATTTCGATGGATGTTATTGGTTGATATTTAAATGTTTGGTGCTTATTTGCTTATATATATCCTGTTATGCATACATATGAAACTGTGTTTTGATGTAAGTGATATATATCCATCCCTGACATTTAATTGAAATAAATAATTACTTGGCCATAGGATAGAAAATTATATACGGACACCGAATTGGCTAAATTAATAATTTTTAAAATCGTCGATTTGAAATTTATTTAAATGTTTGATTTAAAAGCTATAAATAGAAATCAATTTATTGAAATCAAATTTATCGAAAAATTGAGTTTGGAATGTTGAAATAAATTTTGGTTAAAAGAAATCTTTAAATAATTAAAGTGGAGACTTTGGAACTTAAAATCGGGATATGATTGAATTTCGAAAATGGATTTGTAAAGATTGAACCTTAATTCGAGCTTTGAATGTTACTAAGTAAAAGTGATATAAAAATGATATTTTGAAATCGAGCTTGGAATTGAATCATATTTGAAATTTGGATTTAAACTTGAATATTGATGGATAATTTTGTTAAGTGTTATAAATGGATACTATTGAAAATCAAGCTCCAAATCGATATAAATTGAAATTGATTTAATTGAAAGTGAATATAAATTGAATAAATTTGAAGTCAAAGTTGACGTTGATTGAATCGAAATCGAAATTGAATCGGTAAAAGGGAAATTGAAATTGTTTTGAATTGGGAAGTTATAATTGAAATGGTTTGGTTTTGAAGCTGTTTATTTTGTTTTCCAAATTACTCAGTTATATAAACCATTTTTGAATACTTAAACTATTTTAATCTATTTTTAATCTACTTAACCCAATTTAAATTATTTTAAACTAATTTATCTATTTTAAATCCATTTTAAAGATTTTAAGTATTTTTAACTATTTTAAGTATTTAAACTATTTTTTAAACTACTTAAAACTATTTTCTAAAATTTCAAATAGGTAAATAAGGTGAAATGTTTATGTTTAAATCTTGAACGTAAATACGAATTGGTTTAAATGAAGTTGCAACCTAAATTGAAATTCGAAAGGATTTTGAAATCGAAATGAGATATTGAGGCAAAAAATGATTTTTGAAACAGAATCTTACATTTTAAATAGATACGATGATATTTGAATTGGATTTGATTTTTGAAGCGAATATGATATTTTGATATCAATTATGAATCGATTGAAATGTAAAAGAGCCATCGGTGTAATAATACGTAGTTATTAAAGAGACCGGGATCGGATATGGACATACTCTCTGTCGATACCGAAAACCACTTTAATAACTATACGCGGAGTGTTGATCCAGAATGAAGTGGATGGTTTGGTGAACGCGTTGACTGAAGAAAGAGAACGATATTGGATGACCCCTGACATGACTAAAACAGGAGCTGCGCCGGGCCATTGAGGTTCGCCATCTCTAGCGGACACACTTCTTCGATACCATATCTATTACATTTGTGATTCGATTTGGGTGCACCCCTTTATTTGGGAGTGTTGTTTCACGGTGTTGGGGTAGCAGCTGGCTATGCTCAACATCAGTCCGCATCACGCAACTACTAGTATCCTAGTTGGTATCGCCTTATGTACCTTGTCATACTGATTATCCTAGTCGCGACCACTACGTTTTGTTTTGTGTTATACCTATGGGGTACACTCTGATAACCACTAGTTTACGGTGGGGTTTACGGTGCTGTATAGACTATGGCATTATAAAATGTGTTAAGGGGGATTATGGTAACGCCTTAACGCTATTTTGATACTTTATATTACTGATAGGCATTATCTACTTAGCGTACATTACTACCTAGTAGATAGTTTAACGGATCCTTGAGAGATGGAAAATCCCGTAACATCTCTTTAGTTATTGCACGCACATTGACACTGGATAGGAGATGTCAAACCCCGTAAACATCTCTGACGCCGTTACACTCATATTTATTTACGATTGATTTAACTTTCATAAGGATATTTTAGTCCTGACTCGAGTGTTTTGTCTTTTCATTACGCTCGGGTCAGTCCTGAGTTTTCAGATTTTAGAAGATCTATTCTGGAGGACGAAGACGAAGATTTGGTATACTATTATTATTATTATCTTTGCATCATGCTGTCTGCTGCATTATTCTATTTGTCCAGGTGTATATGTATAACTCTGATAAAGGTTGTATAAATAATGATCAAAGTATAGTAAACAGCTTGATGAACTGTTTATTTGATTATTATATTTTATCGTTCCGCTGTGAGATTCTGTGTTGTTTCCTTTCTTTTATTTCTCTTTCCTCTTCTTTTCTTATTTACCCAATAACCATCTGCCCTTTTGAATGGTTTGGAACCGGCGTGTGTATTTGATCGTCGGTTTAAACTGTCCAAAAAGGCGGGTCGTTACACCAAAACTACGAAGACTCCAATCCAATATGCGAGAATCCACCAATCAAGTTGGACTTAAGAAAATGCGATCACGAAATGCTATTGCCAAAATCCAAAGGCTGAAAGCTATCGACTCTACTCCTACTACCCGACTATCTGAAAAACCCAACTCTAGACTGCTCGTGTGGGCCAACACAAGGCCGAGTTACCTCTGTAACTAGGTTACTACTACTCGAGCATGCCATCCCCCGGTCGTTTGCGACCTTTATCCGAGGCGCCTCTTAACCAACAACCACAAAGAAATCACAAAGTAATAGATTTGCAGTGACCACATGAGTTAAGTATATGGGCTCCATACCATGATACCATCCTTTTCCAGAAGGGAATGACACACCCTAAAGGGCGCGACCCTCATAACCTTGCCGCATCTTTCCTGTTTCGACCATTTTGGGGGTATTAGGTCCTGATGCAGGCTCGTCCACAAAGCTATGCTTTACACAAAAGCTATGCTTTGATCAACAAATGATCAACAACACACAGCAGCACTCAGCATGCCACACTACTATATATCATTCTAGCAGCTCTATTATTAAAGTACAAAATTGGGAGTATATCACTGATAAGTATCAACTACATAACCTTTGAGCTCGTACGTCTCAGAGAAGGGTGTTAAGCTAAGAGAATAAATTCTCCGCCACCAAAAAGAAATGTATTTGATAGAGATCAGTTTTTTATCTCAAAGTGTAATGTCCGACATACAACCACACAAGTCTGTTCCGAATTTGAACAGAACCGAAGGCACTTCAAAACAAGCCCTTGCAAATCCGGACAACCACAATCCCGATCAGACTCCCCATCACATATGGAGATCTCTATACCGAAGCAACTCAGTGAAGAGTCATTCGACAGGTTATCCTATCGTTCTCGAAGACACCCGGTCTTCACCACCGGTCTTCAATTTCAATCCATAACGTCATATCACTATTCGGAATGGGTTATATGACACAAAGGACCTCTCCCGGCTAAACCGAATAATGAGCGCAATATTTTAAAAACATATGGATATTGAGATTTCAGTTAAGTCACAACTTTAAAACCCAAAACCTTTCTTTCAAATTATTTAAACAAATTACCATTTCAAATCTTTAAATGAAAAGATTCATTTCACAAAGCTCACCCATTTTTCACAAAGATTCATTCACCGATTTCAAAACAATTTCCACTTCAAATTGGATTAACTCATCCAATCACTAAATCAAATATTTAATTCATAGTTTTCAAACCCGTTTCCAAAGATTCATTCATAACTTGGAAAACCTTTTCATTTCAAACTTGAAATCCCTTTAACACAAATTGGAAATTTTTTCCTTATATGAAAGCTTTTATTATTTGGAAATAAAAAGTTTTCGTTTCAGAAAAATCCGATTACAATTGCACAAGTTAAAGTCCTTCAAGTATAAAATTTGGTTTAAATTCAAATTCCCAAAACAATACTTTTAAAATTGTTTAAAACCTATATAAACACAATTATAACCTGTATCACCTTTTAAACCATAATTTTCAAACATAGAATTCAATTTCAAATTTTGAATTCAAATTCAAATCAAATTATCTAAATTTCAAAATTTTATCAAGTTATTTAAAATAACTTTTATCTTTGAAACTTCTTTCAAAAGTTTTCAATCCCATTTCCAAAACTATTTTGGATTCAAAAATTCAAATTTTAAAATCATTAAAAATCTGTGACTTAACCAATTTCCTCGTGCAACCCATATTTGTGTGTGTATGGTGTAGTCTAGGGGTTTAACACAATAGTGCAACATCATTCAATCATCACTGATTCAAGCACATTAATATCGATAAGCAATATAATCTATAACGCTTATCTATATACACAGAATCACAGATAAATAATATACAATTATCGCAGATAAAATAAATTACATTCATCACAGCTTGAATTAAAACAATTCATATCACAAAGCATCACATAGTAGAGATATCAAATAATTCATAGCATTCAACAAAATACAGTCATCCATAAGGAAGATAAATTAATTATCTGGTTAATTTAAATCAGATAAATCACTTATGAACAAACTACAAATCCTGGTTAATTTACAAACCATCTAGTTGATTACACTTTAATCATTTATTAATTAGCCTCAATTAATAAGTTAATTTATCCTTTAACTATTAATCAACCTAAATTAATAAATTAATTAAACTTTAATTATTAAATAATTAACCCTAATTATCAATCCTTAGTCAATTTCATTAATTAATTATTCTGTAATAGCCCAATTTTTTTTTACAAGTATTTTTCACTTGTATTTTTTTAAAAAAAAAAACCTTGGGGTTTATTTAAAGTGAAAAATAAATTTTAGGATTAACTAATAAGATCTCTGGAAAAATCAAGTTTTAATTAAGAAAACATTTATAGCTTAGGTGGTTAAGACATCTGGGCTATTCACGACAGGTCACGAGTTCGAGTCTCGGCATGGTCAGAATTTCTAACTTTTTTGTATATAAATGAACTGGGTAATTACGCGTTAAAAAGGGCGCGTAAATTTAGGGAATAAGTACCGTATATATATATATATAAGATATGAAGAATGTAAACCAATTTGAATTTTAGTTAAGTATTAATTTTGAAGAATTTAGTGTATTTATAAACTGTTAAATATCGCGTTTAAAAGGACGCGTAAAATTTATGGTAAGTAATGAAATAAAACGTATAAAATTTAAAACGTTATTTTATATATATATTTTTGATGTTTTGTATTACGTCAGTTTGACGTACTTTTAAAATCATATATAAACACCTTTATGAATTAAAACATCAGTTAGTGATTTTTAAGACGAACGTTACTTTTGGTTGTAACTGACAGTTTTGGTTTTAAATAAAAGGTGTATATACGTTTCCATTTCCAAAAGCTTTGAAAAATTCTTGCCGTCATTTAATTAATCAAACTAAATATATATATATATATATATATCAATTCTCATATAATTGGAACGGTTCATATTTTGCCATTCCTCTGATCACGAAACCTTATCTGCCTAAATCTTCAATCACACATATAAAGAAGCTGGAAGGGATATCAACGCATGCTTTGAAATGTCCAAAGAGATTTAATACTTGTTGCATGTTCAGTTCAAAGCCAATTTATTTGTTTACCGTTATTCCTAAAATCACGCAACTGTTTATTGGTAACAAATGTTGAAATCAAAAGTTTTGTATGTCTGGAAATAAAGCATGCATCTATGAAACATTCAATCAAATTTCTTGCCGTTCTTTGGTTCAATCAACATTTAATGCTTGCCAACATTTACGTAAGAAACTCCCTGCTTTTATCAATCAATTGGGCAAGTTTGAAATCTTAACATACCTGACCGTGAGAAATATTTTATCCACCTCATTTATAACTGTGTATTTCTTTTCGCCATTCAAATAAAAAGATTTATTTCCCACTTCTCATTTTCATTTGCGTTTAAAAATAAATTATATATAAGTTTTCTCTCTCCTTAATTCTTACTTTTTATTTGCCTAGCCTCTTTATTATTTTCCTATGTCTATCTCTTGACATTTATTTCTTTATTTTTCTAGATCTTATTTTATCTATTAAATATTTCTTATGTACATCTTTATTTAATAGCTTGTGTAACAACCCTAGTTTTAACAATTTATTTTATTTTAATTATTCAAATTTGAAATAATATTCTTATAGATTAGGTTTAACAATATGGTTAAATATTTGATTTGGAGATATATTTTATAAAATTTTGTATGCCAATAAAATTAAATAATAACTGTAAAATTTTAAGCTATTTTTGAACTGTTAAATTTCGCGTTTGGAAGACGCGTCAATTATAGGGTATAAGTGACGTAATAAAACGTGTGTTTTCAAAACGATATTTTCACACAAATTTTTGATGTTTTAGTTTGCGTCTGTTTAACGTAGTGTAAAAATCATATTTTCATATATTTTTGAAGAAAAATATCAGTCAGTGTTTTAAAAAGCAAATGTTACCTTGTTTTAATTGACAATTTGACTTTACACATATTGTATACGTTTCCATTTCAACTGCCTACATAAATTTGCCTTTTCATTTTGATATCAAACTAGAAAAATATCAAATCAAAATACATAAAACTGAAATAAATTCAACAAGTAGTAACGTACAAAATTTAAGCTAGACGTGTGAAACCTAACTGTCACTTTAAAGAAATCAACATGCACATCAATTCCTTTCCTCTGCCTCTATCTCATCAATTATCAACCTATAATCACGCAAGTTTTAATTTATAAGAATGTGTGTATTAACCCTGCCTTCATCACACAAACTTAATTATAGGGTAACATTAAAAACCTTATTCTCTCTGATGATTTCCTTTTTACTTAAATGCATGCAATTAAAGCTTGAAACCATACACACCATTTCTCTTCCTTTAGCCTCTGTTCTCATCAGTTATATATCAATTCAAATCCTTGAATCAAGTACGTAACTCACGCAGGAAATAAAATCTAGTTTATAAACATCAACAAGTTTTCAAAAAAAAAAAAAAATTAAATCCTCTCGGCCTTCTCTTTATGCCTGCCTTCCATTAATCATGCTAGAAGATCAATGCTTGCAATATTTTTTTGTAACTGATGGGAAGAATTCTCGTCCATATCAATAGCATTTATATCAATAGAAACTGACACGTTATTTTTCTCATCTGCCTATAAACTCATTCCCCTCTGCCCATTTGTTCTCTGCATCGATCCAATTCTCTGCTCCTTCTCGTGAATCTATCAGGTAAATAGTTATAGTATTGTTCTTTTCTTTCGGTTCAGATATTTATTCTCCCTTTCTCTTTCTCGAAATTTTGTCCTACCTGTGCCTTGCTCGGCCATTTCCTTTGTTATGCCAAGCATAAGATGTCTGTACATTCATCCCTATGCTGAGATATAGGCTAGTCTTGTGCATATCAGAGGGTGAAGCAGTAGATTGGTGGGAGAAACTGAGTGTTATGAGGAATGATTGAAATTTTATACAATAGTGATAAGTTGCATTTAGGAAGTTTAGATTCAGTGACAATATAAGAAATAGCCTTGTATTGAACCTGTTGATTTTCGAACTGCATATAGTGATCAGTAGGCCTTTTTCATGTTGAGGGATGTGGGGTGAAGTAACACTGATATAAAGATGAGTGTAGATATAGGTTGAGTTTTGCATGCATTTTGTAGTTGTAGGCTAGTGAGTTTTAGCCAAGAACCTGGATATGATATTTAATGTATGGGAAGGACTTTGGTTGATTTGTTTAAGATTTTCCAGGATTTGATTTAGTTAGTAGTGGAAAAAAAAAATTACATTTTTTTTATATTATATTATATATATTATATTCTTTAAGGGAGTTAACTTGCATTTGTGTTGAGTAGTCTGCATACATTTATGTTGGGTTTAGGGGAGTCTTTCAGTTGCCTTTATATAAGAAAGGGGTTGTCTGTTTGTAGGGGAGAGGAGTCATGTTCTTTATTTTATTTTATTTTTTTTCTTTTCTGAGATTGAAGATCTGGACAGGAGTATTGATGCATAACTGAAGTGAAATGTTGATGCTACTAGGAAATAGGGGTCAGTGAGTGTGAGATTTGTGTTTCCAATAATTTTTGAAAAAGAGATGGCTGGAAGTTTCTTTGCATTTTTTCGAAGAAATTTCAGTATTGGCTCGAAGCATGTGAGCTTGAGACGTGGGGAAGACTCGAAGTAGGTGGGTTTTGGCTCGGGTAAATGAGTTTAGTGGATACCTGTTACAGAGGAGTTGGGAGGTACTTGAAATTGAATAAGTGCGAAGCTTTGAAAAAAAAAAAAAAAAGGAAAAAAAGAAAAAAAAAAAAGAAGAAAAGAAAAAGATGGGAAGGGAAGGCTGCACAAAATTTTGGCCGTGTGCATGAATATAGAGTGGTGCACGTACGTGCATATATCCATATCACGTTCATGAAGAAAATTTGGTGCACGTGTATTCGTGTTCAACTTTTGCCGTAGTTGTTTAGGAAAAATTTTGGTCGTAAAATTTTAGCACGGTTCACAGTTTTGGGTATGTTTTGGTCACGTTACACGGTGAAGTGGTCGAGCAAAGCAAACATATTCTTGTTCTATTCTTAATTTTCCTTGACCATAAATTCTTAAGTCGCGTTTCAATATTTGAATTTTTCTAGATTTGAATCTAGGCGACGTCCGAGAATCTTTATCGTTACCCTCTGTCGGTCTGTACCGGTGAACTGTCATTTTTGAAATTCAAAATTTTCTGCAAAAATTCAGGTGAGTATTTCTCACCAGACATACGTATTTATATTTTGGTAAATTATTGCAAGTGTATGTGTAAAATTGTATTTCACTATTATCTGTCTGTAGTGTAATATAGAATGATGGACCCCATTTAAATTGACACCTCATCAGTATTATCTGTTATATTATTTCTGCAGTTATGTTATTGTTTATTTACTGCTTAAATCACCACTGCAAGTTCCCTGTTATTTTAGATGGTATGGGCTGAAATGATAGGCCTAATTGATTATTATTGTTCACTTGTTCTGTTAACTGCTGTAAATTGTCTTGGGATTGCGGGTTCGAAATGATAGAACCCGGGGTTGTGTAAATATCGGATTGAAATGATATAAATCCGTTTCACTTGACCTAGGCTAGAAAATCTTATACAGGCCCGTGGTTTATATATTATTTTCTGAAATTATTTTAAATTATTTGAATTTAGAAATTTGATGATATTCTAATTTAAATTATATAAAGGATTTTTATGAGATTTACAATGATTTAAAAGGGGTTAAATAAATAAATGTTGAGTTAAAATTTTGGAATATAACTTGTTTAGAAATTCTATATTTTTGGAAAGGTAAAGATTTCAATACAGAAATAATAAATAATAAGTTATATTTGAAATTTGATGTTTAGCTAAAAGTCTACTACAGCATTTAATTGCTGTCTTTTGAAACTTGACTATTTTAAACCCATACTTTAGATAGCATTTCCTAGATGCTGTAGAAGTGAAATTGATTTAAAATTTATTTATTTAAAATTTCATCTCTATTTTGGGAATACGTTAAGATTTGGAATTTAAATATGAAATTGCTAATAAAGTAAGAAATTGAGTTTGGAAAGATTTAAAAGAAGAAAATTGATTTCTATTCTTTTGATAAAAGAAATAAATTCCAGATTTAATTGAATAAATTGAAATGGTATATCTTCAAAGGAAATGTTTTAAATCAAGGATTTGAAATTAAAGGAATTTGAAATATATATATTGATTTGGAAAATATAAATACCATTTTTCAAACTATAACCACGGGTTATAATAACGTTTGGTTGGCAAAGAGACCGGGATCGGATATCTGGCATACTCTCTGTCGATAACGAAAACCACTTTGACTAACCGTGTACGCGGTGGAGATTCCAGAATGAAGTAGGATGGTGGTGACAGTTTCTTTAAGGTAAATACGTAAACCCGACTCCCGTGAGTTGGCATAAGGTGGCTAAAGCAGGAGCGATTCTCGGATTAATGAGGTAGCACCTCTGATCGAACGCACTTCTTCGTATGCCATTCTATTACTCTTGTGATTGTTTTGGTGCGCACCTTTGATTTGGGAGTGTTGTTCGAGGTGGGCGGTAACTGCGGCTACGCGTTTCCACCGGTCCGGATAGCAATTGGTATATCTACCCTGGCATTGCCTAGTTGTGCCGTGTCACCTACCCTAGCGAGCCTACTACGAGTTTCTATTTGTGTCGTACCTATGGAGTATCCTCTGGTAGCTTCCCGATCAGGAGGTATTACGGTACTGTATAGACTATTGGCATTTTACGTGTTAAGGTGGAAAATGTAAAGCCTTAACGCTATTTAAAAGTAAGTTTATTTTAATATAGACACTATTATAATAGCGCAATATACTACATAGTAAATAGTTTAACGGATCCTTAGAGGATGGGCGATCCCAAGCATCCTTTAAGTTACTTGCTCTTTATTACAGTACACTTGATTTAGCTTACATTATATAAGTATGTATGTCCTGACTCGAGTGTTTTGTTTTATTGTACGCTCGGGTCAGCCTGAGTTGCAGCTTCAGCTTTCTTTCCGGAGCTAGGACCACTCATAGATCTCTCTTGCTAATTGGAAGCTTTTTCAGCTTTATCTATTTTGTAATTCAAGACATTTGAAGACTTTATATTTGCTTATGGCTTAAAATTGTATTGAAGTTTATGAACAACGTATTTCTATTTGGTAAAAGTTTTCAGTGGATTCATGAACCACTGTGTTATTTTATGTTCCGCTGTGAGATTCTGATATCTGTGTCTGTGATTCTGTGTATTTGGTTTCATTTGTTCCTTAGCTATATTTACAACCTATTGTTTTGAACTATTCCAGCTCGACAATTTTTAAGTTTTGTCGAATTCGAATGGTACAAAATAGTGGGTCGTTACAGTTGGTATCAGAGCTTTGGTTTAAACCACAGCCTAAGGAACGAAAACTCATTAGAGATAGAGTAGCAATACTCTAGAATGAGTGAAGTCAAATTCCAGAATCTTTTCCTTATGAGAGAACGTATTTTAAAGTATAAAATGATTTTCAAAGGGTTTTTAAGAAGTATTTTGATAAAAATAAAACTTCCTGTTTTTTTTAAATATATTTTCCAGCTATTTCTTCTTTCTCTCCATCGTTATATTCAAGCCTTTGTTAAAAGCTTGTCCAAGTTAAGCTGTATCTTATCCTAGAATATCTTGACCTCTATGTCTGGGATTCGACGCTTTCGATCTTCTACTCGGAGGCGATTGGTTCAATAGGCATGGTGCAGAAATCTCTTGTAGTTCTCGTACTGTTGCTCTTAAAGATGATTTAGGGAATCCATTAGAGATCCAGTGTGACTTACCTCAGGAGTTCGCTGGTAGTTTCATCTATCCTCTCGACACTTTTCCGGATGATATCCATTCGACCCCTGTAGTCAAACTTTTCCCGACATATTTGGTGAAGTCACTTCTTTACCAAAGCGGGAAATTTATTCCGTATCAATCTTATCCCTGGAGCAACGGTTTTCTCTCAGCTTGATCTAGCCACAGGTTTCCATCAGCTTAGAAATTGCTAAGGAAACCATACCCAAACTACTTTCCAAACTGAGAATGGTTTCTTTGAATGGCTAGTTATGCCTTTTGGCTTGACTAATGCCCCTGCTTTCTTTATAGACTTGATGAATCGCGTTTTTCGCGGTGTGCTCAATAAATTTGTCCTAGTCTTATTGATGACATCCTCGTTGAAAATTTATTCCTATACTCGAAAGAAAATCTAATATTATATATTTAAGTATAATTTTCAGAATTTAACTAGTTGTTTAGAGATAATAATGTTTGATTTTATTTATAGTTTTGTAACCCATTGGTTTTGTCTTAATGAATAATTGAACTATAAAACATGGTTATAAATTTATTTGGAAACAGAAATGGATTTAAAACAAGAATTTAAGAATTTAATATCTGATAGTTTCAAACCTTGTGTTTAAAGTCTTAAAAGGATATATTATTATTTAAATTATTTTCGAATATAAATTTGTTTCCAAAGAATTTTAAAAGTTTTAAAAAATTAGTGCTCTTCTCTTTGTCGCTGGAAAATAATTTCGGTGATGACTACAACATCATCGACATTCATTTTCGAGTATCGAAGTAAAAAGACCACGTTGTAGTTTTGTTTCAAAAATTTAATTGATTTGAATTTCTAAATATGACTTAATTTATAATATATATAGATATATGATTTAAATTTGATTTGACATATACTATATGTATGTATTTATTTATCTCTAAAGGGTTTGAAGTTAATTGGAAATTTAATTCATAAATTTATGTTAAAAGGGTGATTCTAATGATAAAATAAAGTCAAATTTTGAATGAATATTTAAACTTGAATAATAAAATTGGAAAAATTTTACTTGTATAATTGCATGCCAATATAACTTACCTAAATCATTCAGAAATTAACTATGTAATTGGAAAATGTATAATATAAAAAGATTTTATAAATAAAAATTTGAGTGGTTATAATAAATGTTATACACTTAAAGTTTCAGTTACAACAAGACAAATAGAGGTAAATAGAAATAAAATAATAATTGAATAATATACAATATCAAATGGTGTTAAAGGAAATTTAGAAATATATTGGAATAGTTATATTAAATATAATCTACTTAATATGTGCGATAAGATATATTAAGCAGAATATATTTAATAATAATCTGGAATAAAGAAAATTAAATTTGTTGAATAAGATAATTAATTTGGAAATAGTTAAGATTGATTTAACTTCTGTAAAAAAATCAAATGAATTAAATCAATTATTGAATATTAATTAATTTAAATTGAATTTATATGGTTTAGATATTGAGAAAAATATTTGACATAGATGAGAAAATATTGAGAAAAATAAATTTAATTATAGTTTGGAATAAAGAAGAAATTAAATGGGGAATTTAGTTTATTTTGGGAAATGGTAAATGTACTTTAAAAAAAATCAAGTTAAATTACCATTTCAAATTTGGACTAAAATTAAACATTTTAAATTAGAATGTTATAATACCTTGTGAAAAATTTGGAAAAAAAAAAAATTTTGAATGATTTTTTTTTAGTGTAGGGATATTATACAAGTAAATATGTAAGTAAATAAATGTTAAAATTTTAAGTATAAATAGATGAAATCAAAGATTAATTTAAAATTGAATTTTATTGTTTAGATTAATGATTCTAAATTTAGGTTTCAATTTAGTTTTCTTTCAGGTTGTTTCTATTCCCCTACCTTCTTCCTTTTCGAGGACGAAAAGTTCTGAGTGGGGGAGAGTGTAATAGCCCAATTTTTTTTTACAAGTATTTTTCACTTGTATTTTTTTAAAAAAAAAACCTTGGGGTTTATTTAAAGTGAAAAATAAATTTTAGGATTAACTAATAAGATCTCTGGAAAAATCAAGTTTTAATTAAGAAAACATTTATAGCTTAGGTGGTTAAGACATCTGGGCTATTCACGACAGGTCACGAGTTCGAGTCTCGGCATGGTCAGAATTTCTAACTTTTTTGTATATAAATGAACTGGGTAATTACGCGTTAAAAAGGGCGCGTAAATTTAGGGAATAAGTACCGTATATATATATAAGATATGAAGAATGTAAACCAATTTGAATTTTAGTTAAGTATTAATTTTGAAGAATTTAGTGTATTTATAAACTGTTAAATATCGCGTTTAAAAGGACGCGTAAAATTTATGGTAAGTAATGAAATAAAACGTATAAAATTTAAAACGTTATTTTATATATATATTTTTGATGTTTTGTATTACGTCAGTTTGACGTACTTTTAAAATCATATATAAACACCTTTATGAATTAAAACATCAGTTAGTGATTTTTAAGACGAACGTTACTTTTGGTTGTAACTGACAGTTTTGGTTTTAAATAAAAGGTGTATATACGTTTCCATTTCCAAAAGCTTTGAAAAATTCTTGCCGTCATTTAATTAATCAAACTAAAAATATATATATATATATATATCAATTCTCATATAATTGGAACGGTTCATATTTTGCCATTCCTCTGATCACGAAACCTTATCTGCCTAAATCTTCAATCACACATATAAAGAAGCTGGAAGGGATATCAACGCATGCTTTGAAATGTCCAAAGAGATTTAATACTTGTTGCATGTTCAGTTCAAAGCCAATTTATTTGTTTACCGTTATTCCTAAAATCACGCAACTGTTTATTGGTAACAAATGTTGAAATCAAAAGTTTTGTATGTCTGGAAATAAAGCATGCATCTATGAAACATTCAATCAAATTTCTTGCCGTTCTTTGGTTCAATCAACATTTAATGCTTGCCAACATTTACGTAAGAAACTCCCTGCTTTTATCAATCAATTGGGCAAGTTTGAAATCTTAACATACCTGACCGTGAGAAATATTTTATCCACCTCATTTATAACTGTGTATTTCTTTTCGCCATTCAAATAAAAAGATTTATTTCCCACTTCTCATTTTCATTTGCGTTTAAAAATAAATTATATATAAGTTTTCTCTCTCCTTAATTCTTACTTTTTATTTGCCTAGCCTCTTTATTATTTTCCTATGTCTATCTCTTGACATTTATTTCTTTATTTTTCTAGATCTTATTTTATCTATTAAATATTTCTTATGTACATCTTTATTTAATAGCTTGTGTAACAACCCTAGTTTTAACAATTTATTTTATTTTAATTATTCAAATTTGAAATAATATTCTTATAGATTAGGTTTAACAATATGGTTAAATATTTGATTTGGAGATATATTTTATAAAATTTTGTATGCCAATAAAATTAAATAATAACTGTAAAATTTTAAGCTATTTTTGAACTGTTAAATTTCGCGTTTGGAAGACGCGTCAATTATAGGGTATAAGTGACGTAATAAAACGTGTGTTTTCAAAACGATATTTTCACACAAATTTTTGATGTTTTAGTTTGCGTCTGTTTAACGTAGTGTAAAAATCATATTTTCATATATTTTTGAAGAAAAATATCAGTCAGTGTTTTAAAAAGCAAATGTTACCTTGTTTTAATTGACAATTTGACTTTACACATATTGTATACGTTTCCATTTCAACTGCCTACATAAATTTGCCTTTTCATTTTGATATCAAACTAGAAAAATATCAAATCAAAATACATAAAACTGAAATAAATTCAACAAGTAGTAACGTACAAAATTTAAGCTAGACGTGTGAAACCTAACTGTCACTTTAAAGAAATCAACATGCACATCAATTCCTTTCCTCTGCCTCTATCTCATCAATTATCAACCTATAATCACGCAAGTTTTAATTTATAAGAATGTGTGTATTAACCCTGCCTTCATCACACAAACTTAATTATAGGGTAACATTAAAAACCTTATTCTCTCTGATGATTTCCTTTTTACTTAAATGCATGCAATTAAAGCTTGAAACCATACACACCATTTCTCTTCCTTTAGCCTCTGTTCTCATCAGTTATATATCAATTCAAATCCTTGAATCAAGTACGTAACTCACGCAGGAAATAAAATCTAGTTTATAAACATCAACAAGTTTTCAAAAAAAAAAAAAAAAATTAAATCCTCTCGGCCTTCTCTTTATGCCTGCCTTCCATTAATCATGCTAGAAGATCAATGCTTGCAATATTTTTTTGTAACTGATGGGAAGAATTCTCGTCCATATCAATAGCATTTATATCAATAGAAACTGACACGTTATTTTTCTCATCTGCCTATAAACTCATTCCCCTCTGCCCATTTGTTCTCTGCATCGATCCAATTCTCTGCTCCTTCTCGTGAATCTATCAGGTAAATAGTTATAGTATTGTTCTTTTCTTTCGGTTCAGATATTTATTCTCCCTTTCTCTTTCTCGAAATTTTGTCCTACCTGTGCCTTGCTCGGCCATTTCCTTTGTTATGCCAAGCATAAGATGTCTGTACATTCATCCCTATGCTGAGATATAGGCTAGTCTTGTGCGTATCAGAGGGTGAAGCAGTAGATTGGTGGGAGAAACTGAGTGTTATGAGGAATGATTGAAATTTTATACAATAGTGATAAGTTGCATTTAGGAAGTTTAGATTCAGTGACAATATAAGAAATAGCCTTGTATTGAACCTGTTGATTTTCGAACTGCATATAGTGATCAGTAGGCCTTTTTCATGTTGAGGGATGTGGGGTGAAGTAACACTGATATAAAGATGAGTGTAGATATAGGTTGAGTTTTGCATGCATTTTGTAGTTGTAGGCTAGTGAGTTTTAGCCAAGAACCTGGATATGATATTTAATGTATGGGAAGGACTTTGGTTGATTTGTTTAAGATTTTCCAGGATTTGATTTAGTTAGTAGTGGAAAAAAAAATTACATTTTTTTTATATTATATTATATATATTATATTCTTTAAGGGAGTTAACTTGCATTTGTGTTGAGTAGTCTGCATACATTTATGTTGGGTTTAGGGGAGTCTTTCAGTTGCCTTTATATAAGAAAGGGGTTGTCTGTTTGTAGGGGAGAGGAGTCATGTTCTTTATTTTATTTTATTTTTTTTCTTTTCTGAGATTGAAGATCTGGACAGGAGTATTGATGCATAACTGAAGTGAAATGTTGATGCTACTAGGAAATAGGGGTCAGTGAGTGTGAGATTTGTGTTTCCAATAATTTTTGAAAAAGAGATGGCTGGAAGTTTCTTTGCATTTTTTCGAAGAAATTTCAGTATTGGCTCGAAGCATGTGAGCTTGAGACGTGGGGAAGACTCGAAGTAGGTGGGTTTTGGCTCGGGTAAATGAGTTTAGTGGATACCTGTTACAGAGGAGTTGGGAGGTACTTGAAATTGAATAAGTGCGAAGCTTTGAAAATAAAATAAAAAAAAAAAAAAAGAAAAAAAAAAAAAAAAAAAGAAAAGAAAAAGATGGGAAGGGAAGGCTGCACAAAATTTTGGCCGTGTGCATGAATATAGAGTGGTGCACGTACGTGCATATATCCATATCACGTTCATGAAGAAAATTTGGTGCACGTGTATTCGTGTTCAACTTTTGCCGTAGTTGTTTAGGAAAAATTTTGGTCGTAAAATTTTAGCACGGTTCACAGTTTTGGGTATGTTTTGGTCACGTTACACGGTGAAGTGGTCGAGCAAAGCAAACATATTCTTGTTCTATTCTTAATTTTCCTTGACCATAAATTCTTAAGTCGCGTTTCAATATTTGAATTTTTCTAGATTTGAATCTAGGCGACGTCCGAGAATCTTTATCGTTACCCTCTGTCGGTCTGTACCGGTGAACTGTCATTTTTGAAATTCAAAATTTTCTGCAAAAATTCAGGTGAGTATTTCTCACCAGACATACGTATTTATATTTTGGTAAATTATTGCAAGTGTATGTGTAAAATTGTATTTCACTATTATCTGTCTGTAGTGTAATATAGAATGATGGACCCCATTTAAATTGACACCTCATCAGTATTATCTGTTATATTATTTCTGCAGTTATGTTATTGTTTATTTACTTCTTAAATCACCACTGCAAGTTCCCTGTTATTTTAGATGGTATGGGCTGAAATGATAGGCCTAATTGATTATTATTGTTCACTTGTTCTGTTAACTGCTGTAAATTGTCTTGGGATTGCGGGTTCGAAATGATAGAACCCGGGGTTGTGTAAATATCGGATTGAAATGATATAAATCCGTTTCACTTGACCTAGGCTAGAAAATCTTATACAGGCCCGTGGTTTATATATTATTTTCTGAAATTATTTTAAATTATTTGAATTTAGAAATTTGATGATATTCTAATTTAAATTATATAAAGGATTTTTATGAGATTTACAATGATTTAAAAGGGGTTAAATAAATAAATGTTGAGTTAAAATTTTGGAATATAACTTGTTTAGAAATTCTATATTTTTGGAAAGGTAAAGATTTCAATACAGAAATAATAAATAATAAGTTATATTTGAAATTTGATGTTTAGCTAAAAGTCTACTACAGCATTTAATTGCTGTCTTTTGAAACTTGACTATTTTAAACCCATACTTTAGATAGCATTTCCTAGATGCTGTAGAAGTGAAATTGATTTAAAATTTATTTATTTAAAATTTCATCTCTATTTTGGGAATACGTTAAGATTTGGAATTTAAATATGAAATTGCTAATAAAGTAAGAAATTGAGTTTGGAAAGATTTAAAAGAAGAAAATTGATTTCTATTCTTTTGATAAAAGAAATAAATTCCAGATTTAATTGAATAAATTGAAATGGTATATCTTCAAAGGAAATGTTTTAAATCAAGGATTTGAAATTAAAGGAATTTGAAATATATATATTGATTTGGAAAATATAAATACCATTTTTCAAACTATAACCACGGGTTATAATAACGTTTGGTTGGCAAAGAGACCGGGATCGGATATCTGGCATACTCTCTGTCGATACCGAAAACCACTTTGACTAACCGTGTACGCGGTGGAGATTCCAGAATGAAGTAGGATGGTGGTGACAGTTTCTTTAAGGTAAATACGTGGACCCGACTCCCGTGAGTTGGCATAAGGTGGCTAAAGCAGGAGCGATTCTCGGATTAATGAGGTAGCACCTCTGATCGAACGCACTTCTTCGTATGCCATTCTATTACTCTTGTGATTGTTTTGGTGCGTACCTTTGATTTGGGAGTGTTGTTCGAGGTGGGCGGTAACTGCGGCTACGCGTTTCCACCGGTCCGGATAGCAATTGGTATATCTACCCTGGCATTGCCTAGTTGTGCCGTGTCACCTACCCTAGCGAGCCTACTACGAGTTTCTATTTGTGTCGTACCTATGGAGTATCCTCTGGTAGCTTCCCGATCAGGAGGTATTACGGTACTGTATAGACTATTGGCATTTTACGTGTTAAGGTGGAAAATGTAAAGCCTTAACGCTATTTAAAAGTAAGTTTATTTTAATATAGACACTATTATAATAGCGCAATATACTACATAGTAAATAGTTTAACGGATCCTTAGAGGATGGGCGATCCCAAGCATCCTTTAAGTTACTTGCTCTTTATTACAGTACACTTGATTTAGCTTACATTATATAAGTATGTATGTCCTGACTCGAGTGTTTTGTTTTATTGTACGCTCGGGTCAGCCTGAGTTGCAGCTTCAGCTTTCTTTCCGGAGCTAGGACCACTCATAGATCTCTCTTGCTAATTGGAAGCTTTTTCAGCTTTATCTATTTTGTAATTCAAGACATTTGAAGACTTTATATTTGCTTATGGCTTAAAATTGTATTGAAGTTTATGAACAACGTATTTCTATTTGGTAAAAGTTTTCAGTGGATTCATGAACCACTGTGTTATTTTATGTTCCGCTGTGAGATTCTGATATCTGTGTCTGTGATTCTGTGTATTTGGTTTCATTTGTTCCTTAGCTATATTTACAACCTATTGTTTTGAACTATTCCAGCTCGACAATTTTTAAGTTTTGTCGAATTCGAATGGTACAAAATAGTGGGTCGTTACATATTCCTTAATTAATTACCATTTTATTTAATTAATTATTCTTTAATCATTTATTAATTAACCAATAATAATAATTAACCAACCTTTAATTATGTAATTACCCTTTAATCAATTTACCTTAATTAATTACATTAATTAAATTAACCTTAAGTTAATTACATAACAAATTAACTCTTAATTAATTATTGTTTAAATAAATTATCCTTATTAATTAACCCTAAATTAACTACCATTTAATTAATTTTCCTTAATTTTTTTCACAAGGTAATTATCCCTTAATTCCATTAAGTAATAATCTTTTATTAATTACATTGAGTAATCCATTTCATTAAGTAGTTATTCCTTAATAACTTAAAATAAAAAATTCTTTTTAAATAATCACATTAAGTAATTAATCTTTTATTTATTTCATCAATTAATTAATCATAATTGAAAAACACGTAGGGATTAAATAATTAATCAAATATAAAACTATTTCAAAATCAAATCAAATTTATTTCCAAACCACATTTGATTACTAAATTTTAGGTTTGAGATTTGTTCTAAAAATTTATTTAATAAATTATTTTTAACACTTGGTTTAAAATTTTATTTGAAAACTTATTCATTCTAAATTCACTTTTAATTTTTTTGCAAAACAAATTGCTTGAAAAAAATCTTTAAAATCATCAAGTTTAATAAGACTCGAGCCAACCTTTATACCTCCTCGATCAAACACGAGAACATCTTCGAGTTAAAGCCCAAAATTCCCAAGCCTCACTTTGATTCTTCCCGGAGTTTTCCTCAGCACTTCTCTTTTCTTCTTCTTCTTCTTCTTCTTCTTCTTCTTCTTCTTTTTTTGTCTATTTTTATTTAGATTTTAAAACCTGTTATCGTATTGAACAACCCGAGTCTTACTTCTAAAATCCCCCAACTAATTTCAAAACGTCCCGAGTATTTTCACGAACTCCTTCGAGTTCGACCAGATGCAACTACGTCCCCAAACTTACAGCCATCACTGATACCAACCTGTACTCGTGCACATGTGCAGTTGCTCTGACCATCTCTGGTCGATACCACGACCATCGTCAAGTCAACGCTAACCTACTCTAATCACCAGATCACACAAAACTCCCCAACGACGACGAGCTCCGATTTTTTGAGCAACTCGACAACTAGGATCCACAAATGGATCGACAAAAAATGCACCTAGCCGCCGCCCTAAGCTACCAGGAACCTTGAAACTCCGACCGAAGCTTCATTAAATCACCACGCGACAACTCCCCCATGACCGATCGCCAAAAACACCCCAACGGCTACACAGTTCTTCTGAGAACAGGCTTGACCAAAAACGAATCTTAAACCCTAATTTAAACTCGTTCATCTCCTATGATTAATAAAAAAAAATTCAAACATTTTTCCCATGCTTCCCTACGCATCAACTTTCTTCACCATGAATTTCGATGCCCAGATCGACGTGGATAACCAGAATTCGATCGTTTTGCATTTTCCATTCAACTTGAAATTCCCACCTCAATACAAAGCTAAAAATTCTAATTTTCATCTTAAAAATCATAGTTTGAAAACACAAATCCATTTATATAACCAAAATTCGATAATAAAATTTTCGAATTTTCAAGTTGAAAATATCTTACTGTAATTTCCAAATTTCAAAATATTTCCTAAATATTTTCTACTTAGAATTATTTTTAAAATTTAAATAATATCATTACAAATACTTTTACTTTAAAGATTATTACTTAAATCCTTCTAGATTTTGAGATATAGAATTTTTCTTGAATTTTGATTATCTTGTTACTAAACAGAACATATATGTATACACATATAGGCTTGCACACCCATTATATATATATATATATATATATATATATATATATATATAGACACACACACACCACATGCAAGCCTATTTAACCACTCAGACATCATTTTTCATAATAGGTTCAAGCATCAGCCACAAACATCAAGATATAAGGGGAGATTAAATGAGTTTGCTCGCCTGATTAACTGTTGAACAGAGCAGCATATTTTTTTCTTGTTTGATCTGGATTTTATTTGAATCTGCATTGCACTCCTGCCCCATTTTTGAATTACTCGAAGTTTGATTTGTTTCTGGAATTACTTGATCCTGATCCTTGTTCCAGATTGAAAATTGTAACTCAGCTTTTATTCTTGTTTTTCTGGGCTTTTGATTTAGTTTCCAGTTTTGATTTCCCAGGTTGAAGATGATTGTTTTTTTTTAATTTTGTGAAGATGGTTTGGTCTTTAATTTTTTTCCTTTTGATTCGTACTTTTGTTCCAGGTTTGAGCTTTGCTTTGATCTTCCTGGTTTTGAAAATTTTTGTGTTCTGTTTTGTTTTGAATTTTGTTTCTCAAATTTGGGAAAACTGAGCCTGTTTATTCTCTTTTCTCTAATAATCTTTTATTCAATTTCATTAATCTTTAATTCAACCAATTTTCCACTTGTTAATATTCTTACACTTGTACATTTATGTTAACACTTGTT
Source organism: Allium cepa (assembly GCA_030765085.1). Taxonomy (NCBI): domain Eukaryota; kingdom Viridiplantae; phylum Streptophyta; class Magnoliopsida; order Asparagales; family Amaryllidaceae; genus Allium; species Allium cepa. Next base: position 420,818,410 of record CM060939.1, read on the forward strand.
AAAGTCAAACAAATTTATGTAAAGACCTTTCCTTGAGTTTATTTACAAATTATAATTTAAACCTTACTTTATTTTAGATTTATAAAACATGTTTTATCTATTTTATACTTATATATATATGTTATGTATTCTAAATCTTATACCTATATTTCCAAAAGATATGTATGTTTTAAAAACTTTTTATTAAATCTTGTTTCAAATCATATCTACGTTTAAAACAAACAAATATCTATCTAAATTTGGAAAATACCAAATTAATTCACAATATAATTTCAAAAATTAAATTAATTACCAAATTAAATTTGATTTAAAAATAGGAATGTTACAGATACCCTCTTTAAGAAAATTTCGTCCTCGAAATTTACAAGGGAGACAACAAAGAATGGATACATAAAGATAGAGAAACCGTTTTCTAGGTCCAACTGAATATCTATTCTGCATTTAGCTTACCAAATCAAAATATCACCAATAATTATGAGAACAAACTCATTTAATATCTCACAAGATACTCGGGTTACCAGATCTATGAAATAAATAGGGATAGTGGTTAGTTCGAAGGACAACTAACCATTCACAGAACATCTGGACCCAACAGAACAAATAATGGATACTCAATCCCAAAGTATATATATCAACTTATCCCTCTTTGGAGTTTTATTCCCACAAGAAATTACAATAGAATTTCAAATTTGGTTTTAATCGAAATCGTTTTATCGATATAAATTTTCATATTTTATTCATCAATTCATTCTAAATAGAATTTCAAATTCATTAAGGTTTAAAATGAAAAGCTGATAGCGAGGATACGAGATAGGAACTTGTCTACATGATTCGCAGGGACACCATCACCCCAAAGCTTTTCCCTCGAGTTTCCACAAAGCCATCAGAGAATTTGAAATCGAATCCAAGGAGATTTATAGAGAAAAGATTATTTCCGTTGTTGTTATAGGGTATCGACCATTTGTGGTGATACTCCCTTGTCCCCTATGTTGTTCTCTTCTTGCACTCATACTCACTATTAGTGGATAGTAAGAGAATTTACTGAGGCATACAGACAGATATCTTAGGAATATACTCATTCTAAGGTATACTTCACCCTATCTCTAACGAGTTACCTAATGTGTTATACTCCTGAGCTAAAGTTTCAACCTTCAGCTCTGATACCAAATGAAACGACCCTGACTCGACCTTCGAAAATCGGCACCGAATATATCACCTATATTCAAATGCCGCAGATTCAAACGTCGAATCTGGTTCGCCGAAGCTTATAACACATTAAGTATAACAACACGGTGGAAGAAAATGAATATCAATATATACAAAATTGTTACATTATATGATACAATATGATACAACAATGTCAGAGACAAATATCAAAGACAAGATACAGCAGTGGAAACAGATAACATAAACTTGAACTCCAAAGAAGGAACTCCAATATCTTCAACTCTATCTCCAATCCAAAACCTCGAAGACTCCAATCCAATAAGCGAGAATCCACCAATCAAGTTGGACTTAAGCAAATGTGATCTTGAAATGCTATCGCCAAAATCCAAAGGCTGAAAGCTATCGACTCTACTCCTACTACCCAACTATCAAAAAAACCGGACTCTAGACTGCCCATGTGGGAAATTGTGGGCACCCAAAGTTTAGAAAAGGAACAATAAACTCCGAGTCAGTCATGGGACTGGTATGAGCAAACAAAAGCAGTTTAAACAAAAACAATCAACAGAAGAATTTAAAATTTAAATCCCTAGTGCTTTTTGGAAAATGAAACTACCATAAAACCTCCCGCCGCACACACAATGCAAACGCAGAATCGGAGGAGATTTCTCCTTACGATAATAAAAAATGCTTGATAGCGAAAACCATTTGATATTATTATTAGTGCATAGTGCAGAAAACCTTTCGAAAATACAATATTAATCTTAACCACCATACAACCATTATTGTATGCCTACTATAGCTACAATCTAAATAGTGTGGGGCCGCCATAAGTAAATGACAGGTTATACAACTAAAACCGTACAAGGTGCGTATTGGTGATTGGATTTCCAACAAATGGTCAGGCTAAGGAACTTCCTACTGCCACATGGGTACGCCTCTGGAGGGATGTCCCGAGAACCTACCCGGCTCTCTGCCAACACAAGGCCGGGTTACCTCTGTAACTAGGTAACTACTACTCGAGCATGCCATCCACCGGTCGTTTGCGACCTTTATTCGAGGCGTCTCTCAACCAACAATAACAAAGCAATCACAAAGTAGTAGATTTGCAGTGACCACATGAGTTAAGTATCAGGGCTCTATACCATGATACCACCCTTTTCCAGATGGGAATGACGCACCCTAAAGGGCGTGACCCTCATAACCTTGCTGCATTTTTCTGGTCTCGACCATTTCAGGGGTGTGAGGTCTAGATGCAGTCTCGTCCACAAAGCTATGCTTTACACAAAAGCCATGCTTTGATCAACAAACGATCAACAACACACAGCAGCACTCAGCATGCCACATAACCAAATTGGGAGTATATCACTGATACCTATCAACTACATAACCTCTGAGCTCGTACGTCTCAGAGAAGGCTGTTAAGATAAGAGAATAAATTCTCTGCCACCAAATAGAAATGTATTTGATAGAGATCAATTTTATATCTCAAAGTGTAATGTCAGACATACAACCATACAAGTCTGTTCCGGTTCGAACAGAACCGAAGGCACTTCAAAAGAAGCCCTTGCAAATCCGGGCATCCTCAATCCCGATCGGACTCCCCATCACATATAGAGATCTCTATACCGGAGCAACTCAGTGCAGAGTCATTCGACAGGTTATCCTATCGTTCTCGAAGACACCAGGTCTTCACTATCGGTCTTCAATTGCAATCCATAACGTCATATCACTATTCAAAATGGGTTATATGACACAAAGGTCCTCTCCCGGCTAAACCGAATAATGAGCATAATATTTTAAAAACATATGGATATTAGGATTTCAGTTAAGTCACAACTTTAAAACCCAAAACCTTTCTTTCAAATGGTTTAAACAAATTACCATTTCAAATCTTTAAACGAAAATATTCATTTCACAAAGTTCACCCATTTTTCACAAAGATTCATTCACCGATTTCAAAACAATTTCCACTTCAAATTGGATTAACTCATCCAATCTTTAAATCAAAGATTTAATTCATAGTTTTCAAACCCGTTTCCAAAGATTCATTCATAACTTGGAAAACCTTTTCATTTCAAACTTGAAATCCCTTTGACACAAATTGGAATTTTTTTCCTTGTATGAAAGCTTTTATTATTTGAAAACAAAAGTTTTCGTTTCAGAAAAATCCGATTACAATTGCATAAGTTAAAGCCCTTCAAGTACAAAATTTGGTTTAAATTCAAATTCCCAAAACAATACTTTTAAAATGGTTTAAAGTCCATATAAACACAGTTATAACCTGTATCGCCTTTTAAACCATAATTTCCAAACATAGAATTCAATTTCAAATTTTGAATTCAAATCAAATTATCTAAATTTCAAAATTTTATCAAGTTATTTAAAATAACTTTTGTAACGACCCTAGATTTTAATTTAATTTAAATTGATAATTTAAATGAATTTTTGAATTAAAATTTGTAAAATTGATTATAAATGATGCGAGTTTCCCCGAGTCAAATAGAAAATATATTAAGTCATATGGGTTTGAAAATTTGTATATATGAGAATATATATGTATATATTGGATTTTAAATAAATTCTTAAATAAATGATTTTTGAAAAATAAATAAATTGATTTAGAAATTTATAAATGATGATAATTTGAGTTATAAATAGAGATAAATTAGGCAAGTTAAAAAAAGTCATTTCAGAAAATAAAATTTGTTATGTAAACTATAAAATGTAAAATATACACATGAAAACAAATTAGTTAAAAATTTAAACAATATATTGACAATAGAAATTTATGTTCATATACAAGCAAAACATTAGTATAAAAATAAAATAATATATGTATGTACTTTGGGAAACTATGATTGTAAATATAAAACAGATCTTATAAAAATGTACATAAGTTTGAAATAATTTTAAGTAAATTAAGTATAAAAGTGTGTTTATACTTGAGTTAAAATTTTATAAACAAATAACTGTAACTAAAGCAAAGTACAAAAGAATATGTACCAGGTTTGTATAAATAAAGAGTGTAGCCTGTAATGAAGTGATGCAAAGGCAAGAATAAACAAAGCAAAAGAATAAATTCAAACAAATACAAATATAAGAGATATAACTAAGCTTGCTAACAAATATAAAAGAGATCAGTAATAAATAAGCAAAGTAAAACAAAACTAAAGCAATGTACAATAGCATGTTAAAGAAAAACAAGAGGAAAAATAAAATAAAATAAAAATCTACTTAGCTAACAAATAAACAATTAATGCAAACATATCAGCCGAGCAAATACATGCAAGTAGAAAACAAATAAATAAAAATAATAACAACAAGTATGGAGAGGAAAGTATATTTGTACAAAGCAATAAATGCCATACACCTCAACAATTAATGCAACATACTTCAGCCATGCCTATTATACTAAAATATATAATTAACCTGTACACTTTTCCTATATATCACCTCACATAGAAATAATAACAACCCTGCACACTTCTTAGTTTATATTACTTCATCTCAGTTTCAAGTAGAATCTGAAGTAAAATCCATTTCAAACTAAAACAAACCTGAGGAATTCAAACAAGGGTGCTCAATCTTCATTCTTCAAAACTGTGAGTAACCTCACCCTTAAATGATTAAGCATATATATATCTGTTGAATATACATCTTGAGTAAGTATGAAATGTACAAATATCAATTCAATACTATCTGGTACATAGGCAAGAATGATATGTAATGCAGGTGAATTAACAGAGTACTCTCTGTATTTAGCTTTCAAGTTTTGCTTTGAAAAAGAAAAATCAACGTAGAATTCAACTTTCACTTCATTAAATCATCATTAGACTTTGAAGTTTAAACAAAACAAGTTTGTTTATACTTAATTTAAGATCTGGAGAAGGTCATCAGTAAAATAGAGCTTTATAACATCTGAAAAAATTATTTTACAGGGAAAATCTTAACTTTATGATTAATGCGAATATCATGAAACTTGAATCAAATTATATGACTTGAATTCATACTGAAAATGATGATTTTTAAGATGGGTTTTGTGATTTTTAGTGGGGTAGTTTGGTAGCAGTTTGAAGTTGAACGGAAATGGGTTTTTGGGGGATTTCTGGCGATCGGGGGTACTAGAGGTGCTAGGGTTGTTCGGGGAGGTGGAGGAGTGATCGATGGTGTCGGGAAAAATATCGTGATGGTTGGGTGATGACCATGGTGGCGGCAGGAGGCATTCGAATTTTGGTGACATAGTTTTCGCGTGGTCTGGAGCCAAGGTGATTTCGTCACCACGAAACGATCGAGTGTAACGTGCTTCGGGATGATGGAAGTTGGGGCGATGACGAGGACATGGCCGGAGGTGGAGGTCCTCAGATGGTCAGAGATCGGAGAGAGGCGCGTTGACAGGTTTTGAGTGTTTCCTGTATTTCTTGCTTCCAGGGTTCGTTTTGGGTTTTTACTCAAATTCGATCGAGAGGGTGGAGAGTTATTGGGGAGGTGGCAGTGTGATCAAGGGATAGAACGTGACTTGTAGGTGTGGCCGCGACGGCAAGATGGCCGTGGATGATGGTGTGCACGTGCACGTGTCACAGCGTGTATCAGGGAATTGAATTTTTTTTGGGGAAGACGAGACGTGTTGGAAGATGAAATTGTGAAATTCTCGTGCGTTTGGAATTTTTGCTCGAAGCAAATAGAAGGGGGCTCGAGTCAAAGTTGTTACAGTTTTTAACCTGATGCTTTAATTCATAGTTTAGGTAAAACTTAAACTACAGTAAGAAAAAAAGAAGAAGAAGAAGAAGAAACGAAGGTGACAGGGGGTGGAGCTCGGGGAATTAGGCCAGGAAACTCGGGTTCAACACGGGTAAACTAGGTTTTTGCCTGGGTTTGTTTCATTGCAAGGTTTTAACATCAGTAAATATAAACAGGTTTTGGTAAATACAAGATAAATACAAGACAAAGGTTTTAATTACAAATTTAAGACCTAATGGAAATTGTAATTAAGAGATGTCATTGCTAATTAAAATATTAATAAGTAAAAAATTAACTAAATTGAGTTAATTAGTTTAAATTCTAATTTAGAAGTAATAATTTGTTGATTACGAAAGTAATTTAGTAATTAACGAATAAATAAAAGGGTAATCAATTAAATAAAAATTAATCAATTTTGGGCTAATTAATTAATTAAAGATCATAAATGAAAATGGTATAATCAAAGGTCAATTATTTAATAATTTAAAAGTCGACGAAATATAATTAAAGGTTTAATTACTTAATTAAAGTTTAAAGATTTATTAAGTTAATTAATTTGTAAATTAAGAATTATTAATTGGATATTAATTAATTATTAAAGTTGATTTAATCAAGTGATTAAGCAATTAATTGATTTAAGGATAGTGTGATAAATTAATTTAAGTAATTAATTTGAGAATAATTAATTTATCAAGGGCAAATTATTAAATAAAAGTGATCAAGAATAATTATAAATTAAGGAGTAATTAATGATTAATTAAAGGATAGTTTATTAAATGTTTTAAAATTAATTGATTATCAATTTACCATAACTAGAAAATTTATTCACGGAAATTTATCTAATTAAATTAATCAGATAATTGAATAAATCCTACCTATGGATACTTGGATTAATTGGATGTTAAACTGTTTGATATCCCTGATATATGATACTTTATGATTATCCTGATTTGTGTTGTGATCTGTGACATAGTTTATTATTTGTGATATATATATCTGCGAATCTGTGTATGAAAGATAAGCGTTATAGTTATATCGCTTATCGAATATATTGTTGTACTTAAATCTGTGATGATTGAATGATATTGCACTATTGTGTATAACCCCTGGACCACACCATACACACACAAATATGGATTTCACGAGGAAATCGATTAAGTCACAGATTTTGAAATGATTTATAAAAAAATTGAATATTTGAATTCAAATGTTTTGGAAATGGAATCGGAATAAATGTGAAAAGCTTTTGGAATGAAATTTCAAGTTAAAATTTATTTTAATTTACTTGATTAAGTTTTGAAATTAAATAATTCAATTTAAATTTGAATTCGATATTTGGAATTGAATTCGATGATTGGAAATTATGGTTAAAGATATTATAAACAGGTTTGTATGAATTTAAACCATTTTAAAGGTATTATTTTTGGGAATTTGAATTTAACCCAAGGATTTCAACTCGTATAAAAGAATCAGATTTTCTGAGATGAAACTGTTTGTTTTCAAAAGATAAAAGCTTTCAGATAAGAAATGGAATTCCTATTTAATTAAGGGAATTTCAAGATTGAATAGACAAATGATTTTCCTAAGTTATGAATGAATTCTTTTTGAAAGCTATAAATTAAATCTGTTTATTTTTAACAGATTTAAATTGAAGATTTGTTTAAATCAAGTTGAAAAGAAATTGTTTTGAAGGTTATAAGTTAAATCTTTGATTTAAAGATTTAACGAGTAAATCAAATTGAAATGAAAATTGATTTGGAAAATCTGTGAATAAATCTTTTGTTTAAAAGATTAAAATGTGAAAATTGTTTAAACCGTTAAAGGTTGTGAAAATAAATCTTTTTTTTTGTTAAAAGATTTGAAATGGTAATTGATTAAACCGTTTGAAAGAAAGTTTTGAATTAATAAGTTGTGACTTAATCGAAATCCCATATCCATATGTTTTAAAAAATATTTTCGCTCACTATTCGGTTTAGCCGGGAAAGGACCTTTGGGTCGTATAACCCATTCCGAATATGTGATACATCGTATATGGATAGCATTTGAAGACCGGTGATGAAGACCGGGTATTTGCGAAAGCGATAGGATGACCTATCGATTGTTTCTGCACCGAGTCGCGCCGGTATAGAAACTCCCTAAGTGATGGGAAATCCGATCGGGATTGTGAATATCCGGATTGCAAGGACTTCTTTGTAAGTGCCTTCGGTTCTGTTCGAACCCAGAACAGACTTGTATGGATTGTATGCCTGACATTACAAGTTGAGATATAAAGCCGATTTCTTTCAAATATATTTCTGTTGGTGGCGGAGAATTTATTCTCTTAGCTTAACACCCTTCTCTGAGACGTACGAGCTCAGAGGTTATGTAGTTGATGGTTATCAGCAATATACTCCCAATTTGGTAATGTGACATACTGAGTGTTGCTGTGAAATGATCATTGTGTTGATTATTTGTGATAGGATCATTTATTTGATCGTCTATCTTGGTGATCATTTCTATGATCATTTGTTGACCCAAAGCATGGCTTTTGTATAAAGTATGTTTTTTTGGACGTGACTTCGTCGAGCCTCACACCCCGTGAATGGTCAAAACAGGAAAGAAGCAACAAGGTTATGAGGGGTAGCGCCCTTTAGGATGTGTGCATTTCCTTCTGGAAAAGGGTGGTATCATGGTATGGAGCCCAGATGCTTACTCATGTTGAAAACACTTTATGATTGTGTGAATTGATTACGAGATCTCGGATAAAGGTCCCAAAGGACCGGGGGATGGCATATTCGGTCAGTTGTTACTCAGTTAGGGGTAACCCGGCCTTGTGTTGGTAGAGATCCGGTTTGGTTCTCGGGGATGTCCATCCAGAGGCATTCTCATGTGGCAATGGGAAGTTCCTTGGCCTGACCATTCGTTGGAAATCCAAAGAAACAATACGAACCTTGTACAGTATTAGTTGTATAACCTGCCATGGAATGTGGCGGTAACCTGCTATTGAACATGGTAGCTATAGTAGGCATAAGTGCGGAATGTCTATGCTGGCTAAGATTTATATTCTACTTTCGAAATGAAATTTTCTTACACTATGCACTAGTAATAATATCAAATGTTTCCTTTTAATGCGTATCAAGCATCTTTGACTATCATAAGGAGAAATCTCCTCCGATTCTGCGTTTGCATTGTGTGTGTGTGTGCGGGAGGCCTTATGGTAGTCTCATTTTTAAAAAGCATTGCGAATTGACTTTGAAAATCTTATGTTGAATGTTTTAAAAGATAAATTGTTTTCGTTGCTCACACCAGTCCCACGACTGATCCGGAGTTTATTGTTTCTTTCCTAAACTCTGGGTGCTCATTATTTTCTACACGAGCAGTCTAGAGTTGGGTTTTTCAGATAGTCAGGTTTAGTAGATTATCTGGAGTTAGTTCAGTCTTTGGATCGCACCAGTCTTGCTTATGCTAGGTGAATTGTTATTGGGGGTTCGAGATATTGCTGGATTAGTTCTTGGAAATGGAGTTGCAGTTCTTCCTTGAAGACTATCTCAGAGTTATTTTGTTCTGCTGCTAGATGTTATCTATTTTCCTTTTCCGCTGCTATTTTATTGTATCATATCTCTGATGTATATTGATATCTATTGGATCATCTGTTGTATCAGATATGTCATCAAAGCTGTATATCAATGTATTATTCTTTTATTCCGCTGTGTTGTTTACTTAATGATTGTTATAAGCTCCGGCGAATCGGATTTGAACGGTCGAATCTATGGCATTCGAATACGATATGAAGTATGGATGTCGATTTTCGAGCGGGCAAAATCTGAATCGTTACATTTGGTATCAGAGCTAAGGGTTGAACTTTAGCTCAGGAGTGTAACACATTAAGTAACTCATTAGAGATAGGGTGAAGTAAATCCTAGAATGAGTAATCCTTAAGATATCCGTTTGAATGCCTCAGTAAATTCTTTTACTATCCACTGATAGTGAGTATGAGTGCAAGAAGAGAACGAGATAGAGGACAGGGGAATGCGACTATAATTGGTCAATACTCTGTAACAACAGTGGAAATAACTTTCTCTATCAATTTTCTTTGATTCGTTTCCAAATTCTTTTGATTTCTTCGAGACAGCTGCAGAAAGAAGTTTCAATATGATTGTGGCCTACAAGTCATTGTAGGAAATTCTTACTTCGTATCTTCATCGGTTTCTTATCGGCTTTTCGATTTAAACTCTAATAAATGAATTAGAAATTAGAAAATTTTAAATAAATTGGAAATTTTAATTTAATTAAATTGATTAATAGAATATGAAGAATGATTAGAATCGTATCGATAAAATGATTTTGTTTAAAACCAAAATTTGAAATTTTATTATAATTTCTTGTATCTATTCTTGATATTCTGATTTGGTGAGCCAAATGCAGAACTGATATCCAGTTTGATCTGAAAAGATATTTCTCTATCTTTCATCTATCTGTGTTGTTTTCGTGCCTGCGAATTTCGAGGACGAAATCCTTTTAAGAGGGGAAGTTTGTAACGACCCTAGATTTTAATTTAATTTAAATTGATAATTTAAATGAATTTTTGAATTAAAATTTGTAAAATTGATTATAAATGATGCGAGTTTTCCCGAATCAAATAGAAAATATATTAAGTCATATGGGTTTGAAAATTTGTATATATGAGAATATATATGTATATATTGGATTTTAAATAAATTCTTAAATAAATGATTTTTGAAAAATAAATAAATTGATTTAGAAATTTATAAATGATGATAATTTGAGTTATAAATAGAGATAAATTAGGCAAGTTAAAAAAAAGTCATTTCAGAAAATAAAATTTGTTATGTAAACTATAAAATGTAAAATATACACATGAAAACAAATTAGTTAAAAATTTAAACAATATATTGACAATAGAAATTTATGTTCATATACAAGCAAAACATTAGTATAAAAATAAAATAATATATGTATGTACTTTGGGAAACTATGATTGTAAATATAAAACAGATCTTATAAAAATGTACATAAGTTTGAAATAATTTTAAGTAAATTAAGTATAAAAGTGTGTTTATACTTGAGTTAAAATTTTATAAACAAATAACTGTAACTAAAGCAAAGTACAAAAGAATATGTACCAGGTTTGTATAAATAAAGAGTGTAGCCTGTAATGAAGTGATGCAAAGGCAAGAATAAACAAAGCAAAAGAATAAATTCAAACAAATACAAATATAAGAGATATAACTAAGCTTGCTAACAAATATAAAAGAGATCAGTAATAAATAAGCAAAGTAAAACAAAACTAAAGCAATGTACAATAGCATGTTAAAGAAAAACAAGAGGAAAAATAAAATAAAATAAAAATCTACTTAGCTAACAAATAAACAATTAATGCAAACATATCAGCCGAGCAAATACATGCAAGTAGAAAACAAATAAATAAAAATAATAACAACAAGTACGGAGAGGAAAGTATATTTGTACAAAGCAATAAATGCCATACACCTCAACAATTAATGCAACATACTTCAGCCATGCCTATTATACTAAAATATATAATTAACCTGTACACTTTTCCTATATATCACCTCACATAGAAATAATAACAACCCTGCACACTTCTTAGTTTATATTACTTCATCTCAGTTTCAAGTAGAATCTGAAGTAAAATCCATTTCAAACTAAAACAAACCTGAGGAATTCAAACAAGGGTGCTCAATCTTCATTCTTCAAAACTGTGAGTAACCTCACCCTTAAATGATTAAGCATATATATCTGTTGAATATACATCTTGAGTAAGTATGAAATGTACAAATATCAATTCAATACTATCTGGTACATAGGCAAGAATGATATGTAATGCAGGTGAATTAACAGAGTACTCTCTGTATTTAGCTTTCAAGTTTTGCTTTGAAAAAGAAAAATCAACTTAGAATTCAACTTTCACTTCATTAAATCATCATTAGACTTTGAAGTTTAAACAAAACAAGTTTGTTTATACTTAATTTAAGATCTGGAGAAGGTCATCAGTAAAATAGAGCTTTATAACATCTGAAAAAATTATTTTACAGGGAAAATCTTAACTTTATGATTAATGCGAATATCATGAAACTTGAATCAAATTGTATGACTTGAATTCATACTGAAAATGATGATTTTTAAGATGGGTTTCGTGATTTTTAGTGGGGTAGTTTGGTAGCAGTTTGAAGTTGAACGAAAATGGGTTTTTGGGGGATTTCTGGCGATCGGGGGTACTAGAGGTGCTAGGGTTGTTCGGGGAGGTGGAGGAGTGATCGATGGTGTCGGGAAAAATATCGTGATGGTTGGGTGATGACCATGGTGGCGGCAGGAGGCATTCGAATTTTGGTGACCTAGTTTTCGTGTGGTCTGGAGCCAAGGTGATTTCGTCACCACGAAACGATCGAGTGTAACGTGCTTTGGGATGATGGAAGTTGGGGCGATGACGAGGACATGGCCGGAGGTGGAGGTCCTCAGATGGTCAGAGATCGGAGAGAGGCGCGTTGACAGGTTTTGAGTGTTTCCTGTATTTCTTGCTTCCAGGGTTCGCTTTGGGTTTTTACTCAAATTCGATCGAGAGGGTGGAGAGTTATTGGGGAGGTGGCAGTGTGATCAAGGGATAGAACGTGACTTGTAGGTGTGGCCGCGACGGCAAGATGGCCGTGGATGATGGTGTGCACGTGCACGTGTCACAGCGTGTATCAGGGAATTGAAAATTTTTTGGGGAAGACGAGACGTGTTGGAAGATGAAATTGTGAAATTCTCGTGCGTTTGGAATTTTTGCTCGAAGCAAATAGAAGGGGGCTCGAGTCAAAGTTGTTACAGTTTTTAACCTGATGCTTTAATTCATAGTTTAGGTAAAACTTAAACTACAGTAAGAAAAAAAAAAGAAGAAGAAGAAACGAAGGTGACAGGGGGTGGAGCTCGGGGAATTAGGCCAGGAAACTCGGGTTCAACACGGGTAAACTAGGTTTTTGCCTGGGTTTGTTTCAATGCAAGGTTTTAACATCAGTAAATATAAACAGGTTTTGGTAAATACAAGATAAATACAAGACAAAGGTTTTAATTACAAATTTAAGACCTAATGGAAATTGTAATTAAGAGATGTCATTGCTAATTAAAATATTAATAAGTAAAAAATTAACTAAATTGAGTTAATTAAAGAATAAGAGTTAATTAGTTTAAATTCTAATTTAGAAGTAATAATTTGTTGATTACGAAAGTTATTTAGTAATTAACGAATAAATAAAAGGGTAATTAATTAAATTAAAATTAATCAATTTTGGGCTAATTAATTAATTAAAGATCATAAATGAAAATGGTATAATCAAAGGTCAATTATTTAATAATTTAAAAGTCGACGAAATATAATTAAAGGTTTAATTACTTAATTAAAGTTTAAAGATTTATTAAGTTAATTAATTTGTAAATTAAGAATTATTAATTGGATATTAATTAATTATTAAAGTTGATTTAATCAAGTGATTAAGCAATTAATTGATTTAAGGATAGTGTGATAAATTAATTTAAGTAATTAATTTGAGAATAATTAATTTATCAAGGGCAAATTATTAAATAAAAGTGATCAAGAATAATTATAAATTAAGGAGTAATTAATGATTAATTAAAGGATAGTTTATTAAATGTTTTAAAATTAATTGATTATCAATTTACCATAACTAGAAAATTTATTCACGGAAATTTATCTAATTAAATTAATCAGATAATTGAATAAATCCTACCTATGGATACTTGGATTAATTGGATGTTAAACTGTTTGATATCCCTGATATATGATACTTTATGATTATCCTGATTTGTGTTGTGATCTGTGACATAGTTTATTATTTGTGATATATATATCTGCGAATCTGTGTATGAAAGATAAGCGTTATAGTTATATCGCTTATCGAATATATTGTTGTACTTAAATCTGTGATGATTGAATGATATTGCACTATTGTGTATAACCCCTGGACCACACCATACACACACAAATATGGATTTCACGAGGAAATCGATTAAGTCACAGATTTTGAAATGATTTATAAAAAAATTGAATATTTGAATTCAAATGTTTTGGAAATGGAATCGGAATAAATGTGAAAAGCTTTTGGAATGAAATTTCAAGTTAAAATTTATTTTAATTTACTTGATTAAGTTTTGAAATTAAATAATTCAATTTAAATTTGAATTCGATATTTGGAATTGAATTCGATGATTGGAAATTATGGTTAAAGATATTATAAACAGGTTTGTATGAATTTAAACCATTTTAAAGGTATTATTTTTGGGAATTTGAATTTAACCCAAGGATTTCAACTCGTATAAAAGAATCAGATTTTCTGAGATGAAACTGTTTGTTTTCAAAAGATAAAAGCTTTCAGATAAGAAATGGAATTCCTATTTAATTAAGGGAATTTCAAGATTGAATAGACAAATGATTTTCCTAAGTTATGAATGAATTCTTTTTGAAAGCTATAAATTAAATCTGTTTATTTTTAACAGATTTAAATTGAAGATTTGTTTAAATCAAGTTGAAAAGAAATTGTTTTGAAGGTTATAAGTTAAATCTTTGATTTAAAGATTTAACGAGTAAATCAAATTGAAATGAAAATTGATTTGGAAAATCTGTGAATAAATCTTTTGTTTAAAAGATTAAAATGTGAAAATTGTTTAAACCGTTAAAGGTTGTGAAAATAAATCTTTTTTTTTTGTTAAAAGATTTGAAATGGTAATTTATTAAACCATTTGAAAGAAAGTTTTGAATTAATAAGTTGTGACTTAATCGAAATCCCATATCCATATGTTTTAAAAAATATTTTCGCTCACTATTCGGTTTAGCCGGGAAAGCACCTTTGGGTCGTATAACCCATTCCGAATATGTGATACGTCGTATATGAATAGCATTTGAAGACCGGTGATGAAGACCGGGTATTTGCGAAAGCGATAGGATGACCTATCGATTGTTTCTGCACCGAGTCGCGCCGGTATAGAAACTCCCTAAGTGATGGGAAATCCGATCGGGATTGTGAATATCCGGATTGCAAGGACTTCTTTGTAAGTGCCTTCGGTTCTGTTCGAACCCAGAACAGACTTGTATGGATTGTATGCCTGACATTACAAGTTGAGATATAAAGCCGATTTCTTTCAAATATATTTCTGTTGGTGGCGGAGAATTTATTCTCTTAGCTTAACACCCTTCTCTGAGACGTACGAGCTCAGAGGTTATGTAGTTGAAGGTTATCAGCAATATACTCCCAATTTGGTAATGTGACATACTGAGTGTTGCTGTGAAATGATCATTGTGTTGATTATTTGTGATAGGATCATTTATTTGATCGTCTATCTTGGTGATCATTTCTATGATCATTTGTTGACCCAAATCATGGCTTTTGTATAAAGTATGTTTTTGTGGACGTGACTTCGTCGAGCCTCACACCCCGTGAATGGTCAAAACAGGAAAGAAGCAGCAAGGTTATGAGGGGTAGCGCCCTTTAGGATGTGTGCATTTCCTTCTGGAAAAGGGTGGTATCATGGTATGGAGCCCAGATGCTTACTCATGTTGAAAACACTTTATGATTGTGTGAATTGATTACGAGATCTCGGATAAAGGTCCCAAAGGACCGGGGGATGGCATATTCGATCAGTTGTTACTCAGTTAGGGGTAACCCGGCCTTGTGTTGGTAGAGATCCGGTTTGGTTCTCGGGGATGTCCATCCAGAGGCATTCTCATGTGGCAATGGGAAGTTCCTTGGCCTGACCATTCGTTGGAAATCCAAAGAAACAATACGAACCTTGTACAGTATTAGTTGTATAACCTGCCATGGAATGTGGCGGTAACCTGCTATTGAACATGGTAGCTATTGTAGGCATAAGTGCGGAATGTCTATGCTGGCTAAGATTTATATTCTAATTTCGAAATGAAATTTTCTTACACTATGCACTAGTAATAATATCAAATGTTTCCTTTTAATGCTTATCAAGCATCTTTGACTATCATAAGGAGAAATCTCCTCCGATTCTGCGTTTGCATTGTGTGTGTGTGTGCGGGAGGCCTTATGGTAGTCTCATTTTTAAAAAGCATTGCGAATTGACTTTGAAAATCTTATGTTGAATGTTTTAAAAGATAAATTGTTTTCGTTGCTCACACCAGTCCCACGACTGATCCGGAGTTTATTGTTTCTTTCCTAAACTCTGGGTTCTCATTATTTTCTACACGAGCAGTCTAGAGTTGGGTTTTTCAGATAGTCAGGTTTAGTAGATTATCTGGAGTTAGTTCAGTCTTTGGATCGCACCAGTCTTGCTTATGCTAGGTGAATTGTTATTGGGGGTTCGAGATATTGCTGGATTAGTTCTTGGAAATGGAGTTGCAGTTCTTCCTTGAAGACTATCTCAGAGTTATTTTGTTCCGCTGCTAGATGTTATCTATTTTCCTTTTCCGCTGCTATTTTATTGTATCATATCTCTGATGTATATTGATATCTATTGGATCATCTGTTGTATCAGATATGTCATCAAAGCTGTATATCAATGTATTATTCTTTTATTCCGCTGTGTTGTTTACTTAATGATTGTTATAAGCTCCGGCGAATCGGATTTGAACGGTCGAATCTATGGCATTCGAATACGATATGAAGTATGGATGTCGATTTTCGAGCGGGCAAAATCCGAGTCGTTACAACTTTTATCTTTGAAACTTCTTTCAAAAGTTTTCAATTCCATTTCCAAAACTATTTTGGATTCAAAAATTCAATTTTAAAAATCATTAAAAATCTGTGACTTAACCAATTTCCTCTTGCAATCCATATTCGTGTGTGTATGTGTAGTCCAGGGGTTTAACACAATAGTGCAACATCATTCAATCATCACAGATTCAAGCACATTAATATCAATAAGCGGTATAATCTATAATGCTTATCTATATACATAGAATCACAGATAAATAATATACAATTATCACAGATAAAATAAATTACATTCATCACAGCTTGAATTAAAACAATTCATATCACAAAGCATCACACAATAGAGATATCAAACAATTCACAACATTCAATAGAATACAGTCAACCATAAGGAAGATAAATTAATTATTTGGTTAATTTAAATCAGATAAATCACTTATGAACAAACTACAAATGCTGGTTAATTTACAAACCATATAATTGATTACCCTTCAATCATTTATTAATTAGCCTCAATTGATAAGTTAAGTTATCCTTTAACTATTTATTAATCAACCTTAATTAATAAATTAATTAACCTTTAATTATTAAATAATTAACCCTAATTATCAATCCTTAGTTAATTTCATTAATTAATTATTCCTTAATTAATTACCATTTTATTTAGTTAATCTTAATTAATTATTCTTTAATCATTTATTAGTTAACCAATAATAATAAATTAACCAACCTTTAATTATGTAATTACCCTTTAATCAATTTACCTTAATTAATTACATTAATTAAATTAAACATAATTAATTAACTCTTAATTAATTATTATTTAAATAAATTATCCTCAATTAATTAACCCTAAATTAACTACCATTTAATTAATTTACCTTAATTATTTTCACAAAGTAATTATCCCTTGATTCCATTAAGTAATAATCTTTTGTTAATTACATTGAGTAATCCATTTCATCAAGAAATTATTCCTTAATAACTTTAAATAAAAAATTCTTTTTAAATAATCACGTTAATTAATTAATATTTTATTTATTTCATCAATTAATTAATCACAATCGAAAAACACTTAGAGATTAAATAATTAATCAAATATAAAACTACTTCAGAATCAAATCAAATTTATTTCCAAACCACATTTGATTACTAAATTTTAGGTTTGAGATTTGTTCTAAAAATTTATTTAATAAATTGTTTTTAACACTTGGATTAAAATTTTATTTGAAAACTTATTCATTTTAAATTCACTTTAAAAAAAATTTGCAAAACAAATTGCTTGAAAAAAATCTTTAAGATCATCAAGTTTAATAAGACCCGAGCCAACCTTTATACTTCCTCGATCAAACACAAGAACATCTTCGAGTTAAAGCTCAAAATTCCCGAGCCTCGCTTCGATTCTTCCCGGAGTTTCCCCCAGCACTTCTCTTTTTTTCTTCTTCTTTTTTTGTCTGTTTTTATTTAGATTTTAAAACCTATTATCGTATTAAACAATCCGAGTCGTACTTCCAAAATCCCCGAGCTAATTTCAAAACGTCCCGAGCATTTTCACGAACTCCTTTGAGTTCGACCCGATGCAACTACGTCCCCAAACTTACAGCCACCACCGATACCAACCTGTACATGTGCATGAGTGTAGTTGCTCTGACCATCTCTAGTTGATACCACGACCATCGTCAAGTCGACGCTAACCTCCTCTAAGCACCAGATCACACAAAACTCCCCAACGACAAGCTTCGATTTTTTGAACAACTCGACAACCAGGATCCATAAATGGATCGCCAAAAACTGCCCCAACCGCCCGCCCCAAGCTACCAGCAACCCTGAAACTCCGACCGAAGCTTCATTAAATCACCATGCGACAACTCCCCCATGATCGATCGCCAGAAACACCCCGACGGCGACGTAGTTCTTCTGAGAACAGGCTTGACCAAAAACGAATCTTAAACCCTAATTTAAACTCATTCATCTCCTACGATTAATAAAAAATTCGAACATATTTTCCATGCTCTTTGACGCATCAACTTCCTTCACCATGAATTTCGATTCCCAGATCGACGTGGATCACCAGAATTCGATCGTTTTGCATTTTTCGTTCCACTTGAAATTCCCACCTCAATACAAAGCTAAAAATTCTGATTTTCATCTTAAAAATCATAGTTTTCAAACACAAATCCATTTATATAACCAAAATTTGATAATAAAATTTTCGGAATTTTCAAGTTGAAAATATCTTAGTGTAATTTCCAAATTTCAAAATAATTTCTACGTAGAATTATTTTTAAAATTTAAATCAGATCATTACAAATACTTATGCTTTAAAGATTATTACTTAAATCCTTCTAGATTTTGAGATATAGAATTTTTCTTGAATTTTGATTATCCTGTTACTAAATAGAACATATATGTATACACATACAGGCATGCACACCATTACATACACACACACACACACCCCACATGCAAGCCTATTTAACCACTCAAACAACATTTGTCAAAATAGGTTCAAGCATCAACCACAAACATCAAGATATAAGGGGAGATTAAATGAGTTTTCTCACCTGATTAACTGTTGAACAGAGCAGCATATTTTTTTTTCTTGTTTGATCTGGATTTAATTTGAATCTGCATTGTACTCCTGCCTCATTTTTGAATTACTCAAAGTTTGATTTGTTTCTGGAATTACTTGATCCTGATCCTTGCTCCAGATTGAAAATTTTGACTCAGCTTTTATTCTTGTTTTTCCAGGCTTTTGATTTAGTTTCCAGTTTTGATTTCCTAGGTTAAAGATGATTGATTTTTTTAATTTTGTGAAGATGGTTTGTTCTTTAATTTTTTCCTTTTGATTCTTACTTTTGTTCCAGGTTTGAACTTTGCTTTGATCTTCCTAGTTTTGAAATTTTTTGTGTTCTGTTTTGTTTTGAATTTTGTTTCTCAGGTTTGAGAAAACTGAGCCTGGTTATTCTCTTTCTCTAATAATCTTTTATTTCACTTCATTAATCTTTAATTCAATCAATTTGCCACTTGTTAATATTCTTACACTTGTACATTTATGTTAACACTTGCTAAATTCAAACAAATTTATGTAAAGACCTTTCCTTGAGTTTATTTACAAATTATAATTTAAACCTTACTTTATTTTAGATTTATAAAACATGTTTTATCTATTTTATACTTACATATATATGTTATGTATTCTAAATCTTATACCTACATTTCCAAAAGATATGTATGTTTTAAAAACTTTTTATTAAATCTTGTTTCAAATCATATATACATTTAGAAAAAACAAATATCTATCTAAATTTGGAAAATACCAAATTAATTCACAATTTAATTTCAAAAATTAAAGTAATTACCAAATTAAATTTGATTTAAAAACAGGAATGTTACACATATGGTCTAGACGTGTTCTAACCTGCTATTAAAGCCTTTCTATATCCCCGCTAAATCTCATACCACTCTTCAACCGTTATGCTTTTTTAATTTAGTGCTATTGAACAGCAGATTCGCTTAAAACCCCTCTATATTCCGCTACACCCGCTAAATCAGTTGTTTATAGCATCCACTTTAGCAAATTTAATACAGAAAGGTCAACTTGACAAGTTATTTTTTAAATTAAATCACAAATTTTAGCGTAAAAACCTTAGTTTAAGGCCTAAATGCTCAACCTAGGATAGAAATCTATTTCCTTTTCCTACACAAATTATGTGAGAACGAGAATAAACTAACTTTGAAGATTTAAATTTATTTCTAATAAATCTCTATTTCCACTTTTCTATTTTCTATTATATCCCCGCTTTATCTCCACTATAAGTTTTTGCACCTCTGCCGCTGTAGACCCGCTAAGCGCTTTAACTGGACAGACTTCTAACCACTATAAATAAGAGGCTAGTCCCCTCACTTTTATTCATAAGATTTTTTTTGTCTTTGCATGGGATGAGAAATGCATGAATAGTTAAATTTGGAATGAGCCTGATTGACAGCCCTGCAAAGAAGGCAACAAAGTTTATAAAGGCCTAAATTCTTACTTCTAACTCTAGTTCCTGCAGGCGCCACCTATGAGATGATAGTTAAAATGGCCTTGCTTCAAATAATTAGCTTAGAAGAAAGTGAGAAAGTAGGACAGATACAAGGTCGAGCGAAGAAAGAGGGATTCTGGGCAGATAAGAAATCCAAGGGAAAGATCAAGAAAGGAGGAGTAAGGAGGTGTAACATGTCGTAGAGGCCGGAAGACCGGGTTAAGAGGAGGATAGCTGCATGGCACCCAAAGGGAGAGGTGTTGGGTTGTGGACCATAGTCGTTCAAGAGAATGAATATGAATGAATTACCTATGCTTAATTTAGCGCTCTCTTTGAATCAAGATTCATATGCAAAGCTGAGGTAAGTCTACAAATGGAGAAGTTTATCTAACTAAGGTAGGGACATTCCACGATGTAGGAGTGTATTAATAAGTTCATTGAATTAGGTTGGTCCGAGTGCAATATGGAGATAATCCAATGGAAAGCACATGGGAGATAGAAGAGAAGAAGAATTCTTATCATCCTGAACTTTTCTCTAGTATATTTTTTTCTCCTTAAAATTTAGTATTGTATAGGTTTTGGATGCATGGTGATTTCTAGATTGGATGGTAGGAGAGGGTTGCTATGATGTACAATAGGGGAAATTATGAAATTATTTTTTAATTTTAATTATGTAAACGATCTTATTCAAAAATATAGTTTTGATTTTTTTTTCTATTATATGTTTTTGTTATGTTGTGATATGAGCAATGAGTGAGTAATATTTAACATATATAAGTAGAAAATCCTCATGAGTAGTGTTTTATTGATTGTAGTTATGAAATGTCCATAACCATGAGCATTGAATCAAACAAACAACACACAACTCCTCAAATGTTCATGATTGAGAAGTATCTAGAAAGGGTAATGTCTTGGGATTGTTTGGAACGATAAAAGAACGACTCAATAAGAGTCTTATATGGGTTATCATTGTAGGAACTGGCCTAGTTCGTAGTGGGTGAAATGGGTAGATTTCAAAAAAAAAAAATGCATATTTTGATCATAGTGGAACTATAAAGTCTAATGGGTTTTACTAGATCTGATCTACTTGTTTTTAATAAAATTGTATTATATTAATATTGTATTATTAGAAAATTAACGAAATCCATGTTAACTAATTGTGAAATTTGAAAAGTTTGTGAAATGCCCCACCTTTTTGGATGGTTTAAATGACACTAAATCGCACATATCAAACTCAAATCATTCAAAAGAGAGGATTTTTATAGGGTAAATAAGAAAAAGAAGAGAAAGAAAGGAAAAAACAAAACATAAAATCTCACAGCGGAATGAAAAAATATAATAATCAAATAAACAGTTCATGAAGTTGTTTACAAATAATACTTGATTACACTTTTAAGATACAGATCAGAGTTACATACAACATAAATAAATAAGTAATGCAGTGGAACAATATGATGTAGCGGAATAAATAAAACAAATAATAATAGTATACGTTTTTTTATCTTTGTCCTTCAAAGGTAAATGGTCTTCGATAACTGAAAAGCCTAGACTGACCCGAGCGAATTGAAAAGACAAAACATTCGAGTCAGAACTAAAAGATCTTATGTAATTTAAATCAACAATAAATAAATATGAGTGTGACGGCGTCAAAGATGTTTACGGGGTTTGACATCTCTTATCCAGTGTCTAACATGGGTGCAATAACTTAAGAGATGTTCGAGATTACGATCTCATAAATATCCGTTAAACTATTTACTATGTAGTAATATATGCTATTATAATATGTCTATCAGTAAAGGAAAGTACTAAAATAGCGTTAAGGCATTACCTATATCCCCCTTAACACATTTTTGTGTATTCCTTAGTCTATACAGATACTATAAGCCTCATCAAACTGATGGGATACTCAGGGAGTACTCCATAGGTACAGTACAAACCATCTCGTAATGGACACGATAAGGCATGTGACAAGGCACGCAAGGCAATGTCAGGGTAGGATTCTACCGTTTGCAGAACCAGGCCGGTGGTAACGCATAGCAGCTACTACCACCCACCTCAGAACACACTCCCGTAATCAAATCAAGGAGTAGCCACCAAATCAATCAGAAAGTCATAATATGATATCGAAGAAGCATGTCCGATCGGAGCTGCAACCTCACTTGGCCAAGGTATAGCTCCTGTTTAGTCACGTCAAGCTGACTCGCGGGAGTCAGGGCTACGTTAATACCTCATACAGAGCCGTTCGCCAAGCCATCCTACTTCATTCTGGAATCTCCACCACGTACATACTTGAAGCGATTTTATTTTTTGCAGAGAGTATGACAACATCCGATCCCGATCTCTTTAAAAACCAACGCTTATTTCACACCGAATAGTTATTTTACATTTCCAAAGCCGTTTCATAATTGATATCAAAATATCATATTTAATTCAAACTATATCGCTTTCGAAATCATATTCACTTTTGAGATCATATCACATTTGAAATCATACCATTTTAGAAATCATATTTTCTTTCAAAATCATACTTTCCAAAATGGGTTAAACCTTCATTTAAAATTTTAACATTTACTCAGAAAATGTTATTTCACTGAAAAATATCATTTCAAATCTCAACTTAGGTTATAACATCATTTAATCATATTCGTTGTTAAATCAAGGATTTAAATATAAACACTTCCACTTTACATAGCCTAAAATTTAGAAATTAGTTTGGATAATAATAAATAGTTTAGCATAGTTTAAAATAAATTTTTAAATAGTTTGAAATACTTTAATATAGTTTAAATGGATTATCATAGTTTTAAATAGATTTAAGATAGTTTAAATAAATTTAAAATAGCTTAAATAGATTTAAAATAGATCAAATAGATTTAAAATAAAGTAATAAATTTAAAATAAGTTAAATAGATTTAAAATAATTTAAATAGATTTAAAATAGATTAAATAGATTTAAAATAGCTAAAATAGATTTAAAATAGATTAAAATTGATTTAAAATAAATAAATTAGTTACTTTGATTAAATAGTTTAAAATTAAATTGTTAAATAGTTTGAAAACATTAATATTCAAGATTTTTAGAATAATACCTCTTTACACAATTTATATTAAAATGAATTAATATCAAACTAGACTATTTCCTTTATTTCAACACATTTGGACCACGTCCAGCTTTTGAATTTGAACCCTTTAAACAATTTATTTAATCCAATTCCAATTTCACACTTAAAGCTTGGATTTCCAAAAATAATTCAATTTATATAAATCAAGTTTTTATTTCAAAATATCATTTAACTAAATTCAAATTTAAAGGATTTAAAATCATTTAATTTAACCAATCAGGTGTCCGTATATAATTTTTCTACCCTATGGTTAAGTGATATGGACATATATCATTTCAATCCACAATAGATTTAAAATTACATTTCAACCCGCAGTCCCTAATTTATATTCAAAATCCATAAAACTGCTCGAGTCTATCATTTCAACCCATAACGATTTTTCCCTAATCTACAGAACATTTGGGTATGTATCATTTCAACCCATAGGGATTTCTAACAATAAACTAAGAGAACTTGCAAGGTTGTAACAATGTAAGTATAACATCTGATCATCTAATATCAACAATCAAGTATCCATCACAATCACCATTCAATCAATCAATAAATACATCAATTAACTGATTATCATCAACATGTATTCAATTGACAATTAAATTTCAATATTAAATTAAATGACGATTAAATGCAACAAAAGCCATATTTAACTAGAATGACAATTTAAATATACGAAACATCAACCAATCAATTTTTAATCACATCATAAATTTAACTTAACTAACACAAAACAATTCAGTGGTTGTGAGTGGGTTAAAACACTTACCTTTGATTTCAAAATGATTTGAAATCCAAATAAAGGCCTAAATTCGACCGTTTTAGAATTTGTCCAAACCAGTTCCATAATGCTCGGAATTCCAATACGATCCCAATGGAACAAACCACACATGAATTCGAACTCGTACGCAAAAGAATGATCGTTAGAACATTTAAAGTTTGAATTTAAATTAAATTAAATAATATAAAACATACCACGTCATCATCATTACATGTACGAAACCCTAGCACGATACATCAATCTTATTCAACACTCGGCCGCCACCCTCAAATGTGTGCCGCATGTCGCTGTGTCCAACGCTGACCAGATCTGACACCATACTTGGATGCAGCTCGCCTGGCCGCCATCATCTTTGCCAAGCGGCCTCGCCCGTCCCCACTAGTAACCTATTGCCGCCATCACCTTTGAGTGAAGATTCCAATGAACCACGAAGCCATATCGAAATTCCAACAATATGGATGCGTGCTGCTCGACGCCATCTTCCCAACGCCACCTCCTGATCGTCGAACGAATGAAAATCCACCGTTGGGTCACGAAAACCTAATTTCGACGGCCAAGGTTCGTCCTCGATTTCTGGTCAAATGATGCATCCAATTGGAAAATGAACTGCTGTAGTAGATTACGTTGGTCGTGTACTTTCCAAGATATATAATATGACATAGTTTGACGAGTTTGACTTTTCGATTTGAATTTCGAATTGAATTAGGGTTTGCAATTGGAATTTGGTTTCTACCATTAGAAGAAGAAAGAACAGACAGATAGAATTGTATGTATAGGCAAAAATAAAAGGCTGCTGGGGTATAGGAAAGAAACTATTTATATAGACGAGGTCCGATAAGAATGAACAACATATCGAATTAATATGTAATGATGATAACGACCCGAAAGGCCCATTCCGTTCCCAAAACGAAAGTGGGTAGTCCCATATTGAAATAGATGCTTTCAATATTTTTAAATTCAATGGAATAGGTTTCAAGTCCTAATTCCATCGTATAAAGAAGTTAGCTTTAAAATCATCTTATTTGAAATTGAATTCAATTAAATTGATTTCTACGCGTCTCGAGTCTGTGCGATCAAACGACAAGTCCGATCGCTACGAAACTTGTAGCCTTTCAATAATTCAATGTTATAGATCTGAAGAAACTTGTTTTATTGGAATCCAAGATAGTGGCCAAAATTGCTATTTTCACGCTAATTAAATTATTTATTGTTCAATTAATTAAATCGCTTTTTAATTTTAAAGCTAATAACAAACATTTTTTTTCATTTTTGATTACCTAGACATTTATAATCTTTTAAAACAAATTTCTATGTCAATTCAATGTTAAATATTACACTAGTTATAGTGTTCAGTTGCAACTGTAAATTCATTAATTATAAATTTAAATCCTAATAAATTCATTTATCTTGATTTCACTCTTGTTATTAAATCAATTTATTTACCTTATGAATATAATTGACATTATTATACTTTTTTTTACCTTCACATTTTATAGTTTTCGTCTTAACTCATATTAACGTAATATTTAATTGCATTTAATTGCAATTGATTTCCAATTTAATTCAACAAATTAAATGGGTAACGATTAACAATTATCACCTTTACTTAATTTAATCATATTTATAAGTTTGTTATCTACAAACAAATGTTTTACACAACACTGAATTTATCAAGTTACAATTTATTACATATTATTTCATCAATTAATACGCATTTAGTTAATTTCCTTATTTGCGATTTATAACCAAATTTTATGTTTAAAATCATTTCAATAAATTGAAATTTCATTAAAATAATTATCAATTGCTTTAAATTGTCATTATTAAATTTCATTCTATTTATTATTCTCATTAATAAATCATAATTTTTAATTTATTTCAATATTAAATTAATTTTTTTATTAAATTCAATATTTTAATTATCGAAAAATTACCAGTCGTTACACTCTCCTCCACTCAAAACATTTTGTCCTCGAAAAGGAAAAAGAAGGAGTTAGAAAAATAAATATATCTTATTCAAAGTATTCAATTTATAACAACTAATTTACATAATTAAATAAATTAAACAAAATATATCAATTAATAAACAATTTTTATCTTCATATTCAAGTTTAATAAAAGTTTGAAAAGCATTTTCACTTTCAAAAAGAATTTCTAAGTCCAAAAATCATGGAAAATTTTAGTAGAGTCTTCATTGTATGGAGAGGTTTGAGAGAAATAATAATATCAATAATAATCATATATATATATATATATATCATATTTCAAAATAAATATCCCAAACCATGATAAAACAATATAATTTTTGCAATAAAACCTTAATCTGAAAATGCACCTATTTGTCGGGCAAACAATGCTTAATTTATGAAACCAAAAGTAGTAGCTATCTCTTCCATAACTCTGTATTTCACTTATATAATCCAAAAGAGTTAGAATTATGTAAAAAAAATATTTAAGTTATTTCAACTAATAACAAAACAAATCAACATAACATAACAATAGTCACCTGTAAACAAAATCATATGATCATCACATGCAATCTAAGCAATCAACCATCCATCTATAACAACTAAAACAAATGGTTGTTCGGGGTAAGAGACTTTTAATCATATAAAATGATAAATAAACTACTAAGTGTATCATACACTCAACCCTCTTAGATAAAACTTAATAGATTATTTATACATCTTTATACGGTTAAAAGTATCCTTTCTCAATCATCCTATAAGCTAAAACAAATAATAGTTTCAAATATCGTTTAAGTTGATTCTTATTAATCTCCTTTCACATTATTTACTGTTTTTCAGTTTCATTAATTCATACAGTGCTTATTTTCATTAATTTACATCCAATTACTTACATAAGTTATTTCCAATCAATTTTTTTAGATCATCCATAGTCAGTTCTTAAAATAATATGTAAGTTTCTTTACAAATATAATTCACAATTATTATTTTCTTTAATTTATTTTTCTTATTTATTTCTTTCATATATATAGCGTTATTAAATATTAAATCATTTCAACATTTATGAAGTTATAATCATATAAACTTCAAACATTAACTTATGTTTATAATATTCTTATACATCTTAATTCTTCATTTATAAACATAATTCCATCGAACATTTTCATTACTTAAGTTTTACTTGTATAATATTCTATTACATATTCTTATTAACATTTCAAATTTTAACAATCTTATAAGTGATATATTTATTTTTTGAGAATGTAATCGAATGTTCCACAAGTTCATCTCATTCACTTTAGTTAATAAAATGTTCAATAATTACATCTTCTAAATTTTCATATCTTTTGATTTACAAGTTACAAATTTTCAATTCTTATATATTTCATTAATCACTTAGTATCTAATTACTTATTTTTCTCATTTCAGTAGTTTCCAATTTTTAATATAGTTAAGGTTTCATTTATTATTAAAAAATTTAATTTACAGAATTTTAAGAACTAAATATCGGGTTCCTTTTCAATCATTTTGAAATTACACACACACACACACACACACTCTCTCTTATAACTTGTATATATCCAATCATATTTCAAAATTAAAACTAAGATTTGTTTATATAAAAAAGGTGCAGTAAAACTACTACAACAATCTTACCACTTTCAAACTCAAAAGTGAACGTCGATGATGCATGCACTCATCACCAAAATTATTTTTCCAGCAACAGTGAGGGGAGTACATAACTTATTTCCTTTTTAAAATTTCTTTCAAAAACTTTCTTTCAAATCACATTAAAATATTTATATCCAAAAATACTTCCAAATACTACTAATATTATATTCCAAAATCTTTTGAAAACATATTTCAAAACCCCAGAAATTAAGTTCTCAAATATCCAAATTATATTTGTTTATTTATAATCCCATTTTGCAACCGATATTTGTAAAATTCCACTTCTTAACAAACAAACATATCACATACAATTATATACATTTATAAAGATTATTCTTTTATATACAAAAATATAATACTAGGTAAAATTATTTCATTTACCCATATTTCAAAACAATATTGTGTCGTTTAGCCCTTTAATTGTTTAGAAATCACTATCGATGCCATAGCGTCCTATGTACCGACCAGAATTTATAATATTAAATGAAATAAATTAACACAATTTTTTTTTTATAAACCTAACAAGTACGCTTTTTCGTATATACACTCAGACTCATTCTAGGGTATTACTACCCTATTTCTAATAAGTTGGACCCCACAAAGCTAAGGTTATCGCTAAACCAAAGCTCTGATACCAAATGTAATGACCTGCCTTTTTGGACGGTTTAAATCGATAATAAACCACACATGTCAAACTCAAATCATTCAAAAGGGAGGATTGTTATGAGGTAAATAAGAAAAAGAAGAGAAAGAAGGAAAAAACAAAAAAACAGAATCTCACAACGGAATGACAAAATATAATTATCAAATAAACAGTTCATGAAGATGTTTACAAATAATACTTGATTACACTTTTACAATATAGATCGGAGTTACATACAACAGAAATAAATAAATAATGCAGTGGAATAAACATAAGTAACTGGAAAGATGAATAGACAAAGACCGATTTTCAAGCAAAGCTCCAAACTCCAAAGGTGAGTCTCAAATGCTATGACACTCAGTGTAACCCGAGCATAAAGTAAAACAAAAAACACTCGAGTCAGGATTAACGTTCTTATAACAGTAAATTCAACTCAAGTGAAATGTCAACTGAAATACAAGTAACTTAAAGGATGCTTAAGATTTCCATCCTCTAAGGATCCTTTAAACTATCTACATACATAGTACAATACGCTACATAAATAATGTCTATAGTAACGCAAACTATTAAAATAGCGTTAAGGCGTTACCCATATCCCCCTTAACACATTTTATATATTCATATAGTCTATACAATGCAATAAGCTCCACCCAACCGATGGTTTACCCAGAGGACACCCAATAGGTACAGCATAAAACAAACTCATAGAAGGCGCGATAGTGCATGTGAACACGGTCTGCGATGCAATAATAGGGTAGATATACCGTTTGTAGATCCGGACTGGTGGTATCACATAGCAGCTATTACCGCCCACCTCGAGACAGATTCCCAAACCAAAGGTGCACCCAATCATTTCAACTTTTAATTCTATTAAGTTTGAAAATATTCACTTAATCATTTTAATAACCATTTCAATAAAATTTCATATTACAAAATATCCGATTTCAATTTTATTTATAGTTAGAATATGCATTTAATCACTTTTTATCAAATCAAGTTATAAAATCATACCTTTTAAAATCTCAAATCAATAAATTCAAACTAAACCTTATTTAAATTCAATTCTAAACAAATTTAATTATAAATCAATTTTTATTTAAATTTAATTCTTAATAAATTTAAATTATAACTCAATTTCAATTCTTCTTTATAACCTTAATTTTATTAAAGTTATTACAAAAATTCTAATTCAAAATAATAATATAAATTTAAATAAATATTTAAATATATTAATATAATTTTATATAAATATTTAAACATATTATATATATTAATTAAATTAAATTTTATTAAATTAAATTTTATTATTAAATTTTATTTTATATTAAATCTTATTTTATGTACATTTAAAAATAATAAATTTATAAGTAAAATCTTAAAATTTATATTTTTCCAAAGCAACTTATAAGTTTAAAATTTTCTAGTATATAATCTTAAAAGTCTAAAATTTTCACATATATAAAATACATATATATAATATATTTTAAAAAATAATCAGTACCTGTTAAAATCCACATATTTCCTTTCAAACCATGGAAATAAATTTTCAGAATATACCAATGGTGTCCGTATATAGTTTTCTATCTTATGGTCAAGTGATATGGATATTTTCATTTCAATCCGTAATTATTTTAAATTTACGGTTATATATCAATTCAACCCGCAATCCCAAAATTTGAAAAAAAAAATGAAAATCGCTTGGGTTTAATATTTCAACCCATAACGATTTTCCCCTAATTTATAATATCGTTCAGGTATGTATCATTTCAACCCAAAGGGAATTTTAAACTAACAGGGAACTTGTAGAGTGAGAACAAATATGACAACAATATAACATATTGACAATAGACGTATATCATCAGTAACAAATTTAAATATAATATACACAATAGGTTATGGAATCATATGTCATAGGTAAACGATGGTAGATAATGGCATATCATATTTAACAATTATATAACTTAACAATTCAAAATTTAAGAGCATATTTAAATTTATCATTTTAGGTAAATTAAATTTACTATACATAAGAATGTTAATCATGAGTGATCGCCCACTTTTCGAGGTTAGAGAAATAGCAAGAACAGGGTGCAATGAATCCAAGCACAAATTCCAAAGCAGAGCAAGGTGGACACTAGATCAATGAAAACAACATATACCAAATTTTATTTTCTTTTAAAATCAATATATGTAATATATATATATATATATATATTATATAAGAATGTTTAAAAAAATCAAAAATTCTATTTAAACACATATCAAATTATCATTATATATATTTTAAAACTAATATTAATTTATACACATATAAAAAGGAAACCTTTATATATATTGTCTTAAAAATCACTATTTCTTTAACATGTTTATTTAAAAATCGACGTATATATATTATATTTTTTCTTCATAATATACATATTTAAAGTTATTAAAAAAGTCTATTTTGAAAACATTAACACAAATTCAACTAAACACTTTAAAACATGATAAATATAGATTTACTTTACTATTATATACATACATACATACATACATACATACATACATACATATATATATATATATATATATATATATATATATATATATATATATATCAGCCAATGCCACTTTGCAAACTTACTATATATATCACTAATAGCAAATATATACATAACTTTCATATATAAACGTGGAGTGGAGGGAGACGCTTACCGCGCAAGCAACTTAGGGAAAATATGGGACAGGCTCGGCACATCTAGAAAGCTCAAAGTAGGAGCGGGTGAGCCTTGGAGTATCGGGTCAGGTTCAAAGATGCGCAGGCAGTTTTAGGTGAGCACGGGTTTGGGCAGTGGCGAGAGTGGCAGTTATAGAAGGAGGGGAGCATGGGTTTGGCACTATGGGGTTTGGTAGCAACGTGGAGGGATGCAGACGAGGAAGCAGGGCTGCATGTGGGGAAAAAATGGGTTTGGTAGGAGATAAAAGGAAGTGGGAATGGCCATGAAGTGACAGAGCAAAATATACGAAGGCTTTGTATAATTTTTTTTCTTTTCTGTTGCATAAATTCAAAATAAAGGAGAAAGAGGAGAGAGCAATGTTCGACAGTGAGGAGGAAAACTTGGCAATTGCGTAGTGGACGAGGATAGCTGACGGATGGCCTTCGGTTGTAGAGGTGGATTGCGACATGAAGGAGAATGAGGCTGGCGGTGGGACAATGTTGACCAAAGAATATGGTGATAGAGAAAGATGGGATATGGAGGTCTGATCGAAAGCCAGGGTAGCTTCGACTGGTGATGGGCTGTTAGTGGAGGGTTGCGACATGAGAGAGGTGCGGATATGGTTTCGGGTTAAGTGGGTGGATGCATGGCAGTTCAAGGAGGCGGGCGGTGTTTGATGAGCAGGTGGAGGCGGAGTCGAGCAGGTGGAGGTTTGGTCGTATATGGAGGTGAGGTACAGGTGGCGAACGAGTGTCGGGGGAAAGCATGCTAATTGGAGAGAGGACGAGGCAAAAAATTTCTCAGAACCAAATTTATACTATATATACTATTATCATTTTTATTTTATTTAGAAGAAGTCAGAAAAAAATTGAATGCAAAGAGAGAACGAAGGAAGAAAGGCAGAGCAAAATGGACCAGAAATGGAATTAAAGGGGCAACAGAAAATATATTGAAATGACGGAATAGAGAAAGTCATGTGTTGAATTCCATAAATATAAATGTTAGTGGCTATTGGTCTACACGGTAGATAAATGAAGAGTCACAGAAACCCAAAGGGCCCAAATACGGAACCGATACGGCGAATCATTTTGTAGATTTCACCGCGTACCGGATACCAAAACACAGGAATGAACTTACTGCAGGGATCAACACGATGGGATTAATAGAATGGTATGCAGATATCAGCGATTTAACCAAGCTATCAAAACTAGATTTTTGCTGCCGAAAATGCTGCTAAAACGCTTAAAATAAGATAAACGGAGCTATAACCGTCCAAATTTAGCGAAATGAAATGTGATGACTCTCTCAGAAAGTAGTAAACATTTTTATTAAACAAAAATATTCAGATTTTGAAAATATTTTATTTTCATTAAATTAACTGTTTTTAAATTGAAATTGAAAATTACACAACAGAACCGACCTTCATACTTTCTAATAAAATTTGACACTTGCTATGTTTAAATAGACATATTCCAAATATCAAATTTTCATTTCAAAAATTTATTATTTATTTTTCATGAAATTTCTAGTTAAATACATTATAAAATTCTTTAAAATTCTCGGGTCCTTACACACTCCCCGAATTAAAACTTTTCGTCTTCGAAAAGGAAAGAGATAGACGAATAGAAGAAACAGAAGGAAATAAATTCAAAATTACAAAAGACAACAATTTATTCAAAACCATATAAATTTTATTAGTTTAAATTGAATAATATTTAGCAATTTTGGTTTCAATCTTTTTATTTAATAAATAAATATTCATCATATTCACATGTGGTTGATTTCAATCCAATGTATTTTCATTTTATTGATTTTCTTTTAACTCATTAACATTTGTTACAAAATTTTCTCTTCAAAACAAAATTTATTTTATTTAACTCATTTATTTTATCCATTTATCCTCAGTTAATTTTTTTTCACTTATAATTCAATTTCAACTATTCTTAAGTTCATATTTATTTACTTATTATTCAATTTATTCACTTAGTCGGTGTATAAACATTTATTATAATCACTCACTTATCTTATAATTTCCTTTAACAAAATTTTATTTGGACATCTTATTATTTTATATATACTGTATAATATTCAACTACATATTTTCATTACATTCAAACCTTTTTTCCAGATAAGTTTTATTAATATTCTAAGTGTAATTGAGCACTCTACAAATTTACCCTTATATTTAAAACATTTCTATTAAACAAGAATTAGTTTGAACATTTTATTACAAAAATTTATCTTATATAACCTTTATTACATATTCACACTATAATTTTAACTTTTTAAATAGTATAGGTAAGTTATATATATGTTATACAATGCAAATTATATAAATAAATTTATCCTTGCTGAACTGTTCCAAGTTGTTTTAATTCCATTCTCATTTTAAAAAAATTAGTTCAAAATTTTGCTTCATTATTGAAAACCATTATTTAACGTAGAACCTAAGAACTAAACTTCCGGTTTCACTTTAAATCATTTGAAATAATTATATATATATACACATTGTATATCTAATCATACTCAAGAAATTCGAATCAAATCAATTTTCAGAACAAAAGTATAACAGAGCTACTAAATGGTCTCTTCACTTTGAGACTCGAGAATGTATGTCGATGATGTTGTAGTTATCACCAAAATTATTTTCCAGCAATAAAAGAGGAGAGTACTGATTTACTTCTTTTAAAATTCTTTGAAAATAATTTTCATCCAAAAAATACTTTCGAATAATATACTTTCTCAAAACTTTGGAAACCAAATTTTAAAAGACGCTGAAAATTAAATTCTCAAATCCCTAATTTATTAATTTTATTTACAAATCATTTTAAAATTTTAAAATTCTTTTAACATATAGGAATGGTAATAATTTAGGAATGTTGACAAAACGATAAATGATGATCTAGTATTATCGTTTCTAACAACCAATTCATTTAACTATCTAATTTCAAAAAATTATATTGTATATATATAATTTAACCATAAAAATTTACTTCATTTAACAAATTTGAATACAATATTATGTCAGTTTGCTCTGTTCAAGTGTTTTGGTATTCCTATCGATAGCGTTGGCTAGACGAATCGATCGAAACCCCAAATCAACCTTAACAACTCAAACAACACAATACAAAACATTTTATATTAATAAAAAATACACTCCTTCACAGGATGGTTCAAGAATGGATTCTAGAACAAGAATAGAGATTCAAATTTAGAGGGACCATAATCGAAGAGAATTCTAATTAAAAAGAAAAGCTCAAAACGGAAAATAATATAATCAAATTACGAAAGAGGGAAGATGGATAGATCTATATAATTGCGGCGAACTTAACCGGGTCAACCGGGACTTAGAAAAGATAAGAATACCATTTACAGAAATCAGTTGTGGTAGAGAACATCGTGAAAATACGATTCATGAGATCGATGAAGAAGACAGAAGCATTGGTTAATCCGTAAGTGATGACTAACCATTTATAGAAACCATTTGTCCAGAAGGAAGGGCTACAGGTCGAGCTCCTGGGATAAGATCGATGCAGAATTCAATTTCCTGCATAGGAAGAAGAAACATGACTTCACCAGAACATCAAGATAATTCCCCACTATCAGGGAAGTCAAGGTTACTTAGCTGAAAACCCAGTGAAAAATGAAACTGCCTGCATAATCTTAAGGTCATTAGACATTTGATCACAAGAGAATTACCCTTATCGTCTACTAGAGAAACGATTCGGGTTTTGCAAGATATAACAGCTTCAAAACCGAGAACTAAAAATCCCAGGTGAATTGACGCTGGTTAAAGGTGTTTCACCCCTTTACAATTCATATTGGGTTTGGCGGGATAGAAATGAAGACATAGGATGCTCCAATATCAAGAAGAACACAAATGAGATAAGACAAAATGGATTTCAGAACAGAGAGGAGAGTTCCAAAATTCAAAAGAAATCCCGATTCAGGAGAATCCTAACAAAGAATTTCAAGCTTGAACGAAGATGATTTTGTAATTAAATTTTCTACTCCATATGCTAAGTTTTGCCTAAATTAGAGCTCTAATACCACTTGTAACGACTTGGGATTTTGAACAGTTCAAATCGACAATCATCCACTCGTGTCAAACTTGAATTATTCAAAACAATAGATTGTTAATTTATATTTGGCAAAACTCAGCAAATACATTAAATAAATCAATCACAGAATCATGGACACAGAGTATTGCAACAGTAAGCAGCGGAATAGATAAATAATAGTTCATGAAGCTACTATAAAACATCAGAGTCGAAAACAAATATATAACACAATCTCAAATACAGATGAATCTCTAATACATAAGCTACTGACAAGTCTGAACATAAATGATTGGAATAAACTAAAGTAACTGGAAAGATGAATAGACAAAGACTGATCTTCAAGAAAAGCTCTAAACTCCAAAGGCGAGTCTCAAATTCTGTGACACTTAGTCTGACTCGAGCATAAAGTAAAACACAAAACACTCGAGTCAAGATTAACATTCTTATACCAGTAAATTCAACACAAGTGAAATGTCAACAGAAATACAATTAATTTAAAGGATGCATGGGATTTCCATCATCTAAGGATAAGTTAAACTATCCATATACATAGTACACTACGCTTCATAAATAATGTCTATAGTAAACTATTAAAATAGGGTTAAGGCGTTACCCATATCCCCCTTAGCACATTTTATATATTCTCGTAGTCTATACAATGTCGTAAGCTCAACCAAACCGGTGGTTTACCCAAAGGACGCCCCATAATTACAGTACAAAACAAACTCATAGAACGTGCGATAGGGCATGTGAACACGGCACATGAGGCAATGCCTGGGTAGATATACCATTTGCGCATCCGGACTAGTGGTAACGCATAGCAACTAGTACCACCCACCTCGAGACACACTCCTAAACCAAAGGTGCACCCAATCAGATCACAAAGTAATAGAATGGTATCGAAGAAATGTGTCCAATCGAAAGAATGACATCATTAAGCCCGGCATAGCTCCTGTTTTAGTCACATCTAAGCTGACTCATGGGAGTCAGGTCTACGTAAATACCTCATACAGAATCGTCACCAAACCGTCCGACTTCGTTCTGAAATCTGCACCATGTATACAGTTGATAAAGTGGTTTTCGGTATTGGCAGAGAGTATGACAATATCTGATCCCGGTCTCTTTAACAACCAAACGCTTATTT
This sequence comes from Allium cepa, assembly GCA_030765085.1. Lineage (NCBI taxonomy): Eukaryota > Viridiplantae > Streptophyta > Magnoliopsida > Asparagales > Amaryllidaceae > Allium > Allium cepa. Next base: position 420,855,106 of record CM060939.1, read on the forward strand.
CACACCGTGGTAAATTATATTTAAACAGTTTATACTTTATATCAAAATATCATATTCATTTCAAAATCATATCACTTTTGAAATCATATACACTTCTGTACTTAAACAGTTTAAATATTGAAAACAGTATATATATTGAAATAGTTATAAATTAAAATAGTTTATATTTAAAATAGGTTATAGATTAAAAGTAGTATATATATATTAAAATAAATTTTCAAATTTGAATTGTTTCTTCCAATTTCACACATCAATTCAAGTCAACTATAGTTCCAAAGTTCACTTTAAATCAATCTTAATTCATTGTTTCAATTACAAAGTAAAAGGTCAAATTCAAATTCTCAATAAAACTATTTAATATTTATATTGATTTCGATCCAGGTTTGAACTACAAATTTAAACCACTTTAAATTCAATAGGTTTCAAAGTCTAATTATTCAAACATTTACAATAACCAAATTTTATAAATTTCATTTATATTTCATAATTGTACTTTTAATTCTATTTAAGTTTGAAACTATTCACTTAATCATTTTAATAACCATTTCAATAAAATCTCATATAACAAAATATCCAATTTCAATTTTATTTAAAGATGAAATATTCATTTAATCACTTTTTATCAAATCAAGTTATAGAATCATACCATTTAAATCTCAAATCAATAAATTCAAATCAAACCTTATTTAAATTCAATTCTAAACAAATTTAAATATAAATCAATTTTTATATAAATTCAATTCTAAACAAATTTAAATTATAACTCAATTTCAATTCATCATTATAACCTTAATTTTATTAAAATTATAACAAAAATTCTAATTCAAAATAATAATATAAATTTAAATAAATATTTAATATATTAATATAATTTTATATAAATACTTAAACATATTATATTAATTAAATTAAATTTTATTATTAAATTTTATTTTATATTAAATTTTATTTTATATATATTTAAAAATAATAAATTTATAAGTAAATCATAAAATTTATATTTTTTCAAAACAACTTATAAATTTATAATTTTCAAGTATATAATCTTAAAATCTAAAATTTTCACATGTATAAAATAAATATATATAATATATTTAAAAAAACCATTATCTATTAAAATCCATATATTTCCTTTCAAACCATGGAAATAAATTTTCAAAATATACCAATGGTGTCCATATATAGTTTTCTATCTTATGGTCAAGTGATACAGATATTTATCATTTCTGTCCGTAATTATTTAAAATTTACGGCTATATATCATTTCAACTCGAAATCCCCAAATTTAAAAAACAATGAAAATCGCTTGGGTTTATCATTTCAACCCATAACAATTTTCTCCTAATCTATAATATCGTTTGGGTATGTATCATTTCAACCCATAGGGAATTCTAAACTAACAGGGAACATGCAGAGTAAGAAAAAATATGATAATAATATAACATATCGACAACAGGCGTATATCATCAGCAACAAATTTAAATATAGTATACACAATAGGTTATGGTGTCATATGTCATAGGTAAACAATGGTAGATAATGCATATCATATTTAATAATTATATAATTTAACAATTCAAAATTTAACATCATATTTAAATTTTTCGTTCTAGGTAAATTAAATTTGCTATATATAATAATGTCAATCGTGAGTGATTGCTCACCATTCGAGGTTAGAGAAATAACAAGAACATGATGCGACGAATCCAAGCACAAATTCCAAAGAAGATCAAGGTGGAAACGAGATTAATGAAAACAATATATACCAAATTTTATTTTCTTTTAAAATCAATATATGTAATATATATAAGAATGTTTAAAAAATCTAAAATTCTATTTAAACACATATCAAAACATCTTTATATATATTTTAAAACTAATATTTAATTTATACACATAAAAAATGAAATCTTTAGACATAATGTCTGAAAAATCATTATTTCTTTAACACATTTATTTAAAAATCGACATGTATTTTTTTTCTTCATAATATGTATATTTAAAGTTATTAAAAAAATCTATTTTGGAAACATTAACACAAATTCAACTAAACACTTTAAAACATGATATATATAGACTTACTTTACTATTATATATATATATATATATATATATATATATATCAATCAGCCAATGCCACTTTGCGAACTTACTATATATATATATCACTAACAGTATCTATTTATATATGTGTGTGTGTATATATACATATAACTTTCATATATTTATTTATATAAATAAGGAGCGGAGGGAGAAGCTGCCGCACAAGAAACTTGGGGAAAATATGGGGCAGGCTCGGCACATCTGGAAAGCTTGGAGTAGGAGCGGTTCAGTCTTGGAGTATCAGGTCATGTTCAAAGATACACAGACGGTTTTAGGTAAGTACGGGCTTGGGCAGTGGCGAGAGTGGCAGTTATAGAGGCAGGGGAGCATTTGTTCGGTGCTGTTGGGTCTGGCAGCAACGTGGAGGGATGCAGACATGGAAGAAGGGCAGTGTGTGAGGAAAAAGTTTTTTTGGTCGGAGATAAAAGGAAGTGGGAATGGCCATGAATTGACAGAGCAAAATATACGAAGGCTTTGTATAATTTTTTTCTTCTCTGTTGCATAAATTCAAAATAAAGGAGAAAGAGGAGAGAGCAAAGTTCGACAGTGAGGAGGAAAACTTGGCACTTGCGTGGTGTACGAGGTCAGCAGACGGATGGCCATCGACTGTGGAGATGGGTTGCGGCACGGAGGAGAATGGAGGCTGACCGTTGGAAAATGTTGGCCGAAGAACTTGGTGATAGGGAAAGATGGGAGATGGAGGTCTGATCGAAAGCTAAGGTGGCTTCGACTGGTGATGGGCCGCTAGTGAAGGGTTGCGACATGAGGGAGGTGTGGAGATGGTTTTTGATTAAGTGGAAGGTGGATGCATGGCAGTTCAAGGAGGCGGGCAATGTTTGATAAGCAGGTGGAGGCGGAGTCGAGCAGGTAGAGGTTTGGTCGTGCATGGTGGTGAGGTATAGGTGGCGGAAGAGTGTTAGAGGAAAGCATGCTAACTGGAGAGAGGACGAGGCAAAAAGTTTCTCAGATCCAAATTTATACTATATATATTATTATCAATTTTATTTTATTTAAAAGAAGTCAGAAAAAAAATGAAAGCAAAGAGAGATTGAAGGAAGAAAGGCAGAGCAAAAAGGACCAAAAATGGAATTCAAGGGGCAATACTAAATATATTGAAATGATGGAATAGAGAATGTCATGTGCTGAATTTCATAAATATAAATGTTAGTGGCTATTGGTCTATACGGCAGATAAACGAAGAGTAGTAGAAACATGAAAGCCCCAAATATGGAACCAATACGGCGAGTCGTTTTGTCGATTTCACCATGTACCGAACGCCAAAACGTAAGAATGAACATACTACAGAGATCAACACGACGAGACAAATATAATGGTACATGGATATCAACGATTCGATGAAGATATCAAAACTCGATTTTTCGCTGTCGAAAACGCTGCTAAAACGCTGAAAATAAGATAAACGGAGCTATAACAGTCCAAATTTGGCGAAACGAAATGTGACGTTTCTCTCAGAAAATAGTAAATTTTTTTATTAAATAAAAATAATTAGATTTTGAAAATATTTTATTTTCATCAAATTAACTTATTTTAAATTTAAATTGAAAATTACACAACAGAATTGACCTTCATATTTTTTAATAAAATATTGACACTTGCTATGCTTAAATAGATGTATTCCAAATATCAAATTTTCATTTCAATAATTTGTTATTCATTTTTCATTAAATTTTCAATAAAATACTTATAAAATTCTTTAATATTCCTAGGTCGTTACAATATGGTATCGAAGAAGCTTGTCTGACCGGAGGTGCGGCCTCACTTGGCCCAGGTATAGCTCCTGGTTTAGTCACATCAAGCTGACTCACGGGACTCGGGGCCATGTTAATACCTCTTACAAAACCATTCGCCAAACCATCCTACTTCATTTTGGAATCTCCGCCACATACACAGTTGTTAAGGTGGTTTTCGATACTGCCAGAGAATATGACAATATCTGATCCCGGTCTCCTTACCAACGAAATGCTTATCTCACACCGGATGGTTCTTTTACATTTCCAAAACTGTTTCATAATTTATAGTAAAATATCTTATTCAGTTCAAACTATATCACTTTTGAAATCATATCGCACTTCAAATCATACCACTTTAGAAATTATATTTACTTTCAAAATCATACTTTCCAAAATAGGTTAAACCCTCATTTAAAATTTCCATATTTACTAATAATATGTTATTTAACTAGAAAATATCATTTCAAATCTCGACTTAGTTATAACATCATTTAATCGTATTCGCTGTTAAATCAAGGATTTAAATATAAACACTTCCACTATACATAGCCTGAAATTTAGAAATTAGTTTGGATAGTTGTAAGTAGTTTAGTATAGATTAAAATACTTTAAAATAGTTTAAAATGGATTATCATAAACTTAAGATAGTTAAAATAAATTTAAAATAATTTAAATAGATTTAAATAGATTAAATAGATTTAAAATATCCCAGCGGCCACAATTATGAGGCATAGTGCACGGCCACTTTAAAACCGGCTTAACCAAAGGTCAGGGCGACATAGTCTCCCTGTCCCCAAAGTTTTCCTCTTCAAAAATGGTGACCGTGCCCCCATCCCCTATTCCCGCTAATCTGTCTTTTCCCAGCAAATCAAATCAACCTAGTCCCTCCTCTCCCTTGCTTGTACCGCCAGCTGCTTCCTGCTCCTTGTCAGAACCATCCAATCCACCTTCTCCTAGTCTTCTTACTTCGGTGCCATCTCCACCCTCGTTGGTCAACCCCCTTCCACCTTCTACACTGCCATTTCTTCCTAGTTCTAAACCTATCCCTGTTCCTTCTCCTCCTCTTTTGTGGAACTCGCTTTTCAAAGCCAAACCGAATAATGCTGGGAAGTTTGTCCCACGTGAAATTCAACTGCAATTCAATGGTGAAGCGATCGTCCCACCCGCTGACGTTGTTCAAGCTGGTAATGATATGTGGAGAGATTATCTCGTAGGTTTCTTTTTAGACACCCCATTGCCTTATGCTACTGTGTTATACTACCTTAAGAAAGTCTGGAAATTAAGTGGTTCGATCTCAGTCAAATCTGATGGGTTTCTCTTTCTATTCAAATTCACAAATGAAGATGATAGAATCAGAATATCAGAGGCTGACCCTGTTGTGATGAGGAATAAATTATTTATTGTGAAACCATGGGATGTAAATATTGGAAATAACTGTAGTAGCATTAAAACAGTTCCAGTATGGATAAAATTAACAAACATTCCTTTGTTTGCTTGGTCAACGTTGGGAATTAATTGGTTAGCATCTAGAGTGGGTAAGCTACTATGTTTGGATGCTTCAACTGAAAAATTTGAGCGTATTTCTTTTGCCAAATGTTTAGTTGAAGTGCATCCAAACAAAGAACTGCCAGATAAATTTACAGTTCAACTGCAAAATGGATCGATGCAAGTAGTTAATGTAACTTACCTATGGAAACCACTGATATGTACTCTATGCAAGGAGTTTGGACACCAGCTGAGTAATTGCAAAATTGTAGAAAATGGAAAGAAAGTAGATAAAGAAACAATGACTGAACAACAGAAGAAAGGAAATGATGGAAGGAATAATGTGGTAAAGGGTCAAGGCAGTGATAAACAGACTAGTTTTAAACAAAAATGGCAGAAAGTAACCAAAACCAATAGTAATAGGAACAACAACTGTGTAATTAATGATGAAGTTGATTTGTTGAAACAAGGTGAAAATCAAAAAACTATTGATAAAGCTGCTGGAGTTAATAATGGTGTGATAGGTTCAGTAAATGCAAAACAAAGAGATACAGTTAGTGCAAGTAACATGTACACCATGCAACAAACTGAAGTTGAAGTACAAGAAATAAATATGGTGAAAGAGAAGGAGAATGATGAAATTTTAGAACAGAGAATAAGAACAGTACAAATTCCAAAAACGACTGGAAAAACAAATGTGCAAGTGTGTGCAGTAAGTACTAACAACATGTACACATTGCTACAAACTGATGAAGAAGATCAAGAAGCAAATAATATGCAACTTATGGAAGAAGGTGAAATAACTGACCAGCTTACATGCACAGAGCAACAAACAACCATGACTGAGAAAACAAACCATTCTGCAAAACAAATACCCACTGACACACTAAATCAGGCAATAACAAAAGAACAACAAGCAACAAAAATGAATGAAAAGAGGAAAAATGGAAGTAACAAGCAAAATAGAAAAGAAACTGGCAAAGTTTGTACAACAACTGTTACATCTTCTTCTGATTTTGACAACAATTGGTGCAAATCATTTGAAACCCAGATAACTCAAATAGTAACATCCAAGCAAGGTGATCAATCCTCAAAATCTTCTCAAACTCACTACAATTTTTCCATTCCCATCCCTGGTTGGCCTGATCCCAGCACCCCCTCACCTGTCTCATTCAACCAACCTCACTCATCATCTCCTGCCTCACACAACCAACCTCCCACACCCCCTACAAAATTAAAAAGGAAGATACAAACAAGATCCAGATCTCTGTCAGCTCAGAGAAGAAACAACTCCCTCACTTATCAATAGTTTTTAATGCATACAAAAATAGCAACTTGGAATCTTAGAGGGGCTCATAACAATTTAACCTTTGCCTCATTGGACTTCTTGAAACTAAGCTAAATCTTCCCCTATCTCAAAAGGCTGTTAACTACATTAATCCTACCTGGTCCTTCCATCATAACCTTGATTCAGCATCATATGGTAGAATTCTTGTTTTGTATAACCCCTCTGAAATAACTCTATCTCCCATTCTTTCGAGTAGACAATCTATACATTTTCACTTGTTTCTTACCCAAACCCAAACCTCTTTCTACTTAACAATTGTGTATGCTGACAATTCTACCATATCAAGGAATGCCTTCCTTAAAACAATTCCTCCTTTAAGACAAGCTTCACATCCATGGCTGGTTATGGGTGACTTCAACTCTTGTTTAAGTTTTAATGACAAGTTCGGTGGCAACCCACTTACTCCTAGGGATCTTGATCCTATCAATCAATCTGTTATTGATTCTGAGTTGCTGTTGGTGAATAAATCTGGTGCCAAGTACTCTTGGAATAATAGAAGCAGAAGTGGAGTACGTACCTTTACAACTATTGATCATTCCTTTTGCAATTTCCAAGCCCTATCTCTTTGGCCTTCCATTTCAGTTTTCCTCCCACAACCAATCCTATCAGACCACTCAGCTCAAATCCTGTCCCTTGGTAACCATTTGCGAAGAGAAAAAAGAAGTTTCAAATTTTTTAATGCTTGGGCTAAGCATGAACACTTTCTTGTTCTTGTATCAAAAGCTAATGCAGAATTTGTTGGTTTTGGTAACCCTATGTTTAAATTTTGCAGGAAACTCAAGTACATTAAGCAAGCTATCAAACAGTGGGTCTCTTCAACTTTTGGTAGAGGTGGTCTGCTGTCTGCTACACTTACTCAGCAACTTAAAATAAGGCAAGAATTTATGATGGAACATCCTCTTGACGTTCAAGCAGCTGATGAAGAAAGAAAACTACTTTTAGAAGTTAACTCTGCTTTGGAACTTGAAGCCAACATGAAGAGACAGCAACTAAACAAAAAATGGCATGATGAAGGTGACAAAAACACGAAGTTTTATCATGATTCTATCAAACTTAAACAAGCAAGAGAAAACATTCATAGTATAACTGATGACCGGGGCATTTTGCACACCTCTCCTGAAACTGTTGACAATGCATTTATACAATACTTCACCAAGCAGTATGGTAATATAGAAGGCTTTACTCCAGATCTTGACTTAATTACTGAAACTGACCTCCCAAACATCAATTATTTGGAAGCATCATTTCTTGTCAGTCCTGTTACTGATGAAGAAATCAAGGCAACCCTTTTCTCCATGAACAAACACTCATCCGGTGGCCCTGATGGTCTAAATGTAGTGTTTTTTATTAGTACTTGGAGTATTCTTGGAAGTGAATTTTGCAAGGCAATACATAACTTCTTTAATACTTGCAAGATTCTTGGAGAAATCAACTGTTCCAATATTGCATTAATTCCCAAATACTCTCCAGCTTCCACTGTTAGTTCTTATAGGCCCATATCTTGTTGTAATGTAGTGTACAAGTGCATATCTAAAATTCTAGCAGCCAGATTAGTCACAGTTCTTCCATCTGTTGTCTCTAAAAATCAATCAGCTTTTCTTCCTAACAGAGACATCATTGATAATGTTCTCTTGGCTCAAGAACTTCTCAAATGTTATGGTAATAGCAATAGCACCCCTGCTGCAGCTCTGAAAATTGACATAACTAAAGCTTACGACTCTATCCATTGGGAATCCATAGTTAGAATTATGGCTGTTATGGGATTCCCTAAAACATTTGTGTCTTGGATCTATGTATGTATTTCCACTCCATCCTACTCTATTGTGATTAATGGCAGACCTGTAGGAAATTTTAGAGGAAGAAAAGGTATAAGGCAAGGAGACCCGTTATCTTCTTATTTGTTTCTGATAGTTATGGAAGTGCTAACTGTTACTCTAAGAACTAGTTACAACAGGAAAATAATAAAGTATCATCCCAAATGTTCTCAACAACTTATTACATCCATCATGTTTGCTGATGATGTCATGATGTTTACAAAGCCTGAGTTGCCTTCTCTGAATGGAATTAAAGAAGCACTGCATATATTTAAAAAAATGACTGGCTTATCCATAAATCAAAATAAATCTTCTATGCTAGTCTCTGGTATCAGTAATGAACAAGCTGCTTTCCTACATCAGCAGTCTGGTTTCACAAGTATGGAGAATGACATGAAGTACCTTGGTCTGCCTCTTATAACTAAAAGAATTACTAAGAATGACTGTTATCCATTATATCATAAAATAACTTCAATCATGACAGCATGGGATAATAGGAAATTAACTCAATCTGGAAGGCTTGTTCTCATCAAATCTGTTGTCTTCTCTTCTATTGTTTACTGGGCACGCACTATAATTCTTCCTATCAAGTTATTACATTTACTCAGATCTGCTATGAGTAGATTCTTTTGGACTGGAAGTATTCACAACAGGAAAATTGTCCCATGTGCTTTTACAAAATTTGAAGTTCCCTTTAAATCTGGTGGGCTTGGTATCTTAGACATAAGGAAGTGGAACATAGCGGCTATAAGCAAACAGTTTGATGCAATCATTAAAAAAAGGGAAAGTTTATGGGTGGAATGGACATGGCATCACAATATCAAGAACAAGGATTTCTGGGTCATGGAGATCCCTCAACAAAGTAGTTGGACATGGAGAAGCATCCTTAAGTATAGAGAAGTCTTTCTGCCGTTTATACAATACCCAGTTAATGCCAGTTCAAAGGTGAATTTTTGGAAGGAACCATGGGTTAGACAAGGCCTAATTTTATTTAAATTGCTTTCCTACTCACAAATTGTCCAAACAGGTATTTCCTTAACTGCTGATGCTAATTCCTACTTGATCAATGGTAATATTCAGTTGCCTACCACCAGTAATCAAGAAATTCAGCAAACTTGGAATATATTACAACAAACTAATTTCACTGCTATGCAAATCAACTCTGTTCAGTGGAATGGCAAACCACATTCTGTTAAGGGTGTTTACAGTTCCCTAACAGAAAGTGATCCATTGCCTGCTGCTATCTGGCATGATGTTATATGGTCTACTGATACAGTCCCTCAATACAATCTTTTGATGTGGAAAGTGATCAACAAAGCTTTGCTTACTAGATCTATGTTACAAAAGGTTGGAATGATCTGTCCCATGCAATGCCTATTCTGTGAAATTGAAGAGGAAACAACCGACCATATTTTTTTTGAGTGCTCTGCCTTGAACAACTTGCTATTCCACTTAGGTGGTAAAACTGGTACATATCTATCTGGACGAACTAGCAACATACAGTGGAATATAATACACAAAGCAACCAAATGGAGAACAGTTGATAGTAGAGTGTTCACTGTGTGTTTGAAGGTCTTCGTGGCTGTGATTTGGAGGGAAAGAAATTTAAGAGTTTTTGAAAATGTTAAAAGGAATGACATGGTCTTATGGAAAGAAATGAAATGCAGTATACACAAGCAACTGAAGCACTGTGCTAGTAGCATCCCGCTGTCTATGTTACAAGCTTGGACTTGATTTTGATGTTTCTCTTCCTTTTTTATTTTTCAGTTATCTTCCTCTTTGTTTTTTCTATGTATCTCTTTTTTTATTGTTTGTTGCAATAAAACTGGTAGGGGCCCAGTTAACCCCGCTGGCTTTGCCAAAAAAAAAAAAAAAAAAAAAAATAGATTAAATAGATTTAAATTAGAATAAATAGTCTTAAAATAGAATAAATAGATTTAAAATAGATTAGATAGATTTAAAATAAATTAAATAGTTTTAAAATAGATTAAATAGATTTAAATAAATTAAAATAGATTTAAAATAAATTGAAATTGATTTAAAATAAATTAAATGGTTATTTGATTAAATCAAATAATTTAAAATAGTTTTAAATAGATTAAAATAGTTAAATAGTTTGAAAACCTTCATAATCAGGATTTTTAGAATAATATCTCTTTAACAATTTATATTAAAATGAATTAATATCAAACTAGACTATTTCCTTCATTTCGACACATTTGGACCACGTCCAGCTTTCGAATTTCAATTTAAAATCCTTTAAACAATTCATTTAAAACAATTCCAATTTAACACATAAAGCTTGGATTTCCAAAAATAATTCAGTTTATATAAATCAAGTTTTTATTTCAAAATATCATCTAACTGAATTCATATTTGAAGGATTTAAAATCATTTAATTTAATCAATCCGGTGTCCGTGTATAGTTTTTCTACCATATGGTCAAGTGATACGGACATATATCATTTCAATCCGCAATAGATTTAAATTTACGGGTATATATCATTTCAACCTGCAATCCTGAATTTACATTCAAATATCATAAAATTGCTCGGGTCTATCATTTCAACCCATAACAATTTTTTTCTAATATAAAGATCGTTCGGATATGTATCATTTCAACCCATAGGGATTTCTAACAATAAACTAAGGGAACTTGCAGGATTATAAAAGTGTAAATATAGCATCCATTCATCCAATATCAGCAGTCAAATATCCATCACAATCACCATTCAATCAATCAATAAATACATCATTTAACTGATTATCATCAACAGGTATTCAATTGACAATTAAATTTCAATATTAATATAAATGATGATTAAATGCAACAAAGGCCATATTTAACTAGAATAACAATTTAAATATATCAAACATCAAACAATTAATTTTTAATTACATCAGAAATTAAATTTAACCAACTGTTAGCACCTGATTGGTCATTAACACCCTTGAGAAAGATTGTGTAGAGAGATTAATGAAGAAAGTAAATTAAAACAGAGAACTTTATGCTAAATTAAACGCAAAAATAAGAACACCGGATTTTAGTGGTTCAGCGTAACTGCCTATGTCAACTTTGAGTTTTAATCTTTATTGCTTTCACAAATGATTGAAAACAGATACAATCAGTACTATAATGACTTGAATACATGTGCCAACTTAAATAGAATAAGTCTTGAATGCGGCAGAGTCCTCCCAGTGTTCCCAAAAAAAGGTCCCCTTCACTGTGCCTCCGCCCTTCTATTTATAGGAGAAGATAGGCTGGACTCCCCTCACGGGCCCAGGAACAAAGTACCTTGGCCCACATAGGTGAATTTTGCGCACCGGGGCAGGCATGCGGAACGAGGAATGTCGGTCGAGAATTGTCTGGTCGATCGTTGAATGACTCGAAGCAGAGTCATGTCGAACGCTCTTGTTTTGTTGTGGCCTTGACAACTTGCTAACACCTCCAGTCTGCACCAAGTCAGGGAAGCCGAAACATGTCGATTGCATCAAACCCTTATATCTTCAAGCTCTTCTTGTTCAGAATCTTGTCTAGTGCTAATTATAATATCTTCAACTGTCGTTTTGTAGCTAGGCCAAGGTGTCATGTAACATTTGCTCCCCAAAGTGTGTCGTGTGAAGCAACACGATACGCTTTGGATCAGCTTGTGTTCCTTGTTTCCAGAAAGAAATCCATCACGTTTCCTGGATAGACATTATCCTTCAATTTTATCCTCCCAAGGTGTCGTATCCTCCTTTGGTCGTCATAACGTTTGGTCAATTCCCAATATTATAAATCTAGGGTTGTGGTTCATCGGTGGCCATCCGTGTCCAGTTCTACAGGGCTCGTAAGTTTCGACTAACTGACCCAATCTTTTCTTAATGACCTTAAGTGAGAATTCAATTTTTGTCCATTTCAAGAAGTCGAACTTTTTCGGATGTACACATGCATGTTTGGGTACATGTTCTTGCCATTGGCTCTCGGATGCGTTTTATATGCTCATAAGTCTTCACCAAATCCATCTAGTTTAATTGCAATTCAATTGCGATTCCCTATTTGTATTTTTTTGTGAAATAAGGGTTGTAATCAGCCACTTGATGAGAGGGGACTTTAAGTTTTACATGGATGACGACCTCAGAGCAATAAGCAAGGGCGAATGGAGTACGGCCAGTCATTGACCCATGGGTAGTTCTATAAGCCCATAATGTTGTTGGGAGTTCATCCACCCATTTACCTCTAGCCTTTTCCGAACTTCTATGTAGAACAGACTTTATGATTTTGTTCATAGCTTCAACCTGTCCATTTGCTGTTATAATGGATCATGGAAGGTCATAAGGACAGATGACATTATGGACAATGAAGTTGATTATTTCCTTCATCTTGGTCGTGGTTAAAAGTTCTTCATCTGCCCATTTGGTGAACCAATCAACCGCTATGATGGCGTATTTCGCACCACCTTTAGGATCGGTAAGAAAATGATGTCAATGCCCCCAAGTGGCAAACAACTATGGGCTAGCCATTTGAGTAAATTCCATTGGTGGGGCTCTCGGATTTTTTGCAAACATCTTGCACTTATCGCATTGTCTAGCATGATCTACCGCATCTGAATTGATAGTTGGCTAGTAATACCCATAGCAGACTATTTTCTTTATCAGGGTTTTCTCCCTGATGTAATCGCCACATTCTTCTTCATAGACTTTGCTCAAGACTCGGTTGATATCATCATGGGTGATACACCGAAGTATGGGAATGGATAAACTCCTTTCTACACATGACTTCTTCTTGGATTATTTGGCATGAAGCTTTGAGGAGGATCTATCGTTTTCATTCCTCCGTTCAGTAAGAATTCCTCATTGTAGATAGTCTTTGATAGGAGTCAACCATGACCCCTTTTCTAGCTCTGTCTCCAAGATCTAGCCGATCTTCATCCGTCAATGCTTGGAACATTAAGTATTTTAACCGAAACAATGTATGTCTGTTACGCGTCCCTAAAACTGGCCAGCTTGGCCAGTGACTAGACTCTTTTCATTTTGTTCGCTGAGTATGTGTGTAATGATGTAATATGCGAAGTCGGCTAGTAGCTCTTGGACCTGGCTGAGATAAGGATCAAGACAATGCTCTCTAGCAAGATCAACTTCCTTAACTTTGCATACTATCAATCATGAACCACAAAAGATATGTTAAGTTTCCACTCCCAATCCTCTAGTTTGAGGCTGGCAGTCGAGGCTTCATACTAAGCATCGTCGAGTTTTAGGAAGTAGCAGATCGATCGTTCCTCAGGAGTCATTATCATGACTCCGACGCCATGACACTGATCACTATATGCTCCGTCCGCGTACATTTTCCATCTATTGGTTGGTTCTCTACTACTCTTCTAGTAATCATCTGATGTAGCAAATTCGAGTATGTGGTCGGCTTATTTCCGCCTTGGATAGCCTTCGAGGGAAATTAGTGATATCGAATTGGCTTAGTTCGGTATTCTATTTAAGTAGTCTTTCAAACACCTCAGGTCGTTGTATTCCCTGTCACAATGGTTGGTAGGCATAGACGTTGATGGTTACTCTAGCCGAATCCTAGAGTCTTGTCATGAGTTATTAAGTCTAATAATGATGGGCTCTTAATGCTCTAATCGATTATTTGCAAATGGCCAAAGATCAGGCCTAAAAGCACGTTAAAGGAAATGTCGAGTAGGGTTCAGCCTCGAGTTGCGTGCAGCTGCATAGCTGGATCTTGCTATGAATTTGAATTTTCTTGTATATTCGAATAACGCACTTTCTTTTCAATGCATTCATGATCCTTTACCCATGGTTTGGGTTGGAGTGACAGTTAGTTGCCCACGAGCTTAGGTATCGATTTAATGACTCTATCTTTAGGCATTCTTTTGGTCGTTTCCTCAAGTAGCAGTAAGCACTATATATAAGTTTCAATATTGAGCTATTGCAGCTAGTATTTGGACGACCATGTGTCTACTCCTAGTCTCGGGTTGAAAAATGCACTACATGGATGGTTGAGTCTCGCCCTAGCTATGTTTATATTCCCACCTAAACTCCAAAGACATAGAGTTGATCGGTGAATAGTCGGTTCACATTCATCTTGCTTCTCGGTCGTGCCCGGGGCATATACTGATAAGTAGGAAGGTCAGCCATGCCCACTTTAGCTTTACTTTCTTTCCCGTTGAATTGTGAGATTAGGTCACTTGATGGAAGGATGGGTCTCGCCTATCTTGGATTGTATTGTGGTTTTTCATTGCAAGAGGAATACTTCGATGCCTCGTCAGTTTCAAGGCATAATTTGGACAATGGATTGTCAACCACGTCTTCATTGGTTCATGTTTTGTAATCAGATCTCTTGGTAAAGTTAGCTCAAATGCAGCCGGGTCATGCTCATCCAGTTTTATACTCCTCCTGACAGATCGAAAGAGGGTGCTGGAGAATTACCAAGTCTTTATGGTTTACTCTCCTTTCCACACTCTGGAGGTCATAGTTTTTCAAGGAATATCCGAGGCACATTCGTATGTGCTTGGTGCCGATCGGTATTGACCCTTGATCTGAGGTATGATATAGTCGGTCACCCGTAGCTTTGTATGCTATTTCAATTGGTTTGTATTGAGGCCTCCCTGTAGTCGTTGCCTTAAGTTGTAAAGAACGCCAAGCTAGAGCTATAGTAAGATTTCATATTTCGCTTTTAGTGATTTGTACTCCTGCTTCCAGCATTGATTTGGCCAGGCCACTAAACGGATGGTTGAACTCCATCCTTAGCGAGTTAATACTCCTCCTGTCGGTTTCAGGCTGAAGTTTGCGGAATAGAGAACGGTCGGAATCCACTCGTCTAATTATTTATGTTTATGCACCACTCTCCATTCTGGTGACTTAGTGTTATTCTCTCTCCGGTCGACTCGCGCCCAATTTGTGTTCATGCTTCAGTCTACGCTCTAGGGACTTAGAGATTTGTCGAACGGTTTATGCTATATTCCACAGTTGGGGACGTAGAGATTTTTGTCTATTCGTTTATACTCCAGTCCATACTGTGGGGACTTAGAGCACTCTAGTCCGCTTCAGGGACTTAGAGATTTTTCTCAAGTCATTTATATTCTAGTCCGCACTTTGAGGACTCAGAGTACTCTAGTCCGCACTCTGGGGATTTAGATATTTTTAAGTCGTTTATACTCTAGTCCGCACTCAGGGGACTTAGAGTACTCTAGTCTGCACTCAGGGGACTTAGAGGTTTTTAAGTCGTTTATACTCTAGTCCGCACTCTGGGGACTTAGAGTACTCTAGTTCGCACTCTATGGACTTAGAGATTTAAAAGTCGTCTATACTCTTGTCCGCACTCAGAGGACTGAGAGTACTCTAGTCCGCTTCAGGGACTTAGAGGTTTTTAAGTCGTTTATACTCTACGCCACGCTCAATGGACTGATTGTACTCTAGTCCGCTTCAGGGACATAGAGGTTTTTAAGTCGTTTATACTCTAGTCCGCACACATGGGACTTAGAATACTCTAGTCCGCACTCAATGGACTTAGAGGCTTTTAATTCGTTTATACTCTAGTCCACGCTCATGGGACTAAGAGTACTCTAGTCCGCTTCAGGGACTTAGAGGTTTTTAAGTCATTTACACTCTAGTCCGCACTCAGGGGATTAAGAGTACTCTAGTCCGCACTTAGGGGACTTAGAGGGTTTTAAGTCGTTTATACTCTAGTACGCACTCTGGGGACTTAAAGTACTCTACTCCACACTCTAGGAACTTAGAGGTTTTTAAGTCTTTTATACCCTAGTCCTCACTTTGAGGACTTAGAGTACTCTAGTCCGCACTCTGGGGACTTAGAGATTTTTAAGTCGTTTATACTCTAGTCCACGCTCAGGGGACTGAGAGTACTCTAGTCCGCTTAATGGACTTAGAGGTTTGTAAGTCGTTTATACTCTAGTCCACACTCAGGGGACTTAGAGTACTCTAGTCCACACTCAGGGGACTTAGAGGTTTTTAAGTCATTTATACTCTAGTCCACACTCAAGGGACTGAGAGTATTCCAGTTCGCTTCAGGGACTTAGAGGTTTTTAAGTCGTTTATACTCTAGTCCACGCCCAAGGGACTGAGAGTACTCTAGTCCACACTCTGGGGACTTAGAGATTTTTAAGTCGCTTATACTCTAGTCCGCACTCAGGGGACTGAGAGTACTCTAGTCCACTTCAGAGACTTAGAGGTTTTTAAGTCATTTATACTCTAGTCCGCTCTCAAGGGACTTAGAGTACTCTAATTCGCACTTAAGGGACTTAGAGGTTTCCGAGTCATTTATACTCTAGTCCGCACTCAGGGGACTAAGAGTACTTTAGTCTGCTTCAGGGACTTAGAGGTTTTGAAGTCATTTATACTCTAGTCCGCACTCAGGGGACTTAGAGTACTCTAGTTTGCACTCAGGGGACTTAGGGGTTTTTAAGTCGTTTATACTCTTGTCCGCATTCAGGGGGCTGAGAGTTGTCTAGTCCGCTTCAGGGACTTAGAGGTTTTTAAGTCGTTTATACTCTAGTCTGCACTCATGGGACTTAGAGTACTCTAGTCCGCTTCAAGGACTTAGAGGTTTTTAAGTCATTTATACTCTAGTCTGCACTCGGGGGACTTACAGTACTCTAGTCCTCACTCAGAGGACTTAGAGGTTTTTAAGTCATTTATACTCTAGTCCGCACTATGGGGACTTAGAGTACTCTAATCCGCACTCTGGGGATTTTGAGATTTTTAAGTCATTTATACTCTAGTTTGCACTCAGGGGACTGAGAGTGCTCTAGTCCGCTTCAGGGACTTAGAGGTTTTTATCGAGAGCAGTTATATTTCCACCTGTTTAATTTTTATTTCATTTACCTTATCGAGGCTAATGCTGTCGAATGAACGATCAGACCATGTTTGCTCATGGAATGGGACTCTACCCCAGCATGAAGGATGAAACTTAAAGAATGGATGGTCGATTCTCATCCGTTTGGTATTTATAGGTCTTCCAATCAAGTCGAGGAAGGAGGTACATGACAGATGGTTGGATCATATCCATGATGGGTTAGATAATCAAGTCTCGCAAAATTTGCTTCGTATCTCTTTCTAGAAAATAAGGATAATAGATTATTTACTAGACAAAGTAAGCTGCATACGTTTCAAGGTGCAGTCGTATCCATGTATTGAGAGCGATGGTTGGCGAGTAGGTAGTCCATCACAGCTACTCCAAGTCGGACTTTCAAGCCACCTTTTGTATTCAGGGTAGGATTTGATGTGTAGATGATCAAACCACATCTATTCTAGATAAATCCTAACGTCGCTAAGCTTCACGAAAGGCATCTGTATTTTTTCTAACTTTGTTCTATGACTCGATTTGAGTGGATGATCAGGCCATACTCATTCCAAGCCTTGCTTAGGTCTCCAAGTCAAACGTAGAGGTCAATGAATGGATGGTCGGTCATGTTGACTTTGTATTGGGCTCTGATCGTGATGAGCTTTTCAATCTCTAGTTCATGGCCCTAAATTAAAGGTACATGGTTGATGATGAGTGATTGAATCATGTTGTCTAGATGAGACTCCACATGTCCGATCATGGTCCGCGTGGATTGGTTGGCGGCCAAATCTGAGTACCTGGTCACCTGCATTGTTTTGAAAGTGGTTTAGTTCAAGTTGGTCTTAGTTCGTAGAACAATTTAAATAGAAATGGAAATGGAAATCATTCAAAGAAGATTGGAATAAATCTCATTGATAAGTGAAGCAGCATCGTGTGCTTTCTATTTAACTTTGCCTCTAGCTCCTTTTAAAAGGATGTCAGCCGTCAGCAGTCTAATTGATAATCATAGCCCTTTATTAATAGGCATCGAATGTTCGCTGCCCGCTATTCTGTAGGACTTGTACATACTATTGAAGCTTTCCTTTCCAGATCGGTTTTTCGATCACACCTCAGAAATGTCTGTAATCACCCGTGTTAGGATCAGTGAGCATCTTAGAATATACAACATTCCCCTGATTTCCTTTGGAATTTAGTGTACTCTCTCGAGGTTGGTTTCCAGTACCCCTCTAAGTCGCGAGTCTTCAAGTAGAGGTTGTTGATTGAATGTTTCAAAGAGCATATGAGTCGAATTTTGAGATCTTGTTTTGTCTACTGAGATCAGTGTCCTTATCCAACAGGCCTTCATTGTTATTTTTCCTAGTCTATTATGCTCCTTCACACTTTGGTTCAGGTTATTTTGTTATAGAAACGATCCATGGTCGTAGGAGGCTCTCCAGCTAACTAGCTGCCAAAATATATATGGAGGTCGATTCTCCCAAACATGATCAGTATGATATCCCTTTGAGAGTAACATTTGAGTAGCAGTTGCTTGCCATTCCCTTGTTGCCGTTCCAAAACTGCCGCTGGATCATCTATGCCATGGTCGATCATGGGATGTAGGGGAAGTGGATAGAATGTTCCTTTATTAAGTAGAGTTTTGAATTCACTATCCAGAGGCACTGCGCTACGGCTAGGGTTTGGTCAAGGCCAAGCATGGTAGCCAATTTTTTTTTGAAAATAGGGGTCGTATAAGAGACCGGTGTAACTTAAGTTTGGATTGGTCAAGCATGGTTCGGCCAAGGCGGCTCGGCCAAGGTCACTCGGCCTGGAGTAGCTCGGCATGGAGTGGCTCAGCATGGATGTGGCTCGGCATGGATGTGGCTCGGCCTGGATGTGGCTCAGCAAGGATGTGGCTCGGCCTGGATGTGGCACGGCTTGGATGTGGCTCGGCATGGAGTGGCTCGACATGGATGTGGCTCGGCCTGGATGTGGATATGGCTCGGCCTGGATGTGGCTCGGCCTGGATGTGGCTCGGCCTAAAGTGGCTCGGCATGGATGTGGCTCGGCCTTGATGTGGCTCGGCATGGAGTGGCTCGACCTGGATGTGGCTCCGTGTGGAGTGGCTCGGCCTGGATGTGGCTTGGCATGGATGTCGCTCGGCATGGATGTGGCTCGGTATGGAGTGGCTCGGCCTGGTTGTGGCTCGACATGGATTGGCTCGGCATGGATGTGGCTCGTCATGGATGTAGCTCGGCCTAGATGTGGCTACGTATGGATGTGGTTCGGCATAGAGTGACTCAGCCTGGATGTGGCTCGGCCTGCATGTGGCTCGGCATGGAGTGGCTCGACCTGGATGTGACTGGGCATGGAGTGGATCGGTCTGGATGTGGCTCGGCCTGCATGTGGCTCGGCATGGAGTGGCTCGACCTGGATGTGACTGGGCATGGAGTGGATCGGTCTGGATGTGGCTCGGCCTGGATGTGGCTCGGCATGGAGTGGCTCGGCATGGAGTGGCATGGCATGGATGTGGCTCGACCTGCATGTGGCTCGGCATGGAGTGACTCGGTCTGGATGTGGCTCGGCATGGAGTGGCTCGACATGGAGTGGCACAGCCTAGATATGGCACGGCCTGCATGTGGCTCGGCATGGATGTGGCTTGGCGTGGATGTGGCTCGGCCTGGAGTGGCTCGGCCTGGATGTGGCATGGCCTGGATGTGGCTCGGCCTGGATGGCATGGAGTGGCTCGACATGGAGTGGCACAGCCTAGATATGGCACGGCCTGCATGTGGCTCGGCATGGATGTGGCTTGGCGTGGATGTGGCTCGGCCTGGAGTGGCTCGGCCTGGAGTGGCTCGGCCTGGATGTGGCATGGCCTGGATGTGGCTCGGCCTGGATGTGGCTCGGCCTGGATGTGGCATGGCCTGGATGTGGCTCGGCCTGGATGTGGCTCGGCATGGATGTGGGTCGGCCTGGATGTGGCTCGGCGTGGAGTGGCTCGGCATGGAGTGGCTCGGCCTAGATGTGGCTCGACATGGATATGGGTCGGCCTGGATGTGGCTCGGCATGGAGTGGCTCCGCATAGAGTGGCTCGGCATGGATGTGGCTCGGCCTGGAGTGGCACGACATGGATGTGGCTCAGCCTTCATTCAGCTTGAGTGTAAACTTCAATGGCCAATCCACAGATCTTGCGTACATCAGTGAATCCAATCCTCTTACATGAACATGAACACTTGATTAACTCTAAACAAGAAAATTAGCATAATCAAATCATCCAAAAACAAGGGGCAGTAGACTTAGTTTCTATAACTATGGCTATCAGCTTCCTTTAGATTTCTTTCAAATCTGAGTATAATAGGAAGTTTTCTAGTAAACAACTGGATCTATCTCACGAATATGGAAATCCACTAGTAGACGATGAGATCCAATCTAGTTGAGAATTAAATTCTCAATGAAAGCACCAAAATATTAACATCAGAATTGGTCTTTAACACCCTTGAGAAAGATTGTGTAGAAAGATTAGTGAAGAAAGCAAATTAAAACAGAGATCTGTACGCTAAATTAAATGTAAAAACAAGAACACCGAATTTATAGTGGTTCATCGTAACTGCCTACGTCCACTTTGAGTTTTGATCTTTATTGCTTTCACAAATGATTGAAAACAGATACAATCCGTACTATAATGACTTGAATACAAGTGCCAATTGAAATAGAATAAGTCTTGAATGCAGCAGAGTCTCACCAGTGTTCTCGAAAAAAGGTCCCTTTCACTGCGCCTCGCCCTTCTATTTGTAGAGGAAGATAGTCTGGACTCCCCTCATGGGCCCAGGAACAAAGTACTTCGGCACACAGTAGGTGACTTCTGTGCACCGGGCCAGGCATGCCGAACGAGGAATGCCAGTCGAGAATTGTCCGGTCGATCGTTGAATGACTCGAGGTAGAGTCATGCCAAACGCTCTTGCTTTGTTGTGGGCTTGACAAATTGTTAACACCTCCAGTCTGCACTGAGCCAAGGATGCCGAAACATTTCGATTACATCAAACCGTTATACCTTCAGGCTCTTCTTGGTCAGAATCTTGTCTAGTGCTAATTATTATATCTTCAACTGTCGTTTTGTAGCCGGGCCAAGGTGCTGGGTAACACTAACATCAAACGATTCAGTGGTTGTGAGTGGGTTAAAATACTCACCTTTGATCACAAAATGATTTGAAATCCAAATAATGGCCCAAAATTCGACCGTTTCAGAATTCATCCAAACTTGTTCCATAATGTTTGGAATTTCGATACGATCCCAATGGAAAAACTGCATGTGAATCCGAACTCGTACGCAAAAGATATGATCGTTAAAAAATTTAAATTTTGAATTTAAATTAAATAAAATAATATAAAACATACCACGTCATTATCTCTATGCATATGAAACCCTAGCATGGGACATCAATCTCGTTCAACACACAGCCGCCACCCTCAAATGTTTGCCGCACGTCGCTATGCCCAACGCCGACCTGATCTGACACTAGCCTGGCCGCCATCAACTTAGCCATGCAGCCTCGCCCATCGCCGTTTGTAACCTATTGCTGCCCCTGCCTTTGAGCAAATATTTCAGTGACATCTTCTCAACACCATCTCTGGATCGTCGATCGTATGAAAATCCATCGTTGGATCGCGAAAACCTAATTTCGACGACCGAAGTTCATCCTCGATTTCTGGTTAAACGATGCATCCAAATGGAAAAAAATTACTACAGTAGATTACACTCGTCGAGGGCTTTCCAACGATATACAATATGACATAGTTTTGAGGAGTTTGATTTTTCGATTTGAATTTGGAATTGAATTAGGGTTTGTAATTGGAATTTGGTTTCTGCCATTAGAAAAAGGAAGAACAGATAGATAGAATTGTTCTTACAGACAGAAATAAAAAGACTAGTAGGGTATAGGAAAGAAACTATTTATATAGACAAGGCGCGATAAGAATGAACAATATATCGAATTAGTTCGAAATGACGATAAAGACCTAAAAGGTTCATTTCGTTCCCGAAACGAATGTGGGTAGCACCATATATGGAAGTTGACGTTTTCAATATTTTTAAACTCAATGGAATAGGTTTCAAGTCCTAATTCCATCGTATAAAGAAGTTAGCTTTAAAATCAGCTTATTTCAAATTGAATTCAATTAAATTGCTTTCTACGCGTTTCGAGTCTGTACGATCAAACATCAAGTTCGATTGCTACAAAACTTGAAACCTTACAATAATTCACTTTTACGTTCACATTTTGATGCTTTAGTTCAACTATTTATTTATGTAAACCAAATTTAAAAATAAATTTCTATATCACTATTTAAAAATATAAATATTCATAAATAAATTAAAATAATTTATTTAACTACTGAAACTTACTTTTCTAAAATCATCATTTTGTCACTTTTGTCGATATAGGCAAATCTTACTATTTTTGTGTATGCTCCCTTTTCAGAATCCTATCTAATATTATTCGAATCATATAACTTTTTCTATTTTATATTTAAAATCACTTTAAATAGTATATTTTAAAGTGGTCAAATTCTGGATCATTACATTCTCCCCTACATAAAAGAATTTCGTCCTCGAAAATACCCAAAACAAAAGTTTGCCTAAAACATTTATCTTTAAACTTAATTCCATATAATGTACACAGATCATTCGTATGAAATATCTTATTCGATCTCCTATTTGAATACATAACTTTATTTTCGAACTGGTATCGATCTTCTGATCCTCTAGTGCAGACTCTGATCAGGCTTTTAGATCAGAACCTTTGCTTTCCTTTCATAGTTCTTAACTATGAAAGAAAACTGAAGTACCTAACCACAAACCTTCATCAATATTCATCGTCAAGAATCGAGTGGTAAATCCTTTTTTGGACCAGTGTAAACACCTCAAAGTTCCAACCTTGAATCTTAGATCAAAATTTATGTGATGAAATGATCTACATATAATATATGTATTTATTAACTTTCAAAAACTTTTCATACACTTTTATCTTAAGTTTAAACATTTTATAAAGGTGCTTCTTTATATAATCCCTTTAATTATTTATTTTCAAATATTTTTAAAGGAAAATATTCTAAAGAAATCATTTTTCACTCAAAAGATAATTTATCTTTATAAAAAAGTTTTCCCACAATCCTTTAACTTAGTATATTTCCTTTAACACAAATATTATTTATGAATCATTTCGTAAAACTATTACTTAAGTTTATTACATTTTATGACTTATGTAAATCAATCATATTTTAAAGACTTAAGTCCAAATCCTTAATTAATGATGGAATTCATTAATTTAACATTTTCTAGGTTATAATTACCTTTTTAAGGAGTCATTATTTTACTTAATAGTTCATGATTTAAATCTATATTTGTATTATATACCTTTACATCCTACGAGTACATACAAATTCCAAATTTCAAATTGGTTGTACATAAATCCATCTATCTAACAAATTTAAACTTTGTTGTAATTTACTATTATCTCAAATTCATAAGTTATAAAACTTATTTCTTATTTAATACTATTATTAGTTTTCTAGCTTTGAAAAACAAATTTTAAAACCTGTATTTAAATTCTCATACTTTTAACTCTTAAATCTTTTTTTCTTTATAAATAAAATTTATAAATTATCCTTATCCTATTTCATTTACTCAAAGTATTTCAATCTTTTAGCAAAAGTTTTCATAGATTTTTAGCTCTGAGTTATGTCTGATTCAAAAAAATTCGACCATCCAAAATCGTCGAAAATTCCACTTTTTTATCAGTTAGAGACCCTAATTTATCTTTGGTTTAAACACTTTTATAAAGATTACTAATCAATAATTCACGTCATTCCTTTAACTTAAGAAAATTATATAGATCGAGTAACTCCAAAACAGTAACAAGGAACTGGGTACTGCCAATAGTATCATATATCCTCTTAACAAGAAGAGCACTACTTAAGAGAAATGCTTACCATCCGAACACATCTCTTGCCCATTTTTAGTTTATTTTCAAGCCAATTAAATTAGTTATCACAAAATACCTTTTTTGTAATAACCCGAATTTTTCGTTGTTTGAATTTGAATATTTAAATGATTTTAAATTTTGGATTTGAATTATAGAATGATTTTGAATATGAAAATTTGGGTTTTATTTATAAAATAAATTCAGAATCTAAATATAGCGATTTATTGGACAATTTAATTATTGAATTTAATAATTTAATATTGGTTAAATCATTGTGTCTTTAGTTTTAAGTTCAATAAAAAATGATTTAAGGGCTTGTAAAATTAATATTAATAATAATGAAGATAATAAAAGTTTTAAAATTGAATTTAAAACTGATCTGTTCAATTTTAAAAATAATTTGTTTGAATTGACCTTTAAAAAATAGCCTTTCGAGGCATGGTCTCGAAATTCGATGAAAATAGTTCCATTGGATCCGTAAGAGTGTATTGTTATCGGATCTCAAATTTTATTGTGTTTGGATTTATTGTTTGATCGTACAGTATATAAATGCGTTGAAAATAATGGCAAAATTCAATATAATAATTGGGTTCAAAAAGCTATCTTCTCCATACGATCGAATTAGGACTCGAAACCATTTCCATTGCATTCGGAATAGGGGTATAACATTATAAACGCCTAATGACATGCCTTGTTAGAGGTTCAAAATTTTGTGATATGTAATGTAAGTTAATTGAATTATAAAATAAAAGCATATATGGTCACATTAGTCACTTTACCCTCTATAATACGCTATCCCCTTTTATATCCAAATCATGATCTTATCCCTTTCATTCTTTTAGAAAGACGAAATCCCTTTCTTTCGTTTATAAAAAAAGAGAAAGACGGTCTCTCGAAAAAAAGAAATCACGTAACCCGCTTTCTTTTCTTCCTAACGAAATCGCGAGTAGGGATGGAGGCGAGTCTAACGTAGGCGACGATCGAAATTGGAACGATGCGCAACATGATGGTGCAGTCACGACGTTCGCGCAGGTGGCGTAGCGAGGTCCAATGAAGGGCAACGTTGATGTTGAGACTACGAATATCTCTTGTGCATGTTGTTGAGTACGTGCATGCATGGAGGTGCAACCTAGAGCGATGTCATGGTCGTGCAGTCGAATTTAGGTAGGGGTCGTTTTGGGCGCAGGGTCTCTGGTGGTTGTGGTGGCACGGCAATGGAAGGAAGGCGATGGAGGCAGGCTATGTCAAAGAGATGGTGAACTTCGATGCCACGACATTGATGGACGACGCGATCAAAGGGTTATACGTGGGTTGTTTTGCTGCATGCTGGAGGCATTTTATCTGAAGGTAATTAAGTTATTTACTAACTTGATTAATTGTTTAAGTATAAGATCACATTTCTTATACATATAAAAAATCATTAACTTACATACATCGTAAATTTATTTATGCGAGGTTCGAAAAACGAGTCGAGTTTGGTTTGTAGCCCTAAACTGGGACGATCAGCAAATTAAAAATCAAGGTGAGAAAACTCTCACTCATTTGGATTTCCAATTTTTTTTTTTTAAATAGTTGAAATAAATTTTTTGGATGCTAGTTGAATTTATAAAAAAAATTGTCTATTGAATGATGTAATATATATAGCAATATATATTCGTATTTGGAGTGATATTCCCGTGTATTATAGCGGATGATACCCTATATGCCCTGCAAAATAGCCAATGACCCTAAATTGATTTATAGCGGATGGAATATAATTGGATTATTTAAGAAATTGATTTATAAAAGAAAATTAAATTGAAATCAACTTATAGCGGAATTTAAGTGATAATAAACAATATAAATGGAAAATGAGACCGTGAAATTTATAAACAATGTTTATAAATAAAAGTGAGATAATTATAAGGTGATCGATTGAAGCTATAAACTTACTGTGGAATTTATAATGAGATGGGTAAATCGGTTTAAAAATAAATAATAGATTTATTTTTAAAAGTGAAAAAGGGGATTTATGAGATTGGTCGTAGGTTAAGTTGGTGATAAATCGAGAGGGATAGATAAACACTAGACGGAATATATTGGAGTTGGAAGAGATATATTATCGGGAAGTTGAGTTGCATAAACGTAAGATTTTTAATTTTTATCTACGAAAATTTAAAGGTGTTTAAAAATATTCTAGGAGAAAAATTAGTTATTTAACAAGTTTAATTTGTTGAAATATATTTGATTATTAATTTAGTTAGTTGATATTAAATTAATTATTATTTAAGAATAAACTAGTATTATTATTTTAAAAGATAAATTATTCAATATTATCATAGTCGATATATTAACTTTTATTTAAGAGTTTTTCCTGAGTTAAACTTGTAAAAATGATTATAGAAACTTTATAAAACATTATTTTCGGAAACTTTTATACAAAGTTTTTTGAAAGTAATGGTATACTTTTATGGCGAGATCGGAGGCAGAGATTGCCTGCAATTAAAACTTGGATTTCTCTGCGATAGAGACGTAACCATTGAACTCTGAATCCATGGTTGATACCGTTTTGTACTTTTACTATTCACATTAAAAGCTCAAATATTTTTTAAAGGAGTGGTTTGTGAATATACTCATTTCGGTGAGATAAGTATGTGTGTATATATATAAAGAAGAAAAAAAAGAAATTAGATTGAGAGACTCAAAAATCATAGAGTTCATTATAACGGGTTAAGGAAAGTATAATATAAATTGGGAAGGATTTTTGAGAAAAGGAGAGAGGAATGTAACTTTCCTAAGCATTGAAGGCAAGGAATTTAGAAAATATAATTTAAATATTTTTCTAAGTGATTGAAAGGAAGAGATGGCTTGAAAATTATCCTGTTAGGGATTAAGAGATTGAATTTGTTTCCAAATAATTGAAATATAGAAGAACATTTACCTAATAAAGATATTTTGGAATAAATTTTGTAAAATTTATACAAGGCCTGGTGACTGTTAATGGCTGTTTTATTGATAGTTAAATAACCGACTATCAAGTTTGGCCAATTTCGCTAATCATTTCAAAGAGACCAAGATTGGATTTAATTATCCGAAAACCACTTCAATCCGGTTTGAATGTTACGAATGAATACCATGAAGATGATGAAGATGGTGATTCAATTTTTCCAGACAGAGGAAAAGTTGTATGGACGAATGCTATCAGAACATCATCTTGGAGGTAGATGAGCATTCTAAGTAGAATTGTTCTTGAAAGGTAACACTTAGCCTCGAGCCTCATCAACCAGGAATGACTAAAATAGGGGAGATGCAGCAAGGCTAAGTGGGTCGCACCCAATTAGGGTATGTTATCACCTGTCTAGATGTCCTCGGAAACCTTTGTATTATGGATATGGTTGTGCATGGAAGGAGCGCTTGATGGTATGGATGGGAACACCCGGGGTGATAGTATATTCGGTTTATCCAAGTTAGGCGTTGGTCGTTCCTGTATAGCAGGGGATCCTGGCGTGGTCCTTGGTACATTGTTCTAGAGGTGTCCCGTGGGAGGCGGTACCCCAGTGGCTCAGTCATTCAATGGAATCCGTTCTCCAATAAGCACCGTACTGTTTTGATTGTGCTCAATTATGACGAAACATGAGATGCAAGCATTTCAGCTACTTTCTATAGACACTATTATAATATCAGATGATTTTGACAAAAATCGTTTTAGTTATTGTAAGGTAAAAAACCTTCGTGTTTATTGTGACGCGATCTTATGAGATACCTTTGTTTTCAAAGAGTTTGATAATGTTAATGATTCAAATTGAGTGTGTTTTCTCACGTTGGCTTTCCAGACGGACTCGGGTGTTATTTTTTTAATGCTCGGGTCAGACCGAGTATTACAGATTTAGGATAGAATTCTATGGTGCTCAAGAGGTGCTGGAGGAGTAGAGTCGTATCTCCGTACTTGATTTATATTTCCAACGCATGAGGACAGTTAGTAAACTATCCAGAATGATTGTTGCATATTGTACTCTGATAATAGTATGTATATTACTAGCACAGTTCTCGTATTAAAATCCGTTGTTATATGTTATATTTTGTTCCGCTGCAATTGTGAGATTCTATTGTTATTCTATTTTCTTCTACCTTTTTTCTTCTTCACCCTAAAGATTTGTATTTTCCGTTCAATTTGATTCGAACTGATGTGAATTATGGTTGAATCAAGGGGTATGGATTTGCGAGCCTTTACATTTGGTATCAGGGCTAAAGGTTAAGCAAGAACCTTGGCTCTGGTGGGGATTTACTCATTAGAGATAGAGTCCATAGTACTGTAGAATGAGTTGAGTGTAATAATAGATATGAGCGTGTTTTTGTTAGTGAATATAAATGGTTTTATATTGTGTTAATATATCTGTTGAGTGGTATATAAATTTTGTTCGATTAGTGGGACGCCGCTAAATCGATAGGAGTTTCTAAACACTTGAACGCGATAAACTGACACAGTATGGTTTTGAAGCAGGTAAATAAAATAATTTTACCCAAATTATATTTTTATATAAAAGGGATAATTTTCTAAAATTATTATAGTGTATTTGGAGTGTTTGGATGATAATATTATAATCAAAACAAGATTATAAAATCTGGAGTTGTTTATGTATAACCAAATGGAAATTAAATAAGTATGGATTATGCAATTGAATTAAAAACTAAGTGATTAGAACTAGAGTTAGAAAAAAATTAAATCTCGAAGATTTTTGGAAGTGTTTTCCAAAGTATTTTGAAATAAATAATAATATTATTATTTTGGAGGTATTTTTGAATAGAAAAATGTTTTTAAATGGATATTGGAAAGTGATAATAGCACTGAACTCACTACAGTCGCTGGAAAATAATCCTGGTAATGACTGTGCAGCATCATCCGTATTCATTTTCGAGTTTCTAAGTGATGGATTACTACTATGGTCGTTGTTTTTGATGGTTTTGAGGAAAAACAAGTTTTTTTTGAAAATTTCGAAGGAGAATTGTTTTGGGATGGAACCAAGTGAATTTTATAAATTCCAGTGGAATGGTTTGTTGAAACGAAGGTTTATATATGTATATAATTGATTCCCAAGTGATCCAAAATAAATACGGGGTGTTGAATTCTGGAATCCTTATTTAAACAATTTAGAACTCGTCAAGAAATAAGTTGTAAACTCGTAAATTGAGAATTATTCTAAATAAGGAAAGGAAAATATGGAAATTGAATTTTGGAATAGATTTTAACTTGAGTAAGTTAAAATGAATAAAAACTTAACTTAAGCTAAATTAAATAAAATAGAGTTGAATTTGAATTGGATTGGAAATAAAAATTGAATTGAGTTATAGATAATATTGAATGGAATTGAACTCTTACTCAAATAAATTAATAAAAGGGTGAATAAACTAAGCAAAGTTAAATGGAATAAATAAATGAAGTAATGGCAATAATAAAAGGAATTTAAATTTAAATAAAAAGTGAATTGGATTTGAATCATATAGAATTGAATTAAATATGTAAATGTGAGTTGTAAAGTAACGGAATAACTATAAGCTATAAATTTTTGAATGGAATAAATTTTAGAGGAATGATTACGGAAGGGTGAATAAATAAACTATATAGCTTATAAAGATGGAAATGGATAGAATATAACAATAATTATGCTAGAAAGTGATGTAGATCTTGAGTTAAAAGTGATGGAAATGGAAAAAATAAGCTGTGACTTATAAAATTGAAAATTGGAATAGATAGGCCAAAATAAAAAGAGTTTGATATTTTGGAAATATATAAAATAAATTTGAACTCAAGTAAATTGGTTGAAGTGATTTTTGAAATAAAAATCAGATATTGAATTATAAAGTGGAAATGAACCAATTAGATAATTAATTAGTTAATTGGATATAAAATGGATATTAACTGGGTAGAATAAATTTGGTTTGTGAGCTAAAAATGGAATTTGGAAATGAAATTTGATTGTAAATAAAATTCAACTTAGATTGTAAGTGAACTAAATATAATTGGAAGTGTGATTGAATAAAATGAAACTGTATTAAGATGTAAATGACTTGAGTTACAGATAAATCCAATTGAGTATAAATGAATTCGAATATGGGAATTAAAATTGGGGTGGATGAATTGAATGAACTAATTTAATTAATTTGTAGAATGAAGTGGAATTGATTGAATAAGAATTAATCCAAAATGGGAATAAAATTTGGTTGCAAAAGAAATGAACTTAAGTTATACAGTTAGAATAGTTAAAAATAAAGGGATTAACTTAAGGGTATATTATGGATGAAAGCTTGGCTTAAATAATTTATGAAATGGAAATTTAATAAATTAGCACTGTATGATTTCAAGCATAATAAAATAGATTTGGATATAATGAGTGTGAATATGAATGGAATGCAATTTAATTGATCGTGAATCAATTAGAAATGGGATGGAATTAAATTATAAATTGAGGTGGAATCAATTTAAAATAGCTATAAACTAAAGTGGATATTCTATTAAGCGAATATCGCCAAATTTGCATAGAAAATATTGGTCGTTTGACGTAAACGAAAATAAATTAAATTCTGCGAATTAATAGAAAGTGAATAAATTGATTTTTAGTCAATTTGGAATGAATATTAAGTTGTTTAGTACAAATGTGAATTGAATGTAGGCAATTGGGTTGTAAATCATTTCAGATTGAATGAAATAGTATATGGATTGAAAGAAATTAAATTAGCATCCTAACAGTATGACTTGCTTATGATATATGTTTAGTATGCTAGATTATGAAACTTATGTGTTTACACTAGTTAAAAGTGAAATATCATGGGATTTATATATTTGGTACTTGCGTGTTTAAATTGAGTAAGTACAGGTACCTAGAGCTGTTTTTCTTGACTTTGATTGCGCGAATTGCAAATTAAAATAATCCGTTTGCTTAAAATGCTAAAATAAGGTACGTTTTCGGATTAAATACTATGAAAATATAAAATATTGTTATATATTTTATTTTTTGAGTTGTGGGTCGATGTATATATTTATATCTCTTGTCATATTACAAAAGGCTCTCCGTACAAGGGAGACTCTGCCAAAAAAAATTCGAAAACTTAGGATGTTAGAAAATTTTTGAAATTTTTGATTTTTTTTTAATGAAAATCAATTTTGAATTTATAATTGAAATAAAGGATTTTAGTTTAGGATGGATAACTAATTGTTTTGGATAAAGGAAAACGATTAGAAAAGTGAAATGTCGAATTTTCACTAATTGGGTTTTAATAAGTTAATGGGTTTGGAGCGTTTTTCTTGCCATAACAATTTCGAAAACGAAATTGTTTAAGAGGGAAGGAATGTAACGACACGGGTCTTTCATTGTTCGAATTTGAATATTTACATGGTTTTAAATATTGGATTTGAATTATAAATTGATTTTGAATATGAAAAATTGGGTTTATTTATAAAATAAATTCATAATTTAAATATGGCGATTTATTGGACAATTTAAATATTGAATTTAATAATTGAATATTGGTTGAATTATTTTGTCTTGAGTTTTAAGCTTGATAAAATTGATATAAGGGATTGTAAAATTTATATTAATAAAAATGAAGACGATAAAAGTTTCAAAATAAAATTTAAAAGTGATCTATTCAATTTTAAGAATAATTTGTTTGAATTGACCTTTAAAAAATAGCCTTCTGAGGCACGCTCTTGGAATTCAACGAAACCAGTTCTATTGGATCCATAAGAGTGTATTATTATTGGATTTCAAATTTCGTAATGTTTGGGGTTATCGTTTAATCGTACGGTATATAAGCACGTTGAAAATAATAGCGAAATTCAATATAATAATTGTGTTCAAAAAACCATCTTCTCCATACGATCGAATTAGGACTCAAAACCTTTTCCGTTGCGTTCGGAATAGGGGTATAACATTATAAATGTCAAGTGGCTAGCCTTGTTAGGGGTTCAAAATTTCATGATATGTAATGTAAGATAATTGAATTATAAAATAAAAGCATATATGCTCACATCAGTCACTTTACCTTCCACAATACGCTCTTCCCTTTTATCTTCAAATCACGATCTTATCCCTTTCATTCTTTTAGAAGGATGAAATCCCTCTCCTTTGTTTATAAAAAAAGATAAAGACTATTTCTAGAAAAAAATGCTTAACCCGATTTCTTTTCTTCCTAACGAAATCGCGAGTAGGGATGGAGACGAGTCTAAGGCGGGCGAAGAATAGAATTGGAGCGATGCATATGGTGATGGCGTAGTCGCGAAAGTTAGCACATGTGGCGTAGCGAGGTCTGGTGAAGGGCAGCATTGATGTCGAGACGACGAATGATCTCGCATGCATGTTGTTGAGTTCGTGCGTGCGTGGAGGTGCGGCCCGGAGCGATGTCATGGTCGTGCAATCGAATTTAGGTAGGGGTCGATTTTGGCGCAGGGTCTCTGATGGCTGTGGTGGCACGACAAATGGAAGAAAGGCAATGGAGGCAGGCTATGTCGGAGAGATGGTGAACTCAGAGGCCACGACAATGATGGAAGATGCAGTGAAAGGGTTGTATATGGGTTGTTTTGCTGTGTGCCAAAGACATTTTATCTGAAGGTAATTAAGTTATTTATTAATTGTAAAAATTGTTTAAGTATAAAATCCAATTTCTTATACATATAAATAAATCATTAACTTATATACATCGTAAATTTATTTGTGCGAGGTTTGGAAAACGAGTCGAGTTTGGTTTGTAGCCGTGAGTTGGGACGATCAACAAATTAAAAATCAAGGTGAGAAAACTCTCACTCATTTGGATTTCCAATTTTTTTTTTTAAATAGTTGAAATAATTTTTTTGGATGCTAGTTGAATTTATAAAAAAAATTGTCTGTTGAATGATGTAATATATATATATATATAGTAGTATATATTAGTATTTAGAGATATATTCCCGCATATTATAGCGGATGAGACCCTATACGCCACACACAATAGCGGATGACCGTATATACCGCGATATCCTCCTTAATGTGGGATTGGTATTTTTATTGTTGACTAACATCTGTGGATGCAGGGAAATAGGTTGGAGGGATCCAACTGGATCCCTCAACATGTTGATTTATTTTCATATATATATATATATATATAATATGAGGTGTTATAACAATCTGTGATAGATTTGTTGTGTGATTTAATCTGATTGGATACTATGGTTGTTTGACCTAGATTTGGTATTTTAAAATACTAATAATACATGTTTTCCATATTGGAAAAAATAAATTAAAGAAATATTGGAAGTGAACTATTCTATAGGGAATTATGGACTTAATTAAAGAAATGAATTTCGGGAAAATAAATGTTTGACTCTGAATTAATATTTAACTATTTTGAAATAATTCCTGATGGATACTTGTTTAAATATAAAGAATTTTTAAATCAAGATTTTTAATAAATGGGAAGAATAGAAATTAATTTGGAAATAAGTATTAAAAAGTGGTTATGCTAGACTTTAGATAAGATTGCTAGATTACGGAGTGGAATCGCAATTTAGTTGGTTTGGAATATAATTGGGTCATTTAAGCAATTGATTTATAAAAGAAAATTAATTTGAAATCAACTTATAGTGGAATTTAAGTGATAATAAACCATTATAAATGGAAAATGAGACCGTGAAACTTATAAACAATGTTTATAAATAAAAGTGAGATAATTATTAGGTGATCGATTGAAGCTATAAACATACGGTGAGAATTTATAATGAGATGAGTACATCGGTTTAAAAATAGATAATAGATTTATTTTTAAAAGTGAAAAAGGAGATTTACGAGATTGGTTGTAAGTCAAATTGTTGATAAATCAAGAGGGATAAATAAACATTGGACAGAAATTTTAGAGTTGGAAGAGATATATTATCGGGAAGTTGAGTTGTGTAAAAGGAAGATTTTTAATTATTGTCTAGGAAAATTTAAAGGTGTTTAAAAATATTCCAGGAGGAAAATTAGTTATTTAATAATTTTCAATTTGTTAAAGTATATTTAATTATTAATTAAGTTAGTTGATGTTAAATTAATTATTATTTAAGAACAAACTAGGATTATTATTTTAAAAGATAAATTATTCAATATTAGCATAGTTTATATATTAATTTTTATGTAAGAGTTTTGCCTTAGTTGAACTTGTAAAAATTATTATAGAAACTTTATAAAATGTTATTTTTAGAAACTTTTAAATAAAGTATTCGGAAAGTAATGGTATGCTTTCATGGCGAAATCGGTGGTAGAGATTGCCTGCAGTTAAGACCTAGGTTTCTCTGGGATAGTGATGTAACCATTGAACTATGAATCCATGGTTGATACGGCATGGTACTTCCCGTATTTGCTTTAAAAGTTCAAATATTTTTTAAAGGAATGGTTTGTGAATATACTCATTTCGGTGAGATAAGTATGTATATATGTATGTATGTGTATATATATACACATAAACGAAATTAAATAGAGAGACTCTGAACTCGTTGAATTCATTAACATGGGTTAAGGAAAGTATGATATAAATTGGGAAGGATTTTTGAGAAAAGGAGAAAGGAATGGAACTTTCCTAAGCAGTGAAGGTAAGGAATTTAGAAAATATAATTTAAATATTTTCTAAGTGATTGAAAGGAAGAGATGGCTTGAAAATTATCCTGTTAGGGATTAAGAGATTGAATTTGTTTCCGAATAATTGAAATATGGAGCAAGATTTGGTATATACTTATAAAGAAATTTTGGAATAAATTTTGGAAAATTTATATAAGGCCTGGTAACTATTAATGGATGTTTTATTGATAGTTAAATAACCTACTATCAAGTTTGGCTAATTTCGCTAATCGTTTCGAAGAGACCGAGATCGGATTTAATTATTCAAAAACCACTTCGATCCAATTTGAACGTTACAAATGAACACCGTGAAGATGATGAAGACGGTGATTCAATTTGTTCAGACCCAGGACAACTGTATAGACAAATGCTATCAGAACATCGTCATTGGAGGGCATTCTAAATAGAATTGTTCTTGAAAGGTAACGCTTAGCCTCGAGCCTCATCAAACAGGAATGACTAAAACATGGAAGATGCAGCAAGGCTAAGTAGGTCGCACCCAATTAGGGTATGTTATCACCTTTCTAGATGTCCTCAAAAACCTTAATATTATGAATATGGTTGTGCGTGGTAGGAGCACTCGATGGTTAGGGTGGAAGTACCCGGGGTCATAACATATTCGGTCTATCCAAGTTAGGGGCAGCCAATCTTGTTTAGCAGGAGAACCCGGCGTGGTCCTTGGTACATTGTTCTAGAGGTATACCATGGTGGGTGGTACCCCAGTGGCCTAGTCATTCGATGGAATCCATTCTCCAATAAGCGTCGAACGGTCTTGATTATGTCCAACTATGATGAAACGTGAGATGCAAGCATTTCAGCCACTTTCTATTTACTTTCTATGGACATTATTATAATATCAAATGATTTTGATAAAAATTGTTTTGGTTGTCGTATGGTAAAAACCCATCGTGTTTATATATGACACGATCTTACGAGATACCTTTGTTTTCAAAGAGTTTGATAACGTTAATAATTCAAATTGAGTGTGTTTTCTCACGCTGCTTTTCCAGACTGACTCGGGTGTTATTTTTTTAATGTTGTGGTCAGACCGAGTATTACAAATTCAGGATAGAATGCTAGGAACTCAAGAGGCGAGCTGGAGGAGTAGAGACATATCTCCATATGTGATTTATATTTCCAATGTAAGAAGACAGTTAGTAAACTATCCAGATTGGTTGTTATATATTATACTCTAATAATAGTATGTATATTAAAAACATAGTTCTTGTATTAAAATCCATTTTTATATATTATATTTTGTTCCACTGCGATTGTGAGATTCTGTTGTTTGTTATTCTATTTTCTTCTATCTTTTTTCTTATTCACCTTAGAGATTCGTATTTTCCGTTCAATTTGAGTCGAACTGATGTGAATTATAGTCGATTCAAGGGATAAAGATTTGCGGGCCTTTACATTTTCTATTTTCAAAGTCCTTTTGAGATTACTTTATAAAACCCATTTTATAAATTCATTTTATAAATTTAACTTATATTAATTAACTTCATTTAAATTACCCTAATGCTGTTACTCGAATTTAAATCCTTATTCCTTTTATATTTATCTTTTTAAACAATCATTTAGATACATTTTTATCTTATATGTTCATTCCTTAAACAAATCTTATTACCAAATATCTTATAGTCAAATTGTGAAACTTAATTCACAAGGTATTTGTACTTATACTTTAGATCAAACAGTTGATCAACTTATGATAGTAACTTAACATTATCATTTCTTAATTTATTATTTTGGAATAAGTATAAAAGATCTTAATTACCATATCAGATTTCTTGATTATTGATTATCTTTATGAAACATCTTATAGTCAAATAGTGAAATCTAATCATAAGATGTTCATATCTAAATTTCACTAATCCTAATTTCTAACTATACAACTTTTCAAAATATATACTTTATATTCAAAATATAATCCTAGGTAAAATTATTACATTTACCATTTTTTCAAAATCAGTGTGTCGGTTCGTATTGTTTAAATTTCTAGGAATACCTATTAACAACGGTGATCAGGCACATCGATCAGAATCCATAGATCAATCAACAGATAAATCAACAGAAAACAATTTATCAGTCACTAACAAATACGCGCCCATATATAAAATACTCAAACT
The DNA here is from genome assembly GCA_030765085.1 of Allium cepa. Lineage (NCBI taxonomy): Eukaryota > Viridiplantae > Streptophyta > Magnoliopsida > Asparagales > Amaryllidaceae > Allium > Allium cepa. The sequence goes on from CM060939.1 coordinate 420,892,087, forward strand.
CATTCTAGGGTGTTACTAACTCTATCTCTAATGAGTCACTCATCCTAGGGTGTTACTTTCCCGATCTTTGATGAGTCTTTACCCCCACCAAAGCCAAGTTTCTCGCTTAACCTTCAGCTCTGATACCAAATGTAATGGCCTATTTTTCCGTACCCTTTGAATCGACAATAAACCACACATGTCCAACTCAAATTGCACGAATAAGCGCATTATTAAGGGTAGAAAGAAAATCAAGATAGAACAAAATCTCATACGAATGGAATAACATATATTATTTCAATAATAATCTTCACATCAAAAATTTTAAAATACAATATCAGAGTCTAACCAAGATTCAGCCTGGACAGTTATAAACCCCTGTCCTTATATGTAACAACTCGCATATTTTACGATTGAATATTTTAATATTTTATCATTAGTCGGATTTTGGTCTGAAAAGTTACTTTTTGCATACGGTCGAATTAGGACTCGGGACCACTTCCATGGGGTCCAAAACACCATTTGCAATTTTTTTGAGTATAAACTTTGATATGTTTGGAGTTAGTGGAATTTTGTTACCTTTTCACTTTGGGCTTTGGGTTTGGTTTAGCCCATTAGCCTAAACTATTAATTCTAGCTCAACCCCCTTCCCTTCATAACTTCACTTTCATTTCCTAACACTCAAGCTTCATCAAAAATGGAGGAAGGAATGGGAAATTAAAACTCCAAGCTCTAGTTCATTTGCAAATCCAACATCTAACTCCAAATTCAAAGAGAAGCCATTGATTCTTCCTTTGCTTTCAAGCTTCTTCTTCATTGATTTTGTGTAAAGGTGAGATTTTTATCTCACATCTTTGTCTATAACTATTTTTGATTGTTGGGTATGAATTCCTAACACTTATTCATGTGCATTTGCTTTTGGTTTGGATTGAATTGGTGAAAATCCCAATTTTTAGTGTTTTGGGTTCAAACCTTTAAAAATCCAACCTTTGATGTTCGAACACGTTTTTGGTGATGCATCGAGGAGCCAATAGGACCAGGTAGCCGATAGGCGTAATCCCCTAGCGTACATGCTCGATCGATTGCAAATTGAGAGAGTTTTTGGCATTTTTGTTGCTTAGGTCGTTCGGCCTGCAGACATATCTTTCGGCCCGCAGTTAGGTCGTGCCGAACATAGGTCGCACCATGGCTAGGTCGTCCCATCTTAAGCCGCTTGGCCATTTGGTCGTTCCACCATAGGTCGCTCGCCTTGCAGTTAGTTCGACCTGCCATTGGTCGCAACCCCATAGACCACTCGCCTTGTGTTAAGCCGTTCCACAACTTAGGTCGTTCGGCCATTAGGTCGTTCCATCCCCTAGGTCGTTCGGCCTCCCTCCTTAGGTCGCAACCCATTAGGTCGCTCAGCCTATTATGCCGCTAGCTACTTTGGTCGTTCCGTGCTTAGGTCGTTGTCGCTCGGCCTTCTCTCACGCCTTAGGTCACGCCATGCTTTATCTCGCAACCACTTAAGTCGCCCAGCCGTTAGGTCGTTCCTTAACTCACTCGACCATGTGTTAGGTCGCTCGGCCATTAGGTCGCTTGGCCTACATCATTTGGGTCGCTCGGCCATTAGGTCGCTTGGCCTTCATCATTTGGGTCGCTCGGTTAGGTCGCCTCACTTAGGTCGCTTGGCTTACCCCAGTACCTTAGGTCGCTCGGCCTGAATTGGGTCGCGCCTGCTTTAAGCTGCGTGCTACTCCTTAGGTCGCCGATCCCTTGTGTCGTATGCCGTGGGGTCGTATGAGTTGAGCCGTCGATTTCTTGTGTTGACTTATGTTAAGTCGTAAGTCATGGCTGTTAAGTCGTAAGGGTATTTCCACTTTGATGGATTTGGAATCGAATTTTTTGGATTTTTTATTCACGTCTTCGAATGTGAATTTTTGTGATTTATTGTTTCTACAATTATTTTGTGATTTGTCCCTTTATCTCACTCGTAAGAGAAATCTAATTAAACGGCTTAGTAAAACAAATGGTATTTGCGTTTATTTCGCCGGTTAATTTTTGGACTTGTTCGATTGAACCTCTTGTGACAATTTTCTAGTGGAAATCTTCAATTTGTTCGTAAATATTTAAGTTAAGCTAGTGGTTATGGGACATGAAGCTAAGCTTATATATTTACTAGCTTATTGTAATTGATACTTCTTGATGATCATTTTTGTGATTTAGACTAGCAAATGTGCGATGTCTCTTTGTCTACGAGGGAGACTAAACCCCGTTTCTGTGGAGCTTCGGCTCAATTTGGTGGGGTAGCGACCCATGGTCTTTGGACCGTTTTGTGGAGCTTCGGCTCAAAATTAATGGTTAGCAACCATGGAATAGCGTTCCATTTTGTGATACACGTGTTGGTGAGTTTTCATGCTCCCGTTTTGTGATAGGCCTCCCCATTTTTGTGATTTCTGGATTTCCATTGATGATTTCTAGAATTTGTGTTTCACCAATTTTCGTGATTTACATTGATAAGTTTTATCAATATTTGTGCATTGGCGAATTTGTGTGTCGTTAACTTTTGTGATTGACATTGATATTATTGTTAATATTTATGGTTTTGGTGAATAAAAATAAAGAGTATGACATTCCTTTTGACCTTTGAGAAGATTCTTGTGATATTGATTAATCTCTTGTCGATTTTCAGTTACATACTTATCACAGTATGGTTTTATGGTTATCATACGTTTTTGTCATATCTCTTATTCTATATCATTTCATCTGATATTTATTGCTAGACCGATCCGTTTATTATTTTCTTATTAAATAATACTCAGGTCAGACCGAGATGTTACAAGTGCTTCTGCTTGACTTCAAATCTAGGATTATCACCCTGACTTTTGGCTAACTACTTAGATTAGTAGTTTTTGTTGTATACATTTGAGATATAGACTCATTGATGTATCCATATTCTTTTGTCTAGCACTTGTAGCTATTCTTTTGTGATATTGTGGATCTTGTTTGACCACTACCCTGATGTACACTTCCACGTGTTATATTCATATCTTTTTCCGCCTTTGTGATATGGATATCTGTGACTGATTTGTGTTATGTTTATTTCTATGTTTGTTTCCGAAGAATATATATAGCCACTGTGTAGTAGCTTTGAATTTGTATCGGCATGTCGGATTTCCTCCTGAAACCAAATGCATGTTGTACTATCTGACATATCGGTGCTCGTACAAAGCAATTACACGAATGGTCGCTCCCCAACATCCTTATTCTCCATGCTAGTTGATGGCATTACACCGTAGTGTCCTTGGCTAGCGTGGGTATAGAGGTGGGGCGTCACATTATAAATGCTGAAAACAACAAAACAAATGAAATATATGTAGCAGATAATAGAATGCATCCATACGATGATAAAGATCTCCATCTCTCTTCTGAAAACTTCAAGCATCTTCAACTAAACCTAAAACTACTCAGATCTGACCCGGGTATTAAAAATACCCGAATCGGGCTTGATAAAACATCATAAGATACTCGAAATGTATAGATCACGACGATGCTATTAAAACCTTTGAAAAGAAGGTTATCTCATAAGACCATGCATACACATAAATACAGATGGGTTTTTACCTTATGATAACCAATAAACATTTACTACCAAAATAATTTAATATTATTGTTAATCACATTCTTTTGGAAAACATCATTCAAATAAACTTATTCAAATAAGGTATCAATACATGGACTAAGTCTAAGGTATATATCCGGACTAGGTCAATGGAATATACCTGACGGAATATAAGATACCAAAAGGGGTAGCTAAAATGTTTGCAAGTCTTTACAGCTATTTTGGGAATTCAATCAAAACCGTAAAGCTCGTATTGGAAGTGGATTTTCCAACATGATGGGGAAATAGTAGCCTTTCCTCTGATCCACGCATAACAAACATAGTGCTAGCGGTGCCTGAATTGCCTTTATCAAGCTAGTCACTTGGAACTGTACTTACTATACTACCACTGATAACCGGTTGTTCACTGCTTTTATCAAGCTAACCACTTTATCAAAATGGTGTAATAAATGCCTAGAGGGACGTTTTCCCCTAAAGGGCCCAACGTATTGGAGACCACTAACTTATTCCGAATTTGTGTCTGTCAGACCACATAGTATCTCACATCATCATCTGGGATGTGAGACTAGTGAGGCTACACTTAATTTTTTCAAAGCCATGCTTTTCATACAAAACCACTCTTTGATCATAACAGGTTCCACTTGGAATGCCACACTACCATTCCACATCACACAACTGATTTCTAGAAAAGTATAACTTCCTGATCTTGTATGTCTCGGGAAATGGTGTTAAGCTAAAAGAAGTTGCCTTCTCCGCCACCAACTGATATACATATATAGAAACCACTCAAATGTGATTTAGAATACAATGTTAGAGAAACATCCATACAAGTTCATTCAGGACTGAACAAAATCGAAGGCTCTCTCCTACTGCCACTAGCAGCGAGTAGTCCTTGCAATTCAAAAAATCTCCACAATGAGGAGACCATTGATATAAATAACTCTATAATGGGAGCGACCCAAAGCATGTCAACAAGCAGTACTCACACTATAAAGATCCTCAGTCTTACATAATAATCATCTTCAACATGTCTTCATTTTCGAACGTATACATTGTTTCGAAGTGGTTTTCAGATAGAAATTATCCAAATCCGACCCTGGTTCCTTTGAAGCCAATCATCGATAAAAAGATGTTAGGCTCATAAATGGATATTAATCATCAATCAATTACTTCATCTTTTATTTAAATCAAATATCTTTCTTAGATATATTCTTTTCAATTTATTCCATTTTATTTTAAATAGTATATGGAATTATTAAGCCTCATTTATCAAATCATTTGGTTTATTCAAACCTTTCTTAAATCCTGGAATAATTCTAAATCATTTACTCTTTTACTTAGGAAAACTTTTCCAAATCATTCATTAAATCTTAATCAAAGATTTCTTATATTCACGTTACAACTTGACTTAGGGAAAATATTCCCAAATCACTTATTAAATCTTTATCAAAGATTTCTTTCTTAACTTCAAATCATATTTTTGCAAATCAAAGATTTTTATAACAGAGCACTACTGCCACCTTGGATATGGTAAATTTCATCTCCACGGACTAATGGAAAGTAAACCTACATCATTAAGATCTTCGTCTTCAATGATCTTTGTCTTCAATGTGTTTTATTTCAAAAATTAGTATGAAGGGGTTTTCAGATAGGAATTACCCAAATCCAATCCCGGTTTTTTGGATAAGAATCACCCAACTCTGATCCCGGTTCCTTCATACCAATCATCGATAAAAAGATGTTAAGTTCATACGGGGTTTCGAAAATTAGTTTGAAGTGATTTTCGGATAGGAATCACCCAGACGGATCCTGGTTCTTCGGATAAGAATCACCCAAATGCGATCCCGGTTCCTTCGTATGAATCATCAAAAAAAGATTTAAGTGGTTAATTAACATTCAAAGAATTTTGTTTTTTTCTTTTATCTTGGAAAAACTTAAATATGATCTTTTAGAGCATCCAGACTTTCCTTTCGATCTATTCCACCCCTCGCCTAAAAAGAGAAAACATAGGCCAGGTAAGTTTAGGGCACTGTTTGCTTCATTCCTAACCTTAGTTAAACACCTTGTTTTATCTTCCTAGATCTCACAGGCGGGCCAGATGTACTAGTCGTTTCGGCCTAATACATTCATTGTTCTTTACTTTTTGTTTGAGCGGTATATACAATTCCTCTTAACCGTTTATTCAAACTCTTATTAAAACTTCTAAATCATCTTTATATTACTTAATTATTATTTTAAAATTATTCACAAAATATTTAGGAAATAATTATTAAGTTTAAAACTAAATTTCAAAAGTTATTAAAAACTGCTGCGAAAAGTGTTTTAAATAGTGTTTTAAAAGCTATATTCTTCAAAACGACTTTTATATCATTTAGAAAATCCATCTTTTCAACTTAATCTCTTTTAAAACATTTTAAAACATATTTATAATTTATTTCATATTTTTAAAACATTTAAAAATATAATTTATAAAGAAATCCCTTTTTGGATTCTGAACTACAAAACCGCGATATTTTTAGAAAATTATTTTTGACACATTTCAAACTCTACTTGATGAAATTTTGATTTTCTTTTTCGTTGGAAAACTATTATCATTGTGGACCAAAGAATTTTTATTTCGAAGAAATCCGACTTATAAATCATTCTCTACGTTAATTTGAATTTGCAGGTCGAAATTTACGAATTGCCGCTACGCGACGAGCTCGATTTTGATCAATTCTGTGAATCGCTTCGGAATTTGTCCAAAACACTTCAAATTTGTTTTAAACCATATTTAAAATATTTTAATTTATTTAAAAAATTATTTTCATCATTTCAAACTCATTTTTCATTTCATTTCATATTATAATATTATATTATTATAATATCATTTTCAATCTTTTTATATATTATCAAATCATTAAGAGGCTAAATAGTTTTTATACACACATTTATATGGATTTAATTACCATTGAATTAACTAAACTTACTAACCATTTTTTTATCATCTATCAAACCAAGTTATCATCTATATCACAAACATATAATCAACCATTATATCAACCAAGCTATTATCCATTAAATCATCCAAAATATAACAAACTTTACATGTAATTATCTTGAAATATTTTTAGGAATCAGTAACTTAAAATATAAGTACTCACCTTTAAACAAATCGTTTAGCTTACTACCAACATTCATTTAATCCAACACTTCACTAAATCATCTTAACTTCACCAAACCATCACCTAAACAACTCCACCTCACTTTCTAGTGCTCGGCCATCACTTCGCTTCCACTTTCTCTCAACCACAAGTCTTTCCTTCTTCTTTGATCTTGGCCAAACATTCCAACAACATCAATAAGGCTCGCCGTCCCCTTGATCCTCCCCTTCCTCCAGCATTTTTTCACTTCTTAGATGCTAAACCATGTTTTGATGATATTATAAGGTCTTTGGCAAAGTTTGATGGAGTTTTGACTTTGTCTGATATGGTTTTGAAAAAGTTAGTAAGGAAATGGAAGAGAAGAAGCCATTAAAGCTTTAAGGAGAAAGAAGAAATGAGCTTAGAAAAGGAAGAAGAAGAAGAATGTAACGTGTGTGGAATTTGTGAAATAAGTGGTAGGTATTTATAGAAAAAAGTTTAAAATAAAATATTATTATGTAAAATGATCAAAATACACTTTGCTTACTTTTTAAACAACCTTATTTTTTCAACACTTAACATCACATTTCAAATCATTACTTTATATCATTAACACTTAAGTATTAAGTAAAGAATATTATAATTATGTTTACTTTTTGACTTTTGTACTTCTTTTATCTTTTTGTGCTTACATTTTCTTAATGAAATTCTACAATTTTCTAAGTATTCTTAGTAAAATTAAACTTGATTAGTGAATTAATTAATACTCACACTATTTGAATATATGTTCGTATATAAGTAAATAAAGGTGCGACAACATTGTGACAACTTTTAATCGACAAAATGTTGATTTTCGACAAAATGTTTTAGGTCACATTTTGACGTTTTAGTTAAACTATTTATTTATGTAAACCGAATTTAAAAATAAATTATTATATTGCTATTTAAAAATATAAACAATCGTAAATGTAAAATAATTTATTTAACCATTGAAACTTACTTTTTGAAATTAGCATTTTGTCGCTTTAAATAGTATATTTTAAAGTGGTCAAATTCTTGGTCGTTACATTCTCCCCTACTTAAAAGAATTTCGTCCTCAAAATTACCCAAAAACAAAACTTTTCCTAAAACATTTATCTTTAAATTAATTCCATATAATATACACAGATCATCCATATGAAATATCTTATTCGATCTCTTATTCAAATACACAACTTTATTTCTGAATTGATATCGATCTCCCGATCCTTTAGTGCGGACTCTGATCAGGCTTCTAGATCAGAACCTTTGCTTTCCTTGCATAGTTCTCAACTATGATAGAAAACCAAAGCACCTAACCACAAACCCTCATCAATGTTCGTCGTCAAGAATCGAGTGGTAAATCCTTTTTTGGAGTAGTGTAAACACCTCAAAGTCCCGAACTCGAATCTTAGATCAAAATTTGTATGATGAAATGATCTACATATAATATATGTATTTATTAAATTTAAAAACTTTTCATAAACTTTTATCTTAAGTTTAAACATTTTATAAAAGTGCTTCTTTATATAATACCTTTAATTATTTATTTTCAATTATTTTTATTAAAGGAAAATATTCTAAAGAAATCATTTTTCACTCAAAAGATAATTTATCTTTATAAAAAAGTTTTCCTATAATCCTGTAACTTAGTATATTTCTTTTAAGACTAATATTATTTATGAATCATTTCGTATTTATTACATATTATAACTTATGTAAATCAATCATATTTTAAAGACTTAAGTCCAAATCCTTAATTAATGCCGGAATTCATTAATAAAACATTTTCCAAGTTATAATTACCTTTTTGAGGAGTCATTATTTTACTCAATAATTCATGAATTAAATCTATATTTGTATGATATACCTTTACATCCTAAGAGTATGTACAAATTCCAAATTTCAAATTGGTTTTATTTAAATTCGTTTGTCTATCAAATGTAAACTTTGTTGTAATTTACTATTATCTCAAATTCATAAGTTATAAAATTTATTTCTTATTTGATTCTATTATTAATTTTCTAGTTTTGAAAAACAAATTTTAGAACCATATGTATTTAAATCCTCATACTCTTAACTCTTTTTTTTCTTTATAAATCAGATTTATAAATTATCCTTTTTTATTTCATTTAATCAAAGTATTTCAATCTTTTACCAAAAGTTTTCACAATTTTCTTTGCTCTGAGTTATGTATGATTTGGAAATTTTTGACTATCTAAACTCGTCGAAAGTTTCGTTTTTTAATCTATTAGCGATCCAAATTTATGTTTGATTTAAACACTTTTATAAAGATTTAAAATAATTGATTCGCATTATTTCTTTAACTTAAGAAAATTATATAAATCAAGTAACTCTAAAACAATACCAAGGAACTGGGTACTACCAATAGTATCGTATATCCTCTTAACAAGAAGAGCAATTCTTAAGAGAAGTGCTTATCATCTGAACACATCTCTTGCCCATTTTTAGTTTATTTTCAAGCCAATCAAATTAATTATCATAAAATACCTTTTCTATTTTAAAATTCCTTTAGAGATTACATAACAAAACCTTTTTATAAATTCATTTTATAAATTTATCCTATATTAATTAACTTCATTTAAATTACCACAATTCTTTTACTCGAATTTAAATTCTCTTTCCTTTTATATTATCTTTTTAAACAATCATTTAGATACATTTTTATCTTATATATTCATTACTTAAACAAATCTTATTATCAAACACATTATAGTTAAATCGTGAAAATTAATTCACAAGGTATTTGTACTTAAACTTTTAAATCGAACAATTGATCAATTTATGATAGTCACTTAACATTATCATTTCTTAATTTATTATTTTGGAATAAGTATTAAAGATCTTAATTACCTTATCAGATTTCTTAATTATCGATTATCTTTATAAAACATCTTATAATCAAACTGTGAAATTCTAATCACAAGATGTTCATATCTAAATTTCACTAATCCTAGTTCTAACTATACAAATTTTCAAAATATATATTTTATACTCAAAATATAATCCTAGGTAAAATTATTTCATTTACCAATTTTTTCAAAATCAGTGTGTCGGTTCGCCTTTTCAAATGTTTAGGAATACCTATTGATAACGGTGATCAGGCGCATCGATCAGAATCCATAAATCACTCAATAGATAAATCAACACAAAACAATTTATCACTAACAAATATGCGCTCATATATAATACACTCAAACTCATTCGAGGGTGTTACTAACCTTATCTCTAATGAGTAACTCATCCTAAGGTGTTACTAACCCTATCTCTGATGAGTCTTTATCCCACCAAAGCCAAGGTTCTCGCTTAACCTTTAGCTCTGATACCAAATGTAATGACTCATTTTTCCATACCCTATGAATCGATAATAAACCACACATGTCCAGCTCAAATTGCACGAATAAGAAGATCATTAAGGGTAGAAAGAAAATAAAGATAGAACAGAATCTCACACGAATGGAATAACATATATTATTTCAATAGTAATGTTTACATCGAATTTTTTTAAAATACAATATCAGAGTCTAACCTAGATTCATATTGGACAGTTATAAACCCCTGTCCTTACAAATGCTGAAAACAACAAAACCAATGATAGATGTAGCGGATAATAGAATACGTCCATACGATGATGAAGATCTCTAGCTCTCTTCTGAAAACTCCAAGCTTCTTCAACTAAACCTGAAACTACTCGGATCTGACCCGAATATTAAAAATATTATGATCAGGCTTGATAAACTAGCGTTTGATACTCGAAATGCATAGATCACGATGATGCAATCAAAACCATTGAAAAAAAGGGTATCTCATATGACCACGCCCACACATAAATACGGATGGACTTTTATCTTATGATAATCAAAACAATTTTATTACAAAAATAATTTAATATTATCTTTAATCACATTCTTTTGGAAAATATCTTTCAAATAAACTTATTCAAATAGGGTGTCAATACACGGACTAAGTCTAAGGTAATATATCCGGACTAGGTAAACAGAATATACGTATGTACGATACCAGAAGGGGTAGCTGAAATGTTTGCAAGTCATTATAGCTATTTTGGGAATACAATCAAAACCGTAAAGCTTGTATTAGAATTCGATTTTCTAACATGATATGGAACTAGTGGTCTTTTCTCCGATCCACGCATGACAAACATAGTGCTAGCGGTGCCTGAATCGCCTTTATCAAGCTAGTCACTTGGAACCGTACTTGCTATACTACCACTGATAACCGGTTGTCCCCCCAAAGGGCCCAATGTATTGGACACTACTAGGGGTGAGCAATATTCGGTTCAAATCGAATTAACTGACCAAACCAGTTCATTTCGGTCGATTCGGTTCAGTTATGAAATTGTATCGGTCTTAATTCGGTTTGTAAAATATTTTACTTTGGTTATCGGTTTAACCGAATTAACCAAACTTTTATTATTTTATCCAAATTCATAGCACTGTAATACTATTAATAATTTGTTTAGTAATAAAAACCAAATTTTATCTATTGAAAATATGTTAATTTTTCTTATAAACTTAAAAAAGTACTCGAAATAGTTTCTCTAAACATAAATTTATGTTTTCCTTTAAGTAAACCGATCATTTGAATAATAATCTATGGTAATTTATTTTACTTACCTTTCTAGTTTGGTTAAATCGGCTACCGACCGAATTAACTGAAATTAATTCGGTTCGGTTCGGTTCTGATTTTTTTCAGTTTTATTTCGGTTTGACATTTTTTACCTTAAAACCAACCGAATGCTCACCCCTAGACACTACCATACATATTCACTTATTTCAAATTTGTGTCTATCAGACCACATAGTATCCCATATTATCTTCTGGGATGTGAGGCTAGTGAGGCTACGCTCAATTTGTTCAAAGCCACAATTTCATACAAAACCATGCTTTGATCATAACAGGTTCCACTGTGAATTCCCAAATGCCGTTCCACGTTACATGATGATTTCTACAAAAGTATAACTTCCTGAGCTTGTATGTCTCGAGAAAGGGTGTTAAGCTAAAAGAGGTTGCCTTCTCCACCACCAACTGATATACATTTATAGAAACCACTCAAATGTGATTTAGAATATAGTGTCGAACAAACATCCATTCAATTTCGTTCTAGGACTAAACGAAATCGAAGGCACTCTCCTACTACCACTAGTAGCGAGTTGTCCTTGCAATCAGAAAAATCTCCACAACGAAGAAACCACTGCTGTAAATTACTCTATAATAGAAGCAACCCAAAGCATGTCAACAAGCAGTCCTCACGCTATGAAACTCCTTGATCTTCAATAATCATCATTTTCAACATGTCTTCATTTTCAAACGTATACATTGGTTCGAAGTGAATTTCGGATAGGCATTACTCAAATCCAACCATGGTTCCTTCGAAGCCAATCATCGATAAGAAGATGTTAAGCTCATACATGGATATCAATCATCAATTAGTTACTTCATTTTTATTTAATTCAAATATCTTTCTTAGATATATTCTTTTCAATTTATTCCACTTTATTTTAAAGAGTATATGGAATCATTAAGCCTCATTTATCAAATTATTTGGTTTATTTAAACCTTTCTTAAACCCTGGAGTAATTCCAAATCATTTTCTCGTTTACTTAAGAAAACTTTTTCAAACCATTCGTTAAATATTAATCAAATATTTCTTATATTCAAGTTTTAACTTTTGACTTAGGGAAAATATTCTCAAATCATTTATTAAATCTTTATCAAAGATTTCTTTCTTAACTTCAAATCATATTCTTGCAAATTGAAAATTTTCATAACAGAGCACTACTGCCACCTTATGTGGTAAATTTCACCTACAGGGACTAATGGAAAGCATTAGTCCGTGAGATGATGGTTTTGATGACAACCTTAGAATAGATTATAAAATATAAATACTAATAGTTTAAGTTTAGATATGTATGTATATGCATGATTTAACCATGTAGGTACAAAGAATAAAGACTGTACGGTATAGAGATTCAAGATATCAAGATTGAAGACTCATGAGTAACAAGAATATCAAGATTATCAAGAGTTCAAGATTTCAAGTAATTTACCTTTCAATTAGGAATTTTGTTAAAACTCCTAGAAAAGCACTGGCATCATAAAATTCAATTTATTCATGGAATGGAATCCACTTCGAGCCCGTTAAAGGGATGGAACCCTAAGTAGGATGGAACCTATGAAAAATCTAGTGGAACATTGTTTTGTATCCGCTAACTTTTTGTTCAAAATGATTTTTCAAAATTATATCTTGTTTTCAAAATGATTTCAAAACCTTCCTTTTAAAAGAATCAAAAACATCTATCCTGATTTCAAATACTTTTAGCCTCAAAATAAAACTTGAATTTCAAAATCAAATTATCCTTGGCTTTAAACTATATTTTAAAATAAAAGTATATTTAATTTTTTAATATTTATATATTTAGATTTAAATATAAAATTATAGTAAAATTTTATATATACCAAAACATTATTCTATATATTTATTTATATATTTCAACTAAATTTAAGTATATTTATAAAAGTTTAAAATAGTTTTAAAATAAGATAAAAGTTATTTTCAATGAAAAACAAAAAATCAAAAATTCCTTTGGATGTCGACATGCCCAAGTACCTCATGTCGACATAGTGTCAGTTGAGTTCAAAATTTAAATTTCAAAAGAAGTGTCTATTCGTCATAACTATTCACGAATGGACATGGCTGTTGTTCTTCTATAAATCGGGGTTGGTTTCAATGAATTTTTAATTCATATTTTATGGTTTTTCACTCCTCTTCTTCTTCGACATTTCTATATACATATTCTTACCATTACTCTGCCGAAATCAACATTGAATCTAACTAGATTATCTCTGGTTTGATTCTCTATCACTATCTTAACAAGATCCTCAGTGCTATTTAGGGTTATAGGCTTTTTGTAATCAACTTAGCGAGAAAAGGTGTGATTGTAGCCTTGGAAATCAATCAAGCGAGATAAGGTGTGATTGTAGCCTTGGGAAATCAATTGGGTGAACTTGTTGCCCGAGAAATCAAGTATCTCTACCAAGAGAATTGTGATTCTGGAGGGTGTACCTCGTTGCCTTGAAATCGATGGTGTAATTGTAAAGATTGCTTTTGAAAGGAAATATGTACTTGTTATGCAGGACTGGATGTATGGTAACTCCGAACCAGTATAAAATCCTGTGTGTTCTTTCCTTTACTACTTTTACTTTATTTCTGCATCTGTGTTTGTTTCTGTGATCATATCCATGTCTGAATAACGCATATATTTGTGTTTAAATTAACAAAAATTCAAAAAGATTCAATAATTCTCTAAAACACTATTCACCCCCCTCTAGTGTTTATCCTAGCCTTAAGATCCTTAATCCGCATTTCTCACATTTGGTATCAGAGCAAGGTTTTCAAAGTTTCATAATCTGATTTTTGAAATTTTTTTAAAACGGCTATGTTTGTTAACACAAGTTTAGAAATATTCAGATCATCATTGTCTTTCGAGTCTGCATATAATCAATGTTCAAATTCAAGTTGTTTACCAAAATTATTTGATGTGCAGGAATCATGCTTTATGGCTATTGAGGAATCAATACACAACGGACAAATTGTGCAGATCAGAAAGGACAAATGGATACTCGATAGTGGATGTTCTAGACACATGACTGGCAATCCAGATATGTTAAATGATATAATATACAAAGACGGAGGGCTGGTTAACTTTGGAGACAATTCAAAAGGATATGTGATTGGCATCGGCAAAGTTGGTAACTCTGAAACTCCTATTATTACTAATGTTTTGCTAGTTAAAAATCTTCAACATAATCTGCTAAGCATAAGTCAACTTTGCGATAAAGGATATAAAATTAAATTTGAAAAAGATAAATGTCACATTGAAGATAACAATTCAACCATAATATTTGAGGGAGTTAGGAAAAAGAATATTTATATTCTTAGTATGAAAGTTTCAAATGATAACTTATGTCTTTTGGCAAATACAAGTGACCCTTGGATTTGGCATAAGAGATTTGGGCATTTGAATTTCAAACTCTTATCTAGACTATCAAAACATGTTCTAGTAAGAGGTCTCCATAAAATGAATTTTAAAGTAGATAGTCTATGTGATGCATGTCAATTAGTAAAACTTAGAAAAAGTTCCTTTAAATTTCAACTTCAAAACCTCTTGAATTACTTCACCTTGATTTATTTGGTCCATCTCAAATTCTGTCAATAAATCATAGTAAATATGTTTTTGTAATTGTAGATGATTATTCTAGATTTACATGGAGAATATTTTTGAAACATAAAAGTGATACTTTTGAATGTTTTAAGAACTTTACAAAAAGGATTCAAAATCAACTTTCTCTAAAAATTATAACCATTCGTAGTGATCAGGTGGTGAATCTGAAAATGAAAAGTTTGAGGAATTCTGCAATAAAAATGGAATAACTCATAATTTTTCAGTTCCAAGAACTCCACAACAAAACGGTGTAGTAGAACGTAAAAATAGGACGATTCAAGAGTGTGTGAGAATTATGCTTTCAGATAGTAAATTACCAAAGAATTTTTGGGCAGAAGCAGTTGCTACCGCCTGTTATATTTTAAATAGAATTTTAATTAGACCTTTAACTAATAAGACTTCTTATGAACTTCTTAACTCAAAGAAAACTAAAGTATCCTATTTTAGAATTTTTGGAAGTAAATGTTTTATTTTAAATACTAAAGATAACTTAGATAAATTTGATCCGAAATTCGACGAAGGTTTCTTTCTTGGATATTCTAATGGAAGTAAAGCATACAGAGTATTTAATTTAAGAACTAACACCATCGAAGAAACAATGCATGTGTCATTCGATGAAAATTTCAAAAATTTTGAAGATACAAATGATGAAGATGATTTAATTACTCAAAATCAAGAGTAAACTGAAACTAATAAGGAAATTAATCATCCTAATAAAAGGACTAAACTTTTAAAAGATCATCCTATAGAAGATATACTAGGAGATATGCAATCTGTTGTAAAACTAGAAATCAACTAAGTCAAATGAGTAATTTAGCTTCTATATCAACTATTGAACCCAAAAATCCAAAAGAAGCATCAACTGATGATTCATGGATTTTGGCTATGCAAGAAGAACTAAATCAATTTACTAGAAATGATGTTTGGGAACTTGTTCCTAGACCTGAAAATAAAACTATAATTGGAACTAAATGGGTTTATAAAAATAAAATGAATGACCTAGGAGAGGTAGTTAGAAATAAAGCACGTTTAGTCGCTCAAGGTTTTTGTCAAGAAGAAGGAATAGATTTTGATGAAACCTTTGCTCCCGTAGCAAGATTAGAATCCATTAGGATTCTACTTGCTTTCGCAAATCATAATAATTTCAAATTATTTCAAATGGATGTTAAAATTGCCTTTTTAAATGGATTTGTAGAAGAGGAAGTATATGTTGAACAACCACCTCTTTTTGAAAATGAAAAATTACCTAATCATGTTTACAAACTTAAGAAAGCTTTATATGGTCTAAAACAAGCTCCTAGAGCCTGGTATGATAGACTAAGATCTTACTTATTACAATCAAATTTTGAAATTGGTAAAGTAGATAATACTCTTTTTATTAAAAGAAATAAAAATGATATTCAACTAGTACAAGTCTACGTAGATGATATCATTTTTGGATCAACTAATTTTGAAATGAATAAAGAATTTTCTGAAATAATGACAAAAGAGTTTGGGATGAGTCATATGGGTGAATTAAATTTCTTTTAGGATTACAAATAAAACAATTAGATAATGGTATCTTTATTAGTCAAGAAAAATATGCTAAAGACCTAATTAATAAATTTGGCTTGACTACTACGAGTGGAAAACCCACTCTCATGGCAACTAATGAGTACCTTAGTAAAGAAAATCTCTCGAAAGATGTAGATCAAAAATTATATAGAGCAATGATTGGATCACTACTCTATATTACTGCTAGTAGACCTGATGTCATGCATAGTGTTTGTCTCTGTGTAAGATATCAATCTCAACCTAAAGAGACTCACTTAAAACCCGTAAAACGTATCATAGGATATATTAAACACACCTTTGATTATGGCTTATTTTACCCTAAAAATGATTCTTTTGATTTAATATCTTACTGTGATGCTGATTATGCTGGTTGTAAATCAGACCGAAAAAGTACAAGTGGAACTTGTCGCTTTTGGGACATTCTCTGATTTTCTGGTTTAGTAAGAAGCAAAACACAGTTTCTTTATCAACAACTGAAGCACAGTATATTTCTGCTGCTTTGGCTTGTTCTCAAGTAATATATATGCAACAAACTTTAAAAGATTGTGGTTTAAATATTTCAAAATCACCAATTTATTGTGATAATACTAGTGCGATAAATTTATCGAAAAATACAACTCAACATGCTCGAACTAAACATATTGATATCAGACATCATTTTCTCAGAGATAATATAAGTAAGGAAGTAATTACTCTAGATTATATCAATTCTGAGAATCAAATTGCTGATATCTTAACAAAACCCTTAAATGAATCTATATTTACTAAATTAAGAAGAGAATTAGGTATTTGTTCAATAACTGAAATATAAAATATAAATAACAAGTATAATTAAAAATTAAATCAAAATTAATTAAATAGGCAAAAAATTCAAGAACCATGTCGACATACCCCTCTACCCTATGTCATCATTCAACGTTTTTAAATTTTTGAAAATTTTCCTACCAAAATTCAAATAATTGGTTATATATTCTTCTTATTTTCGAATTTTTGATCATTCTCTCTGTTCTCTCTCTATTCTATCTTCTGAAAATAATTAAACTATGACTTCTTCTTCCAAATCAAACATAAAATCAACCTTTTCATTCCCCTCTCCTACTTCTGGTCCTTTCAACGTACTACTCTCAATCGTGTGACTAAAATGGAGGATTCTCTGATGGATGCACTTCAGTTAATGACTGAAATTCAAGTAATGCAACTTCGAATGGCCAAGGAACAAGAGAGGCAAGGAAAAATCCTTAGTAATTTGCAAAAATTTCTAATGGACAATCATGCTAACCCAATCTTAATTGATGAAGACTCTTCAGGAGATCAAGAACTATAGGCCAGCGAAGAAGAAGACGAAGAACCCATGGAAGAAGCGCATGTGGAAGATGACGACAAGGTCGTCTGTGTTGGTGAAGTGTGTTTTGATAAAAATGGGAATCTTGTCGAACAACATGGAAATTTCTATTTCCGCTATCCAAACTGTTCGATTCATAGATCTCCTATGTTCAAAAACACACATTCGTTTCTTCTCTTTCTTTAACATTGTTGTATGTTCCTTCTTACGTTTCCCACGAAAATGTAAATATAACTATATGATTAATAAATTGTATTCTTATATGTGTTCTTCCCTATTAATAAATATAACTATATGGTTATTATATACTTAGAATAGTTAGTAGTTTAGGATTAGGTTTATTATTAGATCTAAGTGTTGATTATTTATGATAACACTATCATTATAATCACATGTCATAGAGTATTAGATTTAGGGGGAGTTCTATAGTTTTATGTTATATAGTTTAGAATTAGTTTTTTTTTGTTGATGACAAAGGGGGAGAAGTATAAAATATGGTAGTTAGGCACAGATTAAGGGGGAGTATTAGGATAGAAGTAATATTTTATAAACAAAGGTTGTCATCATCAAAAAGGGGGAGATTGTTAGTCCATGAGATGATGGTTTTGATGACAACAACCTTAGAATAGATTATAAAATATAAATACTAACAGTATAAGTTTAGATATATATGTATATGCAGGATTTAACCATGCAGGTACCAAGAATGAAGTCTGTACAGTATAAAGATTCAAGATATCAAGATGGAAGACTCATAAGTAACAAGAATATCAAGATTATCAAGAGTTCAAGATTTCAAGTAATTTACCTTTTAATTAGGAATTTTGTTAGAACTCCTAGAAAAGCACTGGCATCTTAAAATCCAATTTATTCGTGGAATGGAATCCACTTCGAGCCCGTTAAAGAGATGGAACCCTAAGTAGGATGGAACCTACGAAAAATCTAGTGGAACATTGTTTTGTATCCGCTAACTTTTTATTCAAAATGATTTTTCAAAATTATATCTTGTTTTCAAAATGATTTCAAAACCTTCCTTTTAAAAGAATCAAAAACATCTATCCTGATTTCAAATACTTTTAGCCTCAAAATAATCTTGAATTTCAAAATCAAATTATCCTTGGTTTAAACTATCTTTTAAAATAAAAGAATATTTAATTTTTTAGTATTTATATATTTAGATTTAAATATAAATATAAAATTATAGTAAAATTTTATATATACCAAAATATTATTCTATATATTTATTTATGTATTTCAACTAAATTTAAGTATATTTATAAAAATTTAAAATAGTTTTAAAATAAGATAAAAGTTATTTTCAATGAAAAACAAAACATCAAAAATTCCTTTGGGACGTCGACATGCCCAAGTACCCCATGTCGACATAGTGTCAGTTGAGTTCAAAATTTAAATTTCAAAAGAAGTGTCTATTCGTCATAACTCTTCATGAATGGACATGGTTATTGTTCTTCTACAAATAGGGGTTGGTTTCAACGAATTTTTAATTCATATTTTCTGGTTTTTCACTCCTCTTCTTCTTCTTCCACATTTCTATATACATATTTTTACCATTACTCTGTCAAAATCAACATTGAATCTAACTAGATTATCTCTGGTTTGATTCTCTCCCTATCTCAACAAGATCCTCAGTGCTATTCAGAGTTATAGGCTTTTTGTAATCAACTTAGCGAGAAAAGGTGTGATTGTAGCCTTGGAAATCAATCAAGCGAGATAAGGTGTGATTGTAGACTTGGGAAATCAATTGGGTGAACTTGTTGCCCGGGAAATCAAGTATCTCTACCCAGAGGATTGTGATTCTGGAGGGTGTACCTCGTTACTTTGAAATGGAGGGTGTAATTGTAAAGATTGCTTTTGAAAGGATATCTGTACTTGTTGCGCGGGACAGGATGTAGGATAACTCTGAACCAGTATAAAATCCGGTGTATTCTTTCCTTTACTGCTTTTACTTTATTTCTGCATCTGTGTTTGTTTCTGTGATCATATCTATGTCTGAATATTGCATACATTTGTGTTTAAATTAACAAAAATTTAAAAAGATTTAATAATTCTATAAAAAACTATTCACCTCCCCTCTAGTGTTTATACTAGCCTTAAGATCCTTAATCCGCATTTCTCACAGAAAGTAATCCTGCATCATGAAGATCTTCATCTTCAATGATCTTCGTCTTCAATTTGTTTTATTTCGAAAAGTAGTTTGAAGGGGTTTTCAGATAGGAATCACCCAAATTCGATCCTGGTTTTTGGATAGGAATCACCCAAATCCGACCCCGGTTCCCTCATACCAATAATCGATAAAAATATGTTAAGTTCATACGGGGTTTCGAAAATTAGTATGAAGTGATTTTTGGATAGGAATCACCAAAATCTGATTATGGTTCTTCGGACAGTAATCACCCGAATCAGATCCATGTTCCTTCGTACCAATCATCGAATAAAAGATGTTAAGTGGTTAATTTACATTCAAAGAATTTTGTTTCTTTTCTTTTATCTTGAAAAAAAATTAAATATGATCTTTTAGAGCATCCGGGCTTTCCTTTCGATCTATTCCACCCCTTGCCTAAAAAGAGAAAACATAGGCTGGGTAACTTCAGGGCACTAGTTACTCTATTTCTAACCTTAGTTAAACACCTTGTTTTATCTTCCCAAATCTCATAGGCAGGACAAATGTACCAGTTGTTTCTGCATACTCAATTTGTTAATACATTCAATATTTTTTACTTTTTGTTTAAGTAGTATATACAATTCCTCTTAACCGTTTATTCAAACTCTTATTAAACTTCCAAACCATCTTTAAATTACTTAAGTATTCTTTTAAAATTGTTCACAAAATATTAAGGAAAGAATTGTTAAGTTTAAAACTCATTTCAAAAGTTTTTAAAACTACTGTGAAAAGCGTTGCGAAAAGTGTTGCAAATAGCATTTTAAAAGCTATATTCCTTAAAACGACTTTTATATCATTTAGTACATCCATCTTTTCAACTTAAATCTTTTTTAAATTGTTTTAAAATATTATAGAATTTATTTCATATTTTTAAAACATTCAAAAATATCATTTATAAAGAAATCCCTTTTTGGATTCCGAAGTGCAAAACTTCGATGTATTTAAAAAGTTATTTTTGACATATTTCAAACTATACTTAACGAAATTTTGATTTACTTTTTTTCGTTGGAAAACTATTATCATTATGGACCAAAGAATTTTTATTTCAAAGAAATCCGAGTTATAATCATTCTCTACGTTAATTTGAAGTTACAGGTCGAAATTTACAAACTGCCGCTACGCGACGAGTTCGATTTCGACCACTTTTGTGAATTACTTTGGAACTTGTTCGAAACACTTCAAATTTGTTTTAACCATATTTAAACTATTTTAACATATTTAAAACAATATTTTCATCCTTTCAAACTCATTTTTCATTTCATTTCATATTATATTATTATATTGTCATTTTGAATATATTTAGATATTTTGAAATCATTAAACGGCTAAATAATTTCCATACACATATTTATATGGATTTAATTTCCACTGAATTAACTATACCGACTAACCATTTTTTTTAATCATTTATTAAACCAAGTTATCATCCATATCACAAACATATATCAACCATAGTATCAACCAAGTTTTCATCCATTAAATCATCCAAAATTTAACTAACTTTTCATGTAATTAACTTGAAATATTTTTAGCAATTAGTTACTTGAAATATGAGTACTCACCTTTAACCAAATCCTTTAACTTCCTACCAACATTCATTTAATCCAACACTTCACTAAATCATCTTAACTTCACCTAACCATAACCTAAATAGCTCCACCTCACTTTATAATGCTCGACCATCACTTTGCTTCCACTTGCTCTCGACCACAAGTCTTTCCTTCTTATTTGCTCTTGGCCAAACATTCCAACAACATCAATAAGGCTCGGCCTCCCCTTGATCCTCCCCTTCCTCCAATATTTCTTCACTTCATAGATGCTAAACCATGTTTTGATGACATTCTAAGGTCTTTGGTAAAGTTTGATGGAGTTTTGGCTTTGTTTTATATGGTTTTGAAAAAGTTAGCAAGGAAATGGAAGAGAAAAAGACATTAAATCTCTAAGTAAGAAGAAAAAGAGAGCTTAGAAAAGGAGGAAGAAGAAGAATTAAAAGTGTATATAATTTGTGAAATAAGTGGTAGATATTTATAGAAAAAAGTTTGAAATAAAATATTATTGTGTAAAATGACTAAAATACCATTCACTTACTTTTTAAGCAACCTTATTTTTTTCAACGCTTAACATCACATTTCAAATCATTACCTTATATCATTATCACTCAATTATTAAGTAAAAAATATAAGAATTATGTTTGTTTGATTTGATGTTTACTTTTTGACCTTTGTACTTTTTCTTTTGTGCTTATTTTTTCTTAATGAAATTCTAGAATTTCCTGAGTATGTTTAATGAAAGTAAACTTGATTAGTGAATTAATTAATACGTACACTATTTGAATATATGTTCCTATATAGGAAATAAAGGTGCAACAACATTGCGACAACTTTTAATCGACAAAATGTTGATTTTCGACAAAATATTTTACGGTCACATTTTGACGTTTTAGTTAAACTATTTATTTATGTAAACCAATTTTGAAAATAAATTTCTATATTGCTATTTAATAATATAAACACTCATAAATAAATTAAAATTATTTATTTAACCATTGAAACTTACTTTCCTGAAATTAGTATTTTGTCATTTTTATCGATATAGCCAATGTTACTATTTTTGTATATACTTCTATTTCAAAATC
This sequence comes from Allium cepa, assembly GCA_030765085.1. NCBI lineage: Eukaryota > Viridiplantae > Streptophyta > Magnoliopsida > Asparagales > Amaryllidaceae > Allium > Allium cepa. Next base: position 420,914,783 of record CM060939.1, read on the forward strand.
CTATATAATATTGTTTGAACGATACAACCTTACTATTTTATATTTAAAATCACTTTAAATTGTACATTTTAAAATGGTTAAATTTCGGGTCGTTGCAATTATTAAATTAATTAAATCACTTTTTAATTTCAAAGTTAATAACTAACAAAAAAATTTCATTTTAAATTAACTAGACATTTATAATCTTTTAAAAAAAAATTCCATATCGATTCAATGTTAAATATTACATTAGTTATAATGTTCATTTTCAACTGTAAATTCATTAATTATAAATTTAAATCCCAATAAATTCATTTATCTTGATTTCACTCTTATTATTAAATTATTTTTTACCTTATGAATATAATTGACGTTATTATACATTTTATTATCTTCACATTTACAGTTATCGTCTTAACTCATATTAACGCAATATTTAATTACATTTAATTGCAACTGATTTTCAATTTAATTCAACAGATTAAACAAATGGATAACAATTAACAATTGTCACCTTTATTTAATTTAATCACATTGATAAGTTTATTATCTACAAACAAATGTTATAACTACTTATACAACACTGACTTTATCAAATTACAATTTATTACATAATATTTCATCAATTAATACACATTTGGTTTTTTTTTTTTTTGCAATTTATAACCAAATTTTATGTCTACAACCATTCCAATAAATTGAAATTTCATTAAAATAATCATCAATTGCTTTAAATTAACATTATTAAATTTCATTCTAGTGATTATCTCATTAATAAATCACAAATTTTAATTTATTCCAATATTAAATTACAATATTTTATTAAATTTAATATTTTAAGTATCGAAAAATTAAGGATCGTTGCAGCCAAAGACTAATACAAAGTAATGCTATCCGGTAATACGAAGAATGAGGCTTGTTAGGAGTGACTTCACATGAATATTCCTTTGGGCCAACATTGATACGTATTCTTACCTCATATAATACATATATACATGCACACCATCGAAATAAAGAAATAAATATGTGGGATTTCCAAGACTGAATAATATAATCAAAAAATAAAGATTCATAAAATGCAACGCAAAATATAATATCATAGCCTATGTACCACAAAATAGGTCTGCAAAATGAAGTATTTGATCTACCACAAAATATATACATTGATACAAGTCAAACGCCATATATAACTCAACCTCATCATATACATACATATATGGAGACATCAAAAGAAAATATACATACTAGGATTCCAAAATACAATATAGTCTATAATTATCTCCTCAATATACCAAACACCTAAGAAAGGCTAATGTCCCTATACCTATAAAGTCTTGGACTGATCCAGGTATTGTATATGTAATAAACGGTTCTGATTATGCTTAGATTTAAATGTGAGGTCATCGTAATAATACATATATCCATAATAGAGAATGATATGCTAATAGGGTTTCATTACATACCTAAAGAATGTCATACACACTTAATATTAACTCAAATTCCCATTGTATAACTTATATGATGTCATAATTTCGAGCCATATCTCTATTTAAAGTAGCCACGATCAAAATTCTACTCAATTGTGATTCACTCCTAATAACTATTATTAAGTGTCATGGTTATTAATCCTCTACCCATTATTAACTGAACATAGTTTATTTATATAACTCGTTAAGTGTGGAGTACACCTAGATGCCGAGTTGACACCCAGTAATGCCAGAACATTTCTCTCGAACTAGAATTTTCATAATAATTTACTTATTTTGAACTGGTAATTATCTCTTTATATAGCTTTTTGAGTGTAGAGTACACTTTACCTTGATAGATTTAGGGTTATATCCTAAGGCAATTATGTAATTTGTTAACATATATTTAACTCGATAAACAATATTGTTCAGAAAAGGTGTTTTCTTTCTAGTAAGTATTTATCTATTTTTTGCCAATGCAAACCATTGTTAGAGTAGACCGTTCCACTGTAATATATATATATATATATATATATGTATGTATATATATAGGCATGGGGCATAAATTTCGTAGTAACTACAAGGACTCAATTAAAACTGGAGTGAGACAATAATATCTCAATTATTAGATATTTATTATATACTAGTAGTATTGTGATATAATTAATTAAGTAATTAATTGAAAGTATATTAAATAGAAAATCCTTAAATGATACGTTATGTGATAATAATTATAGTGTATCATAATCATGAGAAATTTATCATGTTAAAAATAACACATTATTTTAGATATTCCTAGCCCAGATGTTTCGAGATAGCATATTGATAAATCCGTTGAGACTAGAGTGCATAACGGTCTTTAGATATTGGGCATTGTATTACTCATAACTGTTGGGGGTACTAAGATGTTACTTACCGATAGTTATTGGACAACTATGGAATAACTCACTCGAGATTCTTCTATTGGTTAATATTACCAAGGTCAAACAGAGAATCTCGAAGTGACGATATTACTTAGTTCCCTCGACTATAGAATACTGTGGAAATTCAATATGGACAATCCACTTTTATTATTATTAAATTATGGTATGGTGTCGATTGAACGACTATAATTGGGTCTGAGTTGAAGCGTTAAAATTGAAAAACTATTCAATAGAGAACTTATCTCATTGTTTATATGGGGTTAGTATCACTTTCAACTGTAATCAACTCAAAGTCAAAATCTCTACCCAGTGCATTACGGTTAATAATAAATGTTACCATTGAATCAAAGACATTGTTTATGAACTAAGCAAGTTAAATGTGGACGATATTGGAATTTTTACCAAAACCAAATTCCATAAGTCCTATTGATGAAGAGAATTGGTGTAAATAATTGTTACTATCGGATACCGCTTATAATAAGAAGAATTCGATTTTACCAAAATAGATGTGTAAGCGATAAATTCATCCATAATATCACACCACTACCAAGGTGATATGTGAACATTAGTATTCAAATTTTTTGATATTAATCGCTGACTGAATTTACACCTTCGAGTCGCACAACTGAAGTAATGAATGCTCTAAATAAACACATGATTTAACTAATTTATAATCATTATAAATTAATTAAACCAACTAATATTTTTTAATTATTAATTAAATTTCATTTGATGTTTGAATAACAATAGTATTTAATAAAGTGTGTGTATAAAAGTTATAAACATGCTTGTTCATATACGACGTTGATAGAATATTTAACTAGATTGATATGGAAATTTTTTGAGGCCCACTACCCCTCGTTCTAAATCCAGCTATGCATGGTGGAAAAAGAAATTTTTTGATGATATTTAATTATGAAATAAATGGGAAGGTTTTAAGGGAGGGAATTAAAAGGTTTCGATGTTTCCTATAAAACATATTCTCTCTCTCATTCATTCATTATAGTTCTCTCGTTACAAAATTTTCTCTCTTTCTCCCATTAAGAAATTGCCAAATATTTCATGGTGGTATAGGGCCCAATATTCCAAAGTCAAATACAAATTAAATAATTTATCAATGATGATTTAACCTCTTACTTTGCAACATCTAGAGGTCGATTAAAGAATCTAGGAGCTTTGATCATCAATCAAGGTGTGATTTTGGTAACATCACATTAATTATCCAATTTACTTTATTTATGGTTATTCATATGTTTGGATTCCATATTGCTCATTTGGGGTTTTAATTGTTCAACTTGCAATAAGTAATTCAATGTTCATCTAAGTTGAAAGTATGTTAAATATGTTTAATTAAATCAAATCTAACTTTACCATTCATCTCTTTTCTAAATATGTTCATTATTATTCATATGATTCAGACCTTATTTCTCCATGTTAATTCTTGTAACGACCGTAAATTTTAATGATTTCAATAACATAATTAACTGAATTTTTGTGAAATTTTAAATAATTAAATTTTAAAGTAAAATTTGATTTTTGTAATACGTATAATTAAACATAGCAAATAGTAAATTTTCATTAGATAATATGGAAGTTTATTTTCTTGTGTAATTTTATTTAATTTCAAATCAGTTAAAAATTGATGATAATAAAATATTTTCCAAACCTGAATATTTTTATACAATAAATTGTAAATCGTCTTCTGAGTGAGATGTCATATTTCGTTTCTTCAAATTTTAACTGCTATAGCTCCGTTTATCTTAATTTTGGCGTTTTAGCAACATTTGCGGTACCGAATATCGACTTTTGATAGGATGATCGTACCACTGATATTTGTATACCGTATTGATCGTCTCATCGTGCGGATCTCTACTGTATATTCAATCCTATGTTTTGAAGTCCGTTATGCAACGAAATTCGCGAAAATGGATAGCCACATCGGTACCCAATTTAACTTTTGGTTTTTTGTGTCCTTTTTATCTATCCAGCGGTTGAATATAAACAGCCATTTGCTTTTATAATTCATGTAAATAGTTCGTGGATTTTGTCATTCCTTGTATACTCAATAATATTTGGTTGTGTGGCTTGTGCCTTTCCATTTTTCCGTACGTTCGTTTTGCTTTTGAGAAAAATATGAAAGAATTTTTTTTTTAAACATTCAAGCATATATGAGTTTGGATCTCCTGAAATGTGGCCTCTTCTATTTGATTTTTTTTATATTGCCTGTCGCTTTTGCTTACTCTCTCATCTTCCTTCCCTGCCCATTACTTTGGAGCCCAAGCTTTGCTCCACGGCCATGCCCGTGCATGCAGCCTCCACCCCATAAACGTCAAGCTCGGCCTCGACAAAACTTCGCCATCGAGACCCCTAGCCCACCTCTACGTGAACGCAACCCAACCTCGACCACAATAGTGCCTCTTCCTCTCTCCCTCTAGCTCGCCCTCAACAGCCATATATATAAAAAGGCGATATTAATATATATTGTTTCCTTTGTATTTGTTTGCTTGGGAAATTTTAAATCGACATATATATTTGTATATATATACACTTGAGTTTTATAAAGTTTGTATACATATAATAAGTTTAAAGATATATAGACTATTTTCATTTTCCACAATCGTATTTTGTTGCATAAACACTGAGCATATATGATCTTATTGTACAGTTATATATATATATTATTTAGATTATATACACACACACACACACACACACATATTAGTTCAGTATGTTGTTTATGTAAGTAAGTTTGAAAAAAAATAGTATTATAAAGTTCAGTTTGTTGTTCTATAGAAAACATTTTTATATATTATATGTAATTCTGCACGCATAAAAGCTGCAGCCTTCCCTTTGGAAATGAGGTAATATAAATTTTGGTTTTTGCGTACATGTGATTTAATAAGCATTTACCTTGAAAGTATTGGTTTTCATCTATATATACATAGGTTACATAAATTTATATATATAAATCGGTCTGAGTGCAGACATATATGTTATACAAGTGTGTATAAAGAGTACTTTATATGTCATACCAGTTGTATGATATATACTTTTATCCGTTATGTATTATATGTTTTGATAAAGGTTAATATTTTGTAATGTGTGTGTGTATATATATGTTAGTATATATAATAGTTCGCATGAGCTATGTGTGAGCATAGCAGTGTCAAAAGCATTATTTATGTTTATATGCAAGTTATATTCGTTATATATATAGGAGTACTGTATTTGTGCTGTTAGTGTAATGTTATAAAGGTTACTTTACATATACATATGTTTTGGTCTGAGTGTTGTGATGCATGTTTTACAAAGAGCATTATTATGAAATAAGATATAAATATATGGTTTATCTAAGTTGTTATTACATTTATTGGTATTATATACAATAATATGTTGTTTACATATTAGTTTTTAGAATTGGTATACTTGCGGTTAGTTCACTATATATTACATGATATGGACATTTTATATTATATATATAAGGATTTCTTTCATATGTGTTTTAAAGAAAATAATGGTTTTGAAGCTTTTATGTTATTTTAATATTTGTTTTAAATTAAATTATTGATTTATGGAAATAATAATAATAATAACGTATATATATATATATATATATATATATATATAATTTCTGTTTCTTTTAAGTTGATTCTAATTAATTCATCGATTCCTGTTATCAGCTCTATTCGTCAAATTCATGCCAATCTTGTTTTGCTTTGGAATTCGTGCATGGATTCGTAACTCATCTCATTCTCATTCATCTCTTTAGTCTCGAACGGTGAGAAATCACTCACGATTAACATTCTAATATTTATTATATTTGATTTCAATTGAAAAGACAATTGAAATATACTGCTGCTAGTTATTTACATTGTTATATATGCTATTATCTGTATCTATTCACCTATGACATCTGACACCATTATCTATTATTTATATTTATGATATATGCATGTTATATTATTATTATATATGTTATCCCTCTACAAGTTTCCTGTTAGTATAGAATTCCCTATGGATTGAAATGATACATACCCGAACGATCTTGTAGAATAGGAGAAAATAGTTATGCGTTGAAATGATAAACTCATGCGATTTTCATTGAATTGAATTTGGGATTGCAGGTTGAAATGATATATACCCGCATTGCGGATTGAAATGATAAATATCTATATCACTTGACCATAGGATAGAAAATTATATATAGACACCGTATGTCTATATATAAATATTTTGAAAATGATTTCTATGATTTTGGAGAGAAATATATGGTTTTAATAAATATTGTTTTTAAGATTTATATATAAATGTAATTTTATAAAAGCTTTAAAATTTAGATTTTAAAATTATATATTTTCTAAATTGTATAGTTATAAGTTAATTTTGAAATTATAAATTTTAAGAATTTATTTATAATTTTACTATTTTTAAAATATATAAATAGATTTAATATATAAATAAATTTAATAATATGTTTAAGTATTTATTTAAAAATTATATTTTAAAATAGATTTTATAATAATTTCTAGAAGTTAAGGTTAGGAAGATAAATTTGAAATTATTTAAAATTGTATTTAATTAAGAATTTTATTAAATTAAATCGACTTGAAACTTATCGAAATTGATATTTTAAAGTATATGATTTTATAACTTGATTTTGGTTTAAGGTAATTAAATGAGCAAATCAAATTTACATAAATTGAAATCGGATATTTAGTTTATTTACATTTGTAATTTGAAGTTTATTTAAATGATATTGGAATGATTAAGTAAATATTTCAAAACTAAATAACCGTAAAGTGAATTAGATATATATATATATATATATATATATATATATATGAAATTATCAAATTTAGTTTTGAAAATGTGGAATATGTAAAGCTTTGAAACATGTTGAAATTGAAATGGTTTATTTTGTGGTTCAAATCTGTATTTAAAATTGATATAATTTGAAATGGTTTATTGAGAAACCGAATTGAGTTGAAATTAATGAATTGAGATTGAATTAAATTGAATTTTGGCACTTGAATCGATTTGTGAAATTTGAGGAAGCTATTTTACTATATAAATTATTTGAAAGATTTTATTTAAAACTACTTTTTTCTTCTATATAGACTATTTTAAATAAACTATTTTTAATATAAACTATTTTAATATACTAATTAATTTTTTAAATATAAACTATTTTAACTTACAACTATTTTATATAAACTATTTATTTTATAAAGTATTTTATTATATGTAGTATTATTAATACCTAAACTGTTTAAAGGAAAGTGATATGATTTTCAAAGTGTTATGATTTCAAAGTATTATGATTTCCAAAGTGTTATAATTTCAAGGTTTTGCTTTCGAAAGTGTTATAACTTTGGAAGTGCTATGATTTTGAAATGGATATATTTGAAGTGAAATATGATATCGTATTGATATGGTTTTGAAATGGAAAATGATGTTTTCGGTTTTTAAGTATAAACTATTTTGAAACAACCGCGGTGTTATAATAACGGTTGGTTGTTAAAGAGATCGGGATCGGATATTGTCATACTCTTTGCCAATACCGAAAACCACTTTAATAACCTTGTACGCGGTGGAGATTCCAGAATGAAGTAGGATGGTGGCAACGATCCTATATAAGGTATATACATGGACCCGACTCCCATGAGTTGGCATAAGGTGGCTAAAACAGGAGCAATCGACGAGACAAGCGAGGTCATTCCTCCGATCGGGCACATTCCTTAGATGTTGTATTCTGACTTTATGATTGATTTGGTGGCCACCCTTGATTTTGATTTGGGAGTGTGTTCTGAAGTGGGCGATAGTATCTGCTATGCGTTACCACCCCTCCGACAGTGTAATTGGTATATCTACCCTGGCATTGCCTAGTTATGCCGTGTCACCTACCCTAGCGAGACCACTACGAGTTTGTTTTGTGTCATACCTATGGAGTACCCTCTGGTAGCCTCCCGATCAGGAGGTATTACGGTATTGTATAGACTATGGCACAGTATAATGTGTTAAGGCGGATGTGGGTAACGCCTTAATGCTATTTTAATAGTTTACTTTACGATAGACATTATTATAATAGCGTATATTACTACATAGTAGATAGTTTAACGGATCCTTAGAGGATGGGTATCCCAAACATCCTTTAAGTTACTTGTATTTCAGTTGATATTTCACTTGAGTTGGATTTATTGATATAAGAATGTTAATCCTGACTTGAGTGTTTTGTATTTTTGCTTTACGCTCAGGTCAATCTGAGTGTCACGATATTCAAAACTCACCTTTGGAGTTTGGAGCTTCACTTGGAGATCCAACCATCTATTCAGCGTTCGGATATTCAGTTGATTCCAGTGATGTATTCAGATTTTGTTATTTGACTATTGTATTGAGACTTCTATGTATTCAAGATTTCTGTTATATCTTGTTATATATATATATAGTAGCTTCATGAACTACTATTATTTGTTTCCGCTGCTTATTGTTATATTACTTTTATGTCTGTGATTTTGTGATTTATTTATTTACTCTATATGCTGAGTCTTTCCAAATTTTAAATTAACAATCTGGTATTTTCAAACAATTCAAGTCCAATATGTGCGGATGCGAATGGCTGAAAATATCGGGCTGTTACAATTCTATAGTTACCCTCTATGTTGTTTTGAAGTGAATATTCCATCATGAATTTATTGGAATTGGGCCGTCTGCAGCAGAAATTATGAGTGAATTTCAAAAAAATTACCTTATTGAATCTTTGTTTTTTTTTTGAAAGGCAAGAGCATGAACTCATTTTATTGACTTAAAGAAATATTACAAACAGTTACAATGCCACAAAATTACACCCTATTACAACCATCTTGATAGCTACAATGATAATAAAACAACCAAGTACAAACTTACAATCAGCAATTACAAAAAGACCAAACAATATAATACACTCCATACAATCCTGAGAATCCAGTAAAATTATATTTAACAATCCAGAAGAGGGCCATCTGCAAGAGATGATAAAATCCATGCAAAACTTCAAATATAATCTGTTTTTATGTCTCTGAGAATACTGCCATGAACCATATTATAGAGCTGAGATGAATTTTTACTACTAATACCAAAAACTCTGTTATTCCTTTCAGACCGCACTGCATATATCAGTCTCTTAAGAAGTTTTAGCAGCAACCTGGTCAAACGAGTCTTCCATCTGTTGCTTTAAACACATTAAACCATTCAATTGAACTAACTGGTGATGGTTTATAAAATCCACCATTAGAAAGAAGTCTATACCAAATTTGAAATACAAAAGTGCACTCAAAAAACAAGTGAGTATTGCTTTCAGTTTCTGATTTGCAGAGAACACATAAATCCTCTGAAATAATACCCATTTTACAGAGCTTATCCTTGGTATTTAAAGCATTTGCCATCACTTTCCACAACAATAAGTTTTCTTTAGAACTTCCACCAATATTCCAAATTCTTGAATACCAGGGAAATTGAGAACCATTTTGACAGAGAGCATTATAAGCAAGCCTAATGGAATGAAGCTTGCCCTTGTATGACCAAATTAAAACATTGTTATTATTCTTAATGGGATTACCAGTGATGACATTCCATAAATTCCTTAGTTGAAAGAACTGGAATAAGGTAAAACTACACAATCACCCTGTAAAAACTCATCAACTGTTGCCAATTCAGAAATACCAGAATTCCTTCTCAGGTTATAATCAACTACAGAACTTAAGATCAATCCTTGTTTTGCCCATGGAGAATGCCAGAAGGATAAACCTTTTATCAAAACATAATTACATTGTAAGAAAGGAATAAAAGTCTCCCTAAGCTTGAGAATACATCTCCAACTCCAACTGCAGTTATGTGGAATGAGCATAGTCCAAAAATTCCTCTTACCAATAAGATTGTGATTTACCCATTGAGACCATAAGTTCCTATCAATTTCAAAGATCTTATTGAAATACACTGACAAAGCAGCTTTATTTCATAGAAAAATATTAGTAATACCAAGTCCACCATTCTTTTTGGATTCAAACAGCTTATAAAAAGAAATAGGAATGAGCTTTCTGGAGAAAGGATCACCATGCCAGAGGAATTTATTAAAGGAACTAGAAATCATATTAATTAGCTTAACAGGGAGTATATAATGTCTAGTCCAATAAGTTGTCATAGCCACAGCAATTGATTGGATGATTGTAAGCCTACCAGCTTGTGACAGTTTATCAATTGGCCATAACTGAAGCCTTTCAATAATCTTCTCAAAGAGAGGTAAGAAATTTTGTTTAGTAATTCTAGAACTAAAGATAGGCAAGCCCAAATAGAAAGAATTTTTGGATAATTCTTGAAGACCCAAGTACTTAATAATATCATTCCTCTGAATAGTATTTAAACCAGCAACCAAGATATTTGATTTATCAAGATTAATTTGCAGGCCAGTGATAGAATAGAAAAGTTTTAGAGAGGAAATAATACACTGAATATTATGATAAGTAGGCTTTATAAAAATGATAAGATCATCAGCAAAGAGAAGGTGAGTAATGATTGGTTTTTTACATTTGGGATGAAGCTGAAAGTCTTTTTTAACAACTAGATCCATCAAAATAGGATTAAGAAGCTCCATAACTATTATGAACAAGTATGCAGAAATTGGGTCACCTTGCCTAACACCTTGTACACCTTTAAAATAACCATACAGCCCTCCCTCTCTTGAAATAGAGTACATAGGTGATGATATACATGTGTAAATCCAAGCTAGAAAAGGTTTTGGGAAATTCATCCTAGACATAATAGCTAAAATAGAGCTCCAAGCAATAGAGTCAAAAGCCTTCTTGATGTCTAGCTTTACATGCACCTTGGTGAAATATTTTTCCTCTCATAACCATACAATAATTCTTGGGTCAAGAGAATATTATCACTAATTGATCTACCACTAATATATGCAGCTTGATTGTTGGAGATAATGGATGGCAAGACTAATTGTAATCTATTAGCTAAAATCTTTGAGATGATTTTATAAATGATATTACAACACGATATTGGCCTAAAATCAGCAACTGAAGATGGATTTACAGTCTTGGGAATTAAAGCAATAGCAGTAGCAGCAAGTCCAACAGGAAGCTTATTATAAAGAAAAAAATATTGAATAGCCTTAACAATATCTGCCCCAATTATTTTCCAACTCTGTTGAATAAAATGTGCATTATAACCATCTGGTCCTCCACAACTATCACTATCCAAACTAAAGACTGCAGTTTCAATTTCATTATTTGAAATTACACTAATAAGGGAAGTATACTGAGAGGTAGTTAAGATTGGAAGAGTAATGTCATAAAGAGGTTTAATATCAGGAATGAATAAATTGGTTGGTGCTAAGATAGATGTAAAATATTGAACAAAAGCTTCATTAATTCCATCAAAAGTATTCACCATGTTTCCAAACATATCCTTTATCTGAAAAATACATTCACGGTTCCTTTTAACTTTTAGGAAGTTATGGAAGTACTTAGTATTCCTATCTGCCTCTCTTTCCATTCTCAAATGAATTTTCTGCTTGAGTGATGACACTTCCTTTTGAATAACTTGTTCTAGAGCATTCTTTAATTGCAATTCAATATGAAGTAAAAAAGTATCAAATGGTCTAGCACTCAGGTCTTCTTCAATCCTAATAAGCTCATTCCTAATCTGAGTAGAAAGTTTAGCATCCTTACCAAAATTAGCTGCAGACCAATTCCTTAGTTGAAATTTAAGAGCTTTCATCTTGAGAGAAATATTAGTAAGAGGATCCTTGCCATATTGCATATTCCAAACCTGTTTTAAAATAACATGATATTCCACCTGCTTAGTCCAAAAATTAAAAAAATTAAAAGAGTGTTTCCCTCCACAAAGATCATCAACTCCCCAATGAAAAATTAATGGACAATGATCAGATAAAGAAGGCTGTAAGATGTGATAAAATGATTTTGGCCAAAGATGAAGAAAAGGAAGATTTATGAAAATATGATCAAGCTTACATAAAGTTGGATTTCCACTCCTATTACTATTTGACCAAGTAAAATATGAACCAAGATATTTAACAGAGATAAGATTTGATTGAATTATAGAACTATTTAAAGGAGAAATATCCTTAAGAGATAAAGGACAGCCACCAAATTTTTGATTACTTGCAAACATACAATTAAAATCACCACCAATTAGCCAAGGAATAGAAGATGAGTTTAAAGATGGAAGATAGTCCAAAAAAACCTGTCTCAAAGATAATGAATTTTGAGCATAAACAGAAGTTAGATGGAAATTAATATTGGAAGGCAAATGAATACAATTGTAATGAATATATTGATCAGAGGCACTAATTCTGGAAAGTTTGAAAATATGAGGATTCCATAAAGTGAGCAGTCTGCCATAATTAGATTAACCAAAGTTATTATCATGCAACCAAGATGGAGCAATCAAACGAATAGCCTTAATGGTAGAGTGAATGTCAAGCTTAGTTTCTGAAACACACATCAAATGAATATTTTTGTCCTCTATAAGATTCTTAATCTCAAACTGTTTAGAGGGTAAGTTAGCCCACCTAATATTCCAAAAAGCAATGTTATTCATTTAATAGGAAGTGGAGGAAGCAAAGGTGAAGGATTCTTCCTAGTATGCCTTGGATGAGAATTATTTTTTGATGAGGAAAAAGGTTGGACCTCATGAGGCTTATATTCCTTTCCTTTATTGAGATCAACAGTGTTCACATTACTAGTAGTACCAGAATTAGTCATGACAACTGAACACTCACTTGGTTTAGAAGGAGGTGGAAGTAAAATATGATTAGGAGGTGATAAATGCAGATAAGTTGAGGAAGGATTAGGAACAATCATGGATGGAGATTTAGAACTGAATTGAGGACAACATGAAGTTGAAACAGAGGTAGAAGCATTAGAGAAAACAGATGATTAACCACTGAATCTTTCCTCTTCCTTACCCCTTTATTTCTTTTATTAACAATTCTATAGCTATGATCAATAGTATTAGCATCATGATCACCTTGAATCCTATTAACATTCTCCCCCAAAACATGCATTTTACTAATATCAGTATCTATGGCCTTATTAACAAATTCACAAGAGACAGTGTCATGACCAAAGATTTTACAGTGTGTGCAAATTTTTGGCCTCCAATCATAAGATAGTTGAACATCAGGACAATTTTTACCCAACTGTGGAATATGAATAGAATCAGGTAACTCAAAATCAGGCGAAATCTCCACCAAAGCTTTTGCATACTTAAATCTTTGCAACTTTTCAGTGCTACTATCAAAACAGATTAATCTACTAACATGACAAGCCAGCCAGTTAATACCAAGTAAAGTCCACAGTATAATTGGAATCCTATGAAAATGAATCCACACCGGCACTTTTTTAATCTGAGCTTGAGAAATACCAATAGATGGATCCCATTTTGAGATTATGAACATTCTACCCCTAATAAAGATAGGATCCGAGTTAAGAACCTGGTCCTTATCTTCTTGATTGGAAAAATTGAAGTAGAAATTATACCCATCCGATTTAAACTCAACTTCACCTTTAAGTTTCCAAAATCTTTTCAAGAAATTAACAACAGTCAAGAAAGAAAGCGTACCATCCAGAAAAAACCCAACTAAATGATAATTCCAGTATTTTAAACCTTCCTCTCTTACAAGATCCGGTAAATCAATAGAAGGTTTGTCCCGCGAAATATCAAAATGAATAGGTTTATACGATCCTGCATTACGAGGTAAAGATTTGAAAAGGGAGGACCAGTTTGAATTCAAAGAATGAGTATCACTGTAATTGGAAGATACCAAAGTAGCAGACTGAATGGCAACAGAATTAGGATGAGTAGATGAAGAAAGAACAGAGGCTGAAGAAGAAGAAGAGAAGGAAGAAAGAGGTGGAAAAGAGGCAGAATCAAGGGAGAAAGAAGAAGAAGAAAAAGAAGACGCCATTAAAATTTCAAATCCAAGCTGAAACCATCGTCCTATTGAATCTTTGTTGGGCCTATGAAATCAAGTTTATTAAGAACATTTCTAAATTTTATTTAAATAAAATCTTTCATTTTATTTAAACTTATAAATTGATATAATATTATTTAATTTATGTTATATGATATATATCATGTATCATATACACATATATACATTTGTGTTTCTGTTATAGCAATCCACGCAAGATATAACATACCTGTGTATAGAAGTTGGAATTTACACCATAATAGATATGTTAGTTCATCTTGTATGCAAATATATTATCCCAATATATGTATGTATATACTATTATTTATATACAAATATCATAAATACATATATACATAACACACACATATATATTTTATAGTTAATAATTGTATTTAATTATATAAGTGCAAATATATATATATATATATATATGTATGTATGTATGTATGTATGTATGTATGTATGTATGTGACCATGTGAACAAAATATCAATATTGGATATACATATTATATAATAGACTTATTGAAATATAAAAAAATCATTTATAAATGTTCAAAAAAATTATAGTTTTTTTTAATCGTGAGCAATACATATAAATATGTATATACAAGTGTATTAATAAAGTTATTTTAATATTTATATACATAAATATATGCATAATAAAATAATATGTGTGTGTGTTAATAAAATACTCAAAATATTTTTGATAAGTGTGACTAGTTCTTGTGCATGACTCAGTAAATATAATATAATTTAATTTTTTCAAATTTTAAAGTATATTTAAGTATCCATTCAAAAATTATTAAAATATTAATTAAAAACTGATTACAAAAATTTATTTTAAAATTATTTCTAGTAAATCCAAAATGGTTTTTAATGCTTTGAAAATCTTTCACACTATTTTTCAGTTTAAAAATTAATTTTCTATTTTCGACTGCAAATTTAAATTTATTAAAATTTATTTTTTATTTATTTTTGCCTGTGGTATCTTTTTTTGCATGGCAAATCGGGTTTAAAACGATCGTGCACACTTTATTACGAACTAATGAAAAATTACAGACATAAATGAAAGTAAACCTATTACAAACTATAAAGCAAAAGAGCCGGTGACCAGGAAGAAAAATTCATTTGATACTTAAAGCTAGAGAATTAAATTGAATTTAACTCCTCACAGGGCACTAAGAACTCGAATTATTTTGAAATACCAAAACTAAAGGAAGTTTAGTTCCTTTAAATGCTCGTTCATTTCTTTCGTAGAAAATTGCATGAGCCACCTTTTAAAGGTTTTGAGCAACGGTTTTGAGTTGTTCGATCTCCAGCAAGTGGCCTTGTAGATGAAAATACATTTTGCAATATGATCTCTGACAGGAGTATGTAACTTGTAGTGTCTCAAGACCTTTTTCCATAGGTTGACAGTGTAACTACATTTAAAATGCAAATGACCTACATTCTCAAGAAAACGAGAACAGTATTTGCATAGGGATGAATTGATTATTTGTCTTTTAACAAGATTGCCCTGGATGTATATAACATCATTCAAGATCTTCCATAATAGCATATTAGCATTTGGGCTTGAGCTAACTTTCCAAAGTCTTCTATACCAAGGAAACGGGGGAGGATTCATCATATTTATAAGATACTTGTATGCAGTTGATATGGTGAACCTACTCTTGTTATTCCAAGTAGGCATTATGAATCGAAGAGTGAGAGTTTTGAATATTTTCCCATATTGCTCTAATCAGAGGAGAACTAGAGTAAAGGAGAGAAATGACCCTATTATAGATGTAATCAGCAGTAGTGGTAGATTCAGGGATGCCAAACAGCGCTATAAGATTGTAGCAATTGAAGAAGAGAATATAACGCCAGAATTTCTCTAAGGAGAGTACCATAATGATTCCACATAATTGCATTTTATCATAGGAAGGAAGGTGTTTTGAAGTTTAATGATGCTTCTCCATGTCTGGCTAGTGTCTAAAGGAATATCAACTATCTAGAAATTCTTATTTTCAAATTAAAATGCAGAGACCATTGGCACTAAAGTGTAGAGCTTCTATTTACTATCTGATCAAAGAAGTGACCAGCAGCTGCTAGGTTCCATTATTTTAAATTAATAAT
Organism: Allium cepa; assembly: GCA_030765085.1. Classification (NCBI taxonomy): domain Eukaryota; kingdom Viridiplantae; phylum Streptophyta; class Magnoliopsida; order Asparagales; family Amaryllidaceae; genus Allium; species Allium cepa. Next base: position 420,931,250 of record CM060939.1, read on the forward strand.
TCCCAAACCACCATGAGTAAAAGGAATTTGAATTTTTTGAAAGCAACGGAGATTAGCTTAGTTGAAAATGGGTTTTCATGCCATATACAATGATTGAAAACTCTATTTATCATCCTAATTAATTTATGAAGAACCACAAATATTTTGAGAGGGTAAGTGCACATTGGAAAAGCTATTCTTTTTATTACTACAATCTTGGCTACCCGAGATAGATTCTTGTTAGCTAAAAGATCGAACTTGGCAATAATTCTTTCAAAAATAAGTAGGCACCAACTAGTGAAGACTTTAATGGAGCAATAGGAGCTCCAGGATAAAAAGAACTTGGATCAAGAGCTTGAAGGCCTGATATGTTTTGAACATTACTAGTATCATTCATATTAAGCCCAGCAATGCCTATATGTGATTTTTTCCTATTGATAATAAGGCAAGGCATACCATAGAAAATGTCTAAGGCATGAAGAATATTGTTAATTGAATGGACTATGAGCTTAAAAAATACTAAAAGATCATTAGAAAACATTAACGCTCAGATCCCATGATATTTACATGTTAGATGATATTCAATTAATCCATCAAATACCGCTGCATGAGAATATTAATTAGTAACTCTATTACTAAGATGAAGAGAAACGAGGAGATAAGGTCTCCTTGCTTTATTCCCTTGTCAGATGAAAAGTATCCGAAGCTCTTCCAATTAAGTGAGAGAGATAATTTGATTGTTGTAATACAAGTGTGAAGCCAAGCTAGAAAGGGAAGAAGGAAGTTCATTTTGGACATAATTGATATAATAGCCGACCAGTTATAGTGTCATAAGCTTTTTGTATGTCAAGTTTAAGAACACATCTAGGAGAAATAAATTACCTGTTATAACCTTTCAAAAGCTCTTGAGAAGGAACATTACCAGATATATTTCTCCCTATCAAGAATCCAGATGAATTAGAAGAGAAGATACCAAGGCATCCCTTCATTCTACTAGCCATATTTTGGTAATGCACTTATACATTACATTATAGCATGTTGTTGGCCTGAATTGGGAAATATCTTGAAGGGTCTCAAGTTTAGGAATAAGAGCCAACTTTGTGCGGTTGATACCGCTAAACATGACATTGGTTTTGAAAAAGTAAAGAATTGCATTAGTAAAGTCTTGATGAATCATCCGAAAAGCATATTGAAAGAAATGTGCTGAAAAACCGTTAGCGCCAGCAGACCTATTAGATTCCATGGCAAAAATAACATGTTTAATTTCATCACTCGTGACTTTGGTTATTAAGTTATCAGCTTGAGAGTTATATATGCCGAGAGGGAGATTTGGGAAGAGGAGACATGTTAGGAGGAGCAATATGAATGTTAGAACGAAAATGAGTGAAATATGAAAGAAAGCATCTTTGATATCCTCTTTAGAGCAACACAAATTGCCTGAAAGGTCTTTAAGAGTATGAATAATGGTGTATGCTTTGTTGAGCTTGAGAGAACTATGGAAGAGGTATTTTGTCACCTCCCACTGACCATGAAGTTCTATTTTTCTATTTGGTCATGTCCATTTCTATTTTAAGGTGGTAGAGAGATTATCTGTTAAATGATGCACCTTATCTAAAGTAGTCTTATCTGAGGGATTGACTTGAAGTTGAATATGCATCTCCTGCAAATATCCCCTATCTTGAGGCCTGAAGCTAAGTGCTATAGATGTTATAGTCATATATAGTATACTCTTCCGTTGGCAAAATATGGTAATGTTAATGGTATCCATAATATCAGAAGCACATGAATATGACATAAAATCAACACAGAATTAAAACAACTTCTCTGATTACATTTCAAATCCATATTTCATATTCAGATACATAATCCCAAAACAATTTTCAAGTTTCAATCAAATGTAATTATTACAAGTTACAGCAAGAATGACATATGAATATGCCCCTTGGATAATCAGAGTACTATATAGACATATTGGCCATAATACATCATAGCGGAAATAAAATTAAATAGCTTTCAACTTTGCCTCCTCCACATCTTTGGTAGCTTATTCGTCCAACCTACTAAAACCTGAAAAACCTTAATTCTCCATCTACTCAAATTAAATTTTGAGCACCCAAGAGTTTAAGGGGAAAACATAAACTTCGATTCAAACATAAAGTTTGGTGTGAATAATACTATTACATCTCGGTTTACTGATATTAAGTGAGACCACGCCGCTTATCAGAATGAGTTTCCCCTCATTAATATCTCTTCAAAAACGTATCTTTTTGGAAATCAGAATCCTGTAATCAAACTGATTAAAGCAACAATAGAAATATCATATATGCACATAAATCGGGTAATCAACGGACTATCTGTCCGAAAAATGTAGTTTTGTTTGGCTAATTACTAATCATTGGCCGAATCTTACCTACCAGACAAAATAAACAATCTACCTTCTATTAGACACCCTCTTGGATGGTCTGTCCTTAACTTACTTCTCCTAGGGTTAACTGATCCTGATGGTTTTGCGGCTCACTAATAACCTATCTATCTTTGTATATTCCTTTCTATATGTAACATCATTTTAGTCTTAACTATGACAAAACCCAACACACTGGAATTTTGGACTTATATTAGTTAGGGACTATAGCTAAAGTATAGGTCACAGTCCCATCTGGTTTTCTAATATTTGAGTCATTTACTTAGGGTTAACTGCCCCATCAAATTTCTTGAAAACGTTTCTTCAAATTGATTTAAACATTTAAATCACACTCATACAAGGAAAATATACTTTTTCTTTACTCAAATATCTTTGCCATGATATATGATTGACACAAAACAATGTTGACGAAAAACTAAACCATTAGGGTTATCTATCCTTTTAAAACAAATTAAAGCCCTTTTTTTAACTTAGAAAACATTAGGCTTTGAATCCAAGATGTCACCTTCAATGCTCTTGTTTAAAAACTTTAAACAGTCCATTTTGAATTCATTGAAAGTACTCCTTTCAAAATAGGTTAGCTTTTTTACTTTGAAATATGTGGTCAAAAGGCCAAAACATACCTTTCAAAACCCTTAAAATAGACTTTTCGAAATCATTGAAAGCATCCATTCAAAAGCTTTATAAACCTTAGACATCCTCTTTTCAAAACTGTAAACTTGCCTTTCAAAAGCATTGGAAACCTTCCACTTGAAAACTCACGTAAACCTTTTAAAATGATTTGGTGCTTCCTCTTCAAAACCTTCATTATATATCTTTCGAAAGCATTAAAGTCCTTTACTTAAAACAAACCTCTCGAAATCACTAGGTTCAAGTAAAATTTTATGGTACATAGCTTCGAAACAATTTAAAACCATTCCGTTCAAAACCTTTGGGTTTAACTTTCAATATATCTAAGGTCTTAAAAGAATAGGCCTGGGTGAAAGCGTTGCTTTTGAAAGTATTATTCCTAAGTAAAAGAAAGTGAATGGTTTGAAACCAACCCTTTCGAAAGCATTGATTCGATGGGTTGAATGCGGCACCGGGGGTTTTGACCCATTCGAAAACTTTTTTTTAAAACAAACGGTGGCAACTCACTCGAAAGTCCTTTCTTTATATAAACAAATGCAAGTCGGTTAAGTCGAAAGCTGCAATCCCTTTGAAAGCCTTACTTATAACCAAAATAGTTCCAAATTTATAACGGCTACTTCTACCCCTTTAAAAGCATGTTTCGACTCTATATCTTCTGCCTTTCTCCTATCTCCTACGTACGAAGGCATTGATACCATGTATATTAGATTCGACTTGGTTGGGAGCGGATGTATGCGGTCAAAAGGTGGCTGCTATAAGTGGTAAAGTAGCAATCCTTTACAAAACTCATTTTTAACTTTTTAAAGTAATATCTTTCCAATTAACTAGCCTTATTTTTCAATATATAATTGGTTGCCAATTCTTTTACAAAATTTTTTTAGACAAGTGCTGCCGAATATAGCAATTAACAATTTAAAACATTTAGCAAATTGCCCTTTCTCCTTTCTAAACATATAAAACATTTAAGTTCATACCTTAAATAAATTTATATCTTTAACAAGATACTTAGGAAAATTCTCTAAAAATTTCCATAAATCATTTTTAATAAGTTTTCTAACATATTTAAATTTCTGACCCAAAGCTAACATATAATAGCAAAAAATAATTTAAATCCAATTTAACCATTTTCTTTTCTACAAAATTCATAATAAATCCACAACAACTTAGAAAATTATGAAACCTGAAACCAATCACTAAAATAATGTTCCGACCTTACCTCAAAAACGCATGCCATTTGGATGTCATTTAATAGGTTTTTCAAATCAAATCTATTGTAAAATCCATATGAAATAACATAAATCATCAAAATATATATATACATACATACATACATATATATATATATCCATTTAAACAATCAAAACATGGCATTTTTCTTGCAAAATAAATTCAAATCTTATGTAGAACCGAAAGCAATAAAAATGAGATGTAATCTATTATTCACCTTGGCTTGTTATTAAGGAGTTTGAGATTTGCCCTTGAATTGATTTGATTAAACTTCCTTCTTGAATTTTTTCTTATCTTCTTTTAGATTTCTTCTAATGGTGGTCGGCCAAGCTCTAGGTTTACTTTTTGTTGTGAATATTGTAAATGAAACTGGAGTAAGGATTTATGGTATAAGAATATAACATGTTTCTATTTTTCCCTTATCTTATTACCTTTACTTACTTCATTTTAAATTTTCACTTGTTTATTCATTACTTAAGGCACAACTACCTTATAATTATACGATCTCAATCTCTTAACCACTTTAATATTTACATTATTCTATTAAATTTATCTAATTAAATCTCTTGAATAGCATTATTTAAAATTAGGGTGTTACAGACTCCTCTCCTTAAATAATTTCATCCTCTAAATTACAATAAGGTATTCATAACAATTAATCATAAAGGTAAAACATACCTTGAAACAAGTTAGGATAAGTATCTCTAATCCTTCTCTCAGTATCCCAAATACAGTCTCTATCATAATCACTCCATTGGACTTTGACTTATCTGACTGTCTTGTTTCTTAACCTCTTCTTATCCCTCGCGGCCATACGAACTGGCTTTTTAACTATAATCAAATCCGGTTCTACTATTGAATCATCTAACGTAGCTTGTGCAATAGTAGTTTTTGGATCTTGAATACACTTCCTTAGATGAGTTATATGAAAAAAATTGTGGTCTTGTGCCAAAATATTCAGTAAATCTACTCTATATGCGAGTTTCCTGATCCTTTCTATAATAGGAAATGATCCAATAAATCATTGTGCCAGTTTTTTTGATTTTCCAAATTGGATTGCACCTTTCATCGGTGATACCTTTACGACAACATGATCTCTGACTGAGAACTCTAAATCTTTCCGTCTTTTATCAGCATAGCTCTTCTGCCAAGACCGAGCTTCCTTCATTCTGGCTCAAATAAGCTCAATCTTTTCTGTAGCCGTTCTAACCAAATCTGGGCCAAGAACTAACCTATCCCCAATATCTAACCAATAAACGGGAGATTTGCATAGCCTTCCATATAAAGCTTCACACGATGGCCTCCCTATGCTAGTCTGATAACTGTTGTTTTATGAAAACTTGACCATGTGAAGGTGGTTTTCCCCTGATCCCCCTAAATCTAGTACACAAGCTCTAAACAAATCCCCTAAGACTTTGTTAACTCTTTCCATTTTCCCATTCATCTACGGATGGCAAGCGGTACTCATTTTTGAGCTTGGTACCCAAAGTCTTTGTAGACTCTTCCAGAACTCACTAGTGAATAAGGAATCTTTATCACTTACTATACTATTAGGAATTCCATGCGGTCTAGCTATATTCTTCATGAATAATATAGCCAAAACTGGTGTCGTTATGGTTCACTTAAGTGGAATGAAATGGCACTCTTGGTCAACCTGTACACTATAACCAATATACTTTCATTTCCTCGATTCCACCATAACAACTCGTCTATAAATCCATTGAGATAGAATCCCATTTCCATATTGGAACATCTAAAGGCTGAAGTAATCCACTTGGTTTCTGATGTTCGTCTTTTACCTGTTGATTGTTTAGGCGCTGCTTCACCCATAAGCCTACATCCCTCTTTATGCCTTCCTAGAAGAAACTTGTTTTCATGTCCTGATACATCTCAGTTCCTCTCGGATGAATGGTGAACTTCGAATGATGGCATTCTCCTAGAACTTCCTTCCTAATGTTTCCTATATTTGAAACACATAGTTGTCCTTTTTTCCTCAACCACTCGTTCTGGTCAAAACCGGAATCTTTTAAGTCATCGCTGTCTGTTCCATCCTTTAACTTTCTAATCCTTTCAACTAGTAATGGATCCTCCTTTTACTTAGAAGCAATCCTTTCGATCGTCACTAGTCGAATTTCTAAATATGCAACATAGCAATTTCCTTACAAGATCTAGCCTCTGATCTCCACTGTATTCTGCATGTAGTCAATGCTTCCAAACCCTTCCACTTAGCTATCATCTCCAATACTACATTATGATGTTTTCTACTAAGTGCATCTGCAACCTTGTTGCCTTTTGCTGTTGTGTACTCAATACTAAAGTCATAAGCGGCTAAAAACTCTAACCACCTTTGTTGTCTTATATTCAACTCCTTCTAAGAGAATAGATCCTTCAATGACTTATGATTCGTATACAACTCTGATCTTTCTCCCAATAGGTAATGTCTCCACAACTTTAATGCAAAAATTACTACAGCAGATTCCAAATCATGAGTTGGATATCTAACCTTATGCGATCTGACCTGTTGAGAAGCATATGCAATCACTTTACCTCTTTGTATTAACACAACTCCTGATCCTATTCCACATGCATCCACGTACACCACTAAATCCTGATTCCCCTCTGGAACAACCGACACAAGTGCATTTGTCAATAAGTTTTTTAGCTTCTGGAATGCCTCCACACACTTATCAATCCATGCAAACTTCACATCCTTCCATGTTAGGTTAGTCATCGGTGCTGCTATCCACGAAAAATCCTTAATTAATTTCCGTCAATAACTAGTTAATCCAAGAAAGCTCTTTATCTCAGTCATTGTCTCGGGTCCATTCCAACTATTCACTGCCTCGATTATAGCTAGATCTATTAACAACCCTTTCTTTGAGATTACATAATCATGGAAATCCACTTCCTTCTTCCAGAAATGACATTTCGAAAATTTTGCTTTTAGTTAATGCTACCTCAACGTCTCAAGGACCACTCTAAGATGAACTTCATGCTCTCTTTCATCTTTAGAGTATGTCAAAATATCATCTATGAATACCAATTTGAACCTATTTAAGTGCTCTTCGGAAACCCGATTTATCAAATCTACGAAGAATGCTGGCACATTAATTAGTCCGTATTATAATCTTCATAAGATCCATATCTGGTTCTAAACGATGTCAAAGGAATACTATCCTCAACCACTCTAAGCTGATGGAACCCTGTTGCAAAATTTGACTGGGAAAATACTTTGGCTCCACTCAATTGATCAAACAAATTGTCAATTCTAGGTAATGGATAACGATTCTTTGTCATCTTTTCATTCAACCTACGTTAATCGGTACATGACTTTAACGATCGTCCTGTTTCCTTGCAAACATTGCGACTGCTCCCTAAGGCGAACTTCTTGGTCTGATAAAGTTCATATTTTCTAAATCCACCAACTACACCTTTAGTTCCTTCATCTCGGTAGGTGTCATTCTGCTTGGTGTCTACTAACTGGTTCTGCTTCTGGTGCTAAATCTATCTGAAACTCAATAGCTCATTTCGACGACAGTCCTACTACGGACACAAAGCATCTATGCATTCTCTAACAATGAAAGTTCGATTTAACTCGTCTTCTTTCTCCACAAAACCCAACAAAAATTAACCTCCAAACTAGGGTTTTCTACAGAGCATATTGTTAGAACCTCAATTATTGGATTTTAATGACAACAACTATACAATTATGCCAAGGAATCTCTAAGATAATTTGTAGGTACATGAGCATCAAAAAAAGATAAAAAATACACTCAAAACGAAGATACATAATACAAAAAAGGATGAAAGTATGTATATGGAGATACAAGAAGATATATACACGATAGAGACAAGACGAAGGTGACAAACAAAGTATTATTAGTCATATAGTGTCGTGTTTAGAGTTTACAAATGCTAAAATCTTCTCCAAATGGTATACACACATATACATTCATATTTTAAATGAAAAATCAAGTTTTCAAAAATCGCATGGAGCGGGACTCGAACCCGGGTTACTAGTTCAGAAAACAAGTGCTCTAACCATTTGAGCTATGGTAATTTTTTGTTATAGGCTAAATTCAGACGTCCGAATAACTTTATTCAGTCGTCTGAATGCTGAAACAAAATTATTGTTCCTCAATGTTCAGACGTCTGAATAAAATTATTCAGACAGCTGAATAAGGCCAAAAATAGCCTATTTCCTTGCTGTTTGCGTTTCAACTTAATTCAGACGTCTGAATTATTTTATTCAGAAGTCTGAATATTCTTAACGGCTATTTTCATGAATAGACGCTTCTCTTCAACAAAGAGAAACGTTTTCAAAATCAATGGTTGCATCCGTTCTTTTCAATATAACTACTCATCTATAGTTGCAACTCTTTATGCACTATAAATAGATTACAGAATTCAACAAACAATTCACTAAATTTACTAATATTCTTGAATTCTCATCTATTCTCAAGTTTTCAAAATGCTCAAACTGCTTACATTCTTTGATCGCTGATCACTTTATCTTCCACAATTCTTAAAGCACGTCTTACTATATATCATAAAGGAGAAGATTATAGGAAGACTGTACTTAATTGACTTATCAGTGTTATTCAAGAACACACTACAATCAGATACATCCATTATTTGTAAAGAAGTCATGCTTGGTTGCTCAGACGGTAGAAGTCCTATTCGGTTGCTTAGGCGGTTGAAGTCCTGTTAGGTTGCTCAGGAGGTGTAAACCTATTCCTCTGGATTAAGTGAGGGTTGCTAAGTTAAATCCAGAAAGAGTCGGGGACTGGACGTAGAACGGGAGTTTGAACCAATATAAAAATCTCTGGTGTCATTTACTTTACTGCTTTTACTATTTACTTACTTATTCTGCACAAGTAGTTTATCCATAATACACGATCCTATCGCACAGTTACTTTCAATTGGTATCGAAGCATGGACACTTTCAATTGGTATTAGAGCCTGTAATTCTATCGATCGTCACAACATCATAGAATAATGGCCAGAAAATGATCCAGTCGAAATACAACAGGCAAAATCCCTGTCAAAGCCACCAGTGAGGACTACAAAAAGGTACTTTCTGATTTACAAATTACAGTAAAAGATAATAATGAATTGGTTAGTATAAGCAATAAGATTTCAAAGCTTAATTTATTATTTTAGAAAAGATGAAATCTGTTGAACTTGAAAATGAGAAAATGAAAAATGAGAAGTTAGATTTAGAAAATCAATTTGGTGTTTTAAAGAATAATTTTAAGGCTCTTAAATATTTTCTTGATGAACAAAACACCATATTTGAAAAAGAGAGAAAAAATTTTAAAAGAAATTTTTGATTTAAAAAGATAAAATGATTTATAACAATCCTCCTTAGATAATTCAGAATCTCAAAATTTCCTTCTCAAAAATGAGAATTGTACGTTAAAAAATGAAAATTCTGAATTGAATAAGAAAATTGATATTTTAAATAATAGTAATATTTCTTTTGAAAATAATAATTGTGAATTTAAAGTTAAATTTGATAAACTTAACACTGAAGTCACAAAATTTAATAAAGGTCAAAACGATTTAAACATGATATTATCTAGTTCTAGACCTTACATGATAAAAGTGGTTTAGGATATAATAAAACTGATCGTAGAAATAGCACTAGACACGGTTTCATGTATAGTAAATATGTTAGTACTAGGACTAGATTACGAGTAAAGTCTAAATCCAATTTTTATAGAAATTCAAATACTGCGTGACCAATAATATTTATAATTTCTCTAGAAGTATAAAATCATCGACGGAAAATAAGAATAAAAATTATCTAAGTATTTGGGTTCCTGTTAATTGGAAAGATAGAGAAAAATACACTAATGATTATTTTGATATGGTAGTTAATAATGAAAATTACATTTATAAAGGTTCAACCATACCCAAATGGGTATGGTTTCCTAAGACCTAACCCCCCTGGACCCTAACATAGTAAGTGGGTACCAAAAATAGTAATTATTTATTGCAGGTACTCAGAGAAACAAAAGGAAAAAAAATAGATTTTGGAATTTTAAAGAATATTCCATACGTTTATTAGAATTACGTGCTTACAATGAAATATGGACTTAAGCAAATATGGTAAAATCTATTTTATTTTTCCTTCATAATTAATAATGAGTTTATCTCGCGATTTACAAGATATTTTATATAATTTATTATATTCCCTCATTCTTTTTGATAATGACAAAGGAGGAGAAATTCATATGCATATTAATAGAGGGGGATATTATACTTAGGGGGAGATGTTATTCTTAGGGGTAGCTTTAAACATATTAATATATATTTTATATAGAATGAATATTTCCTAAAATTGTATATTTGTCATTATCAAAAAGGGGGAGAATGTTAGAACCTAAATTACTGGATTTTAATGGCAACAACTATACAATTATGTCAAGGAATCTCTATGACAATTTGCAGGTACATGAGCATCAAAAGGAGATAAAAAAATACATTCAAAATGAAGATACACAGTACAAAAAAAGGATGAAAGTATGTATATGGAGATACAAGAAGAGATATACACCATAGAGACAAGACGAAGGTGACAAACAAAGTATTATTAGTCATATAGTGTCGTGTCTAGAGTTTATAAATGTTAAAATCTTCTCCAAATGGTATACACACATATACATTCATATTTTAAATGAAAAATCAAGTTTTCAAAAATTGCATGGAGCGGGACTCAAACCCAAGTCACTAGTTCAGAAGGCAAGTGCTCTAACCATTTGAGCTATGGTAATTTTTTGTTACAGGCTAAATTCAGGCGTCTGAATAACTTCATTCAGACGTCTGAATGCTGAAACAAAATTATTGTTCCTCAATGTTCAGACGTCTGAATAAAATTATTCAGACAGCTAAATAAGGCCAAAAATAGCCTATTTCCTTACTGTTTGCGTTTCAACTTAATTCAGAAGTCTGAATTATTTTATTCAAAAGTCTAAATATTCTTAACGGTTATTTTCATGAATAGACGCTTCTCTTCACCAAAGAGAAACGTTTTCAAAAGCAACTGTTGCACTTGTTCTTTTCAATATAACTTTTCATGTATAGTTGCAACTCTTTATAAACTATAAATAGATTACAGAATTCGACAAACAAATCACTGAATTTACTTTTAACATTCTTGAATTCTCATCTGTTCTCAAGTTTTCAAATTGCACTCAAACTTCTTACATTCTTTGATCGCTGGTCACTTTATCTTCACAATTCTTAAAGCACATCACACTGTATATCATAAAGGAGAAGATTATAGGAAGATTGTACTTAATTGACTGATCAGTGTTATTCAAGAACACACTATAGTCAGATACATTCGTTATTTGTAAAGAATTCCTATTCGGTTGCTCAGGTGGTTGAAGTCTTATTCAGTTGCTTAGGCGATTGAAGTTCTGTTCGGTTGCTCAGGCGGTGTAAACCTATTCCTCCAGGTTATGTGAGGGTTGCTAAGTTAAATCTAGAAGGAGTATGTGACTGGACGTAGAACGGGAGTTCGAACCAGTATAAAAATCTCTGGTGTCATTTACTTTATTGCTTTTACTATTTACTTACTTATTTCGCACAAGCAGTTTATCCATATTACACGATCCTATAGCACAGTTATTTTCAATTGGTATCGGAGCATAGACACTTTCATATATTATCCAATCACTACGGTCAGGGTCTCTAAGTGATATTTTCCTATCATGGAAAAATATCCTAGCATCGTATTTACTTAACCAAACCATACCCAAAATAATTCCGAACTCTACAAAATCAAACACATGAAAATTGCAAACAAATATATGACCTAACAATTCAAGCTCTAGGTAATCACATCTCACCTGAAGAGTCGCATATCCTCCTATTAGATTCGCAACCCATAAGGAAGTAACTAGGTATGAGGGTTCTAGATTAAGCTTATCTACCAAACAATGAGATATAAAAGAATGTGATGCACCAGTATCAAATAGAACTCTAACTGACACACCATAAATCAAAAACATACCTCCCAACATAGCTTTTCCCTTTTCCTCTGTAGTTGGTCTCGAGGTAGCTGGCTCCAATGCAAACACTTTGCCCTTTCCATCCTTAGCTAGCTCCTTGCACTTGTTCTTATAATGTCGAATCTGACCATAGTTGAAACATCTTACTCCTTTCTTGTCAACAGCTTTCTTCCCTTTGCCTGTCCAGCACTCATGCGCATAGTGTCCCTTCTTATCACACTTATAATAGATAAACTCTGCCTTTTCCTTCTACGCAGCTCCACTCTTATGAGCTCCCTTCTTATGGAAAAACTTCCTCTTCTAGTTCTGCCCTCCTTGAGCTCCCTCTGCTTTGTTACCCTTAAGAAAAGTAAGCATCTCTTCCTACCTCAAAGTCATCTCAAAAAATACATTGCACGGATCTCTAATATGCGATAATGTGGCCTTAGCAAGCTCAGGCTTCAACCGTAGCATATTTGTATCTCAATGGCTCCTTAAATCTGGTAGCATACTCAAGCACTGTCATATCTCCCTGCTCCAACTCAGCAATCTTTCTTAACAAAGTCGACTTCGCAATCTCTGACATAACCTCTGCTCAAACCTTCTTATGAACTCAGTCTAAGTCATGGTCTCCTTATTAGCTCCTATTGTAACATTGTTTTACCAGTACATTGTTGCTCCTTGTAATTGCCTAGAAGCAAGCGTCCTTTTCTACTCGTCATTGAGCCCCAAATTAGCAAAACTCCTCTCGCAATGAAGTAACCAATTCTCTACTTCAATTGCGTCCTCAGTCCCGATAAACGGTGTTTCTCCCAACCTAGCATAATCTCTAATCAATACAACATAATTATTGAACACTGGAGCTCCTAAATTTCCTCCTTCAGCATTTCCTCCAACTAAACCCGCAGCAACTACAGCCTGCATCATGTTAACGAAAAACTGATAAATAGCTCCCATATCTACTTGCGACATTCCAGCACCCACATTAGTAGCTTAAGCCTGACCTGGATTCCTTCTAATGTTTGGTCTGGAATTCCCATTAGCTGTGGTGCTTCCCCCACCAATGTTAATTCTTCCACTACTAGCTTCCATATCTTATGTCCGTAAAATTTTCATTCGAGCCTTTGAAAGATGCAGAAGAATGGCCTAAGAGAGATGGTAGAATGGAGATAAAGCATATACTTATGTATAGCAAATACAAGTATGCTACTATAGAAATATCCCATACCCCAATCTTTTCTCTAATTCCTTAGGATTATGTTTTCAAAAATCAGTTTAAATTTGAATTTCCTTTTAAGTTTTCATAAACCTGTGCTTTAATACTAAGTTGTTGTGTCCGCTATTTTGAATCTCGAAGCTAAGCGCTACAGATGCTGCAGTCATCTATAGTATAAACTTCCAGTGACAAAATTTGATAATATTAGTGATATCCATAATATCAGAAGTACATGAGTATGAAATAAAATTAACATAGAATTTAAACAACTTTTCTGATTAAATTTCCAATTCATTTTTCATATTCAGATACAAAATCCGAAAATGATTTCCAGGTTTTGATTAAATATAATTATTACAAATTACGCCAAGATCAACGTATGAAGTTGCCCCTTGTATGATCATAGTACTAAATAAACATATCAGTCATATTAAATCATAGCGGAAATAAAGTTAAATAGCTTCTAACTTTGCCTCCAACACATCTTCGGAAGCTTATTCGTCTAATCTACTAAACCTGAAACCCCTTAACTCTCAATCTACTCAAGTTAAATTATGAGCACCTGAGAGTTTAAGGGAAAATATAAACTTCGAGTCAAACATAAAGCCTGGTGTGAATAATGCTATCACATCTCGGTTTACTTGTATTAAGCGAGACCACGCCGCTTAGTGGAAAGGGTTTCTCCTCACTAATATCTCTTTAAAAACATATCTTTTTGCAAACTAGAATCCTGCAAACAAATTGATTAAGGCAATAATAGCAATATCATATATGCACATAAATCAGGTAATCAATGGACTATCTATCCGAACAATGTAGTTTTGTTTTCCTAACTTCTAACCATTGGCTGACTCGGGCATATCAGACAAAATAAATAATCTAACTTCTATTAGACACGCCCTTAGACAGTCTGTTCTAAACTTACTTCCCTCGGGGTCTACTGATCCTAATAGTTTCACGGGTTCACCAATGACCTATCTATCTCTGTATATTTCTTTCTGTGTGTAACATCATTTTAGCCTTACTTATGACAAAGCCCTACACACTAGAATTTCATATTTATATTAGCTAGGTGCTATAGCTAAAGTATAGGGAGCGACCCTATAGTAGTACCATTTGGTATTCTAATATTTGAGTCGTTTACTTAGGTTAACTACCCCATCAAATTTTTCTTGAGAAGATTTCTTTCAAATTGATTTATCCCTTTAAATCATACTCATACAAGGAAAATATACTTTTTGCTTTACTCAAATATTTTTTCCATGATATATGCTTTACACAAAACAATGTTGATGAAAACCTAAATCAATAGGGTTATCTGTCCCTTCAAACAAGTTAAACCCTTCTTTAACTTAGAAAACATTAGGTTTTAAATCCCAGATGTTTCCTTCAATAATCTTGTTTAAAAACTTGAAACGGTCCCTTTCAAACCCACTGAAAGTACCCCTTTCAAAATAGGTCGACTACTTTACTTTGAGACACTAGGCCGAAAGGATAAAATATATCTTTCAAAACCTTTAAAATAGACCTTTTGAAATCATTGAAAGCATCCCTTCAAAAGCTATATAAACCTTAGACATCCTCTTTTCAAAATATTTTAAACTTGTCTTTCGAAAGCAATAAAGTCCTTTACTTAAAATAAACCTTTCAAAAGCACTGGGTTCAAGTAAAATTTTGTGTAACATAGCTTCAAAACCATTTAAAACATTTCCTTTCGAAACCTTTAGGTTTAACATTTAATATATCTAAGAGTCTTAAAAGAACTGGGGCGAAAGCATTACATTCGAAAGCAATATTCCTAAGTAATAAAAAGTGGATCGTTTTGAAAGCATGGAGAAGTAATTTCAAAATTTAAGGCAAAAGTACCCTTTCAAAAGCATTGATTTGAAGGGTTGAATGCGGCAACAGGGGTTTTGACCCCTTCGAAAACCTATTTTAAAAACAAAAGGCGGCAGCTCATTCAAATGCCCTTTCTTTATAAAAATAAAAGCAAGTTAGTTAAGTCAAAAGCTCCAACCCCTTCGAAAGCCGTACTTATAACCAAAATAGTTCTAATTTTATATGAGCTACTTCTACCCATTCGAAAGCACTTTTTTGCTCCATAACTTTTGCCTTTCTCCAATCCACTACACCAGGGCATTGATACCATGTGTATTGGATTCGACTTGGTTGGGGGCGGATGTATAGGGTCGAAAGGTGGCTGCTATAAGTGGCGAAGCAGTAATCCTTTACAAAACTGATTTTTAACTTTTTAAAGTAATATCTTTCCAACTTACTTGCCTTATTTGTCAACATATAATTGGTTGTCAATTCTTTTACAAAATCTTCTTCTAAAAGTGCTGCAAATTCAGTAATTAACAATTTGAAATATTAGCCAATTTCCCCTTCTGCTTTTCTAAACATATAAAATATTTAAGTCTCATACCTTAAATAATTTTGTATCTTTAATAAAATACTTAGAAATTTTTTTCAAAAATTCTCATAAATCACTTTTAATGCGTTTTCTAACATATTTAAATTTCTGACCCAAAGTTAGCATAAAATAGTGAAAATAATTTAAACCCAATTTTACCATTTTATTTACTAGAAAATTCATAATAAATCCACAAAAACTTAGAAAATCATGAAACTTGAAACCCGTCTCTAAAATAATGTTTCCGACCTTATCTCAAAAATGCATGCCATTTGGATGTTATTTAATAGGTTTTTCAAATTAAATCTTATCACAGAATTCATATGAAACAACATAAATTATCAACAAGCATATATATATATATATATATATATATATATATATCCATTTAAATATTCAAAACATGGCATTTTTCTTGTAAAACAAATGTGAATCTCATCTAGAAACCGAAAGCGATAAAAATGAGATGTAATCTATTATTCACCTTAACTTATGATTAAGGTGTTTGAGATGTGATTAAGCTTCCTTCTTGAATTCTTGCTTATCTTTCTTTAAATTTCTTCTAATGATGGTTGGCCAAGCTCTAGGTTTAGTTTTTGTTTGTGAATATTGTAAATGAAATTGGAATAAGGGTTTAGTGTATAAGAATATAGCCTACTCTTATTTCTTATTTTATTAGAAAGAAGAATACCTTTACCATATCCGTCTTAAGACCTGGCTTTCAACTTCATCTTAGTGATTTTTAACTTCTTTTGCAAAATGAACAATAGTTTGCCATAAATAAGGGTACTCCAATCCTGTTCTATAAGAGGCAAAAAATCAGAGTCTTTAGTCCAAGTATTAAAAAATATTAAAACAAGAGGAATATCTTTTTTCTACCATGCCCTAGAATAGAATAAATGGGTTGTGATCATATGAAGTGAGGGTAGGAAAGTAGGAGGTTAAGTTAGGCCATGATAAGAAAGGTAAAAGTTTGAAGTAAGATCTATCCAATTTACAAAATATTTCATTTCCAGTTCTACTGCTATTATTCCAAGTGTAGAAGGAGCAAGATCTTAGAATTTGGTGGAGGTGGGATTAGATCATGGTATTGTTATGAGGAGAGATACCAGAAAGTGTTAAAGGATTACCACCAACATTCTTACAGCATGATTGCATGCAATTGAAATCCCTTAGAAATATCCAGGGGATGGAGAAGGAATGAAGAGTAGGAAGAATATCAAGGAAGAGTTGCTAAGAAGCTTTGGAATTGTCAGCATAAACAAAGGTTAGATCAAAATGTTTTATTAGAGCAAATATAGAAGGTTGAACAATGTATAAACTTCCAGTAAGTAGTGTAATTTGATATGTTGTATATTTGAGGGTTCTAAAGAACAAGAATCCTGCCATATTAAGCTTGATTATAGTTACGAATGTGGTTCCAAGATGGAGTAGTTTGATTAGAAACATGTGAGGTAAAATCAATGTTTAGCTTAGTTTCACACAGGGCTAAGAATTCTAAATTATTAGAGTTTAGCAGATGCTTAGCTTCGTAAGATTTTCTGATGTCATGAGCATCCCGCACATTCCAAAAATCAATATTATCTAACATGATGTTTTTTAGGCTTTGGAGGTAGATTGCCTAGTTCCTCTTTTGTTTGGATATCTCAAGCTTTGTTTTCATCTTGAAACATTTGTAAAATTTGGGCATTTGTAAACTTTTCACCATTATTCATGTCTTTTTCATTTCCTTGATCATTGTCTGTGTCATTTGTAATGTCTTCTGCTTGGACATCTTCAATGTACGGGTCTTCACCTTGGACATTAACAAAGGAGATATTGGATGAGGAAGGAGATATATCTAGAGGAAAGATGATTATGGAACATGAGGCTTTAGGTTAGCATATGGACTTTTGGAGTTGGAGGAAGTGTGCATGTTAGAAACATGCATAGGGATACTGGGAGTAGTTTTATTATGAGTGGTAATAGGGGTATGGTGATCAGGGATAACACGAACATGGATAGCGGAATCTGAGAGGGGAGATATTACACTTTTAGGAATGAAAGGAGACTGAGCAATACGAGGATGCAGTCAGATAATAGATTTCACCATCTTCAAGGTTTCCTAATGCTTCAATTGGGTTAGTTGAAATATTGGTATAGGATGGTAAGTGAATATTGGTTATTGGGTTATTTGAAGTGGCTATATTGGATAATGGATGGGGGTTTCAGGATGTTCATTATCTCCATCAATATCATCAATCTTTTTTTTTGTCTTTTCTTTTTTCCTTTCTTATTATATTTCCCTTCTTCTTTTGCCACACTTGAGTTTCTTTATGAATGGGATCAACTGTATTGTTTATGGATTTACTATGCTAGATTTCAGGTTTATTAGCATGGGCAGTAGCGTTATGGGTAACAAGGGATTGTTTGGCACTTGGACCCGTGGAGTATCAGTTAAATTCACTAACACATGCATATCATAGTTAGAGGTAGCATGACCAATAGAAGAATGGTGAGTGCAAATGAGAGGTTTCCATGTAAATTCTATGTGTACTTTGTGACAATTACCTTCTCTTATGTATATATAATAGGACAAATTTTACGTGTAGGCTCGAGGAAATAACAAATTATGCATCTAGGCTTAAAAAAAACTAATTAGCAAAATAGGCCTCGTTTGGTTTATATATGCGCAAATATGGAGTGCGCAAGTTATATTATTTTTAAAAATAACTTGCACATTCCATATTTGCGCAAGCTTTATTTTAAAGCTTATGCGCTTATGGAATGCGCAAGCTTGTTTTCGGGCATCAAAAAGACAGACAGCTGAATCTATATTTCATTTCTTCCCCATTTCTACTTTCTTCCCGAAACCCTCCTCATTTCTGAATCCAAACCCATTTCTCTTCCCTATCCAAATCCACAATCACCTTATTAACCAAAGAGTTGCTAAGCTATATATGGAATCATCTTCTTCATCGTTACAACAAAGGTAATAATTAATGTTTTTGACAATTAAGATATAATTTTGCTATTGTTGATGTTGTTGAAAATGAAGAGTTATTGATGGTAGTTGTGTTAATTATTAGAGAATGGTGTTGTTGTTGAATTAGTTGTTAGTGTTTAACAAACTAGGAAACCCAATTTTAGTATTAGTAAACTGAAATCCCTAATTTACACCTTAATTGTTTATTATGACGGTAGACATTAATGATTGGGAGATAGAGGATGAAAATTGATGAAACATTTTGATGAGGTTGAAGGGAAAATAGGAGTTGCAAGTTCAATTCACATTGACTTTGATGTCGATCATGGTTTGGAAACACGGTTCGAACCAGTACCGCGTAAATTCCATTCAGAATCATCAACCTTACATGCTCATTTACGTGAAGTTGTTTCTGCGGAAATGCCCGGTCATCAACATACAATTGACGGAAATTTGCTAACGCTTACACATCCTGTTAGTCCATCTGTGCCAAGGGGACAACGATCATTTCCAAACTGTTATTGCGGAGATATGTGTGTAGTGGTTGTTTGCAGAAAAGAAAAGAATGTTGGACGTAGATTTTTCGGGTGTAGTTCGTACAGCGAACATAGATTGAATCCTCGTGAATATGATTGTTGCAATTATTTTAAATGGATTGATCAACCCCTGTGCAAAAGGGGACTTGAGTATGCCCACGAACTGCAAGCTGAAATAAGTCGTTTGAAAAGTGTGAATGAAGAACTAAGGACAAACAGCGGAAGGCCTAGAATGTGGTAGATGTTTGGGAGTTGGTTAAGTTGTCATATTTGGATTTTATGTTGAACCGTTGTATCTGTAATATGTTGTTGTAAAAATGTTTCTATTTGTTGTAACCTGTAACATGTGCAAGGTAGATAATTTATTATGTTGTTGAAATGCATTTGATATTGTTGACTTTGTTGATGAAATATATTGGTTACATTGTTATATTGATTTGCCTGTTTGAGTTTTTTTAAAGATTGAGTTGACTGCTTTTGGTTGAAGATTGCCTGCGGAAGCAAAATCTACCTAGAAAAATAGGTAATAATTCATCAAATTGGTGTTTATAGTTATGTAAGTGAACAAAAACTAAGACAGTGGGAAGAAATCGGAAAGTTAGCAGTTTTTTTTAATGGCGTCTGTCCCACCCTATCATCCCTTACTTTCAACCGTACCCAACGTCCTTCCCACCTTACCTTCCACTGTTTGCAACCAGTCAATTCATGTCCCCCCTGTCCCCCGCCCGCCGGACCCTCCGCTTCTTCCCCCGCAACCTCCACCAACTTATCCCCCATCGGTGAACCACCCTCTTCCTCATCTCGCTTCTGCTGACCTTCCCAATCCCATCCCATCTCAACTACCCAGTTCTCTCCTCCCTATCATCCCTGCGCAATGGAACTCCCTATTCAAATCCAAACCACGCAATGCGGGTCTGCACTTGCCTGTATCTGTTCCTCTGATCTATGATGGCAAAGTACTGGTTCCACCAGATAATGTGATTAAAGCAGGTAATGAAGTTTGGGGTAATTATCTGGTTGGCTTCTTTCTTGATAAGCCACTTTCTTACCTTACTGTCATTGCGCATCTCAAAAAAGCTTGGAAACTAAAAGGCTCAATCAAAGTTAAATCTGATGGATATTTGTTCCTATTCAATCTGTCTTGTGATGAAGACAGAAGGAATATCATAGCTTCAGACCTGATAATTATGAGGAACAAAATATTCATTGTAAAGCAATGGGATCCAACAGTAGGCAATAGTTGTAGTATGATTCGCTCTGTTCCAGTTTGGATCAAGTTATCCAATATTCCCCTCTATGCCTGGTCTCATATGGGAATTAATTGGCTTGCTTCTCGAATTGGTAAATTCATGTGCATGGATGCACAAACTGAAAAGCTGGAGAGAATAGGATATGCTAAATGTATGGTGGAAGTTACACCGGATGAGGAGTTGATATATGAATTTCCGGTGCGACTCATGGATGGTTCAGATCAAATTGTGAAAGTAAATTATTTATGGAGACCAGAAATATGCACCAACTGTAAAGTATTTGGCCATGGAACTCATCAGTGCTTGGTAATGACAAGGTAAAATAGGGAGGAAGTAGTAGATATGGAGGATGATAATAAAAAAAGTGAGGGACGTGATTATGAGAATGAGATGGTGTCTAAAGTCAACAAACAAAAACAAGTTTGGAGAAGGGTTCAAAAGAAAGGAACTAACTTAAATAGAGAAAATGAAAAAAGAAATGAATCTGATGAAACGGAACCCTACGCTGCAAATGAAAGGGGAAGCGAGAATGCTACTTTACTACACAACAATGACTTGAAGAATATGACAAAAAGAAATATTGAGGAAGGAAAAAGAAATAACAATAGATTCAAAGTTTTAATGGAAAATGAGTTGTTTGATGCATGCAATCCAAATGGGGACTTTGTATCTGGGAAAGATTACTGTGTCAATACATCACATTTTGAGGAAGGAGAAATAGTGGAAAACAGCACTGATGTAGTGCTAGCTGAAACTGAACTTGTGCATGTAACAAACTTAATGCAACCAGAAACACATGGCCTGGAAAGTAATATGACCACAGCGGAATCTTTGAATAAACATGAAACAAAGCAAAAGGCCAACAACACATTGGATATTGTCACCTCTTCACCAAGCCAAACCCTAAACTGCACAAACACTCTCATTCTAAATGCTTTAAACTGCAGTTAAAGTCCCATCACTGACAATGTTGAAATTCAATTCAGAAACTCTCTAGAAAAAGATATCCTTGCTTTGTTGATGGCATTGCCACCAGAAAATCCACAACCCTATTCTTTCTCTGGTGATCTGCCAGGGTGGAAATCTATGCCCACCTCACCAAAATCACAATCACATCAAGGAACAGGGAAACTTAGTGATACATGACTAAAACAAAACAAACAACACAAGATTGATAAATCATCAGATCTCAGGGGGTCTCCTGCAACCAGGAGTATGAAAAATGTCACTCACCAATCTCTGAAGTATATTTAATGATGCACAACCTTGCTAGTTGGAATATAAGAGGAGCCCACTCCTCCAATAAACTTGATCAAGTCAAGTATCTTATTAAACATCATAATCTCTCCTTTGTTGCCATTCTAGAAACCAAACTTAATGAATCTCTTACTGTAAAAGCTGCTAGATACATCAATCCATCATGGAACCTGCACCATAATCTAGATCAAGCTTCATATGGTCGCATCATGATCATGCACAATCCTTCAATCATCTCTCTCTCCTCTATCCTATGCACTGATCAAGTCATGCACCTTCAAGCCAAACTTATCAACCCCTCCTCTACCTTCTTCATTTCCATAGTTTATGCTCATAACTCAGTCAACTCACGCCAAACCCTCCTCAATCTTCTTCCTGCCTTCAGACAAAACTCCCACCCCTGGATTGTTCTAGGGGATTTCAATTGTTGTTACAAACTGCAAGATAAGCTTGGTGGATCTCCTCTGTTACAAAAAGACATATTACCTCTTAATAAAGCCATTGATGATGCATGTCTCCTCCCTATCCCTACCGTTGGAGCTGAATATACATGGAACAATAGAAGTCGGTCTGGCACCAGGGCTTACACAAATATTGACCATTCTTTTGCCAATCTTTTTGCCTTATCCACCTGGCCAACCATGTCTTCCTTAATTCCTCACCCTGTGCTATCTGACCACTCCCCCATCATATTCTCTACAGGACAAATGTTATTAAAAAAACAAAAAGGCTTCAAATTCTATAGTACATGGGTCCATGAACCTGGGTATACTAGTATAATTAGTAAAGTATGGTCTGAAAAATATTATGGCAACCCTAGGTTTATTCTTTGCAGGAAATTAAAAGCAACTAAGGAAGCGCTGAGGGTATGGGCAAGGAAGAACTTTGGAAATGGTACATTAAAGTCAACATTGCTGAGGCAGAGGCTCATTGAAGCTCAAGACTATATGGTGAGTTACCCTGATAATGCTGATGCTGCTAGAAATGAGAGAAGCATTCATGACCAGCTCCATGAAGCAATGAAAGTTGAAGGAAAATGAGGAGACAGCAACTGAGACTTAAGTGGGCACAAGATGGGGGCAACAATACTGCTTACTTCCATGCTGCCATCAAAATCAAACAAGCAAAGGAAAATATCTCCCACATATATGATGAATTTGGAGTGCTTCATTCTGACCCTGCTGATGTTGACCAAGCCTTGCTCAATTACTTCAAGTCTTTGCTTGGTAATAAAGATAATTTTGAACCTGATCTGGAAAAACTTGACAATGTGCAGGTTCCAATAGTCCAAATGGAGGCAGCAACCAATCTTGTTGCCAAAGTTACTGACAAAGAAATAAAAGACACTCTATTTTCGATGAACAAAAATTCCAGTGGGGGTCCTGATGGATTCAACCTTGAATTCTTTATGCACAGTTGGGACACAATCAAGGAGGACTTCTTAAAGGCAGTCCACAATTTTTTCAACAAGTCCAAACTATTATTGGAAGTTAATGCCACCAATCTGGTGCTTATCCCCAAAACACATCAACCAACTTCTGTTGAATCATTCAGACCAATATCATGTTGCAACGTCATATACAAATGCATCTCAAAAATCTTAGCCTCTAGAATTGTTGTTGTTCTCAGTAGGCTCATCTCCAAGAACCAATCTGCCTTCCTCCCAAAGAGGAATATTATTTATAATATCCTTCTAACTCATGAATTGATTAAAGGGTATAGTCATGCCCAAGCCTCAAAGAATGCAATGCTGAAACTGGACATTAAGAAGGCATTTGATAGCATTCACTGGAGTTCAATAGTCAGAATTATGGCTCTCATGAGATTCCCTAAAGTCTATGTGGCCTGGATATACAACTGCTTATCTACCCCCTCCTTTTCCATCTCTCATAATGGTGGCAATACTGGATTCTTCAAAAGCAAGCAAGGGATTAGGCAAGGAGACCCCATATCTTCATACATTTTCATTCTTGTGATGGAAGTTTTGAACAAACTGTTGACAAATAACTATGAACAGAAGAAAATTCTGTACCATTCTAAATGCAGATCACCACAAATTACCTCTTTATTCTTTGCTGATGACATATTGTTATTCACTAGACCTGATCAGACTTCTCTTGAAAACATTAAAATTACATTGCACAACTTCTACCTTATGACTGGTCTTGAACTTAACTTAAGAAAATCACACATGATCACCTCTGGAATCTCCTACGAACATGAAACCCAGTTATTGTCTTTTTCTGGTCTCCAAGCTATTGACAACAGCATGTGCTACTTGGGTCTTCCACTTTGCTCCTCCAGAATAACCACCGCTAACTGCTTGCCTCTGTATGACAAAATTTGTAGCACCATGAATTGTTGGGCTAATAGATTTCTTTCTCAAGCAGGCAGGCTTGTGCTAATCAGATCTGTCATCTCCTCTATGATAGTGTACTGGGCTAGGGCTTTCATACTTCCCATCAAACTCATTAATATGATAAGAAAAGCAATGTTAAGGTTCTTCTGGACTGGATCCATCCATAATAGGAAATTAATTCCCTGCTCCTTTGGCATTATGGAGCAACCTAAAAACAAAGGTGGTCTTGGCATTCTTAATTTACAAACTTGGAATCGAGCTGCAATCAGTACTCTCATGAATGCCTTGCTAAACAATGCTGACAACTTGTGCGTACAATGGACTAAAATCCATAACTTGGGTAAAAAGAATTTTTGGACAATGAATGCGCCACAAAATTCTAGTTGGACATGGAGAAGCCTTCTGATGTCAAGATCATCCCTTCTACCATTTATCAAAGTTAACCTTTCTGCTTCCAGTGCTGCTAACTTCTGGAATACTCCTTGGATGGAGGATGGTTTGATCTTATCCAATATATTCACTCCTCAGCAGATCATGCAATCTGGTATTAATAGTGTTGCTAAAGCAACTGACTTTATAACTGATGGCAAGTTATCGCTACCATATACCAGTAACCAAGACATTAGAGCTGTTTGGAATAAGTATCAATCTATGACCTTCATTCCCACTCCGACTGATGAGATTCTTTGGAAAGGGAAAACTCACTCTATCTCTTCTGTCTATAATATGCTTGTGATCTATCCTGCAACAACTGACATTAAATGGCATAGAGTTCTATGGACCAGAAAATCGACTCACAAAGACAACCTAATGTTATGGAAGGTCATAAACAGTGCTCTACTAACCAAAGACAGATTGCATAACTATGGAATGCCTGTTGATCCTCTTTGCTTCTTCTGCAAGATGTCTCCTGAGACTGTGGGTCACCTATTCTTTGAATGCAGTTCTCTCTTGGCCTTGTGGAGTTATCTCATGACTGCGACGAGTATTAATCATATCCATGGCATCTCCAGTGTTGAGTGGGCTCTCATAGGGAAGGCTACTAGGTGGAAGAAAAACGAAAGATTTGTGTATTTCTTCCTGATCAAAAGATATCTTAACTTCGTTTGGGAAGAAAGAAATTTGAGGTGCTTTGAAAACAAGTTAAGGAACAGTGAACAACTTTTGCAAGCTTTACACCCCAACATAAAGATTGGTATTAAGGATTGTGAATTTGATTTCACATCCTTTGTCTCGTCTGATTGGATATAGTGCCTTTCTCCTCTCTGTGTTTTCTTTTCTCCTGTCTTTCTCCTTATTTTTCCTTTGTGTTGTAATTCGAGTGTTTGTTTTCTGTCTGTGAATGTGAGCTTGTTCACAGTCGCTCTTATTTTCTCTTTTTTATAATAATCTGGTAGGGGACCAGTTAACCCCGCTTGCCTTTCCAAAAAAAAAAAAACTAAGACAGTGGTATTGGAACTTATTTTGCAGACAATGTCAAAGGTTCCAACTATATTTTACTTTGATGGCGAATTGTTGGTTGATGATGAAGGTAAACCTAGATATGTGGGCAGAAAGCGAAAAGGATCGACAATAAAAAATCATTGTAGTTTTGAAGAGCTTAAACAAAGAGAATATGAAGTGACAAAAGCAAATCCTGTGATATATGATTTAAAATTAGCGGTCAAATTGTTTCGGGATGATGGTGCATCCGCTATTGATTTGGAGGACGACGATGATTTAAACTCCACCTATTTAGTCGGGATGAGAGTTACAGAAATCTACGTTGTGAGAGTGGAACATGAAAATATGGTTGAAACACAAGCGCCGGTAATCTCTGGGGGTGATTATATGCATACCACATAGTTACAAGAAACACAATGGTCGGCGTATCCATCGTATCTTTCAAGCCATCAAGGTGGCGAGTTTACAGACTTACTTCATAGGTACAGCGGAATGGCTGGAGTCTCTTCTAGTCAGGAATAAAATATGATGCAGAACGCTATAAATCCAAATCAGTCGCAAGCATTTGAGAAGTGAGTACTGTTATACGTTGGCACTTGTATTTTGACTTACGTTAATGCAAAATATATGACGATTGTTTTTTGTATTCCTAGTGGCGTAGATGCATTTACAGGTTGTGACGACGACGGTGTCGATTATCATGTTGATACTCCACAAGAGATTTGTGGTCAATTAGATAGCATGGAAGTTGCTTGTGCGGATGATGAGGATAGAACTTGGATACACCAAATGGAATTTAACAATGATGCAATCATATATGCAGACATTGAGGAGGCTGATAATGTAAATGCAGAAGAAGAACAAATCACATATGAAGAGGCTCTGGCCGATGATTTATGCACGACATCAAAGATGGCGAAATCAATAATGGAAAATTGTCAGCTAGACTTGGAAGTTTTGGAAGAGAATGTGTGGAGAAAGGTCCATGAGTTGGGTTGATTTTTGAATGTAAGCATAAGCTTGTTGAACAGCTATGTGAATGGGCGATTAAATGTTCAGTTTCGTTTCAAGTTCTGAAATCGCGTGCAAATCAATACACGGTCCACTGTGATGTAGAAGAAACATGCCCTTGGCGTGTTCATGCAAGCCTTCCGGTAAGAAAAAATTCAAATTAGTGGAAGATAACTACATATGGTGGCGATCACACTTGTTTAAATGCAACCATCAACTCAAACCATCGACATGCAACTGCTAAGTTTATATGCAGCAAAATGCTTCCGTTGATTAAAGCTGAAACAAACATGACTGCAAGAACTGTTCAAGAGATAATGTCCAACATGTTTCATATTAAAGTGAGTTATTTTCAAGCCTGGCATGGACTGCAGAAAGCTGTTGCAATGATTTATGGCGATTGGGAATCGTCGTACGCGGAATTGCCGAAATATCTTAGAGCCCTACAACATACCAACCCCGGAACCGTATATGATGTTATTCATAGTCGTGGTGTTTTTGATGGTGCTTTTTGGGCTTTCGGACCTTCTATTCAAGGCTTCGACCACTGTCGACCCATATTGTCTATTGATGGCACTCATTTATACGGAAAGTATCTGGGTACGTTACTAGTAGCAACTGGGGTGGATGCAAATCAAGGGCTATTTCCTTTAGCTTTTGTTATTGTACAAACAGAGTCCTGGCAAACGTGGAGTTGGTTTATTCTTGCATATGGAATTATATTCCATCCGTACGTACTAGATGTATCACCTTTATCTCGGATCGTATGAAAGGAATTCCACGTGCGCTTAGAGAAGCTTGACCAATTGAACATCATCATCGCTTTTGTATCCGTCATATTAAAGCAAATTTCAAGAAAGCGGGGTTTGGTACGGATAAGCTACAAAATTTATTACACGCATGTGCAGCATCAGAGATCGTAAAATATAATGATTTTCGAAAACAGTTGAAGGATGCAAATCGAGATGCCGATGCGTGGAATGAAAGAAGTTTGAAAGACCAGGAATCAAGCTGGGCGCTTTGTCATGATGGCGGAGTAAGGTTCAATATGATGACGACCAACGTTTCCGAAAGATTTAACGGTGTCCTCAAAGGAACTAGGAATTTACCCGTTAGATCATTAGTTGCACGAACGTTTCATCGACTGAACAATTACTTCGTCGAACGAGAACTCAAGGGAAAGAGTGGACGTCGCAACTCGCACCTAGGTGGGAAGCACTAGCGCGGAGAAGAATGGAAGAATCGAGGCTCATGTCTATAGAGAGATATAGCTTCGTTGAATGGCAGGTGAAGGATGTGCACATGTTTGACTATATGGTGAATATCGAAGATAATGTTGCCAAATGTTCATGCAACATGCCGACATTATATCATTTTTCATGCTCCCATGTATTAGCGGCTTGTTCACGTGGTTCGGGTGGTGCTAATAGAGCGTATTTTGACTTAATCTCCACGTGGTACACGAAGGCTATGTATTCCGCAGCGTATGCGCCTTTATTCCACCCTGTACCAGATAGTCGACATTGGAACGTCTATGATGGTCCAATTATACAACCACCGCCTGTACGTAGGAATTCAGGTCGTCCTCGGTCTACTCGATTAAAAGGTTTCATGGATCCGCTATCTTCATTCGGCCATAACAGATGTAGAAAATGTGATACTATTGGCCACAAGAAGAAAACTTGTCCACGATGAATTGTAATAGAAACAGAACGTCTATGTTACTGTATGAGTTGTTGACTTTGTTATGAAATGATGTTGTCATTTGAATGGTGTTTGCGTGGTATGTAGAATGTTGTTAGGACTTTTTGTGTGATAGTGTGTAATGTACAGTATTGAAAGTGTTCTCTGTCTTGGATAGGGTCAAAAACATGCTTGCGCATATATGGATTGCGCATGATATATAGCTTGCGCATTCCATATATGCGCAAGCGTGTTTTTAAAATAACCCGAAAACAGCTTGCGCAAATGTGGAGCACGCAAGCTTTATTGGAAATAAAGCTTGCGCATTCCACATTTGCGCAAGCTGTTTTTTGGGGCAGTTCAAAATAGTCAGCTGCTATGCCAACTCCTTCACCAAAATTTGCAAACTCTCAACTTCCCAAAACATGCACATAACATTCCATTAACAATACCATCTCCAAACAAAACAAATAGCATGATTCAACTGACAAAATAAATAGATTGAATAAGTCGTACAAGTCTTACAGTAAATAGATTGAACAAGTCGTACAATAACCCCTTTACCAACCCAAAAAAACAACAACAATAAGACCAACAATAAGCTTAAGTGATGGTGTTGTCTTTCTTCTTCTTCTTCTTCCGTTTGTACACGATGGGAGCCGATCCTTGGCCTTCTTCGAATGTAGGAGCGGGTGTCGACAATGGAGTTTCTTGTGGTTGGCTTGGCCCAAAAATGAGTTCTTCTTGTTGAATTTTCCATTGCGACGCCTCCGGCGCATGCTCGTATGTCGACTGTCCAACATATCCGAATTGTTGTTCTCCTTCATGCCAAACGGGCCAGTCAGCATGAGTTTCTCCACCGGTTTATTGTTGCTCTACCTCGGGCCAAGCGGGCCATCCAGCTGTAATTTCGCCACCGAGATGTTATGAAGTCTCCCCCTCCACGTGTGCCTCCTCCCATTGGGCATGTCCACCCGCTACCATGGTATGTATCTCCTCTGTACAACGTGATGGCTCTTCTAGAATGCGCAGTCGCTTGACCAGCCTTCTTAGCTTGTTCCGACCCAAAATCGTGTCAAGTATTCGTCGTAGTTCAATACACTTACTTTTGACCTTGTCCGGCTCCATATGACTTTCTTCTATTTCGTCCACGACATCCAAAGCGTTGTATATTCTTCTTACCTAAACCATAAGTCATAACAATGCATCAATATGATATACAAATTGAACTATAAAATTTTGAAATGACAATACTTACCACATCACGTTCTAGAGGAGCACGGGGAGTGTACGCAACCAACTTCCTTGCCGATTTTTTAAGAATATAACGACGGGTAATTCGCCAATACCAATACTCGTACTCGCTCAAAGGTGTCGGAGGCTCGCGTGCTCGTTCGGCACGATCAATTCTTGATTGCCAAATAGCAATACTTTCCTCCAAAAATTCCATCCAGCTAGTGGGTTCTGGATGAAGGGGGACGACAGGATCAGGAATGTTCTGATAATCGAAGGAAAACTGTCTCATAACCCGATCGGGTGCATACAACTCAAAGTCTAAAAATAGAATCAGTCGGCTCTTAGCAATCCAACCGGCGAACGCATACTCAATTTTCGGATGTCCAAACTTATTCACTAATGAATAAGGTTCCCATGTAACCGCATCATCCGCCAACAAATCCAACTCATTACGGTAAAACTGTACATTTCTTGGCATCTCACGCCAACTCCTAGCACAATTCCACCTAGCCCCGAATGGAAGATACGGATCTAAGTCAGTAGGAATTCTAATAGACAGTCGTCCAATAGCAACATGCGACCATGACCATAGTTGTAGCAACGTTGCAGAATCCCCTAAAACTTTTCGACGTTGCAAGGCAACCTATGACAACTCACTATACAAATAGCATAGAACAGCACTACCCCAAGAATGATATCTACAGTTAGCCAAATCTTCCAAAAAAGGTAAAAATTTCAAACTTAATCTCCCTTTCGAATGATCGGGAAATAATCGGCAGCTCAAAAAAAATAATATCACGGCATGAGTGCGGCGAAGTATATCTAAATCGGTCGCCCCTTCGGGTAGTGGTTCGGGAAATTCACTTTTAAACCAAGTCATTGATAACTCACTTTTAGACTTAACCGCCTCTCTAGGTAGAAAAATACCAAGCAAGTCATGAGCCAATTCGATGTAATCGATATCTAAATTTTGCAAACATACCGGACGACCGTCTGCTTTAAGACCGAAAAGAAAATGCACATCCGCTAGAGTCATTGTCATCTCCCCGACTCTCATATGAAACGTCTTTGTTTCCGGCCTCCATCTATTGCATAAAGCGGTAATAAGGTGATGATCAAGACGAATGTAGTCGATTTGCATAGCTTGCCAAAATCTGGAGATTCGTAGATTCGCCTCCAATCTTGGATCTTTAAAATTGATCTCCTTGAGTTTGCTTGAATGATCGCATATCTTCACAGTATCAACACCCTGAAATGTACAAAAAAAAAATTAAATTTGGTCTCCGGTTTACCAATATCAAACATTTACCTCCACTAATGTGTCGTTTTGGCTTCTATGTTGTTCTTGAAGATAGAGAACACTTCTATCTTCGGGCTCGGGAGACAATTCTACAAACAACAACAATCGTTTATCACTACAAAAACTTTGTACAAAGTTAGGGTTTTGGCTATATGAAGACTACATATCCTTTTGCATTTTCAAGAAATAAACCAATAATTAGAGCACATTGACATTGACATCATCATGACTACCAATTTCATTAACAACATCAATCATTTTTACAGTAGTAATCAATTTACAATCAAAATAAAATTACCTCTAATCAAAGAAGAAGAAGAGCTTGCTACTATTTTTTGCTTAATCTAGTGGTTGATTGAAGGAATAGATCAATAGGAATGTTTTAGAGTTGATAGATGTAGATTTGGAATGGGTTGAAGGTTGGAAATGGGGAGGGTTTTGTTAAAATTTGAGTTTGGGGAAGAAATGAAATATAGATTCAGGTGTCTGTCTTTTTGATGCCCGAAAACAAGCTTGCGCATTCCATAAGTGCGCAAGCTTTAAAAAAAACTTGCGCAAATATGGAATGCGTAATTTATTTAAAAAAAAAATATAACTTGCGCACTCCATATTTGCGCAAATATAAACCAAACGAGGCCTAGTTTGCTAATTAGTTTATTCTGAAGCGTAGATTCATAATTTGTTATTTCCTCGAGCCTACATGCAAAAAATTTCCTATATAATATGGTAGCTCTTTATTCGAGGTGACATCTATCAAGAAATTAGCATACTCAAATCTCTCCTATTTTTCAGTTGCTTTATTGAAACAAATCAATATCCCTAGGTGGCAAACAAGCCAATTTATTCCTAATAAGATCCAAGTGATATGCAGGATATTGTAAAAGTAAACCTAAATTAGAATGCTTTTTACTTAAGCCTGAACAATACCAAAAGTAGGTTTCCAAGATGTTATAACAAACATATGGCCTCCTATAAATATTGGATCTGAGTGAATAATTTTCGATCTACTCACCAATTGAACTTGAAAAAGAAATTCGAGCCATCAGATTTTATTTCATAAGAGGCTTTAAGTTTCCAATATCTTTTCTAAAAATTTGTAACTACTATATACCTTAGTTTTTCTCCAAAAACAACCCCTAGTAGATATTCTTGCTAGAAGTTCATATGTTCATTTATCAACTCAATCGGAGGGGGCAGAGTTTTACCTACATATTTCAAAGCATATTCCTTAGGAATGAAAGACCCATCATTCTTCGGTTTTGATTTGAATAACGAAGTCCATTTCGAGGCAGTACCTAAAGAAAGATGAGTTACGGCTTGAACATTAAATGTTGTATCCAATAAAAGTAGGAGCAATGAAGGGAGAAGAAGAAGGGTCAGGAGGAGCGGGATTTGATGGTCGGAGAGGTTTAGGTGGAATGGAAAGAGAAGGTGGAGGGATGGAGACTTTAGCAGGCATGAAGGGTATGGATGGGAGATGGTAAGGAGAGTAACAGGGTTGGAAGAGGAAGGAAAGGCAGATGCATGGTTAGGCGTGAGAGTATGGGGTAGGAAGGATAGGTATGGGAAGACTGAAGTGAGAAGGGCAGCGGGACTATACAAGGAATGAGCGGGCATGATAAGACGTGGAAAGTGCTATTTTAATGATTTACGTGTGTGCCAATAGTATCTTTTTTTAAGATGGTAAAGAGCCAGGAACATAATACCAAAACGGGTAAATACCAAAAACAGGTAAATACCCGAGTCACAATTACATAACCCTAGCTCTATTAGGGTTGCCAACATATTCTACTAATCAAACAAAACCAAAAATCACGGCGACGAGCTATTCTCAAAAGTGAGACATCAGATCTTTTTTGTCTTCTCCTTTCCACTACTTTCTCCCCTTTCCCAATACGAAAGACATTGATTAAACTTGCTTCTCATACTTTTGTCGGCTTTGATTGTGCTGGGTAGTTCTTCAAATCTGAATTTTGGTTCATAGAGCTTAGATTTACAAATCTGGTGTCATTGCGATTCAGATCTATAGATCTGTAGCTATTATCACCAGCTTTAGAATGTCCAATGGTTTGAAGCTTATTAGCGCCTTGATTAAATTGCTGATGAATGCTTAAATTAGTTTGATAGGCCTTCGGATTGTGGAGATAATGTTCGATGTACTTACTACTAGCCTCTTTGCTACAAAAATCCGTAAGGAAATCAAACTTGATTTGGTCTTTAACTTTTTTCTTAGATTTCTAAAGAATAATTCTGTTGTCATTCTCTATAATTAGCCATCTTTTCTCTTTGGACAATTTCGACTTGTTATGAGTACGATTATTTCTCTCTTTTCATATATGATATACGGATGTAGTCAATAATACATGTGCGAGATCTCTTTCGAGAGACTTGCTTTTGAATTGGTTGTTGATATCCAGTATAATCTGATTAAGATCCATGCAGTTTTTATTGTACATGCTCAGCTTAGTTCTGATTTGGCTCCATATATAATAACTGTAACTGCATTTAAAGAATAAATGAGTAATAGTTTCATTTGTTAAGTTGCATAAGGAACAGAGTGAAAAAGTATTTCTCCTCCATTTATTGATATATCCAAAGTTGGCAATCTATTTTTAATAGTCAAATATGTGCAGATAGTCATCTTAGATTTATTCACCTTGTTCCAAATGCATTTATGCCAATCAATAGTAGGTTGTTTGTTTCTAATATGTTCCTAAATTTTCTTAAAAGAAAACTTACCTTTGCTACTAGCTAACCATTTTCAACAATCACATTCCGCATTAGGATCTAAAGGGATATTAGTAATAATATTTTTTTGAGGATTAGTAATTGGATGAAGATGAGGTTGCCAGTGATTATTTTTAATAATGACATTTACATTAGCATTAGCTTCACCGCAAATGACAAATTTATCCCATCCCACCCTATTAATAAAAGAATAATTTTGAAACCAAGGGTCAAACCAAAGACTAGTTTCATTACCAGATTTGAATTTTCTTTGAATTAAAGATTTTCCTAAAACTCTGCATTTTAAAGTTTGATTCCAAGCATTGGATTAATTATTTTTTGGTAAAGCTATCCAAAAATCACCATTTTTAAGATATTTGCATGTCATCCATTTGGTCCATAAAGAATCTCCACTTACAAATCTCCAAAAAAGTTTTAATTGACAAGTTAAACTAAGATCATTTAGATTTCTAATACCAAGACCACCTTCTTTTTTGGGTTTGCATACTTTATCCCAATTAATTTTATGGTATTTACCTCTCCATAGAAAGTCAGCACACCTACTTTCAATTTTTTTAATTGTAGCTACAGGGATATGATATGCTTGAAACCAGTATAGAATGATGGCATAAACAATAATCTTTATTAATTCAATTCTACCACCTATAGATAGAAGCTTACAAGACCAGGTCTCCATTCTGCATTGAATTTTGTCAATCAGATTAGAACAATCGTTGTCCTTAATCTGATTGACAGATAAAGCGAGACCTAAGTATTTGATAGGAAGGTTACCTTCACCCACTTTAAGAACATCCAAAACTTCTTTTTTGTACCTGCAATGCTTCCTGAAATATGCCATTGTTTTAAATTCATTAATTTTCAGTCCTACATATTTGTACATACTCTCAAAGACATAAGTAATAACATCTGCATTATTTTTATTAGCCTTAGAGAACAGGATAAGATCATCAGCATAAATAAGGTGAGTAATGGATGGTTGAACTCTATTGATTAGAGAAATATTGTTTTTAATTATTTCTATATCAATAATAATGAAAAATATTCCATGGCCAAAGTAAAAAGATAGGGAGAAAGTGGATCACCCTGTCTAATAACCCTGTTACATTTTATGAAACCCTCAGGTTTACCTTGAAATAAGATAGTGAAGATGGGTGTATCAATGCACTCAAAAATTAACTTACAATATTTTGGTAGGAAATCTCATGCATTTCATGATATGAATTATAAAATTTCTATTCACTTTATCATAGGCTTTCTGTAGGTCAACTTTAAGACACATATTATCACCTTTTTTATTATTGAAATTCCTGACCATTTCATGTGCCAACAAAGAATTTTCATAAATCAATCTACCAGGAGTATAAGCACTCTAATTTTCTGAGATTAAAAAGGGAAGAAACGGTTTTATCCTATTGCTTAAAATGGTAGCACTGATTTTATAGACAAGATTACAACAAGATATTGGTCTATAATCTCCAATACAAGTTGGAAAGTAATAAAGGTATGATTAAAACTTTTAAGCAACTTTTCATCCATAAATTCATTGAAAACTCTAAAAATCTGTTCCTTAATAATTTCCCATTGAATTTTAAATTTTTTTGCATTGAAACCAATGGACTAGGACTTTTATTATCACCAGCACTAAAAATAATGGATTTAATTTCTTCTTGATTTACAGGAGCCAATAAATTATTTCTAGCATTATCATTTAACACATTCTTACATATAATATTAGGAAAATTAGATTCATTAGAGTTTGAGAAATATAAATGAGAATAAAAATTGATAGCTTCACTAACAACCTATCATAGTCATTTATGCACACATCTCTACTTTCAATATTTTTTCCTATATTATTAATGTCTTTTCTGCAACTCATTTTAGCATGAAAAAATTTGGTGCAGTCATCTTCCATAGCAAGCCAGTCTACTTTAGCTTTTTTCTTATATTTAACTGTGTTAATATACAGTTCGTGAGAAAGTTTTTCTTGGTTAGAAAAGAATTTATCAATAATGTTAGTATTACCAAGGTTATCATCATCAAGTCTTTGCAAAAAATTTCCTTCTTCTCTTAATTTATTTCGAATGTCATTTTTATTACAGTTAGCCTTATTCCAGTTTTTAATTTTGTTTTTTTTGTATTTTTTCAAAACATGTTAAACTATAATTAGTAAGACCATTACTAGAAAAATTGAAACATTCTTCATTTATCTCGTTGTATTCAATGTTAGCCACCCAGCCATTTTTAAACCTAAAAGGAGCAGCTTCATTATTTTCATTATTCTGATTATGAAAAAAGTTAATAAGTAAAGGGGTATGATCGTTAGTGTTCTGCTCTATAGAGCAACAACTGAAATCTGGGAAAGCATCACAATTTTTTTTATTAATTAACACTCTACCAAGTTTACAATGTATATTCTTTTCCTTACCGGATTTCCAAGTGTATTATTACCTATCATATTAGGTTCTATAAGTCCAGATTCAAGTAAAAATTTATTAATTTTTTCTAATTTACTATGGGGGATTTTGTTACCACCAAATTTCTCATTTGCATGAAAAACAGTATTAAAATCTCCCATAATTATCCAAGGAAAATCATAACTTTGACTTGAATCTTTTAACCTATACCATAAACTATTTCTTTCATTTTTGAAATTACTACCACCGTTATTAGTGATTTGTAATGAAAATCCACCAACATTTCTAAAATTGCAATCAATAAATTGGATGTCCTTATTGTAGTTAACCATATCCCAAACATTTGAGTCCCAAATAACTAAAATTCTACCCTTACTACCACAGTCATTATTATTAATGGATTTCTAGTTATTGGAAAGTCTAAGACAGAATTTCTCAGTATTAGCATCATCCATCTTATTTTCAATGAGAGAAAACAATGATGGTTTATAAATTCTAACCGTATTTATAATATCAGTTTGCTTTGCAGGGGAATTCATACTCCTGACATTCCAGGCAGTGATAGACATAGTAAAATATATTAGTGATATATATAAAACATAAGAACCTAAAAGGGTTTCAAATTGAACCTGATACGCTGATACCCTTACCCTTCTTCTTTTTCTCAGTGCTTTTAGCTTTAAGTCTTGTAGCCATTTCATTCCAGTCTAGATTGACTAATATGTATTTTTGCCTGAAAGCCTTCTTCTGTTTAATTTTGCTCTTATTTTTGCCAATCGCTTTAATCTTGGGAATATGTAATTCTGATATATCAAATTGCTTTTCAGATTCATCCATAACATTGTCAGATGTTGATGCAATAGTACTATCTGGGATTCAGATAAGAGAGATGTCAAACTCCTCAGCATTGCGAGGCAATGTTGAGTGGATGCCAACATTGTCCTCAATTTCTGCAGCAGTTACTGATGGAGGTTCACTCTCTATGTTATTTTCTTGACTTTGGCTGGTTCTTTGATGAGGGATTTTGTTTATAACTGTACCATAATTGTTTGTAATTAAACATAACTCTTAAATAGGAGGGATTTCAGTGTTTCAGACCTTTTCATTACCGATTCCCTCTTCTGAACAGTGTTGTGTTATATCTTTCGAATTTTCTTTCAAAACTTCTGGATGATGAACTTCCATAGCAAGGATCTGGTCATTTTGATCGGTGAGCGAATTTGATGTTGTTTCTTGGTCGAAGATGATACCTTTATGGCTGATTCGATCCTTGTTATTTTGGATTCTTAATTAATTTAGTGTCTCTTCATTGAGATTCAGTTCTTGAGATGTCGCAACTAAATTATTTTCTTGAACTGCAGCGATTTCTCTGTTTTGATTATTGACTCTGGGTATTCACATTTGTTTTGGATTACATTGTTCTCTAATGTGTCCGAAGCATTTATAGATACTACATTTCAGTGGGACCCATTCATATTCAATTTTTTGAGTAATGTTTTCGCCATCGTAGAGTGTAAGATTGATTTCTTGAGGAAGTTCATCATCTGCAGATACCTCCACAAGAAGACAAGCGTAATTCAATCTCGTTTTCATGGTTGTAGCTGCATCCATTTTTATGGGTTTTCCAATAATGCTAGCCATCATGCTAAAAGCTTCACGATCCCATAATTTGAGATTGACATTGGGTAACTTGATCCAAATCGGTGTCGTAGTGAGAAGATCTCTATCCATTTTCATGGACTTAGACCATCTTCTCATTATGATAAGCTTTCCATTATAGAAGTATGGTCCATTCTGAATAACTGAATTGCAATCTTGAAATTCCTTTAATTTAACAAGAAAAAATCCATTTCCTTTGGTAAAGATTTCAAATTCTCCAACAGTTTTCCAGACGCGCTGAATGTAAGCTTTGAAAAACATATAATATGGTTTCGTACCCACAACATAAATCAAGATCGAATGATTCCAGCATTCAATTGCTCTTTTGCAGACGTTTTCCTTTATCATACCATATTTCTTATTGTTAATTTTGATAGGAGCAATAGTTTCAAGATTGCATTCATCTTCTTTTGGTTCCTTAGATTGCTCAAAAATGATATTTGCCCATGATTTTTGTCCTTGTACTTTATTCAAAGAAAAAGTTACGGGTTTTCAAGATTAGAACATTTGATTTCCATTATTCTGATGGGTGAAGGCCGGATTCTGACCTTTTTTCTTCATTTCACCGTCACTGATCTGTGACAATCTCTGATTATTACTGGGCTGACGTTTTCTTTGTGATCTTGACTGAACCAATTGAAAGCCATCGTCATCTATGATGATGCTATTATTTGATTCTCCAATATGAGTTTCAGGTGGTCTACTTTGATGTCTTGAAAATGAAAGATGAGATTAATTCTTGCAAGGAGAGAGAATTTCCTCCATGGCCGAGGAAAACATTAGATTTCTATAATTTGCAACCAATAATTCAAAATCTTCCGCCTTGCCAATAGTATCTTTACTGATAATATTATTCTACAAAATATAAAATACAATTTTCATAATATATTAGAACTATTATAACTAATTTATGTAATAAATTGGTTTAAATAAGAATAAAATATATTAAAAAAATCATCATTGTTGAAAATATCAGTCTTAATTCTTACATATAAAATTATGTGACCATATTTAACTAAAGTATGACGATATAATTAATTATAGACTTTATTTGTTAAATATTATATATTAATTCAATAGTATAAAAAATGTTTTTTAATTGTGGAGCCTTACTGACCTAATTTTTTTATGATATTTTTCTTAATATATACATACATATAATCAAATAATTTTGTGACAATACTATTGGCATATCTGAATCGTCACTTAGCTAACAACAGATAATATACGTATATAATAAAACATTGTAATTGAGCATAAATAATTATATTACGATTGGTAATATATCTCACTTCCAGTGTGTTGAAGTACACCTTGAAATGATGATATCCACCCATTGAAACTATTTTCGATTTACCAGAGTGCTAGTCCTTGAACCGTTGACAACGAGCTATTGGATAACCATTAATTGATTTGATTTAAGCTCTAGAAAGACGGAGATGGAATTGAAATTTTGACCAGCAAGGACTTAGAATGGAGATTCCTAAAATCTCTGTCATATGAGGGTAGAGATGGTTATATTGTGGATGGAAAGGAGAGAGAAGTATGGGTCTCATCCCTTGCTCATTCTCCTTTAATCTCAACCATCCAAAGTCAAGTCTTTTCTACTCAAATTTCAACCACTTATACCTTTGCATGCTACCGAAATTATCAGCCCTATGATAGGCCTTAAACTTATTTAAGTCCAAATAAACTATTATGCAAGTCAGTCTAATTTAATCGCTTATCAATATTGTATATCTACAATGACCCATATTTTTAACCATTAGAAATATTAAATTTAATATAATTGTTGAATAAAAATGGTTAGAAATAAAAAATTATGATTTTATTAATGAAAATATATTAGAATGAAAGTTATGATCTTAAATTGAATTCTTTAAATGACAATAAAGTGTAATAAGAGAAAAGATGGAATCATATATTAGAATTTAAATTAATGATACTGGTTACATGAAATTAATAACGGGAATTGAAATAACAAATGTTGAATTTACTAAGTAATTAAATGAATGTGTAATAAAAGTAAAACATAAGTTGTTCATTTGAAATATATTTTAGAGAAGCTAATTTCCAATAAAATAAACATGTATTTTTTAACTAATGTATAACCCTTGTTATATGTAATAATTAATTAATATAAGAGAAAACAATTGTTTTATTCCTAATAATTAGGGTCTGTCTAAAGTTAAATAGTGAAACTAATTGCTAGTATATTTATTGAAATCTTTTAATTAAAAATTGTAATTAATAGGTTGACGTGAGAAACATAAGTCGTGGGTTAAAATATAATGGGTGTTTAATGAATTTAAAAAATGTTTTGAGAAAGATAAAAAGAACATTTTCACTTTGAATATAAGTATGATTTTATAAAAAAAAAAGAATTGAATTTTAAACCAAATTGTGATAACCATTAAATAGTAGTGGTAGTTGGTACGAAAATGATTTTCACATTAAAATTAAAATTTCAGTAACTTAAATCTGTATGATTAAAATCCGTTTTAATAAGTTAATTGCAATAGAAATTAATTAGTTAAAAAATGGGGAAATTATATTCAGTTTCAAATTTAATTAGAAATGGATTACTACTAATGAAGGAATTATTATTTTTGACATATACATAATTTCAAATGAGAAGATCAATTATGAATGAAAAGACTTGTTTTAACGATGTGTTTTCAAACGAGAATATGATTTTTCTATAACCTTTTTTATTTAATAGAATTAGATCCCAGAACTAGTTCGATCGAGTTTAATATAACGATATTTGGCTAGAAATGCTAGTGAGCATGTCTTGTTTGGAGTCCGAGATTCTAAGGACGAATAGTGGAAGATAATATCTATAAAATGATAATCGCTCCCTCTCATTTGTGTATACCGATGAAACATAACCCTCCTATCCTGTAACAACCCTCATATTTATCGATTTTATATTTAAAGATTTTATTTAAATATTTCATCATTAGTCGGATTTTAGTCCGAAAAGCTACTTTTTGCATACGGTCGAATTAGGACTCGGGACCACTCCCATTGAGTTTAAAATGCCGTTTGTGACCTTTTGAGTAAAAGCTTCGATATGTTTGGAGAAAGTTGATTTTTGCTACTTTTCACTTTGGGTTTGGTTTTGGGCTCATCCCTATGTTTTAACTTATACTCCAAAACTGAACCACTCTCCCCATTCTCCCTCACTTCTTTCTCTTTTCAGTTTTCTTAGCATTAATGGTGGGAGAGATTGGAAATTAAAACTCTAAAACCCTAGTTTCTCTTGCAAATCAAATTCCTAGCTCCAAACTTAAGAAGAACCCATTGGTAAGCTTCTCTCCTTCTTCTCCAACTTATTCTCTTACCAATTTCAGAAATTCCTAAACCTAATTTCGGGAATGTTCTTGTTTTGAGCTTAGATTCAAGCTCAATTGGGTTGTGTTGAAGAGAGGTTGATTCTCCATTTTCTTTCAAGCTTCTTCTTGTTTGATTTTGTGAAAAGGTGAGATTTTTATCTCACATCTATGCTTATATTTATCTTCGATTGTTAGGTATGAATTCCTAACACTTATTCGTGTGCATTTGCTTTGGTTTGGATTGATTTGGTGAATATTCCAATTTTTAATGTTTGGGTTCAATTCCTTAAAAATCGTAGCGTTGATCTTTGATCATGTTTTTGGAGATGCATCGAAGAGCTTATAGGGCCGGGTAGTCGATTGGCATAATCCCTTAGCGCTGTTGCTCGAGAGAATGCAATTTGGTCAAGATTGTACCTCATTTGTAATAGGCAGGGAAGAGGCTGGAAACAGGTGCGGCCGACCGACCCCCCTGGTTCGGTCGACCGACCTGCTTCCAAATGTGCAGTTGCACTTCTGTTTCTGGTTCGGCCGACCGACCCCCCTGGTTCAGTCGACCGACCTGCTTCCAAGTGCATAAGCACTTTCTGTTTTAGGTTCGGTCGACCGACTCAGGGAGTCCGGCCGACCGACCTGATGATTTTTGCCTGCTTTGCCTTGTTGCTTAAATTTCCAACTTAAATCGATTCGTGTTGTTTCCTATTTATTGTTATCAATTATTATGACTTTGATGACTCCTTTTTAGGGATTTTCTTGAGTATCCATTTTGATGGATTCTTTATCGGTTTCGTTGGATTTTTATTTACATCTTCGTATGTGAATTTTAGTGATTGATTGTTCCTACAATCTTCTTTGCGTTTTGTCACTTTAAAAATATAAAGGTTTTCTATACTAGTAGTAAATATCAAAACTCTTTCCTCAAACGATTTCAATACTATTTTAATACCAAATTCGTTTATAAAACCGTTTTTCCAATCTATTAGTATATATATAAACCTTTACTTCACTCGTATGAGAAATCTAATTAAACGACTTAGTAAAACAAGTGGTATGAAACGCTTGCGTTCACTTTGTCGCTTAATTCTTGGACTTGTTCGATTGAATCTCTTGTGACAATTTTATAGTGGAGATCTACAGTTTGTTCGTAAATATTTAAGTTAAGCAAGTGGTTATGGGACATGATGCTAAGCTCATATATTTACTAGCTTACTGTAATCGACACTTCTCGATGATCATGACAATCATTTTTGTGATTTAGACTAGCAATGTGCGATGTCTCTTTGTCTGTAAGGGAGACTAAACCCCGTTTTGTGGAGTTTCGACTCAAATTGGTGGGGTAGCAACCCACGGTCTTCGGACCATTCGTGTGTCAGGTCTTCGGACCATTCGTGTGTCAAATTAATGGCTAGCTACCATGAGATAGCTTCTCGTTCGTGTGTTACAGCTGTTGGTGAGTTTTCATGCTCCCGTTCATGTGATAGGCCTCCCCCCCTTATTTTGTGAAATTTCTGGATTTCGTGTGTCGAATTCTGGAATTTATACTTCACCTATTTTTGTGATTTCGATTGATATGATTTATCAATTCTTGTGTATAGGTGAATTTGTGTGTCATTGACTG
Organism: Allium cepa; assembly: GCA_030765085.1. Taxonomy (NCBI): domain Eukaryota; kingdom Viridiplantae; phylum Streptophyta; class Magnoliopsida; order Asparagales; family Amaryllidaceae; genus Allium; species Allium cepa. The sequence continues at coordinate 420,973,957 of CM060939.1, forward strand.
GATTTCTTGTGTTGATTTCTGGAATTTATGTTTCACCAACTTTGTGATTTCTATTGATATGATTTATCAATTCTTGTGCATAGGTGAATTTGTGTGTCATTAACTTGTTGTGAATACAAGTTTTGGGTATGATACCCTTTTTGGATCTTTGAGAAGATTCTTTGATATTGATTAATCGTTTGTTGATTATCATTTACATACTTATAGTAGTATGCCGTTATGGATATTATACGTCTATGCCATATCTTATATGTCATTTATTGTGGCTTGGTGAACGAAATTAGGAGTATGACATTCCTTTTTATCCTGAGTAAATTATCGTGATATTGATTAATCTCTTGTTGATTTTCAATTACTTAGATATATCACAGCTTGGCATTGTGATTATTATGTGTTTAGTCATATCTCCTATTCTATATCATGTTATCTGATATTTATAGTTAGACTGATCCGTTTATTATTTTCTTATAAATAATACTCGGGTCAGACCGAGATGTTGCAGGTGCTTCGACTTGACTTCTCTCCGGGGATCCATTACTCTGACCTTTTGCTTACTACTTAGATTGGTAGTTTTTGTTGTATATATTTGAGATACAGACTCCATATTGAATACTTATTCTTTTGTGTAGTTCATGTAACTATTCCTTTGGGATATTGTGGATCTTTTTAGACCACTACTCTGATGAACACTTTCATGTGTTATATTCATATCTATTTCCGCCTTTGTGATATGAATTGTCTGTGACTGATTTATGTTATGTTTACTTCTATATTTGTTTCCGAAGATATTATAGCCACTGTGTAGTAGCTTTGAGTTTGTGTCGGCATGTCGGATTTCCACTTGAAAAGAATTGCATGCTATACTATCTGACATATCGATGCTCGCACAAAGCAATTACACGGATGGTCGCTCCTCAACAGCCTTATTCTCCGTGCTAGTTGACAGCATTCACCGTGATGTTCTTGGCTAGCGTGGGTATAGAGATGGGGTGTCACAGCTTGGTACCAGAGCCAAACTTCGGAACAATATGGAATATTATAACAAGGATCATCGTCCTAAGTCCATCTTAGGAGTCGTGCTTTAGGATTTAATTCGAGTCTTCGTACCGATTCATCCTATTTTCCTTATGATTCCTTGTTTATCTATCAAGATTGCTTGATATTCAATTTGGTGAATAACCTTTTTCTTCTTCTTCCTTTTTTTCTAAAGGGAGAAAAATGTCTAGACCAGGCCGCCCTAGAGTCGTGCCATCTAGCACTCCGCCCCAGGATGGAGTTTTTATGACTGCTCAACAGCTTCTTGATTTAGTGACGAATGCTCAAGCAGCTGGAGCTAACCCGGAACCTACTCAGTCAAAGTCGGGTTTTGCACGTTTGTGTAGCGATTACACTAATTTGGGTGGGGAGCCATTCAGAGGTTCCGAAACTGTTATTGAAGTACAGGCCTGGCTAAGGTCATGCGATCGAATCTTTTCTCGCATGAATCTTATTGACCTTCACCGAGTTCAGGTGGCCTCAAGTATGCTCCGAGAAAGAGCATTGGACTGGTACGAGCTTCTTATTTCTGAAACTAATGAAGCGGATCTCACTTGGGAGAAATTCCGAGAACGCTTCGAGTTGAAATTTGTACCAAAAGCTGAGAAAGAGACGATGGCTCGTCGTTTCATTGGCCTTGTTCAAGGCAAATCTTCCATGACGGACTACGTTGCTTCTTTTGAATCACTTTCCAAATATGGGGTTGAATACATCAACACCCCTCTGAAGAAGAATCAGAGATTCGTCTATGGCTTAAACAAAAGTCTCAAGAAGCCATTACTTCTAAAATTAGAAGTTTCTTTCGACCAACTCGCTGATATCGCTCTTCGTCTTGAAGAGGCGGATAGGGAGAATGATGTTGAAGTGGTGGGTTCCAAACCAAACTTCAACAGCAAGAGGAGGCCAAGCAAATTCAAAGGTCCTTATCCCAATAAGAAAGGGAGGCAAGCAACTCCTACGGAGAAGACCTTTTCCTCTACTCAAGGGAAATGCTATAATTGTGGTTCGAAAGACCATTTTGCGAACAAGTGTTTAAAGCCTCGTACTTGTCGCTATTGCAAGAGCCCGGACCATTTTATGCATGTGTGTCCCAAACTTCAAAATAGGAGGGAGGGAAAACTTAATGTTGCTCAAGCCCCTGACAATACATCTCGTGGCCAAGGTATTTCTCATTCTATCCTTGATGGAATTATTTTATTTCGTGATCGTCCTATTCGGGTTCTTTTTGATATGGGTGCGTCCCATTCTTTTATATCAAAAGAACTTGTTGATACTTTTTCCTTGGATGTTTTGTGTTTAATGACTTCTTTGAGAATTGCGAATCCGGTTGGTGGATCCGCAACAATCAGTTTATTGTGTAAAGATGTTGAGATTATTTTGTGTGATTTTCCTTTCCTAGCCGATTTGCATGTCATGCGTTATTTAGGCTTTGGAATGATTTTGGGAATGGATTGGGTTAACCGTTATGAAGCTCATATCCTATGTCCCGAGCGGACTGTTCATCGTCGACATCCTCAATCTGTTAAGCAGATTTCTATTAATCTTCAAGATTCAATTTCCAACTTGGTCGCATCTTTATATTCTTTAAATCCTCGTGATGACGATGATGATGATGAGGGTGATATTATTTCTCTTATTCACGTCGTTCGTGAATTTTCCGACATATTCGAGCCCGTTTTAGGATTACCACCTAAGCGAGCAATTGAGTTCAGAATTAATCTTATTCCTGGAGCTCAACCTATTACTTGTCCTCCTTATCGTATGTCCAATAAAGAAAACGAGGAGATGCGTAAACAATTATCCGAATTGGAGACGAAGCAATTTATTCGCTCTAGTTCCTCGCCTTGGGGAGCTTCGGCTATTTTCGTGAAGAAATCCGGTGGTACACTTAGGCTTTGCGTTGACTACCGCAAGCTTAATGATCTTACTATCAAAAATAAATATCCTTTACCTCGGATTGATGATTTATTTGACCAACTTAGTTATGCTAGAGTCTTTTCACAATTGGACTTGGCTACCGGTTTTCATCAGCTTCGTATCGCAGAAGATAGCATTCCATTGACCTCGTTCCGTACTCGTTATGGATCTTATGAGTGGCTTGTCATGCCATTTGGTTTGACGAATGCTCCGGCGTATTTCGTTGATCTTATGAATCGGGTTTTCAAAGATTTTCTCAACCGATTTGTTCCCATCTTTATCGATGATATTCTTGTGTATTCTAAAACCGAGGAGGAGCATGAAAAACATCTTCGGAGTGTGTTGGAAACTCTTAGGAGTAATCAATTAAAGGCAAAATTTTCTAAATGCCACTTTTGGCAATCTCGTGTGAAATTTCTTGGTCATATTATTTCCGAATCCGGAATTTCCGTGGATCCTTCAAATATTGAAGCGATTCAAGATTGGAAGAGACCGGAGAGTGTGAAAGAGATTCGTAGTTTTCTTGGATTGGCGGGCTATTACCGTCGTTTTGTCAAAGACTTTTCTAAGATTGTCGTGCCTCTCACTAGCTTGACGAAGAAAGGTGTTAAATACATTTGGTCGGACAAATATGAAGCTTCTTTTCAAAAATTAAAAGAACTCCTATCTAATGCTCCTATTCTTGTTATTCCCATGGGGAATCAAGATTTCGTTGTTTATACCGATGCTAGTCGCGTTGGTTTGGGTGCCGTTCTTATGCAAAGAGAACGTGTTATTGCTTATGCTTCTAGGCAATTGAAGCCAGCTGAGACTAGATATGCTACTCATGATTTAGAGCTCGCGGCTATTGTTTTCACCCTTCGTATTTGGCGTCATTATCTCTTAGGAGAGAAATTTGTTCTTTACACAGATCATAAGTCTTTGAAATATTTATTTTCTCAAAAGAAACTTAATTTGCGTCAACAGCGTTGGCTCGAGTTCCTTGCTCCTTATGATCTTGATATTCTTTATACGCCCGGTAAGGGTAATCGTGTCGCCGATGTTCTTAGCCGTAAACAACAACTGTTGTTTCTATGATGATATCCGAATGGAACGATCTCGAGATTTTATCCACTTGCGAAATTCGAGACCGTGTTTCCGATTTATGCTCAACATTTGTTTTATGTAGCCTTGAGGCTCATCCATCTCTTTTAGACCGCATTCTTGATGCTCAATGGCTAGATCCTGAATTGGCTCTTCTTGGCCAAAATATTAAGGATAAAATTGATATCGAAGGTTTGAAAGACTTTGATATCGATTCTCGTGGCGGCATTCGGAAATTTGGTAGACTTATCGTGCCAAATATTAGGGATCTTCGTAAAGATATTTTAGAAGATTCTCATCACTCTAAATTTACCATTCATCCCGGTAGTAGTAAAATGTACACGGATATGAAGCGATTTTATTATTGGGAGGGAATGAAACTTGACATCGCTAACTTCGTTAAGCGTTGCATGACTTGCCAACTCGTTAAGGCCGAACATCAAAGGCCCGGTGGGTTATTGCAACCTTTAGAAATTCCAGTTTGGAAGTGGGATCAAATTTCCATGGATTTTATAGATGGCCTTCCCCGTTCTCGATCGGGTTATGATAGCTTATGGGTAATTGTTGATAGACTTACTAAATCCGTCCATTTTATTCCCGTTCGGTCTAACCGAACCGTTCCTCTTTTGGCCAAACTCTTTATTAAAGAGATTGTTAAATTGCATGGGGTTCCTACTTCAATTGTTAGTGATCGTGATCCATTGTTTACTAGTGGATTTTGGAAGAGTCTTCAAAAAGCTTTAGGAACGAAGCTTTATTTTAGCACCGCTTATCACCCCCAGTCCGATGGACAAACTGAGCGTGTGAATCAAACTCTTGAAGATCTTCTTCGTTCTTGTGTGCTTGATTTTGGTGGAGGTTGGGAAGATCATATTCCACTTGTTGAATTTTCCTATAATAATAGCTTCCAATCTAGTATTGGTATGGCACCTTTCGAGGCACTCTATGGAAGGCCATGCCGATCGCCTTCTTGTTGGCTTAAGGCCGGTGAGAAGCTGGTTTTAGGTCCAGATTTTATTCGTGATTCCACAGAGAAAATTGAACTTATTCGACATAGAATGAAAGAAGCCCAGAGTAGACAAAAATCCTATGCCGATAACCGGAGAAGGAAGTTATAATTTTCTGAGGGAGATCTTGTGTTCATTCGTGTTTCACCTATGAAAGGTGTTGTACGTTTCAGTCGATCAGGAAAATTGGCGCCTCGATATATTGGGCCATTTCCTATCATTGAACGTATTGGTTCCATGGCTTATCGCCTTTTATTGCCGGCTCAATTTTCTGCTATTCATGACGTGTTTCACGTTTCTCAATTACGGAAATGCCTTCGAGATTTCGATTCTGTTCTTGAGCCCGGTGTTGTGGAAGAGATTGAAGTTTCGCCGAATTTAACTTATGAGGAACATCCTATTCGTATCATTGCTTCGGAAGTCAAACGACTTCGAAATAAAGATGTTCCGCTTGTTAAAGTTCAATGGTCTTCAAATCCTAAGGATTATTCTTGGGAATCTAGAGAGTACATCGAGCGAACACATCCGGACTTACTTTCTCGTGCTCTTTGAGGTGAACTTCTTATTTCAAACTTCTTTTGTGTTAAATATGCTTTTATGGTTGTTACTATATATCTTCTTCTTGTAATATTGCGAGGACGCAATTTCTTTAAGGAGGGGAGTCTGTAACAACCCGCATATTTATCGATTTTATATTTAAATATTTTATTTAAATATTTCATCATTAGTCGGATTTTAGTCCGAAAAGCTACTTTTTGCATACGGTCGAATTAGGACTCGGGACCACTCCCATTGAGTTTAAAATGTCGTTTGCGACCTTTTTGAGTATAAGCTTCGATATGTTTGGAGAAAGTTGGTTTTTGCTACTTTTCACTTTGGGTTTGGTTTTGGGCTCAGCCCTATGTTTTAACTTATACTCCAAAACTGAACCACTCTCCCCATTCTCCCTCACTTCTTTCTCTTTTCAGTTTTCTTAGCATTAATGGTGGGAGAGATTGGAAATTAAAACTCTAAAACCCTAGTTTCTCTTGCAAATCAAATTCCTAGCTCCAAACTTAAGAAGAACCCATTGGTAAGCTTCTCTCCTTCTTCTCCAACTTATTCTCTTACCAATTTCAGAAATTCCTAAAACTAATTTCGGGAATGTTCTTGTTTTGAGCTTAGATTCAAGCTCAATTGGGTTGTGTTGAAGAGAGGTTGATTCTCCATTTGCTTTCAAGCTTCTTCTTGTTCGATTTTGTGAAAAGGTGAGATTTTTATCTCACATCTATGCTTATATTTATCTTCTATTGTTAGGTATGAATTCCTAACACTTATTCGTGTGCATTTGCTTTGGTTTGGATTGATTTGGTAAATATTCCAATTTTTAATATTTGGGTTCAATTCCTTAAAAATCATAGCTTTGATCTTTGATCATGTTTTTGGAGATGCATCGAAGAGCTTATAGGGCCGGGTAGTCGATTGGCATAATCCCTTAGCGCCGTTACTCGAGAGAATGCAATTTGGTCAAGATTGTACCTCATTTGTAATAGGCAGGGAAGAGGCTGGAAACAGGTGTGGCCGACCGACCCCCCTGGTTCGGTCGACCGACCTGCTTCCAAATGTGCAGTTGCACTTCTGTTTCTGGTTCGGTCGACCGACCCCCCTGGTTCAGTCGACCGACCAGCTTCCAAGTGCATAAGCACTTTCTGTTTTAGGTTCGGTCGACCGACTCAGGGAGTCCGGCCGACCGACCTGATGATTTTTGCCTGCTTTGCTTTGTTGCTTAAATTTCCAACTTAAATCGATTCGTGTTGTTTCCTATTTATTGTTATCAATTATTATGACTTTGATGACTCCTTTTTAGGGATTTTCTTGAGTATCCATTTTGATGGATTCTTTATCGGTTTCGTTGGATTTTTATTCACATCTTCGTATGTGAATTTTAGTGATTGATTGTTCCTACAATCTTCTTTGTGTTTTGTCACTTTAAAAATATAAAGGTTTTCTATACTAGTAGTAAATATCAAAACTCTTTCCTCAAACGATTTCAATACTATTTTAATACCAAATTCGTTTATAAAACCGTTTTTCCAATCTATTAGTATATATATAAACCTTTACTTCACTCGTATGAGAAATCTAATTAAACGACTTAGTAAAACAAGTGGTATGAAACACTTGCGTTCACTTTGTCGGTTAATTCTTGGACATGTTCGATTGAATCTCTTGTGACAATTTTATAGTGGAGATCTACAGTTTGTTCGTAAATATTTAAGTTAAGCAAGTGGTTATGGGACATGATGCTAAGCTCATATATTTACTAGCTTACTGTAATCGACACTTCTCGATGATCATGACGATCATTTTTGTGATTTAGACTAGCAATGTGCGATGTCTCTTTGTCTGTAAGGGAGACTAAACCCCGTTTTGTGGAGTTTCGACTCAAATTGGTGGGGTAGCAACCCACGGTCTTCGGACCATTCGTGTGTCAGGTCTTCGGACCATTCGTGTGTCAAATTAATGGCTAGCTACCATGAGATAGCTTCTCGTTCGTGTGTTACAGCTGTTGGTGAGTTTTCATGCTCCCGTTCATGTGATAGGCCTCCCCCCCTTATTTTGTGAAATTTCTGCATTTCTTGTGTCGAATTCTGGAATTTATACTTCACCAATTTTTGTGATTTCGATTGATATGATTTATCAATTCTTGTGTATAGGTGAATTTGTGTGTCATTGACTGGATTTCTTGTGTTGATTTCTGGAATTTATGTTTCACCAACTTTGTGATTTCTATTGATATGATTTATCAATTCTTGTGCATAGGTGAATTTGTGTGTCATTAACTTGTTGTGAATACAAGTTTTGGGTATGATACCCTTTTTGGATCTTTGAGAAGATTCTTTGATATTGATTAATCGTTTGTTGATTATCATTTACATACTTATAGTAGTATGCCGTTATGGATATTATACGTCTATGCGATATCTTATATGTCATTTATTGTGGCTTGGTGAATGAAATTAGGAGTATGACATTCCTTTTTATCTTGAGTAGATTACCGTGATATCGATTAATCTCTTGTTGATTTTCAATTACTTATATATATCACAGCTTGGCATTGTGATTATTATGTGTTTAGTCATATCTCCTATTCTATATCATGTTATCTGATATTTATAGTTAGACTGATCCTTTTATTATTTTCTTATAAATAATACTCGGGTCAGACCGAGATGTTGCAGGTGCTTCGACTTGACTTCTCTCTGGGGATCATTACTCTGACCTTTTGCTTACTACTTAGATTTGTAGTTTTTGTTGTATACATTTGAGATACAGACTCCATAATGTATACTTATTCTTTTGTGTAGTTCATGTAACTATTCTTTTGGGATATTGTGGATCTTTTTAGACCACTACTCTGATGAACACTTTCATGTGTTATATTCATATCTATTTCCGCCTTTGTGATATGAATTGTCTGTGACTGATTTATGTTATGTTTACTTCTATATTTGTTTCCGAAGATATTATAGCCACTGTGTAGTAGCTTTGAGTTTGTGTCGGCATGTCGGATTTCCACTTGAAAAGAATTGCATGCTATACTATCTGACATATCGATGCTCGCACAAAGCAATTACACGGATGGTCGCTCCTCAACAGTCTTATTCTCCGTGCTAGTTGACAACATTCACCGTGATGTTCTTCGCTAGCGTGGGTATAGAGGTGGGGCGTCACATATCCAATGATCAACATTGATCAGTGCCGCTAGAGGCTTTTTCAGGCAGAATGCCTAACCAAAAAAGTGTTCATCTTGGTGAGATGTAGGAGATGACCGATTGGGTCATCGAATGGTGGCTTGAAGCGATCGGAAATCACCAAAGACAGCCATGACTAGGGTTCAATTTTTCTCCATCGACGTTGATCAATAGGTGGTGGCGCTTGAAGCAATGTTGTGGAGGAAGGTGATGGTATATGCTGGTTGAGTTTGGTGATCTATCATCGCCTGTGACAGTGGAAAGTGGGGTTGAACAGCGCGACGAATAATGGGATGTGGTCGGTGGCATGGACTAGGTTGAGTTCGGGGCTACTCCCAGCCATAGACTGGCGACGGTCGAAGGGCCATAACGATAGCGGTAGACGAAGAATTGATCGACATGAATGTGTTTATCGCGTTCTGGGTTCGTGAAGAAGGATTAGCGGCAAATTGCATTTAATGTCCAGTAATTAACTTAATTACAAATTTTATTGGTTATTCTAAATCAATTAATTCCATGATATTATAAATTCATATCTCTCACTCTTACGAGGTCAAATTCGATCTTCTGCATTGGATTCATATCGACACTATCAATGCTATGGAGAGGATTCTTTTTTGATTCTCTTTGTGAAATTTTCCAATTAGTATACAAATGCGAGCGCTTAAACCCACTCACGCAATACTAAAAATTATACTTCAAGTTAAACCCATTCATGAAGTGACAAATTTTATCGATTGCTGTTTGGAAATTCAAATCAACATCTAAATTGAAATTTAAACTGACATTGAAATGAATATCATTGCCAGTTAAACACCCGACATTTGATAACTAATGATTATTGTGATATATGGTCGAATTGGTTGATTTGGATGTTGATTGCATGTTGCGATGGATGATGTTGTCATGGACGATATTGTGATTGAATGTGTGTTGTTCATTGATTTTGATATATCCCTAGTATCACCTGTTTACTTTCGTCATTATATAAATTGTCATATTGATTATCTGGACATTTAATTGTGATATGAACCCTTTAATACCTAACGTTGATATGTACAAATATCATAATGTTTTTCTTTATCAAAAAAGGTGATTTTGAAAAATCAGTCGCCGTTTGGTCTTATTTGAAAGTTTTTCAAAAATTGAATTTTTAAAACTCGGGGAAGTTTTCATAAACTAAAGTTCTGAGACTTTGGGAATTTAAATGTTAAAAGAATTTATTTTGGAAATTTTATTCAATCAGATATTCGAATAATCATTTTGGAATTCATTAGTAAAATTTTGAATTTAATTTAGAAATATGTATATTTCTGAAAAGCGTATTTGAAATGTTCTATAAATTTCTTAAACTTTAATATGGTAAAAGAAATTTTTTTGCAAAGAAACCTGTATTCAATCCGACCGTTCAATGATTTTTGTATTTTATACTTTAAAAATGGAATTACTGGGATTTTGGAAATTTATACAAGTGTTAAAGTAACTTGAAACTTTCTGTGACTCCAATTAGTTATTTGGAATATTTGATAAAGAAACGTGTAATAATTTTGAAAATTTAGACCTTGAAGTAATTCGTCGGAAATTTGTGAAAATTATTAAATAGATTTGGAAAATATGAAACTTTACTGAAAATACTAAAAAGGTGTTAAAACCCTTTGAAAGTTCTCTGCTAATTCATGAAGCGAAATGAAATTATTTGCACTCATATTTCACTTGATTTAGATTTAATTTACATGAGAATTTTAAGTTCTGACTCAGTGTATTGTTTTCCTTGATGCTCAGGTCAGCTTGAGTATTTCACTGTTTCAAAAACGTTTGTTTCTTGAAGACGAATATGGAGTTTGAAGAACATATTTACTAGTATTATTCTACTGCATTGATTTATGATGTCTGATATATGTATAATTATAATGACTTTGTAAAATGAAATCAAATGTATATTATTAAACAGCTTCATGAACTGTCTATGTATTTATTATATTTTTCATTCTGTTTCGAGATTCTATATTTATGTTCATCTGTATCTGATTTCTTTAGGATGAAACCAACTGATACTATGTCTTTTGGATAGTTTGAGTTGGACATGTGTTGTTTATTATCGACTTGAATTATCTAAATAAGTGGGTTGTCACAACTGGTACTAGAGCTTAGGTTGAGTGAACACCTAAGCCTATAGGGTAAAATCATTAGAGAGAGGATTAGTAATACCCTAGAATGAGTTTAAGTGTATATATATACGAAAGCACGTATTTATTAGTGCTATAAGAATGTTTTATTGATTTTGAAATCTGGTAAGCGAAATGATTTTTTTCCTAGAATGATATTTTGTATATAAAAGAATAATTTTCATAAATGGACATATTTATAGTGTTTGTTGTTAAGAAGTTATAATATTTACTTATTATCACTTATTGATTGATTATTTATGCTCGACCAGCTTATGAGCATTGGCTATTGTTTGTCGATTTTCAAATTATGTTTAACTAGTTTATAGTAATTTACCTTTATACAATACAGGAAGGGTATATTGTAATTTATAAGAACATTGTAATGAACATCTTGTGAATTAACTTTCACAACTTGACTATAAGGCATCAGTGATAACGTTGGGTTAAAATTTAATTTAACTTTAATAACAGCTATTTGTCTTAATCTAAACAAAGATGTATAATTGTGATTTTTTTTTTGAGGAAGTGATTTATATATATGGTTATAACAAAAAAAGAGAATTTAAACCGAGAATTTAAGGACTAAATTTTCGAAGTTTTTGAAATTTGTTTTATAAGATTTTGGAAAATAATTCCAGTATTATTTGAAAATAATTATCTACGAAATTGGTTTATGAAATTAATGTCATAGTACTTAGTAATATTTACAAAGTGTTAGATACCGTTTTGGAAATGATTTTGGTTAAGTCCGAAAGGCTTGATTTAGAAGTCCTGAATTCACTTCTATCGCTCAAAAATAATTTCGGTGATGACCACATCATCATCAACATTCATTTTCAAGTTTCGAGTGGGGAATGCCACTATAGTAGCTTTGTTACGCAATTTTTTTGGTGAAATGAATTTTGATTCAAATCCTTAAAATATGATTTGGTATCCAAAAGATATATGGATATATTTATTTTAAACTATTTGAAACAAAACCTGGTGTTTAGTTCTTGAGTTTTCTGTTAAGTGATATTATAGATGCGTGTATCTTATGCATTAAGGTAGTTTGGTTGTGCATCTTGTTTGAGATGTTGATTAGTGATTTCCAATTATTGAAAATGGAATGGAATCTTCAAATCTTGGAATAGTCGAAAACCTTCAAATTAGGATAAGAAATTAAAGTTAAATGTTTTAGTGAAATTATAAAAAGCTGAGTTTTGTAACTCTTAAATTAAAGGATAATAGAATTTAAACAAATTTTAAATTGTTGAATATTCTTATTAAGTAAAATGAATATGATTATATTGTATTATATAAGTATGAATTTAAGTTTTGAAATGTTTTATAATGAATTGTGTTTTAGGAAATGTTTACGAACTTAGTATATAAATTTTATTTATTTATAAATTGATTTTGAAAATTATTTGATTTTGGAAAAGAAAAAATTTATTTTATAAGACTTTATGTATATATGAAGCTGAAGAAATATTTGAAAACAATTGATCTTGAAAATAATGAATTGTGAAGGGTATTTGACTTTGAGGAGGAAGGAAAAATGATTCTAAATTTTATATAATTATGAAGTTGCTTCAAAGACTATTGATTTTGAAGGTATTCGATTTGGAAAGTCATGGTCATATATAAATAGAATTTTATATAAGTGTGATATATATATATATATATATGAAGTTTATGATATGAAAGGGTACTATGTATAGTATACATATGGTGAATTTGAAGATTCGAAGAAGTACCCTCCATGAAAATGGTAAAGTGGAGAACACTAGGTGGATCCACTTGGAAATACACTCGGTGTATTCAACTGAAATCGATGTAGGTCGTCCGGACATAAACTCATGAGTTCCTTTGGGTTTTTTTCTCATAGTGTAAATCTAGGGGCAGAGATTGCCTACAGTTTACTATGGATTCTCTGGGATAAAGACGCGATGATTGTGTAAATTGCGATCTATGGGTGGTTTTTCATAGTGTAAATCGAGGGGAAGAGATTACCTGTAGTTACAAATGATTCCTCTAGGATAGAGGTGTAACCATTGTGTAACCGCGATCTGTGGTTTGTTTTCATGGCGTAAATCGAGGGTTGTGATACCTACAGTTATAGATGATTCCTTTGGAATTGTTAGGATGTTTTTCTTTGCCAAATAAAGGTAATTTTAAAAAATCGCCAGCCGTTTGGTATTATTGAAAGGTTTTCATAAATTGAATTTATAAAACTCTAGGAAGTTTTCAGAAATTGAAGCTTTGAAATTCAAATGTTATAAAGAATTTAATTTTGTAAATGTGATTAAGTCGGATTATTGAATATTCGTTTCATTTTTAAAATTTTAAGTTCAAATGTAGAAATATTTATATTTATAAAAAGTGTATTTGAAATGCTGGAAATTTTCTAAACTTCATTATGGTAAAAGAAAATGTTTTTGGAAAGAAACTTGTATTTAATCTGATCATTTAATTATTTTGGTATTTTACACTTTAAAAATGGAATTATTGGGATTTTAGAAATTTGTACTAGTGCTAAAGTATCTTGAAACTTTTTGTGAATCCAACAAGTTATTTGAAATATTTGATAAAGAAATTTGTATTTATTTCAGTGACTTAATAATTTTAAACCTCAAAGTAATTCATTGAAAATTTGTGAAAATTATTTAATAGATTTGGGAAATATGAACTTTTACTAAGAATTCTAAGAAGGTGTTTAAAATCTCTGAAACTTTTTGGTGAATTCTTGAAGCAAAATGGAGTTATTTGCACCCATATTTCACCAGGTTTTGGTTTAACTTACGTGAGAATTTTTAGTTTGACTCGAGTGTATTGTTTTCCTTTACGCTTGGGTCAGCTTGAGTATTCTTGTGTTTCAAAGACATTTGTTTCTTAAAGATGAAAACAGAGTTTAATGACCGTATTTAGTAGTACTATTGCACTGCATAGATTTGTAATGTCTGATATATGTATAACTTTGATGATAACGTAAAATGATATCAAATGTATACTGTTAAACAGCTTCATGAACCATTTATGTATTTGTTATATTTTTCATTGCATTGCGAGATTCTATATTGTTGTTTATCTGTATCTTATTTATTTAGGATAAAACCCATTGTTAATCTGTCTTTTGGATGTTTGAGTTGGAAATGTGTGGTTTATTGTCGACTTGAATTGTACTAAAAGGACAGTCATCACAATATCGATTGATATATTTATAACCGTTATAAATATATTTAATAATATTTATTCATCAAATCATAATCAAATTTTATAACTAATATTTCATAAATTTTAATTAATTTAATTCATTTACAACAATTATAGATTAATTCAAAATGTTTGGTCAAAGGAGAATTCATCATTTTGGTTGTGTGAGTCGTCAAGTGTAAATTTGATCAGTGATTAATATCGAACTATTCGAATATTACTGTTCACACATCACCTAGCATGTGGTGTGACATTTTGGCCAGATTTATCGCTTACTTGGTTTTGATAAAATCTAATTTTACTTCATTAAGCGTCACCCATATGTGACTACTATTTACACCAATTCTCTTCATGAAAATTATATCACTTTGGACTTATGGAATTTTATAATGGTTAAAATTCCGATATCATCCATATTCAACTCTATAGCCTAAACACAAAGTCCTTGGCTTAATAATAATGATTCTTATTAATCAAACTGCTCTAGACGGAGATTTTGACTTTGAGTTGACTGTGATAATAACCACATATAACCAAGGAGATGAATCCTTTGTTGGATAGTGTTTCACTTCTAATACTTCCACTCGACCCAAATATAGTCGCTACAGACGTCGTGTCATGATTTGACTATGATCAAAGCGAAGCTTTCGTATTGAAGATTGACAGTATTCTCAAGTCGTGAGAACGGTGTAAATTAGTCACATCGATATTTTCTGTTTGACCTTAGTTACATTAACCAACAGAAAACTATCGAGTGGGCCATTCCATAGTTATCCAATAACTATCAGTACACAAACATTTGGTGCACACAACAGCCATGAGTAATATATTATCCAACATTTAGATAGCGTTACGTACTCTAGTCTCAATAGACGTATCGATTCCAGTCTCGATACATCTTGACTAGGAATATTTAAAATGGTATATTTACTTTCATTGTGATAAATTACTCACTTTTACAACACCTTGTACCTACTATCAGAACACATACCATTTATGGATTTTCTATTAAATATACTTTTAGTTAAATTAATTAATTAGCATGATGCATTATATTAAATGTATAATAGAAAGAAAAGACCTTTTATTTCGAACAAGATTGGTTATCGAGTTAGACATATGTAACGAATTACATAATTGCGCCTATGACATACTCTTAATCATTCAATCTCCCACTTTCACTTGAGGTCAATTATGGAATCTTATTCCAATTTCTTCAAATGGTTTCCTCAAAATGAATTGGATTAGTCCCTCGGTGAATGGATATGTTATTATGTTTTAATTATCTATTCTGTCTATCAACTCTCTTTGATGCAGATGAACTACTTTTGTCATGTGGAATAATTCAGAGCATGTCTCTCGACTTCCATTAAGCTCTAAGTTCTGTTCTGAACTATATCGTAACATTGTTATCATATAAAGTCCTATTGGATTCTCAACATTTGAAATCTCCCTTAGCTCGGTTATAAAATTTGTGTATTTATATTTATATACGTCACTTTTATTTTGGCGCTATTTAAGGCGATATACTAGCCTTTTTATTCAATCAACCACAGTCTTTCATTTGGAAAATTTCCAATTTTAAAATTCTAAACTTGAGTTTATTATTAACATAATATACTCTAAGTTTAAGTCTGAACACTCCTTCATAAGGAGTATGTTTTTTTTGTAAATAATTCTCCAGTGTTTCATAAATCGACAAGAACACCTCAAACAACCATTTAGTTATATCAATTTGGATTTTATATTTGCTTCATGTATCAAATACATAAGCAAATCATAATATCACAGATAACAAAACGTGTATAAAAATTCCTATTTCCAATGCATAAGGAATCCATCTTACATGTTCTGTATCAAACATTTAATAAAGTGTCCTCGTATATCGCTTGGGACATTCCCAATATATTTTATACTGACTATAAAGTACACCATTTACAAATCCAACGTCAACTATTAAAACAACTAATGCTGATTTTAACATAAGTATATCGTTAAAAATTAGCAACGTGTTGTTTACTTATAGTTTAAAATATCAATGTACCTTTTAATGCTCTTTCTTATTAACACACACTTCCTCTACATTTTAAGTAATAATCAAACTATTTGATCTTTCTATCAAAATATATTCAATTATGATGCTTATAAAATTATACTTTCTATCATTTCTTAGATCATATCCAAAAACCCACAAACTTAATATCGTTCCCATTGACTTTGGGAACCTTTGTTCATTATGTTAAGCAGTTTAATCTAATCATTATTTAGAATTTTTGTTTTTGTTTTTGCGCATATATACCAAAACATAAAGTCATACCATGCGATAGTTTTACGATTGAATGCGAATTAACTTGAGCACATCGAATGATGAATCTATTGCACTAATTTCAATAATTGTAATTCATGATGTTATTCTTATTAATGTGAATTTCTATGTTCCAACTTCATTTGGCTTTCTTTTAAAGACATATTTGCGGCCAAAGGATCATATCCCTTCAGGTACAACTATCAAATCATATTTTGATAATGAACTTGGAATGTGTTTCAGGTATGTTCATCGTACCATATCATAGAGTCAATACTCTTAATAGTTTAATTAAATAATCAAGGATTTTTTATTCTTGACATTCATAAGAAATTTAGTTTCTCTTTAATGTTCAAGAATACTCATTAGACATTCTATTGTATTGTGCTCACCTAGGTTCAATTAATTTCATTTCATTCCTTTTAATCATTTGTATCCTTGGATCGTATTCCAAATTCATGTTGTACCAATAATTTCTCATAGAAACTCCTTCTTTACAAAGTTGGTATTTCATGAAACAACGGCTGTGTCTTAGTGCAATGGAATGGATGTTCATAAATATTTTATGAATTGCCTTATATAAAACTAATTTTGAGTTATTCACATTATATTTTTGTTTAAAACATATATCAGTCATCTAATGACTATCATTTCCAAAATTCTTTAGGGATGACATACAATTATTACATGCAGTCTTTTGACTTGCATGACCTTCTAACTTCTTGGCCTAGGATATGCATGGGTTACCTAAAAATACTTATCTTATATGGTTTTGTAAACTATTATTTGGATGATATTAATTTCAATCTTATGTATTACTCTTAAGTACACACCTTAGAAAGAATTTTAACTCAACTTTCACCAATCATTAATCATGTTTTGTCCAATAGAGTTTGATTACTCCTTTTCTATACATCATTATGTATTATAGGAAGGAGTGAACTTTTAAGACCGAAGCTTTATTCATATTAGGTACAAACGAAATTCTTTCCAATATAATCACTCATTTGATCAAATTTAGTCATTTCCATCTCAGGTTTTATTGTTTACTTCTATTTTCTATTCTGTGAGCTTATCATAGACATACATATGTGTCAAATATACTTATCCATGTCTGTGATAATTCAATGGTGAATATGACAAAGTATGTGGAACCGTTTTGGTGTTAATAGAATTTCTATTGCATAGATCTATATGTATCAGTATAAAGAGTTAATAAACTCTTAAGACGCTCCCACTAAATGGGTGCATAGCCATTCATTGTTTGAGATATGATTAACTAGTATCAGATGATTCATAATTATGTGAAAAAATTATTTCTCAAAACTACGGCTTAGTATAACACCAACATGATTGTAAATAATTTTAGATACTTTAGTATTTCTTAGTTCATTACTTTTGTTGTGAAAATAAATACCATATTATAGTTTTATTTCAAAATGAATATTCATATAATCACATTGAAATATAACTGTGTCTATTTTTCAATCGACATTGGGATATAGTCATTACTTCATAAATAATGTTCGATATGTATTATGAAAACAATTTTCATAAGTTGATTTAATCAATAGATACTATATGGAAAGTGTAACGACCCAGAATTCTTGTCATTTGAAATTCGTATATTTAATTGATTTTTAATATTAACAAGTAAAATTTGTAAGTCGACTAAATTTTATTTCGAATATCTAGATTTAATTGGATAACTAAATCGATAATTTAATATTTAAAATTACAGAAATAATTGGAAATTGGGTTTAATGTGATTAAAATTGATTTGTAAAGTTGTATTAAATCATATTGGAGTTAGAATGATGTTATAGAACTTTTAAAATTGAATTAAAAGTTAATTTGTGGAAATTGAATATTTTAATATTTAATTGACGAGTGAAAATAGTCATTTTTCAAACAGTCTCGGATTTTGACGAAACTAGTTTCATTGGATCCGTAATGTTATATTATTATAAGATTTTAAATTTCGTGTCAATCAGATTTACGGTTTGTCTGGGGCAAGCTAAAACGCATAGAAATTTGTTTAACCGATTTAATTTAAATTTGATCGTTTATTTCCGTAACTCGCACATACGATCAAATTAGCCTCCGAAACACTTTCAGTTATGTCCGAAACGCGGGTTAAACCCTAGAAACGTCAGCCGGCATGCTTCGTTTGGAGTTTGGAAAATCTCGGATGAATAATGTTTCGTCAAATTTTCTATAAAAGGACCTGAACATTCACATTTGCAAACTAAAAAAACCTAGGGTTTCATTTCAATGCCCTAGCCGCCAACAAACGTTTCAATGGCCAAAATCGACTTTCCTTCTTCTCTAATTTTCTACAAATCCGTGAGTCGATAGCAAACACGTCCAACGTATACATCGTAGAGCGCAAGAAGATCTTCAGATCCAACGATCGTGATGACTTATGGCGTGGCGATGGCGAAGTTATAAGGCCCGATAGTTGCTCATTTGCACGCAAAAATCTCGACATAGAGATGCTCGAGTTCGACAAGACTTAGAGCGATGGTGGAGCCGGCCATGAGCTTCGAGGTGGAGCTTACCGATCGTCGCGTAGTCGAGCGAGGGGAGAGCGGTTCGAAACCCTAGTTATGGTGTTGGGTTTGATTTTGTATACCTGGGGTGAATGCGTGGTAGAGGAAGAAGCAGGCTACGGCCCAGATCAATAAAGGTTTTAAAAAGAAAAAAAGTGAAATTAGTTTATATTATAATTCGTTCAATCTTTAAAATAGCATAACTTTTTGATACGAGGTCGGAAATTCACGAAACGACTTGCGTTGGAATCGTACGGACAAGCACTACACAATGGAGCTGGATTGGGATTGATTGGAGCTAGTGATAATTTTGGGTAAAATTAAACGCGTGTTTAATTTTATTCGGAACGAAACACTACAACTATATTGGAAGCAAGGTGAGAACTTCTCACTCAATCGAATTTGTTTCAATTTAAATTTTAAATAGTTAGATTTAAAATTGCTTGATTGTGTTGATTGTATGCTTAGATGATAAATTGCTATCTGTTGTATTGAAATAGACCCTATACGCCGCATATTAAGCGGAGGTTATTTTATTAAACACATATACCGCGGTATTCCACCTTGAAGTGGATTTGGTATTATATATGTACTTGGAGTTGATTTTCCCGCATTATATAGCGGACGAGACCCTATTGTGGCGCATAACAGCGGATAATATTTTATATAAACTCATGTATCGTGATATCCCGTCTTGAAACGGGGTTGGTATTGTGCTAACATCTATGGATGCAGGGTAACAGGTTAGAGGGATCCAACTGGATTCCTCAAATAATCGAATTTGTTTCAATGTTGTGTGTTGATTATTTATAATCTCTGTGTGATTACCTTTGTGATTGAAATCGTTGAAGGCTAAAATTTAGCCGAATATAATTTTGGTATCGTTGGATACCGAAAATAAATAAAAATTTGATTTTTGAAAATTCAGGTTGAAAGTTTATATTAAAAATTTATTTTTGAGAATTGGATAAATTTAAAAGAAGGAATTCTAAATAATAAAGTTTTATTTTTAATCTTATTGAATAAAATTTCAAAATATGGGAAAAGCTTTAATAAATGGATTTCGGATAATATTATTCAAAGGTTGAAGAATTTATTCAAGATACGGATTTTAAAGAGTTTGAAAAATAAAAGAATTTGTTTTCTTTAAATGGAAATAAAATTTGAAACCCATTTGGGAGTTGATTTTTGGTGATTGAATTTAAATCTTTTGAAAATCCATTTGGAAATTTATTAGGTGTTTTGAAAAGAATTTGGAATCGATTTGAAAATTGATTTGCGGTTTAGTAGATATTGATTTCAATTTGATATTTGAATGAAATTCACTTGGTGTTTAATTTCTTGGAAAATCAATATGGAATTTGATTTGGTTGTTTTTGAAATCAATTGAAAAATTGAATTGTTGTTGAAAGTGAATATTTGAAATCGATTTGAAAATTGTATTATCAATGGATATTTGGAAATTAAAATTCACCATAGAATTTATAAAGGAAAGGGAAATTTGTTTAAAAATAAACATTGATTTATTTTTGAAGTGTGGAAATAAATTTACGGATTTGGAACGTAAATTTAAAGTAAATCGGTAAGGATTTATTTAATTGGTTTAAATGAACCATTTTGAAATGAAAGTGTATTCTCCCTGGAAAGCCGAATAAAATTTCTGAATAGCTTTGAAAGATATATATATATATATATATATATATATATATATAATTCTAGAATTGGCTTTGAAAAGGATACTTTGGAGAAATTAACTTCTTAAATTGTTTTAAATCCTTTAAGTAAAGATTTATTAAGCTGATATAGAAATGATTATTCTAAGATTTAATCAATAATTGTTTTAGAAAATAGTTATTTAAATAGTTATACTCTATCTACTAATTTTATTTTGAAAATTAGTTTGGACTTAAGTTATATGTAATATTGGTATAATATATTTATAACTAATATTTTAAGTAAAGTGTTTAAAGAAAAATAGTTTTATTTCAAGGTGTTTTCCCGATATATTTTGGATAAGTGTTCTAAATTATTTTAAAGTATTTGAACTCGGCAGGTTTTCGATGAAAATGAATAAATATTTGGAAGTGTTTCCGCATAAGGAAAATGATTTGAAATTGGTTTTCAAAAGTTGTAAAGGTGAAAAGTGATTTGAAATTTGTTTTCAAATGGTTGAAGTGTGGAAAAATATGTCTTGTAAAGATATTTTTTGGAAAATAAAAAAAATTGGGAAATTATTTGGAATCTGGTGATGTTGTGCATATCTATTGATAGTTAAATAACCGACTATCAATATTTACCTTTAAATGGGTATTTGTTGTGATTTGCTTGAATTTGAATGCTACACTTATTTTAGAAATAAGCGCTCGTTGTTTAGTCTAGCCGGGAGAGGACCTTTGGGTCATGAATCCCATTCCGAATAGTGATACGTCGTAATGGATAGCATTTGAAGACCGGTGTTGAAGACTGGATATCTTCGAAAACGGAAGGATTACCATCGAATGTCTCTGCATCGGCTGATCTCCGATATAGAGATTTTATCACCCTTTGTGATGGGAAGTCCGGACGTGATTAGTGAATATCCGGATTGCAAGGGCTTCTTTAGAAGTGCCTTCGGTTCCGTTCAATCCCGGAACGGACTTGTATGGAAGTGTGTCTGACGTTACAATTTGAGATGTAAAGCTGGTTTCTATCAAATACATTTCTGTTGGTGGTGGAGAATTTATTCTCTTAGCTTAACACCCTTCTCTGAGACGTACGAGCTCAGAGGTTATGTAGCTGATGGTTACTAGTGACACCTTCCCAATTTGGTAATGTGGCATACGAAGTGCTGCTGATCATTTGTTGATCAAAGCATAGCTTTTGTGAAAAACGTAGCTTTGTGGACGAGACTTTGTCGGACCTCACAACCTGGTAATGGTCAAAACAGGAAAGACGCAGCAAGGTTATAGGGAGTAGCGCCCCTTAGGGTATATGCATTTTCTTCTGGATAGAAGTGGTATCATGGTATGGAGCTCAGATACTTAACTTATATGGATATCGCAAATATATATGACTTTGTGATTGTTGTTGGTTGAGGATCCTCGGATAAAGGTTGTTTACAAACGGGGGATGGCATACTCGTGTCAATAGTTACCTACTTTTGCAGAGGTAACCCGACCTTGTGTTGGCAGAGATCCGGTTAGGTTCTCGAGGCGTCTTTCCAGAGGCATACCCATGGGGCAATGGGAAGTTCCTTGGCCTGACCATTTGTTGGAAATCCAAACTCCAATATGCACCTTGTACAGTTTTAGTTGTAGAACCTGCCATTTACTTATGGTGGCCACCACTGTTTAGATGGTAGCTATAGTAGGCATAGTGTGAAATGCCTATACTGGCTAAGATTTATATTATACTTTCAAAATGTTTTCTACACTATGCACTTATAATAATAATAATCAAATGATTTTGCGTATCAAGCATGTTTGACAATCATAAGGAGAAATCTCCTCCAATTTTGCGTTTGCATTGTGTGTGTGGCGGGAGGCCTTATGGTAGTTTTATCTTCCAAAAGCATTGCGGATCTATTTTAAAATATTTCTTTGCTTGTTTTTAAAGATATAACTGTTTTAAGTTCTCACACCAGTCCCATGACTGACCTGGAGTTTATTGTTTCCTTCCTAAACTCTAGGTGCCCAGCAATTTCCACACGCGTAGTCTAGAGTCAGGTTATCAGGTCATTCTTTAATTCAAGAGATGCTGTGGAGATCGGAAGCAAGCTGGATGGCGAAACGTATCACTTGTATATGATATTATCTTTTCCGCTGTGTATCCACTTGTAAGGGCAAGTTCATATAATTGTCCAGTTGTGTTGTATATTGACTCTGATGATGTAGTGTACAAAATGTACAGTTCTTTTGGATTTAAAGGTTATTCATTTATCTATTATATGTTGTTCCGCTGCGACTGTGAGATTTTGATATCATTTCTATTGCTTTTCTTTCTTTCTTCTTCTACCTCTTCTTCTTTAACCCTAACAATTCGGTTTTTCGGCCTTCGATTGCTCGGCAGTTGATATAGTGGACGTATTAATGTCGATTTTCGAAAGTCGAAGAATCGGGTCCTGACAGAAAGAATCCACTGTATCCACTATTAATATAGTATACTAAATTTGGAGGTCCATCATTCACTTTTTATAGACTATTTATTTCATATACTGTAACTAATTTACAGTGGAGAGTTCTTTGGTCAAGTATCTAGAACTTGAAGAAATAAATCTCATAGAAATTAATTTTCTATATGAAAATACATTTTGGAAGAAATTATATTTTTTGTTCCAATATTAAATATCAATTATTATTACAATTCTCATTTTCGATGTCACTTTATGAAGCAGAAGTGACTATTCACTCTCTTCAGCCCAATTGTACCTTAAATCAAATCTACTCTTGTACATTCGTTATTCTTTCTAAATGGTCAAACCATTCACAAAGAATCTCTTACTATACTATCATCACGAACTCTTTACAAAAATGCATTTGATTTTCCTTAACATTTAAGGACACTAAATATTTTGCATTTTGCGTAAACTGATCGAGCTAACATTTCACCGATCGAGTTCTTTGATCTAATTGTAATTTTGATCTTATGTTACATTTAACACAAATGACCTTTATTGTAATCAATCAAATTGAATACTCGATCTCGCACTATGGTTTATTTGCTTATTTTGGGATGAACTAATTTCATCGTAATATTATACATTACAAAGTGAGACCACTCACCATATAGCATTTTTATACAACTGTATATGGATCAAATATCCATAGTATTGTACTGCTTTTGAGTTCAAAACACGTAAAATGCAATAAACATTTTCAACCAAATAAACACGTAAGTGACCAAATTATGAACGTATTAGTAGTTATAGAATCAAGCGCTTGCATGGGTGTTGAAACGTTAACCTGTAATAAGCATTTATCAGTAAGTATATGTTATATTTCAATTTGTCAATCTTCAATTTAGTTCATTTGTATATCTTAATTAATAAGTATTTTATCAATCATACTGAATGCACAAATGTATCAAGTAGATTATTATAATGTTATATAGCATATGTTCTTATAATATTAAAAAGGTTACATATTGTAATTTCATTTTTCTAATAAGGCTCCCACTAGTCTTTCATATTTCACCAAACCCTAAATCAAAATATAGAAATCGTTTGACTTCATTAGTGGTTGTTAGGACTCGTATGCCTTGGGATTCTGATCTTAAGGAAAGCTCAACAAATCATAAGCCCACATATGATGGATAACTTCTCGTTAGTTGTATCACATACAACTCCTAACATATGGTTCCTTGTCCTAATCCTTCCTTTACCTTGAGAAAAGCTCATCAAGTAAAGTAGGATTACTCACCCAGACCTATCATTTCATGATGGCCTAAGTATAATGCACGCACCTTAAGAAAATTTCAACAAATACGTGCATTTATCTTACCTTCTCTATTCAATATATTAATAGCGTTGCACATAACATCCTTGTCTTAAGGAAAACTCGACCACTAAAGAGTATGAATGTAATCTATTAATATATAAATGATAGAGGATAACTTTATATTAAAGATTCGTAATCTTCAATGCAGTATTTGATTTAAATATCCATTTGAAAATTATTGGAATATTAATTAAAATTAATTGAGAAAGTTTATTTGAATTTTAAATATCCAGTAAATCATAAATGATATTTTATGCTTTAAAAAACGTCTACCCAATTTTTCAGCTTAAAAATAACTTGAAAATAATTTGTCTATTTTCGGCTGTAGGTTTAAACTAATTAAAAAATAATTTTTTATTTCTTTCGTGAGTATCTTTGCTGATAATATTATTTTGTAAAATATAATTTTCATAAAATATTTGAATTAATATAATTAATTTATGTAAAATATTGATTTAAATAATAATAAATTAAAAAATATACAAAAATATTTTCTCATTGCCGAAAATTATCATAGTCTTAATTATTTACATATAAAATAATGTGACCATATTTGACTAAAGTATAATGTTATAATTAATTATAAACTACATTTACCTATTTAAATAATATATATTGATTCGATAATTATAAAAAAATATTTTTAATTACAAAGCCATACCAACCTAAATTTTTTATGATAATATTTTTTAAATTTGTACACACATATAACCCAACAATTTTGTGACAATATTATTTGCATATCATAATCATTACTTAACTAACAACATATATTACATGTATATAATAAAACGGTATAATTAAGCAAAAATAATTATAATACGATTAGTAATATAACTCACTCTCTTGAGGTACACGTTGAAATGATGATATTTTCCTCTTGAAACTATTTTTGATTCAACAGAATGTTAATTCTTGAATCGTTGACCACCAGCAATCGGATAATAGTTAACTTGATTTTATTTGGGCTCTAAAAATATGAAGATGAGATGGAAATTTTTAGCCGGCAAACACTTGAAATAGGCGCTCCCAAAATCTTAATTATACGAGGATGGAGATGCTTGTATAATGGATGTAAAGGATAGAAAAGTATGGATCTCACCTTTTACTCATTCTCCTTTAATCTCAGTCATCAAAAGTCAAGCCCTTCCAGCTCGAATTAAGCCATCTGTGTCTTTGCTTGCTACCGAAATTATCAGCCCTATAATAGGCCTTAAACCCGTTTAAGCCCAAATAAAATATTATGCAATTAAATCCAATTTAATCGCTTATCGATATCATATATCAATTGACATATTTATATTTCCCAAATTCATATTCATATTTAAATTCATAATTAAACAGGCTAAAAACAAGTATTATCTAAAATGTTTCTTACTATAAACCAAGCCACTTATCCTTCGGTGTTAAGTATTCATATTGATATATCAATACCTTAAGATTTTTCTCTTCCCTAAATTCGTATTTAAATAGGCTAAAAACAAGTATTATTTATAATTAAACAGGCTAAAAACAAGTATTATCTAAAATGTTTCTTACTATAAACCAAGCCACCTATCATTCGATGTTAAGTATTTATATTGATATATCGATATCTTAAGATTTTCTCTTCCCTAAATTCGTATTTAAATAGGCTAAAAACAAGTATCATTAAAACGTTTCTAACCATAAATCAAGCCTATCCTTCGGTGTTAAGTATGAAAATAATATTTCCATACCATCATAATTAAAAAGGTTAATTATCAAAATCAAATCTCCTTCCTTTTATAAAATTCCCTTTATATAATGCCATTTCATATTTACAAATCCTCTTTTTATAAATCTCCAAATCAATTCATAAAACTTCCATTATAAATCTCTAAAATGATTTATAAAATCCCATTCTATTTAAAAACTATCTTCTATTAATAAAACACATTTTTATTAATAAAACTCTTTTATAAAGATTCTTTGTAAAATCCTTTATAAAAATCCTTTAACATATTTTTATAAATCTTATACAATTAACTCACATTTTTGTTATTATCAAAATATCAATTATAAATCCATTTTTATTTATAAGTTATCATTTATCAATCTCTATTTTATTTATAAAATATATTTATAGGTCTCTCTTGCAAAATATCTCTTATAAAACTCCTTTACAAATTATCATATGCAAATCTTCTTTACAAAATACCATTTGTAAATCTTCTTTTAACTAAATCCTTTTTGTCAAATAAAATCCCTTTTATAAAACAATTTATCATTTAAACACTTTTTTATTTAATAAATTAATTACCTTTAAAACCTCCCTAATAGAAATTTATTTATTTTTAAACCTCACTAGTAAATAATTAATTAATTTTAATACATTTTTATAAAATAATTAACTTAAAACATCATTAATAAAATGATAAATTAATATAAAAATCCTATCAGATAAATTATTAATCAACTTAAACTCTATTAATAAAATGACTAATAAATTTCAAATACTACTAATAAATAACACTGTTAATAAAATGATTAACTAATTTTAAAACCCTATTACAAATAATTAATTAACCTTAAAATATCATTATTATAAAAATAAGTTAATTTAAAACACTTTTCTCAATTATTATAAATGTTAAAGTAAATTTAAATCCATTTCTTTTCAATGTTGGGTAGAGGCTTAGTGACCACACTGGCGCTTAACAAGCAACCATTTATTTTCAGTTCAAAATTCTGAGTCATCATTCATATTTACATAGGTGATATATATATATATATATATATATATAATCCATAATTAATAAACAATGGATAACACATCATCTATCGAAGTTAACTGACATACAAATAAATGTCCAAATTAATAAAATACTAGAACAAGAATTTATTCTGCTAAATGGAAGTCCAATAATCTCCATTCAATTTAAATATAGCATACGGTGTTTTATTCTGCTAACTGAATGCCGGTGATAAAATAAAATTTTCAAACAACGTAATTATTTTCTATGACCATTAATTTATCAATATTTTACACTATAACACATCTGTCAAACAACTATACGAATGTGTTCTACTAGTTAATACGAACCTAATATCGAAATCTACGGGTCTAATAGACTTCCTATAGTGTGTTATAATTTTTCAAAGTTTAACTGTTAAAATTAAAATTTAGTTAACTAAACACTATAAACTCTCTACCCAGGCCAAGGCCCACAATCCAACACCCAAGCATACCTTTCATTCCTAAATTAACTTCCAAACCTAAATACCAAAATTAAATCCTTGGAGCCAAAATGAAATGCACAAATGTGCATGCCGTGCGCACGACACGCCATCACTGACCTCCGACCTCTGACCATCGCCTTGACCTCGCCCACGAATTCCCCTATCCTCTGACACCTCCATTAACCCATCACCATCATCTCTAGTGCCTCTAATCGAAAATCAACCATTTATTCCAAAACAAGTCCACGAATAGTCATGACCAAGCAAGAACCATGGTCGCCACCTTCACTTCCAAACTCCTGTTATCATCACCACCAAATTCCACCTTATTGCCGCATCCCTAGGCCCAAACATAGCCAACTTGGCCCTCCCCTATGCTGCTGCAATATCGTTTCCCAAACTCAAATTCAAACTACCTTAAACCTAAACTTTAGCTCATCGGGCCACCACTAACCACCGCATTATCTACGACCACTGCCACACCTCCGCCTCAACCTAAGGCCACTGCAGCCACTGGCGCTTCAACTCCAGACCCTTGTATCATCGAAAACTACCTAAAGATTGAAAATTGATCATATAGTACTCATGACACCACCACATACCCTAAAATAAGTAGATTACCCTTAAAAATCATGATACGTGGATACGATCATGACGGCACCCTCCGTTTATCGATCCAAGCTTGATGAAAAACTGACTATGTTTGACCATTTACTGTGACTGACACCCTACAGCCACTATACTACATGAAATGACACCTTATTATTTTTTAAAATAACTAGACACTAAGACGAACAACCAATCAGCTGAACACTTTGGCCAAATCTGTTCGAATTGAGTGCCATGGATTTTTGAATATGGAAATGGAGATGATTATTTCATTTTTTTTAAAGAAATAGAAAACGAACGAAGAAAGAAGGGAAGAGAAATGGAATGGTGTCTATATGCGTAAGTTTATATTTACAGTGAACATATTCCTTCATTCTAAAGTAAATATGAAATAAAAATATAAATTTTATCTTTTTCAATCCAAAGCAAAAATCAACAAAATATGATTTTTAATACAATATCATAAAACATTATTTCCACACCAAATCATAGTCACTAATACAACATTTTTATTTATTTCATCAAAGCTTAACAACCCGAAATTTAAGCTATAATAATTAATTAAAGTATTAATTAAATAATAAAATAACTTTGTGAAATTATCATAATTGAGCTTTGGGAGTTGCACCATTGTGTCCGGGATAATTTTATGGTCAATTTCCATACATAGATTACCAGAATCCGAGCTAGAATGAAGAAGATATGAAAGAAAGAAGAATCCAGAAAATAAGAAAAGAAAAAAGATGAGCAAGATCGACTCTAACCATTGCTAGATTGACCCTAGCCTGTGTGGATCGACAGTTAGGTCGACCGCCTTGCCTTTTGTATGTACCTATGCCCAGTTCGATTTGAACACGTCATTCTTCCATTTCTTCTCCATTATGTGCGTTCGTGCTTCCATCCGACGGTTTCCAACGAGCATATGACGTGGTTGCACCAGATTTCATATTCAAATCCAATGGTCTAAGAACCACAGGTGACACTATAAATAAGACCCATAGGCCTAGCTATTTTTCTCATTCAGATTTTCTCCATCTGGGTTCATTGCCTGAGGCTGGACCCTAAAAGGAATATTTTTCTGAGGAGAAGATCTTTTTAATTAAAATATTTTATACCTTAGAAGTGGATCCAGGAAGGCCATGGGAAAGAGCTAAGGACCACAGGTGAGTGTTTAAGTAATTATTTTATATTTCTAAGCGATTTAAAATAATAGAGTTTCCAATAGTTGTAGTTTTCAATAATTTTGGGATAACCTTTACGCAAGTTTATTTAAGGTTTATGTTTAAGTAAATTTTATACTAGCTTTCCAGTCAATTTTCTTTTAGCTATTCTACTTCAATTATTTGCAATTATTTACTACTAATTATAGTTTTTCCAATTATTTACAGTTATTTACATTTATTTGCTACTATTTATATTTTATTTACATCTATTCTATGTTGGGATTTATTCTGTAGATGTTAGTTCTTTTGATTCCCTTTTTACGCGAATGGAATAATTCAAAGAGAATAATTCGCTGATATGGACTAAAATAGGCAAATTTAAGACATTTTAAAGCATAGTTATAACATGCAATTATAACTAAAAAGAGAAAATAGAAGAATTAGCAGAAGAAGCTTATCTTTAAACTTAGATCTTGGGTTAAGTTAATAAGCAAAAACTACAACACACATATTATAATTAGAGACAACAGAAAAAGCTTACTTTGTAACTTATATTAAAGCAAATAAGCAAGGATTGAAATCGGATCTGTACCGGCAACATTCCCCTTGGGACACGCTTATGCTGTTTAGGGTAAATAAGAGGTCCAAAGAGGTAGCAACAGATAGAACGAGCCTAACGGTGGTTGAGCTTGCAGCCTCGGTGTAGGGAGATAAGTCGCTATTGGGTTCCAAGCGCTATATAGGTATCTTTTACTATGGGACCCATATGATGGGACTAGCTCCCAGTGGCACAAAGAGATAGAACACCAATCAAAGGGTAGAATTAGGACTTCAGCCTAATTAAACTAGTATTGGGATTTCATCCTAATCAAAGCACTTATCTAAGACAAGTGCAAACAATCAAAATAATCGAACTATCTAAGCAAAGCAAAAAGCTAAACCATATTTTATTACAGCTTTATATTTTCCTTTATTTCCTTTTGTAATTAGAACTGTTGCAAAGTCTTTTATCTTTATCTTTCTTAAAAAATACTAGTAATTACATTCATTCACTAGACTTTTAGTCTGACCCACTCCTTTATTTTTTCTTTTTCCCCCATAGGCCAACAGAGGCAAGGGCAGTAGACGTTCAGCTTTCCAGGAGCGACATTCTTGGAGATTCCTTATGTATTCTTCTTCTTTTGTTCCAGTTTTATTTTTATTTTTAGGTTGGATGTACTGGTACCGTTGAGAGGGATGGTTTGATTTATGTACTCTGATATTATGACTGAGATGGTGTTTTTCATAAGACATATGTATTTGGTAATTTGAGACTTATTTTGGTTAAGACTTATTTTATGAAGTTTGATTTATATATAAGTTATTGTTTTAAATGTTTCCGCTGTTTTATTTATTTTTTCTTACGAATCTTAGTCTCTGTAAAGTTTTTCTATACTTACAGTGCACTGCATCTTTTAATGTGCCCTTTTTGGGTATACTAAGGGGTGTGGGGTGTTACACTTGGTATTAGAGCCTAAGGTTATAGGATTCCTAAAACTAGTTTTAAAATAAAATATTTTTCCAAAAGCAACCAATTTTTAAAGTCGCATATCTAATAGTCGTATTTGTCAGAAAGAAACTCTTATTGTAGAAATAGTTACTCAAGATAATAGAGAGCTTTTATAAAAATCCCCTCAAAGTCTAGTTCAACCTTCTTTCGATTCCTTCGAGCCTAAATTCTCTTTTCTTTGCATAGTATGGCTGACTAGTTCCGTAGAGCTATGGTACCAGAGGTGCAAGGACAAGTGTCCAACATAGCATTAGTAGGTGGAGATCCCCTTTAATCCACCTATAGCAACCAATTTTTCTAAGTTATGCAAGGACTTTGCTAGTCTAGGAAGTAGAACGTTTTCTGGAACAGAGGATTTCAAGGAGGCACGATCTTGGTTGTAGGACACAGAGCGAATGTTTAGGCTGTTAGGATTGGAGGACCGGTAGAGAGTTCAGCCTACATCTTAGCAGCTGAAGGGAGAGCTTAAAGAGGTTCCTAAGTCAAAAAGCTCTAAGAACCCATGGGGAAGAGTAAGAAGGAAAAGGACAGAAGGAAAGAAGGAGGACCTCAAAAGCGGATCAAGAAAAGTGGGAAATGGAATAGTTGTGAACTGGTTGGTCATGACGCAAGGGACTGTAAAAATAAGATGATGAAGGGAATGTGTTATAGTTGTGGATAGCCCGGTCACCTTAGTAGAGCTTGTCCTTAGAGAATGGGGCAGAGAGCAGGCGCACCTACAGCACAAGTGCAGGCTTTGGACGTAGCGCCTTCTAATAGTGGACCAGATAGAGGTAGGAAAGACTCTGTAGTAGGTTTGTAACGACCCGTATTTTACGTGTCGATAGATCGTAGAATTTGCAGGTCGATAGTGTTGTTTGGATTGCCTCTAGCCTGAGTCGTATGGAGAGTAACTTGTGTGTTGAAGTGATGAGTCGTAACCGACTCATGGGGTTGAGTCGTGACCGACTCATAGGATAGGGCGTGCATGAGCTACGACTTAAGGAAGGTGGCCGGGTTAAGGAGGTTACGACCTAAGATGTTGCCGAGTTAAGGCTTGAGTCGTGACCGACTCATAGGGGACCGGCTCAAGGAGGGGTTGCGGTTTAGAGTGTTGGCCGAGATAAGGAAGCGACCGACTTAAGAGTCAACACGTTGCCGACTTAAGGAGGTTGGTGGTTTAAGGGTTGGCCGACTCATAGGAGTTAACTCGTGACCGAGTCATAGAATCGCCGACTCATAGTATTAGGGCTTAGGTCCTGAGTCGGTAGGGGTTTGGGTCGGCATAGCGTTATCCCATGTGTCGTTAGGACGGTGGGCCGACTCAGTGGATAAGTCGTTGGGGACTTAGGGTTTTGAGTCGTGGCTCGTGGGATAAGGATTTGGCTTAGGTCGGCAGGGATAAGTCGTGTGACCTTCTTGCTGTGTTGAGTCGTTGGGTCTCTGAGTCGGTAAGGCCATAGGTCGTGAGACGTGTGGCAATTAGGACCTTAGTACGACTTAGTGTGGGTCGGTTGCCTGGTGAGTCGGTTGTGTAGATGAGTCGGTAGGGTGTTGGGTCGTGTGTGTCGTTAGGTCGGCTATAAGGTTAAGTCGTAAGTCGTATAGTGGCCCGTGTTTGTTGAAGTGTTGAGTCGGCCGTGTTTGTTGTAGCATTGAGTCGTTGAGTCGTAGGAGTTGTTGTCTCGGAGGCTTCTAGGGTAGATGAGTCGGCAACGACTCATAAGATAAGTCGGAGACGACTTATAGGCGACGACTCATGGGCATTCCAGCCTATAAATAGAGGGCTTTGGCTCACTTTTTGGCACCGGATTTCGAAGCGACGAAGTGCTGCCATTTTGAAGACTTGTCTACAGCATTTCTTCATCTTCTTTCTCTACTTCCATCAAGTGCTAACATCCATTGAAGATCGAAGATCAAGATCGAAGATCCAAGTGTCCAAGTTGAAGATTTTCATCCGTTTGAGCTAGAATTCACCGTTTCAAGTGAGATTTCTCCGGATCAAGTCCAAGACCTTGCTGTCCAGATCTGAAGTTGATTCTTTTTAGGTTGTTTTGGTGATTTGGTGAGTGGTAGTTATCTCTCACGCGGATCCAAAGGAGTATATGGAGTTGGTGATATGTTTGTGTGTTAAAGTTAGCGTTTTCTCGCATTTTCCTTAAGTCTGCATGTAGATCCATCATATTTGAAGATGTTTGCTTATGAAAGTTATTTATCAAGTATTAGAGATAAAACCCATGTTTTAGATTTGATAGATCTATGCTAAAAACTATGATTTCACGTATGTTGGACTTTTGCTCACTTAATTACGAAATTGCCATTATAATTGATATTGCTTAATAGATCTTGTTTGAATGGTTGAATGTTTGAATGTATGTTAGATTTGATTGCTCCAAGTTAGCTTGTAGTTGATTTGGAACAAGATGGTTGAAGATGATTCAAAAGCTAAGTGGAAAGGCTCTTGAATGGTGAAAGCTGCCAATGGCATATGAAGCGGATGTGGAAGCTCATATGGATGGATTCGAGGATGTGGGATCTTGCCATGATGCGAGAAGGCAAAGCATGGTTGAGTTGGGACTTTGCGATGATATGATGAGGCAAGGCTTGTGTTGAGATGGGACGGGTCATGATGACGTTCCAAGTTGAGAGACTTTGCTATGATGTGATGAGGCAAGACATATGTTGTGATGGGACGGGTCACGAAGACGTTCCAAGCACGGGTCATGACGACGTGCAAAGTTATAACTCGGTGATGCGGTCCGGGTTGGGGTGGATAATGGTTAGCTTGAGAGGCGCTTGAGCTAGTATGGATGGTCGTCGAGGAGGATGACTAGGAGGCTAAGATCTCATCGTTGTTGAAGGTTCTAGCATACTCAAAGCAAGGGTACGTTGGAACGGGTCACGATGACGTTCCAGGCACGGGTCATGATGACGTGCTAGTACTCTGGGCTGATGCGTTCGGCTTAGGCACGGGTCACGATGACGTGCGGAGTTATGGCTAAACCGGGGTCACCATTAGCCCTTGACAGGCGGTCATTCAACTAACGGTGAAATCAAGGCAATGATAACAGTGATAGCCAGAGTCATGGATGTTTGGATGTTTGGTTGTATCATCATTCGGCTTCAAGAGTGGTGTTTTCTGGGTGCTTATCTGATCTTGGTTTAGGCCTTGGGGGTTTGTATTTGGAAAACATCGTCCTTGACTCGAGTGATTATTGCTTTACCTTACTTATCTGCTATGTTATGCTTACTTCTCCTTAGTGTGTGTCTGGGGGCTATCACTGTAGAAAGAGGTGGAGTGGGATGGTTTGGTTCCTATTCCTTTTATCCCTTATGCTCTTTGGTATGTTTGATTGTTAATTTACTGCTCACTAAGACTTTGTCTGACTCAAGGTTTTATGTCTCCTCTTATTACCTTGGGCTGTTCATCCATGTTGGGATGGGCAGACTAGGTAGCAGGTGACAGGTGCTGTGCTAGGAGTTCTACGATGAAGATGACGAAGACGAGCAGGAAGCTTTGCATATTAGTCTTCTTACTATATGTACTGGGTATCCGCTGCTGTATTTGGTTGAGTGATTTGTAGTGAGGCTTTCATGTATGGATTTGAGTAGATGATTGTATGAAACTACTGTGATGCTTATATGATGATGTTCTGTTCTATGGAGCTTCACTATATTATATTTCTCTATTGTATTTTATCCATGCGCTGTGAGTTATGCGATAGAGATTCTTCTGTTTTGTTTTACCCTGACTATCGTCCATGGCTGCCTGGCACACCTTTTAGCGCATTATTTCCTTGATTTGGTGCGGGAGTCATGGGCGGTCGTCACATTTGGTATCAGAGCTTTGGTTAATCGATTTCAGCCAACGCTCGCTGACGTAACTACGTATGAGAGACGTAA
Source organism: Allium cepa (assembly GCA_030765085.1). Lineage (NCBI taxonomy): Eukaryota > Viridiplantae > Streptophyta > Magnoliopsida > Asparagales > Amaryllidaceae > Allium > Allium cepa. Next base: position 421,008,831 of record CM060939.1, read on the forward strand.
TTGTATTTTGATGGATGATTACTATATATAATATAGTAGCCTAGAAGGATTTGAACTCCTTATGCAGTTGTTTCTTAAGGTGTTCTAATCATTCTTATTACAGATATTAAGGATGAGTCGAAGAGGGAGACCAGCTGCAAGGGAAAGCCGTGCTGATGAAGGAGCTGTTGATTATGGAACTATGTTCGAAGCGATGATGACTTCGATCATGAGAAGGATACCAGCTTCAGGATCATCAGTGGATGTGGGAGTTCAAGTTCAAGCTCCAAGACCGGTGGATTTTGCTAAGCTTTGCAAGGATTATACTTCTCTTGGAGGAAAAGCTTTCTTGGGGACGGAGTCGACTATTGAGGTGCAGAGATGGATTGATGCTTGCAAAAGGATCTTTGGTGACTTAGGGATTGAGGATGCAACTAAGAGAAAGCTTGCATCGAGACAGCTTCAGGGAAGAGCTGCTGATTGGTGGAATTCTATCACCATAGATACACCAGAAGAGGATATTACTTGGGAGCAGTTCCAAGTTAGATTTGAAGCCAAGTTCATCTCTACTGCTCAGAGGTCTGTTTTGTTCAAGAGATTTGTGGAGCTCAAACAAGGCGGAAGGCCTGTTCTGGAGTATATTTCTGAGTTCGAAGCTTTGTCTAAGTATGCCAGATCATATATTGATTCTCCCTACCAGAAGAATGAAAAGTTTGTGACTGGTCTGGATGCTTATCTAGGAAGGCAGTTAGTGGATCATCTGGACGATCCATTTGAGAATTTGGTGGAGAAAGCTCTGAGGCATGAGAGTTTGTTTCCTAGGGAAAGTTCTGTTGTTGCTGTAACCAGGGAAGGATCTAAACCACAGCAGAGTGGGAATAAGAAGAGGAAGCAGCAGCAACAGAAGGGAAAGGATGGTCAGAAGAAGCCAAAGGGCGAGGTGACTTGTTATAACTGCCGTCAGAAGGGTCATCTTTCTCGGGATTGCAAGAATCCGAAGGTGCAGTTGAAGTGTTACAACTGTGATAAGCTGGGACACATTAAGAAGGATTGTCCAGAACCGAGGAAAGATAGGCAGGTTATGCAAGCCTATGCTTTGGGGGCTGTTCCATCGTCTTCGAAAGCTCCTACTGCTGAGGAGAAGGGGAAGAGTGTGGTGGTTCAAGGTACTCTTTCTATTTGTGGTGTTCCAGTTAGAGTGTTGTTTGATACTGGAGCGTCGCATTCTTTTGTTTGTGATGAGTTGGTATGCCGGTTAGGTATGAAACCGGATATTGTTGATAGGCCATTGGTTGTGACTAATCCGGTTGGGGGTTCGTCATGTTTGTGTATGATATGCCGTGGTCTAGTTGTGTCGAGTCATGATTGCTCGTTTGTTGTGATTGCTTTGTTCTGAACTTTGCGGGGTTCGGAATTATTTTGGGTATGGACTGGCTTAGGAAGTATGCGGCTAGGATTGATTGTGAGAGGCTGGAGGTGACAGTCGGGAATGTGGATGGGCGAAAGGTTGTGATACGATGTAAGCATGAAGAAGGCGTCTTCATGAGCTTCATGTATTCGCTGGTGGTTCCACGGGATGGACTGTCATCGGTGCCTGTTGTGAATGGATTTGAGGATGTCTTTGACGAGGTCAAAGGGTTGCCGCCGCATAGGGAGATCGAGTTTCGTATCGATCTAGTTGAGGGAGCCAGACCTGTTGTGATGCCTCTTAGGCGGATGGCACCGAGGGAGCAGCAAGAGCTGAAGGTGCAAGTTGATGACCTTTTACGGAAAGGATTCATTCGGAGAAGTGTGTCCGAATGGGGTGCGCCCGTTGTGTTCGCAACCAAAGCGGATGGATCGTTGAGGTTGTGTGTTGATTATCGTGAGCTGAATAAGTTGACTAAGAAGAACAAGTATCCATTGCCGAGAATAGATGACTTGTTTGATCAGCTTCACGAGGCTAAGGTGTTTTCTCAGATGGATTTGGCAACGGGATTTCACCAGTTGAGAGTGGCGAGGGATAGTGTGTCGAAGACTGCTTTCAGGACACCATCCGGATTTTATGAGTGGCTGGTAATGCCGTTTGGGTTGACTAACGCACCAGCATATTTTGTGGATCTTATGAACAGAGTATTCAGAGATCAGTTGAATAAGTTCGTGCTTGTGTTCGTGGATGATATTTTGGTTTATTCCAGAACTGAGGAAGAGCACAAGACGCACTTGAGGATTGTTTTGGAAATCTTGCGGAAACATCAGCTGAAGGCTAAGTTTTCGAAGTGTCACTTCTGGAAGAATGAAGTGAGGTTCTTAGGCCATGTTATTTCTAGAAGTGGAATAGCGGTTGATCCCGCTAAGGTAGCAGCGATCCAGGATTGGGTTAGGCCTAAGAATGCATCTGATGTGAGAAGTTTTCTTGGATTAGCAGGATATTATCGTCGGTTTATCAAAGACTTTTCCAAGATAGCTGCACCGTTGACAGGATTGACGAAGAAGAATCAAGTGTTCAGATGGAATGATAAGTGTGAACAAGCTTTCATAATCCTGAAAGAGCGACTGACAAGTGCTCCTGTTTTGACTATTCCGAGTGAGAATGATGAGATGGTGGTTTACACCGATGCATGTGGCACTGGACTGGGAGCGGTGCTAATGCAGAAGGATAAAGTTGTTGCGTATGCTAGTCGACAACTGAAGCCGCATGAAAGGAATTATCCAACTCATGATTTGGAGTTAGCGGCGATAGTGTTTGCTTTGAAGATGTGGAGACACTACCTATTGGGAGTTAGATTTGAGTTGTTTACAGATCATAAGTCGTTGAAGTATCTGTTCTCCCAAAAGGATTTGAATCTTCGACAGCAACGGTGGTTAGAGTTTCTAGCATCTTATGATTTTGGTATAGCCTATACTCCGGGAAAAGGTAACGCAGTAGCTGATGCGTTAAGTCGAAGACATGCAGGATTGGGAGCCATGTTTTCGGAATGGAAGAGTCTTGAGTATTTGGCTGGATTTGATTTCAGGCCTAGATGTGAATTGGAACCTGAAATGTTGGCAAACTTATCAATAAGGCCTACTCTTGTGGAAAGAATTGGCAAGAGCCAAAAGAAAGACGATAAGCTTGTCAAGATTATCCGTGATTTGGAATCTGGATTGGAACCAGAGAAGGATAAGGAATTCGAGGTCGATCGAGAGGGTTGGCTTCGAAAGCAAGGACGATTAGTTGTTCCCGATGTAGATGGATTGAGAGATGAGGTTCTGAGGGAGAGTCATCACTCGAAGTTGACAATTCATCCAGGTGGAAATAAGATGTATCGGGATATGAAGAGAACCTACTACTGGGAAGGTATGAAGAATGATGTTGGAAGTTTTATTTCCAAGTGTATGAATTGTCAGTTGGTGAAAGCTGAGCAGAAGAAGCCCAGTGGATTACTTCAGCCATTAGAGGTTCCTACGTGGAAATGGGAGCAAGTGTCGATGGATTTTATTGATGGTCTACCTAGAACCAGGGCAGGGAATGAAGGGATTTGGGTCATTGTAGATCGTTTGACCAAGAGTGCAAGGTTCATTCCCGTTCGATCGACTAGGACTGCATCGAAACTGGCTGAGTTGTATGTGAAGTGGATTGTTCGATTCCATGGTGTTCCGAAGAATATAGTGAGCGATCGAGACCCATTGTTCACTAGTGGATTTTGGAAGAGCTTCCAGGAAGTTTTGGGAACTGAGTTGTGTTTGAGTACAGCTTATCACCCTCAAACAGATGGTCAGACTGAGAGAGTCAACCGGGTTTTGGAAGATCTTCTTAGAGCTTGTGTTTTGGACTTCGGAGGATCATGGGAAGATCACCTTCATTTGGTGGAGTTTGCTTATAATAACAGTTATCAGTCGAGCATTGGTATGGCACCATATGAGGCATTATATGGAAGACCGTGTAACTCTCCGACATGTTGGTTGGAAACTGGAGAAAAGCCGATACTTGGGCCAGAGATGATTCGACAGACTTCAGACTGTATAGAGATCATCCGGCAAAGAATGAAAGCAGCCCAAGATCGTCAGAAAAGTTATGCTGATAATCGTCGAAAGGATTTGGAGTTCGACGTAGGCGATATGGTTTTTGTGAAGATTTCTCCATTGAAGAATGTTATTAGATTCGGGAACAAAGGAAAGTTAACTCCAAGATTCGTTGGACCATTCCCGATTATCGAGCGAATTGGAAAGCTCGCTTATAGATTGGAGTTACCGGAAAAGATGGCGGGTGTGCACAATGTTTTTCATGTATCTTATCTACGGAAGTATGTGCACGACCCAAGTACGGTGGTTTCTGCTGATAGCTGTGAAGACTTAGAGGTTGATCCAGTGGTTACGAGACCTCGTAAGCCGCTTCGTATTGTTGAAACCGATACGAAACAGCTTAGGAGGAAGACGATTACGTTGCTCAAGATACAATGGAGTGATGATGTTAACGACTGTACATGGGAGGAGGAAGAGAGGATGAAGGCAGCTCATCCCGGACTCTTCGAGGTATGGCCCTAAAGTGTCGTGACATCTCATGAATTTGTAGCTTGTTCTAAGTCATAGAATTCTGCATGCTAGGTTAGAATTGGATGCATGGTTTGTTGATTGCTATGGATGGTAGGCATGCGGAATGATTGTGATTGCTGTTGTTTGCTTGGAATTTCGGGGGCGAAATTCCTAAGGGGGAGAGAATGTAACGACCCGTATTTTACGTGTCGATAGATCGTAGAATTTGCAGGTCGATAGTGTTGTTTGGATTGCCTCTAGCCTGAGTCGTATGGAGAGTAACTTGTGTGTTGAAGTGATGAGTCGTAACCGACTCATGGGGTTGAGTCGTGACCGACTCATAGGATAGGGCGTGCATGAGCTACGACTTAAGGAAGGTGGCCGGGTTAAGGAGGTTACGACCTAAGATGTTGCCGAGTTAAGGCTTGAGTCGTGACCGACTCATAGGGGACCGGCTCAAGGAGGGGTTGCGGTTTAGAGTGTTGGCCGAGATAAGGAAGCGACCGACTTAAGAGTCAACACGTTGCCGACTTAAGGAGGTTGGTGGTTTAAGGGTTGGCCGACTCATAGGAGTTAACTCGTGACCGAGTCATAGAATCGCCGACTCATAGTATTAGGGCTTAGGTCCTGAGTCGGTAGGGGTTTGGGTCGGCATAGCGTTATCCCATGTGTCGTTAGGACGGTGGGCCGACTCAGTGGATAAGTCGTTGGGGACTTAGGGTTTTGAGTCGTGGCTCGTGGGATAAGGATTTGGCTTAGGTCGGCAGGGATAAGTCGTGTGACCTTCTTGCTGTGTTGAGTCGTTGGGTCTCTGAGTCGGTAAGGCCATAGGTCGTGAGACGTGTGGCAATTAGGACCTTAGTACGACTTAGTGTGGGTCGGTTGCCTGGTGAGTCGGTTGTGTAGATGAGTCGGTAGGGTGTTGGGTCGTGTGTGTCGTTAGGTCGGCTATAAGGTTAAGTCGTAAGTCGTATAGTGGCCCGTGTTTGTTGAAGTGTTGAGTCGGCCGTGTTTGTTGTAGCATTGAGTCGTTGAGTCGTAGGAGTTGTTGTCTCGGAGGCTTCTAGGGTAGATGAGTCGGCAACGACTCATAAGATAAGTCGGAGACGACTTATAGGCGACGACTCATGGGCATTCCAGCCTATAAATAGAGGGCTTTGGCTCACTTTTTGGCACCGGATTTCGAAGCGACGAAGTGCTGCCATTTTGAAGACTTGTCTACAGCATTTCTTCATCTTCTTTCTCTACTTCCATCAAGTGCTAACATCCATTGAAGATCGAAGATCAAGATCGAAGATCCAAGTGTCCAAGTTGAAGATTTTCATCCGTTTGAGCTAGAATTCACCGTTTCAAGTGAGATTTCTCCGGATCAAGTCCAAGACCTTGCTGTCCAGATCTGAAGTTGATTCTTTTTAGGTTGTTTTGGTGATTTGGTGAGTGGTAGTTATCTCTCACGCGGATCCAAAGGAGTATATGGAGTTGGTGATATGTTTGTGTGTTAAAGTTAGCGTTTTCTCGCATTTTCCTTAAGTCTGCATGTAGATCCATCATATTTGAAGATGTTTGCTTATGAAAGTTATTTATCAAGTATTAGAGATAAAACCCATGTTTTAGATTTGATAGATCTATGCTAAAAACTATGATTTCACGTATGTTGGACTTTTGCTCACTTAATTACGAAATTGCCATTATAATTGATATTGCTTAATAGATCTTGTTTGAATGGTTGAATGTTTGAATGTATGTTAGATTTGATTGCTCCAAGTTAGCTTGTAGTTGATTTGGAACAAGATGGTTGAAGATGATTCAAAAGCTAAGTGGAAAGGCTCTTGAATGGTGAAAGCTGCCAATGGCATATGAAGCGGATGTGGAAGCTCATATGGATGGATTCGAGGATGTGGGATCTTGCCATGATGCGAGAAGGCAAAGCATGGTTGAGTTGGGACTTTGCGATGATATGATGAGGCAAGGCTTGTGTTGAGATGGGACGGGTCATGATGACGTTCCAAGTTGAGAGACTTTGCTATGATGTGATGAGGCAAGACATATGTTGTGATGGGACGGGTCACGAAGACGTTCCAAGCACGGGTCATGACGACGTGCAAAGTTATAACTCGGTGATGCGGTCCGGGTTGGGGTGGATAATGGTTAGCTTGAGAGGCGCTTGAGCTAGTATGGATGGTCGTCGAGGAGGATGACTAGGAGGCTAAGATCTCATCGTTGTTGAAGGTTCTAGCATACTCAAAGCAAGGGTACGTTGGAACGGGTCACGATGACGTTCCAGGCACGGGTCATGATGACGTGCTAGTACTCTGGGCTGATGCGTTCGGCTTAGGCACGGGTCACGATGACGTGCGGAGTTATGGCTAAACCGGGGTCACCATTAGCCCTTGACAGGCGGTCATTCAACTAACGGTGAAATCAAGGCAATGATAACAGTGATAGCCAGAGTCATGGATGTTTGGATGTTTGGTTGTATCATCATTCGGCTTCAAGAGTGGTGTTTTCTGGGTGCTTATCTGATCTTGGTTTAGGCCTTGGGGGTTTGTATTTGGAAAACATCGTCCTTGACTCGAGTGATTATTGCTTTACCTTACTTATCTGCTATGTTATGCTTACTTCTCCTTAGTGTGTGTCTGGGGGCTATCACTGTAGAAAGAGGTGGAGTGGGATGGTTTGGTTCCTATTCCTTTTATCCCTTATGCTCTTTGGTATGTTTGATTGTTAATTTACTGCTCACTAAGACTTTGTCTGACTCAAGGTTTTATGTCTCCTCTTATTACCTTGGGCTGTTCATCCATGTTGGGATGGGCAGACTAGGTAGCAGGTGACAGGTGCTGTGCTAGGAGTTCTACGATGAAGATGACGAAGACGAGCAGGAAGCTTTGCATATTAGTCTTCTTACTATATGTACTGGGTATCCGCTGCTGTATTTGGTTGAGTGATTTGTAGTGAGGCTTTCATGTATGGATTTGAGTAGATGATTGTATGAAACTACTGTGATGCTTATATGATGATGTTCTGTTCTATGGAGCTTCACTATATTATATTTCTCTATTGTATTTTATCCATGCGCTGTGAGTTATGCGATAGAGATTCTTCTGTTTTGTTTTACCCTGACTATCGTCCATGGCTGCCTGGCACACCTTTTAGCGCATTATTTCCTTGATTTGGTGCGGGAGTCATGGGCGGTCGTCACAAGGTTTGATTTCTATTTCGAATTTTCCTATTCGGACTCTTTTTGATTTTGTAGCCTCACGCTCTTTCATTTCTATTCGATTGTTTGCACTTGGGTATTTTTTTCAGTAGTAGACCTCATAGTTGTTTCAAACCCCATAGGAGGATCGACACATTTAACTATGATTTGTAGGGGTTTGAAAATTTTTATACTAGGCGTAGAGTTTGACTGTGACACCTACGTATTGGGATTTTGGGGGTAGGATGATTTTGGGAATGGATTGGCTATCCATTTATGAAGTGATATTAGTCTGCAAGAGGAGAGTCGTTAGACTAAAGACATGCAGCGGTAGTACTCTCGAGGGTTCTAGCGACCCACAAGGGTCAGTCATGTTAAGCTTCATTTGTTCCCTCGATTCATCATTAGCAGAGTTAGATTCAGTTCCAATCGTCAGAGATTTCCCAAACGTCTTTGAGGAGGTTAGGGGACTACCTCCTAAGAGAGAGATCGACTTTATGATATATTTGAATGACAATTTTAAGCCAGTGGCATTACTCATGAGATGCATGGAACCTAGGAAGAGGAAAGAGTTAAGCAAGCAGATTCGTGAGCCATTGGTGAAAGGTTTCATCAGAAAGAGTATATCTGAGTAGGGAGCGCTAGTCGTCTTCGCTACAAAGACGAATAGTTCCCTTCGACTTGGCATAGACTATAGAGAATTGAATAAGCTCACAAAGAAGAACCGTTATCCACTTCCTAGGATAGATGTTCTTTTTGATCAATTGGTTGGCTCTTCAGTAGTTTCTCAACTTGATTTAGCTACTGGATTTCATCACCTTGGAGTCACTGATGATAGTATTGGTAAGGCGGCATTTAGGATACCCGATGGATTCTTTGAGTGGTTGGTTATGCCATTTGGGCTGACCAATGCCCCAGCATATTTCGTAGATTCGATGAGCCATGTTTTTTTCAAGATGTCCTAAATAAGTTCGTAGTAGAGTTCTTGTATGACATTTTGGTGTTTTCCAATAGTATGGAAGAGCATGCTATTCATCTAGAGGAGGTTCTTTATGCACTTCACATTTATCAGTGGAAGGCAAAATTGAAGTGTTACTTTTGGCTTAAGGAAGTGTGTTTCTTGGGGCATAGAAAAGGTCAACACATGGAAAGAGTTTGAGAAACGGTTTCATACATTTAGGTTTGGATTGTGGAAATCCAAAGAGTGGTAGGAAAAGATTGGAGATCTACATTAGATTCAATTGGAAATCCCATGTGTAGATGATTGAAAAAATTATGATTTTTTCAGATAAGTGGATTTAACGGTAATGCCTTGAAATAAATATAAGCATAAAAGAGGAATAGGAACAAAAGACTTTAGTAAGGAAATGAGATTACCAAAGTTTAGGAAGGGTACTCCTAGGGTAGTAAGAAGAAATTTTTCTTTATTATTAGCCCAATAGAATGAAATTGTTAGAATTGAAAAGTCGAAAAATATAATTGTCAATATTTTTAAGAAAGTAAATATAGGTTTTTTGAAAAAAGACGTGGTATGATATTTAAATTGGTTTCTATATGATTTTGTTAAAAGTAAAATTCTTTTTGAAGAATTATAGAGCATATATAACTCGCTAGTTTCTTTGTAGGTAAACAAAGATTTTAAATATAAAAATATAGAGTGTATTAAGTATTAGAAACATAGATTACACCATTTATTGTTGTAATAGATGTTTTCTTGAAAAATAAGTGGTGCATAGACTATAACACTATTGTTATAGTAGGTGACTCCCAAGGGAAATGTTTTGATATATTATGCGAGATTTATTAGTATTTATTAAATCCATACGCTAGTATTTTGGATTGTAGTAACAGTGTTTTACGCAACATCTGTTTTGGCCCAAATAAAAATGTATTTTGAGAATAATTTCAAAGTATAATAAAAAGTGGTTTGTAAGTACACTTATTATTTAAATAAGTATGCGGAAAGATTTTCTGGTTATGGATATATTAAAACAGTTTTGAAAATGAGTTTTCTTGAAAAGAAAAGTGTAAGTTAAATATTAGGAAATTAATAAATTTCATAGAAGTTGTCTGTTGTTAGAGAATATAGATTAAATAATCTATTGGAATGAAATGAATAATGATAAAATTTTCTATGAAGCCAAATCACAAATAAATATGTTTTGTGCAAGTTATAAGGAATACATGAAAAAGATATACAAGGTATGGGAAGCATCATATTTTGTATAGCCTATTTCGAAAAATATAAAATAAGTTTTTTGTAATTTCACATAAACATGAAGTCCTCTTTTAAAGGATTCATAGAAGGTTTTAGCATTAATAGTTTCTTAAGAGAGTATTTTCAATATATTAAGGTATAAAATCATTTGGAGTAATAAGAAGTGTAATAATTAGAGAGAGAGTTGGTTAGGAGAGATATTATAGAGGGCCTTTGTAGAAAGTCCCGATTTGTAGTTAAGTGCTCCTCTAAGGTTGAGTAATTGGAAAGTAAAGGAGTTTTTAATAAAATAATTGTTCTTAGCTACTCCATTTTTTGAAAAATTGAAAATCTATGAAAATAAAATGTTCTGAAACGTGTAAGAACATTTTAAAGATATTATAAAGAAAAATATTTTGGTGCAAAAGTAAACAAGTTTTTAGAATCTAAAAACTTAGTAACGGTTAAATTTAATAATCCAAATTTTTATGAAAAGCTGTAAAGGTCTTTAAAAGAAAAAGAGGAACAAGTTTTGAACTAATAATTTGTAAATTTTCTCCTCTAGGTTTAGGGAATAATGTGAGATGACCCGACTTCCTATCTCCAGAAAGTCGCATCGCTAATGAAGAAAGAAAGGGATAGAAGAAGAAAAGAAAGAGAAAGAAGAAACACAACAACATCAGATAACTCACAGCGGAACGAATGAAATATAATATATCACATAAAATATTACATATTATCATATTACATTAGAGTACACAACTTATACAACACATATTAGACAGTTATACACATCTGTCTAACTATACAACTCAAATACAACAGATATAGATACCAAACAAACATAGCGGAACCATAATATATCTACACGTGGAAGCCTCCTACTCCATAACTCCTTCAGAATTCGTTAAGCTAACCTGAATCACTTGACTACTCATACATAATATGAATACCCAAGAGTTTAATAAAAAAGAAAATAAACACTCGGGTCAGACAGGGGTCTGGTGTGAGTAAACGGGTTAAAATTTGCTTAACTTTAGAAAAACCTTTGAAAAGAAAAGGTATCACGTAAGACTTCCTACACATAAATATGGAAAAAAAATTTACCTTACGCTAACCAAAACATTTGATAGGAAATCCAGTGATATTATAATAGTGTCTAGGGTTTTCAAGTAAATAAGAAATAGCCGAAATTGTTACATTATTAAATTCCAGCTACTAGCCACAAAAGTGGGTAATATAATCAAAACCGTAGGGTCTCGTAGGAAGAATGGGTTTCCATCAATGGCAGGGCTACTGGGGTACCGCTCGTCACAGTACGTGGCCTGGATCAACGTACCAAGGAGAACACAAGGCCGGGACCATCCCTTACTGGACAGTCCCGAACAAGACTACCCCGTAGTTGGCGCGACCAACCACACACTAAGCCGAAATAGAAAGGGACCTCCAGACAGGGGTAAATCTCGCTCTCCAGTGGGAGCTACCCATGAAGCCTTACTGCACCTCCCCTGTTTTAGCCATTCCCGGTTGATGAGGCTTGAGGCTGCGATTACCTTTATAGAACACATCTATCTTAGATTGCTCATCATCCACCTGACGATGTTCTGAAAGCATTCAATCCATACAAGTTCGTTCCGGGTTCAAACGAAACCGAAGGCACTATCTCGTTGCACTCATTATTGGAATCACCCTCAAAGTCAACGACCATAGCCCTTCCACTCTAAATCACCATCTCGAATCTATAAGTACTATTCCGTCAAACTCATCACGGAATCACCCACAGAGTTATACTGACGTATAGTTCTTACACCTCGAGTCTTCACTTGCTCCACTTGGATTCACGACCTAACGTTTAATTGGAATCGATGTGGTTTTCGGATCCCAAATATGGAAACTCGATCCTGGTCTCATCGAAACCAAATTCCATTTTAATGTCCGAGTTGTACTTAAGGGTTTAAACAATTAAAACTTATATTCAGGATGATATAAACAGATAGATGAATAACATTACCACAATTGATAATTCATATCAACATTCATCTCACAAAGCAGCATATCACATATCATAGATATCAAAATCATCCAGTATCAACCAATCACCCAATATTAATCAATCATCCAATATCAATCAATCACCCATAAACAAAATTGATTAACTCTTAATCAATTAGATTATTTACATCCTTCTTCATTAATTTATTCCAAATAAATAAATTAATCATCTCTTAATGATCTTCCTTAATTAATCTTCCTTGATTTATTATACTTTTAATTACATTCAAGTAATTATCCTTATATAGTAATTAACCTTTAATTACTATCATCAATTACAATAATTAATGATCTTTTATTTACTTTATTAATTAATTAACTATTATTAATTGCATTAAACCACAATTAATTACAATTAATTAATCACACTTAAATTAAATCACTTTTATTAATCAACCTTGATTAATATCATTTATTAACCAATGATCTTTATTAATTAATAATTTCTTGTAATTAATCATCTCATTTAAATAGTAACTAACAACTTGTGATTACTTATCTTAATTAATTAACTTCTTATTTAATTAAGTTAACCCTTTGATTAATTAATCTAATTAATTAATCTTTAATTACTTCATTAAGTAATTAATAATCAATTTAAATTAATAAACAATCCTTAGTTAATTACTTTATTAATTAATTGCACTTTAATTAATTACATTTAGTAATTAATCATAAATTAATCACATTTATTAATTAACTAATCACATTAATTAATTAACTAAAATAATTAAGTAATTAACTCTTAAGTACTTACATAAGTAATTATCTTCTAATTACTTCATTAAATGATTACTCCTTAATTATGTAATCAGTTCCATCATTAAACTATCCTTAAACTTTAATTAATTAATTTCTCCATAATTAATTAGCTACAAAACAATTTTATTAATCAATTCCTTAATTAATAACTTCAAGTGATTATCCATAATCACTTCAACTAATTACTCCCATGAGTAACTTCTCTAATTACTTCCATAAGTAATTACCATTCTAATTACATTCAAAAATTAACCGTTGATTACTTCATTAAGTAATCACACTTAATTAATCCATAATTAAGTGATTAAATAAACAATTAACTAATTATTTAAAATAAATTAAATAAATAATTAACTAACTTCTTATATTTTTAAATATTTAATTAATTAAGAAAATCATTAATCTTAATTAAATCTTACTTATTAACAAATCATATTAAATTAAGTATTCTTAAGTTAATTATCCAAATAATTTAACCTTATTTATTTTCATAAATAAATTATTTGAATTAATCAAATTTTAACAACTTAAAAACAAATTATATTATTTGGATTTCAAAATCATAACTTAAACTTTATTTGAAATTAAAGCATTTAGAAATCAAACTTTGAAATTTAAAAAAAATACTTTAATTATCCAACTTATAACTTATTTATTTTCAAAATAATTTGAAAACTTTAGTCTTTAAAACATTACTTACAATTTACTTTAAAACTTTGATTTAATATCTAAATTCAAACATTTCCCTTTTCAAATTAACATTCAAATTAAATGAAGTTAATTACTTCGAAAGGAAAACATTTTAAACAAATTTAAAACTAAAAATAAATTCAATCAATACTTTTAAAGTTTGATTTACAATTTAATTCAAAACAACAAGTTTTAACTTGTCTTCTATTATAAAACTCAAGCTCGGTTTCATTTATTCCAACTACAAGTTACTTAGCAACTTTATTTCATTAACAGGTTTAAATTTGCAAACCTAATCATTATAGTACTAACCAAAAGCAAACGTCCTAAAACCCGAGACAAACACCTACCAACCCCGTGCCTACCTCGAGAAAACCCAGCCCTCAACTACCCCGAGTCGTCCCCGATGCAATCATGAGAGAATCTTCGGGCTTCAACTCATCTTCCCCAGAAGCGCCAACCTTTCCAGATAAAACGTGCACGAGGTACCCTGTGCACCTACCCATCACCCTTCGACCAACAACGTTCTTCGCGATCGTCGACGTTGGTCACTTGACGCGTGCGAACCCAAAACCAAACCCAGAATCACGAAATACCAATCGAATCAAAATTTCATACTCGAGCACGAAAACTGCAGAAACACTCGACACCAATCCACATCGTCAAAGAACAACCCAATGTTGATGAACTTCACCGCCGCCACCATAGGATCGCCACGCTTCGCCGAACAATTCTCACCCCTTGCGACGCATTCCGGTCCCGTATCCAAGTCACAAACATCGAGACAGCGAAGCCGAACCCATACCATTCTAAAAGCCTAATTCGAACAAATTCAAACGATTCACCTATTAGAAAAATTATTGAACAATTTTCCTAACATCTACAACCTATAAACATACTTCGGTCAAAATTATAGCTGAAATCATAATGTTGTTCTTCGGCAAATCACCGAAGTTCCCAAAACGAACAAACCCAAATGTCTCACTAATTACACAATTAAAAATTATGATACAAGCACTAAAAATCATAATTTTCCAATTGTAATTCAATTATAAATTCAAAACTAGAATTTGAAATCATAAATTTTTTCCCAAATTTGATTTTTCCACTGTAATTTGAAACATATGAGTTAATCATTCATTTAAAACCCTATAACTATTTTTAGATGATAAATTACGTGATTGCAAACAACTTTCATTTACAAATCACAGTCCAGTTCGTGTTCAAAATCAAGTTATTTAGATTATTAAAGGATTTGAATCTGTTTTAATAAACACAGTAACCATCCTAAATTTTACAGGCAATTCAATATACTCAATTCAACATGAAGTCCAATTTAAACAAATATTTCATATAACATCATGATTTTCATCACAAAATCAAGATGAGATCTAAAATCAAACTGTTTTTAAAAATCCATTTACTCACCTTAAATATAAGCAGAGCAGTTATTCTCTTGAATTTTCCAGGCCTTAACATTAATTTTGAAAAAGCTGTTTTGCAGATGAAAATCCCTTGCATGCCTTCAATTGTTGATGTTTTTTTTAAACTGCTGAAGAAAAGGAATCCCTTTGCATGTTGAAAACTCCTTATGAATTTCAGCCTTTATATTTGCAGGATGAGGTTGAAGATCTAATTGTATTTGCAGGTTTGCAATTTGATTCATATTTGATTTTTCAGATGTTACTTTGCTCTTGATTTTGCAGTTTTCATTTCATATTTGAAGTAAATTTCTGGTTGCCATTATTTTAGTTAAGAAGTGAAAACAAAGAAAAGAAATGCTTGAGAAAGAAAACTAATCTTCTTCTTAATACATTTATTAAAATTTAAATGAATATGCCACTTGTAATAAAACTTACATTTGTCATCTTAATTGTTTTAATTACTTACAAGTGTTATTAAGGGTGTTAACTAGTTTACACATGTTTACAGTGTTTTTAATTAATTTTTATTGAATTTAAAAGAAAATATAAGCTTTCTTATTTAAGTTACTTAATTAATAAATATTTATATATGTAAATATAAGTTTAAATCCTTTTAAAGAAAATATTAGAAAACTAGTTAAAATACAAATACATTCTTATATATCTAATTTAAAAATCTAAAACATTTATAGATACATTTATAACTATTTTATTTTAAACATTTTTAAAGAAAACAAAAATTAAACCTTGATTTAAACTATCATACTTAAAAACAAACATTTTATCTTATATTTTGAAAATAATTGAATTAAACTTTAAATTATCTTTTGAAAAATATAAATTAAAATAAAGCTTTAAATTACAATACTCATTCATATATAAATTATTAACAGATTAAATTAAATTTCAAAACAAATTCCAAATTATAACATATACATACATATATATTACAATTTTAAAATTCAATGTTTTATTTAAAACAAAAGATATTTCTATTCACAATATATATCGAATATATATTATAAACAGAATAAAATTTTATTAGCTTTGAAAAATAATTCTTAACAATTTTAAATTGTTAAAAAGATATTGATCAATATTGCCAGATTAAACATTTATTACCCTTTAAAAGATTAAATTAACCAATTTAAATTAAAATTATAAAGAAAAATTATCAAACCAATTTAATTATTAATACAGATTATTAAATTGATATTGCCAAAAATTCCGGGTCGTTGCATAATGTAAATTCAAAAAGCCTGTAAGGATGCAAGTCTAGAGAGATAAAATGTTAAGTAACCAAGTACCTTTGGATCTAATGGAAATTTGAAAAAAAACACTTTTATAGAAAAAAATTGGGATTTGATGTTTTAAAAGTTTGGAATCTTTAATTTTTGAAACAGAATGATAAATACCAAACCAAACTTTCAAATGTGGAGTAGACAGGAATCGTTTCCTAGGTGTGATGGTAAAAGTGTAAGGCGATGAAGGAGATAGCAGTGATTACTTTTAGAAGTAATAATGGAAGTTTCCATAAAGTGTATAGGACATTAGTGAGAACCTAAGATTGTTGCTTCACGTGTGTAGACTATAGAAGAATAGTAAAGTGATACTAGTAAGATGGTAAGACACACATGGTTGAGGATGTATATTCTTGATTTTGGAGGAACTTGGGAGGAGCATATTCCCTTAGTAGAGTTCGCTTATAATAATAGCTTTCGGACTAGCATTGGAATGGAACCTTTCGAAGCTCTTTATAGAAAACCGTGCAAGTCGCCTTTGTGTTGGTTAGAGTCTACAGAGAGATTGCAATTTGGTCCCGACATGGTTAGAGAGACTTCGGAGAAGATTGAATTGATTAGGAAAGAATAAGTACCTCTTATCCACATCTCTTTGATAATAAATTTTGAATTTCCTTTTTCCATCTTTAGTTTTAAATTGGTTCTTTCCTTTATTATCCTTTGGGAAGGTAGAACTTAGGATTAACATATTGATGGTAGGATTTGATGTAAAGATGTTATTAGAACATATTATGTATGATGGATACTAGTGGTTGTAAGTGGCTGTTAGTGGATGCCAATGAACGCATATACTTATACTAGGCACTATTATCTCTTTGGGATAGGCCTAACTAGGACGCTAGAGCATATGGATATGTGCACATTTTTATTTTCATTTTACTCCGTGGTTTCTATAAATGGATGATTATCACATTATTGTTGCATTTGGATGATGATTGTAGCACACATATAGAACTATCAGTTAACATTAGGAAATTGCATTCATTTGGATACATGGCACGGACATGATTGCATAAAAGAAGGTCGACTAAATCAGTAGACCGCCAAATCTTTTGCATTTGTTATGGACATTGACACTAGGCTAATTGCATACATATAATAAATCACATTTAGAAAAACTTAAGGACAATAGACCTAATGGATGATGATTGAGTAGTTGGTTGTAAAATGTGGACGAAAACGTTTATTTCATTCTTCTATCCTTAGAGATTTCGGGGACGAAATCCCTTAAGGAGGGGAGAATGTAACAACCCAAAATTTAAGTTATAATAATTAATTAAAGAATTAATTAAATAATAAAATAACTTTGTGAAATTATTAGAATTGAGTCACAAGAGTTGCACCATTGTGGTCGTGGAAATTTTTTGGTCAATTTCCATATATAGATTGTCAGAATCCAAGCTAAAATGAAGAAGATACGAAAGAAAGAAGAATTCAGAAAATAAGAAAAGAAAAAAATGTGCAAGGTCGACCCTAGCATGTGCAGTCGATGGGTAGGTCGACTCGCCTTGCCAGTTCGATTCAAGCACGTCATTTTTCCATTTTTACTCCATCATGTGTGTTCATGCTTCCATCTGACGGTTCCCACCAAGCATATGACATGGTTGCTCCAGATTTAATCTTCAAATCCAATAGTCTGAGATCCACAAGTGACACTATAAATAAGACCCTAGATCTAACTATTTTTCTCATTCAGATTTTCTCCATCTGGGTTCATTACTTGAGGTTGGACTCTAAAAGGAATATTTTTTTGAGGAGAAGATCTTTTTAATTAAAAAAATTTATACGCTAGGAGTGGAACCGGGAAGGCCAAGGAAAAGAGCTAAGGACCACAGATGAGTGTTTAAGTAATTATTTTAGATTTTTAAGTAATTTAAAATAATAGAATTTTTAATAGTTATGGTTTTTCTACAATTTTGTGATAACCTTAATGCAAGTTTATTTACAGTTTATTTTTAAGTAAATTTTAGACTTTCTTTCCATTCCATTTTCTTTTAGCTACTCTATTTCATTTATTTGCAATTATTTACTGTTAATTAGAGTTTTTCCAATTATTTACATTATTTACAGTTATTTACTGTTATTTATATTTTTTTACCTCTATTCTGTGTTGGGATTTATTCTGTAGATGTTAGTTCTTTTTAATTCCTTTTTTACGCGAATGGAATATTTAAAAGAGAATAATTCGCTAGTATGGACTAAAATATAAAAATACTAAATTTATAGAAGTTGGGTGTAAAATAAGAAGAACTGTAATAAATTAGACATAGAATGAAATAGGCAAATTTAAGACATTTGCAAGCATAGTTATAACATGCAATTATAATGAAAAAGAGAAAATAGAAGAAATAGCAGAAGAAGCTTATTTTTAAACTTAGACCTTGGGTTAAGTTAATAAACAAAAATTATAACACACAGGTTATACTTAGAGACAATAGAAAAAGCTTATTTTAGAACTTATATTAAAGTTAATAAGCAAAAGATAGAAATAGGATCCGTACTAGCAACATTACCCTTAGGACACACTTATGTTGTTTAGGGTAAATAAGTGGTCCAAAGAGGGAGCAACAGGTAGAATGAGCCTAATGGTGGTGAGCATGCAGCCTAGGTGCAGGGAGATAAGTCGCTATTGAGTTTCAAGTGCTAAATAGGTGTCTTTTTGCTGTGGGACCCACCGGATGGGACTAGCTCACTGTGGCACAACAGAGACAGAAGGAAGATCAAAGGGTTGAATTAGGACTTCAGCCTAATTAAACTAGGATTGGGATTTCAGCCTAATCAAAGCAGCTATCAAGGACAAGTGCAAATAATCAAAATAATCGAACTATCTAAGCAAAGAAAACAATTAAATCGTATTTTATTCTAGCTTTATCTTTTCCTTTATTTCCTTTTATAACTAGAACTGTTGCAAAGTCTATTATCTTTATCTTGCTTAAAAAATACTAGTAAATACTTTCATTCACGACTTTTAGTCTGACCCACTCCTCTATTTTCCTCTTTTCCCCCATAGGCCAGTAGAGGCAAGGGCAGTAGACTTTCAGCTTTCCAGGAGTGACATTCTTGGAGATTCTTCATGTATTCTTCTTCTTATGTTCCGGTTTTCTTTTTATTTTTAGGTTGGATGTACTGGTACCGTTGAGAGGGATGGTTTGATTTATGTACTCTGATATTGTGACTGAGATGGTGTTTTTCATAAGACATATGTATTTGGTATTTTGAGACTTATTTTGGTTAAGACTTAGATTATGAAGTTTGATTTATAAATAAGTTATTATTTTAAATGTTTCCGCTATTTATTTATTTTGCCTCGTGAATCTTAGTCTCTAAAAAGTTTTTGCTATACCTACAGCGCACAACATCTTCTAGTGTGCCCTTTTTGGGTATACTAAGGGATGTGGGGTGTTACAAAAGCACTAAACCAAAGATTGAATAGGTCTCCTTTTGCAAAATCAAATCTTTTCCTTAACAAACTAAGCTCAGCTCCACTATCAACAAAATTTCAAAAAAAATTAATGTAAAGAATGAGATATTTTCCACATTTTATGAATGGAAGAGAAAGAAGCAAACAAGAGATAGGAAATAAAAATGAATATGGAAAACAAATGAAAAGTGAAAATAAAAACTTACTTATATTAATGAGTGAAAATGCTAAGACCAAAATACCCTTAATCACTTTTCCTTCCTACCATCTTTTCTTTAGTCAACTAGTACTAAACCATATGGAAATATGGTGGCTATTAGGAAGGTCCATGTACCTTTGTCAATTTGTTCACTTAAGGAATCAAATCCATCGTTTCACATTTTCAAATTTTAATATATTTATATCTTATAATTATAATTATAATTATAGTTATAATTATTATTTACCTTTTCATCCGAAAATAACATGTTTTCATTACTTAACCTAAGGTTTAGATGTTGTTCAAAATGTATACAAAGGTTCAACAACTTTCTACAACATGTAGTTCAATAAAATGTCGAAAATTCGAAAAAACGGTTTTCGGTCACTTTTTCAATTTTCCATCGATTTACCTATTTTAGTAAACAAAATTCAAAAATGAATTATCTATCATTAGTTATAAATTAAGGGAGTGTTTTTTAATTATTTAAACTACTAATCGGATATGAAATATAAATTAAATATTTTCAAATCATTCGATAAAACTCCAGGTCATTACAGAAAGTTAATTCATTAAAGTTAATTTTAGATTTCAAATTATATAAGTTTAGCAAATGTAATTTCCATATATATATATATATATATATATATATTTGTGTGTGTGTATGTATGTATAAATGAAAAATATTTTACATCCGTTATTATGTATGTTTTTAATTTAAAACCGTGGACAAAAAAGGTATATGTAAAGGGAAATGGGTGCATTCAGATATAAATCTCAGTACCTACATATGACCACATTAACTATAGGCGTTTCTTATCTGTTGCACTCGAATATACACTTGAGTGTATTTGGATATGCTCGTATTTTATGTTGTGTACAAATTGTTAATAAATCACATTTATAAATTAATCAATTTAATTAAAAAGAGAGGAATGAATGGTTTCTTATTCCAATTTAAGCAAGATCTTCCCTCAATTAATTACATAAGTTTTAGAGAGAAAAAAAAGATGATTTTCTTCTCTAAGTTAAATTGTTATTGAACTCATCCATGCTAATAATATTGAGGACAATTAGATCAACGGACTATTCAATTAATCACATAGAGTTGTTTAGCTTGCTATTGAACTCATATGTGCTAATAATTTTTATCTCATCATAAATTGTGCAATTAAAAAAAAAGGAAATTGAGATACCCCAAACCACCTACATTAAAATGTAAAATTGCAACCAATCAAGGAAGATTACAGTAATATAAGAATAATTTCTTCCTTCTGATTACTAGATAAGAGTTAATGTATCGTTATAAATTGTCCTATTTCAAATAAAGTTCAAGAATCAAGTAATTATCCTCATGAGATTAGCTTCCTCTTGTATATTTGATGTTATGTTTAATAATAACTAAAAGAAACCATGATAAACGTGTTTTTAACTATTCATGCTTGTAGGAAGCGTTCAAATATATGTGCAACATGAAGTTTATGATATATTAGGGTATCCACCCAACCAAATTACACATTATTTCATTCTTTGCCTAGTTTATAGCATTCAATCATTACAAGGAAGATGAATTAAAAATCATACGATACAGACTCTAATCGACCAATTCTTTTTTTAATGCAGCTGCTTTTCTAAAATGTGTTTATTAAGGTACAAACCGAATTAGGTGATGTAAATTTACAATGGAATTAACTTTGGTAAATACTTTTAGATCACTTCTATATACTGTAAAATAAATAAAAACATCTTTCATGTCCTCTTCAACCCCATGTTAACCTTGTTTATGTTAACCGATTTTCTTGAAGAATTAGTGTAAGATTAATAACTAAAACAATGTGATAACCTGAATATTTGGTAATATGATTATATTACCAGTCACCATGTCGAGGAATGCAATGGATGAGAACTATGTCATTGAGTGTCTATGAACCACTTCCAAGCTCAATTTCATCACATTTGGTTCCCTTTTCTACCCTTTTTTCCTTCCTTAAAAAGTGCTTTCTTTTGTACTTGTAACTTCTAAGAGCGAACAAGTGAGATAAAACATTTTCTTCTTATAAAGTTACAAGATCTACACAATGGGAACTGTGTCGTTGAGTGTCCACGAACCTCTTATAAGCACAATTTCATCTCATTTGGTTCCCCTTTTGTTACTCGCTTTTTAGCCTAGTCGATTTCAAGTAGATTTAGAAGGCTAAAGCGAAGACAAAAAGAGTCACATACTTAGAAACATGCTTAAAAAGGCTAAAATATTAGACCCAAAAAGTTTGATAGAAAGTGGGGCAAAGTAGACACCTTGGTACCGAGAGGATCCTCTCGGTACCGAGAGGTTTATCTTCTACTTGACACTTCCCAATCTTCTTATACTCTAAGTACTTCTTCAAGCAATGGTGATAGAGTGCTTTTTCCAAAAGGTAGATGAGCAACATTATGAATTTCAGAGAAGAAAACAAAGAAAGAAGGAAAGGCAAGAGTTATCGGGTGAATCATCAGAACGAACTAAATCTTCAAGGAAAAATATTTTGGAATGTATCGAATTGGATATAAAAAGTCAAGAAAAATAAGATAAAATATTTTCACCCAAAAAAACCACCTTGTTCCAAGAGAAACCACATGGTATTGAGAGGTGTTTGTTGGAGATTGGGCCGACGTGTTCACTCCTGTATACTTAGACTTGCATCTTGACTTTATTCAACATGGGTTCCTTAGTCGACTAGTGGGTTTCTCTATATATACCAACCATATAGTAACTAAAATAGGGATGGACACTTTTCACCATCTTCACTCTTATCTCCTTGGCCAAATATAATCTTAAAACTCCATTGTAAATCTAAGATCCACTAGTTTGTGGTCAGATTTGATAAAAGTGTTTGTAATCTAGAGAGAAAACGACTAATAACAAAGATTAAAGCAAGCGCGGGCTGGATAATTCACTGAACCACTATTAAATGTGCTTGTGTGTTCTTTTTTTTCTTTTTGCTTTTGCTTATTTGATTTGGATCCCTGCATTCTTGGTGCTTTCATTTGATATTTGGATGTTGGTGCCATTTTGGCATCAACATTTTGGTGCTTTACCGAGAAAGAAGATTTCATGATCTGAAGCTTGGAGAAGATGAAGAGGCATAGCATTGGATTTAGGATTGGAGGAAACTGGCCAAAGCATAAGGGCAGGCAGCATGTGTCCTCAAATTTCAATCAATCCATCTACTTGACTAGAGAAGAGATGAAGATAATGATAAAAGAGATGCACGATTAGATAATGACTCAAAAACAGGTGATCCTAAAAGGATTTTTGTAACACTGTATACTTTTATAACCGTAATTAAGATATTTAATTAGTTAAATTAAACCAAATAATGTGAAGGTTGATAGGTTGAGAATTGATTAATTAAAAGTAGTTGTGCCATGTTAAGTGGGCTAACAAAAATGAAATAACACTAGATAATATGTTAAGAAATGAGAAGGGAAATGTGAGAAATAGTATAATCTTATACCCTAAAACCCTTAGGAAATTGGTAACTCACGTTCGTATATTCTCATTTCGCTAAAACACAATTGTTAAGGCCATCCACCATTTCCCATTCTCAAGAGAAGAAGTAAAGCTAAGATTCAAGAGAAGAGAAGAAATCAATTAATTTAACAATCAAAAGCTAAGGTGAATAATTATTACATCCCTAATACTTTTAGTTTTCGGTTTTATGGTTAGATTCGAAAGTTTTTTGCTATATTATTGCCATGTTTGTTGTTTAAAGATATATATTTTTGGCGATATTATATATATGTTCATTCGTATTTTATGATATATTTAACATGAAAACCATATTTAATGACATCTGAATACCTGCGAAATTTAAATATCGGTCTGCAATAATATTTTAGAGATGGGTTTTGATTTTCATAATTTTTCGATTTATTATGGATTATATATGAATTTTCGAATAAAAAAATTGTTCATTGGGTTATAAATTATTTTTGGCTAAATAATTGTTTGGGTTTGAGATTTTAATATGTCAGGAAATATGTTAAAATAAATTTTCTATGATTTTTCCAGAATTCTCCTAAGTCATTTGAGGGATATATAAAATTATTTAAGTTATGGGACTTAAATGTTTTATACATTTATAAAAGAGAAAGGGCATTTTGCAAAATAAAATGATTTATAAATTCTGGTAGTTGCGACAGCACATTTCTGAAAAGTATTTTATTGATCAGTGAAAATCTAACAAATAGAGGCAGGTTAGTTGAAAAGTTTCCTTTTTAAGTTTAAAAACAAAAATTACTCTTTTTTCATGTTTCAGCCCATTTCGCAGTATACCTTCCACTCCATAACATTTTCCTCAGTCGAAAGGTTAGCTTTCTATAAGTTAAAAATTCAATGCATAAGGTATTAAGTAATTGGTACGTAATGAATTCAATATATCCGAAAGGTTCTAAGCTGAAAGGTTGATGGCCTAAGGGTTGGAATATAATTATTTTGTAAGAGAAAAGCTTTCACCTGCTTTGCTTTCGAATTTGAGCTTTTGACTTGGTCACTTCCGACCAGGTCAAATTATTTAAAAGAAAAGACTTTAAACCTTCCGATATAGTCGATAGGTTGTTGCTACTTCCGCTATTACTTTGTTATGAAACCTTCCAACGTCGCCGAAGGTTTCTACCACTTTTTATAAAGTTTTTACCTTAAACCTTATGACATAGTCGAAAGTTTATCTGTTTTCAAAATTAGCCGTTTCTCCAATGCTTTCGGAAGAAAGCTTCCGACATAGGTGGTTACCCTTGTTTTGTAAAGTAAAACCCAAGAATTTCGAAAGGTTGTTTAATAAAAACATTTTAAAAAGAAGGTTTCTAGATTATTTTAAGTTGAACCCAGTATACCCTCGAAAATTTTATGTTTTAAAAGATTTTAAGCATTCGAATGGTTTATTCTTGATATGTTTTGAAAGGTTTATTAGATATGTTCGAAAGGTTTTAAGGGAAGGCTTTCTAAAGGTTTTTCTAAGGCAATGACTTAAAGGGATCTTAAAGAAGAATGTCTAAGGTTTATAGCTTCCGAAAGGTTTGCTTTGAGTGAATTCGAAAGGTTTAAGAAATGATTTTAGAAGGTTTAAATATGGATTTTGAAGGAGGTAATTTCTATGTATGAAAAGATGTTCTTT
Source organism: Allium cepa (assembly GCA_030765085.1). Classification (NCBI taxonomy): domain Eukaryota; kingdom Viridiplantae; phylum Streptophyta; class Magnoliopsida; order Asparagales; family Amaryllidaceae; genus Allium; species Allium cepa. Next base: position 421,033,699 of record CM060939.1, read on the forward strand.
CAAATGGTAAAGTGTTTACATCAACTAAAATTTGATTAAAGGATATATATCTAACATGGTAATATGATTTGAGTAAAGCATAAAGATTTTATTCTTTTCCTTGTTCTAAGTTCGGTTTAAAGGTTAAAATCATTTTAAAAGTGTTTTCAATGAAAATTATAGAAGGGGAACCTCAAGTATAAATGACTCGGATATTAGAAAACCAGATGAGACTAGTATGAGGTCGTGCCCTATACATTAGCTTGCATCCCCAACTAATTATTGTCCAAAATTCCAGTATGTAGGGCTTGGTCATGGGTAGACTAAAATTATGAGTACACGCCGAAAAGAATATATGTTCTATACAGATAGGTTATTGGTGAGCCCAAAAAACCATTAGAATCGGGAAGACCTAGAAGATGATTAAGTTAGTGACATACCATCCAGAAGTGAGATATTTAACATATAGCTTAGGATAGACCGTCTTGATGGGAAATGTTAAACATATGGATAAGGATAGATAATCCTAAATATGAAGATCTAACATGTGTAGGTTAATTTAGATTGTATTTCTGGTAGGCCTGAGTCAGCCAAAGGATAAAAGTTATCCAAATAAAACTTTTGTGTTTGAACAGATAGTTCATTATTACCTGATATTTATGTTTATTTACATAATGTTTATTTTTGTAGTGTTTTAACATTGCAGATGCAGGAGCATGGTATACGGTTATATGAAAGGATTTGCAAAGATATGTTTTGAAAAGGATGCCAGTGAGAGGAAACCCGTTTCGCTAAGCGACATGGTCTCACTTAACATAATTAAACCGGGATGTATAGTATTATTCGTACCAGGCTTTATGTCTGACTCGAAGTTTATGTTTTCCCCTTAAACTCTCGGGTGCTCAAAATTGATTTGAGTAGGTTGAGAGGTTAAGGATCGTTTTAGGTTTTAGAAAGTTGACGGATAAGCTACCGAAGGATGTAGGAGGCAACAGATAACTACTTAGGATTTGCTCCTTTTGTTTATGTTTTGATGGATTTTCTGCTATGTTATGATCTATTAGGTCTAATATGACCATATGCCTCTGATCAATCGAGGGGCTATCTTCATATACCACCCTCGGGTGTAATTTGTAATAACTATATTTAATATGTCCCTGGGAAAACGATTTGGGTTATGTGACGTGAATGTGGAACAAATTTTATTTGGAAATGTAATGAAGTAATTTGTGGTTTTGAAATTTGTGTTTTGTTTCATACTCAAGTGCTTCTGATATTATTGATACCATTAACATAGCTATATTTAGTCATCGGAAGCTAATACTAAAGATAACCGCAACATTTGTGGTGCTTAGTTTTGGTCCTTTAGATAGGGGATGTTACAGCTTGGTATCAGAGCATGGCTTATGAAATACTTTATCTAAAAATGATTTTTTAAAACATAATCTTAGAAATTACAGGATTGGGGTATGGAATAATGTTATAGTAACATACTTGTATTTTATATAAGTATATAGTATATCTATAGACTTCTACCTTAGTTCGGTTATGCCTCTGTATCTTACGAGGTTTGAGTACATATTTGGGGGAAAGAAGGAGCAGAGTACATATCGGATGAGACAACAGCACCAACAATGGATATTCTCGACCCAATGCAAGGAGAGTTCCTAGTCTAGCATAAGCTGAGACTGTTGGTGCTGGAGTTCCCCAAGTGGATATGGGGGCAATGTATCAGTTCTTCGTGAACATGATGCAAGCCAAGATAGCATCCGAGGTTGTCGAAGGTAACGCTGCTGGAGGTGGAGCTCAAGAAGTTCCTACAGTCAATCGGTATGCCGACTTAAGTAGGGACCACATCAGGCTTGGAGGGAAGCCGTTCGTTAGTACCAAAGATGTAATTGAAGTGGAAAACTGGCTGCTGCATTGTGAAAGAATATTTTCTGATTTAGGATTAAATGATGCTCAGAAAAGGAAGTTGGCCTTGAAGTAGTTGCAGGGAGCCGCATTATTTTGGTGGAACACCATCACTTCCAGAGTTGATGAAGAGATCATTATTTGGGAGGATTTTAGGAGAAGGTTTTTGGAGAGATTTATGTCCGTAATGGCGCATTGGTGAGGAGGTTTGTAGAATTGGAGCAGGAAGATATGACTGTGTTGGAGTACACAAGGAAGTTTAATGAACTAGCCTGATACGGGTATGCCTTAGTGATACCATGATCAGTAGGAATGAAAAGTATATCAGTGAATTGAGGCCAGAACTGATAAGTGCTACATTTCCGCACTTGAGAGACCCTAGTGATGTGGTTGTTGAGATAGCATTAAGGCAGAAAGAGGCATTGGCTTACTTAAGGAAGAAGGTGAAAGAAACCCAAATAGGACAGGCCCGAAAGAGGAAATTTTCTAGAAAAAGACTGCTCAAAAAGAAGGGGCACAAAAGAAGTAAGGCAGAAATTCTTTGCTATAATTGCAACAAAAAGGGACATTATGCCATCAAGTGTCGAGCCAGCAAGGGAAAAGGAAAAGAGCCTGATGAAAGAAGAATGTCAAATGATTTAATTGCAATCAAGTGGGTCATTACAAGAACAAGTGCCCAGAGCCTGCAAAGATAAGAATTGGGCGAGTTTATGCTTTGGAGCCCACAACTGCAAAGCCGGTTGCACAGGAAAAGGAGAAAGCTGTTTTAGGAGGCTCACTGTAGATCCACATTATGTCTATTAGCATCCTATTTGATACTAGGGAATCCCATTCTTTTGTTTCTCGATGTCTGGTAGATTGACTTAACCTAAAACCGCTTACTTAGTTACTTCCTTAAGGGTTGCAAATCTAATAGGAGGTTATGCAACACTTGGGATGAGGTGTGACAATTTAGAGTTTGATTTGCTAGGCCATAATTTTGATTGTTGTTTGCATGCGTTTGACTTTGTGGGATTTGGGATCATCTTTGGGATGGATTGGTTGAGTAGATACGATGTTAGGATATTTTTCCAAGATAGGAAAATATTACTTAATCATCTGAATTGTAGTGATCGGATAATTTATACCGTAGACAACCCTTGTTGTAAAGTGAATGCTTTATTGAGTACTATGTAATTGGAAGATGAGTTGCATCGAGTCTTTGTAGTTAGAGAATTCGTTGATGTGTTTGAACCAGTTGTTGGATTACCACCAAAATGAGCTATTAAGTTCAAGATTGATTTGGTGCATGGGGCTTAACCGGTGAGTAGACTGTCGAGTAGGATGATACCTACAGAGATGAAAGAGTTGAAGGTGCAGTTAGTAGATCTAGAAGGCAAGAGTTTCATTAGGCTAAGTAGTTCGCCATGGGGAGCTGCTGCTGTATTTGCTAAGAAGTCGGACGGATCATTAAGGCTATGTATCAATTATCATAAGTTGAATGAGAAGACGGTAAAGAATCGATATCCTTTTGCAAGAATTGACAATTTGTTCGATCAGTTAAGTGGAGATAAGGTATTCTCCCAGCTGGATTTGGCAATGGGATTTCATCAACTTAGAGTGGCAGAGGATAGCATTCCTTTGACGGCATTTGGGACAAGATATGGATCGTACGAATGGTTAGTTATGCGGTTCAGACTAACTAATGCGCCGACATTCTTTGTGGATCCGATGCATAGAATTTTTTGAGAACACTTAGATAGGTTTATGTTGGTTTTCATTAATGATAATTTGATATACTCTAAGGATGAGAGAGAACATGAAGTTCATCTTAGAGTCATACTTGAGAAGTTAAGGGAACATCAGTTGAAGGCTAAGTTTTCGAAGCATCACTTTTGGAAGAAGGAAGTGAAGTTCCTTTGTCATGTTGTCTTAGTGAAAGGATTGTGTATGGATCCAACTAAGATTGAAGCGGTGGTAATTGGAAGAGATCCGAGGCGGTGACCGATATAAAGAGTTTCCTTGGATTGGTAGGATATTAGCCGAGATTTATAAAGGATTTTCACGAATAGCTGCACCGATGACTAAGCTTACACGGAAAGATGTAAAGTTCGTACAGACTGATAAGTGTGAGGAAGCGTTCTAGAGCTTGAGACACTTATTGACCCATGCATAAGTGTTAGCGGTTCTGAAGGGGAATCAAGATTTGTTTTTTTATACTAATGCATGTGGAATAGAATTGGGAGCTGTGTTGATGCAAAGAGGTAAGGTAATTGCTTATGCATCTAGGCAGCTCAGACCACATGAAGTTAGGTATCCAACGCATGACTTGGAGTTAGCTGTCGTTATATTTTCTTTAAAGGTGTGGAGGCATTATCTTTTGGGAGAGCAATTTGAGCTATATACTAATCATAAGACATTAAAGTACTTGTTTTCTCAGAAGGAGAAGAATATGACACGGCAAAGATGGTTGGAGTTTATTGATGCTATGATTTTGGAATTGAGCACACACTCAGAAAGGGAAACAAGGTAGCGGATGCACTCAATCGAAAACATCAAAACGCAGCAATGGCTATGATTAATGAGTGTAAATACTTGGAAGCATTATTAGCTTGTAGTATGCGGTTTAGGTCTGAAGTAGGATAGAGTGTAGGATGTAATGTGTTGTCTTGTCTAGAAGTTCAACCGGTAATGATTGAGAAGATAGCTTCTAAGCAAGAGGAGGATCCAGTTTTGGCCAAATGGATCGGAAGGTTGATGGAAGGAATGGAGAGCGATGACTCGAAGGATTTCAATCTTGACCAAAATGGGTGTTTAGAAAGAAAGAAAGATTATGTGCTCCAAATGTAGGAGACATGAGAAAGGAGGTTTTGGATGAGTGCCATCATTCTCACCATCCATCCAAGAGGAACGAAGATGTATCTAGATACGAAGAAAAGTTTCTTCTAGGAAGGTATGAAATAGGAAATTGGATTGTGTGTTAAGTAGTACTTGAATTGCCAATAAGCAAATGCTAAATATAAAAAGCAAAGTGGATTGCTTCAACCATTAAAAGTTCCATTATGGAAATGGGATTCGATCTCTATGGATTTTGTAGATGGATTACCAAGATCTAGTAGAGGAAACAAAAGCACATGCGTCCTAGTGGATAGACTGGCTAAGAGTGCCCTAACAATTCCGGTAAAGTCAACTAGGACGGCACCTAGTTTGGCAAAGTTATTTATAAAGAATGTAGTTAGGCTGCATGGGATTCCTAGTAGTATTGTCAATGATAGAGATTCTTTATTTACTATTGAGCTCTGGAAAAGTCTACAAAAAGCATTACGAACCAAGCTCAACACGAGTACCACTTACCACCCACAAACTGATGGGCAAACAGAAAGAGTTAACAAAATCATGGAAGACTTGTTAAGAGCTTTTATATTGGATTTTGAGGGATCATGGGAGAACCATACTCATTTTGTCGAATTCTCATATAAGAATAGTTATGAGACTAGTATTGGGATGGCGATGTTTGAGGCATTGCATGGAAGGCCTTGCAAGTCTCCCTTATGTTGGTTGGAGAGCTACGATAGATTGGTTCCTGATCTGGATTTAGTAAAGGAAGCTGCGTAGAAGATTGAGTTGACTCGAGCTAGAATGAAGGATGCTCAAGCTAAACAGAAAAGTTATGCAGATAAAAGAAGGAAGGATTTGGAATTTTCTATCGGAGACTACATGTTCATCAAGGTTTTACCGATGAAGGGTGTAATTAGATTCGGGAAGTCAAGAAAGTTAGCACCTAGATTCATTGGTCCATTTCGCATTGTTGAGAGGATCAGGAAACTCACTTATAGAGTAGAGTTACCGAGTAGTTTGGGTGGAGTCCATGATGTTTTCCGTGTTTCCTATCTTAGGAAATGTGTTAGATACTCGAAGACTACCATAGAACCTATGATGTTAGAAGACTCAGTAGTACAACCGGATTTAACCATAATTAGGAAACCGACTCAGATTGTGGCTAGAGATGAGAAGAAGTTGAGGAACAAGACAGTCAAGTTAGTAAAGGTTCAGTGGAGCAATGATGCTAGAGACTGTAATTAAGAAGTAAAAAGCAGGATTAGGGACACTTACCCTAAGTTGTTTGATGGTATGTTTTACCTTTGATTGTTTTGCTGAGTACCTTATCGTAATTTAGAGGATGAAATTCTTTAAGGTGGGGATTCTATAACACCCTATATTTTTATAACCTTAATTAGGATATTTAATTAGTTAAATTGAACCAAATAATGTGAAGGTTGATAGGTTGAGAATTGATTAATTAAAGATAGCCATGCCATGTTAAATGGGCTAACAAAAATGAAATAACACTAGATAATGTGTTAGGGAATGAGAAGGGCAATATGGGAAATAGTATAACCTAATACCCTAAAATCCTTAGGAAATGGGTAACTCACATTCATTCATTATCATTTCACTAAAACACAATCTTTAAGGTCGACCACCATTTCCCATTCTTAAGAGAAGAAGTAAAGCTAAGATTCAAGAGAAAAGAAGACATCAATTAATTCAACAATCAAAAATCTTATCTATAATCTCAAAGCTAAGGTTAATAATTAATACATCCCTAATACCTTTTGTTTTCAATTTTAGGGTTAGATCCGAAAGGCTTTTGCTATATTATTGCCATATTTGATGTTTATATATATATATATATATGTGTGTGTGTGTGTGTGTATACATATATATATATATATATATTGTTAGCGATATTATATATAAGTGCATTCATGTTTTATAATATGCTTAACATGAAAAACCCAATTTAATGACATTCGAATACCTTGGAAATTTAAATATAGGTCTGGAATAATATTTTAGAGATGGTTTTTCATTTTCTAATTTTCCGATTCAGTATGGGTTTCATATGAATTTTCGAATGAAGAATTTTTTTTATCTGGTTATAAATTATTTTCGGCTAAAATAATAATTGTTTGGGTTAGAGATTTTAATATGTTAGGCGATATGTTAAAATATGTTTTCTGGGGATTTTTACAGAATTTTCCTAAGTCATTTAAGGGATATATAAAATTATTTAAGGAATGAGACTTAAATGTTATATATATGTATAAACGAGAAGGGGCATTTTGCAAAATAAAATGATACATAAATTCTGGTAATTGCGACAACACATTTCTGTAAAGTATTTATTGACCAATGAAAATCTGACAAATGAAGGTAGGCTACTTGAAATGTTTCCTTTTTATGTTTAAAAACAAAATTCACTCCTTTTCCATGTTTCAGCCCATACAGCAGTATACCTTCCGCCTCATACCTTTCGCTCAGTCGAAAGGTTAGCTTTCGATAAGGTGAAAGTTCAATGCAACGGTATCAAGTATTGGGTACGTAATGAATTGAATATAGCCAAAAGGTTCTAAGACAAAAGGTTGATGGCCTAAGAGGTTGGAATATAATTGTTTTGCATGAGAAAAGCTTTCACCTGCTTTGCTTTCGAATTTGAGCTTTCGACTTGGTCACTTCCGATCAGGTCAAATTATTTAAAAGAAAAGGCTTTAAACCTTCCGATATAATCGATAGGTTGTTATTGCTCCACCATTACTTTGTTATGAAACCTTCCGACATCGACGATGGGTTTCTACCGCTTTTTATAAAGGTTTTACTTTGAACCTTCCGACCTAGTCAAAAGGTTTATCTGTTTTAAAAATTAGTCGTTTCTCCAATGCTTTCGGAAGAAAGCTTCCGACTTAGGTGGTTACCCTTGTCTTGTAAAGCATAACCCAAGGCTTTTGAAAGGTTGTTTAATGAAGACGAAAGGTTTTAAAAAGAAGGTTTCCATATTATTTTAAGTCGAACCTAGAATACCCTTGAAAGGTTTATATTTTAAAAGTTTTGAGCATTCGAATGGTTTATTCCTTGATCTGTTTCGAAAGGTTTATTAGATGTGTTCGAAAGGTTTTTGAGGGAAGGTTTTCCAAAGATTTTTCTAAGGAAATGATTTAAAGTGATTTTAAAGAAGGATGTCTACGGTTTATAGCTTCCGTAAGGTTTGTTTTGAATGAATTCAAAAGGTTTTGAGAAATGATTTCTCAAGGTTTAAACATTGATTTTGAAGGAGGTAATTTCTAAGTATGTAAAGAGGTTCTATCAAATGATGAAGTGTTAGCATCAACTAAAATTTGAGTAAAGGAAATATATCTTAGATGGTAATATGATTTGGGTAAAGCACGAAGATTTTATTCTTTTCCTTGTTTTAAGTTTGTTTTAAAGGTTTAAATCATTTTAAAAGTGTTTTCAAGGAAAATTATGGAAGGGGATCCTTAGGTATAAATGACTCGGATATTAGAAAAGCAGATGGGACTAGTATGAGGTCACGCCCTATACATTAGCTAGCAGCCCTAGCTAATTATTGTCCAAAATTCTAGCGTGTAGGACTTGGTCATGGGTAGACTAAAATTATGAGTGCACACTAAAAGGAATATATGTTGTATACAAATAGGTTATTGATGAGCCCGAAAAACCATTAGGATCGAGAAGACCTAGGAGGTGATTAAATTAGAGACAGACCATCCATAAGTGAGATATTTAACATATAGTTTAGGACAGAACGTCCTGATGGGAAATGTTAAACAGGTAGATAAGGATAGATAATCCTGAATATGAGATCTAACAGGTGTTAGGTTAATTTTGATTGTATTTTCTAGTAGGCCTTAGTCATCTAAAGGTTAAAATTTATCTAGAAAAAACTTTTGTGTTTGAACAGATAGTTCACTATGACATGATATTTATGTTTGTTTACATAATGTTTATTTTTATAGTGTTTAACCACTGCGGATGCAGGAGCATAGAATATGGTTATATGAAAGGATTTTCAATGATGTATTTTAAAAAGGATGTAAGTGATAGGAAACCCGTTCTTCTATGCGGCATGGTCTCATTTATCATAATTAAACCGGGATGTATAATATTATTCATACCAGGCTTTATGTCTGACTTGAAGTTTATGTTTCCCCTTAAACTCTCGGGTGCTTAAAATTGATTTGATTAGGTTGAGAGGTTAAGGATTTTTTAGGTTTTTGAAAGTTGACGAATAAGCTACCGAAGGATGCAGGAGGCGATGTATAACTACTTAGTATTTGCTTCTTTTATTTATGTTTTGATGGATTTTTCGATGTGTTATGATGTATTAGATCTAATATGACCATATGAATCTTCGATGGGGTATCTTCATATACCATTCTCGACGGAATTTGTAATAACTATATTTATTCTGTGCCGGGGAAAACGATTTGAGTTATGTGATGTGAATGTGGAATAAGTTTTATTTGGAAATGTAATGAAGTAATTTGTGGTTTCGAAATCTGTGTTTTGTTTCAAATTCAAGTGCTTCTGATTCTACTGATACAATTAACATAACTATATTTAATTATTATAACATAATACTATAGATGACTGCAGCATCTGTAGGATTTAGTTTTGAGCCTCTAGATAGGGGATGTTTCAATTTTTCCAAAAGGATGGGACAACAAGGGATAGGTGGAGCTACTAGAATTCAGAACCAAGGACTAGAGACAAATATAGAAGAAATTGGAGTTGGACTGGTGCTAACTAGAGCAACGCCCCTACAACCAAGACCCTTTGGTTCCAACCCCAATCCTCTCGGCATCGAGAGAATTATACTCAGGGGCAATGTTGGATTGATCTTAGGGCAAGCTGTGATGCCGAGAACAGACGATGTTGGAGCCAGGAATGAAAAAGAGAGCACAAGTGCTCAACAACCAAATGAATATGTGCCAGTGTTTCTTTGTAAGAACAGAGGTCATAATGAAGCTAAAAGTGTAGACTAGAATGCAGATGTGCAACTAGAGTACTATGTGCCCCATAGGAGCAGGGCATAGAATGCAGCTAGTGGTCAAAGACTACAGTTAGATAACAACAACCGGATGGCGGAGATGATCAGAAAGATAGTTAGAGGTAGAATCCAGACTAGAGTCTGGAAGACGTAAATAGAAATCCGTTTACCCTTAACATATGTAATGTGAGGAATTCTCCAGATTTCAAACTTTCGACGTAGGAAATGTACGATGGGAAGATGTATCCAACAGTTTATTTAATGAGATGCATCTGACATATGGAAGTGTTGGGTGCTTTCAAAGAGGTGATGGGGCCATGCTTCCTATAATATCTAACAGATTTAGCAGCGAAGTGTTCCGACAACTGAAGAACGAGTCAATAAGCATGTCGATCGAATTACTAAAGAGGTTCCTAAGACAATTCAAAGTTCATATCTCTCGACCAAAGAATGTGATGACACTATCGAGTGTGAAGCAAAGGCCTAGAGAGATCTTGAGGAGTTACTTGACTAGGTTCAACACGATAGCTACTGCAGTTCATAAGCCAGTTTCATCGATGATTTTGATGGCAGTGGTTACATGAGTTGCAAGCAAGAACTAATGGATCTGCGATGAACGAGCAATTTCGTACCCTTTGAATCGACAATAAACCACACATGTCCGACCCAAAAAGCACAGACTGATGGAAAATCAAGAGAAAGAAAAGAAGAGAGAAGAAGAAAAGAGAAGAAAGAGAGAAGAGAAGACAAAATAGAACGATACAGAATCTTACATCGCAGCGGAAACATATAATATCATATCTGTATATACATACATCAATCAGAGTTCAATAATCAATCACTAGTTATCAGCCTAGACAGTTATAACAACATGTCCGCACAATTGCCGATAACATACAACAACTAAGCACAGCGGATAATCAAAACATGTACGTGTATACGAGAATGAAGATCTCTAGCTCTCCTACTGAAGCTCCAAAAGCACCAAAACTGAACCTATAAATGTACTTGGTCTGACCCAAGCATCGAAAGGGAAGAACGCCTGGATCAATCTGAAAAACCAGCGTGAGAAACACACTCAACTGAATTTATTAAATTACCAAACTTTTCCTTTATTAAAAAAAAAGTATCTCATAAGATAAGCCCACACATAAACACGGATATATTTTTGCCTTACGATAAGTAAAACATTTCATATCAAATCATCTTATGTTATGATAATGCCTAGTGCGCAATCAATGTTAATCATAGACGAAATTGTTACATTGACTAAATTCCACCGTATAGCCCAAAATGGGTAATACAATCAAAATGGAAGGTACGTAGTGAAGTTTGGATTTCCATACAAATGACCAAGTGAAGGGACTACCTTCCAATGGGTACACCTCTAGATGTATGTCCCGAGGCATAAAACATCTGCCCTCTACTAACACTAGACCGATCCACCTCTGTAATTAGATGGTGCCAATTATGTCATCCTTCGGTTGTTACCGACCTTTTCCGAGGGCCCTCATAGCATACAAACCACAATAATCAGATACACGACGTCATGCGTGTAAAGATATATCTAGAAGAGGATGATCATATCCTACTTGGGGGCGACTGTAACGCCCCGAAAATTTTCGACTTTAGAAAATTCAACATCGACACTCACTTTATCGACTGCCGAGAAATCGAAGGCCGGAAACACGGAATGTTATTGTTTTTAAAAAGAATTTAAGAAAAGAAAGAGGTAGAAGAAAATAGAAAGATAGAAAATAGAGAGAAGAGAGAAATAGAAAATTTTAAAATAGAAGGAAAAGAGATAGAGAAAGATAGGGAAAAGGAAACTAGAGAAAATAGGACGGAATAGAAAACGGAAAACAACAGAACAACATCAGAATCTCACAATTCGCAGCGGAACAACATATAATAGATAAATGAATAATCTTTAAACAAAGAACTATATCAGTTATTACATTACATCACATTTCATTACATCATATCATCAGAGTGTACAACAACAACAACAAATAGTGCAGCGGAAAAAGCAATGCTATATAAATTAGTAATACGCCATGCCATCCATCTTGCCTCCTGCAACTCCAGAATATCCAGAATATCCTGATAAACCTAACTCTTAACTGCCCGTGTGGAAATTGGTGGGCACCCAGAGTTTAGGAAGGAAAACAATAAACTCCAAGTCAGTCATGTGACTGGTGTGAGAACTCAAAACAGTTTATTTAACTTTAAAATCAAAATAGAGGAATATTTTTAAACTCAATTAGCAATGCTTTTAAAAATGGGACTATCATAAGGCCTCCCGCACACACACACATGCAAACGCAGAATCGGAGGAGATTTCTCCTTATGATAGTCAAAGATGCTTGATACGCATTTAAAATAACATTTGATATTATTATTAGTGCATAGTGTAGAGGAAAATCATTTCGAAAGTAGAATATAAATCTTAGCCAACATACGACCATTATCGTATGCCTACTATAGCTATCATCCAAACAGTGTTGCGACACCATAAGTGAATGATAGGTCCTACAACTAATACCGTACAAGTTTCGTATTTGGAGAATGGATTTTTCTAACAAATGGTCAGGCCAAGGAACTTCCCATTGCCACATGGAAACGCCTCTGGATGGACGCCCCGAGAACCACCGTTCTCTGCTAAACAAAGCCAGGAATTCCTTTTCCCAAGGAATATTACAAACCCTCAGATATGCCACCCCCGGTCCTTTGGGACCTTTAAACGAGAGCTCTCTAACCAACATCACACCATAAAAATAAGTGTTTCAACATGAGTAAGTATCTGGGCTCCATTCCATGATACTACCCTTTTCCAGAAGGAATGGTCATACCCTAGGGAAGTTATCCCTGAAAACCTTGCCGCACAATTCCTGTTTCGACCATTACCGGGTTGTGAGGCTCGACGAATTCACGTCCACAAAAAAACACTTTATACAAAAGCCATGCTTTGGGTCAACAAATGATCAACACAATGATCACAAGGATAGACGATCAAATAAACGATCCTATCACAAATAATCAACACAATGATCATTTCAGCATCACTCAGCATGTCACATTACCAAACTGGGAATATATCGCTGATAACATTCAACTATATAACCTCTGAGCTCGTACGTCTCAGAGAAGGGTGTTAAGCTAAAAGAATAATTCTCCGCCACCAACAGAAATATATTTGAAAGAAATCGGCTTTACATCTCAATTTGTAATGTCAGACATACAATCCATACAAGTCTGTTCCGGGCTCGAACAAAACCGAAGGCACTTCTTACGAAGCCCTTGCAATACGGGTATTCACAATCCCGATCGAATTTCCCATCACTTAAGGAATCTCTATACCAGGAGCTACCCAGTGCAGAGACAATCGATAGGTCATCCTATCGCTTTCACAAATACTCGGTCTTCAACACCGATCTTCAATGCAATTCATAACGACGTATCACATATTCAGAATGGGTTATACGACCCCATGGTTCTTTCCCGGTTAACCCGAATAGTGAGCGCTTATTCAAAAATAAGCGTGGCATTCAAATTCAAACAAATCACATCAATTACCCATTCAAAGGGAAATATTGATAGTCGGTTATTGAACTATCAATGGATATGCACACATCACCAGTTTCCAAATAATTTTCCAATTATTTATTTTCCAAAATATCTTTACAAGATATATATAATTTTCACACTTCAAAATAAATCAATATTTATTTTTCTAAACCAATCTCACTTTCTTTTATAAATTCCTTAGTGAATTTATATTCCAAAATATTCAGGCATATACGATTTTAATTTATCATTTCAATTTATCTTCCAAAAGATAAATTCTAAATATTCACTTTATATTGGAAAACATTTCCATACTTATTTATTCATAAGTAATTTTCAATCCATTTATTTTCAACACTTGGAAAATATTCAATATACTTAAATCGAGATTAAGTATATATTTCATTCTATTAAGGAAATCATTCTCTTAACATATTTATTTGGGACAAAACGAATGTTACGTAAAACATCGTTACGACAACCCAAAATCACTAGTATAGGGATTCGAAATTAAAATAGATATATAAATCCCAATACTATTCAAAACATTCCCTTTCGGAAATCATTTACTATAACAACAGTGTTATAGTCCACATTTCCTTTAATTTCTCGAAAACGTCTATTTCAACAATAAATGTTGAAATCTATGGTTTCGAATCTCAACACATTTTTAAAACATCGTTAGATCGTTTTAATTCTATTTAAAACATTCACGTTCAAACAATTTCTTTAACATCTTATTCACTATTCAAAAACGTGAATATTCTTTGTTAACAGATTTCATCCTTTTATTCATTTCATTTTAAAGGATTATTCACAGTTCAAAAACGTGAATATAGCTCCATTTATAAGTTATAACCATTTACTTATCAAAATAAGTCGTTGGCGAATTTATAAAACAACGTTTATAAATTTCCATTTCTATTTATTTTATAACTCCTTTTTATAAATCTCTTTTATTAATCTATTCGATTTATAACTCAATTATAAACCAAAAGTTCACATTATAAGTTAAACACTTATAATTTATTTGTTTACAAGAATCGTTCTTTTAAACATCTCAATTCATAAATCTTATAACTTATAAGATTTGTTTATTTATCAAAACTCCATTCTTTCAATAATTTTATAAATTTTATGAACCTACTGTTTATAAAATTTCATTTATAACTTCACTGTTTATAATCCTGTAAATTTCATTCATTTACTAAATTCATCTTCACTTCATTCAAACACTTATAAAAGTTCGTTTTATAATGTCAATATTTCAATTTATAAATGTCCATTTATAAATCTCTTAATATAAATCAATTTATATTATTATTTAAAACGTCTTCAAATTCCTTTATAATTTCACCATTTCGATTTATAAAAAAAGTCAAATTTTATAAATCCTATATTTTAACTTTTTATAATAATTCAAAAATCCAATTTAAACTATTTTATAAATCATTAACCCTTATTTCTCAAAAATCAGCTTTTAACTATATTTCACAAAAACCATAATTTTATAACTTTGAAAATTATAACGTTTATTTATTTAACATGGATCAATTCCAAAAATATAGTATATTTTCAAAAATCACTTTAAAAATCATTTTAAAATCCCAAAATCTGGATCCAATGATGCTACACACCAAATAGTCAATCACGACTACAACGATATCACATATCGTATATGATAATCAACGAATATCAAAATATCCATAATCAAATAAATACTGTTGAGGAATCCAGTTGGATCCCTCCAACCTGCTTTCCTGCATCCACAAACATTAGCACAATACCAATTTCGCTCCAGTACGAAATTATCGCGGTATATGTTCTTATTAAATATTATCCGCTTAATAACGGCGCAATAGGGTCTCATCCGCTAAAAATACAGGAAATCAATCAACTGCAATTTATACATATGCCAATATATATATATTGATATTATTTATAATACCAATTTCACTATTTATGAAATATTCGCGGTATATGTTTTTAATAAATAACATCCGCTTACTAACGGCGCATAATGTCTATTTTAACAATCAATAGATATCAATCAACATTCAAACATGCATTCAAATATTTTAAATCTAACTATTTAAAATAAAATCGAAACTGATTCGATTGAGTGAGAAGTTCTCACCTTGATTTTAAATTCCGTTTTAGCGATTTATTTCGAATAAAATTAAACGGACGTTTAATTTTACCCAAAATTCTCACTAACTCCAAACGACTCCAAACCAACTCCATCGCGTAGTGCTCGTCCATACGATCCCAACGCAACTGGTTTCGCGCGTTTTCGACCTCGTATGAAAAAGTTATGATTTTACGAAGTTTGTACACGATTTTATAAACTAATTTACAATATAAATTTACTAATTTTATACCAAAGCAGATCTTGGCCGTCCATTGTAGATCTAACGTCCCACCTCCTTCTTCCTCATCACGCGCAAAAGTTTCCAGGAACAAAACATAGCCGTTCAAACCCATATACACACGAACTAGGGTTGAATTATTCACCTCCATCGCTCGATGATACTTCGATCAGGGAGCGCCATTTCGAAAAGCTCGACTATCTTCATACACAGCCTGACCATGGTGACACTCGGCCCCCCATCTCCCCTCGTTTTGCGTGCGCAAACGTGGCCGAACGCACCCCTGTAGCTCCTCCCACGTTGCTCCGTTTCCGATCATCTCCGTATGAAATTAAAGCTCTCGTTATCCTCTACAATGTTGTAGTTAACAACTTTCATTGATTTTTGACGGATTGAAATAAATTAAAGGAAGAAGGAAACGAATTTTCAGCCCTTGGTTCAAAGTGGCGGCTAGGGTTCTATCTTTTTTTTTATTTATTTATTTTCTTGAGTGAGGGGCTATTTATAAGAGAACGAACGACACTATTCATCCCGGAAATTCCGAACTCCGATTTACGCGCCGAAACTGACGTACCTAGGGTTTATCCTGCGTTCCGGACACAATGGAATAGGTTTCGGAAGCTAATTCGGACATCTGTGCGAGTTATGGCTGTAAACGCTCAATTTAAATTAAACCAATTTAAATCGATTTCTAGGCGTTTTAATTCGTACTGGACAAACGGTAAATCCAATCGACACGAAATTTGAAACCTTACAATAATATCACATTACGGATCCGATGAAATGGGTTTCGTCGAAATCCGAGACTTTTTGAAAAATGGCTATTTTAACTCGCTAAATTAAAATTAAAAATAAATCGATGCGTTTCGAGCTGCCACGATCAAACGATAACTCCGATTGACACGAAAATTGAAATCCGGTAATAACTAACTATTACGGATCCAATGGAACTGGTTTCGTTCAATTCTGAGACTGTTCAAAAATTGACTATTTTCACTAGTCGATTTAAATATTAAAATATTCAATTTTCACAAATAAACTTTTAATTCGATTCTAAAAGTTCTAAAATATCATTCTAACTCCCATATGATCAAATAAAATTTTACAAATCATTTTCAATCATATTTAACTATATTTTCAATTATTTCCATAATTTAACGTATTAAATTATCGATTTAATTATTCAATTAAATCCAATAATTCAAATAAAATTTATTTGACTTATAAATTCACTTATTAATATTTAAAATTAATTAAATATTCATATTTTAATTTCTAAAAATTCTGGGTCGTTACAATCTTCCCCCCTTAAAAGAATTTCGTCCCGAAATTATAAGTAAGAAAAGTTACAGAATCTATTAATTTTCCCAAAACTCATAATTAAACTTCTTACAAATCTTTACTAAGTTTTAAATCATACTTAGTTATCTTTTCAAAAACAACTACTATTGTTTAACTTTCAATTCCAAAACAAAGTTAAAGTTTTCACAAATTTTCCAATTTTCTCAAAAATTTTCTAACGCCTTAAATTTTCGGAAAAATTCGCCATAGTCTCCTTTGCGCGGCTCGATCCGAAAAAAAAAATGACAGTATATATATCACAAATATACATCTCATCAAGTAATGAGGCATCCCGAAGGGAAAAAAGTGTAAAAGTACGATATTTAATCCGAGATATGTACCTTATATTTTATTAGCAAGCATATACGGCTAATATAGCGCGAAAGCGAGCTCCAAATGCGAAGCAAACGCGATCCGCACCTACTAATCACTCAACAAACAACATGAGAATCATGCATATAGACAATAATCTCAATATACAACATATAGCAACATAATAACTATATATGTCAACATAGCAAATGCAACTAAACAACAAATGCAATATATATTCAACCATCAACCAACTAACATCCATAACCAACAAATTCATTCTTATTCTCATTAATATTCAATGAAATAGGTTTTCAATTTAAATCACATTTGATTCCTTAACATTGGATGTTATCAACATTCATTCTTATTCAATTTTAATTAGTTTGCATTCACTAATTAAATCCAATTCACGTTCAATTCTATTCAAATTTATTTACTTCTAATTTGAATTCAATTATATAGCTTTAAATTTCACTAATTCACTTTCATTAACGCTTAATGAATTATATACTATCAATCAACTAACAATCATATAACAATCAATTTATATTTATTTCAACCAAATTCCTTTGCTTATATTTGGTTTCATTCAATTATTCAACTTTCAAATAACATTAGATTTTAATGAATTAACACTTATATTCATTATTTCATATCAATTTATTCACATTCAATTGATTAACATTCATTCCATTCATTCAATCCAATTTCTAAAGTTGAATTTCATTTATATAACTTAAGTTCATATTTATTTAATCCACTTGATTATTTACTTCGATACCAAAGTCAATTCCGTTTAATATCACTTAAGTTACACTTCCATTTCTAAAGTAAATTTCCATTTAACTTTAAATTCACTTTTACTTACAATTCATATTCATAAATATATTCATATAGTTTCACTTCTCATATATATAAGTTTATTCACAATTGTAAATCACTTTAATTATAATTCAATTTTTATAATTCTTTTACTTATACAATTATTCTTTTACTTAGATTATTCAATTCAACTAAACAATCAATTTATATACACTTTAATAATTCTGAAAAAATTGTTTCTTTATATATAAAATATACTCAAGTAAAATTATTTCATTTACCCAATTTAAACAATATTGTGCCGAATTGTTCTATTCAAGTGTTTAGAAACCCCTTCGGCATAGTCTTGCGGACCACGCTGACGAAAGTTCATATGCCACTCAATAAACCAATCATCACAATATAAAACAATTTTATATTCACTAACAAATACGCTCTCATAGCTATTATTACTCTCAAACTCAATCTAGAGCACTACTGACTCTATCTCTAATGAGTAATACCCAACAGAACCATGGTTGTCGCTTAACCATAAGCTCTGATACCAACTGTAAAGATCTAGGCTTTTCAACCGTCGACAGCAGTCACAACCGGTAGGCTTTTCAACCATCCCAGCCCCACCGTGGCTTACACTGGTATCCCAAACTTGCTTTTACGGCCACCCTTTCGAATGTCACGGCTTCGCCTAACCAACCCCGTAAAGAGGACGTGTGGGGGTAAGAGTCTCCCGTTCGCCACCTAACTGCGAAGCGAGAACCCCCCATCACATATCACCTAGCATAAGCAAGACTGGTGTGATGTTGGTTAGAGAGCTCTCGTTTAAAGGCCCCAAAGGACCGGGGGTGGCATATCTGAGGGTTTGTAATATTCCTTGGGAAAAGGAATTCCCGGCTTTGTTTAGCAGAGAACGGTGGTTCTCGGGGCGTCCATCCAGAGGCGTTTCCATGTGGCAATGGGAAGTTCCTTGGCCTGGCCATTTGTTAGAAAAATCCATTCTCCAAATACGAAACTTGTACGGTATTAGTTGTAGGACCTATCATTCACTTATGGTGTCGCAACACTGTTTGGATGATAGCTATAGTAGGCATACGATAATGGTCGTATGTTGGCTAAGATTTATATTCTACTTTCGAAATGATTTTCCTCTACACTATGCACTAATAATAATATCAAATGTTATTTTAAATGCGTATCAAGCATCTTTGACTATCATAAGGAGAAATCTCCTCCGATTCTGCGTTTGCATGTGTGTGTGTGCGGGAGGCCTTATGATAGTCCCATTTTTAAAAGCATTGTGAATTGAGTTTAAAAATATTCCTCTATTTTGATTTTAAAGTTAAATAAACTATTTTGAGTTCTCACACCAGTCACATGACTGACTTGGAGTTTATTGTTTTCCTTCCTAAACTCTGAGTGCCCACCAATTTCCACACGGGCAGTTAAGAGTTAGGTTTATCAGGATATTCTGGATATTCTGGAGTTGCAGGAGGCAAGATGAATGGCATGGCGTATTACTAATTTATATAGTATTACTTTTTCCGCTGCACTGTTTGTTGTTGTTGTTGTACACTCTGATGATATGATGTAATGAAATGTGATGTAATGTAATAACTGATATAGTTCTTTGTTTAAAGATTATTCATTTATCTATTATATGTTGTTCCGCTGCGAATTGTGAGATTCTGATGTTGTTCTGTTGTTTTCCGTTTTCTATTCCGTCCTATTTTCTCTATTTTCCTTTTCCCTATCTTTCTCTATTCTCTTTTCCTTCTATTTTAAAATTTTCTATTTCTCTCTTCTCTCTATTTTCTATCTTTCTATTTTCTTCTACCTCTTTCTTTTCTTAAATTCTTTTTAAAAACAATAACATTCCGTGTTTCCGGCCTTCGATTTCTTGGCAGTCGATAAAGTGAGTGTCGATGTTGAATTTTCTAAAGTCGAAAATTTTCGGGGCGTTACAGCGACCCACTTAGCCTTGCTGCATCTAACTTTGTTTTGGTCATTTCCTCTTGATGAGGCCTGAGGTAACGATTACCTTTCACATATCACATATCACATTACTTTGAATGCCACACGGCCATTTCCGTTGATTACTAATTGTTTTCCACAAAAATACAACCCTTAAGCTCATACGTCTCAAGGAGAGTGTTAAGCTAAGAGAAGTTGCCTTCTCCGCCACCACTGGTGTATGTTTGTAAAAACCAATGTACATAATCTTTAGAAATGCAATGTCAGACAACATCCATACAAGTTGTCCAGGAACAGGACAAATCGAAGGTACTTTCCTGCCACATCCTTTCGGGAAATTCCTAGGATTAGTAGCAAATAATCCTTGAATTGGATATTTCATAATGAAGAGACCATTGCTGCTATATGTATATTGAGATTTTAACCCCAAACGATCAACAACCAGTCCCCCACATGAAAAATCCGGAATATCAATATCATCACAATCTGCACAAATCGAACGCACATACGTTGGTCCGAAGTGGTTTTTGGATAAATGGATCCCGGTCTCTTCGCACCAACAACGCAAAAGCATTTCCCAACCACACACAGAAACTAAGGCTCATAGACTCATCACGTCTCCAACTTTCAACTTGCTATCCTTTGTCCAAGAAGGAAGCTCGATAGATTGGAGTAATACTCCAGACTACAAGAATCAACATCCTCAACACAAACAAAAATCAAGCCTACATAGAAGGCTAGTATTAAATGTACGACTAAATAGTTCCCACATCAAGTCGAGCAATTAAAATGGTCAAATTTGATAGTCGGTTAGTTAGCTATCAAAACATACAAACAAATATTTAGCACCATAAGCAATCACTAGGCCCTTTTAATTAATTTTTTATCAATTAAATCAATTGCCAAATATTCACTTCAAATTATCTTTAAAAAGACATAATCTCAAAACCATTTTAATATTGGAAAACATTTGCATATACTTATTTAAACAATATAAGCATATTCACAAATCTCTTTATTTTCATCACTTTGAAAATATTATATATACTTAAATCAGAATTAAGTATATATTTTATTCTTTAAGGAAAACCTACTTATTAAACACATTTATTTGGGTCAAAACGAATGTTGCGTAAAACATCGTTACGACAAACCAAAATCACTAGTATAAGGATTCGAAAATAAGATAGATACATAAATCTCATATACTATATAAAACATTTCCTTTCGAAAATCATTTACTATTTTTTATAGTCCATCATTTCCTTATTTCTCAAAAACGTCTGTTTCAACAATAAATGTTTAAATCTATGGTTTCGATACTTAGCACATTTTAAAACATCTTTCGCTATTTAGCTTCACTTAAAATATCACTTTTCAAACCCTGTTTTTAAATTTAAAAGATAAGTTTCCAAAACATATCAATTTTATTTAATATATTATTCACTGTCCAAAATCGTGAATATAGTTCATTTAATTAAAAGATTATCCACTGTCCATAATCGTGGATATATTTCTTTTACCAAATTCATTACTATTGCACATTTAATTAAAGGATTATCCACTGTACAAAATCGTGGATGAAATTCCTTTAATAAAGATCCATATCTAGTTTACAAATTTAAATTGATTTCACATTTATAAAATAATGTTTATAAATTCACATTTCTATTTTATAAAACTTCCATGTATAAAATCCCTTTATTAACAAATTCCATTTATCATATTTATATGCCAAAATCCAAATTATAATTTACTTACTTATAAATCTGTTATTACAAATTCATTCTTTTTTATAATTTCATAAATTATAAATCTTATTTACTTATACAATCCATTTATAATTTCATTTTAAACATTTACAAAAATCCTTTATAATTCCATTATTCTGAATTATAAAAATTCAATTTTATAAATCTTATATATAGATCGTTTATAATAATTCAAAAATCTCAATTTAGACTATTTACAAAATAGTTAAATCCATATTTCAAAAATCACATTTCAATTCCATTTCACGAAAATCATGATTTTTTTATAACATAAAAATTATATCTTTTATTTCATTAAAAATAAATTCATTCCCTTAACCATTCAAAATTAAAAAAACGTACAAATTCAAAATCACTTTTAAAATCCTTTTTAATTTTGAAATCATTACTTTAACACTTTTAAATTTCTAAAATATAGCCCAATACTGCAACAGCACTAAATACATAAATCACGACATCCAAATCATCATATATCACATGATAACAGCATATATCACAATATCTGTAAATAAAACCAATACGGATGAGCAATCCAGTTGGATCCCTTCAACCTGTCACCTACAACAAATATACATATTAGAATATGTGTACAATGTATGCTTCAAGGCAGACACACGTACAAATGGTCATCCGCTCATACATGGGAACGTGTAGGGTCGCATCTGCTCCAATAAGCAGGAATATAACCAAATACCAATTAATATATGTGTATATATATATATAATATATCATCCAAACATTTTGTCAAACTTTAAGGCAAGGAACTTTAAGATCAAACGCATACTTCCTACTATGCTTTGGAAGACAAATGAAAACAAGCCCGAATTCGTCCTTCCTAATTCTTGGCAGGCTTGAAATGGAGATTGACCGAAAGTATAAAGAAGAAGTGGTAGAGCTTTGAACTTGAATTCTCAAAATTAGACCCAGAAAATAGGTTACCTTCTCTCTTGTTTTTGACTCTCTTACTCTCAAAATTTAAAAAACTTGTTAACTGAAAATTTTTGCAAACTCTTCTATCTTGAATTAAAAACAAAGAATCACTTCATTCCAAGTTGTTTTAAGGGAGATATGATAGAATGAAGAAGAGGTATTGTCGGATTGACAAAAACGAAGCTCAAAAATGCACTTCAAAGAATTGAGTTTCAAGTATATCAAATCTCAAAACAGGAAAAAGTGATCAACATTAAAATTTTAGCCACTAAAATTTTTGTGGTCTAAAAAAAGAATTTCTTTATTTGGATCTTTTATGATCAAGTTATGATCAAAACAAAAGGGCATATTCTCTGGCTTAAAAACTGGGCTAGAGAATGCACTGAAAAGAAGTGGATTTTTGTCATATTTATGCTAAGAACTGGACAAAGTGATCAACATAAAGGTTGTAGCTGCTGGAAAAATACATATTTTAAAAAAATTACATTTTTATTCCGTTTTGAAGAAGTTATGGCCGAGAGAAGAAGAGGTGAAATATGGTGAAAAGAGGAGTTTGATTTGAAGAGAATAAACATTGATTTCTTTTGAATATTTTTAAATATTTTGACATTATTTCTTCATAATTTTTTTTCTATGGCTTGGAAGCCAATAAAGAGAAGAGGAAGAAGATGAAAAAGCTAGTGAAAAGAAGAAGAAATGTGAATGAAAGTGAAAAAGGAGGTGGGTATTTATAGAAAAAGAAAAAAATGGTAAATTTACCAAAATAATCTCTTACCATATTACCAAACTAACCTTACTTCAGCCTAAAGAAATCTCCACTTTTTCAATACTTAACATCATCTTTCATATTCTTACTGTATGTCCTAGTCACTTAAAAATTATGTAAAGAAAATAATTTTTTTTGAATTTTGATGTAATTTGGATTTGATGTTTACTTTTGACTTTTCTTAAACTTACTTTTCTTAATGATGTTCTAGTTTTCTAATTATATTTTGTAAAAGTGAACATGTTTATTTATTAGAATATATAATATATATGTTAAAACATCTTAACATAGGTGCGATAACATTGCGGCAACTTATTTTGAATAAACCGTTGATTTTCGACAAAACGTTTTCCGGTCACGTTTTGACGTTTTTGTTAAACTATTTATTCATGTAAACCAAACTTCAAAATAAATTTATTATTATCTTTAAATAATTAAAACAAGCATATTTGACTTATAAAATAATATAAAACAATATCCAAATCTTCTTATAAAAATACGACATCGATTTATTGATATGCGACGAAATCTGTCAATTTTATAAAACAAGTTTCATATATTTGTCGAGCCATTATATATTAAATTACCATTATTATCAAATGAGTTTAATATCGATTACATATATTTAAAAGGAATTATTTATCCTTTAAACAAATTTCTTGAATATTTATCCTACTTTGTCGGAATCCGACTTTTGTCAATTTTATAGTGGGGAACCAAAATCTTTATTCAATATCAGAAATAAGTTTACCATTCTTATTTATCATATAAAACATGATTGTTTAAATTTGAAAATTATACATTTGAATATTTAAAACAATTAACTATCTCATTTTCAAGGTTAAAATTACGGGACCTCACATTCTGTCCTACTAAAAGAATTTCGTCCTTGAAATTACCAAGTAAGAAAAAAGTCACAAAATCCATTAACTTTTCAAAACAACTTGTTCAGACTGGATTACCAAAATCACTTAAATGTTTAACTTTCTAAAATCATTTAGTTAAACTGCTTATAACAACTTCTCTAAGTTTTCAAATCCATTCATTAATTCGATTACTAATTCATTTTACAAATAAAGTTGAATTTCATTATATAACTCAAATTCATATTCATCACTTCACTATATTAACTGCTGATTATTCAACTCTACTTTGAATATTCATTTTATTTATCAAAATCAACTTGATTCAACATTACTTAATTTAAATTTCATTTCACTCTCACTTGCATTTACTTCCACTATACAACTTAAGTTCGCTACTAATTTAGTTCAAATTCTATTTTATTTAACTTTACGTAAGTCAAATTTTATATCACTTATTCAAATTCAGATTATTATTTTTTTGCTTAACAAAATTGTTTAACCATTTTAACAATTTTTTTTACTTACATTTTCCCATTTTCTAAGTTATACAACTTAATTATCTAAACTTTCAAATTCATATTATATAACCACTTATCCCTTACGTTTAATTTTCATTCCAATAACTTATCAAATCTGGTTCAAATCCAACTCAATTTATTTAACTTTCCCTTAGTTAAATTTTAAATCATATATTTTATTATACTAACTCAAATTTATTTCAACTTTCCTAAAGTTAAACTTTTTTTTTCATATTATAAGCCCAAAACGCATTTCACTTATATTTATCAATATCAACTTGGATTTTTTAAATTCAAATTTGTTTACCACATCAAAACTTGCCTTTTTTCAGTTTACTATTGGTAGCAAATCCATCACATAGAAACTCGAAAATGACACTGATGATGCTGCAGTCATCACCATTATTATTTCTTAGTAACAGTAGTGAATTCAGTGCTTTATATTCTTTTAAAAATTTCCTTTTATTTATAAATCACATTTATAAATCTTTTACTTATATAATTTCACTATTTTAATTTACTTATATAAGATCGTCCCAAATTTGCTTATCTTAATTAGATTTATAACAATATAATCTCTTTTCACTTTTGAAAAATAACTTTCAAAAAAAACGAAATTTAAAATTTCAAATTCTTAGTTTAAATTCATTTTTATTTACAACTCATATTTATAAATATATGCATATAGTTGCATTTCTTACATATAAGATTATTTCATAATTATAAATCATTTTAATTATAATTCCATACTTATAATTCATTTGCTTATATAATTTACTCTTTTTTTTACAATTGTTGTTTTTATTTAAATTATTCAAACAACTTTTATTTAACTTATATATATTTATATTTTTAAACAATCAATTAATACATGCTTTAATAATTCTGAAAAATTATTCCCTTTATATATAAAATATAATCGAGGTAAAATTATTTCATTTACCTAATTTAAAATGATACTATGTCGACTTGCCTCGTTTAAGTGTTTGAAAATCCCTATTGATAACACGGCGTCACACATACCGACCATAATTCACAAACAACTCGAAGGATAAGCAAACAAAATATAAACATTTTATATTCACTAAAAAGTACGCTCTCGTATATATAATAAACTCAAACTCAATCTAGGGTGCTAATGGCCCTATCTATACTGAGTATACACCAAAGCTTAGGAATTTACAAAATCGAAGCTCTAATACCATGTGTGGCGAACGGTCAATTTCGTAACCTTTGAATCGACAATAAACCACATATGTCCGACCCAAAAAGCACAGACCGATGGAAAGTCTAGAGAAAGAAAAGAAGAGAGAAGAAGAGATAAGAAGAAAGAGAGAAGAAAAGACAAAACAAAACGATACATAATCTTACATCGCAGCGGAAAACACATAATATCGTATTAATGATCTTTACATAGAAACTGCGTATACATACATCAATCAGAGTTCAACAATCAATCCTAGTTTTCAGCCTAAACAGTTGTAATAACATGCCCTCACAATTGCCGATAATATACAACAACTAAGCACATTGGATAATCAAAATAGATACGTGTATACGAGAATGAAGATCTCCAGCTCTCCTTTGAAGCTCCAAAACCACCAAAACCAAACCTATAAATATATTCGGTCTGACCTGAGCATTAAAAGGAAGAAAACCCGGATCAATCTGGTAAACCAATGTGAGAAACACACTCAACCAAATTTATTAAATCACCAAACTTTTTCTTTATCAAAACAAAAGTATCTCGTAAGACAAGCCCACACATAAACACGGACATGTTTTTACCTTACGATAACTAAAACATTTCATATCAAATCCTCTAATATTATGATAGTGTCTAGTATACAAATAATGTTAATCATAGCCGAAATTGTTACATTGATTAAATTCCAGCATATAACCCAAAATGGGTAATACAATCAAAATGGCAGGTACATAGTGGAGTTTGGATTTCCATACAAATGACCAGGTGAAGGGACTACCTTTCGATGGGTACACCTCAAGATGGATGTCTCGAGGCACAAAACATCTGCCCTCTACCAACACAAGAATGGCCCACCTCTATAACTAGATGGTACCGAATATGTCATCCTCCGGCCGACCTTTTTCGAGGGCCCTCATAGCATACAAACACAATAATTAGATACATGACGTCATAGCGTGTAAAGATATGTCAAGAAGAGGATGACCATATCCTACTTGGGAGCGACACACTTAGCCTTGCTACATCTAACTCTATTTTGGTCATTTCCGGTTAATGAGGCCTGATGTAACGATTACCTTTTACATATCACATATCACATCACTTTAAATGCCACATAGCCATTTTCGTTGACTACTACTTGCCTTCCACAAAAATACTACCCTTAATCTCATACGTCTCAAGGAGGGTGTTAAGCTAAGAGAAGTTTCCTTCTCCGCCACTACTAATGTACGTTTGTAAAAACTAATGTACGTAATCTTCAGAAATGCAATGTCAGACAAACATCCATACAAGTTTTCCAGGAACAGGACAAACCGAAGGTACTTTCCTGCCACATCCTGTCAGGAAATCCCTAGGATTAGTAGTGAATAGTCCTTGCATTGGATATCTCATAATGAAGAGACCACTGCTACTATATGTATATTGAAAATTTAACCTCAAACGACCAACAAGCAGTCCCCCACTATGAAAATCCGTAATATCAATATCATCACAATCTGCACAAATGGAACGCATATACGTTGGTCCGAAGTGGTTTTCGGATAAACTAATCCCGGTCTCTTCGCACCAACAATGCAAAAGAGTTTCTCAACCTCGCACAGAAACTCAGTCTCATAGACTTATTATATCTCCAACTTTCAACTTGCTATCCTTCGACCAAGAAGGAAGCTCGATAGATTTGAGTCCGCACTAGACGAATCATCATCCTCAACGTAAATGAAAATCAAGCCTATATAGAAGGCTACGTACTAAGTATATTCGGTTATTTAACTATCAAAGAAAACAATCAAATATTTAGAACCATAAGCAATCACTAATCCCTTTTAATTAATCTTTTGTTAATTAAATCACTTGCCAAATATTCACTTCAAATTATCTTTAAAAAGACATAATCTTAAAACCATTTCAATATTGGAAAACATTTCCGTATACTTATTTAAACAATATAAGCATATTCACAAATCTCTTTATTTTCATCACTTAGAAAATATTATATATACTTAAATCAAAATTAAGTATATATTTTATTCTTTAAGGAAAACCTACTTATTAAACACATTTATTTGGGTCAAAACGAATGTTGCGTAAAACATCGTTATGACAACACAAAATCACTAGCATAGAGATTCGAAAATAAGATAGATATATAAATCCCATATACTATATAAAACATTTCCTTTTGAAAATTATTTACTATAACAATAGTGTTATAGTCCATCATTTCTTTATTTCTCGAAAACGTTTATTTCAATAGTAAATGTTGAAATCTATCGTTTCGATACGTAACATATTTTAAAACATCTTTTACCATTTAACTTCACTTAAAATATCACTTTTCAAAACCTGTCTTTAAATTAGATCACTTTCCAAAACATATCCATTTTATTTAATATATTATTCACTGTCGAAAATCATGTATATAGTTCATTCAATTAAAGGATTGTCCACTGTCCAAAATCATGGATATATTTCTTCTACCAAATTCATTACTATTGCACATTTAATTAAAGGATTATCCACTGTCCAAAATCGTGGATGGAATTCCTTTAATAAAGATCCATATCTAGTTTATCAATTTAAATTGATTTCACATTTATAAAGCAATGTTTATAAATTCACATTTCTATTTTATAAGACTTCCATATATAAAATCCCTTTATTGACAAATTCCATTTATCTCATTTATATGCCAAAATCTAAATTATAAGTTACTTACTTATAAATCTCTTATTACAAATTCATTCCTTTTTATAATTTAATATATTATAAATCTTATTCACTTATAAAATCCATATATAACTTCATTTTAAACATTTACAAAACTCCTTTATAATTCCATTATTCTGATTTATAAAAATTCAAATTTAGAAATCTTATATATGAATCGCTTACAATAATTCAAAAGTCTCAATTAAAACTATTTACAAAATAGTTAACTCTATATTTCAAAAATCACATTTCAATTCCATTTCATGAAAATCATGATTTTTTATAACATAAAAATTATATCTTTTATTTGTTTAAAAATAAATTCATCCCTTAACCATTCAAAATTAATAAAACGTACAAATTTAAATTCACTTTTAAATTCCTTTTTAATTTGGAAATCATCACTTTAACATTTTTAAATTTTCAAAATATGGCCCAATGCTGCAACAGCACTAAATATACGAATCACGACATCCAAATCATCATATATCACATGATAACAGCACATATTACAATATCTGTAAATAAAACCAATACGGATGAGGATCAAGATGGATCCTTCCAACCTGTCACCTGCAACAAATATACATATTAGAATATGTGTACAATATCCGCTTTAAGGCAGACGCACGTACAAAGGGTCATCCGCTCATACACAGGAACGTATAGGGTCTTGTAACATCCCGCCTTTTCGGACACTTTAAGCAGACACACGTACCGACTCAAACCATACAGAAGGGCGGATTACTATTGGGGTAAATAAGAAAAAGCAGAAAAAGAAAAAACAAAATAGAATCTCGCAGCGGAATGACAAAATATAATAATCAAATAATAGTTCATGAAGCTGTTTTACAAATAAATTTGATTTTTACTTATACAACACGAATCAGAGTTATACATACCAGAGAACAATAATTAATGCAGCGGAATACATGATGCAGTGAAATATAATAAATAATAATAATACAATCTTCATCCTTCCAGCAATAAGGTCTTCAAATCTTGAAATGCTCAGGCTGACCCGAGCGAATTGAAAAGACAAACACTCAAGTCGGAACTAAAAGATCTTATGTAAGTTAAATCAACGGAAAAATATGAGTGGAACGACGTCAGAGATGTT
This sequence comes from Allium cepa, assembly GCA_030765085.1. Classification (NCBI taxonomy): domain Eukaryota; kingdom Viridiplantae; phylum Streptophyta; class Magnoliopsida; order Asparagales; family Amaryllidaceae; genus Allium; species Allium cepa. The sequence goes on from CM060939.1 coordinate 421,063,690, forward strand.
TACCGGGTTTGACATCTCCTATCCAGTGTCTAACGTGACTGGAGTAACTTAAGAGATGTTTGGGATTTACATCTCCTAAGGATCCGTTAAACTATCTACTATGTAGTAATATACGCTATTATAATAATGTCTAAAATAAAGTAAACTTACTTAAAAATAGCGTTAAGGCTTTACATTTTCCACCTTAACACATATATAGTGCCAATAGTCTACACAGTACCGTAATACCTCCAGATCGGGAGGCTACCGGAGGATACTCCATCGGTACAACACAAATCAAACTCGTACAAGGCGCGCTAGGGTAGGTGAAATGGCACAACTAGGCAATGCTAGGGTAGATATACCAATTGCACTTCCGGGCTGGTGGTAACGCATAGCAGCCACTACCGTCCACCTCGAGCCACACTCCTAAAAATCAAAGGTTCACCCAATCAATCACAAAGTAATAGAATGGTATCGAAGAAGAGTGTCCGATCAGAGGAGCTACCTCATTATCCCGTCGATTGCTCTACCCACCTTATGCCAACTTACGGGAGTTGGGTCCACGTATATACCTCAATAGAACGTCGCCACCATCCTACTTCATTTTGGAATCTCCACCGCGTACACGGTTGTTAAAGTGGTTTTCATAGTTGGCAGAGAATATGACAACTTTCGATCCTGGTCTCTTTAACAACTAAACATTATTATAACACCGCGGTCGTTTCAAAATAGTTTATACTTCGAAACCAAAATATCGTTGTCATTTCAAAACCATATCAATACGATATCATTTCCATTTCAAACCAAATACGATATCATTTCCATTTCAAATATATCCATTTTCAGAACCATAGCATTTTCAAGTTAGAACACTTTCGAAACCAAATGCTTGAAAATATAACATTTTCAAAACATAATACTTTGAAATTCATAGCTTCGAAACCATAACTTTCACCACTTAAACAGTTTAGATATTCTAATAGTATATATAATAAAATAGTTTTAAATTTAAAATTACTTTATAAAATAAAATAATTTCCTCAACTTCACAAATTATTTCAAATCAATTTGAATCAAAAAAAATTCAATTTATGTCAAATCTTAATTCATAAATTCCAACTCAATTCAGTTTCAATAAACCATTCCAATTTATATCGATTTCAAATACAGATTTGAACCTCAAATAAACCATTTCAATTTTCATATATTTCAAAGCTTTAAATATTTCACCATTTTAAAAGCTAAATATGATAACCGCACATATACCTTAATTTAACTTCAGTATTATTCAGTTTTGAAATATTTACTTAACAAATCCAATATCTTTTAAATAAACCCCAAATTCCAAATCACTAAATGTTCCTTCAATTAATCTAAACTTGAAATATTCATTTTAAATCATCTTAAACAAAATCAAATTATAAAAAAAAATCATATCTTTTATAATTTCAAATTTAATAAATTTAAAATCAAACTTATTTGAGTTAGTTCTTAAATAAATTCAATTTCAAATAAATTTCAAATTTATCTCCCAAACTTAATTTACTTAAATTATTATAAACTCTGTATTAAAATATTATTTAAATACTTAACCATATTATCTTCAATAAAATTAAACTTTATTATCAAACTTATTCTATATTAAGACAAATTTATACATAGCTTAAAATCAAGAATAAAATAACATTTATATAGTATCTAAAATCAATATTTATATAAAACCATATATTTCTTTACAAAACCATAGAAATCATTTCAAAATATTTTTATATATAGACCACGGTGTCTGTATATAATTTTATATCCTATGGTTAAGTGATGCGTATATTTATCATTTCAATCCGCAATTTAAATATTTTACGGTTGTATATCATTTCATACCGCAATCCCGAATTAATAATAATCCATAATGAACTTGCAATTTATAACGATATAAACTAAACATCCATTCAACCAATATCAACAATCAATATTGATCACAATAATCATCCAAAACAATCCATAAATATTAATATAGAAACTGATAATAAATAACAGGTATTTAACTAGCAGTTCATATGCAATAATAAATTAAATAACAATTTAATTCAAATAAATTCAATTTATCATAGATGATGATTTAAAATATACAAACAATCATAGATAAATTTCTAATCACATCATGAATTAAATTTAACAAACATAAGAAATTTTAGAAGCCGTGAGTGGGTTAAAACACTCATCTTTGAATTTAAACTCAAAATAAGCTCAAATTTTGAACGGTCTCAGAATTCATCCAAACTAGCATTGAAATGTCTGTATTTCCGATACGATCCCAGCAAAATAAGCCGCGCGTGAATCCGAGCTCGTATGAAAAAGTTATGAAAATGAGAAGATCGGAAAATTCTAGTCCTTGGTCGACTTTGGGTTCAACTTCGGTCCGCCGCCTCAAATCCCCGGTGTTTGCTCTGAATTTTTGCCAAAATGACCTCGAGCGATCCGAGTCATTTGCTTCTTGACCCAAAGATGTTGCAGGGTTTTTGCCTCTGAAACCTGAAGCGCGACCCTAAGTTGCTACAGATCCGCAAATTCTTTTTTTTTTTAAATAGAAATTAATTTTTGGAATTTGGGAATTAGGTTTTCTGTCGGAATGAGGAGTTGAGAAGGAGATGTATGTATAGACAAATGAAAATAAGGAGTGGCTAAGGTTTATAACGGGTTATTTATAGGCAAAGCTGAAAATAGAATGAACAGACAAGATTTGATTGGACGATAAACGACCCGAAAAGCCCTTTCTGCCTCTAGAACGAAAATGGGTCAACCTATATATCAAAATAGATGTTTTTAAATGTTTTAAATTCAACAGAACAAGTTTCAAGTCCTAATTCCATCGTATGAAGAAGTTATGTTAAAATCTGCTTATTTCAAATTGATTTCAGTTGATTTGATTTATAGACTTTTCGAGTTCGTGCGATCAAACGATAAGTCCAATTGTTACGAAACTTGAAATTCTACAATGATTCACCGTTACGGATGCGATGAAACTAATTTCGACGAAATCCGAGTCAGTGGCCAAAATAGCTATTTTTCAGCCAATTAAATAAATAAATATTAAAACAAATTAAATCACTTTTAATTCAAATTTTAAAATTTATAATTTTTATCATCTTGGATTACACTAGTAATTTATAATTCTTTATAAAAATTTCTATATCAATTTAAAGTTAATTTATTAACCAATTACAGTATCAAATTTCAAATTCGGTAAATTCATTAATTATCAATTGAAATTCCAATAAATCCATTTATTTGATTTTAAATCTTGTTATTCAGCCAATTATTATCTTATGGGTATAGTTACCTTTGGTTTATTTTTATCACATTAATATTTCCAATTTTAACATAGTTTCAATTAACATGGTATTTAATTTCATTTACTTACCATTAATCCGTTTGTTATAGATTGAATTCCAATTGATAAATTCCAATTAAACCGATTTAATCCAATTCTAATTTATTTATTAAGTCTATTATTACTCTATAACCTAGTTAATATTTGCTTGTCTTTCGTTACATTCATATATTCAAATTTACATCTTTTCTATGTGTTAACCATTATTTTCAATTATATTAAATTTGTCAAATATATATTTATTATAATTAAAATCTCAATTAATCTATTCAACTAGGTTTCATTCCTTTATTTTATCTTATGAACAAAATATACATTTCCCTTTATTTTATTACATTCACACTTTACAATTACCTAACTCACATTAATGAACATTTGCTCACAATTAAACATAATTGATTTCCAATCTTAAATTTAGCAGCCTAAATAAAATGGTAACTTGCAATAAAAATGTTATCATTATTTTTATATTACGATCAAGTTTATTATTTCCACTAATTATCATAATTGCTTACATATGTTGAATTTATTCAATTATCATAAATTATATACAAATTCATTTATTTATCCAACACTTACCCTTGTTTATTTATATTCCATTTTATACCCAAATGTAACATTTACCACTAGATTAATAGACCAATTAAACAGCAACTTACCACCGTTACTATAACTTTAAATCATACTTTTGAATTCACATTTAATTTTAGCATTCCTTTCATTATCAAATTACAAAGTTTTTTTCTTCCATATTAAATTACTAAAACTAATTAATTTAACAATTTTAATTATTGAAATTTACGGATCGTTACACTCTCCCCCACTCAAAACTTTTCGTCCCCGAAAAGGAAAATGAAGGGAAAGAAAGAATTAAGAAATCGGTATATATCTTATTCAAAAATATTGAATTTATAAACAAATAAACTTACAAAATTTAATGATTTAAATTAAATATATCAATTTATAACCATTAAATCCATTTATATTCAAGTAACAAAATCCTTGGAAAATATTTCATAAAATTTTCTAGGTACAAAATTCACGAAAAATTTCGGCAGAGTCTCCTTTGTACGGAGAGGTCTGGGAGAAATTATAATATCAATAAAACAATATATAACATATATTTTCCAAAATAATGTGTCCCAACAACGGGAAAATCAATATAATATCGCTAGAAAACCGTAATCCAAGGACGTACCTATTTGTCGAGCAATTAATGCTTATTTTATGAAACCAAAAGCAGTAGTGATTGCTTCCATAACCTTTATTTCACTTATATAATACAAAAGAGTTAATAATTATATAAAATGAGATATTTAAAGTTGCTCCATCCACTAACAAACAAATCAATATAAAACAACAATCACTTGCAACCACAACATACAATCATCATAAGGAATCAAAGTAATCCACCATTCGTTCATACCAAGCAAAACAAATGGTATGTTTGAGTTCAGAAACTTTAAATTGTATTTAATGACAAATAACTACTAGTACATCTTATACTCAACAGTCTTAGATAAAATTTAATAGATTATTCAAACATCCTAAGAAAATTGAAGTATCTTTTGCCAAACAATCCATAAACCAAACAAACAACAGATTCTAACATTATTTAAATTTATTCTTATTAATTTCTTTTCACAAGATTTGTTGTTCATTTTTTTCATTCATTTAATGATTACTTTCTTTAATTTAACGTTTATTTCTTACAAAATTTTATTCCCATTCATTCATTCATTCAATGTTTATTTAATTTATTTCTTAAAAAAATTCATTTTCATTAATTCATATCAGGTCAATTTCCTTTTATTACATTATATTTATTCATTCATTACTTAATTTCATTTATTTACCTTAAGTTATACATAGCTTCAAACATCAACTTAAGTTTATAGTCTTTCACTTACAGTATTCATCTTCCTACTTATTTTTATAATAAATAACTTCAACATTTACTTAAGTTTATAATTCATTTATTTATAGTATTCATGTTCAATTCCATTTCTTAGCATATCTATTCATTTACTTAAGTTTATTTACTTACTTACAATACCTACTTTCTATCACATTTTATTATAGTAACATTTCAATTATAACTTAAGTTTATAACGACTACAACATCAAATTCTTATTTATTATAGAATTTCATTGAATACTTTCATTACTTCAAGTTTTACTTGTATAATATCATATTCCATTTTCTTATTAAACATTACAACTTTTAATATTTAGTAAGTTATATATATATGCTTTAAGAATGCAATTGAAAGTTATACAAGTTTTTTCATTTCTTTTAATTAATTTAATGTTCAATAATCAGATCCTTTGTTTTATAGGTTACAAATTTCAACTTTCTTGTAATTTCCTTTATAACCTAGCATTTAATCTCTTATTTCATTTAGAGGTTCCAATTATTAATTAGTTACATTCCATTTCACCACAATAATTAAAACTATTAATTAACAAAAACTTAAGAACTAAATACCGGGTTCCATTTCAAACCATTAAAAATAATAATAGATAAATGTATATACTTACAACTTATATATCTAATTATATTTAAACAATTTAAAATTTATATTTGTTTATCAAAATAAATATGCAGTAAAATTACCACAGTGGCCTTCTCACTTAGAAACTCGAAAATGAATGTCAATGATGTGTGCACTCATCACCGAAATTATTTCCCAGCGACAGAGAGGGGAGTACAAAACTTATTTCTTTTCAAAATTTCTTTCAAATAGTTCTTTCAAATTATATTGAAATATTTATATCAAAAAATACTTCTAAATATTATTATTATTATATTCCAAAATCATTCGAAAGAATTTTCAAAACCTCGAAACTTTAAGTTCTAAATTTCCAGTTTTCATTTATTTTATTTTTAAATCTTATTCTCAACCGATATTTATAAATTTCACTACCTAACAACCAAATATTTTACAACCAAATATACATCGTTTATAATATTTGCTATTTTATATACAAAAAAATATAACAGGCAAAATTATTTCATTTACCTATATTTCAAAACAAATATTATGTCGGTCTGTCCTATTAAGTGTTTAGAAATCCCTATCGATGTCATAGCGTCTCATGCACCAACCGAATTTATAAATACAAAATGGAACAAATTAACACGATATCAAACCTTTTATAACACTAACAAATATGCTCTCTCATATATATATACTCAGCGACTCATCATAGGGTATTACTACCCTATTAGTAAAGATTCATACCCCACAAAGCTAAGGTTTTCGCTAAACCAAAGCTCGGATATAAACTATAACATCCCGCCTTTTTGGACGCTTTAAGCAGACACACATGCCGACTTAAAATATACAGAAGGGCAGATTGCTATTGGGGTAAATAAGAAAAATCAGAGAAAGAAAAAAAACAAAATAGAATCTACAGAGGAATGACAAAATATAATAATCAAATAACAGTTCATGAAGTTGTTTTACAAATAAATTTGATTTTTACTTATACAACACGAATCAGAGTTACACGTACTAGAGAACAATAATTAATGCAGCGGAATACATGATGTAGTGAAATATAATAAATAATAATAATACAATCTTCGTCTTCGTCTTCGTCTTCGTCCTTCCAGCAATAAGGTCTTCAAATCCTGAAATGCTCAGGCTAACCCAAGCGAATTGAAAAGCCAAACACTCGAGTCATAACTAAAAGGTCTTACGTATGTTAAATCAACGAAAAAATATGAGTGGAACGGCGTCAGAGATGTTTACGGGGCTTGACATCTCCTATCCTGTGTCTAATGTGAGTGGAGTAACTTAAGAGATGTTTGGGATGTACGTCTCCTAAGGATCCGTTAAATTATCTACTATGTAGTAATATACGGTATTATAATAATGTCTAAAGTAAAGTAAACTTACTTAAAAATAGCGTTAAAGCTTTACATTTTCCACCTTAAAACATATATAGTGCCAATAGTCTATACAGTACCGTAATACCTCTAGATTGGAAGGCTACCAGAGGATACTCCATAGGTACGATACAAATCAAACTCGTACAAGGCGTGCTAGGTTAGGTGACATGGCACAACTAGGCAATGCCAGGGTAGATATAACAATTGCACTTCCGGACCAGTGGTAACAAGTAGCAGCCACTACCGCCCACCTCGAGCCACACTCCCAAAAATCAAAGGTGCACCCAATCAATCACAAAGTAATAGAATGGTATCGAAGAAGTATGTCCGATCAGAGGAGCTACCTCATTAGCCCGTAGATTGTTCCTGTTTTAGCCACCTTATGCCAACTCATGGGAGTTGGTCCATGTATATACCTCAATAGAACATCGCCATCATCCTACTTCATTCTGGAATCTCCACCGCGTACACGGTTGTTAAAGTGGTTTTCGAAGTTGGCAGAGAGTATGACAACTTCCAATCCTGGTCTCTTTAACAACCGAACGTTATTATAACACCGCGGTCATTTTAAAATAGTTTATACTTCAAAACCAAAATATCACTGTCATTTCAAAACCATATCAATACGATATCATTTCCATTTCAAAAACAAATACGATATCATTTCTCTTTCAAATATATCCATTTTCAGAATCATAGCATTTTCAAGGTTATAACACTTTCGAAACCAAACACTTGAAAATATAACATTTTCAAAACATAATACTTTGAAATTCATAGCTTTGAAACCATAACTTTCACCACTTAAACAGTTTAGACATTCAAATAGTATATATAATAAAATATTTTTAAATCTAAAATTACTTAATAAAAATAAAATAATTTCCTCAACTTCACAAATTGATTCGAATCAATTTGAATTAAAAAAAATTCAATTTGTATCAAATCTCAATTCATAAATTTCAACCCAATTCAGTTTCAATAAACCATTCCAGTTTATCGATTTCAAATACAGATTTGAACCTCAAATAAACCATTTCAATTTCCATATATTTCAAAGCTTTAAATATTTCACTATTTCCAAAACTAAATTTGATAACCACATATATACCTTAATTTAACTTCATTATTATTCAGTTTTTTAAATATTTACTTAACAAATCCAATATCTTTTAAATAAACCCCAAATTCCAAATCACTAAATGTTCCTTCAATTAATTTAAACTTGAAATGTTCATTTTAAATCATCGTAAACAAAATTAAGTTATAAAAAAAATCATATCTTTTAAAATTTCAAATTTAATAAATTTCAAATCAAAATTATTTGAGTTTAATTCTTAAATAATTTCAATTTCAAATAAATTTCAAATTTATCTCCCAACCTTAATTTATTTAAATCATTATAAACTCTATATTAAAATATAATTTAAATAATTAACCATATTATCTTCAATAAAATCAAACTTTATTATCAAACTTATTCTATATTAAGAAATTTATGCATAGCTTAAAATCAAGAATAAAATAACATTTATATAATATCTAAAATCAATATTTATATAAAACCATTTTTTTACAAAACCAGAGAAATCATTTCAAAATATTTTTATATATAGACCATGGTGTCTGTATATGATTTTATATCCTATGGTCAAGTGATGCGTATATTTATCATTTCAGTCCGCAATTTAAATATTTTACGGTTGTATATCATTTCAAACCGCAATCCCAAATTAATAATAATCCATAAAGAACTTGCAATTTATAACGATATAAATTAAACATCCATTCAATCAATATCAACAAATAACATCCATCACAATCATCATCCAAAACAATCCATAAATATCAATATAGAAGCTAACAATAAATAACAAGTATTTAATAGGCAGTTCATATGCAATAATAAATTAAATAACAATTTAACTCAAATAAATTCAATTTAAATGAGATGATGATTAAAAATATGCCAAACAATCATAAATAAATTTCTAATCACATCATGAATTAAATTTAACAAACATAAGAAATTTTAGAAGTCGTGAGTAGGTAAAAACACTCACCTTTGAATTTAAATTCAAAATAATCTCAAAATTTGAACAGTCTTAGAATTCGTTCAAACGAGCGTTAAAATATCTGTAATTCTGATACAATCCCAGCAAAATAAACCATGCATGAATCCGAGCTCATATGAAAAAGTTATGAAAATTAGAAGATTGGAAAATTCTGGTCCTGGGTCAACTTCAGGTTCAACTTCGGTCCGCCACCTCAAATCCCCATTGCTTGCTTTGAGTTTTTGCAAAAACGACCTGGAGCAACCCTAGTCATTTTCTTCCTGACCCGAAGTTGCTGCAGGGTTTTTGCCTCTGAAACCCGAAGCGCGAACCGAAGTTGCTGCAGATCCTCAATTTTTTTTCTTTTTTTAGAAATTGAAATTAATTTTTGGAATTTGGGAATTAGGTTTTGTCGGCCATTGGAATGAGGAGTTGAGAAGGAGATGTATGTACATACAAATGAAAATAAGGAGTGGCTAGGATTTATAACGGGTTATTTATAAGCAAAGCTGAAAATATAATGAACGGACAAGATTTGATTAGACGAGATTGATTACACATACAAATTGGAACGGGTTATTTCCATTAATTGTCATAATTGCTTACATACTATTGAATTTATTCAGTTACCATAAATTATATACAAATTCATTTATTTATACAACACTTACCCTTGTTTACTTATATTCTATTTTATACCCAAATGTAACATTTACAACTAGATTAATAGACCAATTAAACACCAACTTACCACCGTTACTATAACTTGAAATCATACTTTTTAATTCATGGTTAAATTTCATTTTAGCATTCATTTCATTATTAAATTACAAAGTTTTTTTCTTCCATATTAAATTGCTAAAACTTATTAATTTAACAAATTTAATTATTGAAATTTATGGGTCGTTGTAGGTCTCATCGTTTCCAATAGGCAGGAATTTATCCAAATACCAATTAATATATATATATATATATATATATATATATATATATATCATCCAAACAATCATCAATCATCATGAATAATATTTATTCTCACTTATATAGAAATATCAGTGAGACGGAAAGAGTTAGTTGTACTCACTTTGGAATCCACTCTGTCAAACTTTAAGGTAAGGAACTTTAAGATCTAACGCATATTTCCTAGTATGCTTTGGAAAAAAAATGATAATAAGCCTAAATTCCTCCTTCCTAATGCTTAGCCAAGGCTTGAAATAGATATGGACTAAAAGTATAGAGAAGAAATGGTAGAGCTTTGAGCTTGAATTCTCAAAATTAGACTTATAAAATAGGTCACCTTCCCTCTTGTTTTTGACTCTCTTACACTCAAAATTTGAAAAACTTGTTAACTGAAAAGTTGTTGCAAATTCTTTTATCTTGAATTATCAAAAAAGAATCACTTGATTCCAAGTGGTCTTGAGGGGGTTATGATAGAATGAAATAGAGGTATTATCGGGTTGACAAAAATCAAGCCCAAAAATGCACTTCAAAGAATTGAGTTTCAGGTATACAAATTTCAAAATTGAAAAAAGTAATCAACATAAAAGTTGTAGCCACTGGAATTTTATATGGTGCAAAAAAGAATTTTTTAATTTGAATTAGTTATGATAAAAAAATGGCCTATTCTTTGGCTTAAAAACAGGGCCAGAGAATGTACTAGAAAAAAGTGGATTTTTGTCATATTAATGCTAAGAACAGGACAAAGTGGTCAACATGAAAGTTGTAGCCACTGGAAAAATACATGATTTGAGAAAAATAATTTTACCTTTTGGTTCCATTTTAAGAATTTATGGTCAAGAGAAGAAGTGGTAAAATATAAAGAAAAGAGGAGTTTGATTTGAAGAGAATAAACATTGATTTCTTTTTAATATTTTTTAATATTTTGATATTATTTCTTTATAATTTTTTTCTATGGCTTGGAAGCCATTAAAGAGAAGAGGAAGAAGATGAAGTAGCTTGTGAAAGTAAGAAGAAGAAAGGTCAATGAAAGTGTAGAAGGAGGTGGATATTTAAAGAAAAAGAAAGAAGTGGTAAATTTACCAAAATAACCTCTTACCATATTACCAAACAAACCTTACTTTAACCTAAAGAAATCTCCACTTTTTCCATAATTAACATCATCTTTCAAATTCTTACTTTATATCTTAGACACTTAAAGATTATGTAAAGAAAATTAATTATTTTGTTGGATTTTGATGTGATTCGGATTTGAAGTTTACTTTTGACTTTTCTTAAACATACTTACTTTTCTTAATGATGTTCTAGAAGTTCTATAATTATATTTAGTAAAAATAAACATGTTTAATTATTATAATATATAATATATATGTTAAAATATACTAACAAAGGTGCGATAACGTTGTGGCAACTTATTTTGAATACAACGTTGATTTTCGACAAAATGTTTTCCGATCACATTTTGAAGTTTTTGTTAAACTATTTATTCATGTAAACCAAACTTCAAAATAAATTTCTTATTCTTTAAATAACTAAAACAAGCATATTTGAGTTATAAAATAATATAAAACAATATCCAAATCTTCTTATAAAAATACGGGATTGATTTATTGATATGCGACGAAATTTGTCAATTTTATAAAAGAAGTTTTATATATTTGTCAAACCATTATAAATTAAATTACCATTATTATCAAATGAGTTTGATATCGATTATATATATTTAAAAGGAATTATTATTCCTTTAAACAAATTTGTTGAATATTTATCCTACTTTATCGGAATCCAACTTTTGTTAATTTTACAATGGGAAACCAAAATCTTTGTTCAATATCAAAAATAAGTTTACCATTCTTTTTTATCATATAAAACATGATTGTTTAAGTTTGAAAATTATAAATTTGAATATTTAAAATAATTAAATATCTCATTTTCAAGGTGTTAAAATTACAGGTCGTTACAGGATCTTACGGAGTTCTATCATAAAGCTAAGAGATTTGCATCAAGAGGATGCTGAGGTTGATATTAATGTTGTGGATGACGGGGGACTATCAAGAGAAAAATATGAAAAATTAAAAAAGGAAGAAAAAAGTTGCTAACAACTTTGAAAGATCGAAAAAAAAGGAGGGAATCAAAATTCTCTTCCTAAACTGACCTAACCGAAACCTCGAAGAGGATATACCTAAATACTAGGGGACAAATCCCCTATCGGAGACAACCTAAGCGGGTTGGAAAGTTTTGCTAGTTCCACAAACTAGACGGACACGAAACGAACAAGTGTAGACACCTTTACGATTTGGTAGCAAAATAGGTTCGGAGTAACCAACTGCAATAGTACATAAGGAATAGAAATGAGATGGTGCAGCCGGAGCAACCACCATCTGCAGTGAATGCATCAAGCAATAACTGGTGAGCTGGGTCGAGATTCAAAATCCCATGATTGGGATGGATGGGAGTTAGGTTTGATTCCCACGCTTTGCTTTTCATTTTGGATAATTAAGATTTTGAATAGTCAAGACAATAGTACTCTTGGACCTCTTACACATGTACGAGATGTCGATTGGACTCTAGGCACCCTTTGAGTTGGATGTTTAAGATGAATATATAAGATAATAATAACCTCAGACCGCTTATACATGTATGAGATCTCGATTGGTATCTAGGCATGCTATGAGTTGGATGTCAGAGATGAATAATTAACACCTTTTTATTTATTTGCTTTGATTTGAATATTTAATTTTTTTTTGAGAAATCCACTTGAATGTGAAGACTGACATTAACCGTGTTAGTCCCATATAGAGAGACGAGGCCGTGAGTGCAAGCTACAAATTCCCTCGTTGAAGAGCGAGTGGATGAACTTGTACAAAAATTAAGTCCCCTCATTGAAGAGTGAGCGAATGGGCTTGTCTGGTCGTTGGGCCCTATCATCGAAGAGTGAGAAAACTGGGCTCAGCAAGGATCCAAAGAGATCAAAAGCAAGTCCTTTAATATCCTGTGAAGCCAATTATATGTTAATAGATTGGAAAAATTAATTAATAAGATAGTGGTAAAATGAGAAAAAAATTTCAAACTCAGAATTTGACCACGAAAGTTATGCCACTGTGTTTGTGGCGATTTTCCAATCAATTTCAATATATAATACATTGAAAATGGAGCTCAAACTGGGAGTTATGGATGATTAAAGTTTTAGATTCAAATTAATTTAAATTGAATTCAAATTTAAGTAAATTATTAATTTCCAAATTTGAAATTCAAAAGCTACAGTACTTATACTTGGGGGTTAAGTAAACATCAAGATTAACATAAACATTAAAAAACAATTAAGGAAGAAAATAAATTAACAACAACAAAAAGTTATTCGTTCTCAAAGCAGAGGAGCATTCAACCCCTTTACCACAACCGGTCAACGGGTGGGAGGTGGCGGTCAATCACTGCCTGCAAGTGGTGGAGGGTTTTTACTATTATAACGTACCACATTCTATTATTTTTAACCGACCTTCATCCAACGGTTCTGGTGCATTCCAACCACTATAAATAAGAGCCTCGCTCCCTCACTTTTATTCATAAAATATTATTGGAATATTAGCAAAGCTCTGTCAATTTGTATCTTTATAGATTCAGAAAACTTAATAAGGATTTCAAGTAAGAAATCCTATATATGTCTTTGTTTATTATTTATTTTATCAACCTATTCTTCTTCAAACCTTTAATTTTTTGAATTTAACGATATACAAATCCCATGTTGTATTTATATAAAAAAGAAGAGACCTAAAAGAGTTCATTGAGGGCATGTCAAATCCAAGAGAAGGCAAAGCTAAGAACCTCTATGAGTAGAAATCTTAGGTTTTCTATTTTAGTAATTGAATAGTGTGGTTTGGATTTGATGTATGCCTTAAGGAATTTTGCATTGCGAAAACGTCATATTAAAAATCCCAAAATTTCCCAAAAGTGAAATATCAATTCTTAGGTTGAAATCCTAACTATTTTAGATTAAAATAATGAAGTTTGTATGGATTTTGCAGTTTATGTATTTACCTTCTATTCCACCTCTTATTCTTTTTCTTTGGATCTAATTAGGGGATTTGACTAAGAATTGGCATGTAAGGTATGAATTCTCATTCGTAGCTTGCACTGCCTATTTCTACAAATTAATAAAAATTCCTTTGTCTGGTTTCATGTAAAAAGGAATTGAATAGAGCATAAAATCAATTAAATTGTAAGTTTCCATTATTCTTGTTTTACTCCATTATTTTAGTATAAAATAAGTTGGAGTTTGATTCTAAGTATAAGTCTATTGATTTGATTTTGGAATATCAGATTTATGGTTCTTATTACGGAAGTGAAACCTGTATAACTTTAGAAGATCTGACATTTGAACATTAATTTAGGGAATAATCCCTGCATAGAAACTAATAAATCCATGTATATGTGTGTGTGTGTGTATATATATGTGTGTGTGTGTATAAACTAGCATAAATAACATATAATTATAACATATTAATTGCATAGTTAATTAAGTTAATAATTATCATTTGTATTCCCCTTAGGAAAGTAATTAATTAGGCGAAATAATAAGGATTTCTTATAAGGTCTAAATAATGAGTACGAAGAGAAGCGTGATAATACACTTAGAGCATATTATGAAATGTGACTAAGATATAGGGATGCGAGACCAGTTAAGAGCACACATAAGTCTTCTTAGCTAATCCGCTGGCAAACAGTGCGACTTGGGGCTAATATAAGACATCGCCTATATATGTTCTAAGGATGATGTTAGGTTAATCCTAATTCTATAGGATAAATATGCCCAACTAATCTGGCTACTAATTCCTATGAATAGTCGGGCTAATGTGAGACTCCTTCATGGGGTACGGATCATCATACGAAGGACTTGCCTTGAGATTGGAGGTATTAAGTGGTTGTTTGAGTGCCTGCCTCTTTCTTTTATATGAAGTATTAAATGATCAAGATTGGGTTTAGGCACGATTGAGGATATCTCAAAAAGGTCGACTTCAATAGAAGTATTACGTGTCCGAAGAGAATTCTATGCAATGTCAGTTAGATAGGTACCTATGAGGAGTCCACCTTGGAAATAAGAATTAAATGATGGAGGCATATCTCAATTGAGGTCTTAAATGGTAGATTTCCACCTATTGTCCATCAAAAGGTACTAAGTGGCTTGGGTTTTATCTCTTGCGCTGGTTGACATTAATAATGACGCTTATGGATTACTAATTAAGGAAGAACCTACTTTGGGGATTGATGGTATTAATGGGTTGTTTGAGGGCCTACCTATTTTTTGCATATGAAGTATTAAATGGTTTTGAATATAGTTTAAATGCAAAAGACATATCCTTAGTTAAATTATACTACCCAAGAACTAATATAGAAAAACTCAAGATTTTTTATTCATCGGACGTTGTTGTTCTGACTCACTCCTCATTACAACACAAGTTAAGGAAGGAGACAATGATCAAGTGGAGATGATGATAAGAGGAGCTTGTGGCAGTAGTCTATTTATCTATTTATGCTATTTTTGGTGTACCCATTTGAGGTGAAAAATATATTTTTTAACATGGTTATGCAACGGTTGTTGTTGACATTATATTATGTTTTTGTGACATTTGGATTTGAAATAAAATGGGTATTATTTATGTTCTATATTTTGCCCTTCCGGTAAGTTTTGAATGAATAGATAAATAGCTTTGTATTGTTCTTTTTACCAATCGACCGTTTATGTTATTATGTTAATCCACCTACCATTTATGGAACCATCAGATTGCTCGATATAATTTGTAGGCATGTACACCTCCTTGTTTGAGGGCATTCTACATAGTCTATTCACCTAAAAAATTAATAATTTATCATGAATTTTTATGAATTGTATGGTGAATCCTGACTTTTTGATGTTTGATGACATAACTATGTATTTCTATGAATATTATATAATTATAATCTTTACAAGATATTCCAACCAATGGATTACTAGCTGTTGTACATAACAATGAAAATCAACCATCAAGAATCGTCGCCATAGTAAGTCTATAAAAATTGTACAATATCTTTTAATGGTTTGCGCACACCTTGATATAATTTATAAACAATCATAATGAGTTTTTCAAAATCAAATTTTTAATCAAAATTATTTTTGAACCTTGATAGATGTCAAACATCTAAGTGAATTTCTTAGACGTTTGAATAAATTAAAATAAGCATATAAACTTTTGGGTTGACACTTGTGAAAGTCAAACATCTGGTATATTTTTCCAAACATCTTATCTATAAAACTTTAATTTTTTAAAACCATTCATTCATCTAATTTGTTTGCTTAGACGTCTGATGAGGACATCAAATGTCTGATCAAACCAACCAGATGTCTAAATCAAGTTCTACCTCAACATGTTCCTTTCTAGAAATTGGGAAAATGTCTGAGCCATTAAATCAAACATCTGACCTTGTACTAATATAAATATTAGTCAGACATTTGCATCTAAATGCCAGACATTTAAACTAGGCCAAAAATGAACATATTCCTTTTTGGAGTATATGTAGATGTCTGACCCACTTCTTCAAATGTCTGACTAGATTTAAAATTGTTTTTTTAGATATTTGATTCAGATGCCTGACCATACAACTCAGACATCTGAGGACTTATAAACGACTATATTTTTATTGAACATCTATTTTCTAAAATGTTATATTTCTTGATTAAAAGATGCGATTCTTCAAATAATCATGACTTTCAGCATAACTTTTCAATGCTGTAAATAGAGACTAGATTCACCTGTTGTTTCAATAGTTCTTGCTCTCAAGTTCACAAAATCTCTGTTATTATTTTTGAAATCAAAAGTGCTTTACACTATTCTATGCTTCCTATTTTTCTATACATTCGATTCAAAATTATCGAAGGATATTATAGGAAGGGTACTCAAACTTAACTTATTTGTGTTGTGAAGAACACTTTGAAGTTTGTAAGCAAAGGTTTTGTTTTATAGTAGTGTGAAGTCCTGTTTGGTTTCTTAGACAATTGTAAAGATGTTCACTAAGGTGAATTTGTTGTTGATGGTGAAATTCCTAAGAGATGCTTAGGAACTAGACATAGGACAGGAAGTCCAAACTAGTATAAAAATTCTCATGTGATCATTAACCTATTTATATTAAGTTAGAATTAATTCATAATACTCTAGATCCTTATAATTTCATTTGGTATCAGAGTAAGGCCTTCACTAAACCGTTACATAGTTGGTGATATTTGAAGTATTATGGATACACAATTGCCAGATTTGCTGAAGGTTAATTAACTACACGACCACCACTTTTTACTGGTTCAAACTATGCATACTGGTCAATTAGATGAGAATATATGCAAGCAAATGGGTATAAAATATGGAATGCTGCTCACGTTGAATATATTATACGTACCACTGATTATTACATATGGTCGAATACTCAAAAAATTGTTGGCACTAAAAATGCGAAAGCTATAAATATATTACTTTGTTTACGATCTTAAAATCAATTTAATAGCGTCGATCTTTGCAAAACGGCTTATGATATATGGCATACCCTACAAGCCATGCATAAGGGTACAAATAAAGTTAGCAAAGCAAGATTTTGATGCTAAATAATCAATTTCAAAACTTTAGAATGAATCCGAATGAAACTGTTGTTGACATATATTTTGGGTTTTAAGATATCACTCATGTTGTACTAGCATTAGGATTAATTTTTTAGATTTTGATGTAGTGTCAAAAATGCTTAAGTCTTTAACGGTGAGTGAGAAACAAAGGCGTTGGTCATTGAAGAGGCCAATGATATTTCAACCCTCAAAACAGAAGAGTTAATTAGTAATCTTCTGTCATATGAAGTTAACTTGCAGGTTAAAAGAACACAAGCTCAAGAATAAAATACCATTGCATTTCATGCTAAAAATGAGTTGGACATAGAGGAAGATGATTTTGTGTTTCTTGCCAAAAGCTTCAAAATGTTTTAAATTATTGCAAGAACAAATGTTTTGGCAAAAACAACAACTCATACTCTATAAAACCTTATGAATGCAATAAAACCGGCCACATCAAAAGTGATTGCCCAAATTTACAAAAGGAAAAGCAAAGATTTAAAAGGAAAAAATGACAAATATTAAGAAAGAAAATGCAATCTTTTTAAGTAACTTGGGATGATTCAGACTCGTCTTCTTCTTCAACGGATAGTGAAAGTGTTCAAAGTAGACTGTAACGATCCAAAATTTTGGTCATTTGAAATTGGAATATTTAATTGATTTTGAATAACGAAAAGATAGTTTTATAGATTTAATAGTTTGAATTTCAAATATAATGATTTGTGGAAAATTTAAATGTTGAATTAAATAATTGAGATTGTTAAAAATAATTTAAATCTTGGATTTTTATTTCAGTAAAAGTATTTTAAAGGCTTATTAAATTTATATTAATAAGAATGAAGGTAATAGAACTTTTAAATTGAATTTAAAAGCGATTTACTCAATTTTAAAAATAACATGTTTTAAATTAACATATGAAAATAGCATTTTGGGGCACGGTCTCGGATTCCGATGAAACCAGTTCCATTGAATCCATAATGGTGTATGTTTATTGGATTTCAAATTTTGTAGCATTTGGAGTTACCGTTGGTCGTACGAGATAGAAACATGATGAATTTAATATTAAAAATTTAATATAATAGTTGAGTTCAAAAAGTTATCTTCTCCAAGCGATTGAATTGGGTCTCTAAACTTGTTCCATTGCGTTCAAAATAGGGGTATAACGTTAAAAACGTTCGACGGCCTGCCTCGATCGGAGTTTGAATAAAATATCAAGATATTTTGAAATTTTAATAATATGTTTTAATCGATTTGACTGCGCAGCCTTTTTAATCAGTATCTCAGCCACCCTATTCCCCACATCGAGCACCCTAAGATGTAGCCACCTTCTTCTAAAAATGTTGTTCTTCCCACTTCGTTTTTAAAATATAACACAGCACAGCAAAAAGAAAAATATGAACATGGAAACTTCAAATTTTTTTAATTCAAGTTCTACTTGATGAAAAATCACCAAACGAATTTTATAAATCTTGTTTAAGCATGATCTTCAACCTGGTGTGCATATGGATGGGTTCGACTACAATTTGAGAAGGGTCGACGTGAGGCAGCAAAGCTAGGGTTTGGGATTCTTATCGATTGGATCATTGATTGGTGAATTGAAGCTCATATTTGGATTCATCATTGGCACATCTCGGTGGAAAAAATAGTAAGTCCGGTCACCATTTGAGATATGCGACATCACTGCAGTGTTGTTTGAACATTGTCAGGCCGCATCGACCAATTCTCGATCGAGCTTGAGGATGTTTGGTAGGGTAGAAGCTCACGTGATTTGATGAAGAATGGCATTGGTCGCATGTCGTTTCGTGGAGAAACGTGGAAGTTGGGGTGTGCGCGCATGCATGAGGGTGGGTGTTTATGCACGGAAGGGTATCGGGTGATGATTTGGGGAAGAAACTGTGCATATTGGGCCGGGTTGTTTTGTTCATGGGCTGGCTATGTTGATGGGTATTGAATTCAAATAGATTAATTTATATAAATTGTTTTATATATAATTAAAATTCTTATAAATTGCGTAAGTCGTTCATTTTAGGTCCAAATCCAATGCAGTTAGTCGTGTTGGGTTCGTATTAACGAGATCTATGCTATGGAATCAAATTGGCTGAATTTAAAGCTCGTAGAATTTTCAGTTAAATTCAAATGCTTTCGAATTTAATCGAAACCAAAACGTGAAAGCGACAATAGAAAAGCAAAAGGCGAGTGTTTTTAACGCTCACGACGTACTATTATATTTTTATGTTCGTTAAAATTGAATCGTGAAGTTATCTAATTTTATTGACTGTTATTTGAAAATGAAATGAACATAAGAGTTGACTGTAGGTATTAAAATTGACAGTTAAATTTGAAATTGAAATTTAATTGCCAACAAATTACCTGATATTGATAACCATAAAATTGTTGTGAATTAATGGTTGATTTGGATGTTTATTGTGATGGATGCTATCGATTGATATTTTGGACGATTTAGATGTTTATTTATTTTTATATATCCTATTTTCATCCTGTATATTATTTACAGCATATAAAACTATAAATCAAATTATTTCGAATAAGTTAAGAAATAGATTGAAATGATATATACCTATGACATTTATTTTGGATTGAAATGATATTAGCCATGTTGAAACATAGGTTTTGATTGACTGACAAGACACAACAAATCACGAATCTACAACTACGATAACATCCGGACTCATCGGCTCAACATATGGTTTGTATAGTTATATATTTTAACAAGAGTCATCAAATGTGTATATAGAGTCTAGTTTAGTGCTTTGTTAAAATCTTTCCTCAAGAATCATCATTCACATTCAAATAAACTTGCATGCATATTTTAATCAAAATCAAGTTTTCATAAAAATGCATGGAGCAGGGCTCGAACCTAGGTCACTAGTTTGGAAGGCAAGTACTATAACCAAATAAGCTACTACAGTTTTTTGTTTAACAATAGAATTCAGTCGACTGAATACAGTCATCCAGTCGACTGAATCTATGCATTTTTAACATATATATGCATGTTTTTAAATTCAGTCGACTGAATTATCAGAGCCAGTCGACTGAATCTGAATCCGAGAGTTTTTACATTCTGTAATCAGTCGACTGACCAAAAACGACCAGTCGACTGACCTAAGACCAACTGTCATTTTTTGAATAGACATCTTCTTCTGCAAAAGGAAGCAACCCTTCTCTGAACGGAAATGGATGCTTCTTTTGGTCAGAACCTTTCACCAATGGCAGTAA
Organism: Allium cepa; assembly: GCA_030765085.1. NCBI lineage: Eukaryota > Viridiplantae > Streptophyta > Magnoliopsida > Asparagales > Amaryllidaceae > Allium > Allium cepa. Next base: position 421,084,827 of record CM060939.1, read on the forward strand.
CTCTTCAACTACTATATATACATGTTTCCAAACACTTCACATTCACCAAAAATCATTCTAACTATCTTATATTCTTCTTGTGCTCTCATACTTGCATTCAAAAAGCATACAAGCATTTTAAATGCTTTGAATCTCCAAATTAACTTTCATAATATTTGATTCTTAGCATTACCTTCCTTTCATATCTTCACATACACTTCATACACTTGAGGATTTGATTATAGGAAGTTTGTACTATCAGAGACAAATCGGTGTTATCAAAAACACACAGTGTCAAATATACTTTTGTATTTGTTGAAGTCCTGTTCTGCTGCTCAGGCATGTGAAGTCCTCTTCGGCTGCTGAGACGAAATCCTGTTATGCTGCTAAGGTCTCTGTTCTGCTGCTCAGGGTTGTATAGACCTATTCCTCCGGGTTAATTGTGGGTTGTTATGGTAAAATTCCAGAAGGTGTCTGGGATTGGACGTAGAACGGAAAGTTCGAACCAGTATAAAAATCTCTGGTGTTATTTTTATACTGCTTTTATATTGCGCACTATTTACTGTATAGCTATCATCACTACACTCTATATTACCATATTACACGATCCATAGCGCACTTTCATTTGGTATCAGAGACTGGTATTCTAGAGATCGTAACAACATCCTAGAATAAATGGCTAAAAATAGATCTAGTCAAGGCAATATGAAAAGGAAGAGCAATAAAGAAAAATTAAAGGAGCAAACAAACAAATGCTTCATGGCAAAAGATAATGAGGTTATTGATCTAACTTTTGATGATATGATAGAAATAAATTCAGAACTTCTAGACACTTTAAAAGGTCTCAAAAGAAAATATAAGGAAGCTCTGGAAAATCAGAAGAAAGCAGAATTCGAAAGAGATATGCTTAAAGACGAGAAGAAAATATTAGAAGAAGAACTTGAGAAAATTCAAGATTCACTCTTTGACAATTCTCAACTCGCTCTATTAAGTCAAGAAATAGAAGCTCAAAAAGAAAAGAATAACGCTCTAGTTTCTGAGAATCATGAGTTAAAAACAAAAATTAAAATTCTTGAGTTAGATAACACTAGTCTCACAACTAAGCTTGATGACATTACTAAAAATATTTCCAATTTTAATAAAGGGAGAGAAAATTTATCCAGCATTATTGAAAATTCTCAAGCTGCTTCAAATAAGAAGGGATTAGGTTTATGTTAAGAATTCAAAAGCTCACAATGATAAAAGTGGTTTAGGATATAATAAAAATGATCGTAGAAATAGCACTAGATATGCTTTCATGTATAGTAAAAATGATAGTGCTAGTACTAAATTTTGAGTAAAGTATAAATCCAATTTTTATAGAAATTCAAATACTGCTATGACCAATAATGTTTATAATTTCTTTAGTAGTACAAAATCATTGACGGGAAATATGAATAAAAATTATCTAAGTATTTGGGTTCCTGCTAATTGGAAAAATAGAGAAAAATACATTGATGATTATTTTGATATGGTAATTAATAATGAAAATTATGTTTATAAAGGTTCAACCACACCCAAATGGGTATGGTTTCCTAAAAATTAGGAAATTATAAGAACCTTGGGTATCGCATGCTTTAAATGTTATTTTTTTCTGATACCTTACATTATAAGTAGTAGTTATTTTGTTTTATATTGTTCTATGTTAATACTTATGTGAAATAATTTATATCTTCATATAAACTCTCCTTTTTTTCGAAGACAAATGGGGAGAAAGGTATTTCTTCTAACACTATTTGCAAGAATAAACCATGCAAGCACCAATTAAGGGGGAGAAAAGATTAAGTATTTACAGGAATACATAGCATAGATTCAGGGGGAGAAATCTATAGCACAATTACAGGAATATATTCAGTGGGAGAGATAAGATCAACGAAGCTTGTTAAAGATTCGTTCATAGCAAATGAAGTTGTCATCATCAAAAAGGGGGAGAACGTTGGAACATAGGTTTTGATTGACTGACAAGACACAACAAATAACAAATCTACGACTACGATGACATCCAGACTCATCGGCTCAACATATGGTTTGTATAGTTATATATTTTAACAAGAGTCATCAAATGTGTATATAGAGTCTAGTTTAGTGCTTTGTTAAAATCTTTCCTAGAATCATCATTCACATTCAAGTAAACTTGCATGCATATTTTAATCAAAATCAAGTTTTCAAAATATGCATGGAGCAAGGCTCGAACCTGGGTCACTAATTTGGAAGGCAAGTACTCTAATCAAATGAGCTACTACATTTTTTTATGTAAGAACAGAATTCAGTCGACTGAATACAGTCATCCAGTCGACTGAATCTGTGCATTTTTAACATATATATGCATGTTTTTAAATTCAGTCGACCGAATTATCTGAGCCAGTCGACTGAATCTGAACCCGAGAGTTTTTACACTCTGTAATTAGTCGACTGACCAAAAACGACCAGTCGACTGAACTGAGACCAACTGTCATTATTTGAATAGACATCTTCTTCTGCAAAAGGAAGCAACCCTTCTCTGAATGGAAATGAATGCTTCTTTCGGTCAGAACCCTTCACCAATGGCAGTAACTCTTCAACTACTATATATACATGTTTCCAAACACTTCACATTCACCGAAAATCATTCTAACTATCTTATATTCTTCTTGTGCTCTCATACTTGCATTCAAACAGCATACAAGCATTTTTATTGCTTTGAATCTCCAAATTAACTTTCATAATCTTCGGTTCTTAGCATTACCTTCCTTTCATATCTTCACATACACTTCATACACTTGAGGATTTGATTATAGGAAGTTTGTACTATCAGAAACAAATCAGTGTTATCAAGAACACACAGTGTCAAATATACTTTTGTATTTATTGAAGTCCTGTTTTGCTGCTCAGGCGTGCGAAGTCCTCTTCGGCTACTGGGGCGAAATCCTGTTCTGCTTCTCAGGTCCCTATTCTGCTGCTCAGGGTTGTATAGACCTGTTCCTCCGGCTTAAGTGAGGGTTGTTGTAGTGAAATTCCAGAAGGAGTCTGGGATTGGACGTAGAACGGGAAGTTCGAGCCAGTATAAAAATCTCTGGTGTTATTTTTATACTGCTTTTATATTGCGCACTATTTACTGTATAGCTATCATCACTACACTCTATATTACCATATTACACGATCCATAGCGCACTTTCATTCGGTATCAGAGCCTGGTATTCTAGAGATCGTAACAACATCCTAGAATAAATGGCTACAAAGAGATCTAGTCAAGGCAAAATGAAGAGGAAGAGCAATAAAGAAAAATTAAAGGAGCAAGCAAATAAATGCTTCATGGCAAAAGATAATGAGGTTAGTGATCTAACTTTTGATGATATGATAGAAATAAATTCAGAACTTCTAGACACTTTAAAAAGTCTCAAAAGAAAATATAAGGAAGCTCTGGAAAATCAGAAGAAAGCAGAATTCGAAAGAGATATGCTTAAAGACGAGAAGAAAATAACAGAAGAAGAACTTGAGAAAATTCAAGATTCACTCTTTGACAATTCTCAACTCGCTCTATTAAGTCAAGAAATAGAAGCTCAAAAAGAAAAGAATAATGCTCTAGCTTTTGAGAATCATGAGTTAAAAACAAAAATTAAAATTGTTGAGTTAGATAACACCAGTCCCAAAACTAAGCTTGATGACATTACTAAAAATATTTCCAATTTTAATAAAGGGAGAGAAAATTTATCCAGCATTATTGAAAATTCTCAACCTTCTTCAAATAAGAAGGGATTAGGTTATGTTAAGAATTCAAAATCTCACAATGATAAAAGTGGTTTAGGATATAATAAAAATGATCGTAGAAATAGCACTAGATATGCTTTCATGTATAGTAAAAATGATAGTGCTAGTACTAAATTTTGAGTAAATTCTAAATCCAAATTTTATAGAAATTCAAATACTGCTATGACCAATAATGTTTATAATTTCTTTAGTAGTACAAAATCATTGACGGGAAATATGAATAAAAATTATCTAAGTATTTGGGTTCCTGCTAATTGGAAAAATAGAGAAAAATACATTGATGATTATTTTGATATGGTAGTTAATAATGAAAATTATGTTTATAAAGGTTAAACCACACCTAAATGGGTATGGTTTCCTAAAAATTGGGAAATTATAAGAACCTTGGGTATCGCATGCTTAAATGTTATTTTTTTTTGATACCTTACATTATAAGTAGTAGTTATTTTGTTTTATATTGTTCTATGTTAACACTTATGTGAAATATAATTTATATCTTCATATAAACTCTCCTTTTTTTTCAATGACAAAGGGGGGGAAAGATATTGCTCTAACACTATTTGCAGGAATAAACCATGCAAGCACGAATTAAGGGGGAGAAAAGATTAATTATTTACAAGAATACATAGCATAGATTCAGGGGGAGAAATCTATAACACAATTACAGGAATATATTCAGTAGGAGAGATAAGATCAACAAAGCTTGTCAAAGATTCGTTCATAGCAAATGAAGTTGTCATCGTCAAAAAAGGGGAGAATGTTGGAACATAGGTTTTGATTGACTGACAAGACACAACAAATCACGAATCTACGACTACGATAACATCCAAACTCATCGGCTAAACATATGGTTTGTATAGTTATATATTTTAACAAGAGTCATCAAATGTGTATATATAGTCTAGTTTAGTGCTTTGTTAAAATCTTTCCTCAAGAATCATCATTCACATTCAAATAAACTTGCATGCATATTTTAATAAAAATCAAGTTTTCAAAAAATGCATGGAGCAGGGCTCGAACTGGGTCACTAGTTTGGAAGGCAAGTACTCTAACCAAATGAGCTACTACATTTTTTTGTGTAACAACAGAATTCAGTCGACTGAATACAGTCATCCAGTCGACTAAATCTGTGCATTTTTAACATATATATGCAAGTTTTAAATTCAGTCGACTGAATTATCTGAGCCAGTCGACTGAATCTGAACCCGAGAGTTTTTACACTCTGTAATCAGTCGACTGACCAAAAACGACTAGTCGACTGACCTGAGACCAACTGTCATTTTTTGAATAGACATCTTCTTCTGCAAAAGGAAGCAACCCTTCTCTGAATGGAAATGGACGCTTCTTTCGGTTAGAACCCTTCACCAATGGCAGTAACTCTTCAACTACTATATATTCATGTTCCCAAACACTTCACATTCACCGAAAATCATTCTAACTATCTTATATTCTTCTTGTGCTCTCATACTTGCATTCAAACAACATACAAGCATTTTTATTGCTTTGAATCTCCAAATTAACTTTCATAATCTTCGATTCTTAGCATTACCTTCCTTTCATATCTTCACATACACTTCATACACTTGAGGATTTGATTATAGGAAGTTTGTACAATCAGAGACAAATCAGTGTTATCAAGAAGACACAGTGTCAAATATACTTTTGTATTTGTTGAAGTCCTGTTCTGCTGCTCAGGCGTGTGAAGTCCTCTTCGGCTGCTGAGGTGAAATCCTGTTCTGCTACTCAGGTCCCTATTCTACTGCTCAGGGTTGTATAGACCTGTTCCTCCGGCTTAAGTGAGGGTTGTTGTAGTGAAATTACAGAAGGAGTCTGGGATTGGACGTAGAACGGGAAGTTCGAACCAGTATAAAAATTTCTGTTGTTATTTTTATACTGCTTTTATATTGCGCACTATTTACTGTATAGCTATCATCACTACACTCTGTATTACCATATACACGATCCATAGCGCACTTTCATTTGGTATCAGAGCCTGGTATTATAGAGATCGTAACAGCATCCTAGAATAAATGGCTACAAAGAGATCTAGTCAAGGCAATATGAAGAGGAAGAGAAATAAAGAAAAATTAAAGGAGCAAACAAACAAATGCTTCATGGCAAAAGATAATGAGGTTAGTGATCTAACTTTTGATGATATGATAGAAATAAATTCAGAACTTCTAGACACTTTAAAAAGTCTCAAAAGAAAATATAAGGAAGCTCTGGAAAATCAGAAGAAAGAAAAATTCGAAAGAGATATGCTTAAAGACGAGAAGAAAATAATAGAAGAAGAACTTGAGAAAATTCAAGATTCACTCTTTGACAATTCTCAACTCGCGCTATTAAGTCAAGAAATAAAAGCTCAAAAAGAAAAGAATAACGCTCTAGCTTCTGAAAATCATGAGTTAAAAACAAAAATTAAAATTGTTGAGTTAGATAACACTAGTCTCAAAACTAAGCTTGATGACATTACTAAAAATATTTCTAATTTTAATAAAGGGAGAGAAAATTTATCTAGGATTATTGACAATTCTCAACCTGCTTCAAATAAGAAGGGATTAGGTTATGTTAAGAATTCAAAAGCTCACAATGATAAAAGTGGTTTAGGATATAATAAAAATGATCGTAGAAATAGCACTAGATATGCTTTCATGTATAGTAAAAATTGTAATGCTAGTACTAAATTTCGAGTAAAGTATAAATCCAATTTTTATAGAAATTCAAATACTGCTATGACTAATAATGTTTATAATTTCTTTAGTAGTACAAAATCATTGACGGGAAATATGAATAAAAATTATCTAAGTATTTGGGTTCCTGCTAATTGGAAAAATAGAGAAAAATACATTGATGATTATTTTGATATGGTAGTTAATAATGAAAATTATGTTTATAAAGGTTAAACCACACCCAAATGGGTATGGTTTCCTAAAAATTAGGAAATTATAAGAACCTTGGGTATCGCATGCTTTAAATGTTATTTTTTTTATGATACCTTACATTATAAGTAGTAGTTATTTTGTTTTATATTGTTCTATGTTAACACTTATGTGAAATATAATTTATATCTTCATATAAAATCTCCTTTTTTTCGATGACAAAGGGGTAGAAAGATATTGCTCTAACACTATTTGCAGGAATAAACCATGCAAGCACAGAGTAAGGGGGAGAAAAGATTAATTATTTACAAGAATACATAGCATAGATTCAGGGGGAGAAATCTATAACACAATTACAGGAATATATTCAGTAGGAGGGATAAGATCAACAAAGCTTGTCAAAGATTCGTTCATAGCAAATGAAGTTGTCATCGTCAAAAATGGGGAGAATGTTGGAACATAGGTTTTGATTGACTGACAAGACACAAAAAATCACGAATCTACGACTACGATAACATCCAGACTCATCGGCTCAACATATGGTTTGTATAGTTATATATTTTAACAAGAGTCATCAAATGTGTATATAGAGTCTAGTTTAGTGCTTTGTTAAAATCTTTCCTCAAGAATCATCATTCACATTCAAAAAATCTTGCATGCATATTTTAATCAAAATCAAGTTTTCAAAAAATGTATGGAGCAGGGCTCGAACCTGGGTCACTAGTTTAAAAGGCAAGTACTCTAACCAAATGAGCTACTACATCTTTTTGTCTAACAATAGAATTCAGTCAACTGAATACAGTCATCCAGTCGACTGAATCTTTGCATTTTTAACATATATATGCATGTTTTTAAATTCAGTCGATTGAATTATCTGAGTCAGTCGACTGAATCTGAACCCGAGAGTTTTTACACTCTGTAATCAGTCGACTGACCAAAAACGACCAGTCGACTGACCTGAGACCAACTGTCGTTTTTTGAATAGACATCTTCTTCTTCAAAAGGACGCAACCCTTCTCTGAACGGAAATGGGTGCTTCTTTTGGTCAGAACCCTTCACCAATGGCAGTAACTCTTCAACTACTATATATACATGTTCCCAAACACTTCACATTCACCGAAAATCATTCTAACTATCTTATATTCTTCTTGTGCTCTCATACTTGCATTCAAATATCATACAAGCATTTTTATTGCTTTGAATCTACAAATTAACTGTCATAATCTTTGATTCTTAGCATTACCTTCCTTCATATCTTCACATACACTTCATACACTTGAGGATTTAATTATAGGAAGTTTGTACTATCAAAGACAAATCAGTGTTATCAAGAACACACAGTGTCGAATATACTTCTGTATTTGTTGAAGTCTTGTTCTGCTGCTCAAGCGTGTGAAGTCCTCTTCGGCTGCTGAGGCGAAATCATGTTCTGCTGCTCAGGTCCCTGTTCTGCTGCTCAGGGTTGTACAACATGTTCCTCTGAGTTAAGTGAGGGTTGTTGTAGTGAAATTCCAGAAGGAGTCTGGGATTGGACGTAGAACGGGAAGTTCGAACCAGTATAAAAATCTCTGGTGTTATTTTTATACTGCTTTTATATTTCGCACTATTTACTGTATAGCTATCATCACTACACTCTGTATTACCATATTACACGATCCATAGTGCACTTTCAAGCCATCCTTGAAATTAAATTGAAACAATGGATTCACTTGGCCATAGGATATAAATTTAAATACGGACGCCGAATTAGCTAAATTAAATGATTTTATTAAATTTGATTTGAAATTATTTAAATAATCTTGATTTTAAGAACTAAAATCGAATTTATGGAAATGGAATCATTTTTGAACTCGAACTTGAAACGTTAAAAACGAATTTGTCAACCGAAATTGCTTAAATTATCGGGTTTGAAATTTTGAAGTTATATTTGAGAAACCACTTGAATTTCGGAAATTGATTTGTTTTAAAAGATTTGAACTCTTACTCGAACCTTGAAATAAATCCAAGTAAAAGTAATTTAAATGGATATTTCAAAATTTGGGCACTCAAAATTGAATTATTTTAAAGGTTTGAATCTTAAATCGAATATTGAAGTTAAATTTAATTTAAGTGATTTAAATCAGTATTATGAAATTGAACTCAAATCTATATAAATCGAAATGGTTTAAAATGAGAATTGAAATCAAATTAACTCAAATAAGAATAGAATTGAAATTTATTGGAATTGAATTCGAAATTAGATTAATTTGGAATTGAAATTGAAATTGATTTCAATTAAAATTAGAATCGAAATTAATTTGAATTGAAATAAGAATTGAATCGATTTAAATGGAATCAGAAATTGAAAGTGATTTGAATTGGGGAATTTGGAACTAAATCAGTTTGACTTTGAAACTATTTTCAAATAAATTGTTTTATATAAACTATTTAAATCTATTTTTAAATATTTAAATTTCTTTGATTTTGCACACTATTTACTATGTGAACTATTTTCAATACTCAAACAATTTTATGTCAAACTATTTTAACTTTTAAACTATTTAAAATTTCAATCTATTTTCTAAAAATTCAAACTGGTCAGAGTGGGAATGTTTATATTTAAAGCATGGATTTAAATGCGAATTGGGTTAAAATGAAGTTATAAGCCAATTGTTATTCAAATCGAATTCTGTAGTGAAAATGACTTTCAAGTGGAAATTGACATATTTGAAGTAAATATGATATTTTAAAATGAAATTGATTTTGAAGCGAATATGATAGTTTGATATCAAGTATGAATTGTTTTCGAAATGTAAAGTATCAACCGGTGTGTAAAACGATGTTTGGTTGTTAAAGAGGCCCAGGGCTCTTATTGGCATACCCTCTGTCAATATTGGAATCACTTTAAAAACTATATATGTATAAGAGACTCTAGAATGAAGTGGTTGTATTTAGCGTCATTTGTTGGATTTGAAAAAGAGAACAATGATGGATATACCCTGGCACTTGTGCCAATTTGAAATGACTAAAACAGGATGGCTTGACAGAGCCAAGTGGGCTAATTACCTCTAGCGAACATCTGTTATTCGATTTTCTTAGACTTGGTCCATATTATTACTCTTGTTTTTTTTTTGTTGGTGCACCTTGATTTGGGATAACATCTCTTTGACTCGATATGGGATGTGTGGACGCCTCATGGCTATGATGCGTTACCACCAGCCCTACGACCCGAACTAGTGGTATCATACCTTGAGCATTGCCTCACATGCCTTGTCATACTTTTATCCTTATATGAGGCCCATATGATTTTGGTTTAGTGTTGTCATAACATGGTGCATCCCAGTCCACCGACGGTTTACTGGTGTTTTATATGCAAACTGTATGACAATGCTTAAAAACGCATTAAGTAGGATCACTGTAAAGTCTTAACGCTAAAAAATATATTTATTTTACTAATTAGACATTGTATATATAGAATATTCTACTACGTATAAATATTTTAACGGATCCTAAAGAGATGGAAAATCCCATAACATCTCTTGAGTTATTGCATGCACGTTATACACTGGATGTGAGATGCAAAACCCATAAACATCTCTGATGCCATGGCACGCATGTTGTATGCGATATCAATTTGACTCACATAAGAATATTTTAGTCCTGACTCGAGTGTTTTGTCTTTTCATTACGCTCGGCTCAGCCCTGAGTTTTCAGCTTGTTGAAGATTTATTCTGAAGGACGAAGACGAAGATTTGTATATTATTATTATTATTATTATTATTATTATTATTATTATTATTTCTACATCATGTTGTATGCTGCATTATTTTACTTATCCCTATTGTATATATAACTCTCATAAATGTTGTATAAATCATAATCAAATGTATATTATAAACAGCTTCATGAACTATTTATTTGATTGTTATATTTATCTTTCGGCTGCGAGATTCTGTTTTTGTTTCCTTCTTCTTTTCTTATTTTTCTTAATTAACCCCATTGATTTTCTATATTCTAGATTGTCTAAGTTGGAAATGTGTGGATTATTGTCAATTTAAACCATCTGAAATTTGGGTCATCATACGTGGTATCAGAGCTGACGGTTAAGCGAGAACCTTGACATTGATGGGGTAACATATTAAAGATAGGGTCTGTAGTACCGTAGAATGAGTTTGAGTGTATTAATAGATACGAGCGTGTATTTCTTAGTGATATAATATTGTTTTATATTGTATTGATTTGTTAGTTAAGTGGCTTATGGATTCTGATCAATTCGAGTAATTAACGTTATTGATAGGGATCTCTACACACTTGAACAGAGCAACTCGACATGATATTGTTTTGAAACTGGGTAAATGAAATAAATTTACCTAAATTCTATTTTATGTATAAAGGAATAATTTTTTAGGAATTGTTATATTGTGTGCTTTATTATAAGAAAATAATACTGTTAAACTATTATCATCTGTTGATTGTTGTTGTGATGGAATAAAACTTGTTAATATTATAATGCATACAAGATTAATAATTAAGAAATGACTTTATATAACCAAGATGGGATTATATAACTATATGATTTGTAAATGTGATTTATAAAAATATGGTTCATAAAATAATTTATAAAGGATTTAAAAATCTAGAAATATGGAAATTTCAGAAGTATATTTTAAAATATGATTGTAAGGGTTTAAGGCTGGAAATTTAGAAATTTAAAACCTATTGGTTTTAAAAATTTGTTTCCAAAAGGGTTTTGGGAAATAATAGGGATATTGTATGGAAATTATTTTTGAATAGAAATATTTTTAAAGGGTTTTAAAAGGGAATAAAAGCACTAAAATCATTTGGTTGCTGGAAAATAATTTCGGTCATGACTACAGCATCATTGACCTTCATTTTCGAGTTTCCAAGAGAGGAATTACTACCATTGGTGCTTTGTTTGGTAAAGCTAGTTTTAACTTTCAGATCCAAATGAATAATTTGATATACCTAGGGATTTTGTGTATGCATGTATGTGTGTGTATGATTTCAAAAACGATTTGAAATACTTTCGAATAAGGTTTAAAACGTTTTATTGAGGATAAGAGAAAATAAGTCTGATAGTTGATAAAATTTGAAAGATTTGCAAGTTATGGTAATGCTTTAAAATTATTGAATAAGAATATAAGGAAAGTAAATTTGGAGTTGAGCTATGGAATTTAAACTTAACTTAAGTTAAATATAAAGTGAATTCTAAAAATTTAGCCTAAGTTTGGTTAAATAAAGTAATTATTGGAAATAAATTAAGAAATGAACAAATTATATAAATTAGTGAGAGAATATGATTATAAATATGGTTGAAATTTAAACAAATGGAACTGAAATTTGGAAATTTAGCCTAAGTTAGGTTAACTGAAATAATTTTTGAAAATGGAGTTGAATGAGATTGAAATAAATTAATGAATGAGCTAATTAGACTAACTAATTTAGTTAGTGAGTTAAATATGGTTTGGGATATGGTTGATAAAATTTAATTTTGACATTGGAGAATTAATTGAGTTAATTGGAAAATGAAATTGAAATTGGTTAAAAATGGGTATGAACTTAGATCGTGAAATAGTAATGAGAAGTGCTGTGGAAATGCTTATGAATTTGAGTAAGATCTTATGAAGTAATTAATAAATGAAATTTATATAAAGTTGAGTGTTGTTAAACATGGAATTGGATGGAATAATTTTTAAGAGGTGATTAGTATTAGAAGGAATATGCTAAGTAAATAAGGAAATGTGAAGTGTGAATGATAACTGTGAATAATTGAATGGAAATAAAGTAAATGTTTCTTTAATATTTGATTTAAAAAGTTTTATAAAATTGATTTAAATTTGGTTAAAGTTTAAATTTGTTAATCATTTTAAAAATCCTAAATTTGAAATGAAATTTAAAAAAGAAAATTTAAAGGTGAAATATTTTAAATGTACATGATAATGAAAAATTAAGTCAATAATAAAAGAATGATTTATCTTAAAAATAAATTCAGGTCTCAATGAATAATGATTAATTAAGTTAATTAATTAATAATTTAGAATTAATTAATTAGTAATTATGGATTGTTAGTTAATTAATTAAGGGTTAATTAATTAAGTATTTAAGTTAATTAATTAAGGTTAATTAATGTGAAATTAAGAATCATTAATTAGACAAGATTAGATTATTAATTAATGATTAGAAATTAACTAATGAAGCAATTAAGATTAATTAAGTTACAGTTAAGCACTTAATTAATTAAATAATTGGAGATTAATTAATGGGTTATTAAAGATAAATTAATTTGTAATTAATAATGATTAATTTTAGTTTAATTACTTAAGGAGAGTAATTAAAAAATTGTTAATAGTTAGTGAAGATCATTAACTAAAGATTATTAAATAATTAATTAATGCGATTAATTTTAATTAACTAATTATATTAATTAATTTATGATAATCATTTGTGGAATTGTTTATGTATAATTACTTAATGAAAGTAATTAAAGGAATTAATTACTTAATGTAATTAATTAAAGTAATGTGATTAGTTTAAGTTAATTAATTAAGTTTAAATAACTTAAGACAATCACTAGATGATTTGTTAAGCATAATTACTTAATGTAATTAATGAAGAATAATTACTTAGTGAAGTAATTAAGATGGGTAATTACTAGATGTAATCAATTAAAGTATGGTAGTAGTTTGGATTAATTACTTTGTGTAACGAATATGAAGGATAATTACTTAGTGAAATTAATTAATAATTAATTACTTAGTGTAATTAATTTATGATTTTGATTAATAATGTTGTTGGAAGATAATTAAGAGAAGTAATTAATTAAGGGTAATTAATTACTTAATGAGATTAATCTAGGATGATTAATAAATATAATCAATTAAAGATTAATTATTAAATGTAATTTGTTAAGGAGTAATTAATTTATTTAATAAGTAATTAAGGGTAGTTAATTACTTTTTGTGATTAACCAAGAGTGATTAATAATTATGGTTAATAATTAATTAAGAAGTAATCGAGGGATCATTAATTAATGTAATTAATGATGTAATTAAGGGTTGATTAATTAAAATTAATTAATCAATAATAAGTGATTATGAAGTAATTAATTAATTGTAATTAATTAAGGATAATGTAATTGAATTATGATTAATTGATTAATGAAGTAATTAAAGGTTAATCACTGAAAGGGTAAGGATAATTAATTTGTGAAATTAATTAAAGGCTAATTACTTGAATGTAATTTAAAGGTAATTAATCAAGGATGATTAATTAAGATGGATAATTAAGAGATGATTAATCAATTGGTGTGTGATTAATAAATGGTTAAGTAAGCAAGGTTTAAAGTGAATAAAGCAATTAATTTAATTTATTTTGAATTAGTTAGAGATGAAGTAATTAATTTAATTCATTTTATATTAATTATAGATGGTATGATTATTAGATCATTGCTTATGTATGGATGAATGCTATTGATTGCCTTGAATGGTTTGAGATCTCAGATTTGAGATAAGTGATGTTGTGTGATATGGATGCTTTGGTTGAAGTGTCATGATAATGTGAATTATCTATTTGTGATGATAATGTGACTATCTATTTGTGATGATAATGTGGATTATCTATTGTGAGATTGTGAATTATCTATCTGTGTGTACATAGATGATGAATTGAATTGTTTTGACTTTAAAACAACTTGGACATAAAAGACGGCGTTTTGAATTTCGATGAGACCGGGATCGGGTTTTCAGATTTGGATATCCGAAAGCCACATCGATCCAAATTAATGATAGATCGTGAATCTCGAGCGAAGATGAAAATTCAAAGTGCAAAGGTTATCATCGTTAACTCTGAGGGTGATTCCAAAATGAGTGTAACGAGATAATGCCTTCGGGTTTCGTTCGAACCCGAAACGAACTTGGATGGATTGAATGCTTTCAGAACATCATCGGGTGGACGATGAGCATTCTAAGAGATGTGTTCTCTAAAGGTAATCGTACCCTCAAGCCTCATCAACCGGGAATGGCTAAAACATGGGAGGTGCAGCAAGGCTAAGTGGGTCATGCCCAAGTAGGACGAGATTTACCCCTATCTAGAAGTCCCTTTATATTCGGCTGTGTGGGGCAGTTGATTGCAACAACTGTCGGGGTTGTCTTGTTCGGGACTTTCCAGTAAGGGATGGTTCCGGCCTTATGTTGTAGGGGATTTAGGGTGGATCCTCGGTACGGTGATCGATGCCACGTACTATGACGGACGGTACCCTAGTAGCCCTGCCATTGATGGAAACCCATTCTTCCTACGTGCCCTTACGGTTTTGATTGTATTACTCACTTTGTGGCTAGGAGCTGGAATTTAATGAATGTAACAATTTCGGCTATTTCTTAATTACTTGACAACCCTAGACCCTATTATAATATCACTGGATTTGCTATCAAATGTTTTGGTTAGCGTAAGGCAAAAACTTACCCATGTTTATGTGTGGGGATTCTTACGTGATACCTTTTGTTTTCAAAGGATTTTTAAAGTTAAGCAACCTTAACCTGTTACTCACACCTGACCCATGTCTGACTCGGAGTTTATCTTCTGTTTTCTTAAACTCTTGGGTACTCAATTTTTTACGAGTAGCCAAGGGATTCAGGTTAGCTTTGACAAATTCTAGAGGAGCAATGGAGCAGGAGGCTTCATCGTTGTAGATATATATTTCGTGTTCCGCTGTGTGTTCTCTGAGTCATTATGTTGAGTTTTATTTGAGTTGTATAACTAGATAGGTGTTTATAACTGTTTAGTATGTGTTGTATAAGCTGTGCAACTCTGATTGATGTTGTATATTATGTAAATACTTATGTGATTAATATAATTTATTTGTTCTGCTGTTGAGATTCTGATGTTATTCTTTCTTTCTTCTCTATCTTTCTCCTTTCTATCCCTTTCTTTCTTAAAGATGATGCGACTTTTTGTGGAGAAAATGTCGGGTCGTCGCAGTTGGTATCAGAGCACTAGGGTTGAGTGAATACCTATGCTTTGGAGTGTTTTCTTTCTTGAGAGAGCGTATTTGTATTTTTTTATATATATTTATATATATTTATTTCTACCTATTTGATTGGATTACTTGTTCGGGTTTTCCAATATAAGTTCTAGAGGTAGATAAGGTAGTGGTGTGTGTAACACTACTACCAATGGATGGAGTCCGAGTGTTGAGCTTGGAGGCGTATCTGTTGAGACTGTAGACCCAATACCGTCTCGAGTGAGCTTTGCCGTGGTGAAGGATTTCATCGATCTTTGAAGAAAACCTTTAAAAGGTTCGGAGTTTTATCTTTGAAGTACAGTTTGGATGGGTAGAGTTTGGATCTGTTGGTTAGGCATAAGAGAGTGATGGTATCTTGGCTACCTCAGGAAATAGTAGCTGTGTGATGAGATGAAGTAACTATGGATGTTTCCAAAGATGTTTCTTTAGAACCAGTTTAAGGAAGAGTGTCTGCTTCGGTGTTGAGGCTTGGCTCAACAGGGTGTTTGTGTTTGGCTTTGAGGCCCGAGTTTCTCGAGGAGCTTCTGGTTTAGGAAGTCTTTGGCATCAGTGGCAGTGTTGCAGCTCGGAGTGTTCTGTGTGCCGGCAGGAAGGTCATCTGGCTAAGCAGTTTTCTAGAGATGGAGTTCTGAAGCAGCTGAATGAATCCGTTTCTTTAATGGATTGGTTAGACGAGTGTAAGCTGTTCTGATTGGTAAAGAGAGAACAGTTTCTTTGGAAATTAGGCTGGGTAGATCGCAAAAATGACTTGCAATAGTTGAGTGTTCTCTTGGATTATCTTTGCTTGGGATCAAGGCATCTCTAGGGAGTGATACCAGTAGTTCAGCTAAGTAGAAGGATGGTTCCTAAAGATGGAATTTGGTGAAGTATCTCAGGATATCGTGGAACTTCTGAGTTTTCTTTTTATGGATCTGTTGAACCATATCTCTGGGATGTGCTGTCCAATTTGTGCTCGTGTTCATCATCAGTATTCTCATCTACTTCGGATCAGAGTTATGCAGCAGAAGCAAGTTTGGGAGTGCTTTTGTTTTGTCTTTTCCGTATAGGAGAAGTTTGTAGTCTACTGATGGTAGTAGAGTTTATTCTGGATTTTGGTTGATCGTGAGAGGATCATTTTGTTGGGTTGTTTTTGGTCCAGTTTGTTTTGAGAGGCATCGGCGAAGGTTGAGCTGATCAAGAAGGAGGAAGTCAGCCCTGGATCGTTCGAAGAGTTTTGTGGATAGAAGATGGAGGAATTTGGATCCCGAAGTCAGAGATTTGGTTTTTGATAAGTTTTCTCCGATCTAAGAAGCTATAAGTTTTTGTAAGTCTGGGAAGCTAGCTCTGAGGTATTGGATCTTTTCTGTGTTCTTGTGAGGATAAGTGTTTTGGTCTTTAGGGTTGAATTGCTAGTTTGGAAGACTGGGATTCAATGTGTTTCACGTATCTCTGAGGGAGTACGTGTATGATCTATCTATGGTTTTGGAATCAGCAGTTCAGGATGATTTGGTTGTTGAGTCATACTTATCTGTAGTCTGATATCCTGTTCAGTTGTAGATCTAGATGAGTAGGAGCTCTGTAGCATAGTAGTGTAGCTAATTTGGATTCTGTAGAGCGAGTATCCCAGTATTTATACTTGAAAACTCTTGGAAGTTCTATCCAGAATTTTGTCTGGATAGTTAGATTTGTTTGATTGGGTAAATTAGTTGCTATGGTTTTTAGCATATAGTTGATAATATATGCTTGTGGCTTTAAATTAAAATCTTTGATAGATTATTAAATTACCTTTGCTTTTAAATTTCGGGGAAGAAATTCTTTTAAGGCGGAAGGAATGCAATGACCCGGAATTTTGGGCAATATCAATTTAATAATCCGCATTAAAAATTTAATTGATTTGATAATCTTTGTTAATAAAATTTGAACTGATTTAACAATCTTCTTTTAATAAATATTTAATTGGTGAATTTTATTTTTAAAAGCTAATAAAATGTTTTCTATTTATAATGTATATATTTAATTGTATATATTGTAAATAGATAAGCTTTGGTTTGGAATTTAATAAATAAAGCAAATTTTCTAATTCTAATATATTTTTAGTAATTTGGAAATTTGATTTAATCTAATATAAAACTTTTTCAAAGATTATTTAAATAAATAACCATATAGTTTTAAAATACTTAAGTTAAATTGTTTAAAATATATTTTAACTTAAGTTTGAATATTAAATAAGATTAATAAAAAGGTTTGTTTTATTTTATTTCCAATATTTCTTAATCAATATTGATATAAGTAAAAATAAGTAATTTATATATAAAAAGATAATCTCTTTTATAAATTATTTAAAATTGATAAATGTGAATAGATTTTAATATAAATAGAATTTGTTATTTTCAAAATTTAATGTATAGTTATATATGTATATATATAACTTGATTTTAAAATTGGATTTTAGGATTTAATTTGAATTTGATTTCAAAGATTTGAAATTCAAAAGATAGACATTTTAAAGATATTTGGATAAGCTTTTATTTATAAGTATAATTAATTTTATTTTCTTTAAAGTTATCTATATTTATATATAAATAAGTATTTGTAAATTTATAAATTAAGTTAAAAAGCTTTTATTAACATTTTAAAATAAAAAGGAATTGCTTAAAAAGACAAGTGTAATTACCTTAAGTAACCTAATAACATATGTTAAGTAATAAATAAAACAAGATGACAAATGTTAATACCTTAGACAAGTGTCCTATTTAATTTTCATTTTCTTTTATTTTTATTAAATCAAAAATTTACTTATATTTCTCACCCTCATTCTTTTTTCTATTCTTTTTCAAAACTTAAGAAAACTTCAGCTAAGAAGAATCTGAATTCCATACTTTAGCAATGCCTCAAACCAGAAATTATCAATCAATAACCTGTAATGCAACATCAAAATCAAAAGCCTACAAACCTTCTTCATTTTCAAAATCCTATCAACATTTTCTTTTCAAACCTGAGAATAACTCAGGCATGCAAGTTCAATTTCAAAAACAAACAAATCTGTAATCTCATCTTCATTATCAAAAGCAAATCTGAAATTCACTCCTCAAACAAAAAAAAATTGCAAATCAAAATCCTGTAACAGATTTTTAGTATACAACCTGGAAAGCATTTTAAAACTTGTAATCTCATCAATTCAACAACCTGGAATTTGGCAGAAACAAGTTCAAGATCCAGTAACATCATTTAACAAGCATGCAACTGCAGTTTTTAAGATCAAATAACATTTTACAGAAACTCGAAGTTTTAAAAGGAGCAAAAGCATATTCCAGTTTCAAGTTTTTCCAAAATAATGTGCTCTGTTCTCCATCTTCTTTCAGGTGAGTAACAATTCTTTTTAAAAGTTAAGTAGAAATTTGGTTGCATGTAATCTCTGAAATGAGTATATTTATTTGTGTGGATATATATGAAGAACATTTTCTGGATGAATGTATGATGTATGCATGTCTGTTGTCTCTGTGATATCCCTGTTCTTTGTTTTCAAGCTTAGATTTTAATAAAAATCCATTATCTTTTGAGTCATTCTCTGTTAGGACTTAGGATGCAAACAAATCTTGTTTGTATTATCATGAAGTAAGTTTTAAAATTTTATTGAATTTAAATTGTATCCGGAAACCAGATAGAACAGAATAGTTTAAGTTATGATAAAATTCAAACATTCTAAATCATTGATTCAGGAACATAATCTGAATCCCTGAACTAAATAATGAATTTTAAGAGTGAAATTACAATTTCTAGTTTTGGATTAAGGGTGCAATTTGAGTTTCACCAGAAATGGTATTTTTGGCAACTTCTGATGATTTAAGTGGTCGGGGTGGATGCAATCATCACTGGAGATAGTAGGACGACTGGAGATTGGGAGGAAAAAGTCAGGTCGGGGTTCAAGGCGTTGTAGCGGCGATGGGAGGTCAGTGTTGCCTGTAAACCTAGTTTTGGGCTTGGGCGAAATTTTATTCCTCACGGCATCTCTGGTGGACCGAGCTCCACCAGATTTTGTGAGATGGTAGCTTTGGTGACGTCGAAGTTGTGGCCGGAAGCAGTGAAGCTCTAATGGATGCCGATGCGAGTTCGAGGCGATTTCAAGTGTGGTCCGTGGTTCCAGGTTCAGTCCTATATGCTCGCTTTCGAAGTCGAGTCGTAATGGAAGTTTAGATGATCGGATTTTAGGGTGGAGTTGATCGCCAACTTGAAAAAGTCATCGTGAATGGCCATAGACGATCGGAGCCACCGTGCATATGCACGGTGCATCTATGTGCTTGGTGAATTCTGGGAACAGAGAGGATGTGGTACTCGAGTTTTCTCGAGTCGAATGCGTGTATTGCCCGAAGCATTGACGGTGTTTGCTCGAAAATTTTTGAGGGATGCTCGGGTAGCTGTTTTGTTTCAGTTTTTAAAACTGTCAGGTTTAAATTTTTAAAATTGAGTTTTAAAATTTAAAGCAAAATTTAACCAAGTTTTAAATCAGTTATTAAGTATCGATTCAAATTAACTTTTGAATCATAATTTTGAATAAATAAAGTTTTATAAAATTAAATTGTTTAAACCAGATTAAGGTTTAAAGTGTATTGTAAAAAATTAGTTTCCAAATATATGAGTAAAACTTTATTTATATAAATTTCTTTTATAGAAGTTCTTTAATATTTGAATGGAAAGTTATATAAATCTGTTTAACTTAAATTGCATGTTAAAATATTAATTTATTTTTAAAAAAAAACTTGATTTTTAAATTAAATTTAGTTTAAACCTTTATTTATATAAGTTTCTTTTTAAATGATAAATGTTTCTTTAATATTTGTTTTAAAAAGGTTTATAAAATCGATTTAAATTTGGTTGAAGTTTAAATTTACTAATCATTTTAAAAATCCTAAATTTGAAATGAAATTTAAAAAAGTAAATTTAAAGGTGAAATGTTTTAAATGTATATGTTAATGAAAAATTAAGTCAGTAATAAAATAATGATTTATCTTAAAAATAAACTTAGGTCTCAATGAATAATGATTAATTAAGTTAATTAATTAATAATTTAGAATTAATTAATTAGTAATTATGGATTGTTAGTTAATTAATTAAGGGTTAATTAATTAAATAATTAAGGGTTAATTAATTAAGTAATTAAGGTTTAAGTTAATTAATTAAGGTTAGTCAATGTGAAATTAAGAATCATTAATTATATAAGATTAGATTATTAATAAATAATTATAAATTAACTAATGAAGCAACTAAGATTAATTAAGTTACAGTTAAGCACTTAATTAGTTAAATAATTGGAGATTAATTAATGGGTTATTAAAGATAAATTAATTTGTAAATAATAATGATTAATTTTAGTTTAATTACTTAAGGAAAGTAATTAAAGAATTGTTAATAGGTAGTGAAGATCATTAACTAAAGATTATTAAATAATTAATTAATGCGATTAATTTTAATTAATTAATTATATTAATTAATTTAAGATAATCATTTGTGGAATTGTTTAAGTATAATTACTTAATGAAAGTAATTAAAGGAATTAATTACTTAATGTAATTAATTAAAGTAATGTGATTTGTTTAAGTTAATTAATTAAGTTTAATTAACTTAAGACAATCATTGGATGATTTGTTAAACATAATTACTTAATGTAATTAATAAAGAATAATTACTTAGTGAAGTAATTAAGATGGGTAATTACTGGATGTAATTAATTGAAGTATGGTAGTAGTTTGGATTAATTACTTTGTGTAATGAATATGAAAGACAATTACTTAGTGAAAGTAATTTATAATTAATTACTTAGTGTAATTAATTTAAGATTTTGATTAATAAAGTTATTGGAAGATAATTAAGAGGAGTAATTAATTAAGGGTAATTAATTACTTAATGAGATTAATCTAGGATGATTAATAAATATAATTAATTAAAGATTAATTATTAAATGTAATTAGTTAAGGAGCAATTAATTTATTTTATAAGTAATTAAGGGTTGTTAATTACTGTTTGCGATTAATCAAGAGTGATTAATAATTATGGTTAATATTTAATTAAGAAGTAATTAAGGGATCATTAATTAATGTAATTAATGATGTAATTAAGGGTTGATTAATTAGAATTAATCAATCAATAATAAGTGATTATGAAGTAATTAATTAATTGTAATTAATTAAGGATTAATGTAACTGAATTATGATTAATTGATTAATGAAGTAATTAAAGGTTAATTACTGAAAGGGTAAGGATAATTAATTTGTGAAATTAATTAAAGGCTAATTACTTGAACGTAATTAAAAGATAATTAATCAAGGATGATTAATTAAGATGGATAATTAGAAGATGATTAATCAATTGGTGTGTGATTATTAAATGGTTAAGTAAGCAAGATTTATGGTGACAAAAGAAATTAATTTAATTTATTTTAAATTAATTAGAGATGAAGTAATTAATTTAATTCATTTTAAATTAATTATAGATGGTATGATTATTAGATCATTGCTTATGTATGGATGGATGCTATTGATTGCCTTGAATGGTTTGAGATCTTAGATTTGAGATAAGTGATGCTGTGTGATATGGATGCTTTGGTTGAAGTGTGATGATAATGTGAATTATCCAATTGTGATGATAATGTGAATTGTCTATTTGTGATGATAATGTGGATTATCTATTGTGAGATTGTGAATTATCTATCTGGGTGTATATAGATAATTGAATTGAATTGGATTTCGAAAACCACATCGATCCAAATTAACGGTAGGTCGTGAATCTTGAGTGAAGATGAAGATTCGAAGTGCAAGGGTTATCGTCGTTAACTCTGAGGGTGATTCCAAAATGAGTGTAACGAGATAATGCCTTCGGGTTTCGTTCGAACCCGCAACGAACTTATATGGATTGAATACTTTCAGAACATCTTCAGATGGACAATGAGCATTCTAAGAGATGTGTTCTCTAAAGGTAATCGTAGCCTCAAGCCTCTTCAACCGAGAATGGCTAAAACAGGGGAGGTGCAGCAAGGCTAAGTGGGTCATGCCCAAGTAGGACGAGATGTACCCCTGTTTAGAAGTCCCTTTATATTCGGCTGTGTGGGGCAGTTGGTTGCAACAACTGCCGGGGTTGTCTTGTTCGGGACTGTCCAGTAAGGGATGGTTCCGGCCTTGTGTTGCAAAGGATTTAGGCTGGATTCTTAGTACGGTGATCCAGGCCACGTACTGTGACGGGCGGTACCCTAGTAGCCCTTCCATTGGTGGAAACCCATTCTTTCTATGTGCCCTTACGGTTTTGATTGTATTACCGACTTTGTGGCTAGTAGCTGGAATTTAATAACAATTTCGGCAATTTCTTATTTACTTGAAAACCCTACACCCTATTACAATATCACTGGATTTCCTATCAAATGTTTTGGTTAGCCTACGGTAAAAACTTACCCATGTTTATGTGTGGGGAGTCTTATGTGATACCTTTTATTTTCAAAAGATTTTCAAAGTTAAGCAATCTTAACCTGTTACTCACACCAGACCTATGTCTGACCCGAAATTTATCTTCTGCTTTCTTAAACTCTTGGGCACTCAAATTTTTACGAGTAGCTAAGGGATTCAGGTTAGCTTTAACGAATTCTGGAGGAGCAATGGAGCAGGAGGCTTCAGCGTTGTAGATATATATTTAGTGTTCCGCTGTGTGTTCTCTGAGTCATTATGTTGAGTTGTATTTGAGTTGTATAACTAGGCAGGTGTTTATAACTTTCTAGTATGTGTTGTATAAGCTATGTAACTCCGATTGATGTTGTATATTATGTAAATATTTATGTGATAAATATAATTTATTCGTTCCGCTATTGAGATTCTGATGTTATTCTTTCTGTCTTCTATATCTTTCTCTTTTCTATCCCTTTCTTTCTTAAAGATGATGCGACTTTTTGTGGAGAAAAAGTAGGGTCGTCACATCCTTTGAAACATGTTAAAATCAATCATTGAAATCTGATGTTTCAAGATCATACCTTAAATCCACTTTAAAAGTTATGATTTTTAGACCAATATCACAATTTTTAATATTGAAATGAGTATGAATTTTAGGAATATCTGGAATATGGTTTTTGGGTGAATTCTGGTGGTCGGAAGGTCTGGAATGGTCATAAACTTCACTGGAGGTGGAGGAGGTACTGATGGTTTAGGCAAAAATGTCAGAAGGAGTTCCAGTTCACTATGACGTCGGCGGTAGGCCAAAAGAGTTTTAAACCCTAGTTTTGTTGAAGCTCGAGTTTGTGGTCAGTGCTTTGTCTGAGGGTGATCGAGTGTCGCGTAACTTAGGGGATTGGTGGCGTCGTGGATCGGCAGGGTATGGCTAGAGTCGTTTGACCTCTGGTGGTCGGAGTAGTGTTGTTGAAGGGATTTGCTGGAGGTTGCTTCAGTTCCAGACTCAACTGGGTAGCTCGATCTTGCTTGAGGGATTGTGATTATGTTTTGGGGGTCGTTATGTGTTGCAGCGATGATGAGTGACGTGCCAGAGGATGCGTCGATGGTCGGAGGTGGCTCCGGCAGTGGTGCATGTGCACAAAGGTGGGGGTTTTGTCATTTTTTGGGTTTGGTCATTGTCTTGAAGTGGTACTCGGGTAGAAGGTTGAGTGACTCGAGTTGAAACTTGAGTAGGTTTTGTGTGTATAGCCTAAAAGATCTTAAACTTAAAATTTAATCTAAGTTTTAAAAAAATTGGGAAGAAGGGGAATTTTGGGTTTGACCCGAAGCAGAAAATGTTAAATAGTTTTAAAAGTTTTAAAACTTGGTCTTTTTTGAAATTTAAAATTTAAAATTAGTTTAAAACTTTCATATAAATTACTTGATGTTTAATAAATGTTTCTTAAACATTTTGATTTAGAAATTTGAAGTTTGTTAAATTTAAACTTTGTTAAATAAATTTAAAATGATTTTAAATTTGAGTAGGAATGAAATCTTAAAATTTATATAAGCAAGTTTTTAAATTCAATTTGAAACTAGTATTTAAAACTATATTTGATAAATGTTTAAGTTATTTTAAGAAATTTATTTTTTGATAACTTTAAATTATCAAGCTAAATAATTATTTTACTTTAAACTTAATTAATGATTAATTAAGTGAGGTTAATGATAAGAATAAATGGTGTAATTATGTTAATTGTAATAAAGGCATTAATAAGATAATGTTTTATCTTAATTAAGGTTTAATGTCTTGATATTAATTAAATTTATTAAAGGAAATTAAATATAATTAATTAATATTAATTATAAAGGATTAATTAAGAAATTAATTAAGGGTAATTAATTTATTTAATTAATAAATAATTAAGGATTAAAAGGGTAATTAATTTAAAGGTTAATTAATTTGTAATTAAAAATCATTAATTAGATAATGAAGATTATTGATTAATGATTAGAGCTTAATTAATCAAGTAATTAAGTGTAATTAAGACTTAATTAATCAAGTGATTAAGGTTGATTAATTAAGTGATTAATGAGTAGTTAGTTAAGTAATTAAAGGTTACTTAACTAATAATTAAGAAGGTCTTAATTTGTAATTAAGTTTTATTAATTGATAATTAGGTATTTATTAATTAATAATTGAAGGATAATCAATCTATAATTAAAGATTAATTAAGAAGTTGCTAAATGATGATTAATTGATTAATCTAATGGTGATTAAGGATTAATCAAATGATAATTAAGGATTGGTTAATTGTTAATTAAGGATGGGTAAACTGTTAATTAAGGATTAATTGACAGGTGATTAAGGAGTAATTAATTTGTAATTAAGTTTTGTTAATTAATAATGAGGTTTATTAATTAATAATTAATGGATAATTAATTAGTTAGTTAATGATTGATTAATTAATTATAAGAATAATTATGGATTAATTAATTTGTATTAAGAGATATTGATTAATAAGTAAGGTTATTAATCAATGGTTGATGGATAATTAATTAGTTAATTAAAGGTTAATTAATTGGTTATAAAAGTAATTAAGGATTGATTACTTTATATTGAAGGAGGTTAATTAATAATTAAGGTTTATTAATTGATAGTTAAAAGGATAATTAATCTATGATTAGAGATTAATTGATTGATTTATAAGGTAATCATGGAATGATTAATTAATTAAATGATTGTAATTAATTAATGATTGATTAAGCAGGATTAAATGATTAATTATGATATGAATTAATAATTCCTGTTTGTGGATGATTATTTGAATAGAATATCTGAATTGGTTGATATCTATTGGATGATATCCTGTGATATGCTGTGATGTGATATTGGTTATATCAATGATAAATATGTGATATTTATCTGTGAATGCTGTGTGAATTCAAAATATTCAATTGAATTGAATTGAATTGTTTAAACTTTAAAGAACTTGGCCTTTAAGATACGTTTGGATGTCGATGAGACCGGGATCGGGTATCAAATTTGATTATCCGAAAACCACATCGATCCAAGTTAAACGTTAGGTCGTGAATCCTAGTGAAGATCAAGTTGAAGACTCGAAGTGTAAGAACTATCTGTCGTAAAACTCTGAAGGTGATTCCAATACGAGTATAACGGAGATAGTCCTTTCAGGTTCGAGATGGAGTTTCAGAGTGCAAGGGTTATTGTTGTTAACTCTGAGGGTGATTCCAAAATAAGTATAACGAGATGATGCCTTCGGTTTCGTTCGAACCCGGAACGAACTTGTATGGATTGAATGCTTTCAGCACATCGTCAAGTGGACAATGAGCATTCTAAGATAGATGTGTTCTATAAAGGTAATCGTAGCTTCAAGCCTCATTAACTGGGAATGACTAAAACAGGGGAGGTGCAACAAGGCTAAGTGGGTAGCACCCAAGTAGGATAAGTTTTACCCCTATCTAGAGTCCCTTCTTATTCGGCTATGTGGGCGGTTGAATAGCTACAACTATTGGGGTTTTCTTATTTGGGGCTGTCCAGTAAGCGATGGTACTGGCCTTGTGTTGCAGTGCATTTAGGGTGGATTCACGGTACGGTGATCTAGGCCATGTACTATGACGGGCGGTACCCCAGTAACCCTGCCGTTGATGGAAACCCATTTTTCCTACGTGCCCTTGCGGTTTTGATCGTATTACCCATTTTTGTGGCTAGTAGCTTGAATTTAATGAATCTAACAATTTCGGTTATTTTCTATTTACTTGAAAACCCTAGACCCTATTATAATATCACTGGATTTCCTATCAAATGTTTTGGCTAGCGTAAGGTAAAAACTTACCCATGTTTATGTGTGGGAAGTCTTATGTGATACCTTCTATTTTCAAAGGTTTTTCAAAGTTAAGCAACTTTAACCCGTTTACTCACACCAGACCCATGTCTGACCCGGAATTTATTCTGTTTTTCTTAATCTCTTGCGTACTCAAATTTTTACGAGTAGCCAAGGGATTCAGGTTAGCTTTGACGAATTCTAGAGGAGAGATGGAGCAGGAGGCTTCAGCATATATAGATATATAATGTTTCCGCTGTGTTATGTCTCTGTGATGATGTATGTATTATATTAGAGTTGTATAATAGACATGCTTTTATAACTATCTATTTTGTGTTGTATAATCTGTGTATCTCTGATATGTAAATGACTATGTAATAGTTATGTTATATATTATATTTTATTCCGTTTTGCCGTGAGATTCTGATATTGTTGAGTTCTTTCTTCTTTCTATTCTATTTCTACCTCTTTCTTTCTTAATAATGATGCGTCCTTCTGTGGAATGAAAGGCAGGCCGTTACACTTGGTATCAGAGCGTAGGTTGAGATAATACCTAGGCTCTGGAGTAGTGTCTACCCTGAGAGCGCGTATTTGTAATTTTTATATAACTATATACCTATATAAATTTGTTGGGTATCTATTCGGATTTCCAGCATGAGTTCTAGAGGAGTTTCATCCTTCTCTTTGTTTGGTTGTTCGTCCTATCTTTGTATCTAATCCTATATGTAGGGTAACCGAGTTAGATAAGATCTGTAGAGGTTTAAGGCTTTCTTATCTCCCCCATAGTTTTTCTTGTGACCCTTTTTATTAGATTTCAAAAGGGATTGATCTTGTTTTGAATATGGATTGGTTGGATTAGTATTTGGCTGTTTTAAATGCATGAAGCAAGAATTGTATCTTTGGAGACTGAGTTGTGAAGAATCGCAAAAGTGACTTGCGATGATGTCGGGGTTCTTTTGAGCCATCTTCTGCATGGAGCAGAGGCATCTCCATAAGATGTAGAGTCCATCAAAGTGGTCAGAGATTTTTTGGATGTTTTCGGAAGTGAAGGTTTTTCTCATCAGGAGATAGAGATTTAGATCGTCTTTGGTTCCGAGAGCAGTGCCTGTTGTTCAGCCTAGTTTTTCCCAATTCGAGTTTAGCTGTTGTCTTTGTGGCCAGGACGGATGAGCCTTTTGAGATTCTGTGTGGATTTGATGAACCGAGTTTTTCAGGATGCATGATATAAGTTTATTATTATGTTCATCAATATTTTCCTTGTCTACTCCAAGTCTAAAGAGGAGCGGAAGCTGCATTTGGAGTTAGTATTAGGAGCTTTAAGGAAGCATTTTGTATTTGGTGATGGTATTTCTGTAGATCCAGCTAAGGTAGCTATTTCTCTAGAGTGGAAACAACCGTAGTTTTCTGGTTTGGCAGAATTCTACAGGAAGTTTATCAAGAATATTTCTAAGATTTCTTCGCACTAAACCTAGTTGACTCGGGAAGGAGCAAAGTTTAAGTAGACCCGAGTGTAAAGAGGCTTTCTTGGATTTGAAGGCAAGGCTGACCACTGTGCCTGTTCTAGCTATTTCTGATGGCAAGAATAAGTTTGAGATCTGCTCGGACGTTTGTGTGCGCCAGAGAATGGATGGATTGAGTCAAGAATGGTCAGTGTTCCAATTTTGTGTTTTGATGGCCAAGGAACATTAAGGCCCATCGGAACGATTTGTATTCCGAATTTCTAGGATTTGAAGCAAGGAGTTCTGGCAGAAAGTCATCGCTCCAGGTTGAGTGTCCACTAGGGTTTTCAGAGATATATGGATGGAGAGAGTCTTCTGGTGGCCAAGCAAGAAGTAGGATGTAGCTACTTTCGTCTTTGGATGTCCGATCTATCATCAGGTATTGGTGATCTGCAGAAGACCGCAGGTTTGTTGCAGCTTTTGGAAGTTCCAGTGGGAAATAATTTCTTTGGATTTTGTCCACGGTTTGCCAAGGACCAAAGAGGGAAATGAGGGAATATGGGTGATTGAAGATCGTTTGACCAAGAGCGCCCATTTTATTCTTGTTAAAGCAACCCATTCTGTAGAAACTTTGGCTAATTTTTTCTTGAGAGTATGTCCGACTGTTTGGTGTTTCAGTCGGCATTGTTAGCAATCGTGATCCTATCTTCTCCAACAAGATTTGGGAGGCTTTGTGATCAGCTTTGGGTTCAAGATCGAGTTTGGGTACAACCTATCATTTCCAGACCAATGGATAGGCTGAACCAAATTTTTGAGGATTTGAGAGGGCTTGTGTTTTGGATTTTGATGGATGTTTGGGGGACCATCTATATTTATTGGAATTCTCGTATAGTTTTCGGACGAGTATCTAGATGGCACCCTGTGGAGCTTTGTTTGGAAGACCTTGTAGATTTCCATTCTGTTGGGTAGAGTCAAGAGATCGACTTGTTCTTGGTCCAGTTTTGATCCTTGAGGCATCTGCAATTGTGGAGCTTATTAAAAGAGATTTGGTGATTGTGGTCTACAGGATTGAATTGCCGGTTTGGATGCTGGAGTTCATAATGTTTTCACGTATCTCATTTGAGAAAACACGTGAACGATCTATCTCTTATTATGGAGTTAGGATTTCGGAGTTTGTCTTGAGAAACTCTGAATAGTTTTAGAGAGGCTTATCTGGATCTGTGTCTAGATAGCTAGTGTTGTTTATTTGAATGAATTGATTGTTTGATAACCTGTTTGCTTGGATGAATTGTTGTTTGGTTGATAGTGTTTGGCTGATAGGTATGCTTGAATGATTAAAATGAAGTAAAGAATTTTAGATTAAATTTCGAGGACGAAATTCTTTTAAGGGGGGAGTAATGTGATATCCCGAAATTTCAAGGAATTTAAAATGTGACAATCTCTTAATTAAATTATTTAAAATTGATAAAATTGTTATTTTTCAAATATAAATAACCAAAATAAAAATAATGTGGTGTTTTTAAATTTAGAGATAGACTGATTTTAAATAAAATAATTATTTAAATTGTGTTATTTTATAAATTTTATTTTCAAATAGACTTATTATTTTCGAATTTAATAAGTATTGTCAAATATATTTTAATATATTTAATGTTTCCAAATTTAATAATGTATTTTTTTAATTAATATAGATATATTTGATTTGATTTGATTTTAAATTGAAGTTTAAATTGAATTTGAATTGAATTTGAATTTGAAATTTGAATTTAAATTGAAATTTAAAAAGAATTTATATCTTGAAATTATTTTGGATATAAAAGAATATATGAATAAAGTTTTTATTTTAAAATAAGATTTGTTTTATATTAATTTAAAACAAAAGGATTTTTATAATTTTACAAAATATTTATTTAATGGTAGATAAATACAAAAGACTTTAAATTAGCATTTAAAATGGATTAAATAATTTTATATGATTTTATTTAGAATCTAATTGGTTTTTATTTTATTTTCTTTTAAAAGTTTCATTTATATAAAATAAGAAAAAACATTTATAAATTAATAAAAGCACTTACTTATTAGGAAAATTAACAATAAAGGCTTTTAAATCTTTTAAAAATAATTTTAAAATAAGTTATGACAAGTGTTAATTTTTAAAGCTTATTGATTAACATGTGTAGGATAATTAGCATTGGTATTTGACAAATGTAAGAAGATTGAACAAGTGTCCTTATTTAATTTTCTTTTTCTTTACTTTTGACAAACCATATTTTACATAACATAAAACTTCCATTTCTTTCTTCATTCCTCTTGCTTATCCTTTCAATTCAAACAACTAATCATTGGCCACAGCCTGAAACATTTCCTCAAGAAAACAAACCTGTTCAACTCTTCAAAACAGAAAATCCTCAACAAAAAAACCTGTTATCATCTCTTCTGAAACAAATAAAAGCCTGTAATGTTTATCTTCAACCTGAAATTCATCCCTCAACCATAAATCATTTTCAAAACACTACAAACAACTTTTAAATCTGTAACCTCCTCAAAACATTTTAAAAGCCTAAAACCAGAAATTTTTTCAAAGCCTGTGATCTCTTGAAAAACAAAATCACACCTGAGATTTATCAAAGCATTTTGCCTATGACCATTTATATCAAGCCTGTAGCATTTTTTTTCAAAACTGCAATCTGGAAACAACAAATATTCAAAGTCTTAAAGCATTCCAACTTCAAATGTTCAAGTATCAAGCTTTTTATTTTTTAAGTTTCAAACAAGACAAAGCTTTCAGAAATCATATATCAATATGCAGTTTTCAAATTTTCAGAAGCTTCAGTTTCAATCTAGTTCAAACTCTCTGCATTTTCAAAAAGATGAGTAAACATTTAATTTAAAAACTTAAGTAGATTTATGATTGTTGCTTGTGAGTTTCTGTGATGATGATGCCCTGCATGTGTAGATATAAGTATAGAATCTTTGTATATGAGTGTGTACAGGTGTGCATGTCTGGTTGTATTCTTGTTCTTCTCTGTTTCATATTACAGAGTCTAAATATAGATAAAACTCATTCTCTTTTCCCCTGATTTCTGTTAAGACTTAGTTTTCAAACATTAAATGTTTGTTTAGACATAAATTCAATTTTAAAAATGAATTTAAGTAAAAATATTTAGAGGTTTATCTGTAAAATGGGAATACAGTGGAAATCCTTTGAAACATGTTAAAATCAGTCATTGAAATCCGTTGTTTCAAGATCATAACTTTAATCCATTTTAAAAGTTATAATTTTTAAAACCAATATCACAATTTTTAATATTGAAATGAATGTGAATTTTGGGAATATCTGGAATATGATTTTTGGGTGAATTCAGGTGGTCGAAAGGTCTGAAATGGTCGTAAACTTCACTGGAGGTGGAGGAGGTACTGGTGGTTCAGGGAAAATTGTCAAAAGGAGTTCTAGTTCACTGTGATGTCGGCGGTAGGACAAAAGAGTTTTAAACCCTAGTTTTGTTGAAGCTGGAGTTTATGGTCAGTGCTTTGTCTCAGAATGATCGAGTGTCGCGTAACTCAAGGGATTGGTGGCGTAGTAGATCGGCAGGGTTTGGCCAGAGTCGTCTGACCTCTAGTGGTCGGAGTAATGTTGTCGAAGGGATTTGTTGGAGGTTGCTTCGGTTCCAGACTCAACTGGGTAGCTCGATCTTGTTTGAGGGATCGTGATTGTGTTTTGGGGGTCGTTGTGTGTTGTAGTGATGATGAGTGATGTGCCGGAGGATGCGTCGATGGTCGAAGGTGGCTCCGGCAGTGGTGCATGTGCACAGAGGTGGGGGTTGTGTCAGTTGTTGGGCTTGGTCGTTGCCTCTAAGTGGTACTCGGGTAGAAGGTTCGGTGACTCGAGTTGAAACTCGAGTAGGTTTTTTGTGTATAGCCTGAAAGATCTTAAGCTTAAAATTTAATCTAAGTTTTAAAAAAAAATGGGAAGAAGGGGAAACTCGGGTTTGACCCGAGTAAGCTTCGGGTTTGACCCGAGTAAGCTTTGGGTTTGACCCGAAGCAGAAAATGTTAAACGGTTTTAAAAGTTTAAAAGTTTTAAAACTTGGTTTTTTTGAAATTTAAATTAGTTTAAAACTTTTATATATATTACTTGAGGTTTAATAAATGTTTCTTAAACATTTTAACTTAGAAGTTTGAATTTTTTAAATTTAAATTTTGTTAAATAAATTTAAAATGATTTTAAATTTGAGTAGGAATGAAATTTTAAAAGTTTATATAAGCAAGTTTTTAAATTCAAATTTGAAACTAGTATTTAAAACTATATTTGATAAATGTTTAAGTTATTTTAAGAAAGTTATGTTTTGATAACTTTAGATTATCAAGTTAAATAATTATTTTACTTTAAACTTAATTAATGTTAATTTAGTGAGGTTATTGATAAGAATAAATGGTGTAATTTTGTTAATGGTAATAAAGGCATTAATAAGATAATGTTTTATCTTAATTAAGGTTTAATGTCTTGATATTAATTAAATTTATTAAAGGAAATTTAACATAATTAATTAATATTAATTATAAAGGATTAATTAAGAAACTAATTAATGGTAATCAATTGATTTAATTAATAAATAATTAAGGATTAAAAGGGTAATTAATTTAAAGGTTAAATAATTTGTAATTAAAAATCATTAATTAGTTAATGAAGATTGTTGATTAATGATTAGAGCTTAATTAATCAAGTAATTAAGTGTAATTAAGACTTGATTAATCAAGTGATTAATATTGATTAATTAAGTGATTAATGAGTAGTAAATTAAGTAATTAAAGGTTACTTAACTAATAATTAAGAAGGGATTAATTTGTAATTAAGTTTTATTAATTAATAATTAGGATTTTATTAATTAATAATTGAAGGATAATTAATCTATGATTAAAGATTAATTAAGAAGTTGATAAATGATAATTAATTGATTAATCAAATGGTGATTAAGGATTTAATTAAATGATAATTAAGGATTGGTTAATTGTTAATTAAGGATGGGTTAACTTTTAATTAAGGATTAATTGACTGGTGATTAAGGAGTAATTAATTTGTAATTAAGTTTTGTTAATTAATAATTAGGTTTATTAATTAATAATTAAGGGATAATTAATTAGTTAGTTAATGATTGGTTAATTAATTATAAGAATAATCATGGATTAATTAATTTGTACTAAGAGATATTGATTAATAAATAAGATTATTAATCAATAGTTGATGGATAATTAATCAGTTAATTAAAGGTTAATTAATTGATTATAAAAATAATTAAGGATTGATTACTTTGTATTGAAGGAGATTAATTAATAATTAAGGTTTATTAATTGATAGTTAAAAGGATAATTATTATGTGATTAGAGATTAATTGATTGATTGATAAGGTAATCAAGGAGTGATTTGTTAATTAAATGATTGTAATTAATTAATGATTGATTAAGCATGATTAGGTGATTAATTATGATATGAATTAATAATTCCTGTTTGTGGATGATTGTTTGAATAGAATATCTGAATTTGTTGATATTTGTTGGATGATATGCAGTGATATTCTGTGATGTGATATTGGTTATATCAATGATAAATGTGTGATAATTATCTATGAATGCTGTGTGAATTCAAAATATTGAATTGAATTGAATTGTTTAAACTTTAACAACTTGGCCTTTAAGATACGTTTGGATTTCGATGAGATCGGGATCGGGTATCAAATTTGATTATCCGTAAACCACATCGATCCAAGTTAAACGTTAGGTCGTGAATCCAAGTGAAGATCAAGTTGAAGACTCGAAGTGTAGGAACTATCTGTCATAAAACTCTGAGGGTGATTTCAATACGAGTATTACGGAGATAGTGCTTTCAGGTTCGAGATGGAGTTTCAGAGTGCAAGGGTTATTGTCATTAACTCTGAGGGTGATTCCAAAATGAGTGTAACGAGATGATGCCTTCGGTTTCGTTCGAACCCGATACAAACATGTATGGATTGAATGCTGTCAGCACATCGTCGGGTGGACGGTGAGCATTCTAAGATAGATGTGTTCTATAAAGGTAAACGTAGGCTCAAGCCTCATCAACCGGGAATGGATAAAACAGTGGAGGTGCAGCAAGGCTAAGTGGGTAGCACCCAAGTAGGATAATATTTACCCATGTCTAGAGTCCCTTCTTATTCAGCTATGTGGGCGGTTGAATAGCTACAACCGCTGGGGTTTTCTTATTCGGGACTGTCCAGTAAGGGATGGTTCCGGCCCTGTGTTGCCGGGGATTTAGGGTGGATCCTTGGTACGGTGATCTAGGCCACGTACTGTGATGAGCGGTACCCCAGTAGCCCTGCCATTGATGGAAACCCATTTTTCCTACTTGCCCTTACGGTTTTGAATGTATTACCCACTTTTGTGGCTAGTAGCTGGAATTTAATAAATGTAACAATTTCGGCTATTTTCTATTTTCTTGAAAACCCTAGACCCTATTATAATATCACTGGATTTCCTATCAAATGTTTTGGCTAGCGTAAGGTAAAAAATTACCCATGTTTATGTGTGGGAAGTCTTATGTGATACCTTTTGTTTTCAAAGGTTTTTCAAAGTTAAGCAACTTTAACCCATTTACTCGCACCAGACCCATGTCTGACCCGGAGTTTATTCTGTTTTTCTTAAGCTCTTGGGTACTCAAATTTTTACGAGTAGCCAAGGGGTTCATGTTAGCTTTGATGAATTCTGGAGGAGAGATGGAGCAGGAGGCTTTAGCATTTGTAGATATATAGTGTTTCCGCTATGTTATATCTCTGTGATGATTTATGTATTATATTAGAGTTGTATAATATACAGGCTTTTATAACTGTCTATTTTGTGTTGTATAATCTGTGCATCTCTGTTATGTAAATGACTATGTAATAGTTATGTTATATATTATATTTTGTTCCATTCCGCTGTGAGATTCTGATATTGTTGAGTTCTTTCTTCGTTCTATTCTATTTCTACCTCTTTCTTTCTTACTAATGATGCGTCTTTCTGTGTAATGAAAGGCGGGTCACTATAAATTTTATTAATTATTGCCAGTTACTTCTTTTAATAATTTTTGAAGGAAGTACTTGATTTTTAAAGGTTGTTTATTGAAATAAAAGGTGGAAATTATGTTAAAAATAAGTTTTGGCTATAAATAATGCTTTGAAATGGTTTAAAATATTTTTCTAAGTGATAAAATAAATTTTGTGGAATTTAGGAATTAAAACATGGTTTTATTCATTTATTTGAGTAAATAGTGCATTTTTGTTAAATAAAGGAATTTAATAATAAAAATATTTTAAAAATAAAACTTAATCTTTTTATATGATAGAAAATGTATTATTTTGTATGTAAACAAGTTTTCATATTTTTCTTATGTGTAAATATGGAGAAAATGCATTTGTTTGTATATATGTGATTTATGCACATATATTGTTAAGCGTTGATTAATTAAACCTTAGGCCATTTTATTTTCTTTATAATTAAACCCATTTGGCCCATTATCCCTTAACCTGGTAAGAAAATGAGAAAACTAATTAGCAGTGCGTTCTTTTTTCTCAGCTCATCTTCCTCTTCCACCAGTAAACAAGAAAATAGTAAACCCTTCCACCAAATTACAAAATCCAACCATTTTCTCAATTAAAATTCACCAAATTAAAGTCTTTTTGTAATCTAGAGATAAATCAAATGTAATCAACTCCAAATCACCCAATTTCATCAAATAATTTTTTGTTACAGTGAAAGTTTTTTCTTATTTACTATTTATTTGTTCTTGCATGCATTGTTTACCTCCTTTACAGGTTCTTAGAGGTCTATATTTAAGCCAAAGCTTCCAACTTGTAGCCCAAATCTAAGCTTTTGCATTCATGCAACAAGGTGAGTTGAAACAATCACATAATCTAGCTGATCCAAGCTCAAAAAATTGCAAAAGAAATTAAAATTTTAACTTTTGTCAACAAATTTGTAGTTTTCTGCTTGAAATCTGTTTTCATATTGCCTTTTTGAATGCCTATAACTTTTGATTCCAGCAATGAAATGCTATCGGATTTTTTCTATTGATAGTTCATATGTTGTAATATATATAAGCAAAATTTCATAGCAAAACTCTTTCGTTTGATACCTGAAAACCTTGCTGCAAAATCAATGCACGGCCTGCAAATTACCTGTACACATTTTGTTTCCCGAGTTGCTACAAGCATGGCATGAGTCTATGTTTGAGACAGTATATCTCTTTAGTTTCTTGCTCGAATTGCATGATTCTTCTTTTTTTGAAAGATAAAGTTTTCTACTATAAGCATACCAAATATCATGTCATTTTGACCTATATAGCTTATAGAAATATGCTCCCAAACTTTGATCTGGAGCATGTTTTTGCCCAGAGTTTTACAGTGAAAACACTGCCTTGGTTCAACTTTGAGACATCATAAATTTCTCATACTTTTTTGTTTGAAAGACAAAGTTTTGTACTTTGTGCATACCAATTTTTAGTTCAATCAAGGGTCGTTTGGCCATCTGTTTTATGTCCAAAAGTTGAACCCAGAGAAGACTTCAGACCTGGGTATTATTTTGCCTAAGCGTTTTTATGTTTTTTTTCCGCCCGACTTTTGACTTTTACTTAAAAAAAATTGTGATATTTTTGAAATTTTTAAGGGCTATGATGCCTATCAATGGGCTAGCCAAGTTTTGATGAATTTGAAATTCAAATTTGAATTGGATTTGAATTAAATCTGAATTAAATGTTAATGACATTTTTGAGCAATTTCTTTGATTTCGAGCACAGATTTTTTCGAACAATTTTGAAATAATTTTTAAAATATATTGGAATTTAGAATAATTATTATGTAATATTTTAGATTATTTTAAGCTATAAAATCTATTTATTCTCTACAATAAGGGAACTGTCAAATATCGTCTTCAAAATTGATTTTGGAAAATGGTTTTAGAAGCTTATTTTCTCAAATAAATTATTTTATATATAAAATACGTGTTTTTGCACTATTCGAGCGAATGATAAGGAGAATTAAACGGTTTGATAAAACACGTGGTATAGGACACATGCGTTTGTCTAATTGGTTAATTCCTGACTTGCCTGTTTGATCGTTTTGACCTTCGGGTCGAGTTTATCGATGAGATAAGATAAATTTATTACTACTTTGAGTGTGAAATTTACTGGTGTTTAGTAAACCGTTTAGTGCGAATATGTGGTAAGGGACGCACGTTAACGCTATTCGGATTCCCATTCAAGAGTTTATGACACATTTGTCATTGCGGCGTGCCGGTACTGGACTTTTGGGTCATTGCCACTGCGGCGTATTTGCCTTCGAGATGTACTTGCCATTGCGGCATATTGGCCATTGCAGCGTATTCGCCATTGTGATGTATTTGTCATTTTGACGTTTTGCCTTCGGGCGAGGTATCTATTTGAGATAATTGTACTTGGCAAGACTTCGGCCATATGCACATGCAAACACTTTTGAGATGGCTTCTTTTACTATTTTCCCTAGTGTATCGACCCTTTCTAAAATTGGTTCTTTGAACCATTCGATATATATTTGTAGCAATTACCTTTAGGTAATTTGAACTCTTGGAAGTTCTATTTTTGAGATTTGAACTGCCTACATTGGCGTTATTTGAGATTTGCCTTTTGGTGTTTATTTGAGATTTTATTTTCCTCTTTGGAGATATATTTACTGTATGGTGTGTTGAGATGGGATTTCCTTGTGCATGTTTTAGGTTTGCCAAGATGACAGGTTTAGGTTTTCCCCTAAACCATATTTGATGTTTTATGAATGCCAATGATATAATGTCGCTACTTTTAGAGTTTTATGGGTTATTTTATCTCTTTTGAGATTATATGTTTGTGTAGTGATACCATATTATCACTTGATGTAATCATACACTTTACTTGTCTCTTCTCATTTGAGAATATTATCACGTTATCCTTACACTCATATTATCGCTTATCTTTGTTAACTGATTCATTTAACTAGACTGACCCATGTATTTTATACTCGGGTCAGACCGTGGTGTTTCATATTAGGTACCCTTTGGACTTAGCCTATTCTCCTTCAGCATGGACTTTTCTGCTAGCTCTTTTTGTTATAGCTTTTGTATAATCCTTTTTGTTGCTGCTCTAATATGTATATTCTTTTGACCCGTGTTTGTATTATGGTCGTCATACCACCTATGTGATGTATCATTTTGTATACTCCTGATGTATCTGTATATGTATATATATGTGATGATCTACTGTTTTGTGATGTCTTTTGCATCGAGTTGTTGTATTTTATTCTGATAAATCCTATAGCAACCTATGGCTTTGTATTAAGTATTTATTGGATATGTCGATCCACATGAGATGGAAAAAAAATATGGCATTTGTCGACGTATTCAATAGATATTTAAGACAAGGCTATAGATGGTCGCTTCTATTCAGCCTTATTCTCTGCATTAGCAGATAGTATTATCCAGTAATACTCTTTGTTAATGTGGGACACGGGGTGGGGCGTCATAGGTAAAAATAGTTTAAAGGCTTATTAAATTTATATTAATAGGAATGAAGGTAGTAGAACATTTAAATTGAATTTAGAAGCGATTTATTCGATTTTAAAAATAACTCGTTTTAATTAACATATAAAAATAGCCTTTTAGGGCACGATCTCGGATTTTGAAAAACTAGTTCCACTGGATCCATAATAGTGTATTATTGTCGGATTTCAAATTTCGTAGTGTTTGGAGTTACCGTTAGCCATATGGGCAGAAACACGTTGAATTTAATATCGAAAATTTAATATAACAATTGGGTTCAAAAAACTATCTTCTCCATACAATCGAATTGGATCTCGAACCTTGTTCCATTGCATTCGAAATAGGGGTATAAAATTAGAAACGTCTGATGGCACGTCTCGATCGGAGTTCGAATAAAATATCTGGTTATTTTGAAATTTTAGTAATATATTCTAACCGATTTGACTACGCAAATATTTTAGTCAGTGTCTCAGCCACCCTATTCCCTACATAAGCAACCCTACGATGTACCCACCTTCTTTTTAAAAACTATTCTACCCTCTTCATTTTTAAAACATAACACATCATAGCAAAACAAAAATAAATATGAAAATGGAAACTTCAAAAAAAATTAATTCAAGTTCTACTCGATGAAAAATCCCCAAACGAATTTTATAAATCTTGTTTAAGCATGATCTTCAACCTGGTATGCGTATCGATGGGTTCGACTGCAATTGGAGGGGGGTCAACATGAGGCAAAAAGCTAGGGTCGAGATTTTTATCGATTGGATCATCGATTCGTGAATTGAAGCTCATATTTGGATTCGTAGTGGGAAATCGCACCTTGGTGGAAAAAATGGTGAAGTCCGTCACCATTTGAGATATGCGACATCACCGCAGTGCTGTTCGAACATTATCAGGTCGCATTAACCAATTCTTGATCAAGCTTGACGATGTTGGGTAGGGTGGAAGCTCGCGCGATTTGATGAAGAATGGCGATGGTCGCATGTCGTTTCATGGAGAAACGGGAGGTTGGTGTGTGCATGCATGCATGAGGATGGGTATCTGTGCACGAAAGGGTATCAGGCGAGGATTTTGGGGAAGAAACAGTGCATATTGGGTCGGGTCCTTTTGTTCGTGGGCTGGCTATGTTGAAGGGTAATGAATTCAAATAGATTAAATTATATAAATTGTTCCATAAAAGATTCAAATTCTTATAAATTGCGTAACTCGTTCGTTTTAGGTACAGATCTAACGCGGTCAGTCGCATTGAGTTCGTATTAACGAGATCATTGCTATGGAATAAGATTGGTTGAATTTAGAACTTGTAGAATTTTCAATTAAATTCGAATGCATTCGAATTTAATCGAAACCAAAACATGAAAGCAATAAAGAAAAAATATAAGGTGAGTGTTTTTAATGCTCAGGACATACCATTATATTTTTATGTTCGTTAAAATTGAATGGTGAAGTTATCTAATATTATTGATTGTTATTTGAAAATGAAATTGAAATATGAATTGGCTGTAGGTATTAAAATTGACGGTTAAATTTGAATTTGGAATTTAATTGCCAGCAAATTACCTGATATTGATAACTATAAAATTGTTGTGAATTATTGAATGATTTGGATGTTGATTGTGTGAATGCTATCGATTGATGTTTTGGATGATTTAGATGTTTATTTATTTTTATATATCCTATTATCATTTAGATGTTTATTTATTTAGATGTTTTGGATTGATGTTGTGATTTGGATGATTTAGATGTGATGGATGCTTGCAAACCACTTGAATTTCGTAAATTGATTTGTTTTAAAAAGATTTGAACTCTTACTCGAACCTTGAAACAAATGCAAATAAAAGTAATTTAAATTGATATTTCAAAATTTAGGCTAGGAATTGAATTATTTTAAAGGTTTTAATCTTAAACTGAATATTGAAGTTAAATTTAATTTAAGTGGTTTAAATCGATATTCGAAAATTAAACTCGAATCTATATAAATCGAAACGGTTTAAAATTGAGAATTGAAATGAAACTAATTAAAATTCGAATAGAATTGAAATTAATTGGAACTGAAATCAAAATTGGATAAATTTGGAATTGAAATTGAAACTGAAATTGAAATTGAATTGAATTAAAATTGAAACGAAGTTAATTCCAATTGAAATCGAATTTGAATCGATTTGAATGGAAATAGAAATTGAAACTGATTTGAATTGGGGAATTTGAAATTAAATCAATTTGACTTTGAAACTATTTTCGAATAAATTATTTGATATAAACTAGTTAAATCTATCTTTTTAAATATTTAGATTACTTTGATTTTCCAAACTATTTTACTATATAAACCATTTTCCATACTCAAACTATTTTATACTAAACTATTTTATATTAAACTATTTTAACTTGTAAATTATATAAAATTTTCAAACTATTTTCTAAAAATTCAACCTGGTTAGAGTGGGAATGTTTATATTTAAATCATGGATTTAAATGCGAATTGGGTTGAAATGAAGTTATAAGCCAAATTGTAATTCAAATCTAATTTGGAGTGAAAACGACTTTCAAGTATAAATTGACATATTTGAATTAAATACGATATTTCGAAATGAAACTGATTTTGAAGAAAATATGATATTTTGATATCAAGTATGAACATTTTTCGAAATATAAAAGTACCAACTAGTGTGTAAGATGATATTTGTTTTTTAAAGAGACCAGGGCCTCCTATTCGCATACTCTTTGTCAATATTGGAACAACTATATCAACTGTGTACGCGGAGGAGACTCCAGAACGAAGTGGTTGGATTTGGCGTCGTTTGCTGGATTTGAAGAAAGAGAACATTGATGGATAGACCCTGGCACTTGTGCCAATTTGAAATGACTAAAATAGGACGGTTTGACAGGGCCAAGTGGGCTAGTTATCCCGAGCGGACATCCATACTTTGATTTTCATGTACTCGATCCATGTTATTACTCTTGTTGTTTGTTTCGATTGGTGCACCTTGATTTGTGGTAGCCTCCCTTTGACTCAATATGAGATGGATGGACCCATTGGGCAGTCATGGTTATGATGTGTTACAACCAGCCCTGCAATTTAAACAAGTAGTATCCTACCTTGAGCATTACCTCACATGCCTTGTCATGCTTTTATCCTTATATGAGACCTCTACGATTTTGGTTTAGTGTTGTCACATCACAGTGCATCCTTACCCACCAATGGTTTACTGATGTTTTTATGCAAACTGTACATCATTGCTTAAAAACGCATTAAGTGGCCTTAACGCTAAGAAAATATGTTTTTCTACTTATTAGACATTACATATATAGCATATTCTACTACATATAAATATTTTAACAGATTCTAAGAGATGGAAAATCCCGTAACATCTCTTGAGTTATTGCACATACGTTATACATTGGATAAGAGGTGTAAAACCCGTAAACATCTCTAATGCCACGGCACTCATATGCGATATCGATTTGACTCACATAAAAATATTTTAGTCCTGACTCGAGTGTTTTGTCTTTTTATTACGCTTGGGTCAGCCCTGTCAACTTGTTAAAGATTTATTCTGGAGGACAAAGACAAAGATTTGGTATACATTACTGTTATTATTTCTTCATAATATTGTCTATTGCATTATTTTACTTATCACTGTTGTATATATAACTTTGATAAATGTTGTATGGATTATAATCAAATGTATAATATATACAGCTTCATGAATTGTTTATATGATTATTATATTTATCGTTCCACAGCGAGATTTTGTGCTTATTTCCTTCTTCATTTCTTATTTTTCTTAATTAACTCCATTGATTATCTATATTTCAGATTGTTTAAATTGGGCATGTGTGGATTATTGCCAATTTAAACCTTCCGTAATATGGTTCATCACACAGACTAACATATGCTTCATGGACTTAAGCAATGATGTAAGTTTAGGAATTCCTTATGATGACTTACTTGAAATAAACCCAGAATTATTTGATAAGTTGAAACTCTTAAGAAAACTAATAAAGGTAACATTCAAAAATTGTCTAGAGTGGAGTTAGAAATTGGTATGCTTAAGGACGAAAAAATTATTTTGA
Source organism: Allium cepa (assembly GCA_030765085.1). Taxonomy (NCBI): domain Eukaryota; kingdom Viridiplantae; phylum Streptophyta; class Magnoliopsida; order Asparagales; family Amaryllidaceae; genus Allium; species Allium cepa. The sequence continues at coordinate 421,127,784 of CM060939.1, forward strand.
AAGGACTAAAAAATCACTAGATTCTTGCACAAATTTGACTTCTCAAATCAATACTTTAAATAGTGAAATTATAATTTATAAAGTTGACAAATTAGCCAAATTGAATTGTGATTTGGGTTCTAATATAGAGTCTCTTAGAATCGAAATTAAAAACCTTAAAAGAATTTGAAAAAATTTCAACAAATGTTTCTAACTTTATTAAAGTATGAAAAATTTTATCAAAAATTATAAAGTTTTCCAAACCATCAACAAGTAATAATGGTTTAGGCTTTGTTGGCAATAAAATGAAATCTTCTAAAAAAAATTATCTATATACTAAATTTAAAGTGGGTAAAAAACTAGTCTTAAAAAACATAATACATCAACAGTTAAACTATGGGTAACAAAAACTAATAACAGCCTTATTAAAAATGATATATAAAATATTTCTCAAAAAATATTCACAATAGTGATAATTTTATTTTTAAAATTAACACTAAACCCTCTTGAGTATGATTTCCTAAGATCTAACTCTTAGGACCCTAACGTAAGAAGTGGGTACTGATTGAACTCTTATTATTTGTAGGTACCCGACGAGAAAAAAGGGAGATGGCTTCTTGATAGCTAATGTTTTAAACATATGAAGGGAAATAGGGATATTCTCATAAATGTTAAATACATGGATGAAGTTACTTTCCCATTTGGAGATAACTCTAAATGACATGTAATTGGCATGGGAAGGTGAGAAATATGGGTATAACCACCTCTCCTCTTATTACTTGTCCTACTAGTAGAAAATTTAAAACATCATTTACTTAGTATAAGTCAACTTTGAGATGAAGTTTTACAATTTATTTTGAAAAAAATGTAACATTTTTGATCAAAATAAAAATCTAAATTTTTAGGTATTAAAAAAATAATTATTGATGTTTTAAACATGAAAATTAATAGCAGTAATAATAGTATGTGTCTGTTAGCCAATGATCCTGATCCGTGGCTATGGCACGGTAGATTTTTTCACATAAATTTTAAATATACGAATTAACTTTTAAAAAATGATTTAATAAAAGGTTTACTTAAATTAGTTTCAAAGTTAATAATTTATGTGATGCGTGCCAAGTAGGAAAATTAGCAAAATTTTCTTTTACATCTAAGAAAATTATTTCTAGCGTTTAACCTTTAGAACTATTTCACTTAGATCTTTATGGATCAATACAAGTTAGGTCTCTTAACTATTAATATGTATTTATCATAGTGGACAATTTTTCTAGATATACACAGATTTTATGCTTAAAACATAAAATCGTACTTTTGATGTTTTCAAATTTTTTACAAAAAGAATTCAAAATTAAAAGAATTTAGAAGTTAAGAATATTAGAAGTGACCATAGTGGTAAATTTGACAATGAATTATTCAATAAATTGTGCAACAAGAAAGGTATAAATTATAATTTGAGTACTTTTGGCACAGGTCCTTATTAGGGTTCAAAATACATGAAAAGTCCTTCACTAAATTTCAGTGTAAATTAGGTCCCTGTTTTTTATTCACGATTATTGCAGAGCATGATGCAACTTTTCATAAAAGTTGCTGACATTTACACAACTTTTCTGTACACTGTGAACATAGTGTATGAAAGTTGCTGAAATATCAACACTTATTTATAAAAGTTACTGACATTTCAGCAACATTTATGTACACTGTGAACACAGTTTATGAAAGTTGCTGAAATATCAGCATTTATTTATAAAAGTTGCTGATATTTCAGCAATAATTTTTCTTTGTTTCTAAAAAATAGGCACCGGATTTACAATGAAACTTTGGCAGGGACCCGCTTTACAATATAAAAGTATGATAGGGATGCCTCCCTAATTTCCACTTATAATTTTTTCTTTTGAAGAACATCTCAACAAAATGGTCTTATATAATTGGAAAAATTAAACGTTACAAGAATGTGGAAGAACATTATCATGTGGTAGCCAACTAGCAAAGAATTTTTAGGTAGAAACTATGGCTAATGCTTGTTATGTTCTAAATTGCACTTCTATAAGGCCATTGACAAACATACATGATATTTTATAATTTTTGGATTGAAACATTTTATATTTAATACGAAATATAATTGAGGAAAATTCAATCCAAAAGCCAAAGAAGGTATATTTGTTGGATACTTGGAGAGAGTAAAACATATGGAATCTTTAACAAAATTAAAATACTCTATAAGAAACCTTACACATATCTTCTGATGAAACTTTCAAAACAAATAATGATGAAGATGGAAATATTTCAATAAATCAATAACAATTTTTGAAAATTCTCCTTAAAATAAATATGTTGATAACACTTTAAAATTGCAACCACGAATTATTCGCTCTACAACGTAATCGGTAAAGCAAACAGTAGAGTTAGAATATAGAATCAATTGGCATGCTGCATTTATTTCAAATATAGAACCAAAATATTAAAGAAGCATCTAAATATGATTTTGGATCTTAGCAAAGCAAGAAAAGTTAAATCAATTTAAATAAAATGACGTTTAGGAATTGGTTCTAAGACCAAACGATCAAATTATAATTAGTAGAAAATGGGTATTTCAAAACAAAGTAGATGAAAATGATGATATAATAAGAAATAAAGCAAGACTAGTAACTCAGGGGTATACCCAAGAAGAGTGCATCATTTATGAAGAAATGTTTGCCCTTATACCTAGACTTCCCTAGACTAAAGGCTATTAGAATTCTACTCGCCTTTGCTTGTCACCATAATTCTAAACCTTTTCAAATAGATGTCAAAAATTCTTTTTTGGATGGATTCATAAAGGAAATTTTTTTTGTTGAGAAACCGCCTTTATTCGAACACGAAAAATTTTCAAACCATATTTTCCAACTTAAGAAAGCTCTTTATGGTTTAACGTAAGCACCATGTTCTTGGTATGGTCGATTGAATATTATCATTTATAATTTAGTTTTAAAATTGCAGAAGTGGATTCTATGAAGTTCATTAAAAAACAAGACAACTATATTTTAACATTTCAAATATACGTAGATGATATTATTTTTATTCTACAACTTATATACTATGTGATGAATTTTCAAACAATATGAAAAAGGAATTTGAAATGCCACATATTGGTGAGTTAAATTATTTTCTCGGTTTATAAATTAAACAAATAAGTAGTGGAATATTTATCAATCAAGAAAAATATTGTATCCTTTATTAAAAATATTTGAAATGGAAACTATTTCTAATAAGCTAACTCCTATGAGTACTAGTCTTCTTTAGAAAGGGATGAAAATGGTACAGAAGTAGATCAAAATTTTATCAAAGTACATTTGGTTCTTTACTTTATTTAACGACAAGTCGAGCCGATTTAAGGATGAATGTTTGCTTGTGTGCCGGATTTCAAGAAAATCCCAAAGAATTGCACTTACTAGTTGCAAAACAAATTTTTCTTTGCTTAAAAATACAAGAGACTATGGACTTCTTTATCTCAAAGATTTTCATTTTGAACCCGTATGTTATGGTGATGCAGACTTCGGAGGATGCAAAACTAATAAAAAAAGTACAGGTGGCACATGTCACTTTATTGACCAGTCTCGTGTATCATGGTTTAGTAATAAATTGTGTTTTACTCTCAACGTGTGAAGCCGAATATATTTCTACAGCTTTGGCATATACACAAGTTATTTATATACAACAAACACTACAAGACTACGATATTTTGTTAACAAATTCACCAATATATTGTGATAATACTCGCACTATTAACTTGCAACAACCCGCATATTTTACGATTGTGTATTTAAATATTTTATTTAAATATAGCATCGTTAGTCGGATTTAAGTCTGAAAGGTTACTTTTTGCAAACAGTCGAGTTAGGAATCGATACCATTTCCATTGAGTTCAAAATGGCGTTTGCAACCTTTTTGAGTATAAACTTCGATATTTTTGGAGTTAGCTTGAAATTTGACCTTTGCACTTTGGACTTTGGGTTTGGGTTAGCCTAAACTATTAACTCTAGCTCCACCCCCACTTCTCTTCATTCACTTTTATTTTCTAATACCTTCAAGCTTTAGATAAAAATGGAGGAAGAAAAAAAGAGTTAGAATTCCTAAGCCCTAGTTCCATTGCAAATCCAAGCTAACTCCAAATTCAAAGAGAAGCTATTGGTAAGCATCATCTTCTTCTTCTCCAACTTATTCTACCTTCAATTTCAGAAATTCTTAAACCATAACATAGGAAATGTTTTTCTTTTAAGCTTAGATTCAAGCTTCTTGGGTTGGAATTAAAGAGTGATTGCTCTTGCCTGTCTCTATAGCTTCTTCTTCCTTGTTTTGTGCAAAAGGTATCTCACATCTATGTCTATATCTATCTATGTTGTTAGGTATGAATTCCTAACTTCCATTCATGTTCATTTGCTTTTGATTTGAATTGGTTTTATAAATATTCCAATTTTTGGTGTTTTGAAGTTAAATCTTTAAAAAATCCTAGCTTTGATGCTTGAACATGTTTTTAGGGTGAGTCGAAGAGCCTATAGGGCTGGGTGGTCGCGTGGCATAAATCCCTAGTCGCAAGTGCTCGATCGATAGACTGCGTTTGGAATTTTTCCCCCTTGGGGGCTAGGCTGAATACCTTGGAATTTTCAGTTCAGTCGACTTAACCAGAGGGTCAGTTGATTGAACCAAACCCAGGAAATTTCCTGGGCCAGTGTCAGTCGACTGACCACTCTGAGCCAATCGACTGAACCTGGAAACAGAAAGTCTCCAGGATCTGAATCAGTCGACTGACCATCCTGGTCCAGTCGACTAAATTTGTTGTTTTTGCCCAATTTGACTTTTGGGTTTGAGTTTCCACTTTTTAATCGATTCTTGTTTCTCCGACTAGTTGTTATCACCTTTGTTGGCTTTGATAACATCTTCTTCGGAATTTTTGGGAATATCCATTTTGATGGATTTGGTATCGATTTCTTTGGATTTAATTCACGTCTTCGAATGTGGATTTTTGGTGATTGATTTTTTCTACAATCATTTCTTTGACTTGTCACTTTGAAATACAAAGGTTTCTATACTAGTAGTAAATATTCAAACTCTTTCACAAAGTTGATTTCAACTCTATTTTCAATAATAAACTCATTTATAAAACCGTTTTCCAATCTATTAGTATAAACAAACCTTTACCTCATTCGTTCGAGAAATCCAATTAAACGACTTAGCAAAACAAGTGGTATGAAACGCTTGCGTTTACTTTGTCGGTTAATTCTTAGACTCGTTCGATTGAAACTCTTGTGACAACTTTCGAGTGGAGATTTACAGTTTGTTTGTAAGTATTTAAGTTAAGCCAGTGGTTATGGGACATGAAGCTAAATTCATTTATTTACTAGCTTAGTGTAATTGACACTTCTTGATGATCGATGATGATCATTTTATGATTTAGACTAGAAATGTGCGATGTCTCTTTGTCTGCGAGGGAGACTAAACCTCGTTTTTGTAGAGCTTCGGCTTGGTGGGGTCGACCCATGGTCTTCGGACCGTTTTTGTGGAGCTTCGGCTCAAAGGTCTTCGGACCGTTTTTGTAGAGCTTCGGCTCAAAGGTCTTCGGGCCATTTTGTGGAGCCTCGGCTCAAAATCGATGGTTACCAACCATGGAATAGCGTTCTATTTTGTGATACATGTGTTGGTGAGTTTTCATGCTCCCTCTTTGTGATATGCCTCTCCCTTTTTGTGATTTCTGGATTTCTATTTATGATTTCTAGAATTTGTGTTTCACCAATTTTCGTAATTTCATTGATAAGTGTTATCAATATTTATGCATTGGTAAATTTGTGTTCCACTAACTTTTACAATTGGCATTGATATATTTGTCAATATTTGTGGTTTGGTGAAAGTGTTAAAGAATATGACATTCTTTTTGATGTTATGAGATTTCTTGAGATATTATATGATTTTTATTGTTGTCAAATGTATACTTTTCATTGTATGGCATTATTGTTATCATACGTTTTTGTCATATCTCTTATTCTATCTCATTTTATCTGATATTTATAGCTAGACTGATCCGTTTATTATTTTCTTATTAAATAATACTCGGGTCAGGCCGAGATGTTACAGGTGCTCCAGCTTGACTCCTCATCAGGGATCATCATCTGACTTTTGTCTAACTACATTAGATTGGTAGTTTTTGTTGTTATACATTTGAGATAGAGACTCCTTAATGTATACATATTCTTTTGTCTAGCACTTGTATCCATTCTTTTGTGTTATTGTGGATCTTTTTGACCACTACTCTGACGTACACTTTCATGTGTTAAATTCATATCTATTTCCGCCTTTGTGATATGGATATCTGTGACTGATTTGTGTTATGTTTATTTCTATATTTGTTTCCGAAGATATCATAGCCACTGCGTAGTAGCTTTGAGTTTGTATCGGCATGTCGGATTTCCTCTTGAAATGAAGTGCATGTTATGCTATCTGACATATCGGTGCTCGCACAAAGCAATTACATGGATGGTCGCTCCTCAACAGCCTTATTCTTCGCGCTAGTTGACGACATTTCTCCGCAGTGTCCTTTGCTAGCGTGCGTATAGAGGTGGGGCATCACATAACTTATACTGAAAAATCATATCAATCATTCACTTACAAAGCATATTGATATTCGAAATCATTATTACATGACAATGTAGAAAAAGACATAGTTTCACTAGAATTTGTTAATTCATAAAACCAAATTATAGGTGTTTTTACTAAGACACTTATCAAAGTAACTTTATGAACTTAGACGAAAGTTAGGTATTTGTCCTTATAATGAAATAATTTGATAACAATCAAAATTTAACTAAGTTTTTTAATCTCTGATTTTTATTTAACATAAATTTACATCACAAAAATTAAAGGAAACCGTATATTTTTAACTTCTCCAAATCTCACGTATATTTAGCCTTAGACTGTCGATCAACATATGTTAGTCAAAATAAATAACTTTTAGTAAAAACACTTCTCCATCAATTAGAGTAACTTCTTCTATAAAAGAATCAACTGGCTAATCGCCCTAAGGTAAAAGAATTAAGGACACAATTACAATTAACAGTTATTTAATACGTCACAAAGTAAAATTCGACAATCTAATGTATTCGCAATGCACATTAATCGAATGATAAGATGCAATCATCTTAGAACAAAGGAAGATAAGATTGAAGCAATGACGATAGAGGGAGAAATTGAATGTTATTAAAAGGGCCTTAACTACATTTTATGGAGCAACAAATACCAGAAATAGTATTAGCAGTAATGAAGAATTTCTTCGGTAAAATCAAAACCATCGAAAATATATAATCCAAAAAATCTCCCTCCTTTGAACTTGATCCAACAACTCTGCTAGACATCATGATTGGTTGAAGCCGTTCTGAAGAATAAGATACTTAATATTTGTATTGTCACATATGTATGTGTATATACATATAAATATATATAATTAATAGGTCTATTTTTTAAGAAATACAAATTCAAATATCTGAGAAACAATCAGACGTTTGGATGGATCACTCAAATGTCTGAATTATTTCAGAACTATTTTTTTAATATAAGGAATTTATTACCATGGCCAAACCCTACCTACCCCATTAACTCCTTCACTCTAATAGTTAGAATCTTATATACTTATTTTTTTCATTTCCTTCCTCAAATTTATCCCCAAATTAAAACTTCTTCAATGGCTCCAAAAGCTCCATCAAAGCCCAAAAATTCCAAGAAAAGAAAAATTAGAGAACCGTCTTCTACTCAACTAGCCTTAATGAACCAATAACAATTGAAGGAATGGCTATGCAATGACCATGGAAACATGGAATTGTATAAAATTTTGAATAAACTGAAAATTTTCCATGGATATTTTTACAAAGTTGATGATTTTCCTACCTACAACTTAAGCACTTTTATTGAGTAGACTAATGTCACTTCATTGATTAAATTTAGATCTAAAAATGTTCAAATTGGTACCATATCCATAAAATTATTCTACATAATTGAGGGATGAAAATTTATTAAATTTCATAATGAAGAAAGTTGTTTCTGCACTAACGTAATCATACTGGACAAATTCTTGGGAGGGATATAAGGGAACCAAATTGAGAGAAGTTGATATAGAACACCATAGACATAATCCAATAGGTCATCATCTTTCGAAAAATCAAGTAACAAATGCAAATTCAAAAGATTTAAGACATAGGCCTTACTGCTTGAATGTGTGATAATAAATACTTTTATTCCAATAACTAAATGTCATGAAAAAAATTATGATAAGGATTATAAGGTGTTGTATGCGGTTACTGGGAACATCGAGGTAAATTGGGAAAATATCCTACAAGAAAGTTATTATCATTCTTTGAGCATTCTAGAAAAACAATTTTTTCTGAACCATATATTAATCATTTGATGTTATCTAAAAATGTGCATCTCGTATATGACGATGCTGAAAATATAACATATGTGTTAGGATCGTACAATATACCCTAGAGGGTGGTGAATATGGTATTTAAGATTTTCGCAGATAAACAGATAAATAATGTGGAAACTTAAATGCAAAAAAGCAAATAACACCAAATGTAACAACACGCAAATTTGACGATGATGCATTTAAATAGTTAATTTAGACACAATTTGCTATTGAATTAGAAATCCAAAATGTGGCTTTTCGCATAGGGTTGAATTAGGACTCGAAACCATTTCTGTTGAGTTCGAATCGATGTTGCAAATATTTTAAGTATAAGCATCGATATATTTCGACGACAGATTTTCAGTTGGTAGCCTACGTTCGATTCAAAATTCGATCCAAAAGGCTAAATTTTGTATACGTTGGAATTGGATCCCGAAGCCTTTTCCATTGGATCCAAAATGGCATTCATAGCTTGTTTGAGTATAAGATTTGATATGTTTGGAGTTCAAAATTTTTGGGAGTAAACGGTGCCGGATGGAGAGAATTGGGGCTTAGCCTATTAGTTGCCTATATGTAGCTAACTCCCTTCATTATCTCTCATTCACTTCTCATTCATGTTTATTCCTTCTCCTTTTTCTCTAATAGTCTCGTAATCCTCTCTTAATCATTATCTAATCCCTTAACCCTAATACCTCTAAATAAAATTCCTAAAATCAAATAAAAATTACCATAATTCCTCTCTTCTAATTCTCTACAAAACCCTTGAAGGAATTAGCTTGTATTGGATTAAAGAGAGAGATCTTACTTTAAAATTAGCTTGAAGATGGTTTTTGGTACTTAAAGCTTGATTTAGAGAAAGAGAAGGTAAGTGGGATGATTATCCTTGTCAATTTATGTGTTACATTTCATATGTTCGCTTATTGCTTAATATTGAATCAAATGAAATGAGTGGAAGAATGATTGGGTTAGTTTAGACTTGTATTCATGTTATAAACATTTTTCCTCGACTAATTAATTATTTAAGAAACTAACACTATGTTTTGAAAGTAGTTAGTAAGCACTAGATTTGATTTAGGCTAATTGGGTGATTGTTTGTGATGTTATTATTTGATTTAGGATTAATTATGTAGAGTAATGATGTGCATGTCATTATTAATAACTAAATACTCTATTTGAATTGATTTGCAAAAAGGTTAGTAAACTAATTAGGGGGTTTAGGAGTTTTACACCCCTCATTAAATTGATTAGAGACCCTATAAGCCTTAATTAGTATTTATAAAATGGTTTCATGATTTTTCAAATGATGTATATGTCTTATAAAATGGATATGAGATTTTATAAAATAGTAAAATGATGAATGCTTGATTTCTAATGAGGAAAAGTAAGTATTTTAAAGGCTACAAGGTGCTTATAAGCTAGTATGATATTTTATAAAATGGTTATGGTTTTAAAAAATGATATAAAGAGATGTTTTACTCTTATTAGAAAGATTACCAACTCAAGTAATAATTGAACTAGAAATTATTGAATTGCTTCCTGGATATACATATGCGTATACATGCATGAGCGAGTATACATATGTGGGTATTCGGAGTTAAGCAACGAAATAACTCTAGTATTATTGCTAGACTAGTGATGAGAGTTGTGTTTGTAAGAGGTGAATATTCGTGTAATAGATTGTATATGTATACGGGAATATCCGCATGTGTATATGGTCATGTGATGATCGATCTCATGTAACCTAGCGACCACCGGGTACGCTAAGTTGCATAGGAAAGTGTCGAGTCAAGTAATCGTCTCGGTGAAGCTCGAATGCAATTGTTTGATTATATATGTATTGTTGAAGATAAGTTCATTACGGATATTTCACGTATCCATAGCTACCATCATGTGCATTAAGTAGAATGAGAGTACACCAAGTCAAGTAATTACCCAGGTGAAGTTCGGAAATGTGAATTACTAAGTTAATGTGTGTTTGCATGAACATGTGTGCATAGGCATGCACAAACGAGTGTATCAAAAAATGTATGAGCTATACACAAGGGAATGGAGAAAATTAAAGTTGTGTAAATTCATGATTTGAAGTTCAGATTGAAGAGGACTCCACCAAGGTTGCAACGGAAGAAACGACGAGTCATTTTGAGCTATAGATCAAAAGTTAAGGAAGTTTGAAGTTTGGAAAAATGCAAAATAGCTCAGGTGCAGGTTCAATCGACTTGTAGGACCATCCAATCGACTGAATAGGCTTGTTTTCAAACTAGAAAGTAAGGTGGGATTCAATGGCTGAATATTCATTCAGTCAACCAATCACATTCGAGTGGTGTTCCTTTTTAGTCGACTGACCTACTGTTGATCGCTCATTTCGACTCAAGCTTCAAAACGTGATAACTTTCACATACAAAGAAGGATCGAGGTGAGCTTTAGACCATTTTTCACAAATTTTCCAAGGGATACACCCTGTGAAATTTTGGTAGGTTTTAGAGTACTTGGGTTTTAAGGCCCACGTGGGGCCCAACCCGGCATGTATTTCAAAACATAGATTTTTGGTAAACCAAGAGGGTAAACTGGGAGAGTATTACAACGTTGGGGTCATGCGTTCATTTGAAATGCGATTTTGGTAAGTACGTTGTTTTGTTAGGGTCTGATAGGTTTTAGGGCATGGCGACTGGAGCCGTGCGTGGCGATCCTATACGATTTGTGTTGATAGCAGGCTGGGACATGGAGTTTCCCAATAGCGAGGCATCCGCAATTTTGATGATAGCGGGCTGGGACATAGAGTTCCCCAGTGGCAAGTCATCTAGGATTTTATATGATAGCGGGCTGAGACTTAGAGTTCCACAGTAGCAAGTCATATATATTTATGATGATAGAGGGCCGAGACATGGAGTTCCTCAGTAGCGAGTCATATATGATTTCGATAATTGTAGGCTGGGACATAGATTTCCCCAGTAGCGATTCATCTACGATTTGATCTTAGTGTTACTGACCATAGGCATTGCGGAGTACCTATTTGTTTTTAGCCATAGGGACTATACGCTTTGGGTGCGTATCTTATCGATCATAGTGATAATGATCGTTGCTTTGGGATTATGGTATATTGGTACTATATTATTAGTAGTTTTTGGGCTAGTGTAGTCCAATGAAATATTGTGCTAATTTATTATTACACGAGAAGAGCAGGTTATGATATAATCCCCTACTTTTGAGATGGATTTATTGTACTTGTTTATAGGCAGTTCATATTTCCCCTAAGCCACGTTTATAGAGAGAGTCGGCTGTGATTTTGTTACTCCTTCCTATTTGTATATAGTGTTGATATACAGTATTTTGCGATAGTTCTCCTCACACCAAGCTTTATGTCTAACCCGTGTTTTGTCTTCGTCTACTTATGTTATGAAAAATCTTGGATACTCGATTAAGTAGTTTGGAAGTCAGGTGCTTCTGGGGATACACTCAGTGCGTAGCTGGAGCATTTTGGAGGCATGTCAATGATGTTTTGATATACATACTTGTTATTTTATTATACATGACAGGCTTGTTATTTTTATATGAAACAGTTGTATCAGATATTTATTCAGAACTCCGTGCTTTTGGAGTTGATGTATTCTCACTATTCTATACCGATATTTAATTGTCAGTCGCTTCCACAAGTACGGTCTCTTATATATATTTTTATTCTATCTCTGTTCATATATATATACACACACACTCGGTATATTATATGTTGTCATTTCATTGTGAGATCTTATTGATGTCTTGGTTTTTTCTTTTGTTTTAATTTTACCCCAATAATATGTCTTTTATGGTATTTAAAAGTAAGGTGATGTTGTAAGGAGCCAACTTTTTGGTACTATGAAGGGTGGATCTTACATTTGGTACCAGAACTTAGGCTCAACACTCAGACCATGTAGACCAGTTTGAGTTAATCAACCTGGTAATAGGAAATATGTTAAGAAGGCATACTTGTATTTTTCTTCTATATAATATTGAATCCACTACTTATCTTCTAAACTTAAATTATTTCAGCTGCTGGTTATTAAAGTATTTTTGTCAGGTTATTCGATGAGCAAATGAAATACGAAAACGACTACGGATTGGCTATCTGAGATGCCTGATTTGTTCAAAGTTTTTTTAACTACCACAAAAGATGCTCTATCACCCGTGGACATTTCCAACTGATTGCGGTGAGCGTCATAAGTGATATGGCCCTTTGGGCATTGGTATTTTTAGCTTCACCGGCTTTAGACTCTTTGAAAGAGGGCCAAAATTTCCTTATCCTTAGAGGGGAGCAATATCTTGGTCCTGAGACTCTTGTTGAGACATGGTCTTAGACACATGAGTTGGAAGACTTCCATCGATATAAGTCTAGGGAATTTTCTTATAAGTGAGATTTTTGCAATTAGGAAAGGGAGACTTTGGTTGGTAGGATGTAGTGTTTTGGTTGCTTATAAGTAGATATGTGATTCAAAATTTATACAGGCATTGTTTTAAGTTCTCAATTCATTTTTGAGATTGAGAATGTGTAACTTGAGCCTTCCATCCATCCTGAGCAGAATAACTTATTAGTATAGGAGTGTTGACCGGTTCAACCTTTTATTTTGGAGTTTGAGTTGGTCGGTACTCTATTATTGTGAGCAAAAAGATTTTCCTTGGGTCTTAAGCATTGGTTGGGGGTTCACTGCTTAGCCTTATCCCTATTCGGGTCCACTTTTAAATATCTTGCAGGGATGGTTATCTTTGGTGGGAATGCCCATAGAATACCATTAAGGTAATAAAAGTGGAAAGCAATTGAAATTCCAACCGAAGTGTAAAGACCATATACAAGGAAGATCGAGCTTGTTCGAAAAAGGAAAGGCTCGCCTGGTATGTCACTCTTGCGGCATATGGGATTCGCTATGGTATGTTGCTCGGCTAAAGCGAAGCATAGTGCTTTATTTTTTATCAGCTTGATCATTTGAAGAAGGACTATCCCACATTTTCAAAGGGTGTGTAATGATGATAACTTGTGCCTTTCAGGCATTACCAGGGCTCCGGATAATTAGAAGGAGCTTATATAATGAGGCATGCTCTATTTTTCGATACTCACTTCTATTCCATCCAACACTTGAGCAGTCTATTTATCTGTTACTTGTTACTTGGTAGACAGGATAACTCGTTTCATGGTAGGTAAATTCGTCGGTAGAGATAAACCTTGTATGAGTCACCTTAGTTGCAAAACTAAGGTGAAGCAACCGATATATTGCTATTTCAAATTGATGCATAAGCTTTCAAGTCGAGTAGATTCGGTCGATGAAGTGTGACTTAGATTTACACCCAGATAGGGTTTGGTGGATGCCTAGTAATGAGAAAATACCAAGCAGATGGCTTATAGGCGATTGTCTAGGTTCGTTCACATTTTATCATTTTCCTTTATGTAGGTAAACCTTAGGTGATGAGAGAAATTCCATGTGTCGAAAGGAATATTTTCTAAAATTTGTCCAATCACGTGCCAATTCATAACCTATAGTCCGAGCATAGAGTTTTCAGGTGACTTGCACAAGTTAGGATTGGGTTATTAACTTGATTCTAATAGACAAGCACTTGAGTCAGATTCTTGGGATGACTGAGAGATTTCTGAAATATGAACTTGGTCATTCCAAGAGATTTCAGTAGTTGAATCAAAGAATCGGATCAGAGTTTGTATGGATGGAGTCAGGTGGCCGACCCTAATTTAACAAAGAAATCTTGCGAGAAAATGAAGGGTCGAAATGGGTATCGTGTCATTACGAATGATCTTTGGAAAATTATAAATTTTTAGTAGTAATTATTGTGTGGGATAGTTCGGGAAAGGATTTCTTAACCAGTTTTGTGAAGATTTGGATAATCTCCTTAGTGACGAGATGGTACTTGCCTAGGCGAGCGCCCTAGTGCACTTATTATATTATCCTTATTAACATTGTGCAATCAAGGTGAGTTAGAACCCGAGCAAACCTAGGCAATGGTAAATCTTCATTTTTAATGATGATTCGATTAGTCTAATTTTCTCTTTAATGGAATGAGTTCTGTCCAGAAGAAAAGGATAGTTAAGGCATTGTTGCTCGATTTATTTGAGAGTTTTGAGACTCGATGATCCAACATAACATATAGATTTTTCCTCTTTGTAGCTAGGAGATATAGTATTCGTTTGCATGTTATATTCGCAAAAGGAGTTGCAACTCTTAGGCGTTTACTCATCATAAATGACAGATGGACTCATTAGAGTTCATGGTTCAACATGCGCGTTTGACTCTTGACGATTACCGAGCATGTTGGTGTAAACTCTTTTAAATATTTCATGTCCTATATTTTTATTTGTTGCTTGTTATTATCTGTGCTTGCTATTGTATGTTGTTTGTTGTTGCTTTTTGTTTGCGATTGTTGCTACTGCTTACGTTTGCTTGTTATTGTTTGCTACTTGCTTATTGCAGCCATTGCCTATTGTCACTGTTTCTGTCGTTTAATCATGTTTGTTGTCGCTATTAGTGGACTTTTATGCTGGATGATTTTATTGCTTGCATGTTTGATAGTTTACGTGCTAATTAATGTTGTCATTTTCGGCTATTGTTTGATGGTTTCTTGTCGCTTATAGTCATTGATTTACTAGAGATTAGTTATGTGAGATAATTAAGTTCATGCCATTTATGGCAATGATGGATTAGTACCTTTTGGGGTTTAATCCGAGGTATATATAGTTATATAAATTGTATCGGCCTTATAGTAGTGACCGTGTGTAGTATTGATCTTATATTAGTGGTCACACATTGTATTGGCCTTTTATTGGTGGTCTTGTAAATCACTGGCTTTGTATTAATGGCCACATCTATTATTAGATCAAGATAGATGTTTGAGTGCGTTAGTGATTGGCCTTGTTTATCTGGAATTGTTGGATCGCGTTAAGTGCCCATTATCGAATCCACCCATTAGTAATGATGGGAATTAATTTGTATTTCTTAGCTATTTTGAATAGATTGCATATCATCCATGCCTACTATGGGGTGAGATAGGATCTATACAAGTCCACTGCCATTTGATTTGACTTAGAGCTAGTGGTATATTTAGATACTGACTCACTTGAGCTTACTCTATGACTATGGTAGTATCGGTTACTGCATTAAGGCTGTACAATTTTTGAATTCTCTGTTAGTGCACAATTCTCTTTGTACGGTATAATTTGGTACTTGAGAGCTGAAGTATAGATGTTTAAATGCTTATTTTCTTAGATTAGCATTTAAATAGTGAGAAGCTTTCTTAAGGGAGGAAAGATTTATTGGGAAATGTAGGATGATGTAGGTCATTGCATATTTCATAGTGTGTGCGATGCATTTCAATTTGGGAAGGTACTATCGGGACTTTCAAAAATTTTGATTTGGGAAGTTTGGTCAATCCTATTACATTCTCGCACTCATGTGAATTTCGAGGACGAAATCCATTTAAGGAGGGTAGAATCTAACAACCCACATATTTAACGATAATATATTTAAATAGTTAATATAAATATTAAGTCATTATTTGTGACGCCCCACCTCTATGCCCACGCTAGCCAAGAACACTACGTGTAGTGCTGTCGACTAGCACGGAGAATGAGGCTGTTGAGGAGCGACCATCGTGTAATTGCTTTGTGCGAGCACCGATATGTCAGATAGTAAAAACATGCATTCTATTTCAGGAGGAAATCGGACATACCGATACAAACTCAAAGCTACTACACGGTGGCTATAATAGTCTAGGACGGAATATAAAATAATAATGCAGATAATATAAATAAATGCGGAACACAAATTAAACAGAAAAGTCTCATATATATAATAACTGATGTCAGTTACAATACATTTGACAAGGTACATATGATACAACTACAACAGTCGACTCTGGAAGTTACATATACAAGTACATTTTCGTATATAACATACATGAATACATATCTTCCTATACAATTACATTGACTACTACAAATGACGACTACTCCAAAAGATATGAAAGGACTTCATAGCTCAAGCAGCAACCCGAAGCTAAAAATCTACAACCTATAAATACTCGGTCTGACCCGAGTATTATATTCAAAAGAAGATAATACCCGGGTCAGTCTAACTGAAAATATCAGATGACATGATGGGATAAAAGGTATGGCATAACTGTATAATAACCATAAAATCATACTATGATAAGTATGCAATTTAAAAATCAACAATGGATAAATCAATATCATAAGAATCTTCTCAAAGATCCAAGTTCACCTAGAAAGGTGATAACACGCAAATTCGCCAATGTCCAAAGATTGATAAAGCATATCAATGAAAATCACGAAAAAGTGATGAAACACAAAAATGATTGTAGAGACAATCAATCACAAGAATTCACGTACGAAGACATGAATAAAATCGAATGAAATCAATTAAGATTTGGAAACCCAATAAAACATCAATTCCGGAATATGAATTGAACACATAAAACAATCCAAGAAAATTGAAACATCAATTCAAAACTGTCATTGCCGTGTGGCTGCAGTGCACGCACGCGTGCACTGCCTCGCCACAACAGAATAGCAACAAGGCACAAAGGCCAAAGCTCAAGAATTCGCAGTGCGAACAAATGCAACAAACAAGTGGATGTAATAACACTGTAGAATTCAAAAAGGTAACAAACTACCACAAAATGCAAGGAGGTCAAGTCAGCGACTCAATACAACTGCAGCACCAAAGCGCAATGTAGTGGTTCGACTATAAAAATAGATGGAGGGTGAGGGTACCAGGGGTATGGCACCACAGCACACGACCACATATATTTATATAGGTGTGAGACATGAGGAGGCTGCACAGATAGAAAGGCCAGGCAACACAACGCAAATGAATTCGGCAAAGTATTACACAAGCCCAAGACAACTGCATCACAAAAGCAATAGCAGGTGTACAATTTCGAACACAGCAAGGCAAATGCCAAAATGGTCAAGAGAAGATGCCACTGTGGTATAGTGGACCACGTTGATACAGAAGTGTATAAGTCAATGCAATGCAAAGCTCAACAGACTCAAAGAGGAATGAAACTGGGTCAGGCAAGTGCATCAACCAGTGTCGCAGCCTCCACCATGAAATGGCTTTAAATAAACATGTATAAACACTGCATCATAATCAGAATAGTAGAGAATGAATGCCACCATGGGAAATGCAGTTGCAACAGGTCAAGACAACATGCATTGGCAAAATGACTTAAGTGGTAAAGTAATATTCACAATGCTCAGTGAAACTCAAGTGTCCAATAATACATCTCGAAATCAGTTTCACTTAAATAGAAAATGCACATGAATGTTGTGGCAACAATTCAAGGCAACAGAGAATATGCAACATGAAAGAGGACAGAGGTGCAACATGAAACAGGACAGAGGTACAACATGAAACAGGACAGAGGTACAACATGAAACAGGACAGAGCCACCTCCAAAAATATCAGACTTGAGCATAAGGAATGCAAAATGAGCTACATCCACATTAGTGGTCAAAATGCAAACTCAACAGTAATGCAAACAGAGGTGGCAAGACAATGAATGCAAAATGAGCTATATGAACAAACAAGTATGTGAACACAGTGAAAAATACACGGGCAGTACCCATATAAACATGTGTAACAACAAACCATATAGTGATACAGGATCGAGCAGTGAAGCAAAGCAACACTAACATCAGTAAATGAAACAACATATTGCATCATTGAGACAAGACCAAAGTACAAGCAACATGAGACAAAAAGCTGCTACACTGGATGAATTCAACAAGTCCAGATGGTATACATATACAAGTGCAGCTGTGTAAATATTGACACGAACAGGTATGCAATTGAATGCAGCAAATACCTCTGATCCAGGTAACTGACAAAATGAATCAGAGGTACAAGTTTTACCAAAGTCGAGTGGCCGAAGGATAGCCAAAGTCGACAAACCTAAATTATCAACGTCAACAAAATTGAATTAAGGAAAATATCAATGTCGAGCCAAAAATCATCAACACATACAAAAATGACCTTGACTATAATGAGCACAGTGAATAACATAGTTGCAGCATGAACAAAAGCTCAGAGAAATACGCAATGTTTCTCAGGATTGAACACAAGGACGGTCAGAGCCGTAGTTTACAGGGGTGAACAAAATCAAGCAGCCCCTTTTAATTTTCAAAATTTGACTGAATCCAAAAACAAATCGAAGTCGTGACCATGTCAGACAAAAAGTCGAACAAAACAAGCCATAATCAAAATCAACATCAAAGAAATCAAGTCGAAGTCGAAGGCCACGAAAACAAATGGCCAAGATAAAACAATATCAAATCAACATCGAATTGCAGAAACACTATATTAAGATTGGATTAGATGTGAGTAAATTTAATTACTCACCTTGTCGAGATGGTGACGAACTCACAAAGACGAGCGAAATCGAAGCCCTAGCTGCTGAAGAGGAAAGAACGAGAGGCCGCCATTTATTTACTCTCGTTCGTTTTACTTAGGGTTCGAACGAAAAGTAATAAAAAGTGGAGGCCGGTTATTCTCTTTTGATAACCATCACGGCAACAAAAGAAATGGGCTAAAACAAAAATTTTAAAGCCCGATAAAAATTCTTAAACAAATTTATGAAAAGAATACCAACCGATAAAAATTCCAAATAGCTTATAGCTATCAACGTTAATCATTTAACGATGATAATAAATTGGTGAAAAATCTCGGGTTGTTACAGACTCCCCTACTTAAAGAAATTGCGTCCTCGCAATCACAAGGAACGAATGGACAAAAGGTAACAACCAAAGAGCATATCATCACAAGATGAAGAAATTCGAAATAGGAAGTTCACCATAAAGAGCATGAAAGAGTAAGCTTGAACGTGTTTGCTCGATGAATCCTCAAGATTCATGATCAGGGTGGAGAACAAATTTCTCGCCCAATAATAATGATGCCACATTTTTAAGAGCGAAATTGACAGCCACGAGCACTAGATCATGAGTGGCATATCTAGTCTCAATAGGCATTAATGATTTAGGAACACAAGGGACAGCACGTCCCCCTTTGCAAGAGGATGGCATGCAACCCAATACCATTAGCATTGGTTCAAAAGATAAAGTCTTGGTTCCCTTCGGGAATCGCAAGAATAGAAGTATCGGAAAGGAATTATCTCTCCCGAAAAGCTAAAACATTCAAAATTTACAATTTACTTTGTGTAATTATCTGTTTCAGAAAAATTTACATTTTAAAATTCAATTTACTGTGTCTGGTTGTCTCATCAAAGCGTCTAAGAGATTCCTATCAATAACGTTGATCAAGCGCATCGACCAGAATTCTTAAAGCACTCAATGGCAATACAAGCACAAAACCATCTTTTAATTTCATAAAAGAAATTCACAAATTTTCAACAAAACCTAATTCGCAAAATTGCAAATATCTAATTACCAAAGCGAGAATCAGGAATCTCAAATATTTAATTATCAAAAACGATAATTAAATCTCAAATATTTAATTATCTCAAACGATAATCAAATCGAAAAATATTTAATTATCTCAAGCGATAATCAAATCGAAAAATATTTAATTATCTCAAACGATAACTAAATCGAAAAATATTTAATTATCACAAACGATAATGAAATCTCAAATATCTAATTATCACAAACGATAATCAAAAATCACAAATATCTAATTATCAAAAACGATAATCAGAAACACAAATATTTGATTATCAAAAACGATAATCAGTAACACAAATATCTGATTATCAAGTCCGGAATTAACCGAAATAGCAAACACACATGTCCCACAAACATGAGTTTTACTAAATCGTTTAATTCACTTCATCGTTTCCTTGAAAGTGCAAAATTGTGTATTACATTTCACGTTCTCAAACGGATAAGTCCGGAACTAAACGAATCAGTAAAAGATAGGGGTCATAGTTCTCGATTTTGCTAAAACATTTAAATCGCTTCCTCATTCTTTTGAAAGCGTAAACTGTTAAAGTTTTGAAAATAATTTTGATTTTTATTTTGCAACAATTTGGAAAATAACAAATTTTTAAAACACGTGATTAAAACAGCAACATCAGTAGCAGTTGGCATCAAAATATAATACCAATGAATTTTCATTCGTCAAAAATGTCACAAGAATCCTCTCAAAGATAGGAAGGGGTATCATACCCTAAACTTGTATTCATAACAAGTCAATAACACACGAATTCACCAATGCACAAAAATTGATAAAACTTATCAATAGAAATCACGAAAATTGGTGAAGCACAAATTCTAGAAATCATCACAAGAAATCCAGAAAACACAAATTCTAGAAATCTACACAAGAAATCCAGATATCACAAAATGAGAGTACGGAAACTCAAATGGGAGTATGGAAACTCGAATGGGAGTATGGAAACTCGAATGGGAGTACGGAAACTCAAATGGGAGTATCACATAGAATAAAAGATATGGCATAACATAAAATATCCATAATGACATACTACTATAAGTATGTAAATAATGATCAATAGGAGATCAACCGATAAGAGGTATGGCATAAATATGAAATATCCATACTGACATACAACTATAAGTATGCAAATAATGATCAACAGGAGATCAACCGATAAGAGATAATCAATATCACAAGAATCTTCTCAAAGATCTAAAGAGGTATCATACCCCAAATTTGTACTCATGACAAATCAATAACATATGAATTCACCAATGCACAAAAATAGGTGAAGCATAAAATTTCCAGAAATCAACATAAGGAATCTAGAAATCACAGAAAAAGGGAAAGAGGCCTATCACATGACGGTCCGAAGACCAAGGGGAGCTACCCCTCATGTGTGAATGGAATCACACAGATTGATGTCAAGACTAACCAAAAAGCTGAAAGGTATGTGTGAATGGAATCACACAAGTGTGTCTAGTCTGACCATCAGAACGATCATCATGATCAACGAGGAGTGTCAATTACACTAAGCATGTGTGAATGGAATCACACAGATTGAGGTCAAGACTAACCAAAAAGCAAAAAGGTATGCGTGAGTGGAATCACACAAGTGGTGTCTAGTCTAACCTTGCAATGAAAGAGACATCGCGCAATTGCTAGTCAAATTCATAAAGCGATCATCAAGATCAACGAGAAGTGTCAATTACACTAAGCTAGTGAATATAAAAGTTTAGTTTCATGTCCCATAACCACTAGCTTAACTTAAATATTTACGAACAAATTGTAGATCTTCACTAGAAAAATGTCACAAGTGGTTCAATCGAACAAGTCCAAAAATTAACTGATGAAGTAAACGCAAGCGTTTCATACCACTTGTTTTGCTAAGCCGTTTAATTAGATTTCTCATACGAGTGAAATAAAGGTTTGTATATACTAATAGATTGAAAAACGGTTTAGGAAAAGATTTTGATATTGAAAATAGAGTTGAAAACATTTTGATAAAAGAGTTTTGATATTTACTACTAGTATTAAAACCTTTATATTTTTAAAGTGACAAATCACAAAAATGATTGTAGAAACAATCAATCACAAGAATTCACATACGAAGACGTGAATAGAATCCAAAGAAATCAATACCGAATTCATCGAAAGGTATGTTCACAAAAATCCCGAAGAAATGGTCATCAAAGTTGCTAATAAATGATAGCAACAAATCGGGAAATAATCAAAAATCGATTAAATTTGGAAACCAAATCAATTCACTAAAATTCACATTCGAAGACGTGAATAAAATACAAAGAATTCGATTCTAAATCCATCAAAGTAGGAATATCCAAAAATCCCAGAAATAGAAGTTATCAAAGTCGACAAAGAAGATAACAACTAATCGATAAAGAAGAATCGATTAACAATTGGAAAAACAAAGCAGAACGAGCATAAATGCGTAAACGACTTCAACAAAAATGAAAATCAAGTCAATGCCGAAGTCAACAAGTAATGGCCAAGTTCAAACAAAATCAACGTCGGCTAAATACATTCAAAGCCGAAAACACAAGAACAAAATCCTCATCATCAAAGAATTGAACTTAAGTTCGCAAAGCAAACGGAGGCCGAAGCCAAAATACTTTCACGAAATCAAAAACAAAGGCACATGAATAAGCGTTAGGAGTTCATACCTAACTATCAAAGATAATAATATGCAAAGATGAGAGATAAAATATCGACAAATAGTTGTAACACATGTACTATCTAAGTTATGTTTTATATTTGTTCTAAACCCCAGGCTCTGATACCAAGCTGTGACGCCCCACCTCTATGCCCACACTAGCCAAGAACACTACGGTGTAGTGCTGTCGACTAGCACGGAGAATGAGGCTGTTGAGGAGCGACCATCCGTGTAATTTCTTTGTGCGAGCACCGATATGTCAGATAGTAAAAACATGCATTCTATTTCAGGAGGAAATCCGACATACCGATACAAACTCAAAGCTACTACACGGTGGCTACAATAGTCTAGGACGGAATATAAAATAATAACGCAGATAATATAAATAAATGCGGAACACAGATTAAACAGAAAAGTCTCATATATATAATAACTGATGTCAGTTACAATACATTTGACAAGGTACATATGATACAACTACAACAGTCGACTCTGGAAGTTACATATACAAGTACATTTTCGTATATAACATACATGAATACATATCTTCCTATACAATTAAATTGACTACTACAAATGACGACTACTCCAAAAGATATGAAAGGACTTCATAGCTCAAGCAGCAACCCGAAGCTAAAAATCTACAACCTGTAAATACTCGGTCTGACCCGAGTATTATATTCAAAAGAAGATAATACCCGGGTCAGTCTAACTGAAAATATCAGATGACATGATGGGATAAAAGGTATGGCATAACTGTATAATAACCATAAAATCATACTATGATAAGTATGCAATTGAAAAATCAACAATGGATAAATCAATATCATAAGAATCTTCTCAAAGATCCAAGTTCACCTAGAAAGATGATAACACGCAAATTCGCCAATGTCCAAAGATTGATAAAGCATATCAATGAAAATCACGAAAAAGTGATGAAACCCAAAAATGATTGTAGAGACAATCAATCACAAGAATTCACGTACGAAGACGTGAATAAAATCGAATGAAATCAATTAAGATTTGGAAACCCAACAAAACATCAATTCCAGAATATGAATTGAACACATAAAACAATCCAAGAAAATTGAAACATCAATTCAAAACTGTCATTGCCGTGTGGCTGCAGTGCACGCACGCGTGCACTGCCTCGCCACAACAGAATAGCAACAAGGCACGAAGGCCAAAGCTCAAGAATTCGCAGTGCGAACAAATGCAACAAACAAGTGGATGTAATAACACTGTAGAATTCAAAAAGGTAACAAACTACCACAAAATGCAAGGAGGTCAAGTCAGCGACTCATCACAACTGCAGCACCAAAGTGAAATGCAGTGGTTCGACTATAAAAATAGATGGAGGGTGAGGGTACCAGGGGTATGGCACCACAGCACACGACCACATATATTTATATAGGTGTGAGACATGAGGAGGCTGCACAGATAGAAAGGCCAGGCAACACAACGCAAATGAATTCGGCAAAGTATTACACAAGCCCAAGACAACTACATCACAAAAGCAATAGCAGGTATACAATTTCGAACACAGCAAGGCAAATGCCAAAATGGTCAAGAGAAGATGACCACTGTGGTATAGTGGACCACGTTGATACAGAAGTGTATAAGTCAATGCAATGCAAAGCTCAACAGACTCAAAGAGGAATGAAACTGGGTCAGGCAAGTGCATCAACCAGTGTCACAGCCTCAACCATGAAATGGCTTTAAATAACCATGTATAAACACTGCATCATAATCAGAATAGTAGAGAATGAATGCTACCATGGGATATGCAGTTGCAACAGGTCAAGACAACAGGCATTGGCAAAATGACTTAAGTGGTAAAGTAATATTCACAATGCTCAGTGAAACTCAAGTGTCCAATAATACATCTCGAAATCAGTTTCACTTAAATAGAAAATGCACATGAACGTTGTGGCAACAATTCAAGGCAACAGAGAATATGCAACATGAAAGAGGACAAAGGTGCAATATGAAACAGGACAGAGGTACAACATGAAACAGGACAGAGGTACAACATGAAACAGGACAGAGCCACCTCCAAAAATATCAGACTTGAGCATAAGGAATGCAAAATGAGCTACATGCACATTAGTGGTAAAAATGCAAACTCAACAGTAATGCAAAAAGAGGTGGCAATACAATGAATGCAAAATGAGCTATATGAACAAACAAGTAAGTGAACACAGTGAAAAATACATGGACAGTACCCATATAAACATGTGTAACAACAAACCATATAGTGATACAGGATCGAGCAGTGAAGCAAAGCAACACTAACATCAGTAAATGAAACAACATATTGCATCATTGAGACAAGACCAAAGTACAAGCAACATGAGACAAAAAGCTGCTACACTGGATGAATACAACAAGTCCAGATGGTATACATATACAAGTGCAGCTGTGTAAATATCGACATGAACAGGTATGCAATTGAATGCAGCAAATACCTCTGATCCAGGTAAGTGACAAAATGAATCAGAGGTACAAGTTTTACCAAAGTCGAGTGGACGAAGGATAGCCAAAGTCGACAAACCTAAATTATCAACGTCAACAAAATTGAATTAAGGCACATATCGATGCCGAGCCAAAAATCATCAACACATACAAAAATGACCTTGACTATAATGAGCACAGTGAATAACATAGTTGCAGCATGAACAAAAGCTCAGAGAAATACGCAAAGTTGCTCAGGATTGAACACAAGGACGGTCAGAGCCGTAGTTTGCAGGGGTGAACAAAATCAAGCAGCCCCTTTTAATTTTCAAAATTTGACTGAATCCAAAAACAAATCGAAGCCGTGACCATGTCAGACAAAAAGTCGAACAAAACAAGCCATAATCAAAATCAACATCAAAGAAATCAAGTCGAAGTCGAAGGCCACGAAAACAAATGGCCAAGATAAAACAATATCAAATCAACATCGAATTGCAGAAACACAATATTAAGATTGGATTAGATGTGAGTAAATTTAATTACTCACCTTGTCGAGACGGCGACGAACTCACAAAGACGAGCGAAATCGAAGCCCTAGCTGCTGAAGAGGAAAGAACGAGAGGCCGCCATTTATTTACTCTCGTTCGTTTTACTTAGGGTTCGAACGAAAAATAATAAAAAGTGGAAGCCGGTTATTCTCTTTTGATAACCATCACGGCAACAAAAGAAATGGGCTAAAACAAAAATTTTAAAGCCCGATAAAAATTCTTAAATAAATTTATGAAAAGAATACCAACCGATAAAAATTCCAAACAACATATAGCTGTCAACGTTAGTCATTTAACGACGATAATAAATTGGTGAAAAATCTCGGGTTGTTACACTATTGAATTAGAAATCCAAAATGTAGCCTTTCGCATATGGTTGAATTAGGACTCGATACCACTCATGTTGAGTCTAAATCGATGTTGCGAATTTGTTTGAGTTTAAGCTTTAATATATTTCAATCGATAGATTTTCAGCTAGTAGCCTGCTGTAATGTCCCTAATTTTGACTAACATTACATAGGATATTTAATCTGATAAATTAAATGAACTAATGTAGATTGTTAAGGGATTGAGATTTATTAATTAATAAGGGGATGGTCCTTAAATAAATGTATAAGCAAAAGAGGATTAAAGATAAGTAAGTAGAACGAATATGGTAAGGAAAAAAATAGGAATAACCTTTATTCATATTGTAACGACCCAGAATTTTAGGCAATATCAATTTAATAATCTGTATTAATAATTTAATTGATTTGATAATTTTTCTTTATAATTTTAATTTAAATTGGTAAATTTAATCTTTTTAAAAGTTAATTAATATTTAATCTGGTAATTTTGATCAATATCTTTCTGTCAATTTAAAATGGATAGGATTTATTTTTCAAAGCTAATGAAATTTATTCTATTTATAATATATATTTGATATATATTGTGAATAAAAGATCTTTTGTTTTAAATAAAAGATTCAAATTGTAATATATATGTATGTATATGTTATAATTTGATATTGTTTTGAAATTTAATTTAATCTATTGATAATTTATATATGTATGAATATTGTAATTTGAAGCTATGTTTTAGATTTAATATTTTTCAAAAGATAATTTAAGATGTATTCAATTATTTTCAAAATATAAAAATTGTTTGTTTTTAAATATGATAGTTTAAATAAAGTTTTCCTTTTGTTTTCTTTAAAGTGTTTAATTTAAATGGTTATAAATGTGTGTGTGTGTGTGTATATATATAAGTTCAAGATTTTAAATTACATGTACAAGAAAATATATTTGCATTATAATTAATTTTAGAATATTTTATTTTAAAAGTGAATTTATATATACATATGTAAATATTTATTAATTAAGAAATTTAAAAAAAAAGTAAGTTATATTTACATTTAATTTAAATAAAATTATATTAAAAATACTTAAGTACATGTGTAAACATGTTAGAATATTTTAAAAACATATGTAAGAAAATTAAGAGGTTAGTGACAAGTGTAAAAACTTAAATAACAAGTGTCTTCAATTAAAATTTAATTTCTTTAATCTTAATAAAACATAACACTTTCATTCTTTTCTTAACTCAAACTAGAAACTTTTTCTCAAACCTGAAAATGAAAACTAAAAGCAAATTTAAAATCTGAAAATTTTCAAGCTGCAAATTCAAATCTGTATTCATTTAAAAGCTTCAACCTACAACTTCAAATCTATTGCAAGTCAGCAGCAAGTTTCAATCTGCAATTATCAAATCTGCATAGCAATATGAAATCTGCAACATTAACCTGCATGTCAAAATGAAATTCATCAGCAAGACGGATCTGTTTCAATATTCTTTTAAACAATCAAACTGAGGCATGCATTGATTCAATTTCAACAGCAAGCATCAAAGCATTTTTTTGATTTAAATGTTCAAAGCCTGGAACTAAAATCTGTTATGCTTTGTTCTCTACTCTCTGCAATTTAATAAGGTGAGTAAATTTTTTTTAAAACAGATTGGTTGAATTCTGATCTTAATGCATGTGGGAATCTTTGAATTGATATTGGTGTTGCATGGAAAACATTCAGTATTTATATTATTGAATTTATAGTGATGTTTATATAGGTGTAAAATCCTGTGTATATATGTAACTCTCTGTTTATTATTTTTATTTCAGATAGGATTCATTCAAAAATTTAAATCTCCCACTAGCATAAATACTTGACTTTGATGATTATATAAAAGTTGTTAGTTATTGGTTGAAGGAAATTTTAAAAATAGTTTCTGTAGTTTGTAATTTACAAATAATTTTAAAAGTGGATAACACAGTAAACCACTAATGCATGTTAAAAATCAATGAATTCAATTTATAGTTTAGATTGTATAAATTAATTCATGTTGGAAAAGCACGAATTTTAACACTAAATTCGTAATTTTTATTGATATTCAATTTGGAATTTGATGTTGAAAGGTTTCGGCAATTGGGCGAATTGCCATCGATCAACTCAATAATTTGATTTGTATTCTTGGGTGAAGCTTGTTTTTAGGTTGTTGATTGTGGGAAAAATTCAATTGGAATTTTTAAATGGCAGAATTGTTCGTATTTGATCGAGTTAGGGTTTTTATTTGATTTTGCCTGGGCTGGACTGTCGTGACAATTGCGTCGCGAATAATAGACCGGAGTCGTTAGCTTTTGGGAAGGATGAGGCTCGTGGTCGTGGCGTCTCGATGGTGGGGTCGGCGATGGTCAACGACGTGGAGGTTGTGGTGGTGGGGGGATTTGTGGTCGATGCTTTCTGCAGTAATTCGAGATTTGGGTCGAAATTTGATTTGAAGTGTTTCGTTTCGATCTGGGTGTGTAGTCATGCTCGCGAGGGTTAGTGTGATCTATGGCGATGGTCGCGACGACCAAGTTCGGCCGTAGGTGATTGGGCGCGTGCACCGTGCAAGTTCTGTGCACTGGGAAATGGAAGATTTGGGAAAGAAGGGTTTTTACCGAAGTTTAGCTCGCGTTTTATTCGGGTTGGTCTCGAAGAAGATGGTGCTGGGGTTGTCTTCGGGGTAGGCACGAGTAATTTCCGTATTTAACTCAAGATTTTGGGATTGTTTGCTTTTGTTAAGTACTGTAATGATATTAGTTTGCAAATTAAACCTGTAGTTGAAATAGATTAAGATCAAGTTTAAAATTATAAACAAGTTTTCTAGAATAAACAAATTTTAAAGTTAAAAGTTGTTGTTTTAAAATAAATGTAAATTAAGCTTTTTAAAAAGTGATAATTGATTTGATTCTCAAATTTAAAATGTTTTAAGATGTTTGCTTAGAAAGTAATTATCTAATTAAAACTTGAATTTCAAATTAAGGAGTGTTTTGAATTTAATTATTTAATCAAAGTTTAAGTTAAAATTTTAAGTAATGATTTAAAACTAAAGTTTTCAAATTTTATTTGAAATAAATAAGATTAAATTAGATGTTTAAAGTGTTCTTAATTTTGAAATTTGTTTCTAAATTTCTTATTTTCAAATAAGGTTATGGTTATGATTTTGAAAACCAAATAGAATAATTTGTTTAAGTTATTAAAATTTGATAAAATTCAAATAATTTATTTCTGAGATAAATAAAGTTAATTTATCTTTGTTTGAATATAAGAATATTTAATTTGATTTGTTAATAAGTAAAAGTTTAATTAAGAATAATGTTTTCTTAATTAATTAAGGATTTTGAGATATAAGAAGTTAATTAATTATTTAATTAACTTTAAATAATTAGTTAATTTTTTATTTAATTTTAAATAATCACTTAATTACTGATTAATTAAGTGTAATTACTTAATGAAGTAATCAATGGTTAATTATTGAATGTAATTAAAAAGAGTAATTACTTATGGAAGTAATTAATGGAAAATTACTCATGGGAGTAATTAAATTGGAAGTGATTTATGGATAATCACTTGATGTTATTTAATTAAGGAATTGATTAATTGTTTGAAGTTAATTAATTATGGAGTAATTAATTAATTAAAGTATTAAGGATTATTTAATTATGAAATTAATTATTTGTTAAGTAATTATTTAACAGAATAATCAAGATTTATTAACATAAGTAATTAGAAGATAATTACTTATGTATTTAATTAAGAGTTAATTACCTAATTAATTTTAGTTAATTAATTAATGTGATTAGTTAATTAACGAATGAGATTAATTAAAGATTAATTACTAAAGTTAATTAATTAAAATGTAATTAATTAATAAAGTAATTAATTAAGGATTTATTTATTAATTTAATTGATTATTAATTACTTAATGAAGTAATTAAAGATTAATTAATTAGATTAATTAACCAAAGGATTAATATAATTAATTAAGAAGTTAATTAATTAAGTTAAGTAATTACAAATTGTTAATTACTGATTATGATTAATTAAGACTAACTAATAAGATGATTAATTAGAAGTTAATTATTAATTAATAAGGATCATTAGTTAATATAATTAATGAATTAATCAAGGTTGATTAATAAAAGTAATTAATTTAAGTATGATTAATTAATTGTGATTAATTAAGGTTTAATGTAATTAATCATAATTGATTTGTTAATGGAATCAAATGAAGGATCATTAATTATTGTAATTAATGATAGTAATTAAAGGTTAATTACTGTATATGGTTAAGGATAATTACCTAAATGTAATTAAGTATAATTAATCAAGGACGATTAATTAAGGAAGATCATTAAGAGATGATTAATTTATTTATTTGGAATAAATTAATGAAGAAGGATTTAGGCAATCCAATTGATTAAGAGTTAATCAATTCTGTTTATGGATGATTGATTAATATGGATTGATTGATATTGGGTGATTGGTTGATACTGGATGATTTGGATATCTCTAATATGTGATATGCTGCTTTGTGAGATGAATGTTTGATATGAATTATCTGTTGTGATAATGTGATTCATCTATCTGTTTATATCATCCTGAATATAAGTTAAATTGTTTAAACCCTTAAACAACTTGGACATTAAAATGGCGTTTGGTTTCGGCGAGACCGGGATCAGGTTTCCATATTTGGATACTCCGAAAACCACATCGATTCCAATTAAACGTTAGGTCGTTAATCCAAGTGGAGTGCAAGTGAAGACTCGAGGTGTAAGAACTATTCCTCAGTATAACTCTGGGGGTGATTCCGTGATGAGTTTGACGGAATAGTACTTATAGGTTCGAGATGGTGATTTAGAGTGCAAGGGCTATGGTCGTTGACTCTGAGGGTGATTCCAAAATGAGTGCAACGAGATAGTGCTTTCGGTTTCGTTCGAACCCAGAACGAACTTGTATGGATTGAATGCTTTCAGAACATCGTCAGGTGGACGATGAGCATTCTAAAATAGATGTGTTCTATAAAGGTAATCGCAGCCTCAAGCCACATCAATCGGGAATGGCTAAAACAGGAGAGGTGCAGCAAGGCTAGGTGGGTAGCGCCCATTTCAGGACAAGATTTTCCCCTATCTAGAAGTCCCTTTTATTTCGGCTGTGTGGGCAGTTGGAATCGCGCAGCAACTGCGGGGTTGTCTTGTTCAGGACTGTCCAGTAAGGGATGGTCCCGGCCTTGTGTTGCAGGGGAGTTAGGGTGGCTTCTCGGTACTGTGATCTAGGCCACGTACTGTGACGAGCGGTACCTCGGTAGCCCTGCCATTGATGGAAACCCATTCTTCCTACGAGACCCTACGGTTTTGTTTGTATTACCCACTTTTGTGGCTAGTAGCTGGAATTTAATCATGTAACAATTTCGGCTATTTCTTATTTACTTGAAAACCCTAGACACTATTACAATATCACTGGATTTCCTATCAAATGTTTTGGTTAGCGTAAGGTAAAAACTTTTCCATGTTTATGTGTAGGAAGTCTTACATGATGCCTTTTCTTTTCAAAGGTTTTTCTAAAGTTAAGCAATTATAACTCATTTACTCACACCAGACCCCTGTCTGAGCCGAGTGTTTATTTTCTGTTTTATTAAACTCTTGGGTACTCATATTATGTATGAGTAGTCGAGTGATTTAGGTTTGCTTGACGAATTCTGGAGGTGATATAGAGCAGGAGGCTTCCACGTGTAGATATATTATGATTCCGTTGTGTTTGTATGGTATATGTATCTTGTGTTCTTGAGATGTATAGTTAGACAGATGTTTATAACTGTCTAATTTGTGTTGTATAAGTTGTGTACTCTGATGTAATATGATACTATGTAATATTTTATGTGATATATTATATTTCATTCGTTCCGCTGTGAGTTATCTGATGTTGTTGCGTTTCTTTCTTCTCTTCTTTTCTTCTTCTATCCCTTTCTTTCTTAATTAGTGATGCGACTTTCTGGTGTTAGGAAGTCGGGTCGCCACATTTGGTATCAGAGCGTTAGGTTGAGTGAATACCTAAGCTCTGGAGTGGTGTCTTTCTTGATAGAGCGTACTTGTAATTTTTATATATAATTATATATATATATATACACACACACACACACCCCTACCTAATTTGTTGGATTATCTGTTCGGATTTTCCAACGTAAGTTTTAGAGGTAGATAGAGTAGTGGTTTGTGTGTGTGTAACATGACTACCACTAATGGAAGAGGTCCATATGTTGAGGTTGGAAGTTTTTGTCGAGATTGTAGACCTAATACCGTCTCGAGCGAGATTTGTATTTTGGAGTAAGAATTTCTCTCATATCCGAAGGAAATCTTTTTGAAGGTTCGGAGTTTATCTTTGAAGTGTAAGTTTGGATCTATCGGAAGTGCAGAAGTAAGAGATGATATCTTGATAACTGCGTGATGAGATGTAGTATCCATGGATATTTCAGAAGATGTTTTCTCTTGAAGCAGTTTAGAAGTGATTGAGGAGCAGTCTTTACCTGCCGCAGGGAAGATTCTTCTGAGTAGAAGTTGTATGGATCTTTAGCAAGGAGGTTGGCTATTTTGGAATATGAGACTAAGGTCTATGAGTTGCTTCGCTTTGGCATGGTCTCTTTTGTCATTCCTTGAGGAGAGCGAGATGTTGATGTTTGGTTTGGAGCCCAAATTTCTTGAGAGATGTCTGCCATCTCGAAGGTCCATTGTGTGGTTTATTGATAGTTTTGGTTTTCGAGGAGCCTTTGGATTAGAAGTCTTTGATTAACTGTGATAGCAGTTCTACTCGAGGTGTTCGGTGTGCTGACGAGAAGGTCTTTTGGCTTCGCAATATCATCGAGGTAGAGTTTGGAAGCAGCAGTGTGGCCGTTTCTCCGATGGTTCAGGAATCTTGGTGGTTCTTCTATCAGCAGTCCGGGCAGTTGGTGAAAGTTTTCTTGAAGGTTAACCTTGTTTGGAAAAGCTTAAAGCTGTTCTAATTGGTAAAGAGAGGACGGTTTCTTTGGAATCTGAACTAGGTTGGATCGCAAAAGTGACTTGCGATTAGTTTGGTAATTTATTTTAAGCAATCTTTTGTTTGAGACTGAGAATTCTCATGTGGTAGTAGGAGCTACTGAGGTAATCAGAAGTTCCTCTGCATCTAGAGTTGAGTTCCATATTGTTTTGATTCCATAAGCGATTTTGGTAGTTAGCCTAGTAGTAGAGTTGGTGTAGCAGTTCAGAATCTTTGGAATTTGGATTAGTCAGATCTAGTTTTTGAGTTGGATTCTGCTGTAAGGATGTGTGACCGAGTCAGATGGGTCACTCAGATTTTATGGATTCGATGAACAAAGTTTCCCGGATATATTGGATAAGTTTGTACTCGTGTTCGTCAACAGTATTCTCATATATTTCAGAATCAGAGTTGTGCAGCGGAAGCAAGGTAGAAGCTATGCAAGGAAGGAATCAAGTTCAGTTTGTTATTGTTTGAGAAGTAGAGCTTGTGTTCTGGATTTCGACGGATCTTGGAAGACTTTTCTATTGGATAGGATCTAGAAACTGGTTTGCTTTGGTTTAGTTGTTTCTGGAAGCATCGACATAGGTTGAGCTGATCAGGAAGAGAATTGGCAGCCCAGGTATGTCTGTTGGGTTATACAGATATGAGATAAGGAGTTTGGAATTCGAAGTTGAAGTCTTCATTATTGTTAAGATTTCTCTGGTTAAGAGAGCAGTAATTGGATAAGATTGAATTGCCAGTTTGGATAGCTGGAATTCATTGTATTGCACGTATTTATGAGGGAATACGTGTACGATTCATTGTTGATTGTTGAATCTGCAGTCCAGTTGGATTTGGAAGTTGTTTTGGACTTGAGTATAGTCTGATGTTCTGTTCAGATTGATGGATCTAGAGGTGAGAGGAGCTCTGGATTTTAGTGGTGTGGTATTGTTAGTTTAGCTTCTATAGGGCGAGTCTCCCAGTGATTTATACTTGGGAAACTCTAGATGTTAGGAGATTTATTCTGATTTGTGTCAGGATAATTAGTTATGTTGATTTGTTTGATTGATTGCTATGGTTGTTAGTAACTGGATATTAGGAGTGCTTTGCTGTTTGAAAATTGAAATCTTTGTTGGGTAATTAAATTTCCTATGCTTTTAAATTTCGGGGACGAAATTCTTTTAAGGGGGGAGGATTGTAACGACCTGGAATTTTAGGAAATATCAATTTAATAATCTGTATTAATAATTTAATTGATTTGATAACTTTTCTTTATAATTTTAATTTAAATTGGTAAATTTAATCTTTTTAAAAGTTAATTAATATTTAATCTGGTAATTTTGGTCAATATCTTTCTATCAATTTAAAATGGATAGGATTTATTTTTCAAAGCTAATGAAATTTATTCTATTTATAATATATATTTGATATATATTGTGAATAAAAGATCTCTTGTTTTAAATAAAAGATGAATTTTCAAATTGTAATATATATGTATGTATATGTTATAATTTGATATTGTTTTGAAATTTAATTTAATCTATTGATAATTTATATATGTATGAATATTGTAATTTGAAGCTTTGTTTTCGATTTAATATTTTTCAAAAGATAATTTAAGATGTATTCAATTGTTTTCAAAATAATAAAATTGTTCGTTTTTAAATATGATAGTTTAAATAAAGTTTTCGTTTTGTTTTCTTTAAAGTGTTTAATTTAAATGGTTATAAATATGTATATATATATATATATATATATATATAAGTTCTAGATTTTAAATTGCATGTATAAGAAAATATATTTGCATTATAATTAATTTTAGAATATTTTCTTTTAAAAGTGAATTTATATATACATATGTAAACATTTATTAATTAAGAAATTAAAAAAAAAAGTAAGTTATATTTACATTTAATTTAAATAAAATTATATTAAAAATACCTAAGTACATGTGTAAACATGTTAGAATATTTTAAAAACACATGTAAGAAAATTAAGAGGTTAGTGACAACTGTAAAAACTTAAATAACAAGTGTCTTCAATTAAAATTTAATTTCTTTAATCTTAATAAAACATAACACTTTCATTCTTTTCTTAACTCAAACTAGAAAAATTTTCTCAAACCTGAAAATGAAAACTAAAAGCAAATTTAAAATTTGAAAATTTTCAAGCTGCAAATTCAAATCTGTATTCAATTAAAAGCTTCAACCTACAACTTCAAATCTATTGCAAGTCAGCAGCAAGTTTCAATCTGCAATTATCAAATCTGCATAGCATATGAAATCTGCAACTTTAACCTACATGTCAAAATGAAATTCATCAGCAAGACAGATCTGTTTCAACATTCTTTAAAACAATCAAACTGAGGCATGTATGGATTCAATTTCAACTCCAAGCATCAAAGCATTCTTTTCTGATTTAAATGTTCAAAGCCTGGAACTAAAATCCGCTATGCTTTGTTCTCTACTCTCTGCAATTTAATAAAGTGAGTAAAAATTTTTAAAAACAGATTGGTTGAATACTGATCTTAATGCATGTGTGAATCTTTGAATTGATATTAGTGTTGCATGGAAAACATTCAGTATTTATATTATTGAATTTATAGCGATGTTTATATAGGTGTAAAATCCTGTGTATATATGTAACTCTCTTTTTACTGTTTTTATTTCAGACAGGATTCATTCAAAAATTTAAATCTCCCACTAGCATAAATATTTGACTTTGATGATTATATAAAAGTTGTTAGTTATTGGTTGAAGGAAATTTAGTTTCTGTAGTTTGTAATTTACAAATAATTTTAAAAGTGGATAACACGGTAAACCACTAAAGCATGTTAAAAATCAATGAATTCAATTTATAGTTTAGATTGTATAAATTAATTCGTGTTGGAAAAGCACGAATTTTTATTGATATTCAATTTAGAATTTGAAGTTGAAAGGTTTCGGCAATTGGGCGAATTGCCGTCGATCAACTCAATAATTTGATTTGGATTCTTGGGTGAAGCTTGTTTATAGGTTGTTGATTGTGGGAAAAATTCAATTGGAATTTTTAAATGGCAGAATTGTTCGTATTTGATCGAGTTAGGGTTTTATTTGATTTTGCATGGGCTGGACTGTCGTGACAATTGCGTCGCGAATAATAGACCGAAGTTGTTCGCTTTTGGGAAGGATGAGGCTCGTGGTCGTGGTGTCTCGATGGTGGGGTCGGCGATGGTCAACGGCGTGGAGGTTGTTGGCGGTAGGGGGATTTGTGGTCGATGCTTTCTGCAGTAATTCGAGATTTGGGTCGAAATTTGATTTGAAGTGTTTCGTTTCGATCTGGGTGTGTAGTCATGCTCGCGAGGGTTAGTGTGATCGATGGCGATGGTCGCGACGACCAAGTTCGGCCGTAGGTGATTGGGCACGTGCACCGTGCAAGTTCTGTGTACTGCAAAATGGAAGATTTGGGAAAGAAGGTTTTTACCGAAGTTTAGCTCGCATTTTATTCGGGTTGGTCTCGAAGAAGATGGTGCTGGGGTTGTCTTCGCGGTAGGCACGAGTAATTTCCGTATTTAACTCAAGATTTTGGGATTGTTTGCTTTTGTTAAGTACTGTAATGATATTAGTTTGCAAATTGAACCTGTAGTTGAAATAGATTAAGATCAAGTTTAAAATTATAAACAAGTTTTCTAGAATAAACAAATTTTAAAGTTAAAAGTTGTTGTTTTAAAATAAATGTAAATTAAGCTTTTTAAAAAGTGATAATTGAATTGATTCTCAAATTTAAAATGTTTTAAGATGTTTGCTTAGAAAGTAATTATCTAATTAAATCTTGAATTTCAAATTAAGGAGTGTTTTGAATTTAATTATTTAATCAAAGTTTAAGTTAAAATTTTAATTAATGATTTAAAACTAAAGTTTTCAAATTTTATTTGAAATAAGTAAGATTAAATTAGATGTTTAAAGTGTTCTTAATTTTGAAATTTGTTTCTAAATTTCTTATTTTCAAATAAGGTTATGGTTATGATTTTGAAAACCAAATAGGATAATTTGTTTAAGTTATTAAAATTTGATAAAATTCAAATAATTTATTTCTGAGATAAATAAGGTTAATTTATCTTTGTTTGAATATAAGAATATTTAATTTGATTTGTTAATAAGTAAAAGTTTAATTAAGAATAATGTTTTCTTAATTAATTAAGGATTTTGAGATATAAGAAGTTAATTAATTATTTAATCAATTTTAAATAATTTGTTAATTTTTTATTTAATGTTAAATAATCACTTAATTACTGATTAATTAAGTGTAATTACTTAATGAAGTAATTAATGGTTAATTATTGAATGTAATTAAAAAGAGTAATTACTTATGGAAGTAATTAATGGAAAATTACTCATGGGAGTAATTAAACTGGAAGTGATTTATGGATAATCAATTGATGTTATTTAATTAAGGAATTGATTAATTGTTTGAAGTTAATTAATTATGGAGTAATATATTAATTAAAGTATTAAGGATTATTTAATGATGGAATTAATTATTTGTTAAGTAATTAATTAAGAGAATAATCAAGATTTATTAATGGAAGTAATTAGAAGATAATTACTTATGTATGTAATTAAGTGTTAATTACCTAATAGTTTTAGTTATTTAATTAATATGATTAATTAATTAATGAATGAGATTAATTTAAGATTAATTACTAAAGTTAATTAATTAAAATGTAATTAATTAATAAAGTAATTAATTAAGGATTTATTTATTAATTTAATTGATTATTAATTACTTAATGAAGTAATTAAAGATTAATTAATTAGATTAATTAATCAAAGGATTAATATAATTAATTAAGAAGTTAATTAATTAAGTTAAGTAATTACAAATTGTTAATTACTGTTTATGATTAATTAAGACTAATTAATAAGACGATTAATTACAAGTTAATTATTAATTAATAAGGATCATTAGTTAATATAATTAATGAATTAATCAAGGTTGATTAGTAAAAGTAATTAATTTAAGTATGATTAATTAATTGTGATTTATTAAGGTTTAATGTAATTAATCATAATTGATTAATTAATGGAAGCAAATGAAGTAACATTAATTATTGTAATTAATGATAGTAATTAAAGGTTAATTACTGTATATGTTTAAGGATAATTACTTGAATGTAATTAGGTATAATTAATCAAGGAAGATTAATTAAGGAAGATCATTAAGAGATGATTAATTTATTTATTTGAAATAAATTAATGAAGAAGGATTTAGGTAATCCAATTGATTAAGAGTTAATCAATTCTGTTTATGGATGATTGGTTAATATAGATTGATTGATATTGGGTGATTGGTTGATACTGGATGATTTGGATATCTCTAATATGTGATATGCTGCTTTGTGAGATGAATGTTTGATATGAATTATCTGTTGTGGTAATGTGATTCATCTGTCTGTTTATATCATCCTGAATATAAGTTAAATTGTTTAAACCCTTAAACAACTTGAACATTAAAATGGCGTTTGGTTTCGGTGAGACCGGGATCGGGTTTCCATATTTGGATAATCCAGAAACCAAATCGATTCCAATTAAACGTTAGGTCGTTAATCCAAGTGGAGTGCAAGTAAAGACTCGAGGTGTAAGAACTATTCGTCAGTATAACTCTGGGGGTGATTCTGTGATGAGTTTGACGGAATAGTACTTATAGGTTCGAGATGGTGATTTAGAGTGCAAGGGCTATGGTCGTTGACTCTAAGGGTGATTCCAAAATGAGTGCAACGAGATAGTGCCTTCGGTTTCGTTCGAACCCGGAACGAACTTGTATGGATTGAATGCTTTCAGAACATCGTAAGGTGGACGATGAGCATTCTAAGATAGATGTGTTCTATAAAGGTAATCGCAGTCTCAAGCCTCATCAACCGGGAATGGCTAAAACAGGGGAGGTGCAGCAAGGCTAGGTGGGTAGCGCCCATTTAAGGACAAGATTTTCCCCTGTCTAGAAGTCCCTTTTATTTCGGCTGTGTGGGAAGTTGGAATCACGCGCCAACTACGGAGTTGTCTTGTTCGGGACTGTCTAGTAAGGGATGGTCCCGGCCTTGTGTTGCAGGGGAGTTAGGGTGGCTCCTCGGTACGGTGATCTAGGCCACGTACGGTGATGGGCGGTACCCCGGTAGCCCTGCCATTGATGGAAACCCATTCTTCCTACGAGACCCAATGGTTTTGTTTGTATTACCCACTTTTGTGGCTAGTTGGAATTTAATCATGTAATAATTTCGGCTATTTCTTATTTACTTGAAAACCCTAGACACTATTATAATATCACTGGATTTCCTATCAAATGTTTTGGTTAGCGTAAGGTAAAAACTTTTCCATGTTTATGTGTGGGAAGTCTTACGTGATACCTTTTCTTTTTAAAGGTTTTTCTAAAGTTAAGCAATTATGACCCGTTTACTCACACCAGACCCCTGTCTGACCCAAGTGTTTATTTTCTGTTTTATTAAACTCTTGGGTACTCATATTATGTATGAGTAGTCGAGTGATTCAGGTTTGCTTGACGAATTCTGGAGGTGATATAGAGCAGGAGGCTTCCACGTGTAGATATATTATGATTCCGTTGTGTTTGTATGGTATCTGTATCTTGTGTTCTTGAGATGTATAGTTAGACAGATGTTTATAACTGTTTAATTTGTGTTGTATAAGTTGTGTACTCTGATGTAATATGATACTATGTAATATTTTATGTGATATATTATATTTCATTCGTTCCGTTGTGAGTTATCTGATGTTGTTGTGTTTCTTTCTTCTCTACTTTTCTTCTTCTATCCTTTTCTTTCTTAATTAGTGATGCGACTTTCTGGTGTTAGGAAGTCGGGTTTCCACATTTCATATACACTAAACCCTTCTATCCTTCATTTCTTATTCATTTCAACATTCATAAACAAAACTAAAACATCCAAGAGCCTGACCGGCCACCATTGAGAAGAATCAAAAGAAGATAAGTTAGGAATCGAGCAGAAAGATTGAAGAAATTAATCAGTGGGCAAACCCCATCCTTCTTAACATCAAGCTAAGGTGAATAATTATCTAACATCTCATTTTTCATTGTGATTTCGGTTTTAAGGATTGATCAAAATTAATTTTGTAAATAACATTCCATGTTATGTTCGTTTGAATGGATATATATATATATATATATATATATATATATGCTTGTTGATTATTTATAGTGTTTCACAAGGATTTTATGATAAGTTTAGATTGGAAAACCTATTACATGCCACCTAAATGATTTTCCTTTTTGATATATGGTCAAAAACATTATTTTACTAGTGGGTTTCAAGTTTCATAATTTTGTAAGTTATTATGGATTTATTATGAATTTTCTAAGAGAGAAAATAATTGATATTAGGTTTAAATTATACGACAAATAAGTAATGTATTTGGTTTTGAAATTTAAATATGTTAGAAAATATATTAAAAGTGAATTATGATGGTTTTTGGAGAATTTTCCTAAGTATTTTATTATGGTTATAAAATTATTCAACTAAAGTGACTTTGTAAATGCCCACACTATAGTACCCATATGAGTCGATAATATTTCACCTCAGCTCAACTCCAATTGAATGGAAATATAAATTTTTAGGGTAAGAAGAAGAAAGAGGTAGAAGAAAAATAGATACAACAACACAGAATCTCATAATCGCAGCGGAACAAAATATAATATATAATAAACGATTTTATACAAAGAATCTGTAACAGTTTGTACATTTACAATCATCAGAGTACAACCATCAATACATCAAACTGGACAGTTATATAACTTGTCCTTACATAGCGGAATATAAGTCAAGTATAGAAAGTGAATCTGAAACTCCTCCAGCTAGTCTCCTAAGCTCCATAGCATTTATTATGAATCTGTAATACTCGGCCTGACCCGAGCATTATCATAAAATAACACCCGAGTCAGTCTGCAAAACCAACGTGAGAAAACACGCTCAATTTGAATTATTAGAGTTATCAAAATCCTTTGAAAAAAGGTATCTCATAAGACCACATCACAAATAAATACGACAGATTTTTACCTTATGATAACCAAAACAGTTTGTATCAAAACCATCTGATTTTATAATAATGTCTATAGAAAGTAAATAGAAAATAGTTGAAATGCTTGCATCTCACGTTTCAGCACAATTGGCACAATCAAAACCGTACGGCACTTATTGAAGAATGGATTCCATCGAATGACTGGGCCACTGGAGTACCGCCCGTCATAGTATTCCTCTAGAACCATGTACCGCGGACCATGTCGGGATCCCCCGCTACACAAGACCGGCCTACCCCTGACCTGGATAGACCGAATATGTTATCACCCAGTGTGTTCCTACTCCTACCACCGAGCGCTCCTTCCATACACACCCATATCCATAATAAATGGGTTTTCCAAGGATATTTAGAAAGCTGATAACATACCCTACTTGGGTGCGACTCATTTATCCTTGCTGCATCTTCCCTGTTTTAGTCATTCCCAATTGACCAGGTTCGAGGCTAAGCGTTACCTTTCAAGAACAATTTTAATTAGAATGCTCATCGTCCGCCAATGACGATGTTTTGACAGCATTCGTCCATACAAGTTATTCTAGGTCTGGACAAACCAAATCACTATCTTCGTCCTCTTTACAGTATTCATTCGTAGCATTCAAACCGGATCGAAGTGGCTTTCGAGTAACTAAATCCGATCCCGGTCTCTTCGAAATGATTAACGAAATTGGTCAATATTGATACTCGGTTATTTAACTATCAATAAAACATCCATAAGCAATCATCTGGCCTTAATATAAATTTTCCCCAAAATATTTACTTTCAAAATATCCTTAAAGACATCAATTTCTTTCAACATTTAAAAATAAATTTTTAAATACTTAATCTGTAATAAGATACTTCCAACAACTCAACACTTAGAAATATCTCCAAATTCCTATTTGCTATACTTAGGAAAAATTACAAGTCTTATTTTCCAAAATCCTTTCACTATTAACGTCCTAGGGAATTATTCCATAACTTATTCCAAAAATCTTCGAAATCATAAATAATTTCCTCTCCTCAAAATCATATCCTTATATAAGCCCTTTTTTGAACTCGAGAGAATATATAAAATAAATTTTCAATTACTTTAAAACTGTATATATATATATATATAACAAGTATTGAAAAGATTAATAATTTATTTTTAAAACATGTTCAAGTAATTATTTAAAATATCAAAAACTCTTTTATAACATCAATAACTTATCTTTAGTTAAACAAATAAATTTTCAAAGCTGATTTTAAAAGTTAGAATTTACTAAAATAAATACTTCATATTTAAAAGTCTACTTACCCAGCATTTCAGTTTTAACTAATTTGAAATTCCGTAGTATTAAAATAATAAAAAAAAATTCAAACAAACTCGCTTCTTAAATTTTCAAAATATATTTTTAAAATCCTCAATAAGTCATTAATTTATAACTTCCTCTCGATTTCATGACATATCGATTTATCTTCGCTTCCCTAATCATTTCCAATTCAAAAATAGAATCTACTATTTTCCTCAACTATGTTTCCATATTCTAATAAAAATTCACCCTATGAATTTATATCCCAATTATAATCTGATATCGAATTCCTTTATTTATAAATATCGTTATCAATTTCATAACCCTTTTTATTTTACCTGTTTATAAAACAACTCTCATTTATAAAATTGCATTATATACATTCATTTCTTATAAATTTCTTTTGCACTTCCAATCTATTTCAATATGATTTTGAGTCCTTTTTATATTATTAATTCTAGGATATCATTTATAAATTCTCTTATATAATTCATTTTGGAAATCTCCATTTATTTATCCGCAATAATTAAGTATAGCCAAATCAATTATATTTTTTCTATTTCAATTTCTTTAAAATAACTCCATTTCCGATATATATATTTATTATCAAATTCCTTCAGTTCCATAAATTTTAAAAATATATTCATATTTTTAAATTATAAAAATTCAGGCCAGTGCCATAAAAACATCCAATAATTCCAAATCACTACAATAATCTATAATAGATTATTCTACACAAATCATATATCACTATATATGAAAAATAACAATAAATTTGAGGAATCCAGTCGGATCTCTCCAACCTATTTCCTTACATCCATTAATACAAAATATAAAATATCAATCCCACTTCAAGGGGGATATCGTGGTATATAGGGTCATCTGCTATTATGTGGGAACATATGGTCTCATCCGCTATATTGTGCGGGAATATCACTCCAAATACTAACACACACACACACACTGCTATTTATAACATCCAATGGATAATTATAATTTATAAATCCAATCAGCATCCAATAATTTAAATTTAACATTTAAACTTTTAATATGGCAATCCAAAAATGAGCGAAAAATTCTCACCTTGATTTATTTTGCAATCCATTTCAATCTCGACTTGATTTCATGGTTTTTAGACCTCGTATAGAAGTTATACAATTTATTAACATTTAAAATATTTTTTTAAAACTATCATTGACATATTAAATTTTAAATTTAAATTAAATTGACAATTTTCACCTGCCCGGCTACACAAACCAGCATACATTCGTCATCGAGATGACAAACTCCACCTCCAATCAAGGAAAAACCCAAATCCTACCATCACAGACCCCTCTCTGGTCTCGCGTACATCATCGCCTTCATGCGCGACCAAGGGAAGGTCGCGTCTCCACCTCGCCGACGCCGACCACCCTCCACCGCCCCTCCAGCCTGCACACACCCAAGCCACGCATGCACGTATGAGCGCCTTCACCAAGAGCATGCCGCATCATCCCCACGGCCTCGCTCGCCTCCTCTCCTCATCAACTCGGCAGTCTCCCATTCGAGCACTCTCAACCCTAATCGCAAAATCAAGTCCCCTCCGTGCTACCGTTCTCGCCATTGCCCTCCTCCTCCAAGACACCTTCCATCGTTCACTCGTTTATTAGCTTTTACCCTCCCTCTTTTTTTCCAAATGAATTCGACTTCGAGGATTTATAGAGGG
This sequence comes from Allium cepa, assembly GCA_030765085.1. Taxonomy (NCBI): domain Eukaryota; kingdom Viridiplantae; phylum Streptophyta; class Magnoliopsida; order Asparagales; family Amaryllidaceae; genus Allium; species Allium cepa. Next base: position 421,171,705 of record CM060939.1, read on the forward strand.
AAAGGGGAAAGACGACGGCATTTTTTTATTGAAATGAATTTGATTTTCTTCGTTCTAATTGGAATATGAAAATGAACTGATGGGAGGATAAGAGGGAAAGGACGCGACTTAAGTGAAGAAGGGTTTTTGGTACGGTATTTGTCGACTAAGAATTTACTTTGATTTGACCATATTTTTTTTCAAATTTGAACCCCCATAGAAGCATGCCGCCAAACGTTTATAATGTTATACCCCTACTCCAAACGCAATGGAAAAGATTCCGAGTCCTAATTCGATGGTATGGAGAAAATAGCTTTTTGGATCCAATTATATTGAATATCGATATAAATTTCAGCGCATTTATATCCGTATGACTGAACGATAACTCCAAACACTATGAAATTTAAAATCCGATAATAATACACTATTACGGATCTAATGGAGCCATTTTCATTGAATTTCAAGACTATGCCTTGGAAGGCTATTTTTAAAAGTCAATTTAAACAAGTTACTTTTAAAATTGAACAGATCACTTTGAAATTCAATTTTAAAACTTTTATTATCATCATTATTATTAATATAAATTTTACAAGCCTTTTAAATTAATGTAATCGGGGTTAAAACTCAAGATACAATAATTTAACCAATATTCAATTATTAAATTCAATAATTAAATTATCCAATAAATTGTTATTTTTAATTTCTAAATTTATATTATACATAAACCCAAATTTCCCATATTCAAAATCAATCTATAATTCAATTTAAATGTTTAAAACCATTTAAATATTCCAAATCAAACGTCAAAAAATCCAGGTCGTTACATTCCTTCCCCTCTAAAAGAATTTCGTGCTCGAAATTGCTAAGTTAGAAAGAATGCTCCAAACCCATTAACTTATCAAAACTCACCCAGTGAGAACTCGATATTCACTTTTCTAATCCTTTACTTCATCCAAAACAATTAGTTTTCCTTTCTAAACAAAATCCTTTATTTTGATTATAAATTTGAAATCGATTTCTGTTAAGAAAAAATTTTCCAAAAATATTCTAACACCCTAAATTTTCGAAATTTTAAGTCTCCCTTGTACAGAGAGCCTTTTGCAATATGATAAGAGAGATAAGTATATATACATCGACCCACACGGTCGGAAACAAAATAAATATATCAATATTTATTATTTCACTGTTTTTAATCCGAAAATGTACCTTATTTAGCATTTTTACGCATTATTAAGCAAGCATTTACTTCATATGCAAATACACAACCCCAATCTATCCAAACAATCACTCCGGGTACCTGTACTTACTCAATTTAAACCCATAAGTACCAAAACATGAACTTCAATAACCTTTCAACAATTTAAACACACTATTTCTTAAGCAACATGCCAACCATATATTTATAAGAAATTTTATGGTTCCAACACTAATTAAATTACTTTCAATCAATCCATATATCGTTTCATTCAATTCGAAATGATTTACAACCTAATTGCTTATATTCAATTTACATTTATGCTAACCAAATTAATATTCATTCCAAATTAATTAAAAATCAATCTATTCACTTTCTATTAATTCATACAATTTTATTACTTCCGTTTACATCAAATAACGATATTTCCATGTAAATTCGACGATATCTGTTTAATAAAATATCCATTTTAGTTTATGACCATTTTAATTTGATTCCAATGCAATTTATATTTAATTCTATTTCATTTAAATTTATTCTCAATCAATTTATTTACATTCCATTCATATCCACCTTCATTGCTTTCAAATTCATTCTATTTGGCTCGGAAACATTCCACGCTATTTAATTTAATGACCATTTTACAAATTTATTTCTGAAGCTTTTATTCAAGATATTTACTTGAGTTAATTTATTTACTTCAAATTATTTCAACTCCGTAACATAATTTTATTTTATTTTCAACAAACTTCTCGTTCATTTACTAATTTATTAATTAATTCGTTCATTTTATTCACTTCAATTTTAGTTTCAAGCTCGAATTCAATCTCGAATTTATTTAATTTGTATCCTAGGCTCATTCAATTTATTTACGTTTTATATTGGATTTATTTATAACTTAATTCATCACCATTTCAAACTATTTCCAACTTATTCAACACATTTCCATTTAATTTTCTCCCATTTAAGTTGAAATTTTATTTATAACTCAAGTTCTCTTTCCAAAATCCATTTTTAACTCATAATCCAATTTTTATTCAACCAAATTAACATCGATTCCATATTCAATTTACTAATTAAGTTCGCTAATTAGTTCACTTCCATTCTATGGCTCAACAATTGATTTTTATTTCACTTTGTTTAGCTTCCTAGATTTCAATCTTATTTACAATTCAAGTTTGGGTGTTTTTTTTCATTACCAAATTGTTAAACTCTTTTTATTTTGGGTTATCTATTCCAATTTTCAATTTTATAAGACATAAAATTTAATTTTCACGTTTTCATCAATTCTATTCACGAATATATTCACATTTCATTTCTAACTCGAGATTATACATCTATTTATATAATCTTTGGAAGTTATTCCAACTTATTTATTCACAATTTCAATTTTTATTAATTTTTTATCTCATTCAAAATTTATACCATAGGGTTTTATAATATTTCGCAATTCAACGTTTGTACTTACTTTAATTCGATATTATTACTATTCCAAGTCAAATTTTATAATGTATAGTTATATAGTCTCTTTATAATTCACTTTTACATATTTAATTCAATTTTATTCAACATTATCTATAGCTTAATTAAATTTTTATTTCCAATCCAATTCAAATTCAACTCTATTTTGTTAAACTTAGCTTAAGTTAAGTTTTTATTCATTTTAACTTACGCAAGTTAAAATCTATTCCAAAATTCAATTTTCATATTTTCCTTTCCTTATTTAGAATTGTTCCCAATTTATAAGTTTACAACTTATTTCCTTATGATTTAAATTTTATAAATAAGGATTTTCAGAATTCAACACCCGGTATTTATTTCAAATCACATTGAAATCAAATATATACATATATACTCTTTTTGGCTTAACAAATCACTTCCTTCGAATTTCAAAATCAATCTGATTTTACCTAAAACAATTCCCTTTTGAAAATTTCAAAACAACCCTTTTTTTACCAAAAATCTCCACATCAATTTACTATGGTAGCAATCCATCACTTAGAAACTCGAAAATGAATACCGTTGATACTGTAATAATCACCAGAATTATTTTCCAGCGACTGAAGTGAGTTCAGTGCTATAGCAACTTCAAAATCCATTGAAAACTATCTTTCTATTAAAAAATATCTCCAAAATAATAATACATTATTATTTCAAAATATTCTAGAAAATACTTCGAAAAATTCCCGGGATTTAATTCTTTCAATTTCTGGTTTAAATCCGCTTGTAGTTTTTAATTCAATTCTATAATCCATATTTATATAATATCTATTTGGTTATATAAACTATTTACAATCTTGTTTTGATTATAATTTTATTATCCAAACACTCCAAATATACCATAATAATTTCTAAAAATTATTTCCTTTATATAAATATATAATTTGGGTAAAATTATTTCATTTACCCGCTTCAAAACAATATTGTGCCAGTTTGTCGCGTTCAAGTGCTTAGAAACTCCTACCGATTTAATGGCATCCCACTATTCGACAAGAATTTATATACCACTCAACCAATAAGTTAACACAATATAAAACCATTTTATGTTTACTAACAAATACGCACTCATATCAATTATTACACTTAAACTCATTCTCGAGTACTACAGACTCTATCTCTAATAAGTAATCCCCACTAGAGCCAAGGTTCTCGCTTAACCTTCAGCTCTGATACCAAGTGTAAAGGCTTGCACTTCCGTACCCCTATGAGTCGACAATATTTCACCTCAGCTCAACTCAAATTGGATGGAAATACGAATCTTTAGGGTAAGAAGAAGAAAGAGGTAGAAGAAAAATAGAAACAACAACACAGAATCTCATAATCACAGCGGAACAAAATATAATATATAATAATAGATTTTATACAAAAGAATTTGTAACAGTTTATACACTTACAATCATCAGAGTACAACCATCAATACATCAAACTGGACAGTTATATAACTTGTCCTTACACGGTGGAAAGTGCGGAAAGTACGTCTGAAAATCCTCCGCTAGTCTCCTAAGCTCCATAGCATTTATCCTGAACCAGTAATACTCGGTATGTCCCGAGCATTATCATAAATAACACCCGAGTCAGTCTAGAAAACCAGCATGAGAAGACACGCTTAATTTGAATTATTAGAGTTATCAAAATCCTTTCAAAAACAAAGGTATCTTGTAAGACCACGTCACACATAAACACGACAAGTTTTTACCTTATGATAACCAAAACAGTTTATATCAAAATCATCTGATATTATAATAGTGTCTATAGAAAGTAAATAGAAAACAGTAGAAATGCTTGCATCTCACGTTTCAGCATAGTTGGCACAATCAAAACCGTACGGCGCTTATCGGAGAATGGATTCCATCGAATGACTGGGCCACTAGGGTACCGCTCGTCACAGTACTCCTCTAGAACCATGTACCGAGGACCATGTAGGGATCCCCCACTACACAAGACCGGCCTACCCGTGACCTGGATAGACCGAATATGTTATCACCCCGTGTGTTCCCACCCCTATCACCGAGCGCCCTTCCATGCACACCCATATCCATAATAAATGGGTTTTCCGAGGACATCTAAAAAGATGATAACATACCCTACTTGGTTGCGACCCACTTAGCCTTGCTACATCTCCCACGTTTTAGTCATTCTCGGTTGATGAGGTTCGAGGCTAAGCGTTGCCTTTCGAGAACAATTTTACTTAGAATGCTCATCATCCTCCAATGACGATGTTCTGATAGCACTTGTTCATACAAGTTATCTTGGGTTCGGACAAACCGAATCACTATTTTCACCCTCTTCACGGTATTCATTCGTTATGTTCAAATCGGATCAAAGTGGTTTTCGGATAATTAAATCTGATCTCGATCTCTTCGAAACCATTAACAAAACTGGCCAATATTGAGAGTCGATCATTTAACTATCAATAAAACATCCATAAGTAATCATCTGGCCTTAATATAAATTTTTCCCAAAACATTTACTTTCAAAATATCTTTAAAGACATATCAATTTCTTTCAACATTTGAAAACAATTTTGCAGATACTTAATCCGTAATAGGATACTTACACCATCTAAGCACTTCGAAATATCTCCAAATTCCTATTTTCTATACTTAGGAAAAATTACAAGTCTTATTTTCCAAAATCCTTTCACTATTAATGTCCCAGGGAATTATTCCATAACTTATTCCAAAAATATCCCGAATCACAAATAATTTCCTCTTCTCAAAATTATATCCTTTTATAAGCACATTTTCGAATCTCGAGAGAATTTTTAAAATAAATTTTCAATTACTTTAAAACTCTATATAAATATATATGATAAGTATTTAAAAGATTAATAATTTATTTTTATAACATGTTTAAGTAATTATTTAAAATATCGAAAACACTTTTATAACATTAATAACTCATCTTTAGTTAAACAAATAAATTTCCAAAGCTAATTTTAAAAGTTAGAATTTACTAAAATAAATACTTCATATTTAAAAGTCTACTTACCGAGTATTTTAATCTTAACTAGTTTAAAATTCCATAGTTTTAAAATAATAATTTTTTTATTTTAAAACAAACTCACTTCTTAAAAATTTAAAAATATATTTTTAAAATCCACAATAACCCATTTAATTTATAACTTCCCGTCTATTTCATGACATATCAATTTATCTTCGCTTCCCCAATCATTTCCGTTTCAAAAATAGAATCTACTATTTTCCTCAACCGTTTCCATATTCTAATATAAATTCACCCTATGAATTTATATCCCAATTATCATCTAATATCGAATTCCTTTACTTACAAATATTGTTATGAATTTCATAACCCTAATTTATATTACCTGTTTATAAAACAAATATTATTTATAAAATTCCTTTATATACATTCATTTCTTATAAATTTCTTTTACACTTCCAATCTATTTTCAATATTGATTTTGACTCCTATTTATATTATTATTTCCAGGATATCATTTATAAATTCTCTTATATAATTCATTTTGGAAATCTCCATTTATTTATCCGCAATAGTTATGTATAGCCAAATCAATTATATTTTTCTGATTAAATTTCTTTAAAATAAATTCAATTTCGATATATACATTTATTATCAAATTCCTTCAGTTCCATAAATTTAAAAAATATATTTATAGTTATAAATTATAAAAATTCAGGCCAGTGCCACAAAAACGTCCAATAATTCCAAATCACTACAATAATCTATAATATATTATTCTACACAAATCATATATCACTATATATGAAAAATAACAATAAATTTAAGGAATCCAATCGGATCTCTCCAACATGTTTCCCTGCATCCATAGATGTTAATACAACATATAAAAGACCAATCTCACTTCGAGGGGGATATCGCGGTATATAGGGTCATCTGCTATTATGCGAGCGCATATGGTCTCATCCGCTATAATGTGCAGGAATGTCACTCCAAATACTAATATATTGTGTTTATAACATCCAACGGATAATTATAATTTATCAATCCAATCCGCATCTAATAATTTAAAACATTAAAAATTATAATATGGAAATCCAAAAACGAGTGAGAAATTCTCACCTTGATTTATTTTACAATCCGTTTCAATCTCGATTTGATTTCTCGGTTTTTAGACCTTGTATAAAAGTTTATAATTTATTAACAATTGAAATAAAAATTTAAAACTATCATTAACATATTAAATTTTAAATTTAAATTAAATTGACAATTTTCACCTGCCCGGCTACACGAATCAGCATACGCTCGTCATCGAGATGACAAACTCCACCTCCGATCAAGGAAAAACCCAAATCCTTCTATCACAGACACCTCCTTGGCCTCGCGTACGCCATCGCCTTCACGTGCGACCAAGGGAAGGTAACGACTCCACCTCGCTAACGCCGACCACCCTCCACTGCCCCTCCAGCCTCTGACTCTAATCGCCACTGCCTGCGCACACCCAAGCCACGCGCATGCCTGCATCATCCCTCCAACCTCGCTCGCCTCCACTCCTCATCAACGCGGCAGCCTCCCGTACGAGCACACTCAACCTTAATTGCGAAATCAAGCCCCTCTGTGCTACCATTCTTGCTGTTGCCCTCCTCCTTCAAGATACCTTCCATCGTTCGCTTGTTTACGAGCTTTTATCCTCCCTCTTTTTTTTTTGAATGAACTCGACTTCAACTATTTACAGAGGGAAAAGGGGAAAGACGACGCCATTTTTTTATTTGAACTGAATTCGATTTTCTTCGTTCCAATTGGAATATGAAAATGAACTGATGAGGGGAAAAGAGGGAAAGGATGTGACTTAACGTGAAGAAGGGTTTTTGGTACGATATTTGTCGGCTAAGAATTCACTTTGATCTGACCATATTTTTTTTCAACTATCTTACATACACATCACGAAACTTTGAACCCCTATAGAGATATGCCGCCATGCGTTTATAATGTTATACCACTATTCTGAACGCAATGGAAAAGGTTCTGAGTGCTAATTCGATCATATGGAGAAAATAGCTTTTTGGACCCAATTATATTGAATATCGATATAAATTTCAGCGTGTCTATATCTTGTATGACCAAACAAGAACTTCAAACGCTATAAAATTTGAAATTCCATAATAATACACTATTACGGACCCAACGGAACCCGTTTCGTCAAATTCCGATACAGTTCCTTGGAAGGCTATTTTTAAAAGTCAATTTAAACAAGTTACTTTTAAAATTGAACAGATCACTTTCAAATTCAATTTTAAAAATTTTATTATCTTCATTATTATTTATATAAATTTTACAAGCCTTTTAAATTATTTTATCGGGCATAGGACTCAAGATACAATAATTTAACCAATATTCAATTAAAAAATTAAAAAATTAAATTATCCATTAAATCGCTATTTTTAAATTCTGAATTTATTTTACACATAAACCCAAATTTCCCATATTCAAAATCGGTCTATAATTTAACTTCAATATTTAAAACCGTGTAAATATTCCAAATCAAACCTCGTAAAATCCGGGTCGTTACATTCCTTCTCCTTTAAAAGAATTTCGTCCTCGATATTGCTAAGTCAAAAAGAATACTCCAAACCCATTAACTTATCAAAACTCACTTAGTGAGAACTCGATATTCACTTTTCTACTCTTTACCTTCATCCAAACAATTAGTTTTCCTTTCTAAACCAAAATCCTTTATTTCGATTATAAATTCGAAATCGATTTCCATTAATAAAAAAATTTCAAAAATTACATTTTTTACAAATTAGGCAAGTTAGGTGAAAAAAATTTCTTTGATAGGCATAAAATAAGTTTTCTAATGAACTACCACTTCGCATTAGATGATTGCATTGATATACAATATAGATACAATGACAGATACATCATGATAAAACAACCCAACATCACCAGAGAATATATACAACACAACACCACAGCGGAAATATATATATTGACATGAGCAAAGCCTTTAACAGAATCCAATACTGCAACTGCAAACCCAAACTTCGAAGCTAAAGCTCTAAACTTCAAGCTCGAACTACAATCAAGCTGAACTTGTAGCAAATCCGATCCCAAATGCGATTGCCAACCAAAAACTTTAAAGATCCAAAGACTGAAAAATATCTCCAAATGCTACCAAACTAAAGACTCCGAAAGCTACCGAATTTACACCTATTATTTGGTTATCTAAAAAACCCAACTCTAGACTGCCCGTGTGGAAAATTGTGGGCACCCAAAGTTTAGGAAGGGAACAATAAACTCCAGGTCAGTCATGGGACTGGTGTGAGCAAACAAGAATAGTTTTCAATAAAAAACAACAAAAAAAATCTAAAAATTGAAATCCGCAATGCTTTTTAGAAAATGAAACTACCATAAGGCCTCCCGCCGCACACATTATGCAAACGCAGAACTGGAGGAGATTTCTCCTTATGATAGTCAAAAATGCTTAGTACGCGAAACTCATTTTGATATTATTATTATTGCATAGTGCAGAAAACCATTCAAAACTATAAAATTAATCTTAGCCAGCATAGACATTTCAAACTATGCCTACTATAGCTACCATTTAAAAAGTGGTGACCACCATAAGTAAATGGCATGCTATACAACTAAAACCGTACAAGGCGCGTATTGGAGATTGGATTTCCAACAAATGGTCAGGCTAAGGAACTTCTTATTGCCACATGAGTATGCATCTGGAGGGATGCTCCGAGAACCTACCCGGATCTCTGCTAACAAAAGGTCAGTTTACTCCCTTCCCGGGAGTAACACCTAAGATATTCCATCCCCGGTCGTTTGCGACCTTTATCCGAGGATCCTCAACCACAAAGCAACATCGCACAGTAATAAATTTATAGTGTCCACATGAGTTGAGTATTTGGCTTCATACCATGATAACACCCTTTTCCAAAAGCAATGGACATACCCTAGGGGCACGACCCCTGCAACCTTGCCGCATCTTTCCTATTTCGACCATTTTTGGGGTGTGAGGTCTCGATGCAGTCTCGTCCACAAAGTTACGCTTTTTCACAAAGCTATGCTTCGATCAAAAAATGATCAGCAGCACTTCATATGCCACATTACCAAATTGAGAATGTATCACTAGTGACCATCAACTACATAACCTCTGAGCTTGTACGTCTCAGAGAAGGGTGTTAAGCTAAGAGAATAAATCTCCGCCACTAAACAGAAATGTGTTTGATAGAAACCAACTTTACATCTCAAAGTGTAACGTTAGACATACATCCATACAAGTCTGTTTCGGGTTCAAACAGAACCGAAGGTACTTCTAAAGAAGCCCTTGCAATCCGGGTATTCACAATCCCGATCGGACTCCCTATCACATATGGAGATCTCTATACCGTAGCTACACAGTGCAGAGTCATTCGACGGGTTATCCTTTCATTGTCGAAAATACCCGGTCTTCACCACCGGTCTTCAAATGCAATCTATAACGTCGTATCATTATTCAGAATGGGTTATATGACACAAGGTACTCTCCCGGCTAAATCGAATAATGGGCGTAAAATTTAAAAACATATGGATATTGGGATTTCAGTTAAGTCACAACTTTAAAACCCAAAACCTTTCTGCAAATGGTTTAAAAAAATTAACATTTCCAAATCTTTAAACAAAAAGATTTACTTCACAAACTTCACCCATTTTTTTCACAAAGATTCATCCTCAGATTTCAAAACAATTTCCCTTTCCAATTGGATCAACTCATCCAATCTTTAAATCGAAGATTTAATTCATAGCTTTCAAATCCGTTTCCAAGGATTCATTCATAACTTGGAAAAATATTTTCATTTCAACTTGAAATTCTTTCAATAAAAAATAGAAATTCTTCCCTTATATGAAAGCTTTAATTATTTGAAAACAAATAACTTTCATTTCGGAAAAATCCGATTTCATTTGTATAAGTTAAAGTCCTTGGGTTAAATTCAAACTCTCAAAACAATACTTTTAAAATGGTTTAAACCCATATAAACATATTTATAACTTGTATAACCTTTTTAAATCATAGTTTCTAAACATAGAATCAATTTCAAATTTTGAATTCAAATCCAAATCAAATTATTTAATCTCAAAATTCTATCCAGTTATTCAAAATATCTTTTATCTTTGAAAAATCCCTTTCAAAAGCTTTTCAACCCAATTCTATTTCCAAAACCATTTGGATTCAAAATTCAATTTCAAAACCATTTCAAAAACCTGTGACTTAACTAATTTCCTCGTGCAATCCATATTTGTGTGTGTATGGTGTAGTCGAGGGATTTTACACAATAGTGCAACATCATCAATCATCACAGATTCAATAATATCAATATCGATAAGCGGTATATTCTTATAACGCTTATCTTCCATTCACAGATTCACAGACAAATAATATGCATTTATCACAGATAAAATAAATTGCATTCATCACAGCTTGAATTAAAACAATTCATATCACAAAGCATCAAACAACAGAGATATCAAACGTTCAAGGCAGCTCATATAATTCAAACATCCATAAGTAAGGTTAATTGATCATCTGATTAATTGAAACCAGATTAATCACTAATGTAGGTTAATTAACATAAATTAATTACAATTTAATTAATTATCCTTAATTAATAAGTGATTACCCTTAATCACTTGATTAATCAATCATAAATCATCAAATTATTACCCTTAATTACTTTTATTAAGTAATTAATTTTAAATAATTAATTACCCCTTAATTACTTTTATTAATTAATTACTTTAAAAGTTAATTTAATACGTTAATTTTAAATAATTAATTACTTTTAAAGGTGATTTTAAATTCCTACCTTTAATTACCAGTTAATATCTTTACTGACCTTGTTTAGTATTTATTAATTACTGACCTTGTTTAAATATTGAATATGTAAAAACCATAGCTTTGGAAATCGACACAGGAATTAATTTATGAATTAATTACTTTAACGACTCGATTTTACGACGTCCGAAAGTCGATATTGATATGTCCACTGTATCCAATGCCGCACAGTCGAATATCGAAAAACCGAACCGTTAGGGTTAAAGAAGAAGAAGATAGAAGAAGAAACAGAAAACAATAGAAGAATCTCACATTTCGCAGTGGAAAAAATATAATAGATAAATGAATAATCTTTAAAACAAAGAACCATATCTGTTACATACATCACATTATCAGAGTTTACAACGACACCATTCGACACTAGGCATTTACAACAACTAATCCATATTAAAACTGAACCTGCAGCAATCCCAACGCAGCGGATAATACATAGCATAATGATACGTCTCGCGATCCAGCTTGCCTCCAGATTTCCACAGCATATCTTTTCCGACTTCGCTCCAGAATAATGATGACCTGACTCTAGGCTGCCCTTGTGGAAAGTTATGGGCATCCAGAGTTTAGAAAGGGAACAATAAACTTCAGGCCAATCATGGGACTGGTGTGAGATCTTAAAAACAGTTATTTTCACAAAGAAAATAAAAAAATCCGTTATGCTTTTGGAAAATGGAACTACCATAAAGTCTCCCGCCACATACACACTGCAAACGCAGAATTGGAGGAGATTTCTCCTTCTGATAGTCAAACTTGTTTGATACGCAAATTCTTTTCAATATTATTATTAGTGCATAGTGCAAAAAACCTTTCGAAAGTATAATATTAATCTTAGCAAGCATAGACATTTCGAACTATGCCTACTATAGCTACAATCTAAACAGTGGTGACCACCATAAGTAAATGGAAGGTTATACATCTAAAACCGTACAAGGCGCGTATTGGAGATTGAATTTCCAACAAATGGTCAGGCTAAGGAACTTCCTACTACCACATGGGTACGCCTCTAAAGGGATGTCCCGAGAACCTACCCGGATCTCTGCCAACACAAGGTCGGGTTACCTCTATAACTAGGTAACTACTACTCGAGTATGCCATCCCCCAGTCGTTTGCGACCTTTATCCAAGGATCCTAAACCACAAAGCAACAACCACAAAGTAATAAATCTGCAGTAACCACATAGGTTAAATATCTGGGCTCCATACCATGATACCACTATTTTTCAGAAGGAAACGACATACCCTAAAGGGCGCGTCCCTCATAACCTTGCTGCATCTTTCTTGTTTAGACCATTTTCGGGGTGTGAGGTCCGATAAAATCTCATCCAGAAAGCTACACTTTTCACAAAGCCATGCTTTGATCAACAAATGATCAGCAGCACTTCGTATGCCATATTACCAAATTGGGAATGTATCACTAGTAACCATCAACTACATAACCTTTAAGCTCGTACGTCTCAGAGAAGGGTGTTAAGCTAAGAGAATAAATTCTCCGCCACAAATAGAAATGTATTTGATAGAAATCAGCTTTATATCTCAAAGTGTAATGTCAGACACACATCCATACAAGTCCATTTCGGGATCGAACGGAACCGAAGGCACTTCAAAAGAAGCCTTTGCAATCCGGATATTCACTAATCACGTTCGGAATCCCCATCACAAAGGGTGATAAAATCTCTATACCGGAGCAACCCGGTGCAGAGACATTTGACAGGTAATCCCTTCGTTTTCTAAAACAATTTAAATTTAAAATTTAAAATAATAATAATAACATATATGTATTTAATATAATGCTTTCTCAAAACAAACTATACACATGCTCCCCTAGTTTAAACAATTGTCATGTTTAGCGACACGCGTTCATTGAAAGGAGAAGGATTTCTCATTCGAATAGAAAAAAGAAAAAAGAAAACGACATTCAAAAGTAAATAGCCGAAAACAATATCCCTTTTATCTTCAAATCGAACTTCAAAAAAAATGGCAGCAAATCGAAAATAAACTTTCAAATGAAATCTTAATTCGTTCGAATCGCATGTGCACGTAGGGGAGGGGGTTAACGCACGCTTGTGCATGGAATGGAGGATGTAGCATTTTGCCTCGGCGGTGGGCCAGGTCGAAGCGGAAGTGAGTGGAAGTTGGGCGCAGCTTCATCGAAGAAGGGGAAGCGGTGGCGTGATGTTAGGTGCTATCGTCAATGCCAGTGCCGTTCACATCGGCGATGTTGGATATGGGTTTTGGCGAGTGGTTACGCGAGTTGGGTCGTGTTCGTATGGAGGCACGATGAAATCAAGGGTTGTGATCGATGTGACTGCTTCGTTCGGTTATCAGGTTCGACTAATCTTCGATCTGGAATCTCGAGCAGTGAGGTATTTGTTTTTTTAAAAATGTATATAATAAAGATTTACAGATTGAGAAAATAAATATGAAGTTTAAAAAAAACACAGAAAGAAGAAAGAACAGTAAAGTTTTAAAAAGAAATTTATTTTCTTAAATTTATAAATTTGTATATATGTATATATGCACACATTCTAATATATATATATATATATATATATATATATATATATATATAATTTGAAATATCTATGCAGATTTTTAAATTTATATATACACCTACTGTTTTTTTATATAAGTATATGTGTTTTCAAAAATAAAAATAAAAATAAATATGCACATGCACATTTTAAACTTACCTGTTTAATTTTAAATTAATGTATTAAGGTGATTTACTTGTTTAATTTGCTTATCCAATTATTTTAGTTACTTAAAGTAATTTATAAAAAGAATTGGATTAAATTTAAATTATTAGTTTAAAAGAATTTTTTTAGTTTAAATTAGATTAATTGTCCAAGATTATGCAAATATTAATAAATTGTATAAATTATTTATATAAGGTCAAATAACTGTGAAGAAACAAGCCGGAATGGAAAATGGATTGCATGCATAATAAAGGTAAGATCTTCTCACTCAATCGGATTTTCAGATTTAATTTTAAATAGTTAAATTTAAAATTGTTGATTATGTGCTTGGATGATAAATTATTTTCAGTAGTATTGAATTAGACCCTATGCGCCGCCTAATAGCGGATGATATTATATTAAATCCATATACCGCGATATTCCACCTTGAAGTGGAATTGGTATTCTATATGTATTTGGAGTACCGAGATATTCCACCTCGAAGTGGAATTGGTATTTAATTATTGTGCTAACGTATGTGGATGCAGGGAAATAGGTTGGAGTGATCCAACTGGATTCCTCAAAACATTTGAATTTGTTTCAATGTTGTGTGCTGATTATTTATAATCTGTATATGATCATATTTGTGATTGAAATTGTTGAAGGCTATGGTTTAGCCGAATATATTTTTATCATTTAAATATACAAATCTGATAGCATACAAAATGATAGGGGGTAAACATATGGAATTCAAGTTTGACAGCATACAAAATGAAAGGGGTAAACATGCTTTGATACCACATGTAACAACCCGATTTTTAGACACCCGAAAGTCGACATCGATACGTCCACTGTATCCAATGCCGCACAGTCGAATGTCAGAAAACCGAACAGTTAGAGTTAAAGAAGAAGAAATAGAAAACAATAACAGAATCTCACATTTTGCAGCAGAACAACATATAATAGATAAATGAATAGTCTTTAAAACGAAAACACTATATTAGTTTTTACATACATCACATTATCAGAGTTATACAACACGATAAAACACTGACAGTCATTACATGTAACGACCCCATTTTACGACTCTCAAAAGTCGACATTTGTACGTCCACTGTATCAAATGTCGCACAGTCGAATGCCGGAAAACCGAACCGTTAGGGTTAAAGAAGAAGAAGATAGAAGAAGAACAGAAACAATAACAGAATCTTACATTTCACAGCGGGACAATATATGATAGATAAATGAATAATCTTTAAAACAAAAGAACTGTATATGTTTTACATCACAACATCATCAGAGTACAACACTTACACAGCACACAACTGGACAATTATATAAACTTGTCCCTACAATTGAATACACAACGAAAAAGATAATAGTATACAGAAGTACGTCACGCCATCCAGCTCGTCTCTTGAGCTCCGCAGCACCTTTTGAATTCCAAAATGACTTGATAACCTGACTTTAGGTTGCCCGTTTGGAAAATTATGGGCACCCAGAGTTTAGAAAGGGAACAATAAACTCTAGGTCAGTCATGGGACTGGTGTGAGATCTTAAAACCATTTATTTTCACAAAGAAAATAAAAGGAAATCCGCTATGCTTTTCGAAAATGAAACTACCATAAGGCCTCCCGCCACACACACAATGCAAATGCAGAATTGGAGGAGATTTCTCCTTATGATAGTCAAACATGCTTAATACGCAAAATACTTTGATATTATTATTATTAGTGCATAGTGTGGAAAACATTTCGAAAGTACAATATTAATCTTAGCCAACATAGGCATTTCGCACTTATGCCTACTATAGATACCATGTTCAATAGCAGGTTACCGCCACATTCCATGGCAGGTTATACAACTAAAACCGTACAGGGCGCGTATTGTTTCATTGGATTTCCAACAAATGGTCAGGCTAAGGAACTTCCTACTACCACATGGGTACCTCTGGAGGGACGCCCCGAGAACCTAACCGGATCTCTGCCAACACAAGATCGGTTACCACTGCAAAAATAGGTAACTACTGACACGAGTATGCCATCCCCTGGTTGTAAACAACCTTTATCCGATGATCCTCAATGCCAACAACCACAAAGTAATAAATTTGCAGCAACCACATAGGTCAAGTATCTGGGCTCCATACCATGATACCACCTCTATCCAAAAGGAAGTGAACATACCCTAAGGGGCGCTAACCCCTATAACCTTGCTGCATCCTTCCTGTTTCAACCATTCCGGGGTGTGAGGTCCGACGAAGTCTCGTCCACAAAGCTACGATTTTCACAAAAGCCATGCTTTGATCAACATATGATCAGCAGAACTTCGTATGCCACATTACCAATTTGGGAATGTACTACTAGCAACCATCAACTACATAACCTCTGAACTCGTACGTCTCAGAGAAGGGTGTTAAGCTAAGAAAATAAATTCTCCGCCACCAACAAAAATGTATTTGATAGAAATCAGCTTTACATCTCAAAGTGTAACGTCTGGCACACATCCATACAAGTCCGTCCGGGATCGAACGGAACCGAAGACACTTCCAAAGAAGCCCTTACAAATCCGAATATTCACTAATCACGTCCGAAATCCCCATCACAAAAGGTGATAAAATCTCTATACCAGAGCAACCCGGTGTAGAGACAATCGATAGGTAATCCTTTCGCTTTCGAAAATACTCAGTCTTCAACACCATCTTCAAATGCAATCCCATTGCGTCGAATCATTATTTAGAATGGGTTTTATGACACAAGGTCCTCTCCCGGCTAATCCGAATAACGAGTGCTTATTTTAAAAAATAAGTGTTCATTTCAGTTTTCAAACAAATCACAACAATTTCCACGTTGATCTTTTAAACAAAACATCCATCACAATCACAAAGGTTCGACGTGGTTTTCGAATATCCATCTGGAATCCGACTCCTGGTCGCATCGAAATTCAAATGCCATAAAAAAAATCAATATTGATAGTCGGTTATTTAACTATCAATCAATAATTCACAACAATCACCAATTTTCAAAAAAAATCGCCGATTATTTATTTTCAACATATCTTCGTAAGGTATTTTTTCATATTTTAACCTTTTGAAAACAAATTTTAAATCAATTTCCACATTTTAATCATTTGAAAACAAATTTCAGTTCATTTTCCTTATGCGGAAAATATTTCCAAACATTTATTCATTTCCACTGAAAATCTGCCGAATTAAAATAATTCAAATCACTTATCCAAAATATTCTTGGAACATTTAAAATAAAACCATCTTAAATACTTACTTTAAATATTGGTTATGAAAACATTATACTAATTATCACATATAAGACTTCAAGTCCAAAATAATTTTAAAAAAATTTAGTAAATAGGGTATAACTATTTAAATAACCATTTTCTAAATCAAATATCATTTTAAATCTTTTAAAACAATCCCTTCTATACTTAATTAAATAAATCTTTACTTTTAAAGATACAAAGAAATTTTCAAAAATGATGTCTCCAACAATATTCTTTTAAAACCAAATCTAGAACTTTTAATTTTATTTCAAAAGCTATTTTAAAAATATATTCGGCTTTCTAGGGAAAGTACATCTTCCATTCTAAAATGGTTCATTCAAATCAATTTATAAATCTTTCTGGATTTATTTTAAATTTACGTCCCAAATCTGTAAATTCCTTTCCAACTTTTTAAAAATAAAACAATATTTATTTTAAAAACAAATTTCTCTTTCTTCTATAAAATTCCCATTGTGGATTTAAATCTTAAATATCCACTAATTTACGATATTCAAATCGATTCCCAAGTATTCGCTTTCAAACCCAAATCAAAGGATTTAAATTTTAAATATCCATTAATTAACGATATTCAAATTGATTCCTAAGTATTCACTTTCAACACCAAATGAATTTTCAAATTAATTTCTAAATTAATTCAATTACCAAGTTCAATTCCAAATTGATTTCTAAATTTATTTCAAACAACGAATAAGTTTTTATATCAATTTCCCAAAGGTTTATTTTTTTATCACCAAATTAATTTCAAATCGATTTCCCAATTTATTTCCAAAACACCAAACCAAATTTCCAAATCGATTCCTAAGATTTATTTTAATTCCAAATTAATTCCCAAATCGATTTCTAAAATTAATTTCGACTCTGAATTAAATTCCAAATTTAATTTCTAAATTTATTTCCTTCTGAAATAAATTCCTTTATCCCTTTCAAATATTTAAAATTCGTATCTTCAATGAATTCTTCAACTATTAAACAATATTACTCGAAATTCCTTTATTAAAATATTTTCCCATATTATTGAAATTAATTCGATCGGATTATAAAAATCAACTTTAATACTTTAATTGTAACGGTCTAGGCTTTTCTACTTTAATTTCCAAAAATCCAATTTCATATTTATGGTATCCTACAATACCAAAAATATATTCGGCTAAATTATAGCCTTCCACAATTCCAATCACAGATATAATCACACATAGATTATAAATCAACATACAACATATGAAACAAATTTAAATGTTTGAGGAATCCAGTTGGATCCCTCCAACCTGCTTCCCTGCATCCACAGATACTAGCACAACAAATTAAATAACAATTCCACTTCGAGGTGGAATATCGCGGTATATGGGATTTATAAAATATCATCCGCTATTATGCGAAGCAATAGGGTCTCATCCGCTATATAATGCAGGAAATCAACAACTCCAAATACATATATAATACCAATTCCACTTCGAGGTGGAATATCGCGCTATATGGGTTTAATATAATAACCTCCGCTATTATGCGACGCATAGGGTCTAAACTGATATAACTAATAATAAATCAATCATCCAAGCACAATCAATTGTAAATCTAACTATTCAAAATTTAAATCAGAAAAATATTTGATTGAGTGAGAAGATCTCACCTTTTGCTTACGCATGCAACAATTTTCCAGTCCAGCTCATTTTCTCGAATTTCTTTGACCTTGTATAAATAATTATACAAATTTATTAATATTCGAAACCAATTTAACAATTCAATTTTCAATTTGGTAGTTTAATTATCCAATGATTTTATTAATTTAATTCTAACCAAAATCCCCTTTTAGTATCTTAAGATAATTAAATAGATTAATCTTAAACCAATACTTTTAATTTCTAAACACATCCCTTTTTATAAATTTATTTAACTAAAAGTTAAATTTAAAAACTGAATTTCCCTTTTAAATAATTTTGGATAACTAAAATAAATTGAATACGTATATTAATTAAATTTATCTTCATAATATTTTTTTTTAAATTAAATAGGTAGATTTAAAAATATGTATAAGTTTATTTATTTCATTTTGAAACTCTATTTATAGACATTGAAAATCAAATTTTCTTTATATAAACTTTTATATCCCAAAATCCTATATATGTATATATATAAATACTTTATCCTTTTCTTTGAAAATATCTATATAAATTTAAATATCTATATTTATTTATTTTTCAAACTTTACTTATATATAATATTTCATGTTTCCTGTATTCGGAATTTATATACATAAACATGTATAAAAATAAAATCGCACCTCTCTGACAATCACGGCAAACCCTCAGCCACCATGATCCCACTTCGTCGCCTATCGACCTCTGCCCTAAAAATCAACGTCGAGCCCTAGAATGCCTTCGTTCGAACGCGAACCTACCCAGTGTCTCGCGACCTCGCTGCGTCGCTCTTCCATGCTGAAACCACTGCGCAAAACTCGAGACTCCCCTTCAACAATGATGCCGCTACCTCTGCCGCACTTGCCACCGCGAGCTTGGAATCGAACGCCAATCACCTTTGATTTGCCGATGAACCTCGCGAGCTTGCCCTAGTTTTCGTAGTCGACCGCCACGAACTGACAACGCACGCACCCGAAATCCTTCGAGACGAAGATGAATCGATCGCCTTGCTTGCTAGTAGCAGATTCGCATTCGAATCGATTTGATTTTTTGTTTAATTTTATTTGAAACCGCGGCCATTGATTTTGAATTTGAGGAAGAGGAGGAAACGATAAATTGATTTGAATCCAGATTTTTTTTAAAAACAACGGCCATTATTATTAATTTGAACGATAAAAGTTCCGTTCGTTCGTTTTTTTCTTTCTTTTGACTGCATAAAAAAAATTATAAAGCATGGCAAAGAAAATTTAAAGGAAGAAGACGCGCATTATAAAGAGGGTACGAAAATGAACACGTGTTGTAGGGAATAAAACGTGCAATTTACCTTTTGAAAAAAATATTAGATTGAATGCGCACACATATATATTACTTTCAAATTCAAATTTAAATTTAAATTGTTACAATCACGCAACTTAAAATCTCAATCTCCAATCGATGTGTGCCGCTAGGCGTTTATAATGTTAAACTCATATTCCGAACATAATGGAATAGGTTCCGATTCCAAATACGATCGTATAGAGAAGATAGATTTTTGAACCCGGTTATTAAATTGAATTTCGATTTAATTTTCAGCGCGTTTATCAATCGTACGATCACACGACAACTTCGAATGCTACGGAAATGCTACGGAAATTGAAACTTGATAATAAAACAATATTACGGATCCAATGGAACTGGTTTCGTCGAAATCTGAGACTGTGCCTCAGAAGGCTATTTCTAAATATCAATTTAAACTATATAATTTCAAAACTGAACAAAATAGTTTCAAATTCAACTATGTAGTTTCTATTATCTTCAGTATCATCAATATAAATTTTCTAAGCCTTGAAAATATTTTTAATCAGCTTAAAACTGAAGATTCAAATTTTTATCCAATCTTTAATAAATTAAATTCAATAATTTAAATTGCCAAATTCATAGCTATAACTAAAATTCAAGTTTAAAAACAACTTCCAATATCTAAAATCTAATTAAATATTTTAATTTTAAATGTTGAAAATTTTGGGTCGTCACATCCTTCCACCCTTAAAAGAATTCATCCCAAAATTACTAGTTAAGTAGACGATCCTTAACCCATTTGCTATCTTTCCAAAACTAAACAATTTTATCAACTTACCAACAAATCCTTTTTATTAACAACCCATTATCGCTTCAATTAACTTTCCAAAATTAATCATAGATTCCAAACAATATTGTTTTCTTAACCATTCGAATTTAAATTTAAATTCAAATTTCAAATTTTCAAAAGTTTCTCAAAATTTTTCTAACTCCCTAAATTTTCAAAAAAATTCACCAGCGTCTCCTTTACGCGGCTAGCTCGGTACGACTACAAAAATGGCACCGCGGCCCCCAGATTTCAAAAGAAAATGAAAAGCCAAACGGCTGGGCAAGAAAATCATCAAATTTCATACTGAAATTCAAATGCATACCTTTTTGTCAAGCAATTCAATTTTATCTTCGAAATCAAAATCCCACTTCCATTTCCTTTAGCACACCTGTATATCCTGCCTATCATTTTTGCACATTCCTTTACAAAAATTTTAACATATATTTCTTGTACCATTTTTAATTTACTATTGAAGTTATATATCCATTTTCATTCTACCTTGCATTTTCACTTTCATTTGAATTCAATTTACAATTTCAATTTATTTGGATTCTGTTTTACTTCTGAATATTGAATTTTATCAATTATCTTTCATTCACAACTGATTCATGTCACTATTTTAAATCAGTTTCATTTACTATTTCGTTACAAATTCCAATTCATTTTATCTCAAACTATTTTTTTTCTATCTCCACCTTTATTATCTTTAGTTCATTTTGAACTAATTTTATAACTTCATTTTATTTCACACAATTCAAATTGGTTTTCAATATTCGGTTTCAATTCCAGTTTTATTCTTTTGTTCGTTTCCAGACATAATTTAATTCACTATTTTGGTTTATAATCACTTATATTTAAACTGGATTTCCAATTCCATATGAATTCAATTTATCTCAGACCATAATTAGTTTCACTTACTAATTTTATTTCAATACTTCGCTTTGCTTATTACAAATCAAATTCAATTCCAACTCCAGTTCTTTTACTTATAAATTCGAAATAAATTTGAACATTCAATTCACTTTCATTTACTTGCAATTGCAAATTTATTTATTCATTCACAATTTATTTTCCACCTTAATAGATTTTAATCCAAACATTTAGTCTATTTGACTTCTCAAATTTGCCTTCATACAAATTAACTCAAATTTTCAATCTCAATTCTTTTATTCAATTTTCACTTTTTAATTCCATTTGAATTAAATTTTCCTTCCAACTTATTTTGTTTCCACATTTAGTTTTATCTAACTTCTCTTTAAGTTAGATTTTACTTTAACAACTTTAAACTTTACAAGCTATCAACTTAATGATATTCCATAAATATTTTATATAGTATTCCAGAGTCTTTCCATCTTTTCAAAATCATTTTAGAAATCAATTCAAATTATCTTTTGAATTTCCGAAACCAAACCCAGTTTTCCAAACAACCCCAAATTTTAAATAATTTGGCAGCAATTCCTCTCTTGGAAACTTGAAAATGAACATCGATGATGATGCAGTCATCACCGAAGTTATTTTCCAACGACCGAAAAGAGTTTAGAGCTTTTATCCCTTCAAAACACTTTCCAAACCTTTGAAAATCATTTTCAAACTCAATGGAATTTAATTTCCAAAATTCCAAATCCTTTCAAAAATATTTCCAAAAACTTCTCTGGAATTCTATTTCTAATTATAAATCACATTTATAATTTACATTCTCAAATTTCATTTGTATATGGATTTTATTTCTGAACTTTTGATTATGATTCCAATTTCTTATTCAATTTCAATGATAATAATTTAATATTATCACTTCCTAACAAACAAGAAGCCATATACTATAATAATTTACAAAAATTATTTCCTTTTATATACAAAATAGTTTTGGATAAAATTATTTCATTTACCCTATTTTAAAACAATATCGTTTCGAATTGTTCTGTATGAGTGTTTAGAGATCCCTATCGATAGAGTTGTACGGACTATACCGACTAGAATCCATATACTGCTCAACAAACCAATCATCACAATATAAAACAATTATATATTCACTAACAAATACGCAATCATATCTATTATTACACTCAAACTCATTCTAGAGTACTGCTGACTCTATCTTTAACGAGTAACACCCAACAGAGCCAAGGTTGTCGCCTAACCAAATGCTCTGATACCACTTTGCAACGACCCGATTTTACGACGCCCGAAAGTCGACATTTATATGTCCACAGTATCAAATGTTGCACAGTCGAATGCCGGAAAACCGAACTGTTAGGGTTAAAGAAGAAGAAGATAGAAGAAGAACAGAAACAATAACAGAATCTCACATTTCGCAGCGGAACAATATATAATAGATAAATGAATAATCTTAAAAAAAAAGAACTTACATCACAACATCATCAGAGTGCAACACTTACACAGCACACAACTGAACAATTATACAAACTTGTCCTTACAATTGAATACACAGCGAAAAAGATAATAGTATATAGAAGTACGTCACGCCATCCAGCTCGTCCCTTGAGCCCCGCAGCACCTTTTGAATTCAAAAATGACTTGATAACCTGACTTTAGACTGCCCATGTGGAAAATTATGGGCATCCAGAGTTTAGAAAGGGAACAATAAACTCCAGGTTAGTCATGGGACTGGTGTGAGATCTTAAAACCAGTTATTTTCACAAAGAAAATAAAAGGAAATATCCGCTATGCTTTTCGAAAAAGAAACTACCATAAGGCCTCCCGCCACACACACAATGCAAACGCAGAATTGGAGAAGATTTCTCCTTATGATAGTCAAATATGCTTAATACGCAAAATCCTTTGATATTATTATTATTAGTGCATAGTGTGGAAAACATTTCGAAAGTATAATATTAATCTTAGCCAGCATAGGCATTTCGCACTTATGCCTACTATAGCTACCATGACCAATAGCAGGTTACCGCCACATTCCATGGCAGGTTATACAACTAAAACCGTACAGGGCGCGTATTGTTTCTTTGGATTTCCAACAAATGGTCAGGCTAAGGAACTTCCTACTGCCACATGGGTACGCCTCTGGAGGGACGCCCCATGAACCTAACCGGATCTCTGCCAACACAAGGCCGGGTTATCTTTTCAAAATAAGGTAATTACTGACACGAGTATGCCATCCCTCGGTTGTAAACAACCTTTATCCGAGGATCCTCAATACCAACAACCACAAAGCAATAAATTTGCAGCAACCACATAGGTCAAGTATCTAGGCTCCATACCATGTTACCACCTCTATCCAGAAGGAAATAAACATACCCTAAGGGGCGCTACCCCCAATAACCTTGCTACATCCTTCCTGTTTCGACCATTCCGGGGTGTGAGGTCCGACGAAGTCTCGTCCACAAAGCTACGCTTTTCACAAAAACCATGCTTTGATCAACAAATGATTAGCAGCACTTCGTATGCCACATTACCAATTTGGGAATGTATTACTAGTAACCATCAACTACATAACCTCTGAGCTTGTACGTCTCAGAGAAGGGTGTTAAGCTAAGAGAATAAATTCTCCGCCACCAACAGAAATGTATTTGATCGAAATCAGCTTTACATCTCAAATTGTAACGTCAGACACACATCCATACAAGTCCGTTCCGGGATCGAACGGAACCGAAGGCACTTCCAAAGAAGCCCTTGCAAATCCGGATATTCACTAATTACGTCCGGAATACCCATCACAAAGGGTGATAAAATCTCTATACCGGAGCAACCCGGTGTAGAGACATTCGACAGGTAATCCTTTCGCTTTCGAAAATACCCGGTCTTCAACACCATCTTCAAATGCAATCTCATTTCGTCAAATCGTTATTCGGAATAGGTTTTATGACACAAGGTCCTCTCTCGGCTAATCCGAATAACGAGCGCTTATTTTAAAAATAAGTGTTCATTTCAGTTTTCAAACAAATCACAACAATTTCCACGTTGATCTTTTAAATAAAAGATCCATCACAATCACAAAGGTTCGATGTGGTTTTCGAATATCCATCTGGAATCCGACTCCCGGTCGCATCAAAATTTAAATGCAATAAAAAATCAATATTGATAGTCGGTTATTTAACTATCAATCAATAATTCACAACAATCACCAATTTTCAAATAATTTCCCCGATTATTTAGTTTCAACATATCTTTGCAACGTATATTTTCATATTTTAACCTATTGAAAACAAATTTTAAATCAATTTCCACATTTTAATCCTTTGAAAACAAATTTCAGTTCACTTTCCTTATGCGGAAAATATTTCCAAGCATTTATTCATTTCCACTGAAAATCTGCTGAGTTAAAATAATTCAAATCACTTATCCAAAATATTCTTGGAACATTTAAAATAAAACCATCTTAAATACTTACTTTAAATATTGGTTATGAAAACATTATACTAATTATCACATATAAGACTTCAAGTCCAAATTAATTTTAAAGTAAAATTAGTAAATAGGGTACAACTATTTAAATAACCATTTTCTAAATCAAATATCATTTTAAATCTTTTAAAACAATCCCTTCTATATTTATAAAATAAATCTTTACTTTTAAAGATACAAAACAATTTTCAAAAATGATCTCTCCAACAATATTCTTTTAAAACCAAATCTAGAACTTTTAATTATATTTCAAAAGCTATTATAAAAATATATTCGACTTTCTAGGGAAAGTAAATCTTCCATTCTAAAATGGATCATTCAACTCGGTTTATAAACTTTTTTGGATTTATTTTAAATTTACGTCCTAAATCTATAAATTCCTTTCCAACTTTTTAAAAATAAAACAATATTTATTTTTAAAACAAATTTCTCTTTCTTCTTTAAAATTCCCATTGCGGATTTATATCTTAAATATACACTAATTTACGATATTCAAATCGATTCCCAAGTATTCACTTTCTACACCAAATCAAAGGATTTAAATTTCAAATATCCATTAATTTACGATATTCAAATTGATTCCCAAGTATTCACTTTCAACACCAAATCAATTTTCAAATTAGTTTCTAAATTAATTCAGTTACCAATTTCAATTCCAAATTGATTTCTAAATTTATTTCAAACAACAAATAAATTTTCATATCAATTTCCCAAAGGTTTATATTTTATCACCAAATTAATTTCAAATCGATTTCCCAATTTATTTCCAAAACACCAAACCAAATTTCCAAGTCGATTCCTAAGTTTTATTTTAACTCCAAATTAATTCGCAAATCGGTTTCTAAAATTAATTTCAACTCCGAATTAAATTCCAAATTTAATTTCTAAATTTATTTCCTTTTGAAATAAATTCCTTTATCTCTTTCAAATATTTAAAATCCGTATCTTAAATAAATTCTTCAACTATTAAACAATATTACTCGAAATTCCTTTACTAAAATATTTACCCATATTTTTGGAATTAATTCGATCGGATTATAAAAATCAACTTTAATACTTTAATTGTAACGGTCTAGGCTTTTCTACTTTAATTTTCAAAAATCCAATTTCATATTTCTGGTATCCTACGATACCAAAAATATATTCGGCTAAATCATAGCCTTCCACAATTCCAATCAAAGATATAATCACACATTGATTATAAATCAACATACAACATATGAAACAAATTTAAATGTTTGAGGAATCCAGTTGGATCCCTCCAACCAGCTTCCCTGCATCCACAGATATTAACACAACAAATTAAATACCAATTTCACTTCGAGGTGGAATATCGCAGTATATGGGATTTATAAAATGTCATCCGCTATTATGCGACGCAATAGGGTCTCATTCGCTATATAATGCGGGAAATCAACAACTCCAAATACATATATAATACCAATTCCACTTCGAGGTGGTATATCGCGGTATATGGGTTTAATATAATAACATCCGCTATAATGCGGCGCGTAGGGTCTAAACTGATATAACTAATAATAAATCAATCATCCAAGCACAATCAATTTTAAATCTAACTATTCAAAATTTAAATCAGAAAAATATTTGATTGAGTGAGAAGATCTCACATTTTGCTTACGCATGCAACCATTTTCCAATCTAGCTCATTTTCCCGAATTTCTTTGACCTTGTATAAATAATTATACAAATTTATTAATATTCGAAACAAATTGAACAATTCAATTTTCAATTTGGTAGTTTAATTATCCAATGATTTTATTAATTTAATTCTAAACCAAAATCCCCTTTTAGTATCTTAAGATAATTAAATAGATTAATTTTAAACCAATACTTTTAATTTCTAAACACATCCCTTTTTACAAATTTATTTAACTAAAAGTTAAATTTAAAAACTGAATTTCCCTTTTAAATAATTTTGGATAACTAAAATTAGTTGAATACGTTTATTAATTAAATTTATCTTTAGAATATAAATTTTTAAAAAAAATTAAACAAGTAGATTTAAAAATATGTATAAGTTTATTTATTTCATTTTGAAACTCTAATTATAGACTTTGAAAATCAAATTTTCTTTATATAAACTTTTATATCCCAAAATCCTATATATGTATATATATATAAGTACTTTATTCTTTTCTTTGAAAATATCTATATAAATTTAAATATCTATATTTATTTATTTTTCAAACATTACTTATATAAAATATTTCCTGTTTCCTGTATTCTGAATTATATATATAAACATGTATAAAAATAAAATCGTACCTCTATGACAATCACGGCAAACCCTCAGCCACCACGATCACACTTCATCGTCGATCGACCTCTGCCCTAAAAACCAATGTCGAGCCCTAGAATGCCTTCGTTCGAACGCGAACCTACCCAGTGTCTCATGACCTCGCTGCGTAGCCCTTCCATCCCGAAACCACTGCGCCAAACTCGAGACTCCCCTTCAATAATGATGCCGCTACCTCTGCCGCACTCGCCACCGCGAGCTTGGAATCGAACGTTGCTCGCCTTTGATTTGCCGATGAACCTCGCGAGCTTGCCCTAGTTTTTGACATCGAGTCGACCACCACGAACTGACAACGCGCGCCCGAAATCCTCCAAGACAAAGATGAATCGATCGCATTGCTTGCTCGCAGCAGATTCGCATTCAAATCGATTTGATTTTTTATTTAATTTTATTTGGAATCGCGGCCATCGATTTTGAATTTGAGGAAGAGGAGGAAAAGATAAATTGATTTGAATCTAGATTTTTATTAAAACAACGACCATTATTATTAATTTGAACGATAAAAGTTCCATTCGTTCGTTTTCTTTCTTTCTTTTGACTGCATAAAAAAAATTATAAAGCACGACAAAGAAAACTTAAAGGAAGAAGACGCGTGTTACAAAGAGGGTATGAAAATGAACACGTGTTGTAAGGAATAAAATGTGTAATTTACCTTTTGAAAAAAATATTAGATTGAATGCACACATATATATTACTTTCAAATTCAAATTTAAATTTAAATTATTACAATCACGTAACTTAAAATCTCGATCTCCGATCGATGTGTGCCGCTAGGCATTTATAATGATAAACCCCTATTCCGAACACTATGGAATAGGTTACGAGTGCAAATTCGATCGTATGGAGAAGATATCTTTTTGAACCCAATTATTAAATTGAATTTCGATTTAATTTTCAGCGCATTTATCAATCGTACGATCACACGACAACTCCGAATGCTACGGAAATTGAAACCCGATAATAAAACAATTTTACGGATCCAATGGAACTGGTTTCGTAGAAATCCGAGACTGTGCCTCGGAAGGCTATTTCTAAATATCAATTTAAACTATATAATTTCAAAACTGAACAAAACGGTTTCAAATTCAACTCTGTAGTTTCTATTATCTTTAGTATCATCAATATAAATTTTCTAAGCCTTGAAAATATTTTTATTCAGCTTAAAACTGAAGATTCAAATTTTTATCCAATCTTTAATAAATTAAATTCAATAATTTAAATTGCCAAATTCATAGTTATAGTTAAAATTCAAGTTTAAAAACAACTTCCAATATCTAAAATCAATTTAAATATTTTAATTTTAAATGTTGAAAATTTTGGGTCGTCGCATTACAAGTTGACTACATGGAAACTGACTTTGCACCAACCCAAACGCAATGGATAATACATAGTATAGATGATACGACTCGCCATCCAGCTTGAACTCCAGATCTCCACAGCAACTTCTTGACTTTACTCCCGAATAACTGATAACCTGACTCTAGGCTGCCCGTGTGGAAAATTATGGGCACCCAAAGTTTAGAAAGGGAACAATAAACTCCAGGTCAGTCATGGGACTGGTGTGAGATCTTAAAAACAGTTATTTTCATAAAGAAAGGAAAAGGAATCCGCTATGCTTTTTTTTGGAAAATGAAACTGCCGTAAAGCCTCCCGCCACACACAATGCAAACGCGGAATTGGAGGAGATTTCTCCTTATGATAGTCAAACATGCTTGATACGCAAAATCCTTTGATATTATTATTATTATTGCATAGTGTGGAAAACATTTCGAAAGAATAATAATAGTCTTAGCCAGCATAGGCTTTTCGTACTTATGCCTACTATAGCTACAATGTTCAATAGCAGGTTACCGCCACATTCTATGGCAGGTTATACACAACTAAAACCGTACAGGGCGCGTATTGGAAATTGGATTTCCAACAAATAGTCAGGCTAAGGATGTAACGACCCGATATTTTTAACCATTCGCATCCGCGCATATCGGACTTGAATTGCTCAAAATACCGCATTTTAATAAAATTTGACAAATCTCAGAATATACTATAAATAATTAATCACAGATCACAGACACAGAGTAAATAATAATGCAGCGGAATTTAAAAGAGATAGTGCTTCATGAAGCTACTATACAAAAATAAGATACATCAGATTAAACAAGATACAACAGAAGAGTAACAAGATACATCAGGTTCAAATAAGAATACATCACTGAAATCACTTGATGCTGAAAGCAAAATAGATGGCTGGATGTTCAAGCAATGCTCCAACTCCGAAGGTAAGTCTTAAATGCTGAATCACTCAGTCTGACTCGAGCGTAAAGCAAAACAAAAAACACTCGAGTCAGGACATAAATACTTATGAACTATAAATCAACTCAAGTGAACAGTAACAAAATTGCATCAGTAACTTAAAGGATGCTTGGGATCGTCCATCCTTTAAGGATCCATTAAACTATTTACTATGTAGTAATATTGCGCTATTATAATAATGTCTACAATAAAATAAACTTACTTTAAAATAGCGTTGAAAGGTTACCTATATAGCCCCCAACACGTAATTGTCCCAGTAGTCCATCTAGCTAGTATCAGCATATCTTCAGA
Source organism: Allium cepa (assembly GCA_030765085.1). NCBI lineage: Eukaryota > Viridiplantae > Streptophyta > Magnoliopsida > Asparagales > Amaryllidaceae > Allium > Allium cepa. The sequence continues at coordinate 421,202,207 of CM060939.1, forward strand.
TCGGGAGACTACCCTAAATACCCCATGGGCTACGGGAGAAAAATAAACTCGTAGTAAGGCTCGCTATGGTAGGTGACACGGCACACAAGGTAATGCCAAGGTAGATATACCAATTACGCACACGGGCTGGTGGTAACGTAGCAGCCACATACACCCACCTTGGAACACACTCCCAATCAAAATCAGAGGATGACCATCAAATCAACCACAAGTAAGAGTATAATATCGAAGAAATGTGTCCGATCGGAGGAATGACTCACTTGGCCCGAGATCACTCATGTTTTAGCCACCTTATGCCAACTCATGGGAGTTGGGTCCACGTAATATACCTCAAGAACGTCGCCACCATCCTACTTCATTCTGGAATCTCCATCGCGTACACGGTTGTTAAAGTGGTTTTCAGAGTTGGTAGAGAGTATGCCAACTTCCGATCTCGGTCTCTTTTACAACCAAATGTTATTATAACACCGTGGTCATTTCAAAATAGTTTATAATTCAAAAATCAAATCATTTCATTTCAAAACTCTATTCCTTTCAAAATAGTTTAGCATTTCCATTTCAAACATATATTCACATTTCAAAAATCATAGTACTTTCAAAGTTATAACTCTTTCGAAAAGCAAAATACTTGAAATCATTACATTTTGAAAATCATAACATTTTGAAATTATACATTTTGAAATCATGGAACATTCCTTTAATTCTTCGCATTTTACAAATTTATTCAATTAGACCCAAATTTTTAAATTTCTAATTTAATTCAATTCGAACCATCAATCCAAAGCTTTAAATATACCATATTTCAAAACTAAATCTTATAATTTCATATATCTCAAATTTAACTTTATTATTACTTAGTTTTTAAATGTTCATTTCATAAATCCAATATCTTTTAAATAAACTCAAATTACAAGTAAACCAAATATCCTTTCATACAAATATAAATTTCAAATATTCATTTATCAAAATCAAATATCATTCCAAATTAACATTCTTTATCAAATAAAGATTATATCATTCAAAACCATTTCAAAATCATTAAAATATCATATCCTTCAAAATCTCATTATCAAATCGTTATTTGAATTCAGTTTCAAATATTCAAATTTAAATATCATTTAAAAATCAAATATGTCATTCATTTATTATTTCAAATATCATTACAAAATACATTTCAAAATTCCATTCAAAAATTCATTTTTCTCATTACATTTCATTCCATTTAACACATAACCAGGTAAACCTTATTTAAATTCAAATTCAATTTAAATTCCTTAAATATTAAAATTTAAAAATAAAATATTTTGAAAACTCCTAAAATTTCACAAATAATCAATTCCAAAAGTTAAATCATTTAACAGTTTAAAATATAACTCAAAACAGTGTTAAAATCTATAACATTTCAAAACATTATCAAACTATAGCAATGACAGCATTTATAAAGTGCTATCATCGCTTATAGTTTCCAAAATAGTTTAGTTTAGGAACAACGGCATTTATAAAATGCTGTAATAGATATTTAGTTATTTCAAAACATAGTTAAGTTCAAAACAACATCATTTTAAAGTGCTGTCATAAAACTACAGCATTTTAGAAATGCCATTAATAAAATTCCAAATTTTATTATAACTTTCAAAAACAATAAAACTTCAAAAAATTTCTATTTAAACTTATAAATCATATTTCTAGACTTCAAAATTTCACATTTAAATACTTTTAACATAAGATTTATCACACTAAAATTTAAAATCAAATATACAATTAAAAATTCAATTCATTTGTTAAGTCACAATTTCACTGTTTATTTACTTATTAAATTTAAACAAAAATTTAACATTTTACTTCAAATACCATTTCAAAACTTTAAATTAAATTTCCATTATTTAATTACATTTTTTTTAAAATAAAAATTAAATTCAAAGTCAAAAATCACATTTACTTCAAATTTACATACTTAAATTTTCAAATTCAAAACTTAAAATTTAGCTTTCTTAAAACTATAAAATATATATTTTTAAATCAAATTTCATACTTTTAAAAATACATATCTTAATAAAAATCATTTAAAAATATACCAAGGGGTCTATGTATAATTTTCTAACCTAGATCAAGTGATACAGATATATATCATTTCAATCCGTAGTTTAAAAAGAAAACCCGGGTTCTATCATTTCAAACCCGCAATCCCAAGTAAATAAAAAAAAATAAAAATCACTCAGGCCTATCATTTTAGCCCATAACGATTTTTTTTCTATTCTAATGGGGTATGTATCATTTCAACCCATAGTGATTCTATTCTAACAGGGAACTTGTAGTGTGATCATATACATAAACAATATAAACAATGTCAGTGTCATAATATAATGTCATATATCAAATGTCAGGTGATAATTAACAAAGTTAACAGAGTAACAACATGGCATAACATATAATATAATCATCATTTACTTGCATAACATTTTTATTTTACTAAACATTTGTCATCAATTCACTATTTCATAAGTAGAAATGTCGGAGTGAGAAAAACTCACATTTTCAAGCTGAAGACCACTACGACACAAAAATGATTTCAAAGGCACGACAAGCACGATACAGCACGACTTTTGATTTGAATGAATGAGAGTCAAGATGATGATCTTGTATACAATAAATAAAAAAGATAATATAAACATATGAAAACAATACAAACATGAACTGAAACGAAATGGAAATTTGAATCAACAAAAAACATTACCCAGCTTTAACATGAAAGTGCCTGACCACGACAGCATGGCATGTCACATGGTCAAATGGGCTTGTTCTCACCACACTATGCTCGGCCGAGGTGTCAACATGGCTCGGGTTTGGGTTAAATAGACATGGCTACTAGGATGTGAAGTGGTTAAGGGTTACAATGTAGAGAAGGTCAAAGAACAAGGCTAAAAGGAGTTTTTGTTCAACACTTTAGGCTTGGCCAAAGGTGATTTGGATCGGCCACTTCATGGTTCAGGTCTGGAAAATGGGTAGGTGGATGGTCAGAGGTGGTATCATGTTGGTGGTGGAGAAATAGGAGGCGACCAAGGCAATATGTGGTGGTTGGTATGAAGGCTAGGCTCGGTTATGCATAATTTTAAGGGATTTTGCAAATTTGTGTGGAGTTTTTGTCAAGAGGAAGTCACGGCCTGAGGTAGTGGTTAGAGGAGGAGATGGTGGTTGCTGTGGATGGTGGTGGTGATGGTGGTAGAGGCTAGGCCGAGCACACATGTGAAGAAATCAAGCAAAATAAAGTAGAGAAGAATAGGAAGAAAAATAGGAAAGAGGTAGCCATTAGATTTTTTTTCTTTTCTTTGAAGCTTTGTAGCCGTGATTTTGAGGATGAGAAAGAATTTTCATATGAATTTTTGGAGAGAATACATGTCTAGAGGTAAGAAGTGTACGGCCAAAAGAAAGGAGAGGAAAATCCAAAAGAAAATGAAGAAACAAGGAGATGAAAAGACTGGAAAATGAAAGGTCTTTGTCCATTTGAATTTCCATTTCTTTTAAATTCAATATGACCAAAATAAAATCAGTAATTAAAATAAAAAAAAACTGGCCAAAATAAAGTAGAAATGAAAATAAAATAATATCTTGGAAAGTAGAAAAATAAATAAAGAAATACCATATTTAATTAAAACTAGAAATTAAAGCTATAAAAAAATGCAACTGACATTAAAAAATTATAACTACACTTTAAAATTATTTATTATATACCAAAATTTCATGTTACACATATATCCACAAATTAGAACATGTTATCACAACAAAAATAATATTTATATAAATTAAAATAAACAATTTTGCTAAATAAATCAATCTACACACAATATTGAAAAAAACATAACTCTCACAATATAAAATCAGATTTCAACGAAACGAAAAACAGTATTCTTGAAATTTAATTTTTTTCATAATAAAAGACAAAATTCAAATTTTAAATTTAAAAGTCAAGGTTTGAACATATTGACCAAAATTCATATTTTCGAAAAATATTCTATTTATTCATGTTTGAAATTCTAATTTACATAAAAATCAAAATTTATATTTAAAATAACAAAATTTATTCATTTTAATAAATAAAATAAAGTTTTTAAATCAGGAATTTAATTTAAAATAATTAAAATATACAATTAAAATAATCATAAAATACACGGCTGTTACACTCTCCCTCACTCAAAACTTTCGTCCCCGAAAAGAAATGAGGTACGGGAAAGCACAGAAAAAAGATAGAATGAAATAGGATTAAGGCAAGATGACAAGAAGATTGAAATTATACCTGATAACTGTTGTTGTAGGTAAGTTTAACAAGATGTAGATGATCTTCCCAAAATCCTCCAATCAAGAACGCAAGCACGAAAAAGATCTTCTAGAATCTGATTCACCCTTTCCGTTTGACCGACGGCCTGCAGATGGCAAGCAGTGCTCAAATTCAAAAATGAGTACCAAAATTATTAAAGATTATAGAAAGGTTATAAAAAGATTTCCAAACAGTCTGGTATAAGCAGTAGCCTCCCCATTTTGTCGCAAGATAAGAGAAATAAAGACAACCAAAAGATAGATTGAAAACAAAATAAGATAATAAAGTTGAAACCATGAAAATTTAAACTTATATTGAAAATTAAATTTTACATAAGTTAAATAAATCTTAACCATCTCTAATTTGATTATCTTATCATCCAATTATCTTAAATATACAATTTCTAAATCATGGATTTGAAAAAAAATCATTTATTATACTCATATTGTACTCAAGAAAATTATTTCTTCTTTATTCCTAATTATAATTAAATTTATTCTTCTCAATATATTTTATCACCTATGTTAAATATATTTACACTTATTATAACTGCTTTAATTTATTCTTTGTTCCTTTAACATCATTTTATATTGTAAATTATTCCATTACCCTTTTCTCTATTACCCTTGTTAATCTTTTTATAACTAAAATTTAAGTGTATAACATTTATGATAACCACTCAAATTTTATTTATAAAATCTGTTTATATTGTATATTATCCAATTACATATTCAACTTCTGTATAATTAGGTAAGTTATATTGGAATGAAATTGTGTATTATCCAAATAAAACTTTCCTATTAAATCATTTCAAGCTTGAATATTTATCCAAATCTTGAAATTATACTATAAAATTATCTTTCAAGATAAAATTTAGTAATTAAATTTCTAACAAATTCCAAACTATTTAGAGATAAATAAGTGCACATGTACTATATATATATACACACACACACACAAATTTATATCATATATCAACATATGTTATAAATCCAGTCTTATTTTAGATATTCAAATCAATTAAATTCCTCAAAAAAAACTGTAGCAAGACTACAGAATGGTCTCTTCACTTTGAAACTCGAAAATGAATGTCGATGATACTGCAGTCATCACCGAAGTTATTTTTCAGCGACAAAGAGAAGAGCACTAATTTTAAACTTTAAAATTCTTTGGAAAAAACTTTCTATTCGAAAATACTTTAAATAGTATATCCTTTTAAAACTTTAAATATAAGGTTTGAAACCATCGAAAATTAAATTCTCAAATTCTTTTTTAAATTCATTTTAAATTTCCAAATAAATTTATAACCATGTTTTATAGTTCAATTATTTATACATGAAACAAGAGAAAATGATATATAAAATCAAATATTATTTCTTAACAACCAATTCATTAAAATCCAGAAAAAGATTTATAATATAGTTACAAAATTTATTTCATTACTAAGTTTGAAAAAAAAACGTTATTGTGTCAGTTTGCTCTGTTCAAGTGTTTTGGAAATCTTATCGATAGCGTTGATCAGACGAATCGATCAAAAGCCTAAATCAACATCAACAACTCAAACAACACAATATATAAAACATTTTATATAAATTTACAAGTACAATTCAAAATGTTTTGAAGATAGAAACAAAAGACAAGATGATTAAATAACAAAATAGGAAGATGGATACGCTTATATAAATCGCGGGCAAGCTTAACCGGGTCAACCATGACTTAAAGAATAAGATCGATGTGGATTTCCGGGGTAAATCAACATTATATCTCTAGAGATAGAGTTGGGATTATAAGAGATACTAGCATCTAAACCGAGGATATAAAATTTCTAGTGAATCGATGTTGTTGTAAAGGAGTTCCTCCTTTACAAATCAATTTGAGATTGGAGGGACCGCCTACTCATTATAAAGATCGTTCGAAGTGGAGTTATGGGATACTCCATAATCAAAAGAAGATGAATAGTGAGTACACGAATGGATTTTGGAACCGTAGGGAACGTTCCAAAATTCAAAGGATTCGAGTCAAAAAGGAAGATATTCAAACTTGAATGAAAGTGATTCTGCAAATACATTTACCATATATACTGAGTTTTGCCTAGAGCTACCAAAGCTCTGATACCAAATGTAACGACCGGATATTTTCAACCATTCGTGTAACAACCCGAATATTTATCGAGTTTGTATTTAAATATTTTATTTAAATATTAACTCGTTAATCGGATTTTAGTCCGAAAAGCTACTTTTTGCAAATGGTCAAATTAGGACTCGAGACCACTTCCATTGAGTTCGAAATGTCGTTTACAACTTTTTTAAGTATAAACATCGATAGGTTTGGAGTTAGTGAAATTTCACTAACTTTTCCCGCTTTGGACTTTGGGTTAGTTTAGCCTATTAAGCCCAAGTTCCAACCCTCTTCTCCTCACTCTTCATAAATTTCCTAACTAATCAAGCTTTGGCATTAATGGTGGAGGGAATGGGAAATTAAAATTCCAAAACTCAAATTCAATTGCAATCCATCTTTCTACTCCAAATTCAAGAAGAAGACATTGGATTCAAGCTTCTTGTGCTTAGATAGAAGAAGGATTGATTCTTGCTTGCTTAAAACTTCATTTTCATTGATATTTGGTGCAAAGGTGAGATTTTTATCTCACAATTCTAGCCTATAACTATATTGGACTGTTGGGAATGATTCCCTATCATTTTTGCATGCATGTTAGCATTTGGTTTGGATTGGATTGGTGAAAAACTCCAATTTTTAGCGTTTTGTTGAATTTTCTGCACTTGAGTCGTTCTGGTCATTTTTAGGTCGTTCGGAGTTAAGTCGTTCGTCCATAGGTCGTGAGTCGTTCACGAGTTAACCCTAGGTCGTTCTGGCCATTTTTAGGTCGTTCGGAGTTAAGTCGTTCGTCCATAGGTCGTGAGTTGTTCACGAGTTAACCCTAGGTCGTTCTGGCCATTTTTAGCTCATTCGGAGTTAAGTCGTTCATCCATAGGTCGTGAGTCGTTTACGAGTTAACCCTTAAGTCGTGCAGCCCTTCAGTCACGCAACCCTTAAGTCGGTTACGAGTTATCCCGATAGGTCGCTGGACACTTAACTCGTTGGGTCGTTGGACCCTTGAGTCGTTAGGTCGTATGACCCTTGAGTCGTTAGGTCGTATGACCCATGAGTCGTTAGGTCGTATGACCCATGAGTCGTTAGGTCGTATGACCCTTGAGTCGTTAGGTCGTATGACCCTTGAGTCGTTAGGTCGTATGACCCTTGAGTCGTTAGGTCGTATGACCCATGAGTCGTTAGGTCGTATGACCCATGAGTCGTTAGGTCGTATGACCCATGAGTCGTTAGGTCGTATGACCCTTGAGTCGTTAGGTCGTATGACCCTTGAGTCGTTAGGTCGTTAGACCCTTGAGTCGTTAGGTCGTTAGACCTCATTTTGTCTTCACTAGGTCGTACCGTTTTGGTCGGGGCGCTGCCCCGCACCCCGCCGGGGGCGCTGCCCCCTGGACCCCCGCGACCTGACCGGGCAGGTCGAACCCCGTAAGCGGTGGCGTTGCCCCCGCACCCCCACCTTGGGGGGTTGCCACCCCCCCCGGACCCCCCCTCCGTAGGCGATCTTATCTGAAAAACATTCAACAGAACTTGCTTTGTTGAGATGCTGAGTTGACCATTCTTCGAGACAAACCATCTCTGGTTATCTCGGCCACGTTTGGTCGTTGGGGAACTTCCACTTTGATGCTTTTGAGCTGATTTCCTTGGATTTTATTCACATCTCCGAATGTGATCTTTGTGATGATTGTTTCTACAATCTCTTCTGTGATTTGTCATTTTAAAAATATAAAGGTTTCAATACTAGTAGTAAATATCAAAACTCTTTTAACAAACAATTTCAACTCTATTTTTAATAACAAAGCTCTTTTCTTAAACCGTTTTTCAATCTATTAGTATATACAACCCTTTACCTCACTCGGATGAGAAATCTAATTAAACGACTTAGTAAAACAAGTGGTATGAAACGCTTGCGTTCACTTCGTCGGTTAATTCCTGGACTTGTTCGATTGAACCTCTTGTGACAATTTTATTAGTGAAGATTTACAGTTTGTTCGTAAATATTTAAGTTAAGCAAGTGGTTATGGGACATGAAGCTAAACTTCTATATTTACTAGCTTAGTGTAATTGACACTTCTCGTTGATCATGACGATCATTCTGATGATTTAGACTAGCAACTGTGCGATGTCTCTTGTTGCGAGGTTAGACTAGACACCACTTGTGTGATTCCACTCACACATACCTTTTTGCTTTTTGGTTAGTCTGGACCTTAATCTGTGTGATTCCATTCACACATGTGGGGTAGCTCCCCTTGGTCTTCGGACCGTCATGTGATAGGCCTCTTTCTCTTTTCTATGATTTCTGGACTTCTTGCATTGATTTCTAGAATTTATGTCATTGACTTGTTATGAGTACAAGTTTGGGGTATGATGCCCTTTCCGAATCTTTGAGAAGATTCTTGTGATATTGATTATCTCTTATTGATTGATGTTCTGTTGATCATTATTTACATACTTATAGCGGTATGTCATTATGGATGTTTATGTTTATGCCATATCTTTTATGTTATCTCATGTCATCTGATATTTATAGCTAGACTGATCCGTTTATTATTTTCTTAAATAATACTCGGGTCCGACCGAGATGTTACAGGTGCTTCTGCTTGACTTCTTCCCAGGGATTCATCACTCTGACTTTTGGCTAACTGTTTAGATTAGCAGTTTTTTGTTGTATACACTTGAGATATAGACTCATAGTTGTATTCTTTTGTATAGCACGTGTTGCTATTCTTTTGTATTATCGTGGATCTTACTGACCACTACTCTGATGTACACTTTCATGTGTTAGTTATATATTCATATCTTCTTCCGCCTTTGTGATATGGATATCTGTGACTGATTTGTGATATGATTATTTCTATGTTTGTTTCCGAAGATTATTTATAGCCACCGTGTGATAAGCAATTACATGGATGATCGCTCCTCAACAGCCTTATTCTCCGTGCTAGTTGACAGCACTACTTCGGAGTGTTCTTGGCTAGCGTGGGTATAGAGGTGGGGCGTCACAATTCGCATCCGCACATGTCGGACTTGAATTTCTCAAAATACCGCATTGTAAATAAAATTTGACAAATCTCAGAATATGCAGTAAATAAATAATCACAGATCACAGATACAGAGTAAATAATAATGCAGCGGAATTTAAAAGAGATAGTAGTTCATGAAGCTACTATATAAAAATAATATACATCAGAGTTAAACAAGATACTACAGAAGAGTAACAAGATACATTACGTACAAATCAAAATACATCATTGAAATCACTGGACGCTGAAAGCAAAACAGATGGCTGGATCTTCAAGCAAAGCTCCAACTCCGAAGGTAAGTCTTGAATGTTGAATCACTCAGTCTGACTCGAGCGTAAAGAAAAACACAAAACACTTGAGTTAGGACACAAATACTTATGAACTATAATTCAACTCAAGTGAACAGTAACAAAAATGCATCATTAACTTAAAGGATGTTTGGGATCGTCCATCCTTTAAGGATCTGTTAAACTATTTACTATGTAGTTATATTGCGCTATTATAACAATGTCTACAATAAAATAAACTTACTTTAAAATAGCGTTGAAGGGTTACCCATATAGCCCCCAATATGTAATAGTCCTAGTAGTCCATCCAGTATCAGCATATCTGCAGATCGAGAGACTACCCTAAATACTCCATGGGCTACGGAAGAAAAAAACTCGTAGTAAGGCTCGCTATGGTAGGTGACACGGCACACAAGGCAATGAGAGGGTAGATATACCAATTACGCACACGGGCTAGTGGTAACGTAGCAGCCACATACGCTCACCTCGGAAAACACTCCCAATCAAAATTGAAGGATAGCCATCAAATCAACCACAAGTAAGAGTATAGTATCGAAGAAATGTGTCTGATCGGAGGAATGACCTCACTTAGCCCGAGATCGCTCCTGTTTTAGCCACTTTATGCCAACTCACGAGAGTTGGGTCCACGTAATATACCTCAAGACGCTGCCATACTACTTCATTTTGGAATCTCCACCGCGTACACAGTTGTTTAAGTGGTTTTCGGAGTTGGTAGAGAGTATGACAACTTCCGATCCCGGTCCCTTTAACAACCAAATGTTATTATAACGCCATGGTCATTTCAAAATAGTTTATACTTCAAAAATCAAATCATTTCATTTCAAAATAGTTTAGCATTTCCATTTCAAACATATATTCACCTTTCAAAAATCGTAATACTTTCAAAGTTATAACTCTTTCGAAAACTAAAATACTTGAAATCATTACATTTTGAAAATCATAACATTTCGAAATCATTTTGAAATCATGGAACATTTCTTTAATTCTTTGAATTTTACAGATTTATTAAATTAAACCCAAATTTTCAAATTTCCAATTTAATTAAATTCAAACCATCAATCCAAAGCTTTAAATATACCATATTTCAAAACTAAATTTTATAATTTCATATATCTCAAATTTAACTTCGTTATTACTTAGTTTTGAAATGTTCATTTCATAAATCCAATATCTTTTAAATAAACTCAAATTACAGGTAAACCAAATATCCTTTAATACAAATATAAACTTCAAATATTCATTTATCAAAATCAAATATCATTCCAAATTCACATTCTTTATCAAATAAAGATTATATCATTCAAAACCATTTCAAAATCATTAAAATATTATATCCTTCAAAACCTCATTATCAAAACATTATTTGAATTCAATTTCAAATATTCAAATTTAAATATCATTTAAAAATAAAATATGTCATTCATTTATTATTTCAAATATCATTACAAAATACATTTCAAAATTACATTCAAAAATTCATTTATCTCATTACATTTCATTCCATTTAACACATAACCAAGTAAACCTTATTTAAATTCAAATTCAATTTAAATTCCTTAAAAATTCAAATTTAAATATAAAATATATTCAAAACTCCTAAAATTTCACAAATAATCAATTCCAAAAGTTAAATCATTTAACACTTTAAAATATAACTCAAAACAATGTTAAAATCTATAACATTTCAAAACATTATCAAATTATTGCAATGACATCATTTATAAAGTGCTATCATAGCTTATAGTTTCCAAAATAGTTTAGTTTAGGAACAACGGAATTTATAAAATGCCGTAATAGATATTTAGTTATTTCAAACATAGTTAAGTTCAAAACAACAGCATTTTAAAGTGCTGTCACAAAACTACAACATTTTAGAAATGCTATTAATAAAATTCCAGATTTTGTTATAACTTTCAAAAACAATAAAACTTCAAAAAAAATTATTTAAATTTATAAATCATATTTCTAGACTTTAAAATTTCACATTTAAATACTTTTAACATATGATTTATCACACTAAAATTTAAAATCAAATATCCAATTAAAAATTCAATTCATTTGTTAAGTCACAATTTCACTGTTTATTTACTTATTAAATTTAAACAAAAACTTAACATTTTACTTCAAATATCATTTCAAAACTTTAAATTAAATTTTCATCATTTACTTACATTTTTTTAAAGATAAAAATTAAATTTAAAATCAAAAATCACATTTACTTCAAATTTACATACTTAAATTTACAAATTCAAAACTTAATATTTAGCTTACTTAAAACTATAAAATATCTATTTTAATCAAATTTCATACTTTTAAAAATACATATCATAATAAGAATCATTTAAAAATATACCACGGGGTCTGTGTATAGTTTTTTAACCTAGGTCAAGTGATACGGATATATACCATTTCAATCCGCGGTTTAAAAAGAAAACCCGAGTTTTATCATTTCAAACCCGCAATCCCAAGTAAATAAAAATAAATAAAAATCGCTCAGGCCTATCATTTCTACCCGTAACGATTTTCCCTATTCTAATGTTCGTTCGGGTATGTATCATTTCAACCCATAGTGATTCTATTCTAGCAGGGAACTTGCAGCGTGATCATATACATAAACAATGTCAATGTCACAATATAATGTCATATATCAAATGTCAGGTGATAATTAACAAAGTTAACAAAGTAATAACATGGCATAGCATATCATATAATCATCATTTACTTGCATAACATTTTTATTTTACTAAACACTTGTCATCCATTCACTATTTCATAAGTAGAAATGTCGGAGTGAGAAAAACTCACCTTTTCATGCTGAAGACCACTACGACACAAAAACGATTTCAAAGTCACGACAAGCACGATACAGCACGACTTTTGATCTGAATGAATGAGATCCAAGATGATGATCTTGTTTACAATAAATGAACAAGATAATATAAACATATGAATAAAATACAAACATGAATTGAAATGAAATGGAAATTTGAATCAACAAAGAACATTACCCAGGTTTAACATGAAAGTACCTGACCACGACAGCATGGCTTGTCACATTATGAAATGGTCTTGTTCTCACCACACTATGCTCGTCATAGGTGTCAATATGGCTCGGGTTTGGGTCAAATAGACATGGCTGCAAGGATGTGAAGTGGTTAGGGGTTATAATGTAGAGAAGGTCAAAGAACAAGGCTAAAAGGAGTTTTTGTTCAACAGTTTGGGCTCGGCCAAAGGTGATTTGGGTCAGCCACTTCATGGCTCAGGTCTAGACCATTGATAGGTGGATGGTCAGAGGTGGTATCATGGTGGTGGTGGAGAAATCAGAGGCGGTCAAGGCAATATGTGGTGGTTGGGATGAAGGCTAGGCTCGCTTATGCATAGTTTTAAGGGATTTTGCAAATTTGTGTGGAGTTTTTGTCAAGGGGAAGTCACGGCTTGAGGTAGTGGTTAGAGGAGGAGGTGGTGGTTGTTGTGGATGATGGTGGTGATGGTGTAGAGGCTAGGCCGAGTACACATATGAAGAGATCAAGCAAAATAAAGTAGAAAAGAAGAGGAAGAAAAATAGAAAAGAGGTAGCCATTAGATTTTTTTTCTTTACTTTGAAGCTTTGAAGCCGTGAGTTTGAGGATGAGAAAGAATTTTCACGTGAATTGCTGGAGAGAATACACGGCTAGAGGTAAGAAGTGTACGGCCAAAAGAAAGGAGAGGAAAAGCCAAAAGAAAATGAAGAGACAAGGAGATGAAAAGACTAGAAAATGAAAGGTCTTTGTCCATTTGAATTTCCATTTCTTTTAAATTCTGTAACAACCAGGTATTTTCAACCATTCGCATCCACACATGTCAGACTTGAATTGCTCAAAATACCGCATTGTAAATTAAATTTGGCAAATCTCAGAATATACAGTAAATAAAATCACAGATCATAGACACGGAGTAATAATAGTGCAGCGGAAGTAAAAGAAATAGTAGTTCATGAAGCTACTATGTAATATATATCAGAGTTACAAAAGATAAAACAGAAGAAATAGAGTACAACAGAAGTCTCAATACATAGAAGTATACTAATACAAGAGCTGAAAAGGAACAACAAACTGGAAAAAATAAAACTAGACAAGCAGATAATCTCTAGCGATTCAAATCTCCAGAAAGTGGAAATCCAAATCTGTGAATAACTCAGGCTGACCCGAGCGTAAATAAAAATACAAACACTCGAGTCAGGACATACATACTTATACAATGTAAACCAACTCAAGTGAACTATAGTAAAAGTACAAGTAACTTAAAGGATGCTTGGGACCGCCCATCCTCTAAGGATCCGTTAAACTATTTACTATGTGGTAATATTGTGCTATTATAATAATGTCTATCAGAAAATAAATTTACTTTAAAATAGCGTTAAGGAGTGACCCAATATTCCTATTAACACAAATAATGCCAAAAGTCTATACAGTACCTGCATATCTCTTGATCGGGAGACTACGAGAAGATACCGCATAGGTACGACACAAATAGAAACTCGTACTAAAGGCTCGATATGGTAGGTGACACGGCACACAAGGCAATGCCAGGGTAGATATACCAATTACGCACACGGGCTGGTGGTAACGCAGCAGCCACATACACCTACCTCGGAACACATTTCCAAAATCGGAGGGGTGCCCAAACAATCACAAAAGCAACAGGATGGTATCGAAGAAATGTGTCCGACCAGAGCAGCTACCCCTTTTGGCCCGAGATCGCTCATGTTTTAGCCACCTTATGCCAACTCACGGGAGTTGGGTCCATGTAATATACCTCAAGAACATCGTCACCATTCTACTTCATTCTAGAATCTCCACCACGTACACGGTTGTCAAAGTGGTTTTCGGTATCGACGGAGAGTATGCCCATATCCGATCCCGGTCTCTTTTCCAACCAATCGTTATTATAACCCGTGGTTATAACTTTAAATGATATTTTATACTCAAAATATAGATATCATTTCAATCCAAATCTTTATCAAATAAAGATTAAATCATTTCCAAAACCATTTCAATATATTAAATTATCGTATCCTTTCAAAACTTCCTTTCAAATCATTTTAATATATTAAAATATCATAACTCTTTAAAGCTTCATTTCCAAAATATCATATCTTTCAGAACTTCTTTTCAAATCATTTTAATATCAAAACATCATATCTTTCTAAACACATTTCAAATCATTTTAATATATCAAAATATCATATCTTTTCAAAACCACATTTCAAATCATTTTAATATATCAAAATATCATATCTTTTCAAAGCTTCAATTTCAAATCATCATATAAGTTCAAATCCAAATATTCAACTTTAAATACCCTTTAAATTCAAAGATATCATTCATTTATTATCATTCCAAATCACCTCTTAAATAACTTATATTTTAATCAAAATAATTCATTTAAACCATTTAAAATTTTAGTTTATATACTTTCAAATCAAGTATTCAATTTCCAAAGTTTTAAACCATTATGACTTTATTTACTAAGCTAAAACCATAATGTTGAAAATTTCAACCTTTCACAGCATTCAGAAAAAGCTGCTGAAAGTTATACTTGAAAACGTTTCAATTTAAATCATTTGAACATTATAAAAATATATTTTACATTCAAAGATGTTCATTAAAATACTCTTTTAATTAATGATTTTTTTACAAAGCAACATTTTATAATTAAATCAAATTTCACAAATCACCTTAATAAATTCTAGTATAAACTTTCCCATTTTTACATTTAACACTTTATTAACATTTACATTTCAAATTATCATTTCACAAATTAAACTAAATTTTCAATTTATTTAATTAACTTAAACCCTTAATTAAAACTAAATTCACATTTCCAGGTCAAGTTCATTTTAAAATTACACTTTTAAGCGTTCATTCATTTAACCATTTTAATACATAGAAAAATCAATAATACTTTATTAATTCATTTAAACTCAAATTTAATCAAATCATCATATTTACCATTTTCCAAATATAATTAAATTTCTATTTTATTTATATAATTTAGAATTCCCTTTTTAAACCAAAACCCAAATTCCCAGACTTTAAGTTATATTTCAATAATTCAACTTAACCATTTATTTATTTAACATTTTCCACTTATACAAAAATCATAAATCCTTTATTTAAAACACTTAAAAATCTATTTAAACAAATTACCATAAATTTACGTTTAAACCACTTAAAATTTATTTATATAACTTAAATTTCATTTTAAAAGCCAAAGTCCAAATTTCCAAATTTTCAAATTTAAGTTATATTTCAAAAATTCACTTTTTACCGTTCATTTGAATTACATTTTTTTTTTCTTCTAGAAAAATCCAAAATTTCTTTATTTAAACATTAAAAATCCAATTTAAATCAAATTTCATAATTTTTCACTTTTAAAAATATTTAAAATATTCAAAATACTTTATAAAATATAACCACGGGCCTGTATATAGTTTTCTAACCTAGGTCAAGTGATACGGATATATATCATTTCAACCCGCAGTTTAAAAAGAAAAATCCAGGTTCTATCATTTCAAAACCCGCAATCCCAAGTTAAAATAAAATAAATAAAAACCGTTCAAGCCTGTCATTTCAGCCCATAATGATTTTTCTCTATTCTAAAGTCCGTTCGGGTATGTATCATTTCAACCCATAGTGATTCTAATCTACATGGAACTTGCGGTGTGATAAACAGATATAAATGAACAGTTAACAACATATATAAATAACAGATGATATGACATGAAATTTAACAGGTTTAACATCATATATAAATAATCATATGCAGTTATAACATAATATATCATTCTACGCATTCAATTGTTGTCGCTTCATAATTGTATACGTATAAATGTCAGGTGAGATTTACTCACCTCTTTGTGCTGGAGATAGCGAATCAAATGACACAAATGGATTCCCACAGGCACAATGACATATCAATAGATTCAAGTGGATGAGAGAACCAAGCTTAATGATCTTGTCACAATCCATAAACAAAACCAAATATAAATATGAATTCAATGCAACATATTATGAAACAACTTTGAAATAGAAGCAACAAATGAGACAAAATGCATTGGACATGCTTTCTATCATTGATTGCTCGACTTAGGGGTCTTGTAGGCTTGGCCATAACATGGTTTTGGTTCAGGTTTGGACTTAAAAAGGCATGGCTACATGGACTAGAAAGTGGTAGAGAAGTTACCACACAAGAATACAAAGAGGCAAGACAAAATAGGAGGGTTTGGTGCAATATTAGGCTCGGCTACATGCATTGTTTGGCTCGGCCACTCATGTTTCAGATCTGGACAGTAGCTAAGGTGATGGGTGGTGGTCATATCATGGTGGTGGTGGTGGAGTAATAGGAGGTGGCCAAGCAATCTAAGGTGATGTTGTTGAAGTTTGGCTCGGCTAGGCATGGTTTTAAGGGGTTTAGCAGTGTTTTGTGTGGTTTTTGATCAAGTGGAGTGCACGGCCAGTATTGGTCAGGTCTGGATAGAGGCTAAGGATGATGGATAGGGGTGTGTACTTGCTGGTGGTGGCGGCTAGAGGTGGTGGTCGTGGATACAAATGAAGGTGGTGAAGCAAAAGTGACGGCTAGCATGGATTTAAGTGGTTTTTTTGCATGTTTTGTGGAGTTTTTGCCAAGGAGGGAGGCATGTCTTGTATTGGTCAGAGGAGATGAAGGTTAGGCCGTGGTTTAAGTGGGGAAAGAATTGGTGGTGGTTAGTGGAAGAGATGGTGGAGGGTTTGGCCGAGCATTGCAAGTGAAATCATGGCCAAAAAACATTGAAAACAATAGAAAATAAAGGGAAAAAGTGGAAAAGGAAGAAGAGGCCATTACCATTTTTCTTAGCCGTGAATAGAAGTGAGGAACAAATTTTTTTGCTTGAGAAATGGGAAGTTCAAGTCACGGCTAATTGAGAAAAATTGCACGGCCAAAGTAAATGAAGGGAGTTATGGTAAATGAAGAGACATTGGAGACGAAAAGACTTAAGTTATTAAAGCTCTTTAACCTTTCATATTTCTTTTTCTTTAATTCAAATAAAAACAAATAAAAATCAGTAAATTTGACTTTAAAACCGAAACAAAGTAATATCAAATAAAAATAAATAATAAAATTTAAAGAAAATGGAAAAAAATTAAAGAAATTGATTAAAAATTGAAAACAGGGTTCAAAAATTACAATTAAATCATCACAAGCTTTAGAAAAATTTCTATTTCATTTTAAAAATATTCTAAAACAAAATTTTGAAATAAAATACTTAATTTATCATTTATAAAATGAAATAAATAATTTAAATTAGAGAAAATAGAAAAGAACTAAAGAAATTGTTTAAAATTTGGAAACAGGACTTAAAATTTACAAATAAAATATCACTAGCCTTATAAAAATTTTATATCACATTAAAAAAATAAGAAGTCAAATAAATAAATAAATGAGGAATAAAATAAAGTGGGAATGAGAATAAAATAATATCTTGAGAAAATAGAAATAAATAAAGAATTTCTTTAATAAATTGAAACTAGAAATTAAAAATAATAAACAAAATACAACTGACATTGGAAAATATCAATTACACTTTTAAAAATGTTTGAAAACCAAAATATATTCATAACATGTTATTTTACCCATATAAATATAAATTAGAACATTACATGACCAAATAAAATATTATTTATATAATTTAAAATAAACAATTTTGCTAAATACAGCAAATTACACACAATAGTTAAAAAGACATAACTTTCACATTTTTAATCGAATTTCAACGAAACGAAAAGCAGTTTTCTTAAAATTTTATTTACTTTCAAAATAAAAATAAAATTTAAATTTTCAAACTTTTAAAATTTTAAGTTAAAAGTCAAAGTTGACCAAAACTCATTATATTTGGAAATTATTCTATTTAGTCATGTTTGGAGTTTCGATTCACATCAAAATCAAAGGTTATATTTGAAAGAAAAAAATTATCTAAGTTAAATAAATAAAATAAAGTTAAATAAAAATTCAATTAATATAATTGAAATATACAATTGAAAAATAATCACAAAATACAGGGTTGTTACAACTTCAATATGACCAAAATAAAATCAGTAATTAAAATAAAAAAACTGAACAAAATAAAGTAGAAATGAAAATAAAATAATATCTTGGAAAGTAGGAAAATAAATAAAGAAATACCATATTTAATTGAAACTAGAAATTAAAACTGTAAAAAAAATGCAACTGACATTAGAAAATTATAACTACACTTTAGAAATGTTTTAAAAATAAAATTATATACAAACATGTCATGTTACACATATATTCACAAATTAGAACATGATATGACAACAAAAATAATATTTATATAAATTAAAATAAACAATTTTGCCAAATAAATCAATTTACACACAATATTGAAAAAACATAACTTTCACAATATAAATCGGATTTCAGGGAAACGAAAAGCAGTATTCTTTAAATTTAATTTATTTTCATAATAAAAGACAAAATTCAAAAATTCAAAATTTTAAATTTTAAATTTAAAAGTCAAAGTTTGACTATATTGACCAAAATTCACATTTTCGAAAAGTATTCTATTTATTCATATTTGAAATTCTAATTTACATAAAAATAAAAATTTAAATTTAAAATAACAAAATTTATTCATTTTAATAAATAAAATAAAGTTTTTAAATCAGGAATTTCATTTAAAATAATTAAAATATGCAATTAAAATAATCACAAAATACAGGGTTGTTACAAAGGAACTTCCTACTGCCACATGGGTATGCCTCTGGAGGGATGTCCCAAGAACTTAACCAACTCTCTACCAACACAAGGTCGGGTTACCTCTATAACTAGGTAACTACTATACGAGTATGCCATCCCCCGGTCGTTTGCGACCTTTATCCGAGGATCTTCAACCACAAAGTATAATAAATTTGCAGCAACAACATAGGTAAAGTATCTGGGCTCCATACCATGATACCACCCTTTTCCAGAAGGAAATGACATACCCTAAAGGGCGTGACCCTCATAACCTTGCCGCATTCTCCTGTTTTGACCATTTTCGGGGTGTGAGGTCCGACGAAGTCTCGTCCATAAAGCTACACTTTTCACAAAGTCATGCTTCGATCAACAAATAATCAGCAGCACTTCGTTTGCCACACTACCAATTTGGGAATAAATCACTAGTAACCCTCAACTACATAATCTCTGAGCTCGTACGTCTCAGAGAAGGGTGTTAAGCTAAGAGAATAAATTCTCCGCCATAAAAAGAAATGTATTTGACAGAAACCAGCTTTACATCTCAAAGTGTAACGTCAGATACAGATCCATACAAGCCCGTTCCGGGATCGAACGGAACCGAAGGCACTTCAAAGAAGCCCTTGAAAATCTGGATATTTACTAATCACGTCTGTTATCCCCATCACAAAGGGTGATAAAATCTCTATACCGGAGCAACTCGGTGCAGAGACATTCAACAGGTAATCCTTTCGCTTTCGAAAATACCCGGCCTTCAACACCATCTTCAAATGCAATCCCATTTCGTCGTATCATTATTCGGAATGGGTTTTTATGACACAATGTCCTCCCCGGCTAATCCGAATAACGAGCGCTTATTTTAAGAATAAGTGTTACATTAAGATTCAAGTAATTCACAACAAATTTCCACTTTGATCTTTTAAATAAAAGATCCATCACAATCACAAAGGTTCGATGTGGTTTTCGAATATCCATTTGGAATCCGAGCCCCGGTCGCATTGAAATTCAGATGTCGTTTAAGGGCCAATATTGATAGTCGGTTATTTAAATATCAATCAACAATCCCAACAAACACCAAGATTTAAATAATTTTTCCCTCGATTATTATTTTCAAATCTTTGCAAGATATAATTTTAACACTTCAACCATTCAAAAACGAATTTCAAATCAATTTCTACATTTCAATCCTTTGAAAACATATGTCAAATCATTTTCCTTACGCGGAATATATTTTCAAATATTTATTCATTTCCACTGAAAATCTACCGAGTTCAAATGCTTTATAATAATTTAAAACAATTATCCAAAACATTCTGGGGGACATTTAAAATAAAACTACCTTTACATAAATATTAGTTATGAAAATATTATACTAATTATCATGAATATAAGACTTTAAGTCCAAACTAATTTTAAAATAAAATTAGTAGATAGAGTATAAATATTTAAATAACTATTTTCTAAATCAAATATCAATTTGATCTTGTTTCCCAAGGAATTGGCCGGGCAACTTAGTACTCGGTGTACCAAGGGCGTTCGGCCTGTAGTTGGATCGGCACCATAGCGTTCGGCATCATGTTACGCTCGGCATCTAAAGAACGTTCGGCCTAATACATTGCTCGTCCAAAGATAGCACTAAGCCAGAGACTTCGTTCGGCCAAAATCTTCGTTCGGCCAAAGGCCTCGTTCGACCAAAGGCTTCTTTCGGCCAGAAGCCTCATTCAGTCAAGATAGTGTTCAAACATCAAGCTCCTCGTTCGGCACCCAGACCGTTCGGCACCAAAACGTTCGGCATCAAGGAGCGTCCGGTATCCATGAAGGCTCGGCGTTGTCATTCGGCCTCCCGAGACGTTCGGCAATCAAGAATGGTTTGGCAATCCAGCATGGTTTGGCATTCTCCCCAGCACGCCCAGTCCGAACACTGCTCGGCCTACTCTTCCCCACAACAGGCGTGTCGTTTGGCATAAAGAAAATGGATCGGTACTCGACCGTTCGGCATGCTCGGTTCGGCTTATAGGACTTGTCTTATTTGGACCGAGTTATTCAGCTACCAGGCCCACCAGGGAAGTCCAACCCACCTTTGTCTATAAATAGAGGGGCAGGGGTACAGAAAAAAGAGAGAGATTTTAGAGAACACTGGGGAGACTCTGCCATTTTCAAGACTCATTCTAGACTTGTTTCTTTTACTTTGCAATTGTATTCTAGTAACAAAAAACGGATTGTATTTGTAATCACTGATCAAGGTAATCAATGGAAATCAACTTCAAAGTGGATGTAGGCAGTTACGCCGAACCACTATAAATTTGGTGTTCTTGTTCTCTGCATTTAAATTTACACTCTATTCTCTGTTTTAATTTACTTTCTTCATTAATCTCTCTACAAAATCTTTCTAAGGGTGTTGGTGACCAATTTTGGTGCTAACATTTTGGTGCTTTCACTGAGAACTTGAATTCTCAGGCTATTAGGATCTACTTTGCAGCTACTGGATTGCATAAATCCTCCAAAGGAGATCCATAATCATCTATAAGGCATTTGTTGATTCTACTCAGAGTTACAACCAACAACTCTACCATAGGAAGGCCATGAACTAGATCAGCCTCTCAAAATTCAGATGCCCATGAGACTGCTAGTGTGCAACAACTGGGAACTAGGAATCAGCAAGCGACTCGGGGTGCAGGGCCCTCCCACCAAAACCAAGCAGAATTTGTTTCCCGAGAAGAATTCAATGACCTGATAAGAGAACTTAAGGAAAGTAGAAAGCAACTTGCTAAGCAAATGCAAGCCAACGCTGACCTCATGACTCAGCTTACTCAGCAGCAGTATCAGAATGCTGGAGGAAGCCCTGTCCCTTACTCTGAAGATGATAGCTCGACTTCTGCTGATGAACCTCCTAGGCGTAAACGCCGTAAGGATGAAGATGCACGTGCAGGTGCTACTGATCGATCTATTAGAGACCAAGACCCAAATCGGACGGGATATCAACCTGCACGGTCCCGTGGAACGGACCCAACCCCCCATCTTCCATACAAACCCCGGATTTGACGGCTATGGTCAGGCAATTGATGAAAGAAAACCAAGGTCTAACTAATGAAGATTGGGGAGTGTCTAAGAGTCATACTCCCTTCACGGATACCATTCTACAAGCTGAATACCCAAGAAAGTTCAGCATGCCCACCATTCCCGCCTACGAAGGAAAGGCTGACCCTAGGCAGCATGTGATGAGGTACGGATGGATGGTGGATTCCGCAAGATCTAATGATGCAACCAAGTGTAGGTGTTTCCCAATCACGTGGTTCACTCGACTCCCGCCACGATTTATATCCTGCTTCGATGATTTAGCAATGAAATTCGTAGAACAATTCAGGATACACACCACTCGTCCAAAGGACGTGATGTCCTTATCAAGTGTAACTCAAACTCTAGGAGAGTCATTAAAAGCATACCTGCAAAGGTTTCATGTTGCTGCTACCGAGGTGAGCAATCCTAATGACCACGCGATTTTGATAGCAGTAATGCATGGAGTGGATCCGGATTCTAAATTTGGAGATTGGTTGGCAGGGAAGCCCCTAGCTATGCTAAAATGTTTTTATTCGAAAGCTCATCAGTTCATAAGAAGGGAAGAAGCTCGGTGGACAAGGCGAGACAGGGCATCAGGGCCCGTTCAAGAGTCTGTAAAAAGTAACACCGTCGTGAAGCAAACCGGAAATAACCCTAGAAAAACTCAAGTTGACATCCAGAACAAGCTCGGGCGGTCTAAAGGATCCGGAGGTGGAAACCCCGGAAAGAAAAAAGAGACAGGGAAATGGAAATCAAGAATCCCAACATACAATGAATACACCCCACTGAACGCTTCTCTTGAGAACATATATATATCAACTTGCAACACTTTCCAGTATAGGAAGCCACGTCCAAAGGAATCGACAGAAGAACAGAAGTAGACCGGGAAGTATTGCCGTTTTCACGAGTCTTATGGGCACAACACAGAGGAGTGCAGACACCTCCATGACGCCATAGAAAAACTAATTAGATAGAAGAAGCTACAGGAATTTGTCAAAGACCCACAGGATGCCGGGAAAGAAACATCAGACCCTGGACGCGGGCCAGCCCCACACCAACCGGAACAACCTACTCGGACTGTGGGTAGATTTATTATTAACACGATTGCTGGCGGACCTCACCCTACAGACAAGAATTGGAAGGAGATGGAGCGATATGCTAACTCCTTAAGACATGCGGAGTACGAGTGTTGTTCGAACGTGGAAGATGGGACTCCTGCAAAATAGCAGCGCATGATGAATGACGATATCGTATTCAGGAACAGAGATGCGGATAAGGTAGAGACTCCTACCATTGACCCAATGGTCATATCTACGACCATCGGGCCAGCATTCGTAAAGAGAATTCTAATCAATTGCAGAAGTTCCGTTAACATTATCTTCCGGAAGGCATACGACCAAATGAAGCTGGAGACCAAGGATTTGAAACCATCCAAGGCCAGAATCCATGGCTTTAATGGCGCAGGAACTGATGCAATGGGATATGTGGAGTTACCAGTTGAACTGGGACAAGGTGAACGCGGAAGGGTGCGAATCCTACCGTTCATAGTACTGGACGTTGATTCCCCACACAATGTATTCCTGGGGCGTCTATCCCTGGCGGAATTTAGGGCAGCTTTGGCCCCTGGTGTTTGACGTTAAAATTTCAAACAGACAGGGGGGTTGGAGTGGTACACGGCGACCAGGCAACCGGCCGTGCATGCTATGTAGCTGAGCTCAGGGAGGCACGGCGTAGGGAGAAAGGAAAGGTTGCGGACAACCCTATCCGCATCCAAGGTTCTGGCTCGGGCGGCATTCTCGGATCCATAGAGACATAAATTCGAGAGACGATGATGGGGAACCCAGGGAAACAAATGCGGCACCGGCTGAACTAACCATCGACATCTCAGTTAGCCGCAGCGACCCATCACGAGTTCTTAAAATAGGATCACAGATCGACCCCGTGGCAGCTGAGAATCTTACTGGCTTCCTCCGAGCGAACCTTGATGTTTTTGCTTGGACGCATTCTGATATGTGCAGGATTTCTCTTGCAATCGCGAGTCATATGTTGAACATAGACCCGAGACATGGAACCGGAAAGGTCCGCGGCTCTCAAAGAGGAGGTGGACAAACTCAAAACCAATGGATTCGTCCGCGACGCCCTCTACCCTGAATGGGTATCTAACCCGGTGTTAGTAAAGAAAGCGAATGGAAAATGGAGGACTTGTGTTGATTACTCCAACTTAAACAAGGCATGCCCGAAGGATAGTTTCCCACTACCAAGGATTGACCAACTCGTCGACTCAACTGCCGGACATGAGTTACTATCATTTATGGACACGTACTCTGGTTACAATCATATTCCGATGCACATCCCGGACCAAGAACACACTAGCTTTGTCACAAACGTGGGATTGCATTGCTATGTAGCAATGCCATTCGGATTGAAGAATGCAGGAGCGACTTATCAACGCCTGGTGAATCGAATGTTCAAAGACCAGATTGGTAAAACAATGGAAGTCTATGTGGATGACATGCTAGTGAAGTCACGGCAGTCGAACGACCACATCCGAGACCTAACGGAGATGTTTGACATACTCAGGCATTATGGAATGAAGATTAATCCATTGAAGTGTTCATTCAGCGTAGCATCAGGAAAGTTTCTGGGATTCATTGTGAATGCCCGGGGAATCGAGGCTAACCCAGAGAAGATCCAGGCTATCCGAGATATACAAGTACCGAGAACCATAAAGCAGGTGCAAAGCCTGAATGGAAAAGTGGCTGCGTAAGTCGATTCATATCCAGGGCTACATACAAGTGTATCCCCTTCTTTGACATTATAAAGAAAGAAAAGAGAAACTTCAAATGGACATCTGATTGCGGGGAAGCATTCCGGGCTCTGGTAAGGCACTTGGAAAGTCCCCCCGTGCTGCCCAAGCCGATAGACCACGAAACGTTGTATGTGTACTTGGCAGTATCCCAACACGCTATCAATACAGCCTTGGTCCGCGAGGAAGACCGGATTCAGAAGCCGTTTTACTATGTCAGTAAGCTCTTGACAGGGGCGGAAAGAAATTATCCAAAGAATGAAAAACTAGCCTATTGCTTGGTGATCGCATCACGCAAGCTTCGCCCCTACTTTCAGGCACACTCAATCGGTGTCTACACTGACCAACCCTTGCGACAGGTACTCCAACGACCGGAAACTTCCGGAAGGATGCTGAAATAGAATATTGAGTTAAGTCGGTTCGATATTACATATTTGCTGCGAAGGGCCATACAAGGACAAACACTAGCCGACTTCATTGCTGAATTCACTGTGCTAGATGAACCGAGTAATCACAGAACCATACCCCCCGTTCGATGGAAGATGTACAACGATGGGGCATCTAACGACCGTTGCTCGGGGGCAGGTATAATCCTCGTAACTCCTGAAGACCGATCAATCTGCTATGCTTTGAAGTTCGAGTTTGCAGCAACAAATAATGAACTGAATATGAATCATTCATTGCTGGCTTGAGACTTGTTATCGAACTGGGAATGAAGTCACTCGAAATCTTCTGTGACTCGCAGCTGGTAGTATATCAGGTGCAGGGAGACTATCAAGCGAAGGGACAAAGAGTCGCTTCTTACCTTGCTCGGGTTCAAGAGCTGCTGGCGCCTGGAATACTACAACATCTCACATGTCCCACACGAACGAAACAGAGAAGCCGATTCTTTTGAAAAATTTGCGAGCACTGGCCATGCACGGCAAATGGGATTGTTCCCTGTTGAGACCCTCCATGCTCCGAGTATAGAAGTGATGGAGATAGTTTTCGTGTTAGAAACCGAACTTGAGAAGGAATCGTGGTTGACCCCAATCAAGCAGTACCTGCTACTAGGGGATTTTCCTGAAAAGAGAAGCGAAAGACGCCAAGTCCTCCGTAAAGCTACATGTTATGTAATACAAGATGGGATAATGTATCGGAGGGGATTCTCGACCCCCTTACTCCGATGCGTAACCCATGATGAGATAAAACGGGTATTAAAGGAAGTCCATGAAGGAGAGTGCGGCGACCATACTGGGGGGCAGACATTAGCAAAGAAGATCCTCCGCTATGGATACTATTGGCCAACCGTGAATCGGGATACTGCAGACTATGTGAGAAAGTGTGACAAATGCCAGATATACGCAAAAATTCCAAGAGAACCACCAACGGAACTCACACAAATGGTTAGTCCCTGGCCATTTTCAGTGTGGGGGATTGACCTAATCGGCTCTTTACCCATAGCCAAAAGAGGCGCGAAATACGCAATAGTAGCTGTCGATTACTTCACCAAGTGGGCAAAGGCGGAACCTTTGGCCACGATCACAACCAAGAAAGTCATTAATTTTGTTGTACGAAATATCATATGCCGTTTTGGCCTTCCACGAATCATCATAACAGACAATGGAACTCAATTCGAATGCAAGAAGTTCAAAGAATTTTGTCGGAAGTATGGCATCGAGAAAAGATTTGCAACAGTCGCTCACCCGAAGGCGAATGGACAGGTAGAAGCCTTAAACAAAATAATCAAGTCCATGTTGAAAAAGCGTTTGGAAAAGGCTAGAGGCAAGTGGGTAGATGAGCTCCCGACGGCGCTTTGGGCCTATAGAACTACCCACAAAACCGCGACTGGCCACACTCCATTCGCATTGGCATATGGCACGGAAGCTGTCATACCCGTGGAACTTGAAGTTCCATCTCATCGGGTAACTCACTACGACCCTGCTTCGAACCGGGATCTCTTATTGGAATCATTGGACTTTATTGATGAAAAACACAAAGAAGCCGATTTGAGAGCGGCCTCATACAGACATCAGGTCGCTAGATATTATAACGAAAAAGTCCAACCGAGAATCTTTGACGTGGGAGACCTCGTTTTGAAACGAGTTTTTCCAGTCCCATCTCATATGAACTCTGCATGGGAAGGTCCGTACATCATCGAACGGAGGCTTGGAGAAGGAACTTTCAAGCTAGCGATCGTCGATGGAGCGACACTCCCCCGAGCATGGAACAGCGAGCACTTGCGACGTTATACACTTAGTCTGTTTCCTTCATGTCGTAGTTGCATTTATTTCCAGTACGTTTTCATTTCTAGTTCTTGGCATGTAATAAGACAATTTAGCTTGCTCTCATTAATAAAGGCTTGAAGCCATCTTTTTCATGAATGATTAACGTTTCTGCGTAAGATAGTCCTGCGGCAAGCGACTAAAATTATATTATTCTGGCTGGCGTACGAACGCTATAAACGATACAAAATCTGCAAGTCCCCGAAATGCGGACTGGAGTACTCTAAGTCCCCGGAGCGCGGGCTCGAGTATAAACGAATAAAAATCTCCAAGTCCCCGGAGTGCGGGCTGGAGTACTCTAAGTCCGCGGAGCGCGGACTCGAGTATAAACGAATAAAAATCTCCAAGTCCCCGGAGTGCGGACCGGAGTACTCTAAGTCCCCGGAGCGTGGACTCGAGTATAAACGAATAAAAGTCTCCAAGTCCCTGGAGTGCGGACTGGAGTACTCTAAGTCCCCGGAGCATGGACTCGAGTATAAACGAATAAAAATCTCCAAGTCCCCGGAGTGCGGACTGGAGTACTCTAAGTCCCCGGAGCATGGACTTGAGTATAAACGAATAAAAATCTCCCAGTTCCCGGAGTGCGGACTGGAGTACTCTAAGTCCCCGGAGCGCAGGCTCGAGTATAAACGAGTAAAAATCTCCAAATCCCTGTAGTGCGGACTGGAGTGCTCTAAGTCCCCGGAGCGCGGACTCGAGTATAAGCGAATAAAAATCTCCAAGTCTCCGGAGTACGGACTGGAGTACTCCAAGTCCCCGGAGCATGGACTCGAGTAAACGAATAAAAATTTCCAAGTTCCCAGAGTGTGGACTGGAGTACTCTAAGTCCCTGGAGCGTGGACTCGAGTACAAACGAATAAAAATCTCCAAGTCCTCGGAGTGCGGACTAGAGTACTGTAAGTCCCCGGAGCGCGGGCTCGAGTATAAACGAGTAAAATTCTCCAAGTCCCCGAAGTGCGGACTGGAGTACTCTAAGTCCCCAGAGCACGGACTCGAGTATAAACGACTCAAAATCTCCAAGTCCCAGAAATACGGACTAGAGTACTCAAAGTCCCCGGAGCGTGGACTCGAGTATAAACGGTAAAAATTCTCCAAGCCCTAGAATGCAGACTGGAATATTCCAACTTTCCATTATGCAGATTAAAAAATGATTCTAAGTGCTTGAAGCATGGGAGGAAAACAAATAACACTAAGAGAAATCAGCGGGCCGTGTGAAGACAAACCAAGAAGTCTATGGTACGCACAACAGCATGGATTCGAATCTTGGTCACAAGAAAAACTGAATAATAAGAATCTTTTGAAAAGACAGAAAAGGAAATTAAAATCTATTCAGGAAAAGTCTTCTGCTACAAGTACTCCAAAATTCTGAGTCAACGGTCTATCTACAAAAAATACAAAAAATATCATTACACAACTTAAATTGACTCTCGTTGAACGAGGACAATAGTCATTTCTTATGCTTCTTCAACTTCTTCTCGGACGACTCTTCCCCAGAGCGTTTACCCTTAGAACCTTTCCTTGATGGAGGAGTAACAACTGAAAAAGTAGGGGGAACATCCGAGGGCTTGGACCTGCCAGGAAGGATGACCTTCAATGGTTTGTTCAAGGGATCGTTTAGGTCCACCTCACGCGGATCAACCTTAACCTTGGCGGTATCTATTTTCTCTTTTTCGAGCCGCTCCTTCATGCTCAATTTAGATGTATGCTCAGAGGCGCATGTGACTTCTACTTCATAACTCCCAGAGGAGGAATCGGACTTGCCTTCGTCAAGCACCCCGATCCCTTGAGCATCTGGCCCAGGAACCTCACCAGCAGGAGCACCCCCATCGGACTTTTCCACCTCCTTGACGACATCGCTCCTCGGAGTGGGATCGTGGTCGGAACGACCTGCACAAAATCAAAAAGATGAGCATTGAAATGCAATAGTACTACACAAAGAATGACGACTTTCAAAATCTCAAAGTGGAAGGTCATCTACCAGGCCTTGGCAAACTCTCTGTCATCAAAGGAGTTTCGCCCTCCAGGATGGGAGACAAAACATGAACGCCTAGGCCGGGGGCTTTCGGATCATAGCCAATGTGCTGTTCGAAGGGATTGAATATCGGTCGACCGGCTGGCTGGGAAGGCACGTGAACAGGAGACTCGACCCCGGATGGACCAGCGACAACTTCTTTCCCATTTCTAGAGGGGGAGCCTTTGCAATAAAGGGGCTTGGCCGCTGATAGGTCCGAAGGCTCATGTCCCTTCAGAAATTTTTTCATCAAATCCTCCTCGACACCGCGCTTGGCCTTCCTGGTCTGAATCAAGGTTTCCCATGCCTCGAGCAACGATTCAAGATAGCCATCGCCCAAAAAAGTTAAGTCACGGTGCATGAGCACGCGGGCGTTGAATTCGGCAATGAGAGGGTCGAACGCGGTTTTGATCTCTTCTCTACCTTCCTCCATGGCTGCCTCAAGACGGGAATCGATGTCCGTCAACGCCGTCTTCTTGCCCTCTTCATGGGCCTCACTCTTTAACATCTCAACCCTGAAAAGCTTGCCCTCAAGTTGTTGTTTTAAAATTCGGGTGGCTACAATCTCATCACAGTATCGCTGTGACTCTTCTTGGGCAGCCGCTTTCTCCACTCTCTATGCGGAGAAGCTTTTCAAGTTCCTTGACCCGAGTGCTGAGCGCATCGCTCTCCTTTTGAACGAAGTCCTTTTCCAAGGCCAAAGCCCCACATCGTTGAACCGCCTCATCAAGCTCTTTCTTATGAGTTGATTCCAAGCGAGTAACAGCCTCAGCAGTATCCCCGGCACTCCGATGGGCGACCTCGAGTTCAGATTTATAATTGGCGATTTCTTCATCCTGGGCCTAAATGATGTTTTTTATCATGGGTAGCCTCAAGTTTCAAACGGTCTATTTCATGCTGGCGCTCCACAGAGACTTCAGAAAGTTTCTCGGCTAGGTGAACGAATGTATCATGTTGAACATAGACGTCGTTGGTATAGGCAATGGCGTTCTGCTTAACATCTCCGGGTATAGGATGAATCACCGGAAGGAACTTCAACCCATCGAAGCAAATCTTGGGAAATGTGGCCATGAGCTCGCTCAGTCTCTCTGATACTGTGGGATCCGATGCAGGAGCAGGAGGAGACGGCTTTGAAAGTTCGCCCCTTCTATGAGAATCTCGGGATTGTCGAGTGGAAGAAGAATCAGAGTTTTGATCTCGGGGGATATCAGACTGTGACCCCTTGTAACCAGGCTGATCCTTGCTTTGCCCCGAATGGAAAGGGGGGTGTCGGTGATGCTTGGGCTGGTAATACGGTTTCTTCCGAGATGATGAGTCCCGAGAATGACGGTCCCCACCACCATCTCTACCTCGACGTCTCTCGGGACCCGAGTCCTGTCAGGACAGATGAAAAATAGAAGAACCACGGAGATGATCGAACCCGTGCGAGCGTCCCATGTCACCTGCACGAAATTCAAATAACAACGAGTTAGCAAGGAGAGATGTGACAACAAAAATTTAAGTGCGAATTGAAGCGCAAATGTTCGTGTGTGTCCTAGTGTTTCCCCCCGACGGACCAGTAGCCTTGCCAACAGGAATTTTCTCTCCCTGACTTTGGATCGGAACGCCTACATCGCCTTTGAGGGGCGAATGGAACTTGAATGCCTCTGAATCGCTAAAATCATAGTTGAGCAGATCTTCCGGAATGGAGAGGTTCGAGAGGCCCTTTAGTGAACTTTCAACATGCTGTGAAGAAGCCTCCTTCTCTGCCGGGATGAGCGTAACTTTGGAAGTTCCGCCAACCTTCTCCTTTCTAATTTTATATGTTAACGTCTTTTTCCCCTTCGAAGGGGAAGATAACGTTTCAATATCATGCACTTCAACCAGTGGATCCTGAGTAGGACCCATATTCTCACCTTGTGTTTCAGGTGCTTCACCCTCTCTGATTTACCCCTCCTCATGTGCACCAGGGGTGTGGCGTGACGACGATTCAGCCAACTTTTTCCCTTTACCGGATACGGGCTTGGGGATGGAGACGCCCTCAGGAAGGCTCACCCGACGGTCTTCTGCTAATAGGCCGAACCTTGACAGTGACTCATTTGACATGAGGGTTCGGATGTCTCGTTCCTCGGCGGGAAGAGCCCTAATAGCCTCAACAGTCTCTGAATAGCCGCGACCCTCAGGATGTGGGTTGATATCTGAAAAAATGAAACAAGAGTTAGAAAAAGCATCGCCTCAACCGAAATATGAGCATCGCTCTAGAAAGAAGACTTACTTCCTTCAACCCATTTCCTCGTGAAACCGGTGGGGCAGCGCATGTAGAACCATTCCTGTTTGTACAGGGAAAACTTGCTCCATGATCCGGTTAGAATTAGGCACTTGTGGTGCGGCTCGAGGAACACGAAGGAGGGGCTATCTCTCCGCTTCTTGATCATGTAAATATATCTGATGTCGCCGAGAGTTGGAGGCATGGAGAAGACAGCCATAAAAAGGAGGTAGGACCCATAAATGAACGCATGACCGTTTGGATGCAGCTGCGATGGGGCGACGTCTATGTATTGCAACACATCCCGAAGAAACAAATTGAACGGAGGAACGCTGCCCACCCAGCACATAAACTTATTGCAGGCGGTGTATCCGACCGGGGGCAGGTGTGGACGATCACGGCCCGACGGAACCAACACGTCGGCGAAAGGGATTCCGTGAATCGAACATATTCGCCGGAGCGCGGCTTCGTTAATCTTCGAAGCCTGTGAATCGATCGGATTATCCAAGAGAATCGTTGACTCCAGGGTATCAGGAGCAAAATCATGAGTGGGGGAGGTCGACGGATTAGAAGTGTCTACGCCCCCTTGTTTGAGAGACGGCCCGGGCCTGTCTGAGATAGTGGCGGAGCTGGATCTTTTAGACACCTTCAATAAATAGCGGATCTGACAAAACACCTGTGTGAACTATACTTGAAAACTGATCGATGTCAGAATTAACAACACGAATAATCCCCCCACGTGGTGTGTGAACTAGTGCAATCAATCGTGTATAAGCATTGAAAATTTTGAAGACGCAAGGTTACTGATATAAAACTGAACTTAAAATCATCGCCTTCGAAGACCGTCATCGCTGACCGTCTCCAAAAGCCTTCCTTATGGCGATTACAGTTTTAGGTTCAGGAAACGTAAGAGGAAGTTATCTGGTTACATCGAATTAAGTTCAGGTTTATATCTGCTGGGAAGGTTATTAGTACAAATTAGTTCGATATACAAGTATGCTGGAGTTCATTTCCTTGTTCAGTTATGAAATTGGGCAAGGCAATTGTTTGACCGGTTTAAGTTATGTTCGGCCAATAGAATACGGTCGGCATTTATGTTTTGTTCGGCCATGTATTGTTCGACCGTGACATTGTTCGGCATGTTTGGACCGGCATTTATGTGTTGTTCGATGTACGAGTGTTCGGCCTTGGGATGGTTCGGCAGGGTATCGTTCGGCCTAACTACAGCTCGCACTGGTTAGCGCTCGGTAGAGTATCGTTCAGCCAAAACACCATTCGGTCGAAACAACACTCAGCCTCCCCACTAACTCATGTTTCCTCCCTAACCTTCCATCCCATCATTCGGCCTATGTTGTGCTGTGCCGAACGATGGTTACGCCGAGCTTCGATGCTCGGCACGGCCTTCGATTTTTCCTCTCCTCCACCATTCTTTTTCCCAAACCTCGTTCGACATGAGGGAACCGTGCCGAACCACAGTATCTCACCCAAACAACCCCTACGAATTATCATCCCTGACCACTTCTCCCTACCTCACATCGTTTGGCCTTGGAGATATCCTAATCGGAGTTTGGGTCCTCCACCCACGTAGCCCTTTCGACCACAATTCTGATCTATGGACTTGGGCTACTAATCGAGACCTTTTTAATCAGGAAAAGGAGTCGGATAAAGGGATTTTACCTAGTTCGTGGATCGATCTATAGAAAGGATTGGGAGGACTTTAGAATATGATGACATGGGTGGTTTGAAAGTTCAAGGTTGCAGAAGTGAAAGTAGGAAAAAAGGAGGAAGAAGAGGATGTCGGGTTTTATAAGGGAGAAGGAGAAGTTGAAGAGACTGTGACTGATTCCACCGGTCAAGGCGATATCGTTCGGCTATCTCTGTTCGTTCGGCCTGGGCTAACATGGATCGTTTGGCACTTGTCTTCGGCTGGGTTGTTCGGCATGCGAAGTCACTCGGTGTAACATGGATCGTTCGGCCTTCGACACTACGTTCGGCCAGGAGAATTATACAACCCCCAAGAGTGATGATCCAAGGTTCGGAGCGAAGCATGAAGGATATGTAATACAAAGCGTATCACGTTCGGTCACGCGATACACTTGGGGGGCAAGTGTTTCCCAAGGAATTGGTCGGGCAACTTAGTACTAGGCGTACCAAGGGCGTTCGGCCTGTAGGTGGATGGGCACCATAGAATTCGGCATCATGTTACGCTCGACATCTAAAGAACGTTCGGCCTAAGACATTGCTCGTCCAAAGATAGCGCTCGGCCAGAGACTTCGTTCGGCCAAAAGCTTCGTTCGGCCAAAGGCCTCGTTCGGCCAAAGGCTTCGTTCGACCTGAAGCCTCGTTCGGTCAAGATGGTGTTCAAACATCAAGCTCCTCGTTCGGCACTCAGACCGTTCGGCACCAAACCGTTCGGCATCAAGGAGCGTCCGGTATCCATGAAGGCTCGACATTGTCATTCGGCCTCCCGAGACGTTCGGCAATCAAGAATGGTTCGACAATCAAGGATGGTTCAGCATTCTCCGCAGCACGCCTGGTCCGAACACTGCTCGGCCTACTCTTCCCCACAACAGGCGTGTCGTTCGGCATAAAGAAAATGGATTGGTACTCGACCGTTCGGCATGCTCGTTTCGGCGTACAGGACTTGTCCAATTTGGACCGAGTTATTCAGCTACCAGGCCCACCAGGGAAGTCCAACCCACCTTTGTCTATAAATAGAGGGGCAGGGGCATAGAAAAAAGAGAGAGATTTTAGAGAACACTGGGGAGACTCTTCCATTTTGAAGACTCATTCCAGACTTATTTCTTTTACTTTGCAATTGTATTCTAGTAACAAAAAACGGATTGTATCCGTAATCACCGATCAAGGAAATCAATGGAAATCAACTTCAAAGTGGATGTAGGCAGTTACGCCGAACCACTATAAATTTGGTGTTCTTTTTCTCTGCATTTAAATTTACACTCTATTCTCTGTTTTAATTTACTTTCTTCATTAATCTCTCTACAAAATCTTTCTATGGGTGTTGGTGACCAATTTTGGTGCTAACATATCTTTAAAATATTCCCTTCTACTTAATTAAATAAATCTTTACTTAAAAGATTTAAAACAATTCCCAAAAATAATTTCTCCAACAATATTCTTTCAAATCAATTTCTAGAACTTTTAACTTATGCTTCTAAAGCTAATTTAAAAATATACTCGGCTTTTCAGGGAAAAATTCTCTTTCCATTTCAAAATGGTCAATTTAAATCAAATAATAAATCTTATCGATTTATTTTAATTTACATTCCAAATCTGTAAATTTCTTTCCACGCTTTTTAAAAATAAACCGATATTTATTTTTAAAACAAAATTCTTTTTCCTTTATAAAATCCCCATTTTGAATTTTAAACTTTCAAATATGCACTGATATACGATTTCCAAATCGTTTTCCAAATATTCACTTTCAAATACCAAATCAAATTTCAAATTGATTTCTAATTTTATTTTCCAATACCGAATCAAATTTCACAAATCGATTTCCCAAAGATTTATTTTAAAACACCAAATCAATTTCAAATCGATTTCCCAATTTATTTCCAAAACACCAAATCAAATTTCCAAATCGATTCCTAAAATTTATTTTAACTCCAAATTGAATCCCAAATCGATTTCTTAAATTTATTTCAACTCCAAATTAAATCCCAAATTTAATTTCTAAATTTATTTCCTTTTGAAATAAATTCCTTTATCTCTTCCAAATATTTAAAATCCGTATTTTAAATAAATTCTTTAACTATTAAATAATATTACTCGAAATCCATTTACTAAACTTTTCCCATATTTTGGAATTTATTCAATAAGTTTTCAAAAATAAAACTTTATCTATTTAAATTTCTTCTTTTAAATTCATCCAATTCTTTTGAATGAATTTATTATAAATTTTCTACTCAAAATTCAAAATCCAATTTTTATTTATTTCTGGTATCCTAAGATACGAAAAAAATGTTCGGCTAAATTATAGCCTTCAACGGTTTCAATCACAAACAATCACACACAGATTATAAATAATCAATACACAATATTGAAACTAATTCAAATATTTGAGGAATCCAGTTGGATCCCTCCAATCTGTTTTCCTACATCCATAGACGTTAGCACAACAATTAAATACCAATTCTACTTCGAGGTGGAATATCGCGGTATATATTTATAAAATATTTGTAGAATATAATTGAGTTTGACAACTTATGAATTTGAAGTTGTTAGAATAGAAATTTAACTTTAAAAGTTAAAAACTAAAATAGTTTGATTTCGAAAATAATTGATTTCAAAGGTGGTTTTGAAATGTTGAGAAATTGTTTAAAACTCTAGAAGATTTATTAAAAGTGTTTATGAGTTGATAACTTATATAATTTGAATTTTGATAGCATGAACTTAACTTAAAGGATTGAGTTAAATTAAAGTGAATATGAAAACAAAATTAAGTTGGGAAAGTAAATTTATTAAAGAAATGAAAATAAGCGAGGAAACTTATAGAGGTTTAAAATTGAATTTGAATTGTGTTAAATAAGGTGAAGGAGAAAATAAATTTGGGAATGAATAAAAGAATAAAACTGGAATTGAAACTGAATGTTGAAAACCAATTTGAATTGTGTGAAATTGTAAAATTAGTTCGAAGTGAACTAAAGATAGTAAAGGTGGAAATGATAAAATAAAATGGTTTGAGATAAAACGAATTGGAACTTGTAATGAATTAGTAAATGAAACTAATTTAAAATAGTGAAATGAATCAGTTATGAATAAAAGATAGTTGATAAAATTCAATATTCAGAAGATGAATTGAATCCAAATAGAATTGAAATTGTGAATTGAATTCAAATGAAACTGATAATGCAAGATTGAATAAAAATGGATATATAACTTCAATAGTGAAGTGAAAAATGGTATAAGTAGTATATATTGAAAATTTTGTAAAGGAATGTGCAAAATGATAGACAGGAACAGGTGTCTTAAAGGAAAAGGAACTGGGATTTTTGATTTCAAAGATAAATTTGAATTGCTCGAAAAAGGTATGTTTTTAAATTTCTATATGAAATTTGATGATTTTTTTTGTCCAGCCACTTGGCTTTTCGTTTTCTTTTTTAATCTGGGGGCCCGTGGTGCCATTTTGTAGTCATACCGAGCTAGCCGCGCAAAGAAGACGCTGGCGAAATTTTTTTAAAATTTAGGGAGCTAGAAAAAATTTGAGAAAAATTTGAAAATTTGAAATTTGAATTTAAATTTAAATTTGAATTTGTTAAGAAAACAATATTGTTTGGAGTATATGGTTGAGGTTGAAAAGTTAGTTAAAGTAATAATGGTCTTTAACAAAGAGATTTGTTTTGGCAAGATTGATAAAACTGTTTGGTTTCAGGTAAATAGTAAACGGGTTAAGGTCCATTCTTCTTAACTAGTAATTTCGGGACGAAAATCTTTTAAGGGGGGAAAGAATGTGACGACCTAGAAATTTTGAACATTTGAAATCGAAATATTTAATTGGTTTTAAATATTAGATTGATATTTTAACTGGGATTTCAAATATTAGAATGAATTTGGCAATTTAATTATTGATTTTAATTTATTGAAGTTGGATAAAAATTTGAATCTTTAGTTATAAGCTGATAAAAAAAATTTCAAAGGCTTAGGAGATTCATATTGATAATACTGAAGATAATGGAAGCTCCAGAATTGAATTTGAAAGTGATTTGTTCAGTTTTGAAATTTATCATTTAAATCGATATTTAAAAATAGCCTTCCGAGGCACAGTCTTGGAATTGACGGAACCAGTTCCATTGGATCCGTAATATTGTATTATTATCGGATTTCAATTTTCGTAGTGTTTGGAGTGAACGTTTGGCCGTACGATAAGCAAACGCGCTGAAATTTAAATTGAAAATTCAATGTTTTAACTGGTCCGAAAAGCTATCTTCTCCATACGATGAATATGGACCCGGAACCATTTCCATTGTATTCGAAATAGGCATATAACATTATAAACACCTGGCGGCATGCCTCGATTGGAAATCGAGATTTTGAGTTGCGGAAACCAAGACGATTTAAATTTGAATTTGAATCTAAATACAACATTTTTGCAATTAATATTATATCAGACCTTTGGAGACACGTTGAATAAAATTTCAACCACGTGTTCTTTTCTTCTCTGAAAATATAACACGCGTTCCAAAAAAAAGAGGAAAATTTTACACGCGTATTCAAAGGAGGAAAAAGAAAATAATAAAAATGAAATCATTTTTGTTCACTTCCATGGCCATAAGTTTTTTTCAAATCAAACATCTCCTCTCCCAAATCGAACAAAAGTTTATTTTCTTTCGTTCAGAATCAAATCGAAATCAAATTATGGCCGAAATCAGATTTGTTCATCTCCAAAATCAAATCGAGTTTGATTCAATGTGTGTATAAATAAAATAAACCGAATTCGGTTTTGACTTCTTTCAGGAATACGCGAATCATATCATCGACATGCAAGGCATTCACGAGTTCAAAAACGCGAAGTGATGTTCGAACGATGCGACAGCATCAACGATCTCGCGGGGGCAACGGCGCCCGTGTACGCGAGGTAAGAGTCGATGGTGCGATGGTCGACGGCTTCATCAATTTAACGACCCAATTTTTCGACTTTCGAAAGTCGACATTAATACGTGCACTAAATCAAATGCCGCAAAATCAAATGCCGAAAAACTGAACCGTTAGGGTTGAAGAAGAAGAAGAAGATAGAAGAAGAAACAGAAACAATAATAGAATCTCACATTTCGCAGCGGAACTATATAATAGATTAATGAATAATCTTTAAAACAAAATCACTATATCAGTTTATACGTCACATTATCAGAGTTTACAACAACACAATACAACACTAACAATTGGTATAACTTGCTTACATAGAAATTTTGATTGCACCAACCCAAACGCAACGGACACTACTGTAACGACCTGTATTTTACGTGTCGATAAATCGTAGAATAGTTGCCACTAGGTCGTTAGTATTGGTTATGTCGTCTAGAGTTTAAGTCGTCCAGAGTAGATTGGAGGGACTTAGAGAAGTGTGGCCGAGTTAAGGAGGTAGCCGACTTAGTAGTTGGCCGACTTAAGAGTTGCCGACTTAAGGGAGTGAACGACCTAGGGATGAGTCGGTTGAACGAGTTAACGACCCAGTAGTTAGAAGCGACTTAAGTATGGACCGACCTAGGAAGGTCACCGACTTAAGGAGTTAGCGACGTAGGAGTTAACAAGTTGGACCGACCTATAGAATCGACCGACCTAGGGAAGTTAACGGTTTAAGGGAACTAGCGGCTTAGTAGTGTTAGGTCGGTCATATCATTAAGTAGTTAGGTCGGCACCTAGTTAGGTCGCATGAGTGTTAGGTCGGCCATAAGGTTAGATAGTTAAGTCGTTAGGTCGGCTATGCCGTGTTATGGTTAAGTCGGGTGGCCCTGTGTTTGGTTAGGTCGGTAAGTCATGTATATTGTTAGATCGTGGGGAGACTTAAGTCGCTAAGCCGCATACCAGTTGGGTCGGCATCTCTGTTGAGTTGTTAGGTCGTCTATATGGTTAGGTAGTTAGGTCGGCTATGTAGTTGAGTCGTTAGGTCGGCAGTGTGAGATGAGTCGTTGGGTCGGCATCTGGTTAAGCCGGTAGGTCGGCATTATAGTTAAGTCGTTAAGCCGTGTTTGAGTTAGGTCGTTGAGTCATATAGAGGCTTGAGTCGGTAGGTTGAGTGGTGTCTTGAGTCGTAGGTCGTTGGGTCGGCAAGGGTTAGGTCGTGGACGACTTAAGGGGATGGCCGACTTAAGGGATTTCCAGCCTATAAATAGAAGTGCCTATCTTCATTTTTGGGATCCGGATTTTTGAAGTGACGAAGTGCTGCCATTTTGAGAGCTCGACTACAACACTTCTTCACTTCTTTTCTCCACTCTAATCTAGTGCTTACATCCATCCAAGATCGAAGATCTAGATCAAAGATCCAAGAGCCAAAGTTGAAGGTCTACATCCAATGAAGAGAGATTTCACCGTTTGAAGCGGAATTTTGTCGGATCGAGCTAGATCCTTTGCTGTCCAGATCTGAAGTTGGTAGCTTTTGAGGTGTTTAGGTGATTCGGTGAGTGGTAGTTATCTCTCACACGGACCCAAAGTAGTATATTGGATCGGTGGTTTGTTTGTGTGTTAAAGATAGTGATTTCTTGCATTTTCCTTAAGTCTGCATATAGATCCATTGTTTATGAAGTTTTGATGTCCACTTTACTACATGTTAACTTATGTAAGTTCATTTATCAATTTGTAGAGATATTGCTCATTATACATGCTTGTTAGATTTGGACTCTTTATTTACCAAATTGTCATTCTTGTTATAATTGCTTATTAGATCTTGTTTGAATGCTTGATTACTTGGATTAATGATTGATTTGATTGATTGTTATGAATTAGTTGATTTATGACTTGATTTGGACAAGTTGGTCGAAGATGATTCAAAAGCTAAGTGGAAAGGTTCTTGAATAAGGAAAGCTGTTTGTGGCATATGAAGCAGATGATAAAGCTTATATGGATAGATTTGATGATGATGTTGAGATGGACTTTGCTATGATGCGAAGAAGCAAAGCATGATGTGAGATAGCCTTGGTTTAATCCAGACGGGATCATCCCAAGCATGTTGATAACTCGGTGATATGGTTCGAGTTCGTTGATAATGGTGGGCTCGAGAGGCAGCTTGGGCTAGTTTGAGAATAGTCGTCGAGGAGGATGACTAGAAGGCTTGGATTTCATCGTTATTGAAGGTTCTAGCAAACTCAAAGCAAGAGTACATAAGAACGCCCCAAAGACTACAGGTAGGTGGTGGAGTACTCTGGGCAGATTCCTAAAAGACTACAGGTAGGTGGTCGAGTACTCTGGGCAGATTCGATAGTCCTAGGCATGGGCTGCGACGACGTGCGGAGTTATGTCTAGAACCGGGGTTACCATTAGTCCTCGACTTACGGCTGAAAGAATGTGCCGGTCATTCAATTAACGGTGGTATCGAAGCAATGATAACAGTGATAGCCAGAGTCATGGATGTTTGGTTGTATCGTCATTCGGTCTCAAGAGCGATGTTTCTGGGTGCTTATCTGATCTTGGTTTAGGCCTTGGGGGTTTGTATTTGGAAAACACAGACCTTGACTCGAGTGATAATTGCTTTACTTTAATTGTCTGCTTTGCTATGCTTGTCTCTTCTAAGTGTGTCTGGGGGTTATCACTGTAGAAAGAGGTGGAGTGGGAGGGTTGGATTCCTATTCCGTTTTCCTTTATGCTCTTTTGGTATGTTGTTAGTTAATTTACTGCTCACTAAGACTGTTGTCTGACTCAAGGTTTTATGTTCAACTCTTATTACATTGGGCTGTTCATCCGTATTGGGGTGGGCAGACTAGGTAGCAAGTGACAGGTGCTGTTCTTAGTGACCGATGCTGTTGATGACGAAGACGAGCTGGAGGCTTTTACATATTGTTTTCTTACTATATGTACTGGATGTTCCGCTGCTTGTATGATTCTCTGAGTGTTATGTAGTGAGGCTTGATGTATTGACTGTTCTGATGTTTGTATCAAACTGTTTTGAAGTGTATTGATGAGATTCTATTTGGTGAAGCTTCACTATATATATATATACTTCTTTATTGTATTTTATCCCTGCGCTGTGAGTAATACGATAGGGTTTGCTGTTTTACCTTACCCTGACTATCGTCCATGGCTGCCTGGCACACCTTTCAGCGCACTACTTCCTTGTTTAGTGCGGGAGTCATGGGCCGTCGTCACAACTACATAGTATAATGATATGCTTTGCCATCCAGCTTGAACTCAAGATTTCCACAGCAACTTTTCTGACTTCGCCCCACAATAATGATAACCTGACTCTAGGCTGCCCGCGTGGAAAATTATGGGCACCCAGAGCTTAGAAAGGGAACAATAAACTCCATGTAACGACCCGTAAATTCGATGATTAAAATGAGTTAAATTAATAAGTTTTTTAATTGAATTTAGAAAGAAATAAAAATATTATAATTTATATTGGAACGAATGTTAGAAATTGTAGCAATTAAAATTATAATTTACAACTTAAAATTTATATTGCAATTAATTGGAAATAATGTAAATTTAATAGAAATATAAGTTAGGGCAGTAAATAAATGAATAAAAAGTTTGAAACCAAGTAAATAAATTTATGGAGAACATTTAATAGTAATTAATGTATATAGTAGGCAATTAACAATTTATGGAATTTTAAGATTGCAAAGTTATAGTTGAGTGTAAATAGGAATATTTGGTAATTAATTAAAATAAGAAAAATAAATGTAAATGTTATAACTTGGTTACAAAATTTATATATGGAAGTGGATGAAAATATGAATTAATTAATGTAATAAAGATGATGGAGGTTGATAAGTATTCATAATGGTTGTGTTGATGTTAAACGTTACTTTAATGATTGTAATATAATATAACGGAAGTGTGAATGGAAATTTATAGAAACGTAAACTTATTTTAAGGTAGTAATTGAATGTAAATTTGTGGAATAGAGTTAATGCAAATCAATGGAATTGAATATTACGTTAGTGTGGATTTAAAGGATATGTGGTAATTGGATAAAATCAATATAAGATAATAAATGCAATGATTGTGGGTTAACAATAAAGTGTGAATAGGGAAATGATTGTTTATAGTAATTGAATGGAATTCCAATTTGTTGGAATAGAGTAAATGTATACTTGGTAATAAATTTAAGATAGGAAAAAGAACTTAAATATTGAATTAATTAATTTATATATATAATAAATGATGATTATTGGAGTGGAAATAATAAACTAATAAAAGGTGATTAAGAGTTGTGACCACAAATTATTATGAGTTATACATATATATTTAATTCATTCAATTGAATTGGAAATCATTGCAATAAATCTAAAAGAAATGTTACGTTAATATAAATTTAGGAATCGGGGAATCAACTCAAAAGTTTTAACTAAGGAAGTAATATGTAATAATTTGAATAAAATCACTTCCATACAAGAATTGTAACATTTGTTTGTGAATAGTGAATTCCTATGTGTAATTAAAGGTTTTGATAACAATTATTTGAATATTACCTAATTAATTTGGTCCATGAATTTATTATAAGTTACCCGTTTATTTGGTTAAATAATTAAAAGGGAAATCAATTGGAATTAATTGAACTTTAATGTATATTAATGAGATTAATTACCAC
Source organism: Allium cepa (assembly GCA_030765085.1). Taxonomy (NCBI): domain Eukaryota; kingdom Viridiplantae; phylum Streptophyta; class Magnoliopsida; order Asparagales; family Amaryllidaceae; genus Allium; species Allium cepa. The sequence continues at coordinate 421,245,373 of CM060939.1, forward strand.
GTTAGTTGAAATTAGATGAATTTGGAAATTTTAACGCACTAAGATGTAAATCATGATAATTATACCATAAGATGGAATTTATGAAATAATAAGAGGGAGTAAATCAAATTTAATTTTTGGAAATTAAACGTATAATTGTTGAATTTAATGAAATTGAAGAATTTATTAATTTTAAATCGACAGAAATTTGTTTAAATTAGTGTAAATGTTTAAGGAATTAGAAATGATGAGAATTGTCGATTTATAAGATTGAAATTGAAAGTTTGATTTAATGAATTAATTAATTTTAAATTTATTTAATTAATATAAAAATAGCCATTTTGGCCACTGACTCGGATTTCGACGAAACTAGTTTCATCGGATCCGTAACGGTGAATTATTGTAGGATTTCGAGTTTCGTAGCAATCGGGCTTGTCGTTTGATCATACGGACTCGAAACGCCTTGAAATAAATGAAATTGAAATCAATTTGAAAATATTGATTTTAGTATAACTTCTTCATACGACGCAATTTGAACCTGAAACCTTTTTCATTGCGTTTAAAATATTTTTAAACATCTAGTTGGATATATGGGTTGACCCAATTTCATTCCGGAGTCGCAACAGGCTTTTTGGGCAACTTTATCGTTAGCGTGTATTCAACCCGATCCATTTATCCTATTCCAACTTTCTCTATAAATATCCTGCTATAGACCCTAGCCTCCCTAATTCTCATTTGTCTATACATAATTCATTCTATTCCTCCTCTTCCTCAATGGCAGACAAAATTCTATATTTCCAAATCCAATTACAAATCAAATCCAAAGCATAAAATTCAAAGTCGTTAGAAAAATTCAAAAAAAATATGTTGAAGCTCTCGAAGTGCGTAATCTTTGGATGAAATTCATTTTTCATTTTGGATTGTCGTTTGACCGGTAAAAATCAAAGAAGTCTCGGCCATTCATCCTGTCGAAATCAAACTCGACGGATCGACGAACCGTTTCTGGGTTTTGTAAAGGGGACTGAGTGGAGTCGATCTATGTAGTTTATTTGGCGATTCAACGGTCGGATTGGAGGCAAAAATTCGTTAGGGTCTGCTTATGCAAGTGGCAGCTGTGCAAGTTTTGTGCTTCGGATTGTCATCGCGTGCGCGTGTTCATAGGGGAGGTCGGCAACGAAGGTGGTGGCCGCGGTGGGTCCAGGGACGATCGCGATCGAGTTTCCAGTGGCGGCGCGTCAAAAATTTTGGTGTGCGATTAGGGTTCCTGGGCGTCCGAGCGTGTGCTGTGCGTGATGAGGAAAGAGCATGACGTGGCTGGTGATTAGTTGGAAGTGTTCTCTTTTATTTTTTTTAAAATTAAAATTCAATTTCAATTATCGCTATATCTTTTGCATACGATATTCGTTTTACGCACGGTTTCTTTTGTTAGGATCGTATTGAAATTATGGACTTGATGACGCTGGTTTGGACGAATTCTGAGACGGTCAAATTTTTGGGTTTAAATTGAATTTAAATTCAATTTAAATTCAAAATGTGAGTGTTTTAACTCACTCACAACTTATAAAAAAATTTATGTGTGTTAAATTGATATGTGATGTTATTTGAAATTTATTTATGGTTGTTTGGCATATTTTCTTATCATCATCTCAGTTAAATTAAAATTATTTAATTAAATTGTTAATTAATTATTCATTGCATAGGAAACTGCCAGTTAAGTTATTATATTAATTAATCATTGCATATAAAACTGCCAATTAAATTTGTTAATTATTTATTTATTGCATTTAAAACTGCCAGTTAAATTTGTTGTTTATTTATTTATTGCATTTAAAACTGCCAGTTAAACAGTTATTTAATTCATTTTTGAAAAATAAACCGTCAGTAATTAATTGTTATTTATTGATGTGATTGCTTGAATTGGATGATAATTTGATAAATGTTTGATGATTGATATTGGATGGATGGTTGTTGTATTTTATATAGTTAAATTGAAAGTTGTTATGCATTTTAATGCATTCGGGATTGCGGTTTGAAATGATATATAACCGTAAAATTTTATTTTTAAATTGCGGATTGAAATGATAAATATCCGTATCACTTGACCATTGGATAGAAAATTTTATATAGACACCGCGGTATACATATATAAAAATATTTTAAAGTGATTTCTATGGTTTTGTAAATATATATATATATATATATATATATATATATATATATATATATATATATATATATATGGTTTATGGGATATTTATTTGGTTATTGATAAAGGTTATTTTATATATAGTTAAATTCTGGGTTTTAAGCTATATATAAAATTAATTTGATGTATAAAAGAGGTTAATAATCAAGTTTGATTTTTTTGAGATCAAATATGATTAAGCATTTATTTAAATTTAAGTTCTGGAGTTTAGATGACTTAAATGAGAATAAGGTTGGAAGATGAATATTAAATTAATTTGGAATCTAATAAAAATTAGAATTTTAAAGGATATGATTTTTATAACTTGATTTTTGTGTCGAGTGATTTAAATGAATACCGGGTTGATTTAAATGAATATATCAAGTTAAATAAATTGAAAGAATATCCAGTTATGTGAAGTTAAAGGTTTTACTTAAACTATATTGAATTCATTAAGTAAACATTTCAAATCTAAAAAATAGTAATTGAATTTGATATATATGGAATTATTAAAGAATTAGCCTTGAAATATATATAAATTGAAATGTTTTATTTGGATTTTTATTTATACTTGGAATTGATTTGTGAAGGTGAAGAAACTATATTATTTATAAAGTAATTTATATTTAAACCATTTAAGTGGTGCAGTTATACTTCAAAGTTATGTAATTAAAAGTTTTATGTTTTGAAAGGCTATATTTCAAGTGTTTGGTTTAGAAATATTCTAACTATGAAAAGTTATGGTTTTAGAAAAGGATATATTTGAAAAAGATATCATATTGATTTGGTTTTAAAAGGGAAATGATATAGTAATTATATGGTTTTGAAATGAATATTTTATCCTGTTTTTAAAGTATAAATTATTTTGAAATAACCGCGGTGTTATAATAACGTTTGGTTGTTAAAGAGACCGGGATCGGAAGTTGTCATACTCTCTGCCAACCTTGAAAACCACTTTAACAACCGTGTACGCGGTGGAGATTTCAGAATGAAGTAGGATGGTGGCTGCGTTTTCTTTGAGGTAAATATGTGGACCCAACTCCCGTGAGTTGGCATAAGGTGGCTAAAACGGGAGCGGTCGACGGGTTAAGAAGGTAGCCCCTTTTATCGGACACATCCCTTCGATAATCTACTCTGACTTTGGATTTATTTGGTGACCACTTTTGATTTTTTTGATTTGGGGTTGTGGCTCGAGGTGGGCGGTAGCTGCGGCTATGCGTCACCACCGACCCGGAAGCGTAATTGGTATATCTACCATGGCATTGCCTAGTTGTGCCGTGTCACCTATACGATTTTGGTTTTGTACCATACCTATGGAGCACCCTCTGACGACGCCTAGTACGGGGGAGATTACGGTACTGTATAGACTACGGGAATATATAAATGTGTTAAGGTGGAAAATGTAAAGCCTTAATGCTATTTTAAAGTAAGTTTATTTTTACAATTAGACACTATTATAATAGCGAAATATACTACATAGTAAATAGTTTAATGGATCCTTAGGAGATGTGAATCCCGATCATCTCTTAAGTTACTACACTCATATTTATTCCTGTTAATTTAACTTACATAAGATCTTTTAGTTCTAACTCGAGTGTTTTGTTTTTCAATTCGCTCGGGTCAGTCCGAGCATTTCAGGATCGAAGACTTTATTTCTGGAGGACGAAGACGAAGATTTCATTATTATTATTATTATATTCCACTACACTATATTCCGCTGCATTGATTTTATTCGTTGGTAGATGCAACTCTGATATATATTGTATAAGAAAAATTAAATATTTTGTAAACAGCTTCATGAACTGTATATTTGATTATTATATTTTATCCTTCCGCTGTGAGATTCTGTTTTGTTTTATTCCTTTCTCGTTTTTCTTATTTACCTCATAACAATCCGCCCTTCCGTATGGTTTGAATTGGCACGTGTGTCGATTTAAAGCGTGTGAAAAGGCGGGATGTTACTCTCCAGGTCAGTCATGGGATTGGAGTGAGATCTTTAAAACAGTTATTTTCACAAAGAAAATAAAAAGAAACCCGCTATGCTTTTGGAAAATGAAACTACCATAAGGCCTCCCGCCACACACACAATGCAATCGCAGAATTGGAGGTGATTTCTCCTTATGATAGTCAAACATGCTTGATACGTAAAAATCCTTTTAATATTATCATTAGGGCACAGTGTAGAAAACCTTTCGAAAATATAATATTAATCATAGCCAGCATACAACCATTATTATATGCCTATTATAGCTACCATCTAAACAGTGGGGCGCCACCATAAGTAAATGGCAGGTTATACAACTTAAGCCATACAATGCGCGTATTGAAGATTGGATTCCCAACAAATGGTCATCCTAAGGAACTTCCTACTGCCATATGGGTACGCCTCTGGAGGGACGCCCCGAGAACCTACGCGGATCTATGCCAACACAAGGCCGGGTTACCTCTGTAACTAGACTCGAATATGCCATCCCCCAGTCGTTTGCGACCTTTTTTCGAGGATCCTCAACCACAAAGCAACAACCACAAAGTATAATAAATTTGCAGTAACCACATAGGTTAAATATCTGGGCTCCATACCATGATACCACCCTTTTCCAGAAGGAAATGACATACCCAAAAGGGCGCGGCCCTCATAACCTTGGTGCATCTTTCCTGTTTCGACCATGTCTGGGGTGTGAGGTCCGACAAAGTCTCGTCCACAAAGCTACACTTCTCACAAATCCATTCTTTGATCAACAAAAGATCAGCAGCACTTCATATGTCACATTAGAAAATTGAGAATGTATCACTATTAACCATCAACTACAAAGCTCTAAGCTCATACATCTCAGAGAAGGGTATTAAGCTAAGAGAATAAATTCTCCGCCACCAACAGAAATGTATTTGATAGAAACCAGCTTTACATCTCAAAGTGTAATGTCAGACACATATCCATACAAGTCTGTTCCGGTATCGAAGGGAACCGAAGGCACTTCAAAGAAGCCCTTGCAAATTCGAATATTCACTAATCACGTCTGGAATCCCCATCACAAAGGGGGATAAAATCTCTATACCGGAGCAACCCGGTGCAGAGACATTCAACAGGTAATCCTTTCATTTTCGAAAATACCCGCTCTTCAACACCATCTTCAAATGCAATCCCATGCCGTCGTATCATTATTCGGAATGGGTTTTATGATACAAAGTCCTCTCCTGGCTAATCCGAATAACGAGCGCTTATTTTTAAAAATAAGTGTTCATTCAGATTTCAAATAAATCACAACAAATTTTCGCTTTGATCCTTTAAACAAAAGATCCATTACAATCACAAAGGTTTGATGTGGTTTTCGGATATCCACTTGGAATCCGACCCCCGGTCACATCGAAATTCAAACGTCGTTTAAGGGTCAATACTGATAGTCGGTTATTTAACTATCAATCATCATTCACAACAATCACTGGATTTCAAATATTTTCCCCCAATTATTATTTTTAAAATATCTTCGCAAGATATAATTTTAACACTTTAACCGTTTGAAAAAAAATTCAAATCACTTTTCACTTTACAAACCTTTGAAAACAAATTTCAAATCACTTTCCTCACGTGGAATGAATTTCCAAATATTTATTTAATTCCACTAAAAATCTGCCGAGTTCAAATATTTTAAAATACTTATTTTAAATATTAGCTATGAAAACTTTATACCAATATCTCATATAAAACTTCAATTCCAAACTAATTTTTAAATGAAATTAGTAGGTAGGGTATAACTACTTAAATATCCATTTTCTAAATCAAATATAAATTTTAATCTTTAAAATAATCACTTCAATAATTAATTAAATGAATCTTTAATTTAAAGATTTGAAACCAGCTTAAGAAAATAATTTCTCCACAAACATCCTTTCATAAAACCAACTTCAAAACTTTTAATTTTGAAAGCTACTTTATAACATACTCGGCTTTCCAAGGAAAACACACCTTCCATTTCAAAATGGACCATTCAAATCAATTTATAAATCTTTCTATATTTATTTTAAATTTACATCCCAAATCCGTAAATTCCTTTTCACACTTCTAAAAAAGTAAACCAGTATTTATGTTTAGAACAAAATTCCCCTTTCTTTTATAAAATTTCCATTGTGAATTTAAATTTCCAAATATCCACTGATATATGATTTAAAAATCGATTTTCAAATATCCACTTTCAAACACCAAATCAATTTTCAAATTGATTACCAAATTTATTTCAAATACCAAATCAAATCCCAAATTGATTTTCCAAACATTTATTTTTAAACATCAAATAAATTTTCCAAATTGAATTCAAAGATTTATGTTCAACACCAAATCAATTTTCATATTGATTTCTAAATTTATTTCAGACGCTGAATCAAATTCCAAATTGATTTCTAAATTTATTTTCTTTAAAATAAATTTCTTTATCTCTTCCAAACTATTTAAAAATCCTTATTTTTAAATAAATTCTACAACCTTCGAATAATATTACCCAAAATCCATTTATTAAGCCTTTTTCCCACATTTTGGAAATTTATTCAATAGGATTTAAAAATAAAACTTTATCCTTTTAAAATTTCTTCTCTTAAATTTATCCAATTCTCAAAAATAAAGTTTACTAAATTTTCAACCTTAATTTTAAAAATCCAATTTTATTTATTTCTGGTATCCTACGATACCAAAAATATATTCAACTAAACTATAGCCTTCAATGATTTCAATCACAAATATGATCACACACAGAATACAAATAATCAACACATAACATTGAAACAAATTCAAATGCTTTGAGGAATCCAGTTGGATCCCTTCAACCTGTTTCCTTGCATTCACAGACGTTAGCATAACAATTAAATACCAATTCCACTTCGAGGTGGAATATCACGGTATATGGGATTTATAAAATATCATCCACTATTATGCGGCATGTAGGGTCTCATTCGCTATATAATGCGGGAAATCAATCACTCCAAATACATATATAATATCATTTCCACTTCGAGGTGGAATATCGTGGTATATGGGTTTAATATAATATCATCCACTATTATGCGGTGCATAGGGTCTAAACCAATATAACTGATAATAATTTATCATCCAAGCACACAATCAACAATTTAAGTTTAAATATTTAAAATTAAATCAGAAAAATCTGATTGAGTGAGAAGATCTCACCTTTGATTTGCGATCCATTTCCATTCCAGTTGGTTTCCTTCATGTTTTCAAAACTTGTATAAACAATTTATACAATTTATTAACATTTGAATTAACTCGAATAATCCATTACTATTTAATAATTTAATTTACTAATAATTGGGTCTAAACTATTTTTCTTAATAAATTTAATTAACTAACAATTTTGACTTAAAACAAATACTTTTAATTTTAAACAAATTCCTTTTTAAATAAATTTATTTTAACTAAAAAAATTAAATTAAAAACTGAATTTCCTTTATTAAATTATCTTGGTTAACTAAAATAAATTAAATACGTTTATTAATTAAATTTATCTTCATAATATAAAAAAATTAAAATTAAACAGGTAGATTTAAAAATATGTATAGGTTTTTTCTTATATAAACTTTACTAGTGTAAAATTTCCTATATTATATTTTCAAAATCTTTCTGTGTATATTTAAATTCTTCAATTTGAAATTTAGATAGTAAACAATCTTTGCTGTCAATAATTTTTTTTACCTTTCTTTGTGCATATATATACATTTATAATTTAACAAAATAAATTTGAAAATACCTTCACTGCCTTGAGAAGCTGTCGTGCATGCCCTAGATCGACGATAATTTCTTCTCTAGATCGCGACCGAAACCCTAGCTGAAATCGCCTCGCCTTCGAAGATCAGGTCGCTACTCGAACGTTTCGATTTTGTCTCCACCTCTTCTAGATGCCGACGAATCCACGCCGCCACCAATCAAAACGAAACAGTGCCATTGTCACGTGCGCACTGTCGCGACCTCCCACCATCTCCAAGAATCGCTGCCCATCACGGCCACGTAAGCAAGGTCGATTCGATTACCGCGGCCACCCCTTGTGGTCGATTTTGTCGTCGCGGCATCGAGCCCTTATTCATCATTTTCGTTTTTTTATTTTTCCCTTCTCCCCACCGATCTGATTTGAAAACGAGAGGAGGGGGTTTCGCCATTGATTCTCTGATTTGAACGAATACAGTTTTTTCTTTTGAAATTTTGAACCAGATGATTTTGTAACGAAGAGAAGCTCGGCTATGGTATTTGATTTTCGAATGAAATGGTTTTATTATATTTTTTATTTCTTTGAAGGAGACAGGATTCTTTCTTTTTCAACGCGTGTTGAAACCATCAGGGAAAAACGAAACACGTAGTTAAAAATCCTATACGTGTTACAAAGGTTTGCACGGTAATTGTATTAATTGTTTTTAAATTTAAATTTAAATTTAAATCATCTCGATTTTTTTCAATTCACAATCTTGATCTCCTATCGAGGCATGCCGCCAGGCGTTTATAATGTTATACGCTTATTCCGAATGCAATGGAAAAGGTTCCGAGTCCAAATTCTATCGTATGGAGAAGATAGCTTTTGAACCAGTTATTAAATTAAATTTCGATATAAATTTTAGCGCGTTTATTAGCCGTACGGTCACACGACAACTCCAAATGCTACGAAAATTGAAATCCGATAATAATACAATATTACAGATCCAATGGAACTGGTTTCGTCAAATTTCGAGACTGTACCTCGAAAGGCTATTTTTATCAATTTGAACGATATAAATTTCAGTACTGAACAAAACAGTTTCAAATTCAATTCTGAAGCTTCCATCATCTTCACTATTGTCAATACAAATTTTCTAAGCTTTTGCAATATTTTTAATCATCTTTTAACTGAAGATTCAAATTTTTATACAACTTCAATAAATTTAATTCAATAAATTTAATTCTCAATTTCATCCTGATATTTGAAATCCAAGTTAAATCAACTTCCAATAATAAAAATCAATTAAATATTCTATTTTCGAATGTCCAAAATTCAGGGTCGTCGCATCCTTCCCCCTTAAAAGAATTTCGTCCCGAAATTAGTAGTCAAGAATAATGATCCTTAACCCGTTTTTTCTCTTCCCAAAACCATACAATTTTAACGACTTGCCAAAACCAATCTTTTATTAAAGACCCATCATTTCAACTAACTTTCCAAATCTTCCATAATTTCCAAACAGCATTACTTACTCGACAATTCAAATTTAAATTTTTCAAATTTTCTCAAAATTTCTCTAACTCCCTAAATTTTTGAAAATTTTTGTCAGCATCTCCTTTGCGTGGCTAGCACGGTATGACTACAAAATGGCACCACGGGCCCCCAGATTCAAAAAGAAAAGAAAAGGCCAAGCGGCTGGACAAAAAAATTATCAAATTTCATACTGAAATTCAAATACATACCTTTTTGTCGAGCAATTTAAATTATCTTCAAAATCAAATCCAATTCCCATTGCATTAGTATCCAATTACAACACTCAAAATCATTTTGCACTATTCTTTACAAAAGTTCGAGTACTTACTTCTTATACGATTTTTACTTCACTATTGAAGTTATATATCCATTTTCATTCAATCTTACATTTTCAATTTCATTTTAATTCAATTTACACTTTTAATTTTATTTGGATTCAACTTACCTTCTGAATATTGAATTTTTATCAACTATCTTTCATTCACAACTAATTCATATCACTATTTTAAATTAGTTCCATTTACTAATTCATTACAAATTCCAATTCATTTTATTTAGTCCACTTCGAACTAATTTTTACAACTTCATTTTATTTCACACAATTCAAATTAGTTTTCGATATTCGGTTTTCAGTTCCAGTTTTATTCTTTTGCTCATTCCCATAAATTTATTTTTCAATTCACCATTTTGGTTTATAACCACTTATATTTAAACTGGATTACAAATTCTATATGAATTTAATTTATCTTTCATTTATAAATATTGAATTCAATTCATTTCAAACCATATTAATTTGTCATTTCTTCAATTAGTTTCACTTACTAATTTCATTTCAATACTTCTCTTTGTATATCACAAATCAAATTCAATTCCAATTCCAGTTCTATTTACTTATAAATTTGAAATGAATTTCAACATTCAGTTTTGATTTCATTCAAATGCAATTGTAAATTTATTTACTCATTTACAACTTTATTTTCCACCTTAATAAATTTTATTCCATAACTATTTTTATCAGATTCCAGAGTCTTTCCAATATTTCAAAATCATTTTTGAAAATCAATTCAAATTATCTTTTGAATTCCAAAACCCAAACCAGTTTTCCAAACAACTTCCTTTTCAAAATAATTTGGCAGCAATTCTTCTCCTGGAAACTCGAAAATGAACACTGATGATGTCGCGATCATCATCGGAATTATTTTCCAGCGACCGAAAAGAGACTAGTGCTTTCATCCCTTTAAAACACTTTTCCAAAACCTTTGAAAATCATCTCTAAACTCAAAAGGGATTTAATTTCAATATTTTCCAAATTTCAAATCTTTTCAAAAGCATTCCTATATATTTCTTTGGAATTCTATTTCAAATCATAAATCACATTTACAATTTATATTTACAAATCCCATTTGTATGTGAATTTATTTCTTAACTTTGGAGTTACGATTTCAATTTCCTGTTCAACAATAATGATAATACCGTAATATTATCACCTCCTAATATCCAAACAACCATATATAACTATAATAATTTACGGAAAATTATTCCTTTTATATACAAAATAGTTTGGGTAAAATTATGTCATTTACACTATTTTAAAACAAACTGTGTCGGTTTATCTTGTTTAAGAGTATAGAAACCCTTACCGACACAGTTGGCCAAACTGCACCGACCAAAATCTATAAATAATCAGCCGATAAGTCAACACAATATAAAACAATTTTTTTATATTCACTAACAAATACGCGCACATATCAATTATTACACTCAACTCCTTCTAGAGTACTACTGACTCTATCCCTAATGAGTAACAATCACCAGAACCAAGGTTGTCGCTTAACCAAATGCTCTGATACCACAATTAAACGACCTAATTTTTCGACTTTCGAAAGTCGACATTAGTACGTCCATTGTATCAAATGTCGCACAATCGAATGCCGGAAAACCAAACCGTTAGGGTTAAAGAAGAAGAAGATAGAAGAAGAAATAGAAACAATAATAGAATCTCACATTTCACAGCGGAACAATATATAATAGATAAATGAATAATCTTTAAAACAAAAGCACTATATCAGTTTATACATCACATTATCAGAGTTTACAACAACACAATACAACACTGACAGTTGGTATAACTTGCTTACATAGAAATTTTGCCTTGCATCTACCCAAACACAACGGATACTACATAGTATAATGATACGCTTCTCCATCCAGCTTGAACTCCAGATTTCCACAGCAACTTTTCTGACTTCGCTCCAGAATAATGATAACCTGACTCTAGGCTGCCCGTGTGGAAAATTATAAGCACCCATAGTTTAGAAACGGAACAATAAATTCCAGCTCAGTCATGAGACTGGTGTGAGATCTTAAAAACAATTATTTTCACAAAGAAAATAAAAAGAAACCCGCTATGCTTTTGGAAAATGAAACTTCCATAAGGCCTACCGCCACACACACAATGCAAACACAGAATTGGAGGAGATTTCTCCTTATGATAGTCAAACATGCTTGATACGTAAAAATCCTTTCTAATATTATCATTAGTGCATAGTGCAGAAAAACTTTCGAAAGTACAATATTAATCTTAGCCAGCATACAACCATTATTGTATGCTTACTATAGCTACTATCTAAACAGTAGGGCGCCACCATAAGTAAATGGCAGGTTATACAACTAAAACCATACAAGACGCGTATTAAAGATTGGATTTCCAACAAATGGTCAGGCTAAGGAACCTCCTACTGCCACATGGGTAGGCCTCTGGAGGGACGCGCCGCGAACCTATCCGGATCTCTGCCAACACAAGGCCGGGTTACCTCTATAAATAGGTAACTACTACTCGAGTATGCCATCTCCTGTTCGTTTCCGACCTTTATCTGAGGATCCTCAACCACAAAGCAACAACCACAAAGTATAATAAATTTGCAGTAACCACATATGTTAAATATCTGGGCTCCATACCATGATACCACCCTTTTCCAGAAGGAAATGACATACCCTGAAGGGTGCGACCTTCATATCCTTGCCGCATCTTTCCTATTTCGACCATTTTCGAGGTGTGAGGTCCGGCGAAGTCTCGTCCACAAAGCTACAATTTTCACAAAGCCATGCTTTGATCAAAAAATTATCAGCAACACTTCGTATGTCACATTACCAAATTGGGAATGTATCACTAGTAACCATCAACTGCATAACCTCTGAGCTCGTACGTCTCAGAGAAGGGTGTTAAGCTAAGAGAATAAATTCTCCGCCACCAACAGAAGTGTATTTGATAGAAACCAGCTTTACATTTCAAAGTTTAATGTCAGACACACATCTATACAAGTCCGTTCCGAGATCGAGCGGAACTGAAAGCACTTCAAAGAAGCCCTTGCAAATCCAAATATTCACTAATCACGTCTGGAATCCCCATCACAAAGGGTGATAAAATCTCTATACCGGAGCAACCCGGTGCAGAGACATTCGACAGGTAATCCTTTCGTTTTCGAAAATACTTGGGCTTTGACACCATCTTCAAATTCAATTCCATTTCGTCGTATCATTATTCGGAATGGGTTTTGTGACACAAAGTCCTCTCCCGCCTAATCCGAATAACGAGCGCTTATTTTTAAAAATAAGTGTTTATTCAGATTTTGAACAAATCACAACAAATTTTCACTTTGATATTTTAAACGAAAGATCCATCACAATCACAAAGGTTCAATGTGGTTTTCGGATATCCATTTGGAATCCGACCCCCGGTCGCATTGAAATTCAAATGCCATTTGAAGGCCAATATTGATAGTCGGTTGTTTAACTATCAATCATCATTCACAACAATCACTGGATTTCAAATAATTTTTCCTAATTATTAGTTTTAAAATATCTTCGCAAGATATAATTTTAACACTTCAACCGTTTGAAAACAAATTTTAAATCAGTTTTCACTTTTCAAACCTTTGAAAACAAATTTCAAATCACTTTCCTCCCGTGGAATAAATTTCCAAATATTTATTTAATTCCACTGAAAATATGCCGAGTTCAAATATTTTAAAATACTTATTTTAAATATTATCTATGAAAACTTTATACCAATATCTCATATAAAACTTCAATTCCAAACTAATTTTTTAACAAAATTAACTGAAAGGGTATAACTACTTAAATATCCATTTTCTAAATCAAATATAAATTTTAATCTTTAAAATAATCCCTTCTGTAATTAATTAAATAAATCTTTACTTTAAAGATTTGAAACCAGCTTAAGAAAATAATTTCTCCACAAACATCCTTTCTTAAAAACAAACTTCAGAACTTTTAAGTTTGAAAGCTACTTTAAAATATACTCGGCTTTCCAAGGAAAATACACCTTCCATTTCAAAATGGACCATTCGTATCAATTTATAAATCTTTCTGGATTTATTTTAAATTTACGTCCCAAATCCGTAAATTCCTTTCCACACATTTAAAAAAAAAACCTGCATTTATTTTTAAAACAAAATTCCCCTTTCTTTTATAAAATTTCCACTGTGAATTTAAATTTCCAAATATCCACTGATATACGATTTAAAAATCGATTTCCAAATATCCACTTTCATACACTAAATCAATTTTCAAATTTATTTCCAAATTTATTTCAAATACCAAATCAAATCCCAAATTGATTTTCCAAATATTTAATTTTTAAACATCAAATAAATTTTCCAAATTGAATTCAAAGATTTATTTCCAACACCAAATCAATTTTCATATTGATTTCTAAATTTATTTCAAATGCAGAATCAAATTCCAAATTGATTTCTAAATTTATTTTCTTTAAAATAATTTTTTTATCTCTTCCAAACTATTTAAAAATCCGTATTTTTATATATATTCTACAACCTTCGAATAATATTACCCGAAATCCATTTATTAAGCCTTTTTCCAACATTTTGGAATTTTATTCAATAGGATTCAAAAATAAAACTTTATCCTTTTAAAATTTCTTCTCTTAAATTTATCCAATTCTCAAAAATAAATTTTCCTATAAATTTTCAACTTTCATTTTATCCAATTTTTTTATTTGTGTATCCTACGACACCAAAAATATATTCAGCTAAACTATAGCCTTCAACGATTTCAATCACAAATATGATCACACACACATTACAAATAATCAACACATAACAGTGAAACAAATTCAAATGTTTTGAGGAATCCAGTTAAATCCCTCCAACCTATTTCCTTGCATCCACGGACGTTAGCATAACAATTAAATACCAATTCCACTTCGAGATGGATTATCGCGGTATATGGGATTTATAAAATATCATCCGCTATTATGCGGCGCATAGGTCATCCGCTATATAATGTGGGAAATCAATCACTTCAAATACATATATATTACCAATTCCACTTCGAGGTGGAATATCGTGGTATGTGGGTTTAATATAATATCATCCGCTATTATGCGGCGCATAGGGTCTAAACCAATAAAACTGATAATAATTTATCATCCAAGCACACAATCAACAATTTAAGTTTAACTATTTAAAATTAAATCAGAAAAATCTGATTGAGTGAGAAGATCTCACCTTTGATTTGCCATCCATTTTCATACCAGTTTGTTTCCTTCATGTTTTCAAACCTTGTATAAACAATTTATACAATTTATTAACATTTGAATTAACTCGAATAATCCATTACTAAATAATAATTTAATTTACTAATAATTGGGTCTAAACTATTTTCCTTTAATAAATTTAATTAACTAACAATTTTGACTTTAAACTAATACTTTTAATTTTAAAAAAATTCCCTTTTAAATAAATTTATTTCAACTAAAAAATTAAATTAAAAACTAAATTTCCTTTATTAAATTATCTTGGGTAACTAAAATAAATTAAATATGTTTATTAATTAAATTTATCTTCATAATATAAATTTTTTAAAATTAAACAGGTAGATTTAAAAATATATAGGTTTTTTTCATATAAACTTTACTAGTGTAAAATTTCCTATATTATATTTTCAAAATCTTTCCGTATATATTTAAATTCCTCAATTTGAAATTTAGGCAGTAAACAATCTTTACTGTCAATATTTTTTTTACTTTTCTTTGTGCATATATATACATTTATAATTTAACAAAATAATTTGAAAATGCCTTCATTGCTCTGAGAAGCGGTCGTGCATGCCCTAGATCGATGACAAGTTGTTCTCTAGATCGTGACCGAGACCTTAGCTCAAATTGCCTCGCTTTCGAAGATCAAGCCGCTACTCGAACGTTTTGATTTCGTCTCCACCTCTGCCAGATGCCGACGAATCCATGCCGCCACCAATCAAAATGAAACAGCACCTCTATCATGCGCACGTGCACACGGTCGCGACCTCCCACCATCTCCAAGAATCGCAGCCCATTGCGGCCACACAAGCTAGGTCGATTCGACTACCGCGGCCATCCCTTGTGGTCGATTCCGTCATCGCGGCATCGAGCCTTTATTCATCATTTTCATTTTTTTATTATCCCTCCCCCAACACGGATCTGATTTGAAAACGAGAGAAAGGGGGTTTCTCCACTGATGGTTTTTGAAAATGAAACTACCGCAAAGCTTTTTGGAAAATGAAACTACCATAATGCCTCCCGCCGCACACACCATGCAAACGCAGAATTGGAGGAGATTTCTCCTTATGATAGTAAAAAATGCTTGATACGCTAAAACCATTTGGATATTATTATTAGTGCATAGCGGAAAACATTTGCAAGTATAATATTAATCTTAGCCAGCATAAAACTTTTCATCGTATGCCTTCTATAGCTACCATGTTCAATAGCTGGTTACCGGCACATTCCATAGCAGGTTACACAACTAAAACCGTACAGGGCATGTATTATTTCTTTGGATTTTCGAACAAATGGTCAGGCTAAGGAGCTTCCTATTGCCATATGGGAACGCCTCTGGAGGGACGCTCCGAGAACCTACCCGGCTCCCTGTCAACACAAGGCTGGTGTTATTCCCGTTTACTCCCATCCCGGGAGTAACACCTAAGATATGCCATCCCCGGTCGTTTGAAACCTTTATCCAAGAGCCCACAACACCAACAACCACAAAGTAATGTATTTGCAGTAACCACATAAGTTAAATATCTGGGCTCCATACCATGATACCACCCTTTTCCAGAAGGAATGGACATACCCTAGGGACGCGGCCTCTACAACCTTGCCGCATCTTTCCTGTTTTGACCATTTCCGGGGAATGAGGTCTGACGTGGTCTCATCCACAAATCTACTCTTTTAACAAAAGCCATGCTTTGATCAACAAATGATCAGCAACACTCAGCAGCACTCAGCATGCCATATTACCAAATTGGGTATATATCACTAGTAACCATCAACTACATAACCTCTGAGCTCGTACGTCTCAGAGAAGGGTGTTAAGCTAAGAGAATAAATCTCCGTCACCAAACAGAAAAGTATTTGATAGAAAACAGCTTTACATCTCAAAGTGTAATGTCAGACATACCTCCACACAAGTCTGTTCCGGGTTCGAACAGAACCGTAGGCACTTCCAAAGAAGCCGTTGCAAATCCGGCTAATCCCTAATCACGTCTGGACTTTCCATTACAAAGGGTGATCAAATCTCTATATTTAAAACGTAAATTTAAAATGAATCCAGAGAGATTTATATATTGATAAATCAACATCGATTTAAAATGTTACATATTCATTGGTTACAAAGTGATTTTATCAACATCGATACATCCACTGTACCCAATGCCGCACGGTCGAATGTTGGAAAACCGAACCGTTACGGTTTAAGAAGAAGGAGATAGAAGAAGAAAATAGAAACAATTGCAGAATCTCACATTTCGCAACGGAACAACATATAATAGATAAATGAATATCTTTAAAACAAAGAACCATATCTGTTATTACAATACAACATTAGAGTTTACAACGACACCATTCAACACTAGGCATTTACAACAACTAATCCATATTAAAAATGAACTTACAGCAATCCTAACGCAGCGGATAATACATAGTACAATGATACGTCTCGCCATCCAGCTTCAACTCCTGATTTCCACAGCAACTTCTTGACTTCGCTCTCAAATAACTGATAACCTGATTCTAGGCTGCCTGTGTGGAAAATTATGGGCACCTAGAGTTTAGAAAGGGAACAATAAACTCCAGGTCAGTCATGAGACTGGGTGAGATCTTTAAAACGGTTATTTTCATAAAGAAAGGAAAAGAAATCCGCTATGCTTTTGAAAATGAAACTACCATAAGGCCTCCCACCACACACAATGCAAATGCAGAATTGGAGGAGATTTCTCCTTATGATGGTCAAACATGCTTGATACGCAAATTCTTTTTAATATTATTATTAGTGCATAGTTTAGAAAACATTTTCGAAAGTATAATATTAATCTTAGCCAACATACAACCATTATTGTATGCCTACTATAGCTACCATCTAAACAGTGGTGACCACCATAAGTAAATGGCAGGTTATACAACTAAAACCATACAAGGCGCGTATTGGGATTTGGATTTCCAACAAATGGTCAGGCTAAGGAACTTCCTAATGCCACATGGGTACGGCTCTGAAGGGATGTCCTGAGAATCTACCCGGATCTCTGCCAACACAAGGCCAGGTTACCTCTGTAACTAGGTAACTACTACTCGAGTATGCCAATCCCCGGTCCTTTGGGACCTTTATCCGAGGATCCTCAACCACAAAGCAACCACAAAGTAATAAATTTGTAGTAACCACATAGGTTAAATATCTGGGCTCCATACCATGATACAACCCTTTTCCAGAAGGAAATGACATACCCTAAAGGGCGCGACCCTCGTAACCTTGTTGCGTCTTTCCTGTTTCGACCATTTTCGGAGTGTGAGGTCCGACGAAGTCTCGTCCACAAATCTACACTTTTCAAAAAGCCATGCTTTGATCAACAAATGATCAGTGACACTTCGTATGCCACATTACCAAATTGGAAATGTATCACTAGTAACCATCAACTACATAACCACTGAGCTCGTACGTCTCAGAGAAGGGTGTTAAGCTAAGAGAATAAATTCTCCGCCACCAACAGAAATGTATTTGATAGAAACCAGCTTTACATCTCAAAGTGTAATGTCAGACACACATCCATACAAGTCCGTTCCGGGATCGAACGGAACCGAAGGCACCTCAAAGGAGCCCTTGCAAATCCGGATATTCACTGATCACGACCGGAATCCCCATCACAAAGGGTGATAAAATCTCTATACCGAAGCAACCCAGTGTAGAGACATTCGATAGGTAATCCTTTCAGTTTCGAAGATACCCGGTCTTCAACACCATCTTCAAATGCAATCCCATTTCATCATATCATTATTCGAAATGGGTTTTATGACACAAAGTCCTCTCCCGACTAATCCGAAACGAGGGCTTATTTTAAAAAATACGTGTTACATTCAGATTTCAAACAAATCACGACAAATTTCCACTTTAATCTTTTAAACGAAAGATCCATCACAATCACAAAGGTTCGATGGGGTTTTCGAATATCCATTTGGAATCTGACCCCCGGTCGCATCGAAATTCAATTGCCGATTAAAGGCCAATATTGATAGTCGGTTATTTAACTGTCAATCAATAACTCATAGCAATCACCAATTTTCAAATAATTTTTCTCCAATTATTTATTTTCAACATATCTTCGCAAGATATATTTTCAATTTCAACCTTTCGAAAACAAATTTTCAAATCAATTTCCACATTTTAATCCTTTGAAAACAAATTTCAAATCATTTTCCTCACGCGGAAAATATTTGTAAACATTTATTCATTTCCACCGAAAACCTGCCGAGTTCAAATACTTTAAAATAATTTAAATTACTTAACGTATATTTGGAAACATAAAAACTATTTTGGAACACTCTATTTAAAAATATTAGTTATGAAATTTTATATCAATATCTTATATAAAAACTTCAAGTCCAAACTAGTTTTAAAATAAAATTAGTAGATAAAGTATAAATATTTAAATAACTATTTTCTAAAACAAATATCAATTTAATCTTTAAACAATCACTTCTATAATTTACTAAATAAATCTTTACTTTAAAGATTTTCAAAATAACTTAAGAAAATAATTTCTCCAAAATATTCTTTGAAAACCAACTCTAGAACTTTTAATTTATATTTTAAAATCTACTTTGCAAATATACTCGGCTTTTCAGGAAAATACACTTTCCATTCTAAAATGGTTCATTCAAATCAATATGTAAATCTTTCTAGATTTATTTTAATTTTACATTCCAAATCCGTAAATTTCTTCCACACTTTTAAAAATAAAACAATGTTTATTTTGAAAAAAATTCCCTTTCTTTTATAAAATTCCCATTTTGAATTTAAATTTTTAAATATCCATTGATATACGATTTTCAAATCGATTCCCAAGTATTCACTTTCAACACCAAATCGATTTTCAAATTGATTTCCAAATTTATTTCAATTACCAAATCCATTTCAAAATTTATTTCAAAATTTATTTCAATCATTAAATCAATTTTCATATCGATTTCCCAAAGGTTTATTTTTAAATACCAAATTAATTTTCAAATTGATTTCAAAAATCTTTTCAAACACCAAATTAAATTCGAAATTTAATTTCTAAAATTTATTTCCCTTTATCTCTTCCAAACGATTTAAAATCCATATTTTAAATAAAATTTTCAACTTTTGAATAGTATTACCCAAATCCATTTATTAAAATCCTTCCCCATATTTTTGGAATTTATTCAATAGGATTTCAAAAATAAAATTTTATCCTTTTAAAATTCCTTCTTTTAAATTTATCCAATTTTCAAAAATAAATTTTACTATAGCTTTCAACTTGAATTTTAAAAATCCAATTTTATTTATTTCTGGTATCCTACGATACCAGAAATATATTCGGCTAAATTATAGTCTTCAACGATTTCAATCACAAATATAATCACACACAGACTATAAATAATCAACATACAATATTGAAATTAATTCAAATATTAGAGGAATCCTATTGGATCCCTCCAACATGTTTTCCCTGCATCCACAGACGTTAACACAACAATTAAATACTCATTCCACTTCGAGGTGGAATATCGCAGTATATGGGATTTATAAAATATCATCCGCTATATAACGCGGGAAATCAATCACTCCAAATACATATATAATACCAATTCCAATTCGACGTGGAATATCGCGGTACATGGGTTTAATATAGTATCATCCGCTATTATGCCGCGCATAGGGTCTAATTCAATACAACTGCTAATAATTTATCATCCAAGCACACAATCAACAAATTTTAAATCTAACTATTTAAAATTAAATTAGAAAAATCTGATTGAGTGAGAAGATTTCACCTTTTCTTTGCATGCAATCCGTTTCCATTCCGACTTGATTTTCTTTGCAATTTTAACCTTGTATAAATATTATATAAAATTTCATTAATATTCGAACAAATCGAACAATTAAATTCCATTTCATAGTTTTAATTAACTAACTATCTAATTAAAAAATAAATTTCCATTTAATAAATTTAGTTAACCAATGAATTTTATTTTAAACAAATAGATTTGATTTTTGTTTTTAAACTAAGTCCCTTTTAAATTATCTTTGGTAATTACAATAATTAAACAAGTTTATTATACAAATTCATCTTCATAATACATTATTTTAAAATAACTGGTAAATTTAAAAATGTGTATGTATATCTATTTTGTTATTTATTTATTTTCCCAAACTGCTTATATAATAAAATTCTAACTTTTATATTTCAAAATCTTGTGCGTGTGTATATATATATTTCTACTTTGAACCTTATATATATCTAATATAAACACAATTTTCTTTTAACATATATATTAAAATAAAATTATCTTATTACAGTAAACTATACAATATTTGTCATTATTATTATGTAAATTGAAAAAAACTGCATATATATAATTAAATTAACAAAAATAAATTTATACCTTGTTGGAAAAAAATAAGTGCAGAGCTATATATATTTTTTCAAATATTATATATGTATTAAACTAAAACAGAATGTTTATACTTACTACAACATTTGCTCTGGTACCAAATTTTAACGACCTAATTTTTCGACGCCCGAAAATCGACATTGATACGTCGATTGTATCCAATGCCGCACAGTCGAATGTCGAAAAACCGAACTGTTAGGGTTTAAGAAGAAGGAGATAGAAGAAGAAAACCGAAACAATTGCAGAATCTCACATTTCGCAGCGGAACAACATATAATAGATAAATAATATCTTTAAAACAAAGAACCATATCTGTTATTGCAATACAACATTAGAGTTTACACCGACACCATTCAACACTAGGCTTTTACAATAACTAACCCATATTAAAAACGAACAGACAGCAATCCCAACGCAGCGCATAATACATAGTATAATGATACGTCTCGCCATCTAGCTTCAACTCCTGATTTCCACAGCAACTTCTTGACTTCGCTCTCGAATAACTGATAACCTGTGTCTAGGCTGCTTGTGTGGAAAATTATGGCACCCAGAGTTTATAAAGGGAACAATATACTCCAGGTCAGTCATGGGACTGGTGTGAGATCTTAAAAATGGTTATTTTCACAAAGAAAGGAAAAGAAATCTATTATGCTTTTGGAAAATGAAACTGCCATAAGGCCTCCCGCCACATACACAATGTAAACGCAGAATTCTGATTTATTAATTACTGACCTTATTTAGTACTTAATTAAGAATTGATATGTAAAATCACCTTTAAAATGTTATATATTCAATATTCCATGAAATTTTTACTGACCTTGTTTAGTACAACATGATAGGGGTTCTCGCTTTGCATTAGGTGGCAAACGGGAGACTATTACCCCTACATGTCCTCGGGGAGGGGTTGGCTAACCGGTTAGGTTGAGTGTCGAAAGGCTGGCCATAAAAGCAAGGGCAGGGTACCATTGTCAGCCACGACGGGGGTGGGATGGTTGAAAAGCCTACCAGTCGAGAGTGGCCACTATTAATGGTTGAAAAGCCTAGACCGTGACATTGGTATCAGAGCTAAAGGTTAAACTTTAGATTTTGGAGCATAACACATTAAGTAACTCATTAGAGGTAGGGTGAAGTATACTCTAGAATGAGTATATCCCTAAGATATCTGACCGAATGCTTCAATAAATTCCCTTGCTATCCACTGATAGTAAGTATGAGTGCAAGAAGAGGACGAGATAGGGGACAGGGGAGTACCACTTCCCATGGTTGATACCCTACAACAACGGAAATAACTTTTCTCTATCAATTTCCTTTGATCCAGTTTCAATTCTTTGATGGCTTCGTAGCAGCTCGAGGGAGAAGCTTTGGTATGGTGGTAGCCCTGCGAATCGTTGTAGATAAGCTTCAATTTCATATTCTCTTCGTCGTATTTTTATCAATCTTTTCGTTTTTAACTCTAATAAATTTAAAAATTTATTTGAAATAAATTGGTTAATAAAATATAAAGTTAAAATAGATTTGTATCGATAAAGATATTGGTTAAAACCAATTTTGAAATTCTATTGTAATTTCTTGTGAGGACCAAAGTTCGAAGAAGGACAGGTTGGTGTATACTTTGGTATATTCCTATCTGAATTGAGTATCCATTGTTTGTTCTGTTGGGTCCAGATATAATCTACGAGTGGTTAGTTATTCCTTCGAACTAACCAGTGCCCCTGCATATCTCGTAGAACAAATGACCCGAATATTTCTTGGAATATTGAATGAGTTCGTTCTCGTATCTAATAGTGATATTCTGATTTGGTAAGCCAAATGCAGAATAGATATTCAGTTTAATCTGGTGAACCATATCTTTGATATGTTCATTTGTTCTTTGTTGTCTCCCTAGCAAATTTCGAGGACGAAATTTTTTTAAGAGGGAAATCTGTAACATTCCCGTTTTTAAATCAAATTTAAATTGATAGTTCATTTAATTTTTGAAATTAAATTGTGAATTTATTTGGTATTTTCAAAAAAAATTAAATAGATAATTGTTTGTTTATTAATATAAATTAATATAAATATGATTTTTAAATAGAATTTATAATTGGAAATTCAGAAATAAATATTTTGAATAATATTTTAATTATAAATTAATTATGGATTAATTTGAAAAATTGAATAAATATATATATCAAGAGATTGTAAATAAAAGAATTGATCTAAAAATTTAATAAATTGTGAATAAGAATTTTGATTTGGAATTTAAAAACATATGTTGAAAATAAATTTGTTTTCTAATTTTAATGTATATATATGTATGTATGTATGTATATATATATAGTTGGAAGTTATATTTTGAACTGGATATAACTAATTTTCAAAAGTTGTTTAAAAGTTAAATTATAAGAAACTTATATATATGATACATGTGTTTGTTTATTTATTAAAGTCTAATTTTTTTTTAAATTATTTTCTTTAAAAAATTGATATGAGTATAAATATAATTAATAGGAAATGTATGAACAAAAGAAAATAATATAAAACATGTATGTATATATATAGATTTAATAAATAAAAAAAGGTTTGATGCATTTTCTTTTAAATATTAACATGAGACAAAGAGTTAATTTGTATAAGAAAACATGATTCATAAATGTATTATCTTAAGGGTTTTTAACTTAAAATTCTTATTTAGGACATTTGTAAAATAAAGAGGATATGTAATTACAAGTGTAAGCATGGTATTATTGGTAATAACAACTGGCACATTTGTTTTAATTTACAAATAACACAAAATTTAAAGAAAATAGGCTACTCATTATTCCTTTGATCCTTTCATCCTTCTATTCAAATTTTCCTTCATCTTAAACTATGTTAAGCTATTATTTCAAAGCTAGAAGACAAACTTGATCAACTACTTCAAACCAAGAAATCCCAGAATCAAAGCCCTGTGAGAAAATTCTCAAACTCAAAAATATAAAAGGGAAAGTTCAATAAACCTGTAAAGCAAAGTTCAGATCAAAAGTTTCTCAAACAAGATCAGAGACCAGATCAGAGAAAAGAAATCAAACAAAGCAAACAACTTCAAAAAAAAAAAATCAAAGCCTGTAACATTTTCAAAATGCAACCTGAAGCAAGTTAATCAAGCAATCAGTAGCAATAAAGCTTCAGCCTGCATCAATCAAGTCTTAAAGCAATCTAAAGTTTTCAGTTCTTTCAAATATTCCAATTTCAAGACTTTTCAAGTTTTCAAAATTCAAAATCCAGTTTTCAAGCTTTCTGCTCTATCTAAACACTTGTGAGAAAACTCTTAAACCCTTTTATACTTTGATTTGCATGTAATTAGTATTGAATGTTTGTTTGTGGAATATGCTTGCATGGGTGAAAAAAATGCATGTATGTGTGTATATAGGTGACTGTGTGTACAGACACACACCTCTCTTCTCAAGTTACAGTTTTAAAAACCCAATTCAAGAAAATTCCATCATCATCACATACACCACGCCGAGCTCGAGAATAGCACGTTGCCCTCATCGTGCTCGATAAGCGTGGCGCGCGTGAGCCCGAGATACCCCTCTAGATCGCCTTGGCTTCGATTGATTTGGAAGAGCGGCCATAATAATTTTTTTTTTTTTAGAGGAAAGAGAGATTTGATTTTGGATTTCATTCAGAGCAACTGAACTTTTTCCATAGATTGATTTCAATTCCCTTGCTCGGCTACATTTATTACATTCTGAAAGAAGAAGACCGATATCTTTTTTTTCTTTTGATTTATTATTTTTATGAAGAAATGCGCATGTCCTTAGGGACGACACGTGCCTTAAATCTCTCAACATGTCTGTAAAGACTACAGTTTCCCAAATGAAATAATATTATTTAAGATTTAAATTCAAATTCAAATCATCTTGGTTACCACAACTCACAATCTCGATCTCTAATCGAGGCATGCCGCTAGGCGTTTAAAAACCATAGCTTTGGAATCAATCACTCCAAATAAACTTAATTAAGAATTGATTAACTGGTAATTAAGAAGTACTTAATTTGTAATTTATAATTAATTGATTATTAAGATTTATTAATTAATAGTTAAAGAATAATTAATTAAAGATTAATTAAATTTTTTAAGGGTAATTAAGGGATGAATTACCCAATTGTAAGTAATTTGTTAATTAAGTAAAGATAATCACTTGATGATTGATTGGGTATGAATACTTAATGAGATTAATAAATGTAATTACTTAGAGCAAGTAATTAATGTATAATTACTGAATGTAATTAACTAAAGGGAATTACTTAATGAGAAGTAATTAAAAGATAATTACTTAGTAGAAGTAATTAAGGATTAATTACTTAGTGTAATTATTCAAAGGATTAATATAATTAATTAAGGAGTTAATTAATTAAGAGATTACAGGATGGTAATTACTATTTAAGATTAATTAAGGTTGATTAATGAAAGAAATTAATTAAGTATAATTAATTAATGTAATTAATTAAGGATCAATGTAATTAATTATAATTAATAAATTAATGGAAATAATTAATTAAGGATCATTAATTAATGTAATTAAATATTAATTGATGAGAGTAATTAAAGGTTAATTACTGTAAATGGTTAAGGATAATTAATTTGTGTGATTAATTAAAGGATAATTACTTTATGTAATTGAAGAATAATTAATCAAGGTGATTAATTAAGATGGATATTTAAAGGATGGTTAATTAATTAGAAGGTTTGTAATTAATTAATGGTTGATTAAGAAAAGTTAGGTGATTAATTCTTAAATAATTAATTTAATTTAAGTTAATTAAATTAATTATAATAGGGATTAATAATTGTTGCTTATGGATGATTGTTTGAGTAGAATGTCTGGATTGGTTGATATCTATTGGATGATATGATGTGATATTCTATGATATGATATTGGATATATCATTGGTAAATGTGTGATATTTATCTGTATTAATGCTGTGTGAATTTAAGTATTGAATTGAATTGAATTGTTTAAACCTTTAAAAAACTTGGCTTTTAAAATACGTTTGGATTTCGATGATACCGGGATCGGGTATCAAATTTGATTATCCGAAAACCACATCGATTCAAGTTAAACGATAGGTCGTGACATCTCAAAGTGAAAATCGAGATGGAGTTTTAAAGAGCAAGGGTTATTGTTGTTAAATCTGAGGGTGATTCCAAAATAAGTGTAACGAGATAATGCCTTTGGTTTCGTTCGAACCCGGAATGAACTTGTATGGATTGAATGCTTTCAGAACATCGTCAGGTGGACGATGAGCATTTTAAGATGGATGTGTTCTATAAAGGTAATCGTAGCCGCAAGCCTCATCAATCGGGAGTGGCTGAAACAGGGGAGGCGAAGCAAGGCTAAGTGGGTAGCACCCAAGTAGGATGAGATTTTCCCTGTCTAGAGGTCCTTTTTATATGGTTGTGTGGGCAGTTGTGAGCTCCAACTGCCGGGGTTGTCTTGTTTGGGACTGTCTAGTAAGGGATGGTTCCGGCCTTGTGTTGCAGGGGATTGGGAGTAATTCTCGGTACGTTGATCTAGGCCATGTAGCGGGCGGTACCCTAATAGCCCTGCCATTGTATGGAATCCCATCTCCAATAAGTGCCGTACTTATTGATTGTGCCCAACTATGTTGGAATTGAGATGTCAGCATTCCAGCTATTTCTGTATTTTACTTGAAAACTCTAGACCCTATTATGATATCACTGGATTTCTATCAAATATTTTGGTTAGCGTAAGGTAAAAAGTTACCCATGTTTATGTGTGGGGAGCCTTATGTGATACCTTTTCTTTTCAAAGTTAAGCATCTTTAACCCGTTTACTCACTCCAGACCCATGTCTGACCCGGAGTTTATTTCTGTTTTATTAAACTCTTGGGTACTCAAATTTTTACGAGTAGCCAAGGGATTCAGGTTATCTTTGACGAATTCTGGAGGAGATATGGAGCAGGAGGCTTCGGCGTTTGTAGATATATATTGGTTCCACTGTGTTAATCTCTGTGTTGATATCTGTATTGTATATTGAGTTGTATGATATACAGATCTTTATAACTGTCTAGTATGTGATGTATAAGCTGTGTAACTCTGATAGATGTTGTATATTATGTAATATTTATGTGAATAATATAATTTATTCGTTCCGCTACGAGATTCTGATGTTATTTAGTTCTTTCTTCTCTATCTTTTCTATTCCTTTCTTTCTTAATAATGATGCGTCATATTGCGGAGAATAAGGCGGGTCGTTTCAGTTGGTGTAATGACCCAATTTTTTGACTTCAGAAAGTCAACATCAATACATCCACTGTATCGAATGCCGCACAGTCGAATGCCAAAAAATCAAACCGTTGGGATTAAAGAAGAAAAGGATAGAAGAAGAAACAGAAACAATAACAGAATCTCACATTTCGCAGAAGAACAACATATAATAGATAAATGAATAATCTTTAAAACAAAGAACTATGTCGGTTTTATACATACATCATCAGAGTTTACAACGACATAATACAACACTGGCAGTTGGTAAAACTTGCTTACATAGAAATTTTGGTTTGCTCCAATCCAAACGCAACAGATACTACATAGTATAATGATACACTTCGCCATCCAGCTTGCCTCTGATCTCCACAACATCTCTTTTCTGACTTCACTCCAAAATATCGATAACCTGACTCCAGGCTACCCATGTGGAAAATTTATGGGCATCCAGAGTTTAGCAAGGGAACAATAAACTCCAAGCCAGTCATGGGATTGGTGTGAGATCGTAAAAATAGTTATTTTCAGAAAGAAATAAAAAGAAATCCACTATGCTTTTGGAAAATGAAACTACCATAAGGCCTCCTACCACACACACAATCCAAACGCAGAATTGGAGGAGATTTCTCCTTATAATAGTCAAACATGCTTGATACGCAAAATCCTTTCGATATTATTATTAGTGCATAGTGCAGAAAACATTTCGAAAGTATAATATTAATCTTAGCCAGCATAGACATTTCGAACTATGCCAACTATAGCTACCATCTAAACAGCGGTGACCACCAAAAGTAAATGGCAGGTTATACAACTAAAACCGTACAAGGCGCATATTGGAGATTGGATTTCCAACAAATGTTCAGGTTAAGGAACTTCCTACTACTACATGGGTATGCCTCTGGAGGGACGCCCCGAGAACCTACTCGGATCTCTGTCAACACAAGGCCGGGTAACCTCTGTAACTAGGTAACTACTACTTGAGTATGGCATCCCTTGGTCGTTTGTGACCTGTATCCGAGGATCCTCAACCATAAAGAAACTGCCACAAAGTATAATAAATTTGCAGCAACCACATAGGTTAAATATCTAGGCTCCATACCATGATACCATCCTTTTCCAGAAGGAAATGACATACCCTAAAGGGCGCGACCCTCATAACCTTGCCACATTCTTCCTATTTTGACCATTTCCGGGTGTGAGGTCCGACGAAGTCTCGTCCACAAAGCTACACTTTTCACAAAGTCATGCTTCGATCAACAAATGATCGGCAGCACTTCATATGCCACATTACCTATTTGGGAATATATCACTAGTAACCATCAACTACATAACCTCTAAGCTCGTATGTCTTAGAGAAGGGTGTTAAGCTAAGAGAATAAATTCTCCGCCACCAACAGAAATGTATTTGATAGAAACCAGCTTTACATCTCAAAGTGTAACATCAGACACACATCCATACAAGTCCGTTTCGGGATCGAACGGAACCGAAATCACTTCAAAGAAGCCTTTGCAAATCCGAATATTCACTAATCATGTCTGAATCCCCAACACAAAAGTTGATAAATTCTCTATACCAGAGTAACCTGGTGTAGAGACATTCGACAGGTAATCCTTTCACTTTCGAAAATACCCGGTGTAACGACCCAGAATTTTTATTAATTTAAATTTGAATATTTAATTAATTTTAAATGTTAATAAGTGAATTTATAAGTCAAATAAATTTTTATTTGAATTTTTGGATTTAATTGGATAATTAAATCGATAATTTAATACGTTAAATTATGGAAATAATTGAAAATTGAGTTAAATATGATTGAAAATGATTCGTAAAATTTTATTTTATCATGTTGAAGTTAGAATGATATTTTAGAACTTTTAAAATCGAATTAAAAGTTAATTTGTGAAAATTGAATATTTTAATATTTAATAATCGACTGTAAAATAGCCAATTTTTGAACAGTCTCAGAATTGAACGAAACCAGTTTCATTGGATCCGTAATAGTTAGTTATTACCGGATTTCAATTTTCGTGTCAATCGGAGCTATCGTTTGATCGTGGCAGCTCGAAACGCATCGAATCGTTTTTTAATCTAAATTTGGCGAGTCAAAATAGCCATTTTTCAAAAAGTCTCGGATTTCGACGAAACCAGTTTCATCGGATCCGTAATGTGATATTATTGTAAGGTTTCAAATTTCAAGTCAATTGGATTTACCGTTTGTCCGGTACAAATTAAAACGCCTAGAAATCGATTTAAATCGGTTTAATTCAAATTGAGCGTTTACAGCCATAACTCGCACATACTTCCGAATTAGCTTCCGAAACCTGTTCCATTGTGTCCGGAACGCGGGATAAACCCTAGGTACGCTGGTTACGGCGTCTAAATCGGAGTTCGGAATTCCCGGGATGAATAGTGTTTACGCTAGCTCTTTCTATAAATACACCTTTATTCACAAAAATAAATAACAAAACCTAAACCTAACCCTAATAATAGCAGCCGCCGTCTATAAAATCAATGGCCAGCAATTCATCGTTCTCTTCCTCAAATTCCTCTTAATCCGTAAACATTTATGAAAACTTATCAACTGGAGATTTGTAGAGCTACTCGAGCTCTTCGAATCCATACGGGAGTGATCGTTTTTAGAGACTCGATGGGGGGGTGTAGGGCCGCGTTCGTGGGCTGTTTAGGGCCGTGCGCACTCATCTATAGGTGGCCGAGCTTGATGGTGTTCAGGGCGTGGGTGGTGCCGGGGGGCGCGAGCAAGAAGGAGTTGCCTGATCGAAAAATCGTCGAGCGAGGAGGTGATAAAGTTTAACCCTAGAATCAAGTATTGGGTTCGGCCTCCATTTTGATCATCTGTAGCTTGCGCGTGAGAGATGGAAGAAGATAGTAAGGGACGGTCCAGATTTGGAGCTTGATGGATCAACGGCCTGCACTAGCTTAGGTTATAAAAATTTAAGCTTTTGTTGTAAATTGTTAATATAAATATGTTCAAACTTCAATAATCAATAACTTTTTCATACGAGGTCGAAAAAATGCAAACTCAGTTGCGTTGGAATCGTATGGACGAGCACTACGCGATGGAGTTGGTTTGGAGTCGTTTGGAGTTAGTGAGAATTTTGGGTAAAATTAAACGCGCGTTTAATTTTATTCGAAATAAAAGCTAAAACGGAAATTAAAACCAAGGTGAGAACTTCTCACTCAATCGAATAGATTTCGATTTTATTTTAAATAGTTAGATTTAAAATATTTGAATGCATGTTTGAATGATGACTGTAAATTATTGATTGTTAAAATAGACATTATGCGCCGTTAGTAAGCGGATGTTATTTAATAAAAACATATACCGCGAATATTTCATAAACAGTGAAATTGGTATTATATATAATATCAATATATATATATTGGCATATGTATATATTGCAGTTGATTGATTTCCCGCATTTTTTGTTTAGCGGATGAGACCCTATTACGCCGTTAGTAAGCGGATAATATTTATTAAAAACATGTACCGCGATAATTTCGTACTGGAGCGAAATTGGTATTGTGCTAATGTTTTTGGATGCAGGAAACAGGTTGGAGGGATCCAACTGGATTCCTCAACAGTATTTATTTTATTTCAGATATTTTGATATTTGATGGATTATCATATCGATATATGATATCGTTGTTAGTCGTGATTGACTATTTGGTGTGTAGCATCATTGGACCCAGATTTTGGGATTTTAAAATGGTTTTAAAGTGATTTTTGAAAATATACTATATTTTTGGAATTGATCCATTATAAATAAATAAACGTTATAATTTTTAAAGTTATAAAATTATGGTTTTTGTGAAATATAGTTAAAAGCTGGTTTTTGAGAAATATGAACCAATGATTTTATAAAATAATCAAAACTGGAATTTTGAGTTTATTATTAAAAGTTTGAATATAAGATTTATAAAATTTGATTATTTTATAAATCAAGAGAACGGTGAAATTTTAAAGGAATTTAAAGACGTTTAAAAGAATAATATAAATTGATTTATATTAAGAGATTTATAAATGGATATTTATAAATTGAATTATGGACATTATAAAACGAGTTTTTATAAGTGTTTGAATGTAGTGAAAATGAATTTCCTAAATGAATGAAATTTATAGAATTATAAACTGTGAGGTTATAAATGAAATTTATAAATAGTAAGATTTATAAATTTGTGAAGTTATTAAAGAATGGTTTTGGATAAATAATTGAATCTTATAAGTTATAAGATTTATAATTATGAAGTTCAAAGGAACGATTTTTGTGAACGAATAAATTATAGGTATTTAACTTATAATATGAACCTCTGTTTTATAATTGAATTATAAATCGAATAGGTTAATAAAGGAATTTATAAAAGGAAGTTGTTATAAATAAATAGAAATGGAGTTTATAAACGTTGTTTTATAAATTCACAAACGACTTATTTTGATAAGTAAATTGTTATGATTGATTTATGGAGTTATATTCACGTTTTTGACTGTGAATAATACTTTAAAATAAAATGTATAAAAGGATGAAATTTGTTAACAAAATATATTCACGTTTTTGAATAGTGAATAATATGTTAAAGGAAATGTTTAGATTTGATGTTTTAAATAGAATTAAAACGATCTAACGATGTTTTAAATGTGTTGAGATTCGAAACCATAGATTTCAACATTTATTGTTGAAATAGACGTTTTCGAGAAATAGAAGGAAATGGTGGACTATAACACTGTTGTTATAATAAATGATTTCCGAAAGGCAATGTTTGTATAGTATTGGGATTTATATATCTATTTTAATTTTGAATCCCTATACTAGTGATTTTGGGTTGTCGTAACGATGTTTTACGCAACATTCGTTTTGGCCCAAATAAATATGTTTAAGAGAATGATTTCCTTAAAGAATGAATTATATACTTAATTCGATTTAAGTATATTGAATATTTTCTAAGTGTTGAAAATAAAAGGAATTTGTGAATTACTTATGAATAAATAAGTATGGAAACGTTTTCCAATATAAAGTGAATATATTGAATTTATCTTTTTGAAGATAAATTGAAATGAATAAATTGAAATCATATGCATGAATATTTTGAAATATAAATTCATTATGGAATTTATATGTGAAAGGGAATTTGTTTAAAAATAAATGTTGATTTATTTTTGAAGTGTTGAAATAATATATCTTGTAAAGATATTTCGGAAAATAAATAATTTGGAAAATTATTTGGAATCTGGTGATGTATGCATATCAATTGATAGTTCAATAACCGACTATCAATATTTCCCTTTGAATGGGTAATTGATGTGATTTGTTTGAATGTGAATGCTACACTTATTTTTGAATAAGCGCTCACTATTCGGGTTAACCGGGAAAGGACCATGGGGTCGTATAACCCATTCCGAATATGTGATACGTCGTTGTGAATTGCATTTAAAGATCGGTGTTGAAGACCGGTATTTGCAAGAGCGATAGGATGACCTATCGATTGTTTCTGCACCGAGTCGCGCCGGTATAGAAACTCCCTAAGTGATGGGAAATCCGATCAGGATTGTGAATATCCGGATTGCAAGGACTTCTTTGTAAGTGCCTTCGGTTCTGTTCGAGCCCGGAACAGACTTGTATGGATTGTATGTCTGACATTACAATTTGAGATATAAAGCCGATTTCTTTCAAATATATTTCTGTTGGTGGCGGAGAATTTATTCTTTGCTTAACACCCTTCTTTGAGACGTATGTGCTCAAAGGTTATATAGTTGAAGTTATCAGCGATGTATTCCCAATTTGGTAATGTGATATGCTGAGTGATGCTGAAATGATCATTGTGTTGATTATTGTGATAGGATCATTTATTTGATCGTCTATCTTAGTGATCATTGTGTTGATCATTTGTTGACCCAAAGCATGGCTTTTGTATAAAGTATGTTTTTGTGGACGTGAATTCGTCGAGCCTCACATCCCGAAAATGGTCAAAACAGGAAAGATGCGGCAAGGTTATGAGGGGTAGCGCCCTTTAGGATATGTGCATTTCCTTCTGGAAAAGGGTGGTATCATGGTATGGAGCCCAGATACTTACTCATGTTGAAACACTTTGTTTTTATGATTGTGTGAATTGATTAGAGAGCGCTCTCGGAAAAAGGTCCCAAAGGACCGGGGGATGGCATATTCGGTCAGTTGTTACTCAGTTAGGAGTAACCCGGCCTTGTGTTGGTAGAGATCCGGTTTGGTTCTCGGGGATGTCCATCCAGAGGCATTCTCAGTGGCAATGGGAAGTTTCTTGGCCTGACCATTTGTTGGAAATCCAATTCCCAATACGAAACTTGTACGGTATTAGTTGTAGAACCTGCTATTCACTTATGGTGGTCACCACTGTTTGGATGGTAGCTATAGTAGGCATAGTTCGAAATGTCTATGTTGGCTAAGATTTATATTCTACTTTCGAAATATTTCCTACACTATGCACTAATAATAATATGAAATGTTCTTTTAATGCGTATCAAGCATCTTTGACTATCATAAGGAGAAATCTCCTCCGATTCTGCGTTTGCATTGTGTGTGTGTGCGGGAGGCCTTATGGTAGTCTCATTTTTAAAAGCATTGCGAATTGAATTTAAAAAAAAAATATTCCTCTATTTGATTTTAAAGATAAATAAACTGTTTTGAGTTCTCACACCAGTCACATGACTGACTCGGAGTTTATTGTTTTCCTTCCTAAACTCTGGGTGCCCACCAATTTCCACACGGGCAGTTAAGAGTTAGGTTTATCAGGATATTCTGGATATTCAGGAGTTGCTGGAGGCAAGCTGGATGGCATGGCGTATTACTAGTATATAGTATTTCTTTTTCCGCTGCACTGTTTGTTGATGTTGTATGTTGTTGTACACTCTGATGATATGATGTAATGAAATGAATGTAATGTAATAACTGATATAGTTCTTTGTTTAAAGATTATTCATTTATTATTATATGTTGTTCCGCTGCGAATTGTGAGATTCTGATGTTGTTCTTTTTGTTTCCTTTCTGTCCGTTCTATTTTCAAATTCTCTTTTTCTATTTAAAAATTCTCTGTTTTCTAAAAATCGTCTATCTTCTTTCCTCTCTATTTTCTTCTCTCTTCTTTCTTTTTCTTTTCTTAAATTCTTTTTAAAAACCCATAACATTCCGTGTTTTCGGCCTTCGATTTCTCGGCAGTCGATAAAGTGAGTGTCGATGTTGAATTTTCGAAAGTCGAAAATTTTCGGGACGTTACATTTGGTATCAGAGCTGATGGTTAAGCGACAACCATGGTTCTGTTGGGTATAATTCATTAGAGATAGAGTCAGCAGTACTCTAGAATGAGTTTGAGTGTAATAATAGCTATGAGAGCGTACTTGTTAGTGAATAAAAAAAAATTGTTTTATATTGTGTTGACTTATCGGTTGATTGTTTATAGATTCCGATCGATCTAGTCTAGCTAACTATCGTAGATAGGGGTTTCTAAACTCTTAAACAAGACAATTCGACACAATATTGTTTTTAAATTGGGTAAATAAAATAATTTTTGCCTTGATTATATTTTATATATAAAGGAATAATTTTTCAAAATTATTAAAGTGTATATAAGTGATTGTTAGGTTGTTTGAATAATCTAAATAAAAGAATAATTGTATAAGCAAATGAATTATAAGAATTGAATTATAATTAAAGTGATGTACAATTGTGAAATAAACTTATATATATAAGAAGTGAAACTATAGGAATATATTTATGAATATGAGTTGTAAATATAAAGTGAATATAAAGTTAAATGAAATCCAACTTTGGTAATTTAATGGAATTAATGGATTGAATGATTAATCAATTGAATGTAATTTAAAGTTGATATGGAATAATGAATGTAAGTGTTGATTTATTTAAAATCTAATGTTATTAGAAGTTGAAAAAAAAAATGAATGAATATCAATTTAATTAAACCAATTCAAAGTGATGGTGTTAAATCAAATAAGCAAAGGAATTTGGTTGCAATTAATATAAACATTGGTTGTTAGTTGATTGTATATAATTCATTAAGAATTAATGAAATTGGAAGCTATGAAATTGAATTCAAATTGAAAGTAAATAAATTTGAATAGAATTGAAAGTGAATTAGATTTAATTAGTAAATGTAAACTAATTGAATTGAGAATGAATGTTAGTAAATTCCAACATTAATAAATCAAATATGATTTAGAGTGAAAACCAATTCATTAAATATGAATGAAAATATGAATGAATGTTTATTGGATATGGATGTTAGTTGGTTGATGGTTGAATGTATATTGCTATTGTTGCATTTGCTATATGACATATATAGTTATTATGTTGCTATATGTTGTATATTGAGATTATTTGCGTATGTGCATGTTCTCATGTTGTTTGTTAAGTGTTTAGTAGGTGCGGATCGCGTTGCTTCGCATTTGGAGTTCGCTTTAGCGCTATATTAGCCGTATATGCTTGCTAATAAAATATAAGGTACATATCTCGGATTAAATATCGCACTTTTACACTTTTTTCCCTTCGGGATGCCTCATTACTTGATGAGATGTATATATGTGATATATATACTGTCATTTTTTTTTCGGATCGAGCCGCGCAAAGGAGACTATGGCGAATTTTTCCGAAAATTTAAGGCGTTAGAAAAAATTTTGAGAAAATTGGGAAAATTTTTGAAAACTTTAACTTTGATTTTGGAATTGAAAGTTAAACAATAATAGTTGCTTTTGAAATGATAACTAAGTATGATTTGAAAACTTAGTAAAGAATTGTAAGAAGTTTAATTATGAATTTTGGAAAATTAATAGATTTTGTAACCTTTCTTACTTGTAATTTCGAGGACGAAATTCTTTTAAGGGGGAAAGATTGTAACGACCCAGAATTTTTATTAATTTAAATTTGAATATTTAATTAATTTTAAATGTTAATAAGTGAATTTATAAGTCAAATAAATTTTTATTTGAATTTTTGGATTTAATTGGATAATTAAATCGATAATTTAATACGTTAAATTATGGAAATAATTGAAAATTGAGTTAAATATGATTGAAAATGATTCGTAAAATTTTATTTTATCATGTTGAAGTTAGAATGATATTTTAGAAATTTTAAAATCGAATTAAAAGTTAATTTGTGAAAATTGAATATTTTAATATTTAATAATCGACTGTAAAATAGCCAATTTTTGAACAGTCTCAGAATTGAACGAAACCAGTTTCATTGGATCTGTAATAGTTAGTTATTACCGGATTTCAATTTTCGTGTCAATCGGAGCTATCGTTTGATCGTGGCAGCTCGAAACGCATCGAATCGTTTTTTAATTTAAATTTGGCGAGTCAAAATAGCCATTTTTCAAAAAGTCTCGGATTTCGACGAAACCAGTTTCATCGGATCCGTAATGTGATATTATTGTAAGGTTTCAAATTTCAAGTCAATTGGATTTACCGTTTGTCCGGTACAAATTAAAACGCCTAGAAATCGATTTAAATCGGTTTAATTCAAATTGAGCGTTTACAGCCATAACTCGCACATACTTCCGAATTAGCTTCCGAAACCTGTTCCATTGTGTCCGGAACGCGGGATAAACCCTAGGTACACTGGTTACGGCGTCTAAATCGGAGTTCGGAATTCCCGGGATGAATAGTGTTTACGCTAGCTCTTTCTATAAATACACCTTTATTCACAAAAATAAATAACAAAACCTAAACCTAACCCTAATAATAGCAGCCGCCGTCTATAAAATCAATGGCCAGCAATTCATCGTTCTCTTCCTCAAATTCCTCTTAATCCGTAAACATTTATGAAAACTTATCAACTGGAGATTTGTAGAGCTACTCGAGCTCTTCGAATCCATACGGGAATGATCGTTTTTAGAGACTCGATGGGGGGGTGTAGGGCCGCGTTCGTGGGCTGTTTAGGGCCGTGCGCACTCATCTATAGGTGGCCGAGCTTGATGGTGTTCAGGGCGTGGGTGGTGCCGGGGGGCGCGAGCAAGAAGGAGTTGCCTGATCGAAAAATCGTCGAGCGAGGAGGTGATAAAGTTTAACCCTAGAATCAAGTATTGGGTTCGGCCTCCATTTTGATCATCTGTAGCTTGCGCGTGAGAGATGGAAGAAGATAGTAAGGGACGGTCCAGATTTGGAGCTTGATGGATCAACGGCCTGCACTAGCTTAGGTTATAAAAATTTAAGCTTTTGTTGTAAATTGTTAATATAAATATGTTCAAACTTCAATAATCAATAACTTTTTCATACGAGGTCGAAAAAATGCAAACTCAGTTGCGTTGGAATCGTATGGACGAGCACTACGCGATGGAGTTGGTTTGGATTCGTTTGGAGTTAGTGAGAATTTTGGGTAAAATTAAACGCGCGTTTAATTTTATTCGAAATAAAAGCTAAAACGGAAATTAAAACCAAGGTGAGAACTTCTCACTCAATCGAATAGATTTCGATTTTATTTTAAATAGTTAGATTTAAAATATTTGAATGCATGTTTGAATGATGACTGTAAATTATTGATTGTTAAAATAGACATTATGCGCCGTTAGTAAGCGGATGTTATTTAATAAAAACATATACCGCGAATATTTCATAAACAGTGAAATTGGTATTATATATAATATCAATATATATATATTGGCATATGTATATATTGCAGTTGATTGATTTCCCGCATTTTTTGTTTAGCGGATGAGACCCTATTACGCCGTTAGTAAGCGGATAATATTTATTAAAAACATGTACCGCGATAATTTCGTACTGGAGCGAAATTGGTATTGTGCTAATGTTTTTGGATGCAGGAAACAGGTTGGAGGGATCCAACTGGATTCCTCAACAGTATTTATTTTATTTCAGATATTTTGATATTTGATGGATTATCATATCGATATATGATATCGTTGTTAGTCGTGATTGACTATTTGGTGTGTAGCATCATTGGACCCAGATTTTGGGATTTTAAAATGGTTTTAAAGTGATTTTTGAAAATATACTATATTTTTGGAATTGATCCATTATAAATAAATAAACGTTATAATTTTTAAAGTTATAAAATTATGGTTTTTGTGAAATATAGTTAAAAGCTGGTTTTTGAGAAATATGAACCAATGATTTTATAAAATAATCAAAACTGGAATTTTGAGTTTATTATTAAAAGTTTGAATATAAGATTTATAAAATTTGATTATTTTATAAATCAAGAGAACGGTGAAATTTTAAAGGAATTTAAAGACGTTTAAAAGAATAATATAAATTGATTTATATTAAGAGATTTATAAATGGATATTTATAAATTGAATTATGGACATTATAAAACGAGTTTTTATAAGTGTTTGAATGTAGTGAAAATGAATTTCCTAAATGAATGAAATTTATAGAATTATAAACTGTGAGGTTATAAATGAAATTTATAAATAGTAAGATTTATAAATTTGTGAAGTTATTAAAGAATGGTTTTGGATAAATAATTGAATCTTATAAGTTATAAGATTTATAATTATGAAGTTCAAAGGAACGATTTTTGTGAACGAATAAATTATAGGTATTTAACTTATAATATGAACCTCTGTTTTATAATTGAATTATAAATCGAATAGGTTAATAAAGGAATTTATAAAAGGAAGTTGTTATAAATAAATAGAAATGGAGTTTATAAACGTTGTTTTATAAATTCACAAACGACTTATTTTGATAAGTAAATTGTTATGATTGATTTATGGAGTTATATTCACGTTTTTGACTGTGAATAATACTTTAAAATAAAATGTATAAAAGGATGAAATTTGTTAACAAAATATATTCACGTTTTTGAATAGTGAATAATATGTTAAAGGAAATGTTTAGATTTGATGTTTTAAATAGAATTAAAACGATCTAACGATGTTTTAAATGTGTTGAGATTCGAAACCATAGATTTCAACATTTATTGTTGAAATAGACGTTTTCGAGAAATAGAAGGAAATGGTGGACTATAACACTGTTGTTATAATAAATGATTTCCGAAAGGCAATGTTTGTATAGTATTGGGATTTATATATCTATTTTAATTTTGAATCCCTATACTAGTGATTTTGGGTTGTCGTAACGATGTTTTACGCAACATTCGTTTTGGCCCAAATAAATATGTTTAAGAGAATGATTTCCTTAAAGAATGAATTATATACTTAATTCGATTTAAGTATATTGAATATTTTCTAAGTGTTGAAAATAAAAGGAATTTGTGAATTACTTATGAATAAATAAGTATGGAAACGTTTTCCAATATAAAGTGAATATATTGAATTTATCTTTTTGAAGATAAATTGAAATGAATAAATTGAAATCATATGCATGAATATTTTGAAATATAAATTCATTATGGAATTTATATGTGAAAGGGAATTTGTTTAAAAATAAATGTTGATTTATTTTTGAAGTGTTGAAATAATATATCTTGTAAAGATATTTCGGAAAATAAATAATTTGGAAAATTATTTGGAATCTGGTGATGTATGCATATCAATTGATAGTTCAATAACCGACTATCAATATTTCCCTTTGAATGGGTAATTGATGTGATTTGTTTGAATGTGAATGCTACACTTATTTTTGAATAAGCGCTCACTATTCGGGTTAACCGGGAAAGGACCATGGGGTCGTATAACCCATTCCGAATATGTGATACGTCGTTGTGAATTGCATTTGAAGATCGGTGTTGAAGACCGGTATTTGCAAGAGCGATAGGATGACCTATCGATTGTTTCTGCACCGAGTCGCGCCGGTATAGAAACTCCCTAAGTGATGGGAAATCCGATCAGGATTGTGAATATCCGGATTGCAAGGACTTCTTTGTAAGTGCCTTCGGTTCTGTTCGAGCCCGGAACAGACTTGTATGGATTGTATGTCTGACATTACAATTTGAGATATAAAGCCGATTTCTTTCAAATATTTCTGTTGGTGGCGGAGAATTTATTCTTTGCTTAACACCCTTCTTTGAGACGTATGTGCTCAAAGGTTATATAGTTGAAGTTATCAGCGATATATTCCCAATTTGGTAATGTGATATGCTGAGTGATGCTGAAATGATCATTGTGTTGATTATTGTGATAGGATCATTTATTTGATCGTCTATCTTAGTGATCATTGTGTTGATCATTTGTTGACCCAAAGCATGGCTTTTGTATAAAGTATGTTTTTGTGGACGTGAATTCGTCGAGCCTCACATCCCGAAAATGGTCAAAACAGGAAAGATGCGGCAAGGTTATGAGGGGTAGCGCCCTTTAGGATATGTGCATTTCCTTCTGGAAAAGGGTGGTATCATGGTATGGAGCCCAGATACTTACTCATGTTGAAACACTTTGTTTTTATGATTGTGTGAATTGATTAGAGAGCGCTCTCGGAAAAAGGTCCCAAAGGACCGGGGGATGGCATATTCGGTCAGTTGTTACTCAGTTAGGAGTAACCCGGCCTTGTGTTGGTAGAGATCCGGTTTGGTTCTCGGGGATGTCCATCCAGAGGCATTCTCAGTGGCAATGGGAAGTTCCTTGGCCTGACCATTTGTTGGAAATCCAATTCCCAATACGAAACTTGTACGGTATTAGTTGTAGAACCTGCTATTCACTTATGGTGGTCACCACTGTTTGGATGGTAGCTATAGTAGGCATAGTTCGAAATGTCTATGTTGGCTAAGATTTATATTCTACTTTCGAAATATTTCCTACACTATGCACTAATAATAATATGAAATGTTCTTTTAATGCGTATCAAGCATCTTTGACTATCATAAGGAGAAATCTCCTCCGATTCTGCGTTTGCATTGTGTGTGTGTGCGGGAGGCCTTATGGTAGTCTCATTTTTAAAAGCATTGCGAATTGAATTTAAAAAAAAAATATTCCTCTATTTGATTTTAAAGATAAATAAACTGTTTTGAGTTCTCACACCAGTCACATGACTGACTCGGAGTTTATTGTTTTCCTTCCTAAACTCTGGGTGCCCACCAATTTCCACACGGGCAGTTAAGAGTTAGGTTTATCAGGATATTCTGGATATTCAGGAGTTGCTGGAGGCAAGCTGGATGGCATGGCGTATTACTAGTATATAGTATTTCTTTTTCCGCTGCACTGTTTGTTGATGTTGTATGTTGTTGTACACTCTGATGATATGATGTAATGAAATGAATGTAATGTAATAACTGATATAGTTCTTTGTTTAAAGATTATTCATTTATTATTATATGTTGTTCCGCTGCGAATTGTGAGATTCTGATGTTGTTCTTTTTGTTTCCTTTCTGTCCGTTCTATTTTCAAATTCTCTTTTTCTATTTAAAAATTCTCTGTTTTCTAAAAATCGTCTATCTTCTTTCCTCTCTATTTTCTTCTCTCTTCTTTCTTTTTCTTTTCTTAAATTCTTTTTAAAAACCCATAACATTCCGTGTTTTCGGCCTTCGATTTCTCGGCAGTCGATAAAGTGAGTGTCGATGTTGAATTTTCGAAAGTCGAAAATTTTCGGGACGTTACACCCGGTCTTCAACACCATCATCAATTGCAATCTCATTTTGTTGTATCATTATTCGGAATGGGTTTTATGACACAAAGTCCTCTCCCGGCTAATCCGAATAATGAGCGCTTATTTTTTTAAAATAAGTGTTCAATCGGATTTCAAACAAACCACAACAAATTTCCACTTTGATCTTTTAAATAAAAGATCCATCACAATCGCAAAGGTTCGATGTGGTTTTCGAATATCCATTTGGAATCCGACCCCCGGTCGCATTGAAATTCAAATGCCATTTGAAGGCCAATATTGATAGTCGGTTGTTTAACTATCAATCAATATTCACAATAGTTACTGGATTTCAAATAATTTTCCCCCAATTATTACTTTCAAAATATCTTCGCAAGATATAATTTTAACACTTCAACCATTTGAAAACAAATTTCAAATCACTTTTCATTTTTCAATCTTTTGAAAACAAATTTCAAATCACTTCCCTCACGTGGAATAAATTTCCAAATATTTGTTTAATTCCACTAAAAATCCTCCGAGTTCAAATATTTTAAAATACTTATTTTAAATATTAGCTATGAGAACTTTATTCCAATACCTCATATAAAACTTCAATTCCAAATTAATATTTTTAACAAAATTATTAGACAGGTTATAACTACTTAAATATCCACTTTCTAAATCAAATATCAAATTTAATCTTTAAAAAAATCCCTTCTATAATTAATTAAATAAATAAATCTTCACTTTAAAGATTTACAAAATAACCTAAGAAACTAATTTCTCCAAACTATTCTTTTAAAACCAACTCTAGAACTTTTAATTTATATTTCAAAAGTATTTTGGAAAACATACTCGGCTTTTCAGGGAAAATACACCTTCCTTTACAAAAAGGATCATTTTAAATCAATTAATACATCCTTCTGGATTTATTTTAAATTTATGTTCCAAATCCATTAATTTTTTTCCACACTTTTAAAAATAAAACAATATTTAGTTTTAAAACAAATTTCCCTTGCTTTTATAAAATTCCCATGGTGAATTTAAATTTTCAAATATCCACAGATATACGATTTTCAAATCGATTCTCAAATATTCATTTTCAACACCAAATCAATTTTCAAAATGATTTCCAAATTTATTTCAAATACCAAATCAAATTCCAAATTGATTTTTCCAAACATTTACTTCAAAACTCCAAATTGATTTCAGAATTGATTTCCCAAAAATTATTTTTAAACACCAAATCAATTTTAGATCGATTTATTTTTACCAAATCAATATCAAGTTGATTTTCCAATTTATTTTCAAAACACCAAATCAATTTCAAATTGATTCTCAAATTTATTTTAAACACCAAATTTATTATCTTTTGAAACAAATTCCTTCTTTTAAATTTATTCAATTTTCTAACATTAATTTACTATAAATCTTCTACTTAAATTTCAAAAATCCAATAATATTTATTTCTGGTATCCTACAGTACCAAAAATATATTCGGCTAAACCATAGCCTTCAACGATTTCAATCACAAATATGATCACACACAGATTATAAATAACTAATACACAACATTAAAACAAATTCAAATGTTTTGAGGAATCCAGTTGGATCCCTCCAACTTGTTTCCCTGCATCCATAGACGTTAGCATAACAATTAAATACCAGTTCCACTTCAAGGTGGAATATCGCAGTATATGGGATCAATATAATATCATCTGCTATTATGCGGCATATAAGGTCTCATCCGCTATATAAAGCGGGAAATCAATCACTCCAAATACATATATAATACCAGTTCCACTTCGAGGTGGAATATCGCGGTATATGGGTTTATATATAATATCATCCGCTATTATGCGGTGCATAGGGTCTAATTCGAAACAACTGATAAAAATTTATCATCCAAGCATGCAATCAACAATTTTAAATTTAACTATTTAAAATTAAATCAGAAAAATCTGATTGAGTGAGAAGATCTCACTTTTGCTTTCGCATGCAACCTATTTTCAATCCGGCTTGTTTCTTCTGCAATTTTTTTTGACCTTGTATAAACAATTATATAATTTTATTAATATTCGAACAAACCGAACAATTAAATTCCTTATGGATAATTTAATTACACCGTGATTTGATTTTAAACTAATAGTTTTAATTTTAACAAATTCCTTTTAACAAAAAAATTTAATTAAATTTAAAACTAAATTTCTTAAATAAAATATTTTTATAATGACAAAAATAAAATAAACCATTTAACAAAATTAATTTCTCTAATCGAATAATTAATTTCCATTTCATAGTTTTAATTAACTATCCATTTAATTTAAAAATAAATTTCCATTTAACAAATTTAGTCGACCAATGCATTTTATTTTAAACAAACCATTAAATCATAAACAAATTTTCCTTTTATAAATAATTTGGTGACTAAGATAATTTACATCCAATTAAACAAACAAATCTTCAGTTTTTGTAAATATATAAGTAAAATTTGCGTGTATATATACACTTAACTTTACTGAATATATTTTTATTTTCTGGAATTATCATACCAA
The DNA here is from genome assembly GCA_030765085.1 of Allium cepa. Classification (NCBI taxonomy): domain Eukaryota; kingdom Viridiplantae; phylum Streptophyta; class Magnoliopsida; order Asparagales; family Amaryllidaceae; genus Allium; species Allium cepa. The sequence continues at coordinate 421,290,058 of CM060939.1, forward strand.
AAATCTGTTTATAACAATACAACAATTCTCTTCTTCTGTAAACTATGTATATTATTATAAATTTTAAAATGCAATAGCTATGTACCTTTATTGCCCAGGTCGAGCGCGAGATGCTTTGCACGAGTTCAACAATTGCCTGCGAACGAGCCCCACGACCTCTCGCCTCGATGTTGCTACCTAAACTCGACGACTTCGCGACCCACGTCAACGCCTGCTTACGATGGCACCCCAAACACCACTCGACTCCGTCTGCCGCCTCTCCTCGTTGCGATTCAATTCGCGATTAAATCGCCAAAATTGATTGCGACGTCACCCTCCAATTATCTTTCAATATTTAAAATCAATTTAAATATTTCTTTTTCAAATGTTTAAAATTTCATTTCTCAGCTTTTGATTATGATTTCAATTTCTTATTCAACTTTCACACTTAAATGATAATAATTTAGTATCATTTAATATTTTGTTTTAAATAATTTAAGATATGGAATATAATATCTTGTTTACACTTTGTAACGATCTAGACTTTTTAACCATCCCTGCCCCGCCGTGGCATACAATGGTAACCTGCCTTTGGAAAAATTTATTATATCAAATTCAAAATATCATTCTCAAATCAAAAATGCATATTAAATAAAATTAGAAATAAATTCTTATTAACTTAAAAATAAAATGTTGAATCCAATTTATTTCAAAAAAAAAATTTAGTTTCCAAATTCAAATTTCTATTAAAAATCAATACACATATATATAAACAAACAACTAGTATTTTATTTTATTTTGGAAAAACTCAATTTAATTTAAAATTTAATTTCAAAAATTAATTCAATTATCTAATTAAACGTGGCTAAAATCCGGGAATGTTACAAGCTCAGTCTAGGCAGAGGAGTTATGCTGATAAAAGACGAAAATACTTAGAGTTCTCAGTTGGAGATCGTGTTTTCATCAAGGTGTCACCAATGAAAGGTGTACTCAGATTTGAAAAATTAGGAAAATTGATACCAATATTCAGTGGACCATTTCCTATTATAAAAAGATCGGGAAACTCGGATATAGAGTAAAACTGCCAATTAGTTAGGCAGGAGTCCACAATGTTTTTCATATTTCTCATCTAAGAAAGTATATTCTAGATTCAAAAACTACTATTACACTGACTGCGTTAGATGACCTAATAGTGGAACCGGATATGACTATAATTAGAGAACCAGTTCGTACAATTGCAAGAGATGAGAAAAGGCTAAAGAATATGATAGTTAGATTAGTCAAAGTCCAGTGGAATAACGACGAGAGAAAATATACTCGGGAAACTGAGAGAATGATCAGAGATACTTATCCTGACTTGTTTCATGGTATATTTTACCTTTACATTTGATTGTTATGAGTTCCTTATCATAATTTCAAGGACGAAATTCTTTAAGGAGGGAAGTCTGTAATGACCATAATTTTGACTGACATTATTTAGGATATTTAATTAGAAAAATTAATTGAAATAATGTAGATGGTTAGGTAATCGAGATTTGTTAATTAATAAGGGGTCTTGCCTTAAATAAATGTATGAGCAAAAGAAAATTAAAGATAAGTAGAAGGAAATTGGTAAGGGAAAAATAGGAATAATATTTGTTTTTGTGCCCTAAACCCTTTTATCCTTTATTTCTTCTTCATTTCAACATTCATAAACAAAAATAAAACCCCCAAGAGCTCGGTTGGCCACCATTAAAAAGAATCAAAAGAAGATAAGCTAGGAATCAAGTAGAAAGCTTGAAGAAATTAATCAATTGGCAAAGTTCAATCTTCTTAACATCAAGCTAAGGTGAATAATTGTCTTACATCTCATTTTTCATAGTGATTTCGGTTTCAAGGATTGACCAGAATTCATTTTGCAAATAATATGCCATGTTATGTTTGTTTGAATGGATATATGCTTGTTGATGATTTATTATGTTTCATAAGGATTTTATGAAAAGTTTAGATCGAAAACCTATTAAACAACTTCCAAACGATATGCCTTTTTGATATATGGCCAAAAACGTTATTTTAGACGTGGGTCTTATGTTTCATAATTTTCTAAGTTATTATGGATTTATTATGAATTTCTAAGATTGAAAATAGTTGAAACTGGGTTTAAATTATTAAGACAGATAAGTAATGTATTTGGGTCTGCATTTAAATATGTTAGACAACATATGAAAAGTGAATTATGTTGATTTTTGGGAATTTTCCTAAGTATTTTATTACGATTATAAAATTATTTAAGTAAAGGGACATAATTTTTTATATGTTTTATCAAGGAGAAGGGCATATTTATTAAAATGTTTCTAATTGATAATATTGAATTCGGTAGCCTTTTTAGAAATGGATTTTGATAAAGAAATGGCAACCATTACACTTTGACAAATAAGGCAAGTTAGGTGAAAATAAATTTCTTTAATAGGCATAAAATCAGTTTTGTTATGAATTACCACTTCACCACTTCCTTAGCTGCAACATGCCAGTTAGACCTTTCGCACTTGTTTGAAACCAAAGCACATGATATCAAGAAATTGGTATGGAGTGCATTGGAAAAAGGCGAAAGGGACATGTCAAAACCATCATTTCGAAGGGGTAGAAGTTATTCTTATAAGCTTTCGACTCCACTACATACTTATGTTTAAAATAGATACTTTCGAAGGGGTTGAAGCCAACTATATTAGCATTTGAATCAATCAACTTGCCTATCTTTTTAGAAAAGAGCTTTCGAATGGGTTGCCGCTTATTTAAGTTTTAAAAGAAGCTTTCGAAAGGATAGCCGCTTTTGAACGCATTTGAAACCCATGCTGCCGCATTCAAAGCTTTCGAATTAGTTAAGGCCGCTTTTCTTTATAGCCTTAAAGCAATGTATTAGAAAGAGTGCTTTCGCCCTTTATTTTGAAGTCGTCTTCTCAATGCCGCTTTCAAAATAGTTTTGGAGGCAATGGTTTCGAAAGGGTGGGTTTTGAAACCATCCTCTTTCTTTTACTTGGGATTAATGCTTTCGAAAGCAATGCTTTCACCTTTGTTCTTTATGACCTTGTAGTTACACTACATTTTAAACCCAAAGGTTTTGAAAGGAATAGTTTTAAATGGTTTCGAAGCTATGTTTCCACTAACTCTTACATGAACCCAATACTTTCGAAAGGTACGTTTTAAGTGAAGGATTCCAATGCTTGCGAAAGAAATACTTTGAGTGTTTCGAAAGGTATACTTTGAGTGTTTCGAAAGTTTTATTTCTAAGTGTTTCGAAAGGGTTATTTAAATGGTTTCAAAAGAGAATGTTTAAGGTGTACGTAATGATTTCGAAGGGCTTATTTTCAATACATTTGAAAGGTATGTTTTGGTCTTTTGGCCTAGTGTTTTAAAGGTTAAAATAGTTAACTTATTTTTAATAGGGTACTTTTAAAGAATTCAAAAGGGATTGTTTAGGGTTTCAAACAAAGGTTTTGAAGTTATTGTTTTGGCCTTATAGCCTAAAGTTTTCTAAGTTAAAGAGAGGTTTTAACTTATTTTGAAGGGATAGATAATCCCATTGATTAGGTTTCATCAACATTGTTTTGTGTAAAGCATATATCATGGCATAAGTATTTTGAGTAAAGCGAATATGATTTCTTTGTTTTATAAAATTATGATTTCAGATTTAACTCATTTGCAAAGATTGTTTACAAGGAAATGAAATTTGAATAGGGTAGTTAACCCTAATTTTATGACTCAAATATTAGAAGACCAAATAGGACTGGTGTAGGGTCACGTCCTATACTTTCGCTAATAGCCCCTAGCTAATATAAGTCCAAAAATTCCAGTGTGTAGGGCTTTTTCAAAATGGGACTAAAATAATGTTACACACAGAAGGGAATATACAGACTAAAGATAGGTTAATGGTGAGCCTGCAAGACCATTAGGATCAGTTGACCCTAAAAGAAGATAGTTACGGGTAGATAGCCTAGTAGTCATCTAATAGAAGTTAGATTATTGATTATGTCTGATAAGCCCAAGTCAACCAATGGTTAATAGTTAGCCAGATAAAACTATAGTTTGGATAGGCAATCTATTGATTTCCTGATAATCATCCATATATGTATTTGCTTTAATTGTATAAATAGTTTGATTGTAGGACTTTGATTTGCAGAAGATAGGCTTTTAAAAGAATATTTGTGAGAGGAAACCCGTTACGCTAAGCGGTATGGTCTCACTTAATAAATCGAGATGTAATAGTATTATTCACACCAGACTTTATGTCTAACTCGAAGTTTATGTTTTTCCCTTAAACTCTCGGGTGTTCAAAATTTAATTTGAGTAGATTAAGAGTTAAGGACCTTTTCAGTTTAGTAGAATAGACGAATAAGCTTCTAAAGACGTGTAGAGGGCATAACTAGCTATATAGGAGCTATTTAGTATTATTTCTGTTGTGATGAATTTATGATTGATATGTCTATTTAGTACTCTAATAATCCAAGGGGGAATCTTCATATGTCTCTCTTGGCATAATTTGTAATAATTATATTTGATCAAAACATGGGAATCATTTTGGGATTATGTGACTGAATATGAATACTGATTTGAAATGTATTCATAAAAGTTGTTTTTGAAATATGTGCTGATTTTATTTCATATTCATGCACTTTTGGTATTATAAATACCATTAACATTACCGTTTTTGTCAATGGAAGTTAATTCTATGGACGGCTGCAGCATCTGTAGCGCTTAGCTTTAGGTCTCAAGATAGGGGATGTTATACCTGCGTTTGATTCGTAAATCGATCCAAATGGATAACTTTTATATATGATGAAATTGGGTCCAAAAAACTTATCCATTAGATCCTCGGAATTACATTCATAGCTTGTTTGAGTATAAGATTCGATATGTTTGGAGTACGAAAATTTTGAGAATGAATAGTATCGGATGGAGAGAATTGGGGTTCAGCCTGTTAGCTGCCTATATGTGGCTAACTCACTTCATTATCTCTCATTCACTTTTCATTCACGTTCATTCCTTTTCCTCTTTCTCTAGTAGTCTCTAATCCCCTCTTATCTTCTTCTAATCCCTTAACCCAAACACATCTAAATCAAATTCCTAAAGTAAAATAAAAATCAACATAATTCCTCTCTTCTAATTCTCTACAAAACTCGCGAAGGAATCAGCTTGAATCGGAATTGGAGAGAGATCTCAACTTTAAAGTTAGCTTGGAGATGGATTTTGGTGATTAGAGCTTGATTTAGGGAAAGAGAAGGCGAGTGGGATGATTCTCCTTATTAATTTATGTGTTGTACTTTTTATTTCCATTCATTGCATAATATTGAATCATATAAAGTGATTCGGAGAATGATTGGATTAGTTTAGACTTGTATTCATGTTATAAGCATGTTTTCCTTAGCTAATTAATTGTTTAAGACTCAAATACTATGTTTTGAAAAAAGTTAGTAAGAACTAGATTCGATTTGGGCTAATTGGGTGATCGATTGTGATGTTATTGTTTGATTTGGGATTAATTATGTAGAGTAATGATGTGCATGTCATAATTAATAACTAATTAATCCATTTGAATTGATTTGCAAAAAGGTTAGTAAACTAATTAAGGTGTTTAGGAGTTATACACCTCTCACTAAAGTGATTAGAGACCATATAAGCCTTAATTAGTATTTATAAAATGGTTTCATGACTTTATAAATGAGGCATATATTTTATAAAATGGATATGAGATTTTCTAAGATGGTAAAATGATGAATACTTGATTTTCAATGAGGAGAAGTGAGTATTTTAAAGGCTACAAGGTGATTATAAGCTAGTATGATATTTTATAAAATGGTTTATGGTTTTATAAAATGATATAAAGTTCACTCTTATTAGAAAGATTACTTAAACAAGTAATAATTAAACTAGAAATTATTGAATTCCATATTGGATATACATGTGTGTGTATGTGCATGAGCGGTTATACGTATGTGTGTATTCGGATTTAAGCAACGATTGAAATAACTCTAGTGTTGTAACTAGAATAATGATGAAAGTTGTGTTCGTAAAGGGTGAATACTTGTGTAATAGTTTGTATATGCATATGGGAATGTTGGAATGTGTGTATGGTCATGTGTTGAGCAATCTCATGTAGACATAGTGACCACCGGGTGCGTTAAGTTGCATGGTAAAGTGCAGGGTCGAGTAATTGCCCTAATGCAATTGTTTGATTATATAGATGTATTATAGAACATAAGTTTATTGTGGGAATTTGACATAGCCATAGCGACCATGTTGTGCATTAAGTTGCATGAAAGTACATTGAGTCGAGTAATTGTCCCGATGAAGTCCGAAAATCTGAATTGTTAAGTTAACGTGTGTTTGTGTGAACGTGTGTGCATAGACGTGCATAAATTAGTGTATCGGTACAAGTATAAGCTACGCACGAGGGAATGGAGAGAATTCAACTTATCTAAATTCATGATTTGAAGTCTTTAGATTGGATAGGACTTTTCCATGGAAGAAACGACGAGTCATTTGGAGCTACGGATCAAAACTTATGGAAGATTGAAGTTTGGAAAAGTGCAAAACAACCTAGGTGTAGTCGACTGGTGGGACCATTCAGTCGACTAAATAAGCCCATTTTCAAACCAAAACGTAAGGTGGAATTCAGTCTACTGGGATATTTTTTTCACTCCACTAATCCTAGTCGACTGGTGTTCCTTTTTAGTCGACTGACCTCCTACTGATCGCTTGGTTCGATTGAAACTTCAAAATGCGATAACTATTGCATATGAATCCGATTGAGGTGAGTTTTAGACCATTATTCACCATTTACCAAGGGATACAACTTTTGAAACTTTTGTAGGTTTTGGATTACTTTGATTTTAGAGCCCAGTGGGGCCCACCTCGGCATGTATTCCAAAACCATAGATTTTTGGTAGACCGGGAGAGTATTATGACGTCGGGAACATGCGTTCAATTTGGAATGTGATTTGGGTTAGTATGGAGTTATGTTAGAGTTTTCTGGTGATTTTTAGGTCGTGGCGACTAGAGCCATGTGTGCCGATCCTGTACGATTTGTGATGATAGTGGGCTAGGACATGAAGTTCCCAGTAGCGAGCCATCAAAGTTTTAATGATAGCAAGCAGGGACATAGGGTTCCCCAGTAGCGAGTCATCTAGGTTTTTATATGATAACAGGCTTAAACTTAGAGTTCCTCGGTAGCGAGTCGTATACGATTTGTGACGATAGCTGACTGAGACATGGAGTTCCTCGGTAGCGAGTCATCTATGATTTCGATGATAGCAAGCTAGGATATAGAGTTCCCCAGTAACGAGTCATCTATGATTTGGTTCAGCAGTAGTGACCATACGTATTTTGGCATACCTATTTGGTTTTAGCCGTAGGGACTATATGCGTTGAGGCATATCTTATCAATCTTAGTAATAGTGATCATTGCTTTGGGATCATGCTATATTGGTACAATAATATTTATAGCTTTTGGGCTAGTGTAGTGCAATGAGATATCGTTCTAACTTGTTGTTATAGGAAAAGAACATGCTATGGTATGATCCTCTACTTTTGAGATGGATTAATTGTACGTGTTTGTAGGTGGTTAGGATTTCCCCTGAGCCACGTTTGTGCAGAGGGCTAGCTGCGATTTTGTCATTTTTGTCCATTTGTATATAGTTTTAATCTATAGTGAGATAGTTCCCTTACACTAAGCCTTAATCTTTGTCTGCTTATGTAATGACAACTCTTTGGTACTCGATTAAGTAGTTCAAAAGTCAGATGCTTATGGGAATACGTTAGCAGTGTGAGCAGTTGGAGCATTTTGGAGGTGTGGCACTGATGTTTATATATATATATATATATATATATGTATGTATGTATGTATGTATGTATGTATGTATGTATGTATGTATGTATGTATGTATGTATGTATATATAAATATGTATGTATGTATGTATACTTGTTATTTTATTGTACATGACAGACCTGTTATTTATATACGAGACTGTTGTATCAGATATTTATTCAAAACTTCATGCTTTTGGAGTTACTGTATTCTAACTATTCTGTACAGATATTTATTTGTTAATTTCTCTGCTAGTGTGGTCTTTTATATATATTGTTATTCTATCTCTGTTCATGTATATTCAGTATATTATATGTTGTCATTCCGTTATGAGATCTTATCGATGTGTTGGTTTAGTGTTTTTTCTAATTTTACCTCGACAATTTGTCTTTTGTGTCATTTGAAAGTAAGGCGACGTTGTAAGGCACCAACTTTAAGGTATTAAGAAGGGTGGGTCGTTACACCAAATATATCCAGCTTCGACCACTAACCCGTTAGTGCTTACTGATGCCCCCAAAGTCACTACTAGAATTATATATTTAATGCCTAAATTGACTCTAAGATCAGAACCCCTGAATCCCACGCCTGAAAATACTAGAAAAACTTGAGTTTGAGTAAAATGAAAATAAAAAAATAAAATGAAACTCTCTTTTTGTTTTTTCTCTCCTCTCGCATGTTCCACTTAAGATTCACTACCAAAATAAATTCAAATCCCTTTTAACTATGTTTCCAACACAAAAGTTTTCCTTAGAAATTTGTCATTCCCAAAAAAACAACTTCGCCTAAAAATACTTGTGCCATCGTTTGAGTTCCCACCATCGAGCTTGGTGATGCCATCGCTTTAGATTTGACACTGCATGAAGTGATAAACGTGATGTCGAAGTTAATAAATGAGATCGTTGTGACTGGTTCTAATAGAGACTAGCTCGACGTTGCTATTGAGATTTTGTTGTGTCGGATCTTGGGATCTTGCTATCGATTCCAGGAGCCGAAGATTTTTCATGACATCGTTCAGTGTTGATTTTGAGTCACTGATGTTCGCTGGCATTTGGAATTTGAAAATTTGCGATGCTCGTGTAAGGTGGACAATGGATGTCCCACTATTGTTGAATTTGTCAATCTAGTTGTTTGGATTTATTAGGATTTCAATATAATTTAAGACTGATTAATCATGGAACCCTAGATCTGAATAGGTGACCCATATTGATTTAACTGAAAAGAAATAGAGGAAAATAAAAAGGTTAGCGGAAGCCATACCTGAATTCATAGTTGCTGCTAGAAAAGTAAATTTGGTTTGGCTTTCCATATCGACACAAACCCTAGACCTTATATTATATTTGAATTCATAGTTGTTGCTTTTATAAACTGATTAAGAGAAAGAGATAGATCTAAAATATAAGAGTTGGATCTGATCATTTAAATAGACATAAACCCTAGATCTAAATTATTTTCATGGAAGAGATTAGAATAACCAGAGCTTATGTAATTTAAAGACCATAACCCCTTATTTATAATGTTGGCATTTTCTAATTTGGCCCTTCAACAAAATAAAATTTCCCCAGTATCTACACATTAATACCATGAGAATTATAACTGTAAGCCTTTTAACTTTAATTCATAATTTAATCATTTTAATTAGGTTTTACACTAAAATAGCACGACATATTCATTTTACATATGTGGCCCACATATTGAAATTTTCCAACATTCTCCCCCGGGCCATATATGCAATAACTTTATAAATGTGTTTAGCTTTATGAGCTTCAAAATTTGCTATTTATAACATAAGGTGTTTCTGAAACAATCTCGTCCATTAACTATGCTGACAAAGGATCAAAGTGGCTTTCGTTACTTTTAGTGTAACTAAACCAATCAATGATCACATATACCAACACAATCAAACGACATAGATCAATCATGGATGCATGGCATGGAATACATGAGATGTGATCTATACATGTCTATTTCCAACCGGTCCTACTTCAGGGAGATCGAAATGTTCAATATTTGAACAACCTAGAGTGCAAACAAAACTTTATTGCTTTATTTTTGATCGAAAAAAAGAACATGATATATATCTGTAACCAAAGAATAGAGAAATGTGTCATATGATAGTACCAAATGCAAACTTCCCCTGAACCTAATTATTCTTACATAAAAGTTACACCAATTGAGCAAGATGCTCATGAAAGACCTTGGGTGATAGTTCTTTTGTGAGCGGATCCGCCATAGTGGAGTTTGTCACAGTATATGAATTACAATCTATTTTGCACTCTCCCCTTATTGGAAAATAAAATGATGTTTATTGTTACAATATTACTTTAATGATATTTCAATTTCTTTATTCAATAGTTCATTGCTTTATTACAAAATTATACAATTATTTTCCATCGTTGTATGTCCCATAACGGAAAATAGCAAAGAAGGTTATAAGTATCTGTATAACAGCTTTCCTTATAAAGCTTCATCCAAATAAAAATAACAACAAAAATAATAGTAGTAATATTTTTGTTATCTAAAGTAGATATTTTGTACTCTTGACATCCAAAATATTCGGACTGCAATGCCTTATGATCTCCAGCCAATCCGTCTTGAGAAGATAATCCTTTGTTTCTTAAAGATATCTCGTAACCATTTTGGTTAATAACAATTGATCCTCTTTTAATGTCAGTAAGATATCTGCCAAATAATACATGCAATATCCATATGTGTGTATTCTTTAGCATGCATTAGACTCCACACCTCAAATGCATGAGGAATCTTTTGCATTTCTTTAGCTTCAAGGATGTTCTTGTATTACTATATAAGGCAACATTTGTCTATTTTGGCAAAAGAGAATTGATTTGCAGTTTGCATACCAAACCCTCCTCCCTCCACCCTCCCTCTCCTCCTCCCCCCACTTTATTTTTTTAAGCCTTATCTTCCTAGCCCTTTTTTGATAATCCAAATAGCACACCATGAATGATAATGGTATATTTGAATCCCTAATACAAAAATGTAATCCATAAGTGGTTATCTTTAGTTGTTTCATCAATGTCATCATTGAGTGACATGACTTTAATATCCCTTTGATATTGCTTAAAATCTTAAGCTACAACAAGTTTCAAAATAATTTTAAAGAGTCCTTTGGTAACACCAAAGAGAGAGTCTCTTTAAAAATAAAACACTATTTTCTTTCTTAATATAGTTTTTCTATAATGAGCCTTATACCTTTCCATATTACTCACTTGATTCATTTTGTTTTGAATAATTATTCATAATCAATTATCTTGTTATCTTAAGGTGGAGGGAAAGATCTCAAACTTTATTATCCTTATAGATTAGACTATATATTCATACCTTAAATCTACATTTCAAATTAATACCTTATAAGGATTGATGCAAGCCTAAATAATGATTTTTACCAATCCAATATTTATCTTTATGAAAAAATACTATACAGTCATTGGAATAGTATTTCTTATTTTCAAGTGGATTTCCTTAGTGACCTTATACTTCAGATTATTGAGTTTTTTTTCTTGAAACAATAACCTTAATTTGAAGAAAATTTAGTTTGACATGTCTTCTATGGTTCTTAATCTACTTCTTGTTAATGAAAGGAAACAAATCCTATATATTATTCGAAGAAGTAACTGTAGTTGAATCAAAGATAATGATTCTCCTTAAAGGCAATGATACATACCTTAAAATTTTGTATAACGTTGTCTTATTATGGTTTTTAATTTACTCTTTTTAATGAAAGGAAACAAATCCTATACATTATCTAAAGAAGTAACTATAGTTATCTCGAAGATAATGAGTCTCCTTAAAGACAATGATCTGTACTTTACTTCTTCCCCCAAACTCAACATCTTCAAAAATTGTAGCATTTCCCATCTTATAATTTTTTTCTTAGCGTCGGTTTATCAAACTTGTAGCTTTTAAGTTGCTTAAAATACTAATAAAGTATTTGCTAACTTTAGTGCCTCAATCTACGATTATTTAGTAAGTTCGAACAAATAATCATATTAATCACCAAATCAAAATATGAGACTTCATTATAAAAGGTATTTAACATATGTAGATATATATAAGCCATATTTTAAACATTAAGAGCTTTAATTCCAACAATGTTTGAATTTATTCATAAATTAATCTTATTATTTTTAAATAAACAATAATAACCCAATTTGTTCATATTAGAAATAAAAAACCGAAATCTATCTAAATGACAACATAACAAAAATATCAAATATATCCAAACATTATTATTGAAATATCAATAATATCTTAAAAATATATAGTAAAATTTACTTTATATATCTGTATATATTATTAAAGAAACAACTATAAATATGTTTATATATTATTTCTTTTCTTCTAGATCCTTAACAACTTCTTTATCCTTATATATATATTTATTTACAATGTACGATAAATAGGTACTTTCTATCTTACCATTCTTCAATCCCTCTTCCTCTTACCACAATGTGAAATGAGTTCAATAAATGTCATTTTATTCTTAAGTAGTAATAATCTTAAAATGGTTATACTGTGAATGAAGAGAGTATAAGAAAAATAACAATAACTTGAGTGCCTTTAACTTTTGAAGCAATACTTTCCATATAGTACTTATTTATGTTTCCTTCATTTTGACTTCATGGAATGAAGCCATATAAAGCGTACTTGTTTCTCCTTGCCATTTTAACAAAACGCTTTTCATTCTCAATAAAGAACTCCTTAAAATAGTTATCTCTACGAATACCACATCCTTGAAATCTTTTGAAATATTTTACTTTCTGAACTTTTGACTCTTTCCCTTTGAATTGTCTCACCTTTGAATGTTCTTCATGACATTATAAGAGCATTCAACCATAATATGAGTGGATGTGACCCTCCTAATTGTAGGATCTAGAACCATAAAATTAAGAACAAACAACATGTTTTCTTAATAATCCTTTGAGTTAGTCCCAAACAAGATGATAATATTAAAATTGGGAAACACTTTAGTCAAATTAGTTGAAAATTGAACAAAAATTAAGGATTGATCATATATGCCCATATTCAAATATCAGCCATAGTATATTAAAATAATTGGTAAGCTCTTCTCAAGATATCTAGCAAAATATCAATATCAAGTCTTTAGACAGTAATATTAACTGTAAATGGTACTCTTGTTGTAATAATCAAACACTGATAATAAATTCAAGTCAAATAACAATCTTCCTTTTGGCCGATTAGTTATTCACTTATAAAACCTTATAACAATCACATATTTATCACCACATATGTGTAAGTTATACGGTCAAATATTTGTCTTCCTTTGGACCAGCTAACATCTGTATAAATAAATACACATATATCAAACATTTTTATGAGCAACTAAAATTAGAGAGGTCACTCTAGTGATATGTTATTTCAATTAGCTCACTTATAATGTAGGATATTTACAACTAGTTCACAAAAGAGACATCAAAATATATTTGAATTTATTTTGTAGTGTATGTGCAATATTTCAAGTGCTATAAAATACTCCCAAAAGCATTTAAGTTTATATGACACTTGAAAATCTTAAAATTATGGCACAACATCTTTTAATCATAGCTGTTATAATCTTTTGCTTTAAGTATGTGGTTACATTCGTGACATTTTCCAAATAAGTATGATACATGATATCATAAATAAATCACATAACAAATGTCACTAATAAATGCCAGAATTAAATGCCATGTAAAATTATATATAAATGACATAGTAAATGTCGTAATAAATAACATGAATGAATGTAGTAACTATAATGTACATCTAAAACCCAATATAGTTATACAGAATGCTATTATACCACTTTATCTTTAGTTTATTATTTGAATACTTAATTAAGGTCAGTAACCATGCATTTTGGAAAAAATATGAAAACTAATGCTCCTTTTATTTCATGATAACCAAAGCATGAAAGTGAAAGTTATTTTTAATGAGCGGTCCATACATATAAATATCTATATCTATCAAATATAAATGCATCAAATAATAAACAATGTCTTTTCTTATTCCATATACAAATACGCTGCATCGTTAAATTTATTGCAACTAATGCATTTACTGCATTTATGATAATAAATTAATTTATTTATTACTATAACAACCACATTTAATGAAATTATGATAAAAATAAATGCAATTGGTCATTATATGGTCCAAAATGTAAACTAGTGTCATGTTAAAATTTATTTCAATAGAAAAAATATAAACATATTAAAGGAGCATACTTTATTTCCAATTAACCTAAATTTTGTGAAATAAGCCAAATACCTTATATAAATATCCAAATTACTAATCAAAAGCTAAGTAAGGTAAAATAACCATAGAACCAGATTTACATTTATTGCATAAATAGTTCTAAATTATATGTGTGTGTGTTTATACCATTTATAAACATTAAAAAAAGACTGTACATATCAGCTCCAAAACATTCTTCACCATAAAATTCATAATTTATTTAGAAAACATACAATAATAAACATATGAATGCTTTAACCAATATAAGTTGTTTTTGAAATTTAGAGGAAGCTGGATTATTTCTCATATTTTAATGATTTCAAAATTTCAATCGTTTCTTAATAACATATGAATCATTTAGATCTATCTATCTTTCTACACAAGAACAATTTCATAAATTAGCCTTTTAATTCACAACAAAAAATTGGTACTAAACCAATATCCAAAATCATCATCAAAATGTCATTGATGCATAGATCAAGCAGATCTGAAACTTACGTAAGTTTATTACAAGATTTCTAAAAATAATCAATTCAAAACTTACTCATAATAAAAAAATCCCAATGAAATTAATAATATGTGGCTCTGATACCACTTGTTTGGATTTCAACATACTTTAAGACTAATCAATCATGAAACCCTAGATCTGAATAGGTGACCCATATTGATTTAATTGAAAAGAAATAAAGAAAACTAAATTGATTAGCGGAAGCCATACTTGAATTCATAGCTGCTATTGGAAAAGCAAATTTGGTTTGGTTTTCCATATTGACACAAACCCTAGAGCTTATATCAGATCTGAATTCAAAGTTGCTGCTTTTATAAACTGATTAAGAGAAAGAGATAGATCTAAAAGATAAGAGTTGGAACTGATCTTCCAAATTGACATAAACCCTAGGCCTGAATTATTTCCATGGAAGATATTAGGAGAATAACTGGAGCTTATGTAATTTGGGGACCATAACCCTTTATTTATAATGTTGGCATTTTCTAGTTTCACCCTTCAATAAAATAGAATTGCTCTAGTATCTACACATTAATACCATGACAATTATATGTGTAAGCCATTTAACTTTAATTCATAATTTGATCACTTTAGTTAGGATTTACACCAAAATAGCCCGACATAATTATTTTACATATATAGCCCACATATTGAAATTTCCAACAGGATGCTGTCTGAAGTTGATGGAAGTGATGCGATCAAAATT
Source organism: Allium cepa (assembly GCA_030765085.1). Classification (NCBI taxonomy): domain Eukaryota; kingdom Viridiplantae; phylum Streptophyta; class Magnoliopsida; order Asparagales; family Amaryllidaceae; genus Allium; species Allium cepa. The sequence continues at coordinate 421,305,344 of CM060939.1, forward strand.
TCTAGCATTGAGATATATGAGTTGCGGCTATAGTGCTAATGTCAGAAAAACCCAAATTTGAAGTCATCCTTTGTTAGGTAACTCAATGCATGGTTCTGATCGAATTTAAAATTTTATAGTGCGATGAATGTTTGTATGAGGGTGATGGGTTGATGCATGGGTTGTAGGAGATGACGAGGTAGATACTCCATAGAGTTTGGTGTGTTTTGAGTGTGTACAGAGAATCGATGATGATGATCAGAAAAAAATGTGGTTAAGTTGGTCGAATATGTTTTTTCTATATGAAAAGCGTCCTTTTGTTTTTGTATTCGATACTTTGTTCTTTTGAGAATTTGAGTTTATATAGTCACATAGAGAAGTTTTATACCTATGGAGAATTTATGAAGAAGATATGGAAAACATAATTCTATTCCCACCTCTCCTTTTGCCTTTCCCACCCCAGCAAATTTTTTTAAAATTAAATGATATTTTTATCCTTATAGTAAATACACATAACGCGGAAGATTCAGTAACCACGCTATACATAAAATTGAGCTGGGATGTTGTCGTGAATGAAACCCACACCATGTACGAAAAATGAATGGTATAAAACCTTGTTGGATATAGAGTTGTAGCCTCCCAAGATTTTTCCATAATTCACAACTACGTACGTGCGAGGGAAATATACAATCCAAGTTACATAGCAATGTGTCCTCCAGTATGTGATACACCACCTTTTAACATGATATTTATTATGATCTCATTTAGTGTGGATGTAGTTTCTAATATATCCACGTTTTGACCTTGCGTTGCTAGTTTAATACTGAAGTGCTTGCACCTGGACTTGTAATATTCAACAGAACTCAATAGAATCTTCTTTTCTTGCAAATAAACAATTACTTGCTTGCGAATAAACATGGTTGAAATACTTGAACATAGTTGCTTGTTTACAAATACTTGAACATGGTTAAATAATTATGTGTTCGCAAATAAACATATTTGTAATAATGAAATACTTGAACATAGTTGAAAACAATTGCTTGCAAATAAACAATGGAACTCAACAGAGCTTTACTTGCACAATGGAACATTGTTGAATGGAGCGAGTAAACAAATATGAAACAAACACAAATGCAGATATAAAATAGTTATCAAACAAATATACTTTCAAATATGAAACAAATATCAAAAAATAAAAAATCAAACACATAATTTCATACACATATGTTCCATAGAGTAATACATGAAGTTCCATAGAGTAATGCACTTACACAGTGGTTTCAACGGCTTTTTAGTAAAGTGAGAAGAAAGGAGAGAGGAGTTAGATTTTTATTTTAGATGTTAATTAGTTTTCACTAAAGTGAGAAAAAGAAGAGATAGGAGGAGGAAAGTAATAGAAAAACATGGGGTGTCCATTTTTTTCTTAACTAGTGGGGTGGGAAAGGCAATAAACAAGGTGTTAATAGAATTAGTCTATGGAAAATTTATGAAGAAGATATTAAGAAGCATCTTTGAAAGTTTGTTTTCAATGTTGAAAATAAAATCTGTATATAATGAGACATAAACTCCGCCCTATCTTCCAAAATATAACACTAGGAATGAGCAAATAATTGGTTCAGTTTCAAACCAATCAAAAATGTTAGAACTAAAATAATTATTCAAGAAACAAAAACCAGACCAAACCAAACCGATTTTATTTTTAATACCGAAACCAACCAAACCAGTAATATTTGGTTTGGTTTATTTGGTTTAACTTAAAATGAATTAGATCTTATCATTTTTGATATAATATAAGATTCAAAAAATTAATTAAGTCCATTTGATACAAATATTTTGAAAAACAAATTCCTCTTGTAAAAATATTAATATATATTGAAAGAAAAATAATATTGTTATAAAAATACTATAAATGATAGCCTTATTGGTAGTATTTTTGTTATTTTAAAAGAATTCAATTTTTAAGTTTGGTTTAGTTGGTTGTTCGGTTTCAGATATTGAAAACCAAACCCAACCAATAAACCGAAGAAGTATACAAACAAAAACTAAAACTAACCAATTAACTTACAAAACTGAACCAAATCGACCAAACTTAATTGGTTTGGTTGGTTTTATTCTGTTTTAAACAATAAATTCATACCTTTATATAACGTCTTATTGTGTATGCAATTCTTTGCTTTTGCTCTTCATTTATTTCCTTTTCTTCATATATATTGCAGTCTTTTATTGTATTGAAAGGAAACTTCCTAACAACCAATATTTTATAACCAAAACCTGTAAATATGCAATATAGGTAAACACATTAGATATAATATATATTTATTGTTATTATCAAAAGGAAATTAACTACAATATCCGACAATATTTCCTTTTTGATAATTATAATGAATGTATATATTATTTTACAAATAAAAATAAATGTGTTTGAAATGTATTACATGTAAATCAAGCATATTAGATGGAGAAGATGACAATTCAATTAGAAACAAAATTGTGCTTGATGCTTTTTAAACTGTAGCACACTCTTAAAACAAAATCAAATATAAAATCATATTGGTTATAATTATATAAGACGTATACTCCACAAGATGCGGGTTGGAAGTTTTTTGCACTTATGAACCTCCCACTATGATTCCGTCGTACATTTCATATGAAGAATATAAACAACGTCTTCAACAACAAACTTCTTCAACAAGTACTACCATAGAAGGAAAAGCAATTGAAATTCATGAAGAAAGTGGTGCGGAGGAAAGTGATGAAGAGACAGATCATGATGATAGTATTGAATCCGTGAAACTCATCCCTTCAAACATCACTACCTTTAACATGCTTCAACTTCTTCAAACAGAAAGTTCTACTCTCCCAAAACCAACAAAAATTGAAGACATGTCTTTCTAGAAATAGTTTAAGAAAGAAAAATATTGAGAAAGAACTTTCGAAAAAAAAAATTGGCAAAATTTGGAAAAAGTTATCGAGAATTTCTACTCTCCAGCATCTGTAGTTCCTCCACCAAAAAATCCTCCACCTCATCAACAAAGTTCCATACCATCATATCAACGGGTACAACATAAGAAAAGTCAGGATGAAAGTGATAATAGGGATTTTGATACCGAAAGTGAATAAGAAGAAGAATCTGTTCATCAGTAAGGAAAGTATGGGGCAAAAGTGAAACTGTTTTAAATTTTGAGATTCATTCTATATGTGTGTGTACATGTTTTTGTTAAGTGTGCTTGTTGAAGTTGTTCATTGTTGTTCATATGTGCTTGTTGGAGTTTCTTCATGATGTTCGGCTATTTAGCATATTATCACATTATTTTCAATGGTTATTTGTAATGTTCATTTTATGATAAACAAAATTATCTGTGTGGTTTTGTAATGATGTGGGATGTTGTGGTCATGTAATTTGTTTTGTGAATTTGAATTCAATAGTGGTGCTTGATCATATTGCATTATTTCATGTGTTATGCTATCATTTACTATACCACACTTTGTGCTTTTTGAAAAAAACTGATAATAACAGAGGAGGAGAAAAAAAAATGGGGCATAATGATAATGGAGTAAAATTGCATATTATACACACACAAATACACACACACACACACATCATCAAAAATCGTTACAAGATATTAATCCTACCTTTTGAGTTTTAATGACACAACTATATATTTCTATAAATGTTGTACAATTATAATCTTTACAAGATATTCCAACCAAAGGATGACTAGTTGATGTGCTTAAGCAATGAAGATCAACTATCAAGAATCGTCATCGTAGTAAGTCTAGAAAAATTATATAATATCTTTGATGTTTTCATACACCTTTATATATTTTATAAATGATCCAAATGATTTTTTCTTAAATTTTTTAATCAAAATCATTTTTTGAACTTTGGTAGAACTCAAAGGTTTGAGTGAATTTCTCGGATATCTGAATAATTAAAATAAGCCTATAAACTTTCGGGTTGACACTCTATAAAAATTCAAACATCCGTTCTATTTTCCCAGACATTTGTTTTTTAAAAACATAATTTTATAAAACCATATAGACATATGATTGGTTTGATCATAGATCTAATCAAACCATCAAATGTCCGATCAAACCAACAAGACATTTGAATCAAGTTCTACTTCAACAAGTTCCTTTCTAGAGATTGGCTAGACGTCCGATCCATTAAATCAAACGTCCGACCTTATACTAAGCAACTTTTATAAATATTGGATAGACGTCTGAACCTAAATTCCAAACATCTGAACTTAGCCAAAAATGAAAGTATTCCTTTCTGGAATATGTCCAGATGTCTGACCCACATTTTGAGGCATCTGACTAGATTTAAACTGTTTTTTTTATAAACTTGAGTCAGACAGCTGAGGAAGTATTCGTTGCTATATGTTAAATGGACGTCTATTTTACAAAAAGTTATCTTTCAATTTAAATATGTGATGCTTTAAATAATCATAAAATTTCAGCACAATTTTTCAATACTATAAATAGAGACCTGATTCACTTGTTGATTTTATCTTTCGTTCTCTCAAATTCTCAAAATCTCTACTACTATTTTTGAAATCAAAATTGCTTTAAACTATTCTCTACTTCCTATTTTCTGTACGTTCGATTCACAATTATCAAAGGATATTATAGAAAGGGTGCACTCAAACTTGATTTTTTTTTTTGAAGAACATTTTGAAGTCGGTAAGCAAAGAATTTGCTTTATAGTGGTGTGAAGTCCTATTTAGCTGCTCAGAAAATTGTAAACTTGTTCTTCTAGATGAAATAAGGATTGTTGATAGTGAAATTCCTAAGATGTGCTTAGAGACGAGACGAAGGCAGGATGTCCAAACTAGTATAAAAATTCTAGGGTGATCGTCTATTACTTTACTTATTTATTTATCTACATATTTATCTCACATTTGAATTAATTCAAAATACTCTAAATCCTTATAGTTTCATTGTATACTATTGTTAAATAATTTAAAGAATTACCATATCATTCTTCCATTACGTCATTAGTTTCGAACCACATTTGTGCAGCCTAAAGTTCTTATTACGGGTAGAAGAGTTCTTTTAAGCAATCTCCTTCACGTCCTCTCTCTCCCAGTACTCTAAAAACTTTGTACCTTATTGGACATACAAAGATTCCTTCTATTATACCTATATATGTCTTGTAATTTGCATGTACTTTTAAAAACAATTGTGCTCCTATAACCGCCTTACTTTAACAAATGAAGTTTTGCAAACCTAAGCATATAAAGAATATGCATGTAATTGTGAATAGATTAAATATGTTTGCAAAAATTATTTGTAAGTAGATTTAATATGGTATTACTTACTAAAAATTTAGCTAACCTTAGAATTATGATTGAGAGTTAATATTTAGAAGAGGTTACGTGATAATATCTTGTTTACAAATGTAAAATGAGGACAATAAAGTATAGCAAGCAAAAGGGCACAAGATTTAGAGTTGTTTGATCAAATTTGATATATGTCCACTATGAAGATTCTCTTGTTACTTTGCTTCACTTATAATAATTTAGATTACAAGGTTATAATAAGAAAAATAAATGCTTGAGAGTTTGAGATGTTTAATCTATGTTTAAATGTATGTCTTAATGTATTTATAGCCGCTCGAATGCATATTGAATGGCTTTTGTGACGACCCGGGTTTCCGACCCCCATAAATCTGTATCATCTTGAAGAAAGAAAGGGGTGAGAAAATAGAAAAGATAGAGAAGAAAGAACAACAACATCAGAATCTCACAGCGGAACGAATAAAATATAATAGATCACATAACTATTACATAGTTTTACATAATATACAACATCAATCAGAGTTATACAGATAATACATCACATACTAGTCAGTTATAAACACCTGTCTAGCTAATACAACTTGGTACAACTCAAACAAATAACACAAAGATACCAACACAGCGGAACTATATATATCTACAACGCTGAAGCCTCCTGCTCCATTGCTCCTCCAGAACTCGTCAAAGCTAACCTGAATCCCTTGGCTACTCGTAAAAATTTGAGTACCCGAGAGTTTAGGAAAACAGAAATAAACTCCGGGTCGGACACGGGTCTGGTATGAGTAACAGGTTAAAGTTTCTTAATTTTGAAAACCTTTGGAAACAGAAGGTATCACGTAAGACTCCCCACACATAAACATGGGTAAGTTTTTACCTTACGCTAACTAAAACATTTGATAGGAAATTCAGTGATATTATAATAGGTCTAGGGTTTTCAAGTAAATAGAAAATAGCCGAAATTGTTACATGATTAAATTCCAGCTACTAGCCACTAAAGTGGGTAATACAATCAAAACCGTTGGCACTTATTGGATTTTGGATTCCATACAATGGCAGGGCTACTGGGGTACCGCCCGTCACAGTATGTGGCCTAGATCAATGTACCGAGGATCACTCCCGACCCCCTACAACACAAGGCCGGAACCATTCCTTACTGAACAGTCCCGAATAAGATAAGCCCGGCAGTTGTTGCAATCAACCGCCCACACAGCCGAAAAATAAAGGGACATCTAGACAGGGGAATATCTTGTCCTGCTTGGGCATGACCCACCTAACCTTGCTGCATCTCCCCTGTTTTAGCCATTCCCGGTTGATGAGGCTTGAGGCTGCGATTACCTTTAGAGAAAACATTTCTTAGAATGCTCATCGCCTACCTGACGATGTTTTGAAAGCATTCAATCCATACAAGTTCCTTCCGGGTTCAAACGAAACCGAAGGCATTATCTCGTTACACTCATTTTGGAATCACCCTCAGAGTTAACGACAATAACCCTTGCACTCTGAATCTTCATCTTCACTTCAGATTCACGACCTATCGTTAATTTGGAATCAATGTGGTTTTCGGATGTCCAAATATGGAAACCCGATCCCGGTCTCATCGAAATCCAAAACGTGTCTTTTAAAGCCAAGTTGTCTATTTAGTCTTAACAGTTTAATTCAATATTCACAATATCACAATAGATAATCACATTATCATCATAAACAGATAATTCATATTATCATCAAACAGATAATTCAATATTATCATACTTAACCCATACATCCATATCACATAGATATTACTCATATCTGAATTCACAATCATCAAATAAAATATCAATAACATTCATCCATAAGCAATGATTTATAATCATACCATTTATAATTAATTTAAAATGAATTAAATTAACTACTTCTACCTCTAATTAATTTAAAGTAAATTAAATTAATTACTTCATCTATAAATCCTGCTTATACAACCATTAATTAATTATAAATCAAATTAATTAATTATTCTCTAATCACAATAAGTAATTTGGTCTTTAATTAATTTCTCCAATGAATTATTCTAAATCATTTATAGTAATTAACATTTAAGTACTTCATTTATTAATTAAATATAAATAATTACATTTATTCTTAATTAATTACATAAATTAATCACCACATTATTAATTATTTCTTAATTAATCCATTCTTAATTACATCATTAATTATATTAATAAATGATCTCTAATTTAGATTTAAATTAAATTCCTTTATTTAAATTAATTACATCAAATGATTAATCTTTAATTAAACTCAATTATTAATCACCATTGATTAATAACAAAACAGTAATTAATTATCCTTAATTACTTACACTAGTAAATTAATTTTTCCATAATTAATTATCCCCATTAATCAATCCCTTGATTAATTACAAAAGTAATTATTCAAATTACTTCATTAACACATCATCTTTTACTAATTGCATTCAGTAATTAACATTAATTACTTCCTTAAGTAATTATGCTCCATTAAATACACTAAGTAATTACACTTATCAATATATCAAATGATTCTCTTAATCAAACTAAATTAATTAACTTAAATTAATCATTTTATCAAAATTAATTACAATAAGTAATTAATCTCTTAATTACTTTTATCAAGTAATTACATTTAACAATTTACAATAGATTATCTAATTAATCTAATTAATTATCAAAATTAATCACATTAATTAATTAATAATCCTTAGTTAATTATCTTCATTAACTAATAACATTTCTTAATTTACTTATTAATTAACCCCTAATGATAAATTAATCTAAATTATTAATTTTATAATTAAATACATAAATCAATCCTTAATTAACTTATTCATTTAATCATTTAAATACCTTAATTATTCCTAAGATAATTTATTTCTTTATTAATGACTTCATTAATATTAAAGTGTATTAGAACATTACATTTTAAATTTAAATTCAAATTCCATTTTGAATTTAAGATTCAAAATGATTATTATTTAAATATTTATCGAATTTAAATTCAATTTATAATCTTTTAAATAAACGTAGGTAACATTTATTACTTACATATGAACTTATATAAGAAAAGCCCTTTAAATTCAACTACTTAAATTTTTATTTAAATTTAAACTTCCAAAAGATATTAATATTTTAACTCGCCAATTCAAATTAAAATAATTTATTTAACTTCCAAAAAATCCCTTTATAAAAAGAACTATGTCAAAATCAATTCAAATATTATTTTGAAATAATATACTTTTTAAAACTATTTGGCTTAAACTTGTTTTATATATTTAGATTTAAAAACTGATTTAAATTTCAGATTTGAATTCAAGAAAAACTTGAATTCATTAGTTTAACTTTGAATTTAAAACTTTGGTTTAACTTGCTTTTAAAAATTTGGTTTTAATTCTTGATTTAAAATCCAAATTCTTTTTTAAAAACCTAGATTCAAAAGTTCATTTGAATCTATACTTTGAACTTTAAATTTTAAAACACAGTTTAAATTTTTGTTTCGGATTTTAAATTAAAATTTAAAATCTGAAACTGTCAGATTGTAAACCTGAAAAAATCCACCTTTAATTGTTTTAAAAATTTATTTTTATTTCAGATTTGAATCCAAGAATAAATTTGAATTCGAACTTCAGCTGGATTTAAACTTGTTTAAATCTATTATTTATTTTAAGGTTTCATTTGAATTTGTTTAAAATCAAATTTATGCTTCCAAGTTTTACACTGTCTGAAACAAATACTGACTCAACGCGAACCCAAAAATGCTCCGAGAGTTCTCCTTCCCTGCTTCGAGTCACATACTCGAGTGACTCGAGTATTCCCCCCCAGTTCAAAATCCTGCACCCAACAAAAAAACTCAGCACTTCAACGGGCACGATGCACCGTGGCCCCAGCCAACTCCGGCCGCCCACCAGAATTCCATCCCAACGCCGATCATCTCCAGATGGCATCACGTCCATCAGAATCCATCCCCACAACTCAAATCAAAAAACGAGCAGCAAACGGAACCTAGAAAACATAACATCCCCCCAACCCAAACCTGTCATCGCCGCATTCTCCCAACCCCGACCACCTGATGGTCAACAGCTCCGGCCATGGACTCGCCTTCGACCAAGCTACCACCTCCCGAGACCTCGTGCAACTCGATGCACGGTGGACGTCGCGGTGGTCAAAAGTTCGACCACCATAAAAATTAGGGTTACATACTTCAAACGACTGCCACCCTCGCCACCGTGCTCAGACCAACAACCAGACATTTTTCCCATCACCTCGGTAAGCTCCTCCACCTCCTCACACAACCCGACCACCTCCAGTCGCATAGATCTCCAGTAATCCCCAAGAAACCAAAATCAGTACAACTTAAGACAGCACCTCCAATCCTTAACTAAAAAATGTAATTCTAGTTTTAAAATTCATATTTTGTTACAGAGATCCAATGTATGGTCCTGAATTTATATTTTAAAATGTTTGGTTTTTCCCTTATTCAAGTTCTGCTCTGTTATTTTGATTTTTCCAGAACAATATTCGAATTTAGTTCAACTTAAATAAAACTTAATCTCTAAATTATGTTGAAACAAACAATTTCTGTTGGTATTCTAAGTCCTGAAGGCTATTAGATCAAGAGATAAAAATGATTTGAATCAACTCAAGACTGGAAACAAAATGAATAGGTTTGTTTACAGAGACTTCAATATGTACTCAGACAACATCCATATGCACGAAGAATACATACATACAAATCTTACTTATTCCAGATTTTAACCTTGCAACTAGTTTAAATGCTTAAGTTTTAGAAATTAAACTTACTCACAGCAAACGAAAAACAGAGCAAGTTTATAATGAAAGCAGTTTGAATTTGCAGGCTTGAAATATACAGAAATTTCATCTCACAAACACCCAGAGAAAAATGAATATATAAATATTCACACAATATATTTAAGCATTCAAATATTAGCATGCAACAGATTTTAAAACTTAAGTAATTTTAAAAGTGTTACTCACCTTTGCTTTTGAAAAAGAACAGAGCATTCTTGTTAGAAAAACTTTGGACTTTACAACTGGAAAGTTATCTGATTTGATTTCCTCAATTTTCTTGCTTATGTTAGTTTGTATAAATGGAAGTGTTTGCTATTATTTCTTTGCTTCAGGATTGATATGTTTTGAACGAACTAAAAAAAATAAAATGTATATAAAGAAGTTTCAGGGTAGGTGATATCTGGGTTTAGACTATTTGCAGGTAAAAATCTTATTATATTTTCCAGAGATTATGTTTTGTTTTATCAGGCAAAATTTCTATATTAGGAGGCTGAAATGATGTTAAAACAGTTCGAATTTTCTTGGTTATGTGCTACAATTTTGAAAGCATTAAATGCAAATGTACTATATGTTTTCTACTAATCCTATCTTATGTTCAGATATTTTTTTTTGCATTTCTCTTACCTGCCTTATTTTCTTTTATTTCTTGCCTGAGTCTTTATCTACAAGCTATCAGCATTTTATTTTATTTTACACAAACCTGGTTTGCTTCATACTTGATGTTCATACTTGTCTGAATCTTTATTTACAAGCTTCCTGCATATGTTTATTTTGTTTACTCTTTAGCCTGCATATCTATTTGCAGCTACAAATCTAGCTTGTTCATTTGCCTGCATATTTTTGTTGTACTTTATGTATATTAGCAAGTTGTTTTAACTTAGGTATTTTAGCCCTCTTTTATTTTAACATAACTATCAAATACTAAATTTATTTATTATTTTTATACTTGTCTGGGTGTTAATAAGGTTTATTTTAGTTTAACATTTTTTTTAAAAGACTTACTTTTAATCTTTCAAATTGTAGCTTTCTCCAAAATACACATACATGTATTTAAATAAATTTAAAATAACCATTTCTATTTGTATTGAAATCCATTTGTAAAAATATTACATTATTGATATTGTTTAAAAATAACTCATTATTAAATGAAATTATCACTACATAAATAAATTACTTATTTTATCAACTATATTTAAAACAAAAACAAAAAAACCTTTGTTAAATCATTTAAACAAATTTTAATCTTATCTTGAGTATATTTAAACCATATCTTTTTATCAAGCTATACTAAAAAGAAAATAAAACAATCTTTTTGTTAATAAATTTTAAATTTATCTTAAGCTAGAATAAATTAACTATTAAACATTTATCTTAAGTATTTAAAACCATATAGTTATTATTTAATAACTTTTAATAACTTAATACTAAATTAAATCAAATTTCCAAGTTATCAGAAATAAAATTAGAAAACATGTCTTTATTTATTAAATTTAAAACAGGGCTTATCTATTTATAATATATATATATATATATACACACACACTACAAATAGAGAACAATTTATTAGCTTTTAAAAGATAAATCATCAGTTAAATATTTATTTAAAAGAAGATTATTAAATCAATTTAAATCTTATTAACCATTATTATCAAATAAATTTAATTTTAACTTAGATTATTAAATTTGTATTGCCAAAAATTTCCGAGATATCACATTCCTCCCCTCTTAAAAGAATTTCGTCCCCGAAATTTAAAGCAAAGGTAATTTAATAATCTAGTTAAAGATTTAAATTTTAAACACAAGCATATATCAATCATATACTAACAACCAGAACAACTAATTTATCCAATCAAACAAATCTAACTATCCAGACAAGATTCCGGATAGAATTTCTCGAGTTTCCTAAATATAAATACCGGGATACTCGCTCTACAGAATCCAAACAATCAATACTACTAAGATACAGAACTTCCACTCATCTAGATCTACAACTGAATAGGATATCAGACTACAGACAAGTCTGACTCAACAACCAAACCTCCCAGAACTGCTGATTCTACAACCAGAGATAGATCTTACACGTACTCCCTCAGAGATACGTGAAACACAACGAATCTCAGTTATCCAAACTGACAATTCAATCCTGAAGATCAACCACTTATCCAAAGTCAAATCTCCGACTCGGGAATCCAAATTCTTCCGTCTCTTATCCACCAAAATTCTTCGGACGATCCTGTGCTGCCTACATCTTTCCTGATCAGCTCAACCCTTGCTGATGTCCTTAGAAACAAACTGAACCAAAGACAATCCAACAAAATGATCTTTCCAATATCGACCAAAACTCAGAACACAAACTCTATTCCAAATCAGAAAACAGAACTCACTTCTCTCATCCGGAAAAGATAAAACAGGTGCACTCCAATCTGGCTTCAGATCCTGAAATATTTCCTGTAGAACTCTCCAATCCATACATTGCAACATCCATTCGCCTCCAAACTAAAACAGCTGCCACCATGCTTCCACTGCGCCACTCCGATTGAACAGATGAAAATGCTGAAGTCGAACATAGACTGGACAACACATTCCAACATTAGGGTTCCACAAATCAAAAGAAAACTCAGAAGTTACTCCAAAACCTGAGCTACTTTACCAAACTCAAAAATCATCCTATTACTAGGCTGAACCATCGGTACCACTTCTAAAATCCAGTCGATACCAAATTCAATCTTCAGATGCTGACCAAACTCAGACTTCCTGAAGACATCCAGAAAATATCTCTGAAACACAAGAGAACACTCAAATTATCGCAAGTTACTTTTTGCGATCGATCCAGCCTAATTCCAAAGATACTGCTCTCTCTTTACAAATCAGAACAGCTTACGCTTCTGTGGCCGATCCATCGAAAAAATGGATGTACTCTACTACTTCTGAAGTTACCCCAAGAAAACTGCTAAGCCAGAAGACGTGCTAATCCAAAGCTCTTCGAGAAACTCGAATCTCGAACCAACAGAAACATTTTACTGAACTCAGCTACAACACCAAAGCAGACCCTCTTCCTTAACTTGTTCCAAAGAAACATCTTCGGAGATATCCATAGTCACTGTGTCTCATCACACAGCTACTACACCTTGATGTATCAAGATATCATGACTTGCTTCTACCCAACTGACCGATCTAAATTCTAGCTCAACCAAATTTACACTTCAAAAAAATGAACTCTCAATCTTAACAGATTTCCTTCAGAGATTAACGAAATCCTTACACCACCCAAAGCTTACTCGAGACGGTATTAGGTCTACAGCCTCGACCGATACACTTCCAACCTCAATCATTTAACCTCCAACCATCGGTAGTCGTGTTACGCACACCACTACCCTATCTAACTTTATAGCTTATTGGAAAACCTGAACAGGTAACCCAACAATAGGTAGAAATTCCAGACCTGCCATCACCGCATTCTCCCAACCCCGACCACCTGATGGTCAACAGCTCCGGCCATGGACTCGCCTTCGACCATGCTACCGCCTCCCGAGACCTCGTGCAACTCGATGCACGGTGGACGTCGCGGTGGTCAAAAGTTCGACCACCATAAAAATTAGGGTTACATACTTCAAACGACTGCCACCCCCGCCACCGTGCTCAGACCAAAAACCAGACATTTTTCCCATCACCTCGGTAAGCTCCTCCACCTCCTCACACAACCCTACCACCTCCAGTCGCATAGATCTCCAGTAATGATGCAGTACGAACTACGGAATCGATATGTTTAAATTGTTCAAGGCCTTTAAGTCGTTTGGAGTTGGCTTCGTTTTTGAGTCGTTCGGAGGTTATAAGTCGCTCACGACTTAACAAAGGGTATTCACGACCTAATGATAAGGCCTTAAGTCGTTCGCGACTTAACAAGGGGAAGGATAACGAGTTACGACTTAAGGAAGGGATTATAGGTCGTCCACAACTTAAAGAGAAGGAGCTACGACCTAACAAAGAAGGTGAAAGGAAGTTACGACTTAACAGGGGCTTAAGTCGTTTGGGATGGATGAGTCGTACACGACTCAACGACTCATCTATAAGTCGTCCACGACTTATCTTGAAGCAGGGGAATGTTCCAGCTATTAAAGGCTTGAGTCGTAGGAAGGCACGACCTAGTTAAGTCGTCGAGGAGATATGCCGGAAGAAGCTCATGTTGCTTGAGTCGTATGAGTCTTAGGTCGTAAACCAGGTCATGATAAGTCGTTATCTGTTTGGAGTCTTGAGTCGTATCATTAGTTGAGTCGTATCTTTTAAGTCGTCTTGTGTATATATGTTGTGATGTAGTTGGACCGTAAGTCGCGACTTACTTAAGTCGCGTTTTCACTTGAGTCATTGTAACTTGTGTATGGATGAGTCGTAAGTCGTTTGTGTTGAGTCGGTTGTAACTCATTAAGTCTTAAGTCCTGAGTCGTTGAATGTAAGTCGGTCACGTATATGAAGGTGCTGTAATAAGTTGAGTCGGTATGTTGTGTTGTAATATGAGTCGTGAGTCGCTGAATGCTTGAGTCGTGAGTCGTAGGGTGATGAGTCGGCAACGACTTAAGGCTCAGGTTGAGACACACTATAAATACGCGTGAGTTGTACATTTGAAGCAGTTGATTTTTGAATAAAATTTCTTGTTGATTGCTGTGTGCTTTCATTTAAAATTGGTAGTTGAGTGTAATCTCCTATCTCCACTTTCGGTTATTCGAGTGCGCTCGAATCAACGATTGTTGAAGCCGATTCGCGGAATCAAGTGCGCTTGATCAACGCTTGAAGAATTGAAGATCTTCTTTCATGGTATCGTGCGCGATCAACGTGTTAGAGATAGCTAGAATTCGGTATCCTTGTGATCAACGAATTTGGGCATTTCAGTATTTCCAATCCACCGATTGCTACACTTTCATCGATTCATATCGTTTCGTTATTATCCGCTGCGTCAGTTTTTTTGGTATCAGAGCTTGACTTAGCCAATCATAGCTAAGCCGAGACTTGGAGCCAATTTTTGAAGTTGAAGTTTGAAGTTGTTGTTCATCGTGTTCATCTTGAAGTTGCAACGAGTTGAAGATTTTGATCCATTTCATTTTGGATCAAACTTGGAGAAGTGTTTGAATTTGAAGTTGCTTAGAGACCTTGAGCCGCGCATAGTTTGTGTTAAAGTACATTAAGCTGAAGTGGAGGCCGTGACTTGTTGGTCATGTGTTGAAGTTTTGTGTTCAAGTTGTTGAAGTATTTGAGAAGTTTTGAAGTGTTTGTGAAGAGTTTCCAATCATGCCGCCAAGGAGAGCTAACCGTCATCAAAATGTTGAAGCGTTGTATATAAGAGAAGAAGCCGAGCTTATGGAACAACGTATTAATGAGAAATTTGATGAAGGCATTAGAAAGTTAGAGAAGTTGATGAATGATTTGAATCAAACTCAAAGGAGGAGATCACCAAACTCGAACCATGGAGGAAACCGAGTTTCGCCATCGGTTACGGAAGCGAGGAGGGTATCACCGCATTCTTTTAGAGATAGAAGAGAAACATCACTTTCAACACGGAGATATCATCCTGACTATGGACATGAAGAGAGAAGAAGTCAACGTGAATTTGACAATGAGGCGTATAGAGATGAAGAGAGACATAGTCGAAGAAGCATGCATGAACGAAGGGATGTTGATGGTCGAGATCGATATAGACATACATTTGATTTTAATGAAGAGGGTGATAGAGCTAGTATTCATTATCGAGATCGAGACCAAGTTCGAAATTCTTATCGGGATGTAGAGGATGATCGTCGATGGGAATCGGGTATGAAGATGGAAATTCCAGAGTTTAAAGGTGGAATGGTAGCTGAAGAATTTCTTGATTGGTTGTCAAATGTTGAAGAGATCTTTGATTTCAAGGAGGTTCCTGAGCATAGAAGAGTGAAGTTGGTTGCTACGAGGTTGAGGGGGAGAGCTTTGGCATGGTGGCAGCAAACTAAACTTAGAAGGGAGAGAATGGGAAAGTCAAAGATTGAATCATGGGAGAAGATGAAGAAGTTGATGAGAGCTGCATTTTTACCTTACAACTATCAATCACTTATGTACCAGAGGTTGCAGAATCTGAGGCAAGGGACGAAGTCAGTTAATGATTATGCGGATGAATTTTACCAACTCATTACCAGAAATGATATTATGGAGACGGAAGAACAGCTAACTGCTAGATTTGTTGGAGGATTGAGAATGCAGATCCAGGATATGGTTAATATGTTTGATCCTAGGTCAGTGGCAGAGGCACATCAGAAAGCGTTGGCTTGGGAGAAGCAAGGAAGGCGTGGAGGTGGTGTGTTTACTAATTCCAATAATCAAGCGAAGGTTGTTAGTGGAAGTTCTAATGTTCCTAAACCTGTTACAAAACCAGTAGTGAAAGAGGCTGAGAAGGCGAAGGTTAGCAGTGGTTTCAAATGTTATAATTGTCAGGAGTTGGGTCACAAAAGCAATGAATGTCTGAAGCCGAAGAAGAGAGAAATGGTTGCTGAGATTGAGGATGATGGTGAGGAGGCAGAATGTTCAAATGCACCTTATGTTGAGGAGGAAGAAGAATTGTCTGGGGATGAAGGTTGTAATTTGATGATGAGGAGGTCATGTCTTACACCAAAGCAAGAGGAGGATTCTAGTTGGTTGAGGAGCAATATTTTTCAGTCCACATGCACTATTCTAGGGAAAGTTTGCAAGTTCGTTATTGATGCTGGAAGCTATGACAATATTATTTCTACAGAAGCAGTAAGGAAGTTGAACTTGAAAACTGAGAATCATCCTAAACTGTACAAGTTATCATGGTTGAGGAAGGGTGGTGAAATGAAGGTGTGTCGAAGAGCTTGTGTTAATTTTTCTATTGGGAAGAAGTACAAAGACGAAATTTGGTGTGACGATGTAGACATGGATGTGTGTCATCTGTTGTTGGGTAGACCATGGCAGTTTGATAGAGCAGTGCAACATGATGGTCGTGCTAATAGCTATAGTTTCATGTTCGAAGGTACTAAAATCACTTTAGTTCCCAAGAAGCAGCAACAGAAGGAAAGCAAGCTAGAGGAGATCGAAGAACTGAAAACTTTTCTATCTTTGAAGGAGTTTGTTAAAGAAGTTGAAGAGGAGCCTGAAGTCTTTTTATTGATTGGGCGAGAGTGTAGTGAAGAGGTTGAAATTCCAGAAGAAGCGAAGCCAGTTTTGAAAGAATTTGAAGACGTATATGCAGAAGAGTTGCCTAAGGAGTTACCGCCACTGAGAGACATTCAACATCAAATTGATCTTGTTCCGGGAGCAGTTTTACCACATCGACCACATTACCGAATGAGTCCGAAGGAACATGAGGAGTTACGAAGGCAAGTGGAAGAGTTGTTAGAACAGGGACGTGTTCAGGAAAGCTTGAGTCCTTGTGCAGTACCAGCTTTGTTAGTACCGAAGAAGGATGGAACATGGAGAATGTGTACCGATAGTAGAGCTTTGAATAAGATTACTGTAAGGTATAGATTCCCAATGCCAAGGTTGGACGACTTGCTAGATCAGTTGAGTGGGGCTACTATCTTTTCGAAGATTGATTTGAAGAGTGGTTGTCATCAGATTCGAATTTGACCGGGAGACGAATGGAAGACCGCATTCAAGACGAGGGAAGGTTTATATGAATGGCTGGTTATGCCGTTTGGTTTATCAAATGCACCGAGTACATTTATGAGGGTGATGAATCAAATTTTCAGACCATACATTGGAAAGTTTGTTGTAGTTTACTTTGACGATATTCTGATTTATAGTGCAAGCACAGAGGAGCATGTAGAGCATTTGAGAAAGGTGTTAATTATTCTTCGTGAGGAACAATTTTATGCAGCTACGAAGAAATGTGTGTTCTTGACTCGAAGTGTGTTATTTTTGGGATATGTTGTATCTGAGAAGGGAATCCAAGTGGACCAAAGTAAAGTTGAAGCTATTAGAAATTGGCCACAACCGAGAACTATCACTGAAGTTAGAAGTTTTCATGGATTGGCATCATTCTACTAAAGGTTTATTCCATACTTCAGTAGCGTGATGGCACCGATTACTGATTGTATGAAAGGGAAGCAGTTTTCTTGGTCGGAGGAAGCGGAGGTTGCTTTCGAACGAATCAAAGAACTTTTGACGACAGCGCCAATTCTTGTATTACCAGATTTTCAGTTGTTGTTTGAGCTACACACTGATCCATCAAAGGTTGGGATTGGAGGAGTGTTGAGTCGGAGTGGAAGACCTATTGCATATTTCAGTGAGAAGTTATCAGGGGCAAAGATGAGATATAGTACATACGATATTGAGTTTATGCCATTGTTCAAGCTGTTAAACATTGGAGGCATTATATATTTCAAAAAGAGTTTGTTCTTTACACTGATCATGAGGCGTTGAAGCATTTGCAGGGGCAGGATAAGATTTCAGCGAGACATGCATCATGGATTGCTTATTTGCAATAGTTTACTTTTGTCGTGAAACATAAATCTGGGGTAACGAATCGTGTGGCTGATGCTTTGAGTTGGAGGAGTCATTTGTTGACTACAATGAAAGTTGAGGTGATAGGGTTTGAATTATTGCCATAATTGATTGACGAAGATCCTTACTTTGCAAAGTTCATTGAGAAAGTTAAGGATGGAGATACTAATGAATTTATGTTGGTTGATGGATTCTTGTTTAAAGGAAATCGATTATGTATTCCAGAGAGCAGTTTGAGATTGAAGATTATGAAAGAGTTGCACGAGGAAGGACATGTGGGTTGTGATCGTACATTGCATTTGATTTCTCAATCTTACGGTCGTCGATGAAGAAAGAGGTTGAAAGGTTTGTGGAGAGATGTCATATATGTCAGGTTTCGAAGGGAACTGCGACCAATGCAGGATTGTATATACCGTTACCTGTACCGTCTAAACCATGGGTTGATATCAGCATGGATTTCGTTTTGGGTTTGCCTAGAACTCAAAGGGGGAATGATTCTATATTTGTTGTGGTGGACAGGTTTTCGAAAATGGCACATTTTGTTGCTTGTAAGAAGAAGGCGGATGCTCTTCGTGTTGCTCAGTTATTTTTCAAAGAGATCTATCGACTCCATGGATTTCCAGAATCTATTGTGTCGGATAGGGATACTCGTTTTCTGATTCACTTTTGGTTAAGTTTGTGGAAGATGGTTGGAACGAAGCTGAAATTTAGTAGCGCTTATCATCCGCAAACTGATGGACAAACAGAAGTTGTTAACAGATCGTTGGGAAATTTGTTGCGATGTCTTGTGAAGGACAATCTGAAGAGTTGGGACATGAAGTTCTGCCAGGCAGAGTTTTCTCATAATCATGCAGTGAATCGTAGTACGGGATTCAGTCCATTTCAGATTGTGTATTCAAATTTACCCAGGGGACCGTTGGATTTAGCGGTAGTACCACAACTAAAAGGGACAGGTAAACGAGCTGCGGATTTTGTTGAAGGATTGACGGAATGTCATAAAATCGTTCAGGAACGATTGAAGAAGTCGAATGAGAAGTATAAGCGAATTGCAGATTTGAAGAGACGAAATGTTGAATTTAATGAAGGTGGTTTGGTATATGCTGTGTTGACAAAGGATCGTTTTCCAGTGGGCACTTATAACAAGTTGAAAGCCAGAAAATTTGGTCCTGTAGAAGTTGTGAAACGGATCAATGAAAACACTTATAGGTTGAAGCTACCGGAAGACGTATACTCTTCTGACGTGTTCAATGTTAAACATTTGATTCCATATCATGGAAATGAAATTATTGTGGAAAGAGAAAGTGAAAATTCGAGGACGAATTTCTGTCAACCGGGGGAGGACGATGCAGTACGAACTACGGAATCGATATGTTTAAATTGTTCAAGGCCTTTAAGTCGTTTGGAGTTGGCTTCGTTTTTGAGTCGTTCGGAGGTTATAAGTCACTCACGACTTAACAAAGGGTATTCACGACCTAATGATAAGGCCTTAAGTCGTTCGCGACTTAACAAGGGGAAGGATAACGAGTTACGACTTAAGGAAGGGATTATAGGTCGTCCACGACTTAAAGAGAAGGAGCTACGACCTAACAAAGAAGGTGAAAGGAAGTTACGACTTAACAGGGGCTTAAGTCGTTTGGGATGGATGAGTCGTACACGACTCAACGACTCATCTATAAGTCGTCACGACTTATCTTGAAGCAGGGGAATGTTCCAGCTAGTAAAGGCTTGAGTCGTAGGAAGGCGCGACCTAGTTATGTCGTTGAGGAGATATGCCGCAAGAAGCTCATGTTGCTTGAGTCGTATGAGTCTTAGGTCGTAAACCAGGTCATGATAAGTCGTTATCTGTTTGGAGTCTTGAGTCGTATCATTAGTTGAGTCGTATCTTTTAAGTCGTCTTGTGTATATATGTTGTGATGTAGTTAGACCGTAAGTCGCGACTTACCTAAGTCGCGTTTTCACTTGAGTCATTGTAACTTGTGTATGGATGAGTCGTAAGTCATTTGTGTTGAGTCGGTTGTAACTCATTAAGTCTTAAGTCCTGAGTCATTGAATGTAAGTCGGTCATGTATATGAAGGTGCTGTAATAAGTTGAGTCGGTATGTTGTGTTGTAATATGAGTCGTGAGTCGCTGAATGCTTGAGTCGTGAGTCGTAGGGTGATGAGTCGGCAACGACTTAAGGCTCAGGTTGAGACACACTATAAATACGCGTGAGTTGTACATTTGAAGCAGTTGATTTTTGAATAAAATTTCTTGTTGATTGCTGTGTGCTTTCATTAAAAATTGGTAGTTGAGTGTAATCTCCTATCTCCACTTTCGGTTATTCGAGTGCGCTCGAATCAACGATTGTTGAAGCCGATTCGCGGAATCAAGTGCGCTTGATCAACGCTTGAAGAATTGAAGATCTTCTTTCACGGTATCGTGCGCGATCAACGTGTTAGAGATAGCTAGAATTCGGTATCCTTGTGATCAACGAATTTGGGCATTTCAGTATTTCCAATCCACCGATTGCTACACTTTCATCGATTCATATCGTTTCGTTATTATCCGCTGCGTCAGTTTTTTTGGTATCAGAGCTTGACTTAGCCAATCATAGCTAAGCCGAGACTTGGAGCCAATTTTTGAAGTTGAAGTTTGAAGTTGTTGTTCATCGTGTTCATCTTGAAGTTGCAACGAGTTGAAGATTTTGATCCATTTCATTTTGGATCAAACTTGGAGAAGTGTTTGAATTTGAAGTTGCTTAGAGACCTTGAGCCGCGCATAGTTTGTGTTAAAGTACATTAAGCTGAAGTGGAGGCCGTGACTTGTTGGTCATGTGTTGAAGTTTTGTAAGTTGTTGAAGTATTTGAGAAGTTTTGAAGTGTTTGTGAAGAGTTTCCAATCATGCCGCCAAGGAGAGCTAACCGTCATCAAAATGTTGAAGCGTTGTATAGAAGAGAAGAAGCCGAGCTTATGGAACAACGTATTAATGAGAAATTTGATGAAGGCATTGGAAAGTTAGAGAAGTTGATGAATGATTTGAATCATACTCAAAGGAGGAGATCACCAAACTCGAACCATGGAGGAAACCGAGTTTCGCCATCAGTTACGGAAGCGAGGAGGGTATCACCGCATTCTTTTAGAGATAGAAGAGAAACATCAATTTCATCACGGAGAGATCATCCTGACTATGGACATGAAGAGAGAAGAAGTCAACGTGAAATTGACAATGAGGCGTATAGAGATGAAGAGAGACATAGTCGAAGAAGCATGCATGAACGAAGGGATGTTGATGGTCGAGATCGATATAGACATACATTTGATTTTAATGAAGAGGGTGATAGAGCTAGTATTCATTAACGAGATCGAGACCAAGTTCGAAATTCTTATCGGGATGTAGAGGATGATCGTCAATGGAAATCGGGTATGAAGATGGAAATTTCAGAGTTTAAAGGTGGAATGGTAGCTGAAGAATTTCTTGATTGGTTGTCAAATGTTGAAGAGATCTTTGATTCCAAGGAGGTTCCTGAGCTTAGAAGAGTGAAGTTGGTTGCTACGAGGTTGAGGGGGAGAGCTTTGGCATGGTGGCAGCAAACTAAACTTACAAGGGAGAGAATGGGAAAGTCAAAGATTGAATCATGGGAGAAGATGAAGAAGTTGATGAGAGCTGCATTTTTACCTTACAACTATCAATCACTTATGTACCAGAGGTTGCAGAATCTGAGGCAAGGGACGAAGTCAGTTAATGATTATGCGGATGAATTTTACCAACTCATTGCCAGAAATGATATTATGGAGACGGAAGAACAGCTAACTGCTAGATTTGTTGGAGGATTGAGAATGCAGATCCAGGATATGGTTAATATGTTTGATCCTAGGTCAGTGGCAGAGGCACATCAGAAAGCGTTGGCTTGGGAGAAGCAAGGAAGGCGTGGAGGTGGTGTGTTTACTAATTCCAATAATCAAGCGAAGGGTGTTAGTGGAAGTTCTAATGTTCCTAAACCTGTTACAAAACCAGTAGTGAAAGAGGCTGAGAAGGCGAAGGTTAGCAGTGGTTTCAAATGTTATAATTGTCAGGAGTTGGGTCACAAAAGCAATGAATGTCCGAAGCCGAAGAAGAGAGAAATGGTTGCTGAGATTGAGGATGATGGTGAGGAGGCAGAATGTTCAAATGCACCTTATGTTGAGGAGGAAGAAGAATTGTCTGGGGATGAAGGTTGTAATTTGATGATGAGGAGGTCATGTCTTACACCAAAGCAAGAGGAGGATTCTAGTTGGTTGAGGAGCAATATTTTTCAGTCCACATGCACTATTCTAGGGAAAGTTTGCAAGTTCGTTATTGATGCTGGAAGCTATGACAATATTATTTCTACAGAAGCAGTAAGGAAGTTGAACTTGAAAACTGAGAATCATCCTAAACCGTACAAGTTATCATGGTTGAGGAAGGGTGGTGAAGTGAAGGTGTGTCGAAGAGCTTGTGTTAATGTTTCTATTGGGAAGAAGTACAAAGACGAAATTTGGTGTGACGTTGTAGACATGGATGTGTGTCATCTGTTGTTGGGCAGACTATGGCAGGTTGATAGAGCAGTGCAACATGATGGTCGTGCTAATAGCTATAGTTTCATGTTCGAAGGTACTAAAATCACTTTAGTTCCCAAGAAGCAGCAACAGAAGGAAAGCAAGCTAGAGGAGATCGAAGAACTAAAAACTTTGCTATCTTTGAAGGAGTTTGTTAAAGAAGTTGAAGAGGTGCCTGAAGTCTTTTTATTGATTGGGCGAGAGTAGTGAAGAGGTTGAAATTCCAGAAGAAGCGAAGCCAGTTTTGAAAGAATTTGAAGACGTATTTGCAGAAGAGTTGCCTAAGGAGTTACCGCCACTGAGAGACATTCAACATCAAATTGATCTTGTTCCGGGAGCAGTTTTACCACATCGACCACATTACCGAATGAGTCCGAAGGAACATGAGGAGTTACGAAGGCAAGTGGAAGAGTTGTTAGAACAAGGACGTGTTCAGGAAAGCTTGAGTCCTTGTGCAGTACCAGCTTTGTTAGTACCGAAGAAGGATGGAACATGGAGAATGTGTACCGATAGTAGAGCTTTGAATAAGATTACTGTAAGGTATAGATTCCCAATGCCAAGGTTGGACGACTTGCTAGATCAGTTGAGTGGGGCTACTATCTTTTCGAAGATTGATTTGAAGAGTGGTTGTCATCAGATTCGAATTAGACCGGGAGACGAATGGAAGACCGCATTCAAGACGAGGGAAGGTTTATATGAATGGCTGGTTATGCCGTTTGGTTTATCAAATGCACCGAGTACATTTATGAGGGTGATGAATCAAATTTTCAGACCATACATTGGAAAGTTTGTTGTAGTTTACTTTGACGATATTCTGATTTATAGTGCAAGCACAGAGGAGCATGTAGAGCATTTGAGAAAGGTGTTAATTATTCTTCGTGAGGAACAATTTTATGCAGCTACGAAGAAATGTGTGTTCTTGACTCGAAGTGTGTTATTTTTGGGATATGTTGTATCTGAGAAGGGAATCCAAGTGGACCAAAGTAAAGTTGAAGCTATTAGAAATTGGCCACAACCGAGAACTATCACTGAAGTTAGAAGTTTTCGTGGATTGGCATCATTCTACCGAAGGTTTATTCCACACTTCAGTAGCGTGATGGCACCGATTACTGATTGTATGAAAGGGAAGCAGTTTTCTTGGTCGGAGGAAGCGGGGGTTGCTTTCGAACGAATCAAAGAACTTTTGGCGACAGCGCCAATTCTTGTATTACCAGATTTTCAGTTGTTGTTTGAGCTACACACTGATGCATCAAAGTTTGGGATTGGAGGAGTTTGAGTCAGAGTGGAAGACCTATTGCATATTTCAGTGAGAAGTTATCAGGGGCAAAGATGAGATATAGTACATACGATGTTGAGTTTTATGCCGTTGTTCAAGCTGTTAAACATTGGAGGCATTATCTATTTCAGAAAGAGTTTGTTCTTTACACTGATCATGAGGCGTTGAAGCATTTGCAGGGGCAGGATAAGATTTCAGCGAGACATGCATCATGGATTGCTTATTTACAACAGTTTACTTTTGTCGTGAAACATAAATCTGGGGTAACGAATCATGTGGCTGATGCTTTGAGTAGGAGGATTCATTTGTTGACTACAATGAAAGTTGAGATGATAGGGTTTGAATTATTGCCATAATTGATTGACGAAGATCCTTACTTTGCAAAGTTCGTTGAGAAAGTTAAGGATGGAGATACTAATGAATTTATGTTGGTTGATGGATTCTTGTTTAAAGGAAATCGATTATGTATTCCAGAGAGCAGTTTGAGATTGAAGATTATGAAAGAGTTGCACGAGGAAGGACATGTGGGCCGTGATCGTACGTTGCATTTGATTTCTCAATCTTACTTTTGGCCGTCGATGAAGAAAGAGGTTGAAAGGTTTGTGGAGAGATGTCATATATGTCAGGTTTCGAAGGGAACTGCGACCAATGCAGGATTGTATATGCCGTTGCCTGTACCGTCTAAACCATGGGTTGATATCAGCATGGATTTCGTTTTGGGTTTGCCTAGAACTCAAAGGGGGAATGATTCTATATTTGTTGTGGTGGACAGGTTTTCGAAAATGGCACATTTTGTTGCTTGTAAGAAGACGGAGGATGCTGTTCGTGTTGCTCGGTTATTTTTCAAAGAGATCTATCGACTCCATGGATTGCCAGAATCTATTGTGTCGGATAGGGATACTCGTTTTCTGAGTCACTTTTGGTTAAGTTTGTGGAAGATGGTTGGAACGAAGCTGAAATTTAGTAGCGCTTATCATCCGCAAACTGATGGACAAACAGAAGTTGTTAACAGATCGTTGGGAAATTTGTTGCGATGTCTTGTGAAGGACAATCTGAAGAGTTGGGACATGAAGTTATGCCAGGCAGAGTTTTCTCATAATCATGCAGTGAATCGTAGTACGGGATTCAGTCCATTTCAGATTGTGTATTCAAATTTACCCAGGGGACCGTTGGATTTAGCGGTAGTACCACAACTAAAAGGGACAGGTAAACGAGCTGCGGATTTTGTTGAAGGATTGACGGAATGTCATAAAATCGTTCAGGAACGATTGAAGAAGTCGAATGAGAAGTATAAGCGAATTGCAGATTTGAAGAGACGAAATGTTGAATTTAATGAAGGTGATTTGGTGTATGCTGTGTTGACAAAGGATCGTTTTCCAGTGGGCACTTATAACAAGTTGAAAGCCAGAAAAATTGGTCCTGTAGAAGTTGTGAAACGGATCAATGAAAACACTTATAAGTTGAAGCTACCGGAAGACGTATACTCTTCTAACGTGTTCAATGTTAAACATTTGATTCCATATCATGGAAATGAAATTATTGTGGAAAGAGAAAGTGAAAATTCGAGGACGAATTTCTGTCAACCGGGGGAGGATGATGCAGTACGAACTACGGAATCGATATGTTTAAATTTTTCAAGGCCTTTAAGTCGTTTGGAGTTGGCTTCATTTTTGAGTCGTTCGGAGGTTATAAGTCGCTCACGACTTAACAAAGGGTATTCACGACCTAATGATAAGGCCTTAAGTCGTTCGCGACTTAACAGGGGAAAGGATAACGAGTTACGACTTAAGGAAGGGATTATAGGTCGTCCACGACTTAAAGAGAAGGAGCTACGACCTAACAAAGAAGGTGAAAGGAAGTTACGACTTAACAATGGCTTAAGTCATTTGGGATGGATGAGTCGTACACGACTCAACGACTCATCTATAAGTCGTCCACGACTTATCTTGAAGCAGGGGAATGTTCCAGCTATTAAAGGCTTGAGTCGTAGGAAGGCGCGACCTAGTTAAGTCGTTGAGGAGATATGCCGCAAGAAGCTCATGTTGCTTGAGTCGTATGAGTCTTAGGTCGTAAACCAGGTCATGATAAGTCGTTATCTGTTTGTAGTCTTGAGTCGTATCATTAGTTGAGTCGTATCTTTTAAGTCGTCTTGTGTATATATGTTGTGATGTAGTTGGACCGTAAGTCGCAACTTACTTAAGTCGCGTTTTCACTTGAGTCATTGTAACTTGTGTATGGATGAGTCGTAAGTCGTTTGTGTTGAGTCGGTTGTAACTCATTAAGTCTTAAGTCCTGAGTCGTTGAATATAAGTCGGTCATGTATATGAAGGTGCTGTAATAAGTTGAGTCGGTATGTTGTGTTGTAATATGAGTCGTGAGTCGCTGAATGCTTGAGTCGTGAGTCGTAGGGTGATGAGTCGGCAACGACTTAAGGCTCAGGTTGAGACACACTATAAATACGCGTGAGTTGTACATTTGAAGCAGTTGATTTTTGAATAAAATTTCTTGTTGATTGCTGTGTGCTTTCATTTAAAATTGGTAGTTGAGTGTAATCTCCTATCTCCACTTTCGGTTATTCGAGTGCGCTCGAATCAACGATTGTTGAAGCCGATTCGCGGAATCAAGTGCGCTTGATCAACGCTTGAAGAATTGAAGATCTTCTTTCACGGTATCGTGCGCGATCAACGTGTTAGAGATAGCTAGAATTCGGTATCCTTGTGATCAACGAATTTGGGCATTTCAGTATTTCCAATCCACCGATTGCTACACTTTCATCGATTCATATTGTTTCGTTATTATCCGCTGCGTCAAGTAATCCCCAAGAAACCAAAATCAGTGCAACTTAAGACAGCACCTCCAATCCTTAACTAAAAAATGTAATTCTAGTTTTAAAATTCATATTTTGTTACAGAGATCCAATGTATGTTCCTGAATTTATATTTTAAAATGTTTGGTTTTTCCCTTATTCAAGTTCTGCTCTGTTATTTTGATTTTTCCAGAACAATATTCAAATTTAGTTCAACTTAAATAAAACTTAATCTCTAAATTATGTTGAAACAAACAATTTCTGTTTGTATTCTAAGTCCTGAAGGCTATTAGATCAAGAGATAAAAATGATTTGAATCAACTCAAGCCTGGAAACAAAATGAAAAGGTTTGTTTACAGAGACTTCAATATGTACTCAGACAACATCCATATGCACGAAGAATACATACATACAAATCTTACTTATTCCAGATTTTAACCTTGCAACTAGTTTAAATGCTTAAGTTTTAGAAATTAAACTTACTCATAGCAAACAAAAAACAGAGCAAGTTTATAATGAAAGCAGTTTGAATTTGCAGGCTTGAAATATACAGAAATTTCATCTCACAAACACCCAGAGAAAATTGAATATATAAATATTCACACAATATATTTAAGCATTCAAATATTAGCATGCAACAGATTTTAAAACTTAAGTAATTTTAAAAGTGTTACTCACCTTTGCTTTTGAAAAAGAACAGAGCATTCTTGTTTGAAAAACTTTGGACTTTACAACTGGAAAGTTGTCTGATTTGATTTCCTCAATTTTCTTGCTTATGTTAGTTTGTATAAATGGAAGTGTTTGCTATTATTTCTTTGCTTCAGGATTGATATGTTTTGAACGAACTAAAAAAAATAAGATGTATATAAAGAAGTTTCAGGGTAGGTGATATCTGGGTTTAGGCTATTTGCAGGTAAACATCTTATTATATTTTCCAGAGATTATGTTTTGTTTTATCAGGCAAAATTTCTATATTAGTTGGCTGAAATGATGTTAAAACAATTCGAATTGACTTGGTTATGTGCTACAGTTTTGAAAGCATTAAATGCAAATGTACTATATGTTTTCTACTAATCCTATCTTATGTTCAGATATTCTTGTTTTGCATTTCTCTTACCTGCCTTATTTTCTTTTATTTCTTGCCTGAGTCTTTATCTACAAGCTATCAGCATTTTATTTTATTTTACACAAACCTGGTTTGCTTCATACTTGATGTTCATACTTGTCTGAATCTTTATTTACAAGCTTCCTGCATATGTTTATTTTGTTTACTCTTTACCCTGCATATCTATTTGCAGCTACAAATCTGGCTTGTTCATTTTCCTGCATATTTTTGTTGTACTTTATGTATATTAGCAAGTTGTTTTAACTTAAGTATTTTAGCCCTCTTTTATTTTAACATAACTATCAAATACTAAATTTATTTATTATTTTATACTTGTCTGGGTATTAATAAGGTTTATTTTAGTTTAACATTTCTTTTAAAAGATTTACTTTTAATCTTTCAAATTGTAGCTTTCTCCAAAATACACATACATGTATTTAAATAAATTTAAAATAACCGTTTCTATTTGTATTGAAATCCATTTGTAAAAATATTACATTATTGATATTGTTTAAAAATAACTCATTATTAAATGAAATTATCACTACATAAATAAATTACTTATTTTATCAACTATATTTAAAACAAAAACAAAACAACCTTTGTTAAATCATTTAAACAAATTTTAATCTTATCTTGAGTATATTTAAACCATATTTTTTTCAAGCTATACTAAAAAGAAAATAAAACAATCTTTTTGTTAATAAATTTTAAATTTATCTTAAGCTAGAATAAATTCTAACTATTAAACATTTATCTTAAGTATTTAAAACCATATAGTTATTATTTAATAACTTAATACTAAATTAAATCAAATTTCCAAGTTATCAGAAATAAAATTAGAAAACATGTCTTTATTTATTAAATTTAAAACAGAGCTTATCTATTTATAATATATACAAATATATATGTACTACAAATAGAGAACAATTTATTAGCTTTTAAAAGATAAATCATCAGTTAAATATTTATTTAAAAGAAGATTATTAAATCAATTTATATCTTATTAACAATTATTATCAAATTAATTTAATTTTAACTTAGATTATTAAATTTATATTGCCAAAAATTTTCGGGATATCACAACTTTGATGGCATAGATATGGTATAGAATTCATTCTGGTCCATTAGTGGAGCTGTTCGGTTGGGCATTATGCCAAATAGGATGCCAATTTGTTGCATGACACAAATGTTTGTTAACTGTCGATCTGAACATAAGCATGCCTTTGTGAGGATAAGCAGCATAGGATCAGAGAGTGGTTGTCCAAAGGTTCTTGGCTAGGGTGGTAGCACGGGACATGGAGTGGTCATCATCGTGCCTTTTTTATCAGATGAGCAGTGTCGTATATGTCAATTCCTTCAGAGATATACCATAATTATACCTTCTTTCTGTAATGTTGGTCAGGCATTAGCGGCAATTTGGCACTTGTGGCCAATGTTAGCCAAGCCAAGAAAAGGGAGCTTAATATGGAGAAGGCGACTGGGGCGGAAAACGGATGGGGGACCATGTTGAAGAAAGGGTGATGATAATATGAGTTGATCAAAGTACAGACAAGGCATTCTATACGAAATGCGAATTATGGATCTTAAGGCAGAATTAACACTAGAGGAGTGGGGAATAGTGTTTAATTAATTTTATGAATCTTTTTTAAATCTTTTCAAATTAAACCCAAACAGATGCAATTCACAAACACAGAGACAATCATAGAACTAGACACGGATGTGAATAGTAAATAAAAGCAATAAAGGAAAGAATACATCGAAATTTTATACTGGTTTTGAGATGCCCTACATCTAGTCCCATATAATTTCTTGTGCAGATTTCTTTTCAAATATAATGTCAATATTACAACCTCGGTTTCAAGGCCATGATATACACCCTCCTATCTCCAAGTCTAGGGCAAACTCTCTTAATTTAACCAGGATACAAGATCACCTAACTAATTTACGGCAACAATCACACTCACTTGTGAATCAAAAAATTAAGGTAATGGAGACAAAAGTTTCCATGTTATTCGACCAAATTACCATTTTTGTAAAAACAGACTTCTCTCTATTTATTTAAATATATATGTTATTATGTCTATATTCTATATCTCAATTATAGAACAAATACCTAGTTCTCTTCGTTATTTAGTAAAGGTTGATTAATTCAAGAGTTTGGTTAGAATATCTGCTATGTGAGTCTTAGTGTTGATAAATGTCACAGTCCGATTTTTTGACGGCCGAAAATCGACATCAATACGCCCACTATATTAAATGCCGAACATTCGAATGCCGAAAAATCAGATCGTAAGGGAAAAAAGAAGGAGGTAGAAGAAGAGAAAACAAAACAACATCAGAATCTCACAATCGCAGCGGAACAATATATAGTAGATAAATGACTGATCTTTATACAAAAAGAAACTGTTGTTGTTTTATATATACATCATCAGAGTACATTATCAACAAAAGCACAACACTGGACAGTTATGATAACTTGTCCACAAAAAGCTGAATATACAACATACCAAACACAGCAGAAATAAGACAGATATGTGTGATACGTCTCACCATCCAACAGATCCCCTGAGCTCCATAGCCATCCATCCAGAATATATACTCTATAATACTCGGTCTGACCCGAGCATTATAATGAAATAACACCTGAGTCAGTCTAGAAAACCATAGTGAGAAAACACACTCAATTGGATTATTAAAGTTTTTCCAAAATCCTTTGAAATCAAAGGTATCTCGTAAGACCATGCCACAAATAAACATGTTAGGTTTTTACCTTACGATAACCAAAATATTTTTATCAAATTCATCTGATATTATATAATAATAGCGTCTATAGAAAGTAAAATAGAATCTAGCTGAAAAGCTTGCATCTCACGTTTCAGCAATAGTTAGGTACAATCAAAACCGTACAGACACTTATTGGAGATTATTTTCTTATTTTAAATTTCCACACAACAATGATAATATTTTAATATTATCACTTCCTAACAACCAACCAACCATATACTATATTTACATAAATTATTTCTTTTATATCCAAAAATAATTTGGCAAAATTTATTTCTTTTACCCACTTTTAAAAACAATACTGTGTCGGTTTGCCTAGTTTAAGAGTTAAGAAATCCCTATCGACATAGTTATCCAGACTGCACCGACCAGAATTTATAAACACTCAACCGATAAGTCGACATAATATAAACAATTTTTATATTCACTAACAAATACGCGCTCACATCTACTAATACACTCAAACTCATTCTAGCATACTACGGACTCTATTTCTAATGAGTAATCCCCACCAGAGCCAAGGTTCTCGCTTAACCTTCAGCTCTGATACCAACTATCACATCCCAATTTTTCGACGTCCAAAAATCGACATCAATACGCCCACTGTATTAATGTCGAACAATTGAATGCCAGAAAATCAGACTGTAAGGGAAAGAAGGAGGTAGAAGAAGAGAAAATAAAACAATATCAGAATCTCAGAATCGCAGGGAACAATATATAATAGATAAATAACCGATCTAGATAGGGATGACCTTAGCCAAATTGGTTGCTAGCCACTTAGCCTTACTGCACCTCCCCTGTTTTAGCCATTCTCGGTTGATGAGGCTTGAGGCTATGCGTTATCTTTTCTAGTACACATACACTTAGAATGCTCACCGTCCCTCTGACGATGTTCTGATAGCATTCGTCTACACAAGTCTGTTACTGGTCCGAACGGAACCGAAGGCACTACTCCTACTACATCCATTTTGGAATCACCCTCATGATTAGTAGCGATTAGCCCTTACACTTCACTGCTCCATCTTCGACTCCAAGCACTTGTCATCCTCACGAAAACGTTCAAGCCGGATCGAAGTGGTTTTCGGAAAATTAATCCTGATCCGGGTCTCTTCGAAACGATCAGCGCATTGGCCAATATTGATAGTCAATTATTTAATTATCAAATAACATCCACAAACAACCATCAGGCCTTAATAATTTCCCAATTTATTTATTCCAAAATATCTTCGCAAGATATTTTTCTATACTTAAACCCTTCGAAAATAGTTTTCGAATCACTTTTCTCTCACGGAATAAATTTCAACCCAATTGTTTATTTGTACTGAAAATTACCAAGTCTTAATACTATAGGTTTTCAAATAATTTAAATCACTTTATCCAAAAATATATACTTTAAAACACTTAAAATAAAAACTACTTAAAAAAATTTATTTAAAACACTAGTTATGAAAAAAATTATAATAATTTCTCATGTAAAATTTAAGCCAAAAACTAATTTTAGAATAAAAGTTATTTTATAAGGTATAAATATTAAATAATTATCTTTCAAATCATAATACTAGTTAAACCTTTTAAAAATAATTTATTTATATAATTAACTTAATAAATATTTACTTTTTAAAAAAATTAAAGAACTAAATAATATTTTTTTCTAAACATTCTTTTAAAACCAACTTTAAAACATTTTAACTTATACTTAAAA
The DNA here is from genome assembly GCA_030765085.1 of Allium cepa. Taxonomy (NCBI): domain Eukaryota; kingdom Viridiplantae; phylum Streptophyta; class Magnoliopsida; order Asparagales; family Amaryllidaceae; genus Allium; species Allium cepa. Next base: position 421,338,161 of record CM060939.1, read on the forward strand.
ATCTGCTTTGAAAACATACTTGGCTTTTTACAAAATTTCACTTTCCATTCCAATATAACCGTCTAATCATTTATAATCCTTTTTGATTTATCCCAATTTAATTTGCGTCTCAACCCGTAAATCTCTTTTCCACACCTTCAAAAATAAGACCACTATTTACTTTTAAACAAATTACCTATTCCTTCAATAATTCCCTCACGAATTTATATTTTCAAATATCCACTGATATCTTATTTCACTTTATAAACCAGTTTATAAATTCCATAGTTTCATCCTCCTTTTAAAACACAGTTTCAAACACTAAATCGATTTCCAAAATTTACTCCATTTAAAAATAAATTCCTTTAATTACTTAATTTTATTTCAAAACCCATTACTTTCAGATTTTACTTCTTGATTATGATTTAAAATCATATTCAAACTAAAAATACCAATTTCATACTTTTTTCCAAAATTCTTCTTTATCTCTCCCAAACTATTTTACACCTTGAATTTAAAAATAAATCCTTTATTTCTTTAAATAATATCGCTTAAGTTTAAAAATTCATTTATTCCCATTTATTCAAAAATCTCCTTTCCCATACCCGAAATTTATTTATTAGAATTTAAAAATTAACTTTTTATCCTTACCCAAATTCATTCTTTAATTTATCCAATTTCATTATATTTATTATACTTAAGAATTCCCTCTTCTATTTTCCTTTAAAATCGAATCCTTACATTTTTGATATCTCAATATACCAAAATATATTCAGTCAAACCATAGCATTCAATATTTCAATTCCCAATATAATCAATATAATCTATCGCATATTATCAAATAAAACATATCACCGAATATGAAAATAAATTCCAACATTTTAAGGAATCCAGTGGGATCCCTCCAACTTGTTTCTCTACATCCACAGATGTTAGCACGATATAAAAATATCAATCCTACTTCGAGGGGGATATCACGGTATAAAGGGTCATCCGCTATTATACGGGGCGCATAGGTTCTCATCCGCTATATAGTGCGGGAATATCAATCACATCCATATATATATATATATATATATATATATATATATTATATCACATCCAAACAGATAATAGATAATCAATTCAATCAATCAACCAAAAAATTAAATTCTAACCATTTAAGTTAATGCTAATCCAAATGAGTGAGATTAACTCACTTTTGATTTTATGCGACCCAAACCTAACCAGCTTGTTTTCTTTACGATTCTTCACGATTTCAGACCTTGTATAAACAATTCACGATTTATTACTATTTGAATTAATCAAACAATTAATCACCATTTACTCATTTAATTTTAGCTTATAATTTGATTTAAAATAAATTTCCCTTGAAATCTTTAGTAACTAATATAATGTAATAAGTTTAATTAAACAAATTATTCACCGTTATTATTATTTTTTTAAAATTAAACTAGTAAATAAAAATAAGTATACATATGTATATTCATTTTATCTATTATTATTATTATTGAAACAACCAATATATACTTTAAAATCTACTTTTTACAAACTCCATACAACATTTTTTTAATTCCTATATTTACTATATATATACATATATATATATATATATATATATATATTTCCGTTTATATACATATTCAATCTTATGAAATTCCCATTTTCATAAACTTCTCTAGTTTTCTTGTATAAAAATATGTACGTGAATCTATGTATATATATATATATATTTACATTAATTTAAAACAGAATTACTTTATACCTTCAGTAATTATATATTTTATGTTTACTACATATATATATATATATATATATATATATATAAATTGAAAATAGAATTAAACCTCACTGACATACCTTCCAACAGTGACTCGCACGCATGTTAACGCCAGACCATATCGTCCTCCTAAACCGCCTCGTCGACCATCGTTGTTCGCTCCATCGAACCCTAGCGATGTCGTCTTGCTGCCCCCACCTTCGCCGCGGGCCTCCATGCGTACGTGCGTGTGCGCCGACCCTCACCGAACACATGAAAATTATGGTGGCCGCTTCGAGGTAGTTCCACCTCGATCGAACGAATCGAAGAAGCCGCTCCTCCCTTCATTGATCGAAACGAAATTGCCACTGCCAACATCTCGACTTTGAAAATAAATCAATTCGATTGCATGTGGCCATTGATTTGAGGAGAGGTGATTTAATTTCCTAACTGAGTTCGGCCATGATTTGAAGCAGCCGTATTCTTCTTTTTTTTTAAGGATTCGATTTTGACTTTGTTTCCATTTTCTTTTGGTTCGGCTGTAATGTTTGAAAGAGGGGAAGACGTAAGTTTATAGCAGGAGGTAGCGTATTGGAGACAGAATGTACTTGAGTTAACCAGGTACAATGACTTCGAAAAGAGGTGTAAAAAGTCTGATGTGAATATTTTGACCAGTCTAACCATTTATATATTATATTTTAATTTTAATTTTAATTTTAATTTTAAATCGTCTCAAATTACGCAACTCAAAATCTTGACCTTCTATCTATGCATGCAGCTAAGCATTTATAATGTTATACCCCTATTCCGAATGCAATGGAAAAGGTTTCGAGTCCTAACTCGATCGTATGGAGAAGATAGCTTTTTGGACTCAGTTATTATATTGGATTTTCGATATTAATTTTAGCGTGTTTACCTATTGTACGATCACAGGATAACTCCAAATGCTACGAAATTAGAAATCTGATAATAATACACTATTACGGATCCAATGGAACTGGTTTCATCGAAATATGAGACTGTGCCTCGGAAGGCTATGTTTAAATATCCTATTAAACGATATATTTTCAAAACTGAGCAAATCACCTTCAAATTCAATTTTAAAAGTTCTACCATTTTCGGTATTATAAATATAAATTTTACAAGACTTCAAATTATTTTTTACGAGCTTAAAACTCCAGATTTCATATTTTACCCAATTTCCAATATGTTTAATCCAATAATTTAATTATCCAATGAGTAGTGATATTTGAAATTATTGTTAGTAATCAACCTTTAAATATTTAAAATCCATTAAATATTCCAATTTCAAATAACTAAAAATTGCGGGTCACCACAATAAATTCAAGAGAAGTAATCTTTCTACTTATATCATCTCTGAGAAAATGATATATGACATCAATAGGTTTGGTTCAGGCATGATGAGTAGGATTTTTGGGTAAATTTATCGCACTTATATTGTCAAAATAAATTGGTGATTTTGAAATATTTGATCCAAAATCCTTTAGGGTCTGTTGCATATAGATAACTTGAGAACAAGCCAAAGCATCAGAGATATATTTTGCTTTTTACAAAACCAGGAAAGCACAGAATGTCCTAAAAAGTGACCAATTACATTTGTACTTTTCAGCCTGAGGTACAACCAGCATAGTCAGCATCACAATATGAGATTAAATCAAATGAATCATTTTTTGGGTAAAATAGGCCATAGTCTAAAATGTGTTTAACATATTTAGGATACGTTTAACAGCTTTTAAATGGGTTTCTTTGGGTTGAGATTTGTATCTTGCATAGAGATGGACACTATGCATGATATCAGGCCTACTCGCGGTTATATAGAGTAGCGATTCAATCATTTCCCTATATAGTTTTTGATCAACATATTTTGACATGACTTCTTTATTCAACACTTCATTGGTTGTCATAGGAATGGATTTTCCACTCGTAATGGTCATACCAAACTTACTAAATAGATCCATAGCATACTTTTCTTAACTAATGAAAATACCACTATCTAATTGTTTTATTTGAAACACTAAAAAGAAAGTAAATTCACTCATGTGACTCATCTTAAACTCTTTTGTCATTATTTCAAAAAAAAATATTTGATCATTCATTATTTGTTGATCCAGAGATGATATCATCTACATAAATCTATACTAGTTGGATATCATTTTTGTTTCTTTTAATAAAAAGAGTATTACCTACTATACCAATTTCAAAATTTGATTGTAATAGGTAAGATCTTAGTTTGTCATACCAGGCTCTAGGAGCTTGTTTCAGACCATATAAAACTTTCTTTAATTTGTAAACATGTTTTGAAAATTTTTCTTCTTCAAAAAGTGGAGGTTGTTCAACATAAACATACTCTTTAATAAAACTATTTAAAAGGCACTTTTGACATCCATTTGAAATTATTATGCTTTGAAAAAGTAAGTAGAATTCTAATTGCAACTAATCTTACTGCGGGTGCAAATGTTTCATCAAAATCTATTCCTTCTTCTTGACAAAAACATTGTGCGACTAACCGAGCTTTATTTCTAACAGCATCACCTTGTTCATTCATTTTATTTTTATAAACCCATGTCGTTCCTATTATAGTGTTGTCCTTGGGTATAGAAACAAGTTCATATACATCATTTCTAGTGAACTGATTCAGTTCTTCTTGCATAGCAAGAATCCATGAATCATCAGATGATGCTTCCTTTGTATTTTTGGGTTCAATAGTTGATATAAAAGCTACATTACTCATCTTGTTTAGTAGATGTCTAGTTCTAACAACAGATTCAATATTTTCTAGTATATTTTCTATAGGATGATCTTTTAAAAGCTTGATCTTTTTATTTGGATGAATAGTTTTACAAATTGTTTTATTTGTTTCATTATTTAAAGTAACAAAACCATATTCATCATTTATTTGAACAAAATATTTGAAATTTTCATCAAAAGATGCATGCATTATTTCTTCAATGGTGTTAGTTTTTAAATTAAAAACTTTGTATGCTTTACTTCTATTATAATATCCGATAAAGATTCCTTTATCGGATTTAGGGTCAAATTTATCTAAACTGTCCTTTGTATTTAGAATAAAGCATTTACTTTCAAAAACTTTAAAATAAGATACCTTTGGTTTCTAAGTGAAAATAAGTTCATATGGTATTTTAATGGTTAGAGGTCTAATTAAAATCCTATTTAACATGTAACAGGCTGTAGCGACTGCTTCAGCATAAAAATTTCTTGGTAATTTACTATCTGAAAGCATGGTTCTCGCGCACTATTGAATCATCCTATATTTACGCTCTACCACTCCGTTTACTTATGGAGTTCTTAGAAAAGAAAGATTATGAGTTCCTTTTTTATTACAGAAATTCTCAAAAAATTTATTTTTAAATTCTCCACCGTGATTACTACGAATAGTTTGGATTTTTAAAGAAAATTGATTTTGAATTCTTTTTGCAAAAGTTTAAAATAAATCAAAAGCATCACTTTTATGTTACAGAAAAATTGTCTATGTAAATCTAGCATAATCATCTATAATTACAAAAACATATTTATTGTGATTTATCGAATGAATTAGAGATGGACTAAACATATCTAAATGAAGTAACTCAAGAGGTTTTGAAGATGAAATCATATCGTTCAGTTTGAATGAACTCTTTCTAAGTTTTCCTAATTGACATGCATCACATATACTATCTACTTTAAAATCCATTTTAGGAAGACCTCTTACTAGGTCAAGTTCTGAAAGTCTAGATAAGAGTTTGAAATTCAAATGCCCAAATCTTTTATGCCAAATCCTAGGGTCACTTGTGTTAGCCAAAAGATAAAGGTTATCATTTGAGATTTTCATACTAAGAATATAAATATTTTTCTTCCTAATTCCTTCAAAGATAATATTTGATTTATTATCTTCGATGTGACACTTATCTTTTTCAAATTTAATTTTGTAGCCTTTATCACATAGTTGACTTATGCTAAGTAAGTTATGTTTTAGATTCATAATTAACAGAACATCAAAAATAGTAGGAGTTTTAGAGTTACCGACATTGTCGATGCCAATCACATATCCATTTGAATTATCTCCAAAGTTGACCATTCCTCCATCCTCATAAATTATGTCATTTAATATCTCTACCATCATGTGCCTTGAACAGCCACTATCAAGTATCCATTTGTTTTTCTTGATTTGCACCATTTGTAGAATGAGTGTTAACTCTTCAAAAGCCATGTAACACATCTGTTCCTGCACAACACACCAAATCGGTAGATAACTTGATTTTCTATAATAACAATATGCAGACTTATGAGACAATGATGGTTTGGATAGTTTTAAACAAGTGTTAACAGAATCTCCAAAAATTTCCATTTTAAACTTTTCCAAAATTCATATTGTGATAAATTTGAAAACCAATGCTCTGATACCATATGAAGGAAATGCGGAATACGGATCTTAAGGCAGAATTAACACTAGAGGGGAGGGTTAATAGTATTTAATTAATTTTATGAATCTTTTTGAAATCTTTTCAAATTAAACCCAAACATATGTAATTCACAAACATAGAGACAATCATAGAACCAGACACATATGCAAATAGTAAATAAAAGCAGCAAAGGAAAGAACATACCAGGATTTTATACTGGTTCGGAGTTATCCTACATCCAGTTCCACACAATTTCTTGTGCAAATTTCTTTTCAGATATAATATCGATATTACGACCTCGATTTCAAGGCCACGAGATACACCCTCCTGCCTCCAAGTCCAGGGTAAACTCTCTTGATTTAACCAGGCTACGAGATCACCTAATTGATTTACGGGTTACAATCACACACAATTGGTTTACGGGCCATAATCACACCATTTCCAATCACACTTTGGTAGAGAGAGACTCGACACACATTGATCCTTTAATATTTGATTACAAATGATCCTACAACTCTGAATAGCACTGCAATCTCTGAGAGGGAGTGGCGGAGAATCAACCTAGAGAAGATTGAGTCTGATTCACTTAAGATTTCGGCAGAATTTTGTTAAAGCACTTAAAATATAAGAGAATATTTGAGTGAAGAATAAGGAGTGAAGAATAAGGAGTGAAGAATAAGGAGTGAAGAATAAGGAGTGAAGAATTGAAAAAAACTAACTTAAAATTCATTGAAAACAACTGGTATATATAGGAGAATAACGGTCATGTCCATTCGTGAAAAGTTATGATGAATACACTTTTTTTGAAAATTTGTATTTTAAAATCTACGGCAACCATGTCGACATGGGGATATAGGTATGTCGACATCCCTTAGTATTTTTAGAAAATTGAATTTTGTTTTAAAAGAGATTTTCTTTCTAAAGTTTATCGAAACAATCTTAGAACTTTGTAAACTATTTTGAATATACTTTATGATTATTAATATTTTTGGAAAGTGATCTTAAGAAATATAAAAGTAATAAAAAGTAAATATAAAATTATTTTGAGATTAAAGCTAAAGCATTAAAACAAGGAGATAGTTTAAAAACAAGAAACGATTTTGAAATTAATATGATTAAAAGCAGTTTTTGAATTAAGGCTAAAATATTTAAACCTAGAGAGACGTCTTTTTAAAAATATAGTTTTGAAAAAAACCTAAAAATAAGTTTCTTTTGAAAATTTCGTGGATTCCATTCCACTAGAGAAGATCGTGGGTTCCATCACACTATTTAAGCAAGAAGGTGGATTCCATTCCACAATTAAAATCCGAATAAAAATTTTAGTGCTATTATGAAGTTTTAATATAAATTTAGACTCTATTACTTATCTTGAACTCTTGAACTCTTGATAATATTGATACTCAAGAGTCTCCAGTCTTGATTTCTAAAATCTTGAATTCGTCAGTCTTGAATCTCTATACTGTACAGTTTTCATTCCCAGTACCTACATATTTATATTCTGCATATACATATATCTAGACAAAGATATTAGTATTCATATTTTATAACAAGTCCTGAGGTTGTTATCATCAAAACCATCATTTGAGGAACTAACACATGCTTCTTGGTTTGCTTTCGTAGGGATAGTCATTATCATGTCGAGCTATATTATTCCTAGTATGTTGAGGATGGTGCATGCTTCGTATGGCTTGCATATGTACTAGTGTTGGGCTAGTTGTCTTTTGCAACAGAGGCCTTATGTAACGAGAAAGATTCAGGCCCAATGAGGTAGATGTGCCAAGATGTGAGACATCGAGCCATGTGGGTCAAGCCCCTAACAGAGGGGACCATGCGAGCTAAGTGGAAATAGGTGTGGAACCATGCATGTCAAAGCCCGATTTTTCGACGCCCGAAAATCGACATCAATACGCCCACTATATTAACTGTCGAACAATCGAATGACGGAAAATCAGATCGTAAGGGAAAAAAGAAGGTGGTAGAAGAAGAGAAAACAAAACAACATCAAAATCTCACAATCGCAGCGGAACAATATATAATAGATAAATGACTGATCTTTATACAAAAGAAACTGTTATTGTTTTATATATACATCATCAGAGTATAATATCAACAAAAGCACAACACTGGACAGTTATGATAACTTGTCCATACAAAGCTGAATATACAACATAGCAAACATGGCAGAAATATGACAGATACGTGTGATACGTCTCACCATCCAGCACATCCCTTGAGCTCCATAGCCGTCCATCCAGAATCTATACTCTATAATACTCGGTCTGACCCGAGCATTATAATGAAATAACACCTGAGTCAGTCTAGAAAACCAGAGTGAGAAAACACACTCAATTGGATTATTAAAGTTTTTCCAAAATCCTTTGAAATCAAAGGTATCTCGTAAGACCATGCCACAAATAAACATGTTAGGTTTTTACCTTACGATAACCAAAACATTTTTATCAAATTCATCTGATATTATATTATAATAGTGTTTATAGAAAGTAAAATAGAATCTAGCTGAAATGCTTGCATCTCACGTTTCAGCAATAGTTGGGTACAATCAAAACCGTACAGACACTTATTGGAGATTGTTTTCTTATTTTCAATTTCCACACAACAATGATAATATTTTAATATTATCACTTCCTAACAACCAACCAACCATATACTATATTTACAAAAATTATTTCTTTTATATCCAAAAATAATTTGGGAAAATTTATTTCTTTTACCCACTTTTAAAAACAATACCGTGTCGGTTTGCCTAGTTTAAGAGTTTAGAAATCCCTATCGACATAGTTATCCAAACTGCACCGACCAGAATTTATAAACACTCAGCCTATAAGTCGACATAATATAAACAATTTTTATATTCACTAACAAATACGCGCTCATATCTATTAATACACTCAAACTCATTCTAGCATACTACAGACTCTATTTCTAATGAGTAATCCCCACCAGAGCCAAGGTTCTCGCTTAACCTTCAGCTCTGATACCAACTGTCACATCTCGATTTTTCGACGTCCAAAAATCGACATCAATACGCCCACTGTATTAATGTCGAACAATTGAATGCCAGAAAATCAGACTGTAAGGGAAAGAAGGAGGTAGAAGAAGAGAAAATAAAACAATATCAGAATCTCAAAATCGCAGGGAACAATATATAACAGATAAATAACCGATCTTTACACAAAAGAAACTGTGATTGTTTTATATATACATCGTAAGAGTACGATATCAACAGAAGCACAACACTGGACAGTTATGATAACTTGTCCACAAAAAGCTGAATATACAGCATACCAAACATAGCAGAAATAAGACAGATATGTCTCGCCATCCAGCACATCCTCTGAGCTCCATTGCCGTCCATCCAGAATATGTACTCTATAATACTCGGTCTAACCCGAGCATTGTAGTGAAATAACACCCGAGTCAGTCTAGAAAACCAAAGTGAGAAAATACACTCAATTGGATTATTAAAGTTTTTCCAAAATCCTTTGAAATCAAAGGGATCTCGTAAGACCACGCCACAAATAAACATGTCGGATTTTTACCTTACGATAACTAAAACATTTGTATCAAATTCGTCTGATAATATAATAGTGTCTATAGAAAGTAAAATAGAATCTAGTTGAAATGCTTGCATCTCACGTTTCAGCAATAGTTGGGCACAATCAAAACCATACAGGCGCTTATTGGAGATTGGATTCCAAGAAATGGCAGGACTACTGGGGTACGCCTGTCACAGTACCGGTCTAGATCAAAGTATCGAGGATCCCCTTGATCCTATGCATCACAAGACTGGAGCTACCCCTTACTGGATAGTCTGAATAAGATCACCCCACGGTTGGGATCGGCAACCGCCCACATAGTTGAATAAAAGGGACATCTAGACAGGGATGACCTTACCCTAATTGGTTGTTAGCCACTTAGCCTTACTGCACCTCCGCTGTTTTAGCCATTCCAGTTGATGAGGCTTGAGGCTATGCATTATCTTTTCTAGTACACATACACTTAGAATGCTCATCGTCCCCCTGACGATGTTCTGATAGCATTCGTCTACACAAGTCCGTTACTGGTCCGAACGAAACCGAAGGCACTACTCCTACTACATTCATTTTGGAATCGCCCTCATGATTAGTAGCGATTAGCTCTTGCACTTCACTGCTCCATCTTCGACTCCAAGCTCTTGTCTTCCTCACAAAAACGTTCAAGCCGGATCGAAGTGGTTTTCGGAAAATTAATCCTCATCCCGGTCTCTTCGAAACGATCCGCACATTGGCCAATATTGTTAGCCAATTATTTAATTATCAAATAACATCCACAAACAACCATCAGGCCTTAATAATTTCCTAATTTATTTATTCCAAAATATCTTCGCAAGATATTTTTCTATGCTTCAACCCTTCGAAAATAATTTTCAAATCACTTTTCTTTCGCGGAATAAATTTCAACCCAATTGTTTATTTCTGCTGAAAATGAGCAAGTCTTAATACTTTAGGTTTTCAAATAATTTAAATCACTTTATCCAAAAATATATACTTTAAAACACTTAAAATAAAAACTACTTAAATTTTTTTATTTAAAACACTAGTTATGAAAAAAAATTATAATAATTTCTCATGTAAAATTTAAGCCAAAAACTAATTTTAGAATAAAAGTTATTTTATAAGGTATAAATATTATATAATTATCTTTCAAATCATAATACTAGTTAAACCTTTTAAAAATAATTTATTTATATAATTAACTTAATAAATATTTACTTTTAAAAAAAATTAAAGAACTAAATAATATTTTTTTTCTAAACATTCTTTTAAAACCAACTTTAAAACATTTTAACTTATACTTAAAAATCTTCTTTGAAAACATACTTGGCTTTTCACGAAATTTCACTTTCCATTCCAATATAACCGTCTAATCATTTATAAATCCTTCTTGATTTATCCCAATTTAATTTGCTTCTCAACCCGTAAATCTCTTTCCCACACCTTCAAAAATAAGTCCACTGTTTACTTTTAAGCAAATTACCTATTCCTTTACAAATTCCCCCCCCCCCCCCCCGAATTTATATTTTCAAATATCCACTGATATCTTATTTCACTTTATAAACCAGTTTATAAATTCCATAGTTTCATCCTCCTTTTAAAACACGGTTTCAAACACTAAATCGATTTCCAAATCGATTTCCAAAATTTATTCCATTTAAAAATAAATTCCTTTAATTACTTAATTTTATTTCAAAACCCATTACTTTCATATTTTACTTCTTGGTTATGATTTAAAATCTTATTTAAACTGAAAATACCAATTTCATACTTTTTTCCAAAATTCTTCTTTATCTCTCCCAAACTATTTTAAACCTTGAATTTAAAAATAAATCCTTCATTTCTTTAAATAATATCGCTTAAGTTTAAAAATTCATTTATTCCCATTTATTCAAAAATCTCCTTTCCCATACCCGGAATTTATTTATTAGAATTTAAAAATCAACTTTTTATCGTTCCCTAAATTCGTTCTTTAATTTATCCAATTTCACTATATTTATTATACTTAGAATTCCCTCTTCTATTTTCCTTTAAAATCGAATCCTTACATTTTTGATATCTCAATATACCAAAATATATTCAGTCAAACGATAGCATTCAATATTTCAATTCCCAATATAATCAATATAATCTATCGCAGATTATCAAATAAAACATATCACCGAATATGAAAATAAATTCCAACATTTTAAGGAATCCAGTGGGATCCCTCCAACTTGTTTCTCTACATCCACAGATATTAGCACAATATAAAAATATCAATCCTACTTCGAGGGGGATATCACGGTGTAAAGGGTCATCCGCTATTATGCGGGGCGCATAGGTTCTCATCCGCTATATAGTGCGGGAATATCAATCACACCAATATATATATATATATATATATATATATATATATATATATATATATATATAATATCACATCCAAACTGCTAATAGATCATCAATTCAATCAATCAACCCAAAAATTAAATTCTAACCATTTAACTTAACGGTAATCCAAATGAGTGAGATTAACCCACCTTTGATTTTATGCGACTCAAACCAAACCAGCTTGTTTTCTTTACGATTCTTCACGATTTCAGACCTTGTATAAACAATTCACGATTTATTACTATTTGAATTAATCAAACAATTAATCACCATTTACTCATTTAATTTTAACTTATAATTTGATTTAAACTAAATTTCCCTTGAAATCTTTAGTAACTAATATAATTAAATAAGTTTAATTAAACAAATTATTCACCGTTATTAATATTTTTTTAAAATTGAACTAGTAAATAAAAATAAGTATATATATGTATATTCATTTTATCTATTATTATTGAAACAACCTATATACACTTTAAAATCTACTTTTTACAAACTCCATACAACAATTTTTTTTAAATTCCTTTATTTACCAAATCTTATATGTACATGTATATATTTCTGTTTATATACATATTCAATCTTATGAAATTCCCATTTTCATAAACTTCTCTAGTTTTCTTGTATAAAAATATGTACGTGGATCTATGTGTGTGTATATATATATATATATATATATATATTTACATTAACTTAAAACAGAATTACTTTATACCTTCAGTAATTATATTTTTTCTGTTTACTGCATGTGTGTGTGTGTGTATTTAAATTGAAAATAGAATTAAACCTCACTGACATACCTTTCAACAGTGACTCGCACGCATGTTAACGCCAGACCATATCGTCCTCCTAAACCGCCTCGTCGACCATCGTTGTTCGCTCCATCACACCCTAACGATGTCGTCTTGCTGCCTCCACCTTCGTCGTGGGCCTCCATGCGTACGTGCGCGTGCGCCGACTCTCACCGAACACACGAAAATTATGGCGGCGGCTTCGAGGTAGTTCCACCTCGATCGAACGAATCGGAGACGCCGCTCCTCCCTTCATTGATCAAAACGAAATTGCCACTGCCAACATCTCGACTTCGAAAATAAATCAATTCGATTGCATGTGGCCATTGATTTGAGGAGAGGTGATTTAATTTCCTAATTGAGTTCGTCCATGATTTGAAGCAGCTATATTCTTTTTTTTTTTAAGGATTCGATTTTGATTTTGTTTCCATTTTCTTTTGGTTCGGCTGTAATGTTTGGAAGAGCGGAAGACGTAAGTTTATAGCAGGAGGTAGCGTATTGGAGACAGAACGTATACTTATATTTATTATTATTTTTCTATGCCTAGTTTTCGAAAAGGAGACACGGCTAGATGGTAACGTACTTGAGTTAACCAGCTACAGTGATTTCGAAAAGAGGTGTAAAAGGTCTGATGTGAATATTTTGACCAGTCAAACCATTTATATATTATATTTAAATTTTAAATCGTCTCGAATTACACAACTCAAATCTTGACCTTCTATCTATGCATGCATCTAGGCGTTTATAATGTTATGCCCCTATTTCGAACGCAATGGAAAAGGTTTCGAGTCCTAACTCGATCGTATGGAAAAGATAGCTTTTTGGACTCGGTTATTATATTGAATTTTCGATATTAATTTCACGTGTTTACCTATCGTACGATCGCAAGACAACTCCAAACACTATGAAATTTGAAATCTGATAATAATACACTATTACGGATCCAATGGAACTGGTTTCATCGAAATATGAGACTGTGCCTCGGAAAGCTATGTTTAAATATCCGTTTAAACGATATATTTTCAAAACTGAGCAAATCACCCTCAAATTCAATTTTAAAAGTTCTATCATTTTCAGTATTATAAATATAAATTTTACAAGCCTTCAAATTATTTTTTACGAGCTTAAAACACCAGATTTCATATTTTACCCAATTTCCAATATGTTTAATCCAATAATTTAATTATCCAATGAGTAGTGATATTTGAAATTATTGTTAATAATCAACCTTTAAATATTTAAAATCCATTAAATATTCTAATTTAAATATCTAAAAATTGCGGTTCATCACAATAAATTCAAGAGAAATAATCTTTTTACTTATATTATCTCTGAGAAAATGATATATGACATCAATAGGTTTGGTTCGAGCATGATGAGTAGGATTTTTGGATAAATTTATCGTACTTGTGTTGTCAAAATAAATTGGTGATTTTGAAATATTTTATCCAAAATCCTTTAGGGTCTGTTGCATATAGATAACTTGAGAACAAGCCAAAGCATCAGAGATATATTTTGCTTTTTACTAAACCAGGAAAGCACAGAATGTCCTAAAAAGTGACCAATTACATTTATACTTTTTCGGTCTGATGTACAACCAGCATAGTCAGCATCACAATATGAGATTAAATCAAATGAATCATTTTTAGGGTAAAATAGGCCATAGTCTAAAGTGTGTTTAACATATTTTAGGATACGTTTAACAGCTTTTAAAAGGGTTTCTTTGGATTGAGATTTGTATCTTGCATAGAGACGGACACTATGCATGGTATCAGGCCTACTCGCGGTTATATAGAGTAGCGATCCAATCATTTCTCTATATAGTTTTTGATCAGCATATTTTGACATGACTTCTTTATTCAACACTTCATTGGTTGTCATAGGAATGAATTTTCCACTCGTAGTGGTCATACCAAACTTACTAAATAGATCCATAACATACTTTTCTTGACTAATGAAAATACCACTATCTAATTGTTTTATTTGAAACACTAAAAAGAAAGTAAATTCACCCATGTGACTCATCTTAAATTCTTTTGTCATTATTTCAAAAAACTCTTTGATCATTTAATTGTTTGTTGATCCAGAGATGATATCATCTACATAAATCTATACTGGTTGGATATCATTTTTGTTTCTTTTAATAAAAAGAGTATTACCTACTATACCAATTTCAAATTTTGATTGTAATTGGTAAGATCTTAGTTTGTCATACCAGGCTCTAGGAGCTTGTTTCAGACCATATAAAACTTTCTTTAATTTGTAAACATGTTTTGAAAAAATTTCTTCTTCAAAAAGTGGAGGTTGTTCAACATAAACATCCTCTTTAACAAAACTATTTAAAAAGGCACTTTTGACATCCATTTGAAATTATTATGGTTTGAAAAAGCAAGTAGAATTCTAATTGCATCTAATCTTGCTACGGGTGTAAATGTTTCATCAAAATCTATTCCTTCTTCTTGACAAAAACATTGTGCGACTAACCGAGCTTTATTTCTAACAGCGTCACCTTGTTCATTCGTTTTATTTTTATAAACCCATGTCGTTCCTATTATAGTTTCGTCCTCGGGTTTAGAAACAAGTTCATATACATCATTTCTAGTGAATTGATTCAGTTCTTCTAGCATAGCATGAATCCATGAATCATCAGATGACGCTTCCTTTGGATTTTTGGATTCAATAGTTGATATAAAAGCTACATTACTCATCTTGTTTAGTTGATTTCTAGTTCTAACAACAGATTCCATATTTTCTAGTATATTTTCTATAGGATGATCTTTTAAAAGCTTGATCCTTTTATTTGGATGAACAGTTTTGCATTTTTTTTTATTTGATTCATTATTTAAAGTAACAAAATCATATTCATCATTTATTTGAACAAAATCTTTGAAATTTTCATCAAAAGATACCTGCATTGTTTCTTCAATGGTGTTAGTTTTTAAATTGAAAACTCTGTATGTTTTACTTCTATTGTAATATCCAATAAAGATTCTTTTGTCGGATTTAGGGTCAAATTTGTCTAAACTGTCCTTTGTATTTAGAATAAAGCATTTACTTTCAAAAACTTTAAAATAAGATACCTTTGGTTTCTTATTGAAAAGAATTTCATATGGTGTTTTATGGGTTAGAGGTCTAATTAAAATCCTATTTAAAATGTAACAGGCTGTAGCGACTGCTTCAGCATAAAAATTTCTTGGTAATTTGCTATCTGAAAGCATAGTTCTTGCGCACTATTGAATCATCCTATTTTTACGCTCTACCACTCCGTTTAGTTATGGAGTTCTTAGAAAAGAAAGATTATGAGTTATTCCTTTTTTATTACAGAAATTCTCAAAATTTTTATTTTCAAATTCTCCACCGTAATTACTACGAATAGTTTGGATTTTTAAAGAAAGTTGATTTTGAATTCTTTTTGCAAAAGTTTAAAATAAATCAAAAGCATCACTTTTATGTTATAGAAAAATTGTCTATGTAAATCTAGCATAATCATCTATAATTACAAAAACATATTTATTGTGATTTATCGACTGAATTTAAGATGGACTAAACAGATCTGAATGAAGTAACTCAAGATGTTTTGAAGATAAAATCATATCATTCAGTTTGAATGAACTCTTCCTAAATTTTCCTAATTGACATGCGTCACATATACTATCTACTTTAAATCCATTTTAGGAAGACCTCTTACTAGGTCAAGTTCTGAAAGTCTAGATAAGAGTTTGAAATTCAAATGCCCAAATCTTTTATGCCGAATCCAAGGGTCACTTGTGTTAGCCAAAAGATACAGGTTATCATTTGAGATTTTCATACTAAGAATATAAATATTTTTCTTCCTAATTCCTTCAAAGATAATATTTGATTTATTATCTTCGATGTGACACCTATCTTTTTCAAATTTAATTTTTTAGCCCTTATCACATAGTTGACTTATGCCAAGTAAGTTATGTTTTAGATTCCTAATTAACAGAACATCAAAAATAGTAGGAGTTTCAGAGTTACCGACATTGCCGATGCCAATCACATATCCTTTTGAATTATCTCCAAAGCTGACTATTCCTCCAACTTCATAAATTATGTCATTTAATATCTCCGGATTACCATCATGTGCCTTGAACATCCACTATCAAGTATCCATTTGTTTTTCTTGAGTTGCACCATTTGTCTATTGAGTGTTGATTCTTCAAAAGCCACGTAACACATCTATTCCTGCACAACACACCAAATCGGTAGATAACTTGATTTTCTATAATAACAATAAGAAGACTTATGAGACAATGATGATTTGGATAGTTTTAAACTAGTGTTAACAGAATCTCCAAAAATTTCCAATTTAAACTTTTCCAAAATTCATATTATGATAAATTTGAAAACCAATGCTCTGATACCAAATGAAGGAAATGCGGAATACAGATCTTAAGGCAAAATTAACACTGGAGGGGGTGAATAGTATTTAATTAATTTTATGAATCTTTTTGAAATCTTTTCAAATTAAACCCAAACATATGTAATTCACAAACATAGGGACAATCATAGAACCAAACACATATGCAAATAGTAAATAAAAGCAGTAAAGGAAAGAACATACCAGGATTTTATACTGGTTTGGAGTTACCCTACATCCAGTCCCACACAATTTCTTGTGCAAATTTCTTTTCAGATATAATATCGATATTATGACCTCGATTTCAAGGCCACAAAATACACCCTCCTGCCTCCTCCAAGTCCAGGGCAAACTCTCTTGATTTAACCAGGCTACAAGGTCACCTAATTGATTTACGGGCTACAATCATACACAATTGGTTTACGGTCCACAATCACACCATTTCCAATCACACTTTGGTAGAGAGAGACTCGACACACATTGATCCTTTAATATTTGATTACAAATGATCCTATAACTCTGAATAGCACTGCGATCTCTGAGAGGGAGTGGCGGAGAATCAACCTAGAGACGATCGAGTTTGATTCACTTAGGATTTCAGCAGAATTTTGTTAAAGCACTTGAAATATAAGAGAATATTTGAGTGAAGAATAAGGAGTGAAGAAATGAAGAAAACTAACTTAAAATTCATTGAAAACAACTGGTATACATAGGAGAATAACGACCATGTCCATTCGTGAAAAGTTATGATGAATGGACACTTCTTTTGAAAATTTGAATTTTAAAATCTACGGCTACCATGTCGACATGGGGATATAGGTATGTCGACATCCCTTAGTATTTTTAGAAAATTGAATTTTGTTTTAAAAGAGATTTTCTTTCTAAAGTTTATCGAAACAATCTTAGAACTTTGTAAACTATTTTGGATATACTTTATGATTATTAAATTTTTTGAAAAGTGATCTTAAGAAATATAAAAGTAACAAAAAGTAAATATAAAATTATTTTGAGATTAAAGCTAAAAAATTAAAACCAGGAGATAGTTTAAAAACAAGAAACAATTTTGAAATTAATATGATTAAAAGCAGTTTTTGAATTAAGGCTAAAATATTTAAAACTAGACAGACGTCTTTTTAAAAATATAGTTTTGAAAAAAAAATCTAAAAATAAGTTTCTTTTGAAAATTTCGTGGGTTCCATTCCACTAGAGAAGATCGTGGGTTCCATCACACTATTTAAGCGAGAAGGTGGATTCCATTCCACAATTAAAATCCGAATAAAGATTTTAGTGCTAATATGAAGTTTTAATATAAATATAGACTCTATTACTTATCTTGAGCTCTTGAACTCTTGATAATATTGATGCTCAAGAGTCTCCAGTCTTGATTTCTAAAATATTGAATTCGTCGGTCTTGAATCTCTATACTGTACAGTTTTCATTCTCTGCACCTACATATATATATTCTGCATATACATATATCTAGACAAAGATATTAGTATTTATATTTTATAACAAGTCCTAAGGTTGTTATCATCAAAACCATCATCTAAGGAACTAACACATGCTTCTTGGTTTGCTTTCCTAGGGATAGTCATTATCATGCCGAGCCACTATTATTCCTAGTATGTTGAGGATGGTGCAGGCTTCATATGGCTTGCATATGTACTAGTGTTGGGCTAGTTGTATTTTGCAGCAGAGGCCTTATGTAATGAGAAAGATGCGGACCCAATGAGGTAGATGTGCCAAGATGTGAGACATCGAGCCATGTGGGTCAAGCCCCTAATCGAGGGGACCATGCGAGCTAAGTGGAAATAGGTGGAACCATGCATGTCTAAATGCAAGCCAAGGTGAAGGTTGTCCCATATGACTTGTGAAAAAATTTGAGTAATAATAACAGATTAAAATTTAAAGTCTTTTACCTTAAACTCCTCAAACCAATGGTCCTTAAAAGATCAACAACCTTGTTGAGACAAGGCTAGAACGATGCGATACTGATCTTAAGAATGCTGCATATGTCATATGGAGCCATTATTTGCAAAATTCTACATTTTAGCACAATAATTATGTTAATCCAACATTGTATCATTAAAATAAGTAGCAATATCCAAATTCTATAAATTTTACTTATGCTTTAGAATCCGCAAGATAAATTCACTTCATGCTTGATAAAGAAGTTGACCCAATCTGTGACAACTTTCTAAAAAGCCTACAGGTATCTATATCATCATTATTTGTAGAGGTGGGTTATCGATCGATAGAGTGCGGTGATGCCTCTATCAAACTCACACCACGACCGTTGCCACTATGACCATCATTTCTACGGCTACAATAGCAACATTTAAAGTACAAAGCTCCGTTAATCACTTATAATGGATTATTTATTTCTTCTACTGTAACTAACTTATAGTCCAGAGTTTTGAATCAATTATCTAAAACTTTGAGAAATAGAAAATCTATTATCTAAAACTTTGAAAAATAGATATTATAGAGGACAATCTTCTATAAAATAAAACTGATTTGAGATAGAAGTCATATTTCTTGTTTTTTAACTCATTTCAAGGGACCTTTAATAATAAAGAAAATGTATGTGTATTTACAAACTAGTGGCCCAAAATAACATAGGCGACCACATTACTCACTACTCAAAACCACAGCCCTATGTACAATATAATCAACTTCTTGCTTTGGCTAAATTAACATTCTTAGAAATGCAAAAGAGTTATACCGAGCCCATATCTAGAAAGTTGTACATGAAAGTATAATTCAATTCATTAACTAAACACTTTTGAATCCATGACTTATCATGCTTTCTCTTATTTTCCTGTAGGTTCCTCCATTGAGAAGGAACATAAATTAACCTTGTGGTCTTAATGAAATAAGGCTGAAACTAGTTCGATCTATCATATCTGAAAACATGCATCCTTAAAGATCCTCTACACTACTGCTATTTTTGAAGCTTATGCTTCTCCTACTACGGTTTTCTGCTAAGATCTATAGAGTTTTTCATCATCCCTCAATATAAGTTAAGTTCCATCGTCAAATAACTTAAGCTTTCACAAACTGCCAAGTTAGACACTTATTTGATTTTATAGTATTTTTGCAGTTGTTGAACTCATAAATTATCCAAAGCAGCAACTTTATATTTTAATATGTTCCAAAGTCCCTGTAAAAATTCATGTAATAGAAAAAATTTGTAAAATTAAAATAGGTCGTCTTACCTTGCCATCTCGTAGAGTGGAGAGACGTGGCATTTTGCACGATGCGACTCCGTCTCTAACACTACCCGATGTCGGGTGGTAGGTAAGATTCACGACCATGCTTTACCGATGGTTTTTTCTTGATAATCGATGTATGATTTGCACTTTCTACGATCTGATTCTGATTTCATCTTTGATATTTTTACAAATTTGTACCTCAATACATGTAGTAAACTTAAAAATCCTATTGTTACGTTCACGCCATAATCTCCACATACATGTGGATAGCAAAAGTTTAGCTACGTTTTTACTTTTTCTAGCACATATTAGTTTGTTACTTCACCATTCCCAAAGCTCAAAATTGAATGAACACTTGAAAAATATATGATCAATATCTTCATCTTGCTATTCACATAAATCATGTTTTAGGTCCACATTCAAAAATCTTTGGATTAATTTAATTTTGGTTGGCATGTAATTGCTAATTGCTAATTGCTTTGCAAATGCAAATTATCATTTTTGCAGCATGAATCTAACTCTGCACAAATTTAGCCTAATTAACGTTAGTATACAAGGTTTTGATTGTTCTCTATATTGATTTAAGGATCTGTTTTCCATTGTTACTACAAGCCTAAGTCTAATAATATCTTTCTTCATTTTTATATCTTCTAGTTGCCATAATTTCTAATCTGGAATGACGTAGATAACTCACATTATCCGTCTTCCATTCCCCATTATCTATAATCTCCTTGAGCATCATTATTTCGCTTTGTAGTCTTCCAATTGTTTCAAATCCTAATTAGTTGATAAGTCTACCCTCATTAAACCGTAAATTATACCATATAGAGGTTGATCTACCGTTTCCACTATCGTTTTCTCAATACATTTTAGATCTTCTCCCTAATCCATTGTAGATATTTCATCACTCCTGAATAGTCCGATCTGAATGCCATGTCCCAAAATGATAATTTTTAACGTACTTTATATTCATCCATCTAGCCCAAATGCCTTCTTCATGTAGCACTTTCCATATCAATTTGATTCCCAATGCCATGATAACTTTTCAAAAGCTTGTAGTCCTAATCCCATTTTATTTTTTCTTTGCAAACCACCTCCCACGATAATTTATTGATCTTTCTCTTCCAAAGAAAATTTAAAAATATGTGCTTGATTTTATTGACTATATCAGTCGATGGTCTAAAGCATTGTGTCCAATATGTGACAATGAGACACATGGTTAAGTTAATGTGCTCTAATCTTCATGCAACAGTAAGAAAGTTTGATTCCGATCCATTTATACGATTTTTAACTCTGTCTATCAGCAGAATGCAAACCTTTTCCTCCAAATTAACACTTGTTAGAAAAATACCAAGATATCTAATTGGCAGTTCTCCTTGCTTAATTTTCAAAATCTCCTTTATTTCAGTCTTATTATTAAATCCTCCTCCAAAAAATATCAAAGATTTCTCCTTACTTTAATTAAGGTACATCGCATCGCTGATTATGTTAAAAAAAGTCTCTGATTGCCCCTGCCCCATTCTAATCTGCTTTCACAAAAATTAAGATGTCGCGTACATATAACAAATTTTGTTTTATGATGTTGTTGTTTTGGTAAGTCCTTGCTTGAATTTTTCTTTAAAAACTAAGGTTACATACTCCATAACCATCTAAAATAATAAAGAAGATACTGGGTCCCCTTGGGGCAGTCCAATTTGCTTTAAGGTACCCAACTGGGCTACTCAAATCCGCTATGGAGAAATTAAGGGAGTGAATCACCTCTGCTATAATTTTCAGCCACTTTTCTGAGAATCCCATAGCTTTCAATTATATGGGTAACAAAATTTATGTTAACAGAATCATAAACTTTCCTTAAATCCACTTTAATATTTTATTACTCTTGCATCCCATGCCCCGAACAACTTCATGCACAAAAAGAATGCCATCCTCCATAGATCTATTTTGAAAGAACGCACATTGATTAACTGAAATCAAATCATTAATTAGCAGCTTCAATCTATTCCAAAGAACTTTAACCAATAGTTTATACACCATGTTGCAATAAGCCATTGGCCTGAATTATTGGATTTGGTCTACGTCTTCGGTTTTTGGGATCAAACATAAGAAAGTGCAATTTATCTCTTTTAAGATCTTACCCCTTTCAAACAATCACTTATGTCTTCCTTTAAAGGTATTTAACAAGTTTTCGATAAACTTTATAAAACTCCGCATTGAAACCATCCAGTCCTGGGGCATATCATCCTTGACGCTATATACGCTGCTCTGATTTCCGACGTGTCGGTTTGATCATGTAGAAAATTTTGCCTATACTCAATGCAAAGTTATTTGTTTCTACCAATCTACTATACGAACTACTATTTCCCTTTATTTTCTCTTCCATTGTACGAATATGATTGAAATCTCCCATAATTATCCAAGGTTTAAAAATCGTCGTAGCATCCTCCATCAAATTAGAACATAGCCTTTCCTGTGGTACTTTTGAATTATATGCATAAACGTATGTGACATTACAAACAAAACTACCAAAATTCTTCACCTCCATAGTAATATGCTAGTCACTTAAGCTTATAATTTTATAATCCCACACGCAACTATCAATCAGAATAAGAATGTGACATTTGTAATATTATCCCACATTACTCACGAAAAACCCAATTGTTTTCAAATCTCCTTTATACATCCTCTATTTCAAAAAAATTAAACTCTCGTATTATAATTTTATAATCCCACACGTGACTACCAATCAAAATAAGTGCTTTCATTAAGCTCTCATATTCACTTAATTGAATAAGCAAAATTTTAATACTTATTGTAATTGTTGATCACTTGTTACACAATATTTTCCAATTATACCCATATACAACATAATATGTAATTGTTTCATAATTTTTTTAAATTATATCACACAGTTAGAATAGTTCAAACATAACTCGATTTTGTTTTCAGTTGGTGATTTTTTGGTTTTGTTTTGATTTTAATTTTATAGTGCAGTTTCCAATCACTAGAAACAAATATACTAAAAAGTAATGACGGACAAAATTTAATGTCAACCTAAAGCAATGCATACAATTTGAAGTTAGAATATGATAATTTATAAATTGGTTAGTAAGAATGGAAATGAAAAAAATAAATGGATTAAATTATGTAATGCAGACGTGAAAATTATAACTAATTTCGACATGTTAAACGATATAGATTTAAGGTAAACAAAAACTTAAACAAGATCTACAATGCAAATGCAAAAAATCAATATATTAAAAAAAATATGAAAAGCTGGACAAAATCGTAAAATACTTTTATAATAACTGATTTCAACTCATTGAATACACATAAACATATTAATAATGCTGAAAAATATTAATTGATAATCCAAACATAAGCAAACTTCAATTTTGTTATAGTGAAATATTTTCTTCTCGAACAAACTCTTATAAAATATATGTACTCATCAAATTTTCAATTTTCAACGTATTTTATACATTTTGTAATACCTGCACACGTAAGCATTTGTTGTTTTTTAATTGTATATAAATATAAGACATAAAATAAGATGATCAAGTATATTTTGTATGATAGTTGCACTGAAGAATAGTTAATTTAACTTTGAAGGGTAATATTGTCAAAGTAGTAATTTATGTTCACAAAATAAATTTTTAATCAGAATATAAACAAACAATATTTTAAGCATTCAGCATTCAGAATTCAGCATTCAGTATTCAGCATTAAGTATTTTAAACAAACGATGCTAAAGTTCGTAGAACTTTTCCACGTCCTCTTTGTATATGCTTCTAAAACTTTATAATAAGTTCTTGGACCTACCACATATAGAATAACACAGTTCTTTCATTTTTCCTCCGGCTCTCTTATAGCATCCATAGATACCATGCCCTTCCTTCTACTTTCGGTCATCAGAGGTTCGATAAAATTCAAATTACTCTCCTCGGACTAGATCCAGACTATCCATTAACTGCATCACTATGCAACACCTTTTTTCCGCCTTTTGCTATGTTGAATTTAAACTTATGTTACAACAAGACCCCAGATTAGCCCTAGCATCGCCTGGCGTCTTAGATCTGTTCACAAATGCTTTCCTTAGTTACCTCCTTCTACCACTTTCCCTATGTTCTTCCTATTCACCACCTTTTCTCATCCCTCTTCCTTTGTGTTTTGGCCCTCCACATCTCAATTATCGACCTCCATCGTAGACTAGATTGGAGAAGTATTAAAATAAAGGGAGAAAACAGAGAGAAAAGTGAAGAAAATAGATATGCAAGAGAGAGAGATCTAAAGAGAATATCATATGGTTTAGCCTTAGGAAGAAGTGATCGTCACAATTATAAAATATAATTTGCAAACCCTAAATTTATGTTCACTCGCTCTTCATAAAGCATAGATGACCATTCACTATCTTTTCATCCTAATTGTGTTTATGCTACTTCGACTTCTAGACTTTCACCTTTCTTTTAAATGGTCTAAAATTTCAAAAGAGAAATCCTTTATGACAAGAACACATCGGATTCCTTACAAAGATGCATTACTCATCCTTAATATATTAAGGGATCGAATAAGTTGTACTTAGGTAAACAAATGAGTTTGACATTCCAGTGACCCAGTTCTTAGGTCCATCTGCAGTAATTGGTCTAGTGTTGTTTCTAACATGATAAGATCATCGTAGTATTCAATCATATCAAGCACATAAATTGCACTTGCTTATTTCGAATGAAACAATTTCATTGAAATTCTATATCTTATGGAATAATGATTTTGTTCATCTTGCAACTTTGTATGTATAAATCAAATAACCATACTCTTGTATTGCTTTAGAGTACCTAACTCATGGAAAATAATATACAGCCTTAGAAAAATTCACAATAAAAATACTAAGAATAGAAAACTTTAATTATTGTATCAGCTGACTCTTGAAGTGACAATATGCCGAAAGGTTAGTTTATTGGTAAGTAAATTTTTACATTCTATAATAATCTTTATTTAATTTGATTAGTATGTTTTAATCGATAAATATTTTATCACTACATTAGTTGTGCAAATTTTTGAAAGTAAATTATTATAATATTACTTATATTCTTATACTTATTAGAATGGTTGATTGTATTTTTCTGATATGGCTCTCATTAGATTGGACATATCCTAAAAACGTTAAAAGATATGCGAGGAATTTATAAATTCCTTTAATGAGTATTAGATTCCATTTATCATTTTACCACAACATTGATGGTGCTTGAAAACTTTTGTTCCCAATAAAGGATAAATAACACGTTACTAGTTATATCTTGTATATAAATCCTAACCATACATACTTTGCTCCTACTCATATATATGACCTTGAAGGTTCTTAACAAATCATTAAATACATTAGATACTCATGACCTATCATTTCGTAATTCGCTAAGGATAATTTTGTAACCGTTAAGGGTGCTAAAAAAATGTTACAATATGTCATTACCAATATAGGGACAATATAAATATCATTATACATAGTTTATGTCTAAAGGTGTTCTACAACCATAAGTATGTGTAGTATTATATTTATATTATAGGGAATTAGTTCAAAGGAAAAAATGGAAATCTATTTTAATCTAAAGGATGCAAGTTTGAAAATTTAGTCCGAAGGACACCGAATGCTATATTAATATAGCATCAGATAAAATACAGTACTATATTAAACTCGCATTAGCTAAACAGAATGCTAAATCAAACTAGCATTAGATGAACCACACTAGATGAACTAGAAAAGTATTCATTTCACTGTTAAATAAATGTCAAATTAATACTCCAATACACATATATGATGCTAAATTCATATAGCATTACATATATATAATGATAAGTTCATATAACATTCATTTTCATATTGATATAGCATTGAACAACTTTCAGACTAAATTAAAAAATTTGTGTCTTTTATTTAAAAATGTGGCTAAAGTTTTTCCTTCTCCAGGTTTTCTATGACTCCCCACCTCTATACTCTCGCTAGCCAAGGACACTACGGAGTAATGCCGTCAACTAGCGCGAAGAATCAGGCTGTTGAGGAGCGATCATCCATGTAATTGCTTTGTGCGAGCACCGATATGTCAGATAGTATAACATTCATTTCATTTCAAGAGGAAATCTGACATGCCGATACAAACTCAAAGCTACACAGTGGTTATGATATCTTCGGAAATAAATATAGAAATAAACATAACACAAATCAGTCACAAATATCCATATCACAAAGGCGGAAATAGATATGAATATAACACATGAAAGTGTACATCACAGTAGTGGTCAAAGAGATCCACAATAACACAAAAGAATTGATACAAGTGCTAGACAAAAGAATATGTATACATTAAGGAGTCTCTATCTCAAATGTATAACAACAAAAATTACCAATCTAATGTAGTTAGACAAAAGTCAGATGATGATCCCTGATAAGGAGTCAAGCTGGAGCACATGTAACATCTCGGCCTGACCCGAGTATTATTTAATAAGAAAATAATAAACGGATCAGTCTAGCTATAGATATCAGATAAAATGAGATAGAATAAGAGATATGACAAAAAGTATGATAACAATAATGCCATACTGTGACAAGTATACATCTAACAACAACTAAAATCATACAATATCTCAAGAAATCTCAAAGCACCAAAAAGAATGTCATATTCTTTAACACTTTCACAAACCACAAATATTGGCAAATATATCAATGCCAATCGTAAAAGTTAGTGAAACACAAATTCATGCACAAATATTGATAACACTTATCAATGAAATCACGAAAATTGGTGAAACACAAATTCTAGAAATCATCAATAGAAATCCAGAAATCACAAAAAGGGGGAGGCCTATCACAAAACGGGAGCATGAAAGCCTACCAACACGTGTATCACAAAACAGAACGCTATTCCATGGTTGCTAACCATTAATTTTTTTGAGCCGAAGCTCCACAAAACGGCCCGAAGACCATGGGTCGCTACCCCACCAATTTTGAGCCGAAGCTGCACAGAAACGGGGTTTAGTCTCCCTCGCAGACAAAGAGACATCGCACATTGCTAGTCTAAATCACAAAATGATCATCATCAATCATCAAGAAGTGTCAATTACACTAAGCTATTAAATAAATGAGTTTAGCTTCATGTCCCATAACCACCGACTTAACTTAAATATTTACGAACAAACTGTAAATCTCCACTCGAAAGTTGCCACAAGAGTTTCTATCGAACAAGTCCAAGAATTAACCGACGAAGTAAACGCAAGCGTTTCATATCAGTTGTTTTACTAAGCCGTTTAATTAGATTTCTCATACGAGTGAGGTAAAGGTTTGTTTATACTAAAAGATTGGAAAACAGTTTTATAAATGAGTTTATTATTGAAAATAAGTTGCAATCAACTTTGTGAAAGAGTTTGAATATTTATTACTAGTATAGAAACCTTTGTATTTCAAAGTGACAAGTCAAAGAAATGATTGTAGAAACAATCAATCACCAAAAATCCACATTCGAAGACGTGAATTAAATCCAAAGAAATCGATACCAAATCCATCAAAATGGATATTTTCAAAAATTCCGAAGAAGATGTTATCAAAGCCAACAAAGGTGATAACAACTAGTCAGAGAAACAAAAAATCGATTAAAAAGTGGAATTCAAACCCAAAAAGCAAATTGGGCAAAAACAGCAAATTCAGTCGACTGGACCAGGGTGGTCAGTCGACTAACTCAGATCCTTGAAACTTTCTGTTTCCAGGTTCAGTCGACTGAACCAGAGTGGTCAGTCGACTGAATCATGCCTGGAAACTCTCTGTTTCCAGGCTCAGTCGACTGGCCAAGAGTGGTCAGTCGACTGACACTGGCCTAGGAAATTTCCTGGGTTTGGTTCAGTTGACTGACCCTTTGGTTCAGTCGACTGAACTGGGAATTCCAGTGTATTCAGCCCAGCCCCCTAAGGGGGAAAAATTCCAGATGGAGCCTATCAATCGAGCACTTGCGACTATGAATTTATGCCACGCGACTACCTAGCCCTATAGGCTCTTCGACTCACCCCAAAAACATATTCAAGCATCAAAGCTAGGATTTTTTAAAGATTTAACTTTAAAACGCCAAAAATTGGAATATTCATAAAACCAATTCAAATCAAAAGCAAATGAACATGAATGGAAGTTAGGAATTCATACCTAACAACAAAGATAGATACAGACATAGATGTGAGATAAAAAAATCTCACCTTTTGCACAAAAACAAGGAAGAAGAAGCTATAGATGTAACAACCCGCATATTTATCGATTTTACATTTAAATATTTTGTTTAAATATTTTGTCGTTAATCGGATATTGGTCCGAAAAGCTACTTTTTGCAAACGGTAAAATTCGGACTCGAGACCACTTCCATTGAGTTCGAAATGTTGTTTACAAGTTTTTTAAGTATAAACATCGATAGGTTTGGAGTTAGCGAAATTTCACTAACTTTTCCCGCTTTGGACTTTGGGTTAGTTTAGCCTATTAAGCCCAAGTTCCAACCCCCTTCTCCTCACTCTTCATAAAATTCCTAACTAACTCAAGCTTGGGCATTAATGGTGAAAAGAATGGGAAATTAAAACTCCAAGCACAAATTCAATTGCAAATCCAACATTCAACTCCAAAGTCAAGTAGAAGATATTGGATTCAAGCTTTGGATTGCTTCTCCTTGCTTTCAAGCTTCATCTTCATAAACTTTAGTGCAAAGGTGAGATTTTTATCTCACAAATCTAGTCTATAACTATATTGGACTGTTGGGAAGGATTCCCTATCACTTTTGCATGCACATTTGCATTTGGTTTGGATTGGATTGGCGAAAAACTCCAATTTTTAGTGTTTTTGGTGAAAAACTGCTCTTAGGTCGTTCTGTCTTCATTAGGTCGCTCGGGGTGGAAAAGTCACGGCCTTCGTATTTGACTCACTCGGTTTTAGGTCGTAGGTCGCAAGTCTTTGAGGTCGTAGGTCGCAAGTCTTTTAGGTCGTAGGTCGTATGGTTGTTAGGTCGCTCTGCTTTGACTCTGGCCATTTTTGCTCACTTGCAAGTAGGTCGCTCACGACCTAGGACTTAGGTCGCTCGCGAGTTAGTGGCTTAGGTCGTTGGGTCATATAACCCATTAAGTCGCGCTCCTTTAGGTCGCACCTCTTTTAGGTCGCGCCTCTTTTAAGTCGCCCTTCTCTGGACCTTGTTAGGTCGCTCAACATTGACCTCGTTAGGTCGCTCAACACACCGTGTCGCTAGGTCGCTCGACTCTGGACCTCATTAGCTCGCTCAACCGTCTACCTTTATAGGTCGTAGGTCGTCTCCGACCTTAAACCACTCGGCCGCATTAGGTCGCGTACCTTTTAGATCGCGTGTTGCACTAGGTCGTATGACCTTAGGTCGTTAGGTCGTATGGCTTTAGGTCGCTAGGTCGTATGGCTTTAGGTCGCTAGGTCGTATGACCTTAGGTCGCTAGGTCGTTGGGCCTCGTTTCTTCTTAGGTCGCTGCTTCTTATAGGTCGCTCGGCTCCTTAATTTCTTTAGGTCGTTTGAGTGTTAGGTCGCGAACCCATTTTAGGTCGCATGACCTATACCCTTTAGGTCGCTGGACCACTAGGTCGTGCCCCTTAGAACCCTAGGTCGCAACCATTAGGTCGCTCGACCCTATCCCTCTTAGGTCGTTAGACCTCATTTTGTCTTCACTAAGTCATACCGTTTTGGACGGGGCGCTGCCCCCTGGACCCCCACGACCTGACCGGGCAGGTCGAACCCCGTAGGCGGTGGCGTTGCCCTCGCACCCACACCTTGGGGGGTTGCCACCCCTCCTGGACCCCCCCTCCGTAGGGGATCTTATCTGAAAAACATTGAGCTGATTTCCTTGGATTTTATTCGCATCCCCGTATGCGATCTTTGTGACTGATTGTTTCTACACTTGCTTATGTGTTTTGTCACTTTATAATATAAAGGTTTCAATACTAGTAGTAAATATCAAAACTCTTTTAACAAACAATTTCAACTCTATTTTTAATAACAAAGCTCTTTTCTTAAACCGTTTTCCAATCTATTAGTATATACAAGCCTTTACCTCACTCGGATGAGAAATCTAATTAAACGACTTAGTAAAACAAGTGGTATGAAACGCTTGCGTTCACTTCGTCGGTTAATTCTTGGACTTGTTCGATTGAACCTCTTGTGACAATTTTATTAGTGAAGATTTACAGTTTGTTCGTAAATATTTAAGTTAAGCAAGTGGTTATGGGACATGAAGCTAAACTTCTATATTTACTAGCTTAGTGTAATTGACACTTCTCGTTGATCTTGATGATCGCTTTATGAATTAGACTAGCAATTGCGCGATGTCTCTTTCATTGCAAGGTTAGACTAGACACCACTTGTGTGATTCCATTCACACATACCTTTCTGCTTTTTGGTTAGTCTTGACCTCAATCTGTGTGATTCCACTCACACATGTGGGGTAGCTCCCCATGGTCTTCGGACCGTCATGTGATAGGCCTCTTTCCCTTTTTATGATTTCTGGATTTCTTGTGTTGATTTCTGGAATTTATCTTTTTGACTTGTCATGAGTACAAGTTAAGGGTATGATGCCCTCTTTGGATCTTTGAGAAGATTCTTGTGATATTGATTTATCTCTTATCGGTTGATCTCCTGTTGATCATTATTTGCATACTTATAGTAGTATGTCAGTATGGATATTTTATGTTTATGCCATATCTTTTATTTTATATCATGTCATCTGATATTTATAGCTAGACTGATCCGTTTATTATTTTCTTATAAATAATACTCGGGTCAGGCCGAGATGTTACAGGTGCTACTGCTTGACTCCTCCCCCAGTGATTCACTACTCAGACTTTTGGCTACTTGTTTAGATTAGCAGCTTTTGTTGTTTACACTTGAGATATAGACTCATAGTTGTATTCTTTTGTATAGCACGCGTTGCTATTCTTTTGTATTATCGTGGATCTTTTTAGACCACTACTCTGATGTACACTTTTATGTGATATATATTCATATCTCTTTCCGCCTTTGTGATATGGATATCTGTGATAATTCGCATGTTATGCTTACTTATATATTTGTTTTCGAAGATCATTTTATAGCCACCGTGTGATAAGAAATTACACGGATGGTCGCTCCTCAACAGCCTTATTCTCCGCGCTAGTCGACAGCACTACACCGTAGTGTTCTTGGCTAGCGTGGGTATAGAGGTGGGGCGTCACAATAGAGCAAGGAAAGAACAATCACTCTTCAATTCTAACCCAAGAAGCTTGAATCTAAGCTTAAAAGAAAAAATTTCCTATGTTAGTGTGATAACCCAGATTTCCGGGCATTGTAATTAATAAAATAATTGGGTTAATTAATAAAATTACTGAATTTTGGATTAAGCAAATAAATTTGATCAGATAAATATTTATATTTTTAATTATGTTGTGTATATGTATACATAGATTTTAAATAAAATTTATTGATTTTAAATTTAATTTGTGTTTGTTTAAAATTAACATATATTGGAGTTAATTTTAAATTAAAATTATTATAAAAAATGGAATTTGAATTTGTTAAAATAGTATGTATCCATCAATTGGATTTTTAATTTTAATTTGAAATTTAGTTTGAATTTGGATATTTAAAAATTTAAGTTCAAAAGATATATATATATATATATATATATATATATATATATAAATATATATATCCTAAATTATACTTTGATTCTAAAATATATTTTATTTGATTTTATGTAAAACATAAATTGTTCGTATTATTTCTTTTTAAAGAAGTTTATTTATATAAATTAGAATATATATATATATATATATATATATTTAAGTTAGAAAATTAATTACAAAAGCATTTATTAAACTAGAAATGTATTAACCAATTAGGATATTTACATAAAAGCTTTTTGAATCAATTTAAAATAAATAAATGTAAATGCATAAATACATGTGTTAGCATATAAAATTTACTTGATAACAAGTGTAACAAATCTTAATAAACATTAAGACAAATGTAAAAATCTCTTTTAATATTCAAACATGTGTTGGTTTAGGAATTATCCAAGCGGCAAAATGGATTTATTTTTTTTTCTTCTTTTTGAAACTATAATATGAATAAAACATCAAGATGAGGAACAAAAACTTCTTACAACAGAAATCTAAAAAAAAACTGTAAAGCAAGCCTGCATATTTCCCAATCTAGAAATTGTTTACTACATGCCACTGCATTTTCAAATCGAAGCAATCATTCTAGTTTCAAAAAAAAAAAATCAAGCAACTCAGTTTCTAAACAAAGAGGGAAAAGCATTTCAGCAAAAACAAGTTTAAAAAGTGTTCAGTGCTGATGTGCTCTGTTCTTCATCTTCAAATCAGGTGAGTAAATCTGTCTTTCTTTGAAAAAAAATTTATTTTACTACTGTCTGCACTTTGAGACTTAATATATTTGTTAGATCGATTAAGAAAATGTATTATCTGGAAATACAAATTATAACATAAAAAAAAAGGTTTCCAGAAAATAAAACTTTCTGCATTACAGGTGAGTAAACAAACATTTTAAAAGCTTAAGTAAATTTAAAAATGTGCATGTGATTCTTGGAAAAGATTTGTGTTTGTATGTGTATATATAAATATGGATCTCTGAATGTATAATTGTATTTGATCTGTATATGTTTGGATGCCAGTTATTCTCTATTCCTAAGCTCTAAGAAGTAAACAAAAAACTTTAAATTCAAAATCATCTCATCTTATCATAGGAATTAAGTTCCAAAACATAGTTGATTGCATAAACATAATTAAGTTTTAAAAATTTTAATTAAGTGAATTAAGTTTGAAATCTACTGTAAATTGGAAAATAACAGTAGAAATTTAGAAATGGATTGAAACCAAGTGCAATGATTTGTAAATTCAAGTATACAACCTGAATCCCCTGTTCGAATTAGGATTTTTAAAATAAAAATCATAATTTTTAGTGGAATTTTGGGATGTGCATTTCTTAGTTTATCAGAAAAGGGGTTTTGGTCATTTTTGGTGGTCGGAGAACTCGAGGGAGGTCAGGGTTTTTGTCGAAGCCAGCTTTGCGATGTGGGAGGTTGGGAAAAATAGTTTAAGATTTTTCTGGCGATAGGAGTTGCTTGGCGAAGTTAGATTAGGGTTCGACTTCCAGTATTGAGCGTTTTGGTTTCGCGATACCGTGGGTTGTTTGGGAGGCACCGGAAGCTTTCGCGAATGGTTGAAGGGTTGCGTAGGCTAGTGACGTTGTTTAGATCGGAGGGGCGTGGATTATGGTGGACGAGATGGTCGCTGGTAGGTGGATTTAGCCGGAGAGGTTGATTTCAAATTTTCAATCTGTAGACTCAATTTCGAGTCGAGATGAAATTGCAACGTATTGACGGTCGTGGATGATGTTGAGGTGGTTATCGACCTATCGGAGATCTGAAGGAGGACCAGAGAAGGGTGGTGCATCGGTTCATGTGCACCGTGCATGTCAGAGGATCTGGTAGTAGAAGAAGAAGAAATAAGTTTTGTTTGATGGAGGCTTTTGCTCGAATACTTCTTGGGGTTTTCTGTTGTTTCCCCCGAATGAAACTTCGAGTTTCATTAGTGAGCGTTTCAGGATGTAAGTAACAGTTGTATATAAAAGTTAGACTAAGTTTTTTTTTAAAAATTCGGGTAGGAGCAGGTTTGGTTGTGAAAATAAAGAGCTGCTCGAAAAATTTTATGGGAAGGAAGTGAAGAAGCCTCGGCTTTGGGTAGTGGTATTGGGTTTGAACAAAGTAAATAATACAGGTTTAAAATTTTTAAAGTGATTTATAACAAATATACAACCTTTGTTTGAAAGGTTTGTTTTAATATGAAACTTGAGTTTTGTAAATTAAGAAATGATTAGAGTTCAGGAAATTTCAATCCTAAAATTTAACCATAGAAAGTTAAGATAATAGGATGATGGATAAATTAATGTAAGATTAAATGGTAAATGAATTAAAGAATTAATCAATTAAATGATTGATTAATTTAGGAAATTAAATATGGGTTATATAATAATGAGTATGATGGAATAATGATAATTAATCAATGTAATGATCATCGAATAATTAATTTAAGTAATTAATTATGGGTAAATGCAATAAAGGTAAATGGGTGATAGTTAAATTAGATTGTGTTACTAACTAAAGGCTAATTACTTATTGTACTTATAAGTGACAATTAAGGATTGAATAATCAAGGTTAATCAATTAAGAAGTAAGTGATAAGTATTTTAGAAGTTTATTACTTAATGTAAATCATTATTATGAATATTACTTAATGATGTAATTAAAGGAATTAATTACACAATATAAGTGAGTTGACGTGGTTAATTTTAGTTAATTAATTCAGTTTAATTAATTAAAAACAATCATGTGATGTTGACTTACGTATAATTACTTAAGGTATTTAATGAGGTGTAATTATTTAGTGAAGTAATTAGTGGATAATTACTGGACGTTATTAACTTAAGGAAGTTACTTGATAGGTAGTAATTCAAGGATAATTACTTGATGGAAGAACTTAAGTAATGATTACTTAGTGTAATTGAAGGATTAATTTATAAATTTTATCAAGGAATTGGTTTAATTAATGGAGTAACTAAGGAAAGTTAATTTCTGTTTGTGATTAATCAAGATTGATTTATAAATGTAATTAAGATAAAAGTTAATTATTATATGAAATTTAAGAATAATTAACTAGTGAAAGTAATTAGAGGATCATTAATTAATGTAATTGAAAGAAGTGATCAATCTTGCTTATTAATGATTCAATGATAATGAGTGCTTTGAATTGGTTGATATCTCTGATATGAATTGCTATGTGATATAATTTGTTGGATGGACGATGATAATGTGATTATCAATCAATTATGAATTGCTGTGTAAAGTAATATTCGACAATTTAAGTTGAATTGTATTTAATTGAATAACCTAGGTTTAGATGACATTAGATTCGAAGAGACCGGAGTCGGGTATTAGTAAATATCCGAAACCACTTCGATTCTATATAGATTTGATATGTGAAATCAATAGGCTGAAGCGGAATGATTTAAGTGAATTGGACCATTTAATAAGTTTTGGCACTTAGAAATTAATGTGAAATATATGATGTCTATAATAACTTGTGAAGTTGAAATTGATATGAGTTACCCGGGTTTTATATATATTGTATGCTTTTGTCATTCATGTTAGATGGGTTTACTCACGCTGGTTTCCAGCCTGACCTGGGTGTTACTTTGATGTAATGCTCGGGTCAGACCGAGTATTACAGATTTTCAGGTAAGGACGTTCTGGAGTGCAAGAGGCGAGCTGGATGGCAGGGACGTATGGAGAGTTCCACTATAATATTGTATATATTTGAGACATGTTTAATTGTATCAATTCAATGTTGTATAAAAATTGTTGTAACTCTGATATATCGATGTATATTGATAGATACAGTTTTCTTTGGTATAACTATTATTATTGATATTATATTTTATCCGCTGTGAATGTGAGATTTGTGTGTTTCTTTTCTGTTCTTCTTCTATCTCTTCTTCTTCTATTTCTAACTATCTGGAATTTTCGGGATCGAAAATTCCGGGTCGTTACATTTGGTATCAGAGCAGAAGGTTAAGCGAGAACCTTGGTTGGTGGGATTACTCATTAAGGATAGGGTAAGTGGTACCCTATAATGAGTTGAGTGTATAAATATGAGAGAGCGTACTTGATATTTTCTTATATAAAGGTTTTTAAATGATTTCAAAAGTAAATGAATCTTATATAAGAAATAGATTATCTATTATATTAAGGAAATTGGTTGTAGTATTAATTAAACTAAAAATAATAGTAAGAATTAAGTGGTAATAGAATTACTACCAAACTGAAATTTAATTAAGGACAAGTTTGAAATGGATTCAAACTGGAATTAAATCTTGAAATTGGGAAAGGGTTCAGGATAATCAATTAATTTATGTAATTAATTAAACTTTAATGAGATTAATTAATGGATAATAATTGGAAATGATAAATAAAGAGGGAGTTACTTAATGATGTAACTGGAGATAAGTAATTTAAGGGACAATTACTTAATAAGGGTAATTAAGAAATAAGTTAATTACCGAATGTGATTAATTAATGATGTAATTAATTTAAAGAAATAATAAATAATTATTTAATGCATTTGAATTAAATGGTCCTATTTCAAACAAGAGTTGTTTGAAAATTTAAAGGAAATTTCTTTTAAATTAAAAACCAAAGGTGGTTTAAAATTTTAAAGTGTAACTTGGTATGTAGAAGAAATTAATATGTATATAGGTGGATATACATAGTATCAAAGGTAGTTTGAAATAAACTCTAAATGGTGAGCTTTGAATTTGGAATAAGAAGTGATACTCGAAGTGCTAAGTTTTTTAAACTTATAAATGAGAAGATTATTAATGTGAAGTTTAGAATTTGAAATGGAAATTCAAATTGGGTCAGATTGACTGGATTAAGTGAATTGAGTTTAACTTGGGAAAAAGTTAAAATGTTGGAATGTTCAACCTGATTTGTAAATTTTAAGATGAAATTAAAGATTTAACTAGGAAAGTTAAATGGTTGATTGTAATTGAGAGTTTGAGTGATCTCAAACTAGGTTTGAGATCTAGAATTTGAAAATGAATTAGATGATATCATCCTATTGTTGTTAAAAATCTTTAAGTTGTGAATTGGAATTGTTTAAATGAATGAGAGATGGAGTATGGTAATCCATTGTTGAGATAAAAGAGAAACTAAACTTTAGTTTGAAATCAAGGGTATGGAATTACCTTGAACTAAAAATTTGAGTAATTGAATTTGTAAATTAAAATTGTTTGAAACTCTTACTTGAACCTTGTAATGAGTTAAGTAAAGATAATTTACAATGGAATTTTGAGAATTGGACTCAGAATTTAATTGTTTAAAGGTTAGGGTTATTGATGTAAAAATAAAGGTTAATTTGACTTGTGGTATAATATGTTAGGTCTGAACTGTGAATTGAATTGTTTAAAGCTTTAAAGGTAAATTGATTTAAAGGAATTAAATCAACATTTGAAGTATTAACTCGAATTTATATAATTCGACATGGTTTAAATTTGAAATTTGAAATTAGTTCAAATTGAATTTGATTTGAATTGATTGAAATTGTGATTGAAGATGTATGAGTATAAGATTCAAATGGAAAATTTGAATCGTATTGATTTGAATAATTGGGAATTGTAATTAAAATTGAATAGTTTTGAATTCAAATGGAATTTGAAATTGGAATTAATTCAAACTGGAGTTGAAATAGATTGGAATTGAAGTGGGTTCAATTGAATGGATATTAGTCCAAAGTGATTGGAATAACTTGGAATTGAATTAAAGTTGAATATGTTTAAAATCAAATGGAATTTGATTTAAATTGAAAGGGAATTGAGAATTAATTCAACTTGAATTGGGAATAAATCAGGTCCAATGGAAATTGGAGTTATTTAAAATTGGAGTTGGGCCAATTTAAATGGAGGAGGAAATTTAAATTGAATTGATTGAGAATGAAGATTGGGAAGTGAACAGTTCTGACTCTGGACTATTTTATTTTAATATAAAATTGTTTTAATATAAACCTATTTTTTCCAAGCTCTTTATTATATATACAACCTTTCTTTTAAAAGCCAAACTATCTTATACTTGTTTTACAATTATTTTTGAAACTGTTTAACTATTTTCCCACTGTTTATAAACTAATTACTATATTTCAACTATTTTACAAAACTAATTACTATCTTACTATTATTTTGCAATTATTTAAAAATTTCTATAAATATTTAACTATTTTATAACTATTTTACACTTATTTTACAAACTAGTAATTATTTTCCAACTACTTATCTATTTTTAAAATTTTCAAGCTATTTTCTAAATAAACTGGTCGGAGTTTAAACTGTTATTGGTTGAATACCCAATCGAGATAAGAATAGAGGTGATAATCTAAATAGATTGAAGCAAATATGAGTAAGTGAATGAAAATCAAAGTGAATGTGAATAGAAATGGAATTGATTTGGCTAATAACCAATAAAGATAAATACGTAGGGTGTACGTATGTTATTCTATTCACATAGTGATTTGATCCAGATTCGAGCACAGAATTTCGAGATAGTTATTTCGATCCAAGTGGGATTTTACACCCGATTTTCAACGGCGAACCTGGATATGGATTGTTGATTGGTTCTGGATATTCTCTATCGTAGTTATGACTATGCAAGGAGAATGACGGTTTCAGATCAAGAAACCAAATCTGTGTCCGCACTAGGAAGTCGGCTGGACGATACTAGTTCGGAAGTGAAATTGTGTGATCGAGTGAGCGATCTGATTGGTATAGCGTACGGATGATATGTGTACATCGTACGGATTTGAATGAAATTGATATTGAGAAGAGTAATCAAATTTGAATATTTGATTTTGGGTAAACAAAGTTAAATATCTTTGTTTTATAAATGAAACTCCCCTTGATGAATCTTTTGCCAGAAGAAAAGGGTTTTTTTTGGAAATGTTTGAAGTATAAAAGGATTTTATACAAGTTTAAAATGATCCAAAGATTTTTATCAAGGATTTTATATATATCTATATATATAAAGGATCATATGGGGATTTTGGAAAAAGGGTTTTAGGAACCTTTGGATTTGGAAAGGCTTTTGATTTTTGGGTAAAATCAATATTGAATTTGGAAAGCCTAGTTTGAGAATCATCGATTTGGGATAATCGATTTTGGTATAAAAGAGATTTGTATAAGATCATACTAGGTGTATGATTTGAAGATACTATATATGTATAGTATAAAATGTTTTGATGATAACTCTGGGGAAAAAGGCGCTTCCTTGAAATGAACTTCTCAGGAGTACCACCGGGTGGTGCTGCCTTGAGCCCCAAGGGGGGTTCTAAAGTTGATCCTGTGAGGAGTCCGGACAAAACTAGTTCCTGAGGATAATGAGTAGAGTATACCATAGCAAAAGTCGTGTGTGTCGTTGAGAGCCAACAGTTACATGGACTTTTGCTGCGATGGCAACGTAACCCAGGATGTAACTGCGACCTATGGTATAACATAGAGAAAGTCGTGTGTGCCGTTGAGAGCCAACAGTCTGTGTTTGATTTTATATCGGCAGACTCCGACCTATGTAGGAGTGGAGAGGTTTCATTTCAACAGCGAAAATCAGAGGCCGCTGAGAGCCTGCAGTTACATGGACTTTTGCTGCGACGGCAACGTAACCCTGGATGTAACTGTGATCTGTTGTGTGGGGATCCATGGCGTAATCGAGAGGCCGCGGAGAGCCTGCAGTTACATGGACTTTTACTGCGACGGCAATGTAACCCTGGAATGTAACTGTGACAATGGATGGGGGTGATGATTTCCAGAGCATTCTCACCAAAGATATATCCTCTATTTTCAAAAACTGTTTTCTATATTTTCAATAAAATTATTTTCCAAGAATTTTCACTGGATG
The DNA here is from genome assembly GCA_030765085.1 of Allium cepa. Classification (NCBI taxonomy): domain Eukaryota; kingdom Viridiplantae; phylum Streptophyta; class Magnoliopsida; order Asparagales; family Amaryllidaceae; genus Allium; species Allium cepa. Next base: position 421,378,152 of record CM060939.1, read on the forward strand.
TTGAAAACGGATCTGCCAAGCACTTGTAGATTTTCAGTCTCACGCCTGATCAACGTATGACCAAATTTCTACGAGAACAAGGATGGACCGGTTGAAGCATCAAGTTAAAATGATATTTTCTATAAAAACTATTTTGAAAATATTATATAGATTTTTAAGTGTTTTAAAATGATCAAAGAATATTTTAACTGGTTTTAAAATAGTTAATAAATACTGGTTTCGTTCTTTTCGAGGACGAAAAGATTCTAAGGGGGGAGGAATGTGATAACCCGGATTTCCGGGCATTGTAATTAATAAAATAATTGGGTTAATTAATAAAATTACTGAATTTTAGATTAAGCAAATAAATTTGATCAGATAAATATTTATATTTGTAATTATGTTGTGTGTATATATACATAGATTTTAAATAAAATTTATTGATTTTAAATTTAATTTGTGTTTGTTTAAAATTAACATATATTGGAGTTAATTTTAAATTAAAATTATTATATAAAAATAGAATTTGAATTTGTTAAAATAGTATGTATCCATCGATTGGATTTTTAATTTTAATTTGAAATTTAGTTTGAATTTGGATATTTAAAAATTTAAGTTCAAAAGATAGATATATATATATCTTAAATTATACTTTGATTCTAAAATATATTTTATTTGATTTTATGTAAAACATAAATTGTTCGTATTATTTCTTTTTAAAGAAGTTTATTTATATAAATTAGAATATATATTTATATTTAAGTTAGAAAATTAATTACAAAAGCATTTATTAAACTAGAAATGTATTAACCAATTAGGATATTTACATAAAAGCTTTTTGAATCAATTTAAAATAAATAAATGTAAATGCACAAATACATGTGTTAGCATATAAAATTTACTTGATAACAAGTGTAACAAATCTTAATAAACATTAAGACAAATGTAAAAATCTCTTTTAATATTCAAACATGTGTTAGCTTAGGAATTATCCAAGTGGCAAAATGGATTTATTTTATTTTTCTTCTTTTTGAAACTATAATATGAATACAACATCAAGATGAGGAACAAAAACTTCTTACAACAGAAATCTGAAAAAAAAACTGTAAAGCAAGCCTGCATATTTCCCAATTTAGAAACTGTTTACTACATGCCACTGCATTTTCAAATCGAAGCAAGCATTCTAGTTTCAAAAAAAAAAAAATCAAGCAACTCAGTTTCTAAACAAAGAGGCAAAAGCATTTCAGCAAAAACAAGTTTAAAAAGTTTTCAGTGCTGATGTGCTCTGTTCTTCATCTTCAAATCAAGTGAGTAAATCTGTCTTTCTTTGAAAAAAAAATTATTTTACTACTGTCTGCATTTTGAGACTTAATATATTTGTTAGATCGATTAAGAAAATGTATTATCTGGAAATACAAGTTGTAACATAAAAAAAAAGGGGTTTCCAGAAAATAAAACTTTCTGCATTACAGGTGAGTAAACATACATTTTAAAAGCTTAAGTAAATTTAAAAATGTGCATGTGATTCTTGGAAAAGATTTGTGTTTGTATGTGTATATATAAGTATGGATCTCTAAATGTATAATTGTGTTTGATCTGTATATGTTTGGATGCCAGTTATTCTCTATTCCTAAGCTCTGAGAAGTAAACAAAAAACTTTAAATTCAAAATCATCTCATCTTATCATTGTTAGGAATTAAGTTCCAAAACATAGTTGACTGCATAAACATAATTAAGTTTTAAATTTTTTAATTAAGTGAATTAAGTTTGAAATCTACTGTAAATTGGAAAATAACAGTAGAAATTTAGAAATGGATTGAAACCAAGTGCAATGATTTGTAAATTCAAGTATACAACCTGAATCCCCTGTTCGAATTAGGATTTTTAAAATAAAAATCATAATTTTTAGTGGAATTTTGGGATGTGCATTTCTTAGTTTATCAGAAAAGGGGTTTTTGTCATTTCTGGTGGCCGGAGAACTCGAGGGAGGTCAGGGTTTTTGTCGAAGCCAGCTTTGCGATGTGGGAAGTTGGGAAAAATAATTTAAGATTTTTCTGGCAATAGGAGTTGCTTGGCGAAGTTAGATTAGGGTTCGACTTCCACTATTGGGCGTTTTGGTTTCGCGATGCCGTGGGTTGTCTGGGAGGCACCGGAAGCTTTCGCGAATGGTTGAAGGGTTGCGTAGGCTTGTGACGTTGTTTGGATCGGAGGGGCGTGGATTATGGTGGACGAGATGGTCGCTAGTAGGTGGATTTAGCCGGAGAGGTTGATTTCAAATTTTCAATATGTAGACTCAATTTCGAGTCGAGATGAAATTGCAACGTATTGACGGTCGTGGATGATGTTGAGGTGGTTATCGACCTATCGGATATCTGAAGGAGGACCGGAGAAGGGTGGTGCATCGGTTCATGTGCACCGTGCATGTCAGAGGATCTGGTAGTAGAAGAAGAAGAAATAAGTTTTGTTTGATGGAGGCTTTTGCTCGAATACTTCTTGGGGTTTTCTGTTGTTTCCCCCGAATGAAACTTCGAGTTTCATTAGTGAGCGTTTCAGGATGTAAGTAACGGTTGTATATAAAAGTTAGACTAAGTTTTTTTAAAAAATTCGGGTAGGAGCAGGTTTGGTTGTGAAAATAAAGAGCTGCTCGAAAAATTTTATGGGAAGGAAGTGAAGAAGCCTCGGCTTTGGGTAGTGATGTTGGGTTTGAACAAAGTAAATAATACAGGTTTAAAATTTTTAAAGTGATTTATAACAAATATACAACCTTTGTTTGAAAGGTTTGTTTTAATATGAAACTTGAGTTTTGTAAATTAAGAAATGATTAGAGTTCAGGAAATTTTAATCCTAAAATTTAACCTTAGAAGGTTAGGATAATAGGATGATGGATAAATTAATGTAAGATTAAAGGGTAAATGAATTAAAGAATTAATCAATTAAATGATTGATTAATTTAGGAAATTAAATATGGGTTATATAATAATGAGTATGATGGAAGTAATGATAATTAATCAATGTAATGATTATCGAATAATTAATTTAAGTAATTAATTATGGGTAAATGCAATAAAGGTAAATGGGTGATAGTTAAATTAGATTGTGTTATTAACTAAAGGCTAATTACTTATTGTACTTATAAGTGACAATTAAGGATTGAATAATCAAGGTTAATCAATTAAGAAGTAAGTGATAAGTATTTTAGAAGTTTATTACTTAATGTAAATCATTATTATGAATATTACTTAATGATGTAATTAAAGGAATTAATTACACAATATAAGTGAGTTGACGTGGTTAATTTTAGTTAATTAATTCAGTTTAATTAATTAAAAACAATCATGTGATGTTGACTTACGTATAATTACTTAAGGTATTTAATGAGGTGCAATTATTTAGTAAAGTAATTAGTGGATAATTACTGGACGTAATTAACTTAAGGAAGTTACTTGATAGGTAGTAATTCAGGGATAATTACTTGATGGAAGAAATTAAGTAATGATTACTCAGTGTAATTGAAGGATTAATTTATAAATTTTATCAAGGAATTGGTTTAATTAATGGAGTAACTAAGGAAAGTTAATTTCTGTTTGTGATTAATCAAGATTGATTTATAAATGTAATTAAGATAAAAGTTAATTATTATATGAAATTTAAGAATAATTAACTAGTGAAAGTAATTAGAGGATCATTAATTAATGTAATTAAAAGAAGTGATCAATCTTGCTTATTAATGATTCAATGATAATGAGTGCTTTGAATTGGTTGATATCTCTGATATGAATTGCTATGTGATATAATTTGTTGGATGGACGATGATAATGTGATTATCAATCAATTATGAATTGCTGTGTAAAGTAATATTCGACAATTTAAGTTGAATTGTATTTAATTGAATAACCTGGGTTTAGATGACATTAGATTCGAAGAGACCGGAGTCGGGTATTAGTAAATATCCCAAACCACTTCGATTCTATATAGATTTGATATGTGAAATCAATAGGCTGAAGCGGAATGATTTAAGTGAATTGGACCATTTAACATGTTTTGGGACTTAGAAATTAATGTGAAATATATGATGTCTATAATAACTTGTGAAGTTGAAATTGATATGAGTTACCCGGGTTTTATATATATTGTATGCTTTTGTCATTCATGTTAGATGGGTTTACTCACGCTGGTTTCCAGCCTGACCTGGGTTTTACTTTGATGTAATGCTCGGGTCAGACCGAGTATTACAGATTTTCAGGTAAGGACGTTCTAGAGTTCAGGAGGCGAGCTGGATGGCTGGGACGTATGGAGAGTTCCACTATAATATTGTATATATTTGAGACATGTTTAATTGTATCAATTCAATGTTGTATAAAAATTGTTGTAACTCTGATATATCGATGTATATTGATAGATACAGTTTTCTTTGGTATAACTATTATTATTGATATTATATTTTATCCGCTGCGAATGTGAGATTTGTGTGTTTCTTTTCTGTTCTTCTTCTATCTCTTCTTCTTCTATTTCTAACTATCTGGAATTTTCGGGATCGAAAATTCCGGGTCGTTACAGTTAGGGTTTAGTAATTTCTGAAATTGAAGGTAGAATGAGTTAGAGAAGAAGAAGAGGATGCTTACTAATAGCTTCTCTTTGAATTTGGAGCTAGAACTTGGATTTGCACTGGAACTAGGGCTTAGGAATTCTAATTCTTTTTCTCTTCCCCCATTTATATCTAAAGCTTGAAGGTATTAGGAAATGAAAGTGAATGAAGAGAAGTGGGGTTGGAGCTAGAGTTAATAGCTTAGGTTAACCCAAACCCAAAGTCCAAAGTGCATAGGTCAAATTTCAAGCTAACTCCAAACGCATCAATGTTTATACTCAAAAAGGTCGCAAACGCCATTTTGAACTCAATGGAAGTGGTATCGAGTCCTAATTCGACTGTTTGCAAAAAGTAACCTTTTGGACTTAAATCCGACTAACGATGCTATATTTACATAAAATATTTAAATACACAATCGTAAAATATGTGGGTTGTTACAGACTCTCCCCCTTAAAGAAATTGCTTCCTCGCAATATTTAAGGAGAAATTAAAAAGTAACAACCATAAAAGCATATCAACACAAAAGAAATTTGAAATGAGAAGTTCACCTCAAGGAGCACGAGAAAGTAAGTCCGGATGTGTTCGCTCGATGAATTCTCTAGATTCCGAAGAACAATCCTTAGGATTAGAGGACCATTGAACCTTCATAAGAGGGACATCTTTATTTTGAAGGCGTTTTACCTCCGATGCAATGATACGAATAGGATGCTGCTCATAAGTCAAATTAGGCGAAACTTTCTTCCAGAACACATGGCTCAAGAATAGAATCGGAATCCCTAAGTCATTTCCGTAGTTGAGAAACGTGAAACACGTCATGAATAGCAGAAAACTGAGCCGGTAATAAAAGGCGATAAGCCATGAAACCAATACGTTTGGTGATGGGAAATGGACCAATATATTGAGGTGCTAATTTTCCCGATCGACTGAAACGCACAACACCCTTCATAGGTGAAACACGAATAAACACAAAATCTCCCACAGAAAATTCTAATTTCCTTCTTCGGTTATCGGCATAGGATTTTTTCCTACTTTGAGCTTCTTTCATCCTATGGCGGATAAGGTCAATCTTTTCTGTTAAATCATGATTAAAGTCTGGACCGAAAACCAGCCTCTCGCCGGCCTCAAGCCAACAAGAAGGAGATCGGCATGGCCTTCCATAGAGTGCCTCAAAAGGTGTCATACCAATACTAGATTGGAAGCTATTATTATAGGAAAACTCAAACAAGAGAAATACGATCTTCCTAACTTCCACCAAAATCAAGAACATGTGCACGAAGAAGATCTTCAAAAGTTTGATTCATACGCTCGGTTTATCCATCGGACTGAGGATGATAAGCGGCGCTAAAATTAAGCTTCGTTCCCAAAGCTTTCTGAAGACTCTTCCAAAATCTACTAGTAAACATTGGATCACGATCCCTAACAATAGAAGTAGGGACTCCACGCAATTTAACAATTTCTTTAATAAAGAGTTTGGCCAAAAGAGGCACGGTCCGATTGGACCGAACGAGGATAAATAGGTGGATTTTGTAAGCCTATCCACTATCACCCATAGCCTATCATGACCCGAACGAGAAGGGGAAGGCCGTCAATAAAATCCATGGAAATTTGGTCCCACTTCCAAATTGGAATGTCCAAAGGTTGCAATAACCCACCGGGCCTTTGATGCTCAGCCTTAACGAGTTGACAAGTCATGCAACGCTTAACAAAGTTAGCACTATCGGATTTCATTCCATCCCAATAATAAAGTCACTTCATATCCACGTACATTTTACTACTACCGGGATGAATGGTAAATTTAGATCGATGAGAATCTTTTAAAATGACTTTACGAAGATCACTAATATTTGGCACGATAAGTCTACCAAATTTTTGAATGCCGCCACGAGCATCAATATCAAAGTCCTTCAAACCTTCAACATTAATTTTATCCCTAAAATTTTGGCTAAGAAGAGCCAATTCAGAATTTAGCTTTCGAGCTTCAAGGATGCGGTCTAAAAGAGAAGGATGAGCCTCAAGGCTACATAAAACGAGAGATGAACATAAATCGGATTCTCGATCCCGAATCTCTCAAGTGGACAAAATCCCGAGATCATTCCATTCGGATATCATCATAGAAACAACCGCTTGTTGCTTACGACTAAGGGCATCGGCAACACGATTCCCCTTTTCAGGAGTATAAAGAATATCAAGATCATAAGATGCAAGGAACTTGAGCCAACGTTGTTGATGCAAATTAAGTTCCTTTTGAGAAAATAAATACTTTAAAGATTTATGATCGGTGTAGAGAATAAATTTCTCTCCCAAAAGATAATGACGCCAAATTCGAAGGGCGAAAACAATAGCCGCGAGCTCTAAATCATGAGTGGCATATCTAGTCTCGGCTGGCTTTAATTGCCTAGAAGCATAAGCAATAACGCATTCAATTTGCATAAGAACGGCTTCCAAACCAACACGACTACCATCGATATAAACAATAAAATCTTGGTCCTCTTCGGGAATCACAAGAATAGGAGCATCGGAAAGGAGTTCTTTTAATTTTTGAAAAGAAGTTTCGCATTTTTCCGACCAAATGTATTTAACTCCCTTCTTTGTCAAGCCAGTAAGAGGCACGGCAATTTTAGAAAAGTCCTTTATGAACCGGCGGTAATAACCTGCCAGTCCAAGAAAGCTACGAATCTCCGTCATACTTTCCGGTCTCTTCCAATTTTGAATCGCTTCAATCTTTGAACGATCCATGAAAATTCCGGATTCAGAAATAATATGACCGAGAAACTTCACCCGAGATTGCCAAAAGTGGCATTTAGAAAATTTTGCTTTCAATTGATTACTCCTAAGAGGTTCCAACACAATCTAAAGATGCTTTTCATGCTCTTCCTCGGTTTTAGAATACACAAGAATATCATCTATAAAGATGAGAACAAACCGATCGAGGAAGTCTTTGAAAACTCGATTCATAAGGTCAATGAAATAAGCCGGAGCATTCTTTAAACCAAATGGCATAATAAGCCATTCATACGATCCATAACGAGTACGGAATGATGTCAAAGGAATTCTATCCTCTGCAATACGAAGCTGATGAAAACCGGTTGCTAAGTCTAAACGTGAAAAGACTCTAGCACCACTTAGTTGATCAAATAGATCATCAATCCGAGGTAAAGGATATTTATTCTTGATAGTAAGATCATTAAGCTTGCGGCAGTCAACGCAAAGCCTAAGTGTATCATCAGATTTCTTCACAAAAATAGCTGAAGCTCCCCAAGAAGAGGAACTAGAACGAATAAATTGCTTCGTCTCCAATTCGGATAATTGTTTGTGCATCTCCTCATTTTCTTTATTGGACATACGATAAGGAGGACGAGTGATAGGTAGAGCTCCAGGGATAAGATTGATTCTGAACTCAATTGCTCGCTTAGGTGGTAATCCTAATACGGGCTCAAATATGTCGAAAAATTCACGAACAACGTGAATAAGAGAAATGACATCCTCCTCATCATCATTATCTTCATCATGAGGATTCAAAGAATGTAAAGATGCTGCCAAGTTGGAATCCGAATCTTTAAGAACAATAGAAATCTGCCTAATAGATTGAGGATGTCGAAGATGAATAGTCCACTCAGGACTTAGGATTTGAGCTTCATAACGGTTAAGCCAATCCATTCCCAAAATCATTCCAAAGCCTAAGTAACGCATGACATGCAAATCGGCTTGGAAAGAAAAAAAACACATAAAATAATCTCGACATCATTACAAAGCAAACTGAGTGTGGCGGATCCACCGATCGGATTCGCAATTCTCAAAGAAGTCTTTAAAGCAACAACACCTAAAGAAAAAGTATCAACAAGTTCTTTTGATATAAAAGAATGGGACGCGTCTGTATCAAAAAGAACTCGAATAGGTTGATCACGAAACATAATAATGCCATAAAGGATAGAATAAGAAATACCTTGACCACGAGAAGTGTTACTAGGAGTTTGCACTACATTTAGATTTCCCTCCTTCTTTCCCTGAAGTTTGGGACATGCGGATGTATAATGACCCGAACTTTTACAATAGCGACAAGCAAGGGGCTTTGAACACTTATTTACATAATGGTCCTTAGAACCACAATTGCAGCATTTCCCACCATTAGAGGTAGAAGTCTTTGCTACAGGAGTTGATTGCTTCCCTTTCTTATTGGGATAAAGGGCTTTGAACTTATTAGGCCTTTTCTTGTTGTTGTTGAAGTTTGGTTTTGGCACCCACAAATTCAACATCACTTCCCTTATCTGCCTCTTCAAGTCGAAGAGCGATATCAATAAGTCGGTCAAAAGAAACTTCCAATTTCAGAAGTAATGGCTTCTTGAGATTTTTATTCAAGCCATAGACGAATATCTGATTCTTCTTCAATGGGGTATTAATGTACTCAACCCCGTATTTAGAAAGAGATTCGAAAGATGCAACATATTCCGTCATAGAAGATCCACCTTGAACAAGGTCAATAAAACGACGGGCCAAAGTCACTTTTTCAGCTTCTGGCACAAACTTTGATTCGAATCTTCCCCGGAATTTCTCCCAAGTAAGATCCGCTTCAATAATTTCAGAAATAAGAAGCTCATACCAATCTAATGCTCTTTCTTGGAGCATGCTAGAAGCCACTTGGACTCGATGAAGATCAATAATATTCATACGAGAAAAGATGCGATCGCATGTTCTAAGCCAAGCTTGGACTTCGATAACGCCCTCGAAACCCCTGAACGGCTTTCCATCCAAATTGGTATAATCATTGCATAGGCATGCAAATCCGATTTTGGGTGAGTAGGCTCTGGAATGGGTCCGACAGCTTGGGTGTTCTTTACAAGATCAAGAAGCTGTTGTGCAGACATAAATACTCCATCCCGAGGAGTAACACTAGATTGACCGGCGTTGGGACAGCCAGGTATAACTATTTCTCTTCTTTAAGAAAGAAAAAAAAGAAGAAGAGAAAAGGTTGTACACAAAATGAATATCAAACAATAATGATTGATAAAACAAGGCATCACAAAAGAAAATAGGATAAGACGGTACGAAGACTCGAATTAAATCCTAAGGCACGACACCTAAGATGGACTTAGGACGATGATACTTGTTAAATTATTCTACATTGTTTTGAAGTTTGGCTCTGATGCCAAACTGTGACGCCCCACCTCTATACTCTCGCTAGCCAAGGACACTATGGAGTAATGCCATCAACTAGCGCAAAGAATAAGGCAGTTGAGGAGCAACCATCCATGTAATTGCTTTGTGCGAGCACCGATACGTCAGATAGTATAACATTCATTTCATTTCAAGAGGAAATCCGACATGTCGATACAAACTCAAAACTACTACACATTGGCTATGATATCTTCAGAAAAAAATATAGAAATAAACATAACACAAATCAATCACAAATATCCATATCACAAAGGCGGAAATAGATATGAATATAGCACATGAAAGTGTACATCAGAGCGGTGGTCAAAAAGATCCACAATAACACAAAAGAATGGATACAAGTGCTACACAAAAGAATATCTATACATTAAGGAGTCTCTATCTCAAATGTGTAACAACAAAAACTACCAATCTAATGTAGTTAGACAAAAGTCAGATGATGATCCCTGATAAGGAGTCAAGCTGGAGCACCTGTAACATCTCGGCCTGACCCGAGTATTATTTAATAAGAAAATAATAAACGCATTAGTCTAGCTATAGATATCAGAAAAAATGAGATAGAATAAGAGATATGACAAAAACCTATGACAATAATAATGCCATACTGTGACAAGTATACATCTAACAACAACTAAAATCATACAATATCTCAAGAAATCTCAAAGCACCAAAAAGAATGTCATATTCTTTAACACTTTCACCAAACCACAAATATTGACAAATATATCAATGCCAATCGTAAAAGTTAGTGGAACACAGATTTACCAATGCATAAATATTGATAACACTTATCAATGAAATCAAGAATATTGGTGAAACACAAATTCTAGAAATCATCAACAGAAATCCAGAAATCACAAAAAGGGGGGAGGCCTATCACAAAACAGAAGCATGAAAGTCCACCAACACGTGTATCACAAAACGGAACGCTATTTCATGGTTGCTAACCATTAATTTTTTTGATCTGAAGTTCCACAAAACGGCCCGAAGACCATGGGTCGCTACCCCATCAATTTTGAGCCGAAGCTCCATAGAAACGGGGTTTAGTCTCCCTCGCAGACAAAGAGACATCGCACATTGCTAGTCTAAATCACAAAATAATCATCATCGATCATCAAGAAGTGTCAATTACACTAAGCTAGTAAATAAATGAGTTTAGCTTCATGTCCCATAACCACTGACTTAACTTAAATATTTACGAACAAACTGTAAATCTCCACTCGAAAGTTGCCACAAGCGTTTCATACCACTTGTTTTACTAAGCCGTTTAATTAGATTTCTCATATGAGTGAGGTAAAGGTTTGTTTATACTAATAGATTGAAAAACGGTTTTATAAATGAGTTTATTATTGAAATAGAGTTGAAATCAACTTTGTGAAAGAGTTTGAATATTTATACTAGTATAGAAACCTTTGTATTTCAAAGTGACAAGTCAAAGAAATGATTGTAGAAACAATCAATCACCAAAAATCCACATTTGAAGACGTGAATTAAATCCAAAGAAATCGATACCAAATCCATCAAAATGGATATTCCCAGAAATTCCGAAGAAGATGTTATGAAAGCCAACAAAGGTGATAACAACTAGTCGGATAAACAAGAATCAATTAAAAAGTGGAACTCAAACCCAAAAGGCAAATTGGGCAAAAATAGCAAATTCAGTCGACTGGACCAGGGTGGTCAGTCGCTTGACTCAGATCCTGGAAACTTTCTGTTTCCAGGTTCGGTCAACTGAAATAGAGTGGTCAGTCGACTGAATCATGCCTGGAAACTCTCCATTTCCAGGCTCAGTCGACTGGCCTAGAGTGGTCAGTCGACTGACACTGGCCTAGGAAATTTCCTGGGTTTGGTTCAGTCGACTGACGCTCTAGTTCAGTCGACTGAACTGGGAGTTCCAGTGTATTCAGCCCAGCCCCCTAATGGGGAAAAATTCCAAACGGAGCCTATCGGTTGAGCACTTGCGACTAGGGATTTATGCCATGCGACCACCCAGCCCTATAGGCTCTTTGACTCACCCCAAAAACATGTTCAAGCATCAAAGCTAGGATTTTTAAAGATTTAACTTCAAAACACCAATAATTGGAATATTCATAAAACCAATTCAAATCAAAAGCAAATAAACATGAATAGAAATTAGGAATTCATACCTAACAACAAAGATAGATATAGACATAGATATGAGATAAAAAATCTCACCTTTTGCACAAAAACAAGGAAGAAGAAGCTATAGAGCAAGGCAAGAACAATCACTCTTCAATTCCAACCTAAGAAGCTTGAATCTAAGCTTAAAAGAAAAAAAAATCCTATGTTAGGGTTTAGTAATTTCTGAAATTGAAGGTAGAATGAGTTGGAAAAGAAGAAGAGGATGTTTACCAATAGCTTCTCTTTGAATTTGGAGTTAGAACTTGGATTTGCAATGGAACTAGGGTTTAAGAATTCTAATTCTTTTTCTCTTCCCCCATTTTTATCTAAAGCTTGAAGGTATAAGGAAATGAAAGTGAATGAAGAGAAGTGGGGGTGGAGCTAGAGTTAATAGCTTAGGCTAACCCAAACCCAAAGTCCAAAGTGCAAAGGTCAAATTTCAAGCTAACTCCAAACGTATCAATGTTTATACTCAAAAAGGTCGCAAACGTCATTTTAAACTCAATGGAAGTGGTATCGAGTCCTAATTCGACTATTTGCAAAAAGTAATCTTTCGCACTTAAATCCGACTAACGATGCTATATTTAAATAAAATATTTAAATACACGATCGTAAAATATGCGGGTTGTTACATTTTCCTATTTATATTATATATGGAAAATAAACATTATTTAAGATTAAAAATAGTAAAATAATAATGACGATGACAACAACAACCAACAAACTTCAAAGAGTAGTCTATTGAGGACTAGGGTTTGGTCCCCTACCTTCATCCTTTCCATTTTCAAATCTTCCTCGCTTCGTTTATTTCAATGGCTTGTAATATACTCTTCAATCAACTATCTCTCATCTTATTCCTTCTTTTTCTATTTTCTCTATGCTCACTTAATTTGCATTTTTTGGATTATTTTCTTTAAATCCATTGCTTTAGCTTTTATTGCAATCCTAACCTACTCATTTCCATGAGCTTAACTACTTGTCTTATTAGCTAATTGGCTTTTAGCATTTCTTCTTTCACCTGGAGAAACATCTATTTCTCCTTGTTAACCTTAGCCTTTTAGGACCTCTTTCTCTACTTACTTGACACGTTCATCTTCATTAGATTTCCCTCGAAGATGGAACGTCGTGAGTGTCTAGTGTTTTTTAAGGTAGTAATATGTGCTTCAACTTTAGGTGGTTGGGTCTTCGTGGTTTGATTTTGATTTTTGCATCGTTGCCTCTGAATTGGGTGTCAAATTTTGGTTAGTCCTTGATATCCTTCTTGGTGTCGTTTGCATCTGATTGTTGTGCAAATGTCTCCTATGGTGGTTGTTGTCTACTGTAAGGATGAACGCCTCTTTCTCTTACCATGTGTCTTCCCTTAACATAGTATGCATCCAATGGCGAGTGCATTGCATTGATTAGGGTGCCAAATTGTTATTATCAATGTCGAGCTTCACTGAGTTAAATTTTTTGGTATGTTCTGCTGTTGCACTGTAAGCATGTGCTTCCACGGTTATTGGGATTTTCCTATAAACCATCTTTGCTTGTTCATCTTTATAACTTTTCTACGATTTGGAATGAGTCAATATGGCTTCGATATTCCATGGAAATCGTTGTTTATCTATGTGACATAGGTACCATCTGTGTGTGTCATGGTAATAAGTAAGGGTAAGATGTAATTTTTAAAACCAGCCTATTCATGCAAATAGTTTTGAAAAGCGATGTAAAATTTGACAAAGGTAGCTTATATCTGCAAATAGTGGGCTGGTTTTAAGATTTGCCCACTATTATAACAGCAGCAGCACTTCTCTGTTAAATGCCTGGGCGCATTTCGCAGGTGAGCCTTTAAAATTTGACAAAGGCACACTTACGAAATGCGCCCATTTTTGGAATTGCTTGGGCGCATTTCGCAGGTGCGCCCTTGTAATTTTGCAAAGGCGCACTTACGAAATGCGCCCCGTGCTGTCTGTATACCAAGGCAGCCGGCCTTTCTTCCTCACTTTACCATATTCCACCCTTCCACTCAAAATCCCTAAAACCCCAATTTTCTAAATTCTCAACTCCAACATCAATTGCAATTATTTCTTCGTCAAATTTGCTAAAAAATGGAAGGATCGCCATTATCTTCTCAAGTTAGTGGTATAATCTTCAAATTAGAAGTATACACCCTTGTTTATCAATTGGGGATTTTGTTTATCAATTTAGTTTTGTATCTTAAAAATGTACATCGAAGCAATTACATTCATTTACATCAAAGCAATTACATTCAAAATGAAATCGAAGCAATTATATTCAATTACATCCAAGTCATTTGTTCAAATTTGCATTCACTTGCATGTTATTCACACTTAAACATTTTTTTTCTTAAAGAGTTGGTACCCGGTCCCGTGAATGCAAGTGTTTTGTATCTTCAGAATGAACATCGAAGCAATAATAGAAAATTGATGCAGGTATTATTTGGTTACATTAGAATGTTTTTATTTGGTTACTACTTCCACTATTTTACCTTTTGTTCGTTTATGAATGTGTAGAGTGATGAGCCACTTGAGTGTCATGATCATTCAAGCAAATTAAAATTCATCAAGTCTAATACTCCACGAGTTCAACTTGCATTACAAAGAGCGGGATTCAGGGAAATATCTAGATTGGCTTTTTCAAAGTAGATCATGTGCTAGTTACATCTTTGGTAGATAGATGGAGACCCGAGACTTCCTCATTCCATTTTCCTACTGGTGAACTTACCATCACATTAGCAGATGTTAGTTGTCTTCTGGGTATTACAGTAGAAAGAAATCCTGTTACTATTAGACAGCTAAGTAATTACGAAGATATTTGTCAATAGTGTTTAGGTGTGGTTACACCTCGGAGTGAGATAAGAGCTGCAACAGTTAAGTTGACATGGCTTCGCGATATGTTTGTAGATGAGCCATCACCGGATGCTTCAGATGTAGAAATTGAATATCATGCGAGAGTGGTTATTCTACATTTGATATCTTATCGTCTATTTCCCGATCATTCTAAAGGACGACTAAATCTTTTTTGGTTATTGTTTTTGCGAAATCTGGATGAGTGTGCACGATATTCTTGGGGCACTGCTATATTGGAAACATTATATAATGAGTTAACAAATGTTGCACTCATGAAATCTAAATCGATAGCTGGTTGTCTCTTGCTTTTACAGGTATAATATGCATAGATATATTTGTTATAAACTCATATGTAATATTTAATTCTAATGTATTCAAATTTTTTATTTATTTTACAGCTTTGGGCATGGACACGTCTTCCCATTGGTCGTCCAAATGTGACTTCATCCATGCAGATCGATAGAACATTGCCTTATAGTGCAAGGTAGTGAATTTCCAACTACATTTACATGTGTGTATTTTTGTACTAATAAAACTCTAATTGTATAACTATTTATATATGTGGTTTGGTTCAAGGAGTTGGGTTGAGTCTCCAAAGCAGGTGGCCGCTTACTATCGCGACCAGCTCGACATGTTAACAGATGAAGCTGTTATATGGAATCTGTACACAGAGGATGTGCTAGTCGATCTTCCGTAGATATGTCTAAGTGCGATGCATAATTGGCTTTGTAAGACACCTATCGTATGCCTGCGAGATGTAGAAATGTATAATCCTGATCGTCTGATGCGACAGTTTGGTCTTCAGCAACACATACCTGATCCATAGGAACCAAACCCGGATTTGGAGTTTGCTATCGTCCAGTGGAACGATAGACATAACCATATCATACACCAACAGTTTCCTACGATTCCTATTTCGAGATACATGATTTGGTACTGGTCAATTACTCGAAGATTCATTGTTGTAGATCGGACTTCTCACGAATGAGCATACACCGCTCGTGCACCGCTTGAGTGAGATGTGGTAAATCTTCACATTATCGTGATATTTTTAGTTTGTTCACTTGAATTATATTTCTAATTTTGAATAAATAACTACAACTTGTAGGTCGATGTACTAGAGACGGTAGGATGAGGGTTAGATGATATCGGACATGGTAGAGTACCTGAACGAGAAGTCCAACCACGGTGTCCTGATTTGAAGAAACTTATTGACACGCTCCTTTTTAGAAATCAATTAACACGGCCAAGCTCTTCCGAACAATCTATGCGGATTAGAGAGCGAAGAACTAAAAGAAGGCAAGATACACACCAATCGCAACCTGCTGGACCTTCTCAACCCCCACCTACTCAAGATGATCCAACTCAACCATGAGTACTCCTATTTTTAGTTTACTATTAGTTTGCTTTTGCAATCGAACTATAACTTCTGCTTTAATTCGAATGTAATCGAATTTTAATTATGTTATGCTAGAATTTATTTAATGGTAGTTTTATTTGTTGGCTTTCATGTTGTTAAACGTTTGCTATCATTTAAGATTGTGCATTTGGATTTCGTGTATTTGAATTTGAATTGCTTAATATTAGTTTGTTGTCCAGGTTTGGGCAGAAATATTTGCACTGGCTCATTTCGTAGATGCGCCAGTGCAAATTTGTTAGGGCACATTTCTGAAATGCGCCCCATAGTTTTTTTTAAATGCCAGCTCATCGCTAGGCTGGCTAAAAGTAGCCTATATCTGCAAATAGTTTTAAAACCAGCCCATTCGTGTAAATAGTTTTGAAGATCGGTCTCTTTTGAAAATTTGTCCTTATATGCATACAATGAAATTCTCTTATTTAGGTTGTTCTTGAACAACATGAAATGGGCACACAAAAGGAGCATCTGAAAGGGGCACGAAGGGGAATGTGTAATTGCATAAGAAAGGGGCGTTCTCCATTTTGTTATTACTAATTATATTGCTAATGAATTTATATTGTTCAAAGTTGTATTGTAATACAAATAACGATACAATAATTATATTGCATTTTCAATTTCGAAATAAAACTACAGTACAACAACAATTTCGAATTACACCTACAATAACGATACAATTGCAGCTACAAAATACAAACTACTAACATAGTCCAACAGTAACTTGTTCATCTTGTATGCTATCGCAGTCATTTTCCATGGAATTTTAATAGCTCTTTGAACTAGTCATGATCTTTATTCTCAGGCATTCGAATTTTATGATACTCCTCTAGATATTCTTCCGAAATTAGATTGGGATCATCATTGTATGCCATAATCCAGGATTTTCTTCATTGTATCTTCATATGAAATTGTGAATAACAATTATAGAAGTACAACCTTTACTTGAACGGTATAACCATATGTCGACATATTATATAAGATAGCAAAAAAAAATTCAAATTCGGAAGGTTCTTTCG
The DNA here is from genome assembly GCA_030765085.1 of Allium cepa. Taxonomy (NCBI): domain Eukaryota; kingdom Viridiplantae; phylum Streptophyta; class Magnoliopsida; order Asparagales; family Amaryllidaceae; genus Allium; species Allium cepa. The sequence goes on from CM060939.1 coordinate 421,395,309, forward strand.
ATTGTCATACATATACTCAACTGATAATAGTTAAAAAAAAATATTTTAGATCTTTAGGCTGGTTGGTTCTGCATTTCATTAAAATCTAGAATATGATAACTTACATTGTGGTAAGGGTGGTAAGTAACCATCCATTAGTGCCCGAGTCAACTAAATAATATTGTCTTGTTGGTGGATGAGTGAAATTCAAATTTCAAGTGTCCAAAGCCGAATGAAAAACTTTAGTATCATGTGCAGAACCTTCTTACCCTGGCCTTACAAACATAAAGGTTAAATCAAAGCCGCATACAACCCTAATATTCTACGTAGCAAATCCTTTATGCCCAACATGTGGTTGCATGTTTGTAGCTAGCACATTTGCAACTACATGTGTACCATCAATAACCATGTTAGCAAATTTCTTCACTAATCTAATATGCAAGGCGAACTAAGGCTGGTTGGAATAAGGGTTTAAGTTGCCTTATGCATACTTAGGAAAATATGCAAGTCCAATCTTGACTCTGAATCTGAAGATAAGTCGTATGCATGTCCATAGTTCAATAATAGTTGAGTATACACATTTGAGAGAAGTAATGAAAAGATTATTGTCCAAGTCCTTCTGTGTATAAGTTCGAGATTTAAAATCCTCCAAGGAAATATGGTATGCAAATTTAAATGTCCAAGGCCTTATATGTAAAAAGTTCAAGTGTTACAATCAACTCTAAAAATCCCCAAATCAATTTAGGGTTTACAACTTTAGAAATAGAAAGAATGAATCGACTCCCTTTATATGTTGATGGTGTCCTACTTATAGGGATGTCAATAATGTGGAATGATTGATACATGGCATGACTTTGAATCCATGGGCTGCGATGACACCATCTTGATGCAACCTCGGTATCCCATTCTTAAGTTTCAACATCACTTGCTTACACAAGTTCAACAATATACTCCCCCTTATAGAAACTCGACATCTTCTACATCTTTAAAGTTTAGGTATCCCTTACTGCTTGTAAAAGATCAAAACCGTTTGCTAGCATTGAAGCTCGATATCATTTATTAGTAGATGCTCTACAACAATTGTTGTTGTAGAGGCTCAATAATAGTTGATGCATTATAGGCTTATTATTCATATAATCTTGATATCCTTCACTTGTGGTTAGGTGCTCAACATCGTTTAGTGGTGCGACATCCTTCCTTTGCCACATACTCTACAACTTTTCATGTTGTAGAGGTTTGACATCTCTTGTTCTTCTAAGTTTGTTGTAGCTCGATATTTGTAAGCATTTACTAGTTCAACATCTTCATCCTCTTACAAGCTCGATTCCCTTCTTCATTACTAATGTTCGACATCACCTTCTACTTGTTAAATGCTCGATAACACTTGTTGCTATAGAGATTCATTACCCCTTAGAAACCTGACACTCCTTAAGTGCTTGCTGGCTGCTTGGAGTTTAACATACTTAGAGGTTCGACACCTCTTCTATGCATGTTAACTACTTGAAAATTCAACAACATTTTTATGTAGAGGCTCGATAACCCTTTGCTATTAGATATTCGACACCTTCTTGTGATTGCTTGAAGCTCACTATCCTTTTTAAATGTAGAATGCTTGATGGTTTTACTTTCTTTAGGCTCACCATCACTTGTCAATCCAAAACTCAACATGTTCTCTTTAGATGCTCAATATACATTTGTAGTAATAAGCCCTAATACAGTTTTTAAAATATGGATAATATCCCTTTGATGTCCTAATTTGTTTTGGGACCCTATTAAATTCTAGTTCTATCAGTTCGATAATACCTTCAGATAGTAATAGAAAAAATTTCAAAACTTCAAGAAAATAAACACACCATGCTATTTGATTGTTGAAATATTTTAGCAACTGCTTGCATGGGAAGAGACGCCGTAATTTTATAGAAAAAGATGGCTATCATTTCCCAAACACAAATGTTGGATGTTTCCTTCAAACTGCAACCTTCTAATCACTCATGGAATATGAAAAAACAAAGTTTTTTCATTTAAAAGTTTCATTGACAATGTTGTGCATGAATGCACAGTATATCATTGATCCAATGAATTCCCTTATATTCACAATTGTGAATTCAGGAGACTAGAGCTTTCGGTAGAGATCTAATCCTCGTAATAGCTTGTATATCGCCAGATCTTCAACATCAAAATATGTCAGATAAATTTCATCTACCATTCTAGACATCGAGATGGATTAGAAGACGTGGATAAGGAGATGAAGAAATGATGTGGAGATGCGGTGGTGGTTATGAGAGTTTGGGGGTAATTTATAAGGGGAAATGTTGGTTGTTGGGTTAAGCCATTGGCGTTTGACGCATTAGATGCGTCTAATGCCTTTGACGTGTCCTAACGGTTTTCAACGGTTGGCCCAGACAGTTCATTTTGCAGCCCCACGATAGAATGGTCCAAATAGAAGCCAATATAAACTGGCCAAAAATTGACGACAAATGCACCCTTAATAAAACCATTCATAATTTTGATATCAAAATTTATATTTATTTATATGTATATATTACTAATTAGCACTTTAATCAATATTACAAGTCAATTGTAACATTTCATATCATAATAGTAAATTATTTAAAATTCAACTTATTTGTTGAATTTATAATTTTGAATCAAAAATAGATTTAAATTCATTCAGGTATAACTTTAACAAGTTAAAATTAAAATTGAAACTATTTAAATTTATCTATCTATAACTTTTATAAACTAAAACTTAAAACAATTTTAAATTTATCCATAACCTTCATAAATTTTAAATCTAAATTAAACCAACTAAAATTAAAATTTTGTATATCATTCGAATATGCTTATTTGGATCAACCTAAGACACAACACCTTTGGGCCTCACATTAAGGACATACCTTAGATGTAGACCACTTTGGTGAGTCGGGTAAGGGCATTAATACCATTGTTAAATACTCTTTCCTAGATACCCATGTAAGCTCTGATATCATTGATGAATTAGGTGCATTAGGTAACGAGGTAAAAACGGAAAACTAAAATGAAAAAAAATTCAGTTCATTATGTAATTGATCATCCATACTGTTATCATAAATAATTTACTTATATACTAAATCGTATCCAATGATGGTTGTTTGAATTCCGATTAGAACTTCAAATTATATTATGAAAATTTGATATTTATTTGAATACAAGATTTATAAAATAAATATATTATTAACTCATATAACATTTATGTAAAATATCGTATTCAAAATGGAATAGTTAATAAAATAATATTAATATTAATTTGAATAGTAATATCTATATTAATTATAATGTTAATAAAATGACATAAAATTAATTTAATTTGCATTTATTAAAATATAATATTTAATAAAATAGTATTTTACATATGAGTAAAATATAATTCATTCAAATTTATTTCCTGAATGGATTAAGACAAATAATATCTCAATAATTGATATATAACTACTAGTGGTTATATATATGTATGCATGTATGTGTGTGTATGTGTGTGTATATATGTATGTATGTATGTACATATATATTAAAATCATAATGTATAATCTAAAGCTTCAGAATAAGCATGAAATTTCTAATAAATATAATGTGTTTAGAATTGAAATATGAACACATTGATGCAAGTCGTGCACTGCGAGAGTTTTACATGTTTGAATAATTAAGGGCTATATGTAATTTTGTAATTTTTTTTATAGTATAAATGATACTTCAATGTAATTTTGTAATATATAGGGATGTAAGAATAATTTAACCTCTCTCTTTCTGAACTTTAGCCGCCATAGACGCGGAATGTCCTAAGGAATTTGCGATCGCTTGAGAACGCCAGAGGTTGTGCAACTGCCTACCAATGTTTGCCTCTCTACGAAGATGAATCAACTCATGCTAGTATATATGATCCTGATGTTCTATGCCTAAAACACTAATCAATGCTATGTGGATCATGCTCGTTGGAGTCGCGCTGATGCTAACAACTACTTCTTTTCTCTAAGTTGACTAAATTGACCTTAGTACATCTACATGCGATGATGGAAGGTGCCCATGTTAAAGAGATCCGGTGTGATGGTAGAAATTTGCAAGGTTGTGCATGTGCATAAATTTTTTTAATTTAATTTAAAATACACATAAATATATATGTAATTAGTTTCAAAATAATTTTAGCTTAAAAATCCTTGATAATCTTACTGGTTGATCACACTTTGAACCATTTGTTTCACCTAAGAGTGAATATTTATAGAATTCAATGATGGAGTTGCAAAGTCCACCATTAAGATATTATGAATTAAGAGAGAAGAAAAGTTGTGTGTCTAAAATTGAGGCTCTATTTGTTTACTTATAGTGTCAAATACTACAAAAATATCTCCTTAATATATTCTTATATGCTAGATTTTATTTACTGATTCGGTCCATCGACCCTATAAAATAATAAACCATTTAATTATTACTAATGTGGCTAGTTCTCTAATTATTAATCAATATTACTATACAATATTTATTACTTAATAAACATTATTTTCATACAATATAAACAATTAAATAAATACATAATAATATATATATAATTTATTTATTTACTTTAGCTCAGTAAAAATATTAATAAAACAATAATTAAATTAATGTAATAATTATATAAGTTTATCAAAATCAATTTATAGCTTTTATAAATTATCACGTTAAAATATTTTTGATTGAAATTTAAGAGTCGTGGTTGTGAAGCTCTAAGTTGTGAACTTAATCCTCGGCATTATTGAAGCAATTTAAATAATTAAACCTGTACGGACTTGCCGAAGCATAATATTGGACACAAGTCCTGTTGCTTACATATTACCGAGGGGAAATCAATTTTTTACCATTTAAATCAACATCATTAAGCAATAATATATTGTGCAGGGTTTTTCGTCGTCATTGGTATATCACGCAGATATCTAGAGCTCAATCAATGGTTAAAAACTCTAATAATATCTGCAACTAATTGTGAAGTCCAACATTAAAGCTCGTGGTTCAATTCAATAATAATTTTTTGGTAAAACAATTCGATAACATTTATCTATTCAATGATTCGCTTTAGACAAATATTTGACTTTAAATTACTTATCAATCAAAGTGATATTAATATTCTATTCAAAAGAGATGTATTCTCTCTTGAATAGTAGTTCGCTTCATGTGGTTCAACTTATATCAAATTATGGTCTTAACTCAATCATTATTATTATATGAATAACCATAATTAATGTACAGATTAGACACATGAAATTCACTGTGTTCTCAAGTCAAATGACTACCGCACATCATCACATGAGACCTTCTATTTGACTTCATAACTAACATATAGAAGACTCTCTTTGAGTCATTCTGTCATTACTCCAAATAATCATCAGTACATAAACCCTTGGTATCCACAACGGTCAAGAGAAATCCACCATCTATCAAGTGGAGGGTGTTATGAACATTAATCTTAGCAGATATATCGATATCCCCTTAGTAACGACCTGGAATTTTGAACACTTCGTATAAAAATATCTGAATTATTTAAAAATTTGAATCTTGGTTAAATGTGATTAAACTGATTTATTAACCATGCTAAAGCCCTTTTAATTAATAACACATAACGGTAAACCTTTTTTTGGAATATTTTTACAATAATATATAGTTTGAAGAAATATCGATAATGTGACCGAAAGTCGTTTTATCGATAAACGGCTTTTCGATATAAGTTGTTCAAACATTTTAGATATGTTTAATATATTAATGTGCAACTAGTTAGTAATAAAAAAATATTTTATGTTTTATGGTTCACTAATTATGGTTAGTAGGGTAAGATGATGTCATGGGTGATGTCATAGGGCAGAAGATATTTTGCGGAAGATATTTAACGAAGAGTGAAGTGTAAAGTTGACATGTGAGAGGTAGGGTGCTTTATGACCTTCCATGGAGGATAAGAACTTAGCGGTTACCTCTTGGAAACTTCTACTTAAGGCTCTTCATATGTTACATTAACCCATTTGCAGTTTTTTAAAGGTAGAACCAGTTTAGTCATAATCCTCGTTTCTCTTCACTAATCGATCTTTAATCAAGGTAAATCAACTCTAAACTTCACCAAAATTTGGCAAAATCCCTATGAAAACCTAGAAGTAAGGGAAAGAAACCCAAAGCATAAAGGAATAGAGCAGAAAATTCCAAATTCGGACTAGCCATGAGCAAAAAGATGGAGAGAAGGGGTGGCCGAGAACAAAAGTAAGGCAAAGATGGCGTCTTTGGTTGTTTGCTGATGGTAGGAAGTTCTTCTAGTGTTCTTGTGCTTGTTCTTAGGATTTATCAAGGTTTTGGAGTGATTTTACTGACCATTTACAACATATATTGGGTTATACATGTTGTGTGAATATAAAGCTAAGTAATGAACTAGTAAAGTTATAACTTTGGACCTTACATACTTTTGAAAGCAAATGATAAGCCTATATTATATATCATCACTTATATGACCTTCCATGACATGTGACATGGCCTTGAAATTATGTGTATATATTCGGTTGGATTGTGTTTAGTTTGGAATTGAATGCGGAATGGTTTGTATATAGCAAAAGGTTGCTATAGAAGCACTTCTAAATCCCTTGTTTTTGTGAATTTTTATATTATTTTTTAAAGACATAGGGTTTCTCGATTTGATTATGATGTACTATGAGTATATTACATACTGTAGAAAAATTAGAATTTAAATCATTATTTGGGTAGAGAAAATTGACCACAAACATTCATGTTTTCTTATATGCTCTCTGTCCAGTAGCATTTACAACACTTAATAAAGCTTTCTTTGAGCTAGAACAACAATTCCAGCCTTCAGGTGTAGTGTTGTTTTAAGTTACTTTTAAGATTTTAAAAGGTTTAAAAATAATATTCAAATAAAGTGTTTATCTAAAATCTTTTAAAGGTGTGTAATGTGTTAGAGTATTTTAAAAGTGGTTTGAAGTTTAGATATATATTTAATAATTATTTTTGAATTTTTACACTAATGGGTTATATATATAACATGCTTCTTATAGATTTTGGTAGTTATTTATAAGTAATATTTTATATAAACATTTAAAACAAATTTGTAAGTATTCTAAAGTGTGTGTGTGTGTATATATAAGTTTGGAAAGTAAGTTAATTATTTTATAAAAGATAAGTGGGATTAGGTTATAATATTTAGTTATAATAAAAGGTTTTTAGAAGTTATTGAAATGCATATTACTCTATTAAATAAGTATAGATATACAAGATCTTTAAAAAGACCATTTTAAAGATAATGATAAGTATAAAAATGCTTCTGGATGTATAGTAAACAAAGTTTTAGCAACATTTGTTTTTAACCATTTTAACTATACTTAGAAATGTAATTAGATCTTTTGAAAACATTTTTATGAAAACGAGAAGTATAAAATAGTTTTGGGTTTATAGCAAATAATATTTTTTAACACATTTTTAACTCTTTTAACTATGCTTAGGAATGTAATTGGATCATTAGAAACCATGTTTTAAAGATAATGACAAGAATAAAATGGTTTGGATCTACAGTAAACAATGTTTTGGTAATAGTTTTTAACCCTTTTAACTAGACTTACGAATGTTATTAGATCTTTAAAAAGCATGTTTTGAAGATAATGATAAGTATATTTATAGTAAACAATGTTTTAGTAACATGTGTTTTTTACCCTTTTAACAATACTTAGGAATGTAATTAGATCTTTAAAAAGCATGTTATAAAGACAATGATAAGTTTGAAATGTTTTGGATTTATAGTAAACAATGTTTTAGTAACATTTTTTAACCCTCATAAATACACTTTGTTCTTTGAATGGGGTATTCCAAAGATAATTATAAATATGGAATGTCTTGGGAAAGGTTAGAAAAGTAAAAGGTTTAATTTATAAAAGCGGGGTTTATAGTAACATTTCTTTTAACCACTTTGATTATTTTTAAAGTGCAAAATCTTATTAAGTGATATGTGAATATTCTTATACCTTATAGATAAGTATATGAATATATTTTGAAGTAATGTAAAGAGAAGAAATGGATAGTGAAGTAGTAGTATAAATGTGTGTGTGTGTAGCTTTTAAAAATTTATTTTAAATATATATGTACAACACACAAAAGTATTTACAAAGAATTATTATTTGAAAATACAGGGATTAGAAGTCGCTTCTGTGATTTAATCATGTTTGTGTGTTTATTTGACTATGGAAAGTACTTACTTCTATACTTAGCACTAAAAGACGATAAGGTAGACTTAATTCTATCTGTGAGAGTTAAGAATGAAGTGTCAAGATGGGGCTTTGATGCAACTAGAGCTCTAACCTACCTAATTTCAATCATGACCAAGGGATAGGGTAAGTTGAGAAGGTCGGAAATGGTTACAAGTATACGGGACTTAATTTCCATATACGATCTTTTTATTTCTATTGAATATGACAAAAATTAATTTAAGAAATATCTAGAGGAAACATGAGATTTACATGGTACGTATAAACTCATTCACTCTTCTAGGACAATAGATAAGGAAATTTGTCCAGATAAGCAATGATCTCTAGTCTTATGTGCTTTCCATTTATTTTTGAAATAACTAGAGTAGGGTGAGTTGAAAATTTATCGATTGGTTTTGAAAAGTCCAATAACCGGTGAAGTATACTTATAGGAGATGACTCAAACCTAACCACTTGAAAACCGATATATGTGTTCTTTGGTCTAGGGTGGTTATGAAGCGAAATGTCACAGAGTTGCATTGTCTATCGTAAGGTTAAGTCCAAAAGGAGGGGTCGGTGTTAACAATTTAGACAAATGTTATAGAGTTGAATTTTCCATCCTAAGGTTAAGTCTAAGGGAGAGGTCAGTGTTAGCATTCGTCGAATGATATATGCTGGAATCCATAGAGAGATTCGTGAACCGTTCGTGATGCCGGAATCCATTTAGAGATTCGAGATCCGTTTGAGTGATGATGGATCATGTGTTAAGATGCTAGAATCCATGGAGAGGTTTGAGATCTACTCGAGTGATGAAGACTCATATGTTGATATACTAGACATGAATTATACCATCAGCAATGATAGAAAACATATAAGAAGCAAAGCTAGTTGATTTAGCTACCCCAAGGGTACATTAACTCCAAATATATAGAGATGATTTCGGTTGAGGCATGCAGGAGTCGATGGTATTCAGTATCGTGTTCAAGTGTGGACCAACTGTGTTTAACTTTGTGGTGTACTATATCTAGAGATATACATGGTTTTTGGAAGGTTGATGCTGGGCCTTGTCAGAAATCTAGCCTCAGTATATCTTGGGATGTCTTCAATGAGACCCATATTGCAAACGTACCTTAGTGACTTTAGTTGTACTTCTAATATTGTTGTTTTGTGAATGAAAGCAGAACAACTCTTTTTTGATTTATATTCTACACCCTAGATATTACCTATTATATTGTCATATATACTTATTAGATAGTTTGGTTCTTTTAAGGGGAAAACCATTATGGTGATTAGAACGGTCTTAAAAATTACCGTTATATGTTATATACATATTTCTTCATTTTCTCACACAAGACATATGTCTGGCTAGTGATTTTATCTTTTCCTTAATTCCTTAGGTGCTCTTTCGAGTAGTTTAAGAAAGGCAAGTTCCCGTTGATATTCTTTAAAGCTCAAGGAGACGAGTTGGATGCTTTCTCCTACCATAGTATTTTATTTTCACTACACTACTAGCATGATATATCAGCGTTTGTGAGGACGAGCTATTACAACTGCCCAGGCTAATGATAGTACTTGAGATTGTAACTATAAATGTCATATATCTTAGAGCAGCATTTGTAGTATCTTTTGGTATTATATGTTATTATTTCGTTGTGAGATTCAAATGTTTTGTTTTCTTCTTTTTATTCCTTTTCTTTTTGCCTTTTCATTTTAACTTAACAATCTATCTTTCTGACACTTGGGTGTTCGGCGTGTGAACACCGTGAATGTATTAGTGTCCACATTTGGTAGTCCAAAAGGTGGGTCATTGCACTTGGTATCAAAGCTGAAGGTTAAGCAATAACCTTTTCTTCGGTTGGGTATAACTCATTGGAGATAGGGTAAGCGATGCCCTAGAATGAGCTAAGTATATTATACATATGACGGCGTATTTTTATTTGTTATGAATGTATGCCTTAAAGGTAATTTCAACTATGAAAATTAAGAAACCTTACATGTAGGTAATTTATATAAGTTTGATTTATAAGTGTAGTCTAATTAACGTAGGGATTAACGATGTTCATTTATTATCCCTCATTACCTAATATAGTCTTGCTCAGTCAGTTTACGAGCAGTGCTACCCTTTGTAGATTGATATGTCATCGTAGACCAGTTTATGAGCATTTACCTCTATTGATTATTAGCATGTGCTCGACCAGTTTATATGCAGTTTACTTATTTACTGCATGGGTTGGGTAGATAGTATTTAAGGATGCATTGAAAAAACACCATGTAATTGAGTTTCAAATTTTGACTATAAGGTGTTCGGTAATAATGTTAGGTTAGAAGTTTATTCTAATAAAAGAAGTTTAGTAAAAAAAAATTGAAGATATGATTTTGTATTAGTATAATTTATAAAATATAGTTTATAAACAAAAAGGATTTAAATTGATATTTTAGGGAATTAAATCCTGGTGTCTTTGAGAATGATTTCTAAGAATAAGGATAAAATAATAACTGTATTATTTGAAAGTATTTATGACTATAAATGTTTTGGAAGGATTTTTCAAATTTGTTTGAGTTCGAGGTTGCTCTCAGAATCATCAGGTTGATTTGCGAACAAATTATTTTTATGTTATCTAGTTCGAGTGGCTCGAAAGTGATTAAAAATGGACGAGAGATGTGTTCGGTTGGTAAGCACTTCTCATGAGTATTACCTTCATAGTAAGGGATGTATTATACTACTCGGTAGGACCTATTGCCTTTTTTGTGTGTGTGTGTGTATTCTATGGATTTCAAAAAAACAATTAGGAAATTGTTTTATAAATTGAGATCGTGATACTTAGTAATACTATATGAACTATTTGATGTTGTTCTGAAAATGATTTTGATTTAAACCTAAAAAATATGATTTGATATACAATGGTACATGTATATATTATTATTTCAAATTATTTGAGATAAAACATGTTATTTATTTATAAAGCTTTTTATATAGAAAAGATTTGTATGTATAATATGTAGGGAGCCCAAGTGATAGTGACATAACCCGAATAATTATGGAACTTATTCTTATTTTTCCTTTAGAGTAAAGTGTGTCTAATAAATAAGTGAAATTGTAATAAGTTATTTTATTGACACCTGTATCTTATACATTAGGACATGGTCACATATTCATCGTATTATAATGTGTTTGTTCGGTAGTTTTCATCTGTTAAATGAAATGGATTTTTAGCGATTTTTGACAGTCTGAAGCTTTCATATCATTATTGAACATAAAGCTAAGTGTTACTGAGATCATAAAGATAAGTGTATGTAACTCTTAAATTGAGAAGGTAGTAAGTTGAAACAAGTTTGAAATTTGTTGAACACCCATGTTAAGTAAAACATTTGATGTTAGTGGGTCGACTAGAAAACACTTTACCTTAGAGGTGTATAAGGAAAGTATACTCTAGGCCTAAGTTTGGATCCAGTGTCTCGCTCTTTCTAGCTACTTGCATAACCCGTAAAGAAGTCTAAAAAGTTGACTCGATTATGAGACGTAAATTTATTTTAGGCCTTCATCTGAATTTTAAAAAGTAAAATGAATCTGATTGTATATACTCTTAGGATGTAGTATGTATTATAGGAGTATAAATTTGAGTTTTGTTTTTATGGAATGTTTCATAAATGATTTTAAGTTTAAAATAGATAAATTATTTATGTAAATGAATGTGATATAAAATGTAATTGGTATAGTTAAAGAAACCTGTAATAACCCACCATGGAACAGACCTAAACTTTGATCCAGAAAAGACCCATCGAAACTTAGATCCATAAAAACTGTTGGTAGTAAAAAGAAATAACATTGCACAGCCATAACTAAACTTTCAGAACTCATAGCAGAAGGAACAAAAATATAATAGTAAAGTGTGCCCATTTATTTCAAAACCATAAAATGTCATAACCCAAAATCCCATAAAAATCATAACATAATATCTATTGCAACAATTGTCCAAATCCATGAGTGCACATAAAAACAAATAATAAATAAGTACTACCACTAGCCAAGCTTTTCCATCTTTAAGCATCATCACCGCCGTTAATCCATCCTTAACTTGTGTTGTAATAATGAGGGGGTCAGAACAACAAGTGTTTCGTGAATTAAAACCTCAAGCTTTACCTCTTCACTACTTGGGCAGTATATTTCAAAACAAGAATATGTTTATGGACATAAAGCCATTAAATTCATTTAGTTCTTCTTTATGAGGAAAGGAGGAGGGTCCAACAACTTAATACCTTTCATTACAGAATTAGATGTCTAAAATGACATATCTCAATCATATGTCATAAATAGCTAATAATGTTAGATACGGTACCCAAGTCACTTAATACTTCCCGATGGTAAATAGGTAGACTCTGGTCATTTAAGACCTTAATTAAGGCAGACCCCAACATTTAAAACCCATTTCCAGAAGCATGCTCCTCAATGATACTATCCAGCTGACATCATACTCATACACCACTTAATACCTCAACCCTGAAGCAGGTGCTTTGTCTTATGGCCTATAATCATAATGACGTCTCACGTTAGTCTGTTATTCATCAAAACTGGTAGCCAGATTAGTTTGGCAGATTTAGCCTATAGAATTTGGAACTAATCTCGCATCATTACAAATGTTTATCACAAGAATATCTCACATCAATAAAAGTGTACACAATTATTGGTGGCCTAAAAATGAAGGGCAGATTTCCATCATCTAACTCTATTGACCTCACATCCCTATGACTTAGCCACAATCAATTTACCTCTATATACATACACACACACACTCATCTCACTATTTCATAAAGCAGGCCTTAAAATAATAATTGTGCTATATAAAATTTTCCTCTTATTTTTGCCTCAAAATCAATTACCTTCCCAATAGGGGAAATAAATGTCCAATTAACTACGCCATATATGCACTAGTTATAGGTTAATTACGTAAATAGAGATAAATAAATATTCACGCTTAATAAGTTCAAAACGCATGAATTTTGTGCTCTAAACTAGCGTTAAATATCAATTCCCTAACCAGTTATTATTACAATTCATTTTTCTTTAATTTCCCAAGAGTGGAATTCTAAAGTCCAAAATAGGGAATAAATATTCAAAACCAAAAGTATAACAACATATTTGTAAAAAAAATGGAAACTTAATTTATTACACCAATCCAATGGAATATCTTAAGCAATAAGAATTGCAATTTAATCCTCATAATCTATTCAACTCCTCTTTTTACAAAGAAAAAGATAAGAATAAGTGTTAAGTATCAATAGAATTCATAATCTAAACCCCTTATTTTATTGAGGGGTCACAGTTTAATCTAAAAATAAGGAGAAGTTGAGTAGACTATGAAATTATCAAAGATTGCATAATTGAAACAAATCCCATCAAATCAATATATATAATTGGGAGTCTTAGCATAGAATTGGCATACTGAAATAAAAAAGAATTTTGGCAGATTTTATCTATCATAATTTTAAAATCCCAAAATCCCTAAGGCGTATTCAAATCCAAAAGAAATACACAAAACAACTGCTGAAAAGAAATACTAATGTAACATCCCGCCTTTTTGTATGTTTTAAATCGACGATAAACCGCACACGTCAGACTCAAACAATAAAAAGAGGAGGATTGTTATGGGATAAATAAGAAAAGCAGAGAAAGAAATAAAACAAAATAGAATTTCACAGCGGAACGATAAAATATAGTAATCAAATAAACAGTTCATGAAGCTGTTTACAAAATATTCGATTATATTTATACAATACATATCAGAGTTACACATACCAGAGAATAATAGTTAATGCAGTGGAATACAATGGTGTAATGGAATATAATAAATAGTAATAATAATTCTTCGTCTTCGTCCTCTAGAAATAAGGTCTTCAAATCCTGAAATGCTCAGACTGACCCGAGCGAATTGAAAAGACAAAACACTCGAGTCAGAACTAAAAGATCTTATGTAAGTTAAATCAACAGCAAATAATATGAGTGGAACGGCGTCAGAGATGTTTACGGGATTTGACATCTCCTATCCAGTGTCTAACGTGAGTGCAATAACTTAAGAGATGCTCGGGGTTCACATCTCCTAATGATCCGTTAAACTATTTACTGTGTAGTAATATACGCTATTATAATAGTGTCAACAGTAAAGTATAAAATAAATTTAAAATAGCATTAAGGCTTTACATTTTCCACCTTAACACACTTTTATATTCCCATAGTCTATACAGTACCGTAATCTCCCTCGTACTGGGTGTCGTCAAAGGGCACTCCATAGGTATGGTACAAAACCAAAATCGTATAAGGCGCGCTAAGGTAGGTGACACGGCATACAAGGCAATGCCAGGGTAGATATACCAATTACGCATCCGGGCTGGTTGTAACACGTAGCAACTATTACCGTCCACCTCGTGCCACACTTCTAAAATCAAAAATCAAAAGAGGCCACCAAATCAATCCAAAAGTCAGAGTATAATATCGAAGGAGTGCGTCCGATAAGAGGGGCTACCTCCTTGGCCCGAGAATCGCTCCTGTTTTAGCCACCTTATGCCAACTCACGGGAGTCGATTCCACGTATATATCTTAATAGAACGTCGCCGCCATCCTACTTCATTATGGAATCTCCACCACGTGCACGATTGTTAAAGTGGTTTTCGGTATCACAGAGAGTATGCCCATATCCGATCCTGGTCTCTTCAATAACCAATCGTTGTTATAACACCACGGTCATTTCAAAATAATTTATACTTCAACTTCAGAATATAATATCTATTTCAAAACCATATAAATACGATATCATTTCCATTTCAAATACCAATCAATATGATATCATTTTTATTTAAAAACCCAAATCAATATAGTATCATTCTTATTTCAAATATATCCTTTTTCCTAAAATCATAGCACTTTCAATGTTATAACACTTCGAAGTCAAACCACTTGAAATATAACACTTCCAAACTATAATACTTTGAAACTCAAAATTTTGAAAATTAACTACACCCCTTAAATGGATTAAATATTAAACTACTTTATATAATAAAATAGCATCTTCAGTTTCACAAATCAATTCCAAATACCGATTTGAACCCCCAAATAAACCATTTCAATTCCCATATATTTCAAAGCTTTAAATATTCCATCATTTCAAAACTAATTCTTTGATAATTCCGTATATATATCAGATTCAATTACTATTATTTAGATTTAAAATGTTTACTTAATAACTCAAATATCATTTAAGTAAGACTTTTAAACTTCAAATAACTGGATATTCTTTCAATTTATTTAACTTGATATATTCATTTAAATCAACTTGATATTCATTTAAATCACTCTAACAAAATCAAGTTATAAAAATCATACCATTTAAAATCTAAATTTTATTAAATTTCAAATCAAATTTATTCGAGTATAATTCTTAAATACTTTTAATTCAAATTAATTTCATATTTATCTTCCAACCTAAATTTTATTTAAATCATTATAAACGCTATATACAATAAAATTTAAACATATACTTAACCATATTATATAAAAGCCATCAAACTTTATTATTTAACTTATTTTATATTTCAAAACAAATTTATACATAGCTAAAAATCAATAATAAAATAACATTTATATAAAATGAAAAATCAATATTTATATAATCAATATATTTCTTTACAAAACCATAGAAATCATTTCAAAATATCTATACTATAATATTATTATTGAGTTAGATTTCAAGAGCACACAGACCTCCTTCATATTTTTGAAAAATGAACAGTCACGTTTTTTAATTTCTTCTATTCCAAACTTTGAAATGTGATAACTTTTTCTACGTTAATTGGATTTAAGAATCGATTTCACTATTAAATCTCAAATTTAATCCGCTTTCCAATGATATCCATTGTTGATAGCTAAAAATAAATTTTTTAAAATCATAGTTTTTCGGATTATTCATATTGTTAAAGTTATTAAATCTGTTTGACTTTATTTCATTTAACTAATCTATGTCGTTGATTGTTTTGAAAATTTCCAGCCTCTGCTTCTACTTTCACAAATTGTAGTCAAGTCTGGTGAAATCCAACATTACCAAAATACAGCAACAATGTTAGATGGAATTAGAAATGGAACCAGAAAGATCAAAAGCATTAAATACAATTATATGCTTCTTATTATATTGAATTTGCTTTGACTGCAAAAGAAATACAATGATATTTTTCACGTTAAAATAAATATTGTTGAATAATGGTTGTTAGTTCCAACACTTCAGACATAAAATTTGTATGCTTTAGATTTAGCATATTTTTCACAAGAATCGTTCAAAACAGAAGTAAATTTCTTTATCCTCTAATCTTATCATTTTATAATAATATGATGCTACATAATGTGTTCCTAGACATGGTCAGTTATGGGATCATCATCAATACTTACGTTCTCATGAATCATGTCAAAGTTGCTTTTGGCATTTTTGGATCAATGGTCAAGTGTAAACCAAATGTTGTTACCTGCACTGCTCTTATAGATAGTTATTACCAAAGCAAAAAATGAAATCAACAACATAAGTATTAAAGGAAATGATTGATAAAGATATCTCACTAAATAAAGTTACATATAATACAGTTGATGCATGGAGAAACAGCTGATGCACACAATAAATTTATATGTGTATTGTGTGAAAATTTTATCTTTGAAATCATTTTTGCTCGATATTTTGCAATTGTTTATCACGCATTAGTACTATTTGCATTACTGTTTTCAAAAATTTATACACAAGTTTTAGACAAAATGCAAACTTATTTGAAAGTTGATAAAAAGGATCACTATTTCTTAATCAATCAACCATATAAATCATTTAAACATGTTATGATGATAAGAGGTTTAGTGCGGTCTGTATGCGAAGCACAGGTTCGCACTAGTTTTTATATATAGGCCGCGGTGTCTATATATATTTTCTATCCTATGGTCAAGTGATACGGATATTTATCATCTCAATCAGTAATTCAAATTATAAATACGGTTATATATCATTTCAAATCGCAATCCCGAATGAAATGAAATCTATAACAACTTGCAGTTTATAACAATATAAAATACAACATCCATTCATCTAATATCAACCATCAAACATTTATCACAAACATCCTCCAATCCAATCAACAACATCAATATAGAACAGATAATAAATAACATATATTTACTGGCAGTTTACATTCAATAACAAATTAAATAACAGTTTAACTGGCAGTTTATATGTAATAATAAATCAAATAGCAATTTAATTCAATAAATTCAATTTAACTGAGATGTTGATTAAAATTTTTCCAAACAGTCATAAATAAATTTCTAATCACATCATAAATCAATTTAACAAACATAAGAAATTTTAGAAGTTGTGAGTGAGTTAAAACACTCACCTTTTGAATTTAAATCCAATTTAAACCCAAAATTTGAACAACCTTGAAATTTTTTCAAACCAGCGTCAAAATGTCCGGAATTTGAAAACGATCCTAACAAAAAAATCGCGCGTAAGTCGAGCATTGTATGCAAAAGTTATGCAAATTATAAGTTGTGCGATATAAAAAAACAAAACAAAAAACAAGCGAACTAACCCTACACGTACACAACCACATCAGCACCCCCTTTATTCCTCAAACTCGTTCGCGACATCACGTAGCCGCCATTTTCCATGCTGCCTCACGCCTCCACAAGGCATCGCGACCATGTCTAGCCCCCTCACACAACTCGCCACCACTTGCATGGCTTCCACGACCACGTAGCTTCGTCATTCGATCGCCGCCGACGCCCCAAACATGAGCAGCCGCCATCGAAAATCGAACCCTAATCTTCGATTTCTGCCACATCTAACTATCAAACTGCCACCCAGACCACACCGATGGACAGCATACAAGCCTCTCTACAAAACCCATGAATTGATTTGACGATCGGACGAGTTTGGTCGCGGCGTAATGAACAGTCGTGGATGGTTCATTGATTTCCAGCCACACCGAAATCCAGATTGAAAAACAAATCATATATTTAACTTGCGCTCGTCGAGAGCTTCAAATCCATATATAATTCGATATAGTTTGAAGAGATTTATTATAAAAAAATTTGCTTTGAATTTTATTTGAAATTGCATTTTGGGATTTAGGGTTCTGTCTGCCATTGAGAAAGAGGAGCAAGTGGAATTGTACGTATAGAAAAATAAACATAAAAAATAGGCTAGGGTTTATAACGAGGTATATATAGGCTGAACAAAATGGAAACGAATAGGCTTGATTGGTTTGGAAAATTGAACGCCAGATGGCCGAAAAGCCGGTTTTGACCTTGGAATGAGATTGGGCCAACCCATATATCAAAATAGATGTTTTTAAATATTTTAAACGGAATGGAACAATTTTCAAGTCCAAATTCCATCGTATGAAGAAGTTATGCTAAAATCAAGTTATTTCAAATTGATTTCAATTGATTTCAATTTCATTGATTTCTAGGCGTTTCGACCCCGTACGATCAAACGACAAGTCCGATCGATATGAAACTTGAAATTCTATAATAATTCACCGTTTCGGATCCGATGAAACTAGTTTCATCAAAATCCGAGTTAGTGGCCATAATGGCTATTTTTTCAGTTAATTAAATAAATTAATAATTAATTAAATCAAACTTTCAATTTCAACCCTATAATTGACAATTCTTATCATTTTAATTTCTTAAACAATTACAGTAATTTAAACAAATTCAGATGTCAATTTAACGTTGATTCATTCATCAATTTTAATGTGTAATTTTAATTTCATTTAAATTCAGAAATTATAAATTAAAATTCCAAAATCCATTTTATTTGACCTTTCCTCCTATTATTTAATCTATCTTTATCAAATAGATGAAATCAACATTGGTTCATGATTTATTACATAATATTCTCAATTTTCAACTTAATTTCCATTAACGTAATATTTTAATATTTAATTTCACTTATTTGCAATTAAACCAATTATTTAACTTTAAATCCCAATGAATTAATAAATCTTGATTTCTATTCTTTTTATTCAACCAATTGTCATATCATGAATAAAGTAAATGTTATTCCCCATTATTAACTAAATTTACATTAACAAAATATTTAATTTTGATTTTTTGCAATTTTTACCAAATTTAAATTAACAGGCTAAATAAATAGGTAACATAAAATATTTGTCACTATTTCTTTTAATCACACTTATAAGTTATATTCCCAAACAATTGTTACAATTGTTTACATACACAAATTTCATTCAATCATCGTTAATAATACATTATTTCATTATTAAATTACAAATCTTTATTTCATCCACTATTAAATAACAAAATTTAATTAAATTAATAATTTGAATTATCGAAAATTTACGGGTTGTTACACTCTCCCCCACTCAAAACTTTTCGTCCCCGAAAAGGAAAAAGAAGGGAAAAGAAAGAATCAAATAGTCAATATGTCTTATTCAAAATATTAACTTTATAACAAATAAATTACAAAATTAATTAATTTAAATAAAATATACCAATCTATAGCCATTAAATCTTTTTATACTCAAATTAATAAAGTTTGGAAAACCTTTTCAAAAAAAATTTAAGTCCACAATTCACAAAAAAATTCGGCAGAGTCTCCTCTGTACGGAGAGGCTCCGGAGAATATATAATATCAAATATAACAAAATATATCACAATATTTCCAAATGATATATCCCAACAACGGGAAAAACAATAACGCTATAAAACCGTAATCCGAGAACGTACCTATTTGTCCAGCAATCAGTGCTTAATTATGAAACCAAAAGCAGTAGCAATTGCTTCCATAACCTGTATTTCACTTATATAATCCAAAAGAGTTAATAATTATATAAAATGAAATATTCAAAGTTGTTTCAATCAATAGCAAACAAATCAATATAATAACGATCAATTGCAACCAACAGCATACACATCAAATACAAATCAACCACCAAGCAAGACAAACAATTGGTTTGTTCGGTTTAAGAAACTTTAAATCACATAGAATGACAAATAACTATGAAGTATTCCACTTACTCAACAGTCTTAGATAAACTCAATAGATTATTCATACATCCAAGCAAATTTAAAGTATCCTTACCCAAACGACCATAAACCAAACAAACAACAATTCCAAACAATAAAGCAAGTTAATTTTTCGATTTCATTTCATGGCCTTTGTTGTTTGATTTCCTTTTCTTTCATATAATACCTATCTTCATTTAATTTATTCACATCATGTCAATTCTCTTTTTATTGTATTATATATTCATTCATTATTGATTTCATTTATTTACATTCATTTATTAATAATATTCATGCTCATGGCAATTTCATTAACTTACGTTTATAATCTTTTTGATTCACATTTTATTTCTTACAGTTTTCATTTATTTCTATCCACTACTTACAAAGTCATTTACATTAATCCATGTACTGCAAATTCTCTTATTTGTATTACATTCATTTATTCATTTACTTAAGTTTATAATCTTATATTTACAATACTTACTTCCTATTACCATTATTTCAGTAACATTTCAATTATAACTTAAGTGCACAACAATTACAACATCAAATTCTTATTTATAAAAGAATTTCATTAAATACTTTCATTACCTCAAGTTTATTACTTGTATAACGCCCATTACATTTTCTTATTAAAGATTAGAACTTTTAATATTTGGCAAGTTACATATATGCTTCTAACGATGTAATTGGAAGTTACACAAGTTTGACTTACTTATTTTAATTAGCAAAATATTCAATAATCATATCTTTTAGATTTCATTGTTTTGATTTACAGGTTAAAATTTTCAATTCTTGTATATTTCATTCATAACTTACCCTTTAATTTCTTATTTTCATTTAGAAGTTCCCATTATTAATTAGTAACATTCCATTTCACTACAATAATTGAAACTATTAATTAATGGAAACTTAAGAACTAAATACCGGGCTCCATTTTATATCATTTTAAAATAATAGATAAATGTATATACTTACAACTTATATATATCCAGCTATATTGAAAGCAATTCAAAATCTATATTTGTAGTAAAACTACTACAATGGCCTTCCCACTTCGAAACTAGAAAATAAATGTCGATGATGCGTGCGCTCATCACCGAAATTATTTTCCAGCGATAGAAAGGGGAGTACAGAACTTATTTCTTTTCAAAGTTTCTTTAAAACGATTCTTTTAAATTATATTGAAATATTTATATTAGAAAATACTTCTAATAATATTATTATTATATTCCAAAATCATTCGAAAGAAAGTTTCAAAACCCCCGAACTTAAGTTCTAAAATTTCCAATTTTCATTTATTTTATTTTTCTTCAAATGTTGTTTCCAATCAATATTTATAAATTTCACTACCTAACAACCAATATATTATAACCAAATATAACCTTTATTAAATTTATTACTTTATATATAGAAAATATAATAGGCAAAATTATTTCATTCACCTATATTCAAAACAAATATTGTGTCGGTTTGTCCTATTAAGTGTTTAGAAATCCCTATTGATGTCATAGCGTCCTATGCACTAATAGGAATTTATAAATACAAAACGGAACAAATTAACACAATATCAAAACCTTTTACAACACTAACATATACGCTCTCTCACATATATACACTCGACGATTCATCATAGTGTATTACTACCCTATTAGTAAAGAGTCGGACCCCACAAAACTAAGGTTTATCGCTAAACCAAAGCTCTGATACAAGATGTAACATCCCACCTTTTTGTACGTTTTAAATCGACGATAAACCACACATGTCAGACTCAAACCATACAAAAGGGCGGATTGTTATGGGGTAAATAAGAAAAGCAGAGAAAGAAATAAAACAAAAATAAATCTCACGGCGGAATGATAAAATATAATAATCAAATAAACAGTTCATGAAGTTGTTTACAAAATGTTCGATTATATTTATACAATACATATCAGAGTTACACACCAGAGAATAATAGTTGATGCAGTGGAATACAATAGTGTAGTGGAATATAACAAATAGTAATAATAATTCTTCATCTTTGTCCTCCAGAAATAAGGTCTTCAAATCCTGAAATGCTCAGAGTGACCTAAGCGAATTGAAAAGACAAAACACTCGAGTCAGAACTAAAAGATCTTATGTAAGTTAAATCAATAGTAAATAATATGAGTGGAACAGCGTCAGAGATGTTTACGGGATTCGACAACTTCTATCCAGTGTCTAACGTGAGTGCAATAACTTAAGAGATGCTCGACAATCACATCTCCTAAGGATCCGTTAAACTATTTACCATGTAGTAATATACGCTATTATAATAGTGTTTACAGTAAGTATAAAATAAATTTAAAATAGCATTACAGCTTTACATTTTTCACCTTAACACACTTTTATATTCCCATAGTCTATACAGTACCGTAATCTCCCCCGTATTGGGCATCGTTAGAGGGCACTCCATAGGTATGGTACAAAACCAAAATCGTATAAGGCGCGTTAGGGTAGGTGACACGCACACAAGGCAATGCCATGGTAGATACACCAATTATGCATCCGGGCTGGTGGTAACACGTAGCAGCTACTAGCGCCCACCTCGAGCCACACCCCCAAAATCAAAAATCAAAAGAGGCCACTGAATCAATCCAAAAGTCAGAGTATAATATCGAAGGAGTGTGTCCGATAAGAGGGGCTACCTCCTTGGCCCGAGAATCGCTCTTGTTTTAGCCACCTTATGCCAACTCATGGGAGTCCGGTCCACGTATATACCTTAATAGAACGTCACCACTATCCTACTTCATTCTAGAATCTCCACCGCATGCACGGTTGTTGAAGTGGTTTTCGTTATCAACAGAGAGTATGCCCATATCCGATCCCGTCTCTTCAACCACCAATCGTTATTATAACACCACGGTCATTTCAAAATAATTTATACTTCAAAATCAGAATATAATATCTATTTCAAAACCATTAAAATATGATATCATTTCCATTTCAAATACCAACCAATATGATATCATTTTATTTTAAAAACCCAAATCGGTATAATATCTTTTTTATTTTAAATATATCCTTTTTCCAAAAATCATAGCACATTCAACGTTATAACACTTCAAAGTCAAACCACTTGAAATATAACACTTCCAAATTATAATACTTTGAAACTCAAAATTTTGAAACATAACTACACCCCTTAGATGGCTTAAATATTAAATTACTTTATATAATAAAACAGCTTCTTCAGTTCACAAATCAATTCCAAATACCGATATGAACCCCCAAATAAACCATTTCAATTCCCATATATTTCAAAGCTTTAAATATTCCACCATTTCAAAACTAATTCTTTAATAATTCCGTATATATATCAAATTCAGTTACTATTATTTAGATTTGAAATGTTTGCTTAATAAATCAAATATCATTTAAGTAAAACTTTTAAACTTCAAATAACTGGATATTCTTTCAATTTATTTAACTTGATATATTCATTTAAATCAACTTGATATTCATTTAAATCACTCTAAACAAAATCAAGTTATAAAAATCATACCCTTTAAAATCTTAATTTTATTAAATTTCAAATCAAATTTATTTGAGTATAATTTCTTAAACACTATTAATTTAAATCAATTTCATATTTATCTTCCAACCTAAATTTTATTTAAGTCATTATAAACTCTATATACAATAAAATTTAAACATATACTTAACCATATTTTATAAAAGCCATCAAACTTTATTATTTAACGTATTTTATATTTCAAAACAAATTTACACATAGCTAAAAATCAATAATAAAATAACATTTATATAACATCAAAAATCAATATTTATATAATCCATATATTTCTTTACAAAACCATAGAAATCATTTCAAAATATTTTTATATATAGACCACGGTATCTGTAAATAATTTTCTATCTTATGGTCAAGTGATACGGATATTTATCATTTCAATCCGTAATTTAAATTATAAATACGGTTATATATCATTTCAAACCGCAATCCCGAATGAAATAAAATCTATAACAACTTGTAGTTTATAACAATATAAAATACAACATCCATTCATCCAATATCAACCATCAAACATGTATTACAATCATCATCAAATCCAATCAACAACATCAATATAGAATAGATAATAAATAGAAGGCATTTATTGGCAGTTTACATTCAGTAATAAATTAAATAACAGTTTAACTGGCAGTTTATATGCAATAATAAATCAAATAATAATTTAATTAAATTTAACTGAGATGATGATTAAAAATATGCCAAACAATCATAAATAAATTTCTAATCACATCATAAATCCATTTAACAAACATAAGAAATTTTAGAAGTTGTGAGTGGGTTAAAACACTCAACTTTTAAATTTAAATTGAATTTAAATCCAATTTAAACCGAAAATTTGAACAGCCTCGGAATTCGTCCAAACCAGCGTCAAAATGTCCAGAATTTGAAAACGATCCAAACAAAAAATCACGCGTAAATCGAGTATCGTATGCAAATAGTTATGCAAATTAGAAGTTGTACGATATAAAAAAACAAAAACAAAAAAACAAGCGAACTAACCCTACACGTACACAACCACGTCAACACCCCCTTTCTTCCTCAAATCCTTTTGTGACATCACATAGCGACCGTATCCCATGCTGCCTCGTGCCTCCACAAGGCGCTGCGATCACACCCAGCCCCCTCACACGACTCGCCACCACTTGCACGGTTTCCATGACCACGTAGCTTCATCATCCGATCGCCGCCGACGCCCTAAAGGTGAACAACCGCCACCGAAAATCGAACCCTAATCGTCGATTTCTGCCACATCTAATCGTCAAACTGCTACCCAGACCACACCGTTGGACAGCGCACAAGCCTCTGTACAAAACCCATAGATTGATATGACAATCGGACGAGTTTGGTCGCGGCATGATGAATGGCCATGGATAGTACATCGATTTCCGGCCACACCGTAACCCAGATTGAAAAATGAATCATATATTTTGTAACAGCCCGCAAATCCGTACTCCTTGAATCAACACTATTCTACCTCTATTAACTCAAGTAGCACAGAATTACGAACCATTAGGGTTAAAGAAGAAGAGATAGAAGAAGAAGAAACTAAACAATATCAGATTCTCACAGTCGCATCGGAATAAAATATAATAGTAAATATATAACTTTACACAAAAATGAAATCTATCACTGTTTTATACATTATATCATCAGAGTATCACATACACAACCAAAACCAACCAAACATACCATACAATCACAGCAGCGGATATATATAAATAGGTACATGTAATACGTCTCGGACTCCAGCTCCTCTCCTGCTCCATAGCATCCTGACCTGAACATATAATACTCGGTCTGACCCGAGCATTATAATGAAATAACACCCGAGTCAGTCTGGAATACCAGCTGATAATAAATATGCATCCAAATTGATTATTAAAGTTTCAAATCCTTTGAAAACAAAAGCATCTCGTAAGACCACGCCACAAATAAACATGTCGGGTTTTTACCTTACGATAGCTAAAACACTTTTATAGAAATCCTCTGATATTATAATAGGGTCTATCTACAAATACTTATAAAATAGCCGAAATTGTTACATTCATTAAATTCCAGCTACTAGCCACAAAAGTGGGTAATACAAACAAAACTCGTACAAGGCTCGTAGGGAGAATGGATTTCCAACAATGACTAGGCACTGGGGTACCACCTGTCACAGTACGGGGCCTAGATCACCGTACCGAGGATTACTCCCTTCATCCCCTGCAACACAAGGCCGGAACCATTCCTTACTGAACAGTCCCGAACAAGATAAACCCCGTGGTTGGCGCGACCAACCACCCACTAAGCCGAAATATATAAGGGACATCTAGACAGGGGAAATATCTTGTCCTGCTTGGGCATGACCCACTTAACCATGCTGCATATCCCCTGATTTTCAGTCATTCCCGGTTGATGAGGCTTGAGGCTAAGCGTTACCTTTAGAACGTTTCCACTTAGAATGCCCATCGTCCACCTGACAATGTTTCGCAAGCATTTGTCCATACAAGTCCGTTCCGGATTTGAACGGAACCGAAGGCACTACTCCTACTACATCCATTTGGAAATATCCTCAGGATTAGTAGCGACTAGCCCTTGCACTTCACTGCTCCATCTTCAACTCCGAACACGTTTTTCGGAAACGTACAAACCGAATCGAAGTGGTTTTCGAGAAATAAATCTCGATCCCGGTCTCTTCGAAACGATCACGCATTGTCCAATATTGATAGTCGGTGATTTAACTATCAATTTATATTCATAAACATTCATAAGCATCCATCACACAATAAATAATTCCCATATTATTTATTTGCCTCAAATATCTTTAAAAGATATATTTTCCAAATTTCCAAAACCCATTTGAAAACAATTTCCCAAAATTCTTCCTTTACAAGGTAAATCATTTGCCATATATTTCCATTGGAATAACCAAGTTCAAAACATTTAGATTTAAAACAGTAAAAATACTTTATTCTGAAATATACTTTAAAATAGGTAAATTTACTACTAGTTATATACTATAAATATAGTTTCAAAATATTTAAAGTTAAGCCATTTATTAGGATATAAATCTTGATTTTAAATAAGGGTTTTAGTTTAAACTAAACTTATAAGTAGAGTTTTTAAAAGGCTAATACTAATTTCAATAACTTAGTTCAAAACTAGTCTTTTGAACAAATCCATTTGTAAAAATAATTATTAAGATATTTATAAAATTTACTATTGCTAATTTATAATAGTTACTTTTGAAAATAAATATT
Organism: Allium cepa; assembly: GCA_030765085.1. NCBI lineage: Eukaryota > Viridiplantae > Streptophyta > Magnoliopsida > Asparagales > Amaryllidaceae > Allium > Allium cepa. The sequence goes on from CM060939.1 coordinate 421,422,375, forward strand.
TTCAAACACTCTTTTAAACAAACTTGAATTTTAAAAGCTTCCTTTTTATAAAATCAGTTTAAACTCGAACTTGGTTTTCCTAGGGAACTCATTTCCACTTAAACATCACAGAAATCCTTCTCACAATTTCTGTCAATTTATTTCAATTCAGGTTTATATTTTAATAACATAATCTTATTTTCCCATTTATCAACTAATAACTTTTCTCTTTGTTTATCATTCCAGATTTACCAATTTTCAATTTTCATTCCAAATGGATTTCAAATTTTAATTCTTTTAAATTCATTATTTAACAATATCTTTTATTTCTCTAAAATTCAATTTATCCATTTATAATTAAATTCTGAATTTATAGTTTATCCAACCATATTCTTTATTTCTTAAAACCCAAATTTTATTCCTTTAAATTCTTTATATAACAATTTCTTTTATTTTCTTAAATCCCAATTAATCCCGTTTACAATTAAAATTTAGGATTTATTTATTTCAACAATATCGCAGTATACTTTAAACTCAGATTTATCAATCACAAATATGAAAACAGATCACAATATCAATTATAAAGATAATTATTATAATGTGAGGAATCCAGTTGGATCCCTCCAACCTGTTTTCCCTGCATCCACAAATATTAGCACAACACTATAAATATAAATCGATCCAGGCTGATATAAATAATCATTTCAACCAATCACACAATTATTTAAATATCAACTACTTAAATCAGCTAACATTCCAGATGTGAGTGAGATTAACTCACATTGAGTTTCGGCGAGCGTTCGAAATTTAAATTAAACCGAACGACGTTCGATTTAACTTAAATTTTTACTTCCCGGAATGAATTCGGATCCGCACCACTGCGTAATACGCGATTCTGCGATTCCGGCGCTGCAAATTTCGCTGGAATTTGACAACGTATGACAGAGTCATGCTAATTTAAAGATTTCATAAATTTAAATATAATATATTTGTAAATTTACAAATTATTTGCTTTTAACCTAGATCTGGCCATACGTTAATAAGGAGAAATCAAGGCCGCACAGTATTACTTCCTCACGCAAGCATCAGGACAAATTCGAACGGAAACAACCCATCACGCCCCCAATTCGCGACCACCCACGCTCGCTGTAAAGTTGATCCAAGGCCACCCTCTCGAGCGTCGAGACAAGCTCTACCCATATCTGAAGCCACCTCGAACACGGTCGCCTCAAACTCCCTGAAATCGAGCACGAGTGAATGAAAATCGCGACCTTCAAAACGCGATTTCCCACAAACCACTCAGCAATAAACGATCATACCCGTTGGCATGGAAGAGCTTCTCGAGAGCTTCAACTTCCATGTTGAAGATTTTCGTAAATAATCGCTGGATTGATCGAAAATGGAGGTGGAGCATGGAGGAACACCGGCCATTGAAATAACATGCGGCGGCTCCAAAAGAAAATTAGGGTTTTTGGGTCAAACGTTAATATATATTTATTATTTAATATTATTTAATTAATAAAATTTCTCAATTTAACAGTTTACGCAAACGACCTCCAATCTACGAGTTTCGACAGGCGTTTCTACGGTTTTTCCGCGTTCCGGACACAATGGAACAGGTTTCGTAAGCTAATATGGTCGTATGCGCGAGTTACGGAATTAAACGATCATTTTCAAATTAAATCGATTAAAACGATTTCGATGCGTTTCGAGCTGCCGGGGTCAAACGACAACTCCGATTGCTACGAAAATTGAAATCCGATAATAACTAACTATTACGGATCCAATGGAACTTGTTTCGTCGAATTCCGAGACTGTGCCCCGGAAGGCTATTTTCACTCGTCTATTAAATCAAGCGATTTTCAAAATTGTCGAAAACGCTTAAAAATTTACTTTTAAAATTTTTACTAACTTAATAATAATTCATATAAAATTTATAAGCACAATAAAAATCATTCTGGCTCATTCCGGACTAAAATCGGATTAATTGCAATATTTTATAATATTACAATTTCTTATTAAATTAATATAAAATTCCAAATTTAACCTATCGACTTCTAATTTCATTTCAACTATCCCACATTATAATTCCAATCCAATTAGACCTAAAATAAATTTTAGAATCTAATTTTATCCCTATTAACACTCAAAATTACTAATTACCCCAATTCTAATATTAAATTAGTATTATTCAGTTTCCAATTAAATTCACGTATTTGAAATTTGACTAATTTCACTAACTTAACCAAAGTCTTTTATTTTCAAGATTCAAATTATAATCCATATTCAACATTTAAAATGAATTAAATGTTCAAATTCCATGGGTTAAAAATACGGGATGTTGCATTCCTCCCCCCTTATAAAAATTTCATCCCCGAAATTTGCTAGGGTAAAAAATACCCTTCAACCCATTTACTTACCCAATTTGCTTAGTTAAAAGCTTATATTTACTTTCCCAAAATTCTTTAGTTAAGTCCCCAAACTCATTTGCTTTACTTATTCTAAAGCTTTAATTTTAACTTGTAACTTTCCAAGTTAATTACAAATTTTCAAAATTCCCAAAAAATTTCTAACGCCCAAAATTTCCGGAAAAATTTGGCAGAGTCTCCCCTGTACGGAGGAGCTTTCGCGATATCGCGATACAAATAAATATATATACATTGACCCACACGGTCGGAAACTAAAATATTTCACAATATATATATATATATATATATATATATATATATCATTTCCCAAATTTATTTGCATAGGCGTACCTTTTTTAGCAAATTTTTAAAGCAAGCGGCAAATATAACGCATATACGCGCTCCAACTCTCTCGAACGCCTCCCATACCTGTACTTACTCAACAAACTCATCATTTTTCAAAGATATGAACATTTTAACAACATTTCCAATGTAAATGCGAGCCAAACATATCCAATGCATAGCCAAACCAAACAAACTTCATCATTTAATAATGTTAACCATATTTATCAACAATTCAAAGATTTAAATCACCTTTCAAATTACCTATTCAAGTTCAACTTCATTTTTATTTCACTTGAATGATTTATACTCAAGTCCACTATATACAATCCATATTTATTTCAACCAATTCATTTCTATTTCAATATGATTACATATGCCTTCCTTACATCTTTTCATTTCAATTTTAAATTCCCAATTTGATTTACAATTAGATTTTATTCAAATTCGAAGCATTTTCATTTCTTTTACGATCCATTTCCATTCATATGCAAAATCACTTAATAACATTTCAATCCATCCCAATTAATTCAAAAACCAATTATTTGCTTACTTTAAACTATTTATCTTCATTTACCACTAATCGACAAATTTACAATGCAAATTTACATGTTATTCGTGTAATAACCCATTACTTAAGCTTATAATAGTTTTAAAATTAATTTCCACTTAGATTCATATTAATTTATCAAATTCTGCATGGTTCACAATCCAAGCATTCTTATTCCATTTCAATTATTAAATCAATCCTTATTCTCACCCTTCAAATTTATTAATCATCTTAAGTTTATTTTTATTATATTATTATTATTATTATTATTATTATTACTATTATTATTTTTTTAATATTTTTTTTTAGTTATATATATCATTCCATTCTAATTTACAACTCATATATTCTTTCTTTCTCACAATTACAATCTTAAAAGTCATTTGCTTGCATCCAAATTTTATTGTCCAAACAAATTTCATTTAAAGCTATTTCATAAGCTTAAAAATAACCATCTCATCATCTTTCTTAAATGATTTCAATTTCCACAATATCTCAATTTGTTTCCATTTTAATTGATTCTTACCAAATCAAACCATTTACAAATTTTAATCCCACTAGCTTAAACATTCAGCTTAACCACAATTATTTAATTTGCTTAAGCTTTCTTTACAATATCTCCATTATCTTCTTATAAATCAAATTTTTATTTTCATTTGATTCTCATCCAAATCAAATTCCAATTCATTAACAAACTTTAATGCACTTTGCCTATTTGTTAAATCCATTTTAGACTTATTTTATTAGCAAAGAAACCACTTTAAATTAATTCACTCATTTGAATTTTATTTACAATTCAAACCATCATCATTATAATTTAATTCCATTTTTCATTCACACTTCATTATTTGTTACCACAAATTTAAATCCCATGCTACAGTTGGATTTTCTAATTATTTTCCAAATTTTGACCCATCATAAAAATTCTATTCATTACAATAAACAAATTCCATTTAATTGTAATTCAATTAGTCTCTAACCTATTCCATATTAGGTTCTAATTCACTTCCTCAATTCATACTGAACTTATTTACAATACGACCATTTTCAAATGTTCTAAACAAGAACTAGGTTCCATTTACCCTTCAATTATTAACAAGCTTCCAAAATTATACCCGTTCCCGTACCATTTTCATTTAATTTAGCTTATACTAAATTCACCTTTAAGCTTCTCTTTATTTAATTCAGCTTATGCTAAATTCATTCTCAAATAATCCCTTTGAATTTAGCTGAGTCAAACTTTTATTCACATAATATCCTTTCAGCACAATTAGATTTCTTCCTATTCAAGTCTTTCCAAAATTAGATTCAAGTTTTAACTAAATTTACTTAGCCATCTTGAATTCATTTTATTTTCCCTTACTATCTTAAATAAGGATTTAATTCTATTCACTTTTATTCATAACACAATTGAATCTTGTTTTTAAATAATCCAAATTCAACTCAATTCCATTTAGTCAAAGTTAAATCCAATCAAATCCAAATTTGAATTCTCTATATACAAGTTCAAAACTTGTTTACTAACTTAAGTTCATTAATTTCTTTTATATTTCACTTTATCTTATCTCAATTCACATTTTATTTGAGATTAAGTTTGAATTCACCATACCATTCAACTATTTCCCAATTGTGATTATAATTTCATTCTTATTTATATAAGTTCACCAACTTATTTATTTAAAAGCTCATATTGCTCATTTTAATCCATCCCACATCTTATAATCACAATTTCAAAGTTATAATTTTTCCATCTTAATCCTTTGCAAATTTTAAATCCACAATTTCAAATTATAAGTAAAACAATTAATAGCTCATGGGTATAATTCATTTCTCAATGACTCACAATTTCAAGTCAGCTTACATTTTAATTTCCCCCAGATCAATTTAATTCTAAGTCCATTTTATTTAACTTATCCAAGTTATATTCAAATTTTCTACTTACTTCAATATATTTTATTCACTTCCAATTACTCAAGTTAAATTTTTAATTCCAAGATTAAAATTTTCATTTCTTCCTTCTTATTAATATCTACTTTACTTAATAAGTTTAATAGTTAGTTCATTTCAACTTACACATTATTTAATTAGAATTTTTCCAGAATTCATTTTACCCGGTTTTTATTTCAAAACCATTTTGAAATATATCAAATATATACCTATTTGATATATCAATCAAATCTCCAGATTTTTCCAAAACAATTTGTTTATACCAAAACAAATTTCCCCATTTTTGGAATGTCCAAAACAACTGTTATACCCAACTAGTCCAAACAATACCATAACCAAATACTAGGGAAGCAATCCATCACTTTAGAAACTCGAAAATGAATTCTAATGATGTGGCCAGCATAATCAGGATTATTTTCCAGCGACTGAAGTGAGTTCAATGCTTCTTACTTTTCTAAATTCATTTCAAAACAGTTTCCATTTAAAAATATTTCCCAAAACAATATTCCAACATTGCCTTCAAACACCTTCAAATCTCAACAAACAATTCAAACTTTCCCAGTATTTTAAATTTCCAAACTTTTATTTTTATTTTATTTAAAATCCTTTCCAAAACTTCCGGGATTTAAAGTCTGACTGGGTTTAAATTAGTTATTCTCTTTTGTATACTTTATACTTATGGAATTTATTTGGTTATATCCATTTCACATTTTAGATTAACTTTTAGATTCTTATTTACTTATTGTATTAACACCCAATCAACCAAAATATATATATATATATAATAATTTCAGAAAATTATTTCTTTTATACCAAAATATAATTTGGGCAAAATTATTTTATTTACCCACTTTTAAAACGTTACTATGTCGGTTTATCTTGTTTAAGAGTTTAGAAACCCCTATCGATACGGTTGTACTTCCCGCACTGACCAGAATTCATAAACACTCAACCGATATGTCAACACAGTATAAAAACAATTTTATATTCACTAACGAATACGCTCTCATATCTATTATTACTCTCAACTCATTATAGAGTACTATTGACTCTGTTTAATGAGTAATTTCCCCAACAAAGCCTAGGTTGTCGCCAACCTAAGCTCTGATACCAAGTGTAACAGCCCGCAAATCCGTACCCCTTGAATCAACACTATTCTACCTCTATTAACTCAAGTGGCACAAAATTACGAACCATTAGGGTTAAAGAAGAAGAGATAGAAGAAGAAGAAACTAAACAATATCAGATTCTCACAGTCGCAGCGGAATAAAATATAATAGTAAATATATAACTTTACACAAAAATGAAATCTATCGCTGTTTTATACATTATATTATCAGAGTATCACATACACAACCAAAACCAACCAAACATACCATACAATCACAGCAGCTGATATATATATAGGTACATGTAATACGTCTCGGACTCCAGCTCCTCTCCTGCTCCATAGCATCCTGACCTGAACATATAATACTCGGTCTGACCCGAGCATTATAATGAAATAACACCCGAGTCAGTCTGGAATACCAGCTGATAATAAATATGCATCCAAATTGATTATTAAAGTTTCAAAAATCCTTTGAAAACAAAAGCATCTCGTAAGACCACGCCACAAATAAACATGTCGGGTTTTTACCTTACGATAGCTAAAACACTTTTATAGAAATCCTCTGATATTATAATAGGGTCTATTTACAAATACTTATAAAATAGCCGAAATTGTTACATTCATTAAATTCCAGCTACTAGCCACAAAAGTGGGTAATACAAACAAAACTCGTACAAGGCTCGTAGGGAGAATGGATTTCCAACAATGACTAGGCACTGGGGTACCACCTGTCACAGTACGGGGCCTAAATCACCATACCGAGGATTACTCCCTTCATCCCCTGCAACACAAGGCCGGAACCATTCCTTACTGAACAGTCCCGAACAAGATAAACCCCGTGGTTGGCGCGACCAACCACCCACTAAGCCGAAATATATAAGGGACATCTAGACAGGGGAAATATCTTGTCCTGCTTGGGCATGACCCACCTAACCTTGCTGCATATCCCCTGATTTTCAGTCATTCCCGGTTGATGAGGCTTGAGGCTAAGCGTTACCTTTAGAACGTTTCCACTTAGAATGCCCATAGTCCACCTGACAATGTTTCGCAAGCATTCGTCCATACAAGTCTGTTCCGGGTTTGAACGGAACCGAAGGCACTACTCCTACTACATCCATTTGGAAATATCCTCAGGATTAGTAGCGACTAGCCCTTGCACTTCACTGCTCCATCTTCAACTCCGAACACGTTTTTCGCACGAAACATACAAACCGAATCGAAGTGGTTTTCGAGAAATAAATCTCGATCCCGGTCTCTTCGAAACGATCACGCATTGTCCAATATTGATAGTCGGTGATTTAACTATCAATTTATATTCATAAACATCCATAAGCATCCATCACACAATTAATAATTCCCATATTATTTATTTGCCTCAAATATCTTTAAAAGATATATTTTCCAAATTTCCAAAACCCATTTGAAAACAATTTCCCAAAATTCTTCCTTTACAAGGTAAATCCTTTGCCATATATTTCCATTGGAATAACCAAGTTCAAAACATTTAGATTTAAAACAGTAAAAATACTTTATTCTGAAATATACTTTAAAATAGGTAAATGTACTACTAGTTATATACTAAAAATATAGTTTCAAAATATTTAAAGTTAAACCATTTATTAGGATATAAATCTTGATTTTAAATAAGGGTTTTAGTTTAAACTAAACTTATAAGTAGAGTTTTTAAAAGGCTAATACTAATTTCAATAACTTAGTTCAAAACTAGTCTTTTGAACAAATCCATTTGTAAAAATAATTATTAAGATATTTATAAAATTTACTATTGCTAATTTATAATAGTTACTTTTGAAAATAAATATTTTCAAACACTCTTTTAAACAAGCTTGAATTTTAAAAGCTTCCTTTTTATAAAATCAGTTTAAACTCGAACTTGGTTTTCCTAGGGAACTCATTTCCACTTAAACATCACAGAAATCCTTCTCACAATTTCTGTCAATTTATTTCAATTCGGGTTTATATTTTAATAACATAATCTTATTTTCCCATTTATCAACTAATAACTTTTCTCTTTGTTTATCATTCCAGATTTACCAATTTTCAATTTTCATTCCAAATGGATTTCAAATTTTAATTCTTTTAAATTCATTATTTAACAATATCTTTTATTTCTCTAAAATTCAATTTATCCATTTATAATTAAATTCTGAATTTATAGTTTATCCAACCATATTCTTTATTTCTTAAAACCCAAATTTTATTCCTTTAAATTCTTTATATAACAATTTCTTTTATTTTCTTAAATCCCAATTAATCCCGTTTACAATTAAAATTCAGGATTTATATTTATTTCAACAATATCGCAGTATAATTTAAACTCATATTTATCAATCACAATATGAAAACAGATCACAATATCAATTATAAAGATAATTATTACAATGTGAGGAATCTAGTTGGATCCCTCCAACCTGTTTTCCCTGCATCCACAAATATTAGCACAACACTATAAATATAAATCGATCCAGGCTGATATAAATAATCATTTCAACCAATCACACAATTATTTAAATATCAACTACTTAAATCAGCTAACATTCCAGATGTGAGTGAGATTAACTCACCTTGAGTTTCGGCGAGCGTTCGAAATTTAAATTAAACCGAACGACGTTCGATTTAACTTAAATTTTTACTTGCCCAGAATGAATTCGGATCTGTACCACTGCGTAATACGCGCTTCTGCGATTCCGGCGCTGCAAATTTCGCTGGAATCTGACAACGTATGACAGAGTTATGCTAATTTAAAGATTTCATAAATTTAAATATAATATATTTGTAAATTTACAAATTATTTGCTTTTAACCTAGATCTGGCCGTACGTTAACAAGGAGAAATCAAGGCTGCACAGTATTACTTCCTCACGCAAGCATCAGGACAAATTCGAACGGAAACAACCCATCACGCCCCCAATTCGCGACCACCCACGCTCGATGTAAAGTTGATCCAAGGCCACCCTCTCGAGCGTCAAGACAAGCTCTACCCATATCCGAAGCCACCTCGAACTCGGTCGCCTCAAACTCCCTGAAATCGAGCACGAGCGAATGAAAATCGCGACCTTCAAAACGCGATTTCCCACAAACCACTCAGCAATAAACGATCATATCCGTTGGTATGGAAGAGCTTCTCGAGAGCTTCAACTTCCATGTTGAAGATTTTCGCAAATAATCGCTGGATTGATCAGAAATGGAGGTGGAGCATGAAGGAACACCGGCCATTGAAATAACATGCGGCGGCTCCAAAAGAAAATTAGGGTTTTTGGGTCAAACGTTAATATATATTTATTATTTAATATTATTTAATTAATAAAATTTCTCAATTTAACAGTTTACGCAAACGACCTCCAATCTACGCGTTCCGACAGGCGTTTCTAGGGTTTTTCCGCGTTTCGGACACAACGGAATAGGTTTCGTAAGCTAATACGGTCGTATGCGCGAGTTACGGAATTAAACGATCAATTTCAAATTAAATCGATTAAAACGATTTCGATGCGTTTCGAGCTGCCGGGGTCAAACGACAACTCCGATTGCTACGAAAATTGAAATCCGATAATAACTAACTATTACGGATCCAATGGAACTGGTTTCGTCGAATTCCGAGACTGTGCCCCGGAAGGCTATTTTCACTCGTCTATTAAATCAAGCGATTTTCAAAATTGTCGAAAACGCTTAAAAATTTACTTTTAAAATTTTTACTAACTTAATAATAATTCATATAAAATTTATAAGCACAATAAAAATCATTCTGGCTCATTTCGGACTAAAATCGGATTAATTGCAATGTTTTATAATATTAAATTTTCTTATTAAATTAATATAAAATTCCAAATTTAACCTATCGACTTCTAATTTCATTTCAACTATCCCACATTATAATTCCAATCCAATTAGACCTAAAATAAATTTTAGAATCTAATTTTATCCCTATTAACACTCAAAATTACTAATTACCCCAATTCTAATATTAAATTAGTATTATTCAGTTTCCAATTAAATTCACGTATTTGAAATTTGACTAATTTCACTAACTCAACCAAAGTCTTTTATTTTCAAGATTCAAATTATAATCCATATTCAACATTTAAAATGAATTAAATGTTCAAATTCCATGGGTTAAAAATACGGGATGTTACATATTTGACTTGCGCTCGTCGAGAGCTTCAAATCCATATATTATTTGATATGTTTGAAGAGATTTAATGATTTTTTTTGCTTTGAATTTTATTTGAAGTTGCATTTTAGGATTTAGGGTTCTGTCTGCCATTGAGAAAGAGGAGCAATTGGAATTGTACGTACAGAAAAATGAACATAAGAAATAGGCTAGGGTTTATAACGAGGTATATATAGGCTAAACAAAATGGAAACGAAGGGGCTTGACTGGTTTGGAAAATTGAACGACAGATGGCCCGAAAAGCCCATTTCGACCCTGGAACGAAATTGGGCCAACCCATATATCAAAATAGATGTTTTTAAATATTTTAAATGCGATGTAACAGGTTTTAAGTCCAAATTCCATCGTATTAAGAAGTTATGCTAAAATCAAGTTATTTTAAATTGATTTCAACTGATTTCAATTTCATTGATTTCTAGGCGTTTCGAGCCCGTACAATCAAACGACAAGTCCGATCGATACGAAACTTGAAATCCTATAGTAATTCACCATTTCGGATCCGTTGAAACTTGTTTCATCGATATCCGAATTGCTGGCCAAAATGGCTATTTTTCCAGTTAATTAAATAAATTAATAATTAATTAAATCAAGCTTTCAATTTCAATCCTATAATTGACAATTCTTGTCATTTTTAATTTCTTAAACAATTACAGTAATTTAAACAAATTCAGATGTCAATTTAACGTTGATTCACTCATCAATTTCAGTGTTTAATTTCAATTTCATTTTAATTCATAAATTATAAATTAAAATTCCAAAATCCATTTTATTTGACCTTTCCTCCTATTGTTTAATCTATCATTATCAAATGGATGAAATCAACATTGGTTCATGATTTATTACATAATATTCTCAATTTTAAACTTAATTTCCATTAACGTAATATTTTAATATTTAATTTCACTTATTTGCAATTAATCCAATTATTTAACTTTAAATCACAATGAATTAATAAATCTTGATTTCCATTCTTTTTATTCAACCAATTGTCATATCGTGAATAAAGTAAATGTTATTCCCTATTATTAACTAAATTTACATTAACAAAATATTTAATTTAGATTTATTGCAATTTTTACCAAATTTAAATTAACAGGCTAAATAAATAGGTAACATAAAATATTTGTTACCATTTCTTTTAATCACACTTATATGTTATTATTCCCAAACAATTGTTATAATTGTTTACATACACAAATTTCATTCAATCGTCATTAAAAATACATTATTTCATTATTAAATTACAAATCTTTATTTCATCCACTATTATAACAAAATTTAATTAAATTAACAATTTGAATTATCGAAATTTACGGGTTGTTACATTCTCCCCCACTCAAAACTTTTCGTCCCCGAAAAGGAAAAAGAAGGGAAAAGAAAGAATCAAATAGTCGATATGTCTTATTCAAAATATTAACTTTATTCAAATTAATAATTTGACTTATCGAAAATTTATGGGTCGTTACAACTAAGGTTTCCACTCTTAGATTTGCCTTAACTTCACTTAAATGGATTCGTAGCCTTCCCATCCCTTACATAATCTCACTCTTTTGATATACACTGTAACGACCCGAAATTTTCTAACCCGAAAATTCCAGATAGTTATGGAAAAGAAGAAAGAGATAGAAGAAGAAGAACAGAAACACCAAACATCTCACATTCGCAGCGAATAAAACATAATAATAAATAATAATAATTTACAAAAGAATACTATATTTGTCGATTACATTTAACATACATCCGAGTTATCACATATATACAGTCACTGAATATATATACACACTTATCATGTCTTAGATTAACAATAATATATACAGCGGAAGACTCTATATGCTATCACCCTCCAGCTCGTCTCCTGAGCTCCAGAACGTTCCTACCTGAAAATCTATAATACTCGGTCTGACCCGAGCATTACACCAACGTAACACCCGGGTCAGGCTGGAAACCAGCGTGAGTAAACCCAACTAACATGGAATACCAAAGAAATCAACTTTTATAAACCCGGGTAACGTATATCAATTCACAAGCCACAAATTATTATAGACAACATTTAGCCCACAATTAAATTTCTAAATACCAAAGATTTAGATTTTAAACAGTCCAGTACCTCCAAATCACTTCAATCTAGCATATAGATTTTATATATCAATCTATAAATATTCGAAGTGGTTTCGGGTACTTCTCCTATACCCGACCTCGGTCTCTTCGAATCTCATGTCATTTTATTCCAAGTTATCCAAAAGACATACTCAACATTTCATATCAGAGTTATCAACTCCTTCAAAACATCCAATACCATTCGATCATTCAGAAACAAAGCTTAATCACATTCAAATCATTCCTATTGATTCAAATTTAATTTCAAGCCTTAATCACTTAGATTCTTTCATTAATTAATTCCAATTTAATTAATCAATCCTTCCTGATTCATCTTAATTGATCACCCTGGATTAATTATCTTCCAATTCCATTCATGTAATTACCTTTAATTAATTTCACGACATAAATTATTCTTACCAAATCAAATGAGAAATCTTTAATTACTCCATAAATTAATTAACTATATTAATTACATTAATCCTTAATTAGTTATAGTAATTAATTTCTCATAAGTCTCTTATTTTTGATTTATTATTCTTAATTAATCAATCTTTTATTACGTCGTCGATTATATAAATTCATGATTTCCGTTTACAATTTCAATTTACCCTAATCTAAATTTAATACGTTAAATAAGTAACCATTTATTAAGCCACACATATTAATCACTTTTGATTACCTCAACCGGTGGTTATCTTCCTTGTTATTTATTTCATTAAATAATTAATCGCTCTTTAATTAATTATCTCACTTAATCTCTTGTTAATTTCACAAGTAATTATATTTTATTAATTTCGTTAAGTAATTACTTATTGAACCATCCATCAATTATTCTAAATTCTTAGTTAATTAACTTAACTTTAATTAATTAATTCAACCCTTAATTACTAAAATTAATCAACCCAATTAATTAATTGAATTAATCAATTATACATTTTAATTATCTTTCTAATTTGATAAATCACAAATCATTAAGTCTTCATTAACTATAAAATGAACCATTCTCTTGTTTAGGATTTAAGTTTAAACTATTTAAAACTCAAATGATTCGAGTCATACAAAACTTAATTCGAGAGTCAAACAAAACCAAAGTCTCAGATCATCAACACACATTCAATCAACTCAATCAATTATTTAAACTTGACCATTTAAGTCCAAATAAAAATCAATCAGGGTGAGATTTACTCACCTTTGCTTCTTAAATTTGCAAGTCGATCCATATCGGCTTGTCTCTCCAAAATTTTCAAACCTTGAATAAACAGTTATACGACTTGTTAATATTTTACATAATCGAAAATCAACTATCTCTTTTTTTCTACAATTTTTATTTAGCTAATAATTAAATTTAAACTAATAATTTCTCTTTATAAATTCTTTGGTCATCCAAATTAAACCTGATAACACTTACTCCCAGCTTTCAAAACTATTGTAACAACAGCCCGAGTCCAATCCATAGATACTTCGATCAACACCCCGGTCTAATACATAACAAAATCTGAACTAATCTTTAATTAATCTATTATTATTAAAGAAATCGTCTTTAAGAAGAATTAGTATTAAAACTTAAATTTTGATTTAACTTAAACTTGTTAATCTCTATCATTTACCGAGACAAACAGGTTTTGTTTCGAATTAAGTTCCCAGCCACCATTTTTTTTTTCATCTGCATAAACATTAATTGAATTAAACTAAATAGAGCAGATAACCTCACCTCAACAATACAATTTGCTACAGCCTGTTCGAAACCCTAGTACGAAAGTCCTTCGATTGCCGACGACATCTCGCGAGCCACCCTAGCTCCCTGACGACGAGGACAAGCCATGGAGACGACGACAACCTCTGAATGTTCTCAGCGCACGCGAGCGCTTGCTCCTCACTTCGCGAAGCTCGCCGCGCCACTGCTCGAAAACAAGCTCATAAATATTTTCCGGCCCCCAATTGGTTTCGAACGAGAACTATGACCGAGATCTTCTTCGTAAGTGACAGAAGATGTTGAAGAGGAGCAAGACGCGATCGATCGTAGAATTTCAGTCTCCATTCTCTTCTTCTTTTTTTGTTCTGTCGAATTGATTTTGATTCTTCTTCTTTTTTTATTCTGTCGAATCTGTTAAAAAAATAGAGAGGGGAAGGGAAACTTATAATAGGGTTAGGAATAGCTTCCCGAGTAAGCCTGATTTTATATAATTAAATACGAAAATAACTCGTGATCCATAACGTGAAATACCGAACTCTGAATCAGACATGCCGACCGACGTTTATAAGGTTTTACCCGCGTTCCGATCATAATGGAACGTGTTTCGGAGGCTAATTTGAACGTATGTACGAGTTACGAAGTTAAACGATCAATTTAAAATTAAATTAATTAAAATAGTTTGAAGCGTTTCAAGCTGCCACGGTCAAACGACAACTCTGATTGCTACAAAAATTGAAATCCGATAATAACTAACTATTACGGATCCAATGAAACTGGTTTCGTCTAATTCCGAGACTGTGCCTCGGAAGGCTATTTTTAAATTTAATTTAAACGATATATTACTAAAATTAAATAAACCGCCTTTAAATTAAATTTCAACCATTCTATTATCATCAATATCATCATTATAAATTTTATAAGCCTTCAAATTATTTTAAACAAGCTTAGAAATTTCTGATTCAACAATTTACCAAATTTCAATTATTAAATTCAATATTTAAACTATATAATTCAAATGATTTAATTAGCCAGTTAATATTTGTATCTTGAATTCAAGCTAAAATTAACTTTTATATATTTTAAAAACAATTAATTATTCCATTTTAAGTTGTTAAAAATTCCGGGTCGTCACATTCCTCCCCCCTTAAATGAATTTCGTCCTCGAAATTACTAGTTAGGAAGAATGGACCAATACCCGTTTACTTTTCCCAAAACTCACAATTCAACTTTCTACCAACTATCTTTTATTAAAGACTCACTATCACCTTAACCAATTTCCCAAAATCTCCTATAGTTTCAAACAATACCCTTTTGCTCAATCATTTAAATTTCAATTTAAAACCAATTCTGAATTATCAAAATTTTCTCAAAATTTTTCTAACTCTCTAAATTTCCGAAAATTTTTGCCAGCGTCTCCTTTGCGCGGCTAGCTCGGTACAACTACAAAAGGCCTCCACGGGCTCCCAAATTCCAAAAGAAAACAAAAGTCAAGTGGCTAGATCAAATACCCAATCCAATTCATACAGAAATTAAAATACATACCTTTTTGTCGAGCAATTCACATTAATCTTTTGGAATCAAATCCAATTTTCTTTTCCTTTTTTTATACATGCATATCTTACTTAACAATAATATTCAATCGTAACATTTCCAACCATTTTATACATTTTCTCACATATGTTATATACCTACTTCGATTCAAATTAGCCTTCTCATTTCATATGAATTCCATTTATCTTCACTTCTGAGTATTAAATTTTACCTTTCATTTATAACCAATTCATATTAGTTTTCAATTTGAAGTCGTTTTGTCGTTAACCAAATTTTTCTCAAAATTTTCTAACTCCCAAAATTTTTAGAAAATTTTGGAAGAGTCTCCTTTGTACGGAGGAGCTTTTGCAATTTGACAAGAGATATAAATATATATACATCGACTCACCCGGTCGGAAAAAGCAAAAACAGTTCATATTTCCTATTTTTATTGTGTAGGCGTTCCTTATTTAGCATTTTAAGCATGCGGCTTATTTATTTTAGCAGTTAGTGCATCCAAATCCAGCCAAACGGCCTTCAGGTACCTGTACTTACTCAATTTAAACATATAAGTACCATACATAGAAAATCTATTAGCATTTCACTTACTTTCAATAGCTAAACACATGTATTACATACACAACAAGTGCCAAACACTTCCCATAAGCGATTCATATGGTTTTAAAGCTTATTAAATTATTTCAACCAAATATATATGCCATTTCATTCAATTTTAATGGCTTGCAACACAATTTCTTACATCTAATTGATTTTTAATCCAAACAAGCTCATATTCACTTTAATTGATTCAGAATCAATGTTATTTAATCTCTATTAACTCATAGCATTTTAGTTACTTTTTTATTTACGCCGTACAACAATTCATCTCATGAAGTTCCGACGATATTGTATTTAATTCCATTTAATTTCCAATTTATTTACCAACCATTCATTGCATTTCATTTTATTTCCACATTAGATTCATGCAAAACAATTTATTAAGCTTGGCACATTCAATACTTATAAATTAATAACCATTTCTCAACTTAATTCAATCCAAGTTTTTATTGAATGGGCTTTCACCCTTATTCGAAGCCAAGCTTCCATAAATTTTTACACTTAAGTTAATTTACTTTAATTTATTCTAACATCAAAATTATGTTTACTTTTATTTGATTCTCATTTAATCAACTTCAATTAATTTCAGTAAGCCCATCCATTTAAATTTTAATTTTAATTTATCTTCTCAATTTATCAAAATAATATCCAACCACATACTGAACTCATTTATACTTCAAATTTATATACCACCAAATTTAAGTTCAGTCTGATAATCCAATTCCAATCACAGCTTTGATTTAGTTTTTATTCAATCAGACTTCATCTATTTATTATTTAACTCAATTAACCCGTTTTAAATTTTTAATTTACTTACTTAATTCGTTATCTAATTTATTTTATTAATACAAGGCCATTCTCAATTTATTTCTATCCACTTGGGTTTTGTTTTGCAACTCAAACCATTTCTATTATAATCACTTCTCTTATATCCAATTTACTTGCAAAATTTCATTAAATATTATTCAAATTACATTTAAAATTTATTTGTAATTCAAACCATCATATTTTTCAATCCAATTCTATTTTATTTTTATTACAACATCTCCTCTTATTTAATTTATATCTAATCCAAGTCGAATTCTATCCACAATTCGCATTACCAAACTCCATTATTAATTTACAATCCATTTATTTAACCGAGTTAAATTTCATCGATATATTTTATCAAATAATCTATTTAAATTAATTAGCTTACTCCCAACCTTTAAATCAATGTTTGATTTTATTACAAAAAATCTTTTCATTTTCCAAAATTCCAACCTTTTATTTTAAAATTGTAGAACAGCTTTTAAATTCACATAATATTATAAAAAAAACTTTTTTATAAACTACTCCTTATAACTTGATGTCTCAACCGGTCCATCCTTGTTCTCACAGAAATTCAATCATACGTTGATCAGGCATAGGACTGAAAATCTATAAGTACTTGGTAAACCCGTTTTCAACACCCAATAAAACATTTGAAAAATAATTTTATTGAAAATATAGGAATCGGGTTTTGAAAATAGAGGAAATATCTTTGCTGAGGATGCTCTGGAAATCATCACCCCCATCCATGGTCGCAGTTAACCCGATGGTTACGTTGCCGTCCCGACAAAATCCACAGATAACTGTAGGCCTCCGTGCCCCACGATTACACCATGGAACCCACGACAGATCGCAGCTGCAACTGGAGTTACATAGTTATCACAGCAAAAACCCATATAACTGTAGGCATCAGCGCCATCGAATTTCGCTGCCAAAAATGAAACTTCTCCACTCCACTTGACCATAGATCGCAGTCTACCGATGTTGCGTTGCCTTCCCGGCAAAATCAAGTGTAGACCGTTGACACTCATCCTCCACACGATTTCGCTATGGTCCCCACAGTAGATCGCAGCGACATCGAGTTACAATGTCGTCACAGCATAACCCAAATGCCTCTGTAGGCATCAACGCCATCGACTTACGCTACCCAATAATCCTCAGGAACTAGTTTTATCCGGACTCCTCACATGATCAACTTTAGAACCCCCCTTGGGGCTCAAGGCAGCACCACCCGGTGGCACTCCTGAGAAGTTCATTTCAAGGGAGCGCCTTTTTCCCCAGAGCCATCATCAAAACATTTCATACTATACACATATAGTATCTTCAAATCATACACCTAGGATGATATCAGACAAAGCTCCTTTATACAAAATCGATTATCCCAAAATCGATAGTTCTCAAAATAGGCTTTCCAAATTCCAATATTGATTTTACCCAAAATCAAAAGCCTTTCCAAATCCAAAGGTTCCCAAAACCTTTTCCAAAATCCTCATAAGGTCCTTTATAAATATACCGATATATATAAATTTTAAAACTTTGGACCACTATAAACTTGTATAAGATTCCTTTTATACTTCAAACACTTCCAAAATCCTTTTTCTTCCAACAATAGATTCAACAAAGGGGTTTCGTCTTATATAAAACAAAGATATATAACCTTGTTTATTCAAAATCAAATATTCCAATTTGATTACTCTTTTCTATCAATTTCTTTTCCATTCACTTATCCACCTTTACATTAATCCCCATTTGGATTATCACTTCAATTCCTATCTCAGTTGGGTACTAAATCCATAACAGTTTGAACTCCGACCAGTTTATTTAGAAAATAGCTTGAAAAATTTAAAAACAAATAAGTAGTTGGAAAATAATTACTAGTTTTGTAAAATAGTTAGAAAATAGTTAACTAATCGTAGAATAGTTGAAAATAGCTGAATAGTTTCAGAAATTTTAGATAATTGTAAAATAGTTGTAAAATAGTAATTAATTTGTAACATAGTTGAAAAATAGTAATTAGTTTAGAAAGTAGTTGAAAAAAAATGGTTAAATAGCTTCAAAAATAATCGTAAAACAAGTATATAAAATAATTTGGCTTTAAGAAAGAAAGGTTGTATATATTTAAGAGCTTAGAAAAATAAGTTTATATTAAAACAATTTATATTGAAAATAGTCAAGAACCAACTGTTCACTTCCCCAACAATTCAATTTAAATCTCCATTTAAATTGATCCAATTTCAATTCAAATAACTCCAAATTCCATTGGACTTGATTAATTCCCAATTCAAGTTGAATCAATCTTGATTCCTTCCCAAATTTAAATCAAATTCTAGTTGATTTTAATCCTGTTCAATTTTAATTATAATTTCCCATTATCCCAATCAATTTGAATTATTATCAATTTAATTTCCGAATCTAAATCACTTCAATTTACTCCAATCCACTTTCCCATTTACATTTTTAAACTTATACATCTTCAATCACCAATCCAATTACTTCAGACAAAATTCAATTTTGATCTAATCAATTCAATCTTGAATTTAAACTACCTCGAATTATATTAATTCGAGTTAAATTCTCAAAGGTTGATTTAACTTTTTAAACCAAATTAACTTTTATCTAAAGTTTTTAAACAATCTTAAATTTCTGAGTCCAATTCTTCATTTCACTTTATCTATACTTATATTTTTCAGATTCAAATAAGAGCTCAATACAATTTTATTTGTTTTCAAAATTTAATTTATTAATCAATTTTATCTTCCAGTTTGAATCCAGTTCTTAAACAATTTTAATTTATAACTCAATTATTCAAATTTATTGTATTTATACAATACCATTCTCAATTTAAAGATTTTTATCAACAATAGGATGATAACATCCAATTTATTCTAAAACGTCCATCCATTTTCAATTTTTAAATCTCAAACCCGTTTTGAGATTACACAAATTCCAATTCAAATCAACCATTTAACTTTCCAAGTTAAATTCCAATTTCATCTTAAAATCTTCAATCCAAGTTGTTTATTCAAACTAATTTAACTTCTCCCAAGTTAAATTCAATTTACTTAATCCGGTCAACCTCATTCTCACATTGAATTCCCACTTCAAACTTCAAATTCTTTCCCTTTTATAAGTTCAAAACTTATATCACTTTGGGTTTTTATATCACATTTCAGGGAAAAATCAAAACTCAACCTCATAGAGTTTATTTCAAATTATCTTTAATATCATGTATATCCATACATATATACATATTTATTTCTTGGCCCTCCCAGCCATGTTTTACAATTTTAAACCACCTTTGGTTTTAAATTCAAATAAATGTTCAAACAACCCCTTGTTTGCAACAAGTCCCAATTATCCAATTAATACTTTATTTACTATTTTTTTTATTTCTTTGAAACAAAATTTTCAAATTATGGGACCAGATTTAGAATTTCATTTTCAGCCCATTAAATTTTTAATTTGGTTGTATTTTTATTTTTACTTAATTTAATTCCAATTCTAGACTTTAGTTTGGTTGTATTATATTACTTCTTAATTTTAATTTCAATAATTAACAACCAATCACCTTAATATTTATTAAAAGGAAATATTGCTTTATATATATATATCAAAATATATTTTATATAAAATCATTTAAAATCTTTATATAAGAAAATAACAAGTACGCGCTCATATATATACACTCAACTCATTCTAGAGCACTACAGACTCTCTTAAATGAGTGAACCCCACTAGAGCCAAGGTTCTCGCTTAACCTTTCAGCTTTGATACCAAATGTAACGACCCGAAATATTCTAACCCGAAAATTTCAGATAGTTATGGAAAAGAAGAAAGAGATAGAAGAAGAAGAACAGAAACACCAAACATCTCACATTCGCAACGGATAAAACATAATAATAAATAATAATAATTTACAAAAGAATACTATATCTGTCGATTACATTTAATATACATCCGAGTTATCACATATATACAGTCACTGAATATATATACACACTTATCATGTCTCAGATTAACAATAATATATACAGTGGAAAACTCTATATGCTATCACCCTCCAGCTCGTCTCCTGAGCTCCAGAACGTACCTACCTGAAAATCTGTAATACTCGGTCTGACCCGAGCATTACATCAACGTAACACCCGGGTCAGGCTGGAAACCAGCGTGAGTAAACCCAACTAACATGGAATACCAAAGAAATCAACTTTTATAAACCCGGGTAACATATATCAATTCACAAGCCACAAATTATTATAGACAACATTTAGCCCACAATTAAATTTCTAAATACCAAAGATTTAGATTTTAAACAGTCCAGTACCTCCAAATCACTTCAATCCAGCATATAGATTTTATATATCAATCTATAAATATTCGAAGTGGTTTCGGGTACTTCTCCTATACCCGACCCCGGTCTCTTCGAATCTCATGTCATTTTATTCCAAGTTATCCAAAAGACATACTCAACATTTCATATCAGAGTTATCAACTCCTTCAAAACATCCAATACCATTCGATCATTCAGAAACAAAGCTTAATCACATTCAAATCATTCCTATTGATTCAAATTTAATTTCAAGCCTTAATCACTTAGATTCTTTCATTAATTAATTCCAATTTAATTAATCAATCCTTCCTGATTCATCTTAATTGATCACCCTGGATTAATTATCTTCCAATTCCATTCATGTAATTACCTTTAATTAATTTCACGACATTAATTATTCTTACCAAATCAAATGAGAAATCTTTAATTACTCCATAAATTAATTAACTATATTAATTACATTAATCCTTAATTAGTTATAGTAATTAATTTCTCATAAGTCTCTTATTTTTGATTTATTATTCTTAATTAATCAATCTTTTATTACGTCGTCGATTATATAAATTCATGATTTCCATTTACAATTTCAATTTACCCTAATCTAAATTTAATACGTTAAATAAGTAACCATTTATTAAGCCACACATATTAATCACTTTTGATTACCTCAACCGGTGGTTATCTTCCTTGTTATTTATTTCATTAAATAATTAATCGCTCTTTAATTAATTATCTCACTTAATCTCTTGATTAATTTCACAAGTAATTATATTTTATTAATTTCGTTAAGTAATTACTTATTGAACCATCCATCAATTATTCTAAATTCTTAGTTAATTAACTTAACTTTAATTAATTAATTCAACCCTTAATTACTAAAATTAATCAACCCAATTAATTAATTGAATTAATCAATTATACATTTTAATTATCTTTCTAATTTGATAAATCACAAATCATTAAGTCTTCATTAACTATAAAATGAACCATTCTCTTATTTATGATTTAAGTTTAAACTATTTAAAACTCAAATGATTCGAGTCATACAAAACTTAATTCGAGAGTCAAACAAAACCAAAGTCTCAGATCATCAACACACATTCAATCAACTAAATCAATTATTTAAACTTGACCGTTTAAGTCCAAATAAAAATCAATCAGGGTGAGATTTACTCACCTTTGCTTCTTAAATTTGCAACTCGATCCATATCGGCTTGTCTCTCCAAATTTTCAAACCTTGAATACACAGTTATACGACTTGTTAATATTTTACATAATCGAAAATCAACTATCTCTTTTTTTTCTACAATTTTTATTTAGCTAATAATTAAATTTAAACTAATAATTTCTCTTTATAAATTCTTTGGTCATCCAAATTAAACCTGATAACACTTACTCCCAGCTTTCAAAACTATTATAACAACAGCCCGAGTCCAATCCATAGATACTTCGATCAACACCCCGGTCTAATACATAACAAAATCTGAACTAATCTTTAATTAATCTATTATTATTAAAGAAATCGTCTTTCAGAAAAATTAGTATTAAAACTTAAATTTTGATTTAACTTAAACTTGTTAATCTCTATCATTTACCGAGACAAACAGGTTTTGTTTCGAATTAAGTTCCCAGCTACCACTTTTTTTTCATCTGCATAAACATTAATTGAATTAAACTAAATAGAGCAGATAACCACACCTCAACAATACAATTTTCTACAGCCTGTTCGAAACCCTAGTACGAGAGTCCTTCGATTGCCGACGACATCTCGCGAGCCACCCTAGCTCCCTGACGACGAGGACAAGCCATGGAGACGACGACAACCTCTGAATGTTCTCAGCGCACGCGAGCGCTTGCTCCTCACTTCGCGAAGCTCGCCGCGCCACTGCTCGAAAACAAGCTCATAAATATTTTCCGGCCCCCAATTGGTTTCGAACGAGAACTATGACCGAGATCTTCTTCGTAAGTGACAGAAGATGTTGAAGAGGAGCAAGACGCGATCGATCGTAGAATTTCAGTCTCCATTCTCTTCTTCTTTTTTTGTTCTGTCGAATTGATTTTGATTCTTCTTCTTTTTTTATTCTGTCGAATCTGTTAAAAAAATAGAGAGGGGAAGGGAAACTTATAATAGGGTTAGGAATAGCTTCCCGAGTAAGCCTGATTTTATATAATTAAATACGAAAATAACTCGTGATCCATAACGTGAAATACCGAACTCTGAATCAGACATGCCGACCGACGTTTATAAGGTTTTACCCGCGTTCCGATCATAATGGAACGTGTTTCGGAGGCTAATTTGAACGTATGTACGAGTTACGGAGTTAAACGATCAATTTAAAATTAAATTAATTAAAATAGTTTGAAGCGTTTCAAGCTGCCACGGTCAAACGACAACTCCGATTGCTACAAAAATTGAAATCCGATAATAACTAACTATTACGGATCCAATGAAACTGGTTTCGTCTAATTCCGAGACTTTGCCTCGGAAGGCTATTTTTAAATTTAATTTAAACGATATATTACTAAAATTAAATAAACCGCCTTTAAATTAAATTTCAACCATTCTATTATCATCAATATCATCATTATAAATTTTATAAGCCTTCAAATTATTTTAAACAAGCTTAGAAATTTCTGATTCAACAATTTACCAAATTTCAATTATTAAATTCAATATTTAAACTATATAATTCAAATGATTTAATTAGCCAGTTAATATTTGTATCTTGAATTCAAGCTAAAATTAACTTTTATATATTTTAAAAACAATTAATTATTCCATTTTAAATTGTTAAAAATTCCGGGTCGTCACATACACACACAATAAGAGAGATGTGTGTGTGTGCGTGTGTGTATATATTCATTAGATTCGGAATAATTAGAGAAAAATAGGATAAGAATAGATTAGAGGAAGAAGAAACAATATGAAATAAGTTAAATTCTTACCTGAATTCTATAAGGAGTTTCTAAATCTTATCAGAGAGAGATAGCAATGGTAGAGTTTCGTCATATTCATCAAAATAACATAAATAAGATTGGAGAGGATAGGGTTCTAGTTATAAGAGTTGAAATGCACCAGAACTGTAGGATGGAAGTTGGTAGGAAATGGTTAAATCTGGACCGTACAACCAAATAAAACATAACTTAAAACCCTAGCTGCCAGTGGCAACTGCTGTTGCCAAGCGTCGACCACCCTTGGGTGAGTGGTCCGTGGCTACGGTCGACCGGTTGACTTATTTAGGTTTACTGCTCCTCTTGTTCAAGGGATGTTTATTTATTTCTATTGCCAAATTATTTTATTACTTTTTAAGGTTAATCGTTAATTAAATGTTTACTTAACCTCCAAGCGAATTTTTGAAATTTAAACACTAATTTGATTTCTCATTTGAATTGAATTCAACCTAAATTAATTTAAATCTGAGAACTTCAAATGCTCATAACTTCTTTGCTTGAGCTTCATTTTCAGCATACTATAAATGGAAACAGGTCAGAATTTCACTACGAACGCAACTGAATAACTTTCTAGTCAAATTCCAACTTTAATGAAATTTTCGTATCCAACACTTATCATATTTAATTCAATTTACTTTATTCATTTATGGTTCAATTTAAGGGGTGTTTATTCTTCCCCCTTAAATGGATTTCATACCGAATCTTCCAAGGGACGAACAGCTTAACTCGCAATAACATCCAAGTTATACAACCTAGTTCTATACACAACCATCTACTCAACCAATTGTGAAATATTATTATGTACTGTAGACATGCTAAAATGATCTCAATCCTAGCGTGAGTGTGTAATCATGTCATGCAAGTATTTATGCAAATATCCTAAGCATGCATAAAAATTTATATATGAGTGTAAAGTGATTGTGAAAAAGTGTAACAACCATCTTCCACCATCCATCTAGCAAACGCGATGCAATCAAAATCCTAATTTTTGAGAGATAAATTACCAATGAAAAGCTCTGTGTGAGTGTTTTTTCATCTTCTCCTCAGTCTCCCATCCGTCGAATTGTCCCCTCATTGTACTCGGACTAACTTAATTATTTTACTATGGAGTCTCACAACGCGTGCAATGGTAGAGGCACTATCGGCTCCATCTCAAAATCCCCCAAATGATTAGGCTCTATTCTACTATCAGTGTCATGAAGGTATTTCCTAAGGTGAGAAACGTGAAAAACATTATGGACTCCTGCCAACTTGTCAGGATGCTCCACACGATATGCCAATTTTTCTATTATTTCTAGAATTCTGAATGGCCTAATAAATCTAGGCACAAATTTTCCAGACTTTCCAAACCTAACCACTTTTCTAAGAGGAAAGATTTTAACAAACACTATATCTCCAACCTCAAATTCAAGCTCTTTCCTTCTTTATACGCATAAGATTTCTAACAGTCTTGTGCTACCTTCATCATTTGCCTGGTCGACTCTACTTTTTCCATGGTATCATGGATCAAATCGAGTCCAAATATTACTTTTTCAATGGTTTCCCACCAACAACTAGGCAATTTGCATGGCCACTCATAATGCGCTTCAAAAGAGGTCATACTAATCGTAGTTGATAGCCATTATTATACGCAAACTCAAACAAAGGTAGATACTGCTCATAATGTCCTCCAAAATTCAAGAAAAAAGCTCTGAACAAGTCCTCCAAAACTTTATTCACCCTTTCTGTTTGTCCATCAATTTGTGGGTGA
This sequence comes from Allium cepa, assembly GCA_030765085.1. Taxonomy (NCBI): domain Eukaryota; kingdom Viridiplantae; phylum Streptophyta; class Magnoliopsida; order Asparagales; family Amaryllidaceae; genus Allium; species Allium cepa. Next base: position 421,448,680 of record CM060939.1, read on the forward strand.
TATGCCATACTAAGGTTCAAAGAAGTTCCTCAAGATGTTCGTAGGCTTCTCCAAAACCCTCTATTGAACAAGGGGTCTCTAGCACTGATTATGCTTATAGGAATTCCATGTAGACAAACAACCTCCTTAACATGAATCTGGGTGAGAGAGATGCTAGTCCTATTTCCCTTAATCGGACAAAATGAGCACTCTTGGTGAGTCTATCTACAACAACACAAATACCCTCATTGCCCTTCTGACTTCGAGTCAATCCGTCCACAAAATCCATTGAAATATGTTCTCACTTCCAAATCGGAATTTCCAAAGATAATATAATCCACCAGGCTTCCCTTGCTCAACTTTTATCTTTTGATATGTCAAACACCTAGAAACAAATCAGTTACACTCCTCTTTTTCCATTCTAAAAGAAAATTCTCTTCATGCCCTTGTACATCTTATCTCCTTCTAGATGAATGGTCATCCTTGTGTGGTAACAATCTATAATCGCATCTCTCATTAAGTCACCAATCATTGGAATGCAAAGACGTCAATATCTTCTCAGATATCCCTTCTAATCTACTAAGTACCTCCTAGCATGGGGAAAATGCTCTCCATTTCTTAGTTTTTCCAAAAGCTTCACTAACTCCTCATCTATTACTTGCTCGTGCCATATATGATCCACTATGGCTGGCCTAATTTCCATAATTGATAGAAAATCTTGGACGGGTTTTGTTGATAGTTGAAGGTTAAAATTCAAGAGAAACTCCAACTGTCTTCATTTACATATAGTACATAGGGTAGCAAGTCTCCTACTAATGGCATCGGCAGTTACGTTATCTTTTCCAAGGGCATACTGAATGCCAAAGTCAAAGGATGCTACAAACTCCATCCACCTTTGCTGCCTAAGATTCAAATCTTTTTAGAATAATAGGTATTTGAGTGATTTATGATCGGTGTATAACTCAAAACTTTCTCTTAAGTGATAATGCCTCCACATCTTTAAGGAAAAAACAATGGATGCCAATTCCAAATCATGCACTGGATACCTCTTCTCATGATCCTTTAGTTTTCTACTAGCATAGGTAATTACCTTCCCTTCTTGCATAAGAACTTCTCCTAATCTTGTGCCATATGCATCCTTGAAGACCGTGAATGGATTGGTTCCATCTGGAATAGTGAGCACATATGCACTAGTCAATGACTCCTTAAGCTTCTCAAATGCCTTGGTGCATCTATCATCCCAAACAAAAACTAGATTCTTCTTAGTCAATTGGGTTAAAGGGGTTGTTATTTGTGCAAAGCTCTTGATGTACTTTCTATAGTAGCCTCCCAGCCCTTGAAAACTTCTAACTTCCAATGCATTTCTAGGAGTCTTCCATCCTTGGATAGCTTCCAATTTAGCGATCTCCACCACTGATCCTTGTTTTGGAACAATATGCCCAAGGAACCTAACTTCATTTTTCAAAAGTGGCATTTAGAAAATTTAGCTTTAAGTTGGTTTCTACTTAAGGTCTCCAATACCTCCGTATGGTGGTCCTCATCCTTTTTCTTTCCTTTGGAGAAAACCAAGATATCATCAAAAAACACCATAACAAATTTATTAAGTTGCCCTTTAAATATTCTACTTATCAAATCCATAGAGTATGCTGAAGCATTCGTTAGTTTAAAAGATATTATTTCCCACTCATAGAACCCATTTAGAGTACGGAATGCGGTCTTTGGCTTGCTTTCCTCTGCAATTCTCAACTGATGGAATCTCGTTGCTAAGTCTAATTAGAAAAAGGCTAGTTCCTACAAATTGGTCGAACAAGTGATTTATTCCAGGTAGAGGGTGCCTATTCTTCCTTGTCAACTTGTTCAACTCCCTATAATTGACGCAAAGTCTCAAACAACCATCTGCGTTAGTAGCAAAAACTACAAGAGCTCCCCACTCAGAAGTTCTCCTATGGTGGATCCTTTCTTCAATAACTCTGAGATTTTCTTGTCCAATTCCCTTCTTTCTTTAGGAGCCCTATATCTCAAAGGCAGAGCGATAGCTCTTGCCTCCTTCTCCAAATCGATTCGGAACTTAATCCCCCTATAGGATGGGAGACCCAAGACCTCCTCGAAGACATCAAAAAATTCACAAACTATGTGACTAGATAATTGCTCTCGAACAATAGATAGATTTAGTGAGTATAAATGGTTTAACTCAACTAAAGCTTTGGGTGTACAAAGAACTTCTAAGTCACGACCTCCACAACTCCTTAATTGCACTACCCTTTTATCACATTCAAGAATGGCTTCATAATATGGCAATCAATCCGTACCCAAGATAAGCCCATACCCATGGAAATTTAGTACGTACGCAGTATGTATGAAATCAATGTTGCATATGTCTAACACCAAGTCTATGTAAATAAAAAAAGATGGGTCGAACCTCCAATGGGATTAGAAAACTCTATTGGATTGTCGACCATCTAGGTTTTAAGGAATTTACTACATCCCTAGCTATATAAGAATGAGATGAACCCGAATCAAATAGGGTACAAATAGCAACCCCAAAAATAAGAGTTATACCGTCTAGAACTGCTTTACCTTGGTCTCTTAGTAGCTTACTGGCAATAGGGTAACTTCAATACCATAGGCCTGTCCACTTGGTCCTTCCTTAGCCATCTTGCGACATTGATTCTTGTGATGTCCTTCCTTATGGTAGTTAAAGCACCTTCCTTTAAAGGATTTCTATATCAGACTCACCCTAAATCTTTAGCTTCATGACCTTCCTTTGGCAGTTCTTACACACATTTACATCCTTCTTAAACTTCTTCTTCGACTTCTTGTTGGCCCAAAATCCCCCCTTCTTGGGCCCTCCTTGCTTTTGGGTCAGTGTAGACTTCTCTTTCTCCCTCTTATATTCCATATTAGCTACGTGCAACATCGTCCTTTCTACCAACATCTCATATGTGGCTCCCATAGGTACTTGGGTCAACAACATTTCTCTTAGCGGGGAATTTAAGCCCTTCACAAAATTCATAGCTTTTTTCACAAGTGTGTCTATCAGGCTCTTCCTAAATTTAGCCAATTCAGTAAACTTAACTATGTACTCCTTAGGGTAGACTCTCCTTGTATTAGTTGAATGAACTTTTATATTTCTAAGATAACCTTAGCTCTAGACATGAATCTTATCTCAAATCGATCCTTGAATTCATCTCAAGAGAATATCCTTCCCGGGTTCTTGAAGTTCCACTAATTCATGGCTTTTTCCCCGAGATGCCAAGCTGCCATTCTTCTTCTTAGTTGATTATCCCAACCAATCTCTCTAAATATCTTCTCGTAGTTACTATTCCATGCTTTAGCTTTCGAATATCCTTCAGTTCTAGAGTATGTACTCCCTCCTATATTGAGAAAGTCCTTACATAACTTAGGAAAGTCAACAGGATGGTATGCTACATCGGTGACCGGGGTAGTGGGTGCTACCAGTGCAGTTGGAGGAATTGGAATCTGCTAAACCGTCCTAAAATATTGTTAAAACCATTCGGGTATTCCACCAATGGGTGATCTTCTACAAGTAAGGTTCTCTTGTTTGGAAGAAGATTGATTATCAATCATATCAACTATCTATAGGTTAAACCTTTAGTGACGATTTCCTAAGATAGTATTTACATGCTGAAAGAAAGAAAATTTTGCCTAGTGTACGTGCGTATATTCAAGAAGTGAGAGTGTGTGTGTGTGTGTGTATAGTAAGAATTCATTTGAAAATTCTTTTTGAAAAACCTTTTTCAAAATAATAATTACATCTCTCATATGTATAGTTTTTCCCCGTTGATCAAGTAACCTAAGCTCTAATACCAAATGTAACAACATACCCTGGAGCATGCCTAAATTCAGCCTAAAAAGGCCCATTGAAAATTAGATCCATTCTACAGCAAGTTGTTGGTAGTAAAAAAAATAACATTGCAGAGCCATGACTAAATTTTCAGAACTCATGGCGGAAGGAAAAAAATATAATAGTAAAGTGTACCAATTTATTTCAAAACTGTAAAAATGTCATAACCCATAAAAACTGTAACATAATCTCCGTTACAACAATTGTCTTAATAAATACTGCCACAACCAAGCTTCTCCATCTCTAAGCATCATCACTGCCATTATTCCATCTTTAACCTGTGTTGTAATGAGGGGAGAGTCATAACAACAAGCATTTGGTGAATAAAAAACCTTGAGTCTTACCTTTTTAGTACTTGGTAGTATGTTTCAAAATAAGAATATGTCTACAAACATAAAGTCATTAAAGTCATTTAGTTATTCTTTATAAGGAAAGAAGGTGGGTCCAACCACTTAATATTACAGAAGTAGATTTCTAAAATCCTATATCCCAATCATATATTGTAAATAGCTAATAATGTAAGAGACGGTACCCAAGCCACTTAATACTTCTTGGTGGAAAATAGGTAGACTCTAGTCATTTAAGAACTTAATTAAGGCCGACCCCATCATTTAAGACCTATTTCTAGAAGCGTGCTCCTCAATAGTACTATCTAGTTGAAATCATATGAAATCTCATATGCCACTTAATACTTCCAAGTGGAAGATAGGTTAACTTCGGTCATTTAAGACCTTAAATAAGGCAGATCCCATCATTTAAGACTTGCTCCTAGATGCGGACCCCTATAAAGATACCATTTAATGTAACCCCTTGGCCATTTAATACTTCATTTGTAAAAAGAGGCGAGTCCAACCAACTAAAACCTCAACCCCAAAGCAGACCCTTCATCTTATGGCCTATACTCATAATGACGTCTCACATTAGTCTGCTATTCATAGGAGCTGGTAGCCAGATTAGCTGGGTAGATTTCCCATATAGAATTTAGAACTAACCTCGCTTCATTACAAATATTTATCATAACAATATCTCACTTCAATAAAAGTGTATACAACAGTTGGTAGCCTCAAAGTGAAAGGAAGACTTCCGCCATGCAACTCTATTGACCTCACATCCCAATGACTTAGTCATAGTCGATTTCTCTCTGTATATATTTACACTCATCTCACTATTTCATAAATAAGGCCTTATAAGGAATCTTCCTTATTACGCCTTAAAATAATAATTAGGTTTTCTTATTTTCGTCTCAAAATCAATTACCTTCCTAATGGGGGAAATAAATATAAATAAATGCCTAATTAACTATGCCACATACACAATAGTTATACGTTGATTATGTAAATAGAGATAAATAAATACATGCCTAATAAGTGCTAAACGCACGGATTTTGATCTCTAAATTAGCTTTAAATATCAACTCCCTAACCAATTATTATTACGAGTCCTTTTTTCAATTTCCCAGGGTTTCATGGAATTCTAATGTCCAAAACATGGAATAAATATTCATAACCAAAAGTATAATAACAAAATTGTAAATAAAATAGAAACTCAGTTTATTACACGAATCCAATGGAATACCTTACGCAATAAGAATCGCAATCTAAACCCAATATTCTAATCAACTCCTTTTTTATGAAGAAATAGATAAGAATAAGTACTTTAAACTACAAATAGAATTCATAATCTAAGCCTCTTATTTTATTGAAGGATCACAATTTAACCCAAAGAAGAAGAAGTGGAATAGACTATGAAATTATCAAAGATTGCATAAATGAAACAAATCCCATCAAATTAATGCAAATAATTGAGAATCTCGGCATAGAATTGACATATCGGAAAAAAAAATGAATTTTGGGGGATTTTATCTACCATATTTTCGAAATCTCAAAATTCCTAAGGCATATTCAAATCCAAAAGGAAATATTCTAAATAATTGTTGAAAAGAAATACTAAGGTTTTCATTTACAGACTGGTCTTAGCTCCACTCAAATGGATTTGTAGCCTTCTGATCCCTTCTAGAATTTCTCTCTTTTGATATGTAACATCCCGAAATTTTTGAAATTAAAATTCGATAAATTATTTGAACTTTGGAATTTAATTAGTGAAATTCAACCTAAATTTAATATTGTTGAGATTGATATTACAGGTTGGATGGAATTAAATAAATTTTGATAATAAAGTTTAAATAAATAATAAAAATAATAACAATAATAATTAAAGGAAACAACACTTATCAACAAGAAATTTGTTTATAACAATAAAATAAAAAAAATGAACAAATAAAAATGTTTTTTTTTGTTAAAACCTTTAAATAGAACTAAATCAAATTTTGTAATAGGAATTATATAATTATAAAATGACTTAAGAAAAGAAAGAAAATATGCATCCAACATGAAGACATAAGAAAACAAAACTCTTCCATTTAACAAAATGAAGTAAGTTTGTATTAAATAAAAAAAACAATACAATTAAACAAAACAACACTTACATATAAACAAATTCCTAACCTTTAGTAAAGCAAACTTGTACTTGCAAAAAGAATATACAAACCAGTAAGTAGTTTGCCGTGAGTTGCATGCAAACAAGAAGATAGCATAGAAAACAAAATCTATGCAAGAAAGTATTTTTAAAACAAAGCACTTTTATTTTATAAAGTAAACTAGGAAAGTAAGTATTTTAAATAGAAAAAAAAATATAAGAAAATAGTACTTACAGAAAAAGCAAATCAAATAGCATGCTGAAAATATACAAAGCATGAAACATTACATGCTTCCATTAAATGCTTGCATTTAATGCCTATCCTCTCAGCACTACTTGATACCATCTCAGCCGAAAACAAGTATTTCTTAGTCAACAAAAGGAAATAAACCCATACCTGATCACACATAACATATTTGAATAACACTGTTTTCTTCTATCTATATATATATGTATGCAAGGCACCCTATTTTAGTTTGTCCAGCAAATCTTAGCAAAGCCGGAAAACAAAAGCAAGCATTTATTTTGTAAATTCAAAGATCAGTTATACAACCAAACAAAAGATCAGGATAGAATTAAAAAGAAAAGAAGATTTTCACCTTGCAGATTCAAGCTTTTGTCATTCCTGGATATTTAGGTGAGTAACATCAACCTTTTAAAAATTTTAATGAACTTGACTTAGTTGCATAAATATCTGGAAAACAAGTATTGTTTTATATATTTGAATGCTCTGAGGGTTTACATAAGTTAATAAACAGTTTTATTTTTGATCTGAGTAAATTTACTTACTTGTTCTCTGTTTCTTTTTCTTTTTTCAGAGTTGAGTAGTTAATCAAAAAAAAAACTCAAATTTCTTTCATCCAACCATTGTTAGACTTAGAACTTGAACAAAATTAGTTAGTTTAAACAAAATCAAGTTTTTAAAATCTGTTGCAAGCTAAACAGTGAGGAAAGGTCTCTGTGAGCTCAGTTTTACAATGGAAGGCTAAACATATGGAAAAAATTCGAACATTTCAAAACATTGATTAAACTTGATAAATTGAATCCCCACTGAAAATCATGATTTTTAAACCAAAAATGAAGATTTATAAATGGGTATTTTGTGTGCAGTTCGTAAGTGAATAAAAACTATATTTTTACAAATTTAGGATGATTGAATAAATTTTAATTGTTGAAACTTGAGTTGTAGAAAGTTTAACCCTTTATGATTTTGGGAAAAATGCTAATTAAGTTTTCCAACGCATGGATTTTGAAGTTGAATCAAGATTAGGGTTAAAACCCTTTTTTTTGTTCGCGTTAGAAACCATGGTGCCGCGCCACCTATGGTTGACCGGACCGGGTGTCAGTGGGGTGAACAGAGGCGTCGCGTGATGACGAAGCTAGGGTACAAGGTTGGTGGCCGATAATGGCCAGAGGAGGTGACGCGAGTTCGATTTCTGGTGGTGAGGATGGGTTCGAATTTCGAACTAAAAGCTAAATTTCGTTCTGGGGTTGTTAGCATGGAGTTGATCACTGCTACCGAATGTTGAGTCGATGAGTGACTTGTGGGAGGTTGCAATCGTCACCGAAGCGTCGCCGTGACGATGTGCACGTGCACAGCGTTCGTATGGGTGCAGGCAGTTGTCGTGTTTGTTTGGCTTCGGGAGAGACTCGAAAATTTTCGTGAAATGCTTCGGGTTGCGTTCGAGAGAGAGTTCCCCTGAAGCTATTTTAGTTAGCTAAAGTTTTAACTTAAAAAGAAATAAAAGAAAAAGAACAGGGGAAAGGAGAAACTGGAATGAGGAGAGAAAGGGAAGACTCGGAGAAGTTGCCGAGTGGAGCCCTGTTTGACTCGGGTATGTTTAAAATGAGTTAGGCCAAATCTTTAAAGTTGTTGAATAACTTTAAGTTGAATTTTTTAGTTATCAACAAAGTAAGCAAATATATATCAATGCTTATAAAATCTTGATTAATATTTAAATCAAGTAATTTAATTTAAAATAAGGATTAAAGTAAACTTACATTAAAACTTTTAATGTAACAATAAATGAATCTTTAAAGTATAAAATAGATTTTCAAATGATACGTAAAGAAAATAATTTGTATTAATAAATGATTTAAAAGAAATTAAGAATAGTATACAATTTGAAATTTAATTAAGTGTTCAAATTAAATTGTAATCGAAAATTTGTTATTCAAATTAATTTGAGTAGATAAATCAAGAAAAATTAGCAGTTAATTTAGAATAACTAATTTTGAATCAATAAATCAAATAAATTAAGATTTAATTTATTTATCCAAATTCTCATCGTTGATTTAAAATAATCTTGTGGTAAATTTATTTAAACCACGTTTGAAGATAAATTACCTATGACTGTGCACGAATGTTGATATTCCTATTTTGTTGGGAATGCTTTATGATGTAGTTTTGCCATGTAACTGCACTGTGATTGTGATTTATTCTGTACTGATATGAAAACCCTGTTGCCCGTAAAACGGCATTTAAACTTCGATGCGACAGGGAATCGGATTTCATTTGGTTATCCGAAACCCACATCGAACCTGTGAATATTTGTGAATGACATCCACATGTTTTAAAAATTGACACTCACTATTCGAATTAACCGGGAAAGGACCTTTGGGTCGTATAACCCATTTCGAATATGTGATTCGACGTTATGGATAGCATTTGAAGACCGGTGTTGAAGACCGGGTATTTACGAGAGCGATAGGATGACCTATCGATTGTCTCTGCACCGAGTAGCTACGGTATAGAGATTTCCTAAGTGATAGGAAGTCTGATCGGGATTGTGGATATCCGGATTGCAAGGACTTCTTTGGAAGTGCCTTCGGTTCTGTTCGAGCCCGGAACAGACTTGTATGGATAGTATTTCTGACATTACAAATTGAGATATAAAGCCGATTTCTTTCAAATATATTTCTGTTGGTGGCGGAGAATTTATTCTTTTAGCTTAACACCCTTCTCTGAGACGTACGAGCTCAGAGGTTATGTAGTTGAAGGTTATCAGCGATATATTCCCAATTTGGTAATGTGACATGTTGAGTGTTGCTGTGAAATGATCATTGTGTTGATCATTTGTGATAAGATCATTTGTTTGATCGTTTATCTTTGTGATCATTTCTATGATCATTTGTTGACCCAAAGCACAATTTTTGTATAAAGCGTGTTTTTATGGACGAGACTTCGTCGAGCCTCACACCCCGGAATGGTCAAAACAGGAAAGATGCGGCAAGGTTATGAGGGGTAGCTCCCTTTAGGGTATGTGCATTTCCTTCTGGATAGAAGTGGTATCATGGTATGGAGCCCAGATACTTAACTTATGTTGATATCGCAGATATATATATATATATATATATATATATATATATATATATATATTACTTTGTGATTTGTTGCTGGGGCCCCAGTTAAAGGTTGTTTACAACCGGGAGATGACATACTCGTGTCAGTTGTTACCCAGTTTGAAGGGTAACCCGGCCTTGTGTTGGCAGAGATCCGGTTAGGTTCTCAGGGCATCTTTCCAGAGGCGTTTCCATGTGGCAATGGGAAGTTCCTTGGCCTGACCATTTGTTGGAAATCCAAAGAAACAATACGAGCCTTGTACGGTTTTAGTTGTATAACCTGTCACCTCAGGTGACAGCTATAGTAGGCATAATATAATGGTACCTATGCTGGCTAAGATTAATATTCTACTTTTGAAATGTTTTCTTCACTATGCACTAGTTATAATATCAAAGAATTTCTTTTCTCGTACCAAGCATATTTAACTATCATAAGAAGAAATCTCCTCTAATTCTGCGTTTGCATTGTGTGTGTGGCGGGAGGTCTTATGGTAGTTCCATTTTTAAAAGCATACCGAAAATTCTTTTATAAATCTTGTTTTATTTAAATGCAACTGTTTTTGTTTACTCATACCAGTCCCATGACTGATCCGGAGTTTATTGTTTTCTTTCCTAAACTCTGGATGCCCATTATTTCCACACGGGCAGCCTAGTAGCAGGTTTCTGTATTTTGGAGTAGCAGTATTTTGGAGCTCTTATCTTGGAGATATCTTAGGAGCTATTGGAGATTTCAGGTGTTAGCTTTTGGGAGTTCGTTATCATCTCTCTCATTTGAGAACTTTTGGATATATGATCACTGTTATATTAATCATGATGTTGTATTTGGAGTTGTAGTGTATGTATTATGTATTCTGTTGCAGTATGGATATTATGTTGATGTTGTAACTGTGATGATATTTATGATATTGATTATGTTCCGCTGTTTTATATTCATCTAATTGTTGTTATAAGCTCCGGCGATACGAATTTGGTGTCGTTTATCGGACATCGAGTTTGGGTCGTCACAAGGGGTATCAGAGCTGTTGGTTGAGTAAGAACTTTAGCTACGGAGTATAACACATTAGATGGCTCATTAGAGATAGGGTGAAGTTTACCCTAGAATGAGTATAACCAAGACTGAAACTTTAAATTTTCTTAGTCTGTTTCTTTTTACTGCTGATATTCCTTAAGATATCTCGTCTGTATATCTAAATCAATTTTCTTACTAATCTCAGATAGTGAAAATGAGTGGACGCAGAGGAAGAGCTAGGGGTCAAGGCAATGCTGCAGCACCTAATCAAATTCCCCCAGCCGCAGAAGCAGTAATAGAAATTCAGCAGCAGCCGGACTTAGCTAATTTATATAAGAAGTTCGAAAAGCTTGGTGGCAAACCGTTCATCGGCAAGGAGTCAATTATTGACGCTCAAGCTTGGGTAAGATCGTGTGAAAAGATTTTTAAAGGGCTAAAACTGCAGGATGAGCAGAAGAGACTTATAGCTTCTTGGCAACTCCAAGGAGAAGCTTCAGCTTGGTGGGAAACCATCATTATAGATGAACCCGAGGAAGAATTTACTTGGGATCGTTTCAAGGAAGTGTTTGAGAAACGTTACATGCCATCGGCGGGAGTTTCCAGAATGTATCAGGAATTTCTGGATTTGAAACAAGGAAGTTTGTCGTTTGAAGAATACTTGAATAAATTCAGTGAACTATCTCGGTTTGGCTCGGAGTTGCTAAATACACCTCTTAAGAAAAACGAAAGGTTTATCCGTGGTATGAACCAGAAATATCATGAAAGAATGACGGGACATGTCAAAGACTCTTTTTCAGATTTAGTGGATATGGGGTACAGGTACGCTACTCTTGACATACAGGAAGCAACTGTGGAGAGAGGTAATTCAGGTAGTCAAAATTGGAAGAAGCGAAAATTCGGTGGCAAGAAACCTTGGCAAGGCAACGAGAAGAAGAAGAGCATTCAGGGAAGCGCGGCAGAAAATGTCACTTGTTACAACTGCAAAGAGAAGGGCCACTATTCAAACAGTTGTCCAAAACCAAAGAAGCAAGTTAAGAAGGAAGAAACTGTTAGCGGAGCTAAAGAATGCTACAATTGTCATAAACCGGGACATTTTGTTAAAGATTGCCCAGTAATGAAGCCAGCGCAGGTGGCAATAGTTTATGCAATTAAGGACCCCTCAACTTCTAAAGCTGACAAGGGAAAAAGCGTTCTGGAAGGTAACCTTACTATTAATGATAGAACTGTTAGAGTTTTATTTGATACAGGAGCTTCACATAGCTTTATCTCCCAACAAACTGCAAATGAATTAGGACTTAAAACTAAATTTGTTGACGATCCTATTTGCGTGAAAAATCCGGTTGGAGGTCCCGCAAATCTTTGTTTATATTGTAAGAGAGTTCCTATTTCATATGATAGCTATCGATTTCCTATCAACCTTTTTGTCCTCGAATTTAATGAATTTGAAATCTTACTTGGTATGAACTGGTTATCGAAATACGAAGCTATATTGGAGTGTAGTAATCGGATAGTTTTAATCAAAACAAGTTTTGGAAATTTTATTGAAATCTCTTGTGAGAATCCAAGTCCAAGGAGAGATAGATTAATGTATACCTTGGGATATCTTGAACCCACTTTGCAGTCTATACCTGTTGTTCGAGATTTTTCCGACGTGTTTGAAGAAGTGAAATCTTTACCTCCTCACCGAGAAATAGAATTCCGAATTGATCTTGTACCTAATACTCGTCCTGTTGTTCACGCAAGTCGCAGGATGGCACCCAGGGAAAAGATTGAATTGGTTCATCAAACTGATGAGCTACAAGCAAAAGGATTAATTCGGCCCAGTGTTTCTGAATGGGGCTCAGCCGTCGTATTTGTTGCTAAATCAGACGGATCTTTGAGATTGTGTGTAGATTACCGCGATCTAAATAAACAAACTCTCAAGAATAAATTCCCTCCACCAAGAATTGACGATCCATTCGACCAACTTCATGGCGCTCGTTTCTTTTCAAAAATGGATCTAGCTCAGGGATTCCATCAATTACGAATCGCCGAAGATTGTGTCCATTTGACTGCTTTCAGAGGTCCTAATATGTTCTATGAATGGTTAGTTATGCCTTTCGGGCTAACCAATGCTCCAGCATACTTCGTAGATCTTATGACTCGTGTGTTTCGGGAAGTTTTGAATAAATTTGTGCTTGTATTCATTGATGATATCTTAATTTTCTCCAAAACTAAAGAAGAGCACGCCGAGCATCTTAGAATTGTTTTAGAAATTTTGAGGAGAAATGTTCTATATGCAAAATTTTCCAAATGCCACTTCTGGGTCAGTGAAGTCAAATTCCTTGGCCATATTGTTAATGAAGAAGGAATTTCAGTAGATCCTAGTAAAATTTCCGCTATTCTTGATTGGAAACAACCCACTACTCCAAGAGAAGTTCGAAGCTTTTTGAGTTTAGCAGGCTATTACCAGAAATTCGTTCAAGATTTTTCTAAGTTGGCTAGTCCGCTGACTAAGTTAACAATGAAAAATGCAAAGTTCATTTGGACTTCAGAATGTGAAGAAGTTTTTCAAGAGTTGAAAAAGAGATTGACCAATGCTTCTGTTCTCACTATTGTTAACGGGAACCAAGGCTTATCTGTCTATACTGATGCATGTGGCGAAGGGGTAGGTGCAGTATTAATGCAAAATGGAAAGGTGGTTGCCTACGCGAGTAGACAATTACGTCCGCATGAGAAAAACTACCCGACGCACGATTTGGAGCTTTTGGCTATTGTTTTCGCTTTGAAAATATGGCGACACTATCTTCTGGGTAAGAATCTTTTCAGCTTTCCTAACAATTTATGAAACTAATTTGACTAAAGAAATATACCTAATAAACTCTCTTTGTTTTAGGTGAAAAATTCGAATTATTCACCGACCATAAATCTTTGAAATATCTTTTCACCCAGAAGGATCTGAATCTGCGACAACAGCGTTGGTTGGAATTTCTAGCATCATATGACTTAGATATTCTGTATACACCCGGAAAGGCCAATGTAGTTGCAGACGCTTTGAGCAGAAGTTATGCTGTTCTTGCTTATCTGGTTATCACTCCTACTCTTCTTAAGAAAGTCGCCAGTAAACAAAAAGAGGACGAGTTCCTTCATAAAATTTATGAGAAAATACGTCATGGTGAAGATACGAGTTTTGAAATTGACGACAATAAAATTATTAGATTAAAAGGCAGGATTTGTGTTCCAGACTTCCCTGATCTGAAATGTGAAGTATTGGCCGAATGCCACAAGTCAAAATTCAACATCCATCCAGGAGTCAACAAAATGTATCGTGATGTAAAAAGGACATTCTGGTGGAAAACGATGAAGAGGGACATATCTATTTATGTGAGTCGTTGTGCTACTTGTCAGCAGATCAAGAGCGATCAAAAGAAAGTGGCCGGTTTACTTCAACCTTTGGAAGTACCGAAATGGAAGTGGGATCAGGTATCGATGGATTTCATCGACGGATTGCCACGAACCAAGAAAGGCAATGAAGCGATTTGGGTTATTGTGGATCGTCTAACCAAAAATGCTCATTTCATTCCAGTTAAAACCACTCGGACCGTGGCAAGCTTGGCAGGTATATATATAAAGGAAATTGTTCGCCTCCATGGTATTCCCAGCAGTATTGTAAGTGATCGTGATCCGATCTTCACTAGTAGATTTTGGGAAGCATTTCAGGACGCATTGGGAACGAAATTAAATTTCAGTACTGCTTATCACCCACAATCTGATGTGCAGACTGAGAGAGTTAACCGAATTCTAGAAGACCTACTGCGTGCTTGTGTTCATGATTTTGGTGGTTCTTGGGAAGACCATTTGCATCTGGTTGAATTCTCCTATAACAACAGTTATCAGGCCAGTTTAGAAATGGCTCCTTTCGAAGCTTTATATGGTCGTCTGTGTCGATCACCTACATGCTGGATCGAATCAGGTGACAGACTTGTTCTTGGACCGGATATGATAAAAGATGCCACTGAGAAGGTAGAATTTATTCGGAAGAAGTTATTAACTGCCCAAAGCCGTCAAAAGAGCTATTATGACCGACGAAGGAGAAATCTGGAATTTCAAGTTGGAGATTCTGTATTTCTGAAAGTATCTCCGATGCGGGGTGTATTGAGATTCGGGAAAACTGGAAAGTTGGCACCGCGTTATATTGGTCCTTTTTCTATTCTGGAAAGGATTGGTTCTCTAGCATATAGAGTGCAGTTACCCAGCTGGTTGTCTGGCGTACATGATGTGTTCCACATTTCTAATCTTCGGAAATATGTGCACGATCCAGATGATATTATTGAAGAAGCTGCTCAGCAGGATCTTAAAATCACTCCCAACTTGGCAGTTAGAAGGGAACCGATAAAAATTGTTGATCGTGATGAGAAGCGATTAAGAAACAAAATTGTGAGATTGGTCAAAGTTCAATGGAGTGGCGATCCAAAGGACTGTACTTGGGAGACTGAAGATAATATGTAGAAATCGTATCCCAATTGCAGAATTGACATCTCGGCTTAATCTGTAAGTCATTTCCTTGATTTTCTGAATTCGTCTATTCTTTGTTTGCGTTTCTCTCTCTTTCAATTTCGAGGACGAAATTTTCTAAAGGAGGGGATATTGTAACATCCCGAAATTTTTGAAATTAAAATTCGATAAATTATTTGAACTTTGGAATTTAATTAGTGAAATTCAACCTAAATTTAATATTGTTGAGATTGATATTACAGGTTGGATGGAATTAAATAAATTTTGATAATAAAGTTTAAATAAATAATAAAAATAATAACAATAATAATTAAAGGAAACAACATTATCAACAAGAAATTTGTTTATAACAATAAAATAAAATAAAATGAACAAATAAAAATGTTTTTTTTTGTTAAAACCTTTAAATAGAACTAAATCAAATTTTGTAATAGGAATTATATAATTATAAAATGACTTAAGAAAAGAAAGAAAATACACATCCAACATGAAGACATAAGAAAACAAAACTCTTCCATTTAACAAAATGAAGTAAGTTTGTATTAAATAAAAAAAAAACAATACAATTAAACAAAACAACACTTACATATAAACAAATTCCTAAGCTTTAGTAAAGCAAACTTGTACTTGCAAAAAGAATATACAAACCAGTAAGTAGTTTGCCGTGAGTTGCATGCAAACAAGAAGATAGCATAGAAAACAAAATCTATGCAAGAAAGTATTTTTAAAACAAAGCACTTTTATTTTATAAAGTAAACTAGGAAAGTAAGTATTTTAAATAGAAAAAAAAATATAAGAAAATAGTACTTACAGAAAAAGCAAATCAAATAGCATGCTGAAAATATACAAAGCATGAAACATTACATGCTTCCATTAAATGCTTGCATTTAATGCCTATCCTCTCAGCACTACTTGATACCATCTCAGCCGAAAACAAGTATTTCTTAGTCAACAAAAGGAAATAAACCCATACCTGATCACACATAACATATTTGAATAACACTGTTTTCTTCTATCTATATATATATGTATGCAAGGCACCCTATTTTAGTTTGTCCAGCAAATCTTAGCAAAGCCTGAAAACAAAAGCAAGCATTTATTTTGTAAATTCAAAGATCAGTTATACAACCAAACAAAAGATCAGGATAGAATTAAAAAGAAAAGAAGATTTTCACCTTGCAGATTCAAGCTTTTGTCATTCCTGGATATTTAGGTGAGTAACATCAACCTTTTAAAATTTTTAATGAACTTGACTTAGTTGCATAAATATCTGGAAAACAAGTATTGTTTTATATATTTGAATGCTCTGAGGGTTTACATAAGTTAATAAACAGTTTTATTTTTGATCTGAGTAAATTTACTTACTTGTTCTCTGTTTCTTTTTCTTTTTTCAGAGTTGAGTAGTTAATCAAAAAAAAACTCAAATTTCTTTCATCCAACCATTGTTAGACTTAGAACTTGAACAAAATTAGTTAGTTTAAACAAAATCAAGTTTTTAAAACCTGTTGCAAGCTAAACAGTGAGGAAAGGTCTCTGTGAGCTCAGTTTTACAATGGAAGGCTAAACATATGGAAAAAATTCGAACATTTCAAAACATTGATTAAACTTCATAAATTGAATCCCCACTGAAAATCATGATTTTTAAACCAAAAATGAAGATTTATAAATGGGTATTTTGTGTGCAGTTCGTAAGTGAATAAAAACTATATTTTTACAAATTTAGGATGATTGAATAAATTTTAATTGTTGAAACTTGAGTTGTAGAAAGTTTAACCCTTTATGATTTTGGGAAAAATGCTAATTAATTTTTCCAACGCATGGATTTTGAAGTTGAATCAAGATTAGGGTTAAAACCCTTTTTTTTTGTTCGCGTTAGAAACCACGGTGCCGCGCCACCTACGGCTGACCGGACCGCGTGTCAGTAGGGTGAACAGAGGCGTCGCGTGATGACGAAGCTAGGGTACAAGGTTGGTGGCCGATAATGGCCAGAGGAGGTGACGCGAGTTCGATTTCTGGTGGTGAGGATGGGTTCGAATTTCGAACTAAAAGCTAAATTTCGTTCTGGGGTTGTTAGCATGGAGTTGATCACTGCTACCGAATGTAGAGTCGATGAGTGACTTGTGGGAGGTTGCGATCGTCACTGAAGCGTCGCTGTGACAATGTGCACGTGCACAGCGTTCGTATGGGTGCAGGCAGTTGTCGTGTTTGTTTGGCTTCGGGAGAGACTCGAAAATTTTCGTGAAATGCTTCGGGTTGCGTTCGAGAGAGAGTTCCCCTGAAGCTATTTTAGTTAGCTAAAGTTTTAACTTAAAAAGAAAAAAAAGAAAAAAGAACAGGGGAAAGGAGAAACTGGAATGAGGAGAGAAAGGGAAGACTCGGAGAAGTTGCCGAGTGGAGCCCTGTTTGACTCGGGTATGTTTAAAATGAGTTAGGCCAAATCTTTAAAGTTGTTGAATAACTTTAAGTTGAATTTTTTAGTTATCAACAAAGTAAGCAAATATATATCAATGCTTATAAAATCTTGATTAATATTTAAATCAAGTAATTTAATTTAAAATAAGGATTAAAGTAAACTTACATTAAAACTTTTAATGTAACAATAAATGAATCTTTAAAGTATAAAATAGATTTTCAAATGATAAGTAAAGAAAATAATTTGTATTAATAAATGATTTAAAAGAAATTAAGAATAGTATACAATTTGAAATTTAATTAAGTGTTCAAATTAAATTGTAATCGAGAATTTGTTATTCAAATTAATTTGAGTAGATAAATCAAGAAAAATTAGCAGTTAATTTAGAATAACTAATTTTGAATCAATAAATCAAATAAATTAAGATTTAATTTATTTATCCAAATTCTCATCGTTGATTTAAAATAATCTTGTGGTAAATTTATTTAAACCACATTTGAAGATAAATTACCTATGACTGTGCACGAATGTTGATATTCCTATTTTGTTGGGAATGCTGTATGATGTAGTTTTGCCATGTAATTGCACTGTGATTGTGATTTATTCTGTACTGATATGAAAACCCTGTTGCCCGTAAAACGGCATTTAAACTTCGATGCGACAGGGAATCGGATTTCATTTGGTTATCCGAAACCCACATCGAACCTGTGAATATTTGTGAATGACATCCACATGTTTTAAAAATTGACACTCACTATTCGAATTAACCGGGAAAGGACCTTTGGGTCGTATAACCCATTTCGAATATGTGATTCGACGTTATGGATAGCATTTGAAGACCGGTGTTGAAGACCGGGTATTTACGAGAGCGATAGGATGACCTATCGATCGTCTCTGCACCGAGTAGCTACGGTGTAGAGATTCCTAAGTGATAGGAAGTCCGATCGGGATTGTGGATATCCGGATTGCAAGGACTTCTTTGGAAGTGCCTTCGGTTCTGTTCGAGCCCGGAACAGACTTGTATGGATAGTATGTCTGACATTACAAATTGAGATATAAAGCCGATTTCTTTCAAATATATTTATGTTGGTGGCGGAGAATTTATTCTTTTAGCTTAACACCCTTCTCTGAGACGTACGAGCTCAGAGGTTATGTAGTTGAAGGTTATCAGCGATATATTCCCAATTTGGTAATGTGACATGCTGAGTGTTGCTGTGAAATGATCATTGTGTTGATCATTTGTGATAAGATCATTTGTTTGATCGTTTACCTTTGTGATCATTTCTATGATCATTTGTTGACCCAAAGCACAGTTTTTGTATAAAGCGTGTTTTTGTGGACGAGACTTCGTCGAGCCTCACACCCCGGAATGGTCAAAACAGGAAAGATGCGGCAAGGTTATGAGGGGTAGCTCCCTTTAGCGTATGTGCATTTCCTTCTGGATAGAAGTGGTATCATGGTATGGAGCCCAGATACTTAACTTATGTTGATATCGCAGATATATATATATATTACTTTGTGATTTGTTGCTGGGGCCCCGGTTAAAGGTTGTTTACAACCGGGAGATGACATACTCGTGTCAGTTGTTACCCAGTTTGAAGGGTAACCCGGCCTTGTGTTGGAAGAGATCCGGTTAGGTTCTCGGGGCGTCTTTCCAGAGGCGTTTCCATGTGGCAATGGGAAGTTCCTTGGCCTGACCATTTGTTGGAAATCCAAAGAAACAATACGAGCCTTGTACGGTTTTAGTTGTATAACCTGTCACCTCAGGTGACAGCTATAGTAGGCATAATATAATGGTACCTATGCTGGCTAAGATTAATATTCTACTTTTGAAATGTTTTCTTCACTATGCACTAGTTATAATATCGAAGAATTTCTTTTCTCGTACCAAGCATATTTAACTATCATAAGAAGAAATCTCCTCCAATTCTGCGTTTGCATTGTGTGTGTGGCGGGAGGTCTTATGGTAAGCATACCGAAAATTCTTTTATAAATCTTGTTTTATTTAAATGCAACTGTTTTTTTTTTTACTCATACCAGTCCCATGACTGATCCGGAGTTTATTGTTTTCTTTCCTAAACTCTGGGTGCCCATTATTTCCACACGGGCAGCCTAGTAGCAGGTTTCTGTATTTTGGAGTAGCAGTATTTTGGAGCTCTTATCTTGGAGATATCTTAGGAGCTATTGGAGATTTCAGGTGTTAGCTTTTGGAAGTTCGTTATCATCTCTCTCATTTGAGAACTTTTGGATATATGATCACTGTTATATTAATCATGATGTTGTATTTGGAGTTGTAGTGTATGTATTATGTATTCTGTTGCAGTATGGATATTATGTTGATGTTGTAACTGTGATGATATTTATGATATTGATTCTGTTCCGCTGTTTTTTATTCATCTAATTGTTGTTATAAGCTCCGGCGATACGAATTTGGTGTCGTTTATCGGACATCGAGTTTGGGTCGTCACATGATATGTGTGTGTGTGTGTGTGTGTGTGTGTGTACACACACAATAGGGAAGAGGTATATATAATTATCAGATTCAATATAATTCGAGAAGAATAGGATAAGAAAAGATTGGAGGAAGAAAAAACAAATAACAAATAAGTTAAATTCTTACTTGAATTCACTATGGAGATTCTGAATCTTACTAGAGAGATAGCAATGGCAGAGTTTTGTCGTATTCCCCAAATTAATATGAATAAAAGTGGAGAGGATAGGGTTCTATTTAAAGGAGCTGAAACACACCAGAACCGTAGAACGAAAGTAGGTAGGAAATAGGTAAATCCGAGACATACAACCGAATAAAACATTACTTAAAATCCTAGTAAACCGCCCTTGGGCGATTGGTCGACCGATACGGTTGAGCTATTCAGGTCGACCGCTACTCTTATTCAGGGGACATTTATTTATTTTCGTTGCCAAATTATTTTATTCCCTAATTAACTTTTTGATAATAAACTTTAATTCAATTTTTTTTAGCCCTCAAGCTAATTTTTGAAATTTAAACCCTAAATTTGATTTCATATTTGAATTCAAACTAAATTAATTTAAATCTGAGAACTTCAAATGCTCATAACTTCTTTGTTTGAGCTCCATTTTTAGCATACATACATACATACATACATACATATATATATATATATATATATATATATAAATATATATGAAAACAGATCGGAATTTCGAACACAACTAAATAACTTATGTGGTCAAATTACAACTTTTATAAAAATTTCATATCCAACCCTTATCATATTTAATTCAATATACTTTATTTATTAATGGTTCATTTTACGGAGTTTTACAAACCAATGGGATAAATTACGTAAGTTGTAGACCATTTTATTTGGCATGACAATTCTTGATTTAGGATTCGACTATGTAGTTTCTAGGTGATTCACACCGGTCTAGACATGGATTTTTCATTCGATTCTCGACAGTGAACACTTGAAATGGATTATTATTATGACCTTAAAGTTTTATGCCATAGTATATGGCTATGTAAGAGAAATAGGGATTTCTAATCAAGGAACCTCATCAACTTTGCATAAGAGAGGTTAGTGATTTATACTAGTTTGGAAGTGAAACTTATGTGATCGAGCAAGAGATCAGATTTTATATTACGCACAAATGATCCATGCACATCGTATAGGATTGAGTGTATGTATAATATGTTTCGTTGGCTTATGGAGAGTTCAGGTAATGACTCTTTAGGGGTAGCTTGAATTGTCTTCTAAGTAATAAACCGAGGTTATTGAGCATATGGTACGCTTATTGGTTATTTATCGTCCTTGTGTGATGATAGAGAACCTAAGCAAAACATGAGCTTTATTTGCTAGTAATTTTGAATACCGTTGAGCACTGTGGTGTGCTTGTTTCTTTTGCTAATTGGTTGTGTTAGAGTTTCGAGGACAAAATGATTTAAGTGGAGTAGAATGTAATGATCCGGAATGTCGAATCCTTCGTATTTAAATAATTTAATCTTAGTTAAATATGATTAAATTAATTTAATAACCATGTTAAACCGTTTTTAATTAATAATACATGATGGCAAAAAAAATTTTGAAATGTGTTACAGTAATAAATAGTCTTAAGAAATATTGATAATGTGACCAAAAATCTTTTTATCGATAAACGGCTTTTTACTCGATATAAATCGTTCAAACTTTTTGGAAATATATAATATATTACTATGAAATTAATTAAAAACTAAAATTAATTTTGTGCTATAAATAATAATTATGGTTAGCGAGGTAAGATGATGTCAAAGGTGATGACATAAGGTAGAAGATATTTTGTGGAAGATATTTTAAGGGAGAGTGAGGTATAAAGTTGACATGTGAAGGGAAGGGTGCTTTATGACCTTCCATGGAGGGTAAACAGCAAGTGGTTATCTCTTTTGAACTTCTACTTAAGGCTGTTCATCTGTAATATTAACTACTTTGCTAATTTTTAAAGGTAGAACACACTTAGTCATAATCTTCTTCTCTCTTCACTAATCAATCTTTAATCAAAGTAAATCAACACCAAACTTCACCAAACATTAGAAAACACCCTAAGGCATCCTAGGAGCAAGGCAGAAAAACTCAGAGCATTAATGAACGGAGCACAAAGCCCAAAAATGGACTGGCTATGGCAAATAGATGGAGAGGAGGGGTGGCCGATAGCAAAAGTAAGGCAAAGGTGGCGTTTTTGGTTTGTTTGGTGATGGTAGGAAGTTCTTCTAGTGTTCTTATGCATGTGCTTAAGCATTATCAAGGTTTTGGAGTAAATTTACTCACCATTTATAGTATATATTGTGTTATACATGTTGTGGGAATATAAAGCTATAAAGTTATAACTTTGGACCATACAGGCTTTTGAAAGCAAATGACAACTCTATATTTTATGTCATTACTTATATGACCTTTCATGACATGTGACGTGGCCTTGACATTTTGTATATATGTTTGTCCATATCGTGTTTGGTCACGAACTGAATGTGGAATGGTTTGTATAGCAAAAGTTCGCTATAGAAGCACTTCAAAATCCCTTGTTTTGGTGAATTTTTGTACTATTTTGAAAACATGCTCTTAGGAGTTTCTCGGTTTGGTCATGACGTTTTATGAACTACCGTAAAAAATTGGAATTTAAACCATTGATTTGGGTAGAGAAAACTTACCACGAACTTTCATATTTTCTTATATGCCCTCTGTCTAGTAGCATTTACAGCACCTAATAAAGTTGTGTTTGAGCTACAGCAAAACATCTATCCTTCTATCGATATTACGTTGTTTTAAGCTATTTATATAACTTTAAAAGGTTTTTAAATGATATTTAAATAGTGTTTTTCTAAAATATTTTTAGAGATGTTTAATAACACATATTAGAGTATTTTAAAAGTGGTTTGAAGTTTAAATATATTTATATATTTATGAATTTTAAAGTAAAGGGTTCCATAAATATAAAATATGATTTTTATTGATTTTGGTTAAATTCTAATTTAGTTATTTGTATGTAATTTTTTATATAGATATTTAAAATTAAATTTTAAGCATCTTCAAAGTATTTATAAATATATAAGTTTTGAAAGTAAGTTAATTATTTTGTAAAAGATAAGTGGGTTTTGGTTATAACACTTAACTGTAATGAAAGGTTTTGAGAAGTTATTAAAAAGTATATTACTTTGTTAAATAAGTATAAATATACTAAGATCTTTAAAAAGAATATCTTAAAGATAACGGCAAGTATAAAGATGGTTTTTGGTTTATAGTAAACAATGTTTTAGTAACATTTGTACTTAACCCTTTTTTGAAAGGTAATGGGCTAAGGCGGCCCTACCCGTATATATACTGACTAGAAAATTATTACATACATTTAGCACATTCCCTACCCTGATTTTACCCCTTTTATCTGTACTTAGGAATGTATTTAGATCTTTTAAAAGCATTTTTAAAGATAATGACAAGTATAAAATGATTTTGGGTTTATAGTAAACAATATTTTAGTAACATTTATCTTTAACCCTCTTAACTATACTTAGGAATATAGTTGGATCTTTAAAAATTATGTTTTAAAGATAATGACAAGTAAAATGGTTTTGGATTTATATTAAACAATGTTTTAATAGCGTGATGACCCAGAATTTTAGGCAGTTTAATAATCTGTATTTAAAATTAAATTGATTTGATAAATTTTGTTAATAAAATTTGACTTGATTTAATAATCCAATTAAATAGATATTTAATTGGTGAATTTTATCTTTTAAAAGCTAATAAAATTCATTCTATTTATAATGTGTGTGTGTATATATATATTGTAAATAGATAAGTTTTGATTTGAAGTTTAATAAACAAATAAAATCTTGTTTTTAAATTCTAATATACATTTTGATAATTTGGAAATTATTATTTTATTTAATATATAACTTTTCAAAGCTATTTAATAAATAACTATATTGTTTTAAATACTTAAGGTAAATATTAATTTGTTTAAATTATATCTTAGTTTAAATATAAATTAATAAAAGGTTTATTTTGTTTTCTTTTAAATATAGCTTGACAAATATGATTTGAAAATAAATATGGAAATTTAAAATACCATTAACATAAAATATTTATTCACTTAAATAAGATAAAGTGATAAGTAATTTATAATCTCTTTTATAAAAAATTTAAAAAAAATTTAATAAATATGATATTTTCAAATAATATTAATAAATGCATAAATATAGATAGGTTTTAAAAGACAATATTATTGTTATTTTTAAATTAAATATGTTGATATAAATTAGCTTTAAATTGGATTTTTAAATTTATGATTGGATTTGAATTTGAATTAATTTTGAATTCAAAAGAATAAACATTTTTAAATTATTTGGATAAGCTTTCATTTTTATATAATTTGTTTTATTTCATTTTCTTTAAAAAGAAATGCACATATACATTTACATATGAAAGTAAGTTATAAATAGATAAGTATTTAATAAATAAAGAAAAGGGTTTTATTTACTTTTAAATTAAATAAAAATAAGTAAAAATATGTATATAACAAGTGTTAATATCTTAAGTAACTAATGAGACAAATGTGAACTAATAATCTACTCTATTTGACAAATGTAGTAATACAGGACAAGTGTCATTTGTATTTTTTCTTTTATTTTTGGAAAATCAATTACACTTATATAAACATGTTTTCTTCTTTTCATTTCCTTTCTTCATTTTCAAAAGTAAAGATAAAACTTCAGCTAAGAGAAGAACTTCAGCTGAACCAAAATTGAAAACCAATCGGTAACCAAATTACTCAAACCAAAAAAATCATGTTTAAATCTGATTTTTCGAAACTCAAACTCCTCACAAAAACCAGAATTCCAATTCAAGCATGCAAACCCTTCTTCAATCAAAAGCCTACCTGCATTTTTCAATTTTGTTCATTTTCAAAATCAAACCAGTAGCCTGTAAAATCGTCTTCAACCCAGAAAAATTTATTCAATACCCTGCAATCCATTTGCAAACCAGAAACCTGAGTTTTAATCAAAACATTCAAAGCCTGTAATCTGATTCAACCAAAGATTAAGCCATCTCTGCATGCAAATGCAAGTTTTTAAATTAAAGCATTTTAAAGCAAAGCATTCAAAATTAAAGTTTTCATATGCATCTGGAGTCAAGCCTGCATGCAAATTTAAACAACAACAACTCAAGTTTTAAATCAAATTCAAAGAAGCATTCAGGTTTGAAGTTTCAAAAGCTAAAACTGCCTCTGTTTCATGCAATGTCAGGTGAGTAACATCACTATTTAAAATTTAAGTATATAATTATGTTGCATGTTTACCTCTGAAAACAAGTATGTTGTGAATGCATTTATAAGTATATCTCTGTGTACATATGTGAATGTTTTGTGTGTGCATTGCTGTGTGACTGGATGCTTCCTCTGATTTTTGTTTCCAGGATTCAAGATCTAATAAAAATCTCTTGCTCTTGATCCAATTTTTGTTAAGACTTAAGTCTTGAACAAAGTTGTTTATTATACCATAGTTTTAAGTTTAAAAATTTGTTAAGTTAAAATAATCTGTATTTCCTCTGGAAATAAATAAACCACATGCAAACTTACATAAGTAAAAAAATCAATCACTCTGATTCTTTGATTTAGGAATATGAATCAAATGCTAAAACTTAAACTTGATTTTTGAAACCAAAATTACAATTTTTAGTAGTGGGATTTGAGTATATTTCTGGTTTGACCAGAAATGGGTTTCTATGGGGTTTCTGATGATCCCGAGGATCTGGAAGGTCGATTTTTCATCTGGTGATGGTAGAATGATGGGTGAGTGGAGGAAAAATATTGGATGGCCGTATAGACGACCGTGGCGATGGTGGTTGGTCGAATGGGTTTGTAAACCTAGTTTTGGTATGCTCTGGAATTTTGATCGGCATTGTTCCTCTGGATGATCGAGTGCTACGTTATTTGAGGAGATGATAGTTTGATTGTTGACGAGGGTTAGGACGAAGTTTCAAAGCCTCCGGTGGTCGGAGATGATTTGACGAGGAGTTTCAGGTTTTGGAGGGGTGGTTCCAGTTTAGTTCCAGGTTGTGGTTAACATGTTCGATTTTGATTTCGAGATGTTTGTGATGTTCTGATGGTCGTTGTTTGATCCGAGGATGATCGACGACTTGCTCAAGGCAGTGCTGATGACCGAAGAGGGTCGAAGCCACTGTGCATATGCACGGTGCAGTGGTTTGTGTCAGGTGATGTTTTGGTTTAAGGGGATTGTGTACTCGAGTTTTACTCGAGTGATTTGATGTTTTGCTCGAAGATAGTTTAGGTGGAACTCGAAGCATTTTAGAGGGTGGCACGGGTCAATTGTAGATCACAGGTTTTAATGAAAACCTGTCTGTTTTTAAAGAATTCAAATTGATTTAAAATTTGAAATTAAAGTTTAAACAAAGTTTAAATCAAAGTTTAAATCAAAGTTTTAAAATAAGGATTCAAAATCTAATTGTATCTTAGTTTTGAATTAAAAAGAATTTTATAAATTAAATTGTTTTAATAACTTTAATTGTTTAAAGTGTATTTTAAAGGGTAAGAATTTAAAAGTAAATTTGGTTTAAATTCTTTAAGTTCTTTTATAAGATGAGTATTTCTTCAACAAATGATATTAAAAGTTTGTAAATGTTTTTTTTTAAAACTTTGTTAAAGTTAAATTTATATTCATTTTAAATCTTATATTTGAAATGGAATTTAAAATTAAATTTGAAATTAAATGTTTTCAAATGTGTTTTGAATGATAATTATCATTAATAAGAAAATGTTTTAATAAAGACTTAATGATTTGTGATAAATTAAATTAATAAGGTAAATTAAAATGGATAATTAATTAATTAATATATTAAATGGTTAAGGATTTGAATCAATTAATTAAGGTTTAAGTTAATTAATTAAGATTAATTCATTTTAAAATAAGATCATTAATTAGATAAGTTAAGATTTTAATTAATGATTAGGAATTAATTTATCAAGTAATTTAAGATTAATTAAGTTACAGTTAAACTTAATTAATTAAATAATTAGAGATTAATTAATGGGTTATTAAGGATAAATTAATTTGTAATTAATAATGAATAATCTAAGTTAATTACTTAAGAAAAGGTAATTAAAGAATTGTTGATAAGTTAATGAAGGTCATTAACTTAAGATTATTGAATAATTAATTAATGTGATTAATTTTGATAATTAATTGAATTAATTAATTTAGGCAATCATTTATGGAATTTGGTTAAGTATGATTACTTTATGAAAGTAATTAAAGGTATTAATTACTCAAGGTAATTAATTAAATAAATTTTATTAGTTTAAGTTAATTAATTAAGTTTAATTAATTTAGAATAATCATTGGATGGGTTGATAAGTAATTACTTAATGTAATTAATGAAGAATAATTAATTAGAGAAGTAATTAAGATAAGTAATTTACTGGAGGTAATTAATTGAAGTATGGAAGAGTTTTGGGATTAATTACTTTGTGTAATTAATATGAAGTATAATTACTTAGTGAAAGTAATTAATGATTAATTACTTAGTGTAATTAATTTAAGAATTGATTAATTAAGCCATTTGAAAATAAAAGTGATGTAATTAATTAAGGGTGATTAATTACTAATGAGATTAATCAAGGGTGATTAATAAATATAATTAATTATTAAATATAATTAATTAAGGAGTAATTAATTTATTTAATGAAGTAATTAAGGGTAGTTAATTACTAAATGAGATTAATCAAGAGTGATTAATAAATGTGGTTTAATTTAAGATTAATTACTTAATGTAATTAATTTAAATTAGGATAATTTAAAAATGAAATTAGGGATCATTAATTTATATAATTAATGATGCAATTAAGGTTGATTAATTAAGATTAATTAATCAATAATAAGTGATTAATGAAGTAATTAATCAATGTAATTAATTAAGGATTAATGTAATTAATTATAATTAGTTCAGTAATGATGTAATTAAAGGTTAATTACGGCATTTGGTTAAGGATAATTAATGTGTTAAATTAATTAAAGAATAATTACTTGAATGTAATTAAAGGATAATTAATCAAGGTGATTAATCAAGGGGATTAATTAGAGGTTAATTAATTGATTGATTAATTTTTAATTAATTAATGGTTATGTAAGCAAGATTTATAATGATGAAGTAATTAATTTAATTTATTTTAAATTAATTAAAGATGAAGTAATTAATTTAATTCACTTTAAATTAATTAGAGATGCAAGTAATTAATTTAATTCATTTTAAATTAATTATAGTGTGATTAAATAAATCCTTGCTTATGTATGAATGGATGATATTGATTGCCTTGAATGGTTTGAGATCTCAGAGATGAGATAAGTGATGCTGTGTGATATGAATGCTTTGGTTGCATTGTGATGATAATATGGATTATCTGTTTATGATGATAATGTTGATTATCTATTGTGATGATGTGAATTATCTATCTGTTGTATATAGATAATTAAATTGAATTGTTTTAAACTTTAAAACAACTTGGACCTATAAGATACGTTTTGGATTTCGATGAGATCGGGATCGGGTTTCCATATTTGAATATCCGAAAATCACATCGATCCAAATTAACGATAGGTCGTGAATCTCAAGTGAAGATGAAGATTCAGAGTGCAAGGGTTATCGTCGTTAACTCTGAGGGTGATTCCAAAATGAGTGTAACGAGATAATGCCTTCAGTTTCGTTTGAACCCGGAACGAACTTGTATGGATTGAATGCTTTCAGAACATCGTCGGGTGGACGATGAGCATTCAAAGAGATGTGTTCTCTAAAGGTAATCGTACAAGCCTCATCAACCGGGAATGGCAAAAACAGGGGAGGTGCAGCAAGGCTAAGTGGGTCATGCCCAAGTAGGACGAGATTTTCCCCTGTCTAGAAGTCCCTTTATATACGGCTGTGTGGGGAAGTTGATTCGCGACAATTGCCGGGGTTGTCTTGTTCGGAACTATTTAGTAAGGAATGGTTACGGCCTTGTGTTACAGGGGATTTAGGGTGGATCCTCGGTACGTTGATCTAGGCCATGTACTGTGACGGACGGTACCCCAATAGCCCTGCCATTGATGGAAACCCAAACTCCAATAAGTGCCCTCGGATTTGATTGTGAACTTATGTATGCTGGAATTAAATAAATGTAACAATTTCGGCTATTTTCTAATTTACTTGAAAACCCTAGACCTATTATAATATCACTGAATTTCATATCAAATGTTTTGGTTAGCGTAAGGTAAAAACTTACCCATGTTTATGTGTGGGAAGTCTTACGTGTTACCTTTCTTTTCAAAGTTTTTCAAAAGTTAAGCAACTTTAACCTGTTACTCACACCAGACCCATGTCTTACTTGGAGTTTATCTTCTGTTTTCTTAAACTCTTGGGTACTCAATTTTTACGAGTAGCCAAGGGATTCAGGTTAGCTTTGACAAATTGTGGAGGAGCAATGGAGCAGGAGGCAGTAGATATTTATAGTGTTCCGCTGTGTGTTCTCTGAGTCATTTGTTGTGTTGTATTGAGTTGTAATAACTAGACAGTGTTTATAACTGTCTAGTATGTGATGTATAATCTGTGTAACTCTGATAATGGTTGTATACTATGTAATACTTATGTTATTAATATAATTTATTCGTCCCGCTGTTGAGATTATGATGTTGTTTCTTCTTTCTTCTTTCTTCTCTTTCTTTTCTATTCTCCATCCCTTTCTTTCTTACTCATGATACGTCTTTCTGGGCTAAGGAGGACGGGTCATGACAGTTGGTATCAGAGCGCTAGGTTGAGTGAATACCTAGGCTTTAGAGTGTTTTCTTTCTTAAGAGAGCGTATTTGTAATTTTGATATACATATTTATATATATTTATTTCTACCTATTTGTTGGGTTACCTGTACCGGTTTTCCAATATAAGTTATAAAGGTAGATAAGGTAGTGGTGTGTGTAACACGACTACTACCATTGGTTGGAGTTTGAATGTTTGAGGTTGGAAGTGTATCTGTCGAGACTGTAGACCTAATACTGTCTCCGGTGAGCTTTGCTACGGTGAAAGGATTTCATCGATCTCTGAAGGAAACCTGTTAAGGTTCGGAGTCCATCTTTGAAGTGTAGTTTGGGTAAGTGAAAGTTTGGATCTGTTGGCTGAGCAGAAGTGAGTGATGGTATCTTGATACCTCAGGAAGTTGTAGCTGCGTGATGAGACACAGTGACTATGGATGTCTCCGAAGATGTTTTCTTTTGGAGTGAGTTTAAGGAAGTGTGTCTGATTCGATGTTGTGGCTGAGTTCAACAAGGTGTTTTTGTTTGGTTTAAGGTCTGAGTTTCTCGAAGAACTTTGGATAAGGAAGTCTTGGGCATCTGTGTCAACAGTGCAGTTCAGAGTGTTCTGTGTGCCGGCAAGGAAGTTTTCTGGCTTAGCAGATTTTTCTGGAGGTGGAGTTCAGAAGCAGCAGAGTGGATCCATTTCTTCGATGGATTGGCTAGATAAGCGTAAACTGTTCTAATTGGTAAAGAGAGAACAGTTTTCTTTGGATATTAGGCTTGGTTGATCGCAAAAGAGATTTACGATAGTTTGAGTGTTCTTTTGAGTTATTGAAGATTTTTCTGGATGTCTTCTGGGAAGACAGAGGTTTGTCGGTATCTGAAGGTTGAGTTTTCTTATCAACTTGGATTCCAGGATTGGTACCCGGTGGTTCAACTAGTAGAAGGATGGTTACTAGAGAGAGGATTTGGTATAGCAGCTCAGGTTTTTGGTGGAACATATGAGTTTTCTTGGATCTGTTGAACCATATTCTGGGATGTGTTGTCCAGATTGTGCTCATGCTCATCATCAGCATTTCTCTTCTACTCCAGATCAGAGTTGTGCAGCGGAAGCAGTTTGGGAGTGCATCTGTTTTGTCTTTTCCGGATAGAAGATGTAAGATCAACCTTCTGATGTTTATGGAATAGGGGTTGTGATCTTGATTTGGATTGATTGTGGGAGGATCATTTTGTTGAGTTGTCTTGATCCAGTTTGTTTCTTGAGGTATCGGCAAGGGTTGAGCTGATCAGGAAGGATGTAGGCAGCCCAGGATCGTCAGAAGATTTTGAGGATAAAGAGATGAAGGAATTTGGATTCTGAAGTCGGAGATTTGATTCTGGATAAGTTTTCTCTGATCCAAGGAGCTATAAGTTTTGGGTAAGACTTGGATTCGATGAGTTTCACGTATCTCTAAGGGAGCACATGTATGACCTATTCCGATTTTGGAACCAGCAGTTCAGTGGTTTGGTGGTTGAGTTAGACTTGAGTGTAGTCTGATATCCTGTTCAGTTTTGTAGATCTAGATGAGTAGTAGCTCTATAGCTTAGTAGTATTGATTGTTTGGATTCTGTAAAGCGAGTATTCCGGTATTTATACCTGGGAAACTCAAGGAAGTTCTATACGGAAATTTAATCTGGTTAATTAGATTTGTTTGTTTGGATGATTGGTTGCTATGGTTGTTAGCATATGATTGATATATGCTTGTGTTTTAAAATTAAATCTTTAATGAGATTATTAAATTACCTTTGCTTTTAAATTCGGGGACGAAATTCTTTTAGAGGGGGAGGAATGTAATGACCCGGAATTTTGGGCAACGTCAATTTAATAATCTGTATTTAAAATTAAATTGATTTGATAAATTTTGTTAATAAAATTTGACTTCATTTAATAGTCCAATTAAATAGATATTTAATTGGTGAATTTTATCTTTTAAAAGCTAATAAAATGCTTTTTATTTATAATGTATATATATATATATATATTGTAAATAGATAAGTTTTGATTTGAAATTTAATAAACAAATAAAATCTTGTTTTTAAATTCTAATATACATTTTGATAATTTGGAAATTATTATTTTATTTAATATATAGCTTTTCAAAGCTATTTAATAAATAACTATATGGTTTTAAATACCTAAGGTAAATATTAATTTGTTTAAATTATATCTTAGTTTAAGTATAAATTAATAAAAGGTTTATTTTATTTGCTTTTAAATATAGCTTGATAAATATGATTTGAAAATAAACATGAAAGTTTAAAATACCATTTACATAAAATATTTATTCACTTAAATAAGATAAAGTGATAAGTAATTTATAATCTCTTTTATAAAAAAATTTAAAAATTAATAAATATGTTATTTTCAAATAATATTAATAAATGCATAAATATAGATAGGTTTTAAAAGACAATATTATTGTTATTTTTAAATTAAATATGTTGATATAAATTAGCTTTAAATTGGATTTTTAAATTTATGATTGGATTTGAATTTGAATTAATTTTGAATTCAAAAGAATAAACATTTTTAAATTATTTGGATAAGCTTTCATTTTTATATAATTTGTTTTATTTCCTTTTCTTTAAAAAGAAATGCACATATACATTTACATATGAAAGTAATTTATAAATAGATAAGTATTTAATAAATAAATAAAAGGGTTTTATTTACTTTTAAATTAAATCAAAATAAGTAATAATATGTATATAACAAGTGTTAATATCTTAAGTAACTAATGAGACAAATGTGAACTAATAATCTACTCTATTTGACAAATGTGGTAATACAGGACAAGTGTCATTTGTATTTTTTCTTTTATTTTTGGAAAATCAATTACACTTATATAAACATGTTTTATTCTTTTCATTTCCTTTCTTCATTTTCAAAAGTAAAGATAAAACTTCAGCTAAGAGAAGAACTTCAGCTGAACCAAAATTGAAAACAAATCAGTAGCCAAATTACTCAAACCAAAAAAATCATGTTCAAATTTGATTTTTAATACTCAAACTCCTCACAAAAACCAGAATTTCAATCCAAGCATGCAAACCCTTCTTCAATCAAAAGCCTACCTGCATTTTTCGATTCTGTTCATTTTCAAAATCAAACCAGTAGCCTGTAAAATCGTCTTCAACCCAGAAAAATTTATTCAATACCCTACAATCCATTTGCAAACCAGAAACCTGAGTTTTAATCAAAACATTCAAAGCCTGTAATCCGATTCAACCAAAGATTAAGCCATCTCTGCATGCAAATGCAAGTTTTTAAATTAAAGCATTTTAAAGCAAAGCATTCAAAATTAAAGTTTTCATATGCATCTGGAGTCAAGCCTACATGCAAATCTAAACAACAACAACTCAAGTTTTAAATCAAATTCAAAGAAGCATTCAAGTTTGAAGTTTCAAAAGCTAAAACTGCCTCTGTTTCATGCAATGTCAGGTGAGTAACATCACTATTTAAAATTTAAGTATATAATTATGTTGCATGTTTACCTCAGAAAACAAGTATGTTGTGAATGCATTTATAAGTATATCTCTGTGTACATATGTGAATGTTTTGTGTGTGCATTGCTGTGTGACTGGATGCTTCCTCTGATTTTTGTTTCCAGGATTCAAGATCTAATAAAAATATCTTGCTCTTGATCCAATTTTTGTTAAGACTTAAGTCTTGAACAAAGTTGTTTATTATACCATAGATTTAAGTTTAAAATTTTGTTAAGTTAAAATAATCTATATTTCCTCTGGAAATAAATAAACCACATGCAAACTTACATAACTAAAAAAATCAATCACTCTGATTCTTTGATTCAGGAATATGAATCAAATGCTAAAACTTAAACTTGATTTTTGAAACCAAAATAACAATTTTTAGTAGTGGGATTTGAGTATATTTCTGGTTTAACCAGAAATGGGTTTCTATGGGGTTTCTGATGATCCCGAGGATCTGGAAGGTCAGTTTTTCATCTGGTGATGGTAGAATGATGGGTGAGTGGAGGAAAAATATTGGATGGCCGTATAGATGACCGTGGCGATGGTGGTTGGTCGATTGGGTTTGTAAACCTAGTTTTGGTGTGCTATGGAATTTTGATCGGCATTGTTCCTATGGATGATCGAGTACTACGTTATTTGAGGAGATGATAGTTTGATCGTTGACGAGGGTTGGGACGAAATTTCAAAGCCTCCGGTGGTCGGAGATAATTTGACGAGGAGTTTTCAGGTTTTGGAGGGGTGGTTCCAGTTTAGTTCCAGGTTGTGGTTAACATGTTCGATTTTGATTTCGAGATGTTTGTGAGGTTCTGATGGTCGTTGTTTGATCTGAGGATGATTGACGACTTGCTCAAGGCAGTGGTGATGACCAGAGAGGGTCGAAGCCACCGTGCATATGCACGGTGCAGTGGTTTGTGTCAGGTGATGTTTTGGTTTAAGGGGATTGTGTACTCAAGTTTTACTCGAGTGATTTGATGTTTTGCTCGAAGATAGTTTAGGTGGAACTCGAAGCATTTTAGAGGGTGGCTCGAGTCAATTGTAGATTATAGGTTTTAATGAAAACCTGTCTGTTTTTAAAGAATTTAAAATTGATTTAAAATTTGAGGTTAAAGTTTAAACAAAGTTTAGATCTAAGTTTAAATCAAAGTTTTAAAATCTGAATTCAAAATCTAATTGTATCTTAGTTTTGAATTAAAGAGAGTTTTATAAATTAAATTGTTTTAATAACTTTAATTGTTTAAAGTGTATTTTAAAGGGTAAGAATTTAAAAGTAAATTTGGTTTAAATTCTTTAAGTTCTTTTATAAGATGAGTATTTCTTCAACATATGATTTTAAAAGTTTGTAAATGTTTTTTAAAAAAACTTTGTTAAAGTTAAATTTATATTCATTTTAAATCTTATATTTGAAATGGAATTTAAAAGTAAATTTGAAATTAAATGTTTTCAAATGTGTTTTGAATGATAATTATCATTAATAAGAAAATGTTTTAATAAAGACTTAATGATTTGTGATAAATTAAATTAATAAGGTAAATTAAAATGGATAATTAATTAATTAATCTATTAAATGGTTTAGGATTTGAATCAATTAATTAAGGTTTAAGTTAATTAATTAAGATTAATTAATTTGAAAATAAGATCATTAATTAGATAAGTTAAGATTTTAATTAATGATTAGGAATTAATTTATCAAGTAATTTAAGATAATTAAGTTACAGTTAAACTTAATTAATTAAATAATTAGAGATTAATTAATGGGTTATTAAGGATAAATTAATTTTTAATTAATAATGAATAATCTAAGTTAATTACTTAAGAAAAGGTAATTAAAGAATTGTTGATAAGTTAATGAAGGTCATTAACTTGAGATTATTTAATAATTAATTAATGTGATTAATTTTGATAATTAATTAAATTAATTAATTTAGATAATCATTTATGGAATTTGGTTAAGTATGATTACTTTGTGAAAGTAATTAAAGGTATTAATTACTCAAGGTAATTAATTAAATAAATTTGATTAGTTTAAGTTAATTAATTAAATTTAATTAATTTAGAATAACATTGGATGGGTTGATAAGTAATTACTTAATGTAATTAATGAAGAATAATTACTTAGAGAAGTAATTAAGATAAGTAATTTACTGGAGGTAATTAATTGAAGTATGGAAGAGTACTTTGTGTAATTAATATGAAGGATAATTTCCTAGTGAAGGTAATTAATAATTAATTACTTAGTGTAATTAATTTAAGAATTGACTAATTAAGTCATTTGAAAATAATTCAGTGATGTAATTAATTAAGGGTAATTAATTACTAATGAGATTAATCAAGGGTGAATAATAAATATAATTAATTAAATATTATTATTAAATGTAATGAATTAAGGAGTAATTAATTTATTTAATGAAGTAATTAAGGGTAGTTAATTACTAAATGAGATTAATCAAGAGTGATTAATAGATGTGATTTAATTTAAGATTAATTACTTAATGTAATTAATTTAAATTAGGATAATTTAAAAATATAACTAGGGATCATTAATTTATATAACTAATGATGTAATTAAGGTTGATTAATTAAGATTAATTAATAAATAATAAGTGACTAATGAAGTAATTAATCAATGTAATTAATTAAGGATTAATGTAATTAATTATAATTAGTTAATTAATGAAGTAATTAAAGGTTAATTACTGTATTTGGTTAAGGATAATTAATTTGTGAAATTAATTAAAGAATAATTACTTAAATGTAATTAAAGGATAATTAATCAAGGGTGATTAATTAATTAATTAATTGTAATTAATCAATGGTTATGTAAGCAAGATTTATAATGATGAAGTAATTAATTTAATTTATTTTAAATTAATTAAAGATGAAGTAATTAATTTAATTCACTTTTATTAATTAGAGATGCAAGTAATTAATTTAATTCATTTTAAATTAATTGTAGTGTGATTAAATAAATCCTTGCTTATGTATGAATGGATGATATTGATTGCCTTAAATAGTTTGAGATCTCGAGATGAGATAAGTGATGCTGTGTGATATGAATGCTTTGGTTGCATTGTGATGATAATATGGATTATCTGTTCATGATGATAATGTTAATTATCTATTGTGGTGATGTGAATTATCTATCTGTGTGTATATAGATAATTAAATTGAATTGTTTTAAACTATAAAACAACTTGGACCTATAAGATACGTTTTGGATTTCGATGAGACCGGGTTCGGGTTTCCATATTTGGATATTCAAAAACCACATCGATCTAAATTAATGATAGGTCGTGAATCTCAAGTGAAGATGAAGATTCAGAGTGCAAGGGTTATCGTCGTTAACTCTGAGGGTGATTCCAAAATGAGTGTAACGAGATAATACCTTCGGTTTTGTTCGAACCCGGAACGAACTTGTATGGATTGAATGCTTTCAGAACATCGTCAGGCGGACGATGAGCATTCTAAGAGATGTGTTCTCTAAAGGTAATCGTAGCCTCAAGCCTCATCAACCGAGAATGGCTAAACAGGGGAGGTGCAGCAAGGCTAAGTGGGTCATGCCCAAGTAGGACGAGATTTTCCCCTGTCTAGAAGTCCCTTTATATTCGGCTGTGTGGGGCAGTTGATTCGCGACAACTGCCAGAGTTGTCTTGTTCGGAATTATTTAGTAAGGAATGGTTCTGGCTTGTGTTGTAGGGGATTTAGAGTGGATCATCGGTACGTTGATCTTGGCCACGTACTATGATGGGCGTTACTCCAGTAGCCCTGCCATTGATGGAAACCCAAACTCCAATAAGTGCCCTTGGATTTGATTGTAAACTTATGTATGCTAGAATTTAATAAATGTAACAATGTCGGCTATTTTCTAATTTACTTGAAAACCCTAGACCTATTATAATATCATCGGATTTTCTATCAAATGTTTTGGTTAGCGTAAGGTAAAAACTTACCCATGTTTATGTGTGGGAAGTCTTACGTGATGCCTTTCTTTTCAAAGGTTTTTCAAAAGTTAAGAAACTTTAACATGTTACTCACACCAGACCCATGTCTGACCCGGAGTTTATCTTCTGTTTTCTTAAACTCTTGGGTACTCAATTTTTACGAGTTGCCAAGAGATTCAGGTTAGCTTTGACAAATTGTGGAGAAGCAATGGAGTAGGAGGCTTCAGCGTTGTAGATATTTATAGTGTTCCGTTGTGTGTTCTCTGAGTCATTTGTTGTGTTGTATTGAGTTGTAATAACTAGATGGGTGTTTATAACTGTCTAGTATGTGATGTATAATCTGTGTAACTCTGATAATGGTTGTATATTATGTAATACTTATGTTATTAATATAGTTTATTCGTTCCTCTTTTGAGATTCTAATTTTGTTTCTTCTTTCTTCTCTTTCTTTTCTATTCTCTATCCCTTTCTTTCTTACTCATGATACGTCGTTCTGGGCTAAGGAGAACGGGTCGTGACCAATAGTATTTTTTTTTAACCCTTTTTACTATACTTAGGAATGTAATTAGATCTTTAACAAGCATGTTTTAAATATAATGATAAGTATAAAAAAAGGTTATGGGTTTATAGTAAACAATGTTGCAGTAGCATTTTTTTAACCCTTTTAGTTATACTTAAGAATGTGACTAGACCTTTAAAAAGCGTGTTTTAAAAATAATGATAAATGTAAAAAAATTTGGGTTTATAGTAAATAATGTTCTAGTAACATTTTTTAATCCTTGCAAATATACTTTGTTCTTTGAAAGGAGTATTTTAAAGATAATTATAGGTGTGGAATGTTGTAGGAAAGGTTAAAATAGTAAACGGCTTAACTTATAAAGAAGAATGAGTTTATAGTAATAATATTTTAGTAACATTTGTTTTTAACCTCTTTGATTGTATTTTAAAGTGGAAAATCTTATTAAATGGTTTAAGAATATTCTTATACCTTTGAGGTAAGTATATGAATATATTTCGAAGTAGTGTAAAGAGAAGAAATGGATAGTGAAGCAGTAGTATACATGTATATTTATCTTTTATAAAGGTATTTTAAATATATATATATATATATATAATTTTTACAAAGAAGTATTATTCAAAAATATGAGGATTAGAAGTCGCTTGTGTGATTTAATCGTGTCTGTGTGCTTATTCCCCTATGGAAAGTATTTACTCTATACTTCGCACTAAAAGCTGACCAAGTAGGCTTGATTCAATGTTTAAGAGTTAAGAATGAAGTGTCAAGGTAGGCGTTTGATGTAGCAAGTGCTCTTACCTGCGATTGAGGGATAACGTAAGTTGAGAAGGTCGAAGACGGTAATAAGTACACGAGACTTGATTTCCATATGCGATTTTTTATTCCTATTGAATTTGGCCAAAATTGACTTAGGAAATATTTAGAAGAAACACAAGATTTATAAGGTATGGTTATCCTCTTAGTTATGTTATACCTTTCTTATAAACTCGTCTTACTCTTCTAGGATAAGAAATAAGAAAATTCATCCAAATAAGAGATGATATATACCTTTATGCGTTGTTTATTTATTTCTGAAAAAACTAGAGTGAGTTAATTGAAAATTTATTGATTGGTTTTGAAAAGCCTGGTAAGTGGTGGAGTGTACTTATATTAGATGACTTGAAGTCATAACCATTTCAAAACTGATGTACATGTTCTTTGGTATGGAAGCAGTTGTAAAACGAAATGTTATAGAATTGCATTGTCTATCATAAGGTTAAGTCCAAAGGAGAGTTCAGCGTTAACATTTCAAATAAATGCTATAAAGTTGAACTATTTATTATAAGGTTGAGTCCAAGGGAGATGTAACAACCCTAGATTTTGCTTATATTTTTAAATTGACTTTATTTTTATTTTAAGTTATTCTAAAAAAATAATATTTCAAACATTTCATTTTTAAATATAAATGCTGATTATTAAGTGATTTATAGTTCAAACTAGTATAATTTGAATATTTTACTGTAAAGTGAATTTCTGGCCAAACTGTTCAAATTTTGACTTCTAAACATCAAATTTAAATTATTTTAAATATTAAATTTTATCTTTTGTTATGAAAATAGATGTAATAACTTGAACACTGCTTTTCGTTTCGTTGAAAACGGAGTTAGACTGTAAAAGTTATGTACAATGCAATTTTGAGTGTAATTTGATTTATTTAACAAATTTGTCTATTTTAAATTATAAAAATTATATTTTCTTTTCATATTTTTATTTTAATATGTGTTAATATGTTATTTTATGTATATTTTTGTATTTTAATATTTTCGAAGTGATAGTATAATTTTCTAAAGTTTACTTGAATTTATTTCAATTTTTAAAGCCTAGTTTCCATTTTTCTGCTAATTTCTTCATTAAATTATATTTAATTAAAATATATTTATTTATTTTGTAAAGGCATGTTTATTTTTTATTTTTATCTTTATTTTTAAATATTTTCCAAGTCTATATAATTTTTCCAAAATTTATTCTGTTTATTTTCAAATTTGCTTGACTAGTTTGCATTTTCTAAGCTATTTTCTTATTTTTACCTTATATAATTAATACTTATTTATTTATATTTTATATTTTGTTGCATTTTTGAAATACTTGCTTAAATTATGATTTTTCTCAGTAATTTAAACTTATATAAATAAATAAAGGTAATGTGAAAAGGTTTTGACTTTTGGTTTCCAATGGCTCTTTATCTCCCACCTTTTCATATTTCAACCTTACTTTTCATTCAATTGGCCACATCTCCTCATTTCTTCAGCCGCCTATTTTTTTTTCTCATTCACATAAAACATTTCTCTTTCCATCTGAAAAAATTTTGGCCTCCATCATCTCCATGAGTTTGGTAAAATATTTTTCTTTTTCCATTGTTTTTCTTCTTGTTTTTCTACTTGTTTATGTTGATTGTACTTGCCTTCTCTTCTACTTCAAGTTCGGCCCCACCACTCCAGCCACCATGGCCCCCTCCTCCACCACCTGAACCACCCACCACCTCCTCTCCAGCCCCAAACCATTGGCCATGCCCAATAGTTGATCAAACTCCACCTAAATCTACACAAACTTCACCTATATGCACCATAGCCAACACCTATGCCTTCATCACCTTCAACCACCCCTTGGCCGCCACCTACTCCACCTCCACCACCCATGGATGACCTGAAACCCACTGCCACACCATCCTCCATCCCCCTACAGATCTGGCCATGGCTGTCCTTCCTTAGGCCGTGACCATAGTTGCATGGAATTCATGTTATTTTGCCTTGTAGTTGTAATCCATGCACATATATCCTTGCATCAACTTTGCACCATCTTTTCCTATGCTAGGCCGACCTCTTATGAACCCAAACCAGATCCTAGTCCTTGCTTTTGCCGTGCAAACCTGACCTATATCTGAAGCATAGGTGGTAGAAGGCAAGTGCAAGTGGTTTGGAGATGATTTATGAATTCATCTCTAACATTGTTTAATTGTATATTTGAGTTTGAAACTTATGTTATATATATTGTTTTGTTTGAATGTATCCAAGGCTATTAATCTTTGGCTCTCCACTCTCAAATCATATTCATGCTATCGTGCCTCTGAAGATCTCAGTTTGTGTGTTTCAGTTGTCGTCTCCAGCTTATACAGTGAGTAATTCTCACCAGACGATCTGTGCTTATATAACTAGTAAACTGACCCCTTTTGAATCTGTAAAATGCATTATCATGTTACACCTGCTATATTATGATCATATGATGTTCACCCATGCTTAAACACCTATTATATCATATGTTACTATTATATTATGATGTTCCGTTATTTTTATCAGTTTATCACACTGCAAGTTCCCTTTAGATTAGAATCACTATGGGTTGAAATGATACGTACCCGAACGGACTTTAGAATAGGGGAAAATCGTTATGGGCTGAAATGATAAGCCTGAGCGATTTTCAATTTATTTCATTTACTTGGGACTGCGGGTTTGAAATGATAAAACCCGGATTTTCTTTGTAAATTATGGGTTGAAATGATATATTACCCATATCACTTTACCTAGGCTAGAAAATTTAATACAGACCCGTAGTTAAAATATATTTTTCTAAATTCTTAAAGTACTTTAGAAATGTAATTATTATAATATTTTGATTTAAAATTAATTAAAAATAATTTTTGTAAAGTATTATTGATTTTCTGGAAATTTATAAGTTAAATAAATTATGGAAAGGTTAGAAAATTTGAATGTAAGAGTTTTTGGAAATTTTGATTTAATTATAACTGGAAATTAAATTAAATATGGAATTATGATAAATTTGTGATAATTTGAATTTAAAATGAATTTAAAGTGATTTTATAATATATTAATGATTTTTAGATAAAGAAATGAATGATTATTTAAGTTGAAATTTTGGAATATAACCAAAATGGGAATTTGTGAATTTGGCTTAAAAGTGAATTTTAAGTTAAGTAGATAAAATTGAAATTAAATTATATTTTGAAATTTTAAACTTACGTGTTAAGTTGAAATTCAATTCAATGAATTTAAAATTTAATGTTGAAATTTAATAAGTGAATTATTATTAAATCTTGATTTTTGAATGGAAACTTAACGT
This sequence comes from Allium cepa, assembly GCA_030765085.1. NCBI lineage: Eukaryota > Viridiplantae > Streptophyta > Magnoliopsida > Asparagales > Amaryllidaceae > Allium > Allium cepa. The sequence goes on from CM060939.1 coordinate 421,490,641, forward strand.
TACAAAATCATGAACTGAAGGAAAATTAAATGATGTTTATAAATGTGAAATATATGATTTTATAAGTTAAAAATGTTTTAAATAAAAATATAATTGGTTGTGAAATTATATTGAATATTTGAAGTTAATTAACTGCATTTTTGAAATGCTATTAATTGTAATGTAAATGATATTACAGCATTTGTAAATGCTGTTGTTGATGATAATGAACTTAAAAGCTAAATTGAATTAAAGGCTATTATAGCAATTTATGTAAGTGCTATAATTGTTGAATTTAACTAAGTTTATTTGAAATTTAAGTAAATCCTATTACAGCATTTTTAAAATGCTGTCTTTTGTTAAAGTGAACTGTTTTGAATGTAACTTTCCGTAGCATTTTCTAAATGCTGCGAAAAGTGAATTTTCACTGTTTTGATAAACTTAAGTGAATAAATGAACTTTGAAAGTTGAAAATTTTGAAAATTTAATAATTTAATTATTAAATATAATAATTTCATTTTAATGATTAAAAATGATTTTTGAAATATAAACTGTTTTGAAATGTGAATTGAAATGGTATTTTAAATTGAATGAAATGAATAATGATTTGAAATGAAGTTTTGTAAAGATATGATATTTGATATATTGAAATGATTTGAAAGGAAGTTTGTAAAGAAATGATATTTTAATATATTAAAATGATTGGACATGAAGTTTTGTAAAGATATCATATTTTAATATATTGAAATGATTTGACATGAAGTTTTGTAAAGATATCATATTTTAATATATTGAAATGATTTGACATGAAGTTTTAGAAAGATATGATGTTTTTGAAATGGTTTGGAATTAATTTAATCTTTATTTTGATAAAGATTTGGATTTGAAATGATATTCTGTTTTGATGTATAAATACCATTTTAAATTATAACTACGGGTTATAATAACGATTGGTTGGCAAATAGACCGGGATCAGATATCTGGCATACTCTCTGTCGATACCGAAAACCACTTTGATAACCGTGTACGCGGTGAAGATTCCAGAATGAAGTAGGATGGTGGCGACGCTCTTGAGGTATATTACGTGAACCCAACTCCCGTGAGTTGGCATAAGGTGGCTAAAACAGGAGCGATCTCGGACCAAGTGAGGTCATTCCTCCGATCGGACACATTCCTTCGATACTATACTCTTACTTGTGATTGATTAGATGGTCATCCTCCGATTTTGATATGGGAGTGCGTTCTGAGGTGGGCGTATGTGGCTGCTACGTTACCACCAACCCGTGTGCGTAATTGATATATCTACCCTGGCATTGCCTTGTGTGCCGTGTCACCTACCATACCGAGCCTTTACTACGAGTTTGTTTTTCTCCCTAGCCCGTGTGGTATCCTCTGACAGTCACCCGGTGTGGAGATGTCATGATATTGGATGGACTGCTGGGACTATTATGTGTGAAGGGTGATATGGGTAGCCCGGAACGCTATTTAAAAGTAAGTTTATTTTACTGTAGACATTATTATAATAGCGCAATATTGCTACATAGTAAATAGTTTAACGGATCCTTAGAGGATGGGCGGTCCTAGGCATCCTTTAAGTTACTTGTACCTTATTACAGTTCACTTGAGTTGGTTTACATTATATAAGTATATACTGTCCTGACTCGAGTGTTTGTATTTTTTATATACGCTTGGGTCAGCCTGAATTATTCATAGATTTGGATTCCACTTTCTGGAGATTGGAATCGTTGGAGATCATCTGCTTATCTAGTTTTATCTATTCCAGTTTTGTTGTTCTATTCAGCTTATACTTGGTTATCATCTTGAGACTTCTATTGTACTTTATTTATTATGTTGTATTTTATTTAACTCTGATATATTTTCATAGTAGCTTCATGAACTACTATCTTTTTTACTTCCGCTGCATTTCTTACTCTGTGTCTGTGTTCTGTGATTTTTATTTACTGTATGTCCTGAGATTTGCCAAATTTTATTTACAACGCGGTATTTTGAGCAATTCAAGTCCAGCATGTACGGATGCGAATGGTTGAAAATACCTGGTTGTCACAGTTGGTATCAGAGCTTTAGCTTTGAGGCCAAACTTAGAATATATGGTAAATTGAGATACAGAATCACTTTCATCCAAACTTGAAGCTCTTCCTCTTTGATTCAAATTCAATCTGAACTTTGGAACGTTCCCTGCAGTTCCAATATTCATTCGAGTCCCTCACTATTCATCTCCTTTTGATTCTGGAGTATCCCATAACTCCACTTCGAATGTGCTTTATAGTGAATTGGCGGTTCCGCCAATCTCAAAAAAAAAAATCATTTGTAAAGGAGGAAACTCCTTTGCAGTTAGCATCGATTCACCAGAGATTTATATATATCCTTGGTTTAGATGCTAATATCTTTTTTCATTCCAAACTCTATCTATTGAGATCGAATGTAGATTTACCCCAGAAAATTCACATTGATCTTACTCTTTAAGTTACGGTTGACCCGGTTAAGGTAGCCCGCGATTTACTTAAGCTTACCCATCTCCCTACTCTGTTAATTAATCATCTTGGCTTTTGTTTCCAATCTATTCTTCAGACATTTTGAATTGTACTTATGAATCTATATTTTGTTTATATATTGTGTTGTTTGAGTTGTTGATGTTGATTTGGGTTTCCAATCGATTCGTCTGATCAACGCTATCGATAGGATTTCTAAAACACTTTGACAGAACAAACTGACACGATATTATTTTAAAATTTGGTTAATGAAATAAATTTTGATATATAAGTAAATTTATGGAATTTAATAAACTGATTTAAATTGATTATTTGAAATGATAATACTTGATTTATCATTTATTGTTCTATAAATGAATTTATAAATAGTTGTTTATAAATTGATTTGGGAACTGAAATGAATTTAAAACAAGAAATTTGAGAATTCAATTTCCGGTGGTTTCAAACCTTGTGTTTAAATCTTAAAAATGGGTATATTATTTAATGTATTTTATAATAGAAATTTGTTTCCAAGAAATTTTAAAGTTTAAAATTAGTGCTCTTCTCTTTGTCGCTGGAAAATAACTTCGGTGATGACCGCGGCATCATCGACGTTCATCTTCGAGTTTCGAAGTGAAGAGACCGTTCTGTAGTCTTACTACAACTTTGTTTTGGGAAATTTAATTGATTTGAATTTCTAAAATAAGACTGGATTTATATTATATATATATATATGATTTAAATATGATTTGACTTATTATGTTTATATATTTATTTATCTCTAATTGGTTTAAAGAAATCGGAAATTTAATTCTTAAATTTTATTTTGAAGGATCATTTCAATTATAAAAAGAAAATCAAAATTTTAGATAAATGATTCAAACTTGAGATGAGGAAATTAGAAAGTTTTATTTGTATAATACAATTGCATTCAAATATAACTTGCCTTAATTTCATAAGTTAACAATGTAATTGGATAATATACAATATAAAAAGAATTTATAAATAAAATTTGAGTGGTTATAATAAATGTTATACACTTTAATTTTAGTTATAAAATGATTAACAGAGGTAAATATAATAAAGGGTAATTGAATAAGTTACAATAAAATAATGTTAGAAGAACTAAGAATAAAATAAAGCAGTTATAATAAGTGTAAGTATATTTAACATAAGTGATAAATATATTGAGGAGGAATAAATTTTAATTTTAATTTAGAAATAAAGAAGAATTAAATTTATTAAGTACATTATGGGAATAATAAATGATTAAAAAATTTCAAACCCATGGTTTTAAAATTGTTAATTTAAGATGATTGGATAATAAGATAATAAAATTTGAGATAGTTAAGATTTATTTAACTTATGTAAAATTTAATTATCTATTCAAGTTGAAATTTCCATGGTTTCAAATTTATTTTCTTATTTTGTTTTCAACTTGTCTTTAGTTGTCCTTATTTTTCATCATCTTGCTATAGACTGGTATAGGCATCTATTTATAATCTTTCTGTTTAGAAATCTTTCTATAATCTTTGATAATCTTTTAATCTGAGCACTGCTTTCCATCCACGGACCGTCGGTCAAGCGGAAAGAGTAAATCAGATTCTAGAGGATCTTTTCATGCTTGTGTTCCTCCATCTGGAGAACCTTGTGAAGATCATCTCCACCTTGTTAAACTTACCTATAACAATAGTTATGAAGGATAATTCCAATCTTCTTATCATCTTGTCTTAATCTTATTTCATTCTATCTTTTTCTGTGCTTTCTCGTACCTCATTTCTTTTCGGGGACGAAAAGTTTTGAGTGTGGGAGAGTGTAACAACCCTAGATTTTGCTTATATTTTTAAATTGACTTTATTTTTATTTTAAGTTATTTTAAATTTGTTTTATTTCAAACATTTCATTTTTAAATATAAATGTTGATTATTAAGTGATTTATAGTTCAAACTAGTATAATTTGAATATTTTACTGTAAAGTGAATTTCTGGCCAAACTGTTCAAATTTTGACTTCTAAAAATCAAATTTAAATTATTTTAAATCTTAAATTTTATCTTTTGCTATGAAAATAGATGTAATAACTTGAACACTGCTTTTCGTTCCGTTGAAAACGGAGTTAGACTGTAAAAGTTATGTACAATTCAATTTTAAGTGTAATTTGATTTATTTAACAAATTTGTCTATATTAAATTATAAAAATTATATTTTCTTTGTCATATTTTTATTTTAATACGTGTTAATATGTTATTTTATGTATATTTTTGTCTTTTAATATTTTTGAAGTGGTAGTATAATTTTCTAAAGTTTACTTGAATTTATTTCAATTTTTAAAGCCTAGTTTCCATTTTTCTGCTAATTTCTTCATTAAATTATATTTAATTAAAATATATTTATTTATTTTGTGAAGGAATGTTTATTTTGTATTTTTATATTTATTTTTAAATATTTTCCAAGTCTATATAATTTTTCCAAAATTTATTCTGTTTATTTTCAAATTTGCTTGACTAGTTTGCATTTTCTAAGCTATTTTCTTATTTTTACCTTATATAATTAATAATTATTTATTTATATTTTATATTTTGTTGCATTTTCGAAATATTTACTGAAATTATGATTTTTCTCAGTAATTTAAACTTATATAAATAAATAAAGGTAATGTGAAAAGGTTTTGACTTTTGGTTTCCAATGGCTCTTTATCTCCCACCTTTTCACATTTCAACCTTACTTTTCATTCAATTGGCCACATCTCCTCATTTCTTCAGCCGCCTATTTTTTTTTCTCATTCACGTAAAAAATTTCTCTTTACATCTAAAAAAAATTTCGACCTCCATCATCTCCATGAGTTTGGTAAAATATTTTTCTTTTTCCATTGTTTTTCTTCTTGTTTTTCTACTTGTTTATGTTGATTGTACTTGCCTTCTCTTCTACTTCAGGTTCGGCCCCACCACTCCAGCCACCATGGCCCCCTCCTCCACCACCTGAACCACCCACCACCTCCTCTCCAGCCCCAAGCCACTGGCCATGCCCAATAGTTTATCAAACTCCACTTAAATCTACACAAACTTCACCTATATGCACCATAGCCAACACCTATGCCTTCATCACCTTCAACCACCCCTTGGCCGCCACCTACTCCACCTCCACCACCCATGGATGCCCTGAAACCCACTGCCACACCATCCTCCATCCCACTACAGACCTGGCCATTGCTGTCCTTCCTTAGGCCGTGACCATAGTTGCGTGGAATTCATGTTATTTTGCCTTGTAGTTGTAATCCATGCACATATATCCTTGCATCAACTTTGCACCATCTTTTCCTATGCTAGGCCGACCTCTTATGAACCCAAACCAGATCCTAGTCCTTGCTTTTGCTGTGAAAACCTGACCTATATCTAAAGCATAGGTGGTAGAAGGCAAGTGCAAGTGGTTTGGAGATGATTTATGAATTCATCTCTAACATTGTTTAATTGTATATTTGAGTTTGAAACTTATGTTATATATATTGTTTTGTTTGAATGTATCCAAGGCTATTAATCTTTGGCTCTCCACTCTCAAATCATATTCATGCTATCGTGCCTCTGAAGATCTCAGTTTGTGTGTTTCAGTTGTCGTCTCCAGCTTATACAGTGAGTAATTCTCACTAGACGATTTGTGCGTATATAACTAGTAAACTGACCCCTTTTGAATCTGTAAAATGCATTATCATGTTACACCTGCTATATTATGATCATATGATGTTCACCCATGCTTAAACACCTGTTATATCATATGTTACTATTATATTATGGTGTTCTGTTATTTTTATCAGTTTATCACACTGCAAGTTCCCTTTAGATTAGATTCACTATGGGTTGAAATGATACATACCCGAACGGACTATAGAATAGGGGAAAATCGTTATGGACTGAAATGATAGGCCTTAGGATTTTCAATTTATTTCATTTACTTGGGACTGCGGGTTTGAAATGATAAAACTCGGATTTTCTTTGTAAATTACGGGTTGAAATGATATATTACCCGTATCACTTTACCTAGGCTAGAAAATTTAATACAGACCCGTAGTTAAAATATATTTTTCTAAATTCTTAAAATATTTTAGAAATGTAATTATTATAATATTTTGATTTAAAATTAATTAAAAATAATTTTTGTAAAGTATTATTGATTTTCTGGAAATTTATAAGTTAAATAAATTATGGAAAGGTTAGAAAATTTGAATGTAAGAGTTTTTGGAAATTTTGATTTAATTATAACTGGAAATTAAATTAAATATGGAATTATGATAAATTTGTGATAATTTGAATTTAAAATTAATTTAAAGTGATTTTATAATATATTAATGATTTTTGGATAAAGAAATGAATGATTATTTAAGTTGAAATTTGGGAATATAACCAAAATGGGAATTTGTGAATTTGGCTTAAAAGTGAATTTTACGTTAAGTAAATAAAATTGAAATTAAGTTATATTTTGAAATTTTAAACTTAAGTGTTAAGTTGAAGTTCAATTCAATGAATTTAAAATTTAATGTTGAAATTTAATAAGTGAATTATTATTAAATCTTGATTTTTGAATGGAAACTTAACGTTATAAAATCATGAACTTAAGAAAAATTAAATGATGTTTATAAATGTGAAATATATGATTTTATAAGTTAAAAATGTTTTAAATAAAAATATAATTGGTTGTGAAATTATATTGAATATTTCAAGTTAATTAACTGCATTTTTGAAATGCTATTAATTGTAATGTAAATGATATTACAGCGTTTGTAAATGCTGTTGTTGATGATAATGAACTAAAATGCTAAATTGAATTAAAGGCTATTATAGCAATTTATGTAAGTGCTATAATTGTTGAATATAACTAAGTTTATTTGAAATTTAAGTAAACCCTATTACAGCATTTTTAAAATGCTGTCTTTTGTTAAAGTGAACTGTTTTGAATGTAACTTTCCGTAGCATTTTCTAAATGCTGCGAAAAGTGAATTTTCACTGTTTTGATAAAATTAAGTGAATAAATGAACTTTGAAAGTTGAAAATTTTGGAAATTTAATAATTTAATTATTAAATATAATAACTTCATTTTAATGATTAAAAATGATTTTTGAAATATAAACTGTTTTGAAATGTGAATTGAAATGGTATTTTAAATTGGATGAAATGAATAATGATTTGAAATGAAGTTTTGTAAAGATATGATATTTTGATATATTGAAATGATTTGAAAGGAAGTTTGTAAAGAAATGATATTTTAATATATTAAAATGATTGGAAAGGAAGTTTTGTAAAGATATGATATTTTAATATATTGAAATGATTTGAAATGAAGTTTTGTAAAGATATGATATTTTGATATATTAAAATGATTGGACATGAAGTTTTGTGAAGATATCATATTTTAATATATTGAAATGATTTGACATGAAGTTTTAGAAAGATATGATGTTTTTGAAATGGTTTGGAATTAATTTAATCTTTATTTTGATAAAGATTTGGATTTGAAATGATATTCTGTTTTGAAGTATAAATACCATTTTAAATTATAACTACGGGTTATAATAACGATTGGTTGGCAAACAGACCGGGATCGGATATTTGGCATACTCTCTGTCGATACCGAAAACCACTTTAACAACCGTGTACGCGGTGGAGATTCCAGAATGAAGTAGGATGGTGGCGACACTCTTGAGGTATATTACGTGAACCCAACTCCCGTGAGTTGGCATAAGGTGGCTAAAATAGGAGCGATCTCGGGCCAAGTGAGGTCATTCCTCCGATCGGACACATTCCTTCGATACTATACTCTTACTTGTGATTGATTAGATGGCCATCCTCCAATTTTTATATGGGAGTGTATTTCGAGGTGGGCGCATGTGGCTGCTACGTTACCACCAGCCCTTGTGCGTAATTGATATATCTACACTGGCATTGCCTTGTGTGTCGTGTCACCTACCATACCGAGCCTTTACTACGAGTTTGTTTTTCTCCCGTAGCCCGTGTGGTATCCTCTGACAGTCACCCGGTGTGGAGATGTCATGATATTGGATGGACTGCTGGGACTATTATGTGTGAAGGGTGATATGGGTAGCCTGGAACGCTATTTAAAAGTAAGTTTATTTTACTGTAGACATTATTATAATAGCGCAATATTACTACATAGTAAATAGTTTAACGGATCCTTAGAGGATGGGCGGTCCCAGGCATTCTTTAAGTTACTTGTACCTTATTACAGTTCACTTGAGTTGGTTTACATTATATAAGTATATATTGTCCTGACTTGAGTGTTTGTATTTTTTATTTACGCTCGGGTCAGCCTGAGTTATTCACAGATTTGGATTCCACTTTTGGAGATTGGAATCGCTGGAGATCATCTGCTTATCTAGTTTTATCTATTCCAGTTTTGTTGTTCTATTCAGCTTGTACTTGGTTATCATCTTGAGACTTCTATTGTACTTTATTTATTCTGTTGTATTTTATTTAACTCTGATATATTTTCATAGTAGCTTCATGAACTACGATCTCTTTTACTTCCGCTGCATTTCTTACTCTGTGTCTGTGTTCTGTGATTTTTATTTACTGTATCTCCTGAGATTTGCCAAATTTTATTTACAACGCGGTATTTTGAGCAATTCAAGTCCGGCATGTGCGGATGCGAATGGTTGAAAATATAGGGTTGTCACAGGAGAGGTCACCATTAGCATTTGTCAGATGACTTATGCTAGAATCCATAGAGAGATTTGTTAACTGTTTGAGATACTAGAATTCATATAGAGATTCATGATCTATTTGAGTGATGATGACTCGTGTGTTGAGATGTTAGAAGCAATGAAGAGATTCAAGTTCTGTTCAAATGATGAAGACTCGTGTATTGAGATGTTATACGTGACTTCACCATCGGTAATGACAAAAAAAGAGTAGAAGCGTAGCCCGTGGGATTTTCTATCCCAAGGGTACATCAACTCTAAAAATATCTAGAGATGCTTTCGATCAAGGCGCATGGGAGTTAATGGTATTTGGTATCACGTGTTATGGTGTGGACCGGCTATGTTTACCTTAGTGATATATTTTATCTAGATATATACAAGTTTTGGAAGGTAGATTCTGACCCTTGTAAAGGGGCCGGTCTCAGTATATCGGGGGGTGTCTTCAATGGAACACATTATACGAACGTACCTTAGTAGTTTTAGTTGCACTTCTAATATTGTTTTGTTGTGTGATGCAAGCACCACAGCTATTTTCCAATTTATATTCTACACCCTACACATTATCTATTATAGAGCCATATGTACTTATTCGAAGGTTTGGTTCTTTTGAGGGGATAATCGTTATGGTGATTCAAATAGCCTTAAAAGTTATCGTTATACATTGTACACATATTTCCTGAGTTTCTCACACCAAAATTGCGTCTGACTTAAGATTTTATCTTTTCCTTAATTCCTCGAGTGCTTTTTTGAGTACTTTGAGAAATATAGGTTTTCTTTGATACTCTTTGGAGCTCAAGGAGTCTAATTGTATGCTTTCACCTACTGTAGTATTTATTTCCGCTGCACTACTAGTATGTATATATCTGCGTTTGTGAGGACGGGCTATTATAACTTTATAGGCTGATGATAGTACTTAGGATTGTAACTCTGAAATGTCATGCATCTTAGAGTAGCACTTTTTACTGTCTTTTGATTATATATTATCGTTTCACTATGAGATTCGAATGTTTTCCTTTTACCTTAATAATTTGTCTTTCCGATACTTAGGTGTTCGACACATGAATACTGTAGATATATTACTATCGACATTTGAAGGTCGAAAAGGTGGGTTGTTACCTTCTTTACATCTTCACTAGAAACATTTAAGGATATAAGTATGTATTTGATACGATTCTATGTGCATGGTTACCAATGCATCGGTAACTACGATTGTTGAAATTTCTTTCTAAGGATTTTCTACTTCTACATTTTAAATGTATTTAAAACATTAACATATATAACAAAGTATACAATAGAAAATAAAAACCAATAAATTATTTTATTTCGAACTAAATTCATTATAAGAATTAAGTTAATAATTAATTTACATAATTGCACCTAACACAAACCTTTAATTTCATCAAAGAGCGCACTCCTCGAGCAATTTCTTAGCATTATTGAATGTTCTTGCAACCACTTAACCTTTGTTCATACTCTTATATTTACCTACCAAACATTCCATGTGGTCCCCTAGCACTCTTAAGTGGCCTCTTTATGCTTAAAAGGTGTTTGTCTTCTTATACACGTACTCACATACTGTAACGCCCCGCCGCTCTGACCGCCTCTAGTCGGTAATTAAACCAACTAGAAACGTTCAAATGACGGATTGTTATTTAGTTTATAACATTTAAACAGAATCAGTCACAGAATCACAGAAACAATAATATATTTTATAAATGAACTTTTCTTTTATATACAAATATCAGAGTTATACAATGAATTGCATTTTATACAGCGGAACAATTTTTATTAAGTACAAGAAAAAAATTTTGAAAAGCTTTAGCGATGCGGTAATTCCCCTCTCTCTAACTTCGCTGCGTGAAAATCTCCAAGCTGTTAAAATACTCGGTCTGACCCGAGTATTACATTCAAAAGAAAATAATACACGGGTCAGTCTAATTCAAACTCAGCTATTAGTGCATAGAAGCAATAATAATTAAATAGCAATTAGACGACAGTCAAAGATAAATTTACCTATCCGACCCTTTAACAAGAAATCGGATAACGGTAAATGATAACACTTAACAGCGTTAAACAATAAATCAGCAAATTCAAATTTTTAACGAAGATGGATGAAGGAAAAAAAAATCTCTTTTAAAAAGATAATTTAGAAAAACATCAAAAACGATTGGCTCTGCCGTACACGCACGCGTATACGGCCTCGCCAATACTGTATATGAAATACGCAAAGAAATCAATGAATCAAAAGTAAAGGAAATATCAATTAAAATCAATACTGTGTGGCTGCAGCACACGCACGCGTGTACTGCCTCGCCACTATAGTGATGAATATACACGAATGGATTGCACAGGTCAGGGAAGAGACATGTACACATGGGAAGTTACTCAAAACAGAGAGCACAAATGAAGACTACAGGTATCAATATCAATGAAATGCAACAGCACCAATGCAAGTAACTCATGCACATGAATAAACCAAAGTGCAGACCAAACAGTAGACAGAGTGCAACTATCAAAGAACTACAGAGACCAAGCAATGAACGGCTATATACAAGTACAGGCCACAACATGTCAATGGAGGCACAGCCTCAAACATGAAACAAGACTAAAGCCAGAAACAGTGCAACAGAATGGATGCAGCGATACCAAATGAAACAAATGAACAGTGAATAGCATGGCAATGTTGAATGCATGAATAAGTGAATCAGTGCATAAGTGACTACAGAATATAAATTGAAGTTCATGATGTCTGGATCTTCACTTATTTAAAGTTTGATCATCTGTTATAGCTTCCAGAGGGATTTATCTATTATTTCAACTTAAATAAAAATTTTAAAACTAAAATTTATGATTTAGCAAACAAGTTTCATTTGAAACTTAATTTTAAACAGAGACAAGACCATAAGATTTGAAATTTTAAATCAAAAATTGCATACTGGAAGGTGAAAGCAGAGCAAAGACTTAAGTATATCAATACAAAGCTTCGACAAATCAAAAACTGCAATTAAGCACATGTATGACCAGTGTCAACAATCAAGTAAATGAAGAGAATAACAAGCTCGACTAACAGTGCAGACAAATGCTCAAATGAAAATGCTCAATGCACCAAGTACAGGTAACAACATGGTGAACATCACAGTGAAGATGACAAGTACACCCAGAACTACACAATGACAAAACAAGTGCACCACTGAGCTATTCAAATGAAGCAAAGTGGCAACATCAAAATACAGACCTGAAGTTCAAGTACACCAGTGACAGTGATACAAGTCAGACCAAGTACAAGGCACAGTGCACCAATGACCAGGCTACAAGATACCATGTATGCAGACCAGTGCAAGTATTGTCCAGTTACAAATACTAAGTCCAGCAACTCAAATAACACAAGTGGCCATACACATATATACATACAAGAATGTATGTATACAAATGATCAGCCATCAAAGTGCAGTGCAACCACAAAGAAGACAGTGGCAACAGTGAATGTGAAGACACATGAACATGAAACCAACAATATCAAGTTCAAGTAATACCACAAGCAATCAGACTCAATGGTGAAACAGTACACATATGACCACAAGTACATCAACTCAATTGCAAACCAAGTTGAACAACTTACATACATACCATACATGCATACTGACATAATTATCAACAAACAATCATTTTCCTAATTTGCTTCAAACATCATCTCGGATATCAAGTTATATAGATGGGTTTAAATGAATTTGCTCACTTGTATATGCAAAGAGCAGAGAAGCAACAGAGAATGAAGGCTGGAAGTTTTAAAACTGTGATGATCTAGAAGCTAGATGTTTGTATTTACTCCTGTATCCTACGTTTCCAGTTCATTACCTAATAAAACTTCTTGAAATAATTTTTTTTTTAACTTTAAATCAAGTAATTATCAATATCTTTCTTTTAAAGGTCATCACTTAAATTTCTTTTGATTCTGAGATATAAAAACTTTCCCGAATTTAGTTAATCTATTTCTAAACAGAGGGATAGCCAAACAAATACAAACATGCACAAATACTTGCAATACATTCCTATTCATGCAGAACACATTTACCAATATTTATCACATCAATTCAGAGAGTAGATCAGGAGTAAGTTTGCTCACTGTCTTCCTAAATTTTCCAGATGAATTTGCAAAATTATTGTACTCAAATATATTTCTAAAATCTTAACTTGAGTTTAAACAATGTTTTTGTTTGAAATTAATTTTTTTTTCTTTTTTTATCAAGAACAGAGCTATGCCTCTGTAAACAGACATGCATGCATATCATTTCCAAATTTGTCAACATGCAAAAACATAAATCATCATATCCATTCAAAGATCGGGTCAAAGAAGTTTCATGATAATTATCAAAGTCAACATAAATCAATTGCCAGAAATTCGAAACAAGTGAACCCGGAAATCATCATTACAGCAAAGAAATTTTACAGAATCAAAGTGGAAATTCAACAATTTTAAAGCCGCGAAAATCAGTTAATCAAGCAACCAAAACATGAATTTGAACAAGCTAGCAATCTCTAAAGGCTTGAATTGGATGTGAGTGAAGGATTCACTCACCTGGTTTTCGAACTTGACCAATAAGAAGCGGCTGTAGGAGCAACTCGAAGAGACGAACGACAGCGAGATTGAGTAGCTGCGAGGGAAGTGAAATCATCATCGATTCTCACGAGCCCTGGCTTTGAAGATGAGCAGGAAGAAGACCGAGCCTTTGATTTTCACGAGCCCTAATTTCAGAGCGAACGAAAGAACGAGGCCGCCATTGTTTTTTTTTCGTTTATTTGTTTTCTAGGGTTTTGAATGAAAGGGGTAAAAGGGAAACGGGTATATTTAATCACAGCATCAATATCAAACGGGGACCGGTATTATTTTCAAAGCCCACTTAGCCCTTAACAAAAAATTTGAACGGAATTTAAATCAATTTACAAACTCCTAGCTCAAATTTTCAAATTCAAATATGTTCTTCATATTAAACTTGAAAAATTCAAATAACTTCACAGTTTTCAAATCAAAATTTAATTCAATTATTAATTTGCATAAGTAATAATCCTTAAATCCAAATTATTTTCCTAAGTCATTGGTTTGAATTTAAAATACAAATTCAATATTCAATTTCAACTCTAAAGTCAAATTTAAATTTTTATTCAACATTTTATAGATTAAAGTTTAATATTTAATTGCCAATATCCTAGTTATATTGGGAATTTAATTTAAATCTCATTCAAATATTTAAAATTAATTAAATATTTTCAATTTAAATTGTTCAAAAATTCAGGATCGTTACAATCTCCCCTCCTTAAAAGAATTTCGTCCCGAAATTACAAGTAAGGAAAAATGATTGTTAAAATTTCACCAATATTTATACCCTACACAATTTTTACCAAGCTCAGAACTTATTAAAAATAAATGAGTATAGAATTCATTTTATTTGTTTTATCTTACTAGCTTTGTTAATTAACTCATTTGCTCATCATTTTCTACAATCAAGACGCAAAAGTCTTTTACTAAAGTTTTCAACTTACAAAACCCAAATTTTAAATTTGAAATTCTTCATTTAAGAAATTTACATAGTATAACTTTTCCAAAGCTATGGACTTTCAAAACATTTCAAAAATCCTCTTCCTTAGTTTATTAAGTTGGAATTATGTTACTTTAATTTCAGATTATTGATTTTCTATTTAAAGTTTGAAAATACTTGCTAACTCGAAATTTAACAAGTCTATTGTCGTTCTTAAAGACATTAGGCATACGCTGGCCAGGCGCAAGTCTAAAAATCTCCAAGTACTAAATATACTTGCTTCAATTCCCAATGAAAATACTTTAAAAATCTTTTTTAAAAAATGGATATGGAAAGCACATTCCCCCATGGATCACAGTTACCCGGCGGTTACGCTACTATCCCAGTAGAATCGCTTGTAACTGTAGATTTCTCATCTCTTGAATTTCGCCATGGTTGTTGCCATAGATCGCGGTCCACACGGCGGTTACGCTACTATCCCAGTAGAATCGCTTGTGGCCGTAGGCATCTCGCCCCTCGAATTTCGCTTTGGCTTCTAGATTGCAGTTTACTCGACGGTTGCGCCACTATCCCAGTGGAATCGCTTGTAACTGTAGGCATCATGCCCCTCAAATTACGCTAGTCACTCCAACTAATGGAAAACAAATGGCAAATCCAACTAATGGAAAACAAATGGCCAATCCAACTAATGGAAATCAAATGGTCAATCCAACTAATGGAATTCAAATGGTCAATCCAACTAATGGAATTCAAATGGTCAATCCAACTAATGGAATTCTACGTAGCTACGATTTTCAAATGGACACTCATCTCGAGTTCCAACAACCTTCACAAATTTTAAATGGAAGGTACTTTTCCATATCCTTAATTTGGAAAACATAATATCATACATACATATATAATATTTCATTTCACAATTCGTACATATCATACTCATGTACTTACATAAGTTTTCCACAACAACTACTTTTCCAAACTAATGGTTTTCGAATTTATCGTATTCTCATATATACGTTATGAAAACCACAATATCTCATACCCATAACAAATAGAGGATTCATAAATTTTCCATTTCATTATCCATTTAAAATTTTCCTCTAAGTCGATTTGGAAATTTAAGGTTATCTCAAACCAAATTCACATTCATAATCCAATTTATTATCGACTTCACACTCGATTTGGATTTCACGTTACATTGTCAATTCTCAACACATAATTGATGTCTACCGATATATAACCTCTGAGCTCGTATGTCTCAGAGAAGGGTGTTAAGCTAAGAGAATAAATTCTCCGCCACCAACAGATATATATTTAATAGAGATCAATTGATATGTCATCAATTCACAATGTTAGACATACAATCCAAATCAACCATTCAAAATTCAAAGTTCAACTTATATTGTTTTTGGGTGTCAAAGTTAAACTCAATTTAACTCAAGATTCAAACATTTTGAAAATTTCCAAGTTGAACTAATTGTTCATATTTTCCAAAAATAATATCTTCACAAGATATATAATTTTCCACACTTAACCATTTGAAAACAAATTTCAAATCATTTTTCACCTTTCAATCTTTGAAAACAAATTTCAAATCAATTTCCTTAAACGGAAACATTTCCAAATATTTATCCATTTTAAACTTAAAATGGTTCACTTAAATCAATCAAATAAATCTTTACCGATTTATTTTAAACTTACGTTCCAAATCCGTAAATTTATTCCCACATTTCAAAAATAAATCAATGTTTATTTTTAACAAATTTTCCTTTCTTTTATGAATTCCATAATGAATTTACCTTTCCAAAATATCTATGAATATACGATTTTCAAATCGATTTCAAATATTCATATATCGATTTATCTTTAAAAGATAAAATTTCAAAACATTCACTTTTCACTTTATCTTTAAAAGATAAAATTTCAAACCTTACATTTCATATTGGAAAATATTTCCATACTTATTTAATAATAAGTAATTCACAAATCCATTTATTTCCAACACTTGGAAAACATTCAATATACTTGAATCATAATCAAGTATATATTTCATTCTTAAAGGAAATCATTCTTTTAAACACATTTATTTGAGTCAAAACGAATGTTGCGTAAAACATCGTTACGACGACCCAAAATCACTAGTATAGGGATTCGAATTTAAGATAGATATATAAATCCCAATACTATATAAAACATTTCCTTTTGGAAACCATTTACTATAACAACAGTGTTATAGTCCACCATTTCCTTTCATTTTTCTCGAAAACGTCTATTTCAACAATGAGTGTTGAAATCTATGATTTCGATCCTTAACACATTTCAAAACAACTTCAAATGGATTTACTCCATTTCATAATGTTATTTCCCCAAAACATTCCCATTTAAGTTTTTCAACTTCGACTTAATTCATAGTTTGAATTCTGCATACATTTCACAATATTGGTTTTAAGCCAACTTCAATTTTGAAATCTAAATCTCATTTGAACTTTGCATTTGCTTTCTATTTCCAAAATAGTCAACTAGTTCTTTAGTAAACCATTTATCGACTTGGTTTCATTAGATTTATATCTCCATATTAACTATTTTAGACATTAGTCTAAACTTGAAATATAAGCTTTACATCAAAACTTGTTTTATTCATACAATTAAGTCGACGATTAAATTTCCTATCAAAATTTGCAATCCTCATTAGCAAAGGTCGGATCATTCAATCATTTTCCCAAGACATAACCGATTTATTTAATAATATATTCACTGTCAAAAATTGTGAATAAAATTCCCAACCAACTTTTATTATCACAATATTTAACTTAAAGGATAATTCGCTGTCCAAAATCACGAATATATCTTCTTTAATAACTTCTATGTTTCATTTATCAAATTCAATTGGTTTCAAATTTATAAACAATCTTTACAAATTCCATTTCTATTTATAAAACTTCGATTTATAATCTCCTTCATTAATTTGATTCAATCTATATAACTCAGTTATATACCAAAATCCATATTACAAGTTAAATACTTATAATCCATTTATTTACTAAATCGTTCTTCACAACATTTGAAATCAATTTTTCAAAAGAATTCAGAATCAAATTTCCAAGTTATAGTTCAATAATTCTCTTGATTATAACCAAATTGACATGTCATTTCATTTTCCAATTATTACTTTGGAGATATTCACAATATTCGATTTAAACCAATTTAAACCAATTCATTAATTCACTTAACTTATATTTCACTTTCCGTAAATCTCAACAATTCGATAACGAGTTTTCGAACGATCGGGACTCAAATCTAAGGAGACCTCGCCGAAGAGAACTATCGCAAACCTAAATTTAGAGAGGGGAATTTTCAAAAATAATTCTAATTTTCAAAATACTTTTTATTTTAAAGAAAATAATTTTAAACTTCTTTAGATTTGAAAACACTTTCTTTAAAGTGATTCTAGTAACTATTCATATTAAACGCCATAAACTAAGCTTTGGGTAAACCAAAGCTCTGATACCACTTTGTAACGCCCCGCCGCTCTGACCGCCTCTAGTCGGTAATTAAACCAACTAGAAACGTTCAAATGACGGATTGTTATTTAGTTTATAACATTTAAACAGAATCAGTCACAGAATCACAGAAACAATAATATATTTTATAAATGAACTTTTCTTTTATATACAAATATCAGAGTTATACAATGAATTACATTTTATACAGCGGAACAATTTTTATTAAGTACAAGAAAAATTTTCTGAAAAGCTTTAGCGATGCGGTAATTCCCCTCTCTCTAACTTCGCTGCGTGAAAATCTCTAAGCTGTCAAAATACTCGGTCTGACCCGAGTATTACATTCAAAAGAAAATAATACACGGGTCAGTCTAATTCAAACTCAGCTATTAGTGCATAGAAGCAATAATAATTAAATAGCAATTAGACGACAGTCAAAGATAAATTTACCTATCCGACCCATTAACAAGAAATCGGATAACGGTAAATGATAACACTTAACAGTGTTAAAAAATAAATCAGCAAATTCAAATTTTTAACGAAGATGGATGAAGGAGAAAAAAAATTCTCTTTTAAAAAGATAATTTAGAAAAACATCAAAAACGATTGGTTGCCGTACACGCACGCGTGTACGGCCTCGCCAATACTGTATATGAAATACACAAAGAAATCAATGAATCAAAAGCAAAGGAATTATCAATTAAAATCAATACTGTGTGGCTGCAGCACACGCACGCGTGTACTGCCTCGCCACTATAGTGATGAATATACACGAATGGATTGCACAGGTCAGGGAAGAGACATGTACACATGGGAAGTTACTCAAAACAGAGAGCACAAATGAAGACTACAGGTATCAATATCAATGAAATGCAACAGCACCAATGCAAGTAACTCATGCACATGAATAAACCAAAGTGCAGACCAAACAGTAGACAGAGTGCAACTATCAAAGAACTACAGAGACCAAGCAATGAACAGCTATATACAAGTACAGGCCACAACATGTCAATGGAGGCACAGCCTCAAACATGAAACAAGACTAAAGCCAGAAACAGTGCAACAGAATGGATGCAGCGATACCAAATGAAACAAATGAACAGTGAATAGCATGGCAATGTTGAATGCATGAATAAGTGAATCAGTGCATAAGTGACTACAGAATATAAATTGAAGTTCATGATGTCGGATCTTCACTTATTTAAAGTTTGATCATCTGTTATAGCTTCCAGAGGGATTTATCTATTATTTCAACTTAAATAAAAAATTTTAAAACTAAAATTTATGATTTAGCAAACAAGTTTCATTTGAAACTTAATTTTAAACAGAGACAAGACCACAAGATTTGAAATTTTAAATCAAAAATTGCATAATGGAAGGTGAAAGCAGAGCAAAGACTTAAGTATATCAATACAAAGCTTCGACAAATCAAAAACTGCAATTAAGCACATGTATGACCAGTGTCAACAATCAAGTAAATGCAGAGAACAACAAGCTCGACTAACAGTGCAGACAAATGCTCAAATGAAAATGCTCAATGCACCAAGTACAGGTAACAACATGGTGAACATCACAGTGAAGATGACAAGTACACCCAGAATTACACAATGACAAAACAAGTGCACCACTGAGCTATTCAAATGAAGCAAAGTGGCAACATCAAAATACAGACCTGAAGTTCAAGTACACCGGTGACAGTGATACAAGTCAGACCAAGTACAAGGCACAGTGCACCAATGACCAGGCTACAAGATACCATGTATGCAGACCAGTGCAAGTATTGTCCAGTTACAAATACTAAGTCCAGCAACTCAAATAACACAAGTGGCCATACACATATGTACATACAAGAATGTATGTATACAAATGATCAGCCATCAAAGTGCAGTGCAACCACAAAGAAGACAGTGGCAACAGTGAATGTGAAGACACATGAACATGAAACCAACAATATCAAGTTCAAGTAATACCACAAGCAATCAGACTCAATGGTGAAACAGTACACATATGACCACAAGTACATCAACTCAATGGCAAACCAAGTTGAACAACTTACATACATACCATACATGCGTACTGACATAATTATCAACAAACAATCATTTTCCTAATTTTCTTCAAACATCATCTCGGATATCAAGTTATATAGATGGGTTTAAATGAATTTGCTCACTTATATATGCAAAGAGCAGAGAAGCAACAGAGAATGAAGGCTGGAAGTTTTAAAACTGTGATGATCTGGAAGCTAGATGTTTGTATTTACTCCTGTATCCTACGTTTCCAGTTCATTACCTAATAAAACTTCTTGAAATATTTTTTTTTTTTAACTTTAAATCAAGTAATTATCAATATCTTTCTTTTAAAGGTCATCACTTAAATTTCTTTTGATTCTGAGATATAAAAACTTTCTCGAATTTAGTTAATCTATTTCTAAACAGAGGGATAGCAAGACAAATACAAACATGCACAAATACTTGCAATACATTCCTATTCATGCAGAACACATTTACCAATATTTATCACATCAATTCAGAGAGTAGATCAGGAGTAAGTTTGCTCACTGTCTTCCTAAATTTTCCAGATGAATTTGCAAAATTATTGTACTCAAATATATTTCTAAAATCTTAACTTGAGTTTAAACAATGTTTTTGTTTGAAATTAATTTTTTTTTCTTTTTTTATCAAGAACAGAGCTATGCCTCTGTAAACAGACATGCATGCATATCATTTCCAAATTTGTCAACATGCAAAAACATAAATCATCATATCCATTCAAAGATCGGGTCAAAGAAGTTTCATGATAATTATCAAAGTCAACATAAATCAATTGCCAGAAATTCGAAACAAGTGAACCCGGAAATCATCATTACAGCAAAGAAATTTTACAGAATCAAAGTGGAAATTCAACAATTTTAAAGCCGCGAAAATCAGTTAATCAAGCAACCAAAACATGAATTTGAACAAGCTAGCAATCTCTAAAGGCTTGAATTGGATGTGAGTGAAGGATTCACTCACCTGGTTTTCGAACTTGACCAATTAGAAGCGGCTGTAGGAGCAACTCGAAGAGACGAACGACAGCGAGATTGAGCAGCTGCGAGGGAAGTGAAATCATCATCGATTCTCACGAGCCCTAGCTGTGAAGATGAGTAGGAAGAAGACCGAGCCTTTGATTTTCACGAGCCCTAATTTCAGAGCGAACGAAAGAACGAGGCCGCCATTGATTTTTTTTCGTTTATTTGTTTTCTATGGTTTCGAATGAATGGGGTAAAGGGGAAACGGGTATATTTAATCCCAGCATCAATATCAAACGGGGACCGGTATTATTTTCAAAGCCCACTTAGCCCTTAACAAAAATTTTGAACGGAATTTAAATCAATTTACAAACTCCTAGCTCAAATTTTTAAATTCAAATACGTTCTTCATATTAAACTTGAAAAATTCAAATAACTTCACAGTTTTCA
Organism: Allium cepa; assembly: GCA_030765085.1. Taxonomy (NCBI): domain Eukaryota; kingdom Viridiplantae; phylum Streptophyta; class Magnoliopsida; order Asparagales; family Amaryllidaceae; genus Allium; species Allium cepa. Next base: position 421,512,304 of record CM060939.1, read on the forward strand.
AATCAAAATTTAATTCAATTATTAATTTGCATAAGTAATAATCCTTAAATCCAAATTATTTTCCTAAGTCATTAGTTTGAATTTAAAATACAAATTCAATATTCAATTTCAACTCTAAAGTCAAATTTAAATTTTTATTCAACATTTTATAGATTAACGTTTAATATTTAATCGCCAATATCCTAGTTATATTGGGAATTTAATTTAAATCTCATTCAAATATTTAAAATTAATTAAATATTTTCAATTTAAATTGTTCAAAAATTCAGGATCGTTACACATACGAACTATTGCCTAGTAACACAAGTAGAGAATAGTCATTTGGTTCAGTTAAAAATCTCCACTTCTACCAATAGCTTGCTAGCCTACTACATGCTTTAATCGAAATCCCAACTCAAACAGGTAATAATTATCAAAATTCCTAAAATAAGCAGTAGCTTGCTTCCAAACTCCACGAGCTTAGTCATATGGGTTCATTTTAGTCGAGATCTCCCATCTCAAATGAAAAGTGCGCACATACTCTAGCACACTTCTACCCAATTACCCAAATACCTCGATGCCTTTCATATTTTCTTCCTCTTCTCGAGGATACTTACCTTGAATAAACTGCTTGCATATTAGTTAATAAGTATAAGCACATGTTTTTTTACTCACATTTTATCCTATTTGAATATGAACAACTTTACGTTGGGTACTAATGGAATGTGGCCAGTTAGAAGTGGGTAAAATAGGTAGATTTCAAAAACCCTATTTTTGGATCTACCGGGCCTATGAAGTCTAAAAGGTTTATTGGATCCAATCCAATATAGTTTTAAATAAAATATTATTTAATTTAATTTGTTTGAAAAGTAGTTTTGATTTAATTTAATATTAACAATTATATTATAATAAGCATATCAAATACACTCACATGCTCATAGTGCAAGTGCAATAAATAAACGTGTACATGGTCAATGTGTACGTATATAGATGATGAGAATAACACTGTAACGGACACATTCACCCTTTGTATATGTCTTTGTTGTCTGTAGTTCTATTCTAAAATCATATAAAAAATAACAACACACAAAGATAGACACACACACTCATACACATAATTTACTTATACTTATACATATTGTATTATAAAATATTATTGACTAATCGACAATATTTTACTTTTTATGGTATGAAAATTGATGGGTTTGAGTAGATATTTAAGAAGAAGAAAAGGTAGAGAACTTTTCTCCTTCCTTTACTCATTCATTCAATATCATTTCACATCAATATTTGAACTCTTTAAACCTTGTATATATTAAAATTAATTATGACTAATTTTATGCTTTTTAAATTTTAAAATTGACATTTTGAAATAAAAAACAATTCAAAATTAGATCTATGTTGTTAAACAAAATTTATTTTAAATTTTGGATTAAAACACTAGTTTGAAGAAAAAATTTAAACTTTATATAATTTGTTAAATTTAACCTTTAATGTTTGCAATCATTGTTTTAAATGAACAGCTATAAAACAAATTCAATTGGTATTAGAAAGATGTTTTCATAGATCTGTTTTAAATTTGAATCAATATATTTACCTAAGGAAATTGTTAAAACTTTGTGTAACTTGTTAATAAATTAAATTAAAACTTCAACTTTTATAACCATTGTTTTAAATGAATACCTTTAAAAAAATCTTGGTAGTATAAAAGAAAATTAATTTCAAGTTTCCTTTTATTATTTTAATAATTTGAATATACAAATTGAGTCGGATAACAGCGCTATATATAATTTCATTATAGCATATATAAAGTCTAATCTACACCACCAAATGTTGTAAATGTAAATGATAATAAATTAAAAGAATACCTAAAGAAGTAGCTTATGATTTGCATCTTGAATGAAGATTTCTCTTTATATCTCCACACCCAGCTTTGCAAGAGAAAGATGAACCACTTATTTTATTGCATTTGATATTTATGTTTGATTTGAAGTTGATAAAATTTTAGAAACGTCCATTTGATTTTCTATCATGGAAGGTAAGGAGGAGAGAAGAGAAATGTGAATAAAGATGAATGTCTACTGAAAATGAATTTGTGGATTTGTTTTTATTGAAAGAATGAAATCTTTCCAATTCTTCTAATTAAAACTTCCCTAATTAATTTCCTTAATTCTATTTCTCTACCAACTCTTCTCTCTTCACATATTTGGCAAAAATACTTACCATCTAATGACACAAAATTTGAAAAAATCCCTTTATGCAATTATCATTCATCTAAACCCGTTTAAAATTACATTGATATCGTATCTCGATGCATGCAAAAAAAATTATAATATATTCGAATAATTGCAAACAACTCCAAAATATCAAACATATCAAATAATAATTAATGTTTCTCAAAAAATTAAATAATTTAATTAATTTAAAACATTTTATAAATTAATTAGATCATGTGGTTTTTCAAAGAATTCATCTCTATGCCAGTGCAACTCAAAAATGTAAATTCAATTAGCCATTAATATTGAACAATTCGAATATTGATGCTTACACGTCACCTTAACCAGTGATGTGGCAGTTTGGTTGAATTTATCGTTTACAATCTATTTGGTAAAATCCAATTTTACTCTTTATCATAACTATATCACTTTAGGACTTTAAAATTTGGTTTTGGTCAAAACTCTAATATCATTCACATTCAACCTAGTTAGTCCAAACACAAAATCCATAACATTTATTATTAATCATAGTATTCTGTTCAGAGATTTTGACTTGAGTTGATTACGGTTGACCATGATACAAATCTCTTATAACCGAGGAGACGAATTCTCTATTAAATAGTGTTTCACTTCCAATGCTTCACATCAAACCCAATTATAGTCGATCAATGGATCGCTACACCATGATTTAACTATAATCAAAGCGGAGTGTCTACATTGAAGTTCCATAGTATTCTCAAGTCTAGAAAATTGTGTAACATCGTCACTTCAAGATCTCATGTTTTGACCGTAGTTATAGTTAACCAATAGGAAACTCTTGAGTAAGTCATTGCATGGTTATCCAATAACTATCGATATGTAACCTCTTAGTGCCCCCAACAGCCATGAGTAATGCATTGCCTAATAATTGGAGAGCATTACGTAATGTAGTCTCAATAATCCTTTCTCGAGACATCTTAACTAAGAATACTTAAAATAATATTTTATTTTAATGTGATTTATTTCTTATGATTACAATAAATTATAATTACATCACTTAATATATCATTTAAGTATTTCTACTCAATATATTTTAAATTATTACTTTTTTAATTATATCACAATATAACAAAGTATATTACAAAAATCAAACACCTTCATTATGAACAAAATCAGTTATCGAGTTAGACATATGTATGTCATTAGGGAGTACCACTAACTCTATCAATCTTTCACAATACTTGGGCTTAGTTATGGAATATTATTCCAACTCCTTTAATCAGTTTTTACAAAAAAAAGGGCCAAACCCTTAGTGGTCGGTAAGCTATATTATTTTAATTAACTACCCTATCAGTAAACTCTCTCTATCGTTGATAAATTAATTTTATCATGTAAAATTCTTCAGAGTATGTTTTTTGAATTCTAATGAGCTTTAGGTTCTTTTATGAATTGTACCATAACATTGTTATCATGTAACAATATCATGGGATTCTCAACATCTATAATCATCCCTAGCTCAATTATAAATTTGTGTGTTTATTTGTACTTCTTTTATTGTAGCCCATTCAAAGCAACGTACTTAGCCTTCGGTTAAATCAGCCATATTGTTTTGAACATTTTCAACTTAATGTTCTTAATATTGAACATGAATTTAGGATTGATATAGTATACTCGATATCATTTATGAAGTTCGAGTTTGCATAGTCCTTTATAAGGAGTTATATTTTTTCTATAAATAATTCTTTAGTATTTCATATGTATTCAAGAACATTGTTAACTTTCATTTAATGATCTCAACTTGGGTTGATATTTTCCTTATGTATCAAATACATAAGCGAAATGTGATATTATAGATAATATGACTTGCACGATAATTCCTGTTGTCAATGTATAATAAATTCATCTTACATGCTCCATATTAAACATTTTAACATGGAGTCTGTGTATGTCGTTTGGTCCCAACATCTTACTACACTAATTAAAAAGATGCTATTGGAAATCTATTATCGAGAATTGAATAAACAAGTTAAAAAGATTTTGGCAAGAGTACATCGTTAACAATCGTAAGTTTATTGTTTACTTATATTTTGAAATATTTTAGTACCTTTATAGTGCTTTCTTAAAGACACACAATTCCTTTGCATTTTGACTAAACTTCTAACTGTTTGATTTTTCTATCATAATATTTGCTCAACTTTGATGTTAGTTGAATGATACTTTCATATTAATTCTTGGATCCTACCCAATGAACCACAAACTCATATTCGAACCCACTAACTTTGAAATACTTCAGATATTAAGCATAAACAATATATTTTAAATCATTGTTTAGTATTTATATTTCACATACGTATACCAAAATTCAAAATAACATCGAGCGATAATTTTATGAGCAAAATAAGAATTAATTTAAGTACGATGAATGAAGAGGTTATTACGTTAATTTAAACAATTGAAATTTATGATGTTATTCTATCAAAATAGCTTATCGTATTCCAATTGCACTGTTCTTCTTCACCAGGCCATATCTATGACAAATGGATCATATCCCTTCGGCCACAACTATCAGAATCATATTTTGATAATGTGCTTAAATTTCATTTTGGATTTATGCATCATTCCATATGGTAGAGACAATGTTTTTAATGGCTTATTGGCAACTAAGAAAAAAAATTCTCAACGTTGATAAGAAAATCATAGTGTCTCTATATTATGTGAGAGTTCCTACTAGACATTCTATATTATGTGTCCAAATCAAATTTACTACTAATGATTTCTAAAAGAAATTATTTTGTCATGAAGTTGATATATTTCTTGAAACAATTGTCTCGGTGCAATAGAATAAATATTCAAAAACATTTTATGAATTACTATTATAAAATAGACTTATTTTTTAAGTTTACAAAGGTATAACATAAATTGGTCAATCAATATTAATTGGTCCCAAGCATATTTGAGGTGGTCCATACAAGATCCCTCACGAACAAGTATTACATGTAATCTCTCGACTCACCCAACCTGTCAACTCCTTGGTCTAGAATATGTAGGGGTTGCTATTATATGTGATTTGTAGATAATTTTTTAAATGGAACCAAATTTAACCTTATGTACTTATCTTAAGTACACATCCTTATGAAAAGAAGTTAACTCAACATCACTCATTATCGTGCTTTGTTCAATAAAATCTGATTACTCCTTATCGATACATCATTATGTATCATTGAAAAGAGTGACCTTTCAAGATTGAATCTTATTCATTTTAGATACATTTAAAATTCATCTCCAATACACTAGCCTATTTGATCAAATCAAATCGTTTTATTTTCTTTTGTACATCATGTTATTTACTTCTATTTCATGTACTATGAACTGATTATAGACATAATACATGTGTATTAAATACATATGTTCATGTCTGCAATAATTCATCCTGAATTTAACGAAGTATGTAGAACCGTTTTGGTATTATTAGACTATGATTGCATATAATAATACATATCATGCTAAGAGTTCATTAACTCTTATGTTGCACCCGCTAAATGGATATTTTGCGCTTAATCGTTTAAGATATAATTCACAACTACCATATGATTTATAATCATATGATCAAAAAATTATTTCTCAAAACTGTAGCTTAGTCTACAGTTTCAAAATAGTAGGATTTTAAACATTTTTATGTTTTCTAGTGAATCATTTTGTTATGGAAACAAATACAATGTTATAGTTTTATCTTATAATGGATATTCCTAATATTCACATTGCAATAAACCTATGTTTATTTTTAGTCAATGCTGAAAATATATATTATTTCATAAATAATATTTGGTAACTTTACGAAAACCATTTTTATAACTTGATGCGTCCACTAAGAAGTGTTATATAGTATGCTCCTACTATTTTCTTCGTTACTATAATAACTTATGAAATATGAAGCTCTATTCAAGCACTTATAATGGAATTTTATTTCATACACTATAACTAGTATATAATCAAGAGTTTCTGAACAAATATCCTAAATTTGAGAAAATAACTTTCATAGAAAATAATTTTCCATATGCAAATACATTTGGGATAGAAATCACTTCTCATTCCATATTAAGTAACTTTTAGTACTTTATACAATTCTCATTTTCAATGTCTCTTCATGAAGTAGAGGTGACGATTCACTCTCTCCATTCCAATCTTATCTAAGTTACATCCACTCTCATATACTCTTTTTCCTTCTCAAATGGTCGAATCATTCAAAAGAATACTCTTACTATAAGACCGTAACGAACATTTTACAAAAATCCATTCAATCATTCTTAATATTTAAGGATATCGAATAATTTGCACTTTACACAAATTATTCAAATCGACATTTCAACGATCGAATTCTTAGGGATATCTTGTAGCTCTGGGCATAGTGCTACATCTAATATAATAAAATCCTTACTTCAATTAATCATATTGAATACATGACTTCACACTATGGTTTACTTGATTACTTCGAATAAATGAATTTCATCGAAGTTTCATACATTACAAATTACAACTATTTACCATATAATATTTATGTTTGACCGAATATGGATTAAATATCAATATTCTTGTATTGCTTAAAGTTCAAAACACATAAATGAAAATACAAAGTCTTGGACAATTAAAATCCTAAAATGACCAAAGTATGAATATATTTAGTAGCTGTATTATTTGGTTCTTACATGAGTCTTGAAATGATAATATGCCAAAATATTTATCAGGAAGTGAATATTTATATTTCTTTTGTCAATCTTGGTATGGTTAATTTATAAATATTAATTGATAAACATTTTATAAATTTATATCAATTGCACAAATTTGTCGATGTAGATTATTTTAACTTTACATAGTATATGTTCTTACAATACTAGAAAGATTAAGTATTACCATTTTATTTGTCTAATAAGGCTTCCACTAAATTTTTATATTTCTCAAAACCTAGGAAAAACATAGAAATCGTTTAATTCCTTTAGTGGGCGTTACAACTCGCTTGCCTTAGGGTTCAAACTTTGAGTTCGCTCAAGAAATCATAGACCCGCAACCGATGGATAACCCTTTATGGGTTGTATTATATACAATTCTTAACTGGTGGTCTTTGTTCTAATTTCAATCTCGACCTTAATTTACTTTTCAAATTGAAAGAGATCATTCACTCATACCTACCATTTTGTGATGGCTTAAGTATAATGCACATGCCTTGAGTTTACTCAACAAATACATACATGTACAATATCTCATCTTGTCAATCTACACATAACATCCTTAGCTTGATTTTTCTCAACAACTAAAGAGTATGCAAGTAATCTATTAATATATAAATAGTAGTGAACAACTTATATAAAAGGATTCATAACCTTTGATACACACACATTGAATGATATTGATTTAGAGAACGATGTATTTCTTATGAAATACCATCGTGATTCAAGTGTTGGATACACCTGAAATCACACTATACATACAATACGCATGTACTTGTTCCTTAAACCTAAGTTGCATTTCTTACAGTTCGACTTATGTTTTATACATTCATATTATATAAGTTCAATTCATATATAATAGTTTATAATTTAGTTAACTTATATAATATTCTTATATGTATGTGTATACACATATACATATACATATACATATATACATATACATGTATATTATACATATTAATCAAATCTTATTTAACTAATTTTAATTAATTATTTCGACTAATAAATTAATTAAATTATATTGAATTTCAAAATTTTATTTTAAGCATCTTAAACAATTCAAAATGAATATTAATTGTAGCATTTATAGTTATATATATATAGATTTATTAATTAACTATTAATTCATATATATATATATATATATATCAAATAAATATTTAATTAATTGAAACATTTTAAGTTATATTATTTCTTAATAATTTTCAAAATTAATATTTTATATACATTTAAAATTTTAATATATATATATATATATGCATACACATCAGTATATATGTATGTGTGTGTTTATTTTAATTCATTAACCTTTAATGATTTATTAATTATTTAATCTAGTTGATTAAATTATCATATGATTTTTGAAAAATATTAATTTATATTGAAAACAAATTTGAAAATATTTTTTAACTTTAAAGAATTTATTTTATATTTTAAATTTAACTTTTAAATTCAAAATAAAATTTTAAATTTTCAAACAAAATTTTTGAAAATTAACCAAAGGCCAAAAATTAGTTTTGGCCTTTATATATGGATAATCTTTCGGCTTACATCATTATTCGGGTCAGGCTAGTAGCTAAGTAGGGTAAGTACTTGATTGCTTAAACCCAACCTTAGATGCTACCTGCCTAGACACCTTGCTAAATGAATATGAATTAATAAGTTAATCATAATATTGCTAATTTAGAACGCATAAACCATTGGGTTTTGATACCACTAAAGAAACTGGATCGGTTAGAAGCGGGTGAAACAAGTAGATTTCCTATTTTTGGATCTATTGGGCTTATGAAGTGTAAAAGGTTTGCTAGATCCAATCTAATATGGTTTTAAATAAAAATGTCATTTTATTTAATTTGTTTAAAAAGGAGTTCTAATTTAATTTAAATTAAATATATTATAATGAGCATACCAAATACACTCATATATATATATATATATATATATATAGTGCAAGTGCAACATATAAAGAGCGTACATGGTCAATATGTACGTAAATAGCTGCTGAGATTTACACCGCAACGGACACATTCACCATTTATATATGTTTTTTTCCATGGTTTTATTTTGAAAGTATATAAAAAAACAACACATATTTTACATAGTTTACTTATACTTGTATATAATAGTTGTAAAATATTTTTGACTAATTGACAATATTTTACTTATATTTATAATATGACAATTAATGAGTTTAAGCGGACATAGAAGAAGAGAAAAAGGTTGAGGACTTTTCTCCTTCTTTTTATCATTCATTTAATATAATCTCTTTGGGCACTTAAAACCTTATACATATTAAAATTAATTATAACTAATTTTATGTGTGTTGGCATTTTGAAATTTAGAAGAATTAAAAATTAGATGTATGTTTTGAAACAAAATCTACTTTAAAATTTGAACTAAAACACTAGTTTAAAGAAATTATTTAAACTTTATATAACTTATTAAATTTAACCTTTAACTTGTAACCTTTGTAATTGTTGTTTAAATGAAAACCTTTAAAACAAATTTAATTGGTATGATAAGGATGTTTTCATTGATCTATTTTAAAATTTGAACCAGAGCACTTATTTAAGGAAATTGTTAAAACATTGTATAATTTGTTAATAATTTAAACCTTAAATCTTTAACTTTTATAACCATTGTTTTAAATGAATACTTTTAAAACAAATTCAATTGACATAAGAAAATTGTTTTTGTGTTTCAAACCTTTAGAATAAATTCATCTAGTGTTATAAAAGATAATTGTTTTCGTATACTCTTATTTTGTATTTAAATAATTTAAATATACAAATTGAATCAAACAACATAGATAATATAATTTTTTTGTAACATATATATCCAGTATGCACAATCGAATGATGTAAATATAAATGATAATAAAATTAAAAGATAAACTAAAGAGTTAGTCTATGATTTGCAGCTAGAATGAAAATTTCTCCTTGGATCTCCACAAATAGCTTTGCAAGTGTATATGAATGGCTTATTCTATTGTATTTGATTTTTGCATTTTAATTAAATTAGACAAAATTTTGGAAATGTTTATTTGATTTGCTGCATGGAAGGTTAGGAGGAGAGAAGAGAAAAATGAATAAGAATGAATGTCTATAGAAAATGAATTAGTGGATTTGTTTTTATTGGAAAAATGGAACCTTTCTCATTCTTTTGATTAAAACTTCTATAATCAGTTCCCTTCATTTTGTCTCTTTCCTTACTCCTCTCTCTTTGCATGTTTGGATAAAAATACTTGCCATCAAATGGCATAAAATTTCATATATCTCTTCATGCAATTACCTTTCATTTCATTCATTCAAAATTACATTGTTATCGTATAATGATGTGCACAAATATAACATTTTATAGTTGCATTTAAATAATTGCAAACAACTCCAAAACATCAAATAAATTAAATAATAATTAATATTTCTCAACAATGAATTAACTTAAGTAATTTATAATATTTTTTAAATTATTAAATCGCGTGTTTTTTGAAGAATTCATCATTACGATTATGTGATTCAAAGGTGTAAATTCAATCAGCGATTAATTTCAAAAAAATGATATTAATTTTTACATGTCATCTTAGCTAGCAGTGCAAAAATTTGACAGAACTTATCTCTTACACGTCTTTTTAGTAAAATTTAATTTTACTATTTTAAGCGATACCTGGTAGTAATGATTACTTACACCATTTTTCTTCGTCAAAACTATATCACTTAAGGCTTATGAAATTTGGTTTTGGTCAAAACTCCAATATCATTCATATTCAACTTGGCTATTCTAAATATAGAATCTTTTGTTCGATAAAAACATTTATTATTAACTGTACTACTCTAGACAGAGACTTTGGCTTTGAGTTGACTACAATTGAAATGATACCAACCTCTGATAAATACAAAGATGAATTCTCAATTGAATAGCGTTCCACTTTCAATGCTTCAACTTAGATCCAATTATAGTCGTCCAATGGATAGTCATGCCATGATTAACTATAATCTAAGTGGAGTATCCATATTGAAGTTCCAAAGTATTCTCAAGTCAAGAGAATTGTGTAACGTCATCACTTCAAGATCTTCTGTTTGACTTTAGTTATAAATTATAACTGACCAATAAGAAACACTTGACTGAGTAATTCCATATCCAATAATTATTCATACATAACCTCTTGGTGGTCATACCAGCCATGAATAATAAACTGTCTAACATTTAGAGAACATTATTTATCCTAGACATGGATTGATATCTTTTCTCAAAACATCTTAAGTAGGAGTGTTTAAACTGAGATGATATTTTAATATGATAAATTTCTCATGACTGGAACACATTGTAATTACTATCAAATGACATACAATTTAAGGATTTTCTATATAATATACTTTAAATTAATTACTTGACTAGTTATATCACAGTATAACAAAGTATATTATAAAAATCAAACACCATTATTATGAACAAGGTCAGTTTTTGAGTTAGATATATGTAACAAATTATATAATTACCCGTGAAACAAACACTTAACTCTATCAGGTACATCAGATGCGCTCATATTTCTATGAAATGAGGTTGATTTAGATACAAAGATGCACCAAAAGGGATATAAAACAAAATTTAAGGGACTTAATTGTAAGCGTAGAAATGTACAAGGACCAAAAGAAAATTCTACTGGCCAAATAATAATTGGAATAGGAATTTTTATGGACCTGATAACAATTTTTCTTTTCTTACTTATGCTTGGCCAATTTGACCCTTCCTTACGACGACTCCACCACTCAATGCTTCAAAAAACCCTTCTACCATACGTTGACAACTCAAATTCTCCGCACAACCGCAGCCAACACTTCTACTCGCCCACCATCCACATCATCAACTTCCTCCCCTCCATCATCCAACTCTCAACCAACAACTCCACCTCAATTCACCACTATCGCTTTATCACCTACGATTGAGCTCATCAATGCCTCTAACTCGTCTAACTCCGACCATCACCATTACTTTCGGTAAACCCATGAAACCAAAACAAATTCACAACTTCAACCCCAGTGTAGTTTTATCTCCAATCGACCAATATGGCAGCCGCAATATTAAGCACCAGTCCAATCATCAGCGAGTGAGTTGTGAATTTGAATATTACTAGAGTTTACCATTGCATTCGCCAATAAATTTGTGAAGAATAAAAGAAAAATGAAGGAAATAAAGTAAATTAAGATTGTAATATTCGTTTGGAATATAAAGTATTTCAATGTTCATTATCATCTGTTACTTAGATGCGAGTTAATTAGTCGAAGTTTCTTTTAATTTTGAGTTAGTATGAAAAAATTAATATAGTTTAAATGAAAAGGTAGCGACTTCTGCGTAATTGGAATATGAAAATAAGGACGTAGCTTGTTTTTTTGCTAAGTACAACTATTAGTCACCATAGAGAATTATGATGTACGTTCAAATATAAAGTATCTAAGTATTTCGTATCATCCATATTGTAGATGTGAGTTCATTAATCAAAGTTTGTTTGATTTTGAGTAAGTACGAAGAAGTTGATATACTTTAAACTGAGAAAATAGTGAAATCTGCCTAGTGATAGGGGAATGTATCTTGATTTGCCAAGTAATACTGATAGTCATCATGCAGAACTACAATCTACGCTCATAATATAACATATATGAGTGTTCCGCATTGTCCATAATATAGATGGTAGTTCATTAGTCAAAGTCTCGTATGATTCCAAGTCGGTACGAAGAAAATAATGGAGTTTGAACGGATAAAATAGCGACTTCTACCTAGTTGGAGTTTGAATATGGAGATGTGGCATGCTATTTGCTAAGAACTATTAGTCATCATAGAGAACTATAACGTACATTTGTAATGTATGGTATCTAAGCATTCTGCTTTGTCGATTATGTAGATGCAAGTTCGTAGGTCAAAGCTTCATTTGATTCTCAGTTAGTATGAAGTTATTATATTTTAACAAAAAAAATAGCGACTTCTACCCATGTGGTATGTTATTTACTAAACATAACTGTTAGTAATCATAGAGAACTATAGTGTATGTTTAGAATATAAAGTATCTGAATGTTTCACATAGTCTGTAATGTAAATGCGAGATCATTAATCAAAGCTTCATCTGATTCGTCGGTATGAAGAATTAATGGAGTTTGAGCCAGAAAAAGAGCAACTTCTTTCTATTCGAAGTTTTGATATGGAAATGTATCTTGTTATTTGCTAAGCACAACTGTTAGTCATAATGAAGAACTACGCCGTACATTCAAAATATGAAGTATCTGATTATTCCGTATCATTCATGTTGTAGATGGGGATTCATTTATTAAAGCTTTGTCTAATTTCAAGTATGAAGAAATTGGTACGGTTTAAACAGAAAAAATAGCGACTTATGCCTAGTAATATGAGGATCTAACATGTTATTTGCTAAGTATAACTATTAGTTACTACTGAGAATTATAACATTCGTTCAGAATATAAAATATTCGAGAATGTATATACGAATTAATTAGTCAAAGTTTCGTCTAATTCCGAATCAGCATGAACAAATTACTGTAGTTTAAAGAAATAAAATAGCACGTTCTGCTTACCCAGAGCTTAGATATGGAAAAGTTTAGATATGGAGGTATACGTGCACACATGATAGAAGTATTTTAGGAATTTCAAAAGGACGGAATAAAAACTAATAGATTGAATTTTCTAGTAAATATGGTGTAAACGGGAATATTACATCAATAAAAAAAACACAACCCCAAAGGTAGATGCAAATAAAAATAAAATTTTCTAGGTGTTTGCGTGCCGTTGAATTTAGATTGAAAATCCTGCAACAAAACAATCAAAGCCATAGACTGACATAGCACATAACAATCATGAAGCAACCTTATTTTTACCTGATACATCTGCACCATGTACAAGTACAAACAAAAAGAATTTTTACATAAAGAACACCACCACTGCTACCATTAACTATTCATCTGACAAATATATGCATATATATGGTGTTTTCATTCTTGTCTTCATTTATACACAGTACAGATAGACATGTTCTACTTCGCTCTTACAAGCAATCCAACTATCGCTCAGACTAAGGCATCTAAATATGAGGATTTCCCACGCCTATTGTACTGTAAAAGACTCCCATAAGTTTGATCCCAAACACCAATAAAAAGGGCCTCAGCATCAGGGCTGAAAGATACACCCGAAATCTCCCCAAAGAAATCTACCTCTTGTCTTCTCTGATAACCAGTAGCTGTGTCATATATGTGCACAAAATCTGCAGGTTCAGCCATGGCCATAAATCGACCGTCTGATGAGAATCGAACAGACCGGATTGCTCCCAAGTGCCCTCTTAAGACTGCTAATGAATGTGAAAGATTACGGATGTCCCAAACCCGGCAAGTTTTGTCTTGATTACCCGTTACAAATGTGATGCCATCTGGGTTCCATGCAGATGCAAATGAGTAGTCTAAATGTCCCCGTAATTCTTGGATTTCCTGTCCAAAATTTCATTTATGTTTGTAGGTAATAAGAATTTAGGGCTTAAATAAGCATTAAAAGCACTTTTGTAAACACTCCCAGGTTTAGATTATGCTATTATAGTCACCTTTCCAGTAGTAGCATCAACCAGAAGTCCCTCAGGATTATCCCCTACTACACAAATAAGCTTCTGATCAGGTGACAGGGATGAGTGCTGCAACAACGAAAAAGATTGTAAGAATAATCATGACTTGAAATTTTAAACAGCAAAACATCTGTTAAATGTCGTTACATATGTTATTAAATGTATTAAGACTGAAGTCAAAATAAAATTTTATAACGCGGGACAAAACTGAAACTCCACTAGGAAAAATCCATACGATTCCTTCAATCAACAGCAATGTCACAACTGTTTTACTTTTCTAAAATACACAACTTCTTCCTAAAAAATGTTCAAAAAATCAAGTAACTGTTCATACTTGTGGAACTGTTAACCTTAAAGAATCCTAAATTTGCAATACTTACATTTACAGGCCATGGAAATTTGAAATGCTTGGATATCTCAAATTTCTCCATATCAAAAACTCTCACTCCACAATCATTGTTTGATGCCATGAAGTTAACCACACCGCTGAGTAGCCCAGTCACAAACTTAGACAACAAAATAAAGCAAATAGACAGTACATATCAAATGAATGACACTAGCATGCACCTGGTGCTGTTGTAAATTTCTACAGAGTTAGTGATTGCATTGTCATCATGAGTAGTTCGGCAACAATAGCTGATTCCAGGTCGATCCAAGTACTACAAATTATCATCAGAATATGGAAAAATGAGAAATGTACATAGTTACCAATGAAATTTCTTTCATCCCACAAAATAATTGAAAACAAGAACATAACAGATTAGAGTTTAGCTGCTCAAGTTGCAGCATACGTTCTATTAAACATATAGGTGTACAAATAATTTTTTCTGTGCGCGTGCGCACGTTTAAAATCTTATATATATTTTTGATGTATTACAAACCTTGCAAATAAGCTCTCCCTGGAATCCACCAGCCACAAGTAAATTTTCCTTGACTGCCAACGTACTCACTTGAGTGTGAAAAAATCCTTCTAACAAGCTACTTGGATGTTTCTGCATACAAATAAAGAACAAAGAAATTGTAGTGCAAGAATAAACACAATTTTATGTACGGTAAGGAAGATGAATAACAAAAAGGAAAAGGGAAAAAAATGAAACAAAATAGCACCTCAGATGGTGCCACGTGTCCCGAGACATCGAGAACCTCCGTTTTCTCACCAGTCAAGGCAGACCAATGAATGACAGAGAAATGTGACATAAGGTAAACATCATGCTTTGAGGAAGCCCAGACTAGATTCCTAAGCTGCACAAGTAAAACATTATAGCCACGTGTATGATATATCATATAAATTAAACAAGAGAGACAATGAACACTTGGACAGCTGCATAAAAGAGCTCATCAGTTTCAAGGATAGCCATAAGCTCTTAGATCCTAATTGTCATTATCTTACAAGAATACATATATTCAAGAAATGCAATGGAACATAAAAATAACTAATGACCAAACTTGAGTTTTTTTAGGGAAAGTATGATACATGTCATTGTAAACTCGTTCTGGAACAAGCAAACCGAATAGGAAAAAAGCCACGTTTGCACATGTGCATTATAATACTATTCTTGATTGACCTGAACAAACAAAGTAGCATTGCATTGTTATAATGTTCACTTCCACATCATGTCAAAATATACTAGTTGTTTGGAGTGACAGCATCTAGTATCGTCGATCATAAACACTGAAGTTTTTGAACATTTAAATCAACAGTTGATAGTCTGAAGACCATTGTTATGAACAGAGAACCAGATGCTTGCCTGAAAATGAAGGATGGTTGATCTAACAGATCTTGTGTTGCACCAAAACTCGTAAAACTTTCCTCCTTTCTTGGTAGGTGTGCATCCCTGCACACAGAAAGTGCAAAGATTATATGAAGAAAAAATATGAAAATATTTTAAGGTACTTCATCCTACCTTAGCTGAAACTTCTCCAGAATTAGGAACGTTCTCATAATTCTTGTACTGCTCAAGTCTGGTTTTTCTGTACTTATCCCTTGTAACAGTTATATTCCATGGTATCCCCTGTATATCTTGTCCTTTCCTAGCATCTGCAGCTGAGGTATCTGATAATCTACTGGTCTGAAAATGGAAACCCAATTCAAACATTAAAATAAATGGAAGATTACATTTAATGAAGAAATGGCATTGATATCATATATGATGTATATGCTAGCATACATCCTTTAAAAGATATTAATGATGCATAATTGGCAGAAAAAATTGTAAAAAAATCACACACGAGTATATATATATATATATATATATATATATATATATATATATATATATATATAATAAGATTGTGGCATACTTCTTCTTCCTCTTCAGAATCTGATCCATCCACCACGATTCCATGAAAATCTTCATGCATGTCGTCATCTATACCATTCATCTCAATATCATCTGCCATGTTGTAACCGTCTTCCTAGCGATGAAAAATACAAACATATGAAAAACCTGCACTGTTAACTTCAGTTATATGATCTAAGAACAAATGCAAAACCTTAAAAAGTTGGCTATCAAAATTCATCGAAACTATTTAGCTGCTTAAAGTGGTTAGTATCCGTTGGCAAGGAAATCTATTATCTATAATTTAATGGTAAAGCAGAAGCAATTTCTCTTCCCTCATTGATTCCCTTGTTGATATTTTCAATTTATGATTATCACTATTACTTTATTAAATTTATACTATGATTTAATTATGGATTGATGTATGAGAGATGGAATTTTATAATATTTCATCAAATAAAAGAACTTTGCTTTTAAGAGCTTATTCAAATGAATTTAAAAGAAAATGATGTTCAACCTTCATATGTTTGCTCTTTCAGTATTAAAAACGATGTATATAACAAAGTCCAATATTGCAAACTATTAGTTCTATAAAGTAAAACTAAAAATAAACAAAACATTAAATGGAGTAACTAAAATCACTAGCAGATTTAAACTGAATTTTTAAGGTTGTAAGTTTCTACAGATTAGTATAGCTAGAGAAAAACAAAAATATTAACTTTTTCCACGTAAACATTTTAAGTATGATATGCCTACATTCATTTTATTTGAAGGTGATTATTCTTTGATGAATGAAATTGATCTATTACTGAATATATATGATTGGTTAGCGTACACATGTCCTATTTTGTGTCATTCTAAGGTTTTTTCAACATGCATACATGCATGCATGCATGCATGCATGCATATATAATAATGCAAATACCGCACCAAATGAAGCCTTTTCCGGATTGACAAAACTACCCTTCCTTGTTTGAAAGCAAAAACGATCACATACTGTTAGATTTGTCTTCTCCATATGCAGACACGTTTTCACCCACATTACTTCATCACGTTTTCAATCTATTTCAATCTATTACTCTGTCACCACAATTTTCCAAACCAAATTGTTCCTCACCTCCTTTTCCATTCTCGCATACTAGAAAAGTATATGAAATAATAGGTCCAACATCAAAGCAGTCATCAAATAGGTTGAATTTGGGACTACACAACAAATCGAGTTAAAGTATGACAATAGAGAATTTTGGTACGATTTCTTCTCTCATTTTCACTTGGTTCCAAATATAATTTTTCCTCTTCCAATGGTAACTAAAATATGTGGATTTGCCCTAAAATTATTGTTGACATGAAAGAACGCGATACTATAGCTTTATATTTTCTTCTACTTCTATGATATATGGATGTACAAAGGTTGGATTAATGTTTGTTTACCAGATTGGGTTGAAGTATGACAGTAGAGGGTTTGGGTAAGTGTTCTTCTTATCTATTTTCTTTGTTTAATTTGAAATTCCTGTCTGTTTTGTTTAGATGTTTATACTTAACTTTATAATTTCATTACCATATATACTCTTATTTTTTATGAGTTTGTGTTTCAATTTAATTATCAAAATTTGTTACTCAGTATCATCCACTTCACATGTAAGTTATACATTTTTTGATATGATGTGTTTAATTCGTTTCATGTTTATTTGATTGTTGGTGAAAATTAATCAGATTAGAGTGTTAACTGCATTGTTTAATTGAATTAGGGTTAAATCCATTAATTAAATTTTGTTATAATCATCTTTCAAAGTAACTTCAAAAAAGAATGAAAGATGCATATAACACATAATATCAAGGCTAGATTGGTATTAATCTTAATTTTGGTATGTTTACTCTTTGAAAATCCTACATCATCCTATCATTTGGATGTTTTCCATATCCTATGTTTCAGTCAGTAAGATATTTGGACTGGGAGATTGATGATAATTAATATTTTTGTTAAAAACTGATGTATCTTAACCGTTTCTTGCACTGCAAACTTGACCTTTATTCTAACCATCATGCACTCAAAAGTGATATAGGCTATTTGGATTTACTGTACTGCTATTTTGGTATTTTTAAGGGATAAATATGCCCCAATATTATCTTGAAATATACATATAAGTATTTGCATTTGAATTTATTAATGGGTTTTCTAATTGTTATCATTTTCCCTTTTTAAAACGTTCCTGACAATGGGCATGGGAAATGAAACATGAACGTCGAATATAAATTCAAGCATCTTTCTTGGACAAACATTTTAGCTTACATTCAATTGATTCTTTTTTGTTTGCACTCACCAGAGATAGAAGAATACTTAATTTATCCACTTATGCATGTCGAAGAAATAACTGAACTTGAAACTATTTTGTAGGCATATTGGTAGTTCACTTTTTGAACACACAGACACATTTATGGCTGATGATGAATTCAATACTTGACATATGAGATTTGACAATTATATATATGATATAACCGGATAATTTACCTGAATTACGTTTTGCTTTGAGTGAAAAGGTTCCAACTCTAAGCCTTTTTATTGTCAAAAGTATGTAATGTGAACGATTCCAATGATCGATGCTAAGTTTTTTCAGTAAACTACATGTTATATAAGAATATTATTTTTACTTCACATGTATAGAATTTAACTAAAATCAGGTAATTATACTTTCCAAAAAAATGTAAACTTGGTTAAGTATAAAAAATTAAATAATCACTCTAATGAAAAAAATACTTATACTAATTTTTTTACCTCTAAAATATATATTCATTATGTTTGGAAACTCGTGTTACATATAGATGTATCTAATAAGTAAAAGAGTTTTTAATGAAGTAGAGCTTGCTTTTTTCTTTTATATTTCATGACCTCGTAAGTTCTTTTTTTGGTTCTTTTATAGTTCTTTTATAGCTCCTATTTTGTTAGATCTCATAATAAAAATTTTCTGACTTCGTAAGTTCTTTTTTTGGTTCATGGATTAAAGCAAATTCTCCTAGGTTAAACCATGACAGTAGAGGATTTAGATATGGTTTTGTTTTTTCTTTTCGCTTAATTTTAGATAGGCAACTAAAATGTATGGATTCTCTTTAAAGAGGATGATATTATTGATATGATAGTTCATGACGTTTTTTCTCATATTTCATGATATGTTGAAGTAGAAAACTTGGATTTATGTTTATTTACACGGTTGGGTGGAAGTATGGCAACAGAGGGTTTGGATGAGTGTTATTCTATCCATTTTTTGGTTAATTTGAAATTCATGTCTTTTTTAAATCCTTATATATTGTATGTTTAACTTCATGATTTCATTGGCGTACATTCCCTTATGTTTCTACGATTTTGCGTTTCGATTTAACTGTCAAAAATTGTTACTTGATTTCATCCCCTTTATATGCAATTTTACGAAGTACGAGCAAGGGTTTGAAAGAGCACTTCGTATCGATCAAGTGTTGGATCGATACGAACAGAGGAGCGCCGAAGGATATGAAGGAACAAAGCTCGATCGATACGAAGATTATGGATACGAAAGAGCAGGGGATCGATACGAAATAGGCATTGAACCATCGATACGAAGTGGGCGTCTCAGATTGATACGACGATAACGTGTTTGAATTAAGAAGTAGTCAACTCGGCATCAAAAGTGGATCTCCCCAGGTTTTCCGAGCCACGTCATCAACACGATTGTGATGGATACGAAAGTAGGAGAAGGGATGGGTACGAATTCATGGATACGAACGCTTCAGCCTTCACACGAACTATAACTTGCATCGATCGTAACTCACAATCTACAAGTCCAAACGCTACGAAATTTTCAAAGGAGCTTCGTGATGCACTCAAGAACCTCCATGATCGATCTCGACTCGATTGGACCACTTTTGGATCGATACAAATTGGACACGCATCGATCCCAAATCGCTCTGGATTGGTCTGGTGGGCCCACTTGCGGAAGAGAAGAGGTATTACAGGTTTTAGGGGAGGATATTTTCGGATTTACACCTATAAATAGGAGTCCTGTGGCAACTAAAAAGGGAATCTTCTCCTTTTCAAACGCAGAAGCTCTGTCATTTTTGTGATTGATGCTTAAAGGCTTGTAATTGTAATTACAATACAAACGCAATAAAAAGGATTGATTCAAACTAGACGTAGCCAGATTGTCGAACCACTATAAAACATTGTATTCTTTCTTTCTTTCTTACATTTTAATTTTACTATTTCTTCATTTTTATTCTCTACTTAACCTGGATCTGAGATCTGTGTTGAAATATTGCAAATTTGTATACATTCACTGGTGCTTTCACTACTTCTGGGGTTTGTGATCATTTTTGGTGCAAACACTTTGGTGCTTTCATTGAGAGGACTAGTATCCGCTATACCGGATTCAGAGTTCAGATTTAAAAGCTAAAGGACCAGATCTAAAAGGGACCATGATTAGGCAATCGGCTAGAAAGACATTATCAGAAAGGAGTCGGGAGGCTTCCTCAGAAGCAAATCAGACGTCGGCTTTCATCACCAGATATGAAATGGAGATGATGATGGGAGTTATGCAGAAAGAATTGTTGAAAAGGCAAGAGGAGATTATGCAGAACCTTCTCAAACAGTTTGGACAGGCAGGAACAACTAGAGCTGATGGAGTTCAGATCCACGGAGATGGAATAGAAAGACTCAACAGACAATCGGATGGAGCAGCTCAACAGGGTGCAGCCCCTAATCAGCACGCAACTGTTAATGTGGACGGATCCAGGCTCGAGGCACACCACCTGGCAATGATGGACCGATTCATGGAGAAATTCTAAGTGACACCACACAACAAGATGCTGGCAGAAACATAAGACTGTGTGATGAAGAGTATGTACCAGAATTCCCTCGGAGACTCGGAGGGCAACCCTTGGTGGACGACACTGGATTGGCTGAGATTATCAGACGAATTATGCGCGGAGGTTTAGCAAACAGAGATCTGAAAGGAGTAAACAGGAGTCCGTTTACCCATGACATTAGAATGGCTCGGAACCCACCAGAGTTCAAGCTACCTACTCTGGAGATATACAATGGCGAGGCTGATCCTACTGATCACTTGATGAGGTACACGAGACACATGGAAGTGCTGGGGGCATCGAAGGAAGTTATGACACAATGTTTCCCTCTGTGCATGACGGATATAGCTGCTATGTGATTCAGGCAATTGAAAAAGGAATCTATCAGGATATGGATAGAATTGGTGAACAGGTTTCTGAAGCAGTTTCAGGTTTATATCAAAAGGCCGAAGAACGTAATAACGCTAACGTCGGTAAAACAAAGAACAATAGAATTGCTCAGGGCTTTCTTAACTCAGTTCAATGCAGCGGTTACTTCGATGGATCGACCGGATCCATCAATGGTTTTAATGGCAGCAGTGTCAGAAGTCAGAAATAATTCGGATTTCAAAGTGTCATTAATATGGAACCCACCAATGGATCTTGGAGAATTCTTTCACGAAGCCAAAAGATTTCTTCGACAGAAGGATGCATATTCGGATATGAAGTTAAAGGAAGTAAATGCGGTCAAGGACGAAGAACCATCCGGCGAAAACTCGGGTAAGGATAAGGATAAAGGAAAGAGGAAGTCGGATGACAACTTTGGCAGGGCAAGGAAACGCTGGGAAGAGCCAAAATTCTCTACTTACACAGTACTGAATGAAACATTGGAACGGATATATATGAAAACTCGAGATTGCCTTCCTTATCGAATGCCGGCAAGGAGGGAACCCTCGGAAGGCGAGAGGGCCTCCGGAAGGCACTGTCGCTTTCATGATCTGGACGAGCATGATACCAACAGCTGCAAGCATCTAAAGGATATAATCGAGTAGCATGTAAGGAGTGGTCAGTTGCGGCAATATATCGAAACTCGGAATACGGCAGTGGAACAGGAGCAGTCACCGTCTACCTCAAACGACAATGGCACGAGGTTCAGGAATGATGGTCGATTGGTTATCATTGACATGGACGATATGGAATAAGTAGCAAACTTTGGGCAAATGGTTAAGTCACTCACTCATGTATGGGGACGAAGATATCCCCTAGGCATGCTCTGAAATGATGATGAACCGTGACGCTATAGTTTGTGGAATCTGTTTTTTCTTTTTTGGATTTGGACATTTGTTTTTTTGGTTTGGTTTTGAAGTTTGGTTTGTACTCCTGGTTTTGTTTGTTTTCTGGTTTGGATTTTAGTTTGGATGCTTGCTTTCTAGTTTGGGTATTGGTTTGGATCTCTGGTATGGATTTTTGGTTTTCTAAATTTGATCTGGATTTTGGATTGGATTTTGATTGGATTTTTAGTTGGTTTTTAGTAAATGGTCGTCGAGTATGGTTTTGTCTGGCAAAGGGTAAGTCTCTTCGTCCGAACGTGGCAAATTGGCTTATTTAGGACGTCAAGTATGGACTATGCTCAGCAATGGTCCGGAGAGACCAGGAATCGGCCTAGGATTAGTCCCTACATCAATTACTATTACAGGTCGTCGAGTATGGATTATGCTCGGCAAGGGTCCGCAGTGACCAAGATACTGCTTAGGACTTAAGCCATGGTATTACTCAGTGTTCAGAGACACTGAACCAAGGACACCAAGGTGTTCTTCAATACAGGTCGTCGAGTGTGGACTACGCTTGACAAGAACCCGAAAATGTTATGGATTCGGATATCAGCTATAAACAGCTAAAGATTTGGATATGGACCCGGAGAGGTCCTGGATTCGGTTATTGGATATGGATGGATTAGAACTCGGTTGTGGGATTCAAATGAATATGAAATTGGCTAAGGATTTGGCTACTGGATTCGGAATTGGACATTGACTCGAAGCAGTCGTAGATTTGGATCAGAATATGGCTGTGGTGCTCAGATAGGATGACTTAATAATGGATTGGATTATGAATTGGATGGTATGGCTATGGATGGAATATGGACTTTGGATGTCGAAATCGAGCTTTTCAAAACACACCTTTTGGTCAAGGCCGAGATATCAACAAATTGGACGGAAAGGATGGATATCAGGATTAGAGATCGATTGAAAACAAGGCTATGATCGATGTCGTCAAAATTTGGTCGAGCTCTAATCAAGACGGGATCTACTGGGAATGATGAACAAGGTTGGGAGAGGCTACGTTTCAAATTTCAGATCAATCAAATTTCGTATGCTCGAGATATGGATGGATCAATATTGGTAAGAAATGGTTCGCATCGATGTTGGTTCGTATCGATCGACGCAGGCTCGGCTATATACTTCGGATCGATAATTTCGTATCGATCAAGCAACATACTTAATATCGGTCAGGATGGAAATAGCAGCATGCTTCGAATCGATGGTTTCGCATCGATACAACGTGCATCGAATTGGTTGGACTCAGCATCGGTACGGCAGGCTATTTCGTACCGATCAAGGCCCGGATCGATACGAAGTACGAGCAGGGGTTTGGAAGAGCACTTCGTATTGATCAAGTATTGGATCGATACGAAGGATGTATGCATAGGATCGATACGAACAGAGAAGCGGCCGAAGGATATGAAGGAACAAATGTCAATCGATACGAAGAGTATGGATACGAACAAGAGCAGGGGATCAATACGAAATAGGCATTGAATCATCGATACGAAGTGGGCGTCTCAGATCGATACGAAGGAAACGTGTTTGAATGAAGAAACAGTCAACTCGACATCAAAAGTGGATCTCCCTTGGGTTTTCGAGCCACGTCATCGATACGATTGTGATGGATACGAAAGGAGGAGGGATGGATACGAATTTATGGATACGAACGCTTCAGCCTTCACAAGAACTACAACTTGCATCGACCGTAACTCACAATCTACAACTCCAAACGCTACGAAATTTTCAAAGGAGCTTCCTAATGCGCTCAAGAACCTTCATGATCGATCTCGGCTCGATTGGACCACTTTTGGATCGATACGAATTGAACACGCATCGATCCCAAATCGCTCTGGATTGGTCTGGTGGGCCCACTTGCGGAAGAAAAGAGGTATTCTAGGTTTTGGGGGCGGATATTTTCGAATTTACACATAAATAGGAGTCCTGTGGCATCTAAAAGTGGGGATCTTCTCCTTTTCAAACGCGGAAGCTCTGTCATTTTTGTGATTGATGCTAAAGGCTTGTAATTGTAATTATAGTACAAAGACAATAAAAATGATTGATTCAAAATGGACATAGACCAAATTGCCGAACCACTATAAAACCTTGTGTTCTTTCTTGCTTTCTTACATTTTAATTTTACTATTTCTTCATTTTTATTCTCTACTTAATATGGATCTGAGATCTATGTTGGAATATTGTGAATCCGTATACATTCACTAGCGCTTTCACTACTTCTGGCTTTTGTGATCATTTTTGACGCAAACAGTGGTATACTTATTTTATCCACTTATGCATATCTAAGGAACTACCTGAATTTACAACTGTTTTATAATCGTATTGTTAGTTCGGTTTTTGAGTTACACATTTACGTATAAGATCAATTCAATACTCAATGCATGAATCTTGACAATTATATATATGGTATAACTGGAAACCTGCCTGAATTATGTTTTTCTTTAATAAAAAAGTTCCGTCTCTAGGCACTGATTTTTATTGTTGAAAATTTGTAATGTGGTTGATTTCAATAACCGATGCTCAATTAAATTAATTGTGTGTTTTCTTAGTAAACTTCATTTTATATAAGAATATTATTCTACTTCACATATATATAGAGTGTCTTGACTGGAAAAAATAGGCAATTTATACTTTCCAAAAAAATGTTGAAACTTGGTTTAGGAAAACTTAGGTTAGGTTGTAAAGTATACAAAAATATATAATCACTCTATTATAAACAAACTTATACTAATTATTAATTTAAAAAAGATGTTCATTATGTTTTGGAATTCGTATTGCATATAGATGTATCTAATAAACAGAAAAAATATGATAATGTAGAGCTTGCTTTGTTTTTTTTTAATAGTTCATGTCAAGTATTTACAGTTCACTTTTAAATAAAGAAATTGTTATGGAATTTATTTATGTAATCAATTAAATTTTATATAAATTTTGTTGTTATGGAATCGGTATTCACTTTATTGGAAACAAAATCATATTAACTTTTGAATTATTATTTTAATACAAGTTATTTATGAATTTGAAAATCAAGTTTCACAATTAGGCTAACTATAAATCAACTTGGTAAGATTATGGATTTTGGTAATAGAGCATTGAAGTAAAATTCTTTTTATCATGGATTTTTGTGTATGGACAAACAATGGAATGCTAAATTGTCATCATAGTATAACATGTAAATAACATACACCTTCATCAGCTGTAATATTGATTGAACTATCATGGATAATTTTTGCATTAAAACACAAGCTATTATCTTGTTAAATCTCATAATAATAAAAAAATTCAACATCGTATGCAGATCTGCTCACATATTCCAATCTAACAAAAATATATAAGCAAAAGAAACAAGTAGATGAAGTAGTGGGTGAAAAAAATAGATGAAGTAGTGGGTAAAACAAGTGTGTCGTTGCATGTTGCGTTAGTATTAAAATGTATAGGAAGTTTACAGTTCTAATTTTGTTCAATAAAGGAGGGTATCCACTTTGTTCCACCCTCATTATTTATTTTGAATCTTCTTTATTCTCACTAGAAACTTATATACTCATATAAATAAAAAGACGTGAGTGAGAGCACAAGAGGCTAAAATGATGGGTTGTTTGCATCAATTTCAACATTAGAGACATTTTATTAACAGCATCAAAAGATTGGTGAAGTTTCAAAATCAACAAAGGCAATTTTTACTAAGATACTTTTTAGTGGAAATTTGGTTTCGTTCCTTAATTTCAGATTTGACATGTGAAAACCCTTCTTCAACACATGTTTTAAGTTACACCCCTATTATTAATTTTGGTAAAAAAAACGAAATTTCGTTTTTAGGGCGATCAAATCTAAACATTAATCGCATGTTTTTATGATCAACACAGAAATATTTTGAATTTTTTGAGAAAATGCAAATATTTGAAAAGAACTCTACTAATATTTGCAGAGTAAGTTAAAAACTTGCAAATTTCTCTATAAATATTTGCTAAATTATTTACAAATATTTATAGTGTTTTCCACAAATTTCCTAAAACTTAAAATATGAGTTTTTTAATAACATGTTTTTAAAGAGGAACGGTTGGGTGTTTTACAAAAGTTCTCGTTTATTAAATAAAGTATGCAATAAAGGTATTTTCTAAACAAGACATATTATGCACAACAACCAAATGCGCAAGAATTTCCATAAAGGAGAAGGTAGCAATAAAAATGATATTCAACAGCAAAAGAGGAAAGCATGAAACATAAAATTACAAAATTGCAAAATAGAATCATGATGGCTATAATAAAAGAGTGAAGACATGATCGAAAAATCCATATGGCCTGTGAAGGCACGAGTTAAGCATGTCGAAATGAATTGGTCAATATACCTTTCATGTGCAAATTGCATGTTGTTTGTAAAATTACGAAAGCACGTGCATTCTATCCATAAATATTTCCAAACGTTTATTGCTTATCGTATTAAGCTTTCCTATCAAGTGTGAATAACGTGTTGTTTGTAACAATTATGTCCAATGCACGCGTGGAATATGTGGTGCTTATAATACTAATTATGTTCACTTAAAAGCGTAAAGCACGTGCTATACATACAAATTTTGTTCATTTGCACATGCGAAGCGCGTGCCACCACACTTGTAGCTAAAATAAACAAACAACATAGCACGCTATTTGGGTTATTTGTTATTTTGCGCTCTGACAAAATAGCACATTATTTTGCGCTATAAATGACATATGTGCTATTATAGGTTAAATAACTCACATCATGCGCTATGAGCAATTTTGCGCTATAGCACACGATATGATAACTCCGCTTTCAAGACAAAAATTACTTTATTTAGTACCATTTCAATATTTTCACTTCCATCCTTTTCCAAGATTATCAACCAATTTGATATAAGGTTTTCGATTTTGGATATATATGAATCATGTATCTCGCCAAAATTATGATACTAAGTACCAAAATTGAAATTTATCTAATTAAACATTTATCTCAACAAAAAATTAGAAAATTTCAAATTTAAGTTAGTTAAACAAAAGTAATTAATTAAACAAACAAATTCATATTATACATCATTTATCTTGACAAAATAGCAAAATTACATATGAATCACATAAAAATAAAAATAAAATATTTAAACTTTTAGGTTTTTTTACACGATCCCAATGGAACATGCGTGTTACAAATATAAATATTACAATATCATTGTACAAGGATAAATAAATAAATAAACAACGTGAGAATAATATTTATTCAAAAACAAAGACCAAAAAGATCAAGGACCACTAGCTCAAGTGGCAAGTGATATGACACTTTGAACTAGGGTACTAAAGATCATGAATTCGAACCCTTAAAATATCAGAATAAGTGCTCTGTTTGAATAAAGTATTACTCTTACTAAAAAAAAAATAAAGGCAAATTATTAGAACGAGTGCTATTATAAAGCACTTTTATCAAATGAAACCAATAACGTGAGTACATAAATCTATTTACACTAGTATAAAATGGGTCAAGAATATATTTTTTGACTATCGAGAATGCTATCAAACAAAATTTTCATATGAAATGACATTGTTTTATAAATTTGTGAAGCGTTTTAAAAACAACTACGAGTTGCGACCAACATAGAAAATTTCTATTAAGAAATGGTTGCATTTATTAGACAATAGCTACTACTCTTCCAGCTCGATAAATTGGCGAGCGATTCCAAAAATCATGTAGTAAATACTGGGGTTTGATGTTTTTTAAAGACATAGCGGGGTGAAGGGCAAATAAAAGGGGCTAATACACATGTCTTATAACAAAAGACAAGCAATATTCAACAGTAAGCATAATTCCTAACACGGTAGCGCACGAATAAGCAAGATAAAACATATGAACATATTAAACATGACTACATGCATAGCAAATCGTAAAAAAATTAACCAAATTATTTATCAAAAATATGAAGCTTCAAACCCAAAATTTACGTCAGTCGCTATCACGGCAAAGAAATGGTAGATCTAGATGACATAGATAAAACCAAGCACAAAAATAATAATCACGACACCGAAATATAGAGCGAAATTGCAAAAGTACCTTCAAAAGAACCAAATCGGCTGAGAGTCAAAAGTCGGAATTGAAAAAGGATTACTAATTTCACTGTATTTGAGTTTCGATTAAAGGCGGATTTCAACTTTAAATTTAAATTTATTAGGGTTTCAAATTTTGTTCAATGATTTTTATTTATTTTTTAGAATTTTCGTCCACCGCAAAATTATAATAATAGATGATTGCCTTTTCAAAAATAGGTCGATTCCGAGAGGTATGTTTTTGGGTGCGTTCATGGTTCGGCAAAAGGGAGAAAGTGACGTCCCATTTGGTTTGGCTGGTTTTGGAATTTTTTTTTTTTTTTTTTTTTTTTTTTAAGGCAAAGGTACCATAGTTCGGCTGGTCGTTAAACATAAAAAAAAATTAGGATTAAACAAACTTAACCCCATAAAAAACAAGCAAAGCATACTAAAAATGAATTTGTTGTGAATAGTATTACATAGAATCCGAGCAGCGGTTTTCTTTCTTCCAGAAACCGTAATATTTCTATTCAGCCAACCTCCAGCGATACATATCTTTAAAACCAACAACAACTGCATAGTCTTTTGGTTTCACCACCTGGTAGCTGTGAACAATCGAATCCACTCGTCTGAACTGTTTCTCAATATCATCTTCATGTTGCATCTACTCAAAACTTTGCACTACATACAAAAAATGTCTTTGCAATTGAAAAATAAGTTCAAACTTTCTTCAGTATGGATGCGACAGGATTCACCATTATCAACAACATAAACTCCTCTAAGTATAAGTTTAGACTTAGTCTTTATGACGACCCGGAATTTTTGGATGTTTGAAATCGGAATATTTAATTGATTTTAAATATTTAAAATTTAATTTTTAACTTGAATTCAAATATCACTATTTATGATAATTAAATTATTGAATTAAATAATTTGAAGTTGGGTAAAATGTTGAATCTGGAGTTTTAAGCCTGTTAAAAATAATTTGAAGGCTTGTAAAATTTATATTGATAGTGCTGAGGATAATAGAAGTTTTAAAATTGAATTTAACAGTGATTTGTTCAGTTTTAAAATTTTCTAGTTTAAAATGAATTTAAAAATAGCCTTCCGAGACACAGTCTCGGATTTCGACGAAACTAGTTCCATTGGATCCGTAATATTGTACTATTATCGGATTTCAAATTTCGTAGTGATCGGAGTTGCTTTGTGAGCGTACGATATATAAACGCGCTGCAATTTATATCGAAAATTCAATATAATAACTGGGTCCAAAAAGCTATCTTCTCCATACGATCGAATAAGGGCTCGAAACCTTTTCCATTGCGTTTGAAATAGGGGTATAGCATTACGAACGCCTAGCGGCACGTCTCGATAGGAGGTCGAGATTTTGAGTTGCGAATTCAAGGCGATTTAAATTTAAAATTTTATTTAAATATATCTATTGTTGACTGGTCAAATTTCATTTCACATCAACTGTTTTTATCACTTCAGGCTACTGTAGCAGCATATGCAGACACGCAAGGTAATTTGAAAACACGTGTTCTTCCTGAGAAACACGCGTCTTCTTCAAAATAATAATAATAATAATAAAACACATTCTATTCCCTTCTGCAAGTATAAATGCTTTCCCCTCTTCTATTTCGATCTAAAAATGCCAAATTTGAAAAATGAAAAAAATGGCCGAAGATGATTCAAAACAAATGGCGGAATCGAAAAAAGAGAGGAAAAGAGAACAAATTCGAATTGCACGAGAGGGGGAGGGACGACTGCGATAGGTTCATCGACAGTCTCGAACGCGGAAGGACTGGGCTGCGCAGTCATGGGGTAAGCGCGCAGGGCGAACGCGGTAGTTCGTCATGGTCGAAGCTTGTTTTCTCGTTAGAGTGAGGGGCGAGGCGGATAAAGGGGGGATGCTTCAAATTTGTTGCGACAGACGATGCTTCGATCGTGGGAAGGAGAATTCGTGCTAGCAGCGTGAAGTAGGGTGGCAGACGGCGACGATTCAGGCAAGGTGGAGTTCTATATGAGACAAGTCGCGATTGTAGATGTGAGTTTCGACGATGGGGTCGTGCGAGGTGGAGTCTGGGTTCGTCAGTAAGGTATACCGGTTATTTTAATTTAATTTAAATAATTTATATATGGATAGTATAGTTAAATAGGAAATTTATTTTTGCAATAAGGTATAAGATTTATATTTTTAATTTAAATAAATAAAAAGTAAAACAGAAATTTTTAATATGAGGAGTTTATATAAAAATAGATTTTTAAATCTATATGGACTATGTTATAAATATATATGAAGTTCCAAAATTAAAATAAATATATACACATACACATTTTAATTTACTCGATAATTTTAAAACAATGTATTATTGGAAATTAATTTATCTAATTAACTTATATAATTATTTGGTTACTAAAAAATTGTTTAAAGGAAAATTAGTTTAAATTACATTATTAAATGTTAATAGACTCTTCGGTTAGTTCGAATATTAATAAACCATATAATATTTATACAATGTCCAAAATCGTGAAGAAAACAAGCCGGTTTGGAATGGAGTGCAAATAAATCAAAGGTGAGTTAATCTCACTCATCTGGTTGCTATTTAAATTTAAATGGTTAGATTTAAATATTTGATTGAATTGATTGAATGTGATATATTATATAGCAGTATATAGTATATATTGGAGGGATTGATTTCCCGTATTATATAGCGGATGAGAACCTATGTGCCACATAATAGCTGATGATATTATATTAATCTCATATACCGCGATATTCCATCTCGAAGTGGAATTGGTATTGTGCTAACATCTGTGGATGCAGGAAAACAGGTTAGAGGGATCTAACTGGATTCCTCAAAATTATTTAGATTGTTTAATATTCTGTGTTATGAATATTTGATATTCTGTGATGAATTATATGGATAATTGGAATATTGAATGCTATGGTTTGCTTGAATATATTTCAGTTCAATGAATTATCAAAATATATAGAATTGGATTTTTGAAAAGAAAATAAAAGAGTAAATTTTTAAGTAAAATAATCATAGAGAATTTGAATAAATTTAAGAATGAATTTAAAAAAGTAAAAGTGATTTTAAAATTTTAATAAATAAATTCTGTGTATGGAAAGACGATTTTGAATAAACAGGAAGATAATGAATTTAAACTTAAGCGTTATTATTTAAAATAAAAAAATAAATAAAAATAAAGCATTTATTTTAAATTTAAGATTTAAATTATCGGAAAAGATAAAGAAGGGATTTGGGGAAATCTGAAATTGGTATTTTCAGTTAAAAGATTTTAAATCGTAATGAAGTAATAAAATTTGAAGTTAATGGATTTTGGAATAAATGGATAAGTAAGGGAATTTATTTAAAGGTAAAGTAGATTGGAAATCAATTTGGGAATTGATTTAAGGGTGTAAAACCGGGATTTTTAATAGAGAAGTAAGACTTGAAATTTATAAACTGGGTTTATAAAAGCAAAGCAATATATCAGCGGATATTTGGAAGAATAAATTCACGATGGGAATTTATTAAAGAAATGAGAAAATTTGTTCAAAAATAAATAGTGATTTATTTTTAAAGAATGTGAAGAGAAGTATATTTCCCTGGATAGCGTTTTCAAAGTAAATTTTTAAATATCAGTTAAAGACTTTAATGTTGTTTTAAAAAGCATGTTTTAGAAAATTTATCATTTCTAAATGTTTAAATTCTAAAGTAAATATTTTTTAAAACTATTATCGTAGTAATTATTTAAAGGGGACTTGGTATTTTGTTTTAAAAAGAGAAAATCTAGTTTAATATTTTATAAAGTAATCTCATTTTTAAATATTCCTATAGTATATATTTTTAATAAAGTATTGAAGTAGTTTTCAATTTAAATGTTAAAGTATATTTTTATAATAAAGTGTTTTAAATTATTTTATAAATCTTAAGTATTGTACTTGGTGTTTTCAGTGGAAATAAATATTTGGGAATTTATTTCATATGAAGAGTGTGGTTTGAAAACTGTTTTCAAAAGGGTTGAAAATGGAAATATATCTTGTGAAGATATTTTGAGATTAATAAATAATTTGGTGAAATTATTTATATTGGATGGTTGATTGTAAATGATTAATTGATAGTTAAATAACCGACTATCAATATTGGCCAATGCGCTGATCGTTTCGAAGAGACCGGGATCGGGATTTATTTCTCGAAAACCACTTCGATCTGGTTTGTACATTTTCGTGGAAAAACGAGTTCGGATTCGAAGATGGAGCAGTGAAGTGCAAGGGCTAGTCGCTACTAATCCTGAGGATGATTCTAAAATGGATGTAGTAGGAGTAGTGCCTTCGGTTCCGTTCGAACACGAGACGGACTTGTATGGATGAATGCTTTCAGAACATCGTCAGGTGGGCGATGAGCATTCTAAGTTAAACGTTCAAAAAGGTAACGCATAGCCTCAAGCCTCATCAACCGGGAATGACTGAAAATTAGGGGTTATGCAGCAAGGCTAGGTGGGTAGCGCCAATTAGGGTGAGGTCATCCCTGTCTAGATGTCCCTTTTTATTCGGCTTAACGGTGCGGTTGCTGATCCCAACCGTGGGGTGATCTTACTTGGGATTATCCAGTAAGGGGTAATCCCGGTCTTGTGTTGCAGGGGGTCGGGAGTGATCTTCGATATGCTGATCTAGACCGGGTATCGTGACAGGTGGTACCCCAGTGCCTAGTCATTAGTTGGAAATCCTTTTTCCCTACGCGCCCATATGGTTTTGATTATGCCCAACTATCGCTAAAACGTGAGATGCAAGCATTTCAGCTAGATTCTATTTTACTTTCTATGGACACTATTATAATATCAGAGAATGTTAATAAAAAGTGTTTTAGCTATCGTAAGATAAAAACCCGACATGTTTATTTGTGGCGTGGTCTTACGAGATGCTTTTGTTTTCAAAAGAATTTTGAAACTTTAATAATCAATTTGAGTGTAGTTTTCTCACGCTGGTTTTCCAGACTGACTCGGGTGTTATTTAACTATAATGCTTGGGTCAGACCGAGTATTATAGATTACAGGAAAGGATGCTGAGGAGCTGGATGGCGATACATACTCCCGTACTTGTTTTAGATATTCCGCTGTGTTGATTAGCTGTGTATTCAGATTGTGAGGACCGATTATGATTACTGTCCAGTTGTGAGATATGTATACTCTGATGATGTAATGTATAAACAGATTTGCTTTTGTGTAAAGATCATTCATTATCTATTATAGTTTATTCCACTGCGATGGTAAGATTCTGTTGTGGTTTTCTATTTTCTCTTCTTCTACCTCTTCTTCTTTAACCTAAATGGTTCGTATTTCTGTTCATCTTGAGTTGATTGATGTAGGATAGTGTTGACTCAAGGGGTACGGATTTTGCGGGCTGTTACAGTTGGTATCAGAGCTTAGGTTGGTGATAACCTTGGCTCTGGTGGGGATTACTCATTGAAAATAGAGTCCATAGTACTCTAGAATGGGTTTGAGCGTATTAATAGATATGAGCGCGTATTTGTTGGTGAGTATAAAATTGTTTTTATATTGTGTTGATTTATCGATTGGGTGTTTATGGATTCTGGTCGATGTGTGGGACGCCATGTTATCGATAGGAGTTTCTAAACTCTTAAACAAGATAAACCGACACAGTATTGTTTTGAAAATGGTAAATGAACTAATGTTACCCAAATTCTTTTTGTATATAAAGGAAATAATTTATAAATTATTATGGTTATATATGGATGCTTGGTTGTTAGGAATGATAACATTAAATTATTATCATTAATGTGTAATATTTAATAAGATATTGAAAACATAACTAAAACCAAGGAATAAATTCATATACAAAGGAAATTTGTAAATATGAACTGTAAATGTGATTTATAGATTGAAATAATATTTCAGAATAATATTTGAATATAGATTGAAAGGATTTGAAGATCTAAAAATTTATTTCCTTTGGGTTTGAAAATTATTTTAAAAGGCTTTGTAGGAATAATAGTGATATTATTCGAAAATATTTTTAAATTGGATAGGAAATCTGGTGAGATTTGGAATTAAAAATATTTTGAAATGTCTGAAAAGAATAAAAGCATTGAATTCTTTTCGGTCGTTGGAAAATAATTTCGATGGTGATGGTGATGGCGACATCGTCGGTGTTCATTTTCGAGTTTCCAAGAGAGGATTGCTACCTGGATGTTTTGGATTAATGTTTGTTTGCAAAATTTGGTTTGATTTTGAAAATGCAAAGGAATAGTTTGATTTAGATATATATTTTTTCAAAATTGGATATTGGAAAGAGTAAGCCAAAATAAAATGTATTTGGTATTTTGGAAAGTGAAATATAAATCTAAACTCAAATTATAAATTAGATTAAACTCAAGTAAAGTAATAAAGTGATTTTTGAAGATAAAAAAATAACCAAAGATTGAATTGTAAATTGGAAGCGAGCCAATTGGATAACTAATTATTTAATATGGAAATGGAATACTAGTTGGATAAATAAAAGTTGAAATTTGAGTTAATGATGGGTTTGTAAAAGAAACCCGAGTTATAAATAGAAATTCAACTTGGAATTGTAAGTGAATTAAACATGAATTAAAGTTGTTATGGAATTGGATTATAATAAAAATGATTTGAGTTGTAAATAAATACAATTCAAGTGTAAATGAGTTAAATATAAAGTTGAATATTATTTTAACAAACTAAGAATGAGATTAAAATTAAAATGGATAAAGAGTGGAGTAATTGAATTTGATAAAAATCAAATTAAATAGAAGTGAACTTAAGTTATGAAGTTGAGATAATTTGAAGAAAGTAAATTAACTTAAGTTTAAAGTTAATAGAAGTTTGGCTTCGAGTGAAAGTGAAAGTCCGTTAAATAAAGTTTGGGTTGAATTAATTTGGGAATGGTTAGTGATATACAAGTATGGAATGTGTCGAGCTACATAAAATGGGTTCGAATGGAACCTATGCAAATACGAAATAAAAATATAATGTAAGTTAAAATGGAAACGAATTAAATGAAAATTGAGTTGGAATCGATTGGAAGTAGTTAAAAACTAAAATGGATGTGCCATTAAGCGAATATCATCGAAATTGCGCAGAAATGATTGTCGTTTAACGTAAACGAGATTTAATAAAATTCTATGAATAAGTGGAAGCAAATATAATTGAAATTTTGAATCAATTGATATCAATATGAGTTTGTTTGGAATTATAAATGAATTGAAGGTAAGTAACTGAGTTGTACATCACTTAACGTGAATGCAAGGGTAAGAAAAGCGAGTGAAAGCAATTGAATTGGTGATTGAAACCTTATTAATTACTTTTAAGTGCTGTTTGGTGGGTACGGCTTATGAAATCCATGTGTTAGCTATTGAAGATGAGTGAAATTTAAATAAATTTCCTATATATGACACTTACATATTTAAATTTGAGTAAGTACAGGTACTGGGAAGCTGTTTGGCTGGATTTTGGGCGCGCTAATTGCTAAATAATAAGCCGCTTGCTTAAAAATGCTAAATAGAGGTACGCTTAGGCAATAAAAATCGAAAATATGAACTGTTTTTGTTTTTCCAACCGTGTGGGTCGATGC
Source organism: Allium cepa (assembly GCA_030765085.1). Lineage (NCBI taxonomy): Eukaryota > Viridiplantae > Streptophyta > Magnoliopsida > Asparagales > Amaryllidaceae > Allium > Allium cepa. The sequence goes on from CM060939.1 coordinate 421,548,881, forward strand.
ATATATATTTATATTTCTTGTCAAATTGCAAAAGCTCCTCTGTACAAAGGAGACTCTGCCAAAAAAATTTGAAAATTTTGGGAGTTAAAAAATTTTTGAAATTTTTTGAAAGAATTTTCATTAGCAACAAAATGATTTCGTATTGAAATTGAAATAAGAGATTTTGAAAATCGAGATTGTAACTAATTGTTTAGTAGGAACTAAAGGATGTAAAAGTTTGCATATAAACTTTTATTTGAGATTTAAATAAATTCGTAATGAGACTAATTAAGGAAATAATTAATTGAATATGAATTGAGATAAAAGTAAACAGAATTCAATATTTAAAAAATGAAAGTTAAATTGAATTCATATGGAAATGGAAGAACGAATTTGAATAGAAATAGATATAAACTAAAGTAGTAAAATAAAAATAAATATTTAAAGTGTATAAAATATTTATATTGAACTTAAGAATTGAATGGTGAATAAGTAAGTTTGGTATTAGAAATATGCTAAGTAATTTTGAATAGAGATTAAGTAAAGTTGTGAAATGGAATAATTGTGGTTAAATGAATAGAAATCAAAGTAATGTGAATAAAGAGAACTGATTTAGTTGATAATCAATCGAGATAAATACGTAGGATTTACGTATATTATTTTATTCGCATAGCAATTTGATCCAGATTCGAGCACAAAATTTCGAGATAGTTATATCGATCCAAGTTAGGATTTTTCACTCGATTTTCAACGGCGAACCCTGGATATAGATTTTGATTGATTTTGGAAATTCTCTGTCATAGTTATGACTATGCAAGGAGAATGACGGTTTCTGATCAAGAAACCAGATCTAAGTCCGCACTAGGAAGTTGGGTGGACGATACTAGTTCGAAAATGAAATTGTGTGATCGAGCGAGTGATCGAATTTGATATTGCGTACGAATGATATATGTACATCGTACGGGCTTGGATGAATAAATATTGAAATTTTGTAAAGGAGTCAAATAAATGATTTTGAATGTTGTGATTGGATATTATTGGTAAGTAGGATATACAGGTATTATGAAGGAAAAGAAAAAAAATTGGTTTTGATTCCAGAAGATAAATTTGAATTTCTCGACAAAAAGGTATGTGTTTAAATTTCTGTATGAAATTTGATTGGGTTTTTGATCTAGCCACTTGGCGTTTTGTTTTCTTTTGGAATTTGAGAGCCCGTAGAGGCATTTTGTAGTTATACCGAGCTAGCCGCGCAAAGGAGACGCTGGCGAAATTTTTCGAAAATTTAGGGAGTTAGAAAAATTTTGATAATTCAAAATTTGGTTTTAAATTCAAGTTTGAATTGTTAAGTAAGTAATATTGTTTGGGACGTATGGATAAGTTTGGAAAGCTAGAGAAAAGGGTTAGTGTGTCTTTAATAAAAGATTGTTTTGAGAATTATTTGGAATTGTTTGGTTTTGGGGATAAGTAAACGGGTATTGGACCATTCTTCTAAACTAGTAATTTCGTGGACGAAATTCTTTTAAGGGGGAAGGAATGTGACGACTCGGAATTTTTGGATGTTTGAAATCAGAATATTTAATTGATTTTAAATATTTAAAAGTTAGTTTTTAACTTGAATTCAAATATCACTATTTATTTGATAATTAAATTATTGAATTAAATAATTTGAAGTTGGGTAAAATGTTGAATATGGAGTTTTAAGACTGTTAAAAATAATTTGAAGGCTTGTAAAATTTATATTAATAGTGCTAAGGATAATAGAAGTTTTAAAATTGAATTTAACAGTGATTTTTTAGTTTTAAAATTTTCTAGTTTAAGTTGAATTTAAAAATAGCCTTCCGAGGCACAGTCTCGGATTTCGACGAAACCAGTTCCATTGGATCCGTAATATTGTACTATTATCGGATTTCAAATTTCTTAGTGATCGGAGTTGTTGTGTGAGAGTACGATATATAAACGCGCTGGAATTTATATCGAAATTCAATATAATAACTGGGTCCAAAAGGCTTTCTTCTCCATACGATCATATACGGGCTCGAAATTTTTTCCATTGCATTTGGAATAGGGGTATAACATTACGAATGTCTAGCGGCACATCTCGATAGGAGGTCGAGATTTTGAGTTGCGAATTCAAGGCGGTTTAAATTTAAAGTTTTATTTAAATATACCTATTGTTGACTGGTCAAATTTCATTACACATCAGCTGTTTTTATCACTTTAGGCTACTGTAGCAGCCTATGCAGACATGAAAGGTAATTTGAAAACACGTGTTCTTCCTGAGAAACACGCGTCTTCTTCAAAATAATAATAATAATAATAATGAAGCACATTCTATTCCCTTCTGCAAGTATAAACGCTTTCCCCTCTTCTATTTCGATCTAAAAATGCCCAATTTCAAAAATGAAAAAAATGGCCGAAGATGATTCAAAACAAATGGCGGAATCGAAAAAAAAGGAAAAGAGAACAAATTCGAATTGCACGAGAGGGGGAGGGACGACTGCGATAGGTTCATCGACAGTCTCGAACGCGGAAGGACTAGGCCGCGCAGTCATGGGGTAAGCGCGCAGGGCGAACGCGGTAGTTCGTCATGGTCGAAGCTTGTTTTCTCGTTAGTGCGAGGGGGGAGGCGGATAAAGGGGGGAAGCTTCAAATTTGTTGCGATAGATGATGCTTCGATCATGGGAAGGAGAATTCGTGCTCGCAGCGTGAAGTAGGGTGGTAGACGGCGACGATTCAAGCAAGGTGGAGTTCTATACGAGACAAGTCGCGATTGTAGATGTGGGTTTCGACGATGGGGTCCTGCGAGGTGGAGTCTGGGTTCGTCAGTATGGTATACCGGTTATTTTAATTTAATTTAAATAATTTATATATGGATAGTATAGTTAAATAGGAAATTTATTTTTGCAATAAAAGGTATAAGATTTATGTTTTTAATTTAAATAGATAAAAAGCAAAACAGAAATTTTTAATATGAGGAGTTTATATAAAAATAGATTTTTAAATCTATATAGACTATGTTATAAATATATATGAAGTTTCAAAAATAAAAATAAATATATACACACACATTTTAATTTACTCCATAATTTAAAACAGTGTATTATTGGAAATTAATTTATCTAATTAACTTACATAATTATTTGGTTACTAAATAATTGTTTAAAGGAAAATTAGTTTAAATTACATTATTAAATGTTAATAGACTCTTCAGTTAGTTCAAATATTAATAAACCATATAATGTTTATACAAGGTCCAAAATCGTGAAGAAAACAAGCCGGTTTGGAATGGAGTGCAAATATATCAAAGGTGAGTTAATCTCACTCATCTGCTTGCTATTTAAATTTAAATGGTTAAATTTAAATATTTGATTGAATTGATTGAATGTGACATATTATATAATAGTATATAGTATATATTGGAGGGATTGATTTCCCGCATTATATAGCGGATGAGACCCTATGCGCCGTATAATAGCGGATGATATTATATTAATCCTATATACCGCGATATTCCACCTCGAAGTGGAATTGGTATTGTGCTAACATTTGTGGATGCAGGGAAACAGGATGGAGGGATCCAACTGGATTCCTCAAAATTATTTAGATTATTTAATATTCTGTGTTATGAATATTTGATATTCTGTGATGAATTATATTGATAATTGGAATATTGAATGCTATGGTTTGCTTGAATATATTTCAGTTCACCGAATTATCAAAATATATAGAATTGGACTTTTGAAAAGAAAAGAGTGAATTTTTAAGCAAATTAATCATAGAGAATTTGAATAAATTTAAGAATGAATTTGAAAAAGTAAAAGTGATTTTAAAATTTTAATAAATAAATTCCATGTTTGGAAAGAGCATTTTGAATAAACAAGAAGATAATGAATTTAAAACTTAAGTGTTATTGTTTAAAATAAAAAAATATAAAGCATTTATTTTAAATTTAAGATTTAAATTTTCGGAAAAGATAAAGAAGGGATTTGGGAAAATCTGAAATTGGTATTTTCAGTTAAATTTTTTTAAATCGTAATGAATTAATAAAATTTGAAGTTAATGGATTTTGGAATAAATGGAGTAAGTAAGGGAATTTATTTAAAGGTAAAGTAAATTGGAAATCAATTTGGGAATTGATTTAAGGGTGTAAAACCGGGATTTTTAAAAGAGAAGTGAGATTTGAAATTTATAAACTGGGTTTATAAAAGCAAAGCAATATATCAGCGGATATTTGGAAGAATAAATTCACAATGGGAATTTATTAAATAAATGGGAAAATTTGTTTAAAAATAAATAGTGATTTATTTTTAAAGTATGTGAAGAGAAGTATATTTCCCTGGATAGCCAAGTACGTTTTCAAAGTAAATTTTTAAATATAAGTTAAAGGCTTTAATGTTGTTCTAAAAAGCATGTTTTAGAAAATTTATTATTTTTAAATGTTTAAATTCTAAAGTAAATACTTTTCAAAACTATTATCGTATTAATTATTTAAAGGGAACTTGGTATTTTGTTTTAAAAAGAGAAAATCTAGTTTAATATTTTATAAAGTTACCTCATTTACAAATATTCCTATAGTATATATTTTTAATAAAGTATTGAAGTGGTTTTCAATTTAAATGTTAAAGTATATTTTTATAATAAAGTGTTTTAAATTATTTTAAAAATCTTAAGTATTGTACTTGATGTTTTCAGTGGAAATAAATATTTGGGAATTTATTTCATGAAAAGAGTGTGGTTTGAAAACTGTTTTCTAAAGGGTTGAAAATGAAAATATATCTTGTGAAGATATTTTGAGATTAATAAATAATTTGGTGAAATTATTTATATTGGATGGTTGATTGTGAATGATTAATTTATAGTTAAATAACAGACTATCAATATTGGCCAATGCGCTGATCGTTTCGAAGAGACCAAGATCAGGATTTATTTCTCGAAAACCACTTCGATCCGTTTTGTACGTTTTCGTAGAAAAACGAGTTCAGAGTCGAAGATGGAGCAGTGAAGTGCAAGGGCTAGTCACTACTAATCCTGAGGATGATTCCAAAATGGATGTAGTAGGAGTAGTGCCTTCGGTTCCGTTCGAACCCAAGACGAACTTGTATGGATGAATGCTTTCAGAACATCGTTAGGTGGGCGATGAGCATTCTAAGTGAAACGTTCAAAAAGGTAACGCTTAGCCTCAAGCCTCATCAACCAGGAAATGACTGAAAATCAGGGGTTATGCAGCAAGGCTAGGTAGGTAGCACCCATTAGGGTGAGGTCATTCCTGTCTAGATGTCCCTTTTATTCGGCTTAGTAGTGCGGTTGTTGATCCCAACCGTGTGGTGATCTTACTCGAGATTATCCAGTAAAGGGTAGTCCCGGCCTTCTGTTGCAAGGGGTCGGGAGTGATCCTCGGTATGCTGATCTAGACCGTGTACCGTGACAGGTGGTACCCCAGTGCCTAGTCATTAGTTGGAAATCCATGTTCCTTACGCGCCCGTACAGTTTTGATTGTGCCCTTTTATTGCTGAAACTTGAGATGCAAGCATTTCAACTAGACTCTATTTTACTTTCTATAGAAACTATTATAATATCAGAGAATTTTAATAAAAAGTGTTTTAGCTATCGTAAGGTAAAAACCCAACATGTTTATTTGTGGGGTGGTCTTACGAGATGCTTTTGTTTTCAAAAGAATTTTGAAACTTTAATAATCAATTTGAGTGTGGTTTTCTCACGCTGGTTTTCCAGACTGACTCGGGTGTTATTTAACTGTAATGCTCGGGTCAGACCGAATATTATAGATTACAGGAAAGGATGCTGAGGAGCTGGATGGCGATACGTACTCCCGTACTTGTTTTAGATATTTCGCTGTGTTGATTAGCTGTGTATTCAGATTGTGAGGACAGATTATGACTACTGTCCAGTTGTGTGATATGTATACTCTGATGATGTAATGTATAAACAGATTTGCTTTTGTGTAAAGATCATTCATTATCTATTATAGTTTATTCCGCTGCGATGGTAAGATTCTGTTGTTGTTTTCTGTTTTCTCTTCTTCTACCTCTTCTTCTTTAACCCAAATGGTTTGTATTTCTGTTCATCTTGAGTTGATTGATGTAGGATAGTGTTGACTCAAGGGGTACGGATTTTGCGGGCTGTTATAGTCATAAGCCTATTCCTCATCAGTTTCCATGGAAGAAGTTGTATTTTTAAGGACAAAAATGGTTCCAAATTCGACTACTCCACCGAAACAAAGCATCAGATTCAGTAGATGATATAGCATTATAAACTATTGTAATAGTGTGAATCTTATTCTTGCATGTCCAAACATAATCATCTCCTCCCCCAGTTAGCTTAACACCCTGAAAAATATTTCAGACAGCCTTAACCCCAACATTACTAAAATAATGAACTAAAATGGATCCATATGTCACATGTTCACATGCATTGGCATTTATAGGAATTTTAGATTGTCTTCTTTCATCACATGCCATCGCATTAGCCAGAATTAGCCTGCGCTTAGCCCAGAAAACATCCAGAACTTCGTTGTGCCATTTGGAGATGAAGAAATTTGAATACGAGGTAATAATAATTCTTTGAGCTTAAGAACAAGCCTCCAGACCCAACCACATGGAAGAGCCACTTCCATAGTTCAGAAATGCTTCCTGCGAAGATGATATTTTCTAGCCCACTTAAGCCAGATGTTATTCCTGTTGTTCAGCAAGTTCTCCATGTGCTTATAGAAAGCAGCCATATCCCACAATTTCAAACATTTAATTCGCAAACCTCTATAGCACTTTGGCTTCTCTATTTTACTGAAGGTTAATGGAACCATTTTTTTAGAATGCATGTTGCAGTCCATATGAAATGGTTCATCGCCTTCCTAACCTAATTCATGAGCTTAATAAGCAATAAGAAGGTCCTGCTCCAATCACTACTAGGGGAATCACATTTTCCGACGGCCGAAAACCGTCGGCGGCCGTCGGAAGCCGTCGGCCGCCGTCGGAAAAAGCCGTCGGGAATGACTGCGTCGGGGAGTAGTATTTCCGACGGCTTCCGACGGAAGCTGTAACGACCCAGAATTTATATTAATTAAAATTTGAATATTTAATTAATTTTAAATTATTAATAAGTGAAATTAATAAGTCGAATAATTTATTTTTCGAATATTGGATTTAATTTGATAATTAAATCGATAATTTAATAGTTGAATTTACAGAAATAATTGAAAATTGGGTTAAATATGATTGAAAATGATTTGTAAAATTTTATTTTATCATATTGGAGTTAGAACGATATTTTAGAACTTTTAAAATTGAATTAAAAGTTAATTTGTGAAAATTGAATATTTTAATATTTAATCGACTAGTGAAATTAGCCATTTTTCGAACAGTCTCAGAATTGGACGAAACTAGTTCCATTGGATCCATAATAGTTATTTATTATAGGATTTCAATTTTCGTAGCAATCGGAGTTATCGTTTGATCGTGGCAGCTCGAAACGCATCGAAATTGTTTTAATATTTATTTGGCGAGTTAAAATAGTCATTTTTAAAACAGTCTCGGATTTCGACGAAACCAGTTTCATCGGATCCGTAATGTGATATTTTTGTAAGATTTCAAATTTCAAGTCAATCGGATTTATCGTTTGTCCGGTGCAAGCTAACACGCCTAGAAATCGGTTTAATCGATTTAATTTTAAATCGATCGTTTAATTCAAATATCTCGCACAGATGATCGAATTAGCTTTCGAAACCTGTTCCATTGTGCCCGGAACGCGGGATAAACCCTAGAAACGCCAGTTACCGCGCGTAAATCGGAGTTCGGAAAACCCGGGATGAATAGTGTTCGTCGTTTCTCTATATAAGCATTTCATTTATTTCATTTTGCAAGAGAATCAAAACCTAACCCTAATATTGCCTTCAGCCGCCATATACGAAAACAATGGCCGAGAATGAGCGATTTTATTCCTAAATTTTCTCTCAACCCACAAATCGATTCAATGAATGGTCAACTACAAAGTTGTAGAGGCCAGTGAGCTCTACGTATCCAACGGTTGTGATCAAATTTAGGCACGTGAATCGATGGCAATTTGCATTCAAACCCCATGCTTTCATACGCGTTTAACGACGTTGACAGGTGGTCGAGTGCCACGTGGTTCAGGGCGTTGGCGTAGGGAAGCACGGCGAGTCGAACGGCGTAGCTCGATCATCGTAAAGTGGAGGTTTGGTGTTGCGTTGATTTAGGGTTCGTGCGTGATAATGGGTATCTCGAACGCGATTATCACCTGGGAAGAAGAAGTAGCGTGATGCGGCCCTGATTCATGCATATGGAACGAACGGCCGAGATGTCTTGGGTATAAAAAAATAAATAAAGTTGTAATTTATTTATATAAAATTTGTATTAAATTCAAAATGCTATAACTTTTTTTTACGAGATCGAAAAATTACGAAACAAGTTGCGTTGGAATCGTATGGACGAGCACTACGCTATGGAGCTAGATTGGTAGAGATTGGAGCTAGTGAAAATTTCAGGTAAAATTAAACGGGCGTTTAATTTTATTCGAAATAAAACGCTGGAACAGAATTTAAAATCAAGGTGAGAACTTCTCACTCAATCGAATCGGTTTCGATTTTAATTTTATATAGTTATATTTAAAATTCTTGAATGTATGTTTGAATGATGATTGTTATCTATTGATTGTTAAAATAAACATTATGCGCCGTTAGTAAACAGATGTTATTTATTAAAAACATATACCGCGAATATTTCACAGTACAGTGAAATTGGTATTATTTATGTACTTGGAATTGATTTCCCGCATTGTATAGCGGATGAGACCCTATTGCGCCGTCTATTAAGCGGATAATAATTTATGAATCCTATATACCGCGATAATTCCGTACTGGAGCGGAATTGGTATTGTGCTAATATTTATGGATGTAGAGAAACAGGTTGGAGGGATCCAACTGGATTCCTCAACTGTATTGATTTATTTACAGATATTTTGATATTTGTTGATTATCATATCGATATATGATATTTGGATGTCGTGATTGACTATTTGGTGCTGCTGCATCATCAGATCCATTTCTGAAGTTTTAAAATAATGATTTTTGGTTTTAAAAGGAATTTTAAAGTGATTTTCAAAGGTATACGTTTTATTAAATTTTGAATTGTTAAAATAAATAAACGTTAAAATTTTAATGTTATAAAAGTATGATTTTTATGAAATGTAAGCGAAAAGTGATTTTTGAAATAAATAGTTAATAAATTTATGAAATGGTTTAAATTGGAATTTTTGAAATATTACAAACAATTTTTATAAAAGATTTATAAAATGGATATTTATAAATTAAAAATATTGGAATTATAAAACAAGTTTATTAAGTGTTTAAAATGAAGAATAAAATGGATTTCATTGAAAATTATAGGTTTATAAATTGTGAAGATATAAATTGAATAGATGTTGTAAAATAAAATATTTATAAGTAATTAACTTATAAACTGGGTTTTAAGCATATAAATGGGATATTAATAGAAATTGTTAATAAATGAGATTTTATAAGTTGAAGTTGTTATAAAATATAAAGGAATCTTATAAGTAATAAGATTTATGATCTATGAAGCTTTAAAAGAACGATTTTGTAAATAAATGAATTATAAGTAATCAACTTATAATATGGACTTTTGGTATATATTGAGATATACAAATGGAATTGGTTAATAATGAGATTTATAAATCGAAGCTTATAAATAGAGATGGAATTTATAAACATTGTTTATAAATTCGAAATCAACCGAATATGATAAATTGAATATTGAAGTTTATTAAAGGGAATATATTCACGATTTTGGACAGTGGATACATTATTGAATAAAATAGTCATGTTTGGCAAAAGGAATATTATAGAATGAAGTTAATTATTTTAACGATGTTTTAAATTATGAATCGAATAAATAGATTTCAACATTTATTGTTGAAATAGACGTTTTCGAGAAAGAAGGAAATGATGGACTATAACACTGTTGTTATAGTAAATGATTTCCGAAAGGAATTGTTTTTGTATAGTATTGTGATTTATATATCTATTTTAATTTTGAATCCCTATACTAGTGATTTTGGGTCGTCGTAACGGTGTTTTACGCAACATTCGTTTTGGCCCAAATAAATATGTTTAAGAGAATGATTTCCTTAAAGAATGAAATATATACTAAATTTTGGTTTAAGTATATTGACTATTTTCCAAGTGTTGAAAATAAATGGATTTGTGAACTACTTATTAATAAATAAGTATGGAAATGTTTTTCTAATGTGAAATGAAACGTTTTGAGAATTTATCTTTTTGAAGACAAATTGAAAATGAATATTAGAAATCGATTTGGGAATCATATATTCATAAATATTTTGGAATGTAAATTCACTAGGGAATTTATAAAAGAAAGGGGAATTTGTTTAAAAATAAACGTTGATTTATTTTTGAAGTGTGGGAATTAATTTACGGATTTGGAACGTAAATATAAAGTAAATCGTTAAGGATTTATTTAATTGGTTTAAATGAACCATGTTGAAATGAAAGTATTTCGCGTAAGGAAAATGTTTGAAATTTGTTTTCAAAAGTGGTAAAGGTGAAAAGTGATTTGAAAATTAGTTTTCAAATGTTGAAGTGTGGGAAATTTTATATCTAGTAAAGATACTTTGGAAAGTAAATAATTTGGGAAATTATTTGGAATCTGGTGATGTTGAACACGCCTATTGATAGTTAAATAACCGACTATCAATATTTATCCTTAAATAGGTATTTGTTGTGATTGCTTGAATTTGAATGCCACACTTATTTTTGAATAAGAGCTCACTATTCGGGTTAGCCGGGAAAGGACCTTGGGGTTGTATAACCCATTCCGAATATGTGATACGTCGTAATGGATTGCATTTGATGACCGGTGTTGAAGACCGGATATTTTTGAAAACGGAAGGATTACCGTTGAGTTACTCTGCATCGGCTGATCTCCGATATAGAGGTTTTATCACCCTTAGTGACGGGAAGTCCGGACGTGATTAGAAATTATCCGGAATGCAAGGACTTCTTTGTAAGTGCCTTCGGTTCTGTTCGAGCCCGGAACAGACTTGTATGGATTGTATGTCTGACATTACAAATTGAGATATAAAGCTCATTTCTTTCAAATATATTTCTGTTGGTGGCGGAGAATTTATTTTCTTAGCTTAACACCCTTCTCTGAGACATACGAGCTTAGAGGTTATATAGTTGAAGGTTATTAGTGATATACTCCCAATTTTGTAGTGTGGCATGCTGAGTGTTGCTATGAAATGATCATTGTTTGATCATTTGTGATATGATCATTTGTTTGATCATTTATCTTGGTGATCATTTCTATGATCATTTGTTGACCCAAAGCACAGCTTTTGTATAAAGCGTGGCTTTGTGGACGAGACTTCGTCGGACCTCACACCCCGGAAATGGTCAAAACAGGAAGGATGCAGCAAGGTTATTAGGGGGTAGCGCCCCTTTAGTGTATGTCATTCCTTCTGGATAGAGGTGGTATCATGGTATGGAGCCCAGATATTTAACCTATGTTGTTGCTGCAAATTTTGTAGTTGTTGGAAATCGAGGATCCTCGGATAGATCGGTTACGATCGGGGGATGACATATTCGTGTCAGTAGTTACCCAGTTAGGGGTAACCCGACCTTGTGTTGGCAGAGATCCGGTTTGGTTCTCGGGACGTCATTCCAGAGGCGTTTCCATGTGGCAATGGGAAGTTCCTTGGCCCGACCATTTGTTGGAAATCCAAAGAAACAATACGATCTTGTACGGTTTTAGTTGTAGAACCTGCCATTTACTTATGGTGGCGCCCCACTGTTTAGATGGTAGCTATAGTAGGCATACGATAATGGTCGTATGTTGGCTAAGATTTATATTTTTACTTTCGAAATATTTTCTGCACTATGCACTAGTAATAATATCAAATGTTTCTTTTTAATGCGTATCAAGCATCTTTGACTATCATAAGGAGAAATCTCCTCCGATTCTGCGTTTGCATTGTGTGTGTGCGGGAGGCCTTATGTTAGTCTCATTTTTAAAAGCATTGCGAATTGACTTTAAAAATATTCCTCTATTTTGATTTTAACGAAAAATAAACTGTTTTAGTTCTCACACTAGTCACATGACTGACTCGGACTTTATTGTTTTCCTTCCTAAACTTTGGGTGCCCACCAATTTCCACACAGGCAGTCAAGAGACAGGTTTATCAGGATATTCTGGAATTCAGGAGTTGCTGGAGGCAAGATGGATGCATGGCGTATTCACTAGTATGTAGTATTTCTTTTCCGCTGTTGATGTTGTTTGTTGTTGTACACTCTGATGATGTAATGAAATGTAATGTAATGTAATGCCTGATATAGTTCTTTGTTTAAAGATTATTCATTTATGTATTATATGTTGTTCCACTGCGAATTGTGAGATTCTGATGTTGTACTGTTATTTCTTTCTGTTTTCTTCTATTTTTTTCTATCTTCTTCTACCATTTTCTTCTTCTTTAACCCTAACATTTCGGTTTTTCGGGAACGAAAAATCGCAAACGTTATAGAAGCTGTCGCACACGATTCCGACGGATGTCGGTATCCGTCGTAAACCGTCGGAAATAGTGTGCTACAGGCCGTCGAGAGCCGTCGGAAATTTTAACCTATAAGCCGTCGGGAGCCGTCGGAAATCTGCTGTTTTTTTTTTGAAATTCGCTGTAAATATAGCATTCCAACCACATTTCTCTTCCAAACACTATGATATCAATACTGCACAATCCAACATACAATAATCTAACCAAATATCCAAACCCAAACTACAAAATATTCAATAAACACACAAATAAATAAAATTACATCAAAATAAAATACAAAATATACATAGCCATTCGAACATTAACAATAATCCTAACAATAACTGTTCTACCATGTTGTTAATACACAAATTCATCAATATTCTCACACATCCTCATACAACTACAGAACCAAGTGTATCAAACATAATTATACATAAATCAACAATTACCTACGCCGTCTACCAAATCATTCTAAACTAAAACAAAACATACCTGAACGAACGAACAAACAAGCAAGCAAGCAAACAATGAATCAATCTCCTCCAGATCCAGAGCCAGCCGAGGAAGGGAAGCGGCCACCAAACTGCTGCACGTACTCTAATAACTGTGCGGTCTGCATGGCCTGTTGGCGGTTCTGCTCCTCCAATTGGGACACTCTAGTCCGTAATTCTTCTATATCTGCTAGATCGCTCCGAGGTCTACTCCGCCGTCCCCTGCTCTGACTACTGGCCTATAATAATTGAAAAATGAATAAAATCCAAGTTTATTGTTTGAAAAGGTCAAAATATCATATTTGAAGTATTTTAAAAAAAAGTAAATTATTTACCGCTAGATTGCCAAATCCGTATCGTCGACCATGCTCTGCTGGATGCATAACGGACTCAAAAATAACGTGCTCCTCATCGATCGTCGGCTGATCTCGACCCGTATTAGCAAGGAGTTTCTGCCGCTGCTCCATAAACATCTCCTGCATTAACAAATTAATAATATCATATCTTATTTCATCATAGTTTAACAATTAAAAAAATTACTAATACTGAATAAAATGAAATATGCTTACATGGCTTTTGCTGGATTTATCGTCCTGCCATGTATACGAAACAGTCCCGTCTCGATTAACATGCTCGACAGCATGCGTACGGGTGAACACGTCCATATAGCTGACAGGACCATGTGCCTCGGCTTCCTGAAGTTGATTGTTACATACAATTATTATACATTTAAAATCATATAGCATAAACTATTTACATTTATTATTCAGTAAATTTACCAACTCCTGCCGATACTGCTGAAACGACTTCGATCCTCCACGATGAGTGATGGGATTCTTATTTCTATTTGCAGAGTTTCTATCCGACTCTGCCTGTACATTCAAAATTTGATACATTATTTTTCGATCACGTCAAATTAATAATTCAAAAAAAATTAGTATACTTGCCTTCGCCTTGTCTGTCTCCCAGTATCTCAACCAACCTTGCCACACGCTATCTCCCATCCACCGTGGTTTCTTACCAGATTTCTTAATCTCAGATATCGTGTCCCTGTAGTTCTTGCGCATCTTCTTCATCCAGTATTCTCGTGCCAGCGTCAGATCGTCTGTCTGGATGTCTATCTCAGCCTGTGTTAAAAAAAAAGATTACACTTTAAATGATAAACAGTAGAAAAACGACAAAAACGAATTAAAAATGGAAAACAGAAAAATATACATACTAAGACATCCTTCCATATGCACTCTATGATGTGAGGAGGGATGTTATCCCACTTCGGCCAGCAAGCACTCATCCTACTGCGATAAGAAGCTCTAGAGACGTCTAGCACAACCTTCGAGGGAAGTAGGTCGAACCCCCTGTTTTTTAAGTACAATATAGATAAGTACGTACGTATATCATAAAAAAATAAGATGCTGAATAATTTAATTCTTACCCATCTGCTCTAGGGACTAACGATACAACTGTACGCGGTGGCTCTTGCGATGGGCCACTGTCATCACCTCCTGACGATCGGGAAGAGCTCCTACCTCTATATGACATAATGATAAACCTGTGACATATACACATCATTATATAAGAGAATAATAACATGATAATGAAATATATTTCATATGAAAATGACATCAACGGTATAAATTGATTAATTAATGACTGAAATGGAAATAGAAATGGAAGTTTGTTATACCCGATTCATAATGGGTGTACTCTTCCAACGATAAGCAGAGTTCATTGCATTTTTAATAAAAATTGCAAAATAAATGACAAATGGAAATAACATAAAACATGCAAACAATAGCAAACGGATTTGGTTTCATAGTTACATCAATTTCATAATACATCAAGAATTCAATATAGTTACATCAATTGCAAAAAAACAGATTCAGATTTATATCAGTCATCATCGTCTTCTGATTCGGATTCGGTCTCGTTTTCGACGATATTTTCCTCTGCACTGTCAAACGCTTCTACCAAAACATTTGATTAATCGGTCAAAGGACCAAAATCTGTATGATCGTCTGTAATTATTATTTCCTTATTTTGCTCAAGATCTGCCTGATAAGCTTGTTTGTCCGGAATATTCTTCCCATTGAATGTGAATCTGGACTTTGTTTTAAAAACTACAGACCAATCTGCTTTATCTCTTTTTAGAGACGGATAAGGAGCGTAATAAACTTGCAATGCTTGTTTGGCTAGTACAAAAGGATCATACTTGTGATAGTGCAATGTATGCTTTATTTCGATAAGATTATAATCCTTGTGCACTTTAATTCCAGAACCTAGAACATTGCTAAACCAATTGCATCTAAATAGAAACACCTCCTCCGCGGGTCATGAGAAATATGTCGGTTGCAAAATTTGTTTTAGAACGCCATAAAAATTATTTAAATGATTTTCTGGAACGTCACTACCTTTAACAAATACACCAGTATTATTTGTTAATTTTTCTGCACCGTATTCTTTGGTGTTAAATATATATCCATTGACGAAATATATTGGATATGTCTTGACCACTCTTTTTGGTCCCATCGCAAGATGTTTCAACCCTTCGTCAACAACACAATTTCTTGGCTCATAAACGTAATTTGAAAACCAACCGAAAAATTCTTTACTGAGATTCCGTTCGGATGTTCACGTTCATAAACACTGTTTATATAAAAAAATATTACATTAGGTTATACACGCGCATGCATTATAGAAAAGAATAAAACACAAATTATTATTTCAGATTACCTAACAAACGATGTAACCTCGGCACAATTTAGAAGAATATAAGTGTGTGCTACATGAAGATCTCTATCGTCTAGCCATATTTCTACACATTTTTCAGAAGGCCGACCATGTTGTCTAAAGATAGATAACATTGATTGAGAGGACTCTTGTTCGTCCCCTTCGTCATTACGAGGAACACTTTGAAATGAAATATTCACATGGTCACTGAAATAGTGAGAGGAAAAGAACGAAGCTTCTTCTTCGATGTAAGATTTGCATATCGAACCTTCAACTCGTGTTTTTTGCCTCATTTTTCTTCTTCAGATGATTCAAATATCTATGCAAAATTAATTTATATTAACTTCATCTTTCAAATGCAATTAAATTACGTTATAACATATTACATACCTCTCAAATGGATACATCCATCCATATTGGACAAGACCTCGAAGTCATGCTTCAGATGGGAGATGAACATGTAAATGTTCCATTACATTAAAAAAAAACCTGGCGAAAATATTTTCTCTAATTTGCAAAGCAATATAGGAATGTTAACTTCAAGTTTACGTAAACGTTGCACTTTTAAAGTAGTCGAACAAAGCTCTTTGTAAAACATACCAAGCTCCGTTATTACCTTCCAAACTTTTAACGGCAGTAGTTCTTTGAACATTACAGGAAATAAATTTTCCATCATTATGTTACAGTCGTGACTTTTCATTCCGCTTAATCTACCATTTTTAAAGTCAACACATCTACGAAGATTTGATGATATCCCATCAGAAAATCTTAACCCTTCCACCCATTTTAACACAGCTTTAACTTGATTATTATCTAATTCGTAACATGCTTTGGGTTTTTTACTGTCATTTGGTTTCATATGAAGCTCAGGACGTTTGCATAATTCTTCTATATCACGTCTTGATTTCAAATCATCCTTCGTCATCCCTTTTACATTCAAAATTGTGTTAAAAACATTATCAAATATATTTTTCTCATTGTGCATCACATCTATGTTATGGCGAAGTAGAAGATGTTTCCAATACGGCTACTCCCAAAAAATAGTTTGTTTGCACCAGTTATGAACAACTGATTTGCCTTCAATTTCTGTTTGCTTGCCAGTTTCATATATCTTTGGATAGTCCTTAACAAGTTCATATATGTCTTCGCTTGACCATATCGTCGGTGGTTGTCTGGTTTCTACTTTATTAGCTAAAAAGTTTTTTTTGTCTCCACTGAAGGAATGATTTACATGGAGAAAATATCGATGACAGTCAAACCATGAAATTTTCTTACCATGAGGTAAAGAAAACGCTCGTGTTTCATCCATGCAATATGGACATGCTAGACGACCGGCAGTACTCCATCCCGAAAGCATTGCATAGGCAGGAAAACCACTTATAGTCCACAACAAAGAAGCAAACATACGAAAATTTTTCTTCTTGGACACATCGTATGTTTCTACTCCTTCGTTCCTTAGTATTTTTAACTCCTCAATCAACGGTTGTAAATATACATCGATTCCTTGTGTCGGATCGTCGGGACCAGGAACGACAACAGTAAGAAACATATATTGTGTTTTCATACACATCCATGGAGGTAAATTATACGATGTGACGATAATGGGTCAGGATGAATATTTAGAACCAAATTGAGAAAATGGAGAAAAACCATCCGTACATAATCCTAATCTAACATTTCGACTCTCCGCTGCAAAATTTGGATACGTTTTATCAAAATGCTTCCATGCTTCTCCATCGGCCGGATGTGTCAACGTACCCTCTTCCTCCGTTCTCACACTATGACATCTTATATTAGATGCAGTTACAGAAGATGCATATAATCATTGAAGTCTTGGAGTTATAGGTAAGTAGTGCATACGCTTGTACGGAACTTCCTTCCCCTTCTTTTTTCTTGGTTTGTATCTCTCCTGGTTACAAACTTTACAATTTCTAAGGTTTGCGTTTTCTTTCCAAAACAACATGCAGCCTTTTAAACATGTATCTATTTTCTGATACGGTAAACCAAAAGCCAACATAAGTTTTTTAACTTCGTAGTGATTTTCACACATTAGATTATCGGATGGCATATGTCTTTTTGCAGCTTGTACAACAGCCGTAAACCCAGCTTCAGTGATGTTGTATTTTTACTTCATCGCAATGTATTCTGCAATTACTAACAGCTGAGTGCCGCTTTCACAACCATCCCAAATAGATTTCTTAGCAGCATCTAGTAAATCGTAAAAAAAATTTGCTTCAATATTTGGTTCTTCAACATTTCCATCATCGTCGTCAACTTCAGCCATAGGAAACATTGATCGTGCTGCATCTTCGACCATATTTTCTATACGGGTCGTTGAAACTATTTCGTTAATGACACTTTCAGACTCTACATAAGTATTTGCTACAACTTCTCCATGCCGATCCCAAACATAATACTCGGGTGCGAAACCGTGTTGGCACAAATGAATTTTCACAATATCTGGTAGTAAATACTTCAAATGTCTACACGTACTACACGGACAACGAATTTCTGAATCGTTTCCATTATTACTTAAAGCGAATTCAACAAACACGTTTATACCATTATAAAAATCTTCTTTTATTGAGCCCCTCGGTCCTTTTCTTTGGTACATCCATCTCCTCCGATCAACAAAATAATCAATCATTTTTTCTATTTGACAAAATGAGAAGTTCAAAATTTAATATTTATTTTGAAGAATACAAATTCGAAAAAGATTATTTTCATGGTCGTACAATATTTTGAATTTAAAGAACAACTTCACAAATTTAAAAATTATTTTCAAATAGGTCACATTTTATTTTTTAACATATCGATTTAAAAATATGTATAATTTTTTTCATTGGTCAGGCATCCTACTTCCCATTACAAACACAGTAAGCATTTACATTTCGTATATTACTTTGTCTCAAACGATTCAACAAAATTTCGGCAGCATTTCCCTTTTGTTCCATGCATTGTACACAAATGCGTGTACGCAGGAAACAAAAAAGAAAAGTTAGGCCGAAAATTTATGAACCGTTTGAGACGAAGTGGTATACAAAATGTAAATGCTTACCGTGTTCATAACTTGTCCAATACAGAGACAAATCCGACAAACATTGTACCAGATGAATACAAATGGTCGTTTTTCGAAAAAACGACTATTTATACAACTATCATGTACAACACTCGTCAGACGGGGCCAAAAACTCTCTAAGGGACATTTGTCAGTTACATGCGCGCATTTTACGAAAAAAATATGGTTTTACTCACTGTTCGCATTTACAAAAATATATATTAATTTAACACATTTATTCGACGTATTAAATCAACTTAAGGTTGGTTTAACATTTTTGTCATTTTTCAATACACACAATTATAATTTAGAGTAATGCATATTTTTTTGTTTCATAAGTAAATACGTGCATAATATAATACTCCTAGTTCATTCAATCATTTTACCTTGTTCCAAATAACGTATACAATCGTCGAATCAAGGCATACACAACAATTTACATATACATGAACAATCACAAATTATACATGTTTTTCACAATTTCACAATAAAAGATGAAATAGGTATACCATGTGATGCTATAAACCATTATTACGCTATTGGAAACAATTGCAATCACTAATTTGCCCTAATTTATCAATTTATGTAAATCTACAATTAGGGTAAAAACTGAATTTTTCGCAAATATAAGAGATTATACCTGAGATTAAGAGTAATGAAGTTTGATTAGGCAGCCGTGGATGATCCGGAAGCTAGAAATTAGGGATTGGAAGCTTGGAGAAGGGATTTGGGGGTTTTTGTTTATAATTTTCGTATGAAAGGAGGAGGAAGAAGAAGGCTCGGCTGCAGGTATAATCGCAAATTTCCGACGGCTTCCGACGGACGCTGATGGCCCGTCGAAAGCCGTCGAAAATTAGCCATCGGAAGCCGTCGGTAATGAGGCCTTTTCTAGTAGTGAATAAACAGTTATGGCATGGATAATAGCTTTAATTAAAATAAGTCTTCCTGCCTGACTCAAATGTCGATTAACCTAGAAACTCTTGGTTTTGGTTATTTTTTCGTGTAGGGGGATCAACCATTGTACCTTATCTTCTTGGAGACATAGGGATACCCAAATGAGAGATGCTGTTACTCAAAGAAGGCAATGATGATATAGCATGCAGGGAGTTCTTCTACAACTCAGGGAGGCCAGCTAAAGAGTAGAAGGATTTTTCATTATTAATCTGAAGGCCTGTAATGCTATGAAAAGTCTTCAGCAAATTAGATATGCAAAGGATTGAGCTTTCAGTTGGTTTAGTGAATAAAATAACATCATCCGCAAATAACAAAGAAGTAATGCAAGGATCCTTACACTTTGGATGCAACACATAAGCTTTAGTGACAACGACCTTATTAATTAGTTGAGTAAACAATTCCATTACAATGATGAAAAGGTATAAGGATATAGGGTTCCTCTTCCTTATTACCGGAGTTCCTTTAAAATACCCCACATTATTACCATTAATCCCAAGTGAACAAGATAAAGTGGAAATACATGAGTAGATCCAACTTACAAAATGGCAAGGGAAGTTCATCATTGCCATGACTGTAACAATTGCCTTCTATTGTATAGTATCATAAATTCTCTTAATATCCAACTTCATCATAGCCCTAAGAGAAATGTAGCTTCTGTTATAGTCATTCGTCAGATCATGTATAAGAAGGACATTGCCTAATATACTCCTTTTGAGAGGGAGGCAACTTGGTTTTCATAAATAATATTTGGTAGCACAAGCTTAAGCCTAGCAGCTATAACTTTGGAGGTACACTTATATATTATATTACAATGGGCAATCGGCCTGAAGGCTAGAACAGAAGAAGCTTGATTAGTTTTAGAATTAAAGCAAGATTGGTACAGTTGATTCCTCTATGCATTTTGCTACTGTTAAAAAATTATGGACTGCCTTTAACAAGTCAGGAGCAATAATTGATCAGCAATTTGTATAAAATAGTGTATTAAATCCATCTTGTCATCAACAGTCAGCTTTATTCATACCCAAAATGGCAGATGTTATCTCTTCATATGTTACTTTGACTGATAGGACACTAATATCACAGGTATCTAATCTAGGAAGAGGGACATATGAAATTTCTTCAACATTAGGGTTATGAGTATCTGCAGCCCCTAACAGCTTAGTGTAGTAATCTAAGAATGCATTGTTAATAGAAATTGGGTTATAATGCTCCTTGCCTGATTCATTAGTGATATGATATATATTACTTTTAGCTTGCTTTAACTTGAGAGTATTATGATAGGTCTTTGTATTCTTGTTTCCATTGGTTTCCCACTCTTTTCTTAACTTCGATTTTTCATATGCATTTCAAAATTTAAAGCTTCAATGCACTTTAGTGATAATTCATGTTCCAAGTCTGAAATAGCAATGATGTTTGGCTATTCAGAGATGTTATTTTGCACTTTCTCTAGTTAGACTTTCAATCTTTTAGATAGCTCCTCCCCATCTCCATATTTTTCCTTGGACCAAACTTCAAGAGCTTCTCTGGTAGCCTTAAGCTTTTGCTGAAAAATAAACATTTTATTACCATAAAAAACTACATACTAAGAGTTATTTATAATAGATAAAAAAATTAGGTATTCAACCCAAGTATCAAAAAAATTAAAACTTGATTTTTTTTCTTTTAAGTAGCATTGTTCCCACGGGAGATTAGGATATGGGAGTGGTCTGACAGTAGGAGGAGAATAAGAGAAATAAGATTAGGACATTTAATAAGAGTTGTGGAGTTGATGAATGATAGACCAATGTGGCTTAAGGTTCTGATTCCTGATCTGCTTTTGTTGTTCCATGTATATTTAAGGCCTGAAAGTTAGTTTCATATAGGTTAGAGAGGTAAATGTCTTCATTAGGAGGGGCGGTGTCTTGAAGCCTAAGAGGACTACCACTACTTCTATCGGATGCTCTAAGCATACAATTGAATTCTCCTAAAACAAACCATAGGTGAGACTCTTGCTTGAGGTGGGGAAGGAAGTCAAGCATCTACTATCTTGATATATTATGTGGTTATCAGCATAAACAAAGGTGATATAGAAAGAGGAAGAGGTGGGAAGATTGAGGACATGAAAGTGAATAAATTGTTTGTGAGCTATAACTGGACTGAGAGTGTTGACTAGATCTGATAGGACCATGATTCTTCCATAAGAAGCTTGTTCTAAGTTATGGTGAAGACCCATGATGGATTAATAATCCTTGCTGTTTTTGTTGGAGAAAATCCCTTCAGATGATCAATCTAAGGGAATAAAAACCCAACGCAGCGGAAAACAATTGGATCATGACTGTAGTGAGACAGAACAAACAAAAGATGAACACCAGAACAGATAGTCACAGATCTATGCAATGCAGAAAAATAAATAACACCAGTATTTATAGTGGTTCCACTACCGCTAGGCAACGTACGTCCACTTGGAGAGAGGAGATTTTATTAATCACTGAAAGATTAGAATTACAAGATTGATTCACTTTGGAAGGCTATACATAAAAAGAATTTACAATACGGACAAAATTCTACAAAATTTTAGCTCTCTAGGATGGCCCTAAAATTGGCTGAAATTAGCTCTCAATTTCGGCTGCCATTATTGTCCAGAAGCTCCCCTATTTATAGAGTGAAGAAATGAGGAGGGGTGGCTGCTATATAGCAGCTCTGGGATTTGGTTCGGCATGCATCTGGTTTGGTTCGGCAAAACGCCAAACGAAAAAATTGGACTGGCATTAAAATACCGAACGAAAAATTTCGTTCGTCAATTTCTCGTTCGGAAAATCACCAAATGAAACAACTCGTTCAATAATTTTCTTTCGCTCCCCCATTTTTCTGACTGAGACTTCTCTTTATTTTTCACTACTCCAAACCACATCTTCAATTTTACTGAACGAATTCCCCTTCATCAAATCTGGTTTGGCCTTCCTTCTTCTTCCTGCTTCAAACCATCGTTCGGTGATTTCAACTCTAGGGTTTCGCTCCTCCTTTTTCTTCAAATTCAAGCATCAAATTTTAACAATCTCCACCTTTGACACCGAATTCCATACAAGCCTTCCAACTTCATCTACACCTTCATGCTCCAAGGAATGGATACTTACCCAATGAGCTTCGGCAATGCAATCACCCATTACACTCTATCAACGAACTCTGGCAAAGCCACAGCCCATCGAAAAAGCGTTCGAAGTACTCAATCTGCATAGAATCTATCAATCTCCACCATGAAGAAAACTGTCTCCACGAGTCATCTCAACTCTCCCCCCATGCCACCCCGTGGCACTAACACTTCATTAAGCGAATCAAGTCCGAGGAATGCTCGAACTTAGTAGCAGGCAACGACTTGATATACATGTCTGTTGCATTCTACTTTGTGTGAACTTTCTGAAGACTAACTAGCTTCTTTTCACTCATCGTGATGAGGAACGACTCTCTTACCTCAATATGCTTCATCCTCGAGCTGAAAGCTAGATTTTTAGCTAAGTGAATTAAACTCTGACTATCATAGTACACATCCGTGCTATCATATATGAAGCCTAAATCACACAACAGTTGCCTCAAATAAAGCGTCTCCTTAGCTGCTTCGAGGGCAGTTATGAGTTCTGCCTCTATAGTAGACAAAGCCACAATCATCTGCAACCTCGCTCTCCAACTAATCGCTGTTCCACCAATGGTGAACACATATCCGGAGGTTAACTTCCTTCGATCTCTATTACTGGCATAGTTGGACTCGTAAAATCCAACCATGCTGAAATCTCTATCTCTGCTGCCAAAGACAAGTCCATGGTTTAGAGTTCCTTTAAGGTATCTGAAGATACACTTTACTACTTCCCAATACATCTTTCCTGGATTCGCCATGAATCTACTCACTAACCCAACCGCCTGTGCAATGTCAGGCCTAGTGCAGACCATGACATATATCAAGCTACCAATATGGGACCTTCGTCATATAAGGCATGTCCTTTTCCGAAATCGGAGATCCTTTAGTAGAAAGCTGTATGTGCAAAGACATAGGTGTGTTGATTTGCCTTTGCCCCTTCCTTGCTAAACTGAGCAAACACCTTTCGAATATACTCCTTTTGAGTAGGGCTCAAAAGCCCTAGCTTTCTATCCCTTTGGATTTCCATACCCAAAATTTTCTTTTCTTCTCCAAGGTCCTTCATTTCGAATTCCGCTTTTAGCTTTAGCTTCAAACTATTGATTTCAGCCTTATCCTTGGAAGCAATCAACATATCATCCACGTACAAGAGAAAAGTACACCCATCTAATTTTATAAATGTTTGAAGTACACACAAGCGTCTTTGATGCTATGATCAAAACCAAGTGAAAGCATAAAAGAGTCAAACCTCTTATACCTTTGTCTAGGCGACTGCTTAAGTCCATACAAGACTTCTTCAATTTGCAAACCCAATTTTCTTTTCGTCTACGACAAATCCTTTTGGATGCTTTATGTAGATGGTCTCATCGAAGTCTCCTTGCAAGAAAGCGGATTTCATGTCCAATTGCTCCAGCTCCAAGTCATGAGCTGCGACGATAGCGAGTAAAATGCGAATGGACGTATGTCTCACTACTGGAGAGTATACCTCATCATAGTCCAATCCCTTTCTTTGTGAAAACCCTTTAGCAACTAGTCTAGCCTTGTATTTCCCATATCCTTCACCTTGAATACCCATTTGCAACCTATGGCTCGGCTTCCTTGAGGAGGTGGTACAAAATCCCAAGTCTTGTTCTTCTTCAAAGACTCTAATTTCTCTTCCATAGCGCACATCCACTTCGAACTATCATATGACTTCAAAGCTTCATCAAGGTCAAGCGGCTCTTCAAGAACCACATGTAAGGCATAGTCAAACTGATCACCAAGGTTAAGGTTCGCAAACTGCTAATCACCATACCTTTCGGGCGGCCTAATAGTCCTGCGACTGACCCGGATAGGTACTGCTTCACCTAAACTCCTTTCAGCTCCACCTTGAACCGAACTTTCTCTAGATTCATGCACATCACCGGCACAACTAGAAGGTACCTGTGGACTATACTGTGATGTTTCATCAACTGCGTTTTCCTCGACAGCATCAACAACTCTAATATTTGGTTGGAACACAGGAACTTCTTCCATCTCCTTAGGCCTATAAGAATCTTTTGATATGGTAGGTTGCTTCTCCTTCGAATTGAACATAGCAAACTCATCAAAAGTAACATGTCTGAAATGAACAATCTTCCAGTCAACAGGGTTCCAAATTTAATACCATCGATGTATCCCATTAGTATGCTCTTGTATGCTCTAGCTCCAACTTATCATCACCTGTATGATGAATGTACACAGGACAACCAAAAATTCAAAAGTAACCTAGATACACTACTTTACCTCTCCACTTCTTCTCCGAAATCTTCCCATCTATGACTGCATGGAATTCGATTTATGATATGCGCCGTAGTTGATAATGCTTCAGCCCAAAAGCCTCTAGATAAGCCCGCCATCAATCTCAAGCAACGAGCCTTCTCCAGTAGAGTCATGTTTATCCTCTCAGCACCTCATTAGATTGTGGATCTTCAGATTTAGTGAAATGTCTTTGAACGCCATGCTGTCTACAAAAGTCGAGGAACTCCCTAGAGACAAATTCACCGCCATTATCAGATCTCAGCACCTTAAACCTAGAACCAAACTAGTTCTCAATAAGCGCTTTCCAGTCTTTGAACTTCTCAAAACTCTCTGATTTGGCCTTCATCAAATACACCCATACTTTATGAGAAAAGTCATCAATGAAAGAGATAAAATACTTTGCTCCTCTAAAAGAAAGAGTAGCAACCGGTCTTTAAACATCTGTATGCACGTACTCAAGTACTCGCCTCGATCTATGGAGTCTAACTCCAAAAGATACTTTAGTTTGCTTACCTAACACACACTCTTGGCAAAAGTCCATCTTGTCAAAGCTTTCTCCTTTGATCATCTTCCGTCTCCGAAGCAACTCTAAGCCCTTCTTTGAAATATGACCCAATCTAAGATGCCAAAGCTTTGTGGCATCCAAAGCACGAGAACTGTCTAACACACGACTCTCCAAGAATTGTGGTTCCTTTCAGCAAATACAAATTTTGGAACACATCTCCTTTCATAAGAACTAGTGCAACTCTCGAAACCTTCAGACTATCTTTCTCAATAATTACCTTATATCTCAAAGATGCCAATTGTTCTAAGGAAATTAAGGACTTCTAAAGCCTGGAACATACCGGACACTTATCAAAGTTCATATCACTCCATTAAACATCATGATCCTCATTGTACCTTCACACATTGCTCTACAGCTAGCATCATTTCCCATGGGAATAGAGCTTTCCTCTAATCTAACGAAAGAAATAAAGTAATCCTTATTAAGCATCATATGGAAAGACGTCCCTGAGTCCAACACCCAATGGTCTGAGACATCTGATACTGTTGTAGACAACATATCTTCAGATACAGACTTCTCCACCGAAAATGATGAACATCCATCTTCTTCCTTCTTCTTCAAATCTGGACAATCCTTTTTCCAATGACCAGGTTTCTTGTAGATAAAGCACTTTCCGTCCTTAGACTTTCCTCTCCTGCCATTACCGGGCTTTCTGGAATTGGAACGCCTTCCAGAGTGCAAATTCTTCTTATCTTCTCTGCCTCTTTAAATAAACAGGTCATGACTACTACTTCCACCTCTACTTCCTTCACTTATCTCCTTCATCTAATCTCTCAAGCCCTTAGATAGAAGGCCTGACTTCACATCTTCCACTGTCAATGTGTTTCTAGGGAAGATAAAGCTATTAGCGAAACCTGTGTATCGATCGGGGAGAGAACACAAAAGAATCATTGCCATTTGCCCCTCATCCATCTTCAAGTTAACAGTCTTCATCTTCATCACGAGATCATCAAAGAAATTAAGATGTTCGTTCACTAAAGTACCCTCTCTCATCTGCATGGTGAAAAATGTCTTCAGTAATATCAGACGGTTAGTTGAAGATTTCTTCAAGTAGATATTTTCCAACTTGGTCCAAATTCCTCTAGCAGTGGTCTAACTCACTACAAGAAAATTTACTTTCGCAGCGTTTCAGAAACGCTGTTACACAGTTTAACAGCGTTTCGAAGATCGCTGTCTAACGACAAGCTGTTATAGAGTCAAGATGTACCATAATATTTTTCAAACGCTGCAAAAGAAATAGTGTATCGCAGCGTTTTATTTATTACAGCCTTCCAATAAACGCTGCAACATGTCCTTACCCACCACACACCCCTCTTTTGGACAGCCATTCCAGAAACGCTGCGAGTTTTGTTACAGCGTTTATAAACACTTGTAACTGAAGATTTATTGGCAGAAATAAAACGCTGCATGTGAGTTTAATTTCACAGCGTTTTGGTCAGTTATATTTCATATACGTTTTTCCATTTGTCAGCATTTATAAAACGCTGTTATATATAAAAATTACCATAATTTCATCCCCTTTTCCACAGCCTTCTTAATTCAGTCTACTCTTCTACATCTGCAAACATTCCCGCCAACTATAAAATTTTATATCGTATAACATTAGTTAACTGAAACACCATAAATATAGTCTTCATATGTTATATTAAACATAATTAAAAATGCACTATCTTCATACGCAAAATAAATGATAATCGTATACAACATTTCATACATTGTTTTATAGAAATAGCATATTAAGTAAAGCAAATATGATAGCAACATTGTTTTACAAAAATAGCATATTAAATAAAGCAAAATATGAGTAGTGTGTAGAGTCCAATCTCGTCATCTTCAACAATTCATCCTCAACTAGGTCAGCCAAATTACATAAGAATGCCCACTTTGAAACTGATAAGATGTAAAAAAAAACATCAGCAACAATGCTTGGTAGGGTTGAGGTAATTGTGCATGAAATTAAAAAAAGGCTAGAACTGAAGCAAAGTGCTTAGGGAGCAACATTGCTCCGGTATCAGCAACAATGCCCAATGTAGGAAATGATTCCAAACTGAGAAATCGAGGTGGTCAAAATGACAACTGTTCTTAGTGGTAATAACCAGAACAACCCAACATATGTTAAACTACATAAAATCTGAGTAAGGGCAACTGATATTCTTACCGAATAAACTCCTTTCTTCCATCCGTTTCTTTAAGTAAGTCGGTTAGCTTGGTAATGAGTCGCTGATCCAGTTCTTACTCTGGAAAACAGTTAAAGTGGTGGATCAACATTTTGCAAAGTTAGACAATTAAGCAAAACAAGAAAAGTGGTGGCTCAAGTTGTGCAAACGATTTTCCTAATACAAATTTGTTCACCAAATCTGCATCACTATATTAGCTTAATTTTGGGTACACTGTATATGTTCACAAAATCTGCATCACTATATCGGTCCTTACATACATGTGGTACATACAACATTTTTGGGTACACTGTATATGCAATTTGTACGTCATTTTTCAGTTTCATTTCACTAAATTTAGGATTTAGATTCACACACTTAGTATATGCGCTTACAGTTTTAGTTGCATTGCACCTGGTGCTTCACTCATCATCCCCTTGCTAGTTCAATCAGTGCACATACTTCATCACTATTTGCACATCCTCCATCAACCCAGTACCATTGCACTTCTTCATCTCTTTTTATCACTGCATACACCACCATCCATCAACCAACAAGCTAATGCACCAATTCCTCCTTAGAAACCAAACAGTCAACCATACCTCTACCTGAATCACACCTGCACTACCCGAACGCCCTCACCTTCAAACTGTCCCACCAAAAAACCCATCATACTGCCCATCATCATCCTATTTTGTTGTCTAATTTTTTTCTTATTTTGTTGTCTAATTAATTTTATTTTCTGCCCATCATCACCTTCAAACTGTCCCACCAAAACCACTGCCTTCCATTTGTCAGACTGCAAAACCACCCACCTCCAAACTGTCTTCATACATCACTGCATATCACTGCATATATCTACAACCCCTACCCTACGACCTATTTACAAACAGCACCTCCGACAAATTCATAACTCACCTGAACCATTCCACCCTTCCTTCTCTTCATATACCTTACTCAACATTCCCTTCACTCAACACTCAACAAACTAGCTACATCACTGCTACATCTCCTCACCAACAAATCCACTACCGCACTTACCATTTCACCCGAGTCCAGCACCACATTCAGACCAACAGTTCATACTGCCAACTCTCCTCAGACCATTCGAAACCACCAAAGAAAACAAAAACCCGCAACTTCAATCTCATCTATCTCCACCACAACCTTACCTGCAATACATCCATTACCCTTTGTTCGAAAGCATCTCTTCCTCTCAAAACCGACCTGAAATCCACTCTGAATTCGCATCCTTAAAACTGACCACAACCCAAAACCCCCTCCTTAAATTGATTTCCAATCCCATTCGAACACTAAATCAAACGAAGTTTTGATTTGGACTTTATTTGGATTTCTTGAGACAAGCTTGTTTTGTGAAATTTTCTTTTTGAGAAATTCTGTGATTTTGGTTTAGCAAATCATTTTTGGCTAGGAGTTATTGTTTGATTGTCTTATTTTTTATTTTATTTTTATTTTTTAAGTTCTGGTTTGTATTGTTTTGGGATGGGCTTACAGAAATTGATTTAAAAAAACTTGTTATTTTCTTTTTTTCTCCCCTCTTTTCTTTGCTAATTTATGTGTGTGTCATTGACTAGTGTTTTGCTGTTGCATGTTAATTTGTTTTGGTGTTGTCTTGTTTTGTTTAATTTGTTTTGCATACGTGTTGTGTGTTGTATCTAGTTTTTACGTTTTGCGTTTAAAGTCCATTTACAAAAAAAAATGTACAAAAAGAAGAAGAGATCATTTAATTTCTGAATAAGTTTTTTTTAACTTTTTTACTACAAACTCTTGTTAGTATAAGCTTCCAAAAAAGAAAACAATTCTTGTTTAGTACTTTTTCTCATATTTATTTTTTCCCTTTTCCCAATATATTTATCAATATAGAGATAATGCTATGCAGTTCTTCATCAATATATAAACTCTTCATCATAAAAAAAGATAATTCATACTTACTTGAAGTTGATTCGGTTATAATATTCGTGGAAGGCCAAGCCATAGTCGAACCAAGTGCATCTTTAATAATCTCAAAATAAGAAGTAAGTATCCACAAAGGCGCATTTGGAACTTTTATAACATCAACCCAAACTTTGACTGCATTTTCCCCTAGTGGAACAAAATGGACTAATGCTTTAGGGTCGGTTGAAGCCACACGCCCTTCAGCAATTACTTCTTTGGCTCCATGAACGCCGATCAACTTGCATTTAGTATCCGTCTTGGAGTTTGCGCTCTGTCATGCAATAAATGAAACTTGTTTAAATCTGTTTTGAAAATAGAAGTGATCCTGAAAATAAAAGCTTGTCAATGCATATGTTTGGATAAATCAGTATATAAGGAATACACATTATCGTTGGAGATAATACAACATTAGCCGTACCAGAAGACGTTGTAGCATTTACATTTTCAACTACTACATTTGTTTCTGGCCAAGCTATTTTGCTGCCAATAGCTTCTCCAACATATGTCATACCAGCTGGTGGTCTCCACAAGGATGCATCTGGTTTTTTAGCCTCATCAATCCAAACAAGCACGGCGGATGGTCCTAGAGGAATATTATTCACAAGCTGATTTGGATCACTAGAGTAAAACTTTCCTTCAGCAACTAGTTCTTTGCTTCCGGTCCAATCATACAGCTTGCATTTGATATTTGTACTGCTACTATTACTCTATAAAAACAAATTAGAACATATGAAAACAAAATTAAGTATAAATTTTGTATTCAATTCATACATACCAAATAAATGAAAAAAATTAAGTTTACCATAACGTCATCCTTTTCAAAGTGAATCATTGTGTGCAAAACAACTCTATCGGCTGGCCATGCTACTATCTCATTCTTAGCTTCTCCAATTTGTGAGAGCATCTTAGGTGTAGACCTCCATAAGAAAGCATCCAATTTCTTTGGAATAACTATTAAAATTTTCATGGCTTTCGGTCCAAGAGGAATGTTATATAGAAGCTCTTCCGGGTCAGTTGAAAGGGCTCTTCCTTCGGCAACTATTTCATCAATCCCGATCCAATCCAATAAATTACACTTGGCATGTGTTTTGTCATACTTATTCTAAAATTAGTCAAAAACAATCACGGTAAATACTTGACTAAAAATTCAAATTCAAATTCAAATGACGTCACATGAATAATATAAATAACTTTTACCGCTTGAGACGCATTCTCATCTTCGTCCCTTCTTGGTTGTTCGTCTGTTCTTGATTGCTGCATTAGCTGAATCAAAACAAAAAAATACTGTCAATCAAGATGAACATTCAATTTCAAATATGCAATTATCTTATTTTGTACAGTATTGATTGTTTTTTATCATCTACATTTGTTTTTTAAGGTTGACGAACAATATTGATTGCTCTTGCTTTTGTATTTGATTGGCCATTTAACTGAACTAGCTTATCTTTTTTACAACTTAATTCTGGTTATTGATGTAAAAGAGGTGAATAAATAATTTAGCAAGCATTTATTTTCATATCCAAATCAATTATGCAGTTGATGGCAGGACAAAGAATTGTTCAAAAATTTGATCATGCATCGTGCACTTTCTGACTCCAAGCTGTGGATGCTTTATGATGTTCAAAAACAAGAGTAATGAAACGTTTCAAAAGAAAAAGTTTTATGCTTTATGATGTTCTTTAACATCTACTTAAGGACTCACGTAGTACGAGCACAAATTTACACTGTTTGTATGAGTATAAATTGTGGTACAACACCTAAACTAGAATAGTATAATATTTTAATTTGTTTGTTCATGGTCATTGTATAGTAAAGGCTACTGATATTTACTTTTAATTAACCCAAGAACTAACCTGTACTTCTTAGTGACATTTTCCCATATCAGCATATAAAATACCTAACACGTTACAGTATACATTATTTGAAATCATGAATATGTAGATGATAAAGGACTGCACAAGGGTCATACACAACAACCAACCTTTTTACTCAGGAAGCGATAAACTGATTTTTTTTTGTTCCAATGCTGGAATGAATAAAATCAAGAAGAGCATATTACTGCTGTAAGGAAAGGACATATGATGGTGATATGAAAGTACTCAGGAAGTGATAACCTTATTATGTAGCATTTGAACCGTCTTCTCCAAATCGCTTATTCTATTTTGAAGTTGGTTTGCTTGTTTTTGATTAGCTTGTGACACAATAAACTTGGTGTATGTCATACTTCTTCCCGTTCCTCTTAATCGTCCAGGTCTATCTTGTCCCAGCACTACTGAAAGAGCATCTTCTCTCATATTAATTTTTGAGCTGGATTGTGATTCAGTGTCAATTTTTTTAATTTGCTCCTGCAAATGTTGACATTTATTATAATTTCCATAATTATACAATATTCTAAAGTGATTTGATAATAATCAAATAGAAACAAAAGCACATACAATTGTATCTTTAACAGCCAAGCTCACTGGTTCACCATTTTTTCGTATGCGAGATCTAATCCAAACATGAGTTCTATAAATGGAAGAGGGGTTGGAACTCTCTTTTTTCTACAATAATAAAAATTGAATAGAACAATTGTTATAACTATATAAATAGATGGCATGACAAACACAAGTTGTTAACCAAAAAATTCTCACCATATCCGCAGCTAATCGAGCCATTCCTTTACGGCTGCATGTGTGTGGCACTTGCTTGCGCCTGAGAGCCTTGTATATGTCACTTTTTATCTGGATTTAAAAAAATTAGAACGCATCAAAAAGTTATCTCATTCATTGAAAGAATGACCAATTAGATGTAATTTACCGTAAATTTTGAACTTGTTTTCAAATTGATAAAATCATTCCACTCTGTCATACTTCCAATATTATCTAGTTTGAGTCGAAGTCTTTCCTCCTTTGACTTTGCTTTTACTAATCGATTGACTAATCTACATTTTGAAAACCTAAAAATACAACCCATTTGCTGAAATATAGAGACCTTTTACCATTCCTCATCCACCTTAAATCTAGCCTGTATCCATTAATTGATTAAATTGAAATTAGCACATTCGTTAGAAATAACACGCAAGTCATTTCTACATTGGATTCTATACAGGATAGTTGCATATATTACATATTATTAAACATATGAAATTATGAAAATTCAACATCCATGGGTGAAAATACAAAATGTGTTATTCCAGCCTAATTATACATTTTGTATATAAAATAATATAAGTACATAAAGTAACTTTAAAACTATATGTATGATTTTATCATTGATATCGTCTCTTTTTATGAAAACTAGAACAACATTGTGAAGCAATTAGTTAGCATTAGATTTCAAACAAAGATATCTCTCAAATATTAGAAGTGAAAATGGCAACTATCCCTTCCTTTTGTTTATAAGAACGTGAAAACTCATCATAAATTGCAATAGATCATGTTAGATCATTGACATTTTAATATTAAATAGTAATGTTTCTAGTTTACACAAAAAGTCATCTACAATGTAGATATCTCAATATGACCGTTCATAATAATTAATATCAACAAATTTATGCATCATTTATTCAAGCAAAAGTACTTTTTGCTTACTTATCATGTTATATATTACAGATATACATGGATTCATATCTTATCATCTGCACAAACTATAAACATACATTTGCTATCCTATCTTTCTCTCACACGTATCTTATCATGTTAGACTTGTACTGACTCATACGTATCTCTTTTGCTATTATGTCTACAATAATACTCCAAAATATACCTGAATGCAATCCCATAAGACAGCTTTCAAATCATCACCAAGGCGTCTCCAATCAGTAAGCGTGACTGGAACATGCTCCCGTACAAGTGGTCCTAGATAAGAAGATAAGTGGATTGACCCTTTTCCTATCGGAACGCCACTCTCATTAAATTCAATTTCAACCCGATTTGCGAAATTTGAAGGAAGTCTCTTCATTTTAGTAGAACCTATAGCAATTCTTTTCCGAACTAAATTTTCCCCCACATCTTGAACAGGTCCATCGGTTTCCATCATGTCTTCCAAATTTTGTTCATTTTGCATTGTGTTGTCTTCAAGTGCACAAGGATTGTTTTTATTTTGATTATTGCCTTCAACTAATTGTCAGTTGTCTTCAATTTGAACGTTGTTGTTTTCATTTTGAACGTTATTGTCTTCATTTTGAACGTTGTTGTCTTCAACATGCTTATTCTGTTCATTAGACTCCTTGAGTGCAATTTCAGCCTCTTTTGCTTTTTTTTTTGTTTTCGAGTAATCCTCTTCATTTCCTGTATAGATATGAAGCAAAAATCAAAAACAATAAATTGGGGCATATTCATGATCACTTAAGCTTCTAATGCTTATGTTACTAAGCTTATCCTTTTAAGATTCAAATTTACACCAAAATTTATCAAACTAAATCAGACTTGAATATTTTGTTCTAAATAATAAGGCATCAAGGGTAAGCATCTTTAAATGAATGATGGTCAACATTCAGCTGGATAGCTGAAATATCTATATAAATAATTCAAAACAATCAGTAATACATTCCTTAGTTTACAGACATGCATGTGCATGTATTCACACCTCTTCGAACTTAAATAATAAAAGTGTTAAGTATTCTGTTAATAAAATGTGCCACTTTTTTTCTTTTTTCTTTTCTTCTTCTCCCTATTGCTATGACCAAGAACTAGAGGTGGCAGGAGAGGCTGGGTTTTTTATGTTACACAGGTGAATTTTTTGTGTTATAATGTAAATATAGAATTCAAAGAATACTCGTATTATAAATTTTACACTTGCAGGTATCTGTTTTATTTGTAATATTCATCATGCCCATTTGTGTAGGCTGCCATTGGACCCCCAACCTTTGTTTTCTTTGTTAATGATGCCAAGCTTTTCCCCGAGACATATCGACGTTATATGGAGAAGCAGCTCAGGTCTGATGCTGGATTTCCTGGCACTCCAATTCGTCTTTTATGGCGTAGCAGAAGAAAATCTGAAAGAGAAGGTCAGTATTTCAAGATCAAAACTCACTCACTTCGTGTATCAAAAGGGATTATTAATTAATTCTTCATAGTGATGTGTTGGAAGTACCTCTGTATCTATCATTTTACTTCTCCATGATATAAAAACTTTGAGTTTCTACGTTTTCTTTTGGTTTTGAAACTAGCATCTGGATATATGAAATTGCACACTAAATGATTGGTTGGCAATTTTAATGTCAATGGATTGAAAATATAATTTAAACTGAATTTTCAGGCAAATCTCCTGGCATGAGAACACAGTCTTTTTTGGATCAAAATGCAGGCAAGGTGGCTCTTGCTAACTGATGCTCCTTTTGACTGATGAAAAATGACGAGGGTCCAACTGCTACTAGATCCACGCAACCCCCAACGATTTCAAAATTTTGATTCTAGTAACTTAGCAAATATAATGAGTATTTTTATTTGTTTGTAGCCTAACGGTTGTATATTAATCATGGTGATATAATAATATAAAAACAACCATAATGACTCTATTGTAACATTTCTTTAGCACCTCTGTTATATGGTGACTTATACTATGTTACAAATTTTTGTAAACTTCTGATCTTAGATTATGAAAATCATCCCTAGAATCGTTTTAAATTAGAAGTCAAAAGTTAACCGTTGAAACATATATTTTGATTGTTATTCTGAAATATTGATTTTACTGTGCAAGAATTATTCAAACAAGCATAGCTTATGCAAAGATGGTTATAACTGAGATGTAAACATATGAGCAAAATTTTATAGTAGTAGAAACAGTTTGTCCATCACGTGCTATTATGTGTGTCGAAATTCTATATTAGTGGAAGCAATTTGAAATATAATGGATTTTAGACGGTATATCACATCTGAAAACATAGCAAAATTTAGTAGTTGAGACTTGAGAGCTACCAGGTCACTAATTGTGTCATCTCTCATTCGTGAGCAGCGAACATTTGAGAAGGAAACTTCTCAAATGCTCGTTATTTCTAGCCACCATATCAGTTATAGGAAAACAAAGACAACTGAAACTCTATCTCGCTATTGGAATTTAAGGTTTTCTTAAGAAATTTGTTATAGGAAAATCACCAAGAATATGGCAAGAAAATGCATCTATTTGAAACAAGGCATCAAGTACATTTGCATAGTTTTGCACAAACTCTGACTATATTATTTATTATAATATATGAGTATTATTTATCATAATATAAACAACTAAAGCTGATGGGAAAAGGTAGTAGCACAATAATATATGAGCATTATTTATCATAATATATGAGAATTAATTATTTATCAAAGCATTTAATTTCTTTTTAGGGTCCATAACACAATAAGCAAACTATGTTTAGAAAATTACCATACATGCTACCTAATTATTTGCTAACATAACCAAAAATGAGTTAAAAACAAACACAGCAATGAAACAATATTAACAACTAGATATTAAAAACAAGTCATTACATACAAACATATTACTTAACCAAAGAAGATAGATAGTAAAGTCCATAGAATTAAAACAAGATAGCAAAATAATTAAACTACTCAAGTATGCCTTCACAATCTTCCCTAACATAACTAACATCCTCAATGAAATCATCAACATCCATGTCAATATCTTCGTAATTCTCCATAGCAAAGCTAACTTCCTCAAATGATTCATCTATATATATCTCATGAAAGCTTCTTGATGGTGCCTTCATCACAACATACCAATTAGAAGAATCGTCTTCTCTTGAATAAAAAATTTGTTTCACTTGAGATGCAAGGATATATGGATCTTTTGAAAATGAAGCTTGGTTTTGATGTAAGTTAACAAGGGTGAATCCATCTTCTACCTTCACACCATTCCCTATGTTTGCCCAATGACATTTAAATACGGGAATATAAAAAACATGATAGTTTAACAAAATTATATCAGTCAATATCCCATAATAAGCAACAACATCAACTACTTGGGAAGTATCTTTTGCACTTGCTCTACACATAGCAGTCGCATCGTAAGTGACCCCGCTATTTTGAGTTTCTCTCTCAATATCTTTTGTGTGAAAACGTTTTCCATTAATGATATATCCACTACAGGAATATGCACTACTCCTCGGACCATATGCAATCCATTTTAACATCGTGTCATGATCCATTGAATCAATAGATATCTATAAAAAAAATAGTTATTTAAAATGGATCTCAATAATAATAAATCTAATGTTAATGAGATAATATTTCAAAATTCCACTCACCTTCTTTTTAATCCAATCGGCAAAGTTATCTATATGGGTTTTCCAAAGTAAACTTGCATTTTTTTCCATGCGCTTGTTTGAGTGTTGTAACTCCTCCAAATGCAAACTATTATAGCACAAAAAAATATACTAAGTTGTATTTGTTGGTACAAATTGTATGAAATGGTAATAACAAATTGCAATAGTTACTTACTCTAGAAATGGTTCCACTACGATCATATTCATTAACACAGCCAAATGTGCAATCTGTTTCTCATTGGCGGACAATGTAATAGTTTTACAAGCTGAAATTGGTCGTCCTTCGAGTATGGAATCATCTTCATGATCTTCATTTCAGACTTCCTTCTCTGTTTGTATTGATTTCTTTAAAAATTCATTAAAAAATCTCATGCACCCTTCTACAAGATAGGATTCTGCAATACAACCCTCGGGACGTGCATGATTTCTTACATAATGTTTAAGCGTCTTCATATATCTTTCAAAAGGGTACATCTAGCGGAAATGAACCGGTCCACACAATCGGGCTTCTCTTTCAAGATGAACGGTCAAGTGTATCATTATGTCAAAGAAAGAAGGTGGGAAATATCTTTCAATTTCGCACAAAGTTATAATAATTTCATCATCAAGTTGTTGCAGTTTTTCTTTATCAAGAACACGTTGGCATAATTTATTGAAGAACGAACATAAACGAATTATTGTCCTTCTTGGCTTTTTTGGCAACAGTCCTCTTATTGCAACTGGTAATAATTGTTGCATTAGAACATGGTAGTCATGTGAATTCAAGCCAATAATTTTACAATCCTCCAACGACACAGAACTTCTAAAATTTGAGCAATAACCATCAGGTCCCTTGAAATCATATAACCTTTGGCAAAATGTTTTTTTCTCGACAGTGGACAATGTATATGGAGCTGGTGGAAGATATGTTTTTTCCCACGAGATTGTGCATAAAGGCCATGCCGGATTCTAAAATCTTCCAAATCTTTTCTGCAATTAATTCCGTCTTTTGATTTTCTATCATGCAACATCGTCGCTATTATGCTTTCACCAACATTTTTTTCTACATGCATTACGTCTAAATTATGACGCACGGGAAGTTCCTACAAAAGTCATATTGTTATACTTCATTAATATATATAAATATTATTCATTCATTAAAAAATAATAGCACTAACCTCGCAATATGGTAAATCAAAAAATATTGATCGTTTTTTCCATCTTGATAGTTCTATTTTTGCAGGATCATCATCTTGTTTGAAAGTAGAACTTTTTCTTTTCTTACTGTGTTGCTTCTTGCTTGGCTTCTTTTTACCATTTCCTTTCTTGCTTTTATTATCAATTTCTTTTCCAAAATCATTTGGAAAGTTTTTCAAAATATTAGAGATGTTTCTTCCTGTTAAAATTCTAGGTCTACGACCCTTTTCTATAGTATTATCAAACAAGGATTTCTGTTTTCTCAACGAATCCGAGGGTGGTAAGAATCTCCTATGACCCATGTAGACATTTTTCTGACTATACTTCAACCATCGATGATGAGTGTTGACACCGCTAATGGACAAGCTTTTTTACCCTTCACACAACATCCAGCCAGATTACCATATGCTGGAAAGTCATTTATCGTCCATAGTAAAATTGCTCTCATAGTAAAAAGCGATCTACTAAATGCATCATAAGTTTGAACTCCATTAATCTATAAATGTTGCAGGTCCTCTACCAATGGCGCCAAATATACATCTATATCATTTCCTGGTTGCTTTGGACCAGGAATCAACAATGTTAGCATGATATTTTCTTTTTTCATGCATAACAGTGGCGAGAGATTGTATGTCACTAGCATCACGGGCCAACAACTATATTTCGAACTCAATGTTAAAAATGGATTAAAACCATCAGTAGCCAAGCCAAGCCTTAGATTGCGTGGATCTGCTGCAAACGATTCATATTTCTCATCTACCACATTCCATGTTATAGAATCAACAGGATGACGCATTTTCCCATCATCACTTTTGTTGTTAAAATGCCATCTTAAATCTTCTGCCATTTTTTCAGATCTAAACATTCTTTTAAATCTTGGAATGATTGGAAAATACCTCAAAACTTTAACTGGAATACCATGCATAATTTCATTTGTACGTTCATTCCTCTTCCATCTCGAAAACCCACATTTTGGACAACTATCCAAACCTTTGTACTCTCTTCTAAAAAGACAACAATCATTCTGACAAGCATGAATTTTCTCAAAACCCATATCGAATACTTTGAGAAATTTTTTCACCTCGTATAAAGTCCTAGGAAGTACATTATCCTTTGGCAACAATAGTTGTTGCACATTTAGAAGTTTATCGAATCCATTATCGGACAACCCAGTCTCACATTTTAGATTATATAAGGCAATAATGGCAGATAATTTAGTTTGATCGGTGCAACCAGGATACAACGGGGTTTCGGCATCTTCCAAGTTTTTTAATAAATCTTCCTCTCGTTTCTGTGCACTATCTTCATCTTTATCATCATCAGAATATGTATGATTGATGAACTCTTCATCTTTATAATAAATGGTTTTGAGTAAATCATAAGTGTCATTAGACTCGATATCTTTGCTTATAGTTATTTGTTCGCCATTATTGTACCACCTACCACCCTTGTATATCGGATCCATTCCTCTTATAATCAAATGCTCAACAACAATCTTCCCATAATGATGACTAAGATTTCGACAATCTGAGTAAGGACATAAAATCTTTTTTGGATTTCTTGAATTTCTCAAAGCAGCATGCACAAACTTCCAAGCTCCTTGCTCATACTCGCTACTAGCTCTATGAATAAAATGAAATAACCATTAACTTTGACGTTAAAATATATAATTTAACTCTCAAAATATATTTAGTATTATATTGTTACCTGTGTAGATGCACCCGACTTTTATCCATCACCAACCAATATATGAGGAAGTAAATTTCTAAAATTTGAAGAAATAATTGGTTATTGAATGCAAACAAAATAACAACTAACTATAATCGTGATTGGAGTTATCACTAGAGAATAAATATTTTTGATTATTAAAGCATGGTATATTGTTAGCCTATAAACACATTTTGAGGAAATGGACACTTAGTATAGGTATTCGACTCAATAATGAAATGACTACCAATGTTGTAGATCAACGTCACTTCAACACTACCCATACATACTCCTCCCCACTCAATACACAAACCATCCAAGCCACTTCCACACCGAACACCTCTGACCGAGTACCTCCTATACACCACATCATCTTTCAGCTTCAAACAACCACATTTCCACCTCACCTCTGACCAAGTACTTCCTATAGAGGATGACTCTATCTAGTAACTGTCACTTGCTGATTTATCCAACAATGTACCCATCAGAATAAGGATTTGCTTTGTGTCTTAACCCCTAGTAACCACTTTCACAATACTAGTTTAACTACAATGAACTATAAATTGAATTTCATCACTGTATTTTCAATGGCAGAAGCGACCATAACTGTCATCCAAACATTATAATAGAATGAAGCTAAGCTGATTAAACTTTATTTCAAGCCGATCACTAATTTGTAAAGTTTTCTAAAAGGAAAAATCAAAACCATATTATTCATCAATTCTAAACAATTTATTTTAAGGTTTCAGCTCAACTTCAGACAATGCCAACTAAATTATAGAAGTTTGTAGTGATAGAGCCCAATGAAACATATTAGTGGTCAATTCTAAATATTATATTTTCATTTTTTGTTATATGATAGTCTCAGATATGTCACTTTAAAAATCAGTGAAATGCATAAGAATGGAACTTGAAAACCAAACAGAAAGAAGAGTGAACACACAATGTGACATCACATTGGTTTATAAAAAAGACAAAAATATCATTGTCAATTTTATTTTCTAAATAAACAAAATTTACTCTATATCCAGAAAAAGCGTTCTAACATTAATTAACAACCGTTTGTGTTAATTATTTCTGCTCCTCCTCGATTATGGAGCATGTTGATCATATGAATTGACAAGCGGAATATGCTAATCAAATCTACAAATTTGTTGATTCATTTGACTTAAACTTAGATGTTCTAATCTTTAGTTAACTAAAGTTAGAAGGGCCTATGTTACCAAACATTAATTGATGATGGTAGACATTATTCACCAAAAATTCCACAAAATTTTGAAAATTTGGACTACAAGAAAATCAGCCTGTTCTTCCAGAACTCATATTCAAATCTCTCCTACATATATAATCTAGCATTCGTTTCACTAAAATCGTGACTTCTAGCTTTTCTCTTCTTAAGATAATCTCTGATAGAGTCGGTAGTGCTATCAGGTAACCTGATTTATTATAACTGTCAAGCCATCTTACTTAGACAGTAGCTGCATCATTTAACTCCAAGATAGTGACACAGTTCTCTGTTCTTAATAAATATCATGCACTTCTAACAAGAAATTATGGACAAGAATTCAATGGATGAAAATCCATAGTGCATGGCTTGTTAACAAGAATGAGAACCAAAATATGTATACCATTCTTGGGAAGATGGTTAGAGGTTTTTTAAAAAATATTTCTGATTAATATTTTTGTTTTTTGTCTCAAAGGATAATTAGACAAATTAGAACAAGAATACACTATTAACTTTGCTTGGAAGGACATAAATTTCGAGTGTTATTAAGATTTTAGCATCAAAACTTAAATGTGGTTTCGATTCAAGGCATAGTTAGTTCAGTTTTAATGATCATAAATGAATTACATTCTATATAATACTAATGTGTTTAAGTGATAAAATTCACATTTATGATCAATGGATAGCGAAACCGTCTGCTAATTATCAAGTGCGCACACTTTGTAAAATGAAACATGATAATTTTTGTCACAACTTCATATGGCAATGATATTAGATTTATTCCTGACAATATTTCATAATAATTATTTTCCATAACATTTATACAAATGTACATTCAAACAAAACAAAATCTGTGTATATTAAAGCGAACATTCGAAGGTTAAGCCTAATATTCCTATTAGCATGACTTTATGTAAGGAACCTAATTCCTCTATTACTCAAAGGAAAATAATAAAAGTTTAACATTAGTACAGCCATTAGCATGTTCACCCACTGCAAAAACATAATGTGAAACATGTATACAACTCTCAATGCTCAATTT
Organism: Allium cepa; assembly: GCA_030765085.1. NCBI lineage: Eukaryota > Viridiplantae > Streptophyta > Magnoliopsida > Asparagales > Amaryllidaceae > Allium > Allium cepa. The sequence continues at coordinate 421,591,143 of CM060939.1, forward strand.
CTACCCAATACCAATCTTAAGGCGGTCATTTAAAATCATTGACATATTGCAAATACTGATATACAGAACATCAATATTCAATAAAGAATTAAAAAAAATTCTCAGAAATGGTTCGTGCTTAGGATCTAAAAGGTCTATTGTCTTACAATATCTTTTCTTCTCACATGTATATCCAAAATGACAGTGTTTAGAAAATATCTGTTTTCGTACTTAATCTAACAGAGTATAACAAAGAACATACCCTTGACGCGAATCTACAGAGAAGAGGAAGAGCGACGACTCCACGAACCAACGGAGAAGAGAAAGAGCGACGACTCCACGAATCTACGGAGAGGCGAATCTACGGAGTTGGAGATGAAAGGCGTGCTCGAGGAGGGACGTTTCACAGGCGTGCTCGATGAAAGGCGAGCTCGAGGAGGGACGTTTCACAGGCGTGCTCGATGAAAGGCGTGCTCAAGGAAATGAACGACGGAGAAGAAAAGTTTTCGATGTTTTTGGGAGTACAAAAGAAAGGGGAAATAACAAGAGCGGGCGAAATTTCACATAGAGGGAAAAACAAGGCCGCCAAAAATAATCGTCTCCCGCCTCATGAATGACTAGCAGCGATTTTAGTTTCTTTGCCCTAGTTAAACAGCGTTTTGGACTTTCCATTTAGTTGCATGTTAAAAGTAGATTGAACAATTACAGCCTTTTGCATTAAACGCTGTTATATAAAGTTGCAAAAAGCAAATTTTCTTGTAGTGACTGCTAATCTCCGAGATAACATTCTCTCTCGTAGCTAGCTATAGTAAACACCCATTTCTCAATCACCTTCCTTTCCACGACTGAGATGTCAACCGTCAACTCCTCAGGGGCAAACACTACTAGATGACTTCATTCCTCATCAGAACAGCCTTCATCATCCGTTGCCATTTCTCGAAGTCTTTATCCCTATTCCATTACTCAATTGCCAACTGTGATCCTAACGCGATATACATCCCTCTAGTATAAGGTGTTGTAACAACCAGAGTCACTTCAGCTCCCGCCATAGCATCTAACACTCCTCAATCAACCTTGCTCTAGTACCAGACTGTTGGGGAAAATCCCTTCAGATGATCAGTCTAAGGGAATAAAACCAATGCAGCAAACTGCATCATGATTATTGTGAGACGGAACAAACAAAAGATGAATGCCAAAACAGACAGTCACAGATCTATGCAATGTAGAAAAATAAATAACACCAGTATTTATAGTGGTTCCACTACCGCTAGGCAGTGTACGTCCACTTGGGGAGAGAAGATTTTATTAATCACTGAAAGATTAGAGTTATAGATTGATTCACTTTTGGAGGCTATACATAAGAAGAATTAACAATATGGACAAAATTCTACAGGATGGTTCTGAAATTGGCTTAAATTTGCGCTCAATTTCGGCTGCCATTGTTGTCCGGAAGCTCTTATATTTATAGAGTGAAGAAATGAGGAGGGGTAGCTGCTATATAACAGCCTTGGGGTTTGGTTCGACATGTATCTGGTTTGTTTTGGCAAAACACCGAGCGAAAAAATTGGACCGGGGCATTAAAATACCGAACGAAAAATTTTGTTCGACAAAACACTGAATGAAATATCTCGTTCGGCAAATCACCGAACAGCAAATCACCGAACGAAACAACTCGTTCAGCAATTTTCTTTCGCTCCTCCATTTTACCAAATGAGACTTCTCTTTATTTTTCACCACTCCAAACCTCATTTTCAATTTTACCGAACAAATTCCCCTTCATCAAATCTGGTTCGGCCTTCTTTCTTCTTCCTGCTTCAAATCATCGTTCGGTGATTTCAACTCTAGGGTTTCGCTCCTCCTTTTTCTTCAAATTCAGGTATCAAATTTTAACAGTTTTGACAGTGAGTTGCAAGTTAAGTTTGATCTCTAGAACAGACTAGATGCTTAGATTATTTTCATTGATAAGTTGTTTGCTTGAATCAATTTAATCTCCTTGTGTACTTCTCTGATGTTCTAACAACCGAGTTTTGGATTTTATTCTAAACAAAAATACATACGGGACATGTATTTTTTGAAAAGGACCGATTTGAAAAATGAAGTTAACATACACAATATAAACAAGTTTATTTTTTCGTATTTTAGAAAATAACGAAAGCACAGAAAACAATCCACCTATCCATCGTCGCTCTAGCCCCCACCATACATCCATCATCGTCGTAATTGCTTAAAATTTTAAATTTACTATTCCACTCTCTTCATATTTTGCTATAAATGTTGAACATCTTGAAAACATGATAACTCAGAGCTTAAATAAAACCGAATAGACCTTGATATTTTGAAATGTGGAAAATCCATTCGGACACAAAACAAAATAGTGACACAATCGGTGACACAATGAATGTAAACCATTGGATTGTCCACTAATTTCAACCGCATGTGTGATCATAGTTAGATCTAATGGTTCAGATTTAGTGCATCACCATTTGTGTTTTATTTTTTATTTTATGTTCAATAGCCATCTCTTTTGGAAAGAAATGTGTTTTTCTATAAAAACGGCTTTCTAAAAGTAATATTTGACTTCCCAAACCGTTCAATTTTCTGAAAATAACACTTAGAGTCGGATGCGACGTCAGACATGTTGGATGTGTCATCTTCGAAATGTTTTTTCTTGCGCAAAATGGAATATAAGCAAAGAAATGTGTGATATACTGAATTATAATGTTCTTCTAATTTTCTATGCTTGTTTTAAATCTATAATATCAGGTCGCCTTGGTTTATTGACTAATTCTATTCACGCACCGCAAATTGCTCAATTTACTCCTATATATTCAAAACTAATGTTATGATAAATTTGCCTTTCTTTTTTATTACAACATGAACAATTGATTATTTAAAATCATTAAATCAAAATCATAAGTAATATAAAAACCAAAAACAAACATTAATTTTTTTAATTATCGAACTCACTATAAGCTTGAAATAGAATGGAATAAAGAGAGGTAATATTTTTATTATCTTTATCTTTTCCTTTAGGTTTATTTTATTTTTAAATCAACTAAATTAAGATAATGATTTTTGAAATAGACGTTGATGGTTCTCCTAAATAAATGATTGGTATGAATTGAAAGATATGAATATCTACTTGAGCATATAGAGTTAAAATTGTTATGTTGGATTCTCATTTAGGAATTTTGTTTAAAAGGATAAAAATGAAGAACGAGGTAAGAAATATAATTTTGTTGAAATGTATGAATAGTGTCGTAGTTTTTCTTATATGGATAAACTAAAAGTTGGCATATGCTAATTTGTTAAGTGTTTTGATGTGAGTATAGTATTTTTTGGTGTTTAAATAGAATTTTCCTTGTCTATTTGATAATAGATCAAATCAAAGTGGTATGTTTGTAGGTTACATATAGCAATTCATTATCGAAATATGACACGTTAAGAAATTGTTTACGAAATTAAACAAAACAAATATTGGTACTATGGCTGTTATGGTTACGGTAAATTTACCATTACCAGTCAACCAGCTACTATTTTTGAGTGAAATAGGTATATCAGTTTAATCGATATGGTAACGGTAAATTTACCATATTTTAGGGAAAATCATTGGTAATATCTTTTCAAACTCAGTGGTAACGATAAATTTACCAATCCATTTATAACATATGGATATTCATGTAATATGTTTTATCATAGGCATTTAGAACCAAGCAAATTATTAAATTTAGTTTAGTAATTTAGATCAAATAATGCTAACTATATTATTTTATTTTTTATTGATGTCTTATATTAAGTAGCATTATAAATTCTATAATTAAGCATCATTATAGTGCAAAAATATGTTAAGTTGCTGAATTTCTAGAAAAACAATAATTTACCATTAGAAGTATAATGGTTACCAATTTATCGGTATACCAGCAAATCGGCTACGATAAACAATTTTAGCTTATCAGTAAAAGGGTACGGTAATGGTATTTGCAATAAGGTAACGGTAACCATCATTATAATAGCCCTAATTGGTACATATTGACAAAAGAATTATAATGCATAAATTCTAATATTATTCTAATTTAATTCTTATTTTCTATGCATTTTTTTAAACTTGTATTGTCTCATTGCCTTAAGTTCTATCATAATATCTTAACGTTCGGTGTCACATAATGATAATATATAATTTCTAGTGTTATTCTAATTTTCTATACTCTTTTCTAAACCTGTATTATCTTATTGCCTTGTATTCTATCATAATATTTGATGTTTAGTGTCACATTATGACAGTAAACGATTACTCATTAATTAACTCTCTTCCAGTGTTTTATACATTTTATTAGTTAAGCAGTGCATATTTTTTGCATTAGATTATATCATCACATTATGGTCAACATCTAATAAAAAATATGGCGATAAATAAATATACGAAAAAAATAAGTTGATACTACCTTCATTTCTTATAGGAGTTTCATCCCCAAATTTGAATTAGGAATTATAACGATCTTCGTCGTAAGTTTCAAATATAAGCATACGAATAAACACGCAAACATCATATCATATACTAACTAGTATAAGATCGTACTAAAATCAAATGAAGATATCGAGGTCTATGTATTATCATCCCTTATCCCATGTACAGTCATTTACCGTCAACAGAAATCAAAGTCTTTTTATTGCTTAATCTTTTGCATTCTTTATTAATGACAAAATATTTTTTATGGAATGCTTAATTATGGCGATGATAGGCTCAAAGGAGATGGAAATTGTAAGTTTATTTATATTTTTCTTTTCTTTCTCTCTTCTTTGAGAAAAGAATACAAAATTGGCAGAAAACAAAAATCATCTGCTTTATCTTTTTCTCTGAAATAAAATTAGCTTTCCAAATATACTCAAAATTCCTTAACAATGACTTCAAATCTCCAAATCCTTCAATCTTGAGTGCACAAGTGTGAAAGATCATTGTATTAACCTTAGAAAGTGGACGACAATTATCGATTGTACCATAGTCATGCCGAATTTCGCTTTCAAGGCAGTGACCTCATTCATGATACAACTTCCATCTGTTTCCCTTTATTTTTCCTTCCCATCAATTTTCTAACTAATTGGAAACGAAATTCATCCATCTTAATGAGGACTAAGCTTTTTGAGTTTTGGAACAAAGGTTAGAATGCTAAGATGATTACTAAATGAGAAGAAAATCAAGGATTTTATACAAATTTGAATTGAATCTGAGATATTAAAATCAATAGAATGGTAAGAACTATATTAAATCAATAGTACGTCCTATTTTTTACCTTCTGCCTTCTTGTTTGAATTAATTTTGGGTTTTAATAATGATTTCATATCACTGATACTATTGAAAACATATCGTGTTCTAAATAATTGCTTTGCTTAATGATATATGTTAATCATAACAACATATATTTTGATATGCCATGATGGAAAAATATAACTGCTAACATATATAAGTTTATGATAAAATAAATTATTAAGCTTATGGTGAAGCTGTCTAATAGAAGAATGAGAATAAAGAAATATTACTCAAATATTTTTTATATGCAAATTTAGGCACTGTAGTCGTGTATCTTTGATTTAGATTATTGCATTCTATATATGAAACACAATAATCAATTAGATATGACGTAGAATAAAAATCAGATCAATATATTTTATTATTAAACATAACACAAGTTATAGTTATCGGCCACAATCTGGATTGGTATAAATTTATCATATAATTTAACTTAAGACAAATGTAAAATTATATGTTTTGTGAATTAAATTTTATCTAAATTAAAGACTTTTCATTTATAAAACGTTCCGATGAAGTCCACTAATTTAAAATGGTATCATTTAATAAAAAATTAATAATACACTAAACAAATGAAACTCTTGATAAAAATTATAAATTTTGCCCTTCAATTTCTAGAAGATGTTAAAATAGCATATACAAATCATAAATGCTAGTAAATGTAATATTGTTAATTTAAAAATTCACTTCACTTGCTTTAGTAATCATTGTTGTTTTTCTGAAGATAAAATTAAAGTATCCAAATGGATAAACTTGCAAATGAATTTATATGAATTATATTTAATATATTTGAGAGTTGAAAATAAAATAACAACCATCTATTTATTATATTTTATTAACCTATAAGTTAGGCCTTTATTGCAAATGTGCAAAAGAGTAAATAATATATAAGCAAATGATAAAAATATTATTTGCTTTAATATATTTTACTAATAATTTTATGAAAAGCATGAGATTTGAATTTTTATATCATGTAATTGATTTATTACTTATTTATGAAAGTAAATTAAGAGCCGTGACGACCCGGGATTTTCGATCTCGAATATTCCAAGTACCTAGAGAAAAGAAGAAAAGAGATAGAAGAAAAAGAAGAAACAGAAACACCAACATCTCACATTCGCAGCAGAAAAAATATAATAATAAATAATACCAGTTATACAAAGGAAAACTATACTTATCAAATTACACTTTAATACATCAGAGTTACACATATACACGAACATTGGACAGATACAACCATGTCCCAAATAACTACAATATATCATAGCAGAAAACACTCCATACATTTCTGCCATCCAGCTCGCCTCCTGAGCTCCAGAACGTCCTTACCTGAAAATCTGTAATACTCGGTCTGACCTGAGCATTACATCAAAGTAACACCCGGGTCAGGCTGGAAACCAGCGTGAGTAAACCATCTAATATGGAATACAAAAACATACAACTTGTATAAAACCCAGGGTAACTCGTATCAATTTACAAATTCACAATTTGTTATATACATCATTATTTCACACATCAATTTCTAAGTACCAAAACTTAGATTAAATGGTCCAATTCACTTAAATCATTCCATTCCAGCCTATTGATTCCACATATCAATTTATAAAGAATCGAAGTGGTTTCGGATATTAAACACCCGATTCCGATCTCTTCGAATCCAGTGTCATCTTAACCTAAGTTATTCAAGTGAATACAATTTAGTTTTTAAACACTGGATGCCACTTTACACAGCATTTCATCATAGATAACCACATTATCATGGTTCAACCCAACATATCATATTACAGAAACATTTCATATCACATGGCATCACGATCACATACCAGGGATAACAATTAATCCAAGACATTCAAATATCATTAAATCATCCATAAGCAAGATAAATTAGTCACACCATTTCTAATTAATTTAATTATCCAACAACGAATTAAATTAATTACTTATTACTTATAGATCTTGCTTATTTATCATTAATTAATTATATTCAATTAATTAATCATCCCTAAGTATTCATCTTAATTAGTCATTCTTGATTAATTATACACTAATTACATTAAGTAATTAGCCTTTAATTAATTACACAAATTAATTATCCTTAACCATTGCAGTAATTAACCTTTAATTACTTTCAATAATTAATTAATTATATAAATCCTTAATTAATTTCATTAATTTATTCGTCCAATCACTTATATTGATTAAATATCTTTTAATTAATCATCCCTTAGTTACATCATTAATTACTTAATCAATGATCCTTAATTACTTCTTTAATTAATTAATTAATTAATCTTTAATTAATTAATTATATTCATTAATCAACCTTGATTAATCACATTCAATAATTAATTACCCTTAATTAATTACTCACTTAATTAACTTCAAATAACTTCATTAATTAATTCTTAAATTAATTACACTAAGTAATTAATTCTTAATTACTTTCACTAAGTAATTATCTTTCTTATTAGTTACACATAGTAATTAAACCCAAAACTACTATCATTCTTCAATTAATTACATCCTGTAATTGTCCACTAATTACTACACTAAGTAATTATACTTAATAAATTACACTAAGTAATTATATGTAACAACCCGCATATTTACCGATTTTATATTTAAATATTTTATTTAAATATTTTATCGTTAGTCGGAATTTAGTCCGAAAATCTACTTTTTGCATACGGTTGATTTAGGACTCGGGACCACTCCCATTGAGTTTAAAATGCCGTTTGCGACCTTTTTGAGTATAAGCTTCGATATGTTTGGAGAAAGTTGATTTTTTGCTACTTTTCACTTTGGGCTCAGACCTATGTTTAACTTATGCTCAAATCTGAGCCACTCTTCCCCACTCACCCTCATTCTCTTCTCTTTTCAGTTCTAAGGCAATAATGGTGGGAGAAATTGGAAATTAAAACTCCAAAACCCTAGTTTTCTTTTGCAAATCAAATTCCTAGCTCCAAATTCAAGAGAACCCATTGGTAAGCTTCTCTTCTTCTTCTTCAACTTATTCTTTTACCAATTTCAGAAATTCCTAAACCTAATTTAGGAAAAGTTTCTCTTGTTAGCTTAGAATCAAGCTTCTTGAGTTGGATTTGAAGAGTGGTTGATTCTCCTTTGCTTCTAAGCTTCTTTTTCAATCGTTTGGGTTCAAAGGTGAGATTTTTATCTCACATCTATGCTTATATTTATCTTCGAATGTTAGGTATGAATTCCTAACACTTATTCGTGTGCATTTGCTTTTGGTTTGGATTGATTTGGTGAATATTCCAATTTTTGGTGTTTTGAGTTCAATTCGTTAAAAATCCTAACTTTGATGTTTGAACATGTTTTTGGTGATGCATCGAGGAGCATATAGGGCCGGGTAGTCGATAGGCATAAACGCTTAGCGCTGTTGCACGAGCGAATGCAATTTGATCGAGTTTGCACCTCTTTTGAAAGAGGGCAGGGGAGTGCTGGCAACAGGTTTGGCCGACCGAGCCCCTGGGCCGGTCGACCGACCTGCTACCCAGGCACTTCCTGCCTCTGTTTGGAAGTGCCGGTTACAGGCTTCGGCCGACCGACCCCTTGGGCCGGTCGACCGACCTGGTGCCCCGAGCACTTCCAACCCCTGGTTCGGTCGACCGAGCTCTGTGTCCGGCCGACCGACCTGGTGCATTTTTGCCTATTTCGCCTAGTTGTTTGAATATCAGACTTTAATCAATTCGTGTTGTTTCCTATGTGTTGTTATCATTTGTTATGACTTTGATGACTCCTATTTAGGGATTTTTGAATATCCATTTCGATGGATCCTTTATCGATTTCTTTGGATTTTATTCACGTCTTCGTATGTGAATTTTAGTGATTGATTGTTTCTACAATCTTCTTCGTGATTTGTCACTTTAAAAATATAAAGGTTTTCTATACTAGTAGTAAATATCGAAACTCTCTCTTCAAATGATTTCAACACTATTTTATAACAAAGCTCGTTTTCTCAAACCGATTTCCTATCTATTAGTATATAATAACCTTTACCTCACTCGCACGAGAAATCTAATTAAATGACTTAGTAAAACGAGTGGTATGAAACGCTTGCGTTTACTTCGTCGGTTAATTCTTGGACTTGTTCGATTGAATCTCTTGTGACAATTTTATAGTGGAGATCTACAGTTTGTTCGTAAATATTTGAGTTAAGCAAGTGATTATGGGACATGAAGCTAAACTCATATATTTACTAGCTTGGTGTAATTGACACTTCTCGTTGATCATGACGATCATCTTTGTGATTTAGACTAGCGATGTGCGATGTCTCTTTGTCTACGAGGGAGACTAAACCCCGTTTTGTGGAGTTTCGACTCAAATTGGTGGGGTAGCAACCCATGGTCTTCGGGCCGTTTGTGGAGCTTCGGCTCAATTTGTGATGGTTAGCAACCATGGAATTAGCGTTCCGTTTGTGATACACGTGTTGGTGAGCTTTATGCTCCCGTTTGTGATAGGCCTCCCCCCCCTTTTTGTGATTTCTGGATTTCTTGAGATGATTTCTAGAATTTGTGTTTCACAAATTTTCGTGATTTCCATTGATAAGTTTTATCAATATTTGTGCATTGGTGAATTTGTGTGTCATTGACTTTTGTGATTGACATTGATATAATCGTCAATATTTGTGGTTTGATGAACGAAATAAGGAGTATGACATTTCTTTGATTCTTGTGTAGATTTTGTGATATTGATTAATCTCTTGTTGATTTTCAATTACTTATATATATCACAGCTTGGCATTGTGATTATTATGTGTTTAGTCATATCTCTTACTCTATATCGTTTCATATGATATTTATAGTTAGACTGATCCGCTTATTATTTTCTTCTTATTAAATAATACTCGGGTCAGACCGAGATGTTACAGGTGCTTCTACTTGACTTCTCATCCAGGATTACCTCTCTGACTTTTGGCTAACTACTTAGATTAGTAGTTTATTTTGTTGTATACATTTGAGATATAGACTCCATAATGTATACTTATTCTTTTGTGCAGTTCGTGTAACTATTCTTTTGTGATATTGTGGATCTTTTTAGACCACTACTCTGATGTACACTTCCTAGTGTAATATTCATATCTATTTCCGCCTTTGTGATATGAATTGTCTGTGACTGATTTATGTTATGTTTATTGCTATATTTGTTTCTGAAGATATTATAGCCATTGTGTAGTAGCTTTGAGTTTGTGTCGGTATGTCGGATTTCCCTCTTGATAAAGAAATGCATGTTATACTATCTGACATATCGATGCTCGCGCAAAGCAATTACAGGGATGGTCGCTCCTCAACAGCCTTATTCTCCGTGCTAGTTGACAGCATCCACCGTAATATTCTTGGCTAGCGTGGGTATAGAGGTGGGGCGTTCACAGCTTGGTATCAGAGCCAAACTTCGGAACAATATGGAATATTATAATAAGGATCATCGTCCTAAGTCCATCTTAGGAGTCGTGCTTTAGGATTTAATTCGAGTCTTCGTACCGATTCATCCTATTTTCCTTGTGATTCCTTGTTTGTCTATTAAGATTGCTTGATATTCAATTTGGTGAATAACCTTTTTCTTCTTCTTCTTTCTTTCTAAAGGGAGAGATATGTCTAGACCAGGCCGCCCCAGAGCCGTACCTTCTAGCACTCCACCCCAAGATTGAGTTTTTATGACTGCTCAACAGCTTCTTGATTTAGTGACAAATGCTCAAGCAGCTGGAGCTAACCCGGAACCTACGCACCCAAAGTCGGGATTTGCACGCTTGTGCAGCGATTATACTAATTTGGGTGGGGAGCCATTCAAAGGTTCCGAAACTATTATTGAAGTACAGGCTTGGCTAAGGTCATGCGATCGAATCTTTTCTCGCATGAATCTTATTGACCTTCACCGAGTTCAGGTGGCCTCTAGTATGCTCCGAGAAAGAGCATTGGACTGGTATGAGCTTCTTATTTCTGAGATTAATGAAGCGGATCTCACCTGGGAGCAATTCCGGGAACGCTTCGAGTTGAAATTCGTACCAGAAGCTGAGAAGGTGACTTTGGCTTGCCGTTTTATAGACCTTGTTCAAGGTGAATCCTCCGTGGCAGATTATGTCGCGTCTTTTGAATCTCTCTCCAAATATGGGGTTGAATACATCAACACCCCATTGAAGAAAAATCAGAGGTTCGTCTATGGCTTAAACAAAAATCTCAAGAAGCCATTACTTCTAAAGTTAGAAGTTTCTTTCGACCAACTCATTGATATCGCTCTTCGTCTTGAAGAGGCGGATAGGGAGAATGATGTTGAAGTGGTGGGTTCAAAACCAAACTTCAACAACAACAAGAAAAGGCCCAGTAAATTCAAAGGCCCTTATCCCAACAAGAAAGGGAAGCAAGCGACCTCCGAGGCAAAGACTTCTTTCTTTGGTCGTGGGGAGTGCTATAATTGTGGTTCGAAGGACCATTATGCGAACAAGTGTCCCAAGTCTATCTCTTGTCGCTACTGCAAAGGTCCCGGTCATGTTATATCTTCATGCCCCAAGCTTCAGGGCAAGAAGGAAGGAAAGCTTAATGTTGCTCAAGCCCCTGGCAACACATCTCGTGGCCAAGGTATTTCTCATTCTATTCTGGATGGAATTATTTTATTTCGTGATCATCCTATTCGAGTTCTTTTTGATACGGGTGCGTCCCATTCTTTTATATCAAAAGAACTTGTTGATACTTTTTCTTTGGATGTTTTGTGTTTAATGACTTCTTTGAGAATTGCGAATCCGGTTGGTGGATCCGCAACAATCAGTTTATTGTGTAAAGATGTCGAGATTATTTTGTGTGATTTTTCTTTCCTAGCCGATTTGCATGTCATGCGTTATTTAGGCTTTGGAATGATTTTGGGAATGGATTGGCTTAACCGTTATGAAGCTCATATCCTATGTCCTGAGCGGACTATTCATCTTCGACATCCTCAATCTGTTAATCAGGTTTCTGTTATTCTTAAAGATTCGGATTCTGCCTTGGTTGCATCTTTATATTCTTTAAACCCTCGAGATGACGATGATGATGATGAGGGTGATATTATTTCTCTTATTCACGTCGTTTGTGAATTTTCCGACATATTCGAGCCCGTTTTAGGATTACCACCTAAGCGAGCAATTGAGTTCAGAATTAATCTTATTCCTGGAGCTCAACCTATCACTCGTCCTCCTTATCGTATGTCCAATAAAGAAAACGAGGAGATGCGTAAACAATTATCTGAATTAGAGACGAAGCAATTTATTCGCTCTAGTTCCTCGCCTTGGGGAGCTTCAGCTATTTTTGTGAAGAAATCCGATGGTACACTTAGGCTTTGCGTTGACTACCGCAAGCTTAATGATCTTACTATCAAAAATAAATATCCTTTACCTCGGATTGATGACCTATTTGATCAACTTAGTGGTGCTAGAGTCTTTTCGCAACTAGACTTAGCTACTGGATTTCATCAGCTTCGTATTGCAGAGGATAGCATTCCTTTGACATCGTTCCGTACTCGTTATGGATCTTATGAATGGCTTGTTATGCCATTTGGTCTAACGAATGCTCCGGCTTATTTCGTTGACCTTATGAATAGAGTTTTCAAAGACTTCCTCAACCGGTTTGTTCTCATCTTTATTGATGATATTCTTGTGTATTCAAAAACCGAGGAGGAGCATGAAAAACATCTTCGGATTGTGTTGGAAACTCTTGGGAGTAATCAATTAAAAGCAAAATATTTTAAATGCCATTTTTGGCAATCTCGTGTGAAGTTTCTCGGTCATATTATTTCCGAATCCGGAATTTCCGTAGATCCTTCAAAGGTTGAAGCGATTCAAGATTGGAAGAGACCGGAGTGTGTGACAGAGATTCGTAGTTTTCTCGGATTGGCAGGCTATTACCGCCGTTTTATCAAAGACTTTTCTAAGATTGCCGTGCCTCTCACTAACTTAACGAAGAAAGGTGTTAAGTACATTTGGTCGGACAAATGTGAAACTTCTTTTCAGAAATTAAAATAACTCCTTTCTGATGCTCCTATTCTTGTTATTCCCGAGGGGAATCAAGATTTCGTTGTTTATACCGATGCTAGTCGCGTTGGTTTGGGTGCCGTTCTTATGCAAAAAGAACGTGTTATTGCTTATGCTTCTAGGCAATTAAAGCCTGCTGAGACTAGATATGCCACTCATGATTTAGAGCTCGCGACTATTGTTTTCGCTCTTCGTATTTGGCGTCATTATCTTTTAGGAGAGAAATTTGTTCTTTATACTGATCATAAGTCCTTGAAGTATTTATTCTCTCAAAAGGAACTTAATTTGCGTCAACAGCGTTGGCTCGAATTTCTTGCACCATATGATCTTGATATTCTTTATACTCCCGGTAAGGGTAATCGTGTCGCCGATGCTCTTAGCCGAAAACAACAAGCTGTTGTTTCTATGATGATATCCGAATGGAACGATCTCGAGACCTTATCCACTTATGAGATTCGAGAGCGCATATCCGATTTATGCTCATCATTTGTTTTATGTAGCCTTGAGGCTCATCCATCTCTTTTAGACCGCATTCTTGAAGCTCAAAGGCTAGATCCTGAATTGGCTCTTCTTGGCCAAAATATTAAGGATAAAATTGATATTGAAGGTTTGAAAGACTTTGATATCGATTCTCGTGGCGGCATTCGGAAATTTGATAGACTTGTCGTGCCAAATATTGGTGATCTTCGTAAAGATATTTTAGAAGATTCTCATCATTCTAAATTTACCATTCATCCCAGTAGTAGTAAAATGTACGCGGATATGAAGCGACTTTATTATTGGGAGGGAATGAAACTTGACATCGCTAACTTCGTTAAGCGTTGCATGACTTGCCAACTCGTCAAGGCCGAGCATCAAAGGCCCAGTGGGTTATTGCAACCTTTAGAAATTCCAATTTGGAAGTGGGACCAGATTTCCATGGATTTTATAGATGGCCTTCCCCGTTCTCGTTCGGGTCATGATAGCTTATGGGTGATCGTTGATAGACTTACTAAATCCGCCCATTTTATTCCCGTTCGGTCTAACCGGACCGTTCCTCTTTTGGCCAAGCTCTTTATCAAAGAGATTGTTAAATTGCATGGAATTCCTACTTCTATTGTTAGTGATCGTGATCCATTGTTTACTAGTGGATTTTGGAAGAGTCTTCAAAAAGCTTTGGGAACGAAGCTTAATTTTAGCACCGCTTATCATCCTCAGTCCGATGGACAAACCGAGCGTGTGAATCAAACTCTTGAAGACCTTCTTCGTGCTTGTGTTCTTGATTTTGGTGGAAGTTGGGAAGATTATATTTCACTTGTTGAATTCTCCTATAATAATAGCTTCCAATCTAGTATTGGTATGGCACCTTTTGAGGCACTCTACGGAAGGCCATGCCGATCTCCTTCTTGTTGGCTTGAGGCCGGTGAGAAGCTGGTTTTAGGTCCAGATTTTATTCGTGATTCCACAGAAAAGATTGATCTTATTCGTCATAGGATGAAAGAAGCCCAGAGTAGACAAAAATCCTATGCCGATAATCGAAGAAGGAAGGTAGAATTTTCTGTGGGAGATCTTGTGTTCATTCGTGTATCACCTATGAAAGGTGTTGTACGTTTCAGTCGATCGGGAAAATTGGCGCCTCGATATATTGGGCCATTTCCTATCACTGATCGTATTGGTTCCATGGCTTATCGCCTATCATTACCGGCTCAGTTTTCTGCTATGCATGACGTGTTTCACGTTTCTCAACATCGGAAATGTCTTCGAGATTCCAATTCTATTCTTGAGCCCGGTGTTGTAGAAGAGATTGAAGTTTCGCCTAATTTAACTTATGAGCAACATCATATTCGTATCATTGCTTCGGAAGTCAAACGCCTTCGAAATAAAGATGTCTCGCTTGTTAAAGTTCAATGGTCTTCAAATCCTAAGGATTGTTCTTGGGAATCTAGAGAGTACATCGAGCGAACACATCCGGACTTACTTTCTCGTGCTCTTTGAGGTGAACTTCTTATTTCAAATTTCTTTTGTGTTGAATATGCTTTTATGGTTGTTACTACATATCTTCTTCTTAAATATTGCGAGGACGCAATTTCTTTAAGGAGGGGAGTCTGTAACAACCCGCATATTTACCGATTTTATATTTAAATATTTTATCGTTAGTCGGAATTTAGTCCGAAAAGCTACTTTTTGCATACGGTTGATTTAGGACTCGGGACCACTCCCATTGAGTTTAAAATGCCGTTTGCGACCTTTTTGAGTATAAGCTTCGATATGTTTGGAGAAAGTTGATTTTTTGCTACTTTTCACTTTGGGTTTGGTTTTGGGCTCAGCCCTATGTTTAACTTATGCTCAAATCTAAGCCACTCTTCCCCACTCACCCTCATTCTCTTCTCTTTTCAGTTCTAAGGCAATAATGGTGGGAGAGATTGGAAATTAAAACTCCAAAACCCTAGTTTTCTTTTGCAAATCAAATTCCTAGCTCCAAATTCAAGAGAACCCATTGGTAAGCTTCTCTTCTTCTTCTCCAACTTATTCTTTTACCAATTTCGGAAATTCCTAAACCTAATTTAGGAAATGTTTCTCTTGTTAGCTTAGAATCAAGCTTCTTGAGTTGGATTTGAAGAGTGGTTGATTCTTCTTTGCTTCTAAGCTTCTTTTTCAATCGTTTGGGTTCAAAGGTGAGATTTTTATCTCACATCTATGCTTATATTTATCTTCAAATGTTAGGTATGAATTCCTAACACTTATTCGTATGCATTTGCTTTTGGTTTGGATTGATTTGGTGAATATTCCAATTTTTGGTGTTTTGAGTTCAATTCGTTAAAATCCCTAACTTTGATGTTTGAACATGTTTTTGGTGATGCATCGAGGAGCATATAGGGCCGGGTAGTCGATAGGCATAAACCCTTAGCGCCGTTGCACGAGCGAATGCAATTTGATCGAGTTTGCACCTCTTTTGAAAGAGGGCAGGGGAGTGCTGGCAACAGGTTCGGCCGACCGAGCCCCTGGGCCGGTCGACCGACCTGCTACCCAGGCACTTCCTGCCTCTGTTTGGAAGTGCCGGTTACAGGCTTCGGCTGACCGAGCCCCTGGGCCGGTCGACCGACCTGGTGCCCCGAGCACTTCCAACCCCTGGTTCGGTCGACCGAGCTCTGTGTCCGGCCGACCGACCTGGTGCATTTTTGCCTATTTCGCCTAGTTGTTTGAATATCCAACTTTAATCGATTCGTGTTGTTTCCTATGTATTGTTATCATTTGTTATGACTTTACTGACTCCTATTTAGGGATTTTTGAATATCCATTTCGATGGATCCTTTATTGATTTCTTTGGATTTTATTCACGTCTTCGTATGTGAATTTTAGTGATTGATTGTTTCTACAATCTTCTTCGTGATTTGTCACTTTAAAAATATAAAGGTTTTCTATACTAGTAGTAAATATCAAAACTCTCTCTTCAAAAGATTTCAACACTATTTTATAACAAAGCTCGTTTTCTCAAACCGATTTCCTATCTATTAGTATATACAAACCTTTACCTCACTCGCACGAGAAATCTAATTAAACGACTTAGTAAAACGAGTGGTATGAAACGCTTGCGTTTACTTCGTCGGTTAATTCTTGGACTTGTTCGATTGAATCTCTTGTGACAATTTTATAGTGGAGATCTACAGTTTGTTCGTAAATATTTGAGTTAAGCAAGTGGTTATGGGACATGAAGCTAAACTCATATTTACTAGCTTGGTGTAATTGACACTTCTCGTTGATCATGACGATCATCTTTGTGATTTAGACTAGCGATGTGCGATGTCTCTTTGTCTACGAGGGAGACTAAACCCCGTTTTGTGGAGTTTCGACTCAAATTGGTGGGGTAGCAACCCATGGTCTTCGGGCCGTTTATGGAGCTTCGGCTCAATTTGTGATGGTTAGCAACCATGGAATTAGCGTTCCGTTTGTGATACACGTGTTGGTGAGCTTTATGCTCCCGTTTGTGATAGGCCTCCCCCCCTTTTTGTGATTTCTGGATTTCTTGAGATGATTTCTAGAATTTGTGTTTCACCAATTTTCGTGATTTCCATTGATAAGTTTTATCAATATTTGTGCATTGGTGAATTTGTGTGTCATTGACTTTTGTGATTGACATTGATATAATCGTCAATATTTGTGGTTTGATGAACGAAATAAGGAGTATGACATTTCTTTGATTCTTGTGTAGATTTTGTGATATTGATTAATCTCTTGTTGATTTTCAATTACTTATATATATCACAGCTTGGCATTGTGATTATTATGTGTTTAGTCATATCTCTTACTCTATATCGTTTCATATGATATTTATAGTTAGACTGATCCGTTTATTATTTTCTTCTTATTAAATAATACTCGGGTCAGACCGAGATGTTACAGCTGCTTCTGCTTGACTTCTCATCCAGGATTACCTCTCTGACTTTTGGCTAACTACTTAGATTAGTAGTTTATTTTGTTGTATACATTTGAGATATAGACTCCATAATGTATACTTATTCTTTTGTGTAGTTCGTGTAACTATTCTTTTGTGATATTGTGGATCTTTTTAGACCACTACTCTGATGTACACTTCCTAGTGTAATATTCATATCTATTTCCGCCTTTGTGATATGAATTGTCTGTGACTGATTTATGTTATGTTTATTTCTATATTTGTTTCTGAAGATATTATAGCCATTGTGTAGTAGCTTTGAGTTTGTGTCAGTATGTCGGATTTCCCTCTTGATAAAGAAATGCATGTTATACTATCTGACATATCGATGCTCGCGCAAAGCAATTACACGGATGGTCGCTCCTCAACAGTCTTATTCTCCATGCTAGTTGACAGCATCCACCGTAATGTTCTTGGCTAGCGTGGGTATAGAGGTGGGGCGTTCACATTATACTTAACCCATCATCCAATGATTATTTTAAATTAATTAAACTAATTAATTAACTTAAGCTAATCATATCAGTTTAATTAATTATGCTAAGTAATTAATTTCTCTAATTACTTCCATTAAGTAATTATACTTAAACAATTCCATAAATGATTATCTTAATTAACTAATCTAATTAATTATTAAAAATTAATCACATTAATTAATTATCTAATAATTCCTAGTTAATGATCTTCATTAACTATTAACAATTCATTAATTAATATCTTAAGTAATTATGCTTTAATTAATTATTATTACTTATAAATTAATTTAGTCTTAATTACCAATTAATTAATCTCTAATTACTTAAATAATTAATTGCTTAATTATAACTTAATTAATCTTTTAATTACTTGATTAATTAATTCCTAATCATTAATTTATAAGCTTAACTTATCTAATTAAAGATCCTTAATTACACATTAATTGACCTCTAATTAATTAACTAATGATCCCTTAATTACTCATTTATAAATACTTAATTCTTAATTAATAAATAGATTAATTACTCTTTAATTAACTTCTTAATTTAATCAATTTCAATACATTAAATCTTATTAACTTTAAAATAAATTATTATCCTTTTATATGATTTATTATTATTTACAAAGCCTTAAAAATCTTATTTTTAAATTTACATTTTAAATTTCATTTTTAAATTTATGATTTAAAAATGATTAACACATTTAACTTTAACAAAATTTAAATCAATTTACAAACCTTTTAAATCAAATGTTAAAGAATACTTATTTTATATAAAAGAGATTTATGAAAGTTTTTAAACCAAAATTTATTTAAACTTAAAATCTTGTTTTTATTTTAAAACTTTTTAAATCTGTTTTATAAAGTTGCTTCGGGCTCAACCAACAAGCCACTCGAGTACTTACCCGGGAAAACCCCACTTTCTCTTTCTTTTCAAAATTTAGTTTATGTTTAAAATTTAAAACATGAAACTAAATTTTGTCACGAGTTTCCATCGTCCTTACTGCTTCGAACCAAACACAGAAACACTCGAACTCGAGATCTAACCTTCTTCTCAAATCACCTATCAATGCCTGATACACAAACATGCACGGTGCACGTACACATCCCTTACGACCACCTCCGATCATCATTTCGACCACTCTCCAGTCGCCTACGACCTCACTGCAAGATCTGACCACCCAGCATTGACTACCTCGCCTGAAATCGAAATCGAACAATATCGATCATCAGGAACAAAAACTCGATCGACCTAAACTACTCGCCAACGTCGATCCCATCGACTGGAAACCACGGCACTCTTCCCAGAGCAGCTTCACACATCCATGAAACGATCCCCACTCGCGATCATCTCCGATGTTCCTATGATGACACACGAGACCCAAATGCCTCGTCGTTCCAAACCGGACTTCAAACCCCAGTTTGACTTCGCCAAACAACTCCGATCATCTGAAAAATCACGAACTATTTTTGTCGGGACGCCCATGCCACCACCTTCCTCTAGACCATGACCGACCTCCCAAAACTTTTTCGTTCATCGGAATTTGGTAAAAGAATAGATTCTGACCAACTCAAAAAAACACAATAATTATTAACCCAAAAATCATGATACCACCCAAATTCATGATTTTCTGCCATGAATACAATCATGCACTCCAAATCTAAAATCTAATTGGTTGATTTTTAACATATATTTATATTTCACTGTTATTTCCAATTTTAAAATTATTTGCTAAACTATAATTTCAGAAAAAAATTTTATACTTGATATTATACTGTAACAGTTATCTTTCATTCAAAAATCAAAGGCAAATATGGATTCAATTTGGAGATAAGAATTTGTAAAATCAAACAGAAGCCTAGAATATAAACAGAGAAGCAGATGTACTGATGATTTCACAAATTCAACTTTATATATATATATATATATATATATATATATATATGCATGCATTCACATCATCCAACATATAAACATCTATGTTACTGCAACCTTTATTACTGATAGTAATATAACATGATATTTAAAAACTGTTTTTAAATAAAATTTACTCACAGTTAACAGAGGATCCTGGAAGATGATTTCTGAAACTGGAATTTGCTTATGATGAATTTTTTCAGGTTGATTTTTTTGCTGCTAGCTTTTTCAATTTTGAAACTGAGTTCATTCTTTTCATTTGTTTTAGGCTGAGTTGAATTTGAAACCTCTCAGGTTGAAAATGAAGTTGACTTGCATTGCTGAAATTTGAATCTTTGAAACTGATGTTGTAGTTTATTATTTTGATTTTCTTTGATATTTGGTTTCAGTTTTATGATCTTCTTTTATTTTGAAAGACGAAGGGAAGATTTTTGAGCTAAAAATAGAAAAAGAACGAGAAAAGAGGAGATACATTTTTTATAGAGAAATTTTGATTTTTTTTAAAAAAATAAAGAAAATAGAAATAAAAGGTGACACTTGTTAAAAATCTTTAACAATTTTCATTTGCCTTTACTCATTATTTAACACTTGTTTAAAATAAGCTTTAAATATTTACACTTGTTATTTAAGTAATTTTATTTATTTTAATGTTAATAAAAAGCTTTATTTTTAATTTATTAATTCTTACCTAAATTTATATATATGAATTTCTTTTTACAGAAAATGTAAATAAACAAATTATATATAAATAAAAGCTTATATATTTTAAATCCAAATATTTTTAAAATGTCTATCTTTTGAATTACTTAATAAATCCAAATTCATATTCAAATTAAATTTGAAAATCTAATTTAAAATCAAGTCAACAATACATATATATTTTAAACAAACCCAAATTCAATTTGTGATTAATAATTCTATTTAAAAATTTATTTATATATATTTAAAAACAACCCATTAACAATTTTATCAAATTAAAATAATTTACAAAGGGAATTATCATATTTAAATTTGCTTGAAATTTCCGGGATATCACATTCCTCCCCCCTTTGAATCTTTTCGTCCTCGCAAAGGAACGAAGCCAGAATTTATTAAAATACATAATATTGGTTAAATTTTATTCTTTGATCATTTTTAGAACATTTTAAAATCTATATAATATTGTCAAAATAGTTTTATAAAAATACTTTTTATAACTCGATGTTTCATCAAGTCCATCCTCGTTCTTAAGAAAATTCGATCATACGTTGATCAGGCGTAGGATTGAAAATCTATAAGTACTTAGGAGACCTATTTTCAACACCCAGTGAAAATACTTGGAAAAAAAATATTTTGTTGAAAATATATAAAACATTTTTGAAAATAGAGGGAATATCTATGGTGAGAATGCTCTGGAAATCATCACCCTCATCCATGGTTGCAGTTACATTCTGAGTTACGTTTCCATCGCAACAAAAGTCCTTGTAACTGTAGGCACTCCACGTCCCTCGATTACGCCATGGAAACCGCCATAGATCGCAGTTACATTCCAGGGTTACGTTGCCATCGCAGCAAAAGTCCATGTAACTGTAGGCATCAGTGCCCTCGAATTTCACTGCCAAAAAATAAAACTTCTCCACTCCCACATAGGTCACAGACTACATCAGTCAAGTCCTAATGTAGCCTTAGGCTCTCACGGCCTCTCGACTTTCGCTATGTCTTTATAGGTCGCAGTCTACCGATATAAAATAAAACGTAGACTGTTGGCTCTCAGCAGCACACACGACTTGCGCTATACTACAATAGGTCACCGTCTACTGATGTAAAATCAAACGTAGACTATTAGTCAGCGGCACACACGACTTTCGCTACGGTCTGCAGTAGATCGCGGTGACATCGAGTTATACCATCGTCACAGCATAACCCAAATGCCTCTGTAGGCATCAGCGCCCTCGACTTTTGCTACACACTACACATAATCCTCAGGAACTAGTTTTGTCCGGACTCCTCACAGGATCAACTTAAGAAACCCCCCTTAGGGTTCAAGGTAGTACCACCATATGGCACTCCTGAGAAGTTCATTTCAAGGAAGCGCCTTTTTCCCCAGAGCCAATCTCAAAACACTTTATACTATACTCTTATAGTATCTTTCAAATCATATCCTTTATGATTTTCATCCAAATCTCCTTTACACAAAATCGATAATTCTCAAACTAGGCTTTTCAAATTCCAATATTGATTTTACCCAAAAATCAAAAAGCCTTTCCAAATCAAAGGTTCAAAAAAAACCTTTCTCAAAATCATTCTCATAAGATCCTTTACATATATATATATACATATATATATATATGTAACTTTTAAAAAATCTTTGGATCACTTCAAACTTGTATAAATTCCCTTTTTATACTTCAAATACTTTCAAAAACCCTTTTCTTCTGGCAAAAGATTCAATCAAGGGGAGATTTATCTTATATAACAACTATATATATAACTTTACTATGTACCAAATCAAATATTCAAATTTGATTACTCTTTTATAAAGTTATTAACCATATTTCCTTACTTATAAAGTAAATTTCTATCATAGAAATATCCAATTTCCACATTCTTTCATATATTTCACAAATATACTTTTCATTTCAAAAACCATTTCACATTTCTTATCCACAAATTTCAGTATCAATTTCATTCAAATCCGTATGATGTACACATATCATCCGTATGCTATATCAATCTGATCGCTCACTCGATTACACAATTTCACTTCCAAACTAGTATCGTCCACCCGACTTCCTAGTGCGGACTTAGATTTGGTTTCTTGATCAAAAAATTTCATTCTCCTTGCGTGGTCATAGCTATGATAGAGAATATCCAGAATCAATCAACAATCCATATCCAGGGTTCGCCATCGAAAATCAAATGAAAAATCCCAACTTAGATCGATATACTATCCCGAAATTCTGTGCTCGAATCTGGATCAAATCACTATGCGAATAGAATAATATACGTACATCTTACATATCTATCTTTATTGGTTATTAGCTAAATCAATTCTCTTTTCTATTCACCTTCACTTGATTTTCATTCACTTACTCACAATTCTTAAATCCTCATTTGGATTATTACTTCAATTCTTATCTCAAATGGATATTTAATCATAAACAATTCGAACTCTGTCCAGTTTAAATTTAGAAAATAGCTTGAATTTTTTTTAAAATAGATAAGTAGTTGAAAAACAGTAATTAGTTTATAAAACAGTTGAAAAATTGTTGAATATTTCAAAAAATAATTGTAAAACAAGTATAAGATAGTTTTAGGTTTTTAAAAAAGAAAAGTTGTACAGTAAATAGTTTGGAAAAATAGATTTATATTAAAACAGTTTATTTTAAAAATAGTCCAGAGTCAAACTGTTCAATTCCCAACTTCCATTTCTAATCAATTCAATTTAAATTTCCACTTCCAGTTAAATTGACTCAAATCCAATTTAAATAACTTCAATTTCCATTGAAATTGATTTAACCCCAATTCAGGTTGAATTAATCCTCAATTTCTTTCCTAAATTCAAATCAAATTCCATTTGAATTTAATTATTCAACTTTAATCACAATTTCAATTAATTCAAATAAATTTCAAATTGCACCAATTTCAATTCATATCAATTCCAGTTTGAACTAACCCCAATTCCCATTTGAATTTGAACTCATTCAATTTCAATTTCACTTCAAATTAATCCAATTCAAATTTTCCATTTGAATTTTTTAAACTTATCCATCTTCAGTCACAATTCCACTTAATTCAAATCAAATTTAATTTGAACTAATTCAATTCAGATTTCAAATTTAAATCATCCCGAATTATATAAATCGAGTTAAATTTTTAAATGTCGATTCAATCCTTTAAATCAAATCAACTTATATCTATAAACCATTTAATTCTAAATTCAAATTCCATTTTTAACCCATTTCAAAGTTCAAATAATTCAAATCCTTTTCAAGCAACTAAATCTTTGAAATTCAATTTATCATCAAATTTCAATTTTGAAACCAAACCTTTGAAGTGCTATCTTAAACATTCAAATCTTAAGTCCAAAATTATTCCATTTTATCTTAATAATGGATATATTACCACACCCCATTCAAATCAACCATTTAACTTTCCCAGTTAAAAACCAATTTCATCTTGAAATTTCCAATTCAGGTTGTTTGTTCAATTATTTAACTTTCCCAAAGTTAAATTCAATTCACTTAATCTAGTCAACCTTACCCAATTTGAACTCCCATTTTAAACTTTAAACTTCACATTAATAATCTTCTCCAAATTCAAGATTTAATTTCAGTTTGAATCCATTTCAAACTTATCTTTATTTAATTTCAATTTGGTTGTATTTCTATTACCACTTAATTTAATTTAAATAATTTAACAACCAATTACCTTAATATTTATTAAAAAGAAATATTGCTTTATATATCAAAATATATTCTTATATAAAATTGTTTAAAATCTTTATATAAGAAAATAACAAGTACGCTCTCATACACATACACACATTCAACTCATTCTAGGATGCCATTGACCATCCTTAATGAGTAAACCCATCAGAGCCAAGGTTCTCGCTTAAACCTCGCTCTGATACCAAATGTAATGCCCCAGGATTTTCGATCTCGAAAGTTCCAGGTAGCTAGAGAAAAGAAGAAAAGAGATAGAAGAAAAAGAAGAAACAGAAACACCAACATCTCATATTCGTAGCGGATAAAATATAATAATAAATAATACTAGTTATACAAAGGAAAACTGTACTTATCAAATTACACTTTAATACATCAGAGTTACACATATACACGAACACTGGACAAATGCAACCATGTCCCAGATAACTA
This sequence comes from Allium cepa, assembly GCA_030765085.1. Lineage (NCBI taxonomy): Eukaryota > Viridiplantae > Streptophyta > Magnoliopsida > Asparagales > Amaryllidaceae > Allium > Allium cepa. Next base: position 421,616,119 of record CM060939.1, read on the forward strand.
CAATATATCATAATAGAAAACACTCCATGCGTTTCTGCCATCCAGCTCGCCTCCTGAGCTCCAGTACGTCCTTACCTGAAAATCTGTAATACTCGGTCTGACCTGAGCATTACATCAAAGTAACATCCGGGTCAGGATGGAAACCAGCTTGAGTAAACCCATCTAACATGGAATACAAAAACATACAGCTTATATAAAACCTGAGGTAACTCGTATCAATTTACAAATTCACAATTTGGTATAGACATCACTTATTTCACACATCAATTTCTAAGTACCAAAACTTAGATTAAATGGTCCAATTCACTTAAATCATTCCATTCCAGCCCATTGATTCCACATATCAATTTATAAAGAATCGAAGTGGTTTCAGATATTAACTAATACCCGACTCTGGTCTCTTCGAATCCAATGTCATCTTAACCCAAGTTATTCAAGTGAATACAATTTACTTTTTAAACACTGGATGTCACTTTACACAGCATTTCATCATAGATAACCACATTATCACTGTTCAACCCAACATATCATATTATAGAAACATTTCATATCACATAGCATCATGATCACATATCAGGGATAACAATTAATCCAAGACATTCAAATATCATTCAATCATCCATAAGCAAGACAAATTAGTCATACCATTTCGAATTTATTTAATTATCTAGCAATGAGTTAAATTAATTACTTATTACTTATAAATCTTGCTTATTTAACATTAATTAATTTTATTCAATTAATTAATCATCCCTAAGTATTCATCTTAATTAATCATTCTTGATTAATTATGCTCTAATTACATTAAGTAATTAGCCCTTAATTAATTACACAAATTAATCATCCTTAACCATTACAGTAATTAACCTTTAATTACTTTCAATAATTAATTAACTATAATTAATTATATAAATCCTTAATTAATTTCATTAATTAATTCCTCTAATAGTTATATTGATTAATTATCTTTTAATTACTCATCCCTTAATTACGTCATTAATTACTTAATCAATGATCCTTAATTACTTCTTTAATTAATTAATTAATTAATCTTTAATTAATTAATCATATTTATTAGTCAACATTGATTAATCACATTCAGTAATTAATTACCCTTAATTAATTACTCACTTAATTAACTTCAAATAACTTCACTAATTAATTCTTAAATTAATTACACTAAGTAATTAATTCTTAATTACTTTCACTAAGTAATTATCCTTCTTATTAGTTACACATAGTAATTAAACCCAAAACTACTATCATTCTTCAATTAATTACATCATGTAATTGTCCACTAATTACCTCACTAAGTAATTATACTTAATAAATTACACAAAGTAATTATACTTAACCCATCATCCAATTATTATTTTAAATTAATTAAACTAATTAATTAACTTAAACTAATCATATCAATTTAATTAGTTATGCTGAGTAATTAATTTCTCTAATTACTTCTATTAAGTAATTATACTTAAACAATTCCATAAATGATTATCCTTAATTAACTAATCTAATTAATTATTAAAAATTAATCACATTAATTAATTATTTAATAATTCCTAGTTAATGATCTTCATTAACTATTAACAATTCTTTAATTAATTTCTTAAGTAATTATGTTTAATTAATTATTATTAATTATAAATTAATTTAGTCTTAATTATCAATTAATTAATCTCTAATTACTTAATTAATTAAGTTCTTAATTATAACTTAATTAATCTTTTAATTACTTGATTAATTAATTCCTAATAGTTAATTTATAAGCTTAACTTATCTAATTAAAGATCCTCAATTACACATTAATTCACCTCTAATTAATTAACTAATGATCCCTTAATCACTCAATTATAAATCCTTAATTTTTAATTAATTAAATAGATTAATTAATCTTTAATTAACTTCTTAATTTAATCAATTTCAAAATATTAAATCTTAATTAACTTTAAAATAAAGTATTATCCTTATATATGATTTAATTATCATTTACAAAGCTTTAAAATCTTATTTTTAAATTTACATTTTAAATTTCATTTTTAAATTTAAGATTTAAAAATGATTAACACATTTAACTTTAATAAAAGTTAAATCAATTTACAAACCTTTTAATCTAATGTTATAGAATACTTATTTTATATAAAAGAGATTTATGAAAATTTTCAAACCAAAATTTATTTAAACTTAAAATCTTGTTTTTATTTTAAAACTTTTTAAAATCTGTTTTAATTGCTTCGGGTTCAACCCGCAAGCCACTCGAGTACATACCCAAGAAAATCTCACTTTCTCTTTCTTTTCAAAATTTAGTTTAAGTTTAAAATTTAAAAACTGAAACTAAATTTTGTCACGAGTTTCCCTCGTCCTTACTGCTTTGAGCCAAACATAGAAACACTCAAACGCGAACTCGAGATCTAACCTTCTTCCTAAATCACCTATCAATGCCTAGTACACAAACGTGCACGGTGCACGTACACATCCCTTACGACTACCTCCGATCATCATTTTGACCACACTCCAGTCGCCTACGACCTCACTACAAGATCTGACCACCCAGCATCGACTACCTCGCCTGATATCCAAATCGAACAATATCGATCATGAGGAACAAAAACTCGATCGACCTAGACTACTCGCCGACGTAGATCCCATCGACTTAGAACCACGACACTCTTCCCAGAGCAGCTTCACACATCCATGCAATGATCCCCACACTCGCGATCATCTCCGATGATCCCATGATGACACACGAGACCCAAATACCCCGTCGTTCCAAACCAGACTTCAAACCCCAATTTGACTTCTCCAAGCAACTCCGATCATCTGAAAAATCACGAACTATTTTTCCAAGACCCCCATGCCACCACCTTCCTCCAGACCAAGACTGACCTCCCAAAACTTGTCCGTTTATTGGAATTTGGTAAAAGAACAGATTCTGACCAACTCAGAAAAACATAACAATTATTAACCCAAAAATCAAGATTATACCACCTAAATTCATGATTTTCTACCGTGAAAACAATCATGCAATTCAAATCTAAAATTTAATTGGTTGATTTTTAACATATATTTATATTTCATTGTTATTTCCAATTTTAAAATTATTTGCTAAATTATAATTTCAGAAACCATTTTTTTGCTTGATATTATACTGTAACAGTTATCTTTCATTCAAAAATCAAAGGCAAATATGGATTCAATTTGGAGATAAGAATTTGTAAAATCAAAGAGGAGCCTGGAATATAAACAGAGAAGCAGATGTACCGATGATTTCACAAATTCAACTTTATATATATATATATATATATATGCATTCACATCATCCAACATATAAACATCTATGTTATTGCAACCTTTATTACTGATATTAATATAACATTAGATTTAAAAATTGTTTTTAAATAAAATTTACTCATAGTTAACAGAGGATCTTGGAAGATGATTTCTGAAAATGGAATTTGCTTGTGATGAATTTCTTCAGGTTGATTTTTTTGCTGCTAGTTTTTTCAATTTTGAAACTAAGTTGATTCTTTGCATTTGTTTTTAGGCTGAGTTGAATTTGAAGCTTCTCAGGTTGAAAATGAAGTTGATTTGCATTGCTGAAATTTGAATCTTTGAAACTGATGTTGCAGTTTATTATTTTGATTTTCTTTGATATTTGGTTTCTGTTTTATGATCTTCTTTTATTTTGAAAGATGAAGGGAAGATTTTTGAGCTGAAAATAGAAAAAGAATGAGAAAAGAGGAGATACACGCTTTATAGATAAATTTTGATTTTAAAAAAATATAAAGAAAATAGAAATAAAAGGTGACACTTGTTAAAAATCTTTAACACTTGTCATTTACCTTTACTCATTATTTAACACTTGTTTAAAACAAGCTTTAAATATTTACACTTGTTATTTAAGTAATTTTATTTATTTTAATGTTAATAAAAAGCTTTATTCTTAATTTACTAATTCTTATCTAAATTTATATATATGAATTTCTTTTTAAAGAAAATGTAAATAAACAAATTATTCATAAATAAACGCTCATATATTTTAAATCCAAATGTTTCTAAAATGTCTATCTTTTGAATTACTTAATAAATCTAAATTCATATTCAATTTAAATTTGAAAATCTAATTTAAAATCAAGTGAACAATACATATATATTTTAAACAAACCCAAGTTCAATTTGTGATTAATAATTATATCTAAAAATTATTTATTATATTTGAAAACAACCCATTAACAATTTTTATCAAATTAAAATAATTTATAAAGGGAATTATCATATTTAAATTTTATTGAAATTTCCGGGATAACACAAAAGCATTTAATTATTTATTTAATGTTTGAATGAAAATTGAATTTGGTTGACAAGACATTATATACATACGTACATATACATATACATATATATATAATGAAACCAATTAACAAAAGACTTTATATCTATTGATTTATGGAGTTGGATTTATTATGAGAAGAACACAAATCTAATGATTTCAAATGCAAATATTATGAGTTTTTATAATATCATGGTCATCGCAATCCTATTTTGGAAAATGATTGTTATGGATTTTAACGTTAAAGTTAAGAGGTTGTTTGTGTATAAAGTTTTATAGTTGTAATGACTCGGAATTTCGAACACTTTGTATTTAAATATTTGAATTATTTAAAAAATTTATGTTTAGGATTTAATGTGAATAAATATGATTTTATAATATTATTAGCCCATTACAATTAATAACTAATCATAGGAAATTTATTTGCAAAAATAAATAGTTCGAAGAAGTATCGATAATGTGACCGAAAATCATTTTATCGATAAATGATTTTTTAATTACGAAATGTTGTTCGAAGTCTTTTGGAATTTGTATATTAACATATAAACATGTATGAACACATTTACAATTTTTATATATCCTTAGTTCCTAAGCAAATTAATCAAGTTAAAAGAGTTTAATTTAAAGTACAAAAGGACCTGTAAATCAAGGGAAGCGTGCTGTATAAGGGGTATGAGGGGGTGTAAGTTCATGGAATCCCATATGGGGGTATATGAGGTCTTTTGCCACTTTTCTAAAGTCTGTAAATATATACTCATGGTTCTCATTTTTGTTTGCTGATTCACTTCAAAGAAAAACAATGTTCATTCATCTCCTTTCTCTTTTTAAACTCCTAAATACAAAACAATATAAAACGTCTCCAATCTATTTCAAACTCTAGTATGTCTTACGACACCTGCACAACATCTTCTATCAACTTTAAGTTAAAGAAAAAGGAGCAAAACTCCCTCCACCTCTCAAGATCGTGAGCTCCTAGGCCTTAATTTGCCTAGGCCATGCCCATTTGAGCATCATCTTTAGCCTGGCCGTGTACTTTTTGGTGGAATTCTAGGCTTGGTTTGGCCTGTTTGGATAAGGGTAAGAATTAGTGTGTTGCTACTAGGTTGTGATGGGAAATTCTTGCTTGGATTTGAGTTAAAAGTGAGTTATCTCACTCCTTGAATGAACTATAAACTTGATGTTTTTGCTTGCTATTAACAATAATAATATTCCCTAGCTACTTAAAGTTATGACCCATAATTATGTGCTTTGAAAAGCATGTGATTTGTTTATTTGTTGTACCTTAGAAGGCTTTGGTTCATGTTATTTGAATAATGTTGAATATTGAATTGAATATGGATTGCCCATATAGCGATAGTTGCTATAAATGCACTTTGAATCCCTCTCTTCTATCTCTTTTTTTATAAATCTATAATTTGAATACTTCGGAATGAGTTGTTTTCTATACTTATAGAAGTATATAAGATAGTAGAAAATGAAGTTTAAAAGCTATCTTGCTTATAAAATAAAGTTACAAAAGTTATGGTCCATATAGCGATAGTTGTTATGGATGCACTTGGGAAAAACAAGTTTTTAGCAAAGTTAAAGTGTGTCAAGGACCTCTACCTCAAGTGGTTAGAGTATGGTGCTTTAGACAGAGGTTCTAAAGGTCATGAGTTTGAGCCCCCCGAGACATCAAAAAGAGTGCTCTGATTGAATAGAGTATCACTCATGCTATAAAAAAAGGCAAAGTTAAAGTGTTGTTAACTTAGATATTTTATGAAATCTTTTAAAGGAGTTTTATAAAAGTTATATAAGTATTGTTGTAATGACTCATGATTTCAGTCATTCGAGTTTAGAATATTTAATTGATTTAAAATATTGAAAATTTAATTTTATAAGTTAAATAACTTATATTTCAAAGTTTAGCGGTTTATTTGATAATTAAATTGTTTAATTTAGTAACTGAAATTGTTTAAATAATTGAATCCTGAATTTAATGTGAATGAAAACAATTTTGATAGTTGATTTAAAATGCTATTTGAATAAGAAGGAAGGTAGTAAACTTTTAATTTGGAATTAAGAATGAAATTAAACTGATTTTGGAAATTCTCGTTTTAATTAACGTGTAAAATTAGCCTTCGGGGGCACTGTCTCAAATTTCGACGAAACCAGTTTCATCGGATCTGTAATAGTGAATTATTATATGATATCGAATTTCATGGTGATCGGACTTATCGTTTGGTCATGCGAATTCGAAACGCGTAGAAATTAATTAAAGGAATTTAATTTAATATAACATGATTTTGAAAAGCTATCTTCTAAATTTGATAGAATTGACTCTCGATATATATTCCATTGTGTTCGGATTAGGGGTATAACATATAGAACGCCAGGCGACATGCTTTATTTGGAGTTCGAAATTTTTTCGGATGAATAGTGCAACGAAAATTTCTTATGAAAGACCATCAACCTTTCTTCATTTGCAAATCCTAACTCTAAAATATTCTCAGCTGCCATTAAAAACTTAACCATCCAACGGCCTTAGTTAATTAGAGCCTCTAGAGGTCGAATTAGCCTTCGACTTCAACTAACCAAATGTAGAGCATGACGATACGAGCTTGTTCAACGGTGGGATCGATGAATCATCGATCGAGGCGGCAGCAAAGTTCTTCTATTCACGAGCAGGTCCTATGGAATTTTGGGTCGCACGTTTATGCAGCGCGCACGTGGCTTCGACGGTCGGGCGGCAAGTCAAGGTGGAGCGGTGCAGGTGAGCGAGCGGCAGTCATGCGTGGGTGACGTGATTCGATCGAGCATAAAATGAAAGCTTTGGCTTAGGAAGAGTAAACGCACGTGAATGAGATAGAGGGAGAAAGGTTTAATAATTTAAAACTTTAGTTAATTTAAGTTACTTATGAATTAATTATCTCGTATGATTATAGTTTCATAACTTTCTTGTACGAGGTCCAAATCGAGCGCGATAAGTTGCATTGTTTTCGTATCGACAAGTACTACGATATGGAGTTGGATTAGATGGACTCGGAGCTAATAGGAATTTTGGGTTAAATTGAATGACCGTACAATTTTAATCCTAACCGGAGCACTTTGGATATTTCTGGAATTTTTGCGAGTTAACTCACCTCTCTGGACTGCTTATATTTTTATATAAGCAGGAATAATCTTATTTACAATGTTTGTTGCTTGTTAGGATGCTATATATATATATATATTTGTTAGTTGGCTTGGATATATTTACACCTATTGGAGTGGATGAGACCCTATTACATTCCCCTGTAAGAGTGGATGATCCTTTTTGTACGAATCCCACCTCGAAGCAGGTGGTTTTTATATTATTTGATTATATGTTATTTGTGATGCAGGGGGAAAAGTTGGAGGGATCCAATAGGATTCCCCATACTGTTAATTTTACTTTTTTATATATTTAGATATATGATGTGTTGGATGCTATTATTTTGCTTATTTAGTGCTATAGTAGCATTGGGCCATATTTTTAGTATTTTGAAATAATATAAAATAGAGATTCTGATTTGAAATGATTTTCAAAGTGATTTTGGAAGTGTATATGTTTTAATAATTTTTAAATTATTAAAAGGAATGAATTTATTTTTAAAGAAATAGAAATTATGATTTTAGATGTTACAAAAGTATAGTTTTGAGATAAACTTTAAATAGAGAATTTTTAATAAGTTTATAAAAAGGATTTATAAAATTGATATTTTATAAATGAAGAAATAGATTTATAATTGGAGTTTATAAATATTTTATAAATGGGTTCTATAAATAAATTAGATTTATAAATAAATGGATTTATAAATAAATGGATTTATAAATGGATTTTGATAGTAAAATGAGTTTTTATAAAAAAAATGATTTATATACTGAATTTTATAAATAAAAGGATTTTATAAAATAGAAGTTTTATAAAATCGAAAGGAGATTTATAAACATAGTTTATAAATATGAAAATGATTTTATGTTGAGATTCGAATGTGGATTTTTGTTTATATATTTAAGCTTTTAAGAGTTAAATGATCTTTTAAAAGAAAGTTTTGAAAGTAATGTTTTTCGACGAAATTGATGGCTTTAAAAGTAATGTTTGAAAGTTATAATTTCAAATGTAGTTCAAATGGTTTTGAAAAATGGTTTTTAAATGAGATAAGTATCGAAAACATAGATTTCAACATTTATTTTTGTAAGAGACATTTGGGGAAAGTATGGAAGGAATGGATTATAAGACTGTTGTTATAGTAAATGAGATCCAAAAAGAAATGTTTTATATAATACATGGGATTATATATATATAATTAATCAAATCCATATACTAATGTTTTTGGATTTTCGTAACAATGTTTTACGCAAGACCCAATAAATATGTTTTGACCTTCCATTGTGAAATACACGAGTCGGTTCTTATGATCGTACTAAAGGCTTCGTGGTGCAGAAGCATTGCTTCCTATACTTAACACCCGTCCAGAGGCGTATGAACTCTAGAGTTATACGGTTATAGAAATCTATTTGGCGTGTCTCCAAATGGTAGTGTTATTAAATATACTTATACCATTAATATAAGTACATGGAAATGTTTTCCAATATCGAAGCATTGAAGTGGTTTTGAGATATATCTTTTTAAAGATAATTGTAGTAAATATTTGGAAATTGATTTAATTAATAAAAGATTAATTAAATGGGCCTAGTGACTGCTTATGTGCTAGATGTTGTTTGTTGCTTTGATAATTAAATAACCGACTATCAAATTTGGTCATTTTTGGTTCCTTGACTTGATGTGGGAACTGAATAGTCATGCATTTAGCATGAAGTCGACTGAGTAGTCTTGATTATCGTTTGAATGAGAATGTTGATTCGATTAGCGTGGAGTGTTTATGGTACTCCAATCTACGAGGCTTCCTTCTTGGCCGAAGGATAGCATGTTGAGAGTTAGAAATGTGGTAAGTCTATAAGACTTGGTTTACATATGAGGTTAAGGATCCTCTTTATCTTTGCTGGTCCAGAGAGACCGAGGTTGGATTTATCCGAGAACCACTTCGGACTAATGTATGCGTTCGAAAGTGCATGTTTATGATGATGATTTTGATGACCGGAGATCTTCAAAATGTAAGGATTGATGTCACGAGTCCTAAGGGTTTTCCCTATATTATATTTATATGGCAGTGGTGTCTCATTCTGAAATCTTCATTGTATTTAATACCAAAGATCTTTATAGCGAAAGGATTGCTTATTGACATCTGTTGGTCGCTCCCAGTATAGAGATATTTACTAGAAGCGGTCCCTTCATTTAGAAATCTTCGGATTGTAAGGACTACTCGTTATTAATCCTAGGGGTAATCCTGATAGGATGTGGTAGGAGAGTGCCTTTGGTTTCGTTAAGTCGCATAATTAACTTGTATGGAAAAATGTCCGACTTTGCATTTCTGAGGTCACAATGTTGACTGTTATAAACGTATATCTGTTTGGTGGCGGAGAATGCAACTTCTCTTAGCTTAACACCCTTCTCTAAGACGTACGAGCCCAGAGATTGTATGTTCGTGAAAGTTAATAGTGATAGAAGAAATGACAATGTGGCATTCAAAGTGGAACCTATTATGATCGAAGCATGGATTTGTGGAGCATAGCCTAGCGAGCCACAAATCTCGAGAATGGTATGGGATACCATGTGGTCAGGTGCACACAATTTGGGTTATGTTTATGAAGGTGACCAGTGGATTCTGGGCTTTATGAATAAATATAGCGATGTCCGAGTCTTGGATGTGTAGTCGTTGAGTATTCAATTCCATCGAGGGTGGAAAGTATAGCGGCGTTTGAGTCTTGGATGAGTAGCCGTTGGATACTGTTATTCCTCTACCGATTGGTCTTTCCACTAGTTCTCTATCATTTTGGAAATCCATTCTCCACTACGTGCCTACCATTTTGTTTATAGAGCCTAACATATTTTGGAATTTAACCGAATTTTTTGCTACATTAACATAACAGGATTCGACATGAAATGTTTTGGTTATGATTAATTATTATTTGTATACTAGACACTAGTATAACATAGTAGGATTTGATATGAAATGTTTTGGTTATCGTTAGCTAAAACTCATCCGTATTTATGTACACCGTGATCTTACAAGATACCTTTGTTTTTGATAATGAAAAGTTTTATAACTTTAAAATAAATTTGAGATGTGTTTTCTCACGCTAGTTTACCAAACTGATCCGGACATTCTTCCCTTTCAATGCTCGGGTGAGACCGAGCATATACGCAATTCAGATTTGAATGCTTTGGAGCTTCAGCAAACGAGCTGGAGGCCTTTAGGTCGTATTCCACGTATATGTTTATTTTCCAATAAATTGTTGTTTAAATTATCAACATTTGTGAGGACTTGTTATTATAACTGTCTATGCTGATGATTGTGATTTGATTGTTGTACTCTGATCGATGTTTGTATATTAAAGATTACAATTTCTCTTTTGTAAAGCTCACTGATATTATATTATATGTTGTTCCGCTACGATTGTGAGATTCCGCACTTGTTTTATTTCTCTTTCTTCTTATTCTTCTTTTCTCCTTTTCTCTCTCCTTCTTCTTTCCCATAACGATTCGATTTTCCATTCAGTTTGGGCTGGACATATGCGGTTTATTATTAGCTTGAACTATGCGGATTTTTGAGCCTTTACATTTGGTATCAGAGCTCAGTTTAGCAATACACTTAGACTTTGATGGGTACTCATTATAGATAGGGTCAGTAGCACCCTGGGATGAGTTGAGTGTATATATATGAGCGCGTATTTATTAGTGATATACAAATGTTTTAAATTTCAAAAGTATGATTTGAAAAACGAAGAAATTATTTGTAATATGATTTTAAGATAATTTGAAAATAATGGAAATTGGGTGTTTTGCTAAAAAATAAGAAACTAAGTTTTATAATTTATAAATTTTGAGAATTAGTGAGTTAAAACAAAATTTTAAATTTGTTGAATATGAATGTTAAGAAAAGTAATTTTGATAATTGAAATATGAAATTAAATTTAACTTAAGTTAAGTTAAATAAAATGAATTTTGAAATGAAATTTGACTTGAGCAAAGTTAAATGAAAATGAAAATGAATTTGATTTGTGATAAATTAATGGAATGAATATGAACTTGAGTTATAAAATGAAATTCAACTTAAGTGGAAAAATGAATTGTTTTGAACTAACGAAATAAATTAGTGAATGGAATATGTTTTGGAATGTTGTTTGTTAAAATTGAATATGAACTTAAATTATGAAGTGATAATGAAAATAAGTTGTATTGTATAATATGTTTAAAATGAACTTAAGAAAATAATTTTATGGAATGGTTATTAAGTGTTATTAGTATTGAAGAAATATACTAAGTGAAGAATGAATATAAATGAAATTGAAAGTTATTGAATTAAAGGATAATAATTGAACGTAAGTCAATTGATTTAATTGGAATGTAAATTATTAAAATGTAAATTAATGGAATGTAAATCAATTGAACGTAAGTAAAATTGAGTGTAAATGAATTGGTCGTAAATGAAAGTATAAATTAAAAGTTGACATTGAAAATGCAAATCAAAATGGTTATGAATTGATTGAATGGATATCGTTTGTTTGATGATTTCTTTTGTTATATATGTTTCATTTGCATATAGTTATTGTAGTAGTTATGTTATCTATTGATATTGCTTTCTATATACATGTTCTAATTGATTGTTGAGCGTTTAATAGGTGCAGATGGCGTATGCTTTGCCTTTGGGGCACGCTTTCGTGCTATATTGATTGTATATGCTTGCTAATAAATATAAAAGGTACATATCTCGGATTGCATATCGTACTTTTACACTTTTTTCCTACGGGATGCCTCATCTTTCAGATGAGATATATATTTGTGATATATATATATATATATATATATATATATATATATATATATATATATATATATATTGTGATTTTTCCGATAGAACCGCGCAAAGTAGATGCTCGTGAAATTTTCCATAAATTTAAGGCGTTAGAAATTTTTTGAGAATTCTAGGAAAAATTTTTATAACTAAAATTTGGATTTTGGTTTTATAATTTGGAATGGTATTAGTAAGTAACTATGAACTGATCTGAAAAACTTCAAAATTTTATAATCCATTTTAACTAATTGTTTTTAAAAAATTAATGGGTTTGGGGCATTTTTCTTAATTGTTAATTTCGAGGACGTAATTCCTTTAAGAGGAAGTATGTAACGACCCAGAATTTCAGTCACTCGAATTTGGAATATTTAATTGATTTTAAATATCGAAAAGTTAATTTTATAAATTAAATAACTTATATTGCAAAAATAGTGATTTGTTTGATAATTAAATTATTTAATTTAATAATTGGAATTGTTTAAATAATTGAATCTTGAATTTAATATGGATGAAAACGATTTCAAAAGTTGATTTAAAATGCTATTTGAATAAGAAGGTATATAGTAAACTTTTATTTAAAAGTGAATTAAACCAAGTTTGAATTTTTTTTGTTTTAATTAACGTGTAAAAGTAGCCTTCGGGGGCACTATCTCAGATTTCGATGAAACTAGTTCCATCAGATCCGTAATAGTGAATAATTATATGCTGTCGAATTTCGTAGTGATCAAACGTATCGTTTGACCGTGCGAGTTCGAAATGCGTAGAAGTTAATTAAAGGAATTTAAATTAATATAATATGATTTTTAAAAGCTATATTCTGAATATGATGGAATTGGTTCTCGATATATATTCCATTGTGTTCGGATTCGGGGTATAACATATAGAACGTCAAGTGGTACGCTTCGTTTGGAGTTCGAAATTTTCTTGAATGAATTGTGCCATGAAAATTTCCTATAAAAGACCAACAACCTTCCTTCATTTGCAAACCCTAACCCTAAACTATTCTCAGCTGCCATTAAAAACTTAACCATCCAACGACCTTAGTTAATCGGAGCCTCTAGAGGTTGACTTAGCCTTTGACTTTAACTAACCAAACGTAGAGCACGACGATACGAGCTTGTTCAACGGTGGGATCAGCGAATCATCGACCGAGGCAGCAACAAAGTTCTTCTATTCTCGAGCAGGTCGAGTGGAATTTTAGGTTGCATGTTCGCACAACACACGCATGGCTACGGCGATGGGGAGGCGAGTCAAGGCAGAGCGGCGTAGGTGGGTGAGCGACAGTCGTTTATGGGTGGCGCGATTCGATCAAGCAAAAATAATTGACAGCCTCGGCCTGGGAAGATTAAACATGAATGAATGAGATGGAGGGAGAAAGGTTTAATAATTTAAAACTTTACTTAATTTATGTTAACTATGAATTAATTATCTCGTATTATTATAATTTCATAACTTTCTCATACAAGGTCCAAATCTAAAGCGACAAGTTGCGTTTGTATTGACGAGTACTACGCTATAAAGTTGGATTGGATGTATTTGGAGCTAACAGGAATTTTGGGTTAAATTGAACGACCATTTAATTTTAATCCAAACCAAAGTGCTTTGGCTATTTCTGGAATTTTTGTGAGTTAACTCACCTCACTGGCCTGCTTATATTTTTATATAAGTGGAAATAATTTTATTTATGATGTTTGATGCTTGTTTGGATGATACACTATATTTATTAGTTAGCTTGGATATATTCCCACCTATTGGAGCGGATGAGACCCTATTACATTCCCGTGTAAGAGCGAATCACCCTTTGTATACGAATCCAGTCTCGAAGCAGTTGATTTTTATATTATTTGATTATATGCTATTTGTGATGGAGGAGGATAGGTTGGAGGGATCCAATAGGATTCCCCATATTGTTGATTTTACTTTTCATATATTTTGATATATGTGTGTTGGATGCTATTGTTTTTCTTATTTACTACTATGGTAGCGCTGGGCCATATTTTTAGTATTTTGAAATACTACAAAATAGAGATTTTGATTTGAAATGATTTTCAAAGTTATTTTGAAAGTGTATATGTTTTAATAAATTTTAAATTATTAAAAGGAATGAATTTATTTTTAAAGAAATAGAAAGTATGATATTTGGATGTTATAAAAGTATAGTTTTAAGGTAAGCTTTAAATAGAGATTTTTGAATAAGTTTATAAAAAGGATTTATAAAAGTGATATTTTATAAATGAAGAAAGAGATTTATAACTGGAATTTATAAATATTTTGTAAATGGATTTTATAAATAAATTAGATTTATAAAGAAATGGATTTATAAATAGATTTGATAGTAAAATGAGTTTTTTTATAAAAAATGATTTATAAATAGAATTTTATAAATAAAGAAATTTTATAAAATAGAAGTTTTATAAAATCGAAAGGATATTTATAAACATAGTTTATAAATATGAAAACGATTTATGTTGAGATTCAAATGAAGATTTTTATGTGAAGAAAATATGTTTAAGCTTTTAAGAGTTAAATAATCTTTTAAAGGAAAATTTTGAAAGCAATTTTTTTGATGAAGTTAATGGCTTTAAAAAGTAATGTTAGAAAGTAATAATTTCAGATGTAGTTTAAATGGTTTTGAAAAATGGTTTTTAAATGAGATAAGTATCGAAAACATTGATTTCAACATTTATTATTGTAATAGACCTATTTGGGAAAGTATGGAAAGCATGGACTATTACATGGGATTGTGTGTGTGTGTATATATATATATATATATATATATATATATGATTAATTAGATCCCTATACTAATGTTTTTGGGTTGTCGTAACGATGTTTTATGCAACATTCATTTTGACCCAATAAATGATGTTTTGACTTTCCACTGTGAAATACACGAATTGGTTCTTATGATCGTACTAAAAGCTTGGTGGTGTAGGAGCATTGCTTCCTATACTTAACACCCGCCTGGAGGCGTACGAACTCTGGAGTTGTATGGTTATAGAAATCTATTTTGCATGTCTCAAAACGGTAGTGCTATTAAATATACTTATACCATTGACATAAGTATATGGAAATGTTCTCCCATATCGAAGCATTGAAGTGGTTTTGAGATATACCTTTTTAAAGATAACTGAAGTAAATATTTGGAAATTGATTTAATTAATAAAAGATTAAGTAAATGGGCCTAGTGACTGCTTATATGCTAGATATTGTTTGTTTCTTTGATAATTAAATGACTGACCATCAAATTTGGTCACTTTTGGTTCCTTGACTTGATGTGGGAACTGAATAGTCGTGCACTTAGCATGAAGCCTACAGATTAGGCTTGATTATCATTTGAAATTAGAATGTTGATTCGAGTAGTGTGGAGTGTCTATGATACTCTAATCTACGGGGCTTCCTTCTTGGTCGACAGATAACAAGTTGAGAGTTGGAAACGTGATAAGTCTATGAGAATTGGTTTTCTTAAGGAGCCTCTTTATCGTTGTTGGTCGAAAGGGACCGAGTTTGGATTTATCCAAGCGCCACTTTGGACTAATGTATGCATTCGAAAGTGCATGTTTATGATGATGATTTTGAAGACAAGAGATCTTCAGAATGTAGGGGTTGCTGTCACGAGTCCCAGGAGTTTACCTTATATTATATTTATATGGCAATGGTGTCTACATTCTGAAATCTTCGTTGTATTGAAGACTAAAGATCTTTATAGCGAAAGGACTACTTGTTGACATTCTTTGGGTCGCTCCCAATATAGAAATATTTATTAGTAGTGGTCCCGTTGTTCTGAAAATCTTTGGATTGCAAGGACTATTCGCTACTAATCCTAGGGGTAACTCTCGATAGGATGTGGTAGGAGAGTGCCTTCGATTTCATTCAGTCCTAAAATGAACTTTTATGGACGAACGTCTGAAATTGCATTTCTAAGGTCACAACGTTGACTTTTTCAAACATACATCTGTTTGGTGGCAGAGAAGGCAACTTCTCTTAGCTTAACAATCTTCTCTGAGACGTACCAGCTCAGAGGTTGTATGTTCGTGAAAGTCAATAGTGATCGAGGAAATAGCAGTGTGGCACTCAAAGCGGAACCTGTTATAATCGAAGCATGGCTTTATGGAGCGCTGCCTTGCGAGCCTCATATCCCGGGAATGGTATGAGATACTATGTGGTCAGGTGCACACATATCAGGTTATGTTTATGAAGGTGACCGGTAGAATCTGGGCCTTATGGGTAGATACAGTGATGTATGAGTCTTGGACGTGTAGTCGTTGAGTATTATGTTCCATCGAGAGTGGAAAGTATAGCGCATCAGAGTTTTGGATGAGTAGCCATTGGATACTATTATTATTCTGCCGATTGATCTTTCCACTAGTTCCCTATCATTTTGGAAATCCAATCTCCACTACATGCCTTCCATTTTGTTTGTAAAGCCTAACATATTCTCGAATTTAATAATGGCAATAATTTCAGCCATGATTAATTACTATTTGTGTACTAGACACTAGTATAATATAACAGGATTTGATATGAAATGTTTTGGTTATCGTTAGGTAAAAACCCGTTCTTTTTTATGTATGGCGTGGTCTTATGAGATACCTTTGTTTTTTGTAAATAAAAGTTTTTAAACTTTAAAATAAATTTGAGATGTTTTCTCATGTTGGTTTACCAGCCTGATCTGGGCGTTCTTCCCTTCCAATGCCCAGGTCAGACCGAGCATATTTGCAGATTCATATTTGGATGCTTTGGAGCTTCAGCAGACGAGTTAGAGGTCTTCGGGTCGTATTCCACGCATATGTTTATTTTTTGCTACAACGTTGTTTAAATTATCAGCATTTGTAAGGACAGGTTATTATAACTGTCCAGGCTGGTGATTGTGATTAGATTGTTGTACTCTGATGGATGTATGTATATTAAAGATTATAGCTTCTCTTTTGTAAAGCTAAGCGATATTATATTATATGTTGTTTCGTTGTGATTATAAGATTCTGTGTTGTTTTAGTTCTCTTTCTTCTTCTTCTTCTTCTTCTTTTCTCTTCTTCTCTCTCCTTTCTTCTTTCCAATAAAGATTCGGTTTTCCATTCAGTTTGGGCTGGACATGTGCGATTTATTGTATGCTTGAACTGTGTGTATTTTCGGGCCTTTACAATTTTTGAAGATGTCTGAAGTTTAAATATATTTTTGAATAATTGCTTTAAAGATTTAAAGTAAAGGTTATTCTTATTTTATATACACAAAACTTGTTTATTTTATTAAAGTACTAAGAGTTTTCAAACTAATATTAAGTAATTATTTTTAAAGTAATATTTCTATAACTATTTATATCCTAATTATAAGTGTTTTAAAGTTATTTTATTCATATATAAGTTTATAAACCTATTTTCATCTTTTGTTAAAGTAAGAGCTTTTATTTCACTTTCCTTCGTTAAGTTATTTTAAATTCTATCATCTTCTTAAATAAATTAGTGTGTTTATGTGTATATATGTTTTTATGTATGTCTAAATATCATTTTTAAATGGGTTTTAGTAAATATATAAGTTTTGGAAAAGTAAGTTAGGCGTTTTACAAGTAATAAAGGAAGAGTTGAATTTTAACACTTTTGTTAAAATAGATGATTTTTGTGAAGTTAAGTAAAAGTACATCAACTTATTAAAGTAATGTAGAGATATGTAATTGTAAGTAGGATTATATTTAGGATTATAATTAGGAATTTAATAACAAATACTTTAAGGTTAAGTATAAATGAATATTTTGGGTATGTTGTGACAATGTTTTAAATAACACTTGTCTTATACCCTTAGTATAATTAAATCTTTAAAACGCAAGTTTAAAGAGAAATGTTTTTAAAGTATAAAATGATTTGGGATTGTTGTGACAATGTTTGAGTAAAACTTATCTTAAGCCCTTACAAATGTAATTAAACCTTTAAAAGAGAGTTTTCAAAATTATGATTAAAAGTGAAGTGCATTGGGTATGTAGTAAGCAATATTTTAGTAACATTTGTTTTTAAAAACCCTTGAGTAATATTTTAAAGTGGAAAAGTATTACTAAATGATTATGAATACATTGAGATCTTTAGTAATGAAATTTTAAAGGTAATAATGAGTATGAAATCTTTTGGAATAAAGATAGAAAAATATATATTTAAAATAAAAGAGAGAGAAGGAGTTTATAGTAATAATGTTTGAGTAGCATTTGTTTTTAACCTCTTTGATTATATTTTTAAGTAAGTAAAACTTGTTGATTGATCTGTGAATATAATTATACCATTAATATAAGTATATGAATATTTTTGAAGTATTGAAAAAGTATAAACAAATAGTGAAGTAGTAAGAATACAAGTGTATATCTTTTATAAAGAGAAATTATACACACACACACAAAAGCATATAAAGGAAGTTTTAATTAATAAAGGAAGTTTCAACTAACGAAAAAAGTTTTATTAGATAAAAGGGAGTTTTACTAATGAAAAGGGTTTTTAATTAATATAGGATAAATTAGTTAAAAAGGGAGTAAAGTCATTTAGGCGACTTGATCCTACTTTGTATAAGTTGATAGTGCTTGTGCGTTCATTTGCTTATGAAAATTATATGGAACTTAGTTTCATTATGCGACCACTCTCATTTTTATTCAATATGACCTTAGTTTGATTGTTTATGGAAGGTTAGTATTACTATGCTTAATATTAAAAGCCGAGCGAGGCAAGCTTCTCTATTTGTGAGAGTCAAGACTGATGTTCAAGTAGGATGGAGCAATAGAGTTCTAACCTACCTACTTCCTTCTTGATCAAGGAATACTTAAGTTGGAATGTCAGAAACGTGTCAAGTATACGAACCTTGATTTCTATAAGCGAGCGCTTAAGACTCGATAGTCGATTAGTCGACTACCGATCTTGACCAAACTTAATTTAGGAAGTAATCGCGGATTTATACCAATAAGAACCCTTAGGAAGGAGTGTTGGTACGAAATGCCTCTAGCTTTCACTTACTTCTAAAATAACCAGAATTGAGTTAACCAGAAATTCATCAATTAGTTTTGAAGAGTCCGAGATTGGAAAGTGTTTTATTTACCGAATACCACTTTAAAACTATTATACAGGTTCTATATTTTGGAAGTGAAATGGTGGAATCCATGTGTAGTTCCCAAATCTGTTGAGATGATGGAATCCATGTGGGATTCATGATTTGTTCGAGTGTTGAAGACTCTTGTGAAAGATGATGAACGTAGCCTCAATATCGAAAACGACTAATGATAGAGTAAGACGCATAATCCTATGGTTTACTAACCCATAAGGGGTACATCAATCCATATCTAGAGTAAGTTTATCGATATGTTGCGCACGGGGAGTTATTGATACTTGGTTAACACTATTTATGAGAGTGTTCGAATGATAGGCCAATTGTGTTTACCTTATGGTATATTTTATCTAGAGATATATGACGCTCGAAAAGTGTTTTCTGATCCTTATCATAAGAGATCGGTTTCAATTTACAGAGGAGGTCTTCATGGAAAATCCATTTATACAAATGCGCCTTAACGGTTTTAAATATAATATATTGTGCTATTGAATGCAGTTAGGTAACTATTCCGGCTATGTTATATATTTGATTCCAACCCTAGTCGTTATTATAATATCACTAGATTTCTTATGAAATGGTTTGGTTATCGTAAGGTAAAACCCGTCCTTGTTTATTTGTGGCGTTGTCTTACGAGATACTTTTATTTTTGAAGGGTTCAATAAATATAAACAATATGATTTGAGTTTCTTACCCAGGTTTACCAGACTGATCTGGGTGTTATTTTTATAATGCTCAGGCTGGCCCCATTTATATTTCTAGATTTAATCGTGGATGCTTTGGAGCTCCTAGAGAGAAGCTAGGTGATTACCAACCGTAGTATTTATTTCCACCACATTGCTTTGTGTATGCATATATCCACAGTTGTAAGGACTGGTCGTTATAACTGTCCAGGCTGATGATAGGTTAGTTTGCCTTAATTATTGTATCCATATAGTTTTCTTTTGTAAAGATCATTTTGATATTATATGTTATCATTTCGTTGTGAGACTATGATGTTTTTTTTATCCTTTTCTTGTTCCTTTCCTTTTCTTCATTTTCTTTTACCCTAGCGTTATGTCTTTCTAACACTTGGGTACACACAACACAAATACCATAGATGTATTAGTATCGACATTCGAGGGCCGAAAAGATGATCTTACAGTAGTTAAATGGATATGTTAAATATACCAAGATTTTATACTATATCAATTATAAGAATGGAGAATTCTGAACATTTTATTCATATATTAGTTTTGGAAATTTTCTTCTAAAGGAAGAAATAATGTTATCATTTCAAAGACATGATTATATTCTAGAACTTGATTTTAATTTTAATATTAAACTCATTTATGTTTATTATGCATGCATTTATTGAAAGTGCGGTGTGTATACAATTATATGTGCTAATATAGTATACACGGATCGTTTAATATGGATTACAATACAAATGCAGAAATAGATGATAATAGCATTGTAAATAAAAAATAGAAAAATCACACCAGAGATTTTTATACTGGTTCGGAGCACCGTCCTACGTCCAGTCCCAGGCTACTATCTGGATTTTCACTAATTACAACCTCGCTTCACCCGGAGGAACAGGTTTACAATTACCCGAACAGCCGAACGGGATTTCACGCCTCTACAACACTGAGGGCTTCAACACTTGCCTCTTACAATACTGAGGACTTCAACACTTGCCTCTTACAATACTGAGGACTTCAACAAAAAGCAATTACAATTGTTGTTGACAACTTGTGTTCTTGTAAACACGGATTTGTCACTTGTAGTACACTCTTCCTATAATCTTATCCTCAAATTGTGAATGATGTTTGTGAAGATTATGGAATTTATATTGCTTATTGAATCAAAATATATGAGATAGTGTCAATGATTCAATAAGGAATGAAAGTAGTTTAGAGCTTTTTGAATGCAAGTGAATTCAAAGAATAGATAGAGAGCATATATAATCTTAATAAAACTTATTGTTTTAATCAATGATATTGATGTGTATTTATAGAGAGAAAATAGTTATAACCCTTGGTGAAAAGTTTCAGTCAAAAGTTATGATCATTAATGAAGAAGAAGAGACGCAACTATTGAAGAAAGATGTGTCTTTTGGAAGAAGTTGTTCTCTGTTTAAAAACGGTCGACAGGTCAAAAACTAACCGGTAGACAGGTTTTTTAAAAATATAGTCGTTATGTACATGTGTGCACGTTTATTGTGCACATTCAACAGGAACGGTCGACCGTTCATTTTTGGACCGGTCGACCGGTCTCTGTTAAGTTGCACAATAAAGTGCACAACCTATATAAATGTGTATATATATATATTATATTTTGTGCATGATTATTTGAGGATAGATTTTGACAATTTTATTACTATTATAACATCAAATAATCAACGTATAATCTAGAGTACCATATGTACGTCTTGATTTGTCGATCGCTTTAATATTGTTGTCAGCAATCAAAATCTTCATAGAAGCTGTGACTCAACATTCTCCCCCTTTTTGATTGATGACAATATAAAAACTCAAGTATAGGATCTCCCCCTGAATATGTGATTTCCTGCAGACAATTATTAGCTTCTTTCATCCTGCAAACAATTATTAGCACCTTTCTCCCCCTTTGTCATCGACAAAAAGGAGTAAACAATAGAAAATATAAACCAAAGAGAACAATGCATACATTCAAACACAGGATGTTTTGATGAAGTACAATGCAAGTCATAGTCTACTACGAATAAAAAGATGGACACTATTTAGTACAAGTGCCATATATGTTTTTTTTAAAAAATGAAAAGAAAAAACAAACTAACTTCATTCCGACTGAATCTCTTCCTCATCATCATCATCATCATCATCATCATCGTCGTCATCGTCATCGTCATCATCATCGTCATTGTCCCCACGACCTTGTCCGCTTGTACCACCGGATTCCTCGGATGTCGACCAAGTAAAAGTTGGAGGAGCCGGACGTTTTCCGGGGTCTTGATGTTGGGTCGAGACGGATGTGCTACATGATATAGCATCCCATATAGCGCTGAAGAATGACTTTACCTTATTGAATCGTCTATCAATTTTCGAATCCATTCGTTTTAGTCTTGATTCAAGTAAAAATTGATTCCGAGCGATGGTTTCAAGAGATTCTCTTGTAGATGATTTAGATTTCAATAATCTAACATCTTCAGAACGACGACGAGATGGTGGAGCTTGTTGTTCTTGAGTATCGCGTTGTTGCCATTGTTCGAATGGCATAATATGAACATATGGAGGAGGAAGCTTCATCCGTTTGATAGTAGTGGAGTCAATACACTTTGGTGTAGAATATGCCGAATCCGGGGGTGTGACTCCACATGCAAGCAACATACGCATAATATACTCGTTATAGAAGAAATGTGGACGAGTAGAGTTATTTACCTTAAGAATTTCATCGAAAATCATGTGAACCCAATTTATTTCGATATCATCGTAGATAGCATAAAGAGCCTTGAAATTCTCTTTGTAAACGGCATCATAGTTTCCTAATCGAGGAAATAGAGAGTGCATTAGGACATGGTGTAACAACCTTGCAGTCGGTCGTAGCCCAATCGATTTGGTGCCGTTACTATCATCTTCTATAAATTTATGACTCGTACTATTCCGGGTGAAAACTTCACAAAATGTCGATGAAAACTCTTCACCCCTATTCGGTATTCCCAAAATAGAAGCAATTCTATCATAAGTGAGATAGATTCGTTTGCCACATACTACTGACCAAATAACTCCATTTGGATTTTCCGGAGTATATTCCTCTAAATTCATATTCGCATAAAATAGCTTAATCATCAAATGATTAATTTGTACGCTATTTACAGAAAAATCAATAAGAGGAGAGATACGAGATCTATTTGCTAATCTTTGAATACCGTATGTAGTGAAATCGTCGAATTTGATGAATGAGCCTGGATGGAATTTGTAATTTGTCATTTGATTCCATCTAGTTACTGCAACCGGAGATTCTAACCATTTTCTAGCAGAGAGAGTAAGAGAAGAAGTTTCTGATGTTGCTCTTTTCTTTGATTTTTTCTGAGGAGGAGCCATTGAAGAGAATTTGAGAGTTTGTGAAGCTTGAGAATATGAACTAGGGTTTGGAAATGGGAAAATTTTCAGTGGAGAGTAGAAAGTAAAGAGGGTTGGTGGCAAAAATATATACGTGAAGTATATAAAAAAATAATAACTGCCGACCGGTCGACCGCCTGCGTATTGCCGGTCGACCGTTTTCAACCAGAGAGCAAAACGGTCGACCGGTCATATTTTAGGCTGTCGACCGGTTTGGCTCTGTGTGCAAAAATGCAGAATTTGGCAAAAATTTTGAAAACGAGTCGAATTAATATATTATATATTATGTTATTATTGCAAAAATATACTGTATTACAAGAATTATATATGAAAGCAAAATAATATACATTATGGAATTCTAATGAGAAGGTGAGTTGTTATTAGAATTCTTGTCGTTTTCAATGCGTTTAGCCCACGGACTCCACTTATATCGAGCTCCTTCATTCTCGTTATAGTTTTTATCCCAAGAGTTTGGAGTTGTTGAAGTCGATGGTCTTGACGGCATTGGTTCATGAACATCGTGTTTGTTTGAACCGCAGAAGAATGAAGCCATTCGTTCTAAAGCGGATAAACGAGTTGAAGTACGTTGTTGTTCATGGTATAGTAGGTTTTGACCATAATGTAGTTGTCGTTGAAGATCAATTTGATGCTTTTGGTAGTGATGAATTTCATCGATTTGTGCCTTCGTGCGCGGAGAGCAGAATAGTGCTTTCTTTGCACGCTTGGATGTTGGAGTATGGCCAGGTGTGCGAAAACAATGGTGAGGGCATTCCGGCCATTGTTTCGGTGTAATCGGAGAATATTGTTCCTCCGACTCCGAGCTAGTGATAGAAATATGAGATTCCTCTGCGCATTTGTCGCAAATGTGTGCCATGGTAGCTTGTTTAAGGTGATTTATAATTTTCAGCAAGAAGGTGAATGAATGAAAGTGTATTTTTCAAACGTTTATATAGAAAAAAGTTTGCCAATGAACTTGAGGATAGGATTTGTTAGAGATAATTAGCCGTAAACAAAAACAATGTTAGATAAAAAAAGTTATAAAAATAGGTATAGTTTGTTATAGGCTGAAATTTAAGAATTATTTGAAAAATATATATCCTAAGTTTGAAGGTTACTTATTCTATTCTAGATCTTTCCGAGATACTAAGCCAAGCTCTCTTCGTAGTTTAATAAAACTAGATTCAAGTAATGGTTTAGTGAAAATATCGGCTATTTGATTGTCAGTGTGAACATATTCAAGATGTATATTACCTTTTTCAATATTATCTCTAAGGAAATGATGACGGATATCAATATGTTTGGTTCTAGAATGATTTACTGGATTTTTAGAGAGATTTATTGCACTCGTGTTATCACAGTATATAATAGAATTTGATAAATGTATATCGAAATCTTGAAGTGTTTGTTGCATATATAGTACTTGAGTACAAGCGAGAGCCGCTGATATATATTCAGCTTCACATGTTGATAGTGAAACACAATTCTGTTTCTTACTAAACCAAGAGACAAGTGATTTTCCAATAAAATGGCACGTACCACTTGTACTTTTTCTATCCGTCCGTGAGCCACCAAAATCAGCATCACTATATGATACTAATTCAAATGGACATTCTTTTGGATAGAAAAGACCAAAATCTTTGGTATTATTTAGATAACGAATTATACGTTTCACTGCTCGTAAATGTGATTCCTTTGGATCGGCTTGAAAACGAGCACATAAACAAACACTCATTAATATATCTGGACGACTAGCTGTAAGATAAAGAAGAGAACCAATCATGCTTCGATATAATTTCTGGTCAACATTCTTACCACTTTCATCTTTTTCAAGATGTGTAGTTGTACTCATAGGAGTTGGTTTTCCAGATGTATTTTGTAATCCGAAGCGTTTGATAAGATTTTCACAGTATTTTTCTTGATTGATAAAAATACCGTTTGAAAGTTGTTTGATTTGAAGTCCAAGAAAATAAGATAGTTCTCCCATATGAGACATTTCGAATTCTTTGGTCATAATACTTGCAAATTCCTTGCAGAGTTTATCGTTTGTTGAACCAAAGATGATATCGTCTACATATATTTGGATAACCAGAATATCATTTCGAGAATGTTTAATAAACAAAGTTTGATCGACTTTGCCTATTTCAAACCCTGAATTAATAAGATAGCTACGTAAACGTTCATACCAAGCACGAGGTGCTTGTTTTAAACCATACAGAGCTTTCTTAAGTTTGAACACATGGTCAGGATATTTTTCATGTACGAATAAAGGTGGTTGTTCGACATAGACATTCTCTTTGATAAATCCATTGAGAAAAGCACTTTTGACATCCATCTGATAAAGTTTGAAATTATGATAACAAGCAAAAGATAATAGAATTCTAATAGCTTCTAGTCGAGCAACTGGTGCAAAAGTTTCTTCATAATCGATACCTTCTTCCTGATTGTATCCTTGTGCTACTAATCTTGCTTTATTTTTGGTGATATTTCCTTGTTCGTCAGCCTTATTTTTATAGACCCATTTAGTACCAATTACTGACTGATCAGTTGGTCTCGGAACAAGTTCCCAAACGTCATTGCGCTTAAACTGATTTAGTTCTTCCTGCATGGCAATGATCCAGTAATCATCTGTAGCAGCTTCTTTTGAATTCTTGGGTTCGATATTTGAGAGAAAAGCGACATGACCCATTTGATTGAGTTGACTCCTTGTTCTGACATGTGATGTTATTTCACCTATTATATTTTGGGCCGGATGGTCTCTTAATATTCTTGGTGGTGATTGTAATTCACATATTTGAGGAGTATTCTCAATAATTACTTCTGAGTCAGAATCAGTATTTGAGATGATTGGATTATTAATGACTATTGATTCGTCATCATCTGATATTGTGTGAGGATGCTGATAGATTTCATCAAAAGATACATGAAGTGATTCTTCAATAGTTTTGGTTCGTTTATTAAATATTCGATAGGCCTTACTTCGTTCCGAATAACCGACAAATATTCCTTCATCGGCTTTTGGATCGAATTTTCCAAGCTGGTCTTTCGTATTTAAAATAAAGCACTTAGAACCAAAAACTTTGAAGTATGAGATTTTGGGCTTTCTTTTGTTAAACAATTCATAAGGAGTATTTTTGGTAAGAGGTCTTATGGACACACGATTTAAAACATAACAGGCAGTTGCAACAGCTTCTGCCCAGAAGTGTTTTGGTAAGGTGGTTCCATTTAATAATGTTCTTGCACATTCTTGTAAAGTTCGGTTCTTTCGTTCTACTACTCCGTTCTGTTGTGGAGTTCTGGGAAACGAAAAATTATGATATATACCTTTCTTTGTACAAAAATGTTCAAATTCATTATTTTCAAACTCTCCGCCATGATCACTTCTTATATTTTTAACTTTAATCCCTTTTGATTTTTGAATTCTTTTGACGAAAGATTTGAAATGATCGAAAGTATCACTTTTATTTTTTAAGAAAATTGTCCATGTATAACGAGAGAAATCATCAACAATTACAAGCACATATTGACTGTGATTTATTGATTGAACTCTAGTAGGTCCAAATAAATCCATGTGCAGTAACTCAAGCGGTTGTAATGTTGATATGACTTTCTTGGATTTAAATGATGATTTGGTCAATTTTCCTAATTGACATGCATCACAAATGTTGTTAACTTTAAAACTCATTTTGGGTAGTCCTCTAACTAGATTGTTTTTGGCTAGCTTGTCAATAGTTCTGAAGTTTACATGACAGAAACGTTTGTGCCATAGCCATGGATCATTGTCATTAGCCATAAGACACATATCTGAATTATGATTAATATTCATATTTAGAATATATATATTTCTGTCTCTATAACCTTCAAAAACCAAATTATGATCTTTATCTAAAATACTACACTTATTATTTGAAAAGGAAATTATAAAACCCTTGTCACATAACTGACTAATACTAAGTAAATTGTGTTTTAAATTTCTAACTAGCATGACATTAGTAATAAGAGGTAAGTTAGATGTACCACAATTGCTCACATCGCCTTTGCCGATGATATAACCTTTTGAATTGTCTCCAAAAGTGACTGAGCCACCATCTGAGTATTTAATATTTGTTAGTAAGCTCTTGTCTCCCGTCATATGCTTTGAGCAACCACTGTCCAATATCCACTTTCCTCTTTTCTTCAGTGGGACCTGCAAACATAGAATTAAGTTCATGGTACCCACTTTTCATAGGGTCCTAAGAGTTAGGTCTTAGGAGTCCAAACCCATTTGGGTCCGGTATCCCCTTTATATATATAATTATTATTAAGATGCACAGTATTCATGAATTGCTGAATGTATTTGTTCCTAATCAAATTGTTATTTGTTTTAGGAACCCATATTTTGATAGTCTTGACATCTTTCTTTTGAAATTTCACTATTGGTTTTGGTTTGAAATATAATAAACTAAGATTTTTCTTAGCTTCAGTTTTTTGTACTTTCTTCTTCCTTTTATTTCTAAGATGTTTCTTAGTTTTATGTTTGTTATATCCCAAACCTTGTTTATCTGAAATAGATTGTGAACTTTCAATGATTTTAGTCAAATTTTCTCGACCTTTGTTAAAGTTAGAAACATTTTGAGTAATGTCATCAAACTTTGTTTGTAAACTAGCTTTTTCTAGGTCTAGAATTTTGACTTTTGCTTTAAGTTCATGATTTTCAGTAGTGAGAGCATTATTTTTCTCTTTTTGAGCTTCTATTTCTTGACTCAAAAGAGATATTTGAGAGTCAACATTAGATGATGATTCTTGAATATTTTCAAGTTCTTCTTCTAATATTTTCTTCTCATCTTTTAACATATCTCGTTCAAACTCTGCTCTACTTAAATCTGCTTTGACTACTTTTAATTGACGTTTTATGTCTTTATATTTGACTATCAATTCAGCATTAATATCAAGTAATTCATCAAATGTAGGAATTTGTACCTCATCTTCTGTTGCCATAAAACAAACATTAGCTTGTTCATTCTCCGAATCACTTTCACTTTCTGATGAAGATGACTCTGAATCATCCCATGTTACTGAGAAGGCTCGTTTCTTTGATTTGTCCTTCTTATATTTGAATTTGTCATTTTCTGACTTTTTCTTTTGTTCTGGACAATCCTTCTGCATGTGTCCCTTTTTATGGCAGTTGAAACATTCTATAGCAGATGAAGATGGTTTATTTGATCCAGGTTTCCTTTTATTGTAGCGACTGGCTTTTCGATATTTTAGGAATTTTTTGAAACCTTTAGCAATGAACGCCAAATCTTCATCTTCAGAATCTGATTCATTTTCATCTTTCTCAACATGAAATGCTACATTTTTCTTTTCTTCTTTCTGTTCTTTTCTAGCCTGCAAATTTGCTTCATAGGACATTAAATTTCCTATCAATTCATCTGGCTTCATGACGGAAAGATCATTAGCTTCTTCAATTGCTAATACTTTTCCTTCCCATTCATTAGTCAGAGAATGTAGGACTGTTGAAACAACATCAAAATCGGAATACTTTTGTCCTAACCCAATAAGTGCATGGTGAATAGTTTGAAACCGTGAATACATGTCATTGATTGTTTCATTTGGTTTCATTTTGAAATTTTGAAATTGACTTTTCAGCATGGCTATTTTGGCTTGTTTAACCTTGTTAGTACCTTCATGAGTGATTTTTAGCGTTTGCCAAATTTGATATGCAGTAGTACAGATACTAACACGATTATATTCATTTTGGTCTAATGCACAGAACAACATATTTATTGCTCTTGCATTTACGGCTGCTGCCGTTTTCTCAGCCACAGTCCATTCTGAATAATCAGTTGTTGGATTCACTATTTCTCTTTGAGTAGCATTCCAAGCATCATAGCTACTTGATTGCATAAAGAATGACATACGTGTTGCCCAATAACTATAGTTAAGACCATTGAAAAATGGAGGTCTTTGTGTCGATTGCCCTTCTGTGTAAGTGGTGTTTTGAGTGCTAGTACTTGCGTTATTTGCCATATTACAAGAATATATCAAATAACTGTGTTACGGTTATATGATGACCGTGCTCTGATACCAAATGAAAGTGCGGTGTGTATACAATTATATGTGCTAATATAGTATACACGGATCGTTTAATATGGATTACAATACAAATGCAGAAATAGATGATAATAGCATTGTAAATAAAAAATAGAAAAATCACACCAGAGATTTTTATACTGGTTCGGAGCACCGTCCTACGTCCAGTCCCAGACTACTATCTGGATTTTCACTAATTACAACCTCGCTTCACCCGGAGGAACAGGTTTACAATTACCCGAACAGCCGAACGGGATTTCACGCCTCTACAACACTGAGGGCTTCAACACTTGCCTCTTACAATACTGAGGACTTCAACACTTGCCTCTTACAATACTGAGGACTTCAACAAAAAGCAATTACAATTGTTGTTGACAACTTGTGTTCTTGTAAACACGGATTTGTCACTTGTAGTACACTCTTCCTATAATCTTATCCTCAAATTGTGAATGATGTTTGTGAAGATTATGGAATTTATATTGCTTATTGAATCAAAATATATGACATAGTGTCAATGATTCAATAAGGAATGAAAGTAGTTTAGAGCTTTTTGAATGCAAGTGAATTCAAAGAATAGATAGAGAGCATATATAATCTTAATAAAACTTATTGTTTTAATCAATGATATTGATGTGTATTTATAGAGAGAAAATAGTTATAACCCTTGGTGAAAAGTTTCAGTCAAAAGTTATGATCATTAATGAAGAAGAAGAGACGCAACTATTGAAGAAAGATGTGTCTTTTGGAAGAAGTTGTTCTCTGTTTAAAAACGGTCGACAGGTCAAAAACTAACCGGTAGACAGGTTTTTTAAAAATATAGTCGTTATGTACATGTGTGCACGTTTATTGTGCACATTCAACAGGAACGGTCGACCGTTCATTTTTGGACCGGTCGACCGGTCTCTGTTAAGTTGCACAATAAAGTGCACAACCTATATAAATGTGTATATATATATATTATATTTTGTGCATGATTATTTGAGGATAGATTTTGACAATTTTATTACTATTATAACATCAAATAATCAACGTATAATCTAGAGTACCATATGTACGTCTTGATTTGTCGATCGCTTTAATATTGTTGTCAGCAATCAAAATCTTCATAGAAGCTGTGACTCAACATTTATTTGGCAATACAATTGGAATATATTCTGAAACGATATAAAATATTCACTTTGTGGACATGAATGAATTTGTTGAAAGTGAAAAAATAATTATATGAGTTATGCATTACAATTTAATGATGGTATGACATACACAAAAATTATGTAGAAGTAAGATATGAAATTAGTGTGTGTTTGAAATAAAATAAAATAATGGATACTAAAAGCAAGGGGTGGTATATTTATTAAAAAATATTTACAAATCAAAGAGAACAAGTTTTGTTCAAGTATACTGAAACGACCCGACTTTCTCACCACAGAAAATCGCATCATTTTTAAGAAAGAAAGGGATAGAAAAGAGAAAAGACAAAGAAGAAGAAAGAAATAACATCAGAATCTAAACAGGGGAACGAATAAATTATATTAATCACATAATACATTACATAGTATCACATACACCAGAGATACACAGCTAAAACAACACATACTAGACAGTTATAAACACCTGTCTAGTTATACAACTCAATACAACACAAAGACAAACGACTCAGAGAACACACAATGGAATACTATATAGCTATACGCAGAAGCCTCCTGCTCCATTGCTCCTCCAGAATTCGTCAAGCCAACTTGAACCCCCTGGCTACTCGTAAAAATTTGAGTACCCAAGAGTTTAAGAAAAACAGAATAAACTCCGGGTCAGACATGGGTCTGGTGTGAGTAAACGGTTAAAGTTGCTTAACTTTAAAAACCTTTTTGAAAGAAAAGGTATCACGTAAGACTTCCCATACATAAACATGGAAAAGTTTTTACCTTACGCTAACCAAAACATTTGATAGGAAATTCAGTGATATTATAATAGGTCTAGGGTTTTCAAATAAATAAGAAATAGCCGAAATTGTTACATTTATTAAATTCCAGCTACTAGCCAAAAAAGTGGGTAATACAATCAAATCCGAGGACGCTTATTGGATTTTTGATTCCATACAATGGCAGGGCTATTGGGGTACCGCCGTCACAGTTCATGGCCTAGATCACCGTACCGAGGAGTATGCCCGCTCCCCTGCAACACAAGGCCGGAACCATTCCTTACTGAACAGTTCCGAATAAGACAACCCCGGCGGTTGTAGCTATTCAACCGCCCACACAGCCGAAAAAAAGGAACTCTAGATAGGGATTAATCTCATCCTACTTGGGCATGACCCACTTAGCCTTGCTGCACCTCCCCTGTTTTAGCCATTCCCGGTTGATGAGGCTTGAGGCTACGATTACCTTTATAGAACACATCCCTTAGAATGCTCATCGTCCACCTTACGATGTTCTGAAAGCATTCAATCCATACAAGTTCGTTCAGGGTTCGAACGAAACCGAAGGCATTATCTCGTTACACTCATTTTGGAATCACCCTCAGACTTAACGACAATAACCCTTGCACTCTGAATATTCATCTTCACTTGAGATTCACGACCTTTCGTTAATTTGGATCGATGTGGTTTTTGGATATCCAAATATGGAAACCCGATACCGGTCTCATCGAAATCCAAAATGTATCTTTTAGGTCCAAGTTGTTTAAGGTTAAACAATTCAATTCAACTATCTATATACACACAGATAGATAATTCACAACTCACAATTGATAATCACATTATCAAAATAAACAGATGGACCACAACAAAATAGGTAATCCACATCATTATCACAATATATAATCTATATTACCATCGCAATGCAACCAAGCATTCATACCACACAACATTATTTATCTCATTTCTGAGATTACATCCAAGACAATCAATGTCATCCATTCATACATAAGCAATGATTTACTTAATCACAACATAATTAATTTAAAATGAATTAAATTAACTATCTCTATCTCTAATTAATTTAAAGTGAATTAAATTAATTACTTCATCTCTTAATTAATTTAAAATTAAGTAAATTAATTACCTTCATCACAATAAATCTTGCTTACTTATCCATTAATTAAACCAATTAATTAATCATTATCTTAATTAATCAACCTTGGTTAATTAACTCTTAATCAAGTAATTAATCCTTAATTATTCTCATTAATCATATTAATTAATGAACCTTAATTAATTACTTCCATTAATTAATTAACTATAATTAATCACATTATTTCTTAATTAACTACATTAATTAATCATGCTTAATTAATTGCTTTCAATTAATCAACTTTAGTAAATATAAACAGTAATTAATTATTCTTAATTACTTCTTAATTAGTTTTAATTACTTTTATAAATTCTTTGATTTATTACACCAAGTAATAAACCCTTAATTAACCCTTAATTACTTTACCAAGTAATTATCCATTTATAATTACTTCCCAATAAGTTATTTCACTTATCTCAATTACCTCCAGTAATTTATTCATCAATTACTTATCTTAAGTAATTACCCTTGTCAAAACTTATTAAGTAATCATACTTAATAATTTATCAAGTGACTATCTTTAATTAGTTAACAAATTAATTAACTCAGCTTGATCACAAACACCCCATAAATCAAAATCGAGTAATTCATCCCTTAATTACTCTTTAACCAAATTAATCTTCAACTATTAATAAACCTTAATTATTAATCAATCCTTTAATACAAAGTAATCAATCATTAATTACTTTTATAATTAACTAATTAACTAATTAATCATCTCTTAATCATTAATTAATAAAACTTAATTATTAATTAACAACCTTAATTACAAATTAAGTAATCCATACTTAAAATTAATCAATCCTTAATTACAATTAATAATAGTTAATTAATTCCTAATTAACTTGCATTATAGATTAATAACCTTTTAATTATTAATTAAGAAAACCCAATTAAAACTTAATTACTAGTTTAATTACTTAATTAATTAATAATTATAATTTAATTAATCATAAGTCATTAATTAAACCATCATAATTATTAGTTAATTAAATTAATAATTATCCTTAATTAATTACTTAATTAACCTTTTTTAAACTTAATTAATTAAGTTAATTAATACACTTAAACTTCTTAACCAACTTAATTAATCCCAATTTATTTAACTATAATTATCTTAAGATAAATCCTTATCTTAATTATGCCTATTAAAACAATTTGCTTTTCAAAATTAACTTAACTTAATCAAATTATTAATTAAGTTTAAAATACTAATTAAATATAATAATTTAAAGTTTACAAATCACAACTTCCTTTAAATACTTTAAAATATCATCAAGTAATGGTTTAAATCAAGTTTTAAATTTAAATCAATATACTTACTTTTTATAAAAACTTTATAAATCCATCTCTATTAAGGTTTTAAAATACTTTAACTTGATTTAACAAGATTTAAATTAAATAAAGTTCATCTTCATAAAACAATGTTAAAGAAACATTTATTTTATCAAAAATAAATTTAAAACAAGATTCATACCCAAAAATTCAAAAGATACTTTATTCAAAATTTAAACATGTTTTAAAAATAAATCCTTTAAATACTTTTGAAAATTTTCCTTAATAAAACTTCGGGTCTAACCCGATCAAAACCCCAAGAAAAACACCAGAGTTTCTTTTTCCCCTTCTTCCATTTCAAAACTTAGTTTAAGTTTCAGTTAAAATTTTAGATTAGAAAACCTGTAAACAAAGAAAATTGCTACAGCCTAAAATATTTACTCGGCATTACTCGAGTTAAAACTGGAGCGTTCTTGCCAAAATCTCGAGTTACAACCCGAGACAAAACAACCTCCCCATACAAACACAACCCACTGACACCCAACCACCTGTGCAAGTGCACCGGCGATCAACGCCGCCGCGACCAACTCCTGCCCTTCTCACATGTCAGCGACACCCACTGCAAACAATCCCGACCACCACTTCGTCACAACAGTACCCATATCAAAATCGAGCTCCTCAGTTGAACTTGAACTCACAACCTCTACCTGAAAGCACCCCGCTTCCACATCGCCGACCACTAGATCATCAGAAAATTCGGTCACAACATCTCCAAACTTCTACGTTCAAATTCCCAAAATCCCTTCAAGCTCGATGCATAAATGAAGATGCAGTAGAAAAATTTCCAAGTTCGAACAGAACTAGGTTTAAAAATAAAATTTAGCAAATCCAAACTTCACGATGGATTAACTACCCTAAAGCAATTTTTGCCACACTCCCCAATCCTACTTCTAGCTCCATCAAGAACCCCGAACACCCCAGATGCAAAGATCATTAGATTTTGACCAAAAACCAATTTCCAGAAAAACCCCAATTACACACTCAATTCAATTTTAAAAATTGTGATTTTCTTTTTAAAATTCATATTTCCCAGTGACAATCCAGATTACATAATTATTTCATCCAATTTCAACATTTGTTTTCATCATTGGTGTTAAATTATCACTGCATAGTTTGTTTTCCAGATAATTTCAAACACAAGATACTTAGTTCTATTCCTACTTCTTAGTTTATAATTAAACTAACCTATTTGTTTGCATCTGAGTCCTATCAGTTGTTTAAATAGAAATAGCTTGAAGTTCTGATTATTCCTTAAATTTTGCAGTAAGAAAAAAAAACAAAGAGGATCAAGCATGCATAGATTCAAAGCATACAACACATATTGCATATTTATTTACACAGAGAACAGAGGCAAACTTATATAAAATAAAGATCATCACAAACTCATATGCAACACAAAATATACTACTTAAATTTTTGTAAAAATGTTTACTCACCACTTTTAAAATGAAGTGCAGAGGTTTGAAAAAGAACTGGAAGCCTTTAAACTGAATTTGCTTTCTAGATTTGTATTTTGAAAACTTGCAAACACTTGAGCTTGAAAATTTAAAACTAAAATGCTTCAGGTTTTCCCTGACCCAGATTCACTTGCAAATGCTTGAATTTTGAAAAATGATGCAGACATGGGTAATGCAGATCTTAGAACTTTTTGAAAACATGCTGCAGATTGGGTATAAGGAGGTTATAGGGTTCTCAAAGTTTATTTCTGGATTGTTTGAATTTGAGGAGTGGATGGCAGGTTTGGGAATTTTTTTACAAGAAAACAAATTTTTGATAGAAGAGGAAGTGATTCACTTACTGATTTGTTTTGGAATGATTTTAAACTGATCATGGGTTTTCATATTTTTGTTTGAGGAGAATTCCAGATTTGATTAGAGGATTTTCTGGTTTTTTTTGAAGAGCGAAAATTGCATGGATATCCTAGTTTTCTTTTAGGAATGAACATAAATTTTAAATAAAAAGAAAGCGAAGAGAATATAGTGTTTATATAGGCTAATTTTCAGTTTTATTAAATTAAAAGAAAAATTAAAAAAAAATGGACACTTGTCTTAAGCTTAGATTAATATGTTACCACTTGTTATCTAAGAAATTTATAACTTAACACTTGTCAACATTTATTTATTTTTATCCTAAAAGAATTTTAAAAACTTTTTAAATTAATTTCCTAATTAACTAATATGTTTTCTTAATTTATAAATACTTTTCTAATTAAATTCCTAATTAACAAATACATTTATAAATTTATAAATGTTTTCTAAATATATATAAATACAATCTTTAAAAGAAAATAAATTAAAACCAATTATAATTTAAATAAAACTATATATAATATTACAAACTCATTTTAAAATGCTATTTCAAAAACCCCTTTGTATTTATTCTAATTAAATAAATACATATCCAAATTTCTATAGATAAATATAAAGAAAATCTTATTTTTAACTAAAAACATTATATATATATTTTAAAACCAAACTATATTATTATTTTATTTTAAGATGTATGTATATCTTCTTAAATTCAAATTTATATTCAAATTTAAAGTCAATTTAAAAATCCAAATCTAAAATCAATTTATATAAATATAATATCTATTTTTAAATAAGCTCATTATTATTTACAAATAATTTATCTTATTTTAAAATCAATTTAAATACACAGATATGTATATATTTAAACACACTTATTAACTTTGAAAACAATAAGTCAATTTAGAATTTATTTATACAAACAAAATAATTATTATTTTAAAACCAATCTACAACCATAATTAAGACATTATATTATTATTATTTGGTTATTTATTTTTGAAAATAACAATTTTATCAGTTCAAATAATTTAAATTAAGAGATTATCACTTTTTAAATTTCTGGAAATTCCGGGATATTACATTCCTCCCCCCTTAAAAGAATTTCGTCCTCGAAATTTAAAACAAAGATAATCCAAAGTTTTATTTTATTTCAACCAATTCAAACATTCATAACAGCCATACACTATCAATCAAACAAACAATTTTATCCAAACAACCAATTCAAATAAATAACACTAGCTATCCGGACACAGATTCGGATAAGCTTCCTAAAATTATCTCGAGTTTTCCAAGTACAGACACATGGATACTCGCTCTACTAAAACCAAACTAGCTATACTGCTAAGCTACTGAGTTCCTACTCAGTTAGATCTATAATCTGCACAAGATACCAGACCACATACAAGTCTGATCAACAACTAAATCCTTCACAGATCTGCTGGTCCCAAAACCATGATGGACCAAACACGTACTGTAACGACCCGCCGCTCTAATTAAACCAACTCGAAACGTTCAAAATGACGGATTGTTGTTCAGTTTATAGAGTTTAAACAGAATCAGCCACAGAATCACAGAATAATCATAATATTATTCATAAATGAATTTTTCTTACATACATCAGAGTTTTATACAATGAATCAGATTTTAATACAGCGGAACAGTTATATATATATATATATATATATCTTTTTAGAGTACAAAGAAAATTTTCTCGAAAAACTTTAGTGAAGTGCTTTCCCCTCTCTCTCTAACTTCGCGGCCTGAAAATCTTCAAGCTGTAAAAATACTCGGTCTGACCCGAGTATTATATTCAAAAGAAAATAATACACAGGTCAGTCTAATTCAAACTCAGTTATTAGTGCATAGAAGCAATAATAATCAAACAACAATTAGACGACAGTCAAATATAATTTACCTATCCGATCCTTTAACAAGTAATCGGATAACGGTAAATATAACACTTGACAGTGTTAAACAACAATTCAACAGATTCAGATTATCAATGAGATAGATGAAGGGATTATTGATGAAGATAATTTTAGAAAACAATCAAAATTTTCCTAAACGGCAATTAACTACAAAATCATCAAAATCGATTCAAAATATATTGAATTGGCAACATAAAATAATTTTCATCAAAAAAGAAAACATCAATTTAAACATTAAAATTTGGTAGGGCTGCAGTACACACACACGCGTACGGCCTCGCCACATTTAAAATGTCAACTCCGTGGCTGCAGTTCACGCTTGCGTGCACTGCCTCGCCACTACAACTTGTGAAATAAAACAAGTTTCCAAACAACTTATTACTGCACATTTCAACAAGTGCAAAATTTTCATAAAAATGAAACTGCGGCCATTACTTGGACACAAGGGCAAACTGCCACAAGAATGCAGTTACCACACGGGCACAAGGGCTAGGGTACAAAACATGAAATAAATCAGAGGGAGTCCAAAAAGTAATGTAGCAGCAAACTTAGAAAAAATCCTCAAATCCAACAAGTCAGTAAGCATTAGTGCACGAAGGCAATAACACATACGTATACATGAACCAGCAGAAGCAATTGAAGTGCAACAGTGGCACAATCAAACGAATGCAGCAGGGGTAAGGCTGCACAGTGTAAATGGTGAGCAACAAAATGCCACCAAGTGAATAAAACAACACCGCAACATTCAGGAAGTAGCAAACTGCCACAAATGCAAGAAGTCAAGACATCAATGCAAGGTGTCAGTTCCTAACAAGTGGCTAAAAAAAAAATGCAAATGTACAGAAGCAACTGAACAATATGGCAATACATACTACAGGCTAGCTCAAGTATAATGGAAATAAATGCAACTGGCAACAATGTAATGTGACTGAAATAGTGAAGATAAGAAGTTAAGCAAAACTGAGCTATGTAACAGAAAGCTACAAGCCCATAAATAATAGGTACAACTATATACCTATGTACAACCAGATTTCATGATGATTGTATCATAGCAATAACAACCGTTCAAGATTCAGGTTGTTCAAGTACATAAAGATAGCAGTAACACTATCAAGACAACAATGAGCAATATGTTAAAATGACCAAGGAAACCATCAAACAGTCCAGATGATGATTGTATCATAAATATAAATGTGCTCGAGCCAACCAGGCAGTGATATGCAATGGACAGAATTACAGGCTTTGATTCTATTTTTCTTTTAAACTTAGAAATATTTTCAAATTTTGGTTTAAACTTAACAAACATATTTTGTTAAAGAATCATAGCCCAATAAGGATCAAACCAAAGAAAATGAATTTTCTTTCCCTACCTGTACTCTGCACATTTTCAGAACAGAGAAACATTTTGATATTTCATTCACATGCAAGCAGATTTGAAACAAGTATACTTAGTTCAACAACATGCAAACATATTTATCATCGAGCTTCAAGTCATGCAACCAGATTTTTTTTTTCCCTTGAAACTGTATATCATAATAGAGGTGGCATATATATATATATACACATATGCACAAGCAGATTTCAATCACAATATAAATAAATTCACATCCATCATATGCAGCAAAACAAAACAAATATTGGGTAGCATCTGCTCTCATCAATTAAAACAAATCACGACTTGATAGCATCTTAGCATTTGTTCTTATGTATTTAAAAACAAATATTCAAATATATTAAATAGCATCTGTTCTTATTAGTTTAAATAAGAAAAAAATTGATAGCATCTGTTCTTATCAATTTAAATTTAAAACAAATTATCAACTAGCATCTATTCTTATCAGTTTTTAAAAACAAGTATCCAGTAGCATTTGTTCTAATTAGTTTTAAAAACAAAACTAAATAGCATCTGTTCTTAACAGTTCAAATTAAACTCCAAATAGTGTCTGTTCTTATCAATTTTAAAACAAAACCAAATAGCATTTGTTCTTTTTAATTTAAAACAAATATTATATCTTGGTAGTATCTGTTCTTATTAGTAAAAAAAAACAGATATCAAATACAACAGTATCAAACTTCAAAGATACAACAGTGAAGGAAACTGCATCATAGCAGTATGAAAAAAAATGCAGACAAATCATACAACTATATACATACATGAATGTATGTATACAGTTGATTAGCCCCGAAAGTACAGAGCAACTAGGGGATGAATACAACATAATTATTAACATACTAGCATCAACTATCACCAAAATTTTCACAAGCATAAAATTTCTTTACCAAAGTAATTCTTAACTGTCAAAGAATCACTGAAAGTCATTTGGTAATCACAATCCCCAAATCAATGTCGTTTTTAAATAAATGACGGTTTTGAACAAGATCGAACAGTGGGCAGAAATGCCAAATCCACAGAATACAATTCGAGTAAATCACAGTGGACGTTAATCATATAACACACACACACACATATATATATATATACACACACACGCATAAATGTGTGTATACACATAGTAGTGAAGATATAATGACCAAAAATAGCATGGTAAGGGTCGAACAAGACCAACATCAATTTCCAGAAATTCGAACAAGCTAAAATCATCAACATCAAGTTTTACTGTCGAAAACAACTGCAGTGCAAAACCATGGCTGTTGAGCAAGCACATGGATTCACAAATAAATTCCAAGTAAAGAGAATCAAGGCCGAAGCCAAACACAACAATCAATTTCCAGAAAACAAAATCGTGAGCATCAATAAATCGAGCAACTAAAATCAGTAATTTAAACAATTTAATACGAACGAAAATCACATGAAACTAAACTCTATAACTTGAGGCTAAATTAGATGTGAGTAAGAATATTTTACTCACCTCAGATCGAAGAGCACGCGAACGAATTGGGGCACGCGAGCGAGATTGAAGTCGAAGCCCTAATTTCTGAAGGCGAACGAAGAATCGAACTCGAATTGAAGCCCTAGTTTCGGAGAGGAGGAGACGAAGACGAAAACGATTACATGGCCGCCATTTTTTTTTCTTTTCCTTTTTATTTTTTTTCGTATGAACTGATGAAATGATAGGGGGAGGGGTTCGCGTATAAAATAGAAGAGGGAACGCGATTGTGGTTCGTGGGTTATGGCGTAAATGAAGGCGTGGAACAAGGCATGTTTACCGCTGATGAAAGTAAGGCAGTATACTTCTTTTACATTTTATATTTATTTTTATTTTATTTTTGTTTATTTATTTATTTATTTTTTTTGAATGCAATTTTTTTGCTTTGTATATTTTGCTTGATTAATTTTGTTAAAATTTCAACTAGTATATTCTCTATTTATTTTATTATATATATATATATTTTTATTTTTATTTTGAATTCAATTTTGTTGTGTAAATTATTTTCTTTATAAACATAGAAACGTTTTGAAGTTCAACTATCAACATCTATTTATAAATTTACATAAATATAATTCGTAAATCCAAACTATTTTTCTTCTAAGTCGTTAGTTTGAATTTCAATTACAAATTCAATATTCAATTTCAACTTCAAAGTTAAATTCAAATTTCTATTCAACTTTAAATAGATTAAATTCAAAAATTTAATCGCCAACTTCATAGTTTTATTGGAATTCAATTTAAAATTATCTCAAATATTTAAAATTAATTAAATATCTTTATTTTTAAATTGTTAAAAATTCAGGATCGTTACAATCTCCCCTACTTAAAAGAATTTCGTCCCGAAATTCTAAGTTAGGAAAAACGATTGCTAAAATCTCACCGATATTTATATCCTACATAATTTTACCAAGTTTCAAATTCGCAAATAAATATAGAATTCATTCCATTTATTTCATTTCAATAGTTTTGTTCGTCAATTTCAATAATCAAGACACAAAAGTCTTTTACCAATTTTTTTTTTTGACTTACAAAACTCAGATTTTCAAACTTTAAATCTTTCATGCTAAATATTTGCATAATATATCTTATCCAAAGCTGTGGACTTTCAAGATATTTTAAAGATCTTCTTCCTTAATTCATTAAGTTAGAATTATGTAATTCTAATTTCAGATTATTGATTTTCTATTCAAAGTTTTGAAAATACTTGATAACTCAAAGTTTAACAAGTCCATCGTCGTTCTCACAGACTTTTAGGCATACGCTGATCAGACGCAAGACTAAAAATCTCCAAGTACTAAACATACTTGCTTCAACTCCCAGTGAAAATACTTTTTTTAAAAATTCTTTTAAAAATGGATATGGAAAGTCCGTTCCCCCATGGATCACAGTTTACCCGGCGGTTTCGCTACTATCTCAGTAGAATCGCTTGTAATCTC
This sequence comes from Allium cepa, assembly GCA_030765085.1. NCBI lineage: Eukaryota > Viridiplantae > Streptophyta > Magnoliopsida > Asparagales > Amaryllidaceae > Allium > Allium cepa. The sequence continues at coordinate 421,658,056 of CM060939.1, forward strand.
AGATTTCTCATCACTCCTGAATTTCGCCATGGTTATCGCCTTAGATCGTGGTCCACACGGCGGTTACGCTACTATCTCAGTAGAATCGCTCGTAGCCTTAGGCATCACGCCCCTCGAATTACGCTTTGGTTTCCAGATCGCAGTTTACTCGGCGGTTGCGCCACTATCTCAGTGGAATCGCTTGTAACTGTAGGCATCACGCCCCACGAATTACGCCAGCATCAATCACATAATCCCAAACACGATTGGGATATCATATCAGTCCCATTGGACATTCCACTAATGGAATTCTACGTAGCTACGATTTACAATGGACACTCCACCGAGTTCCAATCACTTTCACACATAATAAATGGAAGGTACATTTCCATATCCTCAGTTTTTAGAAAACATATGTCATATACATATAGTACTTCATTTCACATTTCGTACTTATCATACCTATGTAAACTTACACAGGACTTTCATAATAATGACTTTCTAAACTGATAGTTTTCGATTATATTCACATATATAAGTTACGAAAACTCAATTCACATTCACAACAAATAGAGGATTCCAATTTTCCATCACGTTTAAAATTTTCCTCTAAATCGATTTGAAAATTTAAGGTTATTTCAAACCTAATTCACATTCACAATCCAATTCATTATCGACTTCACATTCGATTTGGATTTCACGTTACATCGTCAATTCTCAACACATAATTGATGTCTATCGATATATAACCTCTAAGCTCGTACGTCTCAGAGAAGGGTGTTAAGCTAAAAGAATAAATTCTCCGCCACCACAGATATATATTTAATAGAGATCAAATGCTATGTCATCAATTCACAATGTTAGACATACAATCCCAATCGACTATCCAAAATTCAAAGCTGAACTTATATTATTTTTGGTGTCAAAGTTAAACTCAATTTAACTCAAAATTCAATTCTTTGAAAAATTTCCAAGTTGAACTAATTGTTCACATTTCTCAAAATAATATCTTTACAAGATATATAATTTTCACACTTAGCCATTTGAAACTAATTTCAAATATTCATCTCTCAATTTATCTTTAAAAGATAAAATTTCAAACCTTTCATTTCATATTGGAAAACATTCCCATACTTATTCAATGATAAGTAATTCAAAAATTCTTTTATTTTCAACACTTTGAAAATATTCGATATACTTGAATCAAAATTAAGTATATATTCCATTCTTTAAGGAAATCATTCTTTTAAACACATTTATTTGAGTTAAAACGAATGTTGCGTAAAACATCGTTACGACAACTCAAAATCACTAGTATAGGGATTCGGATTTAAGATAGATATATAAATCCCAATACTATAAACAACATTTCCTTCCGGAAACCATTTACTATAACAAAGTGTTATAGTCCATCATTTTCTTAATTTTTCTCGAAAACGTCTATTTCAACAATTGAATGTCGAAATCCATGTATTCGATAGTTAATGCATTTTAAACATCTTTAAAACTATTAACTTTTCAATTTCAACTTAATTCATAGTTTGAATTCCTCATACCTTTCACAATATCAGTTTTAAACCGATTTCAACTTTTCAATATTAAGTTTTTCACTTAATTTAATTCTCCGCACGTTTAAATTCAAATTCATCATTGAATCTATTAAACCTATAATGGATTATCATGTTGACAACTTCAAATTTGAAATTTAAATTCTATTTGAACTTTGCATTTACCTTCTATTTCAAAAATAGTCAACTAGTTCTTTAGTAAATTATTCATCAATTTAGTTCCATTAAATTCATATTTCCACATTAACTATTTCAGACATTAGTCTAAACTTGAAATATAAACTTTACATCAAACTTAGTTTGATTCATACAGTTAAATCAACAATTAAACTTCATTTCCAAGATGCTATTTCATTATATCACTTCTCTAAAACATATCCGTTTTATTCAATAATATATTCACTGTCAAAAATCGTGAATATGCTTTGTCAACCAATTTCATCATTTCTACAACTTATTTTTATTTTTAAAGGATTACCCACTGTCCAAAATCGTGGATATATCTCCTTTAATAAGTTATAACAAATTACTTATCAAATTCAATTGGTTTCGAATTTATAAACAATCTTCATAAATTCCTTTTCTATTTATAAAACTTCAATTTATAAATCTTCTTATTGATTCAATTCAATTCAATTTATATACCTCAGTTATATACCAAAAGTTCATATTATAAGTTAAATAGTTATAATCCATTCATTTATTTACTAACTTGTTCTTCACAACGTTTGAAATCAATTTCAAAAGAATTCAGAGTCAAATTCTCAAGTTATAGTTCAATAATCCGTTTGATTATAACCAAATTAACATATCATTTTATTTCACAATTATTACTCGAAATATTCAAAATATTTGATTTAAACCAATTTAAACCAATTCACTAATTCACTAGTTCTCTTAACTCATATTTCATTTTCATAAATCTCAATAATTCGATAATGAGTTTCCGAACGATCGAAACTCAAATCTAATGAGACCTCACCGAATATAAACTATCGCACACTCACATTTAGAGAGGGGAATTTTCAAAATAATTCTAATTTTCAAAATACTTTTTGTTTTAAAGAAAACAATTTTAAACTTCTTTAAATTTGAAAACACTTTCTTTTAAAGTGGTCCTAGTAAGTATTCATATTAAACATCATAAACTGAGCTTTGAGTAAACCAAAGCTCTGATACCACTTTTTGTAACGACCCGCCGCTCTGACCGCCTCTAGTCGGTAATTAAACCAACTCGAAACGTTCAAAATGACGGATTGTTGTTCAGTTTATAGAGTTTAAACAGAATCAGCCACAGAATCACAGAATAATCATAATATTATTCATAAATGAATTTTTCTTACATACATCAGAGTTTTATACAATGAATCAGATTTTAATACAGCGGAACAGTTATATATATATATATATATATATATATATATATATATATCTTTTTAGAGTACAAAGAAAATTTTCTCGAAAAACTTTAGTGAAGTGCTTTCCCCTCTCTCTAACTTCGCGGCCTGAAAATCTTCAAGCTGTAAAAATACTCGGTCTGACCCGAGTATTATATTCAAAAGAAAATAATACACAGATCAGTCTAATTCAAACTCAGTTATTAGTGCATAGAAGCAATAATAATCAAACAACAATTAGACGACAGTCAAATATAATTTACCTATCCGATCCTTTAACAAGTAATCGGATAACGGTAAATATAACACTTGACAGTGTTAAACAACAATTCAACAGATTCAGATTATCAATGAGATAGATGAAGGGATTATTGATGAAGATAATTTTAGAAAACAATCAAAATTTTCCTAAACGGCAATTAACTACAAAATCATCAAAATCGATTCAAAATATATTGAATTGGCAACATAAAATAATTTTCATCAAAAAAGAAAACATCAATTTAAACATTAAAATTTGGTAGGGCCGCAGTACACACACGCGCGTACGGCCTCGCCACATTTAAAATGTCAACTCCGTGGCTGCAGTTCACGCTTGCGTGCACTGCCTCGCCACTACAACTTGTGAAATAAAACAAGTTTCCAAACAACTTATTACTGCACATTTCAACAAGTGCAAAATTTTCATAAAAATGAAACTGCGGCCATTACTTGGACACAAGGGCAAACTGCCACAAGAATGCAGTTACCACATGGGCACAAGGGCTAGGGTACAAAAATGAAATAAATCAGAGGGAGTCCAAAAAGTAATGTAGCAGCAAACTTAGAAAAAATCCTCAAATCCAACAAGTCAGTAAGCATTAGTGCACGAAGGCAATAACACATACGTATACATGAACCAGCAGAAGCAATTGAAGTGCAACAGTGGCACAATCAAACGAATGCAGCAGGGGTAAGGCTGCACAGTGTAAATGGTGAGCAACAAAATGCCACCAAGTGAATAAAACAACACCGCAACATTCAGGAAGTAGCAAACTGCCACAAATGCAAGAAGTCAAGACATCAATGCAAGGTGTCAGTTCCTAACAAGTGGCTAAAAAAAAATGCAAATGTACAGAAGCAACTGAACAATATGGCAATACATACTACAGGCTAGCTCAAGTATAATGGAAATAAATGCAACTGGCAACAATGTAATGTGACTGAAATAGTGAAGATAAGAAGTTAAGCAAAACTGAGCTATGTAACAGAAAGCTACAAGCCCATAAATAATAGGTACAACTATATACCTATGTACAACCAGATTTCATGATGATTGTATCATAGCAATAATAACCGTTCAAGATTCAGGTTGTTCAAGTACATAAAGATAGCAGTAACACTATCAAGACAACAATGAGCAATATGTTAAAATGACCAAGGAAACCATCAAACAGTCCAGATGATGATTGTATCATAAATATAAATGTGCTCGAGCCAACCAGGCAGTGATATGCAATGGACAGAATTACAGGCTTTGATTCTATTTTTCTTTTAAACTTAGAAATATTTTCAAATTTTGGTTTAAACTTAACAAACATATTTTGTTAAAGAATCATAGCCCAATAAGGATCAAACCAAAGAAAATGAATTTTCTTTCCCTACCTGTACTCTGCACATTTTCAGAACAGAGAAACATTTTGATATTTCATTCACATGCAAGCAGATTTGAAACAAGTATACTTAGTTCAACAACATGCAAACATATTTATCATCGAGCTTCAAGTCATGCAACCAATTTTTTTTTTCCTTGAAACTGTATATCATAATAGAGGTGGCATATATATATATACACATATGCACAAGCAGATTTCAATCACAATATAAATAAATTCACATCCATCATATGCAGCAAAACAAAACAAATATTGGGTAGCATCTGCTCTCATCAATTAAAACAAATCACGACTTGATAGCATCTTAGCATTTGTTCTTATGTATTTAAAAACAAATATTCAAATATATTAAATAGCATCTGTTCTTATTAGTTTAAATAAGAAAAAAATTGATAGCATCTGTTCTTATCAATTTAAATTTAAAACAAATTATCAACTAGCATCTATTCTTATCAGTTTTTAAAAACAAGTATCCAGTAGCATTTGTTCTAATTAGTTTTAAAAACAAAACTAAATAGCATCTGTTCTTAACAGTTCAAATTAAACTCCAAATAGTGTCTGTTCTTATCAATTTTAAAACAAAACCAAATAGCATTTGTTCTTTTTAATTTAAAACAAATATTATATCTTGGTAGTATCTGTTCTTATTAGTAAAAAAAACAGATATCAAATACAACAGTATCAAACTTCAAAGATACAACAGTGAAGGAAACTGCATCATAGCAGTATGAAAAAAATGCAGACAAATCATACAACTATATACATACATGAATGTATGTATACAGTTGATTAGCCCCGAAAGTACAGAGCAACTAGGGGATGAATACAACATAATTATTAACATACTAGCATCAACTATCACCAAAATTTTCACAAGCATAAAATTTCTTTACCAAAGTAATTCTTAACTGTCAAAGAATCACTGAAAGTCATTTGGTAATCACAATCCCCAAATCAATGTCGTTTTTAAATAAATGACGGTTTTGAACAAGATCGAACAGTGGGCAGAAATGCCAAATCCACAGAATACAATTCGAGTAAATCACAGTGGACGTTAATCATATAACACACACACACACACATATATATATATACACACACACGCATAAATGTGTGTATACACATAGTAGTGAAGATATAATGACCAAAAATAGCATGGTAAGGGTCGAACAAGACCAACATCAATTTCCAGAAATTCGAACAAGCTAAAATCATCAACATCAAGTTTTACTATCGAAAACAACTGCAGTGCAAAACCATGGCTGTTGAGCAAGCACATGGATTCACAAATAAATTCCAAGTAAAGAGAATCAAGGCCGAAGCCAAACACAACAATCAATTTCCAGAAAACAAAATCGTGAGCATCAATAAATCGAGCAACTAAAATCAGTAATTTAAACAATTTAATACGAACGAAAATCACATGAAACTAAACTCTATAACTTGAGGCTAAATTAGATGTGAGTAAGAATATTTTACTCACCTCAGATCGAATAGCACGCGAACGAATTGGGGCACGCGAGCGAGATTGAAGTCGAAGCCCTAATTTCTGAAGGCGAACGAAGAATCGAACTCGAATTGAAGCCCTAGTTTCGGAGAGGAGGAGACGAAGACGAAAACGATTACATGGCCGCCATTTTTTTTCTTTTCCTTTTTATTTTTTTTCGTATGAACTGATGAAATGATAGGGGGAGGGGTTCGCGTATAAAATAGAAGAGGGAACGCGATTGTGGTTCGTGGGTTATGGCGTAAATGAAGGCGTGGAACAAGGCATGTTTACCGCTGATGAAAGTAAGGCAGTATACTTCTTTTACATTTTATATTTATTTTTATTTTATTTTTGTTTATTTATTTTTTTTTTTTTTGAATGCAATTTTTTTGCTTTGTATATTTTGCTTGATTAATTTTGTTAAAATTTCAACTAGTATATTCTCTATTTATTTTATTATATATATATATTTTTATTTTTATTTTGAATTCAATTTTGTTTTGTAAATTATTTTCTTTATAAACATAGAAACGTTTTGAAGTTCAACTATCAACATCTATTTATAAATTTACATAAATATAATTCGTAAATCCAAACTATTTTTCTTCTAAGTCGTTAGTTTGAATTTCAATTACAAATTCAATATTCAATTTCAACTTCAAAGTTAAATTCAAATTTCTATTCAACTTTAAATAGATTAAATTCAAAAATTTAATCGTCAACTTCATAGTTTTATTGGAATTCAATTTAAAATTATCTCAAATATTTAAAATTAATTAAATATCTTTATTTTTAAATTGTTAAAAATTCAGGATCGTTACACGTACTCCTTCAGAGACACGTGAAATATTCTGAATTTCAGTCTTCCAAACTGGCAATTCAACTCATCAAACTAAGGCACCGATCTTTACAAAAACTCAGAAGAATCCAATATACCTCGGAGCTTACCTCAAAATCTCACCAAATCTTATTGCTCCCTTTACCAGAGAAAACCTCAACAACATCGAAGCCTCCAACTTCAAATTCCAAATTCTTCCGTTACTTAACCTCAAAACTTTTCGGATGATCCGGGCTGCCTACAGATCCTTCCTGATCAGCTCAACCTTCGTTGATGCTCCTACAACAAACTGGATCAACTCAACAAACTGATCCTCACAAGATCAATCCAAAATCAAAACCAAATTTTACTATCAATAGTAGAAAACCACTTCTCCCATCCGGAAAAGACAAAACAGAATTACTCGCCAACTTGTCTCGGATCCTGAAAAATTTCAGTGGAAACTCTCTAATCCAAAACACCGCAACTTCCAGTTGCTTCTACTCAAGAACAACAGCCACCTTGCTTCCGCTGCACAACTCTGATCTGGAGCAGATGAAAATGTCGTTGAATGAACACAGGCACATACTAAACATCACATCTTGGAAATAAGGTTCAACAGAAGTTCCAAGAAATACAGAGCTGCTTCACCAAACAATCAACCTAGGAGACAACCTTCTACCCAGTTGAATCACCGATATCACTCCTGCATCAAGTCGATTCAGAACTCAATCTCCAATGCGGGCAAATCTCTAACTTTCTTGAAGATATATCCGAAAAATCTTCGACAATTCCATAACTTCTACATCCTCTAGAAATGCCACAAATCCAAGTAAATGACTATCTAAGATAATCACCAAACCATCACAAGTCACTTTTGCGATTCACCCAACCTAAATTCCAAAAATACTGCTCTCTCTTCACAAATCAGAACAGTTTATCCTCGACCAACTAACCCATCGAAGAAACAGGTCCTCTCTGCTGCTTCTGAATTCCACCTCTAGGAATTGCTAAGCCAAAAAGATCTTCCTGCTGGAACACAGAATATTCCCGAGCTACACCGCTAACACAGATGCCAAAGACTCCTTATCCAAAATTCTTTGAGAAACTCGGACCTCCAACTAAATACATACATCCGGTTGAACTCAGCTACAACCCCAAACAGACACACTTCCTTAAACTTGCTCCGAAAGAAAACATCTTCGGAGACATCCATGGTCACTGCGTCTTATCACGCAGCTACTACTTCCCGAGGTTGCCAAGATACCATCACTTGCTTCTGCCTAACCGACAGATCCAAATTCTCAAAAATCCGTTCACACGAGCGCAATCAAACCTACACTTCGAAGATGAACTCCGAACCTTAACAGGTTTCCTTCAGAGATCGATGAAATCTCTACACTACAGCACAACTCACTCTAGATGGTATTAGGTCTACCGTCTCGACAAATACACTTCCAATCTCAAACATCAAATTCCAACCAATGGTAGTCATGTTACACACACCACTACCTCACCAACCTTTATAACTTATGTTGGAAAACCCGAACAGGTAACCCAATGGATAGGTAGAAATATATATATATATATATATAAAATTACAAGTACGCTCTCTCAAGAAAGACATCACTACAAATCCTAGGTATTCGCTCAACCTAATGCTCTGATACCAAGTGAAATGACCCGACTTTCTCACCACAAAAAGTCGCATCATTTTTAAGAAAGAAAGGGATAGAAAAGAGAAAATGCAGAGAAGAAGAAAGAAATAACATCAGAATCTAAACAGCGGAACGAATAAATTATATTAGTCACATAATACATTACATAGTATCATATACACCAGAGATACACAGCTAAAACAACACATACTAGACAGTTATAAACACCTATCTAGTTATACAACTCAATACAACACAAAGACAAACGACTCAGAGAATACACATCGGAATACTATATAGCTATACGCAGAAGCCTCCTGCTCCATTGCTCCTCCAGAATTCATCAAGCCAACCCGAATCCCCTGGCTACTCGTAAAAATTTGAGTACCCAAGAGTTTAAGAAAAAAAATAAACTACGGGTCAGACATGGGTCTGGTGTGAGTAAACAGTTAAAGTTGCTTAACTGTAAAAACCTTTTGAAAGAAAAGGTATCACGTAAGACTTTCCACACATAAACATGGAAAAGTTTTTACCTTACGCTAACCAAAACATTTGATAGGAAATTCAGTGATATTATAATAAGTCTAGGGTTTTCAAATAAATAAGAAATAGCCGAAATTGTTACATTTATTAAATTCCAGCTACTAACCACAAAAGTGGGTAATACAATCAAATCCGAGGACGATTGTTGGATTTTGGATTCCATACAATGGCAGGGCTACCGGGGTACCGCCCGTCACAGTACATGGCCTAGATCACCGTACCGAGGAGTACGTCCGCTCCCCTGCAGCACAAGGCTGGAACCATTCCTTACTGAACAGTTTCGAATAAGACAACCCCGACGGTTGTAGCTATTCAACCGCCCACATAGCCAAAAAAAAGGAACTCTAGATAGGGATTAATCTCATCCTACTTGGGCATGACCCACTTAGCCTTGCTGCACCTCCCCTGTTTTAGCCATTCCCGGTTGATGAGGCTTGAGGCTACGATTACCTTTATAGAACACATCCCTTAGAATGCTCATCGTCCACCTGACGATGTTCTGAAAGCATTTAATCCATACAAGTTCGTTCCGGGTTCGAACGAAACCGACCACCACTTCGTCACAATAGTACCCATATCAAAATCGAGCTCCTCAGTTGAACTTGAACTCACAACCTCTACCTGAAAGCACCCCGCTTCCACATCGCCGACCACTAGATCATCAGAAAATCTGGTCACACCATCTCCAAACTTCTATGTTCAAATTCCCAAAATCCCTTCAAGCTCGATGCATAAATGAAGATGCATTAGACAAATTTCCAAGTTCGAACAGAACTAGGTTTAAAAACAAAATTTAGCAAATCCAAACTTCACGATGGATTAACTACCCTTCAGTAATTTTTGCCACACTCCCCAATCCTACTTCTAGCTCCATCAAGAACCCCGAACATCCCAGATGCAAAGATCATCAGATTTTGACAAAAAACCAATTTCTAGGAAAACCCCAATTACACACTCAATTCAATTTTAAAAATTGTGATTTTCTTTTTAAAATTCATATTTCCCTGTGACAGTCCAGATTACATAAATTGTTTCATCCAATTTCAACATTTGATTTCAATCATTGGTGTTAAATTGTTACTGCATATTTTGTTTTCCAGATAATTTCAAACACAAGATACTTAGTTCTATTCCTAGTTCTTAGTTTATAATTAAACTAACGTATTTGTTTGCATCTGAGTCCTATCAGTTGTTTAAATAGAAATAGCTTGAAGTTCTGATTATTCCTTAAATTTTGCAGTAAGAAAAAAAAAACAGAGAAGATCAAGCATGCACAGATTCAAAGCATACAACACATATTGCATATTTATTTACACAGAGAACAGAGGCAAACTTATATAAAATAAAGATCATCACAAACTCATATGCAACATAAAATATACTACTTAAATTTTTGTAAAAATGTTTACTCACCTCTTTTAAAATGAAGTGCAGAGGTTTGAAAAAGAACTGGAAGCCTTCAAACTGAATTTGCTTTCTAGATTTGTATTTTGAAAACTTACAAACACTTGAGCTTGAAAATTTAAAACTAAAATGCTTCAGGTTTTCCCTGACCCAGATTCACTTGCAAATGCTTGAATTTTGAAAAATGATGCAGACATGGGTAGTGCAGATCTTAGAACTTTTTGAAAACATGCTGCAGATTGGGTATAAGGAGGTTATAGGGTTCTTAAAGTTTATTTCTGGATTGTTTTAATTTGAGGAGTGGATGGCAGGTTTGGGAATTTTTTTACAAGAAAACAAATTTTTGATAGAAGAGGAAGTGATTCACTTACTGATTTGTTTTGGAATGATTTTAAACTGATCATGGGTTTTCAGATTTTTGTTTGAGGAGAATTCCAGATTTGATTTGAGGATTTTCTGGTTTTTTTTGAAGAGTGAAAATTGCATGGATATCCTAGTTTTCTTTTAGGAATGAACATAAATTTTAAAGAAAAAGAAAGTGAAGAGAATATAGTGTTTATATAGGCTAATTTTCAGTTTTATTAAATTAAAAGAAAAATTAAAAAAAAATGGACACTTGTCTTAAGCTTAGATTAATATGTTACCACTTGTTATCTAAGAAATTTATAACTTAACACTTGTCAACATTTATTTATTTTTATCCTAAAAGAATTTTAAAAACTTTTTAAATTAATTTCCTAATTAACTAATATGTTTTCCTAATTTATAGATACTTTTCTAATTAAATTCCTAATTAACAAATACATTTATAAATTTATAAATGTTTTCTAAATTTATATAAATACAATCTTTAAAAGAAAATAAAATAAAACCAATTATAATTTAAATAAAATTATATAAATATTATAAACTCATTTTAAAATGCTATTTCAAAAACACTATTGTATTTATTCTTATTAAATAAATACATATCCAAATTTCTATAGATGAATATAAAGCAAATCTTATTTTTAACTAAAAACATTATCTATATATTTTAAAACCAAACTATATTATTATTTTATTTTAAGATGTATGTATATCTTCTTAAATTCAAATTTATATTCAAATTCAAAGTCAATTTAAAAATCCAAATCTAAAATCAATTTAAATAAATATAATATCTATTTTTAAATAAGCTCATTATTATTTACAAATAATTTATCCTATTCTAAAATCAATTTAAATACACAGATATGTATATATTTAAACACACTTATTAACTTTGAAAACAATAAGTCAGTTTAGAATTTATTTATACAAACAAAATAATTATTATTTTAAAACCAATCTATAACCATAATTAAGACATTATATTATTATTACTTGGTTATTTATTTTTGAAAATAACAATTTTATCAGTTCAAATGATTTAAATTAAGAGATTATCACTTTTTAAATTTCTAGAAATTCTGGGATATTACATATACCATAAAGTATTTTAAAATGATATACTTATACTTGTATACTATTATGTTCTTATGATTTATGAATATATGGAAACTAGTTCTTTTGGTCTAGATATTGGCCTAAGAAAAATTTATTGTTGGGGAAATATATATTTAGATTACCAATATAAGGATTGTAAATAAGAGACAATTATTTATTTCAAATACATGTATAAGACTGGAGTTTTAATTGTAAGTGGTATAAATATATATGTTGAATATATGTGTAAACATAATGATTTATGAGTCTTCCCTTTTGCATTTGTATGAACTTAGTTGTGAGACCCAATGTTTGATATGTCATATTGAATAGTTGCATTATAAGTTTTGCATGAAAATAGGAGAATGTCATTAGTTGAATTGAGTATAGTATTAATTCATGATTATTTTTATTTTATCATTATTTTTACATGCATTGTATTAATTTATGATCGTATATGAAAATACAAAACACGTTAAAACAAGATTGAATGAAACCAAAGATATAAAATTGAATATACCGATCTTTGCTGGTTTGATTGTATGTGAGGAAACTAACTTGTTAGGTTATTTCATACTAACGTGGTTCCTCATAAGAAACTAAAAAAAGGTATTCCTAGATTATGAAAATGTTTTCCAAAATTGAATTTCACAAGTGTGGGGGTATTTAGCTAAAGTGGGCCTACTATAGTTTAGAAAAATCAACAATAGAAATTACATGTTTGATTTTGAGTTCCTTTATGCCCTTATATTATGAGATAACAAATTTACAAAAGGCTAATGTGCGGGATTTTTTTAAGTTGAACTCATAATGTGAGAAAAACATGAAAATTTTGAATGTTTTTATATGGCACCTATGTTATCTCTCTATGGTTCTTACATATATAAGAGTAAATAACACAATTAGCCAAAGGATGAATGTAGTAAAATTAGAGAAAGCATCATGTTTCTCATAAATTATTAAAGATGTTATTACTTATGATATAAGGAGATACATTTATACCCCTATTGATGAACATTGGAATTTCTACAAGAGTCTGTAGTGGAAAGAGAGACACAATTATTTCGGACTTAAAACAATTGAGAAATTGATGAAAGAAGTGATCTCATAAAAATGAATATAAAAAAATAGAAATGCATGCATCAGCTTTCTAAATTATCTTCAAAGGAAATCAGTCCTTGAATTTTCAAGAGAAATGGGCCTCAAGCCTAGAGTAGAGAAAAATGTGATGAATACCCATTAGTAGCCAATCAATGCAACATGATTATTCTTTCCCTTTCTATTTTTTGTATTATGAGTTTTATTGCTCTTGCATAATCCATAATCAGGGTTTTGGTGGTGCTTTTTACGCACTTGATGGATTTTGCTATTTAATATGATTGTAAGCTTCTTTGCTTTTATATAATCCATAACCAATTTTGGTGGTGCTTTTGAGACGCGCTAGATGGATTTTCCTATTTGATATGAGTTTTAGTTTCTTTACTTTTGTATATTTGATAACCAGTTTTTGGTTGTCCTTTTGAGACCCACTTGATAGATTTTGCTATTAGATATGATTTTATACCTCTTTTCTTTTACATTATCCATAACCAATTTTGGTGGTACTTTTGAGACACACTTGAAGGATTTTTCTATTTGATATGATTTTAAACTTCTTTGCTTTTATATGATGCATAACCAATTTTTGGTGGAGCTTTTGAGATGCACTTGATGGATTTTGCCGGTTGATATGATTTTAAGTTCTTTGCTTTTATATAATTTATAATCAATTGTTGGTAGTACTTTTGACATGCACTTGATGGATTCTTCTATTTGGTACGAGTTTGAGCTTCTTTTCATTGTATAATCTATAACAAGCTTTGGTGGTGCTTTTAAGACGCATTTGATGGATTCTACCATTTGTTATAAGTTTGAGCTTCTTTGCTTTTGTATACTTCATAGCCAATTTTGGTGGTGCTTTTGAGATGCACTTGATGGATTCTGCCATTTGTTATGAGTTGGAGCTTATTTGCTTTTGTACACTCCATAGCTAGTTTTGGTGGTGCTTGTGAGATGCACTTAATGGATATACGGATTTATCTTAGTTTGAGCCTATTTGCTATTTTCAAATCCATAATCAACATTAGTTGTGCTTTTGAGATGCACTTGATGGATTTTACTGATTTATTTAAGGCAACGCCTTATTACTCGTATATAATTCATATCCAGTATCAGTGCTGCTTTAGAGACGCACTTGATGAATTATGTTTATTTATTTTGTGATGCCGAGCCTTGCTATTAATTAGTCCATAGCTATAAGTGGTGGTGCAAGTAGAGCACTTTGATGGACTCACCTACTTGAGTAAAGGTAGGCCACCTTTAATGAGACACTTGAGCTCTCTAGAGCACTCATGAGTTCCCAAGTAGGCATATGGCCATTAAAAGCACATATTTATCGCGGAATCTGTAAAATGAAAGTGTATTACGTGCTATGAGATCTTAACCCAAATCTTTGTAGTTTAAGAAAAAATTCATTACTTAGATTAAATTTTGAACTCACTTCTTTAGCTATCAATTCAATCGAAAGACATTGGTACTTAGGTATGAAACTCTCTCCTTGTCTAGGTTATTTTCATTCATCTTCTTTGATTTTTGTTTTAATTAATGAAGAGTTGTTGGATAACTACAACAAAAAACAAAGTCTCTTTATTGCTTGACCTTTTGCGTTCTTTATTAATGAAAATTTATTTTAAGGAATACATATTTATTGTGATTGATAGGCTCAAAAGAGATGGAAATTGTAAGTTTATTTTTATTTTCTCTCCTTTCTCTTTTCACTGTGAAAAGAATACTAAATTGGAGGAAAAAAGTCATATTCTTCATATATTTTTCGCTTCACAATTTTCTCTAGAATAAAATCAATTCTTCAAATACACTCAAAACTCCTGGCCAAGGACTTCTACAAATCTCCAAAATCTTCAACCTTGAGTGCCTATGTATGAATTGTGTTAACCTTGAAATGCAGATGAAAATTATCGATATACCATTGTCAGGCAGAATTTCACTTTTAAGACAATGGCCTCATCTACGATACAACTTCCATCACTTTCTTTTTATTGTTTCTACTCATCAATTTTCCAACATTTACGTTATTGCTTCATTGTATTTCGATAAATTCAACAATATTATTTCGTAGTTCATTCGTATCCTTAACTACGATATGAATCGGGCATCTCACAACAGCAATATCTAGCTCTACAGTCAAATCATCTAAAACATTTAGCTCCACCATGACAATGCAACCATGTGCACACTTTCTCAAGTGAGAAGTATGGAACACATTGTGTACTCAACTTATACTACTCGGTAACTTAACCTAATATATGAATTTACTGGTCCTCTCAATGATAGGGAAAGTCCTATATATATATATAAAACCCAGTCTTCCTATCTTCCCAAAATACACAATAACCTTCATGGGTGATATCTTAATGAATACATGACCCTAAGTGAGATCCAACTCCATACGACTCTTAAAAGTGTAGCTCTTCTGCTTTGATTGAGTTACTTTAATATATGCACAAATACGCTTTATCTTATTAATCACATTATTAACTAAACATAGTTCAAGCACAATTTTATCCTTAGTTTCAAGCCGACATAAAGATGACTCTTACTATCTTCTACGTAACACTAAAATAGTGTTATGCAAAATACCATATTAATAGTTATCACTATATGAGAATTATATCAAATTTAAGCGATCATCTTATGAGCCTCCAAAATCTATGACATTAGCTCTTGATATGTCTTCAACCAATCTACTTATCATTTGCATTTGACCGCTTATCTATAGATGGAAGTTTTTCTTAGGTGTATTTATATTCCAAAATACTCTACAAACTTCATTAAAACTCACTAGCAACCAAAGGATCATGGTTACATAGTATAAAGCTTGGGTTCCATGAAATCTTCTAATTTTTTTCATGAAGATTTTAGCCAAACCAACTAGCAACCTCGTCGACTTTATTAAGTGAAGTATTGGAACTGGTTCAGTCTATAGTAGGTGCAATGGGTAGATTTCAAAAAACAAAATCCTAGTTGGATCATAATGGAACTATGAAGTCTAATGAGTTGTAGTAGATCCAATCTAATTATAATTAATCCTTATAAAATCCAATTTTTTTAATTTTATGATTTAATCAATTAATGAGTTAATTAAGATTAATTTGTATATTATTTATGAGTACATAATTATATAGTCCTATGTATATAATGTGTACGTGCAGCACAAGTATGTGTACATATTTAATGTATACGTATTTATAGATGTTGGGATTTACATCTACAACATACATACATATACATACATACATATACATACATGCATGCATACATACGTACATACATAAATACATGCATACTTACATACATACATACATACATACATACATACATACATACATACATACATACATACATACATACATATATATATATATATATATATATATATATATATATATTTGCCATTTTTATGTGCATTTGTCGTCTCAAAATATTATTTAAATATGCATAAATATGTATGTATAATTTTGAAATTCATTTATTTATTAAATAAATTAAATTTTAAATTATTTAACTAGATTTTGACTAAGTCGATAAAAATCAAATTCAAATTTAATTAAAAAAATATAATTTTGACTTGGTAAAATAATTTAAAGTTCAAATCTAGATCTATAAAAATCGATTAAATATCTTTCAATCATTTAAAAGAAATTTATACGTTATACGGCCTTTTGGCCTGGCTACATCTAGACCAATCAAATGATACAGACTCGATTATCATCAGGATCGACGTATCAAATTAACGATCATGAAGCCTAGAGATCAGGCCTAAAAATGATAATATATGAAGCGGTAGAAAAGCAGAAGTTGTAGGCGAACTCAATATAACATTTAGAGTAAGGAAGTTCATTACTCTCTAAAGATAGCTCAGGCATGGTCCATATTCAATACTATGGATCGTATTCTATAGATTACATAGCTCAATTCAATGATGGTTGATCGGTATCTTAAAATCTACAAGTCCAACACACTTGAAACTTTCAGAATCACAATATATTAGAGAGTGGAGTCCCCACAAATGATCGCATGACAAAAGGACCATATTTGAACGATCGACACCGATCATTCACGAACGATCATATAAATCCAGCCAAATACATCAACTTGTTGAAGATTGGTTAATATCTCACCAATCATAACTCAGAATAACATCAAATTCTATGTGCATGGACTAGAGGTATAGAGGAGCTCAAGGAAACGATTGCACATGCATTAGAGCATAAATAAACGATCGCTACTGATCATTCCAATTATCGAGTTAGAACCTACGATCATTCTGGTGGGTCTCTATGGATTTAGAGAGTCTTCTGTTGAATTTTCAGCGAGATATTTCACCGCCTTCATCTATGAATATAGACTTCGTTCTTCATTTAGAGGATCCTTTATGCTGCTTGTTCCTTGGACTCCATTTTAATCAAATGATATTATCATTACTTCACTGTAATCATATTTACAAAGTGATCAATAAAGCAAATTTTTCAAAGTGTACGTAGGCACACAACGCCGAGCCAGTACAAATCCTCATGTCTTTGTTACTGCTTAATTTTGATTGCTTATTTACCTATCTTCTCTATTTGGTTTTGATTATTTTTCATTTATTTATCTACTATTCTATTCTTGAGTGTTTGTGCCCACTTTTGGTGCAAACATTTTGGCGCTTTCACCAAGAACGCTTAATTCTCAGCTTATTCAGATCCCTTTGTTGTTATTGGATTGCGTAAATCCTCCAATGGAGATCCATAGTTATCATCAAGAAGTTTGCTTGTTCTACTCAGATTTGCAAAAGTCTAAATAAAGTTATTAACAATGGTTAGGAACACCAGATCTAATTCTCAGAATGTAGAAGGAAACGAGAACGCTAACATCTAGCAAGGAGGCCCGAGCAATCAACCAGTGGATGTGAATGCTAATCCAATTAAAGTCCAAAATCCAGTTGATTCCATTACAAGGGCTAAATTCCAAAATCTGATGAGAGAGCTAGTGGACAGCCGTCGACAATTGTATTAGCAGATTTAAACCAATATTGATCCAATGAACCAACTCAGTCAGCAACGGCATGGGAAAGCAAGGAGGGACCCTACCCCTTACTCTGCATCGGAAAGTTCAAGTTTATCGGCCGATTATCACAGATGCAGACACTGTAGAATAGATGGATACTATGCTAAAGCATCGACCCGCCTTCCATCGATAGTTCTAGAAAGAGCGACAACGATAGGCATCGATCCATCTAGAATGATCATTACCGATCATTCTCTGGATGGATGATACAAACCAGTAATGGCAAGGTTACATACATACGATGCTATGATCAATTTGGATGCTGGAGTTCAAGCAAATGCTGACCAGATACCTCCTCGGAACAATGATGAAGTAAACTCACATGATTTACATCGAGAGAATGTCGAGCCAAGAAGGCGAGAATGTCCCATAAACATCGACTGGACCATTCCTATGAGGTGGAGCATGACTACCGCTTGGCTCCGACTATCCAAACATCGGACTTATCGGCTATGGTTAGATAGCTAGTGAGGGAAAGCCAAGGCTTAACTAATGATGATTGAGGGATTTTAAGAAGCCATAACCCATTAATGATAATATTTTAATGCAGAATATCGAAGGAGGTTCAGTATGCCATCGATGCCTGCCTAAGAGGGAAAAACCAACCCCAGGCAGCATATCTTAAAATATGAATGAATGATGGATTCCACATGAGTAGATGATCTGACCAAATATAGATGTTTTCCTATTACTCTCACTAGAATAGCAATGATGTGGTTTACGAGATTACCTCCACAGTTGATCTCTAGATTTGACGATTTAGAAACAAAGTTTGTGGAGCAGTTCGGTATGCATGCAACTCACCCTAAAGATGTAATGTCCCTATCCAGTGTGATCCAGGCTCTGAGAGAATTGCTAAAAGATTACAGCTTTAACGGTGCTTGCGATCGAAGCTATTAGTTATGTTGAATTGCCCGTGGGGTTGGGAGAAGGTGACTGTAGGAAAGTCCGGATTTTGCTATTTGTTATTTTGGATGTTGACTTTCCATACAATGCTTTTCTAGGCCGATCAGCCCTAGCTGAGTTCCGGGTTGCTCTTGGCCCATGATGTTTGACTTTAAAGTTTCCGACAAATAATGGTATTGGAGTTGTTCATGATGATCAGGTCACAGGACGTGCCTGCAATGTTGCTGAATAAGAGATGCTTAACGGAAGGAGAAAGGTAAGGGTATGGACAAGTTTCTTTGGATCCAAGCCACAAAAGATTGGCAACCAGTACCCGAGCCTTTGCTCGGGGACCATAATTGGTTCTATAGAGATATAGATGTAAGGGATGATGATGAGGAGCCCAAAAAGATGAAGGCTGCACCAGTTGAGATGATGATTGACATTACGGTTAGCCACGATAACCCCTCATGGGTCCTAAAGATTGGATTGCAGCTAATCCCCAAATTGATGAAAGTAATTGCTGGTTTTTTCGAGTGAACCTCGACATGTTCACTTGGACTCACTCTGACATGTGTGGGATCTCGCTTTCCATTGCAAGCGATGCATTGAATATCGACTCGAGGCTTAACTATTAAGGGAAAGCCAAGGCTTAACTAATGATGATTAAGGGATTTCTAAAAGTCATACCCCGTTCACTGACAATATTTTACATAAGAATGTCCAAAGAGGTTCAGTATGTCGTCGATGCCTGCCTACGAGGGAAAAAACGACCCTAGGCAGCATAACATTAGATATAAATGGATGATGAATTCTGCATGAGCAAATGATGCGACCAAGTGTATATGTTTTCCTATTACTCTTTATGGAATAATAACGATGTGGTTTACGGGATTACCTCAACGGTCGATCTCTAGATTTAGCGACAAAGTTTGTGGAGCAATTCCATATGCAAGCAAGTCGCCCCAAAGATGTAATGTTCCTATCCAGCGTGATCCAGGCTCTGGGAGAAACACTGAAAGATTTATTTGGAGAGATTCCATACAACTATCATAGAAATTAGTAATCTGAATGACGAAGCAATATTGATGGCGGTAACAAGAAGAAATGATCCAGAATCTAATTTTTTTTACTACTGGTTAGCTGACAAACCACCCGCAACATTGGAATGTTTCTAAGCAAAGGTGGCTTAGTATTTAAGGAAAGAGGAAGCCAGATGCTCTAAGAAGAAGAAGGTTGTGGAATCAAGTGGAGAGGGAGTAAAGAGTAACATTGTAGTGAAGCAGTCTGGTGATAGTTATGGAAAAGTTAAAGTGAATGTCCAAATTAAACCGGATCAACAAAAGAAAGGCGGAGATAGGAGCTGAGAATGAAAGAGGGATTCTGGAAGAGGAAAGCCTAGGATTCTGATTTACGATACCTATATGCACTGAATACATCTCTAGAGTATGTCTTTTTGTCTACCTATGATGCCATACAGTACAGGGAGCCACGTCCAAAAGAATCAATGGAGAAGCAGAAACAAACTAGCAAGTAATGTCGGTTTCACGAATGTTATGGTCATAACACAAATGAGTGTAGGAATCTCCAGGATGTTATCGAGAAACTTATTCGAGAAAGAAATCCATAGAAGTTTGTTAAAGCCCCGTAGGATGGCGGGCAAGGGACATCCGACCCCAATCGAGGACAAGCACCGCACAGGCTGAGGAGCCTGTACGGACTGGTGGATGGTTAGTGTTCAATACAATAGTTGAAGGACTGCATCCAGCTGATAAGAGTTGGCACGAGATAGAGCGCTACGCTAGCGTGATCAAGCATGTGGATTTTGAATGTTTTTTGAGTACAGAAGATGGAGCTCTGGCAAAACAGCAACGTACGATAACGGATGGCATTGTGTTCAGAAACAAGGATGCAGACAAGGTTAAGGCACCAACGATCGACCCAGTGGTCATTCCGGTATGATTGGCCTTGCCTTAATAAGGAGGATTTTTGTTGATTGTGGAAGCTTCATAAATATAATTTTCAAAAAAGCTTATGATCAGATGAGAATGGAAGCCATGGATTGAAACCATCTAAAGGCTGCATAACGATGTTGGGATCGAAACTGTTAGCTATGTTAAATTGACCGTGGAGTTGGGAGAAGGTGACCATAGGAGAGTGCATATTTTGTCATTTGTTATTTTGGATGTTAACTCTCTATACAATGCTTTTCTAGGCCGACCAGCCCTAGCTGAGTTATGGGCAGCTCTTGCCCTACGATATTTGACTTTAAAGTTTGCGACATATAATGGCGTTGGAGTTGTTCATGGTGATCAATTGACAGGACGTTCCTGCTATGTTGCTGAATTATGAGATGCTCAACGGAAGGAAAAAGGTAAGGGTGTGGATAAGTTTCTTTGCATCCAAGCCACAGAAGATTGACAATCAGTGTATGAGCTTCGGCTTGGGCACCATAGTCTGTTCTATAGAGATATAGATGCGAGGGATAAGGATGAGGAGCCCAAAGAGACAAAGGATGCATGGGCTGATATGATGATTAGCAACATGGTTAGCCACAACGACCCGTTATTGGTTCTAAAGGTTGGATCGCAGCTCAGGCCCCCATTGATGAAAAAACTTGTTAGTTTTCTCCGAGCGAATCTCAACGTTTTCACTTAGACTTACTCTAACATGTGTGGGATATTTCCTGCATTGCGAGACATGCATTAGATATCGATCCGAGGCACGTCCTGGTAAAACAAGAAAGGCGTGCCATGGATCTGAAGAGATCTGCTGCTCTTAAAGAGGAAGTGGATAGATTCAAAGCCAATGGGTTTATTCACAATGCCCTTTACCCAAAATGGGCATCTAATTGTGTACTTGTAAGAAAACTAAATGGGAAATGGTGGACATGTGTTGATTACTCAGACATGAATAAGGCTTGCCTAAAAAATAGTTTTCCCCTTCCAAGGATCGACAAATTGGTAGACTCAACCACAGGGAACGAATTGCGGTCTTTCATGGATGCGTACTCTGGATATAACCAAATCTCGATGCACATTCATGATCAGGAGCACACCAGCTTCATTAACGATGTTGTATTATATTGCTATGTGGTAATTCCATTTGGATTAAAGAATTTTAGGGTGACCTATCAATGTCTAGTCAACAGAATGTTTAAAGATCAGATCGAAAAGACGAGGGAGCTGTACGTAGATGGTATGCTCGTGAAGTCATGATGATCTAGTGACCATATTAGAGATTTGACTGAAATGTTCGACATCCTTCGATATTACAAAATGAAGATCAATCCTCTGAAATGTTCTTTTGTCATTGCTTCAGGAAAGTTTGTGGGTTTCATCATTAATGCCCGTGAAATCAAAGCCAATCCCGAGAAGATCCAAGCTATTCAAAATATCAAAGTGCCAAAGACCATTAAACAAGTGCAGAGCCTGAATGGAAAGGATGCCGCCCTAAGTCGATTTATTTCTAGAGCCACCGATAAATGTAATCCTTTCTTTGACTTGATTAGAAGAGGGAAAAGGAATTTTGAATGGACACAAGATTGTAAAGACGCCTTCCAAGCTCTAGTGGATCACTTAGAGAGACCTCTTATCTTGTCAAAACCTGTAGATCATGAAGACTTGTATATCTACCTGGCCATGTCGGTACATGCTACGAGTGCCATATTGCTTCGTGAAGAGAATCGAATCCACAGACTGACTTATTATGTTAGCAAGCGACAAATAGGAGCTGGAAGGAATTATTTGAAAATAGAAAAATTGGTACGCTGTTTGTTGATTGCTTCACGAAAGCTTCGCACTATTTTCAAGCTCATACTAGCAACGTTTGCACCAATCAACCATTATGAAAGGTCCTACGACAAACTGAGATGTTTGGAAGGTTACTCAAGTGGAATATCGAACTAAGTCAATTCAACATCACATATCTTCCTTCGAGGGCTATCAATCAACATGCACTAGCGGATTTTATAGTAGAATGCACTACAGAGGATGATTTCTCCTTGAGCGGTCAAACCCCTACTGTATGGTGTAAATTGTATACAGATGAGGCATCTAATGATCATTGTTCTGGAGCTGGAGTTGTGCTAGTAACTCTAAAAGATCGGTTAATTTTCTTTGCATTAAAACTTGATTTCCCCGCAACAAACAATGAAGCTGAGCATGAAGCTCTGATTGCTGGACTTAAACTCGCAAAGAACTGGGGGTAAAATCTCTTGAAATCTTTTACGAATCACAGTTGGTGGTATATCAAGTCAGGGGAGCTTACCAGACAAAAGGACAATGACTTTCCCCATACCTTATCCAAGTCCAAGAGCTATTGACTGACTTTGAATACTATGATATTACACACATTCGTCGAGATCAAAACAAAGTGGCTGACTTATTGGCAAAGTTTGCTAGCACCGGGAACAACAATTGATTTAGTCCCAGTCGAAGTATTAAACGCTCTAAGCATAAGCCTGATGGAAATCGATAGGGTACTAGAGACGAAGCTTGAGAAGGAGTCATGGATGACTCCAATTAAAGATAATTTGCTACATGGAGTCTTCTCGAATGGAGGAATGAAAAGTGACAAGTCCTTTGCAAAGCTTCACGGTATATTACTCAAGAAGGAGTTATGTATAAAAAGGTTTTTTCTTTCCCCGTACTTTGATGTATCGCTCATGATGAAATAAAACAAGTCCCAAGGGAGTTCATGAAGGGGAATGTGGTGATCACACTAGGGGGCAAGCCTTAGCAAAGAATATACTCCGTTACGGGTATTATTGGCCGATTGTAAATAGAGATGCTGCCAGTTATGCAAGGCAATGCGATAAGTGCCATATGTAGCGAAGGTTCCGAGAGTTCCGTCGATAGAAATAACAGAAACGGTTAGCCCGTGGCCGTTGACATATGGGGGAATAGATATTATCACTTCCTTATTGATCTCTAAAGGTGGTGCGAAGTACGCCATCGTCACAGTTGATTACTTCACTAAATGGGCCAAAGTAGAACCTTTAGCCATGATCACAACAAAGAAAGTAATCAACTTCATCATCCAGAACATCATATATCATTTTGGTCTTCCATAAACTATAGTAACTGATAATAGAACCAAATTCGACAGTGCTGAATTCAAAGACTTCAGCCGACAGCACCATATTGAAAAGAAATTTGCGACAGTGCTCACCCTCAAGCAAATGGATAAGTTGAAGCTGTAAACAAAATCATAAAGCCCATTCGAAAGAAGTGTTTGGAAAAGGCCAGAGGGAAGTAGGTGGATGAACTCCTAACAGCATTATGGGCCTACAGGACCACCCATAAGTCCTCGACTGGCCACACTCCATTCGCCCTTACTTACAGCTCAAAAGTCGTTATTCCTGTTGAACTTGAAGTTCCTTCTCATCGAGTGACTACTACGATCCTAGGACAAATAGGGATATCCTCTTGGAAACTCTAGATTTTGTTGGTGAGAGGCACGAAGAAATTGATTTGAGAGCAGTTGCACATCGGCACTAAGTCGCCCGATACTACAACACTAAAGTCCGACCTAGAACTTATGAAATCGGCGATCTTATCTTGAAACGGGTTTTTCTTGCCCCATCGCATATGAATCCTACTTGGGAAAGGCTATATGTCATCGAACAGAGGCCTAGAGAAGGGACTTTCAAGCTAGCTACTGTTGATGGTGTTACACTTCCAAGGGCGTGGAATAATGAGCATTTATGACGCTATTTCATTTAGTTTATTTCTTTTTCATTTAGTTGTATTTAATTTTAGGATTTGCTTCTGCATTTGAGTTTATAAATACGTAATAAGACATCATATTCTGTCATTTCTTTCTTCATTCAGCAACAAAGCATTGAATTTTACTTCATATTTGTGATCTGACATTGCATTACCTATTAGTCGTGACATATGACCAACTAAATCCCACCATACAATGAAGTCTACTTGACTTTATGATGATCGCGGTTCGACCGATCATTTGTTGAGTAGAACCCCATGCATGGGGGCAAGACGACCGACAAAGGGAAATTGAATTCGACAGTTTCCATACAATTCCGAATTCCTAGAGTGTGAAGTGGATTACAAACAATAACAGGTGCGAAAGACCACCTGGGGAATAACTCTTGTCCACGGAGCATGAATATGAGTATAAAACAAATAGATAAGTGCGAATCGATCATTTACTGCTTAACTAACTCAGACCTAAATTTGATAGGATAAGAACGAAGTTTGTGAATATGGAACTCGACCATCCACTAATTAATTCTGCCAACCAAAGACAAAGGGAAAAAACATAATTTTTTAGCCGCCAAATTCGACAGCATAACCTTAAGGCTCGAGCCTAACATTTGAATATAACTCAAAGCCACTACCTTAGGGAGGCCATGAGATTGATCAATTGAATCAATATCTAAGCTAATGAGCAATGAATTACAGGTACACTGAATGGAAAATGTAATAGCTCGTTCACTTAAGCAAGTAAACATAACGGTTTTATGAAAGCATGAGAACTTTTATTCACATTAAACTTGTAAGTTGTAGTACAAGTTTGTCCAAAAAATGAGAATTATAAGCGAGGGCCACACCTACACAACACGGCCAACAAAAGAGAAAAAGTAGCAACATAAGCTATCTACACATCAAGCCAACCCGACGTCTACTTCTTAGACTTTTTGTCCTTCTTTGATTTCTTAGGGGTGTATCCACTCAAACCATTACCTGTCGACCCTCTCTTCAATCCTAAACCACCTCTGCCTCTTTTCGAAGAGACATCGATAAATATGGGGATTGAAGCATCATTATCCTTAGAAAAAAGGAGGATCTCATCCTCGAGAATCGACTAGCCTGGAGGAATGACTTGTAGTAGAACATGATTTGGATCATTGGGGTCCATGTCAAATGGCTTATCCTTAGGCTTTTTCTTCAGTGACTCCTCCTTCTCAATGTGGTCCTTTAGACTTACCTCATCAGTGGGATCAGAGGTACCCATGATCATATTGTTATCATCAATCGGGATTTCATGGCACGAATCACTACTTTCCCTCAATAACGCACCCACTATGTGGTCATCAAATATGAAAGTCTCCTCTTTAGGAACGTCTTGAGTCGTAGTTCAGGTTGTAACTATAGCAGACTCCACTACAGGTACTTTAGGCCTCGGTTGGAATTCTTAAGGAGAAGGAACTATAGCTGGACGACTTACAGCTGAGGAAACATAGCTAAAAGTATTATAAATATCAATTGGCGACACCCCAACTTTTAAAAGACGAGAGATGTCAACAAAATACCTTCTTCGGTCTGGCTTCCGAGATGAGCTGGAGTGCCTTCAGAATTTCATTCTAGAATTGGAAAAAGCTTGCTGTGAATTTCATATTGAGGCTTCTCCAGGTTGTATCCTGGAACTGTGGATCATCGATGGCAGTACTAAGAATACCCTGAGACATTGGGGGCAGATTAGTTGCACCACCGGGTTGCACAGGCCCGAAACTTTCACCCACTTCATGATGAGAGGCAGTACCCGACTCTTGCTGAAATTCAAGTTGGGCATCGTGTAAAATTTTGGGTTCATCGCCTAGTAGGATCACGCCCTAAAACCTCGTCAGATCAATCTCCTTTACGTTGAACGCCTTTTTCACCTCAGTAATAAGAAATTCCCAGGCAGATAAAAGCTGATAGGGATAGTCATCTCCAAGCCATTACAGGTTTCTATGCTTACGAAAATTGGCATTGTAGAGAACAAGTAGCGGGTCAAGCTCATTCATCACTTCCTCTCTAGTTGTCTCCTAAGCGACATCCACTTCACGCTGAACAAGGGCATCAACATCCTTAGATTTCTCAACCGCTGCATCCCTTTCGAGCCTAACATTCACTAGCTCCTTGCAAGCATCTTGGCCAATCTTTTGCGCTTCATCTTTCTCATTAGTTTCACGTTCAAGTTTAGCTGTCCTCTTTTGGGAGGTGTCTCTTTCAAGCACAATTTCATGGTTTCGATGATGCATCACTTGAAATTTATCCAAATGTCTAGTCTTCTAATCCTCTAAAGCCTTGATGGCGGTTTCAATTTTTCTATCGGCCTCATCCTGAGAGTTCCTTGAAGTTTTCAACTCATTCGTCAAAATTTCAATGATCCTCTTATCTCAGGCCTCTTGGCGCTTCAGTTTTTCAATCTCTATCGCTCATTCGAAGGATACTTTGGACATTTTATCTGTAGCTTTCATCCACTCATTATACTTCCTATGGATAACAATAACATAATCCATAGTCATTATTTGAAATTTCTGGGGGACCCTTTTTAGATTAGGAGGAAAAAAAAACCCATCGTAGTACAAGTTTGGAAACTCTTCCCTGAATTTAGCCATGCAAGTGGCTAGATCGATTTCATGCTCCTCGATAGTTATTGCAATGCCATCACTATCCTCTCCCGACTTATGGGAAGCAGCATGATCACTATAGCGATGGTGACCACCGAATCGTTGAGAATGAGAAGGGACTAATGGTTATGGAGGAATTAGAATAGAAGAAGGACCACAAGAAAAATCAATAGGTAGGTCCTAGCGATCAGTTTTCTTTTTAGAACCCTCGGAGGAAGGGATCTAGACTTTAATCGATGCTTGTCATAAGCGGACCTGTCTCTGTCACCTCTATCTTGACGATCTCGATCCCGACTGAAGCGATAGCTTGAATCATACTCACGATCACCACCTTGACGATAAGGGCCTGAACTTGAGCCCGAAGTCTAGCGGGATAAGTACTGGAAAGACTGGAACATATTCCTCTTTTTCACCATGGTTCCTACAAAGGAGAACAAGGAGTGAATCAACTTTAAATATTGAAGGATACCACATTAACACAGTGCGGTGTCATGAAATGCAAGTGTGTGCAAGTGTCCTTGTGTTCCTCCATCAGTTGACCAGAATTTGGAGCTTTGCACATGGGAGTAACCTCTCCTTTAGTGGTAGGTGGGATTTCTACATCGGTTCCGGTAGGAGAGTCCGACCCACCGACACTCATATAAGTGAAGTGATAAGTTTCAACGTCGTGTGGAATCAACAAATTTTATAATGAGTCCAGCGGTTTGAAAAAATGCTCAGATAGTAGTTAGGTGAACTCGACCGGAGTAACTTGACGAGTAGTAGATGGTTTGGGCTGATTAGAGAGACGACCCTTGGGAAATCGATAGATGAATTTATTTCCCTTTCTATTTTCGAGAACCGAGGGTTTTGGGGTCCGTGAGGATTTGTCCATGACCCTAGGACTAGACCCTTCATTATCACAATCGGGCTTGTCACCTTTATCTTTTTCAATGTCTATATCAGTGCCCCCCCGAGCGCTTATGACAGGGAACGATAAGATCAAACCAGCTGCTCCTTAGACCAACTACGGCCCGTTGTCTTGCCGCTGCAACTCGAGTGGTATTTACTAAACCTATGCTCCAGCCTTCTTCCATCAGAAAATGGTGACGATACAATCATCAATAAGGAGGCACTCAACATCTCTATCTTCTAGCAGCACATCCTTAAGAGTCTAGACTGCCTCCTCAAGATGTTTGCCTTCGGGTCGTGGGATGGTGCTGGTAAAAGATTAGAAAATTGCTTAGTCTAGGATACGACCCGGATATGAGCATATGAATTAAAGCGAAGAGTGACATTTACATCTTTCTAACCACCATTGAGTGAAGCTGGGCAGACATCGCATAAAGAATCATTTACTTTCAAAAGTGCTTAATTTATTCCAAGTGCCTGCTATGATTTTTCACTTCTTAAACCGATTCTAAAAATGTAAACGATAGACTTCCTGTCCATTATTGAATGTTAATATGAATCAAATGTCCTAGGTAGTTGGAGAGTGATATAAGAACTCTGTAAACAACCATGTAAACAAAGTTGAGCAGGGCGTATCCATTCGGATGCAGTTGCGCTGGGCTATCCTTAAATAATGTAGAACCTCGTGGATATATGAATTAAACGACAGAATGCATCCAGCCTAGCACATAAATTTGTTGCATGCTGTATACCCCTTTAGGGTCCCATGAGTTCCATCATCCTATGACGGGACCAGGACATCGTGAAACAAAATCTCATGTCTCTCATAGATTTGGTGAAGAGCGGCTTCACTAATCTTCATGGCCATAGAATCCAAAGGATCTTCCAAGAGGTTTGCGTCCTCCAAAGTGTCAAGAGCAGGATCGATGATTTATGCTAGAAGAATAGGAATAGCGGAGAATGAATCGAATGGTGGACCAAATCTTTTCGGTTGCTTGAATTGATGGATAGGAGATAGACTGTCTGATTCAGTGGCACAACTAGACTCGGCACCGGAATTGTTGTGCTGAGAAGATGGTCCAATGGATATAGTTGCAAGATGTTCCGAAAGTCTGGAATCCACCGCAATTTAACTTAGTAAAAAATAATTATTAGATAAAATAACATATACCCCCCAAATGCAGAGTGAGTGCTAGTGTTGTATGGTAAAGTTCCGTGCAATATGGTGATAATTTACACATCATTCGTGACGGAAAAGACAACGAGACTTCAGAGTATGGCTGAAGTGATCGTCACTGCCGACCATCTCAATCGGTTCTTTACTTTGTTAGGGAATAGTTTAGCCTGAACCTTAAGATCGATTGTTAGCAGGTTGAAGAATGATTTTTATGTTAGTAAGTAGATGAGCTTCAAGAGATTTGTATAAGGCATTTGTCCATGTCATGGTTCGAATATCGTATATGACCAAATATGCAGTTCAAGTCATATGCAAGTCATATATTTTCACCCAAGTGCTCAAGGCCAAAGTTCATCATTAAGTTCAGATATCTAATTAGGTTTCATTTTTTGAAGTTTGATTGCGGATAATCGATCGTTCCCATGGAGCACGTCCGATTGTTCATGTATGATCAATCCATGTCCAATTGTTCATTCCAACCATTTCATTCGATCGTTCGCTTGGATCCTTTATCCGATTGTTCCTATCCATATTCAGCCAATCATTTGAACAAAACTTTGACATATGATCACTCCATATACTGCATCGCTCTCATACGATCATTCCAGTACGATCAGTCCACAATAAAAATATACTGAACATTAACTCCCTACAATCGATCCATGCGATCATTTCATCGAAAGATAGCCGGTCGTTATAAAACGATCGTTCATATGTGATCGTTACATAAAGATCGTCCATAATCGAGCCAGGTGCCACTCCATTCCTCTAACAGATCATTTACTCGATTCTCTAAATGGTCGTTCACTTTAATTCTCCATCCGATCGTTCTAATATAATCGGGTAAAATCCAAATCGTCACCATAAGATCGATCGCATACTACTTCATCCATAATCGATCGTTCCAGTACCAATCGTATCCGCACCTATTTTCACTTCCCATCACTGGAGCATCATTTCTGACCAAAATAGCTATTACATCCAAGAAATATCTACCAAACACTTCTTACCAGCAACTCAACCCCTCCACTATCTCCCAAAACGATCGGCATGAAGCAAACGATCGTTACAGCAGTTCATTTCTTCCAACTTTCTTCGAATCTAGCAATGACATCAATCGAACACATCAAAGTCATAAAACTCAAAATCTTGCCATCAAATTTACATACAAATCAAAATCGACCTACCTAAATTAGAATTTGAAGGGTGGAAATAGTATGAGTTTGATTCTTCACGAGATCCGGAGAGGCGAGTATAGCGATGGTTGATTTGGAGAGAAGGATGCTCGATTGAAAATTAAGTAGAGGAGGAATGGTGTTTGATTTGGAGGTTCAGATCGTAATTTGGAACGATGAGGAAGGCGAGGAGGAGTAAAATTCCTTTTTTGGTTCAGTTGGAAAGGATGCAAAAGTGAAGAAAGGGGGACGGAGTGGCTAAGTGAAAAGTATTTATATAAGGATGGACCAAGCTTTTAAAACCCCTAAAGCTAATCCATACGATCATTTCTTATCGATCGATATATAATAATCGCTCTATACCATGTATATCGATCGTTCATCCAGAATGATTCATCATTCCCTCAACCTATCGACGATCAGATACGATCGTTCCTAAAAAAGGGGAGAGAAACAATGATCATAGATAAACTATCCATATTTGATGGTTTCAGAGCTATCTACCAATATATTCAACAATGAACAATCCGGTGTGACTGTTTTTTTAAGATTTGACAATGACCTGTGAACGCAAAATCACGATTGGGGGTCATGTATAAGCACGTATACGTAATAATATTTGTTCTAAAATTTTAGTTTCTGGAAATCAACATGAATTGAATGTTCACCTAAAATCAATCAGAAAAAAGTATAGGCTAAATTGCTGGAGCCTAGCAATCATTGGAAACAAAACAAGATAATCATCAACAAGCGGTAATCCAGTATTTATATTGTTGGGTATCGACCAATAGTTATGATGAGCAGAAGAAGATGTGACTCTCAATAAAAAGCTACTCTATAGAGGGATGCCAACTATTCAATAAGTTGGATGGAATCCTTTCTGATGATTCAAGTTTGCAACAATTCAAAGCACGTTATGTTCAAACAAGACGTACTTTAGGAACAAATGTTATTTGGCCTTTTGGCCTGGCTACATTTGGACTAATCAGATAATACAGACTTGTTTATCATCAAGATCGATATTTCAGATTAACAATCGTAAAGACTAGAGATCAGACCCAAAAATGATAATATATGAAGTAGTAGCAAAGCAGAAGCTATATGCGAACTCAATAAAACATTTAGAGTATGGAAGTTCATTACTCTCTAAAGATAGCTCAGCCACGATCCATATTCAATACAATGGATCATATTGTATTGATTACATAGCTCAATTCGATGATCGATTGATATCTCAAAATCTACAAGTCCAACACACTTGAAACTTTCATAATCTTAATATATTGGAGAGTGGAGTCCCCACAAACGATCACATGACAAAAGGACCATATTTGAACAATTGGTGCCGATCGTTCACGAACGATCATATAAATCCAGCCAAACACATCAACTTGTTGAAGATTGGTTAATATCTCATCAACCACAACTCAAAATGACACCAAACCTTGGGAGCATGTACTAGAGGTATGGAGGAGTTCAAGGAAACAATCACATATGCATTGGAGCAAAAATAAAGATCGATACCATTATTCTAACTATCGAGTTAGAGCCCGTGATAGTTCCTGTGGGCCCTTATGGATCTGGAGAGTCTTCTGTCGAATTTTCAGCGAGAAATTTCGCCGTCTTCACCTACAAATATTGACTTCATTCTTTATTTAGAGGATCCTTTACACTACTTGTTCCTTGGGACTCCATTGTAATCAAGTGCTATTATCATTACTACATTGTAATCAGATTTACAAGTGACCAATAAAGCAAATTCTTTAAAGTGGATGTAGGCACACAATGTCGAACCACTATATATCCTCGTGTCTATGTTCTGCTTAATTCCGATTGATTATTTACTTATATTCTCCTTTTACTTTTGATTATTTTTCATTTATTTCTCTGCTATTCTATTCTTGAGTTTTTGTGCCTACTTTTGATGCAAACATTATATATATAATAAAATATTTTGCTGTCAAAAATAATAAATATAAGTTTTTTATAAAATATATAAACCATTTTAAAATTACTTAAATGAATTTATATATGTAATTTATAATAAATTTATATATATAATTAATTTTCCTTTTTAGCCATGTTAAAAAAATTATTGAAAAAACTGAAACTATTTATTGTTAATTATAATAAATTGAATATTTACATATTTATATATGTGTTAACATAAACATTATTTAAATTATTAAACTATAATATAAATTATTATTATTGTTTGCTCTATAAGTAGGAAAACACTCCTGATTGAATAAAAATGAAAATTAAAAAAGTAAGAGTTAAAAATAGAGAATGAACACATAAATTTCTTAAAATGGTTCGACTTGAATCTTAAGTCTATGTCTGCTATAAATGTTATTTCATATTGTTCTAACAATTACAACCAAGTTTGAAATGATTTTAGATTTACAAATATGTAACTTTTGAAAATGACAGAAATTCAGTGCAAAATTCTAAGTGGAGATCAAAAGGTCCCCCTTTTGTTATCCAAAATCTTCAATTTGTAAGTGTACTCCTCTACTATAGTCGGTAGAACAAGTTTGAAATAGTAATCGTCTAGATCTAAAGTTGTAGCCACGAAGAAGTCGTCAAAATAACAATTTCTCAAAACTTGTACCGTCCGGTGTCGGTCAACTTTGATCGATGCCGAACGATTTTGCTTAATTATATCTTAGTTTTTCTTCATACTTGCTTAAGTATTCAAGGTCTATCTCTTCATGAAAATAATGCCCAACCAAAATCGTTCGGCTCCAACCGGTTTTGTCCCTCCAAAATTTTATCTTTTTCTTCAACATTGCATGTAATACCACCCATAGACCATTAGACCATTCGGTACCGAACAGTTTGGATCGTTTGGTGTCGAACGATTTTGTTTCTTCTGCACTTATTCATATTTTTGAGGTTCCTTCATTCTTCAATCTTGATATATCCTATGCTTCTTGATATGTCTCTTCATCATCTCGAAGTCTAGATTCATCGACATATCACTTGGTTCAAATACTGAATAACACTTTCCTCCCAAAATACGTTTTTGTGATAAAAAGGCATGCTTCGGATAGAAACAGTGATCATATTCAACCAGTAATGACGCCTTCATCATGTGAACTATTATCATGAAGTGTTGCATCTACTTTGAAAATGTTGACACATGACTTCATACAGTTGTCGAAACACATCCTTTTTGTAGATATAATAGTTAAAATCTTTTATCTTTGATAAGAATTTTCTAAAAACTACTCTAATCTCCAGTCGAGTAGATTTCTGCTCTCTTATTTTCCTCCTTTAAAAAAAGAACAAACCCTTCAGTGCTGTCTATATGTGGTCAGTACCGATCCGTCTCCTATGTGTTATATATAAACAACAAATAGAAAATTTTGATGGCCGCTTCCATTTCTCATCATTCTTATGGTCCCACCTATGCGACCTTGCTACTCATGATTCAAGTTTCTCCACCCTACCGTGAAGCTTCCTATCCCCAGTACCTCAACCAGATTTTAGTCTAATTAACTGTTCTCGACCTTTATAATCTTCGATGTCATTCAATCATCTCCAGATCTCAAGTTACAAACTGGGCTACCGCCATTTCAAGGTTGCAATCACATTGCTTGCCTTGTAATGTTGTCACCCTTCCTTTACCGCCAATCCAACCTTTAACCCTAATTAGCATCTTCCTACAATACCCCTATCTTCCCTTAACATCCCAAGGAGGACTCCGAGCCCATGGTTCAATATCTCAAGCTCATCACATTATTGGGGTAGTGTTGGCTAAGGGGATGAAGTTGATCCATTTCCATTGGGTTGTTCTTGACTATTGACCACTAGCTAGGGTCATGATGAGGCATATTCAAGAAACCTTCTCCTTGGATGCACTTTGACATCTAACAAGTTTAAGTGTCAATACCCTAGGATTTTTCATTCCATTGACACCTTAGTTGTATATTATAGTCCTGGAGTCCTAAAATGAAAAGTTCCATGCCGCTCCAGACAACATTTTCATTATCGTAGACTTTACGATGATGGGTAAAATCCGAAACATAATTCCATCGCATGGCGGAGCTTGTTTCACTCCACGAGTATGCTATCTGCATAGAGTGCCTCCATACTCCATGTCAAGGACATGTGATAATCTCTGCATAGACTGACGCATTGCAATGCCATGGTAATGCACAAAATCTGATTGTTTAGCGTATGTCAACATCCGTTGTATCCTCTATTTCAACAACACGGGTTTCAATTAAAGTAAAACATTGAAACAAATCCTACCTAACCATGCTTGTTCGCAAGCTTTAAATGGCTGACCATAGACGACCTCCTCATCTTTTTACCGATATCAACCCTTCCACTCTCCATTCTATACCTTTGAAAGCAAGACCAGCATTCTCTTCTACTCCAACAAGAGTTAGGCGCTCGATTACTCAATAGCACAAAATTGCTCCCCTTATAGAACTCCAAGGCTTTACTATTTCACTAGCTGATCAACTCGACATCATGATTCTTGACAACCCTATGGATTCCTCAAAATCTAGGATAACATCTACAAAGCTAAAGAGGATCTATATAAGGAATGATGTTTCGAAGATAAAATGATTCTTCCTCTCCCTAATCAAAGAGCTCACAACCCCAAGAAGGTTACACCGGTTGTAACCGATGCATGTGACTCTCCGGGGCAGTGCCTTCATTCAACAACTTCCTTTAATATATTCTTTAGATGTTGGTACTTGCTTTATCCCATCTTTATTCAAATAGCTTTGTAGCTTTAAACTCCCTCTTCATGTTCTTCTCAATGCACCTCAGGAGGTTGCTTACCTTCGTGAGAAATAAGCTATTTCTTCTACTTCAAGAAAAGGCCTAACTATCCCTCAATTCCAATCCTAGAATCATTCAATAGGTGCAAAGTAGTCAAGGGGCTACACACCAAGAGAAGTCACTTCAAATATGAATTCCTCTTCATCAGATGTGTCATTGGCTTCCACTAGAAATGGCTTTCTGGATGTGAATTATTCATTGAAAATTCTTATCTCAGTCTAGCTTTCTTTACCCTAAGTTTCTGACTTTCCCAAATGTTCCTCAAAGGATCACGACTCTAATCTACATGCAAACTCCGAAATTCCACAAAGACATTGATGCACCATAAAGACACACTTCATTCTTACTTGTCAATTCCAGAATGTGCCATATATTAGCTTCTCTTTAATGATGGGAATGTTCAACCTAAGGCATTCTTCGCTAAAGCTGCCCAAGCCGTAAATAATCCCCGAACTCCTTAGGGAGTCTTTGTAGAAATCGAGGAATTTTCTATCTTGGATGAAGAGGAACAAGGGGAGTAAAAAGGAAAAAATAGATGACGAAGATAGTCAAGAAGAAGAACAAAATAAAGAAGAGGAGGAATAGAAGACGAAGATGATGACACAGATGAAGGTCATTTGGGGAGACATCTCGTGAAGAAACTTCGGTCACTTCTACTCACACATCTAAAAGATTGATTGTCAAGTCTTTGTTTCATGCTCCTAAGCCGCACCATGATCTTATTGGGGAGTCAACCCCTTTAGGCGTAACTGATACTATCTTTGGCTCATTGGGTGATACTAGGAGTTTTCCACTCGTCTCCTCTATGAACCTTAACTTCGTTGATCTTCTGGTCTTAAACTCTTTGGACTTCAACTTCACCTTAACTGGCATGCCCTTACACTATGAATGGGAGGTTACTATATCTCTTTAACCTCAAGAGCATGGTCTGTAGATTACTTAAGACAGACCAACAATTCATGCACTTCTTAGGATCACAACCACCATCACTCTCCACTCGTTTTCCATCCATTTCACTGATTTTGATCCAATGCTTTCCTCTTTTTTGGTACTATGGGCAAGCAAAGTCGATTCATCAGAGTCCATCACAAAGTCGAGTTTGAGGAAAGGCGACACAAAGGAAAGAAAAAGAGTGGCATGAAGCTGAAGAGAGGCGCCCAAGCTTTAACGATCATAGGGATTCCTACGATCATTCTGAATCTAAACGAGACTCTGACTCCCTTCATTGTAGAGGCTCTGCTACACAACACCCTCAATATCGCCAATTTTCTCGGTTTAGTATTACTCCTTCGCAAACTCTAGTGGCTTCCACAACCAAGCACCCTTAGGCTTCTACCACTTTTTTCACCTATCTAAAAAATTCATCTCTTCAACTTCCTATCAATCTCATAGAGTTTGGAAAGATACATCTACTAGCCATATTGTTCCACCACGTACTCCTTGCACTATATCACAAAGTGAATCAGACCATAGTGATCATGCAACATAAGGTAGATTCATTGTTATCCCAATTTTTTTCACAACATATGAAAAAATCATCTATTATCTAACATAGCTTATGCTGTTGAGATTTCATGCATGTCATTCAAACAACATTTTATCTGTTGTTTGATTACAGTTATCAAAAAATTTAGATTTGGCTCTATAAATATGTTGCTTTCCATCCAAATATGGTCAATGTTTTATTTTCCCTCTTATAATTTAGTTTTGTTTTTAGACCATAATTTTATATTGTGTTATTATAGTTGTCAAAAAAATTATATTTGGCTCCACAAATATTTTGATCTCCCTCCCAACTTGGTCAACGTATTACCGTTTTCCTCTCATATTTTAGTTTTGTTTTCAGACCATACTCATATGCTGTAAGAACAAGTTATAAATTTTTTTAATACTTGGTCCAAATTTTATATTTTATTTTCACTCTCCGTGTTTTATACTTTTCTGTTGCGTGTTTGAAGTTGAATTTTTTTAAGTTTTCGGTCCATATTATACTCCGGTTTCCCTCTCAACGTTTTATTTTCCCTCTTCTTATTGCTATTATTTTTCACACTCTCTCTCTCTCCGATATTCTCTCTATCTCAAAACTCAATTGAACTCTAATCTCGATAATTCAGTAGCGAAACCCTAATCTTTGCCACGATAAGGTATACCCCGATTCTCTTTTTTTTATTTGTGAAATTTTGATGAGAATCTAGTGATTGTTATTGGTTGTTATCAGTTGTTTTATTGTTGGGAAATTTGAATATTATGCTTACTGCAATTGTGCTTACTACTATTGTTCTTCTTCTTCTTCTTCTTATTAGTTAGGCTACTCCTTACTGCTTTTAGTTTGTATTCAATAGTATCAACTCTACTATTCGTAGTGTCATTTAGTATTGAATACAAAATGGTTTCTACTCAAATATAATGGTTTAATTGGTTTCGACTATATTATTTGTATTTATCATTATGGTTTTCAATTTCTCTGAAATCATGATAAACTTTATAAATTTTGTTTAGTTATATATAGATAATCTCAATTACATAATAATAATGAACTTAGTACATTTTGTTTAGTTGTATATGGATAAGTCATGGATGCATGATGATAGATGTTCACATAAATTTGAAAAGGGATTAGCAGCATTTTTTGAGTTTGCATCAGCTAATGCTAAGGATAAAAAGAATATACTATGTCCTTGTTTGAAATGTTGCAACATACGATATTTATTTGAATGGCATCGATGAGGGTTATCGGCATTGGAAGTGTCATAGAGAACCAAATATAGTTGGGTCGGTGTCTAATATTGGAGAAGAATCTAAAAGTGAAGATAGGGAAGGTCATAATGGTATTTGGGAGGATGAGGTAGATGAGGAAGAATGCGAAGATGAACATGCGTTAGATGACTCAGTTGAGTTTTTGAAGTATGTGGAGGATGGTGATTAGCCATTATACCCTAGTTTTACGAAGACAACTAAGTTGAATGCTTTGATTTAGATTTTCAATATGAAAGCAAGGCATAACATGGCTGATGGTTGTGTTATTATTGATTGGGGTTATGCTTCCAAAAGATAATTTGGTTCTGCATTCCTTGTATGATACTAGAAAGAGTCTTGATGCATTAGAAATTATGAAAAAAATTCACGCTTCATCTAATGACTGCATGTTGTATAGGGAGCAAAATGCAGCTGATGTTCGTTGTCACATTTGTCGCGTTTCATGTTGGAAATTGGAGAAGGATGAAAAAGAATTAACCGATGTTCGTGCTAGGGTTTTGTGGGACTTTCCACTAATTCCAAGGTTGAAATGGATGTACCAGTCGGCAAATACATCAAAAAATCTTACATGGAATGACCATAGAAGGAAGAAAGATGGAATGATGCGACTCCAACCAATTCCTCAACTTGGGATTCAATAGACAAAAAATGGCCGGAATTAGGTAGTGCGCCAAGAAAAACCTCAGATTAGCACTATCAAGTTTGTGATGCCCTATTTGGACTCCTCTGATATATTGGAGTTCCCTCTAAATGATTATCAGTTCGTTCAGAAGGGTAACTGGGATATTTTTGTTGCTGAATGGATTACACAAGGATTTATGGTACACCTTCGAATTGCTTATATTCTTTTATTTTCTAGTCGATTCCATATTAACTTTAAACTAAATTTAATATGAACTTTAAATTAACTTTAAATTTAATTTAATTTTAGATTAGTTTCAAATCAATTTTAAATTTACTTTAATATTTACTTTAAATTAACTTTAATTTTGAATTAGTTTTAAATTAACTTTAATATTAACTTTAAATAAACGTTAAATTAACTTTAGTTTTAAATTAACTTCAATATTAACTTTAAATTAACATTAAAATAACTTTAATATTAAATTAACCTTAAATTAACTTTAATATTAACTTTAAATTAACTTTGATTTTAAATTAACTTTGATTTTAAATTAACTTTGATTTTAAATTAACTTTAAATTAACTCTAATATTAACTTTATTATTAGCTTTAAATTAAATTCAAACTTAAAATTAAATTAACTTTAAAAACCGTGCCTTGATAACTATGTTTGGTTCGATAATGCCATGACATTATATAAATATATTTTCGCATGTAATTTGTAGGAAATTCGCGAAGCCCAAAGAGAAAAATGGAAAGGAAATGTGCACCCTCATCGGATGACAAGCGATATGCTAATCTGATGCAAGAACTGGTTAGTGTTGTTTGCACAACTACGTGAAATCTTCAACTAAGTGGTTGAGGTTTTGTTAGAATGGACTAATAATTATTCACATTATTTAAATATATATATATATATATGTGTGTGTGTGTGTGTGTGTGTGTGTGTGTATAGTTGCAAACCATTCCTAAGAAAGAACTGTCTCGTGGTATTCTATGGTTAAAGACACGTTAAGACAAGAATGGAAACTTCAAGGACCCAGAAACACGCCGCTACCGATAGAATTGTAAGTGTAATCAATTTTTTTATTTAATTTTTACTTTGTATTAATTGAAATAAAAGTAGATGAATCCTATATATTTGATTTTTTGCAAGAGGCATTGACTAAAGATGTAGAAGCTGGATCCATTGAGCTAAATGGACCTAATGATATTTTGACAATGTCTTTGGGGACGAGTATCCCGGGAGGGCATGAGGTATTGGTGGCTTTGTCAAGCCCGAGGCTTACTTCAATTTGCCAATAAAACACTGAAAGGAAAGATCATCAACAAATAAATATGACTCCATCAAGCATTTGGAAGATTATATAAGAGGAAAAGGCTAAGTGGGAGCTTGAGAAGAAGGCAAAAATGAGTAAGCAATAGGCTTGGTATGAGGAAAAGTTAAAGCAGACAGAATCAAAGATTGGAGGGGTAAGGGAATTGACTAATTCACCCAAACTATCTACACAAGACAGCTGTTCCCAGAAGTATTTAGAGAAGGCAGCTGATGACATTGAGCATGCAAAGAAACAAGATGTAAATAATGGGATGGAAAATTAAAAAAAAGTGAAGAAATGGCTGCCAGCGGCTATTGAGGAACATGTTAAGTCCCAAAAAGAAAATTGATTGAAGACCTGGAAGTTTGTGAAGAATTTGAGTAAACCTTGCTACTCAAATTTCATTGATGATGTTAACTTGACTAGCTGTGATAAACCTTGTATTATACATTATGTTTTTGGTGCAGATGAAAGAAACCGTGCCTGGCAATAATGCCAAGTTCGCACTCGCAGTTGATTCTGTGAATAATGTCGCTGCATTTGGAACCATAATTGAAATCAACTTCGACGTCATAGACCAGAAGATCCATGGCATTCCACTTGGAAAAAAAACACGCGTCTCCTTCACCAATGCTATTGTTCCCGATGCCTTGCTATCAATTCCCGTCAAAGGTGAATTTATGACAGTGCAAGATGCGCTTGGTGGCAGATATATTGCTTGGCCGAGAAGCTTGATCTCCAGTGCAGTAACTAAGAAGGTAATTTGAGTATCTATGCATGGTTACCATGTATTCAATCTTTATTAATATACTTCACATAATGTATACTTTCAATATCCGCTGTTACATTTCAAGTTAAAATCGTGAATCCTTCACTGACAAACATACCAGTTGTTGTCACTTGGGTTGTAATCGTGACTTTCACACACCATGGCTTTTAACAAACATAGTTTTGATGAAAAATCATTGGTGAATAAGTGTATCTTATTCTTTTTATATACTTAATGTAAAATAACTAATAATTTTTATGACTAGACTAGTTCGTGTAGTAAATGAAGATTAATTTAA
This sequence comes from Allium cepa, assembly GCA_030765085.1. Lineage (NCBI taxonomy): Eukaryota > Viridiplantae > Streptophyta > Magnoliopsida > Asparagales > Amaryllidaceae > Allium > Allium cepa. The sequence goes on from CM060939.1 coordinate 421,699,258, forward strand.
AGAGTGAATTATTTTCTTACAAAAAACCATTACTACTGCACCTCTTGCCTAATTTGAAAATGAAACTTCAATCAAATTATTGTGAAAATTGTTGTTTGATTATAAAGTGCATAACATAAGCAGTAAGATTACAGTAATCATTTGTAGATGATCGAGAAATATTAATAGACAACTTTGTTTCATAAGGTTAATTTATAATTTTTTACATAACCAATGTTTTACTTAATTTATATATGATTGTCTAAACAAGTTGAATGTTATTTACATAACTTGGAGTTGTTAAGCCTCATGCTGACAAGAAGAAGAAGAAAAATGTCATCTTAGTGGGCCGGATGATGCTGAAGACCTCGACACACTACCCGCTAGACTACTTACAGCACTGATGGTGCTTTGCTAATGGGCCAACACATCCCTAAAGGATAGGGTCAGCATCAACACCACTTTGGATAAAGAAATATTTGGTTGTCAAATAAAAGTGGATATCTTCAGGAATGATATACATGTGATCACAATTTTTTTTGGGACATCTGCTCAAGCCATTGTTTTTCATATGAGGTAGGTGTTAATTATTCTTTTAATGATGCATTAGTGTTGAATTGGTGTTGTTCTTGTCAATGCTGAGACATTTGCTCAAGTCACAAATTTTAATGTTGCATTTGGTGTTAATTATTCACTTTTTATATGCTTTTATAGCTACCTTCATGAAGTGCTAAAGAAATCTAAGATGACGTACATGATTTCATTCGTATATCCTGCTTATATAGATGCGAAAATTAAGCTAAAATAGCTTCTGGTTTGGCAAATTGTGACGCCCCACCCCGAGACCCACGTTAGTAAAGGGAATTAACGAGTAATTCTGTCTACTAACGCAGAGAATAGGGTTGGATAAGGGCGACCAACATAGCATACACTAGCTAAGAACTAAACATGTCAATTAGCGTCAACGTTTTTTTCATTTTACCTCATATGTGGTTGACATGTCTAGTCCATAACTATTGCACACTATGGCGGTTTACAAACATTTCAGAACTAATGTAATATACATATATGCGAAAAATAAATAACAGTCACAGAACAGCAAACCCAGATCAGATATATATATACACATACACCACCATACATGCCCACATGATACATCATACATGAGTGCCAAAAAGGGGTACTGATAATCACATACAATCATCCCACAAAAAGAATATACATCATGATAGTCAACAAAACGGTCTAAAAATAAAAGCTAGCCAAATCGATATGTCCCACAGAAGGTGATAAGCTGATCCAAAAAGAGAAGTTGTCCATGCTAACCTGCAACTCGGTCTGTCCCGAGTGAAAAACACACGGGTCAGGCAACTAAACTCATCAGTAGATAAGGGCCTCAATGATGATAATCATTTCGTTGTTCCTAACGGAACGAATATAGGGTTCATCATGAATATACATCTATGAGAATCATCAAGGGTCATTCTTATATCATAAGAAGGGAAATTATTTTGAAGTACTTCAAATCAATCATAAAGATCGTCAAACTTCATAAATCACATAATCTCAAACAAGTAGTAGTAATAATATGGTCGAAACATCATGGACCATCATATAATGTCGCCTCATTCTTAGTCGAGGCTATTTAAAAGATAAACCTCACCCAAAAAGATTAACATCAAATCATCAATAAAAAGAGTACTTCGCACGTGCTATTTACTTCCACTAGTACTTTACTTCGGTACCATACATCATGGGATTGGGATCACCTTCATTTCTACCTCTCCTGCCTATGCACACGACTACGTAGCCTATAATTTCCTCCATCCCAATCGGTGACGTCAAAAGACCCGAGTAATAATAATATCATAATGCTTCGGGGTTGACTACTAATCTGCAACCCCACTTCACTCGAGGTCCGTAGTACTAGTCCAAACTTTCATGTGTCTCAAATTTACGACTAGGAACCCAAAAGGTATTAACACATGTCCCATACCATGCGTCGGCACCTAATGGTTTACTAATCGTCGGTCGATACCACATCGTAAAGTAATTATAAATTAACATCAAACCCTAAAATAATAATTATATACATCGCCTCATTTCATCGGCAAAATATAGAAAATTCCAACTCATCGTATTTCGTACCACGACGAGTTCAATGTGACTACCACACTTGTCTCCTTTCATCGACAAGTATCAAAATAATAAATAACCTTGCCTCATATCCTCGGCAAGTGTAAATCTACATCCATATGGTCCTCTATCAAAATACTTCTAATTAGGAGTCATCGGACCATATCTGCATAATATTAGTCAAATGGACTAATATGATAAAATGCTTCAAACTCAATCAAAACGTCAAATATACACCCGAATAACATAAAAATGATTAAAATAAATAAAATTTATTTATAACATATTTTTCCATAGAAAACGGTTTTTTTTTATGATTTATAAAAGCCTTGGAAATAAGGAATACTTGTTTTAAAAACCCTTAAAAATGCTTAAAAACATTTACGATTTTAGCATAGAAAACGCAAAATTTGCCAATGCGATTAAAAAAAAAGTTGTAGCTTAGTTTCTAAGCCTTCCGGAATGACCAAAATCGTCAAATTCTGATCAGTGGTCTAAAAATTATGATCTTTTTACTAAAAATCTTAAACAAGGCCTGTAGCATATAATGTGTATGTATATATCGACAGGACTGAGATAAATATTTACAATTTTAGCATAGTAAACATCCAAATCTGGCAATATGAATAAAGAAAAAGTTGTAGCTTATGAAGTGAGCTTTTCAGAACATCTAAGATTATCGGAATCGGCTTAGAAACGAAAAAGTTATGGACATTTCCGTTTCAGATTCAACAACAGGGAATTTCAGGTCTTGCTCTCGGGTTAGCAGTAAAAAAATTCAATTTTGTCATAGATAACATCAAAATAATAGAAAACTCAACAAATAAAAGTTATAGTATATCAAATAAGCTTTCCGAAATGGTCAAGGTTATCAAAATATGATTTGTGGATAAAAAGTTATGGCTTTTTTTCTAGCAAATTCAAACTAAGCCTGATTTGTTAAAGACAGAATCAGGCTCCTGTTTTCAAACTCATTTTCGGTCATTAAAATTGCATAATCTCAGGATACAACTTGAAAACAAATTGTTTCTTATCGAATGCAGTTTCCAACAAAAAAATTTGAGGTAAAACGGACAAGAAACGTGAAAGTTATGACCGTTTTATTATGATGCATTTTCAGCAAAACGTGATATACGAAAAACTTAAGAAACCAGTACGAATTTGCAACAAAAGGCTACAGATTTTGCACAGGCTTTCAATTTAGTTGCTGTAAGTTATATACTTACAATTTGCAGCAAAGGATGGTGGTTTTAGGCAGCAAATACAAAGCTTTAGGCGAAATCAAGCTCCTGCAGGACCTGTAGAAGCTTAAGTAGAGACATGCAAAGAAAGAAATCAATCAAAATAAGATTATAGTATATAGAAATCCAAACTTTGGATGGATTAAAGGATCTAAAAGGTTGGAGATTACCTAGCTATTCTCAATTTAGAAAAATTCTCTTTGTAATAAGCAGCAAAAATTGAGTAGAAATAGAATTCTTTTTTCTTTTTTTTTTCTTTTTTTTTTTTAAGATAAGGATAGCCATGGTTTACTGCCTTTGTTTTAGAAGAAGAAGAAAGGAATGGGAAAAGAGGAAAACAACGTACAGGTTATTTTTCTTGTTTCCTGAGGCTTCTAGAATGGGTTTGGATCTAAACCATATACCCATTAAGCCCAATAACAATACTTAGTGAAATTTACTAAGTAAATGCACATATTTCACCTATTTAACAATATAAACTCATGTTTTCCTATTTTGAAGCAAAGTTAAATTTATACATAAAGTGCATGTAAACATAAATTGTTTTCTCAACCAAATAAAATTTATTTTAAGAATAATTTTTTTTTTTTTACATTAAAACCCCATATTTAATAATATTTTACAAGTTACACAATTTTAGTGTAAAACACCATTTTTAGCATAACAAACAAAATAAAAATTTCTTTCTTACCAAATAAATTTGCAATAAATCCTTCTAACACTTTTAAAACATTAATACACTATTATATATCATTTCTATTATGATTAATTAACTTATTAACCACTTCTCTTGCATTTCATCAATAAAAGGCAAATTGGCAAAAATACAATATTGCCAAAATTAACATTTTTAATCGAATATAGTAATACAACTATATTCAAAAACTCATGAAATAAAGTAACACTTTATTTCACACATGTCCAATATTTTCATCCTCGATAAAATTATTTCTTCTTTATTCTCCATATTTTATTTTAAAATAAAAATGGATTATTGGTCTTAAATTACCAATATCATTTTATTAAACCCAAATAAATTTACAACCCATCCCTAGAATCAAATAAAGTGATAAACTTTATTTTCTTCATTTCATTATCTCAATTTACTCAACTTCATTGTTTATATTAAATAAACAATATTTTCACCATTTTACCTCTAATTAATTTAATTAATTCCAATATTAAATTATAATCATCATTATAATTTAATATTTACGGTAATCTCCAAACCGGGTTTGTTACACAAATTGTAACGACCTAGAATTTCTGTCAATTTAAATTTGAATATTTAATTGATTTTAAATATTAATAAGTGAAATTAAACAGTCAAACAATTTATTTTTCGAATAATTGGATTTAATTGGATAATTAAATCGATAATTTAATAGTTAAAATTACAGAGATAATTGAAAATTGAATTAAATACGATTAAAAATGATTTGTAAAATTTTATTATATCATATTGGAGTTAGAATGATGTTATAGAACTTTTAAAATCGAATTAAAAGTTAATTTGTGAAAATTGAATATTTTAATATTTAATTGACGAGTTAAAATAGCCATTTTTCAAACAGTCTCAGATTCCGACGAAACCAGTTTCATCGGATCAGTAATGTCATATTATTGTAAGGTTTCAAATTTCGTGTCAATCGGATTTACCGTTTGTCCGTGGCAAGCTAAAACGCACAGAAAATTGATTAACCGATTTAATTTTAAATCGATCGTTTATTGCCATATCTCGCACATACGATCGAATTAGCTTCCGAAACATGTTCCATTGTGTCCGGAACGCAGGGTAAACTATAGAAACGTCGGTCACCGCGCGAGATTTGGAGTTCGAAAAAATTCGGTGAATAGTGATTTTCAGTTGAAATTCTATATAAGGACCCTTATTCACAAATTTAATTAAAACCCTAATTTCAAAGAGCCGGCCGCCATCTCCAAATTCGAAGGCCAAAAATCATTCCCCTTTTCTTCCTCAATCTCTTCCAATCCATAAGCAATTACACGAAATCATCAACTACAATATTGGAGAGCATTGCGAGAGCTTTCAATCCATACGGTGATGATGATAATCGGAGTGACGTGGTGGTGGGATTTTCGTCTTGAAGTCTGGCCGAACGAGCATGTTTTTCAACGTCAATAAGAGGCCAAGCTTCATGAAATTCACGCCGAAGGTGGAGTTGAGTGAGGGCTACAAGGTGATGGTAGTTGATCGTGTTCAAGTTGGTTGATGGAGGAGCGAAGTGAAACCCTAACGAACGGCAATGGGTTCTTGTTCGTATTCTTCACTGGGAAGAAGAGGAAGACGCACGCGGCCGTGATTTTATGGGCTTGGAACGAACGGCTTTGATGGTGTGGGTTTCAAAATTAAAATAAATTTGTAAATTTATGTATATAATAAATCGTGTAAACTTTAAAATATTGTATCTCTTTCATACGAGGTCGAAAACGCACGAAACAAGTTGCGTTGGGTTCGTAAGGACGAACACTACGCTATGGAGCTAGATTGGAGTCGTTTGGAGTTAGTGAAAATTTTGGGTAAAATTAAACGCATGTTTCATTTTGTTCGAAATAAAATGCGGAAACTGAATTGAAAGCAATGTGAGAACTTCTCACTCAATCGAATTGTTTCAATTTAAATTTTAAATAGTTAGATTTAAAATTGTTGTTTGTATGCCTGAATGATAAATTATTATTTATTGATTGTTAAAATAGACATTATGCGCTGTTAGTAAGCGGAGGTTATTTATTAATAACATATACCGCGATAATTCCATCTTGATTGGAATTAGTATTATTTATGTACTTGGAGTTGATTTCCCGCATTATATAGCGGATGAGACCCTATTGCGCCGTCTATTAAGCGGATAATATTTTACAAATCCCATATACTGCGATATTCCGCTTTGAACGGAATTGGTATTGTGCTAATGTTTGTGGATGCAGGGAAACAGGTTGGAGGGATCCAACTGGATTCCTCACCAGTATTTATTTGATTACAGATATTTTGATGTTTGTTGATTATCATATGACGATATATGATGTTTGTTGTCGTGATTGACTATTGGGTGCTGTTGCATCATTGGATCCATTTTTAAAGTTAAAAATAACGATTTTGATTTTAAAAGGATTTTTAAAATGATTTTTCAAAGTATATGTTTTATTAAATTTTTGAATGGATTCATTTTAAATAATTAAAACGTTATAAATTTTTATGTTATAAAAATTAAGATTTTTGTGAAATATAACCAAAAGGTGATTTTTAAAATAAATAGATTTATAAAATAGTTTAAATTTAGATTTTTGAATTATTATAAAGGATGTATGTAAAAGATTTTTTAACATTGATATTTATAATATATATATATATATATATATATATATATATATATAATATTGGAATTATAAAACGAGTTTATTAAGTGTTAAAATGAAGTATAAAATGGATTTCATTAAAAATTATAGATTTATAAATTATGAAGATTATAAAATGAATAGATGTTGTAAAATAAAAGATTTATAAGTAATTAACTTATAAACTGGATTTTGGGAATTTAAATGGGATATTAATAGAAATTGTTAATAAAGGAGATTTTATAAGTTGAAGTTGTTATAAAATATAAATGAATCTTATAAGTAATAGAAGCTTTAAAAAGAACGATTTTGTAAATAAATGAATTATAAGTATTTAATTTATAATATGGACTTTTGGTATATAATTGAGATATATAAATTGAATTGGATTAATAAAGGAGATTTATAAATCGAAGCTTATAAATAGAAATGGAATTTATAGACATTGTTTATAAATTCGAAATCAATGGAATTTGATAAATTGAATGTTGAAATTGGTTAAGGAAGTATATTCACGATTTTGGACAGTGAATATATTATTAAATAAAATGGATATGCTTGGGAAAATGAATATTGTAAAATGAAGTTAATCGTTTTAACGATGTTTTAAAATGTATTAAACATCGAAAACATAGATTTCAACATTCACTGTTGAAATAGACGTTTCGAGAAATAGAAGGAAATGGTGGACTATAACACTGTTGTTATAGTAAATGATTTTCGAAAAGAAATGTTTTATATAGTATTGGGATTTATATATCTATCTAAATTTCGAACCCCTATACTAGTGATTTTGGGTCATCGTTACGATGTTTTACGCAACATTCGTTTTGGCTCAAATTAATGTGTTTAAAAGAATGTTTTTCTTAAAGAATGGAATATATACTTAATTTTGATTTAAGTATATCAATTATTTTCCAAGTGTTGAAAATAAATGGATTTGTGAATTTCTTATTATTAAATAAGTATGGAAATGTTTTATGAAGTGAATATTTTAAGATTTTATCTTTTAAAGATAAATTGAAAATGTATATTAGAAATCGGTTTGGGAAATCGTATATTCATAGATATTTTGGGAATTGTAAATTCACTATGGAATTTATAAAAGAAATGGGAATTTGTTTAAAAATAAACGTTGAGTTAATTTTTGAAGTGTGAGAATAAATTTACGGATTTGGAAAGTAAATATAAAGTAAATCGGTAAGGATTTATTTAATTGGTTTAAATGAACCATGTTGAAATGAAAGTATTTCCGCGTAAGGAAAATGATTGAAATTTGTTTTCAAAAGTGGTAAGGGTGAAAAGTGATTTGAAAATTGTTTTCAAATGTTGAAGTGTGGAGATTATATATCTAGTAAAGATATTTTGGAAAGTAAATAATTTGGGAAATTATTTGGAATCTGGTGATGCTGAACACGCATTTTGATAGTTAAATAACCGACTATCAATATTTACCTTTAAATAGGTATGTGTTGTAATTTGTTTGAATTTGAATGCCACACTTATTTTTAAAATAAGCGCTCACTATTCGGGTTAGCCAGGAAAGGACCTTGGGGTCGAATAACCCATTCCGAATATGTGATACGTCGTTATGAATTGCATTTGATGACCGGTGTTGAAGACCGGATATTTGTGAAAACGGAAGGATTACCGTCGAATATTTCTGCATCGGCTGATCTTCGATATAGAAATTTATCACCCTTTGTGATGGGAAGTCCGGTCGTGATTAGTGAATCCTCGGATTGCAAGGACTTCTTTGTAAGTGCCTTCGGTTCCGTTCGATCTCGGAATGGACTTGTATGGATGTGTGTCTGACGTTACAATTTGAGATGTAAAACTGGTTTCTATCAAATATATTTCCGTTGGTGGCGGAGAATTTATTCTCTTAGCTTAACACCCTTAGAGGTTATGTGGTTGATGGTTACTAGTGATACGTTCCCAAATTGGTAATGTGGCATATAGAGTGCTGTTGAGCATTTGATGATCAAAGCACAGCTTTTATATAAAGCGTGGCTTTGTGGACGAGACTTCGTCGGACCTCACATCCCGGAAATGGTCAAAACAGAAAGGATGCAGCAAGGTTATTAGGGGGTAGCGCCCCTTTAGTGTATGTCATTCCTTCTGGATAGAGGTGGTATCATGGTATGGAGCCCAGATACTTAACCTATGTTGTTGCTGCAAATTTATTGCTTTGTGGTTGTTGGAAATCGAGGATCCTCGGATATAGATCGGTTACGATCGGGGAATGACATATTCGTGTCAGTAGTTACCCAGTTAGGGGTAACCCGGCCTTGTGTTGGCAGAGATCCGGTTAGGTTCTCGGGTTGTCTTTCCAGAGGCGTACCCATGTGGCAATGGAAGTTCCTTGGCCTGACCATTTGTTGGAAATCCAAAGAAACAATACGATCTTGTACGGTTTTAGTTGTAGAACCTATCATTCACTTATGGTGGCGCCCCACTGTTTGGATGGTAGCTATAGTAGGCATAAGTGCGGAATGCCTATGCTGGCTAAGATTTATATCTTTACTTTTGAAATGTTTTGTACACTATGCACTATTAATAATATCAAATGTTTCTTTTTAATACGTATCAAGCATATTTGACTATCATAAGGAGAAATCTCCTCCGATTCTGCGTTTGCATAGTGTGTGTGTGCGGGAGGCCTTATGGTAGTCTCATTTTCTAAAAAGCATGCGAATCTATTTTAAAATTATCCTGTATTTTGTTTTAAAGATAAACTGCTTTAGTTCTCACACCAGTCACATGACTGACTCAGAGTTTATTGTTTTTCTTCCTAAACTATGGGAGCCCATCAATTTCCACACGGGCAGTCAAGAGTCAGGTTATCAGGATATTATGGAATTCAGGAGGTACTGGAGGCAAGCTGGATGGCATGGTGTATTCACTAGTATATAGTATTTCTTTTCCGCTGTTTGCTGTTGTTTGTTGTTGTACACTCTGATGATGTAATGTAATGTAATATGATGTAATGTAGTAACTGATATAGTTCTTTGTTTAAAGATTATTCATTTATCTATTATATGTTGTTCCGCTGCGATTGTGAGATTTTGATTTTGTTTGTTCTGTTGTTTCTTTCTGTTCTGTTCTATCTTTTTCTCTCTCCTTCTACCTTTTTCTTCTTCTTAAACCCTAACGGTTCGGTTTTCCAGCCTTAGATTGCTCGGCAGTTGATACAGTGGACGTATTGACGTCAGTTTTCGAGCGTCGAAAAGTCGCGTCCGTCACATTTGGTATCAGAGCATATGGTTAAGCGAAAACCATGGCTCTGTTGGGTATTACTCATTAGAGGTGGAGTCAGCAGTACTCTAGAATGAGTTTGAGTGTAATAATAGATACGAGCGCGTATTTGTTTGTGAATATAAATTGTTTTATAGTGATGATTGGTTTGTTGGGTGGTATATGGATTCAGGTCAATACGAGTAATTAACGTTATTGATAGGGATCTCTAAACACTTGTACAAAACAATTTGACACGATATTGTTTTAAAATAGGGTAAATGAAATAATTTTACCTTGATTATATTTTATATATAAGAAATAATTTTTCAGAATTATTAAAGTGTATATGAATTGATGTTTGGTTGTTGAATAAGTTAAATAAAAACAACAGCTGTAAAAGAATAATTGTATAAGCAAATGAATCATAAGTATGAAGTTATAATTAAAATGATTTACACTTGTGAAATAATCTTATATATAAGAAGTGAAATTATATAAGTAAAAGATTTGTAAATATGATTTATAATCTAAAAACAAAATTCCAAAGAAGTGTTTTGAAAGGATTTGATATTTTGGGAAAATTGTTTTGGAGAAATTAAAGCTCTAAACTCTTTTCGGTCGCTGGAAAATAATTCCGATGATGATCGCGACATCATTGGTGTTCATTTTCGGGTTTCCAAAAGAGGAATTGCTGCTAAATTGTTTTAATGAAAGTTATTTGGAAAATTTGGATTTGGTTTTGGAAATTCAAAGGATAATTTGAATTGATTTCAAAAATGGTTTTGAGAGATTGAAAAGACTCTGGAATCCTATTTAATATATTTATAGGAATGATAAATGAGTTGATAACTTATACAATTTGAATTTTGATAGAATAAATTTAACTTAAAGGATGGAGTTAAGTTAAAGGGAGTATAAGTGAATCAATGAAAATCCAAGTGGTAATTGTTGAATATAAGTTGTATAACTTATGAAATGAGAAAATGAAAGTGAAACCAATTATTAAAATGGTTAAACAATTTGTTAAGCAAAATAAATCTGAATTTGAATAAGTGATAAAAATTTGGCTTTAGTAAAGGTAAATGGAATTTACTTTAGAAATGAAATCTGAATTGGATTTATAAGTGGAAATTTAAGTGAAGTTAAACAAATAATGTTGAAAGAGAATATAACTTAAGTGAAGTTGAATGAAGTTTATTTTGGTGTCAAAGTAAATTAATCAAGAGAAGTGATGAATATGAACTTGAGTTATATAAATGAAATTCAAGATTATATTGTTAAAAGAATTAGCAATTGAATAAATTAATGGATTGAATGTTAATCAATTGAATGTAAAATAAATTGATATGGAATAATGAATGTAAGTCTAAATTCATTAAAAGTTAATGTTATTGGAAGTTGAATAATAGAATGAAAGTCAATTTAATATCAACCAATTGGAATTAAAAGTGTTGGACCAAATGGAATGTAAATTAAATAATTTGGTAATGTTGGATAAACATTAGTTGTTATTTGCTTGTTAATTGATTGTGTATATTTCATTAAGTGTTAATGAAGTTGAATTGATAAAATTGAAAGCTATATAATTTGATTTGGAAGTGAACTAATGTGAATTTAATTGGTGAATGTAAATTAATTGGAAACGAATGAATGAATGTTAATTAAATCCAATGTAAATGAATCAAATGTGATTTAAATTGGAAAAACAATTCATTGAATATTAATGAGAAATGAAAGAATATTGATTTGGTTATGAATTGATTTGGATAGACATTGATTGTTGGATGTTTATTAGTTGGATGATAGTTGTTTGATGGTTGCATTTGTTGCATTTGCTATATTGGCATATGTAATTGTTGTAGTGATATATGTTGTATATTGATATTATTTTCATATATACATGTTTCTCATTGTTTGTTGAGTGTTTAGTAGGTGCGGATTGCGCTTGCTTCGCATTTGGAGCTCGCTTTCGCGCTATATTAGCCGTATATGCTCGCTAATAAAAATATAAGGTACATATCTCGGATTAAATATCGTACTTTTACACTTTTTTCCCTACGGGATGCCTCATTACTTGATGAGATGTATATTTGTGATATATATACTGTCATTTTTTTTCCGAATCGAGCCGCGCAAAGGAGACTCTGGCGAATTTTTCCGAAAATTTAAGGCGTTAGAATATTTTTGAGAAAATTGGGAAATTTTTGAAAACTAAGTTTGGATTTGGAAACTTAGTAAATATTTTGTAAGAAGTTTAACTATGAATTTTGGGAGAGTTAAACACTTAAGAGATTTGAAAAATTCAATTCGAACGAATTGTTTTGGAAAGTTAATGGATTCTGTAACTTTTTCTTACTTGGTAATTTCGAGGACGAAATTCTTTTAAGGGGGAAGTTTGTAACGACCTAGAATTTCTGTCAATTTAAATTTGAACATTTAATTGATTTTAAATATTAATAAGTGAAATAAAACAGTCGAATAATTTATTTTTCGAATAACTGGATTTAATTGGATAATTAAATCGATAATTTAATAGTTGAAATTACAGAGATAATTGAAAATTGGATTAAATATGATTAACAATGATTTGTAAAATTTTAATATATCATATTGGAGTTAGAATGATGTTATAGAACTTTTAAAATCGAATTAAAAGTTAATTTATGAAAATTGCATATTTTAATATTTAATCGACGAGTTAAAATAGCCATTTTTCAAACAGTCTCGGATTCCGATGAAACTAGTTTCATCGGATCCGTAATGTCATATTATTATAAGGTTTCAAATTTTCGTGTCAATCGGATTTACTGTTTGTCCGTGGCAAGCTAAAACGCACAGAAAATTGATTAACCGATTTTATTTTAAATCGATCGTTTATTGCCATATCTCGCACATATGATCGAATTAGCTTCCGAAACCTGTTCCATTGTGTCCGGAACGCGGGGTAAACCCTAGAAACGCCGGTCACCGCACGTGATTTGGAGTTCGAAAAAATTCGGTGAATAGTGATTTTCGGTTGAAATTCTATATTTGGACCCTTATTCACAAATTTAATTAAAACCCTAATTTCAAAGAGCTGGCCGCCATCTCCAAATTCGAAGGCTAGAAATCATTCCCCTTTTCTTCCTCAATCTCTTCCAATCCACAAGCAATTATGCGAAATCATCAACTACAATATTGGAGAACATTGCGAGAGCTTTCAATCCATACGGTGATGATGATCATCGGAGCGACGTGGTGGTGGGATTTTCGCCTTGAAGTCAGGCCGAACGTGCACGTTTTTCAACATCAATAAGAGGCCGAGCTTCATGAAATTCACGCCGAAGGTGGAGTTGAGTGAGGGCTACAAGGTGATGGTAGTTGATCGTGTTCAAGTTGGTTGAAGGAGGAGCGAAGTGAAACCCTAATGAACGGCAATGGGTTCTTGTTCGTATTCTTCACTGGGAAGAAGAGGAAGACGCATGCAGCCATGATTTTCTGGGCTTGGAACGAACGACTTTGATGGTGTGGGTTTAAAAATTAAAATAAATTAGTAAATTTATGTATATAATAAATCGTGTAAAATTTAAAATATTGTATCTCTTTCATACGAGGTCGAAAATGCACGAAACAAGTTGCGTTGGGTTCGTATGGACAAACACTACGCTATGGAGCTGGATTGGAGTCGTTTGGAGTTAGTGAAAATTTCGGGTAAAATTAAATGCGTGTTTAATTTTGTTCGAAATAAAACGCGGAAACTGAATTGAAAGCAAGGTGAGAACTTCTCACTCAATCGAATTGTTTCGATTTAAATTTTAAATAGTTAGATTTAAAATTATTGATTGTATGCCTGAATGATAAATTATTATCTATTGATTGTTAAAATTGACATTATGCGCCGTTAGTAAGCGGAGCTTATTTATTAAAAACATATACCGCGATAATTCCATCTTGATTGGAATTGGTATTATTTATGTACTTGGAGATGATTTCCCGCATTATATAGCGGATGAGACCCTATTGCACCGTCTATTAAGCGGATAATATTTTACAAATCCCGTGACGACCTGGAATTTTTAACAACTTAAATTGGAATTGTTAATTGATTTTAAATATTTAAAAAGTTAATTTTAATTTGAATTTCAAAAATATCAATATTTAATTGTTAATTAAATTATTGAATTATATAGTTTAACTATTGAATCCTATAAGTTGAAATTGGGTAAAATGCTAAATCTGGAGTTTTAAGCCTATTTAAAATAATTTGAAGGTTTATAAAATTTATATTGATAGCACTGAAGGTAGTGAAAGTGTTGAAATTTAATTTAAAGGTAATTTGTTTAATTTTAATAATATATCGTTTAAATTGGAAATTTAAAAATAGCCTTCCGAGGCACAGTCCCGGATTTGGACGAAACCAGTCCCATTGGATCCGTAATAGTTAGTTATTATCGGATTTTAATTTTCGAAGCAATCAGAGTTGACGTTTGACCCTGGCAGCTCGAAATGCTTAGAATTTTTTTAATCGATTTAATTGGAATTTGATCGTTTCTTGTGTATCTTGCCCATACGGTCAAATTAGCTACCGAAACATGTTCCATGGTGTTCGGAATGCGGGTAGAACCTTATTAACGCTTGTCATCATGTCGGATTCGGAGTTCGGGATTTCGCGTTATTCAAGGTAGGATATTTTTAATATTCTATTATATTCTATTCACTCACGCGTATTCGGGAAGCTTTCCCAAGCCATATCTTATCTCGTCCCCTCTCTTTATTCTGGAAAAGAAAAAGGAAAAAAAGATATTCATGGCCGATCGTTTCCTCAATAAAAAAAGGAACGAGAGGATCGCGTACGAACGCGAACGCGAGGATGAGGGTTTCTCAGTGAAGCCGAAGTTTCAACCAGAGTTTCGAAAGCCTATACCTGCAGTTGACAAACCCAAATCGATCAAATCAAAGGGGGGAGGGGGTTAATCTCGCGATGGTGAACTCGAACTCGAGAAAACTTGCCGTAGTCGCTAGGGTTGAGGCTTGCGAGGGGAAGACGGCCACTAGGATCTAGCTTTGGGGTTGTTCGGCGATCGCGAGAATGGGAGCTCGCTTGTCTCAGGCTCGACCTCAAGTTGTGGGGAAGAACCGGCGTTAGGCTTCGGTCGTGAGGCCAGAGGGAGGGCGAGTCGAGATCGACTGCGTGGCGGAAGGTATAGTTTCGTTAATTTCTTTCCATTTCTGCATTTAATCGAAAAAAAATTTATAAATTTATTTACAGTGGAATATATCTACAGGCAATTTTCTATATATATATATATATATATATATATATATGAATAAGATTTCGAGTACATGAGAATTTATAAAAGTTAGGTTTTGAAATCTATAAATTATTTTATAAGAGTTTGAAAATAAGAAGGGTTTAAGATATACAGTAGAGTTATATAAAGATTTAGTTTAAATCAAACTTTTAAGTTGAAATTTGTGGATTCTTAAATAGGTATGAACTTGTAAATTAAATTGTTTACCAAAAACTAATAGCAAAGTTAAATTTAGAGTTTTCTATCCCAGTAGATTTCATTTCAAAAATGAGAACCATTATTTAGAGCTAGTTAATAAAATTTATTTAATGTTAAAAATAAATTGTCAAATTAGATCAAAATATTAATAAATTATAATGTTTATACAAGGTCGAAACCATGAAGCCAAGCCGAGATTGGATGGATTTACAAATCGAAAGCAAAGGTGAGTAAATCTCACTCTGTTGGATTTATACTTGAATTTAAATGGTTAAATTTAAATATTTGGTTACATGATTGAACTGATTAATGTGCACTGTGAACTGATGACTTTGGTTTTGGTTGATTCCTGAGTTGATTGTTGCTTGACTCGGAATATTCGCGTTGTAAATTGTTTAAACTTAAATAATAACTAAGTAAATGTCTCCAAAGATAATAAAGGTAACGATTTGTGGTTCATTAAGTTAGTAGGTAATTAAAATTGAATAATTAAATCAATTTTATGAATTTGGGTTAACTAATTAAGTCTAAATTAGTCAGAGTGACCATTGGGTGATGTAATAAGTAATTACTTAGTGCAATTAATAATGTAATTACTTGGTGTAATTAACCGAGAGATAATTAAGATAATTAATTAAGGAGAATGAATTTATTTAATGAAGTAAATAAAAAGGTGGTAATTTCTGGTGGAGATAAATCAAGTATGATTTATACCATGGTTTAAGTAATATAATTAGTTTAGATTTAGATAAATTGAAATATAATTGGAATCAATAACTTATATAATTAATTAAGTAATTAAAGATTCGATTAATTAAGATTTATTAAACCATAATATGTGACATATGAGGAATTAATTAATATAAGTAGTTCATGATTAATGTAATTAATATAGTTAAATTATTTATGAAGTAATTAAGATTACTTATTGATTTTGGGTTAAGAATAATTAATATCGTGAAATTAATTGAAAATAAGTACTTTAATGTAATTGAAGATAATTAATCCAGTGTGATTAATTTAGATGAATAATGAAGGATTGATTAATTAATTGATGCAAAATTAATTAATATTAAATGAAGGAATCTAAGTGATTGAGATTCGAAATTCAATTAGAATCAATTGAATTAATTCGGAAGTGATCAGTTTGCTTATGAATGATTGAATGGTATGGGATGTTTTGAAATAGTTGATATCTTTACTATGAAATGTTGTGTTTTCATATTGAATAAATCGGGTTAGAACGACATGAGACTCGAAGAGGCCGGGACGGGTATTGGAAAATACCCGAAACCACTTCGAATTCTTATAAATTGATATGTGGGATTAATAGGTTGGAATGGAACGATTTAAGTGAATCGGACTATTTGATCTAAATTTTTGTCCTTAGAAACTTATGTGTGAAATAAGTTATGTCTATAGCATATTGTGAACTTGTAAAATTGGTTTGAGTTACCCGGGTTCTATATAAGTTGTATGTGTGTATTCCATATTAAGATGTGTTTACTCACACTGGTTTCCAGCCTGACCCGGGTGTTACTTTGATGTAATGCTCGGGTCAGACCGAGTATTACAGATTTCCAGGTTAGGACGCTCTGGAGCTCAGGAGGCGAGCTGAATGGCAATATCGTATATAGTATTCCGCTGTATTTATATCATTGTTAATCTGAGACTTGAAAATTGTATATATATTCAGTGACTGTATATACATATGTGAAACTCTGATGTATATTAAATGTAATAGATAGATATAGTATTCTTTTGTAAACTGTTATTATTTATTATATTTTATCCACTGCGAATGTGAGATGTTTGGTGTTTCTGTTCTTCTTCTTCTATCTCTTTCTTCTTTTTCATAACTATCTGGAATTTTCGGGATAGAAAATTTCGGGTCGTTACAAATCTCATATACCGCGATATTCCGGTTTGAACGGAATTGGTATTGTGCTAATGTTTGTGGATGAAGGGAAACAGGTTGGAGGGATCCAACTGGATTCCTCACCAGTATTTATTTGATTACAGATATTTTGATGTTTGTTGATTATCATATGACGATATATGATGTTTGTTGTCGTGATTGACTATTGGGTGCTGTTGCATCATCGGATCCATTTTTAAAGTTTAAAAATAACGATTTTGATTTTAAAAGGATTTTTAAAATGATTTTTCAAAGTATACGTTTTATTTAATTTTTGAATTGATTCATTTTAAATAATTAAAATGTTATAAATTTTTATGTTATAAAAATTAGGATTTTTGTGAAATATAACCAAAAGGTGATTTTTAAAATAAATAGATTTATAAAATAGTTTAAATTTAGATTTTTGAATTATTATAAAGGATGTATGTAAAAGATTTTTAACATTGATATTTATAATATATATATATATATATATATATAATATTGGAATTATAAAACGAGTTTATTAAGTGTTAAAATGAAGTATAAAATGTATTTCATTAAAAATTATAGATTTATAAATTGTGAAGATTATAAAATGAATAAATGTAGTAAAATAAAAGATTTATAAGTAATTAACTTATAAACTAGATTTTGGGCATTTAAATGGGATATTAATAGAAATTGTTAATAAAGGAGATTTTATAAGTTGAAGTTGTTATAAAATATAAATGAATCTTATAAGTAATAGAAGCTTTAAAAAGAACGATTTTGTAAATAAATGAATTATAAGTATTTAACTTATAATATGGACTTTTGGTATATAATTGAGATATATAAATTGAATTGGATTAATAAAGGAGATTTATAAATCGAAGCTTATAAATAGAAATGGAATTTATAGACATTGTTTATAAATTCGAAATCAATGGAATTTGATAAATTGAATGTTGAAATTGGTTAAGGAAGTATATTCACGATTTTGGACAGTGAATATATTATTAAATAAAATGGATATGCTTGGAAAAATGAATATTATAAAATGAAGTTAATCGTTTTAACGATGTTTTAAAATGTATTAAACATCGAAAACATAGATTTCAACATTCATTGTTGAAATAGACGTTTCGAGAAATAGAAGGAAATGGTGGACTATAACACTGTTGTTATAGTAAATGATTTTCGAAAAGAAATGTTTTATATAGTATTGGGATTTATATATCTATCTAAATTTCGAATCCCTATACTAGTGATTTTGGGTCGTCGTAACGATGTTTTACGCAACATTCGTTTTGGCTCAAATTAATGTGTTTAAAAGAATGTTTTTCTTAAAGAATGGAATATATACTTAATTTTGATTTAAGTATATCAATTATTTTCCAAGTGTTGAAAATAAATGGATTTGTGAATTTCTTATTATTAAATAATTATGGAAATGTTTTCCAATATGAAGTGAATATTTTAAGATTTTATCTTTTAAAGATATATTGAAAATGAATATTAGAAATCGGTTTGGGAAATCGTATATTCATAGATATTTTGGGAATTGTAAATTCACTATGGAATTTAAAAAAGAAAGGGGAGTTTGTTTAAAAATAAACGTTGAGTTAATTTTTGAAGTGTGGGAATAAATTTACGGATTTGGAACGTAAATATAAAGTAAATCGGTAAGGATTTATTTAATTGGTTTAAATGAACCATGTTGAAATGAAAGTATTTCCGCTAAGGAAAATGATTGAAATTTGTTTTCAAAAGTGGTAAGGGTGAAAAGTGATTTGAAAATTGTTTTCAAATGTTGAAGTGTGGAGATTATATATCTAGTAAGATATTTTGGAAAGTAAATAATTTAGGAAATTATTTGGAATCTGGTGATGTTGAACACACCTATTGATAGTTAAATAACCGACTATCAATATTTACGTTTAAATAGGAATTTGTTGTGATTTGTTTGAATTTGAATGCCACACTTATTTTTAAAATAAGCGCTCACTATTCGGGTTAGCCGGGAAAGGACCTTGGGGTCGTATAACCCATTCCGAATATGTGATACGTCGTTATAAATTGCATTTGATGACCGGTGTTGAAGACCGGATATTTGTGAAAACGGAAGGATTACCGTCGAATATTTCTGCATCGGCTGATCTCCGGTATAGAAATTTATTACCCCTTGTGATGGGAAGTCCGATCGTGATTAGTGAATGTCCAGATTGCAAGGACTTCTTTGTAAGTGCCTTCGGTTCCATTCGATCCCGGAACAGACTTGTATGAATGTGTGTCTGACGTTAAAATTTGAGATGTAAAACTGGTTTCTATCAAATATATTTCCGTTGGTGGCGGAGAATTTATTCTCTTAGCTTAACACCCTTAGAGGTTATGTAGTTGATGGTTACTAGTGATAACTTCCCAAATTGGTATTGTGGCATATAGAGTGCTGTTGAGCATTTGGTGATCAAAGCACTATATAAAGAGTGGCTTTGTGGACGAGACTTCGTCGGACCTCACACCCCGGAAATGGTCAAAACAGGAAGGATGCAGCAAGGTTATTAGGGGGTAGCGCCCCTTTAGTGCATGTCATTCCTTCTGGATAGAGGTGGTATCATGGTATGGAGCCCAGATACTTAACCTATGTTGTTGCTGCAAATTTATTGCTTTGTGGTTGTTGGAAATCGAGGATCCTCGGATATAGATCGGTTACGATCGGGGAATGACATATTCGTGTCAGTAATTACCCAGTTAGGGGTAACCCGGCCTTTTGTTGGCAGAGATCCGGTTAGGTTCTCGGGTCGTCTTTCCAGAGGCGTACCCATGTGGCAATGGGAAGTTCCTTGGCTTGACCATTTGTTGGAAATCCAAAGAAACAATACGATCTTATACGGTTTTAGTTGTAGAACCTATCATTCACTTATGGTGGAGCCCCACTGTTTGGATGGTAGCTATAGTAGGCATAAGTGCGGAATGCCTATGCTGACTAAGATTTATATCTTTACTTTCGAAATGCTTTGTACACTATGCACTATTAATAATATCAAATGTTTCTTTTTAATACGTATCAAGCATATTTGACTATCATAAGGAGAAATCTCCTCCGATTCTGCGTTTGCATTGTGTGTGTGTGCGGGAGGCCTTATGGTAGTCTCATTTTCTAAAAGCATGCGAATATATTTTAAAATTATCCTGTATTTTGTTTTAAAGATAAACTGTTTTAGTTCTCACACCAGTCACATAACTGACTCAGAGTTTATTGTTTTTCTTCCTAAACTCTGGGTGCCCACCAATTTCCACACGGGCAGTCAAGAGTCAGGTTATCAGGATATTCTAGAATTCAGGAGTTGCTGGAGGCAAGCTGGATGGTATGGCGTATTCACTAGTATATAGTATTTCTTTTCTGCTGTTTGTTGTTGTTTGTTGTTGTACACTCTGATGATGTAATGTAATGTAATATGATGTAATGTAGTAACTGATATAGTTCTTTGTTTAAAGATTATTCATTTATCTACTATATGTTGTTCCGCTGCGATTGTGAGATTCTGATATTATTTGTTCTGTTGTTTCTTTCTGTTCTGTTCTATCTTTTTCTCTCTCCTTCTACCTTTTTCTCTCTCCTTCTACCTTTTTCTTCTTCTTAAACCCTAACGGTTCGGTTTTCCGGCCTTCGATTGCTCGGCAGTTGATACAGTGGACGTATTGATGTCGGTTTTCAAGCGTTGAAAAGTCGCGTCCTTCACACAAATGGTATGAACAAGAGAAGCCTGATCATATTTTATTAGTGTCGTATAACTTAGAGTATATACAATATGGTTCTCTAAATTGATCGGTCAAATTTTGTACTTGATTCATGTTGTACATACTTTGTTATGAATGCTGAGTGGAATTTTCAATGTTAATAATCATTGGTCTTCGACGATTATGAATCCCATTGAAAAAAGTGTGCATTTCATGGATCCACTGAGAGGGCGATTGTGTAGTGAAGATTGGATGAATATTATGGACATGCATGTGCAATTGCTATTCTATATTCTGACTTTTTGAGTGGTTTGGTGGTTTATATTTGTTTACTTTGCATCTCTATTGCAATTTACAATCAGGATAAAGTGAAAGACAATAAGAAAGTTTGGTGGACGCTTTATTTGGTGTGTACTCCATATTTCTCAAGTCTGATGACTTTTCTTCCTCAACATGATTGATTAAATTATATGTTAACTTGACATCTATGCATGCTTTAGGGAGCTCCGAAATAAAGAGGTAAACTGTCATGTGGATTGTGGATTATGCACTACATGAAGGACATCGTGAGGGACATGAATCAACTATGGCCTGCTAAGGTAATATATGTCAATGCTTTAATTTAACTAGGCACATATCGAGATCCATGTCGAGTAAAGTTAAACTCTGCATTTTCTATTTGTTGCAGTAGGAGAAGGATCTAAACTACCTTTTTCCAAAAGGATATTGATATTTTTCGGGTGGAGTGGGCTACGCATGTCTACAAGTTTGCTGGTTCATAGTGCTTGAATTCTATATATGCCTGCTATTATATTATGTAAATATATGCACCTTGCAATTGAACCCTGGTTAGTTAGCTTTACCGATGTTGGTTTTGTTGTATTTTGTGTATCTATGGGTTAGTTGCATAGTTTATGTATTAGTGTTGAACTATTGCTTTGTAGGATATGTATTCGGATTTCGTGTCGATGTTGGTTTTGTTTAATATTGTATTTAGTAGAAATGTGAACTGCTTTGTGTTATCTGAACTGCTTCATGTTATTTCATTTAAGAAAGGAAAACACATGCAAAAACTGATTTGTGTTGTCTTAACTGCTTTAAAACAACATTTATCTGTTGTAAGTAGCCCATAGTAAAACTTAGTAGAATGTGCATTTCATTGAGATTACAAAAAATAGTTATTTTATTAACTTTCAAACAACATAGAATATTCATCTCTTCTATTTGTAAAATAAGAACACATTAGACAACATACGACTTTTTTTATATGTTGTGTTAGTTATTGTAAGACGACAGAGCATATATGTAGTCTAATGTGCAATGAGATGGCACAATACATACATACATACATACATACATACATACATACATACATACATATATGCGATCAGGCAACGGAACATTCTGCCGCATGATTTGTTTATTCCAATAGTGTCGAGGTCAAATTCTTGCCCCTAAGATGAAAATGCAAGCTGCATTCCCTAATCTTTGTCTAGAGGGGGTTATGATCAATTGCAACATCTAAGGAATCTCCAATAACTATTTATTAGAGGGCGTGTAAAGAAGCAATAAAGCAGGGGAACAATATGTACAATGGAGAAGGCTTGCCAAAGGATTATCAAATGTCAACGAGGCTAACCATTTTGTCATTAAAATCTTTGATACAGAAGGAACCCACCATAATAGAGTTCGTGATGACTATAAGAAGGAGCTAGCCAAACTCTAGAAAGATATAGAGGCTAAGGGTAAAGCCATCAAAGAGAATGAAAAGAAACTAGTGGACAAGGCTGCCGCACCCAAGGTCAAATATGTTGTTGTCAACGACCAATTAAAATCTACATATCTCATGAGTGACAGTCTTGAAAAGGAGATCAAAAGTGACAGTGGCTCTGAAGGCTACACTCTAGACTGAGATTAATAAAATCAAAGGAGATCTTAAGGAGCCGAGAGAGCAAGCCCAAGATCTAGCATAGTCCTACATAGAGGGAACTGTAGGCTTAACACTCAATTTGGCCGAATCCAAAGAGAAGATAGCTAACTTAGAGGCCTCTCTAGCCCAAGCTAAAGAAAAACATGACAAAGGAAAAGAAGAAATTGACACCACTTCCTAGGAATCTTTGCCAATGTCATTGTGACGATGATCCTCAAATGGCTGGGGAATGGCTATCCATTACCTCTTGTTGAGGCCTGGGAGGAGATAGTAAAACAAGCCAAAGAATCTGGCCATGAAATAGATGAGGATAAGCTAATGAATGAGCATCTTGATATGGATGACCTAGTAGCTCTGGTAAAAGATTTGGCAATAAAGGTACTCAGCGCCTCAATAACTAAACATGTCCATGTTGAGAATCCTATCGATCCGAGCTCTTTGGATCATGCATATCACATCGCTCATATCCAAAAGGAGTCTCATGCAGATATTATCGCTTCCACTTCGGTCCCTTCTAAGGTCGTTGCAACTGAAACATATGTACCTTCTGCTCTTGATACCATTACTCCTGTTACTTCAAAGGGCTTCAACCCCCAAGCTATGGATATTACCAAACCATCAAACCCCATACTCTCCCTCCATTGCCAAAAGTACTTGAGGTAGGGGAAGTGATAGAATCTCTTTCTAAAAAATCCCTCGCCGTGTAGAGGTATATCTCCAACTTCCTTTGTCTTTGAGAAGCTTCAATTTTCTCTTAAGGACATTACTAACCTTTACCTTTTGTGCTCATGTTACCAGTCAACTACTGACTCTTACCACCTCCACCACCCATTTTAACCGCTCCATGTCTCAGTGCTTCTACAACTACTCCTTTATTGCCTCAATAATGCTTACTCTTTCTTCCTTACCCATGAGGTCTAGCCTCGGTCCCGATTATGAGAAGATTGGGGCCCTAGAGAGCTTAGAAGACATTTGTGATTTCCTCGATGATGACATCTCTATCATAGCAGAGAAAAAAGCCCGAGTCACTCTTGATAGCAGAGAAAAAGGCTATTTCCCTTTCTAAACTAAAATATGTAAAGCTTGTGCCTGCCACGAAGAAGGTTCCTCCATCAATATCCACGTCTCTCACATGCTTGAGCACCCACGTCCGGCCTTCTTTTAGTTCCACCTTGCGACCTTCTACACCAATCCCTGGAACTGCCCATAAACCTCATACGACTCTCACTTCCTCATCCAGTTACAATTAGGAAAAAGATGAAGACAACTTATTGTCTAAGTCCATTAAAAGGGAGAACGCAAACTGATTGGCATGGGTTCAAAGTAGGGTAGTAAAAGGCCGAAGAAGTAGCTGGACTCACTGCTTTGCATAAGATGCATATTAACATTTTGTCTTTTTGGCTCTTTACCTACACATGGGTAATTAATGCATTGGTACGACGACTATAATTTTGTACTCTAAACAAATGTATTAAAAGTTGTTTTCTATCCAATTCTGTCTTATTTTATCACATCTTTATCTCTTTGCGTGTGTATTTTCTTGCATATATGACATATAACTATCTGCAATGAAACTACTTATAAATTATACTTCCTACTGTCTATGACTTATGAAATGGAATTGTTTATTATAACGCTGTAACATATAAATAAATCATCTACAATTTCCCACTGTTGTTTCATCACTCAACTCCGTTTATTATTGATCGAACATATCTAGTTTAAGTAATCAAAGTTTTATTTAATTGGTCAACTTTGCTTATTATTGTTCGAACATATTTCGTTTGGATATAAACAAACTTGTGCTCTATCGATGAGACCGAGATCATATGACCAATCTTCCCTTATTGGGCATGGGCACCAATATAACTCAATGGTATACCCTTAAGAAAAATTCAATTATACGTTGATTCCTATCTCCCAGAGGTTGTGTCTTCGATGCCTATTTTCGAACATCCACCCATGACCATGCCTAGCTATTGGCCTTGGTCAAAGATGTGATGTTTAGAGGTGAATTATTTAATCACACCTTGGTTTGATTAAACTTCAAGAAACCAGATCTTGGTTCAAAGCAATTCATCGGTACTTATCTTCGGGTACCTAAACGTTTGGTTTTCAAATACATGATGTTTGATTTTGCCACTACTCTTGCAGCACAAAGTCAGACTTTAAAAATATGATTCTGTTAATTCAAAATTTAAACTTTATTTCTGAAAAAATGGCAATTATTGCCTTGAGGAATATGATGCCTTGTTTATAGAAATAAAATCAAGTGAAATAGCAGCACAAATACTCATTGTTCCATGCCCATGGAATCGAGATCCCATTAATAGTCGTTATGAAATTTCCAATTCCAAGCTTTTATGCATCATGTGGGGACCTTCCCAATTCAAACAAAATTTCCCATACCCAGAAATACTTGTTTTAAAATGAGATTGCCTATTTTTA
This sequence comes from Allium cepa, assembly GCA_030765085.1. Lineage (NCBI taxonomy): Eukaryota > Viridiplantae > Streptophyta > Magnoliopsida > Asparagales > Amaryllidaceae > Allium > Allium cepa. The sequence goes on from CM060939.1 coordinate 421,724,701, forward strand.
AGGTACGAGTCCTGACCATGGCGTTGAACTGCTTTACCGTTCTTCGCTTGTGCGTAACTACCCTAAGATTAGCTTTTTCTCACTTTTCCTACACCAAAGCAAGTGATTCAAGCAAGATGTAATGACCAACTATTCTTAACATCCAAAAAATTATGCATACAACTAATTTCAAACTTTTAAGACAATGAACTATGGTTTATAAAATTAAAAATTCGAAAACAATGAATAAAAAGGGAAACCTCACAGTGGAATTTAAACATTATTGTATACATATACGTACATATCATTCTAACAATTAAAATTTACTCAAATTTCATACAATATAGAATATACACATTTCAATACATCGATTATAAAAAAAATAACTGTTAACCACGATGCAAGTGATACATCGTTCTAACCTATGGATACGACTTCTTCCAGCCTCATTTATCCCTTTTTTCTTTCACTTGCAAACTTACAAATACACATATACCTAGAGAAAAGGGAAAATGTGTCAACTATGTTTGGGACTGTGCCACTTTTTATACAACCCATGGGAATCGTGGGCCATTGCATAGAAAAATACTGCCTACATACCCTTTTTGGAGATCAAGCCCACATAGTTCTATTTTATGCTCTTCTCTTGCATTTAGATACTTATTAGTACGTTAAATCATAATATCCATGCAATAGTTGTAACTAATGTAACTTCTACAACCAAAATAAATAGTACAAGCAAAAAATAACGCACCTATTTATCTACCACAACAAACCATCAAATGGGGAAAAAGCAAAACTAACACACTTTAGCCATTAAACATCAACAACTCACAATGCCAACCCTAGTCATTAATAACAAAACAAAAATATACTTACACACTGTTGGAATTAGGCCAGCATGCAACGGCGTAAATGTGTAAAGTTCAATTTTTTTATCATTTGGATCTTTGTTAGACTTATGAAGTCTAATTTTATTTAGATCTTATCTAGATTTATTTTAAATAAAAGAAATATTTTATTTAGATATACACATATGTTTGTGCGTGCACATGCAACATAATAAGGTGTACATGATTTCATATGTCTGTATATAGATTTGGGATTTATACCGTAACAGACATATTAGCCTCTCTATATACGTTAGTGTTGTTTATATATATATATATATGTATTTATGTGTTCATTTAAATAATATATATAATTATCTATATTATATATAGTACTACTTATAAATAAATTTATATAATACACTTACATATACATAACATAATTAAATTGCATATTGTTTTGAATATAAATATACAAAGTAGTTCAAAATATAAATATATATAATATAATTTTTTATGAAAAACAAAATTTAAAATGTTATATATAATATATATATATATTTAAATATATACTTGTAAATATATTATAATGTAAATAATAATAATAAAATATATGTATACATACAATAAATGTTTCATCCTAAAGATTTTTTTTTATTTTGGTGTAAACTTATTTAACAACAATTTTTTTTTTAATTTTGTACGGAATAAGTAAATTTTTTTTTTTATAATTTCCAAAAACTAAATGATAGCATATTTTGTATTAAAATTGTATACTTACATGTTACAATATTTATCAATAAATATATGTATATATTATATGTATAAATTAGTTTTAAAGTAAAAATATACTTATATTTTATAAATGTGGATTAAATATAAAAGATATGCTTTTTTGAAATCTTGTATGAAAATTAAATTTTATGGAATAGATTATACTTAATACAATGTTATATCTTATGAATTTTGTTATAATTAAAATTATTTAATAATGTATATATTTATTTTCATGAAAATAATAATTTTCTAGTCAAGGTCGTAAGCATCTATACATGATTGCATTACACACAAACACACATACACACGCACACAACCATCCAATATGTGATAACACAATAATAACATATTAATAATAATGGATTCTATCCAAACTAATACACGATATGGTAAATTTATTAAGCATATGTATAACTATAATTAAGTAAAATTACCTTTGCCATATGCTTAGAATTTTCACCTTGAAATGAAGAACCAGGCTCCCTGAATCCAATTTTAAATCCAAAAGTTGCTTGCTCTCGAATGCAGCTACCACCAACAACAATCAAACTGTATTTAATTTGATGTGTTTAGGCTTGAAAATTTAAGGAAAAGAGGGAGTTTGATCTTTGCCAGAAATGGGAAGAGACAAAGGCTCTAAAAAGTTGCTTCAAAAGTGAGGGTTAAGGGGATTAAAAAGGAGAGACCAGAGAGTAAAAGAGGGTCACGATCCTTGTTTCTCTCTTACCATTTCTCTTTCCTTTTCAATTCAAAATCCCCTTCACCATGCCATCACGTTGGCGACTCTCCTTATCCATGTCATTGTCGAAAAATCAAGCCCTCCTTGGGACTCAAAATTACTTTAAGCTCGAAACAATATTTAACACACTAAAATCCATTTTAAATGCATATCGATATCATGTATCGATCGGTGTATTTACAACTATTTTATATTGCACCTTTTAATATTATTAAATACACATCAACTAAAATTTTACAATTAATATTTCAAAATTATTAATTAATTTAATTAATTTTATAAAATTACAACTTAATAAAATTGGATGATAGCAGGAGTTTTCAACATTTTGGTTATGTGACTTTTAGGGCTAAATTTGTTCAGTGATTAATATAAGCAATCTGAATATTCACGTTCACACATCACTTAGCAGGTGGTGTGATAGCATAGCCAGATTTATCATTTACTTAGCTTTGGTAAAATCCAATTTTACTTTATTTAAGCGTTATCCATAGTGACAATTATTTACACAAATTCTCTTTGTCAAAACTATATCACATTAGGACTTAAGGAATTTGGTTATGGTCAAAATTTCAATATCGTTCACATTTAACTTTCTAAACAAAATGTCCTTGGTTCAATAGTAATAATAACTATTAACTGAACTGCTTTGACCGGTGACTTTGACTTTGAGTTACTTTAGTGGACTATGATACTAACCTCATATAACCAAGAAGACCAATTCTCTCTCGAATAGTGTTTCACTTCTTATGCTTCCACTCGACCCAACTATAGTCGATCGATGAACATCATGTGACGATTTAACTATAATCAAAGTGGATTTTCCACATTGAAGCTCGATAGTATTCTCAAGTTGAGAAAATTATGTAGTATTGTCACATCAATATATTTTATTTGATCTTAGTTACGTTAACATACAAAAAATTATCGAGTGAGTCATTTCATAGTTATCTAATAACTATCAATGATAAACTCTTAGTGCCTCCAACAGCTATGAGTAATATGCTACCCAACATTTGGAGGGCGTTACGTACTCTATTCTTAATGGATGTATCAATATTCGGCCTTGATACATCTTCACTAGGAATATTTAAAATGGTATGCATATTTTATTTCGACAAATCACTCATGACTGCAACACATTATCATTACTTTCAAAAACATACCATTTATTGATTATATATTAAATATACTTTTAATTAATCAATTAACATAACACATTATATGACTCATATAATAGAAAGAAATCACCTTTTATTTCGAATAGGATTGGTAATCGAGTTAGATATATCTAACAATTACATAATTGCCCATATAACATATCCCTAACTCTCAATCTCGCACTAATATTTAGGGTCAATTATGGAATCTCTATCCCATCCCTTCAATCATTTGACGAGAACAGATCGAGTTAGACCCTTCTTGAATGGATCTTCTATATTGTTTAGATTATCTACTTTGTCAATCCACTCTCTCCAGTGCTGATAAAGGTAGAACTATTCAGAGTATGTTTCTTGACTTCTAGTGAAATCTTAACTTCACATTGTTATAATATAACAATAATGTAGTATTCTTAATACATGGAATAACCTCTAGCTCAGTTATAAATTTTTGCATTTATATTTATGCATTACTTTTATCGTGGCCCTATTCACGGCAACGTATGTAACGACCCGTAATTTTACCACTTTGAAAATGGAATATTTAATTTATCTAAATATTCAAATATAGAATTTTCAAACATTAAACAATCATGCTTTATATGATAAATAAGAATGGTTAACTTATATTTGATATTGAATAAAGATTTTGGATTTCCATTGCAAAATTAACAAAAGTCGGATTTCGATGAAGTAGGATAAATATTCGAGAAATTTGTTTTAAAGGATAAATAATTCTTTTTAAATATATATAAACTATATTAAACTCATTTTACAATAATAGTAATTTAATTTGTAATGGTTCAATAAATATATAAAACTTGTTTTATAAAAGCAAACAAATTTCGTCGCATATCGATAAATGATGTCGTGTTTTTACAAATAGATTTGGATACTGTTTAATACTGTAACGATCCCGGATTTTTACTAGGTTTAAATTGATAATTAATTTAGTTTTTGAATAAAAATTGTGAAATTAATTGGTAAATTGGATTTATAGATTTTACTTCGGAAAAAATAATATATATTATTATTTATTAAATTTATAAATTGTGTTTTAATCCATTTTCTTTATAGAGTTATAAAAAAAATATGTGTGTTTATTTTATTAAAGTATAATTAAGTTTTAAAAACGATTTCTTTAAAATTTAAATATATATATATAGGAATGCAAATGAAAAATAAGACAATAAGTATTAAAGTTAAAAATAAATATTTAAATTAGAAATAGGAATAGATATATATAAGATGAATTAAAAAATAAAGTGATTACATTCGAAAAATTATAACAACATATTAACTATAGAAATTTATTTATATTATAAAACCATAAGAGAAGATTTTTTTTTATACATCCAACTACATTCAAACCAAAAAATAGGACATGTATGTAAACATGTATATGAAAGGCTTGCATAAGAAGACAGTAATATATTTCAAGTATGTAGATTTAAAATAAAATAAAAAGAAGACAAAGGTAATTAATGTAAAAATATCTTAGCACACATTTTATCTCATCAGCTGAAATAACAACATCAGCTTAGCCACCAAAACAAGAAAATATCTCTTATATTGTACAAAACAAATAATAATCACCCTGTAACTTCTTTCTATATATCAACTTCTCACATTTCAGTTCGTTTATTCAAAGCTAAGAAAATATTAAGAAAGTCTTATTTAAAACTTAAACACCATTACAGTTTAAACAACAAGAAGATTAAAGAAAGGATTTTGTTTTCTAGCAGTTCAAAGTCTGTTTCAACATACAAGCTCTGTTCTTTCTTCTGAAACAAGGTGAGTGAACAATTTATTTAGAAACTTAAGTAAAAAATTTGATCTGTGCATATGATTCTTGAAATCTATTGTGTTTTCTTGTGAATATACAAATGTAAGTCTTTGTGTATATGTATGTTTTGATCTGTACCTATTCTTCTCTGTTTATAATTACAGAGTTTAAAATAAAATCCAAATTCAATATCTTTTTATTGAATCAATGTTAAGATCTGGATCTCAAACAAAAACTGTTTGTTAAAGCTTAGATTAAGGTTTAACAATTTTGTTTAAGAAAGATAAATTTGTAATTATCTGGAAACAGTAAGAAGAATCAAAGACTTTAGAATACGCAAACATCAATCACTCTAATTTACTGATTCAAAATTTTAACTTGAATCATCTTTGAAAAATTAGATTTTTAAAACTAAAATCACAATTTTTAGTTAAGGGTTGAGTGAGCAGTTTTGGTTGGAATAAAATATGAGTTTTTTATGATCTCTGGTAATCTTTGTGTGCTGGAGGGTCGGGTTTCCCTCTGATGATAGAGGAGTGATAGGGCAGTGAGGCAAAAATACCAGAAGATGATCAGGATCTTTGTGGACGTGCAAGTGATCGATTTTAGTTCGGAACCCTAGTTTTTAACTAGGTTGATTTTTGGGTTAGTTCGACTACCCCAATGCATCGAGTTCAACGTGCTTTCGAGGATTGGTAGAGGGGTGGTAGTCGAAGCTATGGCCGGTGGTAATGGCTCTCAGGTGGTCGGAATTTGGAGTACGACGCGTTTCCAGGTCTGATGGTGTTTCCGGTTCATGTTTTCTAGGTTTCAATCTTGATCTTGAATTGGATTTCGACATGATGGTGGAGTTCTGGCGATCGGAGATTGATTCATGGATGGACTTCGACTTGCTCGACGACGAGGCAACATCCGAAGATACTCGACGGTGTCGTGCACGTGTACGAAGCACTTGTGATTGGTGATATATAATTTGTATAGTTGGGTGGAAGCAGGGATGAACTCGCGTATTTGACTTGAGTAATTCGAGTGTTTTACTCGAAGATTTCCAGCGCTTGACTCGAAGCAAATGTAGTAGTGGCTCGGGTCAATGTTTTGCCCAGATTTTTATAAACAGAACCTGTTCTGTTCTTCTGAAATTTTAAAATTCAATTTTAAATTTTAAAGCAAAGTCTAAAACGAGTTTTAAAATCAAAGTTTAATTATAAACTCCAGTTTAGTTTGAAACTTAAGTTAGGGATAAACAAAGTTTTTAAAATTTAAACTTGTTCATATAACTTTAAAGTATTTAAAGGATTGAAAAGAATTTGAATTTAAAAAATGGAATTTGAAATGTAAAGGAAGAATTTAAACAAAGACTTAATCAAAATTTTGAAACCTGGACTTAAGTTTAAATTTGAAGTTAAGATTTTGAAATAATACAAGTTTTACAAATTTAAATGTTTAAATAAGTTTAAAATGTTTAAGTATACTTTAATATGTAAACTTAAGGGGAATTTGATTTTTACTCTTTTAAATTTCTTTATAACAAAAGTGATACTTTAACATGTGAAGTTGAAGTTTAAAAACCATGGTTTTAAACTTTATTAAAGATAAACTGGTATTCATTTTAAATCTAAAAATTAAAATGAAATTAAAAGTAAATTTAGAAGTAAGTTGTTTTTAAACGTATTTGTGAGTGTTAATTAAATCATTAATAAATATGAATTTTACTTTTAAGTAAATAAAGATTGGATGATTTGTAATTCATTAAATTAATAGAATAATTAAAATGAACAATTAACCAATTTAATTAATTAATGATTTGGATTAATTAATTTAGTAATTAAGAGTTTAAATTGGTTAATTAAGGTTTAAGCTAATTAATTTAGGATAAATAAATTGGTAATTAAGGATCATTAACTAAATAAGATTTGAATTTTTAATTAATGATTAGTAATTAATTAATCAATTAATTAAGAACTAATTATGTTACAGTTGACACTTAATTAATTAACTAATTAGAATTAATTAATAAGTTATTAATGGTTAATAAATTTTAAATTAATAATGATTAATGTAAGGAATTTCTTTAGAAAAGTAATAAAAGAATTGTTATTAGTTAATGAAGGTCATTAACTAAGATATTTAAATAATTTATTAATGTGATTAATTTTAGCAATTAATTAGATCAATTAATTAATGATAATCATTTATGAAATTGTGTAAGTATAATTACTTTATGAAAGTAATTAAGAAATTAATTGCTCATTGTAATTAATTGAGTTTAATTTGATTAATTTAAATTTATTTTCAAATATTGTATACTTGATTGGTATTTCTGATATGTAATTGTGATGTAATGTGAATTGCTTTGTGCTGAGCTGTTATATCTGTGATAAATATACTGTTGTATGAATATGAAAACCCCTTGACCCGTAAAACGGCATTTAAATTTTGATGCGACAAGGAGTCGGATTCCAGTTGGTTATCCGAAACCCACATCGAATCATAATGGTGAACCTTTGTGATTGATAAATTTACTTTATCTGTGATGATTGATAATGTTGCACTACTGTGTGAAACCCCTAGACTACACCATACACACACAAATATGGATTGCACGTGGAAATTGGTTAAGTCGCAGATTTTTGAAATAGTTTTGAATTTGAATTTTTAATCCAAATTGTTTTAGAAATGGATTGGGATTAAAGTAAAAAGTTTTGAAAAGAAGTTTCAAAGAAAAAATTTATTTTTGAATAACTTGATTACGCCTTGAAGTTTAAATAATTTGATTTGAATTTAAATTCAATATTTGAAACTGAATCCTATGATCTGAAACTAGGGATTTAAGATGTTATACAAGTTATATATGGGTTAAACCATTTTGAATGTATTAATTTGGGAATTTGAATTTAATTCGAAGGACTTTAACTTGGGCAAATATAATTGGATTCTTTCGAAATGACAACTATTTGTTTTCAAATAATAAAAGCTTTCACATAAGAAATGAACATCTAAATTGTGTTGATAGGATTTCAGGTCTAAAATGAAAATGATTTCCAAGTTATGGAAACGGTAAGTCAAATCCTTGTTATAAAGATTGGATGAGTTAATCCCAATTGAAATGGAAATTATTTTGAAATCTGTAAATGGATCTTTGTGAAACTGGATGAACTTTGTGAAATAAATTTTTTGTTTAAAGATTTGAAATGGAAATTTGTTTAAACTATTTGAAGATAGGTTTTGGGTAATAAGTTGTGACTTAATTGAAATCCCATATCCATATAATTTTAAATATTGCGCCCATTATTCGGTTTAGCCGGGAGGGGACCTTATGTCATATAACCCATTCCGAATAATGATACGATGTTATGGATTGCATTTGAAGACCGGTGGTGAAGACCGGGTGTTTATGAGAATGATAGGATAACCTGTCGATTGACTCTGCACTGAGTTGCTTCGGTATAGAGTTCTCCCTAAGTGATGGGAAGTCCGATCGGGATTGTGAATACCCGAATTGCAAGGGCTTCTTCGGAAGTGCCTTCGGTTCTGTTCGAACCCGGGACAGACTTGTATGGTTGTATGTCTGACACTACACTTTGAGATATAAAGTAGATTTCTCTCAAATACATATCTGTTGGTGGCGTAGAATTTATTCTCTTAGCTTAACACCCTTCTCTGAGACGTACGAGCTCAGAGGTTATGTAGTTGAAGGTTATCAGTGATATACTTCCAATTTGGTAGTGTGGCATGCTGAGTGCTGCTGTGTGTTGATGATCATTTATTGATCATTTGTGATCAAAGCATGGCTTTTGTGTAAAGTGTGGCTTTGTGGATGAGACTTGCTTATCTAGGTGAAACGTGATTGGGGGTTCTCACTTTTTGTTAGGTGGCGAACGGGAGACTCTTACCCTCACATGTCCTCTTTAAGGGGTTGGTTAGGCGTAAGCTGTGACAGTCGAAAGGCTGACCGTAAAACCAAGTCTGGGGTACCAGTGTAGGCCACGATGGGGCTGGGATGGTTGAAAAGCCTACCAGTCGAGATTGGCCGCCGTCGATGGTTGAAAAGCCTAGATCGCTACATTTGGTATCAGAGCTAAAGGTTAAAACTTTAGCTCAGGAGTATAACACATTAAGTAACTCATTAGAGATAGGGTGAAGTATACCCTAGAATGAGTAATCCCTAAGATATCCGTCCTTGTGCCTCAGTAAATTCTCTTACCATCCACTGATAGTGAGTATGAGCCCGAGAAGAGGACGAGATAGGGAACATGGGGGCACCACCACAAATGGTCAATACCCTGCAATAGCGGAAACAACTTTCTCTATCAATATCCTTTGATTCGTCTTCCCAATTTCTTTGGTTTGCTTCATGGTAGCTGAAAGGAGAAGTTTCGGTGTAATGATGGCCCTACGAATCATTGTAGAAAATTCTTACTTCGTATCTTCATCGGTTTCTTATCAGCTTTTCGATCTAAACTTTAATGAATTTGAAATTTAAAATTGAAAATTCTAAATAAATTGGTTAACAAATATAAGGCTAAATTTGAATTGAATCGATAAAACGATTTCGTTTAAAACCAAATTTGAGATTCTATTGTAATTTCTTGGGTAGATTGAAGTCCGAAGTGGGACAAGTTGGTTTATACTTGGGGTGTTCCGACCGAAGTTGAAATCCATATCATGTGTTTGAAAAATTGTAGAAGATTGAATCTATCTATCTCTTCTCTGGGGTCCGATATATATTCTACGAATGGTTAGTTATCCCTTCGAACTAACCAATGCCCTTGCATATTTCGTAGACTGATGACCCGTGTATCCTGTGTAGTATCGAATGAGTTTGTTCTCATATTGTCGATATTCTGATTTGGTAAGCCAAATACCGAATAGATACCCAGTTTGACCTGGAAAGATATTTCTCTATCTTTCATCTATCTTTGTTATCTCCCTGGCAAATTTCGGGGACAAAATTTCTTAAGTGGGGGAATCTATAGCGATCCTGGATTTTTACTAGGTTTAAATTGATAATTAATTTAGTTTTTAAATAAAAATTGTGAAATTAATTGGTAAATTGGATTTATAGATTTTACTTTGGAAAAAATAATATATATGATTATGTATTAAATGTATAAATTGTGTTTTAATCCATTTTCTTTATGGAGTTATAAAAAAATGTGTGTTTATTTTATTAAAGTATAATTAAGTTTTAAAAACGATTTCTTTAAAAGTTAAATATCTATATATATAGAAATGCAAATGAAAAATAAGACAATAAGTATTAAAGTTAAAAATAAATATTTATATTAGAAATAGGAATAGATATATATAAGATAAATTAAAATATAAAGTGATTACATTCGAAAAATTATAACAACATATTAACTATAGAAATTTATTTATATTATAAAGTCATAAGAGAAGATTTTTTTTATACATCCAACTACATTCAAACCAAAAAATAGGACATGTATGTAAACATGTATATGAAAGGCTTGCATAAGAAGACAGTAATATATTTCAAATATGTAGATTTAAAATAAAATAAAAAGAAGACAAAGGTAATTAATGTAAAAATATCTTAGCACACATTTTATCTCATCAGCCGAAATAACAACATCAGCTTAGCCACCAAAACAAGAAAATATCTCTTATATTGTACAAAACAAATAATAATCAACCTGTAACTTCTTTCTATATATCAACTTCTCACATTTCAGTTCGTTTATTCAAAGCTAAGAAAATCTAAAGAAAGTCTTATTTAAAACTTAAACACCATTACAGTTTAAACAACAAGAAGATTAAAGAAAGTATTTTGTTTTCTAGCAGTTCAAAGCCTGTTTCAACATACAAGCTCTGTTCTTTCTTCTGAAACAAGGTGAGTAAACAATTTATTTAAAAGCTTAAGTAAAAAATTTAATCTGTGCATATGATTCTTGAATTCTATTGTGTTTTCTTCTGAATATACAAATGTAAGTCTCTGTATATATGTATGTTTTGATCTGTACCTATTATTCTCTGTTTATAATTACAGAGTTCAAAATAAAATCCAAATTCAATATCTTTTTATTGAATCAATGTTAAGATCTGGATTTCAAACAAAAACTGTTTGTTAAAGCTTAGATTAAGGTTTAACAATTTTATTTAAGAAAGATAAATTTGTAATTATCTGGAAATATTAAGAAGAATCAAAGACTTAAGAATACGCAAAAATAAATCACTCTAATTTACTGATTCAAGATTTTAACTTGAATCATTTTTGAAAAATTAGTTTTTTAAAACTAAAATCACAAATTTTAGTTAAGAGTTGAGTGAGCAGTTTTGGTTGGACCAAAATATGAGTTTTTGATGATCTCTGATTATCTTTGTGTGCTGGAGGGTCAGGTTTCCCTCTGATGATAGAGGAGTGATAGGGTAGTGAGGCAAAAATACCAAAAGATGATCAGGATCTTTGTGGAGGTGCAAGTGATCGATTTAAGTTCGGAACCCTAGTTTTTAACCAGGTTGATTTTTGGGTTAGTTCGACTACCCCAATGCATAAAGTTCAACGTGCTTTCGAGGATTGGTAGAGGGGTGGAAGTTGAAGCTATGGCCGGTGGTGATGGCTCTCAGGTGGTCGGAATTTGGAGTACGACACGTTTCCAGGTCTGATGGTGTTTCCGGTTCATGTTTTCCAGGTTTCAATCTTGAGCTCGAATTCGATTTCGACGTGATGGTGGAGTTCTGGCGATCGGAGATTGATTCATGGATGGACTTCGACTTGCTCGACAACGAGGCAACGTCCGAAGATACTCGACGGTGTCGTGCACGTGTACGAAGCACTGGTGGTTGGTGATATGTAATTTGTATAGTTGGGTGGAAGCAGGGATGAACTCGTGTATTTGACTCGAGTAATTCAAAGGACTTTAACTCGGGCAAATACAATTGGATTCTTCCAAAACGAAAACTATTTGTTTTCAAATAATAAAAGCTTTCACATAAGAAATGAACATCCAAATTGTGTTGAAAGGATTTCAGGTCTAAAATGAAAATGATTTCCAAGTTATGGAAATGGTAAGTCAAATCCTTGTTATAAAGATTGGATGAGATAATCACAATTGAAATGGAAATTGTTTGAAATTCGTAAATGGATCTTTGTGAAACTGGATGAACTTTGTGAAATAAATCTTTTTGTTTAAAGATTTAAAATGGTCATTTGTTTAAACCATTTGAAGAAAGGTTTTGGGTAATAAGTTATGACTTAACTGAAATCCCATATCCATAGATTTTTAAATATTGCGCTCATTATTCGGTTTAGCCGGGAGAGGACTTTGTGTCATATAACCCATTCCGAATAATGATACGACGTTATGGATTGCATTTAAAGACCGGTGGTAAAGACCGGGTGTTTGTGAGAATGATAAGATAACCTGTCGATTGACTCTGCACTAAGTTGCTCCGGTATAGAGTTCTCCCTATGTGATAACCCGAATTTTTAGGCATTTGTTAATTGGAAATTAACAGGATTAAAATTGTTAATATACTTATTTGTTAATTGAACAAATGAAATTCTTATATATATGTATATCTGAATATGTGTATATGAATTTGAACTATAATAAATGCTGAATTATAAATATTTGGATAAATATTCATTTAATATTCTCCTAATATAATTATTTATGATTTAACAAATTATTCTTTTAAAACAAATAATAAAGACGAAATATATGTATATATAGATGAGTAGATTTTAATAGAAATAAAAATCATTATTTTTATAAAAAAATAATAATAAATAAGACAAATTTAAGATGGGTTTGTTTAAAAGTGTATAAGATTTATTTGTATATCATTTGTTTTATAATATTTTGTCTAAAAGTAATTTTTTATATATACACAATAATATATTTAGATAAGTGTTTATTTATTAGGAAATCATATTTAAAAGCTTTTAAAATCATTTATAATTTACATAAAAATAAGTTATTACAAGTGTTAAAGTTATAAACCTCTTAAGTAACATGTGTTAGCTTATTAATTTAAGTTAGAGACAAGTGTCACATTTATTTTAATTTTCTTTTATATTTTAACAAAATCTAAATTAACTTATATAAACATCTATCTTCCTCTTCATTTCCTTTTTTTCTATCTTCATTTTTTTTCTAAAAACGAAGAAAAACTCAACCTGCATAGAAAACTCAGATCAAATCTATCTTTAAACCTAGATTATCAAAACTCAGATCGCATGAAAACATTTTCAAGTCTGCAATCTTCTCAAACCAAAACCATGCAAGCAGTTTTCAAAAGTCTGCAACCATCTCAAGCCAAAAATCTATAATTCATCTCCTCTAAACCAAATGCAAACCAAAGAAAATGTCATTCAAGTGTCTGAAACAATTTTCTTGAAGCTTGTAAACAAATCAAGCTCTGTCATTTAAGCCTGTAATGTTTTATCTTCAAACTGGGATCGAGTCTGAAGTCATCATCATCTCAGTCAACTAAGCTTTTTAGTTTTAAGAGTTCAAGCAATATGTATTTCAGTTTTAAGGAAAATCAAATCAAGCATCCATGTTTCAGGCTCTCTGTTTAAACTGTCAAAGGTGAGTAAACCTAGCTTAAACTGATTAAATCTATTGCTTATGAATGGTTGATGTGTCAATTGGTTGCATGAATGAAAATGTGTTTTGCATATTGGTTTATTTTGCATGAATGAATGTATATTTGTTGATGCTTGGGTGCATGTATGTGTTTTCAAAACTTCAGCCTCTGTCTGAACATTCAAGTTTTAAAACCTGGTTTCAAAATTCAAATCTTTCACCTAAATGGATTCTGGGCCTTGATCTCTAAGTATAGGTGGCTGTATGAGTATAACAGCATAATAAAAATATAGATCCGAGTTAAATAAATAGTAAATTTCGTGGAAATTAAATATTACAGTGAATTTCAAACAATGTCTCAAATTTTGATATTTTAAATTCCCTGTTTTGATTATATAATCAAATTCATTATCAAAAATGATGAATTTTGAAAATAATATGGAGATTTTTAATTTATTGGATTGGGAGAATTTCTGGGTGGAACGGAAATCATATTTTGACTAAATTGCGGTGATCAACGTGACTGGAGTGGTCAGGATTCATGTCGGTGGTGGCTGGTGGATCAATGGTGATGGGAAAAATAATCGATGATTTTTTGGAACACTGTGGTGGTGCGGCGAGGCAAGTATAGGGTTTGGATTCGAGTTCTGTTCGAACTTTTTCGCTTGCAATGGTGACATCGATGGGACAATGGACTTGATCGGATGTGGGGGTAATGAAGCAAGTGGTCGAGACGAAGGATTGGCCGGAGTTTTGTGGCTACCGGTGGCCTGTGGTGGCGTCGAGGTGGCTTTGTGGGTGATCTGTATTCTTTCAGTTGTGACTCTTTCAACTCGATTTCAATTCTTCGAAATAGTTCGTGTTCCGGGTAACCGAAGTGTTAGAGGGGTCAACGGTGTTTTATGGGAGGCGGAAAACATGGTCAGAGCAGCGACAACCACGTGCGTACGTGCACACGTGACAGTTTGTATCAGTCGAATACTGAAGCATCTGAGTTTTAGGAGGAAGAAGGGTTGAGCTAGATGTAATGTGTTAATGTAAAGTGTTAATCAAATCAAGCCAGGATGTTATCAAGTTTAAAATAATGTAAAGTATTAATCTAGCTTTTCAAGGGATTAAATTTATAAAGTAAATGTGTTTTGGATTCAAATTGTTTATTTGAATATTTTTACGGAGTTGACTCGGTAATTTCCTCGTTTAGCTCTGGTTTTTGTGAGGTGTCGCAAATCGAGTTTTAAAAGCTTTTCAATTGAATAAAGGAGTGTAATACAAGTTCCAGTATTAGCAAGATTAAATATTAAGGGCAATTATATAATGGTGATTTAAACGACTTAATGTAATTAGTAAAATATGGATTAATCAAGGAAAATAAATAAAGGGTTATAAATTAATAAATTATAGATTTACTTATTTGTAATCAAGGATTAATTTCTTAAACTACTTAATATAAGTAATTAAAGGAAATCTGTTAAGGATTAATTAATTTAATTAGTAATTAAAGGTTAAATTTATTAAATAAAATCAAAGGTTAATAAATTGAGAATAATTAACCAATGGAGTAATTACTTGATGCAAGTAATTAAAGGTAATTACTTAAGGGAAATAATTAAGAATTAATTACTTACTATAATTAATTATAGGATTGATTAATCAAGGAAAGATTAATTAAAGGATTGATTATGTAAGGGAATTAATAAAGGGTTAGTTAATTAATGAGGATGATTAATTAGAGGACAATTAATCAATGTAAGTAATTATAGAATAATTAATTCGAGTAATTAATTATGGATCAAGGTGTATGGGTAAGGTTAATTAATTTGTGTAATTAATTAAGCTAAAATGGTAAATTTTAGTTAATTGATTAAGTTTAATTAATTAAAGGTAATCATCTGATGTTGGGTTAAGTATAATTAGCTAAGGTAATTAATAAGGTGTAATTACTTAGTGAATTAATTAGTGGATAATTATTGGATGTAATTAATTAAAGGAAATTACTTGATGGGAAGTAATTAAAGGATAATTACTTGGTGGAAGAAATTAAATGATAATTACTCAGTGTAATTAAAGGATTAATTAATAATTAATCAAGGAGTTGGTTTAATTGATGAAGTAATTAAGGAAAGTAATTTCTGATTGTGATTAATTCAAGGCTGATTAATGGATGTTATTAAGTTAAAGGTTAATTATTAAATGAAATTTAAGAATAATTAACTAATGAGAGTAATTAGAGGATCATTAATTAATGTAATTAATGAAAGTGATCAATCTTCCTTATGAATGATTGAATGATGTTAAATGTCTTGAATTGGTTGATATCCCGGATATGAAATCTTTTATGATATAATATTTTTTTGGGTAGACAGTGATAATGTGGTTATTTATCAATGTGAATTGCTGTGTAAAATGTGACATCCAGTATTTAAATTTAAATTATATTCACTTGAACAACTTGGGTTAAGATGACATTGAATTCGAAGAGATCGGAGTCGAGCATTAGTAAATACCCGAAACCACTTTGATTCTTTATAGATTGATATGAATAACTGGAAATGGAATGATTTAAGTAAATTAGACCATTTAATCTAAGTTTTGGTACTTAGAAATTGATATGTGAAGTAAGTGATGTCTATAATAACATGTGAGGTTGTAAATTGATGCAAGTTACCCGGGTTTTATATGAGTTGTATACTTTTGTTTTTCATGTTAGATGGGTTTACTCACGCTGGTTTTCAGCCTGACCCAGGTGTTACTTTGATGTAATGCTTGGGTCAGACCGAATATTACATATTTTCAGGTAAGGACGTTCTGGAGCACAGGAGGCGAGCTGGATGGCAGGAACGTATGGGGCATTTCAGCTGCGATATATTATAGTTTATCTAGGACAGGTTCTTTTAAGCTGTCCAGTGTTGTGTAATGGTTGTAACTCTGATGTATAAAAATATAAGTGTAAAGATACAGTTCTTCTGTGTAAAACTATTATTTATGTGATATTATATTTTATCCGCTTCGAATATGAGATTCCGAGTTTGAGTTTTCTGTTTCTTCTTCTTTCTCTTTCTTCTTTTCAATAACTATTTGGAATTTTCGGGATCGAAATTTCCGGGTCGTTGCATTTGGTATCAAAGCTGAAGGTTAAGCGAGAACGTTGGCTCTGGTGGGATTACTCATTTAGGATAGGGTCAATGGTACCCTAGAATGAGTTGAGTGTATATATATGTATGGGAGCGTGCTTGTTATTTACTTATATAAAGATTTTCAAATGATTTTATATAAGAATATATTTTGATATATAAAGCAATATATCTTTGTAATAAGTATTAAGGTAATTGGATGTTAAATTATTGGAATTAAATTAAGAGGTAATAGAAATACAACCAAATTGAAAATTAAATAAAGATAAGTTTGAAATGGATTCAAACTGAAATTGAAATCTTAAATCGGAGAAGTGTTTCAGAATAAGATGATAATGAATGGCTTTAGATATGATAGTCTTGGTTATTATCCTAAATGATAGTTGTGTGTTTAATAATAAGATGTGTATTAATGAGTAAGCAAAATGAAATATTCTAAAGAAATAAACATTTATGTAAAGAATGACTTATAAATTAAAATTTAAGTTGATCAAACTTGTGAAGTTTGAATCTTAAGATTTAAAAACATTTGAAATTTGTTTTCAAATTATTAAAAGGAATAATAAATAATATTATTTGAATGAAAGAGCTTGATGCAAACAAGAGTTGTTTAAAGATTTAAAGGAATTTGTTTTGGATTAAAAATCAAGGGTGGTTTAAATTTTAAAGTATAGCCTGGATGGTTAAATATATATATGTATGGATATGCATAATACCAAAGATGGTTTGAAATAAACTATAAATATTAAGTTTAAATCTGGAATGAGATATGATACCCAAAGTGATAAGTTTTTGAACTTAATAAGTGGGAAGATTATTTATGAAAAGTTCAAAATTTAAGATGGGAGTTCAAACTGGGTAAGGTTGACTGGATTAAGTGAATTGAGTTTAACTTTGGAAAGGTTAAATAAGTTGGAATGATCAACTTGATTTGAAAATTTCAAGATGAAATTAAGATTTAACTTGGGAAGTTGAATCGTTGATTTGAATTATTAAATTTGAGTGATCTCAAAATGGGTTTAAGATCCGAAAATTGGAAATGGACGGATGTTTTAAAATAATTGGACAATATTATCCTATTATTATTAATAATCTTTAAAACTGTGAATTGGATTTGGTTAAAAAAATGGAGTATGGTAATATATCCATTATTAAGATAAAATGGAATCATTTTGGACTTAAAATTTTGAATGTTTAAGATAAAACGTCAAAGGTTTGGTTTCAAAATTGAAATTTGATGATAAATTGAATTTCAAAGATTTAGTTGTTTAAAAAGGGATTTGAATTATTATTTGAACTTTGAAATAGGATAAAAATGGAATTTGGATTCAGAATTAAATGGTTTAAAGATATAAGTTGATTTGATTTAAAGGATTAAATCAACATTTAAAAATTTAACTCGAATTTATATAATTCGGGATGGTTTAAATTTCAAATTTGAATTGAATTAGTTCAAATTGAATTTGATTTGAATTAATTGAAATTGTGATTGAAGATGTATAAGTATAAAATTCAAATGGAATTTGAATTGAATTTGGGAGGAAATCAAGAATAATTCAACTTGATTTGGAAATGGAGTTTGACATTGGGATTAATTCAAACTGGAGTTGAAATGAATTGAAATTGGAACTAGTTCAATTGGAATTTATTTGAATTAGTAGTATTTGAGATCATGGTTTAATAAAGTTAAATTTGGAAAGAAACTGAGGTTAATTCAACTTGAATTGGGGTTGAATCAATTTCAATGGAAATTGAAGTTATTTAAAATTGAAATCGGGTCAATTTAAATGAAAGTGGAAATTTAAATTGAACTGATGAGAATGGAGATTGGGAAGTGAGCAATTTTGACTCTGGACTATTTTTAATATAAATTGTTTTAACATAAATCTATATTTCTAAATTATTTACTATAAAAAAAAACTATTTTTGAACTGTTTTACAAATTAATTAATGTTTTTCAACTATTTTGCAATTATTTAAAATTTCTATAACTATCTAACTATTTTACAATTACCTAATTATTTTACAGCTATTTTATAAACTACTAATTATTTCCAACTACTTATCTATTTTTAAAATTTTCAAGCTATTTTCTAAATAAACTGGACGGAGTTCAAACTGTTATTGATTAAATACCCAATCGAGATAAGAATAGAGGTGATAATCCAAATGGATTGAAGCAATTGTGAGTAAGTGAATGAAAATCAAAGTGAATGTGAATAGAAATGGAATTGATTTGGCTAATAACCAATAAAGATAAATACGTAGGGTGTATGTATGTTATTCTATTCGCATAATGATTTGATCCAGATTCGAGCACAGAATTTCGAGATAGTATGTCGATCCGAGTTGGGATTTTTCACTCGATTTTCGACGGCGAACCTTGATATGGATTGTTGATTGGTTCTGGATATTCTCTATCATAGTTATGACTATGCAAGGAGAATGACGGTATCTAATCAAGAAACCAGATCTGTGTTCGCACTAGGAAGTCGGGTGGACGATACTAGTTCGGAAGTGAAATTGTATGGTCGAGTGAGCGATCAGATTGGTTTAGCGTACGGATGATATGTGTACATCGTACGGATTTGAATGATAATGATATTGAAAGGAGTAATCAAATTTAAATATTTGATTTTGAGTAAACAAAGTTAAATATCTTTTTTTATAAAATGAAACTCCCCTTGTTTAATTTTTTGCTAGAAGAAAAGGGTTTTTGAAAATGTGAAGTATAAAAGGAGTTTTATACAAGTTTGAAATGATCCAAAGTCTTAAAAATTATATATATCTGTGTGTGTGTGTGTGTGTGTGTGTGTGTGTGTGTGTGTGTGTATAAAGGATCTTATGAGGATTTTAGAAAAAAATTTAGGAACCTTTGGATTTGGAAAGGCTCTTGATTTTTGGGTAAAATCAATATGAGAATTTGGAAAGCCTAGTTTGAGAATTATCGATTTTGGAATAATTGATTTTGTGTAAAGGAGCTTTGTATGAGATCATACTAGGTGTATGATTTGAAGATACTATATGTGTATATTATAAAATGTTTTAATGATGATTCTGGGGAAAAAGGCGCTCCCTTGAAATGAACTTCTCAAGAGTGCCACTGGGTGGTGCTGCCTTGAGCCCTAGGGGGGTTCTAAAGTTGATCCTGTGAGGAGTTCGGACAAAACTAGTTCCTGGGGATTATGAGTAGAGATACCATAGTGAAAGTCGTGTGTGCCGCTGAGAGCCAACAGTCTGTGTTTGATTTTATATCGGTAGACTGCGACCTATGGTAAAATAGCGAAAGTCGTGTGTGTCGTTGAGAGCCAACAGTCTATGTTTGATTTTAAATCGGTAGACTGCGACCTAGGTAGGAGTGGAGAAGTTTCATTTCGATAGCGAAAATCAGAGGCCGCAGAGAGCCTGCAATTACATGGACTTTTGCTGTGATGGCAACGTAACCCTGGAATGTAACTGCGATCTGTCGTGGGTTCCATGGCGTAATCGAGAGGCCGCGGAGAGCCTGCAGTTACATGGACTTTTGCTGCGATGGCAACGTAACCCAGGATGTAACTGCGACCATGGATGGGGATGATGATTTCCAGAGTATTCTCACCAAAAGATATTTCCTCTATTTTCAAAATGTTTTCTATATTTTCAATAAATTTATTTTCAAAGTATTTTCATTGGATGTTGGGAACGGGTCTGCCAAGTACTTATATATTTTCAGTCGTACGCCTGATCAACGTATGACCGAATTTCTATGAAAACAAGGATGGACTTGTTTAAACATCAAGTTATAAAAGTATTTTTTATAAACTATTTTGGCAATATATATTGATTTTAAAAGTGTTTTAAAAATGATCAAAGAATCTGATTTTAAATTATTGAATAAATTCTCGCTTCGTTCCTTTTCGAGGACGAAAAGATTCAACAGGGAGGAGGAATGTGATAACCCAAATTTTTGGCATCTGTTAATTGGAAATTAACAGGATTAAAATTGTTAAAATACTTATTTGTTAATTGAACAAATGAAATTCTGATATATATGTATATTTGAATATGTATATATGAATTTGAACTATAATAAATGCTGAATTATAAATATTTGGATAAATATTCATTTAATAATCACCTAATATAATTATTTAAAATTTATAAATTATTCTTTTAAAACAAATAATAAAGATGGAATATATGTGTATATATATATAGATGAGTAGATTTTAATAGAAATAAAAATCATTATTTTTATAAAAATAATAATAATAAATAAGACAAATTTAAGATGGGTTTGTTTAAAAGTGTATAAGATTTATTTGTATATCATATTTTTTATAATATTTTGTTTAAAAGTAATTTTTTATATATACATAATAATATATTTAGATAAGTGTTTATATATCAGGAAATCATATTTAAAAGCTTTTAAAATCATTTATAAATAATATAAAAATAAGTTATTACAAGTGTTAAAGTTATAAACCACTTAAGAAACATGTGTTAGCTTATTAATTTAAGTTAGAGACAAGTGTCACATTTATTTTAATTTTCTTTTAAATTTTAACAAAATCTAAATTAACTTATATAAACATCTATCTTCCACTTCATTTCCATTTTTTTCTATCTTCACTTTTTTTTTCTAAAAACGAAGAAAAACTCAACCTGCATAGAAAACTCAGATCAAATCTATCTTTAAACCTAGATTATCAAACCTCAGATCGCATGAAAACATTTTCAAGTCTGCAATCTTCTCAAACCAAAACCATGCAAGCAGTTTTCAAAGGTCTGCAACCATCTCAAGCCAAAAATCTGTAATTCATCTCCTCTAAACCAAATGCAAACCAGAGAAAATGTCATTCAAGTGTCTGAAACCATTTTCTTGAAGCTTGTAAACAAATCAAGCTCTGTCATTTAAGCCTGTAATGTTTTATCTTCAAACTGGGATCGAGTCTGAAGTCATCATCATCTCAGTCAACTAAGCTTTTTAGTTTTAAGAGTTCAAGCATTCTGTATTTCAGTTTTAAGGAAAATCAAATCAAGCATCCATGTTTCAGGCTCTCTGTTTAAACTTTCAATGGTGAGTAAACCTAGCTTAAACTGATTAAATCTATTTCTTATGAATGGTTGATGTGTCAATTGGTTGCATGAATGAAAATGTGTTTTGCATGTTGGTTTATTTTGTATGAATGAATGTATATTTGTTGATGCTTGGGTGCATGTCTGTGTTTTCAAAACTTTGGCCTCTGTCTGAACATTTAAATTTTAAAACCTGGTTTCAAAATTCAAATCTTTCACCTAAATGGATTCTGGGTCTTGATCTCTAAGTATAGGTGGCTGTATGAGTATAACAGCATAATAAAAATATAGATCCGAGTTAAATAAATAGTAAATTTCGTGGAAATTAAATATTACAGTGAAATTCAAACAATGTCTCAAATTTTGATTTTTTAAATTCCCTGTTTTGATTATATAATCAAACTCATTATCAAAAATGATAAATTTTAAAAATAATATGGAGATTTTTAAGTTATTGGATTGGGAGAATTTCTGGGTGGAACGGAAATCATATTTTGACCAAATTGCGGTGATCAACGTGACTGGGGTGGTCAGGATTCATGTCGGTGGTGGCTGGTGGATCATGGTGATGGGAAAAATAATCGATGATTTTCTGGAACACTGTGGTGGTGCGGCGAGGCAAGTATAGGGTTTGGATTTGAGTTCTGTTCGAACTTTTTCGCTTGCAATGGTGACGTCGATGGGACAATGGACTTGATCGGATGTGGGGTTAATGAAGCAAGGGTCGAGATGAAGGATGGGCCGAAGTTTTGTGGCTACCGGTGGTCTGTGGTGGCGTCGAGGTGGCTTTGTGAGTGATCTGTATTCTTTCAGTTGTGACTCGTTCAACTCGATTTCGATTCTTCGAAATAGTTCGTGTTCCGGGTAACCGAAGTGTTAGAGGGGGTCAACGGTGTTTTATGGGAGGCGGCAAACATGGTCAGAGCAGCGGCAACCACGTGTGTACGTGCACACGTGACAGTTTGTATCAGTCGAATACTGAAGCATCTGAGTTTTGGGAGGAAGAAGGGTTGAGCTAGATGTAATGTGTTAATGTAAAGTGTTAATCAAATCAAGCCAGGATGTTATCAAGTTTAAAATAATGTAAAGTATTAATCTAGCTTTTCAAGGGATTAAATTTATAAAGTAAATATGTTTTGGATTCAAATTGTTTATTTGAATATTTTTATGGAGTTGACTCGGTAATTTCCTCGTTTAGCTCTGATTTTTGTGAGGTGTAGCAAAGCGAGTTTTAAAAGCTTTTCAATTGAATAAAGGTGTGTAATACAAGTTCCAGTATTAGCAAGATTAAATATTAAGGGCAATCATATAGTGGTGATTTAAACGACTTAATGTAATTAGTAAAATATTGATTAATTAAGGAAAATAAATGAAGGGTTATAAATTAATAAATTATAGATTTATTTATTTGTAATCAAGGATTAATTTCTTAAATTACTTAATGTAAGTAATTAAAGGAAATCTGTTAAGGATTAATCAATTTAATTAGTAATTAGGTTAAATTTATTAAATAAAATCAAAGGTTAATAAATTGAGAATAATTAACCAATGGAGTAATTACTTGATGCAAGTAATCGAAGGTAATTACTTAAGGGAAATAATTAAGAATTAATTACTTACTATAATTAATTATAGGATTGATTAATCAAGGAAAGATTAATTAAAGGATTGATTAAGTAAGGGAATTAATAAAGGGTTAGTTAATTAATGAAGATGATTAATTAGAGGATAATTAATCAATGTAAGTAATTATAAAATAATTAATTCGAGTAATTAATTACGGATCAAGGTGTATGGGCAAGGTTAATTAATTTTTGTAATTAATTAAGCTAAAATGGTAAATTTTAGTTAATTGATTAAGTTTAATTAATTAAAGGTAATCATCTGATGTTGGGTTAAGTATAATTAGCTAAGGTAATTAATAAGGTGTAATTACTTAGTGAATTAATTAGTGGATAATTATTGGATTTAATTAATTAAAGGAAATTACTTGATGGGAAGTAATTAAAGGATAATTACTTGGTGGAAGAAATTAAATGATAATTACTCAGTGTAATTAAAGGATTAATTAATAATTAATCAAGGAGTTGGTTTAATTGATGAAGTAATTAAGGAAAGTTAATTTCTGATTGTGATTGATTCAAGGCTGATTAATGGATGTTATTAAGTTAAAGGTTAATTATTAAATGAAATTTAAGAATAATTAACTAATGAGAATAATTAGAGGATCATTAATTAATGTAATTAATGAAAGTGATCAATCTTGCTTATGAATGATTGGATGATGTTAAATGTCTTGAATTGGTTGATATTTCAGATATGAAATATTTTATGATATAATATTTTTTTGGTTAGACAGTGATAATGTGGTTATTTATCAATGTGAATTGCTGTGTAAAAAGTGACCTCCAATATTTAAATTTAAATTGTATTCACTTGAACAACTTGGGTTAAGATGACATTGAATTCGAAGAGACCGGAGTCGGGTATTAGTAAGTACCCGAAACCACTTCGATTCTTTATAGATTGATATGAATAACTGGAATGGAATGATTTAAGTAAATTAGACCATTTAATCTAAGTTTTGGTACTTAGAAGTTGATATGTGAAATAAGTGATGTCTATAATAACATGTGAGGTTGTAAATTGATACAAGTTAGCCGGGTTTTATATAAGTTGTATACTTTTGTCTTTCATGTTAGTTGGGTTTACTCACGCTGGTTTCCAGCCTGACTCAGGTGTTACTTTGATGTAATGCTCGGGTCAGACCGAGTATTACATATTTTCAGGTAAGGACGTTCTGGAGCACAGGAGGCGAGCTGGATGGCAGGAGCGTATGGGGTATTTATGCTGCGATATATTATAGTTTATCTAGGACAGGTTCTTTTATGCTGTCCAGTGTTGTGTAATGGTTGTAACTCTGATGTATAAAATTATAAGTGTAAAGATACAGTTCTTCTGTGTAAAACTATTATTTATGTGATATTAAATTTTATCCGCTGCGAATGTGAGATTCTGAGTTTGAGTTTTCTGTTTCTTCTTCTTTCTCTTTCTTCTTTTCACTAACTATATGGAATTTTCGGGATCGAAATTTCCAGGTCGTTACACCCTAAGTGATGGGAAGTCCGATCGGGATCATGAATACTTGGATTGCAAGGGCTTCTTCGGAAGTGCCTTCGGTTCTGTTCGAACCCGGGACAGACTTGTATGGTTGTATGTCTGACACTACACTTTGAGATATAAAGCAGATTTCTTTCAAATACATATCTATTGGTGGCGGGGAATTTATTCTCTTAGCTTAACACCCTTCTCCGAGACGTACGAGCTCAGAGGTTATGTAGTTAGAGGTTATCAATGATATACTCCTAATTTGGTAGTGTGGCATGCTGAGTGCTGCTGTGTGTTGATGACCATTTGTTGATCGTTTGTGATCAAAGCATGGCTTTCATGCAAAGCGTAGCTTTGTGGACGAGACTGCATCAGGACCCCACTCCCCGGAGATGGTCGAAACAGGAAAGATGAGGCAAGGTTATGAGGGTCGCGCCCTTTAGGGTGTGTCATTCCCTTCTGGTAAAGGGTGGTATCATGGTATGGAGCCCAGATATTTACCTATGTGGTGGCTTCAGTCTCATTTACTGTGTGCTTGTTGCTTTGTGGTTTAGAGGCGCCTCGGATAAAGGTCCCAAAGGACCAGGGGATGGCATGCTCGAGTAGTAGTTACCTAGTTACAGAGGTAACCCGACCTTGTGTTGGCAGAGATCCGGTTAGGTTCTCGGGACGTCCCGCCAGAGGCATACCCATTGATAGTAGGAAGTTCCTTAGCCTGACCATTTGTTGGAAATCCAAACTAAACAATACGCGCCCTGTACGGTTTTAGTTGTATAACCTGCCATGGAATATGGCAATAACCTGCTATTGAACATGGTAGCTATAGTAGGCATATGATACTGGTCGTATGTTGGCTAGGATTTATATTGTACTTTCGAAATGTTTTCCACATTGTGCACTTATAATAATAATATCAAGAAATTTTCTCGTATCAAGCATATTTGACTATCATAAGGAGAAATCTCCTCCAATTCTGTGTTTGCATTGTGTGTGTGGCAGGAGGCCTTATGGTAGTTTCATTTTCTAAAAAGCATTACGGATTTATTTTAAATTCTCTTGTTGTCTGTTTTTAAAGATAAACTATTTTTGTTACTCATACCAGTCCCATGACTGACCTGGAGTTTATTGTTCCTTCCCTAAACTCTAGGTGCCCAAAATTTTCCACACGGGCAGTGTAGAGTTGGGTTTTTCTTCAGATGGTCAGGTTTAGTAGATTATCTGGAGTTAGTTCAGTCTTTGGGTTACGATTGCACTTGCTTATCTTTGTGCATCGTTATTGGAGAATTTGAGCTATTTCTGGATTGGTACTTTGGAGATGGAGTTACTGTTCTGGACTCTAGTCCTCTTTCTCGCTTGAAGACCATATTGGGGTTATTATTCCGCCGTGGTGTTATCATTATATTTCTGCTGCTATTTCTTGTATCTCTGATAATATTGATATCTATTGTATCACTCTGTTGTGTCATATTATATCAGATGTTGTATCTGTCATTGTATCAATGTTATATATATTGATATTTTTTCTTCCGCTGTGTTGTACTTGATGTGTTATAAGCTCCGACGAACCAGATTCGACGTTTGGATCTGCGACATTTGAATATGAGTGTCGTATTCGGTGCCGATTTTCGAAGGTCGAGTCAGAGCCGCTGCAAATATTATTTTATAAGTCAAATATACTTGTTTTAATTATTTAAAGATAATAAGAAATTTATTTTGAAGTTTGGTTTACATGAATAAATAGATTAATAAAAACGTCAAAATGTGACCGGAAAACGTTTTGTCGAAAATCAATGTTTTGTTCAAAATAAGTTGCCACAACATTGTCACACCTTTGTTAACATGCTTTAACATATTTATTACATATTTTAATAACTAAACATGTTTAGTTTCATTAAATATAATTAGAAAACTTTTAGAAATCATTAGTAAAAGTAAGTAAGAATTAACAAAAGTAAGAAAAAGTAAACATCGAATCAATATCACATCAAAGCCAACATAATAATTATTTTTATTAGCTTAGTTCTTAAGGGATTAAGATATAAAGTAAGAATGTGAAAGGTGATGGTCAGTGTTGAAAAAGTAAAGGTTGTTTTAGGTTAAAGTAAGATTAGTTTAATTTGGTAAGTGGTTATTTTGGTAAATTTACCACTTCTTACTTTTTCTATAAACACCCACCTCCTTCTTCACTTTCATGCACACTTCTTGTTCTTCTTTTCTCAAGCTTCTTCATCTTCTTCCTCTCCTCTTTATTGGCTTCCAATATATAGAAAAAAAATTAGAAAGAAATAATGTAAAAATATTTACAAAATATTCAAAAGAAATCAATGTTCATTCTCTTCAAATCAAACTCATCTTTTCTCCATATTTTACCTCTTCTTCTGTTGTCCATAACTTCTTTAAAATAGTGCCAAAATTCAAAATTCTTTCCTTTGGATCATGTAATTTTCTAGTGGCTACAACTTTCATGTTGACCACTTTGTCTTATTAGAAACTTAACTATGTCAAAACTCCACTTCTTTCTAGTGCATTCTCTAGCCCAATTTTTGAGACAGAGAATAACCCATCTGTTTTGATCATAACTGATCCAAATTAAGATTTTTTTTTTCAAATAATATAAAATTAAAGTGGCTACAAATTTTATGTTGATCACTTATTCAAGTTTTAGGGATTTCTATACCTAAAACTCAATTCTTTGGAGTGCATTTTATGGCTTCATTTTTGTCAATCCGATAATACCTCTTCTTCATTCTATCATATCTCCCTCAAAACCACTTGGATTCAAATGATTTTTTTTTAAATTCAATAGAAATTAATTTTCGACAACTTTCTAGTTAACAACTTTTCTAAATTTTGAGATTTAGAGGGCCTAAAACCAGATACAAGATAACCTATTTTTGGATCTAAATCTTGAGCATTCAAGTTCAAACTTCTACCACTTCTTCTCTATACTTTTGGCCAACCTCCATCTCAAGCATTGACCGAGCTATTGGAAGGAAGAGGATGTTATTTGCTAGTGTTTAAATGGATTAGGATTAATTAGTGAAGTGTTGGTTGATTAGAATGTTGGTAGGAAGTTAATCGCTATGGTTTATGGTGAGAAACTCTATTTAATATCTATATCTATATATATTCAAGTCTGATGATATGATGTGATTGCTATAGATTCGTATATATGCTTTGATCATCAAGTATTTATTATTTGATATGATTGCTAAATTTTTTTACCAAGACACGTTAATATACGTCGATAAGCACAAAGGAAATCACTTTTATCTTGAAAATGAAATGGTGCATATGGAATACTTAAACCTTTTGGAAATAGTTTTAAAATGAGCTAGAAATGTTACATAAACATTTAAATATGTTTAAAGAAATAAAATCAAGATTTCATCTTGTATATTTAAAATATGTCCAAAACAATTTTCCAGAAAAATCGCGCTTTTATTGTAAAGTGACCAAAGTTTAAAATTGATAATTTTAAACATTTTAAAAATATGAAATAAATTCGAAAAATCTTTTAAAATGTTTTAATAGAGATTTAAGTTGAAAAGGTGGATTTCTAAATGATATAAAAGTCGTTTTGAAGAATATAGTTTTTAAAATATTATTCGCAACGTTTTTCGCAATGCTTTTCGCAGTAGTTTTTAACAACTTTTGATGTGTAGTTTTAAATTTAGCAATTCTTTCCTAAATCTTTTATGCATGATTTTGAAAGAATAATTTATTAATTTAAAGATGATTTGGAAGTTTTAATAAGAGATGAATAAATGGTTAAGAGAAATTGTTTATAACACTTAAGCAATAATTGAAGAATATTGAATATAATAACAAATTGAGTATGCGAAAATGACTAGTACATTTGTCCTACCCGTGAGAGCTAAATAGTAAAACATGGTGTCTAACTAAGGTTAGGAATGGAGCAACCAGTGCCCCAAACTTACCTGGCCTTTGCTTTATCATTTAAACGAGGGGTGGAACTTATCGAAAGGAAAGCCCGGATGCTCTGATATACCATATTTAAGTTCTTCCAAGATAAAAGAAAAGAAACAAATTCTTTGAATGTTAATTAACCACTTAACACCTTTTATTTGATGATTGGTACGAAGGAACCGAGACCGGATTTGGGTAATACCTATTCGATAACCCCTTCAAACAAATTTTTGAAATAAAACATATTGCAAACAAAGACCATTGAAAACAAAGATCTTCATGATGTAGAATTACTTTCCCCTGGTTCCTCGAGGTGAAATTTACCATATCTAGGGTGGCGGTAGTTCTCTATTATGAAAATTTTCAATTTGCAAGAATATGATTTGAAGTTAAGATAGAAATCTATGATTTAGATTTAATGAATGATTTGGCAATATTTTCCATAAGTTAAAAGTTATAACTTAAATATAAGAAATCTTTGATTAAGATTTAGTGAATGAGTTGGAAATTTTTTCCTAAGTAAAAGATGATCTGATTTGGAATTATTCCAAGATAAAAAGAAAGGTAAATAAACCAAATAATTCGATAAATGAGGATTAATGATTCCGTATACTCATGAAAAGAAAATGAAATAAATTGAAAAGAAAATATCTAAGAAAGATATTTGATTAAATGGAAAGATAAAGTAATTGATTGATAATCATATATGAACTTGATATCTTTTAATCGATGATTGGCTTTCGAAGGAACCATGGTTGAATTTGGGTGATTCCTATTCGAAAACCACTTCGAACCAATTTACATGTTCGAAGAATGAAGCTGTTTTAAGAGTAGATACTGAGACGAATAATAATGAAGGACTACTTGTTGATTGATTGGGGATAAACTCTCGATTCACTTATTATAGAAGTGGTCTCTTTATTATGAAAAATCTCAAAACCATAAGGACTTCTCATCTAGTAATGGCTAAGGAAAGTACCTTCGGTTTCATTCAGTCCTAAAACGAACTTATATGGAAGAATGTGTGACATTGCATTCCAAATCACATTGAGTGATTTCTATAAAATATATATCAGTTGGTGGCGGAGAAGACACATTCTCTTAGCTTAACACCCTTTCCCGAGACATATGAGCTCGAGAAATTATATACTTTTAGAGACCAGTCATGTGAATGTGGAATGACAATGTGGCATTCAAAATGAAAGAAGATGTGCTATGTGAAAAGGTAATCGTTGCCTCAAGCCTCATCAACCGGAAATGATCGAAATAGGTTAGATGCAGCAAGGCTGAGTGGTCATTCCCATCAGGGTATGATCATCCCCTTCTAGATATATTTCTTCCCACTATGACGTTCGGGATGTAAAT
Organism: Allium cepa; assembly: GCA_030765085.1. Lineage (NCBI taxonomy): Eukaryota > Viridiplantae > Streptophyta > Magnoliopsida > Asparagales > Amaryllidaceae > Allium > Allium cepa. The sequence goes on from CM060939.1 coordinate 421,755,125, forward strand.
TAATGTGGTTTGTATGCTATAGCGCGCTCAGATAAAGGTCGATAATGACCGGGGGATGACATATTCGGCACTATCTTGTTATAGAGGCAGGCCGGTCTTATGTTGGTAGAGGAGCTTTGTGATGGTTCCCCGGGACATCCATCCAGAGGTGTACCCATCAGAAGGTGGTCCCTTCACCTTGTCATTTTTATGGAAATCTATTCTCCAATAAGAAGCCTTTACGAGTTTGATTGTAGAACCCATTTTGTGGCTAATATGCTAGAATTTAATCAATGTAACAATTTAGGCTAAGAGTAATAAGTTTATTTGAAAATATTTTAAAAGAATGTCATCAAAAATAATATCAAATGTTTTGATATAATTTTTTTAGTTATTATAAGGTAAAAACCTGTCCGAGTTTATGTATGGGCGTGGTCTTATGAGACACTCTTTCTTTCGAAGGATTTTATTTCCAAGACTGACATATAACACTATCATTTATTATTTGAGTTTTCTCATGCTAGTTTATCAAGCTTGATCTAGGTATTTTCAATAGTTGGGTCAGATCCAAGTTGTTTCAGGTTTTGTTGAAGTCGATTGGAGTTTCCAAAGGAGCTGAAGATATTCATCTACGTATAAATGTATTCTATTATCCACTGTTGTTTGTTTTTGTTTGATGTTCGTCAGTAATTGTAAGGACAGATGTTTATAACGTCTAAGCTAAATTTAGGTTAGACTCTAATATATATATTTTTTAAAATTTCCCTTTGCAAAGATTATTGTTCAATATTATATATTATTCTGTTCATGTGAGATTCTGTTCTGTCTATATTTCTTTATTACCCTTGATAATCCAATCTTCCATGCAATTTTGGTTTAACATGTACGGTTTATTGTTGGCTCAAAGATACAAAATTGTGTGTCGTTACATTTGGTATCAAAGCTTAGGTTCAGCGAACACCTGAGCCTGATAGGGTTAAGACACATCAAAGATAGGGTTAGTAATACCCTAGGATGAGTAACTCATTATAGATAGGGTTAGTAACATCCTGTAATGGGTTGAGAGTATTATATATGAGCCTGTATTTGTTAATGTTATATGTGAAGGTTTTTTTTTGAAAAAATTGGTAAATGAAATATTTTTACCTAGGATTATATTTTGTTTACAAAGTATATATTTTGAAGAGTTATGTAACGACCCCAATTTTGGAATTGATTTTATTTAATAATTAATTTCATTTTTGGATAAAATTTGTGAAAATAATTGGTAATTAATATTTAACTTGTATTTGAATTGGGATTTATAGTAAATAATAAATAAAATTAATAAGTAAAAACATAGAAATAAAATACATTCACATATGAACACTTATAAAAGAAAACAAAAGAAATAACATACAAAGTAGAAACCACATATTTATAAAATTATGTAAAATATAAAACAAAAGAAAGAAACAAAATAGAATATATTGGTACATATATAAGTTAAAGTTTATAACCAATAACAAAACAAATATACAAGTATGCAACATAAGCCAAACTAATACAAATAAAGTATAAGCATAGAGTACTAGCAATTTAATGCAAGATCCTCTTTAGTACACAATATGTATTCATTTGCTACCAAGCTAGATACATCAGCCACTCTAGTACACCATAGCATACCCATCAGCCACCATACAAGCAAAGAAAAAAATATGCAGCCGAGACAAGCAAGAATAAAATATGTAAGGTAAGTAATAAATGCAGCACATTAAAATACTATCATCTATACAAACAAAATATACATGGTACAATGCTAATTAATGCAAGTTTGTAGAGAGATTCACATCAGCCTTATTTAAAGATATATTTCAAAATCCTGTACAACAAGTTTTTCTCCTTTTCAAATTGTAAACCTCTTCTATGTATACATCATCTTCATCTTGGTTCGTTCCTTCCCAAACTATGAAAACAAACTATCATCTGGAATCCATAAACAACAAAACTTAAGCAAAACCAAGAAAAAAAAACAACAATACAAAAATCAAAGCCAGAGGATTTAGAGGAGTTTTCAACTTGCATTTCTCCAGCCTGTTCATTCTTTCTTCTGGAAAAACAAAGTGAGCAACCTTTCAACTTTTGATTCATTTCTGTATTGATGCTTGGAAAATCCTGTGATGATGATCTGCATGCATATGTTTATATAAGTAGTGCCTGTGTATATGAATGTATTTGAGTATGCATGTCTAGTTTACCTGTGCCTCTCTGTTTTCTTTAAGATTTCAAAGGTTTTAAAACAAACAAAAATTTCAAACTCTCCATTTAATCACTGCGAAACTATGGTGTTCAAATCAAGCTAGTTTAGTTTTAGACATCATCTAATTTTTAAAACAAGTTCTAGTATTCTAAGTTCAGAAAAGTACTGGAAACAAGAAATATAGTTAAAACCTTAACTATGTGATAAATTCGAACATGATGAATTGCGAATTTAATTTTTTAACTTGAATCTTTATTCAAAAGTAGGATTTTTAAAACAAGGATGATGATTTTTAGGCAAGTATTCATAGTGCAATTCGTAAAAGAACTGAAATTGCTTTTTACGAAAATCTGATGATTCAACAAATAATTCATGTTGAAATTTGTTGTAAAGCAAGATTGTTGGTTTAGGAATCTAGGAAAAATGTTGAAAAAAATTTCTAATGCACGAAATTTTGGGACGAATGAAGAGTAGGGTTTAAGGACAGTAGAATATGCGTTTGGGTTTTCGGCTCGTTCGCTTTCGTTGATGCATCGAGTGAAGCCTGGCTTGGAGGAGGAGTACTCGGGTCGTAGACGAAGGTGTGGGTGAAGGGGCGTGGACTCCGATGACGTCACGTGGTGGGGCGAAGTAGGTTTTGGTGATCGAATGGGTTGAGGAAGAAGGGGTTAGGCTCTGTACTGCTCGATTTTGTCTCGGTGACGTTTTTGCATCGTGGATGGCTCGCAATGTTTGGGATGGTCGTTGATGACTTGGGTGGGGCTGCGTCGTTGACCGGAGTAGGTCGTGGCATTTGTGCACGTGTACTTGCAAGCTCGTGCAACTGGGAATGGGGAAGATGTCGATTTATAGTGGGTTGGGAAGATGTTGCTCGGAAAAGTTTTGGACCGGGTTGATGTTTTGGGCCTGGGTCCATTTTGTTATTACAGGTTTAAATAGAACATGATGAAAACTTTCAATAAGCAAAGGAGATCGGGGTTAACGCGAGTTTATCTCGGAGTGTTTTGCTCAGGGTTTGGGTAATTAAAGTGATTTCAGGTTTCTTTGGGAACCTGTTTGTTTTCAAATTTAATTTAATTGTAAAATCTGGAAACAAGTTTTAAAACAGAATTCAAAACCAAAATTTAAAGTATGGAATTCAAAACTGAGTTGAACCTTTAAAATTTAACTTAGATTTTATAAATAAAAAAAAATGTTTTAAACAACTTTGAAAAGAGTTTAAATAGTTTGAATTTAAAAGGTAAAAATTTAAAATAAATGTTTTTCAAATGTATAGGTAAGAAAAGTTTTATCCTGATAAAAATTTGAATTAATGATTTGAAATTCAATTAATTACTAAGATGATTAGAATTGATTTATTTAATTTTGTAATTGATTTATGGGATGATAATTAATCAATAAGGTTAATAACTTTAAAGAAAAATTAATTTATGTGGTTAATTAATTGATTTAAGTGGTTAATTAATAAAGGTAATTAAATTAAGAATAATGTTTTTCTTAAAATTTAATTAAGATTTAATGATTTGAAATTCATTAAATAAATAAGTTAATTAAAATGGGTAATTTATTTATTTAATTAGTTATTGATTTGGATTGATTAAATAAGTAATTAAAGTTTAAATTAATTAAATTAAAAGTTTAAGATTAATAAATTAAGGAATAATTAATATGTAACTAAGGATTTTAAATTGGATATTAATTAATGATTAAAGTTGATTAATCAAGTGATTAAGAATAATTAATTTATGAATGTGATTAATAAATTAAGGCGATTAATTTGAGAGTAAGTAATAAATTAAAGTTAATTAATTAGGTAATTGATTTAAAAGTTGATATAATTAATATGATTAATTATGAAAAATTTAATTAACTAAAGTGATTGATGAGTTAATTTATATCAAATAAGTTGAAATTAATAAATCAAGATTTGATAATTAATTTATAAGTAATTAATTTACTTGGAAATAAATTGAATTAAATAGGATTTAACAATTAATAAATCCTATTTATAAATGATTATTGGATGCTTGAATTACTTATGAATGATCGTATTATATGTGATGCCTTGAATTGATTATCCTATTTGATTTGTGATATTTTGTTCTGTAGATTGAGCTGTGTATATTTATTACATTTGTATATTATCTGTGAATCTGTGAATGGACGATGAGCGTTATAGTTTTATATCGCTTATCAACTATATTTCTGTGTTTTGAATCTATGATGATTGAATGTTGTTGCACTATTGTGTTAAACCCCTGGACCACACTTACACACACACAATTATGGATTTCACGAGGAAATCGATTTAAGTCACAGATTTTGAAACAATTTTAAATAGAAAATTTAAATTCAATTGGTTTGAAGATGAGATTGGGTTTAAAGTGAAAAGCAATTGAAATGGTATTTTAAAGATGAAATTTGTTTTGAGTAACTTGATTAAGTTTTGAAATTTAAATATTTTGATTTAAATTTGAATTCAATATTTGAAATTGAATTCTATGATTTGAAACTAGGGGTTAACGATATTATACTAGTTATATACGTGTAAAACCATTTTTAAATTATTATTTTTGGGAATTTGAATTAACCCAAAGGTTATAACTTGTATAAATGAAATTGGGTTTTCCGAAATAAGATTGTTGTTTCTAAATGATAAAAAGTTTTCGTAAAAGAAATGAATTTCAAATTGTATCAAACAGATTTCAAGTTTAAACTGAAAAAGTTTTCCCAGTTATTGATGAATATTCGAAAACAAATTTTTTAAAGTGAATATTTGGAAATAGTTTGAAATCTATAAGATAAATCTTTAATTTAAAGATTTAGTGAATTAATCAAATTGAAATGGAATTGTTTTGAAATCTGGAAATGAATATTTGTGAAACTGGGTGAATTTGGTAAAATTAATCTTTTGTTTAAAAGATTAAAATGGAGATTGGTTTAAACCATTTGAAAAGAAAGTTTTTAATTATTAAGTTGTGACTTAATTGAAATCCCACATCCATATGTTTTTAAATGTTGCGCTCACTATTCGGTTTAGCCGGGAGAGGACCTTTGTGCCATATATCCCATTCCGAATATGTGATACGTCGTTATGGATAGCATTTGAAGACCGGTGGTGAAGACCGAATATTTTCGAAAACGAAAGGGTTTCTTGTGATGGGAAATCCGGACGTGATTAGGGATTATCCGGATTGCAAGGGCTTCTTTGGAAGTGCCTTCGGTTCTGTTCGAACCCGGAACAGACTTGTATGGATTGTGTGTCTGACATTACAATTTGAGATATAAAGCAGATTTCTTTCAAATACATTTCTGTTGGTGGCGGAGAATTTATTCTTTTAGCTTAACACCCTTCTCTGAGACATACGAGCTCAGAGGTTATGTAGTTAAAGGTTATCAGCGATATATTCCCAATTTGGTAATGTGACATGCTAAGTGTTGCTGTGTAATGATCATTGTTTGATCATTTATGATATGATCATTTGTTTGATCATTACTTTGATCATTTGTTGACCCAAAGCATGGCTTTGAAACAAAGCGTGGCTTTGTGGACGTGACTTCGTCGAACCTCACACCCCGGAATGGTCAAAACAGGAAAGATGCGGCAAGGTTATTAGGGGGCAGCGCCCCTTTAGTGTATGTACATCTCCTTCTGGATAGAAGTGGTATCATGATATGGAGCCCAGATACTTACTTATGTGGACATCACAAACTTATATATATATCTTGTTTTGTGATTTGATGTTGGGGCCCCGGTTAAAGGTTGTTACAAATGGGAGATGGCATACTCGTGTCAGTAGTTACCCAGTTAGGGGTAACCCGGCCTTGTGTTGGCAGAGATCCGGTTAGGTTCTCGGGGACGTCCATCCAGAGGCGTTCTCATGTGGCAATGGGAAGTTCCTTGGCCTGACCATTTGTTGGAAATCCAAAGAAACAATATGAACCTTGTACGGTTTTAGTTGTATTACCTGCTATGGAATGTGGCGGTAACCTGCTATTGAACATAGTAGCCATAGTAGGCATACGATAATGGTCGTATGCTGGCTAAGATTAATATTCTACTTTCGAAATGCTTTTCTGCACCGTGCACTTATAATAATAATATCAAAGAAATTTTCTACGTATTAAGCATATTTGACTATCATAAGAAGAAATCTCCTCCAAGTCTGCGTTTGCATTGTGTGTGTGGTGGGAGGTCTTATGGTAGTTTCATTTTCATAAAGCATTGCGAATTTACTTTAAAATTCTCTTGCTTGTTTTTAAAGATAAACTGTTTTTGTTGCTCACACCAGTCCCATGACTGATCCGAAGTTTATTGCTCCTTTCCTAAACTCTGGGTGCTCATTATTTTCTACACGAGCAGTCTAGAGTTGGGTTTTTCAGATAGTTAGATATAGTGGATTATGTGGAGTTAGTTCAGTCTTTGGTTCGCACCAGTCTTGCCTAGCTAGGTGCATTGTTATGGGGAGTTCGAGCTATTTCTGGATTGGTGCTTGAAGATGGAGATTATCCGCTGCTAGTGTTATCTATTTCTTTTCCGCTGCTATTTGTTGTATCATTACTCTGATGTATATTGATATTCATTGTAGCATTCTGTTGTATCAGATGTTGTATATCAATGTATTATTCTTTTTATTCCGCTGTGTTATTTACTTAATGTTGTTATAAGCTCCGGCGAATCGGATTTGAACGGTCGAATCTACGGCATTCGAATACGGTTTGAAGTATGGATGTCGATTTTCGAGCGGGCAAAACCCGTTTCGTCACATTTGGTATCAGAGCTAAGGTGAAACTTTAGCTCAAGAGTATAACACATTAAGTAGCTCACTAGAGATAGGGTGAAGTATCCCTAGAATGAGTATATCCCTAAGATATCCGTTTGAATGCCTCAGTAAATTCTCTTGCTATCCACCGATAGTGAGTATGAGTGCAAGAAGAGAACGCGATAGGGGACGCGGGAATATGACTATAAATGGTCAATACCCTGTAACAACAGTGGAAACAATCTTTTCTCTATCAATCTCTTTTGTTCAGCGTCTCTTTCCAATTCTTTGATAGTTCCTGGTAGATCCAGGAAGGAAATTCGATATACTAATATGGGCATAAACTCCAATTTGGTCAGAATTGTTTGTTTGGATGGATTGGTTGTTTTGGTTGCTTTGGTTAATAGGTTTACCTTAGTTTTAAACTAAAAATTTTGAAATCGTTTCTCTATCTTTCATCTATCCTCGTTATCTCTCTCTGGCGAATTTCAAGGACGAAATTCTTTTTAAGGGGGGAAGTCTGTAACGACCCTAATTTTGGAATTGATTTTATTTAATAATTAATTTCATTTTTGGATAAAATTTGTGAAAATAATTGGTAATTAATATTTAATTTGTATTTGAATTGGGATTTATAGTAAATAATAAATAAAATTAATAAGTAAAAACATAGAAATAAAATACATTCACATATGAACACTTATAAAAGAAAACAAAAGAAATAACATACAAAGTAGAAACCACATATTTATAAAATTATGTAAAATATAAAACAAAAGAAAGAAACAAAATAGAATATATTGGTACATATATAAGTTAAAGTTTATAACCAATAACAAAACAAATATACAAGTATGCAACATAAGCCAAACTAATACAAATAAAGTATAAGCATAGAGTACTAGCAATTTAATGCAAGATCCTCTTTAGTACACAATATGTATTCATTTGCTACCAAGCTAGATACATCAGCCACTCTAGTACACCATAGCATACCCATCAGCCACCATACAAGCAAAGAAAAAAATATGCAGCCGAGACAAGCAAGAATAAAATGTGTAAGGTAAGTAATAAATGCAGCACATTAAAATACTATCATCTGTACAAACAAAATATACATGGTACAATGCTAATTAATGCAAGTATGTAGAGAGATTCACATCAGCTTTATTTGACAATATATTTCAAAATCCTGTACAACAAGTTTTTCCCCTTTTCAAATTGTAAACCTCTTCTATGTATACATCATCTTCATCTTGGTTCGTTCCTTCCCAAACTATGAAAACAAACTATCATCTGGAATCCATAAACAACAAAACTTAAGCAAAACCAGGAAAAAAAAACAACAATACAAAAATCTATTTAAAGGAGTTTTCAACTTGCATTTCTCCAGCCTGTTCATTCTTTCTTCTGGAAAAACAAAGTGAGCAACCTTTCAACTTTTGATTCATTTCTGTATTGATGCTTGGAAAATCCTGTGATGATGATCTACATGCATATGTTTATATAAGTAGTGCCTGTGTATATGAATGTATTTGAGTATGCATGTCTAGTTTACCTGTGCCCCTCCGTTTTCTTTAAGATTTCAAAGGTTTTAAAACAAACAAAAATTTCAAACTCTCCATTTAATCACTACGAAACTATGGTGTTCAAATCAAGCTAGTTTAGTTTTAGACATCATCTAATTTTTAAAACAAGTTCTAGTATTCTAAGTTCAGAAAAGTACTGGAAACAAGAAATATAGTTAAAATCTTAACTATGTGATAAATTCGAACATGATGAATTGCTAATTTAATTTTTTAACTTGAATCTTTATTCAAAAGTAGGATTTTTAAAACAAGGATGATGATTTTTAGGCAAGTATTCATAGTGCAATTCGTAAAAGAACTGAAATTGCTTTTTATGAAAATCTGATGATTCAACAAATAATTCATGTTGAAATTTGTTGTAAAGCAAGATTGTTGGTTTAGGAATCTAGGAAAAATGTTGAAAAAAATTTCGAATGCATGAAATTTTGGGACGAATGAAGAGTAGGGTTTAAGGACAGTAGAATATGCGTTTGGGTTTTCGGCTCGTTCGCTTTCGTTGATGCATCGAGTGAAGCCTGGCTTGGAGGAGGAGTACTCGGGTCGTAGACGAAGGTATGGGTGAAGGGGCGTGGACTCCGGTGACGTCACGTGGTGGGGCGAAGTAGGTTTTGGTGATCGAATGGGTTCAGGAAGAAGGGGTTAGGCTCTGTACTGCTCGATTTTGTCTCGGTGACGTTTTTGCATCGTGGATGGCTCGCAACGTTTGGGATGGTCGTTGATGACTTGGGTGGGGCTGCGTCGTTAACCGGATTAGGTCGTGGCGTTTGTGCACGTGTACGTGCAAGCTCGTGCAACTGGGAATGGGGAAGATGTCGATTTACAGTGGGTTGGGAAGATGTTGCTCGGAAAAGTTTTGGACCGGGTTGATGTTTTGGGCCTGGGTCCATTTTGTTATTACAGGTTTAAATAGAACATGATGAAAGCTTTCAATAAGCAAAGGAGATCGAGGTTAACGCGAGTTTATCTCGGAGTGTTTTGCTCAGGGTTTGGGTAATTAAAGTGATTTCAGGTTTCTTTGGGAACCTGTTTGTTTTCAAATTTAATTTAATTGTAAAATCTGGAAACAAGTTTTAAAACAGAATTCAAAACCAAAATTTAAAGTATGGAATTCAAAACTGAGTTGAACCTTTAAAATTTAACTTAGATTTTATAAATAATAAAAAAATGTTTTAAACAACTTTGAAAAGGGTTTAAATAGTTTGAATTTAAAAGGTAAAAATTTAAAATAAATGTTTTTCAAATGTATAGGTAAGAAAAGTTTTATCCTGATAAAAATTTGAATTAATGATTTGAAATTCAATTAATTACTAAGATGATTAGAATTGATTTATTTAATTTTGTAATTGATTTATGGGATGATAATTAATCAATAAGGTTAATAACTTTAAAGAAAAATTAATTTATGTGGTTAATTAATTGATTTAAGTGGTTAATTAATAAAGGTAATTAAATTAAGAATAATGTTTTTCTTAAAATTTAATTAAGATTTAATGATTTGAAATTCATTAAATAAATAAGTTAATTAAAATGGGTAATTTATTTATTTAATTAGTTATTGATTTGGATTGATTAAATAAGTAATTAAAGTTTAAATTAATTAAATTAAAAGTTTAAGATTAATAAATTAAGGAATAATTAATATGTAACTAAGGATTTTAAATTAGATATTAATTAATGATTAAAGTTGATTAATCAAGTGATTAAGAATAATTAATTTATGAATGTGATTAATAAATTAAGGCGATTAATTTGAGAGTAAGTAATAAATTAAAGTTAATTAATTAGGTAATTGATTTAAAAGTTGATATAATTAATATGATTAATTATGAAAAATTTAATTAACTAAAGTGATTGATGAGTTAATTTATATCAAATAAGTTGAAATTAATAAATCAAGATTTGATAATTAATTTATAAGTAATTAATTTACTTGGAAATAAACTGAATTAATTAGGATTTAACAATTAATAAATCCTGTTTATAAATGATTATTGGATGCTTGAATTACTTATGAATGATCGTATTATATGTGATGCCTTGAATTGATTATCCTATCTGATTTGTGATATTTTGTTCTGTAGATTGAGCTGCGTATATTTATTACATTTGTATATTATCTGTGAATCTGTGAATGGACGATGAGCGTTATAGTTTTATATCGCTTATCAACTATATTTCTGTGTTTTGAATCTATGATGATTGAATGTTGTTGCACTATTGTGTTAAACCCCTGGACCACACTTACACACACACACAATTATGGATTTCACGAGGAAATAGATTTAGTCACAGATTTTGAAACAATTTTAAATAGAAAATTTAAATTCAATTGGTTTGAAGATGAGATTGGGTTTAAAGTGAAAAGCAATTGAAATGGTATTTCAAAGATGAAATTTGTTTTGAGTAACTTGATTAAGTTTTGAAATTTAAATATTTTGAATTAAATTTGAATTCAATATTTGAAATTGAATTCTATGATTTGAAACTAGGGATTAACGATATTATACTAGTTATATACGAGTAAAACCATTTTTAAAGTATTATTTTTGGGAATTTGAATTAACCCAAAGGTTATAACTTGTATAAATGAAATTGGGTTTTCCGAAATAAGATTGTTGTTTCTAAATGATAAAAAGCTTTTGTAAAAGAAATGAATTTCAAATTGTATCAAACAGATTTCAAGTTTAAACTGAAAAAGTTTTCCCAGTTATTGATGAATATTTGAAAACAAATTTTTAAAAGTGAATATTTGGAAATAGTTTGAAATGTATAAGATAAATCTTTAATTTAAAGATTTAGTGAATTAATCAAATTGAAATGGAATTGTTTTGAAATGTGGAAATGAATATTTGTGAAACTGGGTGAATTTGGTGAAATTAATCTTTTGTTCAAAAGATTAAAATGGAGATTGGCTTAAACCATTTGAAAAGAAAGTTTTGAATTATTAAGTTGTGACTTAATTGAAATCCCACATCCATATGTTTTTAAATGTTGCGCTCACTATTCGGTATAGCCGGGAGAGGACCTTTGTGTCATATATCCCATTCCGAATATGTGATACGTCGTTATGGATAGCATTTGAAGACCGGTGGTGAAATCCGGATATTTTCGAAAACGAAAGGGTTTCTTGTTGGTTGTCTCTGCACTGGCTGATCCCCAGTATAGAGATCTCCATATGTGATGGGAAATCCGGACGTGATTAGGGATTATCCAGATTGCAAGGGCTTCTTTGGAAGTGCCTTCGGTTCTGTTCGAACCCGGAACAGACTTGTATGGATTGTTTGTCTGACATTACAATTTGAGATATAAAGCAGATTTCTTTCAAATACATTTCTGTTGGTGGCGGAGAATTTATTCTTTTAGCTTAACACCCTTCTCTGAGACATACGAGCTCAGAGGTTATGTAGTTAAAGGTTATCAGCGATATATTCCCAATTTGGTAATGTGACGTGCTAAGTGTTGTTGTGTAATGATCATTGTTTGATCATTTATGATATGATCATTTGTTTGATCATTTATCTTTGTGATCATTACTTTGATCATTTGTTGACCCAAAGCGTGGCTTTGTGGACGTGACTTCGTCGAACCTCACACCCCGGAATGGTCAAAACAGGAAAGATGCGGCAAGGTTATTAGGGGGTAGCGCCCCTTTAGGGTATGTACATCTCCTTCTGGATAGAAGTGGTATCATGGTATGGAGCCCAGATACTTACTTATGTGGACATCACAAACTTATATATATCTTGTTTTGTGATTTGATGTTGGGGCCCCGGTTAAAGGTTGTTACAACCGGGAGATGGCATACTCGTGTCAGTAGTTACCCAGTTAGGGGTAACCCGGCCTTGTGTTGGCAGAGATCCGGTTAGGTTCTCGGGGACGTCCATCCAGAGGCGTTCTCATGTGGCAATGGGAAGTTCCTTGGCCTGACCATTTGTTGGAAATCCAAAGAAAAAATACGAACCTTGTACGGTTTTAGTTGTATTACCTGCTATGCAATGTGGCGGTAACCTGCTATTGAACATAGTAGCTATAGTAGGCATACGATAATGGTCGTATGCTGGCTAAGATTAATATTCTACTTTCGAAATGCTTTTCTGCACCGTGCACTTATAATAATAATATCAAAGAAATTTTCTGCGTATTAAGCATATTTGACCATCATAAGAAGAAATCTCCTCCAAGTCTGCGTTTGCGTTGTGTGTGTGGTGGGAGGTCTTATGGTAGTTTCATTTTCAAAAAGCATTGCGAATTTACTTTAAAATTCTCTTGCTTGTTTTTAAAGATAAACTGTTTTTGTTGCTCACACCAGTCCCATGACTGATCCGGAGTTTATTGTTCCTTTCCTAAACTCTGGGTGCTCATTATTTTCTACACGAGCAGTCTAGAGTTGGGTTTTTCAGATAGTTAGATATAGTGGATTATGTGGAGTTAGTTCAATCTTTGGTTCGCACCAGTCTTGCCTAGCTTGGTGCATTGTTATGGGGAGTTCGAGCTATTTCTGGATTGGTGCTTAAAGATGGAGATTATCCGCTGCTAGTGTTATCTATTTATTTTCCGCTGCTATTTGTTGTATCATTACTCTGATGTATATTGATATTCATTGTAGCATTCTGTTGCATCAGATGTTGTATATCAATGTATTATTCTTTTTATTCCGCTGTGTTATTTACTTAATGTTGTTATAAGCTCCGGCGAATCGGATTTGAACGGTCGAATCTACGGCATTCGAATATGATTTGAAGTATGGATGTCGATTTTCGAGCGGGCAAAACCCGTTTCGTCACAAGTTATATAGTTATGGAACAAGATTAGTGAAATATTAAATATGAACATCTTGTGATTAGAATTTCACAGTCTGACTATAAGATGTTTTAAGATAACTAAGATCCTTAATATATATCTAAAATAATAAAGAATGATAATGTTAAGTTATTATCATAAGTTGATCAATTGTGTGATTTGAAAGTTTAAGTACAAATACCTTATGAATTAAGTTTCACGATTTGACTATATGGGTTTGATAATAAGATTTATTTAAGGAATGGACGTATAAGATAAAAATGATATAAGGTAAATAATAGAAAATGATTATGTAAAATAAAAAATATAAAAGAACGAGAACTTAAATTCGAGTAATTTAAAATAATTGTGGAAATTTAAATGAAGTTAATTAAAATAAGATGAATTTGTAAAAAGAATTTATAAAATAGGTTTTATAAAAAAAGTAATCTCTAAAGGATTTTGAAAATGGTATTATTTAAATAAAAAGAGGTATTTTATGATAACTGGTTCGATTGGCTCAAAAATAAACTAAAAATAGGCAAGAGATGTGTTCGGATGGTAAACACACTACAACAAAAAGTGTCTTTTATAGCGACATATAGCCGCTATTAATCACAACCATAGCGGTTTGATAAGCGCTGTATATCGACATGTTATAAAAAACTGTTGAATATTTATAACACAAAATATGTCGCTTTGGTTGAGCTTAGTTTTATAACGCAAATTCACCGCTATGGTACGTTAATTCAATATCTCATTATAGCCGCTATAATACAGCTAAATCTCAACGGAACTGGAAATATTTATAACACCATTTTTCCACTATAAAATATTTATTCAAAAGCTCATTGTAGCCGCTATAATACAGCTAAATCTCAACGGAATTGGAAATCTTTATAACACCATTTTGCCGCTATAAAATATTTATTCAGTAGCGGTCATTTCACCATTAGTTGCATAATAATCTACATTGATTATACATATTGATTCGTTATAGTATAAAACTTTAATTTAGTATGCACATACAGTTTAAAAAGGAACTTTTATACATGCATCCACAAGTTGTTGCTTCCCTAGCAAAATCCTTGCACACTAGGATGATTAGCACGGAATTTTTTCTTTCGAAAATACAACACCAATAACTAGTATTTACATGCTATCCCATAGAAGTAGTTATCCATGTCGCTTAATTGCCCTAACTTTTACACCATGCTTAAGTCCAAGAACTAGATCGTATTCAAAAGCAAGTGGGGATTCCATATTGGGTGAGTGCCTAAATGTATACCGTTGATAGAGTTGAATAAGTGCCAGCTTCACTTCTTGTACAGCAAATTTTTGGCTGATGCATGCACGTGGGCCAATGCCAAAAGGAATGTGTGAACATGCATGTCTTTTCTTCTGTTCATCGCACTGCTTATCGAATCTCTCTGGTCTAAACGCATCTGGGTCTGAAAATTGCTTTGAATCTTTTGCCAAAACTCCTAATGCTAGCCAGACCCATGTACCCTGCATAATACAACAATGTATTCAGTTTGTATCCTAATGACTATTTCACTGCAGTTTAATGATGCATCATGGCTGAAATATCAATTCAAGCAGAAATTTTTTTGTTAATAAGTTTACTAGTTTACTCTAAAGTTACAGGACATACATAGTTTACTCAGTTGCTTTGTCATACTCTCGTCTATTCTTTGGTGACATAAAACATTTCATTATTGTAAAATTTTACATTATTTCTTCTTCTTCTTCATGATTTGTAAACACAGTTTGTTACCTTTGGAAGAGTGTACCCTCCAATTTCAACTTGTTTAGATATTTCCCTTGCAACTAATGGTGATACTATAAAGAATCTCATCGACTCTTTCACCACCAGCATCAAAATATAGCCACAAAGATGATTTTTTGTTTTCTTAGTTAGGTACATATTAAAAAACCAAGCACACACCAAATCAGCTGAAATCATGCATGTTATGTTATGGTTCTTCAAACTAGAATATTATTCGTTCGAACACAAAACAGAGTTTACTTCCCCTTTCCTTTACCCTTGCCTTGACTTTTCTTGGCGTCTAATTTTGCTTGAACTCAAGCAGCTGCTGCTGCTTTTGCTGCTTCTCTCTTCTTTTTCTCCTCTTCTTTGTTTGCTGCTGCAATTTCCCTCTGCTTCTTCAGCTCCCTATTTCAATCATCTTTTTAGAAAGTTTTTAAAAAAAAATCCCCCTTTAATATCTTTTCAGTAGCAGTGATGATAGCGAAGTTTGGTGCTAAAATCATTCTGGGTACCAGTTGTGTACACATAAATTTATATGGATTGAAAATTTGACAAATTTATTGAACTTAGTACTTACTCTAGCTGAGCTTTTTCATCAGTTACACTACTAACGCTGGAGCCTTTTCGAGGTCTGCATGCCACCAGTTCCTCCTCAAATATAAGAACAGCACTACAGGATAGGGAATTACATCATTCTTCAGAAAATTTGTATAAACGAGCAAATAATACATATAGTTCTTGTTGATAAGAGTTAAAACCTCTTTAAGGGAGTAAGAAGGATTTAATCGAATTATACAAGCAAACTATTTGAGTAAACTGAAAAAATAAGTTGCAGTCCTAGTTAGTAATGAATAATTTGTAAATCACGCATGAACGATATGAATTATTACCTTCCTGTTCACAATCATGAACTTTTCATAGAATTAATTTGATATGAAGCAATCAAATTATTCCAGTATGTTTCCAAATGCAAGTTAATTCTCCAAAATAATTTGGGTCCTTTTTTAAACATAAAATTCTTATTTTCAAAACAAATAAAGATAAGTTACAGTGCAAGGAATGAAGGATTTTTATGTTTTAAATATAAAAGAGATAAATTAATTGACCAATCCAAGCCGTAATAAACTGCAAAAATAAAGAAGAATGAAAGACATTCTTTAATATTAGGAGAGTGTTAATACAACTTTTAAGGTAACTTTCACTTTCTTTACCTTTTTCTTCTAGGCTAAATTATATACCCTTAATTAATCGTGTCATAGATTTGTATTTCAAGCATCACAGTACCAGTAATATTTATTTCTATCTGATTGTTTCTAATCGAACAATCTCTTCTTCTCTTGCTAGTCAAATTCTTATTGTGTTCTCTTGTGTTGTCAGATTAGCAATATGTAATGGAAATTCATTGTTTGATGGCCTTGTAGAAAAAAAATTAATCAAAAAACTAATACAAATTGTACAGTTGTATTTTACAGTAAGTGTGATAAGACAACAATACTGCGAATCTAAAACATACTCAAATTATTCATGTATCCTAATTTGTGCTGTTCTCTGCATTTTTTGACCAAATTATTGACATCATTCTCACTGGCATATTTGAAAAATATCAAAATAAATTTTTGATAGACTTTTTCCAATCAATGAATTGCTATACATGGTTGTTGTTATGACTAGTGATTAAGCATGTATAGCCAATTTTATTTTTTAAACCCCTCCGAAGTCATTCTGAAATCACAAATGACATGTTATGAAATTATTCTTGTTTGCTCAAGGTAATCATATGGAATAAACAAAGAGTAAACAAAGAATTTGAAACAATATTCTAGAAATATAGTTGCATTATATCTTTCAGCACACAAAACAAGACGAGGAGAAAAAGGTCTGAGGATTTACTCTGGGGGTATTTCTGGAGGTGCCCCAGCACTTCCATATGCATATTCCGGCTTGCAAGTTATTTTCACTACCTCTCCAACCTTTGAATTCTATGTAGGTAAAAATATGCTGAATAACTAGTATGTAACCAAATAATAGAAATTTACCTTCATAGTTCTCAAGGCAATATCCCAAGCCTTAACCGCAGAGCCTGTTCCAATCTCAAATGAAAAAATTGAATTGTCTTCATGTGTAGTATCAAAAACTTCACCTGTCTCAGCAAGGGTTCCTTCATAATGAACTACAACAAAAATAGCACTAGTGAAAACAAAAGAAAACATAATTAGCAATGTCAACCAAACCAAATACAAAATAGAGTACAAAGATATAACTGTGCAATTATCATCCTTAATTTTATAACATAACAAAGTAACATTCTTCAATTAAACTGCTTGGCGGTTGGCCAAACGAATGAATTGGCACTGGTTAATAACAAGAATTTAATGAATAGGATTTCCACGGTGTCTTTTCGAAATTCCAAAATTGCCATATATCCATCAATGGAATCTCACCATCGGTCCATTACCATTCCTTTATCAACCAACCATCGATGGAATTTCACTATCAATTTGTTTGAAATAAAAGTGTCATGACTGCCAAAACTTTTGCATTTATAACACACATTAGTCCATAATTTTTTAATTAAATAAAAGATAAATATTTCTAGCTATTAGATCCACGTACGTGCAATTTACACCAGTGGATATAATGGGGGTGATCTTATGTATGAGCACACAAGTTGTTGACATAAAGATTACCATAAGAAAATATGCATTATTTTTATTTCTTTTTCACCTTTGAGCTCACTCAAGAACCCAACCCCAAATATTTGTGCCAAAAGCATTACTAGTGAGAATAGCTCCTTTCAAGGGAATCCTCTGACAAAACCGCAAATCTAAAAAGTATTTCACACATGCTCTGCCTGGGATCATTTTTGCCATTTAAGTTATATAGTTGTTGGGAAGACGCTACTATAGTTTACCTACTTATTGATATCATCTCCTTATTTGTAAGGAAATACTTATTTTTAAGGAAATACAAAGTTTTCGATAAAAAATAATAGAGAGAAAACACAGGGTATAACATCACAAGTACCATCAACAAGTGGAAGATTGTCTATGGGCGCGATTGCATCTGCTTTGGCTTTGGTGATCATTTTCCTAAGCACCCCTCCATCTCCCGTCAAATCTACTTCCTCGCACATTCTTCTTAGATCTTATTTTAAAATTCTGAAAACCAAGAAAAAACAAGTCATACGGCAATAACAAGTTTTTCACCCCAAGGGTTTCAGAATAGGGTTCAAACCATAAACCGTAAACTTTGGATTTTAAATAGACTTAAATAACAGATCGTAGAATCAAAGGCTTTATATAATAATGTGTAGATTATTTTATGCTAATTTTTAATCTGCGCATGATATCAAATGACATAAATACATATAATCCTTCTTTCTATTGTAATAATTGTTACTTTTGAAATTGGTCACGACGCTTGTGTCTTTAGATCTCTAAACCTAGCTTAAATTTTCTCTTCCTGTTTCAATTGATTTGAGCATTGCATCAGAATTTATGAACTGAACCTAAGATGGAAATGGTTGATTCATAACGGAATTCAAATCATATGATTTTAAGATTTTGATAAAAAAATGTTTCACCCATTTTCATTTTGTTTCTAGCCAACTCCTTGCAAAAGGGGAAAACAGACCTCATTCAAATACATCTATGATTACTTCAGTCTACTACAAAATATGTAACTAAATTAAAATGGACAAAACAGTTTGCTTCTAGAACCTTTGCATAATGTGAACATTCATCTAGCACCGAACATTCATCCAGCACTGAACATGAATTTTCCTTAAAAGATAACAAATTGGTACACAACCTAAAAGTATGAACTTACAAGAAATTGGTACTTCGAAGTTTGAGAATCAACAGCAAAAAATCATTTAGCACATTGCACAAAACATACAAGAAATTGGTACACAACCTAAAAGTGAAAAACGTCTCCCCCATGTTCTCGGCTAACCCCAAATATAAACAAAAGCGTGAGACATTCAATAACCCTAAATCGAAGATTATATCGCTTACCAGAATCAAAATCGAAGATTATATCCAAAACGCGAAGCCCTAGCTTCGACAGATCGGAGCTACACGCAAAGCCCTAACTTCAAAATCGAAGAATTTTGCTTTCTTCGACAAAACTTGAGTGGGTTTCTGCTTTCTTCGAATCGCTAACGTAATTTGGAGGAGGGAGCTGCACGCGTTTTGGAGTCTTCGAATCGCTAACGTAATTTGGAGGAGGGAGATGCGCGCATTTTGGAGGGAGGAGGAATGGTTTTGGAGGGAGAGGGAAAATAATTTGGGAAGTTGGAGGGAGATGTTTGGGGGCAACGTGTGAAGGGGAAGGGAGATTGCGCGTTACACCTGTAGGGAGAAAAAAAATCAACCGGTAACTAGATAATTAAGGGTCAATAATAACGCTTCAAAATAACGCGTTATTAAATAGCGTTATTAATATCATATTTTGTTGTAGTGACACTTCTCTTAAGTATTACTCTTCTTGTTAAGAGGATATATGATACTATTGGCAGTGCCCAGTTCCTTGGTATTATTTTGGAGTTACTCGATCAATATAATTTTCTTAAGTTATAGAGATAATGTGAATCATTAGTTGGCAAATTGATTAGTAATATTTATAAAAGTGTTTAAACCAAAGGTAAATTTGGAATCGCCAATGGATAGGATAAAGTGGGATTCTCGACGATTTTGGATAGTCGAATTTTTTTGAATCACACCAAACTTAGAGCTAAGGAATTCATGAAAACATTTTGTAAAAGAAAAACAATTGTGAAATGTTTTGATTAAATAAAATTGGATGTATAATTTATAAATGTGATTATAAATAAAAAGGATTTAAGAGTGTGGAATTTATAATAGCATTAAATCAGAAATATAGTTTATAATTTGAATTTGAAATGATAGTAACCTATAACAAATTTTAAATTTGTAATTCACCAGGATATAAAACCAATTATAAACTGGTATTATACAATATCAAAAGGGTATTTATTCAATATCAAAAGGGTATTATACAAAAATAGATTTAAGTCATGAACTATATACACTTAAGTAAAATAATAACTCTTTAAAAAGGAAATTATAAACTGGAAAATGTTTTATTAATGAATTCTAGGATTAATCATGGATTTGGACTTAAGTTTTAAAAGTGATGTATTTACAAAGTTGTGTCCATAAGATATAATAAACTTAAGTAATAATTTTACGAAATGATTCACATAAATATTAGTATTAAAGAAAATATACTAAAAAAATGAATGTGAAAAATAAAAGATGTGAATAAAGAGAATTTGATGTACCTGTGAAAACTAATAGGAATAAATACGTAATTTATACGTAAATCATTTCGTCACACAAATTTTGATCTAATATCCGAGTATGAAACTTTGAGATATTTA
Organism: Allium cepa; assembly: GCA_030765085.1. Lineage (NCBI taxonomy): Eukaryota > Viridiplantae > Streptophyta > Magnoliopsida > Asparagales > Amaryllidaceae > Allium > Allium cepa. The sequence continues at coordinate 421,775,649 of CM060939.1, forward strand.
TACCAATCCAGAAAAGGATTTATCACTCGATTTCTTGATGGCGAGAATTGATGATGATTTGTGGTTAGTTACTCGAGTTTTCTATCATAGTTGAGAGCTATGCAGGGAAAACAAGTGTATATGTCTAGGATCATAGTCTACATTAGAGGATCAGGGGATCGATACTAGTTTGGAAATAAAGTTGCGGATACAAATAGAAGATTAAATCATATATTTTGTATGGATGATTTGGGTACATCTTATGGGTTTAAGTATGTGAAATAATGATTTAGGTAAAATGTTATGGGTTTAGGTTCAGGGTAATTTCGAGGACAAAATTCTTTTAAGTAGAGGAGAATGCAACGACTCATAATTTTCCCACTTTGAAAATGAAATATTTAATTTATTTAAATATTCAAATGTAGAATTTTCAAACATTAAACAATCATGTTTTATATGATAAATAAGAATGGTAAACTTATATTTTATATTGAATAAAGGTTTGGATTTCCATTGGATAATTGACAAAAGTCGGATTCCGTTAAATTGGGATAAATATTCGAGAAATTTGTTTTAAAGGATAAATAATTCTTTTTAAATATATATAATCCATATTGAACTCATTTGATAATAATAGTAATTTAATTTATAATGGTTCGATAAATATATAAAACTTGTTTTATAAAAGCAGACAAATTTCGTCGCATATTGATAAATCGATGTCGTATGTTTACATATAGATTTGGATATTGTTTTATATAATTTTATAAGGCAAATATACTTTTTTTAATTATTTAAAGATAATAAGAAATTTATTTTTAAGTTTGGTTTACATGAATAAATAGTTAACAAAAACGTCAAAATGTGATCGAATAATATTTTGTTGAAAATCAACGTTTTGTTCAAAATAAGTTGGCACAATATTGTCGCACCTTTGTTAACATGCTTTAACATATATATTACACATTTTAGTAACTAAAATGTTTAATTTTTCTAAATATAATTAGAAAACTTCTAGAAGTCATTAGTAAATGTAAGTGAGAATTAACCAAAGTAAGAAAAAGTAAACATCAAATCAATATCACATCGAAAGCCAATATAATTATTATTTTACTTAGCTTACTTCTTAAGGTATCAAGACATAAAGAATGAACGTGAAAGGTGAAGGTAAGTGTTGAAAATGTAAACGTTTCTTTAGGTTGAAGTAAGGTTAGTTTGATAATTTGGTAAGTGGTTATTTAGGTAAATTTACCACTTCTTACTTTTTCTATGAATACCCACCTCTTTCTTCACTTTCATTCACACTACTTCTTCTTCTTCTTTTTTCAAGCTTCTTCATCTTCTTCCTCTCCCTCTTTAATGGCTTCTAAGCAATATAAAAAAATTAGAAAGAAATAATGTCAAAATATTTATAAAATATTCAAAAGAAATAAATGTTTATTCTCTTCAAATCAAACACATCTTTTCTCTATATTTTACCTCTTCTTCTCTCGGTCGTAACTTTTATAGAACCAAGATGCAAAAAAAATTTATATCATGTAATTTTCCAGTGGCTACAACTTTTGTGTTGACCAATTTGTCTCATTCAAAACTTAAGTATGTCAAAAATCTACTTCTTTCCAGTGCATTCTCTATCCCAGTTTTTGAGACAGAGAATAACCCATTTTGTTTTGATCATAACTGATCTAAATTTCTATACCTGAAACTCAATTCTTTGAAGTGCATGGTAGGGCTTCATTTTTGTCAGTCCGACGATACCTCTACTTCATTCTATCATATCTTCCTCAAAAACTTGGATTCAAATGATTATTTTTTAAAATTCAAGAGAAAATAATTTTTAATAAATTTTTGGTTAACAAATTTTCTAAATTTTGAGATTTAGAGGGCCTAAAACCAGATACAAGTTAACCTATTTTTCGAATCTAAATCTTGAGAATTCAAGTTCAAAGCTCTACTGCTTCTTCTCTATACTTTCGGCCAACCTCCATCTCAAGCCTTGGCCAGGCTATTAGAAGGAAGAGGATGTTTTTTTCTAGTGTTTAAATGGAGTATGGATTAATTAGTGAAGTTATGGTTGATTATAATGTTGGTAGGAAGTTAATCGCTTTGCTTTATGGTGAAAAACTCTTTTTAATATCTCTCTCTCTGTATATATATATATTCATATTTGATGGTATGATATGATTGCTATGGATGCTTTTACATACTTTGATCATCAAGTATTGATTATTTGATATGATTGTTAAATTGTTTTACCAAGTCACGTTAATACACGTTGATAAGCACAAAGGAAATCACTTTCCTTTTGAAAATGAAGTGGTGTATTTGGAATGCTTAAACCTTTTGGAAATAGTTTTAAAATGAGTTAGAAATGTTTTACAAACATTTAAATATGTTTAAAGAAATAAATAAAGAAAATCAAGATTTTGTCTTGTATATTTTAAAATATGTCCAAAACAATTTTCCAAATAAATCGCGCTTTTGTAGTAAAGTGACCAAAGTTTAAAATTGTCATTTTTAAATGTTTTAAAAATATGAAATAAATTCTAAAAACCGTTAAAATGTTTTAAAATAGATTTAAGTTGAAAAGGTGGATTTCTAAATGATATAAAGTCATACTGAAGAATATAGTTTTTAAAATACTATTTGCAATATTTTTTGTAATGCTTTTCGCAGAAGTTTTAAATAACTATTGAAATGTAGTTTTAAACTTAACAATTCTTTCCTAAATATTTTTTGAATGATTGTAAGAGAATAATTAAGTAATTTAAAGATGATTTGGAAGTTTTAATAAGAGTTTGAATAGATGTTCAAGCGGAATTTTTTATAACACTTAAACAACAATTGAAGAATATTGAATATAATAACAAATTAAGTATGCGAAACGACTAATATGTTTGTCCCACCTGTGAGAGCTAAATGGTAAAACAAGGCGTGTAACTAAGGTTAGGAATGGAGCAACCAGTACCATGAACTTACCTGGCATTCGCTTTATCTTTTAGACGATGGGTGGAACAGACCGAAAGGAAAGGCCGGATGCTCTAAAAGATCAATTTATGTTTTTCCAAGATAAAAGAAAAGAAACAAATTCTTTGAATGTTAATTAACCATTTAACATCTTTTATTCCATGATTGGTATAAAGGAATCAAGATCGAATTTGGGTGATTCCTATCCAAAAACCCCTTCAAACTAATTTTCGAAATAAAACATATTGCAAACAAAGACAATTGAAAACAAAGATCTTCATGATGTTGGATTACTTTCCATTGGTCCCTCGAGGTGAAATTACCATATCTAGGGTGGCAATAGTGCTCTATTCTGAAAATCTTCGATTACAAGAATATGATTTGAAGTTAAGAAAATTTTGATTTAGATTTAATGGATGATCTGGGAATATTTTCCCTAAATTAAAAGTTATAACTTAAAATAAGAAATCTTTGATTAAGATTTAATGAATGATTTGGAAATGTTTTCCTAAGTAAAAGATGAACTAATTTGAAATTATTTTATGATAAAAAGAAAGGTAAATAAACCAAATAATTTGATAAATGAGGCTTAATGATTCCATATACTCATGAAAAGAAAATGAAATAAATTGTAAAGAACATATCTAAGAAAGATATTTGATTAAATGGAAAGATAAAGTAATTGATTGATGATTGATAATCATATACGAACTTAATATCTTTTAATCGATGATTGGTTTTCGAAGTATCCAGGTCGAATTTGGGTGATTCCTATCCGAAAACCACTTCGAACTAATTTACGTGTTCGAAGAATGAGGTTGTTTGAAAATGGAGATATTGAGACGAATAATAACAAAGGACTACTTGTTGATTAATTGGGGATAAACTCCTAATTCAGTTATTGTAGCAGTGGTCTCTCTATTATGAAAAGTCTCAGAACCACAAGGACTTCTCGGCTAGTAGTGGCTGAGGAGTACCTTCCATTTCTTTAAGTCCCAGAACGAACTTGCATGGAAGAATATCTGACATTGCATTCTAAATCACATTGAGTGATCTCTGTAAAATTTATATCAGTTGGTGGCGGAGTAGACACCTTCTCTTTGCTTAGCACCCTTTCCCGAGACATACGAGCCTAGGAAGTTATATATTTGTAGAGACCAGTCATGTGAATGTGGAATGGCATTGTGGAATTCAAAGTGAAAGAAAATGTACTTTGTTAAAAGGAATCGTTGCATCGAGCCACATCAACCGGAAATGATCGAAACAGGGTAGATGCAACAAGGCTAGGTGGGTCATTCCCATCAGGGTATGATCATCCCTTTCTAGATATATTTCTTCCCGCTATAACGTTCGAGATGTAAATTAATGTGATTTGTATCCTAGAGCACGCTTGGATAAAGGTCAGTAATTACCGGGGGATGACATATTCGGTACTATCTAGTTATAATGGTAGACCAATCTTGTGTTAGTAGAGGAGTATTGTGATGGTTCCTCGGGACATCCATCTAGAGGTGTAACCATCGAAAGGTAGTCCGTTCATCTAGTCATTTGTACTGAAATCTATTCTCCAATAAGAAGCCTTTATGAGTTTGATTGTAGAACCCACTTTGTGGCTAAGTACGCTGGAATTTAATAAATGTAACAATTTCGGCTAAGAGTAATAAGTTTATTTGCAAATATTTTCAAAGAAGGAAATTAGAAATAGTATCAAGTGTTTTGTATAAAAATGTTTTAGTTATCATAAGGTAAAAACCCATCCGTGTTTATGTGCAGGCGTGGTCTTATGAGATACTCTTTCTTTCAAAGGATTTTATTTTCAAGGCTGATATATAACACTGTCATTTATTATTTGAGTTTTCTCATGCTAGATTATCAAGCCTTTTATGGGTATTTTCAATACTAGGGTTAGATCCGAGTTGTTTTAGGTTTAGTTGAAGTCGATTGGAGTTTCCATAGGAGCTGAAGATATTCATCTACATATGGACGTATTCTATTATCCGTTGCAATTTGTTTTTGTTTGATGTTTGCCAGCAATTATATGGATAGATGTTTATAACTGTCCAAGCTAAAATTAGGTTAGACTCTGATATATGTATTTTAAAATTTTCCTCTTTAAAGATTATTGTTCAATATTATATGTTATCCCATTAGTGTGAGATTAAGTTCTGTCTATTTTTCTTTATTACCCTTATTAATCCATTCTTCTATGCAATTTGGGTCAGACAGGTGTGGTTTATTGTCGGCTCAAAGGGTATGGAATTATGGGTCATCACAATGTACTTATCCTTTTCTTTGAGCCAACCACAACTTCTATTTAGAATATTTCCAACTTAAGGCTCTTTAACTAAGGTTTAAACATAAATTTAATATTGACATATCATACTCAATATCTCTTATTAAGTTTGAGTATTGTATGGGACATTCCCAACATCCTTTGTACTTATTATAAAAGATATAATTTACAAATTCAACATTAAGTATTAAATAACTAAACTATTATTGATTTTAACAGAAGTGCATTGTTAACAATTAGCAGTATGTTGTTCACTTATGGTCTAGAAATATCTATGTATCTTTTAATGGTTCTTTCTTATGGACATATGCTTCCTCTGTATTTTGACTGAAAATCAATCTATCTATTATTTTTATAAAAATATTTATTCAATTCCGATGCTTATAGAATAATACTTTTGTATCATTTCTTGAATCATACCCGGAAAATCCACAAACTCAATATTGCTCGCATTGACTTCGAGTCACTTTAGATGTTATGTGAAAATAGTGTATTCTAAATTATCATTTAGAATCATTTCAATAAATATGTACCGAAACACAAAGTCATACAAAGCGATAATTTTGTGATTAAATCCGAATTAACTTGAGCATGTTGAATGAAGAATCTATTACGCTCATTTTAATTGAATTTATGATTTTATTCTTATTAATGTTGCTTACTATATTCCAATTGCATTATTCTTGCTGTTGAAGATGCATTCGTGGCTGAAGGATCATATCCCTTCGGCTACCACTATCAAAATTATATTTTCATAACGTATATGAAATCCTTTCGGATTTGTGCATCATATCACATGGCAAAGCAATTACTCTTAATGGTTCCACTGACAACTGAGGACTATCTATTGTTCATATTGATAAGATATTCGATGTTTCTCTTTAATTTGCAAGGATAATTATCAGACACTCTGATGCATTATGTTCATTTTGGTTAGTTTAATTTCATTCCATCCTACGTAATTAGTTTCATCTTTAGATCATATCCAAATTTATTTTACTATCAATAATTTTTATGAGAAATTTCTTCACTATGAAGTTGGTATTTCTTAAAAAAAAAAATTGTTTAACTGGTCGACCGATCAATGTAATTCATGGGCAGTTGTTTGCCCAGGTGATCTTCGATTCTATTATAATAATCCACTTTGGTCGATTCCGGTGAGTTGCAAAACGTACTACAAACTCTACAAATACAGGGACTTGCTGACTTTTGGATTTTGCTAGCATTGAAGTAGATTATTTTGAATTTTTAGTTTACTTCATGGTTGTATATATAGACACTTGAGATGACTTTTTATGTATATTATTTAGTAGTTATCTTGTATCGGACATGATATCATGTATGTGATGTAGATATTAATGTAGGTCTAGTACTAATATTTTGTGAATTCATATTTTATCATGTATATGATGTATATTTTTCCACTGTGATCTGTGGCTCTAATTATGGTTTATTTATATTATATAATGTTTTGAAAAATTTAAATCTATGTGCCTATTACTTTGTATTGATACTGTACATGTAAAAATTTTCATTTCAGATCCTCAAAAGGCAAAAAGGATGTGTCAGTATTAATCCAAAGATATATCACATTAGGTCACATTTAACTAGCCGTATTTTCTGTGTTATTAGTCGACATTACTTGTAATGTTCTTTAATAATGTTACCCCGCCTTTTGACAAGGCCGGGATATTAATAAATTGGCTAAAAAGGATGGATATTAGGATTGGAGATTGATTGGAAACAAAGGCTATGATCGATACCATCAAAATTAGACCAAGCTCCAATCAAGGTGGGATCGATTGAGAATGATAAACAAGACTAGATGAGGCTACATTTCAAATTTCAGGTTAACCGGAGTTCGTATGCTCAAGTTATGGATGGATCAATATTCATCAGAAATAGGTTCACATCGATACGTTGTATCGATCACTGATACATTGGTTTGGATCGATCGGTAATCAATACGTTTCGTATTCGATGCACTTTGCATTGATCAGTTGACCTTAGGAAGGAAATAGGTTGATGGATACTGAGTTCGTATCGGTATGAAAGTGTCTCTTGGATGGCAAAGTATGCCAATGCACTTCGTACCGATCAAGGCTTGGATCGATACGAAGAACAAAGCAATGGTTACAGGGATTTGGATGAGCATTTCATATCGATCAATTATTGATCGATATGAAGGACACACGCATGGATCAATAAGAAGAAGGCTATAGGCATTAACAGATAGATGGTGGTCTATGGATACGAAGGGCATGGCCACGGATGGATATGAAGCAAAGAATTTGGCATCGATACAAAGGCAGGATATAGGGATCGATACGAAGAGCTCGATAACCAATGGATACGAAGAAATGGGTCAAACCAAGGGAAGTGGTCTACAAGCATGAAATACGGATCTCTGCATGATACTTGGGCCACGTCATCAATACGAAGCTTATAGATACGAATTCGACAGCCTATTTGCAAAACTCAATTTTGGATCGATCATAACTCGAAAACTATAAGTCCAAATGCTATGAATTTTCAACAAGAGCTTGCTTACTACCTCATGAGTATCCGTGATCGATCATAGCCCCATTGAAAAATATTTGGATCAATATGAAATGTGCATGGATCGATCAAGATCGACCCCTAACGACCCCAAATCAATGTGGTTGGCCCACCTGCTCATGAGAAAAGGTATTCCGAGTTTGGAGGCAGATATTTCCAGATTGACTCCTACAAATAGCAACTCCATGATGGCTAAAAGGGGATCTTCTTCTTTTGAAGGCAAAACTCTGTCATTTTGGTCATTGATTTCAAAGAATTGTAATTGTAATCTGTATAAAAGGAATAAGAGGATCAAATCAAAATGGACGTAGGCCGAAAATAGCTGAACTACTATAGATCTCGTGTCTTTTCCCATTTCTTCCATTTTAATTTGGTTATTTCTTCATTTTTATTCTCTACACTATTAGGATCTAAGATCCGTGTTTGGATATTGAGGATTTGTGTGTAAGCACTGGCGCTTTCACTACTTTTGGGGTTTGTGACCATTTTTGGCGCAAACACTTTAGTGCTTTCACCGAGAACGATAACGCTCAGGGATTATGAAGCTTGGATTTTGAATTTGAAGGCTTAGGAACTTGGATCTGGGAAGAAATAGCTAAGCAATCAACAAGGAGATAGAGAACGGAGAGGAGTCAGCGTGAAGAAAGCCAGGAGGCTTCCTCAGGAGCTAATCAGGCCTACATTTTCATCACTGGGGATGAGATGGAAGAGATGCTGAAAAGGTAGGATGATACAGAACCTACTGCGACAGGTTGGACAAGATGGAGTGCAAAGTTAAGGGAACAGGGTTTTAGGGAATGTTGGAAATGAGGATCATGATGCTAGAACAGTAGAAGCAGAGGCAATTCAGAATCAGGACTAAGAAAACGAAGCAAACAGGATGTGGGAAAGAGTAAAACCATCGGAAGAAGCTTATATACTCGGGGGCATAACCTCGAATCATGTTGGCTCAATTCCAAGATGGATACCAGGTAGTGCTGTGCAGTTTGGCATTGATCGGGGTATGGGTGCTCGTCCAAAAGGACAGGTTTCAGGATTCCCTTACGAACTCGGGGGGCAGGTTGGAGATAGCAGGCAGAGGTTCCCACTTGATGACAATGACAGGTTAGCATACATGATCAGACTGGCTATGAGGGGTGGATTGATGAATGGAGATTTGGAGGGTGTGAATAGGAGTCCCTTTGCTCTTACGATTTGGCAAGCTAGGAATCCGCCAGATTTCAAACCACCAATGCTGGAAATGTATGATGGGAGAACGGATCCCGCAGTTCACATGACAAGGTATACGAGGCACATGGAAGTATTGAGAGCATTGGAGGAAGTCAGGGCACGGTGCTTCCTTTTATTTTTGATGAATATAGCAGCATTATGTTTCAGACAACTGGAAAGCAGTTATGTTCGCACGTTGATGGAGTTGATTGAGAGGTTTATGAGGCAATTTTAGGTCCACATAGTGAGATCCAAGAATGTGATAACTTTAACATCGATGAAACAGTGGAAGGGAGAGCCACTTAGGGATTTCTTAACCAGATTCAATGTGGCAGTGGCTTCGGTAGATCGACCCGATCCATCGATGGTTTTGATGGCAACGGTCTCAGGAATTATGGATAATTTGAATTTTAAGATATTTTTGGAGCGAGATCCATCGATGGATCTCAGGGAGCTTTACCACGAAGCAAAGAGGTTTCTACGACAGAAAGATGCAAAGGCTGAAAGAAAGGGGAGGAAGGCTGAAGTTTATGCGATAAAAGGTGGAGGTCCACCCGGGAAGGATTCAAACAAGGACAATAGAGGCAAAAGGAAAATGGATGATAGTGGTGACACATCGAAAAGGTAACGAAGGGAATCTAAATTCTGTTCTTACATGGATTTGACTGAAACTTTGGAAACGATTTATTTGGATACTCAAGGGCGCCTCCAGTATCGAAGGCCAGCAAAAAGCGAACCCACTGAATACGAGCGGGCATTGGGAAAGCATTGCCTATTCCACGATCTGGATAGGCATAATACGAACGATTGTAGGAATCGAAGGATATTACCAAGGAACATGTGAGGAATGGTCATTTGCAACAATACATAAGGAATCGAGGTGTGGCAGTAGAACAGGAGCAGCCACTGTCCACCTCAAACGAAGATAGCATTGGATCTAGGCATCGTCATTAACTTATTATCAACTGATTGGATTTATGGATGGAATAAGTAATAAAACCCAAAGTAGTGCGGCTAAGTCACTTACACATGTACGAGATCGAGGACGGTCCCTAGGCATGCTCTGAGATGATGATAAACCGTGATGCTCGGGTTTATGAAATCTTATTTTTTCTCTTTTCTGCAAACTCTGGTTTCTTTTTTGGTACTTTTGTTGGTTGTACGTACTTTTATTTTATCAATTGAACTCTGTGATGATTGGATTTGGATTAATGTAATAAATAATACAGGTCATGCGGTGGGTCCTGACTAGAGAGATGGGGCAATAACCGTGAGTTATGAGTCCCTTTGCTGGAGAGCGATGAAATTGACTCGAATACGGAATAAGTCCTTCATTGGAGAGTCAAGGCCGGATAATATAGGTCCTTGACCGGAGAGTCGAGACCGAAGAATGTAAGTCCTGGACCGGAGAGTCGAGGCCGGAGAATATAAGTCCTCGACCGGAGAGTAAAGGCAGGAGAATATAAGTCCTTGACCGGAGAGTCGAAGTAGGAGAATTTAAGTCCTCGACTAGAGAGTCGAGGTCGGAGAATATAAGTCCTCGATTGGAGAGTCAATGCTGGAGAATATAATTCCTTGACCGGAGAGTCAAGGTTGAAGAATATGAGTCCTTGATCGGAGAGTCGAAGCCAGAGAATATAAGTCCTTGACTGTAGAGTCGAGGCTGGAATAGGATAAAGCAACTCGGCGAGTTCTATAGATTCGGATTTATACCCGAAGAGGTAGCGGCTTTGGATTGGACTCGGTGAGGTCCCAAATTTGGATTACAGGACCTGGAGAGGTCCAGACCCAGATTTGGCAACCCGGAGGGGTCATGGATTTGGTTATTGGTTAATGGATATGGAATTGGCTAAGGATTTGGTTACTGGATTTTGAATAGGATATCAACTCGGAGCAGTTGTGGATTTGGATAGGGATATGGCTATGGCACTTGGATAAAATGGCTTGGCAATGGATTGGATTATGGATCAGAAGATATAGCTATGGATGGAATATGGACTCTAGATGTTGGGATTAAGGCCATTAAAAACACGCCTTCCAACGCAAGGCATGTTTTGGGGAGAAAATGTTACCCCGCCTTTTGGACAAGGCCGGAATATCAACAAATTGGCTAAAAAAGATGGATACCAAGATCGGAGATCGATTAGAAACAAGGCTATGATCGATACCGTTATAATTGGACCAAGCTCCAATCAATGTGTGATTGATTGTGAATGATAAACAAGGCTAGGTAAGGATACATTTCAAATTTTAGGTCAACCGGAGTTCGTATGCTCAAGTTATGGCTGGATCAATATTCACCAGAAATGGGTTCACATCGATACGTTCGTATCGATCACTGCTACATTGGTTTGGATCGTTTGGTCTTCGGATCGATGCATTTCGTATCGATGCACTTTGCATTGATCGGTAGACCTTAGGAAGGAAGTAGGTTGATGGATGTGGAGTTCATATCGGTATGCACGTATTGATTGGATGGTAAAGTATGCCAATGCACTTCGTATCGATCAAGGCTGGGATCGATACGAAGAACGAAGCAATGGTTAAAGGGATTTAGATGAGCATTTTATATCGATCAATTATTGATCGATATGAAGAACACAATTAGGGATCGATACGAAGAAGGCAACAGGCGTTAATGGATGGATGGTGGTCTATGGATACGAAGGGCATGGCCTCGGATGGATATGAAGCAAGGACTTTGGCATCGATACAAAGGCAAGATATAAGGGTCGATACGAAGAGTTCGGCAACTGATGGATATGATGAAATAGGTCAAACCAAGGGAAGCGGTCTACAAGTATGGATATGGATCTCTGCATGATAGGCCACGTCATCGATACAAAGCCTGTCGATACGAATGTATCGATACAAATTCGACAGCCTATTTGCAAAAATCAATTTTGGATCGATCATAACTCGGAAACTACAAGTCCAAATGCTATGAAATTTTAACAGAAGCATGCTTACCACCTTATGAGTGTCCGTGAACGATCGCAGCCCCATTGGATAATATTTGGATCGATACGAAATGTGCATGGATCGATCAAGATCGATAACTATTGACTCAAAATCGTTCTGGTGGGCCCACTTACACATGAGAAAAGGTACTTCAAGTTTGGGGGAAGATATTTCCAGATCTACTCCTATAAATAGCAACTCCATGATGGGTAAAATAGGATCTTCTTCTTTTGGAGGTGAAACTATATCATTTTGGTTATTGGTTTCAAAGAATTGTAATTGTAATCAGAATAAAAGGAATAAAAGGATCAATTCAAAGTGGACATAAGCCGGAGATAGCCGGACCATTATAAATCTCGTGACTTTTCCTACTTTCTTCCATTTTAATTTGGTTATTTATTCATTTTTATTTCTACATTATCTGGATCTAAGATCTGTGTTTGGATATTGAGGATTTGTGTGTAAACACCGGCGCTTTCACTACTTTTGGGGTTTGTGACCATTTTTGGCACAAGCAAATAATATAGGTACAGCGGTGGGGTAGTTACAGCTTGGTATCAATGTAACAGGTATTCATAAACATTTAATGAATTACCTTATATAAAACTTATTATATTTTAGTTTATAAAACTAATGTTCAAAACATAAACTGGTCATCCAGTGACAATCGTTACCAAACTCCTTTTAGGGTGATTTATACAAGATCCCTTACGTATAATTATTACGTGCAGTCTTTTGACTCGCACAACATGCCAACATCTTGGCCTAGAATATGTTGGGGTTTCTTATAAATCCTTATCTTGTATGATTTTGTAAACTACTCTTTTAAATGAAATTAATTTTATCATTGTGTAGTACTCTTAAGTACACGACCTTAAAGAAAGAAGTTAACTCAACTTCACTCACAATTAATCATACTTTATTCAATAAAGTTCGATTACTCCTTATTGATACAACATTATGTATCATTGGGAGGAGTGACTATTGAGATTGAACCTTTATTCATTTTACGTATGTTCAGAATCGTTTCCAATATATTTGCATATTCGATCAAATCAAACCATCTTATTTTCAATTGTATGTTATTTTATTTACTTCCTTTTTACATTATATTAGCTTATTATAGACATATATGTGTATCAAATACACGTGTTCATGTTTGTGATAATTCATTTATGAATATAATGAAATATGCAGAACCATTTAGGAATTAATCGAATTTCAATTGCATACATCTATATGTATCAATTCGAAGAGTTCATCAACTCTTATGTAGCTTCCACTCAATGGGCGCTTTTCTCTTTAGTATTTGAGATGTAATTCATTAGTACCATATGATTCAAAATCAAAGAATTATTTCTCAAAGTCATGGCTTGGTCTGTAAATCCAAATTAATTGCAAATAATTTTAGATACTTCTACATTTTTCAATACATCACACTTTTATGGAAACAAATATCTCATTATAGTTTTATTATAGTTTTATCTTAACAAATATTCATAATATTCATATCATAATAAATATGTCTATTTTTCAATCAACAATGAAAAATGATTATTAATTCATGAATAATGTTTAGTATGTTTGGTGAAAATAATTTTTCATAACTTGATGATATAAATAAGTGTTATATGGCATGCTCCCACTATTTCCACCATTACTACAATAGCGTACAAAATATAGAGCTCCATTTAACTAACTAATTAAAAGTGAAGAATTTTGTGATTAAATATCTTAAAATCAAAGAAATAAATTTTATAAAAAAATAATTTACTATGTGAAAATACATTTTGGAATGAAATCAAATTTCTCATTCCAATGTTAAGTATTTATTATTATTTTGCAATTTTCATCTTTGAATATCTTTATGAAGCAGAAGTGACCATTCACTCTCTTCATCCAAACTATGCCTTTGGTTGCATCCACTCTTATACATTTGAATTTATTTCTTAATGGTCAAACCATTTAAAGGAAATCCTTACCAAATATCATAACGAACTCTTTATACAGTGCATTTGGTCATGCTCAACTTTTAAGTATATTAAATAAATTGCACTTTACGTAAATCATCAAACTGACATTTCAGTGATTGAATTCTTTGATCTATCATGTAGCTGTTGGTCCAGTGTTATATTTAACAAAGCAAGATCATTATTATAATCAATCATATTGAATACACGATCTCCCACTATGGTTTACTTTCTTATTTCAAATGAACTAATTTCATCAAGGTTTTGTACATTGTGAATTATGATCACTCACCATATAACATTTATATTTGATGGTATATGGATCAAAAATGCATATTTGTATTGCTTTTAAAATTCAAAACTCATAGAAGGCAATACACAATCTCAGGCAAATAAACATGTAGGCGACCAATTTAAGAATGTATTTAGTGGTTGTATAATTAGGAACTTGCATGGGTCAATATGCAAAAAAAATGTTAATTATATTTTTATATTTTCATTCGTTAAAATTAATTCAGTTCTATTATTTAGGAATGATTTCACCTTAGAGGGGGGTTAATAGGGTGATGCTATTAATTATAAAAATAATTGTGGAAGCTTATAAAATTATTTCAACACAGATATATCAAAATAATAGCAGCATAGATAATAGCAGAATAATAAATGCAGAAATAGAACGACACAGAATTTACCCAGCTTCGGCAAAACCATGCCTACGTGCTGCCCCCAAGGTTTCTACTAGAAATTAAGTAGTCACACACTTACACATGTAAACCCGTGACACCCACTACTGACTAACCTAACTCTATGCTCAAAACCCTGCCACAACTCAGCCACTGAGTTGCGAATTCTCAAACTACGCCATGTAGTTTGTCCCCTAGTCACACGACTAGTAATTGTACAATTTTCAAAAGAAAATACAAAAGACAACAATTTAAAAACAAAACCCTAATTATCCCTTTTTAATATAAACCAATACTAAAGATAGAAGGGCCTGCCCAAAATATATTCACTAAAAGTATGGCCCCATTATCTCCTTTATCTATTTTGCTCTGAGAAAAATGTCGGCCTCGGTTCCTTATTTTATTCGATCCTTTTAGCTCTGAAATTAGGGCTTGTGAAGTCGCCGCTTAAATTGATGGTTGTTGCTTCAATTGCTTACTTCAATTGATTTGTTCGCGGCTCCTCCTCCTTGATCGAGTTCGACTTTGATTTGGTATGTAAATTCTTCTTTTACTTCTTTTGATTTTCTTGCTTGAACTCGATGATGAATTGCCGATGATGTTACTTGTTTATATAGGATTCGAGATCCTTGATTTTCGTTTGTATACATCTATTTGAATTCGCCTTCGGCCATTCAATTTTGTTTTAATGCTTGAGATTTATTTTTGGCTTTTTCAATTCACTTGAATAACACGGTTTTGAATTCTGACTTGGTTCGATTCCTTGATTGCCAAGGCGTTGATTTCGTTCGTTCTCGTTCTTGTTGTCTTCGACTTTGACTTTGAACTGTTCGATTCCTTCTTGTTGACTTGCGGCATTTAAACTTGAATAGTTCGAATTCATGATTACCACAGCTTGATTTTTAGTTGAACCTGCATGCTCTGTTCTTTTATCTGTTGGCATTGGCTTCTGCTATTCCATGGTTTGTAGTTTTCCATTGTCACCATGTCATTGCAGTTGAAACTTTGAGCTGTATATTTCATTGTGCATTACACTTGTATATTTGTAATATCTGAACACTTCAGTCAGGTCTGGTTGCTTCATATGCATTGATCTTGAGTTGTTTTCATGTTGCATTTGTTTCGCTGTATATAGTGTTCACTTGATTACCAAACTGCCTTTGTATTGCTTCATGCCTGTGAGTTGTGTGTTCATGCAATTGTACTACTCTGGTTTCATGAAATCTTGTTGTAGTTGAGTTTAAACCATTTGTTTCAACTACCATGTGTATACATACATCTATGTATGTATATATGTGTGTGTTGTTTTGTTCTCACCTCTGGCCTGTTTCACTATCATGTGTATATATGTGCACATCATTCATGCTTTAACCTGAACTGGTTTGGTTTGCTTGAATGCTTGAGATGATCTGGTTGCATTTGATATCTTTATGTTGTTTACTGATTCGACCTAGACCATATTTGTCATGTGGTCTTGTTTCATTGCTGTTCACTGGTCTTCGAGCCAGTTCATGTATATAGTCTGGTCGATGGTCTGCTTCGTCGACTTGTATTTGCAAGCTTGGAGTTGTGTTGCATTGAACTTTTTTTTGTCTGGATTTGAGTTCATCCCGGTTTGTCTATGACACTTGCAGTTTACTTGTATCATTTTGAAATTCCTGTTGCACTTTTCGACCTGATGCTTGTGTACATGTTTACTGCATTTGCTAGCATATCCGTCACTGTGATGCATATTGATCACTATCTGCATATATACGTGTATGTACGTTGTAGTGTTTTACTTGAATCTTGATTGCATTGTGTATGTTCACACATCTCTCAGATGATTGCATTGGTCACTAGTCTGGTGGTTTGACATTTATATATTTTCTGGCATAACTTCATGTATATGTGTAGTGTTTGCATTGTTATTTCATTCATGCTCATATATGTATATGTATATGTATATGTATATGTATATGTATATGTATATGTATATGTATATGTATATGTATATGTATATGTATATGTATATGTATATGTATATGTATATGTATATGTATAACAGTGCTCTGGTCTATATGCATTAGTGCTCATGTATATGATGCATGTTGTGTTTGCATTGACTTCATGCAGCATTTGAGGTTGCTGTTTTGTTCTTGTTTGCTGCCTGGTCGACACTTGTCTTTGACTTGTGAACTGCCTGTTTGGTTTGTGGTGCACTTTTCATTTTGATTTCACTTGAACTTCATCTTGATTTTTGGAATTACACCTGTGTTGAATCCATCTTTAAAGCTCGGGTTTGACCTTGTGCTTATATTGTGACATTATTTTTATTGCATTTGAGTTGAACCCGGCATTTTGGGTTTGACCTGTGCTCACCTGTCCCTATAATTTTATCAAGTTTATATATCGGTGTGCACGGCCTTGTGGCATATACAGTGATACACTGTGTATGCCACAAGCTGTTCGTGTATGATGAACTCAAAATTAAATGATGACGAACAACCCAAATAACTGAGGAAAATATTATTTTCAAAATCCACATTTTAGTTTATACTGCAAAAATATTTTATTTTCAATTTTACTGTGTCAACGTATATTTTTACAGATTGCTCAGATGCTGGATTCACATTGTAATGAAGTTAAAGATAGATACGAGTTGAGTGAATGAGTGATATATAGTGGGGTCAAATGTAAATTAGAAATTATGATGTAAGCAAAATTGTATTGCAATTGAGATTGTGTGTATATATATGTGAGATCTTGAAATTTGTACTATTCAAAAATTGTAATAAATATTTGTTTGAATTCAAATTCTATGTTATTTATTTTATTCAGCAAATATTTCTTTAATCTAAAAAATAAAATAGTACATTAACAAATACATTTAAATGAATATATATATATATATGTTTATTATCATCAAACAAAAATCATATAGTCGCATATTCAACATATTATACTTTAATTGATAAACATTTTATCAATTATATTTGATGCATAATTTATCGACGTAGATTAATTTAATTTATCCATAGCAGATGTCTTTACAATATCATAAAGGTTAAATATACCATTTCATTTTTCTACTAAGGCTCCCACTAGACTTTTATGTTTCTCAAAACCCTAAGATGAAACATAGAAATCTTTTGACTTCTCTGGGGGGGTTAGGGCTCCTTTGTCTTGGGATCCTAATCTTGAGTTTGCTTAGCAAATTATAGGCCCATAAACGATAGATAACACTTTATCGGTTGTATCATAAACAACTCCTAACTTTGTGGTTTTGTCCTAATCTCATTTTGACCTTGAGTTTGCTCAGTAAATCAATAAAGATTATTCACTCGTACCTACCATATTACAACAGTGTAAGTATAGTATATGTACCTAGAGTTTGCTCAACAAATATATATAGTTATCTTACCGGATCCAGTGTACATTAGTAATACTACATATAACATCCGTAGCTTGAGTTTGCCCAAAAACCAAAGAGTATGCACCTAATTTTTTAATGGATAAATGGCAAAAGACAACACTTATATTAAAGATTCTTAATCTTTAATATATTTAATCAAGTGATATCAAAATGTATTGCTTAAAAAATACCCTCGTGATTCAAGTGTCAGACATATCAAAAATCATGGTATACATGCTGTACGTATGTATTTATTCCTTAAGTCTAATCGGGTTTCTTACCGTTCCACATTTTATTATACATTTATATTATATAAGTTTAATTCTTGTATAGTATTTCATAATTCAGTTAACTTTTATAAAAACTTATGTATAACCTTATATTATTTAATTAATTAAATCTTAAATAATTAAATTAATCAATTAATTAACATTTTAATTACCTTTTATTTTATTCTTTTTAAACATTTTAAGTTGATTGTGACTATAACATTTATAGTTATACACATATATCTCATATATATATTAAATTATTTATTAATTAAAATTTAAATAATTTATTTAATTAAAATTTTAATTAATTTTGAAAATTATGTACATGTTACCTCAACATCTTAAGATAATGTTGCATATACCAATATATATTATTTAATTTAATTAATTAACTTTTAATTGATTATTAAATTTATTAATTTAATTAATAATTTATAATTTATAATTTTTAAAATAATTATTTTATTTTCAAAAAAATTTTAAATTTTTTTATAACATTTATAAAATCATTAATTATTTTATATTTAAAGTTTTAGATTTAAAATATAATTTTAAATTATTTTAAATTTAACGTTTTCAATTTTATTTTAATTTCAAAACAGATTTTGAAAATTAACTCAACATCCAAATCTATTTTGGCCTTACATCGTGGATAACCTTTGGGCTTACATCATCCTTTCGAGCCAGGCTAATAGCCTGGTAGGGAAGAGTACCTGA
This sequence comes from Allium cepa, assembly GCA_030765085.1. NCBI lineage: Eukaryota > Viridiplantae > Streptophyta > Magnoliopsida > Asparagales > Amaryllidaceae > Allium > Allium cepa. The sequence continues at coordinate 421,794,653 of CM060939.1, forward strand.
TTACCTAAACTCAATGTTAGACGCTGCTACTCTTGACACTCTACCATATGGGCAGAATTCTATAAGTTAGTCCTAATATTGCAAATTTAGACCGCATAGGCTATTTAGCTCCGATTTTTGTTTGGAATTAGACTAGACTAACATGTAGCGTGGTAAATGGGTAAATTTCAATTTTTTTTCCATTTGGATCTTTGTTAGGCCTATGAAGTCTAAATTCATTTAGATCTTTTCTAAATTTATTTTAAATTAATCAATATTTTATTTTATTTATAAATAATTTTTTTATTATATAATTTTGTACTATATATAATATATATGTGTATCATATGCACATATGTTTGTGCATGCATGTGCAATATAATAAGTGTACATGGTTTGAAATGCCCATATATAGATATTATGATTTACACCGCAACAGACATATCGGCCCATCTGTATACATGTGTGTTGTGTGTGTGTGGGGGGGTATATATATATATTCATTTTAATTATATGTGTGTGTATGTATATGTATAATTATTTATATTATTAAGAACTACTTTTTAAGTAAAATTTATACAATACACTTAAATATATAAATAAATAAATAAATATATAGCATAATTAGATCGCAAAATGTTTTCAATATAATTATACAAATTAGCTTTGAATAAATATATACAATACAAATTTCTTATATAAAATGAAATTAAAACGTTATTGTAACGACTCGCTATCTTGGACCATTCAAATCGACAATAATACTATACATGTCCGACTTGAATAATTCAAAATACCGAATTGTTAATTTAAATTTGGCAAAAACATATACAGTAAATTAAATCAATCACAGAATCACATATACAGAGTAGTATAATAATACTCAGCAGAATAAATGAACAGTAGTTCATGAAGCTACTATATAAACATCAGAGTTAGAGAAAAAGTACAACAGAACATCTCAGATGCAGTGAAGTCTCCAGTACGAGCAGATGAATTCTCTGGTCCAATCAACTGGACGACTGAAAGGATAGATAGCTGGATCTTCAAGCAAGCTCTAACTTCGAAGGTGAGTCTCAAATACTGTATCACTCAGTCTGACCCGAGCGTAAAGCAAAACACAAAACACTCGAGTCAAGATTAACATTCTTATATCTATAAATCCAACTCAAGTGAAATATCAACTGAAATATAATTAACTTAGAGGATGTTTGGGATAACCATCCTCTAAGGATCCAAGGAACTATCTACAGGGTAGAAATATACACTATAACACCGTGGTCATTTCAATTTTATTTATATTTCAAAACTAAAATATCATTTTCATTTCAAATATCTCTATTCTCCAAATTAGTATATATATCCAATAATTTATGAAGTAAAGTATTTTTATTTCGTCAAACTTCACAAATCGCTTCAAAATCAACTCGACCTTCCCGTTCAAATTTAATTAAATCAAAATTTATCAATTTCCATTCAATTTAGTTTCTGACTAAACTAATTCAAATTTTATCTATTTTAAATACGGATTTGAACCACAAAATAAACCATTTAAATTTCAATATAATTCGAAGTTAATATATTTCGGAGCTTTAAATATTCAACATTTCAAAGACTAAACTTTGATAGTTGCGTTTATCTCCCAACTTGACTTCACTATTATTTAGTTTTGAAATATTCACTTAATAAATTCAATATTGTTTATATGACCTTAAATTTACATTTTCTATATATTACATTCGATTTCTTTAGACATGAAACATCCATTAACTTGCTTAAATAAAAATTCAAGTTGTAGGGTCATATGTTAAAGTTTGAATTTAATAGTTTAAAATTGATTTAACTAAATAAAATCCTTAATTAATGACAAATTCAAATAAGTCCCAAATATATCTTCAAACCTTAGCTTATAAAATTTATTCCACAAATCTATTTTAGAAATACAAATTTAATAAATCCTTAAACATATTTCATATTAATAAAATCAATCTTAATTAAATTATCTTAATATTAAATCTATATATAAAACAACCTTTATATATAATACTTTAAATCAATATTCATTAAAACCATATATTTCTTTTCAAGACCATAGAAATTATTTTCAAAACACTCATATAGACCACGGCGTCGATGTAAAATTTTCTATTCTATGGACAAGGGATACAGATATTTATCATTTCAATCCGTAAGTTAAATATATACGGGTGGATATCATTTCAACCCGTAATCCCAAATTCAATTCAAATGAAAATCGCTTGGGTTTATCATTTCAACCCATAACCAAATTCTCCTATTCTAAAGTCCGTTCGGGTATGTATCATTTCAACCCATTGTGATTTCTATACTGATAGGGAACTTGCAGAGTGATAACATATATGAAAATAACAACAACAACAACATGCATATATCATCAAAAATAAATATAAACAATAGGATATGGTGCCATATCCCATAAGTGAACAGTTATAGATAATAGCATATATAACAATTTAAATAACTATAGCATCATATTTCAATTTTCGTTTCAATTTAATCAAATTTAACAAATAAAAGAATGTTAATCGTGAGTGATTGCTCACCTTTCGAGGCTAGAGAATACAGAAGATAAAATAGATACACACATTGATACGGACATTGAAATTTGAATTATAAATCCGAGCACGAATTTCAAAGCAAAGTAGGATTGGCACGAATTGGACGAACGAGGCTGATAATCAAGGATTTATGAATTGAATCAGAATCAGTCTGATATATACAGAATTTTTTTGCTATTTTAATAAAAATCAAAATTGCATCCCTAAGAAAAATTTAAAGTCGAATCACACACACACACACACATATATAATTTACCTTTTTTTCCATACATAAACCAATAGTTTTCACATTTGAAATAAAACATATATGTTAAATAAAAATCCTTATAATTATTCCAAACCATTTTAATTTTTACACATAGATCAAAATTTCTATTTACAAATCTAAGACCCAAACCACCCCATACGACCTATGTATATAATACCATTAAGATTTATATTTTAAAATAAGATTAATATATAAAACTTCAACAAATTACACTGTTCAAATCTCATTTATAAACTATTATATACATATGGTACAACATCCACTTCACAATACAATTATAAATTTTAAACACTTTACCTATATATATAAACTAATATATAACTACCCATACATAAACAGTAAAGCTTATACACAGACTTATATAAAATTTTAGACAATGAATATACGAATTACTTATTTGACTTATATTATAACTTATTTTATAAATATATACAATACTGTAACCTGTGCAGACCGAAAGTATAAGTTAGAATGTAAACTTTATACAATATATACAAATAGCAACTAATATAAACTTTAAAATATATACTTTTTTTTGTTTTTTTGTTTTTGCGAAAGCAACTGGTCTACACTAAAACATATATACACATGCCTACTCCAAATATAAAACAAACCATATATATTAACAATATATATATATATATATATATATATATAATGCAGACACTACTATCCTTTACGTAATTATATAGAAACAAATAAACAATGTATAAATATAAGTTATAATAACACGTACACAAACACGAATTCACTTACGCAATAGCCACTAGAACCTATTTTGTTGTTTCCAGTACATTGCATTAAGAAAGAGTAATATATAACAAAACCAACAAAACCCCAAAAAGATTCAAAAACAAAAAAAAGTATATATATTTTTAAATCATCTTATATTATTTCATTTAATAACATGATACGAAAAGCTTCACTTAAATCAAATTCACATTTAAAATATTATAAAAAAAATAAAATACTAAGCTTAAACAAATTAGAACAAAAAGCATCTTTACATACAGCAGCCGAAAAAGGAAAATTTTATTTTATAAACTAATATAACAGCATATATACATATATACACAAATACATTTATATATATAAAAGAATAACTTTGACACACACACACACACGCGCACGCACACACACACACACACACACACACACACACACACATATATATATATATAAACCATATAATAGACACTGCAAAATTTGTATAATATATTATTAAACTGGAAACAGGGAAACCCAAGATAATATAACCCATGTAACAAATTCACTGATATATATATGCTAACAGACAGAAGTACTATACCTTATATATGCGAACGTATGCATGCTAATGGTGACGAGTGTCTGATGGGTGACGGCGATAGGGGTATCGGCTGTTATGGCCTTGAAGAGGCGCTGTAACAACTTAGGAAAGAAAGAAAATAGGCTTCAGGGAGGAAGAGGAAGCAACAGTAGGTATAAACCCAAAGTTATAAAGGCAGAGGAAAAACGCTTTGCACAATTTAAGGTGAGCTTTAAATTTTTATTAAGTACAAAACGTATCTAAGTTTATACGTTTATAACTTTCCAGCTGTAGTGTATATATATAATGAACGTTCATAATGAAAAAAGTGGAAACAGGGAGCGTAGGAAAGGAAAGGTTAGAAAAATAAAATTTTCACCCTCTAATTCCGGAGATTAATAAGGTAACGTACCTCTTTAATAAATGTACAGCAACGGTCACAAGCTAAAATTTAGCTGAAAGTTTAAAGAAATGAGGGGAAGATGGGTTTTTAAATTAATCACTTCCCAGAATTAATATGTCAATGAAAAAGGAAAGGAGATGAATCAGGGAAACGTATTATAACTTATATATAACTATTAAGCAGATAGATGGAAGAAAAGGTGAGCATGTGAGTAAAAGTGGAAACTGATTTATAAGCGAAATGGAATGTGAGCTGTTGCCTGGGAAGAAAATTGAACAGTTTAAAAATTAAAGGCAATGGACTGCTGAAATTAAATGAGTATAAAACGTGTAATAGTTATATACTGAAACGGCTATAAATTTCAATTATTATTATAAAACGGGGTATAACGAAAGGCAAGGACGATGATTTCAAAGTTTATTAATGGCTAGGAATGGGGAAGTCTATCCGTGAATTGGAAAAATTATTAAGCAATTGAAATTTTAACGGTAGAAAAAGTAACAGCTACACACTGTTTTAGAAACAATCAAAGCAATTAATAGCTTGATTGGACAGCAAGAATAAATATGGAAGGACACGTTATAAAGGCAAAATGAACCGTTTGAAAATAAATAAAAGAAATGATGGCAAATAGACAGCTGTGCCTTGAATTTCCCAAAATAAATTATTTTATGAACATCAATTATCGCTGACTTAAATTGAACAGAATCACACCCTAAAATATACTTTCTTAATTTTTGATGAAAATTTATCATTTGGCACATTTAACTACAAGTAATCCAAATGTAAGATTTTATTTCAAAATATTATTATTTGAAAATTCTCAAAAATCAAATTAAATACGCTAAATAAAACCATTAAAAATTATCAAAATTTTACGGGTCGTTACACTCTCCCCCACTCAAAACTTTTCGTCCCCGAAAAGGAAGAAGGTAGGAGAATAGAAACAACCAGAATGATAAATAGATTGAAAGACAAGGATAAACAATTAATTTAAGACCATATAAATTTTTCTAGAAATATTCATTTAAAAACTTCATTTGCAGTTCAATTATCTTTAATACTTTAAAAGTTTTCAAAACCCATTTGTAAAATTTCCTGCTTCCCTTATAAATAGCATTTATATGTTTAAATAACACCTTTATAAATATATATGAAAACTATTTGGAAACAGTTATTCACATCCTTGGTTATATTTTCAAGGAAGTTATTTGACAACATTAAATCCATAGTTTATAAATTTACTAATTTATCTTAAGACACTTCCAACATTATAGATAAATTAATACTCATTTCTTAAATATGTTATATTAAATTAATAACTTCTGAAATATTAATGACACTAATGATTTACTATTAAACCATGTAGTATATAAATAAACAATATTTTAAAGATTATATTCAAAAAAGAAAGGAGGGTAGATTCGAAAAAACGGAATATAGGTGAATAAATAAAGCTGAGCAGATAAGGAAGGTTAAAAGGGATAGTATCGGGCTCGAATAATTAAATCAAACCATAAAATTTTAATCTCAAATAATAATACAAAATTTCTTTGTTGGAAATACCTTTATAATAAAATACTTTTATGTCGAAACGAATTTTTCCTTTCAAAAATACTTTTATAACTCGATGTTTCAACAAGTTTATCCTCATTCTTGCAGACTCTGGCCATGCGTTGATCAGGCGCAAAGCTAGAATTCTTCAAGTACTTAGTAGACCTGTTTCAATACCCAGTGAAAATACTTGAAAAACCTTAAAAAAATAGATATGGAAAGTACAATCCAAACAAAACAATCAAACCAAAACCTTTGTCCAACCATGGTTCGCAGATAGACAATGGTTACGCCTGGATCCCTCAGGAAACAATCTGTATCCGTGAGATTTCTCAGCCCTGCGAATTACGCCATGATGACTAGTAGGGTGCAGGATACACAGTGGTTACGCCTGGGTCCCCCAGGAAATAATCCGTACCCCTAGGCCGTCTTAGCCAGGCAGTTTCACTACTAATGCGACCTACACAGATTGTAGGATACACAATGGTTAAGCCTGGATCCCCCAGAAAACAATCCATACCCCTAGGCCAGACTCAGCCAGGCAGTTGCGCTATGCAGTCGCGAGAGAAGAAAAAAAACCATGGGTTATGCCACGGTGGGAACGCTCGAGTATCACATCCGGAAAACCAAAAATCGAAGAGAATAATATCGATAGAATGAATCCACAATTTGGCCACAAAGCGGATATCAAGCAGAAGGCACTTTCCATATCTTTACTTCGAAAATATATATCATATAGTACCTTTTCAAATCACTTTCAAATATCGTACTTCTATAAAGTCCATATATACAAGATTTCATTTCAAAATTGAATACTTTCCAAAATCAATAGTATATCAAATCACACTTATATAGTCCTCGATAATATAATATTTCACTTTCCAAATTGAGTACCTTTCAAATAAATAGGTTTCAAATCAATTTCATACTATAAAAATCAGTTTTATATTAGTTCGATAGCTCCCAAATCAAGTATTTAGTAAATCAAGGTTCTCAAATTTTTCTCGTTTCAATAACATTTTAGTTTCAAGATCATATATGATTTCACCAAATTTTCTTCCGAATTAAACATATTCTGTTTCAAAGTTTCTTAAACAATAGGTTTAGAAAATAATCCAAATTTCCAAATCAACAAAATTTAGGTCAAACAAATTCATTTTCAAAATCACCATATAAGTACTGATTTTAATTCCAATCTAATTTCAAAACCAAATATTCTTCTCAAAATCATTTATAATCAAAATGGTTTCTAAATTTATAATTATCCCTTTATAACCTTTAAACTATTTATTTGTATATGAAAAATCCAATTTTCCTTTTTCAAATTATTTATTTAACAAAAGTTTCAAATTTACTTAAGTCATACTCCTCATACTTTAAACATACAAAACTAAACTTATATTCTTTATCAAATATTTTATACTCTTCGAAATTTCTTAGTTTTAAAATTTTAAACCTTGATTTGGAAGTGCTCGAACCTTCAAAATAGTCGGTGAAATCAAATTTCAAATCCAAGAGTTGGAAATCAGCAACAAATCAGTAAATCAATTTTTTTTTATAAATAGAGTTATACTAAATCAAATCGAAAACTCAAGGACTAAACACCGGTTCACTTCAAATCATTTCAAATATAAATACATATATCTTTCGAATATCAAATCGTACTTCGGCACTTGAAATCAAAACTTGGTTTCACAAAATCACCCGCATAGCAAAGCTATTAGAGTGGCCTCTCCCCCACTCTAAAACTCAAAAATCAATGTCGATGATGCGTGCACTCATCACCGAAATTATTCTCCAGCGACATAAGTGAGTTCTGGACTTCTATTTTCTAGAAAACTTCTTTGAATTTTTTTTCGAAATCCTTGGAACTCATTTGAAACATTTCTTATTCGGAAAATACTTTTAAATCGTATTATTATTATAATTCAAAAATCTTAAAACCAATTTCAAAATATCGGAGTTCAATTCCTCGAAATTAAGATTCAAAATCCCTCAGTTATAAATCCTTTATATAATCGAATTCCTTATAAATTTCCAAAATTTCAAATCCTTTCAAAATTTCAGACTTTCGTTTATAAAAGATATATAATCCTTATCTAAAATATTTCACTTTTATATATAGGATAAAATCATACTTATCAAAATAATAATTTCGATGTATAAAACATTTTCAAAAATGCAAACATACTCGATTTTCAAAGGGTGATTCACGGATGGATTTCAAAACAAAGTTAGAGATTCAAATTAGAAGGACTCTAATCAAATAGAATTCTGGTTCGAAGATAGGCTCGATCGACGATTAGAGAATTAAATTACAGAAATAGAAGATGGATATACTTATATAAACCGCGGGAGACCTTAACTGGGTCAACCGTGACTTCAGGAACATGATCGATGCGGAATTCCAAAACAAATCGACATTCGATCGCCAGAGATAGAATTCGGCATGTCAAGATATAGCAGCATCGTAAACCGAGGATACAGATATCTTCGGTGAATCAATGCCAATTGTAAAGGAGTTTTCACCCCCTTTACAAAACATTCAGTGGAGTTATGGGATACTCCAGAATCAAAACGAATATAAATAGAAAGAGACAAGAATGAATTTCGGAACCGAGGGACATTCCAAAATTCAAAGGAAACTGAGTCAAAAAGGAAGAGATTCAACTCGAACGAAAGTGATTCTGTAAATAAATTTACCATATATGCTAAGTTTTCCTAGAGCCAAAGCTCTGATACCAACTGTAACGACTCGCTATTTTGGACCATTCAAATCGACAATAATATTATATGTGTCCGACTTGAATAATTCAAAATATCGAATTGTTAATTTAAATTTGGCATAAACATATACAGTAAATTAAATCAATCACAGAATCACAGATACAGAGTAGTGCAATAATACGCAGCAGAATAAATGAATAGTAGTTCATGAAGCTACTATATAAACATCAGAGTTAGAGATAAAGTACAACAGAACATCTCAGATGCAGTGAAGTCTCCAGTACGAGCAGATGACTTCTCTGGTCCAATCAACTAGACGACTGAAAGATAGATAGCTGGATCTTCAAGCAAGCTCCAACTTCGAAGGTGAGTCTCAAATGCCGTATCACTCAGTCTGACCCGCACTCGAGTCAGGATTAACATTCTTATATCTATAAATCCAACTCAAATGAAATATCAACTGAAATATAATTAACTTAGAGGATGTTTGGGATAACCATCCTCTAAGGATCCAAGGAACTATCTACAGGGTAGAAATATACACTATAACACCGTGGTCATTTCAATTTTATTTATATTTCAAAACTAAAATATCATTTTCATTTCAAATATCTCTATTTTCCAAATTAGTATATATATCCAATAATTTATTAAGTAAAGTATTTTTATTTCCTCAAACTTCACAAATCGCTTCAAAATCAACTCGACCTTCCCGTTCAAATTTAATTAAATCAAAATTTATCAATTTCCATTCAATTTAGTTTCTGACTAAACTAATTCAAATTTTATCTATTTTAAATACGGATTTGAACCACAAAATAAACCATTTAAATTTCAATATAATTCGAAGTTAATATATTTCGGAGCTTTAAATATTCAACATTTCAAAGACTAAACTTTGATAGTTGCGTTTATCTCCCAACTTGACTTCACTATTATTTAGTTTTGAAATATTCACTTAATAAATTCAATATTATTTATATGACCTTAAATTTACATTTTCTATATATTACATTCGATTTCTTTAGACATGAAACATCCATTAAATTTCTTAAATAAAAATTCAAGTTGTAGGATCATATGTTAAAGTTTCGAATTTAATAGTTTAAAATTGATTTAACTAAATAAAATCCTTAATTAATGACAAATTCAAATAAGTCCCAAATATATCTTCAAACCTTAGCTTATAAAATTTATTCCACAAATCTATTTTAGAAATAAAAATTTAATAAATCCTTAAACATATTTCATATTAATAAAATCAATCTTAATTAAATTATCTTAATATTAAATCTATATATAAAACAACCTTTATATATAATACTTTAAATCAATATTCATTAAAAACCATATATTTCTTTTCAAGACCATAGAAATTATTTTCAAAACATTCATATAGACCACGGCGTCGATGTAAAATTTTCTATTCTATGGACAAGGGATACAAATATTTATCATTTCAATCCGTAAGTTAAATATATACGGGTGGATATCATTTCAACCCGTAATCCCAAATTCAATTCAAATGAAAATCGCTTGGGTTTATCATTTCAACCCATAACGAAATTCTCCTATTCTAAAGTCCGTTCGGGTATGTATCATTTCAACCCATTGTGATTTATATACCAATAGGGAACTTGCAGAGTGATAATAGATATGAAAATAACAACAACAACAACAGGCATATATCATCAAAAATAAATATAAACAATAAGATATGGTGCCATATCCCATAAGTGAACAGTTACAGATAATAGCATATATAACAATTTAAATAACTATAGCATCATATTTCAATTGTCGTTTCAATTTAATCAAATTTAACAAATAAAAGAATGTTAATCGTGAGTGATTGCTCACCTTTCGAGGCTAGAGAATACAGAAGATGAAATAGATACACACATTGATACGGACACTGAAATTTGAATTATAAATCCGAGCATGAATTTCAAAGCAAAGTAGGATTGGCACGAATGGGACGAACGAGGCTGATAATCAAGAATTTATGAATTGAATCAGAATCAGTCTGATATATACAGAAATTTTTTGCTATTTTAATAAAAATCAAAATTGCATCCCTAAGAAAAATTTAAAGTCGAATCACACACACACAAATATATATAATTTACCTTTTTTTTCATACATAAACCAATAGTTTTCACATTTGAAATAAAACATATATGTTAAATAAAAATCCTTATAATTTTTCCAACCATTTTAATTTTTACACATAGATCAAAATTTCTATTTACAAATCTAAGACCCAAACCACCCCATACGACCTATGTATATAATACCATTAAGATTTATATTTTAAAAGAAGATTAATATATAAAATTTTAACAAATTACACTGTTCAAATCTCATTTTAAACTATTATATACATATGGTACAACATCCACTTCACAATACAATTATAAATTTTAAACACTTTACCTATGTATATAAACTAATATATAACTACCCATACATAAACAGTAAAGCTTATACACAGACTTATATAAAATTTTAGACAACGAATATACGAGTTACTTATATAACTTATATTATAACTTATTTTATAAATATATACAATACTGTAACCTGTGCAGACCGAAAGTATAAGTTAGAATGTAAACTTTATACAATATATACAAATAGCAACTAATATAAACTTTAAAATATATACTTTTTTTTGTTTTTTTGTTTTTGCGAAAGCAACTGGTCTACACTAAAACATATATACACATGCCTACTCCAAATATAAAACAAACCATATATATTAACAATATATATATATATATATATATATATATACATATAATGCAGACACTACTATCCTTTACGTAATTATATAAAAACAAATAAACAATGTATAAATATAAGTTATAATAACACGTACACAAACACGAATTCACTTACGCAATAGCCACTAGAACCTATTTTGTTGTTTCCAGTACATTGCATTAAGAAAGAGTAATATATAACAAAACCAACAAAACCCCAAAAAGATTCAAAAACAAAAAAAAAGTATATATATTTTTAAATCACCTTATATTATTTCATTTAATAACATGATACGAAAAGCTTCACTTAAATCAAATTCACGTTTAAAATATTATAAAAAAAATACTAAGCTTAAACAAATTAGAACAAAAAGCATCTTTACATACAGCAGCTGAAAAAGGAAATATTTTATAAACTAATATAACAGCAGATATACATATATACACAAATACATTTATATATATAAAAGAATAACTTTGACATATATATATATATATATATATATATATATATATATATATATAAACCATATAATAGACGCTGCAAAATTTGTATAATATATTATTAAACTGGAAACAGGGAAACCCAAGATAATATAACCCATGTAACAAATTCACCGATATATATATATATATATATATATATATATATATGTATATATATATATATGCTAACAGACAGAAGTACTATACCTTATATATGCGAACGTATGCAAGCTAGTGGTGACGAGTGTCTAATGGGTGATGGCGATAGGGGTATTGGCTGTTATGGCCTTGAAGAGGCGCTGTAACAACTTGGGAAAGAAAGAAAATAGGCTTCAGGGAGGAGGAGGAAGCAACAGTAGGTATAAACCCAAAGTTATAAAGGCAAAGGAAAAACGCTTTGCACAATTTAAGGTGAGCTTTAAATTTTTAATAAATACAAAACGTATCTAAGTTTATACGTTTATAACTTTCCAGCTGTAGTGTATATATATAATGAACGGTCATAATGAAAGAAGTGGAAATAGGGAGCATAGGAAAGGAAAGGTTAGAAAAATAAAAATTTTGCCCTTTAATTCCGGAGATTAATAAGGTAACGTACCTCTTTAATGAAATGTACAACAACGGTCACAAGCTAAAATTTAGCTGAAAGTTTAAAGAAATGAGGGGAAGATGGGTTTTTAAATTAATCACTTCCCAGAATTGATATTTCAATGAAAAAGGAAAGGAGATGAATCAGGGAAACGTATTATAACTTATATATAACTATTAAGCGGATAGATGGAAGAAAAGGTGAGCAGGAGAGTAAAAGTGGAAACTGATTTATTAGCGAAATGGAATGTGAGCTGTTGCCTGGAAAGAAAATGGAACAGTTTAAAAATTAAAGACAATGGACTGCTGAAATTAAATGATTATAAAACGTGTAAAAGTTATATACTGAAACGGTTATAAATTTCAATTATTATTATAAAACGGGGAATAACGAAAGGCAAGGACGATGATTTCAAAGTTTATTAATGGCTAGGAATGGGGAAGTCTATCTATAAATTGAAAAAATTATTAAGCAATTGAAATTTTAATGGTAGAAAAAGTAACAGCTACACACTGTTTTAGAAACAATCAAAGCAATTAATAGCTTGATTGGACAGCAAGAATAAATATGGAAGGACACGCTATAAAGGCAAAATGAACCGTTTGAAAATAAATAAAAGAAATGATGGCAAATAAAACAGTTGTGCCTTGAATTTCCCAAAATAAATTATTTTATGAACATCAATTATTACTGACTTAAATTGAATAGAATCACACCCTAAAATATAGTTTCTTAATTTTTGATGAAAGTTTATCATTTGCCACATTTAACTATACGTAATCCAAATGTAATATTTTATTTCAAAATATTATTATTTAAAAATTCTCAAAAATCAAATTAAATACGCTAAATAAAACCATTAAAAATTATCAAAATTTTACGGGTCGTTACAGTTATACATATATAATGTATATATACGTAAATATATACTTGTAAATATATTATAATGTAGATAATAATAATAAAATATATGTATACATACAATAAATGCTTTTAACCTAAAAAAGGTTTTTGTAATCTCGATTTAAACTTATTTAACAATTAAAAGTGTTTTTTAATTCCGTATGAAATAAGTAATTTTCTTTAATAATTTATGAAGATGAAATGATAACATATTTTGTGTTAAATTATGTACTTACATGTTCATTATTTATAAATAAATATATGTTTTTATTATATGTATGAATTAATTTTAAAATAAAATTATATTTTATAAATGTAGATTAAATATAATTTTTTTTCTTAGAAATCTTACGAGAATTAATAAATTTTATAAAATGTAGATTATACTTAACACGATATTATTTCTTATGAAATTTGTTTTAATTAAAAATATCTAATAATGTATATATTTTATTTTCATAAAAAAAGTTTTTTAAATCAAAGTCATAAGCAACTATACATGGTTGCAAATTTTTACACACACAAACACGCACACACATATATATAACCATCCAATATGTGATAATGTAATTATACATATTTGTAATAAAGGATTCAATCTAAACTAATGCATGATATTATAAATTTATTGAGCATTTACATAACTGTAATCAAGTAAAATTACCTTGCCTTATGCCTAGAATTCACACCTTGAAACAAAGAACCAAGCTCATTGAATCCAATTTCAAATTTCGAAGTGGCTAGCTCCTGAGTACAACTACTAATGACAATTGAATTTTATTTAATTTGATGTGTTTAGGATTGAAAATTAGAGGAGAAGGGGGAGTTTGATTTCAGCCAGAAATGGGAAGAGATGGTGGCTCTAAAAAGTCACTCTAAAAGTTAGGTTAAGGGGATTCAATAAAGAACAGACTAGAGAGTAAAAAAGGGTCACCATCATTATTTCTCTCTTACCATTTTTCTTTCCTTTTGAATTCAAAATCCCCTTCACTATGCCATCACATGGCCGACTCTCCTTATCCCTTTATTGTCAAAAATAACATGCCCACTATGGGCCTAAAAATTACTTCGAGCCTGAATAATATTTGACACACTTCAATGCAATTTAAATGTGTATCGATACCATATATCGATAAGTGTATTTAGAACTATTGTATGCACACTTTTTTTAATATTATTCAATATGTATCAAATCAAATTTTATAAGTAATATTTCATAAAATTAATTAATTTAAATACTATAAAAGTAACAATTAAATTAAATCGAGTGGTAACAAGAGTATTCAATGTTTCAGTTATGTGATTCTTAGGCGTAAAATTGGCCAATGATTAATGTCGAACAATTCGAATATTAAAGCTCACGCATCACTTAGCAGGTAGTGTGACATTATAGCCAAATTTATGGCTTACTTGGCTTTGTTAAAATCCAATTTTACTTTATTCAAGCATTACCTGGTAGTGACAATTATTTATACTAATTATCTTCGTCAAAACTATATCACATTAGGACTGATGGAATTTGGTAATGGTCAAAATTCCAATATCGTCCATTTTCAACTTATAGTCCAAACGTAAAGTCATTGGTCCAATAGTAGTAATTATTATTAACTGAACTTCTATGGCCAAAGACATTGACTTTGAGTTGACTTTAGTTGACGCTGATACTAACCTCATAACCAAGGAAATGAATTCTCTCTTCAATAGTGTTTCACTTCCAATACTTCCACTCGACCTAACTATAGTTGTTCGATGGACATCCTGCCACTATTTAACTATAATCAAAGCGGAGTTTCCATATTAAAGCTCGATAGTATTATCAGGTCAAGGGAATTATATAATACTGTCACATTGATATTTTCCGTTTGACTTTAGTTATATTAACCAACATAAAATTATCGAGTGAGTCATTCCATAGTTATCCAATAACTATCAGTGCGTAACCCCTTAGTGCCCCTTAACAGCCAAAAGTAATACGTTGCCCAACATTTGAAAAGTGTTACATACTCTAGTCTTAACGGATGTATTGAATCATGTCTCGATACTTCTTAACTAGGAATATTTAAAACAGTATGTTTATTTTACTATGACAAATCACTAATGATTGCAACACATTGTAACTATTATCAAAACATACCATTTATGGATTTTCTATTAAATGCACTTTTAATTAAATTAATTAATTAATAACACATTATATCAAGTATATAATCGAAAGAAAACACCTTTTATTTCAAATAAGATTAGTTATCGAGTTATATATATATATATATATATATATATATAGCAATTACATAGTTGCCCCTAGAGCATAGCTCTAAACTTTTCGCATACATTATCATCAATGTAAATATAATTAATCAAAAGTGTTTTAATCCAATCAAAATTAGTGACATAACATCAATCATCAAATAAGCATAACTAAGCACCCATCATTAGTAGCAATAATGGTAAAATATGATACGCTCATCAAAATGCGATACCGTCATCAAACATCAAATATATGTGATAATTACAATCAACAATTAATCACACATGCAATAACCATCTAGATAATACGTTTGCATCCATTATTCGCTTAAGTATAAAATTGTTTTATTATAGTTTATTGTAATGTCACCTTTATTTATTCATCCCAAAAAGAATAATGATTCTTATAAAACAGTAATATACTTCAAATTCCCTTTACTATACTTTTATTTCTCCAAATACTTCAAAGCATCATATTTTATGCCAAAAATAGCGATTTACATCAAATTACTTTTCAAGTAATAATTGTTGGAACTGGGCCAGCTCGCAGTAGAAGAAACAGTTGAATTTCAAATTTTTACAATTTTAGATCTTTATTATACTTATGAAATCTAACTCATTTAAAAAAATTCTAAATTCTTTTAATTAAAAACATTATTTAGTTTAATTTTATAAATAAAGTTTTACTTTATATTATTTTGTAATGTGTTTGAATATGTATGCACGTGTAACATAATAATGTGTGCATGGTTTGACATGCCCATGTATAGGTCCTGGGATTTACATTGCAACATACATGTTAGCCCCTTTAGTATTCTATGTGTTATCTAAATGAATACACACATACATGTATATATAAATATGCATCAAATATTATATATATAAATATATATATATATGAAATTGTACATATGTAAAATACAATCATAGATATATAAATATGCAGAAATAATAAACGAAATAATTTATTTAACATATTTAAGGTGTATTCAAATGTTCATTTGTATTAAATGATAAAAACATATAATAATTAGTATAAAACAATTTTTTAATTTTTTTAGTTGTCGTCGTAAACCTGAGAACAAAGTTAATTTATTATAAATATTTATAAATATATAAATATATGCCCGCATACACAAACATTTAAATAATTTTTTTAGTAAAACCGATACAAACTAATTTTAAGGACACAAAAGAATTTTTATTTTTCAAATTTACAAAGCAATTTTAAATTAACAATTACCAAATAATTTTAAAATGGTCAAATTTAATTATTAAAATTATTAGATAATCTCATTCGGAATCTAAAAATCATGTAATGTTATTTCATTAAATATTTTACTTAATTTCAAATATATATCCTTTATATTTATTTATATACTCAATTTCTAGTTAAATAAAAAGTTATATTAATATTTAAATATATAATAAATATAAATATATATGTTAAATTAAAGTAATCTTTGCTGTTGAATTATTATTCTACAAAAATAAAATTTCATAACTTTTCAAAAGTTTATTAAATGATTTTAACCTTTAGGATATAATTTATTAACTAATAAAGTCATATATAATATTATTGAATTATATTTCTTTTTTAATATTTTAGGCTGAGTTTATTACCAGCAATAATATATATATATATATATATATATATATGCACCAATATATTCAACAATCTAATATGTGAGAATAGCGATATACTAGATTCGTAGTAAGCTAACGACTTACAATATAATGCAATAATTGATTATAATATTAAACGAATTAATAAACAAGATGAATACCTTTCACCAGAGCCTAGGATTCACAAGTTGAGGTCTTGAAAAGATTTCCTTGAATCTTATCGTAATCCAAATGCTTTGAATTGCTGGCCACCGACTATCATATAACTTTTATTTTATTTTATTTGATGCTTGAAATTTTGGGGAAGGGATGGATATGGTTTTGGCCAGCAAAAGATCAGAATGAAGGCTTTAAAACATATTTTAGGATGAGGGTTATTGTGACTATCCACCTTTTCGACCCTCAGAGATCGACACTAATACATCCACGGAATTCATATGCCGAATATCCAAGTGTCGGAAAGACAGATTGATCAAGGATAAATTGAAAAATAAAGACAAAACAGAATCTTACATGAATGGAATAATATATATTATTTAAATATATAATCTTTACAGCAGAAATTTTAAAACATACAACAGAGTCTATCCTAATCTCAGCAAAGGCAATTATAAATCTCTGTCCTTACTAATGCTAATTACAAATAATAAACAAATGCAGGGGGAATGGAAACATATAACCATCTACAGAGGAAAGTCCGACTCCTGCTTTAAGCTTCTTCAAAATGCTCCAAGCTAGATGTGAACTACTCAGCTTCTCAGAAAAAAGGGCACCAAGAGTTTAAGGGAAAATAAACTCTAGGTTAGTTATGGGAATGGATTGAGAAAACTCAAAACACGGATTTTGAAAATAATGGGCATCTTATAAGACCAAGCCGCACATAAATACGGATGGGTATTTACCATATGATAACCAAAACATTGCTACATAAACTCTAGTGAAATTATAATAGTGTCTAAATTACAAATACATATTAATCAGAGCCAAAATTGTTACATTGATTAAATTCCATCATAATAGGTATACAATTAAGCTCGAAGGCACTTATTGGAGAATGGATTTCATACAATTACAAGTAAGGGACTACCATTCATACAACACATCTTTAGAGGAATGTACTGAGGACCCACAAACGATTCTCTACATCTGGCAAGACTGGCCTACCCCTTTCCAGTGTCCAACACAATGATCCTGGATAGTACCCAATATGACATCACCCCGGTCATTCCCGACCTATCTGTGGCCACAACATACACACAAAAACTTGATATATAGAGGGTAATCTAGAAAGGCGATGACCACACACTAATAGTTGTGTCCCATATAGCCTTATGGCATACCCTGTTTTAGCCATTTTCGGGTGTAAGGCCTGAGGTAACGTATTACGTTTTACATAAAAAATCCCACTTTGTAAAGCACATTGCCATTTCTAATAACACATTATTGATTTCCACAAAATACAAACCGCGAGTTCATACGCTTTAGAGAAGTATGTTAAGTGTAAGAGGGCTTACATCCTGCACCACCAAACATATGTACGTTTGTAAAAATCAACCAGGAACAAGTCGAACCAAAGGCACTCCTCCTACTACATCCTGTTTGGGAATCACTCATAGGATTATTAGCGAGCGGTCCTTGCGACGAAGATTTCAAAATGATGACACTACTCTCATCATATATATGATATGGGAATTACCCTAGAGGTTAGTGGCAAGCAGCCCTATATTATGAAAATCTTCATCTTCAAAATCATTGTCTTCAACATGTCTTCAATTTCGAACGCTTATATTGGTTCAAAATGTTTTTCAGATAAGAATCACCCATATCCGATCATGATTTCTCTGAACCAATTATCGATAAAAGATGTCAAGTATGTAGGTGTTTATTATTCAATTAATCCATATCTTTTATCCAAGTAAAATATCTTCTTAGAGATGTATGTCTTTAAACCATTTTCTTTTTTAGCGTGTACATGATTATTAAACTTCTTTTATCAAATCTTTTGGTTAATTAAAACCCCTATTTATCTTTGGAACTATAGAATCATTTCCCTTTAATTACTTAGGAAAAATATTTCCATATTTTATTATTACTATAATTCCAATCTTAGTGAAGATTACACATTTCCAAAACTTATCTTTAATGGGTTAAAACAATGTTATTTAAGACATTATTTACTGTAAACCAAAATTAGTTAGTATTGAATAAAAGGGATCCATAAATTGTAGACTAAGTATACCCAATACTAATTTCCATATTCAACTTGTACTATTCGTCGAGTAACGGTGAAATCAACTTTTAAATTCATACAGACAATACAGGTTCCCTCCTCAAAATTTAATGTAGAGTTTAACTAAAATGTTTTCTTTCATAACCAAAGTCCTATTTTAAATCTTATTTAACTTTTGGAAAAACCAAAATCAATTTCCTTTTATCTTAAGAAAATGCAGTTTGAGTAACTCAAATTAGCTATCCCCTTCGTCGGGCCATCCGGATAACAAAGGAGAGCAGGAAACTGCCTTTTCAAACCCAAGTCTAGAGACTATCTTTTTGTCACCCATAAGACGGTCAAGTTTGTTCAACTCTAAACCCTTTAAAATACTTGATTTGTTATTTTAATAATATATATAAATGTTTCGAGAAGAAAACCTAAGTTTAAATCTTATTTCAAAAATTTCCAAATTCCTTTATTAAATTGCCGGCGAATGGTGCTCTTAAGGGCTTCATATCACAAATCCTACTTAAACCTTTTACATGTAAATTTTCCAACTAAAAATATTTTAATGTATTTTTAGAATTTATCTCATGTTTTTAAAGAATTAAAAATATTTATTTTTATGAGTTGAAATCCATATTTTACGAACAGCCAAAACGCGATGATTTTAAAAACTTGATTTGGACATATATCAAATTTTATAAAATGAAATCTTTATTTTTCTCCTTCATTTGGAAACTATAGTTATAAGAGCCCAAAAAATTCTTATTTCGAATAGTTCTGATCTATATTCCACTCTACTTGTTGATTTAACTTTTATTCCGCGAAATCGTGAACTGCCGTTACGCGATGTGCCTATTTTGACTCTAATTTCATATCATTACTACGCTTTATCGAAATGAGTTTTAATGTTTATACAAAAATCTATAAACTATTTTTAACCATTTTTATTCATGCATAAAGAGGTTTAACTATGCTGAAACACTTTTATAATTCATAAGAGAAAGTGTTTTCTTTGTGTAAATTTGACGTGTATTTGTCGTGAATTATTTCTACAACCAAGCACGTATATTAGCGCATCCAAAATATGATGATCAAACATAGTAAACACTCATAGAAAACATATCATATCATCATATAGTTTAATAAAACAAACTAGCGAAGTAATTCTCATGATTTTAGCATTCCCTCCGTAACTTCACCAAATTACTCCGGTAGCATTCTGGCAGCACTTCTCTCCGCTTTCTTCACTCTAGAGCTTTTCGAACTCCCTCCTTTCTTCTTTAAATGATTGGCCATGACCTTTGGAGGTGGCTTGCTTGGCCAAGCATGGTGGTAAGGGGTGGACATGGGTTTATGATAGGTAGAGGAGGAGAATAAACTTGAAATTGTGGTGTATGGATATTGTACGTGTGTATTTATACACTATTTTATCATAACTCTCTCATATTTTTCAAAGCATGTAAGCCATTTAATAAGTGCTATGGGAGAGCTCAAGAAGAAAGAAGAACAAGCATAAGAGAAGAAGTAAATTTGTGAAGAATAAGAGAGGGTGTGCATGTGTATTTATACACTTTCTCACCTTGTGAAGCCTTCCCTAAGTCTACCTCCCCCTCCATCATGCACGCATCACACCCCACTCCTCTCCATGTGCCATTGCCTTTCTTTTTTTCGTGGTAATGGAAGGTGATATAAAGGTGATGGAGGTGATGTTTGATGAGAGGTTTGCTTTATCTTAGCTTAAGGATGAAGTAATGTATAAAATCTTTGATATTTTAGGTGCATATGTATGTATGTGTGTATGTATGTATGTGCATATGTATTTATGTGCATTTTCATGTACATGTGCATTTGCATGTACATGTGCATGTATGACATGTATTCATGTGCATAAGACACAAAAAGGTTGCAGACTTTAAACAACTTTCGTTCTTTAAACCATTGTGAATTCGGATTCCGATTTCCAATCATGTTTTTACATCCCTGTTAAACTATATATATTTGTAAACAAATCTTGAAAATATATTTCTTATCATCTTAGAATAATCAAAACATGCTCCTTTGAATTAACCATATAAACTAGTATTGAACAAGTGTTTATAAAAGTGCCGCTGTAGTTCCAAAGCGTTATGAATTTTCTTATGCTTTTAAAAGAAGTATATATCTTTGTAAAATTATTATAAACCAATTATTTTCACTATATAATAACTAAAATGGACTATTCATCATTTAAAATAAATATTTGGATATTTAAATACCCAAAATACCAAAATATTCTTACATGCTCATTTGCGAAAATGATGACATCATCGACGACATCATAATTATTTTATTTCGAAAAATGGAACAACATTGTTATCTTATTTTTTTCAAATAGTTAAATAAGTGTATGTAAGTAAAGTTGTATCTGACTTTTAATGGTTATAAAGTTGCTTATCGATAAAATAATTTTCGGTTATATTATCGAAATTTTTCCAAAGTACATATTTTTGTAAATATTTTTCCAAAACCAAATAACCATTATTACTTACCAAATAAATCATGATTCTTTATGTTTAATAATCTATATTCGAATATTTAAATTAATTAAATATTCCAAATCAAAGTGATAAAATTACGAGTCGTTACATTCTTCCTCCCTTAAATGAATTTCGTCTCTGAAATTTCACTACAACCCAAAACCCAAAAGAGTTTACCCAAAATGTTATCTTTAAAATTAATTCCATATGATATATACAGATCATTCGTAATATCTGATTCGATATTTTACTCAAATACACAACTTCATTTTCAAACTAATATTGATCCTTCGATCCCCTAGTGTGGACTCTGATCAAAATTCTTGATCAGAAACCCTCGCTTCCCTTACATAGCTCTCTACTCTGACAGAAAACGCAGGTATCCAAACACACATCCTCACCTATGTTGATCATTAAGAATTGAGTGATAACCCTTTTTTGGACCAGCGTAAACGCCTCAAAGTTATGTACTCGAATCTTAGATCAAAATTGTAACCACCTGCCTTTTTGGATAGTTTAAATCGACGATAAACCACACACGTCAGACTCAAGCCATTCAAAGAGGCAGATTGTTATGGGTAAATTTGAAAAAGAAGAGAAATATGTAAACATTTGTAGAATCTCACAGCGGAATGACAAAATATAATAATCAAATAACAGTTCATGAAGCTGTTTTATAAATACGTTCGATTAATCCTTTACGACACAAAATAAGAGTTACAGAAAACATGAATAAATAAATAAATGCAGCGGAACAACAAGATGCAGTGGAATACATATAATAAGTAATAATAGTATAGAATCTTCATCTTCATCCTCTTGAAAGCAGTCCTCGATAAACTGAAAAGCTCAGGCTGACCCGAGCGAATTAAAAAGACAAAACAATCAAGTCAGAATTAAAACATCTTATGTAAGTTAAATCAACAGTAAATAAATATGAGTGAAACGGCATCAGAGATGTTTATGGGGTTTGACATCTCCTATCCAGTGTCTAACGTGGGTGCAATAACTTAAGAGATGTTCGAGATTTCCATCTCCTAAGGATCCATTAAACTATCTACTATGTAGGACAATATGCTATTATAATAGTGTCTATAATAAAGTAAAGTATTAAAATAGCATTAAGGCGTTACCCATATCCCCCTTAACACATTTTATATATTCCTGTAGTCTATACAATGCTGTAGGCTCCACCAAACCGGTGGTTTACCCAGAGGACACTCCATAGTTATAATAAAAAACAAACTCGTAGAAGGCGCTTAAGGGCATGTGAACACGACACTCGAGGCAATGTCAGGGTAAATTTACCAATTGTAGAACTGGACTGGTGGTAACATACAACAGCTACTACCACCCACCTCGGAACTCACTCCCAAATCAAAATCAAGGGGTGGTGTAACAACCTTGGTTTTTGGATTACCGGCGAAATAAAAATAGAAATTTTAGTTGTGGTTATTTTTTTTTGCAAATCAATTGCAAAGTCAGTTGAAAATAATTAAGTTAAGTTATAATCTCTGCCTTCACGTGTGAGAATAGGCCAAGTAAAAGCAAATTTGAACACTATGCTATCACTATCATTATTTTATGCAAGCCTGTCTGTAACGACCCGCTAAATTTATAATATTTAATAAATCAAATTTATATAATTTCTAATTTGGTTAAGTATAAAGGTAGAGATTTGGTATAGTGGTTGCAATTTAGTGTAACTATAAAATTTTATGACAATAGATGTGAATAATGTAAATTGTCACAACTTGATCTAAAGCAAAATTTTAAGAAACAAATAAATGTTGAATCTGTGAATGTTAGTTAACTTGAATGGTATTCATTAGTATAAAGGTGCAATTAGTATAGATAGTAATATTTAATGTCTGTAGTGAAAAGGAAAAGGGTCTAATAGAAACATAAAATTTATTTTATGTAAACAAAAGTATAGTTTTGAACAAATTTATGAAAATTGATAGAAACAGTGTTTGTAATCAGTTTGGTTATTTTATATTGAAAGATAGAGATGTGTAAATTCGTTAATGAATTTATAAAGGGAAGGAATGGTAAAAATGAAGAATATATAATAATAAGCATTTGACTCAATTATGGGAATTAAATTATAATAAATGGTCATTTAATAATTTAACGTTCTGTGAGTAATAATTGGGTGGAATCAGTACAAAATTTGGAAATGCATAAACCTCAATAAACATTCTAACTTAATACAATTATGCAAATGTAGGAATTAGTTATAAGCGTATAATTTTGAGTATGATAACTATTAGTATAAAATACCTTTATATTTGAAACACATTGTAAGGCATAATTAATTGAGTTGGGAAATTGAGAATGATTTCAAGGTATATGAACATTTGTGCTACTTAAATTAGAATTAACGCAGTAGCTAAATTTGTGAAATCTAAACTTATGGGACATAGTGTGTAAGATCTTTACTGATAAAAATTTACTTTACATGTAGTGTAAATTCCTAATACAATGAGACTATGGGTTATAGTAAAGTTTTAAAACAAGATTTTATCTATGAGAGTAAAGGAATGAAGGTAATTGGATTTTTGCAATTAAGGAAATTTAAACGTTTATTATTAAGTTAAGTGAGATTTAAGTTGAGTTTGAAAATATTTATGTATGTTAAATTCATGCATTCGGCTATAACGGATTTAATAATAAAAAGATGAAATGGTGAAATCAAGTGGATATAAAGGTGTCAATTTTACATTGAATTTCATATTCACCATAAAAAGTTAATTGACAACAAGAAGTTAATATAGGAATCAAACCTTATTTATTTATTTGGATTTGTTGAAATAGTTAAGTCCATAAATTAAAGTTAAAGCTAATTCAAATTTAGTTGGACCATGGTTGATACAACTTTAGAAAGCAAGATTTTATTTATAATTTGAATATTAAATCCAACAAATGGTATTTAATACATATAAAATGGAATTAAACGTAAATTATTACGTTATTGAATTTAGATTGGAATTTGTAAACTATTGAATGAATTTAATGGATTTATCAAACTGATAGTATTGAATTCATTAAGATTTGAATAAAAAAATAGTTAAGAGAAAGGAGGGAATGATATTTGAAAACATTGCAATAGAGTTTAATTAAGGATTTGACTTAAATAAATTAAGGCGAATAAATGGAGATAAAGTTATTAATATTTTGGAATATAACTTATGGTAAAAAGTTTATTTGAAATCAAAGGAGTTGGAATAGAAATCAAAAATATTTATCTAATTGGATTTAAGACAAGAATATAAGAGTATAGGAATTAATAATTGAGTTTAAGAATAAAGATTTTAATTTCCAAATAATAAGAAAGTGCGGATATTAACGCTGCAAATTAATATATTTATAAATTTTAATTCATAATCCAAGCTTGTTAAATCAATTGGAATTGATTGAATTATCTAAGAAATGAAATTTGGCCAATATTAGAAGTTGAAAATATAAAATTGGATTTTATGATTTATTTAATTGATTTAATAAATATTAAAAATAGCCATTTTTGTCACGGACTCGGATTTCGACGAAACCAGTTTCATCGGATCCGTATCGATGAATTATTATAGGATTTCAAATTTCGTATCGATCGGACTTGTCGTTTGATCGTACGGACGCGAAACGCCTTGAAATCAATTTTATTAAAATCAATTTGAAAATCAATTTGGAAATCTTGTTTTTAGCATAACTTCTTCATACGATCAAATTTGGACGTGAGACTTTTTCCATCGCGTTCAGAATATTTTTAAATACCTATCTGGATATATAGATTTAATAGATTCGGTTCTGGAGGCATAGCGGGCTTTTGGGCCATAGTTTGTTGCGTACGTTCACTCTTCTAGCCTATACGCTCTAACCTAACCCTAACTATAAATATACCATGGTAAACCCTAGCCTCCTTCCTACTGTCAGTTGGATATACGTACATATTTCTTCATCTCCTCTTCCTCCTCAATGGTTGCAAATCTGGATCTGCTTCAATCCAAAATTCAGTGAAAATTCAAACCCCTTAGAAAATTCTCAAAAAAATATATGTTGAAGTATTCGATACGCGTAATCTCATGGTGTAATTTGTTTTTCAATTGGAGGTATCGTTCGTCCTGGAAAATTCGAAACAGTTCCGGCCGTTCATAGATAATTGCTCGATTCAACGGTAGATCTGTGATAGCTCGATCCGATGATGCTGCAGCGTAGATGAGGCTTTAAGGAGTTCATCCATACGGTTCACTTGGGTCGGAGGCGTGAAAATTCGCCGTGATGGGCTGTAGATGGCGTGCGACGCCGTGGGGCCAGGGAGAGCCGGAGGTGGCCGCATCTAGGCTATAGGGGCGGTTCTAGGAGGGGAGTTCGGCGGTGTGTCCCGATGGTCGTGGAGTTAGGTGTGGAGGCCGGCGTCGAGCAAGTTGGGTGGCGGCTAGGGCATGGATCTGTGCGTCTTCGTGTACAGGGGAGGGAGAGTGGAACGCACGTGACGTGGAAGAATGGTGAGAGTATTTTGTTTATTTTGTTTTTATTTATTTTGATTTTTCGAGCACGTTTTATCGAATAACTTTCACATACGACATCCGATTTACACGAAATTTTTTTGTTAGGATCGTAATTTAATTCCGGACTCGATGACGCTGGTTTGGACGAATTCCGAGACGGGCGAATTTTTGAGTTTAAATCGGATTTAAATTCGATTTAAATTCCAAAGGTGAGTGTTTTAACCCACTCACAATTACTAGAAGCTTTTATGTTTGTTAAATAAATTTTAGAAATGAATAGAAATTTATTTATGAGCTTTTGGGCATGTTATTTCATCCATATCTGTTGAATTGCATTTTTTGAATTTAGCTGTTAATTTAAATTGATTGATTGCATATTAATTGGCTGTTAGAAATTATTGTTTGCATAAGAACTGCTAGTTAACAGTTATGTAAATTATTATTGAGTAAACTGTTAGATAAATAGTTGATAAATTTAATTTGGAAAAAAAAACTGACAGTTATTACCTGTTGTATATGTTCATAGATATATACTGTTATTGATTGAAATTGGTTGATGGTTGCGATTGGATGATGGATGTTGTTGATGAATGAATGTTTATCGCATATCATTAAATTTGCAAATTTATCATGCATATTTCATTTTTCGGGATTGTGGTTTGAAATGATAAAACCGCAAAGTTTTATTTTTAAATTGCGGATTGAAATGATAAATATCCGTATCACTTGACCATAGGATAGAAAATTATATACAGGCACCGCGGTCTATATATAACTATTTTAATGTGATTTCTATGGTTTGGATGGAATACGGTTTATAATAATCTTAAATTTTATACTGTATAAATATTTTTCTTCCGTATTTATGTACATGAAAAGTTGGAAATTTTGAAATAAAAAGGTGTATAAATTCCCTTAGTAAAATGGAAGAAAATTTAGAAAATGGAGTTGGATAAATTTATATCATATGTTTAAATGTTAAGTTTGGAAATTTAAGATATGATATTTATAATTGGATTTTTCCCAAGAAAAAATTGAAATGAATATTCTAATATGAATTTGAATTGGAAAAATATTCTAATATAAATTGGAATCGAAAAATACATATGTTTTATTACTAGAAATTGGAG
This sequence comes from Allium cepa, assembly GCA_030765085.1. Classification (NCBI taxonomy): domain Eukaryota; kingdom Viridiplantae; phylum Streptophyta; class Magnoliopsida; order Asparagales; family Amaryllidaceae; genus Allium; species Allium cepa. The sequence goes on from CM060939.1 coordinate 421,822,454, forward strand.
TTGTTTAAGGATTTATGTGAATATTCAAACTAAATAATAAAACATTTAATTTGTTGAAAGAATATATTCCAATTTTAGTTTTTGAATATTAATACTCCAATGGATTTATATATATGGAAATTGAAATGGTTTTGGAACTTAAGAGTGATATCTAAATTATGGTTTTAACTTTAGATAAAGAAATATTTCCATAAAGCCCTATAACTTATTTCTTTACAAAGTGACAGTAAAGTTAAGCCTTTGAAATTCATATACCGTTGAATATCCAAACCATTTGAGTTTTAAAAGTTATGGTTTGAAATTATGGATTTCCAAAAATATTATGCTTTGAAATATTCGATTTTCAGATATTATGAAGTTAAAGCCTTTTTATTATTGGAAAGGAATTATATTTGGGATAAGTGGTAAAATATGGTTTTGGGTTTTGGAATGATATCGTAATATTATGGTTTTGAAATGGATTATATTCTGGTTTTAAAAGTATAAACTGTTTTAAATAACCGCGGTGTTATAATAACGATGGGTTGGCAAAGAGACCGGGATCGGATATGGACATACTCTCTGTCGATACCGAAAACCACTTTGACTAACCGTGTACGCGGTGGAGATTCCAGAATGAAGTAGGTTGGTGGCGACGATTCCTGTAAGGTAAATACGTGGACCCGACTCCCGTGAGTTGGCATAAGGTGGCTAAAACAGGAGCGATCGACGGGTTAATGAGGTCATTCCTCTGATCGGACACTCCTCTTCGATATTACACTATGACTTTGGATTGATTCAGTGGCCACTTCTATTTTTTTGATTTGGGGAGTTGTTTCGAGGTGGGCGGTTGCTGCGGCTTCGCGTTACCATCGGCCCGGAAGCGTAATTGGTATATCTACCCTGGCATTGCCTAGTTGTGCCGTGTCACCTACCCTATCGCGCCTTGTACGAGTTTGGTTTTCTCCCGTAGCCCGTGTGGTATCCTCTAGTGGCTTCCCGATCAGGAGGGACTATGATATTGGATGGACTACTGGGACTATTACGTGTTAAGGGCTATATGGGTAACCCCTTAACGCTATTAAAAAGTAAGTTTATTTTATAAATAGACACTATTATAATAACGCAATATACTACATAGTAAATAGTTTAACGGATCCTTAGGAGATGTAAATCCCGAGCATCTCTTGAGTTACTGTACTCATATTTATTTCTGTTTATTTAACTCACATAAGATATTCTAGTCTGACTCGAGTGTTTTTGTCTTTTCAAATTCGCTCGGGTCAGTCCGAGCGTTTCAGGATAGCAGGTTTTAGCTTTGGAGGACGAAGACGAAGATTCAGTATTATTTTATATATAGTATTGCACTACACACTCTTTCTATTCCGCTGCATTGTTGTATTTGGTATGTGTAACTCTGATATTCATTGTATAAGAAAAATCAAGCTTTTGTAAACTGTTTATGAACTGTATACTTGTTACTATATTTTATCCTTCCGCTGTGAGATTCTATTTTGTTTTATTTCTTCTCTGTTTTTCTTATTTACCCCATAACAATCCGCCCTTGCGTATGCTTTGAATCGGCATGTGTGTCGTTTAAAGTGTGCGAAAAGGCGGGACGTTACAGTTGGTATCAGAGCTTTGGTTTAGCGATAAACCTTGGCTTTGTGGGGTTTGACTCTTTGTTAATAGGGTAGAAATATCCTATGGGAGTCGCTGAGTGTATATATGAGAGAGCGTACTTGTTAGTATTAATAAAAAATTTTGATATTGTGTTAATCTGTTCCGCTTTGTATTTATAAATTCTGGTTGATGCATGGGACGCTATGCCATCAATAGGGATTTCTAAACACTTAATAGGACAGGCCGACATAATATTAGTTTTTAATATAGGTGAATGAAATAATTTTGCCTATTATATTTTCCATATATAAAAATATTTTATAAAGATATATATATATTTTTTTGGTTGCTATAGATTGGGTGTTAGGAAATAAAATGTTTATAATAACTGAAGCTAAGTGAAATCATAATAAACCCAATTTGGAGATTTTAGAACTTAAGTCCGGGATTTTTCCGAATTCGTTTTCAAAGAATTTATGAGATATAATGATTCGGTTTACAAGTATTTTCTTATGTAAATATTTAGCATAATTCGAAAAGAAAAAAACTGTTTAAAGAAGATTTTGGAAAATTTTTATTTTGTACTTTCTTCTCTGTCGCTGGAAAATAAATTCGGTGATGACGGCCGCATCATCGACTTTCATTTTCGAGTTTCGAAGAGGAAAGGCCACTGTAGTAAATTCTACTACAGATTTATTTTAGAACTTTCTAAAAATTTTCTTTTATTGTTCTAACTATAATTAGAGATATTGAGTAGTAAGAACTTATTTATCTATTATTTTGAAATAAATGGAAATTCAACTCGGTATTTAATTCTAAAATTTTCCGTTAACTAATTGAAAATTTTAGTGAAATAAAAGTTAGGTAATAAATGAATTGAAACCCCTAATTGAAATAAGAGAATTAATGCTAAGGATAAAGGAAGATAAATATTTTAACTTATGAATATTGGTAAAGACTTAGTGAATAATCAATGAATTAAAAGAATGGAGATTTAACTTGTATAAGGTTCAATTGCATTTCTTTAACATAAATAACTTACCCAAATATAAAAGTTGAAATGTTAAACAAGAAACTAGAATTGAATATTTTACAAGTAGGGATTTAGGAATAATGAAGTATTCAATAAATTACGGTTATAACAAGAATTTAATGGTATAAACTTAGGTTATAACTTTATTGAAAATAAAGTTAAGAATTAGTAATAGATGATAGGAACCTGAGTGTATAACATGAAATTCAAAATAAGAATTTATTATATGAGTATTCACTTAAGTATGTTTTATCTCCCCTATTCTAATATAATGGAAAGTAGGAAAATTTTAATGACCGCAATTCATAGTTAATGAATGTTATTAATGAGAATTCAAGGGAAATCTTACAAGTGAAGATATTCAAAATATTTGTTGTATTTAATGAGAATTTATTTTATAGACTTAAGTAATAAAAGGAAACTTAAGTAATAAAAAGGAAATACAAATATAATGAATTTGGTGATAATTGGAAAATAAACTTGTAAGAAACAAAGAAATCCCTCATAAATGAAGGAAAGAAAAATCAAAACACTGAATTATGAAATAAATGTATAATGAGATATTTTGGTGTTGATTTGAATTGTTGGTTGATGTATGGTTGTTAGGTAAGAAATTTTGAAGTTGTTGGATGGATAGATAATCTATCTTTGTTCCATCTAAGACTGTTGAGTAAAGGATGCACTTGATAGTTATTCTTCATTCTTACAACTTCAGAATTTGAACCCGAACAACTGATTGTTTGTTTGATTGAATGATTGTTTGTTTGTGGTGTGTGCTGTTTGTTAAAAATGTATGGTTGTTGCATTTGATTGAATATGAATGATTGAATCCACTTGAATAGTCCATTTTAAAATAAATAATTAACCTTTTAGATTTTATTAGTAAATACAGGTGATAGAAGCCACTGCTACTGCTTTGGTTCCTTAAAAATATAAGCGTATTGCCCGACAAATAGGTACGTTTTCGGATTACGTTTAAAGCGCTATTTTATATATTCTTCCCGTGTGGGATATTGTGTTTTGGATATATATGTAATATATTTGTATATTTGGATATTATATTTTCTCCAGAGTCCCTCCGTACAAAGGAGACTCTGCCGAAATTTTTCGTAAATTTTGGACTTAGAATCTTGTTAATAATATTTTTCCAACTTTGATAATTCAAGTATTAAAGGATATAATGATTCTAAAACTGTATTTCATTAAAGGAAATTAATCCAGTAAAATATAAGTTAATATTGGAAATAAGAGATATTATTTATTCTTTCTTCCCCCTTCTTTTCCTTTTCGGGGACGAAAAGTTTTGAGTGGGGGAGAGTGTAACGACCCGCTAAATTTATAATATTTAATAAATCAAATTTATATAATTTCTAATTTGGTTAAGTATAAAGGTAGAGATTTGGTATAGTGGTTGCAATTTAGTGTAACTATAAAATTTTATGACAATAGATGTGAATAATGTAAATTGTCACAACTTGATCTAAAGCAAAATTTTAAGAAACAAATAAATGTTGAATCTGTGAATGTTAGTTAACTTGAATGGTATTCATTAGTATAAAGGTGCAATTAGTATAGATAGTAATATTTAATGTCTGTAGTGAAAAGGAAAAGGGTCTAATAGAAACATAAAATTTATTTTATGTAAACAAAAGTATAGTTTTGAACAAATTTATGAAAATTGATAGAAACAGTGTTTGTAATCAGTTTGGTTATTTTATATTGAAAGATAGAGATGTGTAAATTCGTTAATGAATTTATAAAGGGAAGGAATGGTAAAAATGAAGAATATATAATAATAAGCATTTGACTCAATTATGGGAATTAAATTATAATAAATGGTCATTTAATAATTTAACGTTCTGTGAGTAATAATTGGGTGGAATCAGTACAAAATTTGGAAATGCATAAACCTCAATAAACATTCTAACTTAATACAATTATGCAAATGTAGGAATTAGTTATAAGCGTATAATTTTGAGTATGATAACTATTAGTATAAAATACCTTTATATTTGAAACACATTGTAAGGCATAATTAATTGAGTTGGGAAATTGAGAATGATTTCAAGGTATATGAACATTTGTGCTACTTAAATTAGAATTAACGCAGTAGCTAAATTTGTGAAATCTAAACTTATGGGACATAGTGTGTAAGATCTTTACTGATAAAAATTTACTTTACATGTAGTGTAAATTCCTAATACAATGAGACTATGGGTTATAGTAAAGTTTTAAAACAAGATTTTATCTATGAGAGTAAAGGAATGAAGGTAATTGGATTTTTGCAATTAAGGAAATTTAAACGTTTATTATTAAGTTAAGTGAGATTTAAGTTGAGTTTGAAAATATTTATGTATGTTAAATTCATGCATTCGGCTATAACGGATTTAATAATAAAAAGATGAAATGGTGAAATCAAGTGGATATAAAGGTGTCAATTTTACATTGAATTTCATATTCACCATAAAAAGTTAATTGACAACAAGAAGTTAATATAGGAATCAAACCTTATTTATTTATTTGGATTTGTTGAAATAGTTAAGTCCATAAATTAAAGTTAAAGCTAATTCAAATTTAGTTGGACCATGGTTGATACAACTTTAGAAAGCAAGATTTTATTTATAATTTGAATATTAAATCCAACAAATGGTATTTAATACATATAAAATGGAATTAAACGTAAATTATTACGTTATTGAATTTAGATTGGAATTTGTAAACTATTGAATGAATTTAATGGATTTATCAAACTGATAGTATTGAATTCATTAAGATTTGAATAAAAAAATAGTTAAGAGAAAGGAGGGAATGATATTTGAAAACATTGCAATAGAGTTTAATTAAGGATTTGACTTAAATAAATTAAGGCGAATAAATGGAGATAAAGTTATTAATATTTTGGAATATAACTTATGGTAAAAAGTTTATTTGAAATCAAAGGAGTTGGAATAGAAATCAAAAATATTTATCTAATTGGATTTAAGACAAGAATATAAGAGTATAGGAATTAATAATTGAGTTTAAGAATAAAGATTTTAATTTCCAAATAATAAGAAAGTGCGGATATTAACGCTGCAAATTAATATATTTATAAATTTTAATTCATAATCCAAGCTTGTTAAATCAATTGGAATTGATTGAATTATCTAAGAAATGAAATTTGGCCAATATTAGAAGTTGAAAATATAAAATTGGATTTTATGATTTATTTAATTGATTTAATAAATATTAAAAATAGCCATTTTTGTCACGGACTCGGATTTCGACGAAACCAGTTTCATCGGATCCGTATCGATGAATTATTATAGGATTTCAAATTTCGTATCGATCGGACTTGTCGTTTGATCGTACGGACGCGAAACGCCTTGAAATCAATTTTATTAAAATCAATTTGAAAATCAATTTGGAAATCTTGTTTTTAGCATAACTTCTTCATACGATCAAATTTGGACGTGAGACTTTTTCCATCGCGTTCAGAATATTTTTAAATACCTATCTGGATATATAGATTTAATAGATTCGGTTCTGGAGGCATAGCGGGCTTTTGGGCCATAGTTTGTTGCGTACGTTCACTCTTCTAGCCTATACGCTCTAACCTAACCCTAACTATAAATATACCATGGTAAACCCTAGCCTCCTTCCTACTGTCAGTTGGATATACGTACATATTTCTTCATCTCCTCTTCCTCCTCAATGGTTGCAAATCTGGATCTGCTTCAATCCAAAATTCAGTGAAAATTCAAACCCCTTAGAAAATTCTCAAAAAAATATATGTTGAAGTATTCGATACGCGTAATCTCATGGTGTAATTTGTTTTTCAATTGGAGGTATCGTTCGTCCTGGAAAATTCGAAACAGTTCCGGCCGTTCATAGATAATTGCTCGATTCAACGGTAGATCTGTGATAGCTCGATCCGATGATGCTGCAGCGTAGATGAGGCTTTAAGGAGTTCATCCATACGGTTCACTTGGGTCGGAGGCGTGAAAATTCGCCGTGATGGGCTGTAGATGGCGTGCGACGCCGTGGGGCCAGGGAGAGCCGGAGGTGGCCGCATCTAGGCTATAGGGGCGGTTCTAGGAGGGGAGTTCGGCGGTGTGTCCCGATGGTCGTGGAGTTAGGTGTGGAGGCCGGCGTCGAGCAAGTTGGGTGGCGGCTAGGGCATGGATCTGTGCGTCTTCGTGTACAGGGGAGGGAGAGTGGAACGCACGTGACGTGGAAGAATGGTGAGAGTATTTTGTTTATTTTGTTTTTATTTATTTTGATTTTTCGAGCACGTTTTATCGAATAACTTTCACATACGACATCCGATTTACACGAAATTTTTTTGTTAGGATCGTAATTTAATTCCGGACTCGATGACGCTGGTTTGGACGAATTCCGAGACGGGCGAATTTTTGAGTTTAAATCGGATTTAAATTCGATTTAAATTCCAAAGGTGAGTGTTTTAACCCACTCACAATTACTAGAAGCTTTTATGTTTGTTAAATAAATTTTAGAAATGAATAGAAATTTATTTATGAGCTTTTGGGCATGTTATTTCATCCATATCTGTTGAATTGCATTTTTTGAATTTAGCTGTTAATTTAAATTGATTGATTGCATATTAATTGGCTGTTAGAAATTATTGTTTGCATAAGAACTGCTAGTTAACAGTTATGTAAATTATTATTGAGTAAACTGTTAGATAAATAGTTGATAAATTTAATTTGGAAAAAAAAACTGACAGTTATTACCTGTTGTATATGTTCATAGATATATACTGTTATTGATTGAAATTGGTTGATGGTTGCGATTGGATGATGGATGTTGTTGATGAATGAATGTTTATCGCATATCATTAAATTTGCAAATTTATCATGCATATTTCATTTTTCGGGATTGTGGTTTGAAATGATAAAACCGCAAAGTTTTATTTTTAAATTGCGGATTGAAATGATAAATATCCGTATCACTTGACCATAGGATAGAAAATTATATACAGGCACCGCGGTCTATATATAACTATTTTAATGTGATTTCTATGGTTTGGATGGAATACGGTTTATAATAATCTTAAATTTTATACTGTATAAATATTTTTCTTCCGTATTTATGTACATGAAAAGTTGGAAATTTTGAAATAAAAAGGTGTATAAATTCCCTTAGTAAAATGGAAGAAAATTTAGAAAATGGAGTTGGATAAATTTATATCATATGTTTAAATGTTAAGTTTGGAAATTTAAGATATGATATTTATAATTGGATTTTTCCCAAGAAAAAATTGAAATGAATATTCTAATATGAATTTGAATTGGAAAAATATTCTAATATAAATTGGAATCGAAAAATACATATGTTTTATTACTAGAAATTGGAGTTGTTTAAGGATTTATGTGAATATTCAAACTAAATAATAAAACATTTAATTTGTTGAAAGAATATATTCCAATTTTAGTTTTTGAATATTAATACTCCAATGGATTTATATATATGGAAATTGAAATGGTTTTGGAACTTAAGAGTGATATCTAAATTATGGTTTTAACTTTAGATAAAGAAATATTTCCATAAAGCCCTATAACTTATTTCTTTACAAAGTGACAGTAAAGTTAAGCCTTTGAAATTCATATACCGTTGAATATCCAAACCATTTGAGTTTTAAAAGTTATGGTTTGAAATTATGGATTTCCAAAAATATTATGCTTTGAAATATTCGATTTTCAGATATTATGAAGTTAAAGCCTTTTTATTATTGGAAAGGAATTATATTTGGGATAAGTGGTAAAATATGGTTTTGGGTTTTGGAATGATATCGTAATATTATGGTTTTGAAATGGATTATATTCTGGTTTTAAAAGTATAAACTGTTTTAAATAACCGCGGTGTTATAATAACGATGGGTTGGCAAAGAGACCGGGATCGGATATGGACATACTCTCTGTCGATACCGAAAACCACTTTGACTAACCGTGTACGCGGTGGAGATTCCAGAATGAAGTAGGTTGGTGGCGACGATTCCTGTAAGGTAAATACGTGGACCCGACTCCCGTGAGTTGGCATAAGGTGGCTAAAACAGGAGCGATCGACGGGTTAATGAGGTCATTCCTCTGATCGGACACTCCTCTTCGATATTACACTATGACTTTGGATTGATTCAGTGGCCACTTCTATTTTTTTGATTTGGGGAGTTGTTTCGAGGTGGGCGGTTGCTGCGGCTTCGCGTTACCATCGGCCCGGAAGCGTAATTGGTATATCTACCCTGGCATTGCCTAGTTGTGCCGTGTCACCTACCCTATCGCGCCTTGTACGAGTTTGGTTTTCTCCCGTAGCCCGTGTGGTATCCTCTAGTGGCTTCCCGATCAGGAGGGACTATGATATTGGATGGACTACTGGGACTATTACGTGTTAAGGGCTATATGGGTAACCCCTTAACGCTATTAAAAAGTAAGTTTATTTTATAAATAGACACTATTATAATAACGCAATATACTACATAGTAAATAGTTTAACGGATCCTTAGGAGATGTAAATCCCGAGCATCTCTTGAGTTACTGTACTCATATTTATTTCTGTTTATTTAACTCACATAAGATATTCTAGTCTGACTCGAGTGTTTTTGTCTTTTCAAATTCGCTCGGGTCAGTCCGAGCGTTTCAGGATAGCAGGTTTTAGCTTTGGAGGACGAAGACGAAGATTCAGTATTATTTTATATATAGTATTGCACTACACACTCTTTCTATTCCGCTGCATTGTTGTATTTGGTATGTGTAACTCTGATATTCATTGTATAAGAAAAATCAAGCTTTTGTAAACTGTTTATGAACTGTATACTTGTTACTATATTTTATCCTTCCGCTGTGAGATTCTATTTTGTTTTATTTCTTCTCTGTTTTTCTTATTTACCCCATAACAATCCGCCCTTGCGTATGCTTTGAATCGGCATGTGTGTCGTTTAAAGTGTGCGAAAAGGCGGGACGTTACACTGTCCTTCTCTTCACTGGTACACGTTATCACCTTAAATGCAAATGTACCAAAGTCTTGCCAGCACACATTTTTCTTTGACTTGTACACATATTGGAAAAGAAAAGTAAAGCCTTCATCATTTTGGTTGTTTTCATTTCCAGTAGCATTGCAAAAGTATTAATGGCAGTTCAAAATTCTTGCTCCATTTGGATCTGGGTTGCTAATTGATTCTGAAACAAATTATAGGTGAGTGCAAACTCACACGTCTAATTAAACTATGCTGCCTGTTTTTGATATGCTTTTCTATTGTTTATATTGGTTTGCACAAAACACAGTTGCACCAAAGTTGTGTAATACTATCAGGTCATTTATTTTTGTCCATTCCTTACTGCGTGTAAATATGAGTAGCACGAAAGTTTGCATTTCACAAAAATGATTCCAAGTCATTTATTTTTATCAAAGTCAATACTTGCGTGCAAATTGTGTAGCATAAAACTGAGCCCAGGCCATCTTTACTTTTTTATTTCATTTTTGCGTGCAAATTATATTGTCTAGGCAATATATTTTGTTGCACGTCAGTGTAATAGGGTATGCACCAAAAATTCAAGTCCAAGCCTTTTCATTTTTTTGTTACGTATGTGGGTAAGTTTGCATTTCACGAAATCAAGTTCTAGGTCATTTATTCATTACTTCATTATTTGCGTGCAAAGTGTACATTGTCCAGATCATTTATATTTTTTCCTAAAATCGTTACATTCCTGCATGTAACATTGCACAACCATCTTTTGGGTTCATTTCGTGCACGTAAGTGTAGTCCAGGCTATTTTTTCGTGCAAGTTGATATTGTGCAAAAGCTTTGTCCAGGTTACTTTAAATTTTCGTCTATTTCATTTTTCGTGCAAGAATGTTTTAAAATATTATATAACGTGCCTGCATGTTGTAGTGTGAGTGCATGATGTATTGCCCAGGCATTGCATATATTTCATTCCGTGTGTGCACTTGTCTATTACCCAGGCATCATATGCATTTCATTCCGTGTGTGTACTTGTGTATTGCCCTGGCCACCTCATTCTTTTATATTTCTTGAGTGCGGATATGTGTAGCACAAATATGTTGTCTAGACCATTTTACCTTTCATGTGTATACGTGTACATTGCGTGCATATAGTTAGTTCCCAGGCAGTGTAATATTATATATATAGGTAGTGCAGTCTAGTGATTAATTTACTTTTGAACCGGTGCTTTGTTTTGGAACTTATTTTTGTCGTTATTTTTTTAAAGGGTTTTTACCCCGGTGTTTATATTTGAAGCGTGTTGTTTTGATGAGATTTTTAACGAATAAAAACTACTGTTGTTTTGACGTCAGTAACCGCTAATTTAAAGTGAAATTTCAAGCGGCTATCTTGCAACCAAGAAAACCCGCAACGCTGATTTTATATCCATTTATATGATGTTTTGTGAAGCGCAATTTCCTTGTCCAAATTGCTACAGAAGTTGCTGTTTTAATCACGTGTTTTTAAATCGTTTTAAAATATAATTGTTTCTAAAAAAATTCACGGTTTACGCTTTCAAAGAATGAGAAATCGATTTAAACGCTTCAGTAAAATTAAGGACTATGAACCCTTACTTTTACTGATTCGATTAATTCTGGACTTGTCCGTTTGAGAACGTAAAAATTATTTATATAAAATACACAATTTTGCACTTTCAAGAAAACGATGATGAGATTTAAACGACTTAGCAAAAGTGCGGAATATGGAACCATGCTTTTACTAATTCGGTTAATTCCGGACTCGTTAATTGAAATATTTGCCATGGAGTTGCTGTTTAAAAATTTGATGATTTTGTTGGGCTTTCGAGCCATTATGCTGGACCTTCGGGTCAATTACCAGTACTAGGCCTTCGGGTCATTTGTTGGGCCTCAAATATTATGCCGATAGTACTTGGTAGGCTTCGGCCATTTGAGATGCACGTGCGGCGTAGCTTAGACTCGCCATATGATGGGATCGATCCATTTTATGCTAATTTTTCTAGTTATCTTATTTTGATTTCCAGATTTTTGTGTATTACTGTTTTGTATTCAATTATGAATTTGGGAGTTGATTTTGATGGTGTTTAATGAAATTTCTACATTTAAACTATGTCGATTATTTATGCTGAATAGTCTCATTCGAGATTATAATTAATTTGCTTTAGTGTTGTTTATCATGCACTTATTTCTAAGTTTAAATTAGACTGATCCGTTTATTATTTTCTTTTAAATAATACTCGGGGTCAGACCGAGTTATTTTAGGATAATCTCTATCTCTGATTCTGTTGCTACTTCAGCTTTTGGGATTTCACCTCATCTTTTGTTTAGGCTTCAGGGTGTTACTTTTGGTGTATTGACTCTCATCTCATGTAGATGGCTATGTATATGTACATTTGGTTCATGTGAACCATCGATTGTTGTAGCATGTATCCAGACTTACCTTCCACTATGTATGATACTTCTGTTCTGTGATTATACTTATCTATGTTGTTGCTATTATGAGTTGTTCTGAATTTTTAATAAGCCACCGTGGTTACGCTTTAGATTTGGATTGAATGTATATCGTTGGGAGTAATTTAATAAACGAAAAAAAAATTTCACAACTCCTATCGATGTAATCAATACTCGTCTAAGGCATAACTTATGGATGGTCGCTTCTAACAAGCCTTATTCTTTGCAATAGCAGACGTTATTACCTTATAATAACCTTTGTCATTGTGAGCGTAGAGGTGGGGTGTCACAGTTTGCTATCAGAGCTGAGATTCAGAACAAACTATAAAAAACACAGAACAGAAGTAGAATGGAACATGTGTTACAACTATTCGAGGGTTTTATTCATGTCTTTCTAATCTATTCCTTCGTTGTTCTTAAACTTTTATCCACTCTAGCATGTTGGAATATGTCTAGGAATAAATCTCATATTTCCGTAGTATTCCGTTTGTTAAATTCCTTATCATTCTTGTATTATTTTAACCAATCCTTATCTTCTCTTGTTCTCTCAGCCTATGACTGGAAGAGGTAGAGGGAAGCGTTCTACTGCAAGTCCGTCTAGTGACTATCATCTGGACAGAGTCTATATGTCAGCTGATCAGTTCATGGAGCTATTTTGGGATACTCAGCCTTCTGTTGCTACTCCCACAGCTCCCACTCACAAGTCTGCCTTCGCCCGCATGTGTAGTGACTATTCCCACCTTAGAGGAAAGCCTTTCAAGGGATCGGAAAGTGTATTGGAGGTTCAGACTTGGTTGCACGCTAGTGAGTGCATATTTTCTCGGATGGATCTTTCAGATCATCATCGCGTTTTCATGGCATCTAGCATGTTGCAAGAACGTGCACTTGATTGGTATGAGCTTTTGATTGTGGAAGTTGATGAGTCCTCTCTCTCGTGGAATCAGTTTAAGGAACGATTCGAACTTAAGTTCGTTCCTGAATCAGAAAAGACCAATCTTGCTCGTAGTTTCCTTGAGTTAAAACAAGGAAAGTCCTTTATTTCTAATTATGTTGCATCTTTCGAGGCCTTGTCCAAATACGGGGTTGAGTTCATTAACACTCCGCGTAAGAAAAATCTTAGATTTGTAAAAGGTTTGAAGAAGTATTTGAAGAAAGTCCTTTTGCTTCAGCTTAAGCTTCCTTTTGAGGAACTTGTTGATTCGGCACTTTTCCTTGAAGCTGTCGAAAAGGAATGTGATAGCAGTGATGAGGTTGAGGTTTCTAAGAACCCCAACAAGAAGAGATTTCCATTTCATAAGCCGAATTCTTCTTCCAACAACAAGAAGAAGAAGCAAGCTACCTCTAGTTCTCAGCCTAGTAGTGCACCTTCTAATCAGAGGGCGTGCTATAATTGTGGTTCTCCGGATCATCTTCTCCGTAGTGGTCATAAGCCTCGCATCTGCTGCTATTGCAAGAAAGAGGGTCATTGGGTTTCTGATTGTCCTACTGCTCCTAAGGGTCTCAAATCTGGGAAGCTTAATGTTGCTAAAGCTTCTGGTGATTCTTCTCAGCCCAAAGGTATTCCTCCTTCTGTTTTGGAAGGTTTTATTTTATTTCATGGCCGTTCTTTTAGAGTCCTTTTCGATACGGGTGCATCACATTCATTCGTGTCAAAGGAACTTGTTGATGTTATTCCTTTGGATGTTGTTAGTGTTTGTGACCCTTTAAGGATTGTAAATCCTATTGGAGGATCCGCCACTCTTGGTTTGTTATGTGTTGATGTTGAGATTATTCTATGTGGTTTTTCCTTTCACGCGAATCTGCATGTTATGGATCTTCTTGGTTTTGATATGATTTTGGGAATGGATTGGCTCGTCCGTTATGAAGTTCAAATCCTATGTCCCGAAAGAACTTTATATCTCATGCAGCCCAATGCTATCGAGCAGTTATCTATTATGTTTCAAGACATGGACCATGCTTCGAATGCTCTCATTTCTTCCTTCGAATCGGAGGATGTCATAGCTAATATTCCGGTTGTTTGTGATTTTTCTGATGTCTTTGAGCCTATTTTGTGTTTGCCGCCGAAGAGGGCAATTGAGTTCCGTATTGATCTTATCTATGGTGCTCATCCTGTCAGTCGTCCTCCCACGAGGATATCTGCTAAGGAAAATGAGGAACTCAAGGAACAATTATCTGAATTGGAAGCTAAGCAATTTATTCGTTCTAGCTCATCTCCTTGGGGCGTCGCCATTGTCTTCGTTAAGAAGCCAGATGGTACTCTTAGGCTTTGCATTGATTACCGCAAGCTTAACGAGCTCACTATCAAAAATAGGTATCCATTACCTAGGATTGACGACATGTTCGACCAATTAAGTGGCGCTAAGCTTTTCTCCCAACTCGATCTTGCTATCGGTTTTCATTAGTTACGAGTTGAGGAAGATAGCATCCCTCTTACTGCATTCCGTACTTGTTATGGTTCTTACGAATGGCTTGTTATGCCGTTCGGTTTGACGAACGCTCCAGCGTATTTTGTTGATCTTATGAATCAGATATTCCGGGATATCTCGATAAGTTCGTCTTGGTTTTCATAGATGATATTCTTATTTATTCCAAATCTGAAGCAGAGTATATTCAGCATTTGGAGATTGTTTTGAGCACTCTTCGTCAGCATCAGCTTTATGCCAAATTCTCCAAGTGTCACTTCTTGGAGAATATGGCGAAGTTTCTCGGTCGTATTGTTTCTTCCGATGGTATCTCTTTCAATCCTTCCAAGATCGAATCTATTCAGAATTGGAAGAGGCCCGAGACCGTTACTGAGATTCGTATTTTCCTTGGATTGGCGGGTTATTATCGCTGGTTCATTAAGGACTTTTCTCGTATTTACTTACCACTTACCACTCTCATGAGAAAAGCTGTTCCTTTTATTTGGTCTGATAAGTGTGAGATTTCTTTCATGAAGTTAAAAGATCTCCTTACTATCTTAGTGGTTCCCAAAGGGAATCATGATCTTGTTGTTTATACCGATGCCAGTGTTTATGGACTCGGTGCTGTTCTCATGCAAAAGGATAGAGTAGATGCCTATGCTTCTAGACAACTAAAGCCTAACGAAATTCGTTATGCTACCCGTGATTTGGAGTTAGCCGCTATAGTCTTTGCTCTAAAGATTTGGAGACATTATTTATTGGGCGAGCGTTTTGTTCTCTTCACTGACCACAAATCTCTGAATTACCTCTTCACTCAGAAGGAACTTAATATGAGGCAACAGTGTTGGCTCGAATTTCTTGCTTCATATGATTTCGATATTCAGTATACCCCTGGTAAGGGTAATCGAGTTGCTGATGCGCTTAGTCACAAGTAGCAAGTTGTTGTCTCCATGATGCTAGCAGAGTGGAATATATTGGAAGCTTTATCTCATTGTGATATTAGAGACCGTCCTTCAGTTTCTGATTCCCCCGTGCTTTTATTTAGCATGGGAGCTCATCCTAGTTTATTGGATCGTATTTCTGATACCCAGAAGCAAGATCCAGATCTCTCTTATCTTATTCAGAGTTATAAATCAGAACCCCGAAGTGATAATATAAAGGATTTCGATATTGATATTCATGGTTGCGTTCGGAAGAAGGGAAGGTTGATCGTGCCTAATGTTCCTAATCTTTGAAATGACATTCTTGAGGACTGTCATCGTTCTAAGCATACTATTCATCCGGGCAGTAGTAAGACGTATGTCGACATGAAACGCTTATACTTTTGGGAGGGTACGAAGCGTGATGTTGCAAGTTATGTGAGTCGTTGTATGACTTGTCAACTTATCAAAGCGGAACACCAACATCCTAGTGGTCTTTTGTAGCCTCTTGAGATTCCATTATGGAAATGGAATCAGATTTCTATGGACTTCATTGATGGTCTACCTAGTTCGAGATCGGGCCATACTAATGTTTGGATGATTGTTGACCGATTAACAAAATCAGCCCATTTTATTCCTATCAAGTCCAATCGGACCGCTCCTTTGTTGGCTAAGCTTTTTATTAAAGAAGTTGTTCGACTTCATGGTGTTTCAAATTCCATTGTTAGTGACAGAGATCCGATTTTCACTAGTGGTTTTTGGTAGAGCCTTCAGAAAGCTTTGGGTACTAAGCTCAATCTGAGTACAACTTATCATCCACAGTCTGATGGTCAGACTGAAAGGGTGAATCAAGTCTTGGAAGCTCTCCTTCGCTCTTGTATTCTTGACTTTGGGGGTAGTTGGGTAGACCACTTATCTTTTGTTGAATTTTCTTATAACAACAGTTTCCAATCCAGTATCGGTATGGCTCCTTTCGAAGCCCTTTACGGAAGGCCGTGTCGATCACCATCTTGTTGGTTGGAATTCGGGGAAAAGTTAGTTCTCGGCCCCGATTATATTCGTGAATCTTCTGAGAAGATTGATATTATTAGACAGAGAATAAAAGAGGCTCAGAATAGGCAGAAATCTTATGCCAATCATCGTAGGAAGCCTTCGTAATTTTTTGTACGCGATCGCATGTTTATTCGTGTTTCTCCGATGAAGGGAGTGGTGCGTTTTAGTTGCTCCGAGAAATTGGCTTCTCCATATGTTGGACCATTTCTTATTACGGAACGCATTGGCCCTATTGCTTATCATTTATTGCGACCTATTCAACTTTCGAGAATTCATGATGTATTTCATGTATCCCGGCTTCGTCGATGCATTCGAGATTCGGATTCTATCATTGATCCTTATGTGTTGCAAGATCTTGAGAACTCACCCGACTTATCTATGGTGCAAAATCCTATTCGTGTTCTAGCTTCGAAGGTTAAACGCCTTCGAAATAAAGAAGTCCCGCTTGTGATGATTCAATGGTCCGTAAACCCCAAAGATTGCACCTGGGAAACCAAAGAATTCATCGAGCGTTCTTATCCCGGTTTTCTCTCCTCTTCGGGTGGGGGTGAGCATTCTTAATTTGTCTTTTCTATTTAAATCTTTGTTATGATGAATTAATTGTGTTATAAACAACTTCTAGTATGAAAATTGTGGGGACGCAATTTTTATAAGGGGGAGTCTGTAACAACCTTGGTTTTTGGATTACCGACGAAATAAAAATAGAAATTTTAATTGTGATCAAAAAAAATTTGCAAATCAACTGCAAAGTCATTTGAAAATAACTAAGTTAAGTTATAATCTCTTTTTGCCTTTACGTGTGAGAATAGGCCAAGTAAAAGCAAATTTGAACACTTTGCTATCACCATCATTACTTTATGCAAGTCTGTCCTTCTCTTCACTGGTACACGTTATCACCTTAAATGCAAATGTACCAAAGTCTTGCCAGCACACATTTTTCTTTGACTTGTACACATATTGGAAAAGAAAAGTAAAGCCTTCATCATTTTTGTTGTTTTCATTTCCAATAGCACTGCAAAAGTATTAATGGCAGTTCAAAATTCTTGCTCCATTTGGATCTGGGTTGCTAATTGATTCTGAAACAAATTATAGGTGAGTGCAAACTCACACATCTAATTAAACTATGCTGCCTATTTTTGATATGCTTTTCTGTTGTTTATATTGGTTTGCACAAAACACAGTTGCACCAAAGTTGTGTAATACTATCAGGTTATTTATTTCTGTCTATTGCTTACTGCGTGTAAATATGAGTAGCACGAAAGTTTGCATTTCACAAAAATGAGTCAAATTCATTTATTTTTATCAAAGTCACTACTTGCGTGCAAATTGTGTAGCATAAAACGGAGCCCATGCCATCTTTACTTTTTTATTTCATTTTTGCGTGCAAATTATATTATCCAGGCAATATATTTTGTTGCACGTCTGTGCAATAGGGTATGCACCAAAAATTCAAGTCCAAGCCTTTTCATTTTTTTTGTTACGTATGTGGGTAAGTTTGCATTTCACGAAATCAAGTTCCAGGTCATTTATTCATTACTTCATTATTTGCGTGCAAAGTGTATATTGTCTAGATCATTTAAATTTTTGCCTAAAATTGTTACGTTCCTGCATGTAACATTGCACAGCCATCTTTTGGGTTCATTTCGTGCACGTAAGTGTTGTCCACGCCATTTTTTCATGCAAGTTGGTATTGTGCAAAAGCTAAGTCCAGGTTACTTTAAATTTTCGTCTATTTCATTTTTCGTGCAAGAATGTTTTGAAATATTATATAACGTGCCTGCATGTTGTAGTGTGAGTGCATGATGTATTGCCCAAGAATCGCATATACTTCATTCCGTGTGTGCACTTGTATATTACCCAGGCATCATATGCATTTCATTCCGTGTGTATACTTGTGTATTGCCCTGGCCACCTCATTCTTTTATATTTCTTGAGTGTAGATATGTGTAGCACAAATATGTTGTCCAGACCATTTTACCTTTCGTATGTACACGTGTACATTGCGTGCATATAGTTAGTGCCCAGGCAGTGCAATATTATGTATATAGGTAGTGCAGTCTAATGATTAGTTTACTTTTGAACCGGTGTTTTGTTTTGGAACGTATTTTGTTGTCGTTATTTTTTTAACGGGTTTTTACCCCGGTGTTTATATTTGAAGCGTGTTGTTTTGATGAGATTTTTGACGAATAAAAACTACTGTTGTTTTGACGTCAGTAAATGCCAATTTAAAGTGAAATTTCAAGCGGCTATCTTGCAACCAAGAAAACCCGCAACGCTGATTTTATATCCGTTTTTACAGTGTTTTTTGAAGCGCAATTTCCTTGTCGAAATTTCTATAGAAGTTGCTGTTTTAATCACGTGTTTTTAAATCGTTTTAAAATATAATCGTTTCCAAAAAATTTCATGGTTTACGCTTTCAAAAGAATGAGAAATCGATTTAAACGCTTCAGCAAAATTAAGGACTATGAACCCTTACTTTTACTGATTCGATTAATTCCGAACTTGTCCGTTTGGGAACGTAAAAAATATTTATATAAAATGCACAATTTTTCACTTTCAACGAAACGATGATGAGATTTAAACGACTTGGCAAAAGTGCGGAATAAGAACCACGCTTTTACTAAATCGGTTAATTCCGGACTCGTAAATTGAAATATTTGCCGTGTAGTTGCTATTTAAAATTTGATGATTTTGTTGGGCTTTTGAGCCATTATGCTGGACCTTCGGGTCAATTACCAGTACTAGGCCTTCGGGTCATTTGTTGGACCTTCGGTTCATTCGTTGGGTGCCAAATGTTATGCTGACAGTACTTGGTAGGCTTCGGCCATTAGAGATGCACGTACGGCGTAGCTTAGACTCGCCAAATGCTGGGATCGATCCATTTTATGCCGATTTTTCTGGTTATCTTATTTTGATTTCTAGATTTTTGTGTATTGCTATTTTGAATTCAACAATGAATTTGGGAGTTGATTTTGATGGTGTTTAATGAAATTTCTTCATTTAAACTATGTCGATTATTTATGCTGAATTGTCTCATTCGAGATTATAATTAATTTGCTTTAGTGTTGTTTATCATGCACTTATTTCTAAGTTTAAATTAGACTGATCCGTTTATTATTTTCTTTTAAATTATACTCGGGTCAGACCAAGCTATTTCAGGATAATCGCTATCTCTGATTCTGTTGCTACTTCAGCTTTTGGGATTTCACCTCATCTTTTGTTTAAGCTTCCGGGTGTTACTGTAACGACCCGGTAAATTCGAAGGTATTAAATGAATTAATTTAATATGATTTCTAATCTAATTTAGAATGAAATAAAAGTCTTATGATTTTATTTAAGTAAATGTAGGAATTAGATATAGTTATTATAATTTAATGTTAACAATTTAATATTTATATGGCAATAGATTTGAAATATGTAAATGATCATACTTAGTTATAAGTTAAATATAAGAAACCAATATAAATGTTGAATTTGTGAATATTAATAAAAATATTAACTAGAATGGAATTCATCAATATAAAAATCAATAGTGGAGATTTTACATTTGGTTGTAAAATAGATAGTGACTAAATAAAAGTGACCATTGAATAAAGCAATGCAATAAGTATAGATAAGTAAAATTTAATGAATGATGTCAATAATAAACGTACTTAAAATAGTAATAAATTAATTAAGGATATAAATAGTAAATTTGTGGACATGGTCGGTAAATATAACTAAATAATATGAAATAAGTATGCATTTATGATATGAAATATAAGTCAATGCAAATTTCACCTATAAATGTCAATTTATTTAATAGCAGGGTTTAAAATCAAGTAACGGATTTGTTAAAGTTTTAAATTGGTAATTTATAAAATTTAATGTAAAATTTATTGCAGTTAAGTGACCTAATTTTCAGTTAGGATAAATTGATTTTTCGTAAAAGATTGTAAATTCCAGAGGATGTAACCAATGTTAATTTCATTTATAATATAACAAGTTGGATCTATTGTAGTGAATGGAATTTAATATTCAATCATTTGAATTAAGATTAATAGAGATATTAAGGCAATATGATATAAACCATGCTAATTGTACCGTAAATTAAAATTGATTGAATAGCTAAATCTGTGCATACCCAATTTATTGAAACAGATGGTAAAGTTTTAATTTATTAAAATCAGCAAATTGGAAGTTAAATTCAAGTTATAATAATTGGTGAAATAATACGCAGTAAAATTTTAATTTGACTAAATCAATGATAGGTAAGAAATTTTATTTTAGTATATTGTTAATAGGTATGTATGGGAGTAGAGTTGGCTTATTGAGATAACTATAAATTGTTTACCTATGTGTATAATTTAGTGAATTAGATCTAAATCCATTTCAATAAAATGTAATTAATCACTACGTGGATATAAATTTAGTTGATTTCGGGAAAACAATTAGGGAATTGAATTTTACAGTAATGTAAAATTTACCCATAGGATAATGGTTTGACTGAATTTAGAGGAATGGAAAGAAAAGAAAAAAAAAATTTAAGTTAATTTCAATAATTGAATAAATGGCAATAAATGAAATTAACACTGAAATTTATAAACTTATCAACTTTTAATTCACATCTAAACTTGTTAAATCATTTAAATTGATTAAGAAATATTTAAGCGATAAAATTTTGTCAATTCTGGAATTTAGATATAAAATTGGATTTTTATAATTTATTTTAATTTATTTAATGAATATAAAAATTGTCATTTTGGCCATGGATTCGGATTTCGACGAAACCAGTTTCATCGGATCCGTATCGGTGAATTATTGTAGGGTTCCAAGTTTCGTATCGATCGGACCTGTCATTTGATCGTACGGACGCGAAACGCCTTGAAATCGATTTAATTAAAATCAATTTGAAATCAATTTGGAAATTTTGTTTTCAGCATAACTTCTTCATACGATCAAATTTGGACACGAAACTTTTTCCATCGCGTTCAGAATATTTTAAATTACCTATCTGGATATATGGGTTTGATAAATTTCGTTCCGGGGTCAGAACGGGCTTTTTGGGCCAACTTCCGTTTAGCACGTTCGTAATTCGTGCCCACCTAGCCTTCTTCTATTTGTCTATATATATGTGGTGATAAACCCTAGCCTCCATCTTCTATGAATTGTCTGTACGTTCATTCTCTTCATCTCTTTCTCTTCCTCAATTGTTGCAAAAGCTAAATCTACTTCAATTCAAAATTCAAATGAAAATTCAAAGTCCTCCTAAAAATTCCAAAAAAAATATGTCAATGCTCTCGATGAGCGTAATTCAGTGGTGATATCCGTTTTTCGATTGGAGCTTTCATTTGTCCAGAAAAATTCAAATCATTTTCGGCCTTACATCATCGCCGTAACAAACTTCGTCAGATCGTCAAACGATTTTTGGGTTTTGTGGAGAGGGCTGAGGGGATCGCATCCATGTGGGTTTCATGGTTAGTTAACGGCTAGATCGTCGTAGATTTTGCAATTAGGGTTTCGGCCCTAGGCTATAGGCGGCGGCCGGCCGTGACTGGAGAGGGCCGGACCTAGGGGAATGGAGGCGGCTCGGCAAGGGCAGGCTAGTGGTGGTGGTAGCTTGGTGAACGGTGGCCGGAGGTGGACGCAATCAGTGGTCAGAGCTCGGTTTTTGGGTTCATTTTCTTGCGTGTGGTTCCTGTAGCCTGACCGCGTGAGAGAGAGAGAGAGCAACGCGTGGGGTGACGTGGCATTTGATAATGAGGGTGAGGGTGTTGTGATTTAAATTTTGTTTTATAATTTAATTTCGATTTCAAAGACAATTTTTGCTATAACTCTCTCATACGAACTCCGTTTCACGCGAAATTTCTTTTGTTAGGATCGAAATAAAAATCCGGACCTGATGACGCTAGTTTGGACTGATTTGGAGACTGTGCAATTTTTGGGTTTAAATCGAATTTAAATTCGATTTAAATTCAAAAAGGTGAGTGTTTTAACCCACTCACAACTTCTAAAAGTTTTTATGTTTGTTAAGTTTATTTTGGATATGAGTAGAAATTTATTTATGACTGTTTGGCATGTTTTATTCATCATATCTGTTAATTCGCATTTATTTAAATTAACTGTTAATTTAGTTTATTTATTTCATATTAATGAACAGTGAGAATTTATTTATTTGCATATAAACTGCTAGGAAACAGTTATAAATTTTATTACTGAATATAAACTGTTAGTTTAATAGTTGTTAAATTTATTTTGAATATAACTGCCTGTTATTACCTGTTATATATTATCGGATATATATTGATATTGTTTTATTTGGATGATGATTGCGATTTGGATGATGGATGATGTTGATGAATGGATGTTTTATTTTATATCATTTAAACTGCAAGTTATCATGCATATTTCATTTCATTCAGGATTGTGGTTTGAAATGATATACAACCGCAAAATTATATTTTAAATTGCGGATTGAAATGATAAATATCCATATGACTTGACCATAGGATAGAAAATTATATACAGGCACCGTGGTCTATATATAAATTATTTTAAAGAGATTTCTATGGTTTGGATGGGATACGGTTTATAAAAATTTATTTTGATATTTTATAAAATATTATTCTTTAATATATATACATATGAAGTTAAAAATTTTTAAATTTAAGCTGTGTATAAACCTGTTGAATAAAAATGATAAAAATTAAGAAATGGAATTTGGTAATTTATCTTATATGTTTAAGTTTGGAATTTTTAAGATATGATATTTATAACGGGATTTTCCAAGATAAATTTAAAAATGAACATTCTAGCATAAAGTAAATTTGAGAAAATATTTAATTTCTAGAAATTGGAGTTTTATTTATGGAATTTATATGAATATCCAAGACTAAATAATAGAACATTAATTTGTTGAAAGAATAAAATCCAACTTAGTTTTGAAATATAAATACCCCAAATGAATATATATATATATATATATATATAAATTGAAGTGGTTTTGGAACTTGGAAGTGACATTTAAATTTTGGTTTAGACTTTAAATAAAGAAAAATATTTGTAAAGCCATGGAAACTATTTTCTTTACAAAGTAACCTTAAAGTTAAACCATTTATTCTATTTACCGCTGAATATCCAAACCATTTAAGTTTTAGAAGTTATGGTTTTAAATTATGAATTTCGAAATATTATGCTTTGAAAGTATAACTCAAATATTTGGTTTCCAGATATTTTAATTTTAAACCAGTATGATTTTGGAAAAGAATTATATTTGAGATAAAATGATATCATATTGTTTTGGGTTTTACATTGATATCGTATTCATAGTTTTGAATGGAAATGTTTATTCTGGTTTTAAAGTATAAACTATTTTTTTTTAAATGACCGCGGTGTTATAATAACGATTGGTTGGCAAAGAGACCGGGATCGGATATGGACATACTCTCTGTCGATACCGAAAACCACTTTGACTAACCATGTATGCGGTGGAGATTCCAGAATGAAGTAGGTTGGTGGCGACGTTTCCTGTAAGGTAAATACGTGGACCCGACTCCCGTGAGTTGGCATAAGGTGGCTAAAACAGGAGCGATTGACGGGTTAATGAGGTCATTCCTCTGATCGCACACTCCTCTTCGATATTATACTTTGACTTTGGATTGATTCAGTGGCCACTTTTACTTTGATTTTGGGGGAGTTTGTCCGAGGTGAGCGGCAGCTGCGCGCTGCGCGTTACCATCGGCCCGGAAGCGTAATTGGTATATCTACCATGGCATTGCCTAGTTGTGCCGTGTCACCTACCCTAGAGCGCCTTATACGATTTTGTTTTGTACCATACCTATGGAGTGCCCTCTGACGACGCCCAGTACGGGGGAGATTACGGTACTGTATAGACTATGGGAATATATTCTGTGTTAAGGGCTATATGGGTAACCCCTTAACGCTATTTAAAAGTAAGTTTATTTTATAAACAGACACTATTATAATAGCGCAATATACTACATAGTAAATAGTTTAACGGATCCTTAGGAGATGTAAATCCCGAGCATCTCTTGAGTTACTGTACTCATATTTATTTCTGTCAATTTAACTCACATAAGATCTTTTAGCTCTGACTCGAGTGTTTTTGTCTTTTCAAATTCGCTCGGGTCAGCCCGAGCGTTTCAGTATTTGAAGATTTAGCTCTGTAGGACGAAGATGAAGATTTGTATTAATATTATTTATAGTATTGCACTACACTCACACTGTATTCCGCTGCATTGATATTATTGGTATGTGAACTCTGATATTTAATTGTATAAAGAAGAATCAAATGTTTTTGTAAACAGTTTTATAAACTGAATATTTTATTATTATATTTTATCCTTCCGCTGTGAGATTCTGTTTTGTTTTATTTCTTCTCTGTTTTTCTTATTTACCCCATAACAATCCGCCCTTCCGTATGGTTTGAACCGACATGTGTGTCGGTTTAAAGTATGCGAAAAGGCGGGATGTTACAGTTGGTATCAGAGCTTTGGTTTAGCGATAAACTTTGGCTTTGTGGGGTTTGACTCTTTGTTAATAGGGTAGTAATACCCTATGGGAGTCGCTGAATGTATATATATATGAGAGAGCGTATTTGTTAGTGTTATAAAAAGATTTTGATATTGTGTTAATCTGTTCCGTTTTGTATTTATAAATTCTGGTTGGTGCATGGGACGCTATGTCATCAATAGGGATTTCTAAACACTTAATAGGACAGACCGACATAATATTTGTTTTTAATATAGGTGAATGAAATAATTTTGCCTATCATATTTTCTATATATAAAAATATTTTATGAAGATATATATATTTGGTTGCCATAGATTTGGTGTTAGGTAATAAAAATATTTATACTAATTGTAGCTAAGTTGAAATTATAATAAATCAAGTTGGAGATTTTAGAACATAAGTCCGGGATTTTGAAAATCTGCTTTCAAAGGATTTATGAAATATAATGATTTGATTAATAAGTATTTTCTTATATAAATATTTAGTATAATTTGGAAGAATTGTTTTAAAGAAGATTTTGGAGAAATAAATTTTGTACTTTCCTTTCTGTCGCTGGAAAATAATTTCGGTGATGGCGGCCGCATCATCGACTTTCATTTTCGAGTTTCGAAGGGGAAAGGCCACTGTAGGAAATTCTACTGCAGATTTATTTTGAAATTATCTAAAATTTTAATTGTTTTAAATATAATTAGGGATATATAAGTTGTAAGAAATTATTTATCTATTATTTTTAAAATAAATTGAAATTTGACCCGGTATTTAATTCTTAAATTTCCATTAATTAATGGTTTAAATTATTTTAGTGAAATAAAAGGTAAGTAATTAATGAATTGAAACCACTAATTTAGGTAAGAGAATAAATGCAAAGTTATAGAGGGCAATTTGAAATTTTTAACATATGAGACAAAGAGTAATATTGTTGAACATTAAATTTAATTAAAAGATGAGATAAAACTTGTATAAGTTCTTTTGCATTTTCTTTAACATAAATAACTTACCAAAATATGAAAAGTTGAAATGTTAAATAAGGGATTGGAATAGAATATTATACAAGTAGAAGTTTTGGAAATAATGAAGTATTAAATGAATTGCTATTATAAATAAGAATTTAATGGTATAAACTTAAGTATAATTGAAATTTTACTAAAATTAAAGGTAAGTATTATAAATAGGTGATCTTAAACTTAAGTAAATAAAACGAAATTCTTTAATAAATAAGGATTGATGTGTATGGTTATAAAATTTAGTATGATTTAAATGCTACTAGTTGAATAAAATGGAAAGTAGGTAATATAAATAAATGACTGTAAACCCTAGGTTATAAATTAATAAAATCCTGTATTTATAAGAATGGAGGTTATAAGGTTAAGAATTTAAGTGTAATTTAAAAAGGGTTACTGTAATTAAATACAATAGGATGTAAGCATTTAATAAATGATTGAATTTGAAGAAGTACATTAAATGTAATACCAATAAAAGAGACGTACATAACCTGAATAAATAAAAATGAATAATGGTAAGTAATAAGTAGAAATAAGGAAACAACCATTGAATGAGAATTTTTTTTTTTTGAAGTTGTTAGATATAAATGTATATTATAAAAGGATAATTTATGTGGTATGAATTGTAAACTTAAGAAAAAGGGTTTAAGAAAATAAAAGATAAACTGTTATATGAATGAAAAGATCAAACAGCTAATGTATGAAATAAAAATTTATAATGAGTAAATTGATTGGTTGGTTGAATTGTTATTGTTTGATTTATGGTTTGGTCGGGTAAGGAAATTTGAAGTAGTTGGATGAATAAATAATCTATTCCGTCTCATCTAAGACTGTTGAGTAAATGATGCACTGGATAGTTATTTTTCATTCCGTACCATTTCAAGCTTTGAACCCGAGAAACTATTTGATTGTTGATTATATGGTTGTTTATATTTGTTGGGTATGCTGTTTGTTGAAATGGATGGTTGTTGGATTGATTTGTTGTTAGTGATTGAAACCACTTAGAGATTATTTGAAATGCTTTCCAAACTTTATTTATCTAAGTATAAAAGATATAATGATTATAAAACGGGTATTTTTCATTAAGGGAATAAATTTAGTAAACTATTGTTTATTAAGTTAATATTTGAAATAAGATGTACTGTTTCAAATTCTTCCTTCTCCCTTCTTTTTCCTTTTCGGGGACGAAAAGTTTTGAGTGGGGGAGAGTGTAACGACCTGGTAAATTCGAAGGTATTAAATGAATTAATTTAATATGATTTCTAATCTAATTTAGAATGAAATAAAAGTCTTAAGATTTTATTTAAGTAAATGTAGGAATTAGATATAGTTATTATAATTTAATGTTAACAATTTAATATTTATATGGCAATAGATTTGAAATATGTAAATGATCATACTTAGTTATAAGTTAAATATAAGAAACCAATATAAATGTTGAATTTGTGAATATTAATAAAAATATTAACTAGAATGGAATTCATCAATATAAAAATCAATAGTGGAGATTTTACATTTGGTTGTAAAATAGATAGTGACTAAATAAAAGTGACCATTGAATAAAGCAATGCAATAAGTATAGATAAGTAAAATTTAATGAATGATGTCAATAATAAACGTACTTAAAATAGTAATAAATTAATTAAGGATATAAATAGTAAATTTGTGGACATGGTCGGTAAATATAACTAAATAATATGAAATAAGTATGCATTTATGATATGAAATATAAGTCAATGCAAATTTCACCTATAAATGTCAATTTATTTAATAGCAGGGTTTTAAATCAAGTAACGGATTTGTTAAAGTTTTAAATTGGTAATTTATAAAATTTAATGTAAAATTTATTGCAGTTAAGTGACCTAATTTTCAGTTAGGATAAATTGATTTTTCGTAAAAGATTGTAAATTCCAGAGGATGTAACCAATGTTAATTTCATTTATAATATAACAAGTTGGATCTATTGTAGTGAATGGAATTTAATATTCAATCATTTGAATTAAGATTAATAGAGATATTAAGGCAATATGATATAAACCATGCTAATTGTACCGTAAATTGAAATTGATTGAATAGCTAAATCTGTGCATACCCAATTTATTGAAACAGATGGTAAAGTTTTAATTTATTAAAATCAGCAAATTGGAAGTTAAATTCAAGTTATAATAATTGGTGAAATAATACGCAGTAAAATTTTAATTTGACTAAATCAATGATAGGTAAGAAATTTTATTTTAGTATATTGTTAATAGGTATGTATGGGAGTAGAGTTGGCTTATTGAGATAACTATAAATTGTTTACCTATGTGTATAATTTAGTGAATTAGATCTAAATCCATTTCAATAAAACGAAATTAATCACTACGTGGATATAAATTTAGTTGATTTCGGGAAAACAATTAGGGAATTAAATTTTACAGTAATGTAAAATTTACCCATAGGATAATGGTTTGACTGAATTTAGAGGAATGGAAAGAAAAGAAAAAAAAATTAAGTTAATTTCAATAATTGAATAAATGGCAATAAATGAAATTAACACTGAAATTTATAGACTTATCAACTTTTAATTCACATCTAAACTTGTTAAATCATTTAAATTGATTAAGAAATATTTAAGAGATAAAATTTGGTCAATTTTGGAATTTAGATATAAAATTGGATTTTTATAATTTATTTTGATTTATTTAATGAATATAAAAATAACCATTTTGGCCATGGACTCGGATTTCGACGAAACCAGTTTCATCGGATCCGTATCGGTGAATTATTGTAGGGTTCCAAGTTTCGTATCGATCGGACCTGTCATTTGATCGTACGGACACGAAACGCCTTGAAATCGATTTAATTAAAATCAATTTGAAATCAATTTGGAAATTTTGTTTTTCAGCATAACTTCTTCATACGATCAAATTTGGACGCGAAACTTTTTCCATCGCGTTCAGAATATTTTAAATTACCTATCTGGATATATGGGTTTGATAAATTTCGTTCCGGGGTCAGAATGGGCTTTTTGGGCCAACTTCTGTTTAGCACGTTCGTAATTCGTGCCCACCTAGCCTTCTTCTATTTGTCTATATATATGTGGTGATAAACCCTAGCCTCCATCTTCTATGAATTGTCTGTACGTTCATTCTCTTCATCTCTTTCTCTTCCTCAATGGTTGCAAAACCTAGATCTACTTCAATTCAAAATTCAAATGAAAATTCAAAGTCCTTCTAAAAATTCCAAAAAAATATATGTCAATGCTCTCGATGAGCGTAATTCAGTGGTGATATCCGTTTTTCGATTGGAGCTTTCATTTGTCCAGAAAAATTCAAATCATTTTCGGCCTTACATCATCGCCGTAACAAATTTCGTCAGATCGTCAAACGATTTCTGGGTTTTGTGGAGAGGGCTGAGGGGATCGCATCCATGTGGGTTTCATGGTTGGTTAACGGCTAGATCGTCGTAGATTTTGCAATTAGGGTTTCGGCCCTAGGCTATAGGCAGCGGCCGGCCGTGACTGGAGAGGGCCGGACCTAGGGGATGGAGGCGGCTCGGCAAGGGCAGGCTAGTGCTGGTGGTAGCTTGGTGAACGATGGCCGAAGGTGGACGCAATCAGTGGTCAAAGCTCGGTCAGAGCTCGGTTTTTGGGTTCATTTTCTTGCGTGTGGTTCCTGTAGCCTGACCGCGTGAGAGAGAGAGAGAGAGCAATGCGTGGGGTGACGTGGCATTTGATAATGAGGGTGACGGTGTTGTGATTTAGATTTTCTTTTATAATTTAATTTCGATTTCAAAGACAATTTTTGCTATAACTCTCTCATACGAACTCCGTTTCACGCGA
Source organism: Allium cepa (assembly GCA_030765085.1). Lineage (NCBI taxonomy): Eukaryota > Viridiplantae > Streptophyta > Magnoliopsida > Asparagales > Amaryllidaceae > Allium > Allium cepa. Next base: position 421,852,223 of record CM060939.1, read on the forward strand.
AATTTCTTTTGTTAGGATCGAAATAAAAATCCGGACCTGATGACGCTGGTTTGGACTGATTTGGAGACTGTGCAATTTTCGAGTTTAAATCGAATTTAAATTCGATTTAAATTCAAAAAGGTGAGTGTTTTAACCCACTCACAACTTCTAAATTTTTTTATGTTTGTTAAGTTTATTTTGGATATGAGTAGAAATTTATTTATGACTGTTTGACATGTTTTATTCATCATATCTGTTAATTCGCATTTATTTAAATTAACTGTTAATTTAGTTTATTTATTTCATATTAATGAACAGTGAGAATTTATTTATTTGCATATAAACTGCTAGGAAACAGTTATAAATTTTATTACTGAATATAAACTGTTAGTTTAATAGTTGTTAAATTTATTTTGAATATAACTGCCAGTTATTACCTGTTATATATTATCGGATATATATTGATATTGTTTTATTTGGGTGATGATTGCGATTTGGATGATGGATGATGTTGATGAATGGATATTTTATTTTATATCATTTAAACTGCAAGTTATCATGCATATTTCATTTCATTCGGGATTGTGGTTTGAAATGATATACAACCGCAAAATTTTATTTTAAATTGCGGATTGAAATGATAAATATCCGTATCACTTGACCATAGGATAGAAAATTATATACAGGCACCGTGGTCTATATATAAATTATTTTAAAGGGATTTCTATGGTTTGGATGGGATACGGTTTATAAAAATTTATTTTGATATTTTATAAAATATTATTCTTCGATATATATACATATGAAGTTAAATTTTTTTAAATTTAAGCTGTGTATAAACCTGTTGAATAAAAATGATAAAAATTAAGAAATGGAATTTGGTAATTTATCTTATATGTTTAAGTTTGGAATTTTTAAGATATGATATTTATAACGGGATTTTCCAAGATAAATTTAAAAATGAACATTCTAGTATAAAGTAAATTTGAGAAAATATTTAATTTCTAGAAATTGGAGTTTTATTTATGGAATTTATATGAATATCCAAGACTAAATAATAGAACATTAATTTGTTGAAAGAATAAAATCCAACTTAGTTTTGAAATATAAATACCCCAAATTAATATATATATATATATATAAAATGAAGTGGTTTTGGAACTTGGAAGTGACATTTAAATTTTGGTTTAGACTTTAAATAAAGAAAAATATTTGTAAAGCCATGGAAATTATTTTCTTTACAAAGTAACCTTAAAGTTAAACCATTTATTCTATTTACCGTTGAATATCCAAACCATTTAAGTTTTAGAAGTTATGGTTTTAAATTATGAATTTCGAAATATTATGCTTTGAAAGTATAACTCAAATATTTGGTTTCCACATATTTTAATTTTAAACCAGTATGATTTTGGAAAAGAATTATATTTGAGATAAAATGATATCATATTGTTTTGGGTTTTAAATTGATATCGTATTCATAGTTTTGAATGGAAATGTTTATTCTGGTTTTAAAGTATAAACTTTTTTTTTTAAATGACCGCGGTGTTATAATAACGATTGGTTGGCAAAGAGACCGGGATCGGATATGGACATACTCTCTGTCGATACCGAAAACCACTTTGACTAACCATGTACGCGGTGGAGATTCCAGAATGAAGTAGGTTGGTGGCGACGTTTCCTGTAAGGTAAATACGTGGACCCGACTCCCGTGAGTTGGCATAAGATGGCTAAAACAGGAGCGATTGACGGGTTAATGAGGTCATTCTTCTGATCGGACACTCCTCTTCGATATTATACTTTGACTTTGGATTGATTCAGTGGCCACTTTTACTTTGATTTTGGGGGAGTTTGTCCGAGGTGGGCGGCAGCTGCGCGCTGCGCGTTACCATCGGCCCGGAAGCGTAATTGGTATATCTACCCTGGCATTGCCTAGTTGTGTCGTGTCACCTACCCTAGAGCGCCTTATACGATTTTGTTTTGGACCATACCTATGGAGTGCCCTCTGACGACGCCCAGTACGGGGGAGATTACGGTACTGTATAGACTATGGGAATATATTCTGTGTTAAGGGCTATATGGGTAACCCCTTAACGCTATTTAAAAGTAAGTTTATTTTATAAATAGACACTACTATAATAGCGCAATATACTACATAGTAAATAGTTTAACGGATCCTTAGGAGATGTAAATCCCGAGCATCTCTTGAGTTACTGTACTCATATTTATTTCTGTCAATTTAACTCACATAAGATCTTTTAGTTCTGACTCGAGTGTTTTTGTCTTTTCAAATTCGCTCGGGTCAGTCCGAGCGTTTCAGGATTTGAAGATTTAGCTCTGGAGGACGAAGACGAAGATTTGTATTAATATTATTTATAGTATTGCACTACACTCACACTGTATTCCGCTGCATTAATATTATTGGTATATGAACTCTGATATTTAATTGTATAAAGAAGAATCAAATGTTTTTGTAAACAGTTTTATAAACTGAATATTTTATTATTATATTTTATCCTTCCGCTGTGAGATTCTGTTTTGTTTTATTTCTTCTCTGATTTTCTTATTTACCCCGTAATAATCCGCCCTTCCGTATGGTTTGAACCGACATGTGTGTCGGTTTAAAGTGTGCGAAAAGGCGGGATGTTACAGTTACTTTTGGTGTATTGAATCTCATCTCATGTATGTTATGATGGCTATGTATATGTACATTTGGTTCATGTGAACCATCGAGTGTTGTAGCATGTATCCAGACTTACGTTCCACTATGTATGATACTTCTATTCGGTAATTATACTTATCTGTGTTGTTGCTATTATGAGTTGTTCTGAATTTTTAATAAGCTATCGTGGTTTCGTGTTAGATTTGGATTGAATGTATATAGTTGGGAGTAATTTAATAAACGAAAAAAATTTCACAACTCCTATCGATGTAATTAATACTCATCTAAGGCATAACTTACGGATGGTCGCTTCTAACAAGCCTTATTCTTATCGAGTAACCTTTGTTATTGTGAGAGTAGAGGTGGGGCATCATAGGTGGCCACCAAATCATCACAAATTCATAATACGGTATCGAAGAAGCATGTCCAATCGGAGGAATGACCTCACTTGGCCTAGGTATAGCTCCTGTTTTAGTCACATCTAAGCTAACTCACGAGAGTCAGGGTCACGTCAATACCTCATACAGAAATCGTTCACCAAACCATCCTACTTTATTTTTGGAATCTCCACCATGTATACAGTTGTTAAAGTGGTTTTCGGTATTGGCAGAGAGTATGGCAATATCTGATCCCGGTCTCTTTAACAACCAAATGCTTATTTCACACCGGATGGTTCTTTTACATTTCCAAAATAAATTCATAATTGATGTCAAAATATCATATTCCTAAAACCATATCATTTTCAAAATCTTGTTCTCTTTCGAAATTGTATCACATTTGAAATCATATCACTTTCGAATTCATATTTCCAAAAATAGATTAAATTCTCATTTAAAATCATCATATTTCTCAAATATGTCATTTAAATCCCTACTTATGTTATAACTCATTTAATCGTATTCTACTTAAAAATCAAGGATTTAAATATAAAACTTTCATTTTACAAAACCTGAAAAGTAAATAGTTTACATAGTTCAAAATAGTTAAAAGAATAGTTTAAGATAGTTTAAAATAGATTAAAAAATTAATATAGTTTAAAATAGATTAAAATGGATTAATATAGTTTAAATAGATTAAAATAGATTAATATAATTTAATATAGATTAAAATAGTTTAATATAGTTTAAAATAGATTAAATAGATTTAAAATAGATTAAAATAGATTAAAATGGGTTAAAATACTTTAAATAGATTTAAAACAGATTAAAATACGGTAGAATTTCGATTTAAACCAATTTTCAATTCCAACCTTCAAACTTTGATTTTTAAAGAAATTCAATTTATATAAATCTATTTCCTTCAAAATATCGTTTAATCCAATTCAAGATTTAAGGGTTTTAAAATTGTTTAATTTAACTAATCTGGTATCCGTATATTATTTTCTATCCTATGGTCAGGTGATACGGATATTTATCATTTCAATCTAAAATAAAATAAAATTTATGGGTTTATATTATTTCGACCCGCAATCCCAAATTCCAAATCAATGAAAATCGCCTAGGTTCTATATGATTTTTCAGGTATGTATCATTTCAACCCATAGAGATTTTCTAACAGTAACTAAGGGAACTTACAGTGTTATAATAATATAAATATAACATCAAATCATCCAATATCAACAATTAAACATACATTACAATCATCACCCAAATCAACCAATAAACATCAATAGATAACTGATTACCATTAACAGGTAGTAAGTTGACAATTAAATTCAATATTAAATTAAATGATGATTAAATGCAATAAAAGTTAAATTTAACTAGAATGACAATTTAAATAGACTAAACATCAACCAATCAATTCCAAATCAATCATAAATTCAATTTAACTAACATATGATAATTTAGTAGCTAATAAAACACCCATCTTTGATTTTAGCCCATAAAAATCCAAACAGAAGTGAAAAACTCAATAGTCTCCAAATTCAACTAAATCAATTTCATGTTGTCCGGAATTTAAATATGAATCCAACAGAAGAAATCGTGCGTGATTCAAAGTTTATATGCAAAAGATATTCACTTTATAAGAAATATTATTAAAATAAAAATTAGTACGCATTAAGAAAAAAATAAAAAAATAAACAAATTTTATAACATACGTTTTTCTCAAGATGAGGCTTAAGGAAAAGGTTGAAGAACAATTAAGATGAGGACAAAATATGCATGAAAAATGGAAAAAAAAAATCATGTTTCATAAAAGAAAGCTTTTTGATTTATAAGAATAAGAGCTTTTGAATATGAGGTGTCAGGAGAAACAAAACGCAAATGAAGAAATAAGGTGCAGGTTATTTACAATTAGGAAATGAAGGTGGAGGGACAAAAATAAATGTCACATTTTATTTTGAAAGCTCCAAGCATTAATAATGCATAAGGAAATGTAAATAGGAATGGAAAAGTTTGCAAACCAAAGGAAAGTAAAATTTTGTATACGTGAAAATGAGGTAGCAAGAATTAAATACAATGTAAAAGTCTAGGCTCAGGTATTAAATAGGAGGAGAAACGAACGAATCAAGTATTAATAATAAGGTTACTATTTTAAAACATTCATGTAACAATTAATAACAAAAGAAATAAAGGGACCATGTACATCACACAACCTTTTAAAATTTAATTTTTTTGAAATGTAACCAAATTAACTTCATTAACTCAAATAATATTCAAATTTTTATGCATTTAGGTTTTAACCTACGCATAATAAATTTTTTATACTTACCTTAAAAATGAAAACGTTCAATTTTGTTTTCCCAAAATGATCTTTTATTTTCATTAAAACACCTTTTTGTTTAACAAAAAACGTGCATTTCTTTTATTAAATCTATTAATTATAATCAACATTTCTTTCCTTTTAATTAAAATATTTGAATTACATTAATTGCAATTACTTGCAAAGTTAAATTTCAAAATAGACAACTAAAAAGGGTGAAATATAGAACAATTGTTTATTTAAACACATTTATAAATTTGTTGTTTATACACAAGAGAAATAAATAACTTACTAAAATAGATTATTTTCCTAGTCTTATAATCAATCTGTAAGCTAAAACACAGTTCAAATAAACATATATTTCTTCCTTTAAATTCGATCATTCTATTCTTTATTTAATGAAATTAAACCTACATTCACAAATAAAACATTCATTTTATTTGATGTAAATGTTCTTTTTATTAAATCAAACTTTCCTTATATTTTCATAAAACATAAGCTACTTTTAATTACACCTATTAATTTAATGTTTAGTATTCTCTCTCCTATTAATTGAAAATTTTCAATTACATTAATTTTAGTTGATTAAGTTTCAAAATGGACTAAATGAATGTAATGAGAAGTAGAACAATTATTTCCTATCTAATAGTAATTTAAACATATTTATACACTATTGGATACAAATAATAATTACACGTTTCTTACTAATAATAGTTTCTCGTCTCTACAATCAACCTTTCAGCTGCTAAACATTTCAAATAAATAAACATATGTTTGCTCCTTTACTAAACTTAATCTCTTTTATTCTTTTATTTTGATTTACACTCCTACTATTAAATCAACCAATACTTTATGAAATTATTAACATAGGTTTCTATCTTGTTATCCTCATTTTCTACAATTAACGCCTTTTCTTACATTAACGATAATATTTAATTACATTAAATTCCAATTAATTATATTCTAATTCCAATAAATTGATTTAATTAGATTTCAATCTTTTTATCTAATTCCAATAAATTGATTTAATTAGATTTCAATCTTTTTATTCAATCAAACATTACTCTATGGACATGGTTAACATTTGTTTACATCTTATTTTATTAATATTCTACAATTATCGTCTTCTACTATATTACTTGCAATGTTTCAATTATATTGAATTTTTGTCAATTTTCACATTAATTATAATTCAAAGTCCCAGTAAATTCACTTATTTTAATTTCACTCTTTTTATTAAATAAGTTAATTCCTTAAGAATATAATTGACATTGCTATACATTTTATTACATTCACAATTTGCAGTTATTACATTTATTAACATTTATTTATATTCATTTGTAATTGATTAAATAAATTGGTAGCTAATAACAACTATCACCATTTCCATATTTTATAACATTTGTATGTTTATTATTAACAAACAATTGTTATAACAACTTACATTATACTAATTCTATCCAATTACCATTTATTACACATTATGTTATTAATTAATCAAGATTTAAATTATCAATTGCTCTTTTAATCCGATTATCAATTAATACACACATTATTATAATTAGTTTATAACCTATAACCAATTATAACCTTTTAATCCTTTTAATTAATTAGAATTACATTAAAGCAGTTATCAATTACCTTGAATTAATACTATTACATTTTATTCTAGTTATACTCTTTTTATTAAATCACAAATTTTCATTTCTTACAACATTAAATCACAAAACCTCATTTAATTACATATTTTTAATTATCGTAAATTATGGGTCGTTACAAAAATCGTGCGATGAAATGATCTACATATCTCATATGTATGTATTAAATTTCTCAAATTTTTATGAAAACATTTCATAAAACTTCTATTCAAACATTTTTATAAAGATGCTTCTTTATATATAATTACTTTAATAAAAAAATTCAATCACCAAAAATTTCTATTTTCTTCCAAAAGAAACCATTTTAATTTCAACACTTAGAAAATATCTCTATATACCTAAATCCATAAAAATCTTTGAGAAAAGCTTTATATTTTCCAAAAAATACTTTATTGGGTCAAATGAATGTTGCATAAAACATCGTTACGACAACCCAAAAACACTAGTATAGGGATCTGATTAATTATAAATAATATTAATTTTCAACGTCGAACTTAAATTATTTATTAGTTAATAATGAAGCTGATCAAGTTGGGGTATCGTTACATTTCGTACCATGAATGGATGTCATTCTTAACTTAAAAATAGATATAAGTTACCCATCTCGAATCTTAACATTAAATATTGGATATGTATAAATCACATATATTATATAAAAAAATTCCTTTTGGAAATCACTTATTATAACAATAGTGTTATAGTCTTTGTCTTCCCCACTTTCTAAAAACATTTATTTATGACAATGATGTCAAAATCCATTTCTTCTTCCACTTAAGCCCTTTTTGAAAATTATTTATGAAAACATTTTATAAAATCCCATCCAAATGTTTTAAACCTTTTCGTATATCCCAAATATTTTTAGCCCTTATTTAGATGATATCTATAAAATCTATTCTCCTTATTTAAATACCTTTTTTTATAATTTTTTTTACAAAAACACAGCTTTTAATAAAGTTGGCTTTATTAAAATCTTTAACCAAATTTAACTTATCAAAATCTTATTTATCAAAACACTCATTTTTCAATATAATTTTTATTTTAAATCAACTTTCTTAAGAATTCAAATACCAGTTTTATCATCCCAAATATCACAATATAACTTTTATTCCTTAAACTATAAAAAACTCCTAATATTATAATGTACTCCATTTAACCAATATTAAAAGCAAGCATCTCAATGAAAATTAACAATCCCTAATTAATCTATAAATTAATGATTCACATTGTCTTTTTAACTTTAGAAAATTATATAGATCGAACAGCTCAAAAATGATACTAAGGAACTAGGTACCACCAATAGTATCATATATTCACTTACAAGAAGGGGATTACTTAAGAGAAGTGTTTACCATCTAAACAAATCTCCTACCATTTTTATTTACTTTCGAGCCACTCGAACTAGTTAATCGTAAGATTTTTTTCAAAAATACCGAGATTTAAATTCTCAAAATCCCTTTATTCAACACGTTTCATAAATCCAATTTAAAAAATCACTTATAAAACGTATTTATAAAATTTATTTATCTTAGATAAATTCCTTTATCCTTAAACCAACATTATTATTTATCGAACACCACATGGTCAAACTATGAACTAAATTCATGATGTGTTCACATTTAAACTTTTTAAATCAAACAACCAATCAATAAATGATAATAACTAAACATTGCCATTTCCTTAACAATCAAACACCACCAAATAACTATATCATTTGAAAAATACCGCTTCATATTCAAAATATAATCCTAGGTGAAATTATGTCATTTACCAATTTCAAAAACAAAAATCATTTTTATATAACATTAACAAATACGAGCTCATATATAATACTCTCAAATCATTCTAGGGTGTCACTTAACCTATCTCTAATGAGTTACTCATCCTTGGGTGTTACTAACCCTATCTCTAATGGGACTTTACCCCTACCAGGCTCAGGTGTGCAAAACCTAAGCTTTGATACCAAGTGTGACGATCCACCTTTTTGACCCTTAGAAATCGACATTAATACATCCACAGTATTCACGTGCCAAATATCCAAGTGCTAGAAAGAAAGATTGAACAAGGGTAAAAGGAAAAATAAAGACATAACATAATCTTACACAAATGGAATAACATATATTATTTCAGTATATAATCTTTACAGTGGAAATCTTAAATACATACATCAGATTCATCCTAGTCTCAGCCTAGATAGCTATAAATCTCTTTCCCTACTAACACTGAATACAAACAGTGAACAAATGCATTGGGAATGTAAATGGATAACCATCTATAGAGGAAACTCTAGCTCCTGCTCTAAGCTCCTCCAAAACATTCCAAGCTAGACCTGAATTACTTGGTAGTTCAAAAACTAGGATACCTATAGTTTAAGGGAAAATAAATTTCGGCTCAGTCAGGGAACTGGTGTAAGAAAAATCAAAACGCAGATATTTTTGAAAGCAAAGGATATCTCATAAGACCACACAGACGAGTTTTTACCTTATGATAACCAAAATATTGTTGCATAAAATCCAGTGATTTTATAATAGTGTCTAGATTACAAATACTTATTAATCATAGTCGAAATTGTTACATTGATTAAATTTGAGTATAATAGGTATACAACTAAATTTGACTGCACTTATTGGAGAATGGATTCAACGCAATAACAGGTAAGGGACTACCTTTCGTACATCACATCTCTAGAGGAATGTACCGAGTACCTACAGACTATCCTCTACATCTGGCGAGACTAGCCTACCCATTTTCGATGATCAACACAATGATCCTAGATAGTACCGAATATGACATAACCACGGTCGTTCTCGACCTATCCTTAGCCATAGAATATGTAACGTCCGTATACTTTTTGACCCTCAAAATCGACACTAATACGAACACTGTATTGCATGCCAGGTAATCGAATGTCGGAGAAACCCGATTGTTAGAGAAAAGAAAGATGGAAGAAGATAAGAAGAAAAGTAAACAATATACAATGTTACATCATAACAAATAATCTATAATATAAGATAATTTTTTACATAAGAAGAAACTATAATATGTATATATACAGAACATAAATCAGTGTATACTAACCTATTTCTGCCTGGACAGTTATACAGCCTGTCCTTACAACTGCTGATAAAAACAACAATGAATACAACGGAAAAATAACCATCTACATGAATACATCTCTGGGTCTCCAACTCATCTCCTGAAGCTTTAAAGCTTCCAGCTAAAATCTGTAAATATGCTCGGTCTGACCCGAGCGTTATAATAAAATAATACCTGAGTCAGTCTGGAAAACCAGCATGAGAAAATACACCCAACTGGATTTTAAAGTTATAGAAAACCTTTTGAAAATGAAGAGTATCTCATAAGATCACACCGCACATAAACACGGATGGGTTTTTACATAACGATAACCAAAACCATTTCATATGAAAATCCATTTGTAACGACCCGTAAATTTAACCAGTTTGGCGAACGTTATTAACTGAAATTTTGTGAGGTTTTACGATAAAATTTTGAAATATAAATTTGATATTTGAAATGCGTCTAATTAATTATAGTAGCTGGTAAATTTTCGTCCGAAAACATGAAAGTTTATTTCGCGCGTAAATTTACTTCAATCTAATCAGTTAAAAAGCGATGAAATAAAACATTTTCAAAACCAAAATATTTTTACATAGAAAAATTATAAACCATCTTTTGAGCAAGTTGTCAGTTTGTCGTTTTTCCAAATTCGGACATCTTTGGCTCCGTCGATCTTATTTTTCTGCGATTTTATGCATTTTCCGTAGTATAAAATTTCGAATTTTTATAATTTAATCGTACCACTGTTATCCGTATACCGTTTTGACCGTCTCGTTGTGCTGATCTTCGTAGTATATCTATTTATATATTTCGGGGTTTGGTACGCCACGAAATCAGTAAATGGTTGTCCGTAGCGGTTCTTTATTTGAGCCTATTGATTTGCATATGGCTTTACATATATCTTCCATGCAAAATCATTAACCTCTAGCCTTTATTATTTTCTAGATTCTTGAGCTGGCTTTCACTATTCCTGCCGGTTGATATTTGTGGGCTGTCCTTTGATTTTAAGTTTGGTTCTCTGGTACTTTCGAGAATGGGAATAGATATATATCATTTATTTGAATACAGTTGTTCACTCATCTTCTCCCTCCTCACTCTAGCTTGCTTTCGGCCTTTTATGTAAAAAGAAAAATAAAATAAAAAACAAAATGAACTTCAAAACATGTAATCGCATGCATCATTCAATATGTAGGTTGTGAATACACATGTGATTTAGCCTGTGCAAAATGCAACTGTTCTCTGTCAAGTTAAACTATGCATGCAAATATGTCTTTGACCTGTAGCCTATCTAAACCCATTACCACCCAGCAAGCACCACCGAACCCGCCAGCAGCCCCACGTCCACTCGCTCACTGTCGCACTTACCTCCCCTCTCTCTCCGCGTGGCCTTCCCAGACTCGACCCGGTTCCTCCGACCCACCGGAACAGCCCAGTGCCGGGCATAAGCTCGACCATCCTCCTACGCAATCACCCGAACCCCACATCATTAACCGAGATTCCACCTCCACTGCCTTCCCTATGGCCGAGCATGCAAGCCCCAGATCACGAGCAACTCCATACTTCTGGGCTATTCTCTCCAACATTTCGCCCTTGCTTGCATCACTATGCCACCTCTTCTTTCATCACCGAAACCAACCTTGACCTCAGCCACCACTTTGCCGCAACCCACTTGAACCGCCACGTGCCGCCTCTCTTCCATCAGTTCGACTTTGCTTCTTCCTCCATGGCTAACGTGCTTTTCCTTTGGTGTGTAGAAGTTTGTGTAAGTATATTAAGTTGGTTTATAACATATAAGATGTTTCTTATAGCTTTCATTTAGGCATTTGCTTACTGATTAATGCATGAAAGAAGCACAGTGATAATGTTAGCAACCACTTGAATATGTATAAAGTTATGCAGATATTTTTTTTAGTTTCAGCAAGATATATGTTGCAAAGTTATTATGCCTCAGTTTGTTAAATAATAATAATAATAATAATAATACATTGTTTACAGCCAACCTATTTTATTTGTATATATGTAGGGTCTGTGCTTACGTATGATATATCAGTATATATTTTAAACATAAAGTATCGATTTTATATTGTATAATAAAGTACGGATTTTATGTTATATTTTGATTGTATATATATATATATATATATATATATATGTATAAATGTAAGTGTATACCTCAGTTTATATATTATTATATCTATGTTTTGAGTAAAAGTATATGTATGCGTGCCGAGACCTTGTACTAGCAATACGATTGGGTAGGTTAAAATAATAGTTCATAGTTATGGTTGCGTCAGTTATAGAGCATGTTGGTTTTGGTCGAGTATGATGTGTGATTGTATATATAAACTTGCAGTTTTGGTACAGATACTTTAAGTTTTATATAACTTTTGTTTATTTAAGTTTTAAAAATATTATCTTATTTTATATTTTTAAGTGTCGGTATGTTGTTCGTACTAAGAAATTTTCAATTCAGATATATGGATTTTAAAGTTATAAGTTTGGATTAAAAACCGCACATGTCGATAATTGAAGATTATAAGTTCAACATTGATTCAGGAAAATATCGTATTAATGAATTCTGTTGTTTTTGATATTGTTAAATATTTAGATTCAAACAGATATCAATGTTTGGTTTAATCAAAAACGGAACTTTTGACATATATAACTCCTATTCTAAAATTTCAGTCGATAGTTTAAAGGACTTAGTATACGTTTACCAAATTTATGATCTTTAATTTTCTGTTATCAGCCTCGATCGTCGAATTCGTGCCAATTTAGCTTTGCTATGAAGCTCGTGCTTGGATTCTTAATTCGTTTCAGTATCCATATCAGTGTGCTTATCCATGTCATCTTTTGTTCTCTCTAGCCTCGAAAGGTGAGCAATCACTCACGATTAATGTTCTTTTATTTATTAAATTTGATTTCAATTGAAACGACAATTGAAATATGCTGCTGTTAGTTATTTACATTGTTATGTATGCTATTACCTGTATCTGTTCACCTATGATATCTGACACCGTTATCTGTTATGTATGCAATAATAATCCAGTTTGGTTGATAATTGATTGATTGTTTGCTGTTAATATTGGATGTAAATTGTAATGTATAAAGTGATAAATATTATGCAATTGAATTTGACGTAGGATAGTTTAAAAATTGTGAATCGACATATGTGTTGAATTTGATTAGTTAATTTGAATAATATGACCCCTTTTAATTGTTAAGATAATTGACACGTAGAATTTGATAAATTATACTTTGAACCTTTGAACGTATATTGGATTAATTGTTGTAGTATTAAATTTGAAATTGAAATTGAACGACAAGTGGAAAAAACGTAATGTAATAATCTTTAATATACATGAAATGATAGTGTAGATTCTAGAAATAATTATATTAATTCGCATAAACAACAATGTGAATTAATACGATTATTTCGGGATTATTGAATTGATTATTGGATTATGTTTGATTGTTGTTATTGCTTGTTTATTTACTTTGATACCATCCCAGTTATCGCACTGCAAGTTCCCTTTGTTATGTTTTGATTTTTGAATTGGAATTGGAATCGGGTTAAAATGATAAATACCCAAAATGAACTTGACTTAGGATAGAGAATTTAATTAAACCCGATTGTTCAATAATTTGATTTGAAATAAAATAAAAATTGGAACGTAAATTTTGATGAAAGGAAAATGTTAATATTGGAATCTAAAACAAAATATTAATGTAATAACCGATGAAAGAACGTTATTTGAAATGAATTATTTAATAATTAAATTTAGGAATTATTCATTGATTAAGTTTGAAATGATTTAATAATTGAGTTTGAAATTATAATCAAGTTGAAATTATTAAATTTTGAAATTAGTTCATAAGTTGAAATTAATTAATAATTGAATAAGATTGAATTATTTGATAATTGAATATAAAAAAATTGGATTCTTTGATAAGAGAAATTGAACTTTTGATTAAGTGAATTTGAACTTTGTTAATAAATGAAATTGGATTTCTTTAATTATTAATTTTTGGAAAATTATTTAAGTAAGTTAATAAGTGAGATTGAACTTCTTGAATATGTGAAATTAAGTTTCTTTATTAATCGAGTTTTGAAATTTGTAACTAAGTAAATAAATAAATGAAATTGAATTTCTTTAACAAGAAATAAAATGATTTATTGAAATTAATGTAAGACTTGTAATTTTAAGAATTTGATTTGACGAATTTAATCTAATTCAATTTGAAGTTTTGATATAATAAAGTTGAACTTGAGCAATTGATTTAATGAATTGGAAATTTAATCGAAATTTGATTTGAATGATAAATTAAATTAATTTAAATGTTTTCGAAATGAAACTTATATACGAACTTGAATAAATTTTTGGAATGGTTTAAAATCAAATCTTTAATTTGAATTATAGAGTTTGAAATAGGAATTTGAAAGTTTTGAAACGTAGATTTTGGGAATTGATATTGAAAGACAAATGAAATGTTGATTTATAAATTCTAATTGAAATTGAATTTGATTTGGTTTTGAAATTTATTAAACGACCAATCGGGTTAATAATTACGAAAGTTATTAAAGAGACCGGAATCGGTTATGGATATACTCTCTATCTAAACCGAAAACCACTTTAATAACTATACGAGGAGTGATGATCCAGAATGAAGTGGTTGGAATGATGTACGTGATGACTGAAGAAAGAGAACGATAATGGATAGCCTTGACACTTGTGTCAAATTGGAAATGACTAAAATCAGGAGCCGTGCAGGGCCAAACGGGGTTAGCCACCTCGAGCGAACACACTTCTTCGTAACTACTACTCATTACTTATTGTCGATTGGTGCACCCTCGTACTTTTCAGGAGTGTTGTTTCGCGGTGTTGCGTTCGCTGCGGCGATGCGTTCTCACCAGTGCGGATCAGGAGAACGGTAGTTTCACTACCTTGGGTATTGCCTCATGTGCCTTGTCATACTCGTATCCCTATATACGCGACCACTACGAATTTGTTTTGTGTTATACCTATGGAGTACTCCCTGATATCCCACCAGTTTACGGTGGAGTTTACAGTGCTGTATAGACTATGATGCTTGTATAAAAACATGTTAAGGGGGATAATGGTAACGCCTTAACACTATTTTGATATTTTAGATTACTGATAGACATTATCTACTTAGCGTATATTACTACATAGTAGATAGTTTAACGGATCCTTAGAGGATGGTGATTCCAACATCCTTTGAGTTACTTGTATTTCGATTGCTATTTCACTTGAGTTGGAATTATTGATATAAGAATATTAATCCTGACTCGAGTGTTTTGTGTTTTGCTTTACGCTCGGGTCAGACTGAGTGGTTCAGTACTCAAGACTCATCTTTGGAGTTGGAGCTTTGCTTGAAGATGCAGCTATCTATCCAGCCTTCAGATATCCAGTTGATTCCAATGATGTATTCTGATTCTTATATTTGACTGTGTATTCGAGACATCTATCTTCTGTTGTAACTTATTTAACTCTGATGTATCTTATATATTTATATAGTAGCTTCATGAACTACTATCTCTTTTACTTCCGCTGCATATTATTACTCTGTGTCTGTGGTTCTGTGATTATTTATTTACTGTATATCTCAGTTTTGCCAAATTTAAATTAACAATTCGGTATTTTGAATTATTCAAGTCCAATATCTAGAGGTCAAAGTAAAATATGAATATAGCTGAATGCTTGCTTCTCACATTTCAGCATAGTTGGGCACGATTAAGTCCGTACGACGCTTATTGGAGAAGGGTTTCCATATAATGACTGGGCTGCCGAGATACCACCCATCACGGTGTGTCTCTATATAAAATAACCTGGAGGGCCTCGCCTGGATCCCCTACCAATACAGAACCATCTTACCTTTACTGGATAGTACCAAATATAATCACCCCACCATTAACGGGCTCCGAAGCATACAATGGGATATAATAGCGACTCTAGATAGGGATGATCATACCCTATTTGAGAGTGACCCACTTAGCCCTACTACATCTCCTATGTTGTAACATCCCGCTTTTTCGCACACTTTAAATCACACACGTGCCAATTCAAACCATACGGAAGGGCGGATTGTTATGGGGTAAATAAGAAAAAACAGAGAAGAAAAAAACTGAACAGAATCTCACAACGGAAGGATAAAATATAATAATCAAATATACAGTTTATAAATCTGTTTACAAAACCATTTATATAATACATATCAGAGTTACACATACCAATAACAATGCAGCGGAACAGTGTGTAGTGCACTAGTATAAATAATAATAATATAAATCTTCGTCTTCGTCCTCCAGAGCTAAATCTTGCAATCCTGAAACGCTCGGACTGACCCGAGCGAATTTGAAAAGACAAAAACACTCGAGTCAGAACTAAAAGATCTCATGTAAGTTAAATCAACAGGAGTAAATATGAATGCAGTAACTCAAGAGATGCTCGGGATTTACATCTCCTAAGGATCCGTTAAACTATTTACTATGTAGTATATTGCGCTATTATAATAGTGTCTATTTATAAAATAAACTTACTTTTAAATAGCGTTAAGGGGTTACCATATAGCCCTTAACACAAAATATATTCCCATAGTCTATACAGTACCGTAATCTCCCTCGTACTGGGCGTCGTCAGAGGGCACTCCATAGGTATGGTACAAAGCCAAAATCGTATAAGGCGCGCTAGGGTAGGTGACACGGCACAACTAGGCATTGCCAGGGTAGATATGCCAATTGCTACTCGGGCTGATGGTAACGCATAGCCGCAGCTACCGTCCACCTCGAACTAACACCCCCAAATCAAAGAAATCAATAGTGGCCACCGAAACAATCCAAGTCAGAGTATAGTATCGAAGGAGTGCGTTCGATCAGAGGAATGACCTCATTGGCCCGAGAATCGCTCCTGTTTTAGCCACCTTATGCCAACTCACGGGAGTTGGGTCCACGTATTTACCTTACAGGAAACGTCGCCACCAACCTACTTCATTCTGGAATCTCCACCGCATGCACGGTTAGTCAAAGTGGTTTTCGGTATTGTAACGACCCAGAATTTTTGATAATTAAAATATGAATATTTAATTAATTTTAAATATTAATGAGTGAATTTATAAGTCGAATAAATTTTTATTTGAATTATTGGATTTAATTGGATTATTAAATCGATAATTTAATACGTTAAATTATGGAAATAATTGAAAAATTGAGTTAAATATGATTGAAAATGATTTGTAAAATTTTATTTTATCATATGGGAGTTAGAACGATATTTTAGAACTTTTAAAATCGAATTAAAAGTTAAATTGTGAAAATTGAATATTTTAATATTAAAATCGACTAGTGAAAATAGTCAATTTTTGAACAGTCTCAGAATTGAACGAAACCAGTTCCATTGGATCCGTAATAGTTAGTTATTACCGGATTTCAATTTTCGTGTCAATCGGAGTTATCGTTTGATCGTGGCAGCTCGAAACGCATCGAATTGTTTTTAATTTAAATTTGGCGAGCTAAAATAGCCATTTTTCAAAAAGTCTCGGATTTCGACGAAACCAGTTTCATCGGATCCGTAATGTGATATTATTGTATGGTTTCAAATTTCAAGTCAATTGGATTTACCGTTTGTCTGGTACAAATTAAAACGCCTAGAAAATCGCTTAAATCGGTTTAATTCAAATTGAGCGTTTATAGACATAACTCGCACAGATGTCCGAATTAGCTTCCGAAACCTGTTCCATTGTGTCCGAAACGCGGGATAAACCCTAGGAACGTCAGTTTCGACGCGTAAATCGGAGTTCGGAATTTCCGGATGAACAGTGTTCGATTTTTTCTCTATAAATAGCCCTCACTCTAAATAAATTTTTTTTTTATACAAATCCCTAATCTAAAACCCTAGCCACCACCCTTGCTATGAATGGCCAGAATTTAATCTCTTTCTCCCCTCAATCATTCACAATCCGTTGACATTCACGCGAAGTGTTCAACACGGAAGTCGAAGAGCATGAAGAGAGCTAGAGATCTATACGGTTGAGATGATGTTTAGTTGACCAGAGGAGGAGCTAGGGAGGCCGACAGTGGCCAGGTGCGCACGGTTTTGCGTGCAACATAGGGGGCCGAGCTCCACCCTAGTGTGGCCGAGCTTGGTGGTGGGGTTGGGCTACACAACGGCGCTCCCTGATCGAGTTTAAGTTCAACGTGGTGATGGTGATAATTAACCCTAGTTTTCTATAATGGGTTCGGCCTCATTTCCTGTACGCGCGTGAATGAACGTGAGGGAGGGAAGATAGGAGGGACGGCCTGATGGAGAGGAGCTTGGATCCAATGGTTCTGGATTAGTTAGATTATAAATTTTATAATAAAAGTTGTAAATTATATGTATAAAATCGTGTGTAACTTCAAATATTCATATCTTTTTCATACGAGGTCGAAAACGCGCGAAACCAGTTGCGTTGGAATCGTATGGACGAGCACTACGCGATGGAGTTGGATTGGAGTCGTTTGGAGCTAGTGAGAATTTTGGGTAAAATTAAACGTACGTTTAATTTTATTCGAGATAAATCGCTAAAACGGAATTTAAAATCAAGGTGAGAACTTCTCACTCAATCGAATCAGTTTCGATTTTATTTTAAATAGCTAGATTTAAAATATTTGAATGCATGTTTGAATGTTGATTGATATCTATTGATTGTTAAAATAGACATTGTACGCCGTTAGTAAGCGGATGTTATTTAATAAAAACATATACCGCGAATATTTCATAAACAGTGAAATTGGTATTATATATAATAGCAATATATATATATTGGCATATGTATATATTGGAGTTATTGATTTCCCGCATTTTTTGTTTAGCGGATGAGACCCTATTACGCCGTTATTAAGCGGATAATATTTAATAAGAACATGTACCGCGATAATTTCGTACTGGAGCGAAATTGGTATTGTGCTAATGTTTGTGGATGCAGGAAAACAGGTTGGAGGGATCCAACTGGATTCCTCAACAGTATTTATTTGATTTCAGATATTTTGATATTTGATGGATTTTCATATTGATATATGATATCGTTGTAGTCGTGATTGACTATTTGGTGTGTAGCATCATTGGACCCAAATTTTGGGATTTTAAAATGATTTTTAAAGTGATTTTTGAGAATATACTATATTTTGGAATTGATCCAGTATAAATAAATAAACGTTATAATTTTTTAAAGTTATAAAAATTATGATTTTTAAGAAATATAGTTAAAAGCTGATTTTTGAAAATAAGGAATTAATGACTTTATAAAATAGTTAAATTGGGATTTCTGAAATAATTGTGAAAAGTTTAAATATAGGATTTATAAAATTTGATTATTTTATAAATCAAAATGATGAGATTATAAAGGAGTTTAAAGACGTTTTTAAAATATTAATATGAATTGATTTATATTAAGAGATTTATAAATGGATATTTATAAATTGAAATATAGACATTATAAAACAAGTTTTTATAAGTGTTTGAATGAAGTGAAAATGAATTTCATAAATGAATGAAATTTATAGAATTATAAACTGTGAAGTTATAAATAAAACTTATAAATAGTAAGAATTATAAATTTGTGAAGTTATTTGAAGAATAGATTTGGTTAAATAATTGAATCTTATAAGTTATAAGATTTATAATTATGAAGTTCAAAGGAACGATTTTGCAAATGAATAAATTATAAGTATTTCACTTATGATATGAACTTTTGTTTATAATTGAGTTATAAACTGGAATAGGTTAATAAAAGAATTTATAAAAAGGAAGTTTTTATAAATAAATAGAAATGGAATTTATAAACGTTGTTTTATAAATTCGCAAATGACTTATTTTGACAAGAAAATTTGTTGAAACCTATAAATGGAGTTATATTCACATTTTTGAATAGTGAATAATCCTTTGAATTAAAATGAATAAAAGGATGAAATTGTTAATGAAGTATATTCACGTTTTTGAATAGTGAATAACACGTTAAAGAAATTGTTTTGGATTTGGATGTTTTAAATAGAATTAAAACGATCGAACAATGTTTTAAAATGTGTTGAGATTCGAAACCATAGATTTCAACATTTATTGTTGAAATAGACGTTTTCGAGAAATAGAAGGAGATGATGGACTATAACACTGTTGTTATAGTAAATGGTTTCCGAAAGGAAATGTTTTGTATAGTATTGGGATTTATATATCTATTTTAATTTCGAATCCCTATACTAGTGATTTTGGGTTGTCGTAACGATGTTTTACGCAACATTCGTTTTGGCCCAAATAAATATATTTAAGAGAATGATTTCCTTAAAGAATGAAATATATACTTAATCTCGATTTAAGTATATCGAATATTTTCCAAGTGTTGAAAATAAATAAAATTTGTGAACTACTTATGAATGTATAAGTATGGAAATGTTTTCCAATATAAAGTGAATATTTTGAGAATTTATCTTTTTAAAGATAAATTGAAAAGAAATATTGAAATGAATAATTGAAATCGAATATTCATAGATATTTTTGGATTATAAATTCACTAAGGAATTTATAAAAGAAAGTGGAATTGGTTTAAAAATAAATATTGATTTATTTTTGAAGTATGAAATAATATATCTTGTAAAGATATTTTGGAAAATAAATAATTTGGAAAATTATTTGGAAACTGGTGATGTGTGCATATCCATTGATAGTTCAATAACCGACTATCAATATTTCCCTTTGAATGGGTAATTGATATGATTTGTTTGAATGTGAATGCTACACTTATTTTTGAATAAGCGCTCACTATTCGGGTTAACCGGGAAAGGACCATGGGGTCGTATAACCCATTCCGAATATGTGATACGTCGTTATAATTGCATTGAAGATCGGTGTTGAAGACCCGGTATTTGCGAGAGCGATAGGATGACCTGTCGATTTACTCTGCACCGAGTAGCTACGGTATAGAGTTCTCCATATGTGATGGTGAATCCGATCAGAATTGTGAATATCCGGATTGCAAGGACTTCTTTGTAAGTGCCTTCGGTTTTGTTCGAGCCCGGAACAGACTTGTATGGATTGTATGTCTGACATTACAAGTTGAGATATAAAGCCGATTTCATTCAAATATATTTCTGTTGGTGGCGGAGAATTTATTCTTTTAGCTTAACACCCTTCTCTGAGACGTACGAGCTCAGAGGTTATATAGTTGAAGTTATCAGCGATATATTCCCAATTTGGTAATGTGACATGCTGAGTGTTGCTGTAAATGATCATTGTGTTGATTATTTGTGATAGGATCGTTTATTTGATCGTCTATCTTTGTGATCATTTCTATGATCATTTGTTGACCCAAAGCATGGCTTTTGTATAAAGTATGTTTTTGTGGACGTGACTTCGTCGAGCCTCACACCCCGTGAATGGTCAAAACAGGAAAGAAGCAGCAAGGTTATGAGAGGTAGCGCCCTTTAGGATGTGTGCATTTCCTTCTGGAAAAGGGTGGTATCATGGTATGGAGCCCAGATACTTACTCATGTTGAAAACACTTTGTTATGATTGTGTGAATTGATTACGAGCGCTCGGTGAAAAGGTCCCAAAGGACCGGGGGATGGCATATTCGGTCAGTTGTTACTCAGTTAGGGGTAACCCGGCCTTGTGTTGGTAGAGATCCGGTTTGGTTCTCGGGGATGTCCATCCAGAGGCATTCTCATGTGGCAATGGGAAGTTCCTTGGCCTGATCATTCGTTGGAAATCCAAAGAAACAATACGATCTTGTACGGTTTTAGTTGTAGGACCTATCATTCACTTATGGTGTCGCAACACTGTTTGGATGGTAGCTATAGTAGGCATACGATAATGGTCGTATGTTGGCTAAGATTTATATTCTACTTTCCAAATGAATTTTCTACACTATGCACTAGTAATAATATCAAATGTTCTTTTTAAATGCGTATCAAGCATGTTTGACTATCATAAGGAGAAATCTTCTCCAAGTCTGCGTTTGCATTGTGTGTGTGGCAGGAGGTCTTATGGTAGTCTCATTTTTAAAAGCATTGCGAATTGAAATAAAAATATTCCTCTATTTTGATTTTTAAAGATAAATAAACTGTTTTGAGTTCTCACACCAGTCACATGACTGACTCGGAGTTTATTGTTTTCCTTCCTAAACTCTTGGTGCCCACCAATTTCCACACGGGCAGTCAAGAGTTAAGGTTTATCAGGATATTCTGGATATTCTGGAGTTGCTGGAGGCAAGATGGATGGCATGGCGTATTACTAGTTATATAGTATTTCTTTTTCCGCTGCACTGTTTGATGTTGTGTATTGTTGTTGTACACTCTGATGATATAATGAAATGAAATGTATAAAATGTAATAACTGATAGTTCTTTGTTTAAAGATTATTCATTTATTATTATATGTTGTTCCGCTGCGAATTGTGAGATTCTGTTCTGTTCCGTTGTTTTCTCTATGTTCCTTTCTGTTCTATTTTCTATTTTCTATTCTCTCTATTTTCTACCTTCTTATCCCTTCTTCTCTCTTTTTCTCTTCTCTTTTCTTAAATTCTTTTTCTTAAACCATAACATTTCGGGTTTTTGGCCTTCGATTTCTCGGCAGTCGATAAAGTGAGTATCGATGTTGAATTTTCGAAAGTCGAAAATTTTCGGGGCGTTACATTTGGTATCAGAGCATATGGTTAAGCGACAACCATGGTTCTGTTGGGTATTATTCATTAGAGATAGAGTCAGCAGTACTCTAGAATGAATTTGAGTGTAACAATAGCTATGAGAGCGTATTTGTTAGTGAATATAAATTGTTTTATATTGTGTTGACTTATCGGTTGATTGTTTATAGATTCCAGTCGATGTAGTCTAGCTAACTATCGTAGATAGGAGTTTCTAAACTCTTAAACAAGATAAACCGACATAATATTGTTTTAAATTGGGTAAACGAAATAATTTTACCTTGATTATATATAAACAAATATGAAGAAATAATTTTTCAGAACTATTAAAGTATATAAGTTGATTGTTAGGTTGTTTGAATAATCTAAATAAAGGAATTGTATAAGTAAAAAGAATTATAAGAATGGGATTATAATTAAAGTGATTTACAATTGTGAAATAAACTTATATATATAAGAAGTGAAACTATATGAATATATTTATGAATATGAGTTGTAAGTAAAAATGAATTTAAAAGTTAAATGGAAATTTACTTTAGAATTGAATTGAATGAATGAGTTTGATGTTAATCAATTGAATGTAAATTAAGTTGATATGAAATAATGAATATAAGTGTTAATTCATTAAAATCTAATGTTATTAGAAAGTTGAATAATTGAATGAAAATCAATTAAATTAAACCAATTGACAAGTAAAGGTGTTAAATCAAATTGAATGAATATAAGCAAAGGAATTTGGTTGTAATTAATATACATTGATTGTTATATGATTGTTAGTTGATTGTTGATTGATTATATGTAATTCATTAAGTAGTTAATGAAATTGGAGGCTAAAGTAATTGAAATTCAATTGGAAGTTAAATGAATCTTAAATAAAATTGAATTTGATTTGGAAGTGAACCAACTTGAATATGAATTCGTGAATGTCAACTAAGTGAAAAAGAATGTTAGTAAAAACGTCCACTATCAATAAATCAAATGTGATTAAATTGAAAACCTAATTCATTGAATATTAATGAGAATATAAATGAATATTGATTTGGTTATGGATGATAGTGGGTTGATGTTTGCTTTTATTGCATATGCTATGTTGACATATATAGTTGTTATGGAGATATATGATGTATATTAATACTATTGTCTATATGCATGGTTCTCATGTTGTTGGTTGAGTGATTAGTAGGTGCGGATTGCGTTTGCTTCGCATTTGGAGCTCGCTTTCGCGCTATATTAGCCGTATATGCTTGCTAATAAAATATAAGGTACATATCTCGGATTAAATATCGTACTTTTACACTTTTTTCCCTGCGGGATGCCTCATTACTTGATGAGATGTATATTTGTGATATATATACTGTCATTTTTTTTTTCGGATCGAGCCGCGCAAAGGAGACTATGGCGAATTTTTCCGAAAACTTAAGGCGTTAGAAAAATTTTGAGAAAATTGGGAAAATTTTGAAAACTTTAACTTTGATTTGGAATTGAAAGTTAAACAATAGTGGTTGTTTTTGAAAGGATAACTAAGTATGATTTGAAAACTTAGTAAGTTATTGTAAGAAGTTTAACTATGAATTTTATGGAAAGTTGATAGATTCTGTAACTTTTCTTACTTATAATTTCGAGGACGAAATTCTTTTAAGTGGGGAAGATTGTAACGACCCAGAATTTTTGATAATTAAAATATGAATATTTAATTAATTTTAAATATTAATGAGTGAATTTATAAGTCGAATAAAATTTTATTTGAATTATTGGATTTAATTGGATTATTAAATCGATAATTTAATACGTTAAATTATGGAAATAATTGAAAAATTGAGTTAAATATGATTGAAAATGATTTGTAAAATTTTATTTTATCATATGGGAGTTAGAACGATATTTTAGAACTTTTAAAATCGAATTAAAAGTTAAATTGTGAAAATTGAATATTTTAATATAAAAATCGACTAGTGAAAATAGTCAATTTTTGAACAGTCTCAGAATTGAACGAAACCAGTTCCATTGGATCCGTAATAGTTAGTTATTACCGGATTTCAATTTTCGTGTCAATCGGAGTTATCGTTTGATCGTGGCAGCTCGAAACGCATCGAATTGTTTTTAATTTAAATTTGGCGAGCTAAAATAGCCATTTTTCAAAAAGTCTCGGATTTTGACGAAACCAGTTTCATCGGATCCGTAATGTGATATTATTGTATGGTTTCAAATTTCAAGTCAATTGGATTTACCGTTTGTCCGGTACAAATTAAAACGCCTAGAAAATCGCTTAAATCGGTTTAATTCAAATTGAGCGTTTATAGCCATAACTCGCACAGATGTCCGAATTAGCTTCCGAAACCTATTCCATTGTGTCCGGAACGTGGTATAAACCCTAGGAACGTCAGTTTCAGCGCGTAAATCGGAGTTCGGAATTTCTGGATGAATAGTGTTCGATTTTTTCTCTATAAATAGCCCTCACTCTAAATAAAAAAAAAAAATTTATACAAAACCCTAATCTAAAACCCTAGCCGCCACCCTTGCTATGAATGGCCAGAATTTAATCTCTTTCTCCCCTCAATCATTCACAATCCGTTGACATTCACGCGAAGTGTTCAACACGGAAGTCGAAGAGCATGAAGAGAGCTAGAGATCTATACGGTTGAGATGATGTTTAGTTGACCAGAGGAGGAGCTAGGGGGGCCGACAGTGGCCAGGTGCACACGGTTTTGCGTGCAACATAGGGGGCCGAGCTCCACCCTAGTGTGGCCGAGCTTGGTGGTGGGGTTGGGCTACACAACGGCGCTCCCTGATCGAGTTTAAGTTCAACGTGGTGATGGTGATAATTAACCCTAGTTTTCTATAATGGGTTCGGCCTCATTTCCTGTACGCGCATGAATGAACGTGAGGGAGGGAAGATAGGAGGGACGGCCTGATGGAGAGGAGCTTGGATCCAATGGTTCTGGATTAGTTAGATTATAAATTTTATAATAAAAGTTGTAAATTATATGTATAAAATCGTGTGTAACTTCAAATATTCATATCTTTTTCATACGAGGTCGAAAACGCGCGAAACCAGTTGCGTTGGAATCGTATGGACGAGCACTACGCGATGGAGTTGGATTGGAGTCGTTTGGAGCTAGTGAGAATTTTGGGTAAAATTAAACGTACGTTTAATTTTATTCGAGATAAATCGCTAAAACGGAATTTAAAATCAAGGTGAGAACTTCTCACTCAATCGAATCAGTTTCGATTTTATTTTAAATAGCTAGATTTAAAATATTTGAATGCATGTGTGAATGTTGATTGATATCTATTGATTGTTAAAATAGACATTATACGCCGTTAGTAAGCGGATGTTATTTAATAAAAACATATACCGCGAATATTTCATAAACAGTGAAATTGGTATTATATATAATAGCAATATATATATATATATTGGCATATGTATATATTGGAGTTATTGATTTCCCGCATTTTTTTTAGCGGATGAGACCCTATTACGCCGTTATTAAGCGGATAATATTTAATAAGAACATGTACCGCGATAATTTCGTACTGGAGCGAAATTGTTATTGTGCTAATGTTTGTGGATGCATGAAAACAGGTTGGAGGGATCCAACTGGATTCCTCAACAGTATTTATTTGATTTCAGATATTTTGATATTTGATGGATTTTCATATTGATATATGATATCGTTGTAGTCGTGATTGACTATTTGGTGTGTAGCATCATTGGACCCAAATTTTGGGATTTTAAAATGATTTTTAAAGTGATTTTTGAGAATATACTATATTTTGGAATTGATCCATTATAAATAAATAAACGTTATAATTTTTTAAAGTTATAAAAATTATGATTTTTAAGAAATATAGTTAAAAGCTGATTTCTGAAAATAAGGAATTAATGACTTTATAAAATAGTTAAATTGGGATTTCTGAAATAATTGTGAAAAGTTTAAATATAGGATTCATAAAATTTGATTATTTTATAAATCAAAATGATGAGATTATAAAGGAGTTTAAAGACGTTTTTAAAATATTAATATGAATTGATTTATATTAAGAGATTTATAAATGGATATTTATAAATTGAAATATAGACATTATAAAACAAGTTTTTATAAGTGTTTGAATGAAGTGAAAATGAATTTCATAAATGAATGAAATTTATAGAATTATAAACTGTGAAGTTATAAATAAAACTTATAAATAGTAAGAATTATAAATTTGTGAAGTTATTTGAAGAATAGATTTGGTTAAATAATTGAATCTTATAAGTTATAAGATTTATAATTATGAAGTTCAAAGGAACGATTTTGCAAACGAATAAATTATAAGTATTTCACTTATGATATGAACTTTTGTTTATAATTGAGTTATAAACTGGAATAGGTTAATAAAAGAATTTATAAAAAGGAAGTTTTTATAAATAAATAGAAATGGAATTTATAAACGTTGTTTTATAAATTCGCAAATGACTTATTTTGACAAGAAAATTTGTTGAAACCTATAAATGGAGTTATATTCACATTTTTGAATAGTGAATAATCCTTTGAATTAAAATGAATAAAAGGATGAAATTGTTAATGAAGTATATTCACGTTTTTGAATAGTGAATAACACGTTAAAGAAATTGTTTTGGATTTGGATGTTTTAAATAGAATTAAAACGATCGAACAATGTTTTAAAATGTGTTGAGATTCGAAACCATAGATTTCAACATTTATTGTTGAAATAGACGTTTTCGAGAAATAGAAGGAGATGATGGACTATAACACTGTTGTTATAGTAAATGATTTCCGAAAGGAAATGTTTTGTATAGTATTGGGATTTATATATCTATTTTAATTTCGAATCCCTATACTAGTGATTTTGGGTTGTCGTAACGATGTTTTACGCAACATTCGTTTTGGCCCAAATAAATATATTTAAGAGAATGATTTCCTTAAAGAATGAAATATATACTTAATCTCGATTTAAGTATATCGAATATTTTCCAAGTGTTGAAAATAAATAAAATTTGTGAACTACTTATGAATGTATAAGTATGGAAATGTTTTCCAATATAAAGTGAATATTTTGAGAATTTATCTTTTTAAAGATAAATTGAAAAGAAATATTGAAATGAATAATTGAAATCGAATATTCATAGATATTTTTGGATTATAAATTCACTAAGGAATTTATAAAAGAAAGTGGAATTGGTTTAAAAATAAATATTGATTTATTTTTGAAGTATGAAATAATATATCTTGTAAAGATATTTTGGAAAATAAATAATTTGGAAAATTATTTGGAAACTGGTGATGTGTGCATATCCATTGATAGTTCAATAACCGACTATCAATATTTCCCTTTGAATGGGTAATTGATATGATTTGTTTGAATGTGAATGCTACACTTATTTTTGAATAAGCGCTCACTATTCGGGTTAACCGGGAAAGGACCATGGGGTCGTATAACCCATTCCGAATATGTGATACGTCGTTATAATTGCATTGAAGATCGGTGTTGAAGACCCGGTATTTGCGAGAGCGATAGGATGACCTGTCGATTTACTCTGCACCGAGTAGCTACGGTATAGAGTTCTCCATATGTGATGGTGAATCCGATCAGAATTGTGAATATCCGGATTGCAAGGACTTCTTTGTAAGTGCCTTCGGTTTTGTTCGAGCCCGGAACAGACTTGTATGGATTGTATGTCTGACATTACAAGTTGAGATATAAAGCCGATTTCATTCAAATATATTTCTGTTGGTGGCGGAGAATTTATTCTTTTAGCTTAACACCCTTCTCTGAG
The DNA here is from genome assembly GCA_030765085.1 of Allium cepa. Taxonomy (NCBI): domain Eukaryota; kingdom Viridiplantae; phylum Streptophyta; class Magnoliopsida; order Asparagales; family Amaryllidaceae; genus Allium; species Allium cepa. The sequence continues at coordinate 421,880,771 of CM060939.1, forward strand.
ACGTACGAGCTCAGAGGTTATATAGTTGAAGTTATCAGCGATATATTCCCAATTTGGTAATGTGACATGCTGAGTGTTGCTGTAAATGATCATTGTGTTGATTATTTGTGATAGGATCGTTTATTTGATCGTCTATCTTTGTGATCATTTCTATGATCATTTGTTGACCCAAAGCATGGCTTTTGTATAAAGTATGTTTTTGTGGACGTGACTTCGTCGAGCCTCACACCCCGTGAATGGTCAAAACAGGAAAGAAGCAGCAAGGTTATGAGAGGTAGCGCCCTTTAGGATGTGTGCATTTCCTTCTGGAAAAGGGTGGTATCATGGTATGGAGCCCAGATACTTACTCATGTTGAAAACACTTTGTTATGATTGTGTGAATTGATTACGAGCGCTCGGTGAAAAGGTCCCAAAGGACCGGGGGATGGCATATTCGGTCAGTTGTTACTCAGTTAGGGGTAACCCGGCCTTGTGTTGGTAGAGATCCGGTTTGGTTCTCGGGGATGTCCATCCAGAGGCATTCTCATGTGGCAATGGGAAGTTCCTTGGCCTGATCATTCGTTGGAAATCCAAAGAAACAATACGATCTTGTACGGTTTTAGTTGTAGGACCTATCATTCACTTATGGTATCGCAACACTGTTTGGATGGTAGCTATAGTAGGCATACGATAATGGTCGTATGTTGGCTAAGATTTATATTCTACTTTCCAAATGAATTTTCTACACTATGCACTAGTAATAATATCAAATGTTCTTTTTAAATGCGTATCAAGCATGTTTGACTATCATAAGGAGAAATCTTCTCCAAGTCTGCGTTTGCATTGTGTGTGTGGCAGGAGGTCTTATGGTAGTCTCATTTTTAAAAGCATTGCGAATTGAAATAAAAATATTCCTATATTTTGATTTTTAAAGATAAATAAACTGTTTTGAGTTCTCACACCAGTCACATGACTGACTCGGAGTTTATTGTTTTCCTTCCTAAACTCTTGGTGCCCACCAATTTCCACACGGGCAGTCAAGAGTTAAGGTTTATCAGGATATTCTGGATATTCTGGAGTTGCTGGAGGCAAGATGGATGGCATGGCGTATTACTAGTTATATAGTATTTCTTTTTCCGCTGCACTGTTTGATGTTGTATATTGTTGTTGTACACTCTGATGATATAATGAAATGAAATGTATAAAATGTAATAACTGATAGTTCTTTGTTTAAAGATTATTCATTTATTATTATATGTTGTTCCGCTGCGAATTGTGAGATTCTGTTCTGTTCCGTTGTTTTCTCTATGTTCCTTTCTGTTCTATTTTCTATTTTCTATTTTCTATTCTCTCTATTTTCTACCTTCTTATCCCTTCTTCTCTCTTTTTCTTTTCCTAAATTCTTTTTAAAACCCATAACTATTCGGTTTTTCGGCAACGAAAAATCTCGTACGTTACAGGTATCGACAGAGAGTATGTCCATATCCGATCCCGGTCTCTTTGCCAACCAATCATTATTATAACACCGCGGTCATTTAAAATAATTATACTTTAAAACCAGAATAAAATATCCATTTCAAAACCATATAAATATGATATCATTTCCTTTTAAAACCCGAATTAATACGATATCATTTTTTCCAATATATATTCCTTCCAAAATCATAGGGTTTCCAAAGTAAAATATTTAGAAATCAACTCTTGAACATAATATTTCCAAATTATACTACCTTGAAAAACATAGCTTTGAAACAAATTTCCACCTCTTAAATGGTTAAATATTAAACTACTTTTATAAAACGAAATAGCTTCTTTAGATTTCACAAATCAATTTCAAATATCGATTTACACTTCCAAATACCATTTCACTTCTTATGTTTCAAGGCTTTAAATATTTCACCATTTCAAAAAAACAACTCATTTGACAAATCCATATGTATCAAATTCAATTACTTCTTATTTAGACTTGAAATGTTTGCTTAATGAATTCAATATAATTTAAGAAAACCTTTAACTTCATATAACTGGATCATCTTTCAATTTATTATATATTCATTTAATCAACCTGATATTCATTAAAATCACTTTACACAAAAATCAAGTTATAAAAATCATATCCTTTAAAATTTCTAATTTTTATTAAATTTCAATTTAACATAATATTCATCTTCCAAATCTATTCTCATTTAAGCCATAAAACTCCAGAAATTAAATTTTAAATAAATGTTTAATCTTATTTGATCTTAAAATCAAACTTTATTTAAACTTCAAATCAAATTTATACAAAGCTTAAAAACCGGAAATTACTATATATATATAATAGCCTTTATCAATAACCAAATCAATATCTCATAAACCATATATATATAACTTTGCAAACCATAGAAAAACATTTCCAAAAATAATTATATATATTTACCGCGGTGCTTGTATAAAATTTTCTATCCTATGGTTAAGTGATACGGATGTTTATCATTTCAATCTGCAATTTAAAATAAAATTTTTGCGGTTGTATATCATTTCAAACCACAATCCCGAATGAAATGAAAAATGCATGATAACTTGCAGTTTAATGATATAAAATAAAACATCCATTCATCATTCATCATCCATCATCCATATCACAATCATCATCCAATAATAAATCAATATCAATATACATCTGATAATATATAACAGGTAATAACTGGCAGTTATATTCAAAAATGAATTTAACAACTATTAAACTAACAGTTTATATGCAAATAAATAACTATAATTGTCAATTTATACGCAGTAATAAAATTTATAAACAGTTAAATTAAATAAATGCGATTTAACAGAGATAAGGAATAAAACATGTCAAATAGTCATAAATAAATTTCTACTCATATCTAAAATCAATTTAACAAACATAAAATATTTTAGAAGTTGTGAGTGGGTTAAAACACTCACCTTTTTGAATTTAAATTGAATTCAAATCCAATTTAAACCCAAAAATTGGACAGTCTCCAAATTCATCCAAACTAGTGCCAAAACGTCAGAAATTCCGATACGATCCCACAAAACAAACCGCGCGTGAATCCGAGCTCGTATGCAAAAGTTATGAAAATTTGAAAAATGGAAAATTCTGGTCCTGGGTCGACTTCGGGTTCGACTTCTGCGCCGCCTCAATTCCCCGGTGCTTGCTTGGAGTTTTCGCCAAAACGACCCGGAGCGACCCGAGCATTTTCTTCCTGACCCGAAGTTGCTCTAGGGTTTTCTCCCCTGAAACCCGAAGCGCGACCAGAAGCTGCTGCAGATCTGCAATTTTTTTTTTTTTTGAAATTGAAATTGTTATTTTTTGGAATTTGGGAATTAGGTTTTTTTTTCTGCCATTAGAATGAGGAGTTGAGAAGGAGATGTACGTATAGAAAAATGAAAATAAGGAGTGGCTAGGGTTTATAACAGGTTATATATAGACAAGGCTGAAAAATAATAGATGGATCGGATTGGATCTAAACATAAGTTTAAATTTAGGCATAAACATATATGCAATAAACTAGCATTAAATTTTGAAACGTGAATTGATTTAATTGGAAATAAATTACTCAATCCAAATTTATTTTAATCAGTTTCCAATTAAACTGATTAGATTCAATTCCAACCCTTTAATTGAGTCTATCATTACTTTGTAACGCAGTTAACATTTGTCTCACGTTTCATTCCATATATATTCAAATTTCCAGCTTCCCTTTGTATAAATTATTATTTCCAAATATATTGAAGTTGTTATTCCAAATTATTAATCCAACCCAACTATATACATGTGCTAAAATTAGAAATTATCAATTAAGTTTCCCAAAAATTTCATTGAATTAAATCTTCATTCTTATTATTCAATCCATTATAGCCAAATGGATGAAATTAACATACATAAATATTTTTCAAATTTCAACTAAATTTTCAATTAACGTAAAATAAATGTTTAATTTTTACTTGATTGCAAAAACTCAATTATCTTAGTTCTTTATATTCATATATATAAACAATTCTTGATTTACAATCTTTTCATTCACCCATAGTCATATTATAAATAGAATTTATATTATCTTCAATTATTTCGATTAAATCTATTATCATACATTACTTTAATATGCTGACAACATTACTTTTGCACCCTTTCATTTACCCAACTGTCATTTTATAAATAAACTTAACAATAGATTCATACTCTATTACATAAATGCATACCCTTTTATCTAAATTAAAATCTTCGTAACTTCAAACACTTAATCCATTTAATTCCAATTACTCCTTTCATTAAATTTTGGATTCAAATCAATTTATAAAGCTTTACCTCCATTCTTTATATACACTAACCATTATTTAATGAAGAATTTATTTACGTTATTCCCCATTTATTATCTTAATTTATTTATCGTAACATTTAATTTATAATTATTGCAATGATTTCCGATTTAATTGAAGGAATTAAGTATATAACTCATAATAGTTGTGGTAAAACTCTTAATCCTACATTTATAAGTATATACTTATCCGTTATATCTATTACTTAAATAAATTCCTTTTTTAAGTCCTTTAAATTTATTACTAAATATCCATTTACCTTTCCCATAAAATTTGAATTCCATCAAATTATTATAACCAATCAGATTTCCGTTCACACTTTATTATAAACCTAAAATTTGCAATTCATTATCTTGTAGTAATGTCATCCCATTTCTACTTATTATTATAACTTTACAATCTATACACATTCAATTACTATTCAATGCATATTTATTCATCAATCAATTCGATATTTACTTTTCTTTCCTCCTATTTGATAAATAACCTAGAATGCATTTACATTCACTCATTTCATTCAATTAATTAATGATTCCCTCAGTTAGCAATAACGTAACATTTTCTTTATTTGTATTGCAAATAATTCAAAATTCAATTCCTAATTCTTAATATCCTCTAAATTACAACTTCCAAACATTGTATTAATCATCATTTACGTACCTCTAATTATTTTAATTTACATTAACATAATAAATAAATTACCTTTAATGAAATCTATCCCCCAATTTATTATATGCAATAAATTTTGACCTTACAACAGTTTCAACTAATTATTTATATTTACTGCGATTGAATACCAAAATTTATTTAACACATCAAATAAATGAACAATCTATATTCATTGTCACCTATTTTCTTTTAAATTCAGTTATAAGTTTGTTACTTACCAACCAGGTTATAATAACACAAATTTTTTTATTCCACTACTATATATGATATATTTGCATCACATACTTGAATTTTTCAATTTCATCTTAATTCCAATTCACGGTAGTATAATTTCTTACTATAAACTCATTTATAATTTGCATACCAATTAATTAGTTTCAACTAAATAGATTGATTCAATTCAACTCTTTTATTAAGTCTATATAAATAAATATACTATTTCATTGGTAAATGTTTATTTCAATTATTCCTTTATTCCTTACAAATCTTATTTCATTCATGAATGCCATCATATATCAATTATTACATAATTTCATTAATTTACATTCAGTTACAACTAAATTAATACACTGATTTCATTTGCAAATTAAATGCTTACAATTTATAAGCTTTCATTCCAAACAATATTTCAATTTGTACCGGACATTGATTTAATTCAATTTACTATTTAATATTATTAATTCATTAACTAAATTCACTACTTACCTTTGTTCTCTTATATGCAACTCTTAGCCTAATATAACAATTTACATCACTTCAATTTATTCGTCATTTATTTCAGTAAATAAATTTTCAAAGGTTACTGCAATTAATCCCATTAATTGCAATAAATTCTAATAAATTTGATTTTATCGGATTACAAACTTAATATTAAATCAATTATTACTCCCTACATAGTTAACGTTTCTTTTATATTCCAATACATTAATATTTACCCAATTTCCATCTTTTATTTGCATAAATTACTGGATTTAAATTAAATTGTAATTTTGTTAACTTAACACATAAATAAAACTTAAAAACCTCAATTAATTCATTCCACTTCGGTTTCATTCTTAAGATTACACTAATTATTATATTAAAAAATGAAATTTTCCCTTGGTTCCATCTTATTTATTCACTTACCAATATTCCACACTAACTTCAATAATTTAGTGCATTAATTGAAATTGATCAAAATAAAACTTAACAAACAAATAGAATAAATACGTACAATAACTATTGTCATTAAATCTATTTCATAAGTCTACACTCAATTATTTCCTTAAAATAAGTTTTACGTTTATACAAATTTATGTTCACCCTTCCGTTACTATATATTAACAATTATTAAATCAACGTTTATTCTTAATAACACATTATAACTACTCAACATATAAAAGAACTTTACTCCCCATAAATTTATTGACACATAAGTTAGGAAATTTATAATGGTTGTTATCCTTACTTAAATCTATTTCCAATTAACGTACTACCAAATTGCATTCTCTTATGTTCTATCCAAACATTTATTTAGATTTTATTTCCATCAATAAATAAATATTTACATCCATTTATTAACAATTTACTTTCATTATACAATTGCAATTCATTTGTTATAAATAAAATTTCCAATTTTGTTTCTGTCAGCATTAATTAACAAACATATTTAATTAAGAGATTATAATGTTTCTCACTATTTATTTACACTCCATTAAAACCCAACAGTCGTTTTAAGCCATATTTGAATTGCATTAAATTGGTTATCCGTCAACTGCCATATATATTACTTCCTTAACTCACATACAGTTACAATTTTATTAATATATATCAATACATAGGTGATTTAAATTCCTGTCTTATATTCCTTATTTATATTTTATTCAAGTGCAACAATTTACACTAATTCTTTATTTACTTCACTTAAATTTCAACAATTTGGTTAAATAACTGTTTCTACAATTCATTATTAGTTACACATTTAACTCTCCTTCATTTATTCAACTTACACAAAGGTATACATCTTACACTATCTCAAACATTAGATTTTCATTCAATTTGAAAATAATTAAGCTTTAATTACCGTTGCTAAAGTTTTCATTTAGCGTTCATTCCAGTATTAATTCATTCAAAATCCAATTTAATTAATAATTTAATTGTCGAAATTTACGGGTCGTTACACTCTCCCCCACTCAAAACTTTTCGTCCCTGAAAAGGAAAAGAAGGGAAAAGAAGAATTTCGAAATCAATATTTTAAATTTACCAAATTAGTTAATTTAGCTAAAATATACAAATTTATATACAGTGAAATATTTAAGTGATTTTACCATTAATCAACCAATCAATACAACAATCATCAACCTTACAAACAGCATACATACACAAGACAAAGCAACCATTTATCCAACAACCAAGAAGTTGTTCGGGTTCAAAACTTGAAATTGTACGAAATGAAAAATAACCATCCAGTGTATCATTTACTCAACAGTCTTATATGGGACAAAATAGATTATTTATTCATCCAACTACTTCAAATTTCCTTACCTGACCAACCATAAATCAAACAATACCAATTCCACCAACAAATCAATTAACTCATTATAAATTTTCAATTCATACATTAGCTGTTTGATCTTTTCATTCATATAACAATTTATCTTTTATTTTCATTTATTTTCATTCTTATACCACATAAATTATCCCTTTAAAATTTACATTTATTTCTAACAACTTTTAACTTTTATTTCCTCATTCAGTGGTTGTTTCATCTATTTTTTTTTTTTACTTATTACTTACAATTTTTCATTTCCATTATCTCAGGTCATGCCAGTTCTTTTTATTTCATTATAATTTTTCGTTTATTTATTGCATGCCCTCATTTATTTACACTTGTTTATCAATAGTGTTCATGTCCCATTTAATTTGTTAGCATTTCCATTTATTTACTTAAGTTGATATTCATCCATTTGAATTACTTACCTTTAATTATATTCACTTATAGTAAAATTTCAATTGTAACTTAAGTTTATACATTAAATTCTTATTTATAATAGCAAATTCATTGAGTACTTCATTTCCTACTTTTACTTGTACGATTTTCATTACATTTTCTATTAAACATTTCAACTTTTTATATTGGTAAGTTATATATGTTAAAGAAAATGCAAATCAACTTATACAAGTTTTATCTCATCCTTTAATTAAATTTAATGTTCAACAATATTACTCTTTGTTTCATATGTTACAAATTTCAAATTTTCTTTAAATCCATTAATAACTTAGCATTAAATCTCTTACCTAAATTAGAGGTTTCAATTATTAATTACTTACCTTTTATTTTACTACAATAATTGAAACATTTAATAATGGAAATTTAAGAATTAAATACCAGGTTAAATTTCAAATTATTTTAAAATAATAGATAAATATATTCTTACAACTTATATATCTCTAATTATATTTAAAACAATTCAAAACTTATATATTTTCGAAAATGAATCTGCAGTAAAACTACTACAGTGGCCTTTCCCCTTCGAAACTCGAAAATGAAAGTCGACGATGCGACCGCCATCACCGAAATTATTTTCCAGCGACAAAGAGGAAAGTACAAAACTTATTTTCTCCAAAAATCTTCTTTAAAACAATTCTTCCGAATTATATTAAAATATTTATATTAGAAAGTACTTATACACAATATTATTATATTCCAAAAAAAATTTCAAAACACCGGAACTTAAGCCCTAAATTTCCAGATTTCATTTATTTTACTTTCAACTTAGTTTCAACTATTATTTATATTTTCATTACCTAACACCCAATCTATAGCAACCAAATATATGTCATTATAAAATATTTTTATATATAGAAAATATAATAGGCAAAGTTATTTCATTCACCTATATTAAAATCAAATATTATGTCGGTCTGTCCTATTAAGTGTTTAGAAATCCTTATTGATGTCACAGCGTCCCATGCACCAACTAGAGTTTATAAATACAAAACGGAACAGATCAACACAATATTAAAATCTTTTTATAACACTAACAAATACGCTCTCTCATATATATACACTCAGCGACTCCCATAGGGTATCGCTACCCTATTAGTAAAGAGTCAAACCCCACAAAGCTAAGGTTTATCGCTAAACCAAAGCTCTGATACCAACTGTAACATCCCGCTTTTCGCACACTTTAAATCGACACACGTGCCAATTCAAACCATACGGAAGGGCGGATTGTTATGGGGTAAATAAGAAAAAACAGAGAAGAAAAAAACTAAACAGAATCTCACAGCGGAAGGATAAAATATAATAATCAAATATACAGTTTATAAATCTGTTTACAAAACCATTTATATAATACATATCAGAGTTACACATACCAATAACAATGCAGCGAAACAGTGTGTAGTGCATTAGTATAAATAATAATAATATAAATCTTCGTTTTCGTCCTCCAGAGCTAAATCTTGCAATCCTGAAACGCTCGGACTGACCCGAGCGAATTTGAAAAGACAAAAACACTCGAGTCAGAACTAAAAGATCTCATGTAAGTTAAATCAACAGGAGTAAATATGAATGCAGTAACTCAAGAGATGCTCGGGATTTACATCTCCTAAGGATCCGTTAAACTATTTACTATGTAGCATATTAAGCTATTATAATAGTGTCTATTTATAAAATAAACTTACTTTTAAATAGCGTTAAGGGGTTACCCATATAGCCCTTAACACAAAATATATTCCCATAGTCTATACAGTACCGTAATCTCCCCCATACTGGGCGTCGTCAAAGGGCACTCCATAGGTATGGTACAAAGCCAAAATCGTATAAGGCGCGCTAGGGTAGGTGACACGGCACAACTAGGCAATGCTAGGGTAGATATACCAATTGCTACTCGGGCTGATGGTAACGCATAGCCGCAGCTACCGCCCACCTCGAACTAACACCCCCAAATCAAAGAAATCAATAGTGGCCACCGAAATAATCCAAAGTCAGAGTATAGTATCGAAGGAGTGCGTTCGATCAGAGGAATGACCTCATTGGCCCGAGAATCGCTCCTGTTTTAGCCACCTTATGCCAACTCACGGGAGTTGGGTCCACGTATTTACCTTACAGGAAACGTCGCCACCAACCTACTTCATTCTGGAATCTCCACCGCGTGCACGGTTAGTCAAAGTGGTTTTCGGTATCGACAGAGAGTATGTCCATATCCGATCCCGGTCTCTTTGCCAACCAATCGTTATTATAACACCGCGGTCATTTAAAATAATTATACTTTAAAACCAGAATAAAATATCCATTTCAAAACCATATAAATATGATATCATTTCCTTTTAAAACCCGATTAATACGATATCATTTTTTCCAATATATATTCCTTCTAAAATCATAGGGTTTCCAAAGTAAAATATTTAGAAATCAACTCTTGAACATAATATTTCCAAATTATACTACCTTGAAAAACATAGCTTTGAAACAAATTTCCACCTCTTAAATGGTTAAATATTAAACTACTTTTATAAAACGAAATAGCTTCTTTAGATTTCACAAATCAATTTCAAATATCGATTTACACTTCCAAATACCATTTCACTTCTTATGTTTCAAGGCTTTAAATATTTCACCATTTCAAAAAAACAACTCATTTGACAAATCCATATGTATCAAATTCAATTACTTCTTATTTAGACTTGAAATGTTTGCTTAATGAATTCAATATAATTTAAGAAAACCTTTAACTTCATATAACTGGATCATCTTTCAATTTATTATTTATTCATTTAATCAACCTGATATTCATTAAAATCACTTTACACAAAAATCAAGTTATAAAAATCATATCCTTTAAAATTTCTAATTTTTATTAAATTTTAATTTAACATAATATTCATCTTCCAAATCTATTCTCATTTAAGTCATAAAACTCCAGAAATTAAATTTTAAATAAATGTTTAATCTTATTTGATCTTAAAATCAAACTTTATTTAAACTTCAAATCAAATTTATACAAAGCTTAAAAACCGGAAATTACTATATATATATAATAGCCTTTATCAATAACCAAATCAATATCTCATAAACCATATATATAACTTTGCAAAACCATAGAAAAACATTTCCAAAAATAATTATATATATTTACCGCGGTGCCTGTATAAAATTTTCTATCCTATGGTCAAGTGATACGGATGTTTATCATTTCAATCCGCAATTTAAAATAAAAATTTTGCGGTTGTATATCATTTCAAACCACAATCCCGAATGAAATGAAAAATGCATGATAACTTGCAGTTTAATGATATAAAATAAAACATCCATTCATCATTCATCATCCATCATCCATATCACAATCATCATCCAATAATAAATCAATATGAATATACATCTGATAATATATAACAGGTAATAACTGGCAGTTATATTCAAAAATGAATTTAACAACTATTAAACTAACAGTTTATATGCAAATAAATAACTATAATTGTCAATTTATACGCAGTAATAAAATTTATGAACAGTTAAATTAAATAAATGCGATTTAACAGAGATAAGGAATAAAACATGTCAAATAGTCATAAATAAATTTCTACTCATATCTAAAATCAATTTAACAAACATAAAAACTTTTAGAAGTTGTGAGTGGGTTAAAACACTCACCTTTTTGAATTTAAATTGAATTCAAATCCAATTTAAACCCAAAAATTGGACAGTCTCCAAATTCATCCAAACTAGTGCCAAAACGTCAGAAATTCCGATACGATCCCAGCAAAACAAACCGCGCGTGAATCCGAGCTCGTATGCAAAAGTTATGAAAATTTGAAAAATGGAAAATTCTGGTCCTGGGTCGACTTCGGGTTCGACTTCGGTGCCCGCCTCAATTCCCCGGTGCTTGCTTGGAGTTTTTTCCAAAACGACCTGGAGCGACCCGAGTCATTTTCTTCCTGACCCGAAGTTGCTCTAGGGTTTTCTCCCCTGAAACCCGAAGCGCGACCAGAAGCTGCTGCAGATCCGCAAATTTTTTTTTTTTTTTTTTTGAAATTGAAATTATTATTTTTTGGAATTTGGGAATTAGGTTTTTTTCTGCCATTAGAATGAGGAGTTGAGAAGGAGATGTACGTATAGAAAAATGAAAATAAGGAGTGGCTAGGGTTTATAACAGGTTATATATAGACAAGGCTGGAAAATAATAGATGGATCGGATTGGATCTAAACATAAGTTTAAATTTAGGCATAAACATATATGCAATAAACTAGCATTAAATTTTGAAACGTGAATTGATTTAATTGGAAATAAATTACCCAATCCAAATTTATTTTAATCAGTTTCCAATTAAACTGATTAGATTCAATTCCAACCCTTTAATTGAGTCTATCATTACTTTGTAACGCAGTTAACATTTGTCTCACGATTCATTCCATATATATTCAAATTTCCAGCTTCCCTTTGTATAAATTATTATTTCCAAATATATTGAAGTTGTTATTCCAAATTATTATTCCAACCCAACTATATACATGTGCTAAAATTAGAAATTATCAATTAAGTTTCCCAAAAATTTCATTGAATTAAATCTTCATTCTTATTATTCAATCCATTATAGCCAAATGGATGAAATTAACATACATAAATATTTATCAAATTTCAACTAAATTTTCAATTAACGTAAAATAAATGTTTAATTTTTACTTGATTGCAAAAACTCAATTATCTTAATTCTTTATATTCATATAAATAAACAATTCTTGATTTACAATCTTTTCATTCACCCGTAGTCATATTATAAATAGAATTTATATTATCTTCAATTATTTCGATTAAATCTATTATCATACATTACTTTAATATGCTGACAACATTACTTTTGCACCCTTTCATTTACCCAACTGTCATTTTATAAATAAACTTAACAATAGATTCATACTCTATTACATAAATGCATACCCTTTTATCTAAATTAAAATCTTCGTAACTTCAAACACTTAATCCATTTAATTCCAATTACTCCTTTCATTAAATTTTGGATTCAAATCAATTTATAAAGCTTTACCTCCATTCTTTATATACACTAACCATCATTTAATGAAGAATTTATTTACGTTATTCCCCATTTATTACCTTAATTTATTTATCGTAACATTTAATTTATAATTATTGCAATGATTTCCGATTTAATTGAAGGAATTAAGTATATAACTCATAATAGTTGTGGTAAAACTCTTAATCCTACATTTATAAGTATATACTTATCCGTTATATCTATTACTTAAATAAATTCCTTTTTTAAGTCCTTTAAATTTATTACTAAATATCCATTTACCTTTCCCATAAAATTTGAATTCCATCAAATTATTATAACCAATCAGATTTCCGTTCACACTTTATTATAAACCTAAAATTTGCAATTCATTATCTTGTAGTAATGTCATCCCATTTCTACTTATTATTATAAATTTACAATCTATACACATTCAATTACTATTCAATGCATATTTATTCATCAATCAATTCGATATTTACTTTTCTTTCCTCCTATTTGATAAATAACCTAGAATGCATTTACATTCACTCATTTCATTCAATTAATTAATGATTCCCTCAGTTAGCAATAACGTAACATTTTCTTTATTTGTATTGCAAATAATTCAAAATTCAATTCCTAATTCTTAATATCCTCTAAATTACAACTTTCAAACATTGTATTAATCATCATTTACGTACCTCTAATTATTTTAATTTACATTAACATAATAAATAAATTACCTTTAATGAAATCTATCCCCCAATTTATTATATGCAATAAATTTTGACCTTACAACAGTTTCAACTAATTATTTATATTTACTGCGATTGAATACCAAAATTTATTTAACACATCAAATAAATGAACAATCTGTATTCATTGTCACCTATTTTCTTTTAAATTCAGTTATAAGTTTGTTACTTACCAACCAGGTTATAATAACACAATTTTTTTTATTCCACTACTATATATGATATATTTGCATCACATACTTGAATTTTTCAATTTCATCTTAATTCCAATTCACGGTAGTATAATTTCTTACTATAAACTCATTTATAATTTGCATACCAATTAATTAGTTTCAACTAAATAGATTGATTCAATTCAACTCTTTTATTAAGTCTATATAAATAAATATACTATTTCATTGGTAAATGTTTATTTCAATTATTCCTTTATTCCTTACAAATCTTATTTCATTCATGAATGCCATCATATATCAATTATTACATAATTTCATTAATTTACATTCAGTTACAACTAAATTAATACACTGATTTCATTTGCAAATTAAATGCTTACAATTTATAAGCTTTCATTCCAAACAATATTTCAATTTGTACCGGACATTGATTTAATTCAATTTACTATTTAATATTATTAATTCATTAACTAAATTCACTACTTACCTTTGTTCTCTTATATGCAACTCTTAGCCTAATATAACAATTTACATCACTTCAATTTATTCGTCATTTATTTCAGTAAATAAATTTTCAAAGGTTACTGCAATTAATCCCATTAATTGCAATAAATTCTAATAAATTTGATTTTATCGGATTACAAACTTAATATTAAATCAATTATTACTCCCTACATAGTTAACGTTTCTTTTATATTCCAATACATTAATATTTACCCAATTTCCATCTTTTATTTGCATAAATTACTGGATTTAAATTAAATTGTAATTTTGTTAACTTAACACATAAATAAAACTTAAAAACCTCAATTAATTCATTCCACTTCGGTTTCATTCTTAAGATTACACTAATTATTATATTAAAAAATGAAAATTTCCCTTGGTTCCATCTTATTTATTCACTTACCAATATTCCACACTAACTGCAATAATTTAGTGCATTAATTGAAATTGATCAAAATAAAACTTAACAAACAAATAGAATAAATACGTACAATAACTATTGTCATTAAATCTATTTCATAAGTCTACACTCAATTATTTCCTTAAAATAAGTTTTACGTTTATACAAATTTATGTTCACCCTTCCGTTACTATATATTAACAATTATTAAATCAACGTTTATTCTTAATAACACATTATAACTACTCAACATATAAAAGAACTTTACTCCCCATAAATTTATTGACACATAAGTTAGGAAATTTATAATGGTTGTTATCCTTACTTAAATCTATTTCCAATTAACGTACTACCAAATTGCATTCTCTTATGTTCTATCCAAACATTTATTTAGATTTTATTTCCATCAATAAATAAATATTTACATCCATTTATTAACAATTTACTTTCATTATACAATTGCAATTCATTTGTTATAAATAAAATTTCCAATTTTGTTTCTGTCAGCATTAATTAACAAACATATTTAATTAAGAGATTATAATGTTTCTCACTATTTATTTACACTCCATTAAAACCCAACAGTCGTTTCAAGCCACATTTGAATTGCATTAAATTGGTTATCCGTCAACTGCCATATATATTACTTCCTTAACTCACATACAGTTACAATTTTATTAATATATATCAATACATAGGTGATTTAAATTCCTGTCTTATATTCCTTATTTATATTTTATTCAAGTGCAACAATTTACACTAATTCTTTATTTACTTCACTTAAATTTCAACAATTTGGTTAAATAACTGTTTCTACAATTCATTATTAGTTACACATTTAACTCTCCTTCATTTATTCAACTTACACAAAGGTATACATCTTACACTATCTCAAACATTAGATTTTCATTCAATTTGACAATAATTAAGCTTTAATTACCGTTGCTAAAGTTTTCATTTAGCGTTCATTCCAGTATTAATTCATTCAAAATCCAATTTAATTAATAATTTAATTGTCGAAATTTACGGGTCGTTACATATGTTTTAGTCATTCTTGGTTGATGGGGCTTGAGGCTACGTTTTACCTTTTTATAGCACTTCCCACTTAGAATGCTAATACAAGTCCGTTCTAGGACTAAACGAAACACTTAAGAGCTCTGTCTCCAATTTCATCATCTTCAAGATGTCCCCACTTTGAAATCCTTAAGTTGGATCGAAGTGGTTTTCGGATAACATATCCGATCCTGGTCTCTTTGAAACAACATTAGATAATTCCTGGTAAACCCAACCCTGGTTCTTTAGGAAATAAATAGTCAAAGATAAGATAGGAGATCACCTCCTAACCATTACTGGATGGTTTCCTTATCATTGTACTAGGAGAACGAAATGAGATTTATATGCACAGTACAACATCATCGGAGATGACTGTGCCATATAACTCACGTGTTTCTCTTAGATATTTCCAAAGTTTCGTTGGGTCTAATTTCGATAGTCGGTTATTTAACTATCGAATAACAACATTCAAATCAAGGATTTATTTCATAAGGAAAACCAACATTTGTTAAGCACATAAGCAATCACTAGCAGCCTTTTATAAATCTTTCATAAATAAAACTATTTGTAAATTACTTGTATAAGAATACTTTTACAAGGGTATAATTGCAAATCCCTATATTTCAATACTTAGAAAATATCCGTACACTTATCTCAATGATATAAGTATATTCTTAAAACGGGGGAATATTTTCTTTTTATTTGATTCAAAATCATTTAAATTCCTTAAAATTCTCTAAACCATTTATAAACCATCTTATAATCTCTGAAAATCATTTATAAACTATTTTATACAATTCAATCACTTAGAAATTCTTTTTATACATTTTCTAAAATCAATTTATAGATCCTTTATGATCGATAAACCATTTATTATCCCAAAAAACCTTTTAACAAAACAAGTCTATCGACTAAACACTTGTCATATAGCAAACTACCATTTAAAACCTCCTTTTACAAATCTATGAACCCATTTCTTAAACTCGTTTTGCAAATATATAAACATTTATAAAATTATTTCACATTGTAAATAATCATCCCTTAAGTCTTCAAACCATTTTATAACTCCATTATAAAATCCAAGTCTTACAACTCTATTTATGGATCTTGAAAACATTTATACACAATTAAAAGTCTTTACTTCAAAACAGTTTCACATAAAATAATTATTTTAAATAATATTATAAATAAATAAATAATAATTATCTGTCTTAAAACATCTTAAATAATTACTAATTATTTCAAAAGTAATAATAATAATTCTTTATTCTTGTTATAAATAATAATAATTTATTTTCAAAATCTATTTAATAAACCTTTATTATTAATTTCAAACCATAATTATTCTAGAAATAATTAACCTTTCAAATTATTGCATTTTGATAAATTCTTTAAAACAATATTAACAATAAACAAATAAATTTAAAACAAATCTAGTATAATTAAATAACCTTAAAATAATATTACTATAGTTAAATAACTTTAAATTAATATTAATATAATTAAATAATTTTAAAACTTTATTAAACAATTAAATACCTTTAAATGAATATCAATATACTTAAATAACTTTAAAACAATATTGATACAATTAAATAACTTTAAAACAGTATTAATATAATTAGTTAATCTTTAAGACAAAATATTTCTGAAACCCAATTTCGGATTTGAAAATCATTTTCTGTCTCGTAAACCAATTTCAATTCAATAACAATTTATAGTATTTCAAAATACCAATTTAAGGCCAATAGCTACCCGATGCTTAAGCAATATCGATATTGATTTTTCTATCACTATTGGGTTTTTGTTTTTTCTCAAACATATAATAATGTTATAACCATAATGTCCATAATTAGGTTCATTTTTCAATAATCCATATAAGGAAATATTATTAAACAATTCAACAATAGCTAGGAATCCCATTGGATCCTTCAAACCTGTTTACCCATGCATCACAAACGTTATATAATCGTAAAATATAAATCAACCATTTCGAGGCGAGATTCTATAAAAAGGGTCATCCGCTCTTACACGGGAACATAATAGAGTCTCACCTGCTCTAATAGGCGGGAATATTCAATCCAACAAATATAAATATAGTAAATCATTAAAATAATGATCCAATAATTTTTATCAACTATATATCATACCAATTAACCAAAAAGGTGAGTTTAACTCACAATTATACCCATTGTCGCCGATGCGTTCTGATTTTGTCCGATTTCGAACGTGAATTCGAATGACATTCGAATTCATAGTAAAATTCAACAAGCTCCATTCGTCGCCAAATAAACTCCATAATACGGTATTTGTGGATACGATCCTACCGTGACTGACCGAGGTGATTTTGCCCTAAAAAAAATTAGATATTAATTTAGCCAAATTTCACAATTTAATTAATTAATTATCTTAATTACAAAATTAACAACCTTAATCCCCTCCAAATCCAATCTTCCCCAGTTCAAAATTCCGCTCACGCATGCAAATACCAGGCTGCCACTTTCCCTTGCGGCCACCGCCATCTCGTTCATCCTACAACCACCGCACATTGCCTAAAGACAGCGCAGCCTCCCTTGCTTCAATTGCGACTGGTCCCACCCTCAACCATGACCAATAGCTTAAGAACAAGCTAAAATCCCATTCTCCGTTCATCCACCCACTGTCACTGCCACGGGCCATCGGCCTCCACTGCACTCACGTCGCAGCATGCCCACGACACCACCTTCCCAACGCCACCAACCTCAACCTCCAACTTCGCCTATAGCACTGGCATGAACTTCATTTAGCTACTGACGTTCATCTCCCTCTAGCTACTGCAACGAGCCACCATCATCGATCTCCACCGTCCATCTAGCTCCTCTCAACGAAACGAGCAACTTATCAGTCAAAGTCGATGACTAAAATGACCTCTGGTGGCGCCAACCTTCCATTGGATTGGCCATTTGAAAACTTTTTGTTATTATTTTATTTTTCTAACTGGTATGAAGAAGTAAGGCAACAAAAGTTTTTTAAGAAAGAAAGGAGGTATGACCTGGTGTGCTAGCATGGTAGGGTGTGGTTGAGTTGATGTGGGTATGAGCTAAATAGTTAATAGGTATGGGGCTTATAAAAATAATATATATTATTTTTCTCAAGCTATAAAACGTTCGAAAATCTAGAACCCCAAGCAAGACGTGCTGCTCGGCGTTCTTTATGTTACAACCCTATTTAGAACACAATGGAACTTTTTTCGAGACCTAATTTGACCATATGCAGAAGATAGCTTTTCGAACTCGATTATATTAATTTCTGAAATTAATTTATATGTGTTTCGACCTCGCACGTCCAAACGATATGTTCGATCGTCATATTTGCTATCTTACAATATCTCACTATACGGATCCAATGGCACCGGTTTCATCAAAATCCGAGACAGTGCACCCGAAAGGCTATATTTATATGTCAATTAAAACGAATTACTTAACAAATCAGATTAATCACTTTTAAATCATAATTAATTTTTTATTATCTTCTTTCTTATTAAATAGAATTTAAATAAGCTTCGAAATCATTTTTATCCAACTTGAAACCCAAGATTCAATATTTAAACAATTTCAATTATTAAATTCAACAATTAAATTATCCAGTAAATCGCTATATTTAAAATTCAGGTTATTTAACCTATCAAATTAACTTTTCACTATTTAAAATCAATTAAATATTCCAATCTCAAATGACTTGCAGCATATACAACAAAACTAGATATATAGAGGGTAATCTAAAAAGTGATGACCATACCCTAATGTATGCGACCCACATAGTCTTATGGCATACCCTGTTTTAGCCATTTTCGGTGTGAGGCCTATGGTTACATATTACCTTTTACAAAACAAATCACACTTTGAATACCACATTGCAATTTATAATTACGCACCATTGATTTCCATAAAAGTAATACAACTTCAGAATTTATACGTCTCAGGAAAGGGTGTTAAGTATATGAGGGGTTACCTCCTACACCACAAACAGATGTATGTTTGTAAAAATCAATGTACATGGTCTTAGAAATGCAATGTCAGACACTCATCCATACAAGTTGCCTAGGAATAGGACAAACTGAAGGCACTCCTCCTACTACATCTTGTTTAGGAATCACCTCTAGGATTAGTAGCAAGTAGTCCTTGCATTGAAGATTTCAAAATGAAGATGCCACTGCCACTATATATATGATATGGGAATTACCCCAGAGGTTAGTACCAAGCAGCCCTACATTATAAATATCTACATCTTCTAAATCATTGTCTTTAACATGTCATCACTTTCGAACACGTATATTGGTTCGAAGTGGTTTTTGGATAGGAATCACGCAAATTCGATCCTAGTTTCTCTGAACCAATTATCGATAAAAGATGTTAAGTATGTGGATGATTATTATTCAATTATTCAATATCCTTTATTCAAGTAAAATATCTTCTTCGAGGTATATGTCTTTAAACCATTTTACTTTTAAGGATATACAGGATTATTTAACCTCTTTTATCAAATCCTTTGGTTAATCAAAACCCCTTTTTATCTTTGGAAACACCAAATCATTTCTCTTTAAGTACTTAGGCAAAGTATTTCCATATTTTATTATTAGTATAATTCCAATCTTAATGAAGATTTCACATTTCCAATACATATGTTTAATGGGTCAAAACAATGTTATTAAGACATTGGTTACTATGAATCCGAACTAGTTAGTGTTGAATAAAAGGGATCCTTAAATTTTAGACAAATTATACTCGATACTAATTTCCATATTCAACCTGTACTATTCATCGAATAACAGTGAAATCACCTTTTAAGTTCATACGAATAGTACGAGTTCCCTCCTTGGAATTTAATGCAGAATTTAACTAGAATGTGTTTTTAACAGCCAAAATCAAATTTCAAATCTTGTTTAACTTTTGGAAAACTCTAGATGTCTTTTCTTTTATCTTAAGAAAATGCGGTCCGAGTAACTCAAATTAGCTATCCCCTCCGTCGGGACATCCGGTTAGCTAGGAAGAGCATGAAACTGGCTTTCCAAACCCAAGCCTAGAAACCATCTCTTTGCCACCCATAAGGAGGACAAGTTATTTGATTAACTATAAACACTTTTAAATACTTGATTTATTATTTGAAAAACATTCATATAGGATTCATGAAGAAAATCCAAGTTTAAATCTTGTTTCAGAAATTTCTAAATTACTTTGTTAAATTGCCGGTGAGTAGTGCTTTTAAAAGCTTCATACCACAAATCTTATTTAAACCTTTTGTATGTTCAATTTTTCCATTTAAAACGCTTTTGAAATATTTTAACGTATTTTTAGAATTATGTAACAACCCGCATATTTATCGATTTAATATTTAAATATTTTATTTAAATATTAGGTCGTTAATCGGATATTAGTCCGAAAAGCTACTTTTTGCAAACGGTCAAATTAGGACTCGAGACCACTTCCATTGAGTTCGAAATGCCATTTACAAATTTTTTAAGTATAAACATCGATAGGTTTGGAGTTAGCGAAATTTCACTAACTTTTCCCGCTTTGGACTTTGAGTTAGTTTAGCCTATTAAGCCCAAGTTCCAACCCCCTTCTCCTCACTCTTCATAAATTTCCTAACTAACTCAAGCTTGGGCATTAATGGTGAAAAGAATGGGAAATTAAAACTCCAAGCACAAATTCAATTGCAAATCCAACAATCAACTCCAAATTCAAGTAGAAGATATTGGATTCAAGCTTTGGATTGCTTCTCCTTGCTTTCAAGCTTCATCTTCATAAACTTTAGTGCAAAGGTGAGATTTTTAACTCACATTCTTGTCTATAACTATCTTGGGTTGTTGGGAATGATTCCCTATCACTTTAGAATGAATATTTGCTTTTGGTTTGGATTGGATTGGCGAAAAACTCCGATTTTTGGCGTTTTGGCGAAATATCTGCATTTAGGTCGTTCTGGCTATTTTTAGGTCGTTCGGAGTTAGGTCGTGTGGGTCTTAGGTCGTAGGTCGCGTACGAGATAGCTCCTAGATCGTTCTGACCACTTTTCGTGTGTTCGGAGTTAGGTCGTTCACGACCTAGTACTTAGGTCGCTCGTGAGTTGGTGGCGTAGGTCGTAGGTCGTTTAACTCTTAGGTCGTTAGGCCTTGTGTGTGGAGTTAGGTCGCCTGCTTTCCTTAAGTCGTAAGTCGCGTGTGCTTTAGGTCGCGCACTTTCTTAGGATGCGGACCCTTTTAGGTCGTTGACCACGCTAGGTCGCTTGGCCTCTTCACTGCTTAGGTCGTTAAACCCTTCCTCTTTTGGGTCGCTCCCCTTTATTTCTTAGGTCGTTATGGCCTTAGGTCATGATATTTATAGGTCGCGGCAAAGTTAGGTCGCTCGACCCATGTTGCCGTTAGGTCGCTCGATCCTTGTTGCCGATAGGTCGCGTACCTTTAGGTCGCGTGTCCCCTCTACCTCGTTAGGTCGCAAAGAACTTTAGGTCGCTCGACCTCCTTACCCACCAGGTCGCGCACTTAGTTAGGTCGCTCAGCGATTGTGTTAGGTCGCGTGAACCCTTAGGTCGTTAGACCTCATTTTGCTTTAGGTTGTAGGCCTCTTGCCTTCACTTAGGTCGTACCGTTTTGTCGGGGCGCTGCCCCGCACCCCGCTGGGGCCGCTGCCCCCTGGACTCCCGCGACCTGACCGGGCAGGTCGAACCCCGTAAGCGGTGGCGTTGCCCCCGCACCCCCACCTTGGGGGGTTGCCACCCCCTGGACCCCCCCTCCGTAGGGGATCTTATCTGAAAAACATTGAGCTGATTTCCTTGGATTTTATTCACATCTCCGTATGCGATCTTTGTGACTGATTGTTTCTACAATTGCTTCTGTGTTTTGTCACTTTATATTATAAAGGTTTCAATACTAGTAGTAAATATCAAAACTCTTTTAACAAACAATTTCAACTCTATTTTTAATAACTAAGCTCTTTTCTTAAATCGTTTTCCAATCTATTAGTATATACAAACCTTTACCTCACTCGGATGAGAAATCTAATTAAACGACTTAGTAAAACAAGTGGTATGAAACACTTGTGTTCACTTCGTCGGTTAATTCTTGGACTTGTTCGATTGAACCTCTTGTGACAATTTTATTAGTGAAGATTTACAGTTTGTTCGTAAATATTTAAGTTAAGCAAGTGGTTATGGGACATGAAGCTAAACTTCTATATTTACTAGCTTAGTGTAATTGACACTTCTCGTTGATCATGACGATCATTCTGATGATTTAGACTAGCAACTGTGCGATGTCTCTTGTTGCGAGGTTAGACTAGACACCACTTGTGTGATTCCACTCACACATAACTTTTTTCTTTTTGGTTAGTCTGGACCCTAATCTGTGTGATTCCATTCACACATGTGGGGTAGCTCCCCTTGGTCTTCGGACCATCATGTGATAGGCCTCTTTCTCTTTTCTATGATTTCTGGACTTCTTGCATTGATTTCTAGAATTTATGCCATTGACTTGTCATGAGTACAAGTTTGGGGTATGATGCCCTTTCCGAATCTTTGAGAAGATTCTTGTGATATTGATTATCTCTTATTGATTGATCTTCTGTTGATCATTATTTACATACTTATAGTGGTATGTCATTACGGATATTTTATGTTTATGCCATATCTTTTATGTTATATCATGTCATCTGATATTTATAGCTAGACTGATCCGTTTATTATTTTCTTAAATAATACTCGGGTCAGACCGAGATGTTACAGGTGCTTCTGCTTGACTTCTTCCCAGGGATTCATCACTCTGACTTTTGGCTAACTGTTTAGATTAGCAGTTTTTTTGTGGTATACACTTGAGATATAGACTCATAGTTGTATTCTTTTATATAGCACGTGTTGCTATTCTTTTGTATTATTGTGGATCTTACTGACCACTACTCTGATGTACACTTTCATGTGTTAGATATATATTCTTATCTTCTTCCGCCCTTGTGATATGGATGTCTATGACTGATTTGTGTTATGATTATTTCTATGTTTGTTTCCGAAGATTATTCATAGCCACCGTGTGATAAGCAATTACATGGATGGTCGCTCCTCAACAGCCTTATTCTCCATGCTAGTTGACAGCACTACACCGTAGTGTTCTTGGCTAGTGTGGGTACAGAGGTGGGGCGTCACAAATTATCTCATATTTTTAAAGATTTGGAAATATCTAATTTTTAAGATTTGAAATCCATGTTTTACGTACTGCCAAGACACGATTATTTTGAAAACTAGATTTGGACATATCTCAAATTTTACAAAATGAAATCTTGATTTTTATCCTCCATTTGGAAAATAAAGTTATAGAAGTCCGAAAAATTCTTATTTCAAATAATTCTGAACTATATTCCACTCTACATATTAATTTAACTTTTATCATGCAAAATCATGAACTGTCGTTATGCGACGCACCTATTTGACTCTAATTTCACATCTTTTCAAAACTTTTCCGAAATGAGTTTTAATGTTTATAAAACATTTGTAAACCATTTTTATTAATGTTTAAAGTGGTTTAGCTATGCCATAAAACTTTTATAATTCATAAGAGAAAGTGTTTTCTTCAAGTAAATTCGAGTGTATTTATAGTGAATTATTTCTACAACCAAGGAAACATATTATTGCACCCAAAACATGATAATAGAATATTGAAAATACTCGTAAAAAATATATCATATCATCATATAGTTCAATAAAATAAACTAGCACAGTGGTTCTCACGATTTTAGCATTCCCTCGGTAACTTCTCTGAATTACACCAGCGACATTCCAGCAGCGCTTCTCTCCGCTTTCTTCACTCCGAAGCTTTTTGAACTCCATTCTTTCTTCCTTCAATGCTCGACCATGACCTTGGGAGGTGGCTTTCTTGGCCAAGAATGGTAGTAGGGGTTGGCCATGGGTTTATGATGGGTAGAGGAGGAGAACGAACTTGCTTTTGAGGTGTATGGATATTATATGAGTCTATATATATTTACATACTATTTTATCATAACTTTCTCATATTTTTCAAGGCATAGAAGCCATTAAAGAAGAGTTATAAGAGAGCTTAAGAAGATAGAAGAAGAAGCATAAGAGAAGAAGCGAGTTTGTGAAGAATAAGAGAGGGTATGCATGTGTATTTATGCACTTTCTTGACAGGTGAAACCTTCTCCAAATCTACCTTCCCCTCCATCATGCATGCATCACACCCCACTCCCCTCCATGTGCCATTTCCTCCTTCTTGTCATGGTGATGGAAGGTGATATAAAGGTGATGTAGGTGATGTTTGATGAGTGGTTTGCTTTATCTTAGCTTAAGGATGAAGTAATGTGAAATATCTTGGATATTTTAGGTGTATGTGTGTGTGTGTGTGTGTATGTATGTATGTGCATTTTCATGTACATGTTCATGTATGACATGTATAAATGTGCACAAGACACAAAAACAAGGTTGCAACGACTTTAAACAACTTTTGTTCGTTAAACCGTTGTGTATCCATAATTCGATTTCCAATCATATTTTTTACTTCTTTGTTAAACTATATATATATATTTGTAAAAAAATATTTAAAATATATTTCCGGCCATCTTAGAATAATTAAAACGTGCTCATTTGAATTATGAAACCATATAAACCAATATTGAACAAGTGTTTATAAAAAGTGCCGTTGCAATGCCAAAACGTTATGAATTTTCTTATATTTTTAAAACAAGTATATATCTTCATGAAATTATTTTAAATCAATTATTATCACCATATATTAATTAAAATGGATTATTCATCATTTAAAATAATTATTTGGATATTTAAATACCCAAAATACCAAAACTTTCCTTATATGTTCATTTATGAAAAAGATGACATCATCGATGACATCATACTTATTTTATTTCCAAAAATGGAAAATTATTTTTATTACTTATTTTTGTTTCCATAGTTAAATAAGTGTATGTAAAAAAAATCATACGCAACTTTTGATGGTTAAAAAGCTGTTTATCTCTAAAATGATTTTTGGTCATATTATCAAAAAAAATTCGAAGAATATAATTTTTTAAACATTTTTCCAAAACAAGTTCACCATTATTATTTATCACATAAAATATTATTGTTTATGTTTAATAAACCTATATTCGAATATGTAAAATTAATTAAATATTCTAAACCAAAGTGATAAAATTACGGCTTGTTACAGTTATGATCCTTATGTAGAGGAGATACTAGAGAGAAAACGTAGGTTATAGATCCTTATTTTTCTTCTACTCATTCTCTACCTTTTTAACACATCAAAAGCACACCCTTAAGACCATTATATGGCCAGCCATACCATGATCTAATGATGGCCGAATATCTCAAGCCCCATATGGGCTTCAAACCCACTTCAAGCCCGAATAATATTTATTGCATTTAAATCTAATTTAAATGCGTATTGATATCTTATATGAACTAATATATTTATAATTATTATAAACATAATTTAATATTGTTTAACACATCAAATAAGAATTTAAAATAAGTATTTCATAAATATTAATTAATTAACAACAATTATTAATTACTTAATTCACGTGATCAAAGGTGTATTCAACGTTTTGGTTGTGTGACTCTTAGGTATAAATTTTTTTAGTGATTAATATCAAACGATTCGAATATTAAGTTCACACATCATTTAGTATGCGATGTGACATTCTGGTCAAATTTATCGCTTACTTAGTTTTTGTAAAATCTAATTTTACTTTGCTAAGCATTATTCGGTAATGATTATTATTTTCACCAATTCTCTTTGTCAAATTATATCACTTTTGACTTATAGAATTTGGTAAGGGTCAAAATTCTAATATCATCCATATTCAATTCTAGAGTCCGAACACAAAGTCCTTGGCTCAATAATAATAATAATAATAATAATAATAATAATAATAAAAATTAACTATAACATTCCCATTTGGAGGTCCAAAACTAACTACTACGGATGCTGTTGTCATCCATAGTTATTAATTCTCAGTGACCAAATGCAGTAATGTTAGATACATTGATATAACAAAAAAATATGGATATGAAAAAATTTAAAATCATAAAATAAATTTCTCATTCCACTTCAAATCATATTTCAAATTCATTACATAGTCCCAATTCATAAAACAAGTTTAGAGAGATATAATTATTACAAAATATGCTAAGAGCAACATATGAAGATGCCTCCTTGGTTGATCAGAGTCAACATAGGCAATTAAACAACTTTTCTATTACATCCAAAACACAGCAGAATAAAACAGAAAGAACTCCTACTAGGTAGTTTGCCTCCTGCATGTCTCCGAAAGCGTATTCATTTAACGGAGAACCTAAAAACCTTAACTCTCAATCAATTGAGCACTTTAGAGTTTAAGGGGAAAACATAAATTTCGAGCCGAACAAAAAGTCTGGTATGAATAATGACGTAACATCTCCAACCACATAGTTATCTAGTGAGACCACGCCGCTTAACAGAACGGGTTTTCCCCTTACTAGTATCTTAAACCAATTTATAGTAACCATATATTGTGCACCTGCATCCATAATGGTTAAGACATAAAATAATAAATTATACCATGATGATATGAAACATATAATATGCTCTGGATTTCCCATCCCCATTTACTCGACAATCTATCTCAAGTTATAGTTTCTAGGGTCACTATTAATTTATTAGTTTTTTATGGGCTGACTAATAACCTGTTAATTCTTTATGGAAATTCCATCCACTTTCATAGTTTTATGGGGTCACTATGAAACTATTGGTTCCCACCAATACTATCATCCAATCATAATTTTCATGGGATCTCTATGAACTATTGGTATCCCCAACAACTTTCTTCAATTATGGTTTTCATAGGATTACAATGAACCTATTGGATTCTCCAATAACATCTCACATGTTATAGTTTTCATGTGTTGACTATGAATGTATTGATATCTTTCAAAAACTTATTCGATACATAGTATTCATGGGATCACTAAGAACCTATTGGCCCCTACCAATAACAATTTCCATACATAGTTTTCATGGACTTACTAAGAACCTGTCTAAACCAATAATTATTTGATCAGCCTTTGAGCATCCTATATTCTGGTCTGTCTGACCTCCTAGGTGCAATTCTACTCACATCGGAGTTAACACAATGTACATTCACTATTGGGTCAACCTAGCTGATTATTCTACCCTTGACACCCCAAAATGTAGTTATGGGTTAATTATAAAGTGAATATGTTTACAAAAGCATACATGATAACCGATCAAAAAATAATAATGTAAACCTCTATGATTTAATTCCTTGTAATCATTTTTCTAATGAAACATGGTTAATACCCTTAACCTACTATCTTTAGCAAGGAAAGCTTCTTCAAAATTTCTAATGTAAAATACCATTTCAAAACTCTTTAATATTGCCATAGGTTTACCTTTAAAAATGGGATTGGGTTTCTTATTTAAAAACCAAGGTTTTCGACTATATCCTTTGTATCGTTACTTAAAACCTCAGATGTTATCCTTCGAGACCATCCAATATATCTTTGGAAAGCAATGAAATCTTCCTTTCAAAACCATTAAAGATATACCTTTCGAAACACTCAAAACATTCCTTTCAAAAGCATTTAGCTCAAGCAATAATTTATGGAAGCATGGCTTCAAAACCATTTGAAAGTGACCCTTATGAAATTATTGGGTATAACATTAATTGTAACTACTGGCCAAAGAGAACAATAGCGAAAGTATCCCTTATGAAAGCATTGATTTTAAGTAAAATAATTGGAGGGAAAAGGACAGTTCAAAAACAACTTTTCAAAACCATTGATAAAAGCGGCTAAAATGACCCTTTCGAATGCATTGGGAAGGCGGCTTCAATATTAATAAAATGAAAGCCTTCCTTTCGAACTCATTGTTATAAAGCCAAAAGGAAAAGTGACTTTAACCAATTCAAAAGGTACGAAGGCAAAAACTAGGTAACGAAGTGGCTCAAATGCAGCAACTCATTCGAAATCTTTTTTAAAATCAAAGAAAGCGGTAACTTGTTCAAAAGCCTCTTTTTTTTGAAGAAAGGTAAAGATTCAAAAGCTTCAACCCTTTTGAAAGCATCTTTTACAAAACAAAGGAAAATAATGTATTCCAAAGCTTATAAGAATAACTTCAACCTCTTCGAAAGCATGCCTTTGACACAGTCTCTTCTGCCTTTCTCCAATCCACTATGTATTAATGGCTTGATAGTATGTGTATTGGTTTCAAATGGGTTCATTAGTGGAAGTATGGTGACGACAAGCAAATGAAAGTGGCGGAGTGGTAAATCAAAACAAAACTGATTTAATGTCGTTCAAAGGAATTTCTTTTCACCTAACTTGCCTAATTGTCAAAATGTAATTGGTTGCCATTTCTTTATCAAAATCCTTTTTTTCTAAAAGGCTTCTGAATTCACAATTAACCATTTAAAACATTTTTAAGCATATAAGCCCTTCCCCTTGATTAAACATTTAAAACATTTGAGTCCCTTAACATAAATAATTTTATAACCATTGTAAAATACTTAGGAAAATTTCCCCAAAATCACAATAATACAATTTTGATATGTTTTCCAATATATATAAATTTTAGACCCGAAGCCCTTGATATAGATTGCCTTAAATAATTTAAAACTTAAACTATCTCTCTCCTATTCAAAATTCATAATAAATTATCCATAACTTGGAATAATATAAAAATTTAAACCTATCTCCAAAATAGTATTTTACATAACATTTTCCAGCATCATGGCATTCAGAGATCAGGATTTTAATCTTAACATCGAATTATATTATTCCACAAAACCTTGTTTAAATTAAAAAATAGCATATAATCAAAGCATATCATCATCCATCCATCCAAACATTTTTAGACCTTAAAAGTCGAATTTTAACGTTAGAGAAGACATATATGAGATGGTTTAGATTATTATTCACCTTGTTTGAATAAAGAACTTGATATTTGTTGTTGCCTTAATCTTCTTAGCTTGAATCTTAGCCTCTAATTGATTTTAAGCTCGTCTTCTCCTGGGGTTAAGGCCGGCCTTGTTTCTCTTTTGTTTATGTTTTTGATTAATGAAAACATGACTGAGAATGAGATAAGGGTTTAAGGGTTATTGGATTATGGTATACGGTTATCCCCATATTACCCTTGCCTTATTCTCTTAGGCATTTAACTTACAAACCATTTTTATAAATCCATTTAGTTGAGGCATGACCCTAATTAGTTTTCAAATCTCAATTCCTTTGTCACTCTAATCTCTACATTATTTTATTTAATTTATCTAATTAAATCTCCTAAATAATGCTATTTAAAATTTGGGGTGTTACATTAACCAAACTACTCTAGCCAAGGACTTTGACTTTGAGTTGACTTCAGTTGACGGCGATAGTAACCTTATATAACCGAGGAGATGAATCCTCTCTTGAATAGTGTTTCACTTCTAGTACTTCCACTCGACCCAACTATAGTCATTCAATGGACATTGTGCCATGATTTAACTATAATCAAAAGGAAGCTTCCACATTGAAGATCAACAACATTCTCAAGTCAAGAGAACTACGTAATTTTGTCATATCGATATTTTCTATTTGACCTTAGTTATATTAACCAACAAAAAACTATACATTGACTCATTCCATAGTTATCCAATAACTATCAGTACATAAACCCTTGGTGCCCCTTAGTAGCCACGATTAATACAGTACCCATGATTTAAAGAGCGTTACGTATTCTAGTCTTAACGAATCCATTGACTGGCTTCGATATTAGTCTGTATTCGATATTAGTCTTTAAATAGCCACGATTAATACAACACCCAAGATTTATAAACATTTTCTGTATTCGATATTAGTCTTTAAATATCCATTATAAATACACTTCGACTGGCTATCTATATGTATTCATGAGATTAGATTTCGACTAAATATTTACGGTGATACTATTGTAGAACACTATGAATATAATCTCAATTGCTATCAACCATTTTATTTTCTTAATACACATTGAAATTACTTTATGACACTTTGTCTAGTTAAGATTAATTTTGTCAAAAGGTATCATACTATTATAATTTTAGCGTACACATTGTTCCATGTTTTATATGACTTATTGGATTGCAGAGAGTACTAAGAATTAGCATATCAACTATGCATACCTAGAGCTATAACAGATAGCTCACATACATATATGAAATTTAGGTGTATATTTATGTGCCATTTTAAACAAAAGATTTCCCTTAATAATTAAGAAAATATCATATTTTGGTGATGATTTTTAACGCTATACTTTGGTTGCTTTCACTTGAACAACTAAAGTAGGCAACTGCCATGGAATAAAATGTTCTATCACTTATTCAGTTACTTTACTCAATAAAGATTATAATATAAAATAAATTTATATGTTTCACATTTTTCCTAACTTTTGTTTACTCTGTTTTTTTGCTAGAAATATTACGTAGGATGAATGGACCAACTTTTTGCATAGATGTGGAATGAGCAAAATTTTAGCTGTATTACTTGATGAAAAATGTTGCATATTTTGGAAGTAGATAAGAATGGAGTGTTGCTATCTTTTTTTACAATAAAATTCTTAGTATGAATTTTGGCACTTTAAATGCACGATTATAAGCTATCTGTATTCACTATCAAGAACAAAATTTGCAATTTATAATCCAACCAATGTCAAAATGCAAGTACTACTAAAGTAATTAACACCTCATCAGTGTCAATGGTGGTATTTGTCTATTTTTATTGTCAATTATAGCGCCTTATCAACTATAGGTGACATATGATGAAAGATATTTTTCTCTGCTGTTATTAATGAATAACTACTTATTGTGAAAATTTGTTTCGTTGTTTGTAGCACCTAATGCGACTTAGTTAGTTTCTTAGTATACTGAATCCGATTTCAACGTTTGTTTATTCAATAATTCTTAACAATACAACAAATAGGTGATCAACCTTTGGTTAAATAAATTTGTTTCATTCATATAATTTTTCTACACTTATATGCACTCTTCGTGAAAAGAGTGGTTAATAATTTACTAATTTCCTGATCCAACAATGGAATTTTGATTTCTACAAGAGAAACAACTTTCTTTTCCCATTTTTTAAGACACAAAAATTAAAATTGACACAACATAAATTTAGTCCTATATGTGTGTATAGGATGGGTTCATACTAGTTATACTTTGTCGAACAAAGTTCGATTACTCCTTATCAATACATCACTATGTGTCATAGGGAGGAGTATTTTTTGAAATTGAATCTTTATTCCTTTTTAGGCACGTTCAAAGCTCTTTCCAATATACTCGCCTATTCGATCAAATCAAATCATACTATTTTTCATCGCATGTTATTTTGTTTACTTTCATTTTATACTCTATGAGCTTATCATAGATATACTACATGTGTATCAAATACACATGTCTATGTCATTGATAACTCATCGATAAATAAAACGAAGTACGTGGAACCATTTTGGTATTAATAGACATGCAATTGCATACATCTATATGTATCAATCTGAAAAGTTCATCAATTCTTATCACGCTCCCACTTAATGGGAGATTTTCCGTATATCATCTGAGATATAATTTTCCAATACAATATGATTCACAATCATATAATCATAGAATTATTTCTTTAAACTACGGCTCAGTCCATAATTCCAAAATTAATGTAAAGAAATTTTGATAATTCTATATTTTCTAATGGATCAAAAATACCAGTATTATAGTTTATTTTATAATGAATATTCATAATATTTATATTGAAATAAAACTATATCGATTTTTCAGTCGATAGTGAAAAATAATTGATATTCCATAAATAATGTTTGCTACGTTTCTATACTCTTTGATAAAATATTTCTGTTAAATAAAAAATTTCTCGCATTATTTACCTAAAATGACACTTCTCCAATAAAAATACTTCCATCAACTATTTTCAAATGTTTCCATCAATAAAATAATTTCCTAAGTTAAAATATTTTCACTATATTATCATCAAACACTTCTATTAAGAAAAATAATTCCTTCAAAATAAAATATCTTTTCATGTAAATAACCTTTTAGAAAAGTATCTGTAAAATAAATCTTCTACAACTCAAATTATATTTACTATAAAGAACCCTCCATCAAATATCTTTTTAAATATGTACTTATTTTGAAACATCCTTCAACAAAATACCTCACTCCAAAATATCTTTCTAGAAAAATATTTTTAATAGGTATCCTAAATCATAGTTTCAAACCGCCTCTCAATATATATATCGTTTTAAAGGGTGTTCCTGAACTAAACACAATTTTTAACTAAGATGTTCTTGTCAATCTATTTCAATCAAAATAAAATATTCAAACCAAACATCCTTTTATAAAAACATTTCCAAATAAAATATTTACTAAAAAAATATTCCACTCTTAACAAAGCATTTCTAAATGATACTACCATTATAGAAGTACATCCCAGAGGATGTTTTCAAAAAAACAACGAAAGTTTCTCATACTAAAATGTTTCTCCAATGATTGAATTCAACTTTCGATATCCAATTAAACTGCCTTTTTGCCAAAAATACTTCCAAATAAATAATTTTACAATTTTGACCTTTCCATATGAAAATATTCTAGTATAAAATATTTATTTTCTAAATAAAATATTTGATTCTCACCAAATTTTTCAACAAATCACTTTATACCTAAATATAAACATTTTCCCTACATATTTCATAAATTTCCCAATTAAATATTATTCGCTTAAAAATAAAAAGTGATTTCATCTTATTAAGTTTCAATTATAATCTAACATCATGTGTGTACATACCTCAGATTGTAACCAAACACTTAACCTATCCTATAAGCATTCATCCTTCCCCACTCTTACTTTATATGTCACCACACAAAGGTCAACATAAACAAAATATCATTTTAGCGAAGTAATAGTGCTTAAACAAATAACCCATACACATTAAGCATACAAATATCAATTAAAATGCACTCTTCTTCTATATTCTAACCCAATCAAGGTGTTGATCAACCTACCAAAGTCTTAGGAAATCGCAAAATCTAAGCTTGATACCAAGTGTGATGACCCACTATCTTTGACATTCGAAATCAGTGACAAATACCATTAATCAATGCTTGGCGTAACTTCTCGTAAATTAAATGGTAGTCAATTAAAAAGAATTAATGGAGAATTATTAAAGCTCAAAAATATAAATTTTATAAATGTCAGAATTTGTCTATGAAACTTGCACAATTGTGATCATGGCAATAATCTAATAAACTTTCATATATAAATTTTTACGATTGAAATTCAAACGAAGAAGTAATTAACATTTGAAGATTTTGAATCAAAAATAATTAAATTAAATGTATTAAGGTAATAAATATCACCAGCTTAAAGTTTAAGCAACCATCAAATATAAATATTAATTAATAATGCTAAATCAAATTAAATCTAATTGCAAAAGCATGGAAGGAAATAAATAAACGAACAATGTAACAAAATAATGTGCTAACCCAATAGTCGACAGCCAACATCCACCGATCGTCCGCTAGCGGTCAATGGTTGATGCCAAATCAATTGATCAGTTAGGAAATACTGGCAATAGTACGAATCTAGGCCTAACGGCTTGATCGAACGGATAGAATTAATTTGAGCACCATAAATACAGGCCCAGCCCCTCACTTTTCTTTTCATATTTTCTTAATTAAGGAGAAAAGCTCCGCTATTTCACCTTTTTTGCTCATTCTAGGAATGATAGAAATTATAAAATATTATATATATATATATATATATATGTATGTATGTATGTATGTATGTATGTATGTATGTATGTATGTATGTATGTATGTATGTATATGTGGAGAATAGTGGAAAATAAGAGAGAAGAAAAATAAAGGCCAATCGATTCTGTGAAGAAGAGGTAAATTCTAAATCTAATTTAAAAACTACGCTTAAATCAAATATCTCCTGAGATATATAATTATAATAAATATGTATGCGCTTTTGTTATGTATTTTGGTAGAAAGAAAGTGTAGCATCCCTTGTCTTGAGGTCTGAAGCTAAGCGCTAGAAATTCTGCAGTCATCCACAGTATTAACTTCCAATGACAATATACGGTAATGTTAATGGTAATCATAATATTAGAAGCACATGAATATGAAATAAAATGAACATATATTTCAAAAACAACTTTTTCGATTACATTTCAAATCCATATTTCATATTCAGTTACATAATCAAAAACGATTTCCAGGTTTTGATCAAATTTAATTATTACAAATTATGCCAAAAGCGACACATGAAGATGCTCCCTTGGATGACCAGAGTACTAAATAGACAAATCAGTCTTAAATACATCATAGTGGAAACAATACTAAATAGCTCCTATATAACTAGCTTTGCCTCCTACACGTCTACGAAAGCTTATTCGTCCCACCTACTAAACCTGAAAATCATTAACTTTCAATCTGCTCAAATCAAATTTTGGGCACTCTAAAGTTTAAGGGGAAAACATAAAATTCAATTCATACATAACTAATATCCATTTAAAAAGCATTTGTTTTGAAAATCAAAAACCAGCAGTCAAGCTGATTATAATCATAATAGTAATAATATATACGCATATAAATCAGGTAATCAATGGACTGTCTGTCCGAACAATATAGTTTTATCAAAATAACTATTAACCACTGGCTGACTCGAGCCTACCAGACATAAACAATAAACCAACTTCTTTTAGACATAATACTGGATGATCTGTCCTTAACGTACTTTTCCAATGGTAAACTGAACCTAATAGTTTTGCGGGCTCACCAATAACTTACCTCTACTTTGTGTATTCCTTTTTGTGTGTAACACTATTTTAGTCTTACCCATGACAAAGCCTTACACATTGAAATTTTGGACTTATATTAGGTAGGGGTTACTAGCTAAAGTTTAGGGCCCGACCTTACACCAGTCCTATCTAGTCTTATATATCCGAGTCATTTACTTAGTGTTAACTACCCCATTCAATTTTCCTTGAAAACATTTCTTTCAAAATGATTTAACCTTTTTTAAATCATACCTACATAAGGAAAATTTGTTTTTCGCTTTACTCAAATTACGTATGCCATAATATATGCTTTACATAAAACTATGTTGATGAAATCTAAATCAAGGGGTTTTTTGTCCCATCAAAATAGGTTAATACTCCTTTTTAACTTAGAAAACTTTAGGCGTAAAACCAAAGCAATACTTTCAAAACCATTGTTTAAAACCTTAAACAATCCCTTTCAAATTTATTGAAAGTACCCCTTTCAAATAGTTACTAGTTTAACCTTAAAATCATTAGGCCGAAAGGCCAAAACATACCTTTCGAATGTATTGAAAATAGACCTTTCGAAATCATCACTTACACCTTAAACATCCTCTTTCGAAACCATTAAACTTTACTTTCAAAAGCTTTGGAAATCTTCTTTCAAAACGCTTAAAACAAACCTTTCAGTACACTAAATATACCTTTTGAAAACTTAGGGGTTTCCCCTTCGGAACGCTTATAATCGAAAAAATTGGGTTCATGTCAAGGTTTGTGAAAAAATTGCTTTGAAACCATTTAAAACTATTCATTACAAAACCATTGGATTAAGCCTTTAATATAACTAAAGGGTCATAAAGAATTGAGGTTAAAGTAATTAATTTTGAAAGCTTTAATCCCAAGTAAAAGAAAGAGGAATGTTTTGAGATCTTCTCTTTTGAAACCATTACCTCTGAAACCATTTAAAATTAGCTATACAACCCTTTTGAAAGCTTAGAGAAAGTGGCTTCCATGTAAAAAGGCGAAAGCACCCTTTCGAATACGTTGATTTAATGCTATAAGGAAATGCGACCTTGACTAGTTTAAAAGGTATGAATGCGGCAACATGGTTTTCGAATAGGCTCAAAGCAGCTATCCTTTCGAAAGCTTCTTTTAAGACAAAAGACGACAACTCTTTCGAAAGCTCTCTTCTAAAACAAGGAAAGCGGAAACTAGTTCGAATGCTTCCTTTTTTTCTCTTAAAAATAAAGACAAGTTAAAAGCAACCCCTTCGAAAGCCTTGCCTTCGACACTATCATCCCTTTCACCTTTCCCTAATGCACTCCATACCAATTTCTTGATATCATGTGCTTTGTTTTTGAACAGGTGCAAAAGCTCTAACTGGCTTATTGACAAAGGCAAGCTAAGGAAGTGGCGAAGTTATAATTCGAAACAAAGTTTTATTACTTT
The DNA here is from genome assembly GCA_030765085.1 of Allium cepa. NCBI lineage: Eukaryota > Viridiplantae > Streptophyta > Magnoliopsida > Asparagales > Amaryllidaceae > Allium > Allium cepa. The sequence goes on from CM060939.1 coordinate 421,917,917, forward strand.
TTAAAGTGATTTCTTTTTATCTAACTTGCCCAATTTATCAAAAAAAGATTGGTTCCTATTTCTTTATCAATTTTTTTTATTAGGTTGCCGAATTCAAGATTATCAATTAGAAACATTTTAAGAAATAAGCCCCTCTCCTTGATAAAACTTATAAAACATTTAAGTCCCTCAACTTAAATAATTTTATAACGATAATAAAGTACTAAGGAAAATTCTCCAAAAACCACCATAATTCATTTTTAATATGTTTTCTAACATATATGAATCTCAGACCAGAAATCACCATATAATTATCTTAAATAATTTAAACCCAATATTAACAATTTTCTTTCATAGAAAATTCATAATAAATCCACAATAACTTAGAAAATTATGAAACTTAAAACCCACTTCATAAATACGTTTTGACTATATATCAAAAATGCAAATCCTGTGGATGTCATTTAACAGGTTTTCCAATCTAGACTTATCATAAAATCTATATGAAACAATATAAATCATCAACAAGCATATATATATATATATATATATATATATATATCCATTTAACCTAACATATCATGGCATTTTATTTACCAAATAATTTGTATCAAACCTTGTAACCGAGATCATTATCAAAAGTGAGATGTAAATTAAATTATTCACCATGGCTTGCTGTTAAAAAGGTCAAGATTTTCTCTTTGTTTGGTTTTCTTAATATTTCAACTTAAATCTTAGCTTTTCTTCTTCTTGAATCTTCTTAATAGTGTTCGGTCGAGTCCACAAACGTTTTAGTTTTTTTTGTGAATGTTGAAATGATGGATAGAAGAGTTTAGGTTATAGGAACAAAGGCTATTTCTATTTTGGCCTAACGATATTCCTCTTATTTACATATTTTTTTAATTCTCTCTTGATTGTACATTCATTGAGACGCATCCCCTTATTAATTAACAAATCTTAATCCTCTTATTATGACATGGACTTGGTCGAGCCTTGATTTATGTGTCTTAACCATTTCAATCGAATTTGCGCAACTATTTTGAATCCAGCTTGCATCTTGGGTTTGACCTTGTGCTCGTGTCGCGACTTCACTTGTATTGCATTTGAGTTAAACCCGGCTTTTCATTTGGGTTTGACCTGTGCTCACCTGTCCTTGTAATTTTATCAAGTGTATATCGGTGTGCACGGCCTTGTGGCATGTACAGTGACACGTTGTGCGTGTCACAAGTTGTTCGTGTATGATGAATTCAAAATTAAATGATGATGAACAACCCAAATAACTGAGGCAAATAATGTTTTCAATATCACGTTTTATTTTATGCTGCAAAAATATTTTCTTTTTAATTTTACTGTGTCACTGTGTATTTTTGCAGATTGCTCAGATGTTGGATTCAATCTGGAATAGAGTTGAAGATAAATTTGAGTGAATGAGCTATGTATAGTAAGGACATTTGTATATGAAAAATTGTGATGTGATTGAAATTGTAATGTAATTGAAATTTATGTATATATAGTGAGAGCTCAAATTTGTACTATCCAAAGTTGTAATAAATATTTGCTTGAATAAAATATCCATTTGAATTTATATTCTGTGTTATTTATTTTATTCAGCAAATATTTATTTAATCTGTGAAAATAAAATAGTACATTAACAAATACATTTAAGTGAATATATATGTATCACATACTTGCATATTCAATAACTCCCCTTTTTGATGATAACAAACATATATTTAAGATTTTGAGTTTGTTAAATGTATTTGATCATTCCATTTGCTCCCCCTATTTGAATGCTCCTCTCTACACAAAGCTCCCCCTTCATATATGCATGTAAAAATGAATAAATGAACCTAGATGCATATAGAAAATAAAAATAAAATATTTGACCTTTATTTTCCAAAAGCTTAACCTTTCTCTCCCCCTTTTGTTATCAGCAAAAGAGTAATAGTGTTAGAAAAATGGAGAAAAAATGATAGACATTAATACGACATTAAAACTCAATCGAATATAAATATTAAATTTCAATAAAAAATCAAACAAAAATCATAAATACTCTTTTAGGTGCATATTCCACTTTAGAGTGGTAGGGATAATGTCATCATATAAAAACCATACAGTTGTGTCTATTTGTGGTATATTTATTTTAGGAATTTGAATATCTACTAACCATGCATAACCGTTAGGACCTTTAAATGAGATTAGTAGTATTCCAATTTTATTTTAAAAAATGAATTCAAGTATCTTCTAACCACGCATAACCGTGAGGACCTTTAATTGAGATTAGAATCAAATTGTCTATTTAATCAATCAATTTTGATATGCGTTTCATACATGCATAACCATGAGGACTTTTAAATGAGCGTGGAAGCACATAATCAAAAATTCCAAGTAATTCACCCATGCATAACCATGAGGACTTTTAAATGAGAATGATACTTTGGATGTTTTTATTTGTTAAAAAAAATAATGAAATGAAAAATGAATGATTCCCGTTTAAAATACCACATATTGAACATACTATATTGGATTTTGATGAGTGATGGTTGATAGAAATATGATCGAAATAGAAATGGTCATGGAATTTTTACCAACGAATTTTTTTTTATAACTCTTGTTTAAATTTCTAAAGAAATTTACTAATTATACTGTCTCGAGTTATAATATATGATCAATATCAACACTCATTACTTTTTCAATCACTATTTATCTTTTCGATAACCAGTAGGGACATATTAGTTAATGTAATCATTTAAGCTCAAATTCAAAAATAATTATCAAATTTTCTAAAAATGACTAATCTGAAACAAGGTCAAAAATGATTTTCTAGAAGGTGTTTTATAAGAAAAATTCTGCTATTTGAAAATATTTAAATGAAAAATATGTAGATATTTTCTTTGAAAAATGATGCGGCTACTGAATTGTCTCAACATAAATCACGTTCCACTAGTAACTTTTCTATCAACTAGATTACCAGTGTAATCTGCATCTGAATTTTTCTTTGACTCAAGATTATCATTTGAATGTTATAGACCAGACCGTAATTTGCAACAAATTTCTTAAAATCATTTTTAACAGCTTCCGCATGAAATTATCTTAAATTTGAATTTGAAATCATGGAAATTTACAAATAGTGACCATAGTGTCAGAACAAATATATCCATGTGTAACATGAGCAATCAGAAACCAATAAAACACCATCATTTGACCGAACAAATTTATATGGATTAGTTCAAAGATGAAAAGATGATTGGTCAACATTTAAGCACAAATCAAAGTCATAAATAAGAACAAGTCAAATAAGAACATATGAATAAGTCAGAATCAATATCAACATTTATTTTATAATCACATAACTAGTTGATTAGATACAGTGCAGATTTTCACATTAAATATATCATTCAAATAGACATACCGTTACATTTTTACCTTTACCGATAATATTTCGTTGTTGCCCATTGTGATTCTTCCACCTTTGTATTAGGCTAAGGAACTTTGATTTGTCGCCCGTTGTGTTTCTGGAATAGCCAAAATCCAAGTAACACTTTTGCGGTTCCTTAGCCTGCCACCACACCTACACGTTAAAAGATTTTTGCGACCTATTTGTTTTTATAGGTCCATGGTTGTTAGTGGCAAATAATTTTAAAAAATAAGTTTGTGGAGACCCAAAACTATTTATATATGTTCCTGTTGGCACCTAGATTTGTTTAACTTTAAGGGATTTTATATTTGTGCCTTTTGGAACCCAAATTGGTATAGTTTTCACATGTTTGGATCTATACCAGCAATTGTTTTGATTGTGTTCAATTTTTCTACAAATTATGCACTCGAATTTGACTTTATTAATTTTTCTTTTAACAGGTTTAAATTGATTATATCCATGTCCTTGTCTAACTGTATTAACAGTTTGTTTCTCTAATAGCATATTCAATGATCTTTCACTTTTGGAATATTTTCCTAAAGTCGTTGACAGTTGTTGGACTTTTGTTTTGAGTGATTCGTTTTTGTTCAATAATTGAGTGCACGTTTTAATATAATTTTCACTTCTAATATTTTCACTCTCTTTCAAAACCAGAAAATCATTTTCAAGTGATTTAATTGTACTTTCTAATTTTTTAATTTCTCCTTCGAATGTTGGACACTTATTACACTTAGGGCTCTTAGTTTGATAATTTTTAACCAATTGATTAAGCTGTTTATTTGATTCTATCAAACTATCTCTTTGTGATACAATTTTGGCATATTTTTCCCTAAGTCGTTCAAAACAACCATTTACTTCGTGGAAATATATAAGTAATTCTGAGTGAGTAAGTTTTGATACCTTGCTTGGCTTATCATTATCGTTATCAGTTATATCACCTCGAAGAACAGTTCTCCTTTCTCACTCTTACTGCCAGTACTTTTATAATCATCATCACTTTTATTCCACATGGCTGCAAAATAATTTCCTTTTGATTTCTTTTCTTGGTCGAGTTGAATTCGGGGATAATTTGGCTTGATGTGACTGAGTTTGTTGCATATGTGATAGATGATCTCCCATTCTTCTGGGTTGTCTAGTGATTTGACTATTCTGCTTTTCAAATTTTGATTTAGAGCTGGATTTCTATGTTTGCGGTTCCACTTTTTGAATCTCTTCTTTAGTAACGCCAACTCAGCTGCTTCATCATCATTATCACCACTACTGCCTTTTACCAATCCTGCTATGCATGTTTCTTTAACTGAGTGAATTATGGGGGATCTCTCACAGTTGTTAACTTTTGCACCATATATTTCATCAAAAGTATTCCAGATTTCTTATGCACTTTCACAATGAGAGATGAAGTTAAAATTATCTTGATTAATGTGAGAATATATTATACGCATAGCAAGAGCATTAATCGAAGTAATTTTCACTTCTATTATATCACACCCATATTCAATAATATCCCAACATTTAATATTAACAAATTTTAAATAAAATTCCACTTTTAATTTCCAACTCAAAAAATCTATTCCATAAAATACAGGAGGAATAATATTGAATCGACCATCATTAAAAGAAGCCACTTTAAAAATTCAAATCTGTAAAAAAAAATTGGTCATCGCAAAATCAAATTTTTAAAACAAAAATGGCTTTTATTCCTAGCTCTGATACCACTTGTATGATCGATTTCACCCTAGAGGAGGGTGAATAAGGTGATACTAATATTTATAAAAAAAATATTGCGGAAGATTATATAAAATAATTGCAACACAATCATAGCAGAATTATAGCAGCACAGATAATATCAGAATAATAAAAATAGAACACACAGATTTACCCAGCTTCGGCAAAATCCTGCCTACGTGCGGCCCTAAGGTTTCTACTAGAAATTAAGCAGTCAGACGCTTACATACGTAAACTCATGACACCTACTATCGACTATCCTTAACTTTACGCTCAAAACCCTACCACAACTCAGCCACTGAGTTACGAATTCTCAAACTACACTACCGCAGATCGTTCCCTAGTCACATGACTAGAATTTACAATAGTTTAAAAAGGAAAATACAAAAGTAAACAATTTAAAAACTCAAAACCCTGACCAACTAAAGACCTTAATAACAAGGCCGGCCCACAAATAAACAAGTGATAAAATTAAATCCCTTTTCTCTTTTGTATTATAGCTTCGGCCTGATATTAGTTACTTGACAATGGCTGTTTGTTCTCATTCCTCTTTGCTCTGTAATTAGGGCTTTGGATAAATTGAAGACACCGACTTTAGTAGCTTAAACGAATGACGATTTACGTCCTTACTTTGTCGATCGATGCTCTCTTATCTTAGCACACGGCTCCTTCAATTTTGATCGAGTTTGAACTTGCTTCGGTATGTAATTGGTTACTTTTGCTTTACGGTTTTTGCTTACTTTAACTCAATCTTGATTTGAGTTGAATGATTATTCTTTTTTACTTGGACTTGAATACTTTTCACGGCTGATGATTATTGGGTTTAAATGGGAATTGAATTCCTATATTCTCGTTAATTGAATTTGTCATATACTTTACTTTGGCCATTGATCTTCATTTGGATGCTTGAGATGATTACTGACTCGTTCAATTTGTATATCATAATTGCTTTGTTCTCATAGCTTCGATTTTGAGCTATTCAATTTCCTTGGCTATCACGGTATTTATTTCTCTATGACTTCAGCGTTGCTTTGGCTACTTGACAACCACGACTTTTGAATTCTTTGCTCGGCACTAATTTGGTTTGAAACTGTTGATCCATGACTTGTTCGAAATTGCTGCATATCATTATTTTGAAACTGCTACATGATGCTTGTATTCATCTGTAAGTTCTACGTTGCTTTGTCTTTTCCATTGCCTGACTATATGCATACATTTTGTGGCCGAAGTTTGCACGTGAGTGTTGCTTCGAGTTTGAAATGCTTGCAGGCTTGGAGACTTTGTGCATTTACATTGTATTTGACTTGAGTTTCATTGATGTAGGTGTGTGTCACACTGTTTTCATTTAAATCTGTGCATTTTTGGTTTGTATGTTCGATCACTGTCTTGCTTGTAGTTCACACGCATTTAGTCCAAGACATTGTTGTTTGCTTTGGATTGATGTGCACTATGCTTCGAGTCTGCACATGCTTTTGTACATTTGTGTCTTTGTATGTACCTGATATATTGGCTCGAATTTGTCGTCTAGTATATTGATGTTGGGTTCATTATTTTATGTTGAGGCTTGTTGCAGTTTCATTCATGTTCATATATATATATATATATATATGTATGTATGTATGTATGTATGTATATATGTATATGTATAACTGTCCTTTAGTCTATATACATTAGTTCTCATGTATATGATGCATGTTTTGTTTGCATTGACTTCAGTAGCATTTGAGGTTGCTGTTTTGTTCTTGTTTGCTGCCTGGTCGACACTTGCACTTCACTGGTCTTGGCCTTGGTTTCTTTATAGTCTTGGTAGCTCTAACCAGTTCATTGAATATTTTACATTGATGTTGAACCGGTCTCTTTCGCTGGTGTGTTTTCACTTGGTTGATCTGCTTTCATTTTTGCCAGACCCTTGTGTACCTCTCTCTGCTGCCTTTTTTGTGTTCTTTTGAGTTTGAGTTGTTGTCATGTGTACTCAAGTGTGTACTTGGTTTCTGTTTGGTGCCTGGTCCCTCTGGTCTTTGACTTGTGAACTGCCTTCGTTAGTTTAGTGGTGCACTTGCTTGATGGTCTGAATGAACTATCTAGCCTATGTTTTCATATATATTGTCACTGCATATATTGTTTACGTCTCGGACTTTGGTTGAGCCTTGGTTTATGTATCTTCACCATTACATTCGAATTTGCACATTTTGATTGCACCTGTGTTGAATCTAGCTTGCAGCTAGGGTTTAACCTTGTGCTCGTGTCATGACTTTATTTGTATTGCGTTTGAGTTAAACCCAGCTTTTCATTTGGGTATGACCTGTGCTCACTTGTCCCTATAATTTTATCAAGTGTATTTCGGTGTGCATGGCCTTGTGGCATGTAGAGTGACATACTATGCATGTCACAAGTTGTTTGTGTATGATGAATTCAAAATTAAACGACGACGAACAACCTAAATGAGTGAAGCAAATAATATTTTCAATATCACATTTTATTTTATACTAAAAAATATTTCTTTTTCAATTTTATTGCGTCACTGTGTATTTTTGCAGATTGCTCAGATGCTGGATTCAATCTGGAAGAGTTTAAGATAAATTTGAGTGAATGAGCGATATGTAGTGAGGACATTTTTATATGAAAAATTGTGGTGTGATTGAAATTGTAATGTAATTGAAATTTATATATATAGCGAGAGCTCAAATTCATACTATCCAAAATTGTAATAAATATTTGTGTGAATAAATTTCCATTTGAATTTATATTCTGAGTTATTTATTTTATTCAGTAAATATTAATTTAATCTGTGAAAATAAAATAGTACATTAATAAATACATTTAAATGAATATATATATATATGTTTATTATCATCAAACAAAAATCAATACTTGCATATTCAACAAGTACTAATAGACATATCAGTCTTAAATACATCACAGTGGAAACAACACTAAATAGCTCCTATATAACTAGCTTTGTCTCCTGCACGTCTTCAAAAGCTTATTCATCCAATCTACTAAACCTGAAAATCTTGAACTCTAAACCTAGTCAAATCAAATTTTGAATACCTAATAGTTTAAGGGGAAAACATAAAATTCCAATCAAACATAAAGCCTGGTGTGAATAATTCCATTACATCTCGATTTACTGATATTAAGCGAGACCACGCCACTTAACGGAATGAGTTTCTCCTTACTAATATCCTTTTAAGAAGCATGTCCTTTGCAAATCAAAAACCTGCAATCAAGTTGATTATAACCATAATAGCAATAACATTTATGCATACAAATTAGGTAATCAATGGACCATCGGTCCAAACAATATAGTTTTATAAGGTTGACCATTAGCCACTGGCTGACTCGGGCTTGCCAGACATAAACAGTAACCAACTTCTGTTAGACACAATATTGGACGATCTTTCCTTAACTTACTTTTCCAAGGATCAACTGAACCTAATGGCTTTCGAGATCACCAATAACCTACCTCTACCTTTTGTATTCATTTCTATGTGTAACATCATTTTGGTCATACCTATGACAAAGCCCTACATGTTGGAATTTTGGACTTATATTAGCTAGGGGCTACTGGCTAAAGTATAAGGCACGACCCTATAACAGTCTCATCTAGCCTTCTAATATCTGAGTCATTTACTCAGGGTTAACTACTCCATTCAATTTTTCTTGGAATATTATTTTCAAAATGATTCAACCCTTTTTAAATCATACCCGAACAAAGAAAATTTGTTCTTTGCTTTGCCCAAAATACTTATGCCATGATATGCTTTACGAACAAACAAAGTTGATGAAATCCAAATTAAGGGAGTTTTCTGTCCCATCAAAATAGGTTAATTCTCCTTTCTAGCTTAGAAAACTTTAGGCTTTAAAGCCAAAGAAATAATTTTGAAACCCTTTGTTTAAAACCTAAAACAAGCCCTTTCGAATTTATTAAAAGTACCCATTTCAAATAAGTTACTACTTTAACCTTGAAAACATTAGGCCAAAAGGCCAAAACTTACCTTTTGAATGTATTGAAAATAGACCTTTTGAAATCATCACTTATACCTTAGACATCCTCTTTCAAAACCATTAAAAATTTCTATCGAAAGCTTTGGAAATCTTCCTTTCAAAACGCTTAAAACAAACCTTTCGGTACACTAAAATATACCTTTCGAAAACATTGGAGGCTTCCCTTCAAAACACTTACAACATACCTTTTGAAATCATTGGGTTCAAGTAAAGGTTTGTGAAAAAATTGCTTCTAAACCATATAAAACTATTCCTTTCGAAACCATTGGGTTAAGCCTTTAATATAACTAAAGGGTCATAAAGAATTGAGGTAAAAGCAATTACTTTCGAAAGCTTTAATCCCAAGTAAAAGAAAGAGGATAGTTTCGAAAACCTTTGTTAGGAACTAAGATGTTGGTTTTGATGACAAAAACATTTTTAAAATATATACTAACACTATTGTCTAGATAGATATGTATATGCAGGAACTATGCAGGATATATATATATATATATATATATATATATATGCAGGTATTGATTACTGAATACTGATCAGTATAAAGACTCAAGACTCAAGATTCAGAATTGAGATATCAAGATTAAAGACTCTAGAGTATCAAGATTAAGATTTCAAGATAAGCATCTAATTTTTTTAAAACTTCATAATAGCATGGAAATCTTCATTTCAAATTTCATTTGGGATGTAACCCATTTCCATCTACTTAATGGCTTACAAATCCATGACAAGTAGCTTACAAATCTACGACAAATGGCTTACAAACCCACGAACATCCTGGTTTTGTGTAAGTTTTCGAGCCCTGATGTGATGAGATACACTATAGGAAGAAGCTTGCAAAACTACTACAAAATGGATTTTCAAAATTATTTTCAAAACTGCTTTTCAAGATGTTTTAGCCTTAAAATATTATTTTTTTGTTTTTAAATAAACTCTTGTTTTAAACTTCATTTGTTTTTAAAATTATCTTCTGATTTTTTAAATATTCTTTATAATATATATATACACACACTTGAGAATTAAAATCAAATTTATATATACATTTTAAAAATATATTTTTCTACTCTTCTTTATTTTAAAACATAGGAAAATTAGTTTATTTTACTCAAGAATCATTTCATCTTGTTTTCCTTTCAATACCATTTTCAAAACAAATTTTAAATTGTTTTTTTAACTAAGGGATGTCGAATCATGGGATACCCCATGTCTACATGGTGGCCGTTAAATTAAAAAGTTTCAATTTTCAAAAGAACTGTATATTCATTTAAATCTCTTTACGAACGGTTATGACGTTACTGGTCTATAAATAGCCTTCACAAACAATTTTTTAACTAACTAATTTCTTGTTCGTGCTGAAATTCTGCCAAATTCTCAAGTGAATCAAATTAGAATCTCATTCTTGTTTAATTCCCTGCCCTCTCTCGAAGATCAAAGTGCTACTCAGAGTTACAGGATCAATTAGTAATCAAAAGTTTATCGAGTCTCTCTATAAGGTGTGTTTGTGCCTGAAAATCAATTAGGTGATCTTTTGTCCTGTAAATCAAGGGAGTTTGCTCCGGACTCGAAGACAAGAGGGTACCTCAAGGCCTTTAGAAATTTAGGATTGCAATCTCGAACTTGGTATAATAAAAATCTGTACGAGGTTTTTGCCTTGGTGCAGGACTGGACGTAGGTTAACTTGGAACCAATATAAAATCTAGTGCATTTTTTTCGTTTACTGCCTTTTATTTTCTTTCTGGATCTGTGTTTTATTCTATGATTGTTCTATGATTAAGTTCTGCATTTGTTTATATCATAATTTTTAAATTAGTCCATATAAGTCTTAGAATCCATTAACCACTATTCATCCACCCTCTAGTGTTAAATTAGCTTTAAGATCCTTAATCCGCACTCCCTTTCAATTGGTATCAGAGCGTTGGTTTTCATAGTTTTCATAATCTGAAACTTGAAAATTATCTTAATGGCTACCAACACTGGTAATGTCAACTCTGGCACTAGTTCTGTTAACACTAACACTAGTTCATTTATAGAAGGTCAGTCTACTGTCAGATCACCATTTTTCAATGGCAGTAATTATGCATATTGGGCTTGTAGAATGAAAATTTATTTATAATCCGTAGGATTAGACACTTGGAAGATCACACAAATTGATTATGTTGAACCAACTACCAATATTTCCCAGTGGACTGCTGAGCAAAAGGGTGTTGCACAAAATAAATCAAAGGCCATGAATATATTATTTTGTTCACTTGGTAGGAATGAGTTTAATAAAGCATCTGTTTGTAAGTCTGCATTTGAAATCTGGAAAACTTTGCAAGTTACTCATGAAGGAACAAGCAAAGTTAAACATACTAAAATTTCCATATTACTAATCGGTTTCAATTGTTTAAAATGCATACAAATGAGTCCATTTCCAACTTGTATTGGCGATTTCAAGATATTGTTCATTCACTAACTGCATTGAGAAAAAGCTTTACGGAGGAAGACCAAGTCAGAAAAATTCGAAATTCACTCATTTCAGAATGGGTCAAAAGACACTTGCAATCGAAGAAGCAAATAATACTAGTCTAATGAAAATAAAAGAATTGATTGGGGATCTGATGTCTTATGAAGTTCAACTGCAAGGGTGAAGAGAAAACAAGGCTACAGAAAAGAAATCATTAGCAATCAATGCAACAATTGAAGATTTGGAACCAGACAGTGATGAGGAGATTGCTTTCATGACAAGAAACTTTTGAAAATTCCTTAAACGTAGAAAAATGAATTATTACAAAAGAAATGTTCAAAGGAATTCCAGAAATAATATGTAGAACGTCAACAATGATAGATGCTACAATTGCAATAAAGTTGGACATCATAGGAAAGATTGTCCGTAACAAGATAAACAGTTATTCTCTCCAAACAATGATTCGTCAAGGAAAAGAAAGAAAGCATACACATCAACTCTTGATGAATTAGACTCATCATCTAGTGATGATGAAAAGAAGACGGATAATTTAAATCTGTATTTCACCGCTATTCATGAATCAGACGACGATAGGAGTATGGATCTAAAAATAGGTACGCATTTACATTATTTTTAATTTTTTCTTGTTTGAATGGATGATTGTTTGTTTGCATGATTTTTTTTAAAAAAATTCCTTGAATTTTAAATTCAAATTTATCCCTTGAAATTCTAATTTTAAATTCAAAAATAATATTATTTTAATAATATTTTAAATATTAAATTATTAATATTTAAGTATTATTATATTTAATATTGCCATAGGAATTATATAAGCAGAATATACAATATAATATATACATTTATTAGAAATTAGGAATATACACTTGGATTCAATAGGCACATGTTGACATACCTAGATACGCCATGTCGACATGCCCCTTAGAAATTTGATTTCAAAATTTGAATTCAAACTTTTGAATTTCCCTTCACCTTTTCATTAACTTCAATGCCTTGGAAAGATGCCTCTTGATAAGAGAACATGTCTATTGAATCTCTATTTAATTCACTCTCCTTATCATCACTTTTCACTTTTATTTCAAATTTCAAATTTATCTTCATTATCTTCAACTCCTCTCAAACTTCTTCAACGGCCTCTTCAAGCACTGCTAACACCATTTGGCTTCTAAAAGCCATCAAAAACTTTCCTTTTAATGACCCGAAAGCTATCAAAGCTTACATCAACTATGTAAACTTTGGTAAAATTCATACGGGAAAATTTGCTATTTTTGAATATTTTCCTTCTTATGAAATTGAAAATCTTTTTCAACAATGTTCTATTCTAAGTGTAGTAGTTAACAACAAAATGATTTTTTATGTTATCCAAATCTTGTCAAGATGTCTTATGCGAATTTGAGTCATGGTTTTTATGATGGGCAAGATGGACAAATTTGGAGCAGTATTAAAGGAACACAAATAGTTTTGGATTGTGAAATTTTAGAAAATATTTTAGGATGCAAGTATACCGGAATGAATCTCTCGGAATTTCAAATAAATGAAAATGATCGAGAGATATTTCAGCACATCTTTGAAGGGGATGACAACTTTGAATTCAAAGATTGTTATTTTCATCGAAAAGCAAGAATTGTTAACCTTCTTATTCAACACACCGCTATACCAAGATCGGGAAATTACAACAACCCAACTTTGAAAGTTTGCAAAGCTCTTTTTGCAATTTTTGGAAATTATGATATCAATTGGGCTCAAGTTATTTTTGATGAGCTAAAGCCCAAGAATTTTACTATGGGTGAAAACACATTATATCATGGAGTTTATCTCACTAGATTTTTAATTACTTTGCAATTGATTTCAAAAGGGAAGAATTTATAACTAGAAAAGGGTTCAACCATGGAAACATTCCCCTTATGCAAATTCCATTAGTGTTTCAACCATATGAAACACTTACAGAAAAGGAAGAAAGGCTTACTCACGAAGAGATGGAGGAAATGGAGAAAGAAGAAGAAGAGGAAGAGAAAGGAATGGAAATTGAAGAGGAGGAAGAGGAAGATCAAGAAACTTCCTTAGAGAGTATTGAATATCCCACCAATTCTGCTAATCCATCCAATAAGACCATTCTCAATAATCAAAGAATTATAGTGGAAAATCAAATGACACTCAAAAGATAAATGAGTGAGAAAATAGATAAGATTTCCACTAAAATCAACAAGTTCTTCGGGAAAGTTGGTAGAAAGCTTGGACTATCATCTTCTTCATCTTCATCTAATTAGTTTTCGTTCATGTAATCTTGTTTGCTTCAAGTTCTATCCATGTATTTTCCTTTATTTTAGTTAATATTATATTATTTCATGTAATGTTGACTAGAATCATTAATGAAATCTTTTATTTCCTGTTATTCAACTTCACTTGTCTCTGTAATTGCTTGTTTTTATATTATACAAATTTTAGTTGCATAGATTTGTTCATAATATTCAAAACAAAGAAAATTCTCACTTTAGGCAGAGGCATGTCGATATTCCCCATCCCCCCATGTTGACATGCAACATGCAGAAAGTAGTTGCACTTTCAAATTTTAATTTCATGTAACTAACTTGTGTCTATTCATTTTAAACGACTTTCTACCCCTATTTTTACCTGATCTTCCAGAATAAATTATCAAACTTCATTTCTAATCACTCCCTTTCATATTTCTTCCTATTTCTTGAATTATGGCTTCTCTGATTAAGAATCTAGGTGATAATCTTGAGGAAACTCTCACTTCCTTCAACAATATCCTTACATTCATACTTCGTAATCAGCGCCACTTAGAATTGAGTCAAATACAGGCGATTAAGGAGTAAGGGAGACATTTCGACGCCCTTTGTTGGACGATCTCAGCCCTTATCAAGGACGATCTTGAAGGAAGTCCACCAGTCACTCTCGACAAAGATAAAGAAGAATGGGATGCCATAAAGTAGACCCTATCTTCGAAGAAGATGGATGGGTGAAAGTACCAAGGAATTTCTAGTCATTCTATATGTTATTTGTTTGGTTTGATTGGTATGTTTTAAACTTGATTGACTTAATGTATTTAAAACATTTGGTGTGTTTTGTATATATGATTGGAATGAATAATTACTATAAATATGATTGATGATTGATTTACTTTTGGATTACGCTCATGATCACACTCATGATCACATTTCACATATATGATCACATTTCAGACTTATGATCACACTATTACACTTATACGTGGATTACTATATTGTATTATGGTTGAGTATCTTATATCAAGTTCATGGAATTTATTAGTAATAAGTTTTTGTTGATGACAAAGGGGGAGAAGTTATAAAATAGTAGTTAACTTGGAGTAAGGGGAAGTTATGATTGGAGTAAGAGGGAGTTATGATAGGAGTTATGATATGATAAGTATATTTTATAAATACAGGTTGTCATCATCAAAAAGGGGGAGATTGTTAGGAACCGAGATATTGGTTTCGATGACAATAACCTTTTTTAAAATATATACTAACACAATTGTCAAGATAGATATGTATATGCAGGAACTATGCATGATATATATATACAGGAACTATGCATGATATATATATAGGTATTGATTACTGAAGACTGATCAGTATAAAGACTCAAGACTCAAGATTCAGAATGGAGATATCAAGATTGAAGACTCTAGAGTATCAAGATCAAGATTTCAAGATAAGTGTCTAACTTTTGTTAAAACTTCATAATAGCATGGAAATCTTCATTCCAAATTTCATTTGGGATAGAACCCATTTGTATCTTCTTAGTGGCTTATAAACCCACGACAAGTAGCTTACAAACCTACGAAAAGTGGCTTAGAAACCCACGAACATCCTGGTTTTGTATAGGTTTTCGAGTCCTGATGTGATGAGATACTCTGCAGGAAGAAGCTTACAAAACTACTTTAAAATAGTTTTTCAAAATTATTTTCGAAATCGCTTTTTAAGATGTTTTAGCCTTAAAATATTCTTTGTTTTTGTTTTTAAATAAACTCTTGTTTTAAAATTCATTTGTTTTTAAAATTATCTTCTGATTTTTTAAATATTCTTTATAATATATATATACTTGAGAATTAAAATCAAATTTATATATACATTCTAAAAATATTTTTTTCTACTCTTCTTTATATTGAAACATAGGAAATTAGTTTATTTTACCCCAGAATCATTTCATCTTTTTTTCCATTCAATACCATTTTCAAAACAAATTTTAAATTGTTTTTTAACTAAGGGATGTCGACATCATGGGATACCCCATGTCGACATGGTGGCCGTTAAATTCAAAAGTTTCAATTTTCAAAAGAAGTGTCTATTCGTTTAAATCTCTTCACGAATGGTTATGACTGTTACTGATCTATAAATAGCCTTCATAAACGATTTTTTAACTAACTAATTTCTAATTTTCCTCACTCCTTCCTCTCCATAAATCCATATTCTAAAAAAATTCATATTTTTAAAATTGTGCCGAAAATTCTGCCAAATTCTCAAGTGAATCAAATTAGAATCTCATTCTTGTTTGATACTCTGCCCTCTCTCGAAGATCAAAGTGCTATTCAGAGTTATAGGATCAATTTGTAATCAAAAGTTTATCGTGTCTCTCTATAAGGTGTGGTTGTGCCTGAAAATCAGTTGGGTGATCTTGTGTCCCGTAAATTAATAGAATTTTCCATGGACTCGAAGACAGGAGGGTACCTCAAGGCCTTTAGAAATTGAGGATTGTAATCTCGACATCGGTATAATAAAAATTTGTGCGAGGTGTTTTCCTTGGTGCAGGACTGGACGTAGGGTAACTCCAAACCAATATGAAATCCGGTGTGTTCTTTCCTTTTACTGCTTTTTATTTACTTTCTGCGTCTATGTTTGATTCTGTGATTGTTCTGTGATTAAGTTCTGCATTTTTTTATATCATAATTTTTAAATTAGTCCACATAAGTCTTAGAATCCATTAAACACTATTCACCCACCCTCCTCTAGTGTTAAATTAGCCTTAAGATCCATAATTCACACTCCCTTTCAACCTTCCCTTTCAGATTTATTATGTCCGAAACCATTTAAAAACAGCTATACAACCCTTTTGAAAGCTTTGAGAAAGCGGCTTCCAAGTAAAAAGGCGAAAGCACCCTTCAAATACACTGTTTTATGGATATAAGGAAAAGCGGCCTTAATTAGGTCGAAAGGTATAAACACGGCAGCATGAGTTTCGAATAGGCTCAATGTGGCTATTCAGAAGCTTCTCTTAAAAAAAGGTGGCAACCCTTTGGAAATCTCTCCTTCAAAACAAAGGAAAGCGCCAATTAGTTTGAATGCTTCCTTTTTTTTCTTAAAAGTAAAGACAAGTTAAAAGCAAACCTTTCGAAAGCGTTGCCTTCGACATCATCATCGCTTCCGCCTTTCCCCAATGCACTCCGTACCAATTTCTTGATATCATGTGCTTTGGTTTCGAACAGGTGGGAAAGGTCTTACTGTCATGTTAGCTAAGGAAGTGGTGAAGCCGTTATTTGAAACAAAACTATCTTATTGCCTTTCAAAGTAAATTCTTTTTTCCTAACTTGTCCAATTTGTCAAAATATGACTGGTTCCATTTCTTTATCAAAATCTTTTTCTAAAAGGCTGCGGAATTCAAGATTATCAATTAGATACATTTTAACAAATAAGTCCTTCTCCTTGATAAAATATATAAAACATTTAAGTCCCTCAACTTAAATGATTCTATAACCATAATAAAGTACTTAGGAAAATTCTCCAAAAATTCCCATAATTTACTTTTAAAATGTTTTCTATCAGTCCCGTAATCAACATATAATTATATTAAATAATTTAAGCCTAATATTAACTTTTTCAAATTTGTAATAAATCCATAATAACTTAGAAAATTATGAAACTTGAAATCCACTTCAAAAATATTGTTTTTGACCATATATTAAAAATGCAATCCTTCGGAAGTCATTTAATAGTATTCCAATCTAGACTTATCATAAAATCTATGTGAAACGACAAAAATCATCAGCAAGCATATATATACATTTGACCAAACATATCATGACATTTTATTTGCAAAATAATTTGGATCAAACCTTGTAACGGAGATCGTTATCAAAAGTGGGATGTAAATCAAATTATTCACTTTAGCTTGGTGTTAAGAAGGTTGAAATTTTCTCTTTGATTGATTTGCTTAAGATTTCTACTTGAATCCATGCTTTTCTTCTTCTTGGATCTTCTTAATGACGGCTGGCCAAGCTCAGTAGTGTTTTAGTTTTGTTTGTGAATGTTGAAATGAATAAGAAATGAAGGATAGAAGGGTTTAGAGTATAGGAGCAAGGATTATTCCTGTTTTCCCTTGCTATATTCCACTTATTTACTTACTCTTTTTAATTCTCTCTTGCTTATACATTCATTGAGACATGGTCGCTTATTAATTAACAAATCTTAATCCTTTATCCATCAACATTATTTCATTTAATTTAACTAATTACATGTCCTAAATAATGTTAGTCAAAATTAGGGTCATTACAGAAAGGGAATCAAATAAGGAGAATTAATTTATACATGGAGATTTGGAAGCTTAGAGGTGAGTGCAAAAGTTTATGTTTTTACATATTATTGGATTTATATGTTGTGAATCTGTTACTTTTATGCCTAAATATAAATTATGGAATTGTAGGCTTAAATATATAAAATAAGTTAAGATTCTTGCCTATTCATTATTTCGTTAACTTTGATTAACTGCTGCATGTACCTAAATCTAGAATATATGGGATAAAGTAGTGTTTGAAAGTTACGAGGCAAGTCATTAATAAGGTTTTATGTTAATTCCAGATTTTTGTTATTTGAATGTTATATGTTATTAAACTTGTATCGAAGATTATTTCAAATTAGATTAGTATTTAAGTATATATTTTAATTCGTTGGAATGAAGAATGTTTCTATTTAAATTTCTATAAATTATCTAATTTTCAATTATATATATATATATATATATATATATATATATGAAAGTATGTCATTTGAAATAACAAGGAATATACCAAAAGAAAGAAATGTGCAAAATAGGGATGTTTACCATACTTTGTACTGTCTATTTCAATAAAAACAGAAAGGGTAATTCCTTGTAATTTTAAACACAACCCAATTCCTCTTTTAGATAATTTATGAGGAATTACAATGATAACATTTCCTCTTTCGGAAGATACATTTCCAATGCATTAAAATATAGAAACCCTAAATATAATATTAAAAGTGTTGTAAATAGAAATGATAATAATTTTGTATCGATTAAATATATACGGTTAAAAATAAGTGAGAAAATAAATGATAAGCGCTAAATATGAATAGGAAAATGAATTGAAGAATTATAAAAGTTATAGTAACTTCATTAAAATGAACATTAATTGGTAAGAAGAAGTAAATATACTTGTATTGATTGAAAAGAAATATTAAAGTACACTTAATTGATAATAATAAAATAAGAAGTAAGTTCATTGAAAATATATGAACACCAACAATTGAAATTAGGAGGTAGAATAATACTCCAGTTAAGATTTATAGGGCCGCACAAATACATTTATGATGGGTATGGATTAGTGGGTCTAGCCCAATATGTAGGTTAATTATAAATTACACAGTCATTAGTACGGGTTAGGATGTGAGCTCAATAATGTTACACAACAGAAGTCCGCCCTCTATAGGGGGCTAACAATTATCATGTATACATTGAATTGATGTAGGGCATCTCAAATCATATGACCCATGAGAATATATGACGGTTTGATCACTATTCAAGATGTTCCTTTGTGTATGTAGGATGGTGTTGTTGGACGCCTAGTGCAATGTAGGGCACAACACTTAGGTAAGCTTCCTCGGTGCATACGAAAAATAGGAGGTGACACTGTTGTTGGATGCATTGTGCGGTGCAATAAATCATGTTACCATTGAGCTTGGTCACGGATGTAGGGGTCCCTAAATCATCTTTGATGTGAGTCGGTATTACGGGCTCCTATCAATGTGTAATATGTGTAGTCATAGTTTGGTTATGCGAATTTGAAAATCAATATAGTGCTGTTAGATTAGTCTTTGGGATAGGTTTATAATACGGCTAATTAGTTATAATGTCGTTATTAGGCACCAATGGGGAGGTTCCCCTTATAAAGGAGCAATTCGTCTTAGGCACTAATGTGGATGCCCAGTGCGGTGCGTAGTCGCGGATACTAATAGGGAATGTATCCTAGACCACGAGGGGACAATGATGCTTATACACACATATATGTATCAATTTTATACCTCGGGTAGGTTAATTGTATCGTACGCATGTATGAAGTTAAAACGACATATTTATGCATTATAGACATAACACATAATGGAAACTGATCGGCATAAACTGGTGTTATGAATAAAGTATGTGATTAACCAGTCACCAGAAAATTGATCTAACCCCCTCCTCATTATAACGCACATGATAGATTTAGAAGGATGGGTATCAGTGCTAGGTAGAAGTGATGAGAAGGAAGATTCTCGTATGCATGCTCTGCACTGACAAGGGTGCTAGCTATTCAAAGAATGATATTGGTTCCAAGGTATTTGCAACAACCTGGATTTTTAATAATAGGATATTCAAATTATTATTTAAATATCGAATCATTGTTGAATTAAAGGCGCAAAATATGACTTTTCACATTAATCAAATAAAGGCTTGAGACTACGTCCATTGAGTTGGGATCGACATTACGAATTAAAAGAGGTGTAAATATCACCACATTCGAAATTATAGCACTTTTACACTTTATGTATTGTATACGTATTTTATAAAAATACGTGCATAGTCATGTCCAATGGGATCTTGAGTAATAGCTTGTGTTTCTAGGATGAGAACTTCACAATGAGACATACGGTTGAAGAATTTTTGAAATCGGAAGATTCGATGGCCAAAGTGACTTCGGAATGCATGAAATTATCATCCCGAAGCACTATCTTAGATAGTGATGAAATTTATACCATTGGAACTGAAAAAATAAGGTGACGTGCTTCGGTGAGTTTCATGGCGATCTGATGTGCTACGAGTTCATGCGAACTCAAAACGTGTGATGACTTAATTAAGAAATAAAATAAAAAAATACATTTTAATATATATTCACTCCTTTCACCCCACACTTAAGATAATTTCCAGGCTCTCAATTTCACTCTCCTCGTAATATCTCTAAAGGGTCCAATAATGTAGGTATTCAGGTTTGCTTTGATTCACAATAATGAGGTAACTATGGATTTAATTATAATTAATAAATCAATTATCTCGTTTCTTATAAAATTCATATCTCTTGTGTGCGAGGTCCAATCAAAACGCGGTCTTCGTTTGCACTCGTAGTGATATTATGTACAACGATATGGGCTTAGAATGGATTTGAACATCTAAGTATTTACGGTTCAGGTGAGCAGAATTATAATTTTTAAGTTATATCTCAGTATAAATCCCCATAATTTTATATATAAAAAATATTACCAAGAAGAGATTAAAAAATATATATGATATCATTTCCCCACTTGATTGGATTTATTTGAGTAGATATTAAGGATAATTAATCAAAATCCATATATTTATATTGTGTTCTATTCGTATTGAATAGAGCTAGATAGCGATGATATTGATTTATAGCATGCTTATAAATTAACTCTAAACTATCATTATATTAGTGATAAAAATATATTTATATATTTTATCACTAATCTAAAATAAGAATACAATCTTCAAGAACAAGTTAAAGGGCTAAAACCGATTTATAAGCTAATGATGTATTTTGTAAATTAATGAAATGATTTTATAAAATAATAAAAAAGATATTGGAAATTTATTAAAATAGTTTAGTAAATAAAAGTGAGACTAGATTTAAGTAATAATTTAATTACTTACCTAAATGTACATGTACGTATATGTGCACGAACAGGTATGCTTATACATGTATTTGAGGTTGTATATTAATCAATATAATTCTTGTATTATAGTTAAAATTGTTGATAACATTTGTTTAATTGCGTAAACAATTGTGTATGTGTACGGATATATCTTTATGTGCATATAATCAAGTTGTGAGTAATCTTATGTAGCCATAGCAACCACCCGGTGCACTACGTTGTGTAATAGACTACCAGATCGAGTAATCGTTCCAATGAAGCTTGAAACATGATTTGTGTAGAAATTTGTGTTTGCATGTAAATGTGTGCATAGGCATACACAAATGAGTGCATCGACATATGTATGAGCAACATACAAGGCAATAAGCCCATTTCAGGTGTAAGGCTTCGGGGATTATTCACCCATCTCATGCGCAATTCTTCGTGAGGCTTCAACACAACTTTGGAAATGCTTTAGGTACTCAAGGAAGTGTAAGTCATGACGAAGCTCGGGATTTAGACACGGGTGCAAATCTAATTGTATGCGCTAAAAATTGATCGATTACGGTTGTTGGAAAATTTCTTTGCTAACTTAATATGCAGATGTGGCTAAAGATAATTTTGATAAGGGCTTAAGTGGCCTTATCAAGCTTAGGAATATATGAAAGTCTAAGTCCATTATGCTCAAGTCCAAGTCCAAAGAAAAAGTCATATGCATGTCCATTATTCAATAATACTCAAGCATGAAAAGTCAAGAGAAATATGTTATGCAAAGTTAAATGTCCAAGCCTTTATATGCAAAAGTTCAAGAGTTACAATTTCTCTAAAAATCCCAAAACTGATTTAGGGTTTATAACTTTGGATTCAAAAAAATAGAGAGAGAAAAGGTCCCCTTTTAAGGTATCAGAGTTGGTCTATTTATACAGATTGCCAAAAGGTGGGATGGCTGACGTGTATCCCCTCGCTATCTCTTCATATGGTAGATATTCAACAACCCATATACCTTCTAAGGCTCAACATCTCTTGCCACTAGTAAAAGCCACATGCATTGCAAATGTTGAAGCCCTCCACTCCTTTGGAGTTCGTTATCCCTTTTGTTTGTTGGAATTTGGTAGCACTGCTTTGTAGAAGCTCGATATCACTTGCTTTTTATAGATACTTGAAAAAAATTATTGTTGTAGAGCCTTGATAATAATTGTTGTATCAAAGGCTTGTCTTTAGAAACTCAATATCCTCCTCTTGTGGTTAGATGCTTGACATATTTTAGTGGTGCGACATCCTTCCTTGGTTACAAACTCTATAGCATTCTGTGTTGTAGAGGTTCAACATCTCTTCCTATGTCTTTGACAACCCTGCTATCTTTAGACCCAACAACTTTTATGCTGTAGAAGCTCAAAACCCCTAGTTCCTCTAGGTCTGTTATAGCCCAATTTCTCCGAGTATTTACTAGTTTGACATCTCCGTCACCTTTCAAAAACTCGACACCTTCTTGTTTTTAGGTGCTTGATACCTTTCTTCACTGTTAACGTTAGAATTCACCGTCTACTTGTTAAATGCTTGACAACACTTATTGTTGTAGAGGCTCGTTACCCCTTAGAGACTCGGACCTCTTCACTACTTGTTAATCGCTTGAGCATTAGACATTTTTACCGCTGTAGAAACTCGACAACCCTTTATCATTAGATGTTCGATACCTTCTTGTTATTTCTAGAGGCTCGTTGTCTCTTTCTAAATGTTAAATGCTAAATAACTTTACTTTCTTTATGCTCGACATCTCTCATCACCTCCGAGCTTAACATGTTCTCTTTAGGGTCTCGATACTCATATTTTGTAGCACCATTTACCCCCTATATAGAAGAAACATATTATACTTTAGTATAATTCCAGCCTTCATACTTCCACCTATTGGTATTCTAGAGTTTGCAGTCTCATTCGTTCATTCAAATGGGATCAACGCCGCTTGTTGTTTCCTTCTCCTTCTGTAAATACTTGCCTTTCCTTCTCCCAAAATCTTTACCTGTAACTCAAAACTCAAATTATGATTATAATTTTTCCTCCAATCTCATAATTTCCTTAAAGGAACTTCCATTTCTTTTATATTCAAGTTTGATTCAAGGTGCAATTTTTCTTTGATCGATTTAAGCATAGAATGAGGGTTTTTGATTTTAGAACTAGGGGTTTCTAAATCGAGTAACTTGGCTTTTATTGGTGATTTGGATCCAAATAGTCTTGTGATTCAGGAATGTTCGTGTTTGAATCTGAATGTCATTTGTAGTTCATATCCATAATAGTTTAGCATAAATCTGATAATTCATAGAGTTTTGATAATTACTAAAAACCCAATAAGTATCTAAAGACTCGGTAATTATTTAGGGCTTTGATAGTTGCTGAAGACCCGACATTTATTTAGAAACTTGGTAGTCGTTAGAGACTCAATAACCAGCTAAAGACTTGCTAACTAGTTATAAATTCAATAATTAGCTAGAGACTTAACAACTAGTTAGAGACTTGCTAATTAGTTATAGGCTCACCAACTAATTATAAATTCAACAACTAGCTATTGACTTGATAAATAGTTATGAACCCAACAAACACGTAGAAAATCGTTAACTAGTTAAAAACTCAATGATCATTTAGAGAGTTGTTAACCAGCTTCAAATTCAACAACTATTTAGAGAGTTGTTAACTAGTTACAAGCTCAATAACTTTTATGAGTTTGATATCTAGTCATGAACCCGATAAAAAAACTAAAGAATCTCCATCTAGATACAAAATCACTAACTATTTGTGAGTTCGACATTTGATTATGACTCAATATGAAGTTGAGAGTTTGATGTCTTGTTACGAACTCGTTAAGTAGTTATGAGTTTGATATCTTATTATGAACTTGATAACTAATTGAAGAATCCCAATCTAGTTAAGAACTCACTAAATGTTTGTGAGTTCCATATCTAGTTATAAGCCCATATCAAGTTGTGATTTCGATATCTTTTTATGATCTCGATAACTATTTGTGAATTCGATATCTATTTAGAGAATAGTCATGAACTCGATGATTATTCATGAGTTTGACATTTAGTTGCCTATTCTTTAATAACTATACTTAACGATTCAAATTTTCCTTAACGTTTCCTTAAGTATTTTAAACTTTCATAAAGTATAAAATACTTCCTTGACTTTTGCTTAATATTATCCGACAGATAAATGACTGGAATGAAAGATTCTAAACCATCTTCTTCTCAGGCACGCTTAAAATCTCCTTCTTCAGAGAAAGGAGATTACAGGCTTATTCAATCTTCCATAACTACTCCAAATAAAGTAAAGACCATCGTTTAATAATTTGGCATTATCAACGTAGAAGCTAGGGTAGCTAGACCATCTGAAAGGATACTTTTCTTTTACTTCGATCCATATTTGGCACTCGGGATACCTTTCCTTTCCATAATTCCTTGTAAGATTCTTGGATCATTTGGAATTGCTCTAATATAATTTCCTTCTAACTACTATACCTGTTTGAGCTGCCTAGAAATACTTGCCAAGAAAGCTGATATTCCCTCACTCAATGCTAAAACTCTTCACTCATTAGTGAATCTTGTTAAAGTAGGGAAATAGCAAGCAGGTACCATATATCACCTTCTTCATCATCCATAGAGCTTGAGCACCAATTTGATCGACAGAACTAAGGACTGGGAGAACCAGTTCTTTTATATTAAGAGCCATACTCCTAGAATCAAGTGGTCCTTCTCTATCCCTAGTAAGACTTGTTACTTTTTCTATTATTTACACTATATTTTGTTGTTCTCTTATAATAGTCATTCTCTTTCAGAACCTACTTCTAAGGGGACGAATCCTTCTGTTGCTAGTACAATCGATGCTTTGAGTCTGACATCTCATACCATGGGGGACCAGCTTAAACTCTTGACCGAACCTAACCTTCGAAAACTATCCTTGATTCTGGAGAATCACAAAATGCCAGGGGAGCTTTCAATGGTTAAGAGGGATGCTCATGGTAAACAAGCTCCGGTCATCGACAATCAAAATGCCTATTCTCCATTTTCTCCCATTTAGTGTGATTCTTTAGGTAAACTCTTAACATGGTTTTACCATAATTTATTATATTGATATCTTGTGAATCTCCCTTTGATTTTGGTTCAAATCTTATCATCCTAGTTGCTAAGACGATGGATGCTAATGCTCTTTCCTGCTCCTTGGTCGTGATCGCTAAAGTTTCCCCCATTGCTAATTTATAGCTTATGCTCTTAAGGTTATTGAGAGTCATAAACGAAAGAAGAACTTTGGCAATCTATCTTGTGCTTCCATTTCTCCTCTAGGTAAAAAGACAAAACTCGAAGAAGATTAACCACATGTTGTTACTATTGAGGAACCAGACGCAGCTAAAGCCACTATTAATCAAGATTCTAGTATCTTTGATTTAATCTTGCTATATCAGAATCCTCAGGACCAGCCAGAAGTTTCTTATACCCTAAGTCCTGCTACAAATATCCTGAATCCCTTATCATCTACTTCCTTACAACGTTGGCACCAGGAGTTCAAACTGACTCGTCCTCCTAATGAATCTCTTCCTTATGAAGCATTTGCCCAATCCATCCCTTCATATTTTGATAATTTTGTTTATTTGGTTTTCTAGTCTCCATCTATAGCTTCTTTGATACCACTGTAGCCTTCTGTCTTTTCCAAACGTCAACTCTACATCTTTTTTCAATAGCTTTGGTACATGTCTTTATGCGTTTGATGATTTATATCTTTTAATTAAACATAAACATTGACTTATTTTTCATTCATCTTCATTATATATATATACGTGTGTGTGTGTGGCTAATCACTTATCCTTTCTTAATTAAACCTCTCATGAATCTGTTAATCAAGTTCTAAATTTTAAAGAATGGATTTCATTATTGACAGATAAAGTTAACTCACCTAAGGACCAAATCCTTGAAGTTACAACACAAAGGGATTGGGTTATTACTGAAAAGGATAAACTTGCCATAATATTGGATGAAGAACGAAAAGCTAGACTAGCGGCTAAGGAGTGGGTGAAATCCCTAGAAGAGGAACAAGAGCAGGCCAAAACTGAAAATACTCATATGGCTGCACAATTTACAATTTTAAAAGATGAATTGGAAAGCAAGGATGCTGCGCTTATCTATACAAATAACATCAATAAGGATGCTAAAAAGAAAGCCTCCTTCTTTATAGAATAAGTCTTCACTCAAATAAAAGAGCAATGTTATAAGGAGGTTCCCTTCATCGCATGTTTCTATAATATCAAAAATTATCCAAAGTTGGACTTTCCTTCACTACCAAAATTAAATACGAGTTCAAGAGGAAATTCGACCTCTGCTTGGAGAGAGTCTCTGGACTGCTAGAAATTGAGTTCCCAGAAGAGGAAATAATTTATCTTAAAAAACTATTATCATTTGATGATCCCCTACTTGATGAGGATAAGAACAATGATGATGGGGATGATGAATGGAATGATGATTGTGAAGAAGATGAAGATGATGACGATTTAGGGAAGGATGGGGGAAATGGCAGTAAGAATATTGATGAATGAGGAATCGTCGGTAATGAATCAGGTGGCAATGACTTTGTCCCATCTGCTCATGATGCAGACTTTCCTTACCTTCTTGAGTTTCAGAATGCTCCTCACGAAGACTCTCTATCAAAGGATGTTCATGCCTCTGGCCATGATATTTAAGAAAATTTTGGGCTTCTGCCTCACAAGCTCCCACAGAACAGGTATAAAGTTTATTATCTTTAAATGCTTATAATTACCCGTTAGCTTTAGTTGATAAATCTACTATTTTAGCTTTGGTAAAGAAACAAATACCACTTTGAGATTTTGCAAGAGAAAAATGAAAAGGACGTGGTGCTATTGAATTGAGAAATTGATTGAAGAACATAATAGTTTATCTAAAAAGTATAGGAGCCTTCTCATTTGTGCTAAACGGCTAATTTTTTTTTAAAGAAAAATGGGTAGCCTTGCTCTTGATAATATCCCCCCTTCATTGAGAAAGTGCTCTAAAGGAGAATGAGGAGTTCACCACACTTTTTTGGATGCTTATCGAGGATAGGGACACCCTAGTGGAATTCCTCTATAAAATCTATACCTGGAACCTTTTTGCTGACTTTTCCTTTCTGGAGAAAGAGAGTGAGGGTTTACTTAGGCATTTGCACAATATGTATTCGAATGATTACAGAACCGGTTCTCATCTTGGAGAATGCTGGAACCTTCCTAAGATTGAGATCATTCCACTTTCCTTCTGCACTCTTCCTCCAAAGAAGGTCAAGTTCAACAAATAGAACTTTATCTTTGAATTTTACAAAGGGTCTATATTGTATGAACTTAAGTGGCTTTGTTGTTGTATTCTGTAATTTAGACAATTTTTATAGGTTTCAACGTTCTTATTTCTTCATAGCTTAGTTTGTTTTTCTTAAAATACACAGCTAAGGAACCATTGAGCACTTCTGTTTCAAAAGAACTCTTAAGTAAAATTTTCAAGCTAAAAAGGATTTTAAGGAATAAATATTAACTCCAAAAACCTCTCGATTAGCAAAATATGGCTTTCTTATGAACCTTCAAGAAGTTGACACACACAAGTTCCCCACCTATATTTTAACTTCTTAGATGACGAAATGGACAGTTTATTTAAAGAAATTCGGTCTGATTATGCTAGATATTATGTGGGGAAACTATCCCTCTAGTCAAGAGATGGGATTATCGCTAGTTTCCCTTAGTTAATGCTCCTCATGGGTTTAGTTTTCCCTTTGACTCTACTTTCCCTATGTCACAAGTTCACTCAAAAAAGATAAGAGTGTTACTTTCAAAATTAACGATGGAATGTAAAAACTTGAGTTGTTGATGTAATTTGAACTTGTTCATGCTTGTAATACTTCATTGTTGTTAAAAGAACATGTTTATTCCAAGTGTTCATTTTTCTTTTGTTTATTATTTTTTACTAGGAAAAACAATTAACACTTTCATCCACCGGCCCTGACCTCCTCTCTCGACTAAATAAACTTAAAACTAGGCTGATGTTAGATATTGGGAAGCACTCTTATAAAGATACTTCAACCATACCATTGTTGAATATGCAAGTATATAATTTTTGTTTGATGATAATAAACATATATATATATATTCATTTAAATGTATTTGTTAATGTACTATTTTATTTTTCACATAATTAAGTAAATATTTTCTGAATAAAATAAATAACATAGAATTTAAATTCAAATAGATATTTTATTCAAACAAATATTCTATTAAAATTTTGAATAGTACAAATTTAAGCTCTCACTATATATATACACAAATTCCATTACAATACAATTTCGATTACATCATATATTTTTTTGCTATAAAACGTTTACATACATCTGCACCTCACTACATATCACTCGTTCACTCGTATTTATCTTCAAATCTATTCCTGATTGAATCCAGCATCTGAGCTATCCGTAAAATAAATACTAACGTAGTAAAATTGAAAAATAAATACTTGTGCAGTGTAAAATAATATGTGTATTTTTGAAAATTTTATTTGCCTCAGATATTTGGGTTGCTCGTCATCATTTAATTTTGAATTCATCATACACGGACAACTTATGACATGCACAATGTATCACTGTACATGCCACAAAGCCGTGCACACCGATATTCACTTGACAAAACTGTAGGGACAGGTGAGCACAAGGTGAAACCCAATCAAAAGCTGGATTCAACTTAAGTACAAATATTCAAGTGCAATACAAATAAAGTCACGATATGAGCACAAGGTCAAATCCGACCCAGAGCTAGGTTCAATTCAGGTGCACTACAAAAACGTCACAAAATTGTCGAGCACAAGAATTGAAAAACCAACATAAAACATGCCTCGACCACAAATTCAATTGTGTACACATGAATACAACACAATGCAAAACAACCACCAGTAAAACAAAGGCTCAAAGCATGCATATGGTCAGGCAATTTTGAAGACATAATGCTACAGAGGTGATGCTACAGAGGTATATACAGAGATTTCAAGTGAAGCCTCAACAGTCATGGACCAAAATATGCATACAAAACTCAACTGTGTGTGTTTAAAACTAATTTACACATGACTCAAGACTGCAAATGCTAACACAATACATATATGTATATGTTAGTAGTGATATACAATATGAAGACATCAAGAACCAAATATATGCAGTAAGTTGACAGTGCAACCATGTGCACAAACCAATGTGACTGTGATTAAGCCCATGAAACAGCATACACAATTACATATGCAATTGAATATAGTTCGACTGCTCAGGATAGTGGTATGGTACAAAGACCAGAAAATCAAAATGTAAAACCCAGATTGGTCAAAGAAACCATAATGCAACACGTAGACCAAACTTATATGCATGCATACAATTCAACAGTTAAACAAGATATATATGCAATGTCGACATGTGCAAAGCAGGGTGCATAAACTAGCTCGAAGCAACAACTCAATCAAGCTTCACAGAAAACCAGACAACATGACACACGACTCGAGAAAAAGACCACATACAACATCACATGAGACATGCTATTGGACATAGGACTTCAAACAAGCAGTGACAGTATTCAAGTCACAGAGCAAAGAATTATTTGAAATTGAATCGAACAATGCATATTGAAGCACATGACAGCAGACAGTGCAATGCAGACAACAAGACCAAGTCTTAAACAACAAATGTAGTGACATACCAGATTTCATTCCAAGAAAACAGTTATAACGAGAAGCAATTTACAGTCTTATATGAATCAAGGTAGAAGTTTCACACCAAAGTCAATGCCAACAAAAATTGGAACCAAGTCAAGTAGCAGTTTTGAAAAAATACAGGGATGTTTAAAATATCATCAAAGTTAAATGCTGCATTCAATTTTTTCATCTTACAGTAGAAAATATAAAGAACACCATTTAACCAAGTCAGTGATCTCAAAAATTAAGAAGCCGAAATCATAGCAAAAGGAATGGAATCATGTCAAAATCAGGCGCAAGTCGTGAGATTCAAGCAACAAAAATATACGAATTGGAAAATCAGAAAACATCACAAGCATCCATGCAAAATCAAATGGACGAGCTAAATTAATTGACAAATTAAAATGAATCAACACAAACGAGATTATAGGATTTCTAATCCTATTTAACCCAATCATCATTGGCAGATTAATTGCATCGAGTTCAAGCAAGTTAACCAGCAAAGCAAAAAGCATAAATCACATACCATTTTAGTCGAACTCGATCAAATTGGAGTGACCGAAACCATATCATAGCTAGAGAATCAATTGTCCAAGCCAAACAAAGAAGATAATCACTGGAATTGATCAGATATAGGCAGCACTTTCAATTACAATAAAAGCACTAATTTTTCTTCAAAGACGAAAGAACGAGCAAAAAAGAGGCAACCATTTTTCAATGGAAAGAATACCGGCCGAAGGATATAAAACAGAAAAGAGGGCCGACCTTTAATTGCTTTGTGATTATGAATGTTATATAAGGCCTTTAAATTTAAAATTAGGGTTTTATTTGTTTAAGTTGTTTTTTTAATTTGTATTTCTTTTTAAACTTTTGTAATTTCTAGTCGTGTGACTAGAGGACGAACTGCGGTGGTGTAGTTCGAGAATTTGCAACTCAGTGGCTGAGTTGTGGCAGGATTTTGAGTGTAAAGTTAGGTCAGTCGATAGCGGGTGTCGCGAGTTTACGTATTTAAGCATCTGACTACTTAATTTCTAGTAGAAACCTTAGGGGCAGCACGTAGGCAGGGTTTTACCAAAGCTGGGTAAATCTGTGTTGTTCTATTTCTACTTTTTATATTCTATTGTTATCTGTGTTGCTATTACTTTGCTATTATCAATGCTGCGATTATTTTATATACTTACGCACTAAAATTTTAAAATTATAAGTATCACCCTATTTACCCCCCTCTAGGGTGAAATCGATCCTACAAGTATTATCAGAGCTAGGAACAAAAGCCAATTTTTGTTATAAAAATTTTGATTTTTCAAAAACAAATTGTTGTTTTAAAAGTTTTAAATGGCTTCTTTTAATAATTCTTTTACTAGGGGACGGTCCATAATTAGACCACTAATGTTCAATGGTGAATATGCTTACTGGAAAAATAGGATAAAATTTTTTCTGAAAACCATTGATGCATGGAATATTGTTGAGACAGGTTATAGGACACCAACTATAGTGGTAGGTAATCAAGAAATAAATAAACTAATGGATCAATGGACAGATCTAGAAAATAAATTACAAAATACTAATGCTAAAGCTATGAATTCTATTATTTGTTCATTGGATCAAACTGAATTTAATCGTGTCTTACATTGTCTAACTGTGCAGGAAATATGGCACACACTTAAAGTGATTCATGAAGGAATATCTCAAGTCAAGGAATCTCGCCTTGCCATGCTTAGTAGAGAATAATAGATTTTCACAACGGCCAAGGAAGAAAATGTCAAAGAGATGTATGGACGACTTTCCAATATCGTATACATATCAAAAGCTCTCGGAAAAACATACACAGAATTGGAAATAGTTCGAATATCCTCAGAGTCTTTCCATAAAATTTTGAAGCCAAAGTCATTACTATTCAAGAATCCAAGGATTTAAAACAGATTAAAGTCGAAGAACTCATCAGAAATCTCACTACTTATGAGCTAGATATGAAATTCAAGGAAGGACGCAAAGAATGTGATACTCGAAAGAAAGCAATAGCTCTTAAAGGGACAACGGAAAGTGATGATGATAATGATGATGAAGCAGCCGAGCTGGCGCTATTGGTAAAGAAATTCAAAAGGTGGAATCACAAATACAGAAATCCAGCTCTAAATCTATGATTGAAAAGCAGAATAGCCAATGTACTAGACAAATCAGAAGAGCAGGAGATCATATGTCACAAGTGCAATAAACCCGGTCATATCAAGCCCACTTTCCCTCAGGATTGACTCAGCCATAGAAAGAAACCAAAAAGGAGAAGTTTTGCAACCACTTGGGATAAAACTGATGAAGATGATAAAAGCACTGGCAGTGAGAGTGAAAAAGCATATCTATGCCTTCAAGGTGATATAACAGACATTGAAGATGACGAACCAAGCGAGGTATCCAAACTTACTCATTCGGAATTACCGATATATTTTCACGAAGTAAATGGCTGTTTTGAAAGACGCAGGGAGAAATACGTTAAAATTGAATCACAAAGGGATACTTTGATATATTTAAACAAACAACATGATCAATTGGTTAAAAACTATCATACCAAGAGCCCTAAGAGTGATAAGTGTCCAACATTCGAAGAAGAAATTAAAAAATCAGAAATTAAAATTAAATCGCTTGAAAATGAAATTCTGATTTTAAAAGAAAGTGAAAATAATAGAAGATAAAATTCTATTAAAAAGTGCATACAATTATTAAATGAAAATGAATCTCTCAAAACACAAATCCAAAAACTGTATACGACTTTAGGAAAATTTTCAAAAAGTAAAAGATCGTTAAATATGATATTAAGGAAACAAACTGTTAATACTGTTAGACAAGGACTTGGGTATAATCTGTTAGTCTCTGAGAAGTTGGTTTTGATGACAACAACCTTAGAATAAGATTATAAAATATAAATACTAACATTATTGTTTAGATCTATATGTATATGCGGGATATACATACAGGTACCATTGAATGAAGACTGCACAATATAGAGATTCAAGAATTGATAAACTTAAGATCGAAGATATCAAGATTCAAGACTCATGAGTATCAAGATTATTAAGAGTTTAAGATTTCAATATTAGTAATTTAGTTAGGAATTTTGTTAAAACTCCTAGAAAAGCACCGATATCTTAAAATCCATTTTATTCGTGGAATGGAATCCACTTCGAGCCCGTTAAAGGGATGGAATCCTAAGTAGGATGGAACCTACGAAAAATCTAGTGGAACATTGTTTTGTATCCACTAACTTTTGTTCAAATGTTTTACAAAATTATATCTTGTTTTCAAAATGATTACAAAATCTTCTTTTAAAAATAAAAAACATCTATTCTGGTTTTAAAATACTTTTAGCCTCAAACTAGTCTTTATTTTCAAAGTCAAATTATCCTTGGTTTTAAATGTTCTTTTAATTATAATATATTTAACTTTTAATATTTATACTTAGATTTAAATATAAAATTATAGTAAAATTTTACATACACCAAAATATTATTTTCTATACTTATTTATGTATTTTAACTATAGTTAAGTATATTTATAAAATTTAAAATAGTTTTAATACAAGATAGAAGTTATTTTCAAAGAAAAGAAAATTACAAAAAATAACTTAGGTGTGTCAACAACCCCAAGGAACCCTTGTCGACAAGGTGACAGTTTATTTCAAAATTTTAAATTTCAAATGAATTATCTATTTATCATATCTTTTCACGCATGGATATGGCTGTTGTTCTACTATAAATAGGGGCCGTTTTAAACGAATTTATATTCATATATTCTCTGATTTCATTCCTCTTCTTCATCCACATTTCTTTATATACATTTTTACCATTACTCTGCCGAAATCACCATTGAATATAGCTAGACCATCTCTAGTTTGATTCTCTATCACTATCTCAACAAGATCCCAGTGCTATTCAGAGTCATAGACTTCTTTGTAATTAATTGAGTGAGAAAAGGTGTGATTGTAGCCTGTAAAATCAATCGAGCGAGAAAAGGTGTGATCGTAGCTTGGAAAATCAATCCGGTGAACTTGTTGCCCGTAAAATCAAGTATCTCTACCTAGAGGATTGTGAATCTGGAGCGGTGTACCTCGTGGCCTTGAAATCGAGGGTGTAATTATAAGAATTGACTTTGAAAGGAAATCCGTACTTATGTTGCGGGACTGGATGTAGGGTAACTTCGTACCAGTATAAAATCTGGTGTATTCTTTCCTTATTGCTTTTATTTTATATCTGCATCTGTGTTTGATTCCGTGATCATATCTGTGTCTGAATATTGCATACATTTGTGTTCAAATCAATATAAACTCAAAAAGAATTCGTAATTCCTTAAAACACTGTTCACCCTCCATCTAGTGTTAATTCTAGCCTTAAGATCCGTAATCCGCATTTCTCACATTTGGTATCAAAGCAAGGTTTTTAAAGTTTCGTAATACACGAATTTTGAAATTTTTCAAAATGGCTACCAATACTGGTACTGTTACTGCTACCAACACTGGTTCTATTACCTCTGTCACTAGTTCATTTGTAGAAGGGCTAGACACTTGGAATGTCGCACAGACTGAATATTTTGAACCCACAACTGATTTTGCACAGTGGACTACTAAGCAAAAGATCGTCACACGAAACAACTCTAAAGCTATAAATATATGTTTTGTTCACTTGATAGGAATGAATTTAATATAGTGTCAGTTTATATGTATAGTAGATTTCCAAATATTGTGCATTCTCTAATATCCTTGGGAAATGAATTTTCGGAAGAAGATCAAGTCAGAAAAATCTTAAATTCTCTTACTCCAGAATGGGATCAAAAGACACTTGCGATCGAAGAGGCAAATGACATCAGTACCTTAAAGATAGAAGAATTAATTGGAAATCTAATGTCGTTTGAAGTCAAAATGATTGGGAGAAGAGAAAGCAAAGCATTTGAAATGAAATCAATTGCATTCAATGCATTGACCGATGGATCAGACTCAAACAACGATAATGATGAAGAGATAGCCTTTATGACCAAGAACTTTCAGAAATTCCTGAAATACAGAAAGATGAATAATCTCAAGAGAAACAACTATAAGAACTCTGGTAATCAGAATGTAGTGCCGAACTATATCAAAATTTTCGACTGTGATGAACCAGGTCATATAGAGACTGTCCGCATCCAGGTAGGCAAAATCTTCCTATAAACAATGATTCTGCAAAGAAACTAAAACATGCATTTACTGCTACTCTAGATGACTCAGACTCGTCCTCAAGCGATGGTGATCAGAAGACAAATAATTCAAATATGTGTTTCATGGTAGTTCACGACTCCGACGAGCTTAGAGAAACGGACTTAGAAAAAGGTACACGTTTACAATACATTGGTTGATATTGCATGCCTAAGATTGGATGCTTGATCGATTTTGAATTAGTGTGTTGTTTGAATTTTAAAATTTTTATTTTTATTATTTTTTTACTATTATTTCATTATTATTTTTATTTGAATAGTATTATAATATTTTATGGAATATACTATGATTCTAGTAATATTCCAGATATATATAGACCTTAAAAACAATATGTGTGTATATATATATATATATATATATATATATTATAATACTTAAGAGAAATAAATCATGAAAATTCAGAGACACCCGTCGACAAGGGCACCCCTACGTTGCCGACAAGGGCACAAAAATTTGAAATTCAAATTTGAATTCAAATGTTGAATTTCCCTCCATCTTTTCACTTCATTCAAGTTTCTGAAAAGTCACCTTTTGACTAGAGAACCTGTCCCTTGAGAATCTATTTATTTACTATCTCTTATCACAACTTTTCACTTTTATTTTCAAATTCAAACCCTTATTTCAAAATACCAAGCTCTCTACTCCCCACTCTAATGGCTTCTTCAAGCAACCCTTCCACAATGAGACTTTCTAGAAATATAAAAGAGCAACTTTTCAATAATCCGAAGGGTATAAAAGCATGTATCAACTATGTTACCTATGGAAAAGTCCATCCTGGAAAGTTTGCTTTATTTCAAGATTTCTCTACTTATGAAATCGATTCTTTTTTCAAACAACCAAGTTCTTAGTCTTGTTGATGCTTCATAAAATGACATTGTTTGTTATCCAAATCTTGTTAAAATTTTCTATGCAAATCTCAACCGTGGATTTTATAACGGAAATGATGATGAAATTTAGAGTGGTGTCAAAGGCACTAGAATCATCTTAAATTGTGATATTTTGGGTACCATTTCAATTGCAAGAGCACGGGAATTGATCTTTCTAGTTTTAATATCGATGAAAATGATCGTGAGACATTTCATCGCATTTTCGAAGGAAATGATAGCTGTGAATTCATAAATCGAAACTTTCGACCAAAAGCTAGAATTGTTAATCTTCTTTTACAACATACTTTGACCCCAAGATCGAGGAGTTTTAACAATCCAACTTCAAAAGTTTGCAAATCACTTTTTGCTATCTTTGGAAATTATGATATTAATTGGGTGCAAGTTATCTTGGATGAATTTCGTCCCAAAATTTTTGAAATGGGTGAAAACACTTTGTATCATGGAATCTCAGATTTCTAATTATTTTGGAGTAGATTTCAAAGGACAAGAATTTGTTTCATGGAATATTTTTAATCACTCAAACATTTCTCTTATGAAAATTCCATATGCTTTTCAACCATATGAGACTCTTGCCGAAAAGGAAGAGCGTTTGGCTCATGAGAAGAAGAGGAGGAAGAAGAAGAAGAAGGGGGTGAAATGGAAATAGAAAACGAAGAAGAAAGTGAAACATCCTTGGAAATTATTGACTATCCCTCTAATCCAACCGACAAAACCTTACTCAAAAATCAAAAGACCATTGTTGAGAATAAATGGACACTTAAACTGTCCGTTAGTAAGAAATTGGATAAAATGTCATCCAAGATGAACAAATTTATCTCCAAAGTCAGTAAGAAGCTTGGATTATCTTCATCTTCGTCATCCTCTAACTAGTTCTACCTTTTCATGTCATGTTGTATTGGTTTTAGTTTGTTTAGATTTGAATGTTCGTGTAGTTCTTAATGTTTAATCATTGTATCATTCTATTATGAAATGAAATTGAATTACTTTTCTGTTATCTAGCTTATCCTATCTCCAGAATAAATGTTAGCATATTATATAAATATACACACACACACACAATTATTCACAAAATCAAAATGAGTCATCAAAATTAACTGACCTTCGTCGACAACCCCCCAAGACCCTGTCGACAAGTACTGGTCAGAAATGACTTTTCATTTTAAATTTGAAATTTGAATAACTACCCTGTGTCACTTCAAACGAATTTCTGCCCCTATAAATACATATTTCTTCCAGAATTCATCACTCAAAATCATTTCTTATCTACTTTATCTATATTTCTTCTCACAAACTCAAATATGGGCGATCCAATTCATAGTTTGACCGAGAATCTTGAAGAAACCCTTAATTCTTTCAAAAATATTCTTTCTTTCATTCTTCGTAATCAACGACACTTAGAGTTAAGTCAAATGCATATGATCAAGGAGCAAGAAAAGCATTTTGATACGATACGATGGATGATTTCCTCCCTGCACAAAAACGATAGTGAAGCACATCCTCCAGTCTCTCTCACCAATGAAAATGAAAATTGGGATTCCATTAAAGTAGACCCTATATTTGGAGAAGAAGGATAGGTGGAAGTTCCTCGTAATGTTTGATTTTATTTGATTGCTTTGTTTGATTTGAATTGATTACTTGATTTGATTTGATTTGATTTGGTTTAATGTGGATTGATAATTGGTGTGCAAAACATAATATGTATAAATACACATTGACATTTATATGATCTTTGACTAGTTATCATGTCTATCAGTATAATTATCTCTTAATATATCTATTATATATTCCATTGTATATTTTATTAATGCAGGTACTTTAGTGCACGAATAAGGGGAGTTATATAGTTTGGAGTTAGTTTTTGTTGATGATAAAGGGGGAGAGATATAAAATAGGATAGTTAGGCATAGATTAAGCGGGAGTTGTTAGCTTTAGGGGAGTTATTAGGCTAGAAGTAATATTTTATAAACCAAGGTTGTCATCATCAAAATGGGGGAGATTATTAGTCTCTGAGAAGTTGGTTTTGATGACAACAACCTTAGAATAAGATTATAAAATATAAATACTAACTTTTCTGTTTAGATATATATGTATATGCAGGATATATATACAGGTACCAAAGAATGAAGACTGTACAGTATAGAGATTCAAGAATTGATAAACTTAAGATCGAAGATATCAAGATTCAAGACTCGTGAGTATCAAGATTATCAAGAGTTCAAGATTTCAATATAAGTAATTTAGTTAGGAATTTTGTTAAAACTCCTAGAAAAGCACTGACATCTTAAAATCCATTTTATTCGTGGAATGGAATCCACTTCGAGCCCATTAAAGGATGGAACCCTAAGTAGGATGGAACCTACGATAAATCTAGTGGAACATTGTTTTGTATCCACTAACTTTTATTCAAATGTTTTACAAAATTATATCTTGTTTCCAAAATCTTCTTTTAAAAATAAAAAACATCTATTCTGGTTTTAAAATACTTTTAGCCTCAAAATAATCTTTATTTTTAAAATCAAATTATCCTTGGTTTTAAACTATCTTTTAGTTATAATATATTTAACTTTTAATATTTATACTTAGATTTAAATATAAAATTATAGTAAAATTCTATATATACCAAAATATTATTCTCTATACTTATTTATGTATTTTAACTATAGTTAAGTATATTTATAAAGTTTAAAATAGTTTTAGTACAAGATAGAAGTTATTTTCAAAGAAAAACAAATTACCAAAAATAACTTAGCCCGTCGACAACCCCAAGGAACCCTTGTCGACAAGGTGACAGTTTATTTCAAAAATTTGAATTTAAAAGGAAGTGTCTATTCGTCTTATCCTTTCATGGATGGACATGGTTGTTGTTCTACTATAAATTGAGGCTGTTTTAAACGAATTTATATTCATATATTCTCTAATTTCATTCCTCTTCTTCCTCCACATTTCTTTATATACATTTTTACCATTACTCTACCGAAATCACCATTGAATCTAACTAGATCATCTCTGGTTAGATTCCCTATCACTATCTCAACAAGATCCCAGTGTTATTTAGAGTTATAGACTTCTTTGTAATTAATTTAGTGAGAAAAGGCGTGATTGTAGCTTGTAAAATCAATCGAGCGAGAAAAGGTGTGATTGTAGCCTGGAAAATCAATCGAGTGAACTTGTTGCCCATAAAATCAAGTATCTCTACCCAGAGGATTGTGAATCTGGAGCGGTGTACCTCGTAACCTTGAAATCGAGGGTGTAATCGTAAGAATTGATTTTGAAAGAGAATCTGTACTTATGTTGTGGGACTGGATGTAGGGTAAATCCGAACCATTATGAAATCCGGTGTGTTCTTTCCTTTATTGCTTTTACTTTATATCTGCATCTGTGTTTGATTCCGTGATCATATTTGTGTCTGAATATTGCATACATTTGTGTTCAAATTAATATAAACTCAAAAAGAATTAGTAATTCCTTAAAACACTATTCACCCCTCCTCCCTCTAGTGTTAATTCTAGCCTTAAGATCCGTAATCCGCATTTCTCACATAATCAACCAGAATGTGATAGAAATGAATTTAAACAAGTTAATTCAAAGTGCACGATATGTGGAAAAACTGGACACAATCACAACATTTGCCGGTGTAGACTCAAACACGTGAAAACAATTCCAATTTGGGTTCCCAAAGGCACAAATGTAAAATCCCTTAAAGTCAAACAAGTCTGGGTGCTAGAAGGAACAAATATAAATGGTCTTGGGTCTACACAAACATATTTTTCAAAATATTTTGCCACTAACAACAATGGACCTATAAAAACAAATAGGTCACAAATCTTTTCTCATGTAGGTATGGTGGGAGGCTAAGGAACAACAACAATGTTGTCTGGATTCTAGCTATTCGAGGCACACACAACGGGTGACAAATCAATGTTCCTTAGCCTAGTATAAAGGTAGCAGAATCATAATGGGCAATAACGAAAAATTATCGTAAATGTAAAATAGTTAACCGTATATTTATCTTGAATGATTTATTAAATGTGATAATCTATGCCATAATCTGATTTAATTCAGCCAGTTATGTGATAATGAATGATTCTAACTTATGAAAATTGTTGGCTAATTATCTTTTCATGCCGAGAACACTATCGGTACCTCTAGAATCTTTGAACTAGTTCATATTGATTTGTTTTGGACTAATGATGGTGTTTTATTAATTGATGATTACTCATGATACACGTGGATATATTTGTTTCTAGATCTGACACTATGCTCACTATTTGTTTATTTACATGGTTTTAATTCAAATTCAAAAGAATTTCATTTCAAAGCTATTAAAAATGATTTTAGGGTAATTATTGCAACTTCACGATCTGGTGATAACAACCAACTAATGATAATCTTGAGTCAAAAAGAAATTCAGATGCAGATTACACTGGTAACCTAGTTGATAGAAAAATTACTAGTGGATAGTGATGAATGTAGAGACATTCATTAGTTGCATCACGTTTTCAAAGAAAATATCTGCATATTTTTCATTTTAATTGATTTTCAATTAGCAGACATTTTTCTTATAAAACCCCTTTTAGAAAATAGTTGACCTTGTTTCGGATTAGTTATTTTAGAAAATTTGATTTTATAATTATTTTTGGATTGATCTTAAATGACTACATTAACTAATCTGACTCCCTACTAATTATCAAAAAGATAAACAGTGTTTGAAAAAGTGATGACTGTTGATATTAATCATATGTTATAACTTGAGAAAGTATATTTACAAAATTTCCTTTAAAATTTAAAGAAGATTTATAATAACTCTTATTGGGTAAAAATTCCATGGCCATCTCTATTTCTATCATATTTCTAACGACCATCACTCATTAAAAGCCAATATAGTATGTTAATATGTGGTATTTTAAATGGAAATTATTCATTTTCATTTTTAGCAATAAAAACATCCAAAGTATTCACTCTCATTTAAAAGTCCTCAGGGTTATGCATGGGTGAATTACTTGGAATTTTTTATTATACGCTTTCATGCTAATTTAAAAGTCCTCACGGTTATGCATGTATGGAACACATATCAAAATTGATTTATTAAACAAACAAGTTGATTCTAGTCCCATTTAAAAGTCCTCACAGTTATGCATGAGTAAAAGATCCTTGAATTTATTTATTTTTTAAATAAATTTGGAATACTACCAATCTCATTTAAAAGTCCTAAAGAGGTTAGTAGATATTCAAATTCCTGATAAAAATATACCACAAATAGACACAACCATATGGTTTTGCATCATCCCTATCATTCTAAAGTGAAATATGCACGTAACAAAATATTTATGATTTTTGTTTAATATTTTATTGAAATTTAATATTTATACTCGATTGGGTATT
Organism: Allium cepa; assembly: GCA_030765085.1. Taxonomy (NCBI): domain Eukaryota; kingdom Viridiplantae; phylum Streptophyta; class Magnoliopsida; order Asparagales; family Amaryllidaceae; genus Allium; species Allium cepa. Next base: position 421,959,650 of record CM060939.1, read on the forward strand.
AATGTTATATTAATGTCTATCTCTTAATTTCTATATTTCTAACACTATTACTCTTTTGCTGATAACAAAAGGGGGAGAGAAAAGTTAAGATTTTGGCAAATGAAGGTCAAATATTTTATTTTGTATTTTTCTACTTGCATCTAGTCCATTTGCATATTTTTATTTATTTTCATGCATATATGAAGAGGGAACTTTGTTGTAGAGAGGGAGCATTCAAATAGGGGGAGCAAATTGAATGATCAAATACATTTAATAAATTCAAAATCTTAAATATATGTTTGTTATCATCAAAATGGGGAGATTATTGAATATGCAAGTATATGATTTTTGTTTGATGATAATAAACACACACATATATATATATATATTAATTTAAATATATTTGTTAATACACTATTTTATTTTTCACACAATTAAATAAATATTTGCTAAATAAAATAAATAACACATAATTTAAATCCAACTAGATATTTTATTCAAACAGATATTTTATTACAATTTTGAATGGTACAAATTTGAGCTCTTACTATATATATACACAAATTTCCATTACAATACAATTTCGATTACATCACAATTTTTTCACTATAAAATGTTTACAAACATCTGTACCTCACTACATATCACTAGTTCACTTGTATTTATCTTCAACTATATTCCAGATTTAATCTAGCATCTGAGCTATCTGCAAAATAAACACTGACATAGTAAAATTGAAAAAGAAATATTTGTGTAGTGTAAAATAAAATGTTTATTTTTAAAAAATTTATTTGCCTCAGTTATTTGGGTCCTTCTTTATCATTTAATTTTGAATTCATCATACGCGAACAAATTGTGACTGCATAGTGTATCATTGTACATGTTACGATGTCGTGCACACCGATATACACTTGAAAACTGTAGGGGCAGGTGAGCGCAAGGTCAAAACCAATCAAAAGATGGATTCCCCTCAAGTACAAATATTCAAGTGCAATACAAATAAAGTCACGATAAGAGCACAAGGTCAAATCCGAGCCAGAGCTAGGTTCAACTCAGGTGCACTACAAAAACATCACAAAATTGTCTAGCATAAGAATTCAAAAACCAACGTAAAACAAGCCTCGACCACAAATTCAATTGTGTACACATGAATACAACTCAATGCAAAACAACCATCAATAAAACAGAGGCTCTAAGCATGCATATGGTCAGGCAATGTTGAAGATACAATGCTACAAAGGTGACATCAATATACAGAGATATCAAGTGAGCCACAACAGTCGTGGACCAAAATATGCATACAAAACTCAATTGTGTGCGTTCAAAGCTAATGTACACATGAATCAAGACTGCAAATACAAACACAATGCATATATGTATATGTTAGCAGTAATATACAACATGAAGACATCAGGAACCAAACATATGCAGTAAGCTGATAGTGAAACCATGTGCACAAGCCAAAGTGACTGTGATCAAGCCTATGAAACAGCATACACAATTACATATGCAACTGAATATTGTTCGACTGCTCAGGATAGTGGCATGGTACAAAGACCAGAAAATCAAAATGTACAACCCAGAATGGTCAAAGAAACCATAATTCAACATGTAGACAAAACTTATATGCATGCATAGAATTCAATAGTTCAACAAGATATATATGCAATGTCGACATGTATACAGCAGGGTGCATAAGCTAGCTCGAAGCAGCAACTCAATAAAGCTCCATATAAAACCAGACCACATGATACATGACTTGAGAACAAGACCACATACAACATCACATGGGATAAGCTACTGGACATAGGACTTCAAACAAGCAGTGACAGTATTCAAGTCACAGAGTAAAGAATTATTAGAAATTGAACTGAACAATGCATATTGAAGCCACACAGTGGACAGTCCAATGCAGACTACAGGACCAAGTCTTAAACAACAAATGCAGTGACATACCAGATTTCATTCCAAGAAAACAGTTATAACGATAAGCAATTTATACTCTTACAGGAATCAAGGTAGAAGTTTCACACCAAAGTCTATGCTAGCAAAAATTAGAACCAAGTTAAGTAGCGATTTTGAACAAAGACAGAGGTGTTTTAAATATCATCAAACATAAATGCCAAACTTAATTTTTTTATCTCATAGTAGAAAATATAATGAACACAAATTAACTAAGTTAGTGATCTTAAAAATTAAGAAGTCGAAGTCATAGCAAAAAGAACAGAATCATGTCAAATTAAGAAGCCGAAGTCATAACGAAAAGACAGAATCATGTCAAAATCAGACGCAAGCCGTGAGATTCAAGCAAAAAAAATATGAATTTAAAAAGTTAGAAAACATCATAAGCATCCATGCAAAATCAAATGGTCGAGCTAAATTAACTGACAAATTCAAATGAATCAATGCGAATGAGATTATAGGATTTCAAATCCTATTTAACCCAATCATCATTGGCAGATTAATTGCATCGAGTTCAAGCAAGCTAACCAGTAAAGCAAAAAGCATAAATCGCATACCATTTTAGTCGAATTCGATCAAATTTGCAACGTCCCGGAAATTTTCGACTTTCGAAAATTCAACATCGATACTCACTTTATCGACTGCCGAGAAATCGAAGGCCGGAAACCCGAAATGTTATGGTTTAAGAAAAGAAAAGATAGAGAAGAAGAGAGGTAGAAGATAGAAACTAGAGAGAAAAAGAAAATAGAAAATAGAAAGGAAAGAGAATAGAAAATAAAGAAAACATAGAACGGAACAGAAAACAACAGAACAACAACAGAATCTCACAATTCGCAGCGGAACAACATATAATAATAAATGAATAATCTTTAAACAAAGAACTATATCAGTTATTACATTACATTTCATTTCATCACATCATATCATCAGAGTGTACAACATCATACAACAACAAACAGTGCAGCGGAAAAAAGAAATACTACATAAACTAGAAATACGCCATGCCATCCAGCTTGCCTCCAGCAACTCCAGAATATCCAGAATATCCTGATAAACCTAACTCTTGACTGCCCGTGTGGAAATTGGTGGGAACCCAGAGTTTAGGAAGGAAAACAATAAACTCCGAGTCAGTCATGTGACTGGTGTGAGAACTCAAAACAGTTTATTTATCTTTAAAATCAAAATAGAGGAATATTTTTAAATTCAATTCGCAATGCTTTTAAAAATGAGACTACCATAAGGCCTCCCGCACACACACACAATGCAAACGCAGAATCGGAGGAGATTTCTCCTTATGATAGTCAAAGATGCTTGATACGCATTTAAAACAACATTTGATATTATTACTAGTGCATAGTGTAGGAAAAATTTATTTCGTAAGTAGAATATAAATCTTAGCCAACATACGACCATTATCGTATGCCTACTACAGCTAACTATGTTCAATAGCAGGTTACCGCCACATTCCATAGCAGGTTATACAACTAAAACCGTACAAGTCTCGTATTGTTTCTTTGGATTTCCAACGAATGATCAGGCCAAGGAACTTCCCATTGCCACATGAGAATGCCTCTGGATGGACATCCCCGAGAACCAAACCAGATCTCTACCAACACAAGGCCGGGTTACCCCTAACTGAGTAACAACTGATCGAATATGCCATCCCCCGGTCCTTTGGGACCTTTCAACCGAGCGCTCGCTATCAATTCACACAATCATAAAGTGTTTTCAACATGAGTAAGTATATGGGCTCCATACCATGATACCACCCTTTTCCAGAAGGAAATGCACACATCCTAAAGGGCGCTACCCCTCATAACCTTGCTGCTTCTTTCCTGTTTTGACCATTCCGGGGTGTGAGGCTCGACGAAGTCACGTCCACAAAAACATACTTTATACAAAAGCCATGCTTTGGGTCAACAAATGATCATAGAGATGATCACAAAGATAAACGATCAAATAAATGATCCTATCACAAATAATCAACACAATGATCATTTCACAGCAACACTCAGCATGTCACATTACCAAGTTGGGAATATATCGCTGATAACCTTCAACTACATAACCTCTGAGCTCGTACGTCTCAGAGAAGGGTGTTAAGCTAAAAGAATAAATTCTCCGCCACCAACAGAAATATATTTGAAAGAAATCGGCTTTATATCTCAATTTGCAATGTCAGACATACAATCCATACAAGTCTGTTTCGGGCTCGAACAAAACCGAAGGCACTTCTCACGAAGCCCTTGCAATCCGGGTATTCACAATCCTATCGAATTTCCCATCACTTAGGGAATCTCTATACCAGGAGCTACCCAGTGCAGAGACAATCGATAGGTCATCCTATCGCTTTCGCAAATACCCGGTCTTCAACACCGGTCATCAAATGCAATTCATAACGACGTATCACATATTCGGAATGGGTTATACGACCCCATGGTCCTTTTTCGGTTAACCCGAATAGTGAGCGCTTATTCAAAAATAAGTGTGGCATTCAAATTCAAACAATTCACATCAATTACCCATTCAAAGGGAAATATTGATAGTCGATTATTGAACTATCAATGGATATACACAACATCACCAGATTCCAAATAATTTTCCAAATTATTTATTTTCCAAAATATCTTTACTAGATATATAATTTTCACACTTCAAAAATAAATCAATATTTATCTTTAAACAAATTCTTCTTTCTTTTATAAATTCCATAGTGAATTTATATTTCACAATATTTATGAATAAACGATTTCAATTATTCATTTCAATTTATCTTCAAAAAGATAAATTCTTAAGATATTCACTTTATATTGGAAAACATTTCCATACTTACTTATTCATAAGTAATTCACAAATTTTATTTATTTTCAACACTTAGAAAATATTCAATATACTTAAATCGAGAATAAGTATATATTTCATTCTTTAAGGAAATCATTCTTTTAAACATATTTATTTGGGCCAAAACGAATGTTGCGTAAAACATCGTTACGACGTCCCAAAATCACTAGTATAGGGATTCGAAATTAAAATAGATATATAAATCCCAATACTATACAAAACATTTCCTTTCGGAAATCATTTACTATAACAACAGTGTTATAGTCCACCATTTCCTTCTATTTCTCGAAAAACGTCTATTTCAACAATAAATGTTGAAATCTATGGTTTCGAATCTCAACATATTTTAAAACATCGTTAGATCGTTTTAATTCTATTTAAAACATCACATTCAAAACAATTTCTTCAACATATTATTCACTATTCAAAAACGTGAATATACTATGTTAACAAATTTCATCACTTCTATTCATTTTATTTCAAAGGATTATTCACAGTTAAAAATGTGAATATAACTCCATTAATAGGTTTCAACAATTAACTTATCAAAATAAGTCGTTTGCGAATTTATAAAACAACGTTTATAAATTCCATTTCTATTTATTTTATAACATCTCCTTTTATAAATTCCTTTATTAACCTATTCGATTTATAACTCAATTATAAACCAAAGATTCATATTATAAGTTAAATGCTTATAAAACGATTATTTTACAAAACCGTTTCTTTGAACTTCATAATTATAAATCTTATAACTTATAAGATTCAATTATTCATCCAAATATATTCTTTAATAATTTTCACAAAATTTATAAATCTTACTATTTATAAATTTCATTTATAACTTCACCATTTATAATTTTATAAATTCCATTCATTTACAAAAATTCATTTTCACTCCATTCAAACACTTATAAAAACTCGTTTTATAATGTCAATATTTCAATTTATAAATATCCATTTATAAATCTCTTAATATAAATCAATTTATATTATTCTTTAAAACGTCTTTAATCTCCTTTATTATTTCACCATTTTGATTCATAAAATAATTAAATTTTATAAATCCTATATTTAAACTTTTTACAATAAATTCAAAAATCCAATTTAAACTATTTTATAAAATCATTAACCCTTATTTCTCAAAAATCAGCTTTTAACTATATTTCACAAAAACCATAATTTTGTAACTTTGAAAGTTATAACGTTTATTTATTTAACATGGATCAATTCCAAAAATATAGTATATTTTCAAAAATCACTTTTAAAAATCATTTTAAAATTCCAAAATTTGGTCTAGTGATGCTACACACCAAATAGCCAATCACGACAACGACGATATCATATATCTATATGATAATCCATCAAATATCAAAATATCTGAATTTAAATAAATACTGTTGAGGAATCCAGTTGGATCCCTCCAACCTGTTTTCCTACATCCAAAAACATTAGCACAATACCAATTCCGCTCTAGTACGAAATTATCGCGGTATATGGGATTTGAAATATTATCCGCTTAATAGACGGCGCAATAGGGTCTCATCCGCTAAACAAAAATGCGGGAAATCAATAACTCCAATATATACATATGCCAGTATATATATATTGCTATTATATATAATACCAATTTCACTGTTTATGAAATATTCGCGGTATATGTTTTTAATAAATAACATCCGCTTACTAACGACGCATAATGTCTATTTTAACAATCAATAGATAACAATCATCATTCAAACATGCATTCAAATATTTTAAATCTAACTATTTAAAATAAAATCGAAACTGATTCGATTGAGCGAGAAGTTCTCACCTTGATTTTATTTTCGTTTTTGCGATTTATTTCGAATAAAATTAAACGGACGTTTAATTTTACCCGAAATTCTCACTAAATCCAAACGACTCCAATCCAACTCCATCGCGTAGTGCTCGTCCATACGATTCCAACGCAACTGGTTTCGCGCGTTTTCGACCTCGTATGAAAAAGTTATGAATTTTCTAAGATTACACGTATTTATATTAACTAATTTACAACTTAAATTAAAATTATAAACCCACAACCATTCCTAGCCACAAGATCCCACTGTTTTGCATCAGGGCCGTCCACATCTTCATCTTCCACTTGCGTTCCTTCTACAGGTAAGAGCCGAACAACATAACCCATCACATAGAAACTAGGGTTCGACTTTGCAACCTCATTTCTCGACGAAACTTCATCAAACCACCGCCATCTCGAAGCCCTTCACCTCCTCCACGTTCGGCTGCAAGGCCATGAAACTCGGTTGCTCCATTTGCCCTAGAAATGCGTGCGAACGCGAGGCCTTTGTGGCACGATTCCCATCAATCCGCTTCGTTAAATACGATCTTGACCGTTGAATAGCTAGTTCGTGTTGTGCTCTACAAGATTGTAGTTGAGAGTTTCTGTTAAAAGTGAATGGATTTGGAGATTTGAGGGGAAGAAGTTGGAATAATTTCGGCCTTTGAAACCTGGGTGGCGGCTGTGCATTGCAACTAGGGTTTTTTTTTCTTCCTATTTTCTTGTGAATTTTGAGCTATTTATAGAGAATTTTCGAACACTATTCATCCGGGAATTCCGAACTCCGATTCACGCGCCGTAACCAGCGTTTCTAGGGTTTACCCTGCGTTCCGGACACAATGGAACAGGTTTCGAAAGCTAATTCGGACATATGTGCGAGTTATGGCAATAAACGTTCAATTTAAATTAAACCGATTTAAATCGATTTCTAGGCGTTTTAATTCGTACCGGACAAACGGTAAATCCAATTGATTTGAAATTTGAAACCTTACAATAATATCACATTACGGATCCGATGAAACTAGTTTCGTCGAAATCCGACACTTTTTGAAAAATGGCTATTTTAACTCGCCAAATTAAAATTAAAAACAAATCGATGCGTTTCGAGCTGCCACGATCAAATGATAACTCCGATTGACACGAAAATTGAAATCCGGTAATAACTAACTATTACGGATCCAATGGAACAGGTTTCATCCAATTCTGAGACTGTTCAAAAATTGACTATTTTCACTAGTCGATTTTAAATATTAAAATATTCAATTTTCACAAATTAACTCTTAATTCGATTTTAAAAGTTCTAAAATATCATTCTAACTCCCATATGATAAAATAAAATTTTACAAATCATTTTCAATCATATTTAACTCAATTTTCAATTATTTCCATAATTTAACGTATTAAATTATCGATTTAATAATTCAATAAAATCTAATTATTCAAATAAAAATTTATTTGACTTAAAAATTCACTTATTAATATTTAAAATTAATTAAATATTAAAATTTTAATAAATTAAAATTCTGGGTCGTTACAATCTTCCCCCCTTAAAAGAATTTCGTCCTCGAAATTATCAAGTAAGAAAAGTTACAGAATCTATTAATTTTCCAAAATTCATAGTTAAACTTCTTATAAATCTTTACTAAGTTTTCAAATCATACTTAGTTATCCTTTCAAAAACAACTACTATTGTTTAACTTTCAATTCCAAATCAAAGTTTAAGTTTTCAAAACTTTCCCAATTTTTTCAAATTTTTTTTTCTAACGCCTTAAATTTCCGGAAAAATTCGCCATAGTCTCCTTTGCGCGGCTCGATCCGAAAAAAAAAATGACAGTATATATATCACAAATATACATCTCATCAAGTAATGAGGCATCCCGCAGGGAAAAAAATGTAAAAGTACGGTATGTAATCCGAGATATGTACCTTATATTTTATTAGCGAGCATATACGGCTAATATAGCGCGAAAGCGAGCTCCAAATGCGAAGCAAACGCGATCCGCACCTACTAATCACTCAACAAACAACATGAGAACCATGCATATATGAAAATAGTATCAATACACAACATATAGCAACATAATAACTATATATGTCAACATAGCAAATGCAAACAAACAACAAATGCAAACATCAACCAACTATCATCCATAACCGATAAATATTCATTCATATTCTCATTAATATTCAATGAAATAGATTTTCAATTTAATCACATTTGATTCATTTACATTGGGTTTACTAATATTCATTCTCAATTAGTTTATATTCACTAATTCATATTCAAGTTGGTTCACTTCCAAATCGAATTCAATTCCATTCAAATTTATTTACCATTAATTTGAATTCAATTATATAGCTTTCAATTTCGCTAATTTACTTTCATTAACACTTAATGAATTATATACAATCAACTAACAATCATATAACAACCAAAGTATATTAATTTCAACTAAATTACTTTGCTTTCAATTGGTTTAATTAAATTGATTTTCATTCAATCTTTCAACTATTCAATTTCCAATAACTTTAGATTTTAATGAATTAACACTTATATCCATTATTTCATATCAACTTAATTTACATTCAATTGATTAACATTCAATCCATTAATTCAATTCTTATAATTCTTTTGCTTGTACAATTATTCTTTTATTTAGATTATTCAAACAACTAAACAATCCACTTATATACACTTTAATAATTCTGAAAAATTATTTTCTTTATATATAAAATATACTCAAGGTAAAATTATTTCATTTACCCAATTTAAAACAATATCGTGTCGGTTTATCTTGTTTAAGAGTTTAGAAACCCCTTTCTACGATAGTTAGCCAGACTACATCGACCGAAATCTATAAACAATCAACCGATAAGTCAACACAATACAAAACAATTTATATTCACTAACAAATACGCTCTCATAGCTATTATTACACTCAAACTCATTCTAGAGTACTACTGACTCTATCTCTAATGAGTAATACCCAACAGAACCATGGTTGTCGCTTAACCATATGCTCTGATACCACATTGTAACGTCCCGGAAATTTTCGACTTTCGAAAATTCAACATCGATACTCACTTTATCGACTGCCGAGAAATCGAAGGCCGGAAACCCGAAATGTTATGGTTTAAGAAAAGAAAAGATAGAGAAGAAGAGAGGTAGAAGATAGAAACTAGAGAGAAAAAGAAAATAGAAAATAGAAAGGAAAGAGAATAGAAAATAAAGAAAACATAGAACGGAACAGAAAACAACAGAACAACAACAGAATCTCACAATTCGCAGCGGAACAACATATAATAATAAATGAATAATCTTTAAACAAAGAACTATATCAGTTATTACATTACATTTCATTTCATCACATCATATCATCAGAGTGTACAACATCATACAACAACAAACAGTGCAGCGGAAAAAAGAAATACTATATAAACTAGAAATACGCCATGCCATCCAGCTTGCCTCCAGCAACTCCAGAATATCCAGAATATCCTGATAAACCTAACTCTTGACTGCCCGTGTGGAAATTGGTGGGCACCCAGAGTTTAGGAAGGAAAACAATAAACTCCGAGTCAGTCATGTGACTGGTGTGAGAACTCAAAACAGTTTATTTATCTTTAAAATCAAAATAGAGGAATATTTTTAAATTCAATTCGCAATGCTTTTAAAAATGAGACTACCATAAGGCCTCCCGCACACACACACAATGCAAACGCAGAATCGGAGGAGATTTCTCCTTATGATAGTCAAAGATGCTTGATACGCATTTAAAACAACTTTTGATATTATTACTAGTGCATAGTGTAGGAAAAATTTATTTCGTAAGTAGAATATAAATCTTAGCCAACATACGACCATTATCGTATGCCTACTATAGCTAACTATGTTCAATAGCAGGTTACCGCCACATTCCATAGCAGGTTATACAACTAAAACCGTACAAGTCTCGTATTGTTTCTTTGGATTTCTAATGAATGATCAGGCCAAGGAACTTCCCATTGCCACATGAGAATGCCTCTGGATGGACATCCACGAGAACCAAACCGGATCTCTACCAACACAAGGCCGGGTTACCCCTAACTGAGTAACAACTGACCGAATATGCCATCCCCCGGTCCTTTGGGACCTTTCAACCGAGCGCTCGCTATCAATTCACACAATCATAAAGTGTTTTCAACATGAGTAAGTATCTGGGCTCCATACCATGATACCACCCTTTTCCAGAAGGAAATGCACACATCCTAAAGGGCGCTACCCCTCATAACCTTGTTGCTTCTTTCCTGTTTTGACCATTCCGGGGTGTGAGGCTCGACGAAGTCACGTCCACAAAAACATACTTTATACAAAAGCCATGCTTTGGGTCAACAAATGATCATAGAGATAATCACAAAGATAAACGATCAAATAAATGATCCTATCACAAATAATCAACACAATGATCATTTCACAGCAACACTCAGCATGTCACATTACCAAGTTGGGAATATATCGCTGATAACCTTCAACTACATAACCTCTGAGCTCGTACGTCTCAGAGAAGGGTGTTAAGCTAAAAGAATAAATTCTCCGCCACCAATAGAAATATATTTGAAAGAAATCGGCTTTATATCTCAATTTGCAATGTCAGACATACAATCCATACAAGTCTGTTCCGGGCTCGAACAAAACCGAAGGCACTTCTCACGAAGCCCTTGCAATCCGGGTATTCACAATCCCGATCGAATTTCCCATCACTTAGGGAATCTCTATACCAGGAGCTACCCAGTGCAGAGACAATCGATAGGTCATCCTATCGCTTTCGCAAATACCCGGTCTTCAACACCGGTCATCAAATGCAATTCATAACGACGTATCACATATTCGGAATGGGTTATACGACCCCATGGTCCTTTTTCGGTTAACCCGAATAGTGAGCGCTTATTCAAAAATAAGTGTGGCATTCAAATTCAAACAATTCACATCAATTACCCATTCAAAGGGAAATATTGATAGTCGATTATTGAACTATCAATGGATATGCACAACATCACCAGATTCCAAATAATTTTCCAAATTATTTATTTTCCAAAATATCTTTACTAGATATATAATTTTCAAACTTCAAAAATAAATCAATATTTATCTTTAAACAAATTCTTCTTTCTTTTATAAATTCCATAGTGAAATTATATTTCACAATATTTATGAATAAACGATTTCAATTATTCATTTCAATTTATCTTCAAAAAGATAAATTCTTAAGATATTCACTTTATATTGGAAAACATTTCCATAATTACTTATTCATAAGTAATTCACAAATTTTATTTATTTTCAACACTTAGAAAATATTCAATATACTTAAATCGAGAATAAGTATATATTTCATTCTTTAAGGAAATCATTCTTTTAAACATATTTATTTGGGGCAAAACGAATGTTGCGTAAAACATCGTTACGACGTCCCAAAATCACTAGTATAGGGATTCGAAATTAAAATAGATATATAAATCCCAATACTATACAAAACATTTCCTTTCGGAAATCATTTACTATAACAACAGTGTTATAGTCCACCATATCCTTCTATTTCTCGAAAAACGTCTATTTCAACAATGAATGTTGAAATCTATGGTTTCGAATCTCAACATATTTTAAAACATCGTTAGATCGTTTTAATTCTATTTAAAACATCACATTCAAAACAATTTCTTCAACATATTATTCACTATTCAAAAACGTGAATATACTATGTTAACAAATTTCATCACTTCTATTCATTTTATTTCAAAGGATTATTCACAGTTAAAAATGTGAATATAACTCCATTAATAGGTTTCAACAATTAACTTATCAAAATAAGTCATTTGCGAATTTATAAAACAACGTTTATAAATTCCATTTCTATTTATTTTATAACATCTCCTTTTATAAATTCCTTTATTAACCTATTCGATTTATAACTCAATTATAAATCAAAGATTCATATTATAAGTTAAATGCTTATAAAACGATTATTTTACAAAACCGTTTCTTTGAACTTCATAATTATAAATCTTATAACTTATAAGATTCAATTATTCATCCAAATATATTCTTTAATAATTTTCACAAAATTTATAAATCTTACTATTTATAAATTTCATTTATAACTTCACCATTTATAATTTTATAAATTCCATTCATTTACAAAAATTCATTTTCACTCCATTCAAACACTTATAAAAACTCGTTTTATAATGTCAATATTTCAATTTATAAATATCCATTTATAAATCTCTTAATATAAATCAATTTATATTATTCTTTAAAACGTCTTTAATCTCCTTTATTATTTTACCATTTTGATTCATAAAATAATTAAATTTTATAAATCCTATATTTAAACTTTTTACAATAAATTCAAAAATCCAATTTAAACTATTTTATAAAATCATTAACCCTTATTTCTCAAAAATCAGCTTTTAACTATATTTCACAAAAACCATAATTTTGTAACTTTGAAAGTTATAACGTTTATTTATTTAACATGGATCAATTCCAAAAATATAGTATATTTTCAAAAATCACTTTTAAAAATCAGTTTAAAATTCCAAAATTTGGTCTAGTGATGCTACACACCAAATAGCCAATCACGACAACGACGATATCATATATCTATATGATAATCCATCAAATATCAAAATATCTGAATTTAAATAAATACTGTTGAGGAATCCAGTTGGATCCCTCCAACCTGTTTTCCTGCATCCAAAAACATTAGCACAATACCAATTCCGCTCTAGTACGAAATTATCGCGGTATATGGGATTTGAAATATTATCCGCTTAATAGACGACGCAATAGGGTCTCATCCGCTAAACAAAAATGCGGGAAATCAATAACTCCAATATATACATATGCCAATATATATATATTGCTATTATATATAATACCAATTTCACTGTTTATGAAATATTCGCGGTATATGTTTTTAATAAATAACATCCGCTTACTAACGGCGCATAATGTCTATTTTAACAATCAATAGATAACAATCATCATTCAAACATGCATTCAAATATTTTAAATCTAACTATTTAAAATAAAATCGAAACTGATTCGATTGAGCGAGAAGTTCTCACCTTGATTTTATTTTCGTTTTAGCGATTTATTTCGATTAAAATTAAACGGACGTTTAATTTTACCCGAAATTCTCACTAACTCCAAACGACTCCAATCCAACTCCATCGCGTAGTGCTCGTCCATACGATTCCAACGCAACTGGTTTCGCGCGTTTTCGACCTCGTATGAAAAAGTTATGAATTTTCTAAGATTACACGTATTTATATTAACTAATTTACAACTTAAATTAAAATTATAAACCCACAACCATTCCTAGCCACAAGATCCCACTGTTTTGCATCAGGGCCGTCCACATCTTCATCTTCCACTTGCGTTCCTTCTACAGGTAAGAGCCGAACAACATAACCCATCACATAGAAACTAGGGTTCGACTTTGCAACCTCATTTCTCGACGAAACTTCATCAAACCACCGCCATCCCGAAGCCCTTCACCTCCTCCACGTTCGGCTGCAAGGCCATGAAACTCGGTTGCTCCATTTTCCCTAGAAACGCGTGCGAACGCGAGGCCTTTGTGGCACGATTCCCATCAATCCGCTTCGTTAAATACGATCTTGACCGTTGAATAGCTAGTTCGTGTTGTGCTCTACAAGATTGTAGTTGAGAGTTTCTGTTAAAAGTGAATGGATTCGGAGATTTGAGGGGAAGAAGTTGGAACAATTTCGGCCTTTGAAACCTGGGTGGCGGCTGTGCATTGCAACTAGGGTTTTTTTTTCTTCCTATTTTCTTGTGAATTTTGAGCTATTTATAGAGAATTTTCGAACACTACTCATCCGGGAATTCCGAACTCCGATTCACGCGCCGTAACCAGCATTTCTAGGGTTTACCCCGCGTTCCGGACACAATGGAATAGGTTTCGAAAGCTAATTCGGACATATGTGCGAGTTATGGCAATAAACGTTTAATTTAAATTAAACCGATTTAAATCGATTTCTAGGCGTTTTAATTCGTACCGGATAAACGGTAAATCCAATTGATTTGAAATTTGAAACCTTACAATAATATCACATTACGGATCCGATGAAACTGGTTTCGTCGAAATCCGAGACTTTTTGAAAAATGGCTATTTTAACTCGCCAAATTAAAATTAAAAACAAATCGATGCGTTTCGAGCTGCCACGATCAAATGATAACTCCGATTGACACGAAAATTGAAATCCGGTAATAACTAACTATTACGGATCCAATGGAACTGGTTTCGTCCAATTCCGAGACTGTTCAAAAATTGACTATTTTCACTAGTCGATTTTAAATATTAAAATATTCAATTTTCACAAATTAACTCTTAATTCGATTTTAAAAGTTCTAAAATATCATTCTAACTCCCATATGATAAAATAAAATTTTACAAATCATTTTCAATCATATTTAACTCAATTTTCAATTATTTCCATAATTTAACGTATTAAATTATCGATTTAATAATTCAATAAAATCCAATTATTCAAATAAAAATTTATTTGACTTAAAAATTCACTTATTAATATTTAAAATTAATTAAATATTAAAATTTTAATAAATTAAAATTCTGGGTCGTTACAAAATTGGAGCGACCGAAACCATATCACAGCTAGAGAATCAATTGTCCAAGCCAAATGAAGAAGATAATCAATGTAATTGATAAGATACAGGTGGCGCTTTCAATTACAACAAAATACTTGATTTCTTTCAAAGAAGAATGAACGAGAAAAAAGGAAGCAGCTAGTTTTCAAAGGAAACGGTACAGGCCGAAGGAAATAAAACAAAAAAGAGGGTTGGCCTTTATTTGCTTTGGGATAATAATTATTATATAAGGCCTTTAATTTTAAAATTAGGATTTTATTTTTAAGTTGTTTTTCAGTTTATATTTCTTTTTAAACTTTTGTAAATTCTAGTCGTGTGACTAGGGGACGAACTGCGGTAGTGTAGTACGAGAATTCACAACTCAGTGGGCTGAGTTATGGCAGGGTTTTGAGTGTAGAGTTAGGTTAGTCGGTAGTGGGTGTCGCAAGTTTACGTGTGTAAGCGTTTGACTAGTTAATTTCTAGTAGAAACCTTGGAGGCAGCACGTAGGCAGAGTTTTGTCGAAGCTAGGCAAATATGTGTTGTACTATTTTATCTTTTTATATTCTGCTACTATCAGTGCTGCGATTATTTTATATACTTCCACATTAAATTTTTATAATTATTAGTATCACCCTATTCTCCTCTCCTCTAGGGTGAAATCGATCCTGCAACCATTTTCGAACAACCCAAAGGCATGTAAATGTTATAACAAATACTGTAATTTAAAGTCAACGTTAAGTAGTATGAATGAAATGACTTTGAATTTAGAGGAGAAAATCAAATTGGAAGACAAAGAGATGAAAGAAATGAAAGAGAGCATAGATATAGTTAGTCGATACGAACCTCAAGCCTAAAGCAATGAGGTTGATGCAAGAATTGATTGACTATATCAGAGAATTGAGGACCTTGAAGTTTACCGTACCTGCTAAAATGCAAAGTTTCATGCCAATTGCTAGAGCTCATTGCAAGTGGTGGAAAATTCATCCTTTCCACTCCTGCTCCCATAAGGATAACTAGGTCTAAATCTTTAACTGATAAAGAGAACTTTCTTCCTTGGAAACCCCCCTCTTAGTTTGGATGATGGAAAATTTTCCAGATGGTGCCAAGAGTATAAATATACATGCGCTCGGTTTTTAAAAGGAAAGTGGTACAAACAAGTTTCAAAATATCTCAATATTCATCAAAATAAGATCGAGGATCTTGGATGCGAGAATACGCTCTTGAGTAGAAGGTTATAAAAATCAGAGAGTAAGGTCGAAATTTTTTAAGGGGCCAGTGAAACGCTCGAACATGCATTGAAGATTCAAATTGGCTTCATTGACGATACAACTATTATCTGAAAGAAGGAGAGGAAATTTAAAGAACTACCGGATGTGGTGATTAGCTATATTACCGAACCTTCCTTGGTTGTTGAAATCTTGAAGGGGAAGGTGCAGGACCTTAAGTCTCAACTGAAAACTATTGAGGTAATGGCGCTTTAGAACTCCTGATTGAATTCCCTTATAGATAATTTGATCGAAATAACAGTAGCTTTCTGCTTGAAATTGACCATTCCTTCTTTAAGTCCAGAAATAAACCAAAGATTGAAAGGAGTAGCAGAGGCGGGATACAGATGTTATTAGCACTTCTTTTTATATGGGTATGTCGAATATCTTGAGAATATTGAAGGCCCTCCACTTTTTCTTAGAGATGCCCCTGCTTCAAGCGAAAGTCATCCATGTTTTGCTGAGGTTGAGGGGAAGGGGAAAGAAAATTATACCAACATTATCTGCTCCCTCAATCTCCTCCTCAGGAAGACTTGAATAGCTTTTCTTGATATTTGCAACTTTTTGTATGTAAATTGGTAAATAACATTGTACCTGAATAGTTGATATTTTGAATAGACCATGTATTTCCTTCCTGATTCTTGTCTTGTATTTGAATTCATTAAGTTAGTTGAGTTTTATAACTCACCTCAGATACTTAATTTGATTCAATATGATCTATAGTCTTTGATTAAGCATAGATTTGTTTGCTGTTTATTTCCTTGAAGAATGCCTTAGACAGACCTTAATTTGAGAGTTGTCTATCAGGCCTTATAATATTTGTTTGCCCCCTCTCTTTTTATAGTAGAAGCTTTTTACACTTCAGTGTAAAATCAAGTATCATCTTACCTTTCCCACTCTCACTTCTCCTGAAATCCCTTTCTTTTGAAAATATAAAGTAAATGGTAATGACTTCCATAATTTTCAAAATTACTTCTTCTCAAATTGATTATTTTGTTTTGTAAATGCTAAAGAAATTTACGATTTTTTTTTGTTGAACTTTGAAAATTTGAAAGTTTGGTTTTGAAAATCACTTTCGGAATGATTATTCAATCGACAGAATTTTAAATAAGCCTTTCAAGTTTTGTAAAAATGTCCATCAACTTGCCTTCTTATCCTTTTACGCCAAATGAATTCATAGATGAATCTTTGTTGCTTAAATATTATTACTCTAGTTTGTTTTCTCAAGGTGAACTTCTTTCCCACGATCTAGGTTTCTTGGATGATTATTCGATGATTATATGAGCATGAAAGTTACCTAACTTTTCTTGTAAATGTTGCTTTAACTTTGTCTTGTGGAAGATTGATCGTGTTTGATTGCTCTTCCTCTAAGAGATTGCTTTGGCCCATCTTTAAGAATGAACTAGGGTTGTCTGATTAATTCCTTAATACAAGGTTGCCCCCCCCCCCCTCTGTACCTTTTTGGTAAGGCTTTAGGCTAGTCGGTGCTTTGACCAGGCCATCTTAGGCGAGGTCAAAGTCTAACCCATCCTCCCTTTAAGAGGCGCTTCAGTTAGGCCTTACAGATGGAATCGAAGGTAGTTAATCTATGCTCTGGCCAAGCCATCTTAGGCAGGACCAAATTCTTACTAGTCATCCCTCAAGAAGGTGATTTATTATGGCCTTGTAGGCGAAATTGAAGGCTATAGGTTAGTGCTTTGGCCAATCCATCTTAGGCGGTTATAGGCAAAAGCGAAGGCTGGTCGGTGCATTAGGTAGGCCATTGTAGGCGGGACCAAAGGCTTTCTCCATCCTTCCTCTATGATGAGCTTCAGCTAGGCTATGTGTGTGGGACCGAAGGCTTATGGGGCTTTGGCCAGGCTTTATAGGGCGGAACAAAGCCTTACTCCAACCTCCCTCTAAGAGATATCATGGACTGTACATATTGGCGGGACCGAAGGCCTATAATGCTTTGACCAAGCCCTTTTGCAGGATCAAAGGCTTTTCCTTTATTTTATAAGTCCTTTCATGAAGCATTTTTCTTTATTAAGCACTAGACCTTTATAGATACATTGGTCATTTGCTCAAGTCTCGTTGACAAACTCCGGGAGTTCTCCTTTTCCTAAAAAAGTTCAATCATCTCTTTAAGGGTTCGATAATGATTGGTATTTTGTCTAGTCATTAGGTGGTATTGACAATAAGCGCCTCCGAGATTTCTTGCATTTCCTTGTGGCTTCTTCCTCGAAGGCCAGTGGCCCAATCTTTCTTTGGTTCAAAGATAAATATTCTCATAGTAGGTGGTAATGGAAAAGGCTCTAGTGGATCAGGGATTTTTATGGAATTGTGCTTTTGTCCCCATTTTTCTCTTTTACGATATTGGGTAGATTCATTAGTTCTAATGCTAAGCTTTCTCTTCGAATATTCTTGAGTCTTGATTTGTGGGAAGGAGTGATTGATTAATCCCTCCCATTTTCGAGTAAACTTATTAAAGCCTTTGTTATTTTAACTTCGAAGATAGTTCCTTTAGCTTGGAGCTCTATAGCCTTTTCTTATCTCTATGAATAGATCACTCCTTCTTTTTCTCTCTCTACCCAGAGTAGGATAATAAGCAAAGATTAGGATGCGTCCCATATGGAATGGATTTATGCTCCTTATTTGGATCATAAGAAATTACCCACCTTTTCCCCACTAGAGTTTTTAGTGCCAAGTTCCTTAATTTTAGTACTTATTCCTCCTGGAATTGAAGGTTATTGATGGCTTGGTAAGCCATTTAATAAGGTATGGCTCGGAGGATCCTTGCTTGAAGATATTTATTATGCAGTTTAATAAGTTATGTGAGATATGGAAAGTCTTATATAGGGATATGCTAGATATGGAAAGTCCTTTATAGGGATATGTTGGATATGGAAAGTATTCTACAGGGATAAGCAGAAGGACGGAGGTTCGAGCCCTCCTCATAGCGTGAAAAATGTTAGCAAATTTCTTTGCTAAATTAGTACGCATAACATGCTAGAGCTAATTTGGATAAAGGATTAAGTGGCTTTATGCAAGCTTAGGAATATATGCAATTCCAATTCCATTAGTGTTTAAGTCCACGTCCATTATGCTCAAGTCCAAGTCCAAAGAGAAAGTCATATACATGTCCATTATTCAATAATAGTCAAATATACAAATTTGAAAGAAATATGTCAATGCCCTTATGTGTATAAGTTTAAGAATTACAATCGGCTCTAAAAATCCCCAAATTGATTTAGGTTTACAACTTTAAATTTATAAAATATAGAGAAAGGAAAGATCCCCTTTTAGGGTAACGGAAGGTTCATTTATTGAGTTTGCCAATAGGCGGGATGGCTGACATGTGTCCCTCACCATCTCTTCATATGGTAGATATTCGGCAACCCATATATCTTCTAAGGCTCAACATCCCCTGCCACTTGTAAAAGCTCCCTACGCTTGGTAATGTTGAGGCTTGCAATTCCTTTAGAGTTTGTTGTCCTTTTTGTTTGTCGGAACTTGGCAGCACTTCTTCGTAGAAGCTCGATATCACTTTGTTGTTTATAGATGCTCAACAACAGTTATTATCTAAAGGCTTGATAATAGTTGATGTATCAAATGCTTGTTTTCCATAGAAACTTGATATCCTTCCATTGTGATTAGATGTCCGACATCTTCTAGTGGTCCGGCCTTCTTTCTTTGATACATACTCTATAACACTCTACGCTGTAGAGGTTCGACATCCCTTCCTACATCTTTGACAACCTGTTATCTTTAGACCCAACAACCTTTATATTATAGAAGCTCGATACCCCCTATTCCTTGAAGTCTGTGTAGCTTGATATCTCTAAGTGTTTATTGGTTCTACATCTCCATCGCCTTTTAAAAACTCAACACCTTCTTATTGTTAGGCGCTCGATACCTTTCTTCATTGTTAATGTTCGACATCACCTTCTACTTGTTAAATGCTCGACAACGCTTGCTGTTTTAGAGGCTCATTATCCGTTAGAGACTCAACACCTCTTCACTACTTGTTAACCGCTTGAACGTTCGACATTTTTATCATTGCAAAAGCTCTACAACCCTTTTTTATTATATGTTTGATACCTTCTTGTTATTGCTAGAGGCCTGTTATCTCTTTATAAATGTTAAATGCCTAACGACTTGACTTTCTTCTAGCTCGACATCTCTTGTCACTTCCAAACTTGACATGTTCTTCCTAGAGGCTAGATACTCATAATATGTAGTAAAAATGATCGAGCATGGGATCGGTATGATGATCGGCTATGCAATCATGTCTGACGGGCATGTACCATCAAACAGAATCAATTCGTATTTTCGGGCTTTGACCTTGGGGTACATATAGTTTGATAAATTGTATTGGTCTTATATTAGTGACCGTATATCGTATTGATCTAATATTAGTGAACATACATCGTATTACCCTTATAATAATGACTATGCATATTATTGGTCTTTTTGTAGTGAGCATCTTTATAGGTAGATGATGACGAGATATTGGTCTTCGTTTGTTATAGGAGTATTTGATTATGTGATGTTATATTTTGATATAAATCTCTATGGTATTGGTGTTTTTTGTGGTCCTGATAGTATGTTATACGGGAGACGCCCATCATTCTCTTTTGTAGAGATAATATGCGATTTACTAAGAAATTCATGATGGCCGAGGGGGAGATGATAATGATCATGTACAAGTGGATTATATATCACTTATGCTCATTGAGGGGTATGATAAGATCCACATAGGATTTAAGTAAATAGAGTAGATCATATATAATTTATGCTCATTAAGAGGTATGGTGAGATATAACGAGGCCTATCAATAAGGATGTAGCTCGAAGTGTATGGTACACTGAGGTACTGACATTGTTTATTTTGGACCATTAATGGGAATCACTAGATAACGATTGTTGTCTAACACAGACTCAAGTTCTAGGTACACAGAGTAGGTCATATATCACCTATGATCACTGAGGTTTACAATGAGACCTACAAGAGTTCGACCACACTAGATGCGGCTCGGGGTTCGTGGTATACTGAGTTACTGACTCTATTTATCTTGGGCATGAGAGAATTCATTATTGTTGTATATCTAAGCTTTGTCCAATCAAATATACTATTATATTTATTCTATAAGAAGAACACTCTGCGATGACCCGACTTCCTATCTCTAGGAAATCGCATCACTAGTGAAGAAAGAAAGAGATAGAAGAAGAAAAGAAAGAGAAAGAAGAACATAAACAACATCAGAGAACTCACAGCGGAATGAATAAAATATAAGAATTAACATAAAATATTACATAGTATCTCATTACATCAGAGCTACACAACTTTACAACACATATTAGACAGTTATAACATCTGTCTAATTCATACAACTCAAGTACAATAGAAGAAACAGATACCAAACACAGCGGAACCAATATATATAACTATACGTGGAAGCCTCCTGCTCCATATCTCCTCCAGAATTCGTCAAGCTAACCTGAATCACTTGACTACTCATACATAATATGAGTACCCAAGAGTTTAATAAAACAGAAAATAAACACTCGAGTCAGACAGGGGTCTGGTGTGAGTAAACGGTTTAAAATTGCTTAACTTTAGAAAACCTTTGAAAAGAAAAGGTATCACGTAAGACTTCCCACACATAAACATGGAAAAGTTTTTACCTTATGCTAACCAAAACATTTGATAGGAAATCTGGTGATATTATAATGGTGTCTAGGGTTTTCAAAATAAAATACATAAACAGCTGGAATGCTTACATCTCATGTTCCAACATAGTTGGGCACAATCAAAACCGTACAGGCACTTATTGGATTTTGGATTCCATCAATGGCAGGGCTACTGGGGTACCGCCCGTCACAGTACGTGGCCTAGATCATCGTACCGAGGAGTACTCCCACTCCCCTGCAACACAAGGCCGGGACCATTCCTTATTGAATAGTCCCAAACAAGACAACCCCGGCAGTTGTCCGGATCAACCGCCCCACACAGCCGAATAAAAAGGGACTTCTAGACATGGGTAAATCTTGCTCTCTAGTGGGAGCTACCCACGAAGCCTTGCTGCACCTCCCTTGTTTTATCCATTCCCGGTTGATGAGGCTTGAGGCTGCGATTACCTTTATAGAACGCATTTATCTTAGAATGCTCATCGTCCGCCTGACGATGTGCTGAAAGCATTCAATCCATACAAGTTCGTTCCGGGTTCGAACGAAACCGAAGGCACTATCTCGTTGCACTCATATTGGAATCACCCTCAGAGTCAACGACCATAGCCCTTGCACTCTAAATCACCATCTCGAATCTATAAGTACTATTCCGTCAAACTCATTACGGAATCACCCACAGAGTTATACTGACATATAGCCCTTACACCTTGAGTCTTCACTTGCTCCACTTGGATTAACGACCTAACGTTTAATTGGAATCGATGTGGTTTTCGGATATCCAAATATGAAAACCCGATCCCGGTCTCACCAAAACCAAACGCCATTTTAATGTCCAAGTTGTACTTAAGGGTTTAATCAATTAAACTCATATTCAGGATGATATATAAACAGATAGATGAATCACATTATCACTATAGATAATTCATATCAACATTCATCTCATAAAGCAGCATATCACATATCTCATAGACATCCAAATCATCCAGTATCAACCAATCACCCAATATCAATCATACAATATCAAATATCAATCATTCAATATTAACCATTCAATATTAATCAATCACTCATAGCAGGATTGATTAACTCTTAATCAATTTAATTAACCTCTAATTAAATTAATTACTATCCTTTAATCACTTGGATTTTTTTTGATTTATTACAAATCAAATTCATTAATCATCCCCTAATGACCTTCTTTAATAAATCTTCCCTGATTAATTATCCTTTAATTACATTCAAGTAATTAATCCTAACCATATTCAGTAATTAACCTTTAATTACTATCATTAATTACAATAATTAATGATCCTTCATAAATTAATTAACTATAATTAACTACATTAATCCTTAATTAATTACAATTAATTAATCATTTTTAAATTAATTACTTCATTAATTATATTAATTAATAATCTTTATTAATTAGTAATCCTTTAATTAATTAAATAATTAACTTGTAATTAATCATCTCATTAATCATAAACAATAATTAACAATTTGTAATTACTTATCTTAATTAATTAACTTCTTAATTAATTAACTTCTAAATTAATTATATTAATCCTTGATTAATTAATCCATTTAATTAATCTTTAATTACTTCATTAAGTAATTATTATTCAATTAAATAAATTAACAAATCCTTAATTAATTACTTTAATAATTAATTACAATTTTAATTAATTGCACTTAGTAATTAACCCTAATTTAACCTCATTCATTAATTAATTAATCACATTAATTAATTATCTAAAATAATTTAGTAATTAACTCTTAATTTCTTACATAAGTAATTATCTCTAATTACTTCTATTAATTAATCTTAATTACTTCCTTAATTAATTACTTTAACAAGTAATTATTTCATCATTAACCAAATCCTTAATTCTTTTATTAATTAATTATTTCATAATTAATCAACTTCAACAATTATATTAATCAATTTCTTAATTGATATCAATAAGTGATTACCCAATAATTACTCAACTTTAATTATTCCATGAGTAACCTCTACTAGTTACTTCCATATTTAATTACTTCCGTCCTTAGTTATGTTCAAAGATTGACTCTTGATTACTTCATTAAGTAATTACATTTAATTAATTTATAATTAAATGGTTATTTAAAATTAAATAAATAATTAACTAATTATTTAAAATTAATTAAACAATTAATTAATTACTTCTAATATATTTCAAAATCTTTTATAAATTAAGAAAACATCATTCTTAATTAAACTTTTTACTTATTAATGAATCATAATTTAATTAAGTACCCTTAAGTTCACATCAAAATAAATTATTCATAATTATCTACATAGATAAATTATTTAAAATTAATCCAAATTTTAATAACTTGAAAATAAACCTTTTCTATAGATTTACAAAATTCATATCAATAATTCAATTGGAAAAATAACATTTGGAAATAAATTTTAAAACTTAAAACATCTAATTTAAACCTATAAATTTCCAATAGAAATTAAACTTAGTCTTTAAATCATTACTTAATAACTTGATTTAATATTTTAAAATGAAATCGTTCCTTTAAATTAAATTTCAAACACACACATCCACTTGAATAATTAATTTGAAATTAAAACTTCTCAATAATTTAAATTTGAAATTGAATTCAATTAATATTTTTCTCTTTTAAAAGTTGATTAACTTCCTACCTACCAAAACAAGTTCCAACAATTTATTTCTTTTAATCAAAACCCAAGTTTAAACTGCCATAACACTACAGGACCAAAATCAAAACAATCCCGAGTACAACCCAGTCACCACTCGCGTCAACCCCGAAGCGACTTGCCTCCCTCTTCTTCGAGTCATCCCCGAGTACAACTCGAACACCTACCCGAGTTCCAATCGTCCTCTCCAACACAGAACCTCAGCTGACACCCATCGTGCACGGTGCACATATCCACGCGCCTCCGGCCACACTAGTTGGTCGCGCCTACCGCCGTCCATCACACATCCACCCACGAACACGATCGAGCAACCAGTTCGAACAAAAATCATTTGAATCGAAATCTCGCTCAAAAGCTCAAAACTGCAGAGAAGCTCGACCACAAATCCTTCCCCCATTACCGCCATCTCGTCGTCGTTCATCCTCTCTGATCCCACCATAGAGTCACCACACCCACGCGCAACGTCCAACCCAAAAATGAGCGAGCTCGATTCGACTTACACGAGGCAATGCCTCACATTCATGCCGAAAGCAATTGCAGCCAATAAACCCTAATTTCCCCAAATTCCCTTAATTCACTCATTAGAAAAATAATTTTGCAATTTTCCCATCTTCTACACTTCATTATCTAGCTTCAATCAAAATTTCAAACTAAATTGTAGCATGGATAATCGGTAATCACCAAAACTCCCTAAAACACTCAAACCAAAAATTCTCATAATCTACCAAACTAAAAATTACAAATTGCATCCCTAAATTCATGATTTATCATCACATTTTCATGCATGTAATCAAAATTTGAATTTAATATAATTAATTTTTATCAAATATTCAAGTTTTACTGTAAATCCTTCTTTTATAATTATTTGTTGCATTCTAAATTATGAAACTATTTTTATAATTATCAATAAACAACAACACACAACTTCTCTTCAATCCATAAGGTCAAATGTTTATGTTATTGAGAGATTTGAATTTGTGAAGTAAATCTGTTCTTAAAAAAACAGAACAGGGTGTTTACAGGCATAAAGGAATATAACTATAAATTCAATAAATAAATCTGAGGGATTTCCAGCCAACATCAAGGTAAATTTTCAGATCATCACATGCATGTAGTACAACCCAGATCAAACTGTTTTTAAAAAGTAGTTTACTCACCTCAAATTATCTTGCAGAACAGATTATTTTATTTCCAGGCTTTTGAACAACTTGCAGATTTTCACTTTAACTTGCTGAGTTGATTAAAAATGTTGAACCTTCCATTGAATGCAGATTTGAATATTTGAAGTTTGCAGGTTGAAAATCATTTTTGAAATGCAGTTTGAGGCTTTGAAATTTCCAGGTTGCAGATGCATGTTGATTTGCAGATTTTTAATTTTCTTTTGATTCACATTTGAATTGCACAGGATTTGAAATTACGGTATTTGATTTTCTTTTGATTTTAATTTCAGGGTTTGAAAATAATTTCAGGTTTTGGAAATTTGTTTCTGCTTTTGCCATTAACATTTGAAAGGAAGATAAACAAAGGAAAAAAAATGAAAGAAAGTTATGTTTATAAAAAAAAAATGAAGACACTTGTTCTCAAAGATTAACACTTGTCATTTTATCCTCTTAATCTCCTCACAAGTGTTATTAAGGTATGCTAACATGTTTACACATGTCATTAAGTATTTTAATTAAATTTTTATTTAATCTAAATGTAAATATAAACTAACATGTTTAATTTGCTTTATTAATGAATACTTACATATGTGAATATAAATTAAATCCTTTAAAGAAAATATTAGAAAACTAATTATAATATAAATATAATCTTATACATGTATTTAAAAATCTAAACATTATACCTAAACATTTATACCATTTAAAATTTTAAACATAATAAAAGAGAACAAAACAAAACTTGTTTAAATCATTTTTAAACTATCTTATTTAAAATAACAATTATCTTATACTTAGAAAACAAATGAATTAATCTTTAGTTTAACTTTTGAAAAACATTATGTTTTAAAAACAAAGCTTCAATTTCAATATTCATTCATATATAGTTTATTAATAGATTAAATTAAATTTTCAAAACAATATCAAATTATAACATATGCTTACATATATTACAATTTGAAAATTCAATTTTTAATTTAAAACAAAAGATATTTCCATTCACAATATATATCAAACATATATATTATAAATAGAATAAAATTTCATTAGCTTTTGAAAAACAATTCTTATCAATATTTAAATTGTTAAAAGATATTGATCACACTTACCAGATTAAATATTTGCTATCCTTAATAAGATTAATTTTACCAATTTAAATTAAAATTATAAAGAAAATTTATCAAATCAATTAAATTATTATTACAGATTATTAAATTGATATTGCCTAAAATTCCGGGTCGTTACACACTCGAAGTTAATACAACATTTAATGCACTTTATATTTTAATAAAACATGATTATAAAGCTTACATCACTAAGCTATTTTCATATGAGGTTCAAACTTAAACATTCAAGACCAAAATGAATTGCTCCAATTTTAATTAGAATGATTGGCTTTATAGTATAGGCTAGGAGAATAACTTTGATGTACAAATAAGAATTTATTTATTTGTTCATATTTCTTCCATAATTATAGGATAATGGAAATGGAAAATCGAAGGCTCTTAAGCTCTTAAAAATAAGTTTGAATGAAATACTCCGTAAATTTCGATAATTAATTCAAGGGTACTTTAGATATTTTAATTAATATGGGTAAAATATAATTTTACAAATGATAAATATTGACAATGGGAGTTGTGCCACTATGGATCTTTTTTTTTTCTGATCTATTTTGACTACAGGAACATCAAAACCAAAGTTTGTATGAAGGAGATACAGATGTTTTCAAATACGGGTTCATTGTGGACTGAAGCCAGTTAGAAGTCCAACGATTCAAATTTTAATTATGTGTTGTCCTTCTCTCCACTTATAATATTATAAATAATGTACGTTAATATTTTCAAATTTCTTCATCTTCTTCCTCCCTAAATCCTCTTTTACGGTCAACGTCAAAACTCAATAACTCTCTCTTTTCATCATTATTTTGCACAAACTTTATATTGAATCAAAGTGCAAGGATTGGGCTACATGTGCATACTTATCCCAAGTCAAATTGAGGGTATTTTATGACCATATAATTATGGATAGTAGAGGAGTTTGGCATGTTATCATCAAAATGTAGGTTTTGATAGTTGTTTGGCAAGTGGAATACAACTCTTTTGCTTATAATGCATTATATTTGTACAACATGGTTAATGATCTTACATTAAGGTTTATTTCGAATTAATTAATGAATATTCGTTATTTCAAAGATATTAAATGAATGAGGTAGTAGATGAGTGTATAAAAATAAGATGCAAGTATATTAGTTTTGTAGGTCAAATGATAACAATTGGACTTGTTTATAGGTAGTATATACCAAATGAAAGTGAAATTCATATAGAATAACACCATATGAGTATTAGAGATTAATATATAAATGATTAATAAATTTAGTTTGAATACATCAATCATAATGGGCTATAAAGAGAAATACCACATATAAATACTAATGAATAAACATAGAAAGCTATAGAGAAATTTTATAGAAAGCTATTTAAATACTACATACCAAGGGTTGCCCCTATCTCCATTTTCTAACTTCCCTCCAAGTCCTTGTGGGAATTTTGATACATACTCCTCATCACACACTCCTGTATTTTGGTTGGCGCCAGGCTGCGCCGTGACATCTGTTATCCCTCCATGGATCGGTCTTGCATTTCCTGGCTGTATGCCCTCAAATCTAGGTCCATTCGAGTTGATAGATGTTTGCTGATAAGGGGCTTCCCCCTGCTAAACTACTTCATCTACTTGTCAGTTGAGTCCTTCTGATCTAGCTTCATGGATCTCATCTCCTGCAGTTCCTGCTTATCCAAATTGTCTTAAAAGTGTCTACATCATTTCTTCTTGCCTTTTCATAAATTGCTCCCGCATGGAATTCATCATGACCTACATCTCATCCCTAATGATGTAGATTGAGGCTTGATTAGCTCTAGAGGAAGCCTCCTGACTTCCCTCTTGCTGACTCCTTTCCGTCCTCTATCTCATGGTTGATTGCTTTGCCATAGTCTCCGGAATCCAAGTTCCTAAGCCTTTAAATCCAAAATTATAGCTTTTGCTCGGGTATATCTCTTGTTTCAGGTTTATAAAACAGATATCTGTCTCTGTTTTTAAAGAAAATTTAAGGTAGAGTTTGATAAACTGGAAAATGGAACTTAGGATTTAACCCTGAATCTAAAGATGAATTCAAATAGTTTCCAATCCCTGAGTGCTAGCCTTCTCGGTGAAAGCACCAAAATGTTAGCACCAAAATTTTTCACTAACTCCCAAATCCATATGAAAGCACCAAATAACATTCACTGATCACAGATAGAATGCATGTAGAGAGTATAAATATGAAGAACATTCAAAATTAAAAAGAAAGCAATGATAACAGAGGATTTATAGTGGTTCGGCTGACTCTGGCTCACGTCCACTTTAGAAATTTCCTTTTTATTGATATGAGAGTTAATTATAGATATAATCTGGAGTCTTTAAGACAACAATGGCAAAGTAGCCTTAATGGAGAAGAAGAAATGAAACAGAATGAAAATCCTTTTTACTGAAGCCCCGCTTGTAGTATTTATTGGCAAAACCTGAGTTACTGGGCTTCTTGAGTGGTCTGGGAACATCAACACTATAGCCGATCCAAAATCCATCACTACGACCGATCCCCTGTTGCAGTTTTGCCAACCCAAAGCGAACACAGCATTGGCCCGAAGCACGATCGCCCATGACTCGAAGCAAAATATGTTTGGACTAGGAGCAACCAAGTGCCGATCCTCCTTCCTTAAAATACCGACCCCCTTTTGCTTGAAAATACTGACCCGAAGCTTGAAGGTAGCCGAACTGAAGCACCATACCAATGCTGACTCCCTCGAATATGACCCTGACTCTTCTTAGGCGACCTGGAAATGCCGATCCACTCATGACTCTAGAACATCGATCCACTCCAACATGACTGACCTAGCTTCCTACCGATCTGATGCTTTTAAAACACCGACCCAGGAGCTCGGTACCGAACCGAGTAAAAGTCCTTGCCGACCCGGAGTTACACTGCCCCCAAAAATCCTACCGATCTACTATGACTCAAAGTGGCTATCCAAATGACCCGAAGAAAACTGCTTTAAAACCTGAAGCTGACCCACAAGCAACTCGAAGCAAACTCCAAACGTCCCAGATCACCTTGACTTTTATCGAAACTCATATTTTGAGTATTCCGCGACTTATGTCCATCGACTATGCTGAATCCCGGCTTCATAATCTATTTATCATCCATGATTGACAGTCTATCCATCCAGTTGACTCAAACTCACTGTACTCCAGTCTCGACAAACGAGTAGTCAGTTTAGTTAAATTCGCCTACCTACGGCCTTGCCAAAAGGCAGGTTAACATAGAGGTTTATTAGAAGTAATTTGATAAAAGCAGGCATTTATCTGAATTAAGACTCTTTCGATTAAAGAAAGTTTTGAAAATATATTTTGTGTTAAATTTTTCGTTAGGTGCTTTAGGAATTTTGGTCGAGGCGTTTGGCTAACGTTATCGATAGGAATTTTCTTAATACTAGAACGAGACATTAAAACACAATATTTTGGGTATAAAATGTTTTAAGTAATAATATTTATTAAGTATATAATATTTTTAGAAAGAAGATATAATTTTGAAATAAGTTTAGTATTATACAAGATAAGGTGGATAGTTTAGGGAAGTTGTTTTGGAGGTAAAGTAATATTTTATAGAAGTATCTAAGGCTTCTAAGCTATATTTTGGAAAGATGGTATCCTAAAATATTTTAACAAATAAAATAAGTATTTAAAGTAAGTATGCATTCTTTGGGAAAACTAGAGTATTATTTGAAAAGATACTTTAGTATGGCAATTCATGTATTATTTAGTAATTATGAATTTTATCTACTCATTTACAAAAATGCTTGTTAAATAATTTATGTTTGAGTCTTTTAGATGGTTGTGCACATCATATTGTGGTTTGAATGGATGTTAGATTTTGTATTCTAAATAAAGTACAAAGTGATATAAAACTTGTTTATATTAATTTAAATTTTAAGTGAAGTTGAAACTAAAGTATGATTTATATATGAATTTAATAAGTTATTAAAAGCTGAATAATCTAATTAGATTGAAATAAAAAAATTCCTAAATATGGCTTTGTGAGTAAAATGATATTTAAAAGTGCTTTAATAAATAAAAGATAAGAGAAGTTTTGCAAAAGGAAGTTGTAGTGGAAAATATTTTGAGTATAAAGATATGTTAGGTACCAAAGTTAAATTAAAGTTATTTATTATGAAAAGAGAGTATGGAAAATAAATTGGAGATGAAATTTTAACAGAATATATTCTAAGTAAAAGAAAAATAATTTTATGAATTGATTTACGAAGTTTAAAGAATCTTAAATATTGGTGAAGCTTATTAAAGAATGGTGAATGAACAAGAATTTGATAAAATAATTTTGGAAAGTGTGGAATTTTTTTATTGAAAGAGTTTCTTAAAGTGGAAAATTATTTATAATGTTTGTAAATTGAAAATTTTAGAGAAAAATTTGGGAAGAGATTTATAAGATGAAGTGATTTGAAATTTTGAAAGCAAAATTGAAGTTTGGTTAAGAGCAAGTGATTCCAAATAAAAGAAGATTTTGAGTTTAAACTTAGATTCCAAATAAGGATATTTTTGTAGCTTTTATGATTTAGCTTCAACTAAAAAGAATTGAATTTCATGAATTTGGAATTTTTTAGAAGTGATTAAAATTTAACCTCTTTGGATTGGTTTCATATTACTCAATATTAAGATTTTCAAGATGAGAAATTAATTTGAAGGAAACTAAAATCTTGAAAATATTTTTGAAGAAAAGGTGATGTGTAAATCTTTAATCACTTATATATTAAAAGATGTTTATCTTGAGTGAATGTATTGATGTATGTGATACTTTGAGTGTTGTTGATCTCCGGAATACACTGCATACCATAGAGTTTACTTCATTGTTCTCCTAAAATTTCGACATTTGAAAACAAGTTTAATTGGTTGTGTAGATATTGCAATTTTAAACAAGTTTAGGTAATACTCATAGCCCATAATGGCAGAAATGAGCATGGATGATAATTTTAAGTTCCTTGAAGTCGTCGATAGAGGGTCTAATAATTGTTTTGAATTGCTCTAATTATACTTAATGGGTCGAAGCATATCCCAATTCGTGCTAAACTGATAAGGTAAATATGGGGCTTTAAAAGTTTTAGGTTGATATTAATCTTAAGACTGAGAATGTTTTAGTGGTTGATTGACGAGTTTGTAGTGTATTACTAGTTGTAATATATTTATTATAAACTATTCTTTGAAGTAGAACCGCGGGGACATAATTCTTTAAGGAGGGGAGTTCTATAACAACCCGATTATTTAATTACCTTGGCTCGAATTTTGTAATAACTATTTTGGACATAATTATGGGAATTTAAGATATTAATTATTTAAAAATAATAAATTGAATAATTTTGTTGTTATTAAAAATAAGATAATTTTGTTTTAGAATGATTAATTCTAGATGAATGTAAAATTTGGAAGTATTATTTGTTTCTTCTTGAATAATTTTGCTTTAGTAGAAAATTGTAGATTTTATGTGTCAAGTCTTCTGTATTAATGAAAGAATTTTCTAAGTGTACAAACCACTTTTAAGTAATTATTGGTATTTTAATTTTGAAATTATAAGAAATATAAAATCTAGTTAATGTCTAAAATGATTTCTAAATAAAGGTGCGAATTTTGAATAGGGTTATATGGGATTTATTTCACAATTTTATTAATGAGTTTTAGTAGAAAAAGGACTTTTCATTTAAAGAAAAAAGAAGTAAAAGTCAATTCTTTATTTTTATTGGGTTTAATTATAACCCAAGCCCATTTAGAAAAATTTGATTAAGGGGAAATTCTCCTTTCCTTTATTCTGTACATTCAGTATTAAGTTTGAGAAAGCAGAAAACAGAAAGAAAGAAAAGTTCTAAACTACTTGAAAATCTAGCTTCAAATCTTCCAAAATAAATTCAAATAAATTTTTAGAAATTCTAACAAATTTAGGGTAATTGTCTTTTACATACTCTAGCATTTAGACTTATTTATTTCATTTTTTACAGTGTTTGGATCCCTATTTGTTGTTTGTTGTAAATTGGCTTTTTAGGGTTTTGCTGCAATAGAGTAGACAGGTAGTTGTGTGTTTTTTTGGCTTGGAATGCAAGGAGAAAAAGGTGAGTAATCCCCACCACTCTCCCTAAGTTGATTTCATGTTTATATAGTTGTGATTTTAGTAGTAAATTTAATCAAATCATTGTGATTATGTAATAAATTGGAAGTAGTTCATCTTTGAAACATAAGGTAATATTTGAAAATCTATTTGAAAACTATGCTATAGTAGAACAGTGATAACTTGCACTTTCTATACTCTTTTGAGGTCATTCTTTTTTGGTTAGAAACTAGATTCAGTGAGAATTTTTTTCTCTTTTGGTTACTTTTCGATATTTAGCAGTTTACGAGATCTGAAATGGATTTGAAATTCTAGTTACAATTCTATCTTTAATGTAATTTTTTGAGTTTTAAATCTGAAATTGATTTGGCCATATCTTTTAGGTTACTGATCAGAATTCAATAATTTTTTATATTCTGGAAAGCAAAGACTTTTTCCGATAACTTTTGTGTTTTGTAATATTTCATGGTTTATATGATCAAAAAAGCATTTTTGTATTGTTGTCCTGAGAATAAACGACAGGATTAAGGAATTTAAAATTGAAAATTGTTACGACCCTCATTTTTGAACCATAAGTGCGAAACTGATGATCTTTTAATCATTAGAAAGCTTAGACTTTTATCTATAACTTTCATGGTTTGAGTTTGTTAAATTTTAATATTATAATGGTTGAAATGTTGTTTAGTCTCCTTGCTCTGAGAATGAGGGACAGAGACTAAGTGATTTAAAACTGAAAATTGTTTTTGCCATAACTTTTGAAACGTAAGTCCAAATTTTGTTATCTTTTTCTTATTGGTAACACTAGAGTTTTATCTAAAAGTTGCATGCTCTAAGCTTTGCAAAATCTAAGCTCTAACAGGTCAAAATTTCATTTCTTTGTCAAGGACCAGGAGCATGTGGCTCTAGGCAACTGCTTCTACTGTGTTGCTCTTGTGTGCGTTTGTTTCTTTTTGCCTTTTTCCTTCTTGGTTTATACGTATATTTGCTGCATTTTTTAGTTTCAAGATTGTTCGAATACTACCATCTATTTTTTTTTCGATTTCTTCCTTTTTCTTTTGATGCCATAGGAATTTTACTCTATGGGAATAATTATATACGTATCCTATATACAAAATACTAAGTGTTCACAAAGGAATATTTTGGAAATGATTTATGAAAAGAAATATAGTTTTCAAACTAACTTTATAGGATGTGTATATATGTACATAAACAAAAATATATAGTAATAAAGGATTTTATAAAAAGGAAGCTCTTAAGTATATTAGAAATAGAGAAATTTTTCTAAATTACTTTTAGATAAAAACTCATTCAATGGAGTTTTACTAACATTTGTATATCTATAATATATATATATAACTATATGGTTTGAATAAAAGCAATTTTACAATACAAAGGTTATTATAATTTATTGTTATCGAACTTGTGTCCAAATTAATTCAATTCCTTTTATAAATAACTATATTAAGTAATTATATATACTTATATATATTAAATATAAATAGCAGAAATAGTTTGTGAATCTGAAATTATGGTTTTAAAATATAAGCCTATGTTATTTCTAAACAAATATTTGTATATAACTATGGTTTTGGAATACGAGTACTTATATATTCATAAATAAATGTTTACTTATTTATGTGGCTTTGGGAATATAGTTTTTGAATTAAATATCTTTATCAATGAGATTTTGGAACAACTGTACATATAAATACATTTTGTTATCATTCAGGTTTATAGTTTAAGTTATCGAGTGATATATATATATATATATATATAGATGAATAACAAAGTAGTTCATGGATTTTAAAATGAGAAGTTTGAAAGTAAATTTATAGATAAAGTATGTAGCGACACGACTTCCTACCTCCAGAAAGTCACATCACTAATTAAGAAAAGAAAGGGATAGAAGAAGAAAAGAAAGAGAAAGAAGAAATACAACAACATCAGAGAACTCACAGCGGAACGAAAAATATAATATATCACATAAAATATTACATAGTATCATATTACATCAGAGTACACAACTTAAACAACATATATTAGACAGTTATAAACATCTGTCTAACTATACAACTCAAGAACATCAGAGAAAACAGATACCATACAAACACAGCGGAACCATAATATATCTACAGGCGGAAGCCTCCTGCTCCATATCTCCTCCAGAGTTCGTCAAGCTAACCTGAATCACTTGGCTACTCATACATAATATGAGTACCTAAGAGTTTAATAAAATAGAAAATAAACACTCGGGTCAGACAGGGGTCTGGTGTGAGTAAACGGGTTAAAATTGCTTAATTTTAGAAAAACCTTTGAAAGAAAAGGTATCACGTAAGACTTCCCACACATAAACATGGAAAAGTTTTTCCCTTACGCTAACCAAAAAATTTGATAGGAAATCCAGTGATATTATAATAGTGTTTAGGGTTTTCAAGTAAATATGAAATAGCCGAAATTGTTACATGATTAAATTCCAGCTACTAGCCACGAAAGTGGGTAATACAAACAAAACCGTAGGGTCTCGTAGGAAGAATGGGTTTCCATCAATAGCAGGGCAACCAGGATACCGCCCGTCACAGTATGTGGCCTAGATCAACGTACCGAGGATTATGCCCAATCCCCTGCATCACAAAGCCGGGACCATTCCTTACTGAACAGTCCCGAGTAAGATCACCCCGCGGTTGGCGTGACCAACCACCCACTAAGCCGAAATAAAGGGACATCTAGACAGGAATGACCTTACCCTGAAATGGGTGCTACCCACCTAGCCTTGCTGCACCTCCCCTGTTTTAGCCATTCCCGGGTTGATGAGGCTTGAGGCTGCGATTACCTTTATAGAACACATCAATCTTAGAATGTTCATCGTCCACCTGACGACGTTCTGAAAGCATTCGATCCGTACAAGTTCGTTTCGGGTTCGAACGAAACCGAAGGCACTATCTCGTTGCACTCATTTTGGAATCACCCTCATAGTCAACGACCATAGCCCTTGCACTCTGAATCACCATCTCGAATCTATAAGTACTATCTCCGTCAAACTCATTACGGAATCACCCACGGAGTTATACTGACGTATAGTCCTTACACCTCGAGTCTTCACTAAGCTCCACTTGGATTCACGACCTAACGTTTAATTTGGATCAATGTGGTTTTCGGATATCCAAATATGGAAAGCCGATCCCGGTCTCACCGAATCCAAACGCCATTTTAAATGTCCAAGTTGTTTTATGGGTTTAAACAATTAAACTTACATTCAGGATGATATAAACAGATAGATGAATCACATTATCACAATAGATAATTCATATCAAATATTCATCTCATAAAGCAGCATATCACATAACATAGATATCCAAATCATCCAGTATGAACCAATCACCCAATATCAATCATCCAATATCAATCAATCATCCATAAGCAGAACTGATTAACTCTAAATCAATTGGATTACCGAAATCCTTCTTCCTTAATTATTCCAAATAAATAAATTAATCATCTCTTAATAATCTTCTTTAATTAATCTTCCATGATTAATTATACTTTAATTACATTCAAGTAATTATCCTTAACCATATATAGTAATTAACCTTTAATTACTATCATTAATTACAATAATTAGCAATCCTTCATTTGCTTCCATTTGATTAATTAACTATAATTAATTACATTAAACCTCAGTTAATTACAATTAATTAATCACACTTAAATAATTATTTTTATTAATCAACCTTGATTAATTCATTAATTATATTAACTAATGATCCTTATTAATCAATAATTCCTTTAATTAATTAAATAATTAACTTATAATTAATCATCTCATTAATCATAAACAATAATTAAGAATTTGTAATTACTTATCTTAATTAATTAACTTCCTAATTAATTATATTAATCCTTGATTAATTAATCTAATTAATTAATCTTTAATTACTTCATTAAGTATTTATTAATCAATTTAAAATAATTAATAAATCCTTAATTAATTACTTTATTAATTAATTTACATTTTTTTAATTAATTACCTTTAGTGATTAATCTTAAATTAATCACA
This sequence comes from Allium cepa, assembly GCA_030765085.1. NCBI lineage: Eukaryota > Viridiplantae > Streptophyta > Magnoliopsida > Asparagales > Amaryllidaceae > Allium > Allium cepa. The sequence goes on from CM060939.1 coordinate 421,996,942, forward strand.
TTCATTTATTAATTAATCACATTAATTAATTAACTAAAATTAACTAAAATTATCTAAAATTAACTAAGTAATTAACTCTAAATTACTTACATAAGTAATTATATTCTAATTACTTCCATTAATAAATCTTGATTATTCTCTTAATTAATTACTTAACAAGTAATTAATTCCATCATTAAATAATCCTTAATTCATTAATTCATTAATTACTCCATAATTAATTAACTTCAAAACAATTATATTAATCAATTCCTTAATTGATTACATCAAGTGATTATCCATTAATCACTTCAACTTTAATTACTTCCATAAGTAATTTCCACTAATTACTTCCATAAGTAATTACCATTCTTAATTACATTCAATAATTAACCATTAATTACTTATTAATTAATTACACTTAATTAATCCATAATTAAGTGATTATTTAAAATTAAATGAACAATTATCTAATTACTTAAAATTAATTAAATAATTAATTAATTAACTTCTTATATTTCAAAATCCTTAATTAATTAAGGAAAAACATTAATCTTAACTAAACTCTTACTTATTAACAAATCATATTAAATTAAGTATTCTCAAGTTCATAACAAAGATAAATTAACCATATTTATCTACATAAATTAATTATTTGAATTTAATCAAATTTAATAACTTAAAAACAAACTATTTTATTTGGATTACAAAATTATATCAATAACCTTATTTGAAAATAAGGCATTAAGAAATCAAGTTTAAAATTTAAAACACTTTAAATTATCCAATATAAACTTATTTATTTTCAATATAATTTTAGAAACTTTGTTATTAAAACATTATTTTAAGATTTACTTAAAAACTTTGATTAATACTTAAATTCAAACACTCTTTTAATTCGAAATTCAAAATTTAATTAGACAATTATTTTCAAAAATCATCTTAAAACATTTTAAATTTGAAATATAAATTAAATTTAAATTTTATTTCAAAGAACAAGTTTAACCTTTATAAATTTGTTTTCTTTTTATAAACTTGTTTATACTTAATGCTAGATTTCATTTGTTCAAACTCAAGTTCATTTGCAACTTGACCTAAATTTATTTCAAACAAGTATTATCTGCATTTACATAATACAGAGCCAATCAACAAAACTCGAGTAAATCACGGCAAATACACGAGCCTCTCCCCGAGCTAAAACCCAGACACCCTGCTTCCCTCAACTTCGAGTCGTCCACGATAAAAACGCGAGCTAAACTTCGGGCCGACCCTGTCATTCCCAATCAAACATTCTTGAACCAAGGCCGTGCACACAACAAACATGGTGCACGTGCACTAACGTTGTCGGCCACCGTAGTTCGTCGCAATCGACGTCGACAGTCACTCTAACACACGCGAGCACGATAATACACCCAGATCGAAGAATCCAAGGACAAAATGAAATTCGAACCTATTGCTCGAAACTGCAGAAACTACCACCCAAAACCCGCCACGGCCGACACCACGACGTAGTTAGGCCTTCGCCGTCCTCACCATAGAACCGCCACATCACGAGCTACAACCTTCCCAAGTGCGAACACCTCCAGTTCAACAATCAAGTCACGAAAATCGCGATAGTCAAGCCCAGAACACAAACAAGCTAAACCCTAATTTGATCGATTTCGAACAAATCAAGCATTGGAAAATTTCAATTATGTTTTTCCCAACATCCTCATCTCAAAAACAAGCTTCACCCAAGATTACAAATCAAATTATTGTGTAGATCGACGGCAATTCACCCAAATGCCGAAACCTTTCAACATCAAATTCCAAATTGAATATCAAATTAAAAATTATGTATTACATGTTAAAAATCATCATTTTTAACCACTAATCCAACTATATAATCCAAAGCAGAAATTAAGTTGGGTGATTTTTATCATAAATATGAATTCCTCTGTTATTTTTCATTTTAAACATTATTTGCGGTAGTTAAAAATCCTGGAACTATTTTATAATCTTCATCATACATCAATAAACAAATTTCCTTTCTATACCCAAGGCTGATATGGATTTGATTCATAGATATTGAGTTTGGAAAGTAGAACATCCACACTGGACAACAGAGAACAGAATAAACAGGCTCTCACAACATAAATATACCAATTCATATAAATTCAAGGCAACGAACTTCAATACAAGTTATAACATCACATGCATGGTAGTTAAAAGCGGATCTAACTATTTAAAAAAAAAGTTTACTCACCATATAATTTGCAGAGCAGAGAACAGAGGACATGTTTTTGTTTGCTGGAATTGCATATTTAAGTTTTGCTTTGCTGTTGAAGTTAATCCCTTTGCATGCTCCAAAAATCTTTGATTTAAGTGTTGTTTTTAAAGTGTAGAAACTGATCTTGATCATCCCTTTGCATTACAGATTGAAGTTGCAGGTTTGAAATGTTGATTTGCATTTGCAGGTTGATTTTGCAGATTTGATAATTGCAGATTTGCAATTTGAATTTAAGTTTTCAGGTTTGGTTTTTTGCTTTTGATATAAAACTCAGGTTTTGAAAATGATTTCTGTTTGCCATTAATTTGAAGAAGGGAGAAAAGAAAAGAAATGAGAAGAAGAAAAGGTGTTTGTGAAAGAAAAACTAGTTTCTTCTAAAAACATTTATTTTTAAAAATTAAAACGAATATTGCCACTTGTTATTAAATTGAACAAGTGTCTTCAAACATATTTTAAAAAGTTACAAGTGTTAAAGGTCTTTGCAACATTGTTTTTAAAACCTTATAAAAATAATAATTATATCTTATATCTATGTAATATAGATATTTGTATTTATGAAATGTTTTTATGCATATGAAATGTTTTTATGTTAATAAACTTTTCAAGTTAGATAAATATACAAGTGTTAAAGATATTTTATAAACATTGGTTTTATACATAGATTATGTTTTTAAAACAAATAAATGTATGATATATGTATTTTTAAAATTTAAAATATTTATATACACTTATAACCATTTTAAAATTTAAGCACTTTAAAGAAACAAAACAAAACTCTAAACTATCATATTTAAAATAAATAATTATCTTATATTTGTAAACAATTGAATAAATCTTAAGTTAACTTTTGAAAAATATTAATTTTAAAACAAAGCTTTAAATAACAATTTATTCATACATATATAAATTATCAACAGATTAAATTAAATTTTCAAAACAATTTCAAATTATAACATATATACACATATATATTACAATTTGAAAATTCAATCTTTATTTAAAATAAAAGATTTCCTATTCACAATATATATCAAATATATATATTATAAATAGAATAAAAATTTTATTAGCTTTGATAGAATATTCTATCCATTTTAAATTGATAGAAAGATATTGATCAAAATTACCAGATTAAATATTTATTAACCTTTAAAAGATTAAATTTACCAATTTAAATTAAAATTATAAAGAAAAATCATCGAATCAATTTAATTATTAATACAGATTATTAAATTGATATTGCCTAAAATTCTGGGTCGTTACAATCCTCCCCCCTTAAAAGAATTTCGTCCTCGAATTTTAAAAGCAAAGGTAATTTAATAACCTAGCAAAGATTTTAAATTTCAATCAGGAAAGCATACCTATCAACCAGTTACTACCAACTATAGCAATCAATCAAACAAACAAACCCAACCAATTATCCTGACACAAATCAGAATAAATCTCCTAATACTACCTCAAGTTTCCCAAGTATAAATCACCAGGAGACTCGCTCTACAGAAGCTAAAAAAACTACACAACCAAAATCCAAAGCTCCTCTCATCTCTAGATCCATCAATCTGAACAAAACATCATACTATACCCAAGTCTAGCTCAACTTCCAAATCCAACTGAACTGCTGATTCCACAACCAACGATGAATCATACACATACTCCCTCAGAGATACGTGAAATACAATGAATTCCAGCTATCCAAACTGGCAATTCAATCATATCCTATCAAATACACAAATAACAAATCCCAAATGCCTCAGAACTAGCCATCCAATCTTACCCAATTGCTGTTCCCTTAACCAGAGAAATCTTAACAACAATGAAGTCTCCAACTTCGAATTCCAAACTCCTTATCTCATATCTGCATAACTCAACAGACAATCCTGGGCTACCAAACTTCTTCCTGATCAGCTCAACCTATGCTGATACTCCCAGAAACAACTAGACCAAAGCAAACCAGTTTCTGGATCCTATTCAACAGAAAAGTCTTCCAAGATCCGTCGAAATCCAGAACACAAGCTTTACTTCTCAAGCAATAGCAAACTGAACTGGCTTCCTTCCTTGTACAGCTCCTACCTCGCTTCCGCTACACAACTCTGATTCTGAAATAGATGAGAATACTATTGATGAACACGAGTACAGACTTATCCAATATATCTGGGAAAACTTTTTTCATCAAATCCATAAAATCTGAGTTACTCATCTGACTCGGTCACACAACCTTATAGCAGAAATCCAAACACAAAAACTAGATCTGACCAATCCAAATTCCAAAAAAAAATTCTGAGCTGCTACACCAACTCTACTACTAGGCTAACTACCAAAATCGCTTCTGGAACCAAAACAATATGGAACTCAACTCCAGATGCAGACAAACTTCTGATTACCTCAGTAGCTTCTACTTCCACATGAGAACCCTCAGCCTCAAACAAAAGATTGCTCAAGAAAAATTCCCAAACTAATCGCAAGTCACTTTTGCGATCCTACCTAGTTCGGATTCCAAATAAACTGTCCTCTCTTTACCAACTAGAATAACTTTAAGATTTTCCAAACAAGGTTAACCCTTCAAGAAAACTTTCACCATCTGCCCGGACTGCTAAAAGAAGAACCACCAAGATTCCTAAACCATCAGAGAAACGACCACACTGCTGCTTCCAAACTCTACCTCGATGATACTGCAAAGCTAAAAGACCTTCTCGTCAGCACACCGAACACTTCGAGTTTCACTTCTACCACAGCTAACCAAAGACTTCTAATCCAAAAGCTCTTCAAACCAACAACAAACCACACAAAAGACCTTCGAGATGGCAGACATCTTCACAAGAAATTCGGGCTCTAAACCAAGCATCAACATCTCGCTCTCCTTAAGGAATGACCAATGAGACCATGCCGAAGCGAAGCAACTCATAGACCTTAGTCTCACATTCCAAAACAATCAACCTCCTTGCTAAAGATCCAGATAACTTCTACACAGACGAATCTTCCCTGCGGCAGGTAAAGACTGCTCCTCAACTACTTCCAAAACTGCTTCAAGAGAAAACATCTTCTAAAATATTCATGGGTACCGTATCTCATCATGCAGTTATCAAGATATCATCACTTACTTGTGCACTTCCGACAGAATCAAACTTACACTTCAAAGATAAACTCCAAATCGTTAAAAAGATTTCCTTCCGATATCACAGAAGTCCTTACTCCTAACTACAAATCTTACTCGAGACAGTATTAGGTCTACAGTCTCGACAAATACTTCCAACCTCAACATATGGACCTCTTCCATCAGTGGTAGTCGTGTTACACACACACCCCACTACTCCATCTACCTCTAAAACTTATGTTGGAAAATCCGAACAAATAACCCAACAGATCAGGTAGATATAGATATATATAAATATATATTTATACATAAAATACAAGTACGCTCTCTCAAGAAAGACACCACTCCAGAGCCTAGGCATTCACTCAACCTAATGCTCTAATACCACCTGTAGCGACCCGACTTCCTACCTCCAGAAAGTCGCATCACTAATTAAGAAAAGAAAGGGATAGAAGAAGAAAAGAAAGAGAAAGAAGAAACACAACAACATCAGAGAACTCACAGCGAAACAAAAAATATAATATATCACATAAAATATTACATAGTATCATATTACATCAGAGCACACAACTTAAACAACACATATTAGACAGTTATAAACATTTGTCTAACTATACAACTCAAGAACATCAGAGAAAACAGATACCATACAAACACAGCGGAACCATAATATATCTACATGTGGAAGCCTCCTGCTCCATATCTCCTCCAGAGTTCATCAAGCTAACCTGAATCACTTGACTACTCATACATAATATAAGTACCCAAGAGTTAAATAAAACATAAAATAAACACTCGGGTCAGACAGGGGTCTGGTGTGAGTAAACGGGTTAAAATTGCTTAACTTTAGAAAAACCTTTGAAAGAAAAGGTATCACGTAAGACTTCCCACACATAAACATGGAAAAGTTTTTACCTTACGCTAACCAAAACATTTAATAGGAAATCCAGTGATATTATAATAGTGTCTAGAGTTTTCAAGTAAATATGAAATAGTCGAAATTGTTACATGATTAAATTCCAGCTACTAGCCACAAAAGTGGGTAATACAAACAAAACCGTAGGGTCTCGTAGGAAGAATGGGTTTTCATCAATGGCAGGGCTACCGGGGTACCGCCCGTCACAGTACGTGGCCTAGATCAACGTACCGAGGATTACGCCCAATCCCCTGCATCACAAAGCCGGGACCATTCCTTATTGAACAGTCCCGAGTAAGATCACCACATGGTTGGCGTGACCAACCACCCACTAAGCCAAAATAAAGGGACATCTAGACAGGAATGACCTCACCCTGAAATGGGTGCTACCCACCTAGCCTTGTTGCACCTCCCCTGTTTTAGCCATTCCCGGGTTGATGAGGCTTGAGGCTGCAATTACCTTTATAGAACACATCTATCTTAGAATGCTCATCGTCCACCTGGACTTCAAGATTTTCCAAACAAGGTTACCAACTAGAATAACTTTAAGATTTTCCAAACAAGGTTAACCCTTCAAGAAAACTTTCACCATCTGCCCGGACTGCTAAAAGAAGAACCACCAAGATTCCTAAACCATCAGAGAAACGACCACACTGCTGCTTCCAAACTCTACCTCGATGATACTGCAAAGCTAAAAGACCTTCTCGTCAGCACACCGAACACTTCGAGTTTCACTTCTACCACAGCTAACCAAAGACTTCTAATCCAAAAGCTCTTCAAACCAACAACAAACCACACAAAAGACCTTCGAGATGGCAGACATCTTCACAAGAAATTCGGGCTCTAAACCAAGCATCAACATCTCGCTCTCCTTAAGGAATGACCAATGAGACCATGCCGAAGCGAAGCAACTCATAGACCTTAGTCTCACATTCCAAAACAATCAACCTCCTTGCTAAAGATCCAGATAACTTCTACACAGACGAATCTTCCCTGCGGCAGGTAAAGACTGCTCCTCAACTACTTCCAAAACTGCTTCAAGAGAAAACAGTTAAACAAATCAAGCATTGGAAAATTTCAATTATATTTTTCCCAACATCCTCATCTCAAAAACAAGCTTCACCCAAGATTACAAATCAAATTATTGTGTAGATTGACGGCAATTCACCCAAATGCCGAAACCTTTCAACATCAAATTCCAAATTGAATATCAAATTAAAAATTATGTATTACATGTTAAAAATCATCATTTTTAACCACTAATCCAACTATATAATCCAAAGCAGAAATCAAGTTGGGTGATTTTTATCATAAATATGAATTCCTCTGTTATTTTTCATTTTAAACATTATTTGGGATAGTTAAAAATCCTAGAACTATTTTATAATCTTCATCATACATCAATAAATAAATTTCCTTTATATACCCAAGGTTGATATGAATTTGATTCATAGATATTGAGTTTGGAAAGCAGAACATCCACACTAGACAACAGAGAACAGAATAAACAGGCTCTCACAACATAAATATACCAATTCATATAAATTCAAGGCAACGAACTTCAATACAAGTTATAACATCACATGCATGGTAGTTAAAAGAAGATCTAACTGTTTTAAAAAAAAGTTTACTCACCATATAATTTGCAGAGCAGAGAACAGAGGACATGTTTTTGTTTCCTGGAATTGCATATTTAAGTTTTGCTTTGCTGTTGAAGTTAATCCCTTTGCATGCTCCAAAAATCATTGATTTAAGTGTTGTTTTTAAAGTGTAGAAACTGATCTTGATCATCCCTTTGCATTACAGATTGAAGTTGCAGGTTTGAAATGTTGATTTGCATTTGCAGGTTGATTTTGCAGATTTGATAATTGCAGATTTGCAATTTGAATTTAAGTTTTCAGGTTTGGTTTTTTGCTTTTGATTTAAAACTCAGGTTTTGAAAAAGATTTCTGTTTTCCATTAATTTGAAGAAAGGAGAAAAGAAAAGGAATGAGAAGAAGAAAAGGTGTTTGTGAAAGAAAAACTAGTTTCTTCTAAAAACATTTATTTTTAAAAATTAAAATGAATATTGCCACTTGTTATTAAATTGAACAAGTGTCTTCAAACATATTTTAAGAAGTTACAAGTGTTAAAGATCTTTGCAAAATTGTTTTTAAAACCTTATGAAAATAATAATTATATCTTATATCTATGTAATATGGATATTTGTATTTATGAAATGTTTTTATGCATATGAAATGTTTTTATGTTAATAAACTTTTGAATTTTGATAAATATACAAGTGTTAAAGATATTTTATAAACATTGGTTTTATACATAGCTTATGTTTTTAAAACAAATAAATGTATGATATATGTATTTTTAAAATTTAAAACATTTATATATATACACTTGTAACTATTTTAAAATTTAAGCACGTTAAAGAAAACAAAACAAAACTCTAAACTATCATATTTAAAAGAAATAATTATCTTATATTTGAAAACAATTGAATAAATCTTAAATTAACTTTTGAAAAATATTAATTTTAAAACAATGCTTTAAATCACATTTTATTCATACATATATAAATTATCAATAGATTAAATTAAATTTTCAAAACAATTTCAAATTATAACATATACACACATATATATTACAATTTGAAAATTCAATCTTTATTTAAAACAAAAGATTTCCTATTCACAATATGTATCAAATATATATATTATAAATAGAATAAAAAAATTTATTAGCTTTGAAAGAAATAAATTCTATCCATTTTAATTTGATAGAAAGATATTTATCAAAATTACCACATTAAATATTTGTTAACCTTTAAAAGATTAAATTTACCAATTTAAATTAAAATTATAAAGAAAAATCATCAAATCAATTTAATTATTAATACAGATTATTAAATTGATATTGCCTAAAATTCTGGGTCGTTACAACGTATTTTTGAAATCATTTTCTATATGATATAATTATATTATTTGCTTTCAAACTATAAACTCTTATTGGCCTTTTATTGCGTTTAGCCTTTGGCTATTTTTATGCTGTCTTGGCTTTTTCATGCGATTATTTTCGATTTCGTGCTCTTTTATGAAACAAAGAATTTTAATAAACAATTGAATTGTCGGATTGGTATGAGACATTATGTACAATTCTTTCTCTTATTATCGTAATTTGTTAAATAGAGTTTTAATGGAATTTACTAGCTTTTAGTAAATATTAAATTTCACTATTGGTATAGGATAGTAGTTAAATTTTTGTAGTTACTACAGTGAATGTAATTTACACTTTTAGAGTTGTATTATCTTAGAGTATTCGAATTTCAGACCAATTGATCCCCGAGAGAAGATGACTCGTTATTCATCCACCTAAAAGTCGATACATTCTTAGATTTGATAACATGGGACAAAACTGCTTAGCGAGGTGTTAGCGACCTTGTCATGGACAAAACCGCTTAACGAGTTGTCAGTGACCTTGTCATGGATGAAACTTCTTAACGAGATGTTAGTGACCTTGTCATGGACGAAACTGCTTAGTGAGATGTTTGCGACCTTACCACAAACGAAATTGCATAGCGAGGTGTTAGCGACCTTGTCATGGACGAAACTACATGGAGTGGTGTTAGCGACCTTTTCATTACATTTGAGATTGATTTCTTTTGTGAATTCAGAGAATTGAAATTGTTATCATCATATTTTTATTGACAGTCAAGTCGAGACTTGATATGGAGTTATAAAATGGTGATTTTGATTAATATATCTTATTATGGATTATTTGTATGTTAAGTCATATGTTCATAATGTGTTTATTGATTTAAACATTGTGATTTGGTATTTAGGTTGGATTTCACCACAATTCAGTTTTGCTTATGGAAGGTTATATTTGTGCATCTCGTGATTTAGTGAAATATGAGATGAGTTGCCATTTACTTTCTTATGGCTATTTCTAAATTTTGGAATCATTTACTATGAGTTACTATTATGGTTAATGAACATATTTAGTTTGATACACTATACAGGTTTTTATATCTTTGATGTTTGTGCATGATTATAATCATGATCTCATCTTTTGAATATTTAGATATAGTCTAACCTGTTGATTGTTTTTATAATACTCGGGTCAGACCGAGACTTGACAGGTACAGAGACTCATTTTATTTGGATTTGGACTAGCTAGAATATATATGTGAAGTGTCATCTAAGCAATAGAGTTTCATTTTTAAGATGCCAGACTTATTTGTGTACTTATGGTAAATTTAGTTATCGTATTGACATTCGTTGTCTTGTATATTCTTTTAACTTGCCATTATCTATATTTGTGTATATGGTTGTATATGCAAGCTTACCTTTTCCCTGTTGTAGAGTTACACTTTAGAGAGATATCTGATGTGTTATATTTCTGTTGTGACATATGATTTTATGTTGTATTATTATGTGATATATTGTTCTAAATTAAATTAAGCCATTGTTTTATTGTTTTGCGCCTGAATTGTATATGTCGAATGCCTTCTTGTATGGAAACGGAAAAAGTACAGTCCCATAACTCGACGCATAGATACTCGCCCAAAATAATATTACAGTTGGTCGCTCCTAACCAGCCTTATTCTTTGTATTACCTGACAATATTGCTTATGATATTCTTGGGTAACATGGGCATAAAGGTGGGGCGTTATTGTTATTAAGGCAATAAAAGAAAGAATGAAAGTTTGAAAACATATAAATATAGAAGTGGAAATTATCTACAAGGGCCTCTTTAGCAAGTGGAATTAGTTTCTAGGACACATAACTGAAATAATTATTTTCAAGGACAAAACACAAAGTAATTAGTTTCTACGGCCTAAAAACCTATGAAATTATGTCCTTGAAAGTAATTAGACTGCTGATTTTGTCCTTGAAAGTAATTATTCTGCTAACTTTGGCCTTGAAAGTAATTTCTTTGAATGTGTGTCCTAGAAACTAATTGGACTGCAAAGTTTGTCCTTATGGTGAAATGCCCCAATATAAAATATATGTTATAAGTGCCTTGGAAACGTGTTGATAATGGTTATGGATAGTTATAATTTAATATATAAATTATAGAAAGAAAATGACACTGAGAGTCATTAGAGTAGGTTGATGTGCGTAAGAATTCAACCATAGAACCCGTGGAGAGTGTACGCTTCCATATAGAGAATGGATTGCCTTAAGTTTGGACTTTGCTTGAAACAGAAGCTTTGTAAATGTTGGTAATTGGGTAGTTCGTTAGGCGGATGTCGAGGCTAGACTCAGATGGTCAAAGTAGGTCTGCTTCAAATTTCCTTAGAGGAGGGCATTTCCTTGATTGCACTAGGAAATCTAAATGGACGATATGGGTCCATAAATGTATGCAACACCGTGCATGGGTACCAACCACTAAGCTTAGGGTTGCATAGTTTATGGTCAAACATCGATCCCTTGCAGTCAACAGGAAGGACAGGGTTATACATAGACCGGATGATTCACCTACTAGGATATTAAGTTAGATCAAGCAACTCCATTGTTGTTTGCTAGATTGTTTGATAAGGCAGGGCTACTTAACCCATAACGAGATTCCTTCAAAACACGGATGGGGTAGTTTGTCGAGTTGAGTCCATGTGACAGGAAGTAAACAAAGTAGAAAATCCCCAAAGAGAAACCTTGTAGAGAAAAGGTCGTTGGTGTGCACTATAGGATTTCCTTGAGATATATGATGGCGAGATCTTGATACGTTGTGGCGTTGAATCCTACTGAGGTGCTGAATGAGAGATACTAGGGGATAGTATCTAGGTCCATTAAGAGACCGATATGTATATATATATGTATATATACACACACACACACACACAGAAGGTCTAGATGGGAAGGGTCCATACGCAGAGATGGAGTCGAAATGACTGATAATAAAATGAAACATAACATGTAATAGAAAACAATCGGCATAAGCTAGTGTGATGTACAAGATGTATAATTTATCAATCTCCATAACATTGTTCTGACTACCTCCTCATTACACCCTATGGGATAGATTGAAGGACACATTGGTTTTGGTGTGTTTGGTGCTAACAAGGACATTTGATTTGGAAATGTCAAACTTGGTCGGTACATATGTGATCTATTATACTTGAAATTATTCTATTGCAAGTTATTTTGTTAGAACTTCAATATGCATTCTTTTATTTTATTTGTAGGATACCAAACCAACGGTCCATACTTTGGTGGACTTGGTTTTTCGATTTAGCGAAAATTCAGGCCCATTGGGATGCGAGTTGTTACAGATTTGGTCAACACTAAGGACTCACTTTCTAGATTGGGACCTTTTTCCTCTATACTAGGATTTGATTGGTAGCCTATTGGCACAATTTGGGATGCTGGTGCTTCTCGCGAGCTAGCCAACTTAGCAAAAGAATCAGCTTGGGAGTAATTTCCTCTTTGCACTTAGTGTATTGAGAAATCCTCAAATTCGATCAACATTTTTGATATCTTCTTTACGTGTAACATTAGCTTGGCGTCTTCCGTATGATACTTCTGGTTCAACTGATTCAACATCAATTATGAGTCACTAAAAATCTCAACCCTTGGATTTTTCAATTGAAGGGCCAAGGTAAGTCCTTCTATCATCGATTCATATTTTTCCATATTATTAGTAGCCGAAAATCTCAATTTCATTACATAATGCAGTCGATGTCCATCGGGGTTAATAATTACATATCCTACTTCAGTTCCTTGTTCGTTTGAAACTCCATCTATAAAAATTTCCATTTATTCTTTAGATCCTTTTCTTTCATTTATTTCTCCTTGATAAATCATGTGCATTAATTAACAAAATTAGCTAGAGCATGACTTTTAATTACTACATGTGGTAGAAATTCAATATCATACCGACCAAGTTCTGTCCTCTATTTAACTAATCTTCCAGAAGCTTCGAGTTTACTAAGGACTTGCCTGAGCGGGAAGTTGGTTAAGACCTTAATTGGAAGTGCTTGAAAGTAAGCTCTCAATTTTCGTGTTGTGGGCATCAAACAGTATGCTAGTTTTTCTATGACCAGATATCTGGTTTCTGCACTTTAAGCCTTCTGCTCATATAATATATTGGAAGCTGAATCTCTTTTCTTCTCTTATTAGAATAGTAACCGCGTGCTCGAAAACTACTATGTAAAGCTAAAGATTTTCCCCTTCTACGGGACTGAATAAAATTGATGGTCTCTCTAGATGATCTTTTAGCTCCTTAAAAGCTTTTTGACAATCCTCTCCCCATTCAAAATTTTCTTCTTCTTAATCACATCGACGAATTAGATGCATTTTCCGGTGGCCTTGGAAATGAATCTATTCAATGCTGTAGTTCTTCCATTCAAGCTCATCACATCATTACTTGTTTTGGGCTCTGCCATGTCCCCATTTGCTTGGATCTAATCTGGATTAGCTTCTGTTTCTCGAACATTAATAATGTACCCAAGAATCTCTTGATTGGATCGCAAAAGAACATTTTTGCGAGTTGAGCTTCATCTAATATTTTCACAATACTCTAAGCATTTCCTTAAGACCACTTAGATGGATGCTTTCTTCTTGAGATTTGACTAGCATATCATTCACATATACTTCCATGTTATAGCCAATCTATTCCCTAAACATTTTATTTACTAATATTTGGTAGGGGCTCTAACATTCTTTAATCCGAATGGCATTACTTTATAGTAATATGTTCCCTAATTTGTTATAAAGCTTATGCCCTCCTCATCCGGCTTGTATAATGGAATCTAGTTGTATCCGGAATATGCATCCATGATGAATAGGAGTCTGTGTCCACTCATCGCATCAACTAACTGATCTATTCTTGCAAGGGGATTACAGTCTTTTAGGCATGCTTTGTTCAAGTCGACATAATGAACATATGTCTGCCATTTCCTATTAGACTTCTTGACTAGTACTGGATTAGCCAACCATTTCGAACAAAGTACTTCTTCGATGAATCCATTCTCGAGTAATCTCTTGACCTCTTCTTTCAAAGCATTGGATCGAACTTTGTTAAACTGCCGTTTCTTTTGTCCGATAAGTGTGATATTTGGGCCTATATTCAAAGCATGGCCTATGATGGTTGGATCTATTCCAATTATGTCGGAATGGGCCCAGGCAAACACGTATTAGCTAGACTGAAGAAACATAACCAGTTCTCTTTTAAGTTTTTCATTTAAGTGTTTCCCGATATTTACTCTCTTTGTTGGGTGAAGCGTATTTCCTCGAGATCCTCGATGGGCTTCACCCTTTCTTGTTTAATTATGCAGTCTAAATCAGTGATAATTTCTTTTTCATTTATTTCTTTTTCTGCTAAATTTGTTTCTTTCCTCTTTCGTTTCTTTTCAGAGAAGCCAGGTCTTCTTTACGGATGCTTAGATTTTTCAATAGTATTTGTTATTGTCTTGGATGATTGGCCTGAAGAACCTCTATCCAAGGGCTTTCTTATCTTAGTTATAATTGATTTATTTTTGTACAAGTCATAGTAAGAAAGATTATCTAGTTTTTATTGGTCAAGAGTGGCAAAGTATAATTCTTGAGAACTGAATTGCTCTCCCCTTACTACTCTCCATCTACTCTTGGTCTTCACCATTAGATACTTTGGTAAGACAAAAGCATCAGCCTCGTTTGAAGCTGGCCTCCTAAAGAATGCGTTGTAGTAAGAAGGTTGGTCCATAATGAAAAATAAGGTCTCAAAGGTCCTAGAATGCGATGGAATTCCCATCTGTACCAGAAGCTTTATCTATCCTACGGAAGTTGATCCTTTGTTATTGAATCGAATGATAGGCTCAAAGCTTGGCTCTAGCTTATCTTTTGGAATTCCCATCTGATCAAAGGCATGTTTGAAAATAACTTTTATAGCTCTCCCAGTGTCGATTAGAATATTAGTCACTACAGAAGGCCCGATTTGTGCAGTGATCAAAAGTGGGTTATTATGCGGATGGCGAACCCCTCTCAACACCTGTGGGGTTATGGTTAGAATGTGCATCTAGATTTGAAACCTAGAGTTCTTAAGCGGTGGCTCTTCTTGAGTAGAGAAAACCATCTTTTGCCTCCCTAATGTATCGCCTTCTGCTCCCCTGCTGCTCCTAGCCCAATGTGGCTTTCATGAATTACATCAATTCGGTTGATGGGTGGAATAAAATCCAATGGAGTATTATTTTCTACAAATTTTGAAATATTGCTATGGATGGATCATGCTTTGGATTATCCCAGCCAATACAGGACATTCTTCTGTCTTATGCCCATTTTCCTTATCATAAGCACAGTACTCTCCTCTCCTTTTGGTACAGCATAATTCTTAGCTTTGTAGGGAACTGGAAAGTCGCTACTTTCTTTTGCTATAGCGAAGATGTAGGATATAGGCTTATTTAAAGCAATATAATTAAAAGCAACATAATTAGACTTCGGACCTCCTCCCATCTCGGTTTCTTATTGCCATGGTTGAAGCTAGATTTTTCCTATTTCTTTCTTTGCATGGGACTTCTTCCTAGCATGGAACATTTCATCCATATGGATGAACTTATCAGCTTGAAAATGAAAGTCTTGGAGATCCTTACATCCAGGAAGGTAAAGCTATCGCCAGAAAGGTATTGTCTCAATCGGCTCTGAGTGAACTGCCATTAATTTATTTCTCTTGGTTGCATCCTCTGCCTTTAGTGCCTTTACATTGAACATTTTAAGATAGTCGCCTAACTGTTCTCCCGTTCTTTGCTCGATGTTGGCCAATATGCTGAAGTCACTTGCAAGATCCTTACAAATACAAAACTGTGCTGAGAATTCATAAGAGAATTGCTCCCAAAAGTATATGTTATTCTCTCGATAATGTCTATACCACTTAACTATTGCCATTGGAAGGTGGCATGAAAAAGTCAACAACGTACAACTCCTGAGACGCTATATAGATCCATTTGACATTCAAATACGAATAAGCGATCATTTTGGTTAGTAGTTTCATTATATTTCGAGGACGAAATTTTAATGTGAGATCGAATCTTAATGGACATAATCCTATATGTGAATGGGGCTTCCCAGATGTTATTGTTGACTCTAGCATCAAGGGACCTCTTTCCTTTAAGGCTAAGCATATCCTTTTCCATCTTTTCATCCATGTCCCTGAAATAAGCTTCATCGTTGTGGTAATTACTCCTCTCAGGCTTGTACTATTTACAGATTGAATTTTTAGACTTCTCATTAGACTTCTCTACTAATGTTCCTTAATGACATGCTTTAGTTTTATTATTTGCCAATGATTTAAGTAAGAATTCTACTGCTTCAACTTCTCAATTTCCTTTTCTTTTCTATGGAGTCATAGTGATATGCCTTTGCTCTTTCTCTTAAGTAAAGAAGCATCTAAATTCATATTTGAAGATTCAACTTCTTCTCCTTTAGTGAGCTTGGTAGATTTTTATGCAAGGACTTCTCTTAATAGCTCCTGCATCATTTCCATCTACTAAGTTAGATCTTTGATCTTAGGTTCACTACTGGTAGGTCTCTCCGGCTATGACATCTATCCACGTTCCATAATCCCCAAGTTGAAAGTTGGGGATGACATTTTCTTCCAATGTTGTCGTTTGTGTGACATCTTCGTTTAGAGCATTTTAATTTGCTTTTTCTCATAATTTTCCTAAAATAAAAAATCGTTTAATTATTTGAGGAGAGATTTTAAACAGAAGTGGAGGTTTGAGCTCTCCTTCTACCGCTAAAATGTTGAACAAAACTTGGCATAACACCCTTATGTCAAGCATGATAAGCCTAATCCTGATCTTACACATACGATGGCACGACTAAATATGATTTAGCTGGTTTTGATCGAATGGTGCTAAGGAATCAAGAATTAGCCTAACATTTTGGGCCAAGTACAAAATAATATCATTAAGAAATGGTTGCATGATGCCCATAACTTTTTAGACTAGGATACTCGAAAGCCCGTACAGTTTCTTGGAAAACGATATTCGAGAGGCCGTACAATCTTTTGGAATAAGATATTCGAAACCCTATGCGACATGATGAAAGGAGAAAGAAAATAGGCCACAAATATGTGCAATAGTCCATTAAGCATGTTAGTGAACTAAACAAGCAATCCTCATGACTCATAGTCCAATGTCCATATGTAATACCGAAGCTCATGCGATTATATAATGAATAGAATCATAATTGCTTTGGGTCCAAAGAGCTTTATTATTTGCGTATCCATGTCTAATAATGTCCAAAGTTCATAAGAAAGGTAATAGGCATGTCCAAGTTCTTGTTCATATAAATTGAGCATGATTGCAATAAAATCGAATTTTTCCCCAAATCAATTTAGGATTACAAAAGTCTATTTTTACGAATAGAGAAAAGCACTGATCGCCCCGACCTCCTAACCCCTAGGTCCATATTTATAGAGGTAGGGTCTGGCATGGCTACTTTATGCCACCTTCGGTATCACTTTGGCATCAATCACCTTAATGGTGCCTGAACACTACGCCTTGTCTTTAACGAACCTCAGCCATCCTTTGCATATTCATGGATTACGACATCATTAAGCGCAGTATTAATATTAGGTGATATTGATAATCAGGCAGCACTGATAAAAAGTGACATTGAAGATGCACATCATTGCCTATAAGGGGACATTAATAAGAGGCGGCATTAATAAGAGGTGGCATTGGTGATGAACGACATCAAAAAGGAGCAACATCAAGTGGAAGCAATATTGAAGAGATACAACATTAGAAGGAAGCATCATTGAAGAGATGCGGCATTATAAGGAAGCGTCATTGAAGAGATGCAGCATTATAAAGAAGCGATATTGAATAGATGTAGAATTAGAAGGAAGCGACATTAAAGAGGTATAGTATTAGAACGAAGCGGCATTGAAGAGATGCGATATCATCTTGAGATGGCATCGGCTAGATGCGACATCCATCCTGTCTTCATAGATAAAGTGCGCTAATGGTAGAACATGAAATCAATGAGGTGTGACATGGATAATACATTATGGCACTATAATATTGATGGCTTACGGCATATGATACCAATGGTGCACAGATCAATTCTTGTCTTGGTGAAATATTGTATTAGCCTTATACAATGTCACCCACTAGTGACATGCGGGATGCATCATTAATTGCACCCAATATCGTTATTTACCTTGACAACTTGTGGCATTATTCATTTGTCTTCATTGATAACATGCGGCATTTTCTATTAACCTTTGTTGATGTTGGTTGACATTGTAACCCTTCGGCATTGGCTTTGATGGCGTGCTTTCTCCACATTTTCAACATTACCTTTAGTTGATGGCCTTGCATTTTTTCTTTTCTTCTTGCTTTTCAAGATGAATTCCTTAATTTTGACATGAAGCTCTTAGCTCTAGCTTTAATGTGACTTTGAGCTTTGGAATCAAATTGTTATCCTGCCTTTTGGCTAGACCAGGAGACTATGGATTCGACTAAAGTGGATTGTCATCAGGATTGGAAATTGGTGGTATTTGACACTATGAATAATAGTTGGACGGATTTGTAAGGATGGTACTCTGGAAATGGCTAAGTATGAAACTCACACTTCGTTTTAAAAAATAAATGACCGGGTACGATTATTCAAAAACGATTACGTATGATCATTCATCAATAACGATCAACTATGATCATTCTTTATTATGAATCGAATGCATAACAACTTCATTATGGATCAGGAACACTCCATCTTCAATATGGATTAGATGGAATCGATTTAACAACACAAATCAACGATGATCAATCAATAATTCAAAATCTACAACTCCATTACACATGAAACTTAGGAAACATCAATATACTAAAGAAAAGAGTCCCCAAGAAAGACTACATGTCATGGGAGAAAGTTAAACGATCGACATACATCATTCTTGAACGGTCGGATTATTTCAAACTTATATGATTCAACTCAATGAAGATAGGTAAATATCTCACTAACATGAAGTCGAAATGACTCCAAACTTTGGGAGCACAGACTAGAGGCATGGGGGAGCTCATAGAAACGATTGCACATGCATTGGAGCATAAATGAACGATCGGTACCGATCATTCCAATGATCGAGATAGGACCCACGATCTTTCGTGTAGGGCCCTAAGGTTCTAGATTTTCTTCTGGCAAATTTTCAGCCCGATCCATGCAAATTGTCCCCTATAAAAACAACGGTCGTTCTTCACAAAGAGGATCCTTCGTTCTGTTGTTAAAGCTCTTCATATTTGTTCTTCACTCTTGTGCTAAGATTCCAGCTGGTTCAAACATTTTTGTAATCATAATCAAGTGCAAGATCAATAAAAATACGAAAAGGACGTAGGACAAAATTGCCGAACCACTATAAAAATCCATCTCTTCATTTATTTTGTTGTTTCGATTTCATTTACTCATCATTTAATCTCTACAGTTCTATTCTTGAGTGTTTGTGCCCATTTTTGGTGCAACACATATACTTTGAGATTAGTAAGCCTTCAGTATCATTAACTAAAGCATTATTCTTTGGTTTTGACGTAAATTCTTTTTCTTATATCCTTTATACATTATGTGGATAACATTTCCCCCCTCCTTATATAAAATAAATTTTTTACGCTTTAGTGTAAAACCAAAAATTCTCCTGTGTAGCTGATGTCTTACAAGTTTTTCTTTTTAACCTTATTTCCTTGCACGATACAATACAAGTGGTAATTTTCAATATAAACTTTTTTAAGTTTGATTTTGGGCAAATCCTTTAGGATTTTGACAAGATCATAAAGGATCTTTCATTGGTAATCCAATGTTACTTATGAATCTATAGATTTAGTTGAAGAGGCCAAAAATCTACTTGGTAGCAATTTTACTTAAATAGAATCCCATAGAATCAGGATTAGGAAACTATATGGAAATAATGATCTTATGAACATAAAACTAGAATTTTGTTTGTGAATTATAATTCTTGAATTGAAAATTAGAAAACCATCTGAGAATATCATATGAGGGAGGACCAAAAAGTCTTCTGACAATATCATAAATAGAAGACCAAAAATACGCCTAATAATAATAAATTCTTAGTTAGGATATTAGAAATCCATCTGGCAATAATGATCTCTTTAATAAATGCTCATAAAATCATCTAGTGATAATAATCTCTGAATAGAAGACGAAAAATCATCTAGATAGAAAACCGAAAAATCCATAATAAGAACTTCTGAATAAAACACTAGAGAACTATGAAGGCGTACTAATAGTTCTAATGAGTTGACATAATTTGGTTATCAGTCGATAAACGTAACACCCAAGAAGGCAATGAAGTTTGCAAAAGGTTTGATTTCACCATTTAGGGAATTAGCGCTTAGCCAGATTCTTATAGGAGCGATGTTTGATAGTTTAGTTGCGGCAGCATTGTTAAGTACCACTATAGTGGAAGCTTTTAAAGGGAAGCCAATAGAGAATGTTACTCAAGGAAAGCACAAAGATCTTGAATGTCCAAGTGGACAAGGTGGTAAGCAAGACTTGAGTTGTGGAAGATGAAATATGAGGGGACACGAGGCGAAAGTTTATAGAGTGATATTCTCAAAATGTAACGCCATGCCCTTTCGACCCCGAAATACTGACACTAATACATCCATGGTTTTCTTATGTCAAGCATCCAAGAGTTGAAAAGACAGATTGTTATGGTAAAATAAGAGAACATAAAAACATAATAGAAAGAAGAGAACACAATATCATGATCTCATAGTGGAACGGTAACATATAAGATAACAAGAAAGTACAAACTGTCACTCTAAGATACACATTATTTCAGTTACAATTCTAAATACTATCATCGGACTGAACAGTTATAACAACATGTTCGCACAAATGCTAATAAGTACAATATAGTAATGCAGCAGAAATAAGAATACTATGTTAGATGAAACATCCAGCTCGTCTCCTAGAGCTCCAAGAACATCAACGACGCCTGAATAGTTATAACAACATGTCCACACAAATGCTGATAAGTACAATATAGTAATTCGGAAATAAGAATACTATGGTAGATGAAACTTCTATCTCATCTCCTCGATCTCCAGGAACATCAATGAATACCTATATTTCTCAGACTACTCAAAGAAGCACATGAGGAATTTAGGATAAACAAAACCACATGTCAGATATAAGTTTGGTATGAGAACTCAAGAAATATGGTACAACATATAACAATACTTTTGAGACCAAATGGATTGTTGTAACGGTTATCCTCTTAAAATAACCACTCGTCTAATAAGTACTTAAGGTGATATAATAGATAATGTCTAGGGCAGAGAATATAAATATATAACACAGCTGGAATGGTTACATCGATTACATTCAACGTCATACTGGAGGGTACAATCAAAACCTATAAGCTACGTTCGCATAATGGATTTTCCATGGAGATGCCTTAAGTAAACTGAAGCAGATCTCCTGCACAAGGGTCAGAAACTACCTCCAAGCATTGTATATCTCTAGATAAAATATTCCTTTAGGTAAACATAGCTGGTCCACACTTTAACACGTGATCCCACATATCATCATCTCTCGTGCGCAACATCGAAAAGCATACTCTAGATCTAAGTAGTTAATATTGGTATCGGGTACGTAATGGTCAAGTGCCGATACGAGACATTTTAAAATACCATAATAATATCGGATAATATCGCTAAAATATCAGACATGAGTAAAACATGTTATAATTGATATTGTACTATGTTATAACGTTATAATAATGTTAAGGTTTTAAGGATCAATATTTCCATATTACTATTAAAGACTGATTGCATATAGTTTACAGATTAAAATCTGTTTATCAGGATATTCTATCAAAATCAAGTCACAAAATAGTTTTATAAAAATGAAAAATCGGTATAATGTGCATATTTATTATTTTCTTCATTTTTATACTATAATTAGTATTTATTGAGTCACGTTATCATCTATATTACTTTCCAAAATTTTCCATATTTATAGTTTCTTCGTTTTGATTTTCATTTAATTTATCGAAAAAGTAATGCTGGTTTGATATCGAATGCTATTTCTAGCCCATTCTTTATCGATATGTTAAATATATAACTTTACTGTTATTCAACTTTTAGTCTTAATGCATGATAATAACCGATAAAATAATTTTTATAAGCTAACTTACCAATTAGAACTAGTGAAAAAGAAAATAACTAAAAAGAGAAGCAGCTCTTACATGATCTAGTTTTATTGGTAAAGTCCACAGGTGAAATATATAAAGTAATGGAATAAATAGAGTTCTTATTTAAAGACCAATGAAGAAGACTAAAAATATATGGTCAAAACTGAAAAATTAGTGCATTGGTATTTTAAATATGCTCAACATATTTTTATTCGCTACACACTAAAAAATATTGAGAATGTGAAGATATTTATTTGTAGTCGATTTCCTCCAACACATATAATAATGAACGATGTACTTAAAAAACATCGGGTATTTTACATTAAATATCGTAGGAAAATATCGAGCGTTATGTCAGTAATGATACTTTAAGCGATATTTTGGAACAAATATCGGCTAAGGAGCGATATGAGATAGATCGACGATATATCGGTGATATTATCCAATATTAACCGCATAGCTCTAGATATGGAGTGTAAAGATCCTATCGCAGGTTTGCTAAACCCCCGACTATGAGGGCTACTCTGTTTTTAGCCTTTTTCGATGTGGAGGTCACGTTCGGCATATTTCACACAAGTCTTCATCACTCGAACAAAACAGAGTCCCCCAATCAATCCCCGCATCACGAACAGATCTCAAAATCACAAGTGGATTCCAACATCTTAAACATTTCCACTTTCAAGAGATAGAACACATATCTTAGTCTTAAAGTTGTTTCGATAAGTAAAACACTTGCTGATTTTGGTCTCTTTAAGACTGAATCGACGTATTTGGTAATTCAACTATAATGAGAACGACTGCATATGGAAACTAAGTCTCGTATACTTATCACATTTTGGATCTTTTTCATCTTACACTATCCTTTGGTCAGGAGTGAAATCGTTAAGTTAGAGCACTATTACTTTTATCCCTACTCGAACATCAGTCTTAACTCTCACAAATAGATAAACCTACTTCTTCGGCTTTTGGTGCTAAGCATAATACTAAATACTTTCCATAAACAAATAAAATACAAAGCAAGACTAAGTCACATAAAGCATGATTAAGTCACATAAGCGACTTCTAATCTCCTTTTTATTTAATTAATAAAAGTATTAATTAAAACCTATTTTATTAGTAAAACTTCTTTTAGCTAATAAAACTTCATTTATCAATCCCTACATTCATTTGTACCTTTTTAATACTTCAAAAAGTATTCATATACTTATCTCAAATGGTATAAGTATATTCACAAATCATTAATAAGATTTCTCACTTTAAACCATTAATTTTTCTATCTTTTTTCAAAAGATTCCATACTCATAATTTCCTTCAAAATATCCATTTTGAGGTTCTAAGCACTTTCAAAAATCCATTCAAAAGGTTTAAGACTAATGTTACTCAAACATTGTCACTATAAACCCATGCCATTTCACTTAAATTTATCTTTAAAACATTCTTTTAAAGATCTTTTTACACTCATAAGTATAATCAAAATGGATTCAAGACAAATTTTATTAAACAATTATCCTAACAAACCCAAAACCACTTCATACTTACATTATCACTAAAAGCATTCGTTTAAATATCTATTTACATTCATAACTATAATAAAAAGGGTTAAAGACGAATGTCATTAAAACATTTTTACAACAAACAAAAGACCACTTCGTACTTCCATTATCTTCAAAAAAAATTAAAGATCTAAGTTAATATTAGGTTAATTTCGATAGTCGACTAATTGACTATCCGGTTAAAAACGATAGCTTTTAGAAATCATGATTTGTATACTTAACTCATTTTTGGCATTCCAAACTATACTATCCTTCATTTAAGAGTAAAGCTCGACAAGTTAGAGCACTGGTTGCATATTAAAGCCTTGCCTAGACACTCCATTCTTGAATTTCACCATAGATAAATCTATTTCGTCGGCTTTTAGTGTTAAATGTATTATTAATGACTTTTGTAAACAAGTAAGAAATCAACACGACTAACATGTTTCTGACATTCTTGATTTTACTATTCTTCAATCTAGAAGAAAGCCTATAGGTTGAAGCACTATTTATTCCCTCCCTGCTCAAACATCGATCTTAACACTCACAAATAAATCGCCTACTTCGTGGGCTTTTTTTAGAAGGCAACTAAAAACATTATATACATGTATACTTTTAAAATATTTATAAATAGGTTTTAAATATCTCCGTAAAGTATCGTTTGAAAATAACTAATTTACAATTCGTTGAAAATAATTTAATAAGCATGTTTTATACTAAAAACCCTTTATGTCAAAAATACATATATAATTATTAGAATTAATTTAAACTTCAAACCAACTTTAAAGTACTGCAGAAGTTAGAAAATATCCCTTGAAAGATTAGGTAAACATAAAAAATTTAAGTATCATCTTTAAACACTTAAAACCATAAGCAACTTACTGCATCATTTATGAATTCCGTCAAAAGTCCATGTTAAAGAACAATATTGAAAAGAACAATATTTGTGACTAGTTTTAACCACTTAACAAATGATTTAAGACTTAATTTTAAGGGTAGTAAGTACTACCCTTAGGGTACTTAGAAACCATGGAAATAAACCCTTAAGAATATCTTTCAAATTAATTATAAAAATTCCCAAAAACATGGTATTTACTAAAACGTTCGTTTGGCGACATTTTTACTCCAACATTAGCCATTTTGTTTGACCAGTTCCAAAACCTTTTAAACTCCAATTTTCTTTTCCAGTAATAAGCACACATATGATACTTATTAAAAATGCAAAGAAGTACCTAGGATGTCTCTCAAAGTTAACTTTAAAAATTGACAAACACAAGGCATTTTCAAACTGCATCCATTACAACCTTTTCGCTTCTAACTTTCACAACTTTGGTTCATAATTTCTATAACCATCCAAACCATTTCTTTACTCTCCAATACACAAAAATATGCGATATAAACCAAATCAAATTATCTCAAGTTAACATCATAAATCCTCTATTTATACAAGTTAAAGTTAAGGCATACCGAAGTGCACTTGTAGCGATTATTCTCGCTTCAAACACTTTAAAACATACTTCAACTCTACACACAATCCAAACAATTATTTAAACATCAAGTCAAGGTCATGCCACATGTCTGAAAGGATAATAAAAGCGATGTATAAATTTATCATTTGCTTGCAAAAGCAAGAGGAGTCTAAAGTTTAGTTAATGTCACTTTAACTTTATATTTTGCACATACATATATATGCCATATATACAAAAAAGATAGTGAGATAACTCACTTGGATCCAAGTCAAATACATGCTTAAATACTCACAAAGCCAAGAACACTTCCTACTATCACAAACTTCCAAAGATCAAAACTTTAGCACTTACAACCAAGGCAAGACCTCCCTCCTCTCTTCAATGCTCACATCCAAACACATGCTATGCTTTTTTCCACTTCCTTCGACTATTGACTTTGGATTTTAACTTTTTAAGTGTTTTAAGGTGTTGGTGAAATTTTGCTTAAGTTTAGTAGAGATTTGAGTTAATTAGAGAAAGTTAGTGAAGAATAAAGTGGACTAGTGCTAATCTACTACCACCATTTTCATAATTTCCAAAATGTGATTAATGAAACCCTCAAATGCGTATTTATACACTTTTTCAATAGGTCAAACCCACATTCTACTATCCATGAAAGGTCATTAAAGAGCATCCCTCTCACATATTACCTTTACACCTTTTACTTAACACTTAAGACATCCTGTAAAAGCTTATTTTCAAAATATCATATCTTCTCTTTCAAAATGTCATATCTTTCCTTTCACACCTAACTAGTTAAATTTAAGAAGCTTCTTAAGTGTTATTTTTATTTCAAATAATGTTCTCTGAAGCAAATAAGTGTATGCAAAAAATAGTTGAACAACTTATGATGAGTAAAAAGCTGTTTATTGATAGATGATTTTCGGTCACATTATCGATATCTCTTCAAAGTAACTATTTTTATAAACATTTTTCGAAAACAAGTTTACCATCGTTACTTATGATTTAAAATGCGGTTAACAAGATTATTAAATCACTTTAATAATATCTAATCCAAGATTCAAATATTCAAATAATTCAGATATTTAAATACAAAGTGTTCGAAATTACGGGTCGTTACACGAAGATTAAGTGTTTTGATTGTAATCAGATGAGCCATATGAAATAGAAGTGTCCCGGTGTTGGAAAGCTCTCTATATGGTGTTTTATGATCCTACATTTATACACACACGTTTATATATAGCATAAGATAGTAGATATGTGAAATGAATTGTGTTCGAAATTTCGAGGATAAAATTCGTTTTAAGTAGGGGAGAATGTAATATCCCATGGGATATAGATGTATATTTTATTAGTAGGGGAAAATGATAATTTTAAAAACAATGGAATTAGGCAGCAGGATTTAAAGCATTGCATAGAGCTTGTTTTTCAAGATGTTTGTCTTAGGCCGCGCAGAAAGATTTGAATTCAATTTCCCATTCACGTACATTTTAATTTTTCCTTTTCATTCTTCCCCAATCTCTCTGCCATTTCTTTTCCTCTCTCAATCCAACATGAAACCCTAGACATTTATATACCAAATCAACAAGCGCGAAGAGGACTATAAGAAGATACCCATCATTTAAGGAATCAAGGAACTTTAGAGGACTCAATTCTAGATAGTGAAGGTTCGGAGGGCAACTAAAAAAATTCTAGGGCTTAGCAATGCGATTCGATGAGTGGGAATCATCATTGGGTTATCTACTACTCACGTTAAAGTAGTTTATATTGTATGATTACTAATTAGGGTAAATGATATAAGAAATGGATAAATTGGAGTTTGGTACTGAATATAGATGTTATTTTAGAATCAAATAAGTTTATTGACATTTTATTTAGGTTAAATTAGGAGTAGATAGCGTATTATATGAATTTAGTGTTAAATGGTTAAGTTATTGATGATTAGTGTTTGATTTTAAGATATGTATGTATGTATGTATGTATGTATGTATGTATGTATGTATGTGTATGTATGGCTAGAGTAGCAGCAAATTATGTTTAAAAGAAGTAGATATGTAACTAAATAGTAAACAATGATTGTAGTTCGAAATTAGGAAGAATAAATTAGTTTCAAATTATCAGTTTCTTAACATTCGAAAGGAACACTAGTCTTCCGATGTAGAGTACACTGGTCCGTCGACGCGTATTTTGAATGCCAGATTGAACTGGACGGGCTGGAGCATTTTTTCTTCAGCCAAACCTATACAAAATCATCAGTAGGCAGCGCGTGGGTTTGTCTATGACATCGTGAAGTGTTTAAAGTCCAAAAAATTATACAGTTGATTCGTGTTTGGATTTATGTAGATATTGAACAATTCGTTAATGGGTTAGGCTATGTTTACCTATACCTTTGTTATGTTTATGTAACTTACGTCTGTGTTTGCATTTATGGGAATAGTCTATGTTTTATTATATCCTAGGATTAGTCTCTGTTTAACTATCTCCTATGTTGGCTATGAGATTAGTATATATTTAAGTAATTCTCTTTTTCCCTCTGTAACGACCCGTAAATTTTAATGTTTTAATAATGTAATTAACTGAGTTTTGTAAAATTTTAAACAATTGAATTTGGAAATAAAAATTTGATATTCGAAATACATCTACTTAAGCATAGTAAATGGTAAATTTTCATCAGATAATATGGAAGTTTATTTTATTGTGTAATTCTATTTCAATTTAAATCAGTTAATATTAGATGATAATAAAATGTTTTCCAAACCTAAATATTTTATATAATAAATTTGTAAATCATCTTCCGAGTAAGATATCATATTTCGTTTTGCCAAATTTGGACTGCTATTGCACCGTTTATCTTATTTTCGGCGTATTAGCAGCATTTTTGGTACCGGATATACACTTTTGATAGGATGGTCGTGCCATTGATATCTGTATACTATTTTAATCGTCTTTTCGTGCTAGTCTTCGTAGTATATTCTTCCCTGTATTTCGGTGTCCGGTACGTGGTGAAAACCACGTAACGGTTAACCTTATCGGTACCCATTTATGAAGTCTTTTGGTCTCCTGCCCCTTCATTGTCCACCATGAATCACGTGAAACTAATAGCAATAAGCAATTAATATTTTCAGCCTATTGACTTTTAATATTCTCTGGTTTCAATATATTTTCTGACTTTTCCTTTCACATACTTTTCTCTTATCATAAATATATTAGCAGAATTTAAGTCGAATGACTTTTAGTTGTTCCATTTCAATTTATTTTTCGGTTCCACGTTATTTTCTTTCATTCTTTGTTCGTATCTCTCCTCTCTTTTCATTTGTTCATTCTGTATATTGCTTTGAAACAAAAATAAGAATATGATGATTGCACATGAAGCTATATACATACATACATACATACATATATATATATATATATATATATATATATATATTTCTTCGACCATACTCATCCTCTTTGCGACAGACCTGCTCCTGTCCTTATAAAATCTCCTCCGCACTCCCTGTTTCTCCCTCTCTTGCCTGAGATCTGCCTCATGCATCACCTACCATATTCGAGCCAAGTTCAACCTTTCCTTTCCACCTCAAATGGAGCGCCACCACAGAATCTTCCTACGTCCATCGTCTACACCGCCCCTCCACCTAGCTGCCTCTACTCCACAAACAGACCTACTTCTCCCAAACGCAAACAGTGAGCTGCCGCCACCTTGCCACTCTTCGGCCTCCACAAAAACTATCTCGACACCCTCCTCCATTGGCCACAGCCCGTAGCTCTGTCATCGACCTAGCACAGTAGCCACCATAGCTTCACCTCACCTATTTTTCTTCTCACCTTTTTTTTTCTGAGCACAGTAGCTCACTATATTATATTTGTGTTTTACCATACTGGAAGGTTTCAATCTGAAGTAAATTAATTCTACTTGAGGTATTATATATATATATATATATATATATATATTCGGCTGTTGATTTAAGAAGGGTATATATATTTGTAATATGTACTTGTATGTGTTTAAAATATAGAAATATAGTCATTTTGATGAATATATTACCTATAATATGTTGAATATATATAGTTGTATATTTTTTTGAATTGTTTAAGTTTAGATATAGGTTTAGTTCATATATTTTATACATATAGTTGTTACATTATTTTATAGGTCTACGGTACTATATTATTCATGTTTTATAATTATGAATCTGCTTAGTTACAGTACTATATATATATATATATATATATATATATTGGTTGATGTGTAAAGTTCCTGTAAAGTTAGTACTTATAACAGTAGCACATATATTAGTATACATATAATATAATAGTTTTAAGAAGTGATTTCATGTACTGTAATTATAATATAATACATATGTTTTAAATATATGTGTTAAATTCAGTAATGATCTTGAAATATATAAGGAAGTTGATTTTAATATATGTATATATGTTACAGTACAGTACTGTGTCAAAGATGTATTATATACACACACACATATATATATTGTTTTTAAAATGCAATGTGTGTGCAAGTGTTATATATATTTATATACATTAATTTATATGTAAGTATATGCAGACTTAGGTTTTCAAATATATACATAGATTTTATCTTAAGCATATGCTTTAAAATTAACTTTAGAGAAAATATTGTATATAGTATATAGGTTTAATTTTTTAAAATATATGTGTTTAAATTTGAGCAATGATTGTGTAATAATATATATAGATTTCGGGTTAATATATTATGTTTAAATATATATATATATATACACAAATATATATATATAATATGGAAATTTTATTTTTAAAATGTGTATTTTTAAATTTAATTTTGGTTTTATATACATATTTTGTTTCATTTATATCAAGATGGTTCTGATTCGTTGTAACAACCCGCATATTTATCGAGTTTATATTTAAATATTTTATTTAAATATTAAATCGTTAATCGGATTTTGGTCCGAAAAGCTACTTTTTGCAAACGGTCAAATTAGGACTCGAGACCACTTCCATTGAGTTCGAAATGCCGTTTACAACATTTTTAAGTATAAACATCGAAAGGTTTGGAGTTAGTGAAATTTCACTAACTTTTCCCGCTTTGGACTTTAGGTTAGTTTAGCCTATTAAGCCCAAGTTCTAACCCTCTTCTCCTCACTCTTCATAAATTTCCTAACTAACCCAAGCTTTGGCATTAATGGTGAAGAGAATGGGAAATTAAAATTCCAAGCTCAAATTCAATTGCAACTCCAACATTCAACTCCAAATTCAAGTAGAAGATATTGGATTCAAGCTTTGGATTGCTTCTCCTTGCTTTCAAGCTTCATCTTCATAAATTTTAGTGCAAAGGTGAGATTTTTATCTCACAATTCTAGTCTATAACTATATTGGACTGTTGGGAATGATTCCCTATCACTTTAGCATGCACATTTGCATTTGGTTGGGATTGGATTGGCGAAAAAATCCAAATTTTAGCATTTTTGGTGAGAAACTGCTGTAAGGTCGTTCTGGCCGTTTTTGGCACGTTCGGAGTTAGGTCGCTTCAGTTGGGTCGCTCCCGAGTCAACACTAGGTCGTTCTGGCCATTTTGGTGTGCTCGGAGTTTGGTCGTGTGGGGATAGGTCGTAGGTCGCTCGGCCTCACTCACTTCGCTAGGTCGCTAGCTCGTAGCTCGCATTTGAGCTTAGGTCGTAGGTCGCATCACCCTTAAGTCGTTCGACTCTTAGGTCGTAACACTTAGGTCGCTCGCCTCTTAAACCGGTAGGTCGCATGACCTTTATACTTTTAGGTCGTTAGACCCTTGAGTCGTTAGGTCGTTTAGCCTTTAGACCGTTAGGTCGCGAGCGTTAGGTCGTTAGACCTTACCTTCCTTAGGTCGCTTGACCGGTTAAACCTTTAGGTCGCTCAACCCTACTACCATTACTAGGTCATTTGTCCATAGCTCGTTAGGTCGTATGACCTTATAACCCTATAGGTCGTTGGACCTTTAACTCGTAGGTCGTTGGACCTTATCCCAATAGTTCGCTTGACCCCTTAGACCCTTAGGTCGTTAGACCTCATTTTGTCTTCACTAGGTCGTACCGTTTTGGACGGGGCGCTGCCCCCTGGACCCTCATGACCTGACCGGGCAGGTCGAACCCCGTAGCGGTGGCGTTGCCCCCGCACTCCCACCTTGGGGGGTTGCCACCCTCCTGGACCCCCCCTCCGTAGGGGATCTTATCTGAAAAACATTCAACAGAACTTGCTGAACTGATTTCCTTGGATTTTTATCACATCTTCGAATGTGATCTTTGTGATTGATTGTTTCTATAATCGCTTTTGTGATTTGCCACTTTAAATTATAAAGGTTTCAAAACTAGTAGTAAATATCAAAACTCTTTCAATAAAAAGATTTCTACTCTATTTTTAATAACAAAGCTCTTTTCTTAACCCGTTTTCCAATCTAATAGTATATACAAATCTTTACCTCACTCGGATGAGAAATCTAATTAAACGGCTTAGTAAAACAAGTGGTATGAAACGCTTGCGTTTGCTTCGTCGGTTAATTCTTGGACTTGTTCGATTGAACCGCTTGTGACAATTTTCTAGTGAAGATTTACAGTTTGTTCGTAAATATTTAAGTTAAGCAAGTGGTTATGGGACATGAAGCTAAACTTTTATATTTACTAGCTTAGTGTAATTGACACTTCTCGTTGATCATAACAATCATTCTTATGATTTAGACTAGCAATTGTGCGATGTCTCTTGTTTGCTTGGTTAGACTAGACACCACTTGTGTGATTCCACTCACACATACCTTTTTGGTTGCTTGGTTAGTCTAGACACCACTTGTGTGATTCCACTCACACATATCTTTTTGTTTGCGAGGTTAGACTAGACACCACTTGTGTGATTCCACTCACACGTACCTTTTTGCCTTCTTGGTTAGTCTAGACCTCAATCTCTGTGATTTCGACTCACACATATGGGGTAGCTCCCCATGGTCTTCGGACCGTCATGTGATAGGCCTCTTTCTCTTTTATGATTTCTAGATTTCTCGTGTTGATTTCTGGAATTTATGTCATTGACTTGTTATGAGTACAAGTTTAGGGTATGATGCCCTCTTTGGATCTTTGAGAAGATTCTTGTGATATAGATTTATCTCTTATTGATTGATCTTCTGTTGGTCATCATTTGCATACTTATAGTAGTATGTCAGTATGGATATTTTATGTTTATGCCATATCTTTTATTTTATACCATGTCATCTGATATTTATAGCTAGACTGATCCGTTTATTATTTTCTTAAATAATACTCGGGTCAGACCGAGATGTTACAGGTGCTTCTGCTTGACTTCTTCCCGGGATTCGGCACTCTGACTTTTGGCTAACTATTTAGATTAGCAGTTTTTGTTGTATACACTTGAGATATAGACTCATAGTTGTATTCTTTTGTATAGCATGTGTTGCTATTCTTTTGTATTATTGTGGATCTTTTGACCACTACTCTGATGTACACTTTCATGTGTTAGTTATATATTCATATCTTCTTCCGCCTTTGTGATATGGATGTCTGTGACTGATTTGCGTTATGCTTATTTCTATGTTTGTTTTCGAAGATTATTTACAGCCACCGTGTGATAAGCAATTACATGGATGGTCGCTCCTCAACAGCCTTATTCTCCGTGCTAGTTGACAGCACTACTCCGTAGTGTTCTTGGCTAGCGTGGGTATAGAGGTGGGGCGTCACAGCTTGGTATCAAAACCAAACTTCGGAACAATGTAGAATAACTTAACAATGATCATCGTCCTAAGTCTACCTTAGGAGTCATACCATAGGATAAATTCGAGTCTTCGTACCGATTCATCCTATTTCCTTTATGATTCCTTGTTTTATCTATCAAGATTGCTTGATGTTCATTGGTGAATAACCTTCTTCCTTCTCTTCTTTCTTTCTTAAAGGAAGAGAATGTCTAGACCAGGCCGTCCCAGAACTGGATCATCTGGTGCTGCTCCCCAGGATGGAGGTTTTATGACTGCTCAACAGCTTCTTGATTTAGTAACTAATGCTCAAGCAGCTGGAGCTAACCCGGAACCTACTCACCCAAAGTCGGGATTTGCACGCTTGTGCGGCGATTACACCAACTTGGGTGGGAAGCCCTTCAAAGGTTCGGAAAATATCATCGAGGTCCAGGATTGGTTAAAATCACGCGATCGAATCTTTTCTCGCATGAACCTTATCGATCTCCACCGCGTTCAGGTGGCTTCCAGCATGCTCTAGGAGAGAGCATTGGACTGGTACGAACTCCTTATTTCAGAAATTAATGAAGCGGATCTCACCTGGGAGCAATTTCAGGGACGCTTCAAGTTAAAGTTTGTACCAGAAGCTGGAAAAGTAACCTTGGCTCGACGTTTTATAGACCTTGTTCAAGGTCAATCCTCTGTGACTGATTACGTCGCAGCCTTCGAGTCGCTTTCCAATATGGGGTTGAATACATCAACACCCCATTGAAGAAGAACCAGAGGTTCGTTTATGGCTTAAATAAGAATCTTAAGAAGCCACTACTCTTGAAACTAGAAGTCGCATTTGATCAACTCGTCGATATCGCTCTTCGTCTTGAAGAGGCTGATAGAGAGAGTGATGTTGAAGTGGAAGGCGCTAAACCAAACTTCAACAACAAGAAGAGGCCAAACAAATTCAAGGGTCCTTATCCCAACAAAAAGGGTAAGAAGGCAACCCCTGCGGCAAAGTCTCCTTCTCCTAGTGGTGCGAGTTGCTTCAACTGTGGGTCTGGAGATCATTATGCGAATAAGTGCTCTAAGCCCAAACCTTGTCTCTATTGTAAGTGCCCGGATCATTACATACATCAATGCCTCAAGCGTAAAGGCAAGAAGGAAGGAAAGTTGAATGTGGCTCAAGCCCCTGGCAACACATCTCGTGGCCAAGGTATTTCTCATTCCATTCTCGATGGTATTATTTTATTTCATGATCAACCTATTAGAGTTCTCTTTGATACGGGTGCATCCC
Source organism: Allium cepa (assembly GCA_030765085.1). Lineage (NCBI taxonomy): Eukaryota > Viridiplantae > Streptophyta > Magnoliopsida > Asparagales > Amaryllidaceae > Allium > Allium cepa. The sequence continues at coordinate 422,031,322 of CM060939.1, forward strand.
ATTCTTTTATATCAAAGGAACTGGTAGACACTTTTTCCTTAAGTGTTACTGCATTGATGACTTCTTTAAAAATTGCGAATCCTGTTGGTGGATCCGCAACTCTTAGTTTGCTTTGTAAAGATGTGGAGATTATTTTATGTGATTTTTCTTTCCTAGCCGACTTAGGCTTTGGAATAATTTTGGGAATGGATTGGCTTAACCGTTATCAAGCCCATATCCTATGTCCTGAGCAGACTATTCATCTCCGACATCCACTATCTGTTAAACAGATTTCTGTTAATCTTAAAGATTCAGAATCCTGTTTGGTGGCATCTTTTTATTCTTTGAATCCTCGTGATGACGACGATGATGATGAAGATGATATTATTTCTCGTATTCACGTTGTTCATGAATTTTCCGACATATTCGAGCCCGTTTTAGGTTTACCACCTAAACGAGCAATTGAGTTTAGAATTAATCTTGTTTCTGGAGCTCAACCTATTACTCGTCCTCCTTATCGCATGTCCAATAAGGAAAATGAGGAGATGCGTAAACAATTATCCGAATTGGAGACGAAGCAATTTATTCGCTCTAGTTCCTCACCTTGGGGAGCTTCGGCTATTTTCGTGAAGAAATCCGACGGTACGCTTAGACTTTGCGTTGACTATCGCAAGCTTAACGATATGACTATTAAAAATAAATATCCTTTACCTCGGATTGATAATCTATTCGATCAGCTTAGTGGTGCTAAGGTCTTTTCACAATTGGACTTGGCTACAGGTTTCCATCAGCTTCGCATCGCAGAGGATAGCATTCCTTTGACATCATTCCGTACTCGATATGGATCTTATGAATGGCTTGTTATGCCATTTGGGTTAACGAATGCTCCAGCTTATTTCGTTGACCTCATGAATCGAGCTTTCAAAGATTTCCTCGATCGGTTTGTTCTCATATTCATTGATGATATTCTTGTGTATTCAAAAACCGAGGAGGAACATGAAAAACATCTTCGGATTGTATTGGAAACTCTTAGGAGTAATCAATTAAAGGCGAAATTTTCTAAATGCCACTTTTGGCAATCTCGTGTGAAGTTTCTCGTTCATATTATTTCCGAATCCGGAATTTCCATGGATCCTTCAAAGATTGAAGCGATTCAAGATTGGAAAAGACCTGAGAGTGTGACTGAAATCCGTAGCTTTCTCGGATTGGCGGGCTATTACCGTCGTTTTATTAAAGACCTTTCTAAGATTGTCGTGCCTCTTACTGGCTTGACTAAGAAGGGAGTTAAATACATTTGGTCGGACAAATGTGAAACCTCTTTCCAGAAATTGAAAGAACTCCTTTCCGATGCTCCTATTCTTGTTATTCCCGTGGGGAATCAAGATTTTGTTGTTTATACTGATGCTAGTCACGTTGGTTTGGGTGCCGTTCTTATGCAAAAAGAACGTGTTATTGCTTATGCTTCTAGGCAATTAAAGCCGACCGAGACTAGATATGCCACACATGATTTAGAACTCGCGGCTATTGTTTTCGCCCTTCGGATTTGGCGTCATTATCTATTGGGAGAGAAATTTATTCTTTATACGGATCATAAGTCTCTGAAATATTTATTTTCTCAAAATGAACTTAATTTACGTCAACAGCGTTGGCTCGAGTTTCTTGCACCTTATGATCTTGATATTCTTTATACCCCCGGTAAGGGTAATCGTGTCGCCGATGCTCTTAGCCGTAAACAACAAGCAGTTGTTTCTATGATGATATCCGAATGGAACAATCTCGAGATTCTATCCACTTGTGAGATTCAAGAGCGCGTATCCGATTTATGCTCGTCGCTTGTTTTATGTAGCCTTGAGGCTCATCCTTCTCTTTTAGACCGCATTTTTGAAGCTCAAGGGCTAGATCCTGAATTGCTCTTCTTGACAAAATGTTAAGGATAAAATTGATATTGAAGGTTTGAAAGACTTTGATATTGATTCTCGTGGCGGCATTCGAAGATTTGGTAGACTTATCGTACCAAATATTGGAGATCTTCGTAAAGATATTTTAGAAGATTCCCATCGTTCTAAATTCACCATTCATCCCGGTAGTAGTAAAATGTATGCTGATATGAAGCGACTTTATTATTAGGAGGGAATGAAATCTGATATTGCTAACTTTGTTAAGTGTTGCATGACTTGCCAACTTGTCAAGGACGAACATCAAAGGCCTGGTGGGTTATTGCAACCTTTAGAAATTCCAATTTGGAAGTGGGATCAAATTTCCATGGACTTTATAGATGGCCTTCCCCGTTCTCGTTCGGGTCATGATAGCTTATGGGTGATTGTTGATAGACTTACTAAATCCGCCTATTTTATTCCGGTTTGGTCTAACCGAACCGTCCTCTTTTGGCCAAACTATTTGTCAAGGAAATTGTAAAATTGCATGGAGTTCCTACTTCTATTGTTAGCGATCGTGATCCATTGTTTACTAGTGGATTTTGGAAGAGTCTTCAAAAAGTTTTAGGAACGAAGCTTAGTTTTAGCACCGCTTATCACCCCCAGTCCGATGGACAAACCGAGCGTGTGAATCAAACTCTTGAAGATCTTCTTCGTGCTTGTGTGCTTGATTTTGGTGGAAGTTGGGAAGATCATATTTCACTTGTTGAATTTTCCTACAATAATAGCTTCCAATCTAGTATTGGTATGGCACCTTTCGAGGCACTCTACGGAAGGCCATGCCGATCTCCTTCTTGTTGGCTTGAGGCCGGTGAGAAGCTGGTTTTAGGTCCAGACTTTATTCGTGATTCCACGGAAAAGATTGAACTTATTCGACGTAGGATGAAAGAAGCCCAGAGTAGACAAAAATCCTATGCCGATAATCGAAGATGGAAATTAGAATTTTCTGTTGTGGATCCTGTTTTTATTCATGTTTCACCTATGAAGGGTGTTGTACGTTTCAGTCGATCGGGGAAGTTAGCGCCTCGATATATTGGGCCATTTCCTATCACTGAACGTATTGGTTCCATGGCTTATCGCCTTGCATTGCCGGCTCAGTTTTCTGCTATGCATGATGTATTTCATGTTTCTCAATTACGGAAATGCCTTCGGGATTCCGATTCTATTCTTGAGCCTGCTGTTGTGGAAGAAATTGAAGTTTCGCCGAATTTAACTTATGAGCAGCATCCTATTCGAATTATAGCTTCTGAGGTTAAACGACTTCGAAATAAAGATGTTCCGCTTGTGAAGGTTCAATGGTCCTCAAATCCTAAGGATTGTTCTTGGGAATCCAGAGAATTCATCGAGCGTACACATCCGGACTTGCTTACTCCTGCTCTTTGAGGTGAACTTCTTATTTCAAATTTCTCTTGTGTTAATATGCTTTTATGGTTGTTACTTTTTATTTCCATCTTATATATATATATATTGCGAGGACGCAATTTCTTTAAGGAGGGGAGTCTGTAACAATCCGCATATTTGTCGAGTTTATATTTAAATATTTTATTTAAATATTAAATTGTTAATCGGATTTTGGTCCGAAAAGCTACTTTTTGCAAACGGTCAAATTAGGACTCGAGACCACTTCCATTGAGTTCGAAATTCCGTTTACAACTTTTTTAAGTATAAACATCGATAGGTTTGGAGTTAGTGAAATTTCACTAACTTTTCCCGCTTGGGACTTTGGGTTAGTTTAGCCTATTAAGCCCAAGTTCCAACCCTCTTCTCCTCACTCTTCATAAATTTCCTAACTAATCCAAGCTTTGGCATTAATGGTGAAGAGAATGGGAAATTAAAACTCCAAGCTCAAATTCAATTGCAACTCCAACATTCAACTCCAAATTCAAGTAGAAGATATTGGATTCAAGCTTTGGATTGCTTCTCCTTGCTTTCAAGCTTCATCTTCATAAAGTTTAGTGCAAAGGTGAGATTTTTATCTCACAATTCTAGTCTATAACTATATTGGACTGTTGGGAATGATTCCCTATCACTTTAGCATGCACATTTGCATTTGGTTGGGATTGGATTGGCGAAAAAATCCAAATTTTAGCATTTTTGGTGAGAAACTGCTGTTAGGTCGTTCTTGCCGTTTTTGGCACGTTCGGAGTTAGGTCGCTTCAGTTGGGTCGCTCCCGAGTCAACATTAGGTCGTTCTGGCTATTTTTGGTGTGTTCGGAGTTAGGTCGTGTGGGGATAGGTCGTAGGTCGCTCGGCCTCACTCACTTCGCTAGGTCGCTAGCTCGTAGCTCGTAGCTCGCATTTGAGCTTAGGTCTTAGGTCGCATCACCCTTAAGTCGTTCGACTCTTAGGTCGTAACACTTAGGTCGCTCGCCTCTTAAACCGGTAGGTCGCATGACCTTTATACTTTTAGGTCGTTAGACCCTTGAGTCGTTAGGTCATTAGACCCTTAAGTCGTTCGACTCTTAGGTCGTAACACTTAGGTCGCTGGCCTCTTAAACTGGTAGGTCGCATGACCTTTATACTTTTAGGTCGTTAGACCCTTAAGTCATTCGACTCTTAGGTCGTAACACTTAGGTCGCTCGCCTCTTAAACCGGTAGGTCGCATGACCTTTATACTTTTAGGTCGTTAGACCCTTGAGTCGTTAGGTCGTTAGGCCCTTGAGTCGTTAGGTCGTTAGACCCTTGAGTCGTTAGGTTGTTTAGCCTTTATACCGTTAGGTCGCGAGCGTTAGGTCGTTAGACCTTACCTTCCTTAGGTCGCTTGACTGGTTAAACCTTTAGGTCGCCCAACCCTACTACCATTACTAGGTCATTTGGCCATAGCTCGTTAGGTCGTATGACCTTATAACCCTATAGGTCGATGGACCTTTAACTCGTAGGTCGTTGGACCTTATCCCAATAGTTCGCTCGACCCCTTAGACCCTTAGGTCTTTAGACCTCATTTTGTCTTCACTAGGTCGTACCGTTTTGGACGGGGCGCTGCCCCCTGGACCCCCGCGACCTGACCGGGCAGGTCGAACCCCGTAGCGGTGGCGTTGCCCCCGCACCCCCACCTTGGGGGGTTGCCACCCCCTTGGACCCCCCCTCCGTAGGGGATCTTATCTGAAAAACATTCAACAGAACTTGCTGAACTGATTTCCTTGGATTTTTATCACATCTTCGAATGTGATCTTTGTGATTGATTGTTTCTATAATCGCTTTTGTGATTTGTCACTTTAAATTATAAAGGTTTCAAAACTAGTAGTAAATATCAAAACTCTTTCAATAAAAGGATTTTAACTCTATTTTTAATAGCAAAGCTCTTTTCTTAACCCGTTTTCCAATCTATTAGTATATACAAATATTTACCTCCCTCGGATGAGAAATCTAATTAAACGGCTTAGTAAAACAAGTGGTATGAAACGCTTGCGTTTGCTTCATCGGTTAATTCTTAGACTTGTTCGATTGAACCTCTTGTGACAATTTTCTAGTGAAGATTTACAGTTTGTTCGTAAATATTTAAGTTAAGCAAGTGGTTATGGGACATGAAGCTAAACTTTTATATTTACTAGCTTAGTGTAATTGACACTTCTCGTTGATCATGACGATCATTCTTATGATTTAGACTAGCAATTGTGCGATGTCTCTTGTTTGCTTGGTTAGACTAGACACCACTTGTGTGATTCCACTCACACATGCCTTTTTGGTTGCTTGGTTAGTCTAGACACCACTTGTGTGATTCCACTCACACATATCTTTTTGTTTGCGAGGTTAGACTAGACACCACTTGTGTGATTCCACTCACACATACCTTTTTGCCTTCTTGGTTAGTCTAGACCTCATTCTGTGTGATTTCGACTCACACATATGGGGTAGCTCCCCATGGTCTTCGGACCGTCATGTGATAGGCCTCTTTCTATTTTTATGATTTCTGGATTTCTCGTGTTGATTTCTGGAATTTATGTCATTGACTTGTTATGAGTACAAGTTTAGGGTATGATGCCCTCTTTGGATCTTTGAGAAGATTCTTGTGATATAGATTTATCTCTTATTGATTGATCTTCTGTTGGTCATCATTTGCATACTTATAGTAGTATGTCAGTATGGATATTTTATGTTTATGCCATATCTTTTATTTTATACCATGTCATCTGATATTTATAGCTAGACTGATCCGTTTATTATTTTCTTAAATAATACTCGGGTCAGACCGAGATGTTACAGGTGCTTCTGCTTGACTTCTTCCAGGGATTCGGCACTTTGACTTTTGGCTAACTATTTAGATTAGCAGTTTTTGTTGTATACACTTGAGATATAGACTCATAGTTGTATTCTTTTGTATAGCACGTGTTGCTATTCTTTTGTATTATTGTGGATCTTTTGACCACTACTCTGATGTACACTTTCATGTATTAGTTATATATTCATATCTTCTTCCGCCTTTGTGATATGGATGTCTGTGACTGATTTGCGTTATGCTTATTTCTATGTTTGTTTCCGAAGATTATTTACAACCACCGTGTGATAAGCAATTACATGGATGGTCGCTCCTCAACAGCCTTATTCTCCGTGCTAGTTGACAGCACTACTCCGTAGTGTTCTTGGCTGGCGTGGGTATAGAGGTGGGGCGTCACATTCGTTTTCATTAATTCCTATTTATCAGCTTTATCATCAAATTCGTGCAAATATTGCTTTGCTTTGGAATTCGTGCTTGGATTCGTAACTCATCTCATTCTCATTCATCTCTAGCCTCGAAAGATGAGAAATCACTCACGATTAAAGTTCTTATATTTATTAGATCTAATTTCACTTGAAGCAACAAATGAAATATGATGTTGTTAATTATTTTCCATATATATGCCGTTATGTGTATTTGTTCATCTGTGATATATGACACCATATCCTGTTGTGTATATTAAATTTATCACTGATGACATATGCCTATTGTTATATGCTATATTTTATCATATATGTTCTCACTCTGCAAGTTCCCTGTTAGTATAGATTTCCCTATGGGTTGAAATGACACATATCCGAACGATCTTGTAGAATAGGAGAAAATCATTATGGGTTGAAATGATAAACCCAAGCGATTTTCATTGATTTGGGATTGCGGGTTGAAAAGATATATACCTGTAGATAATTAAATTGCGGATTGAAATGATAAATATCTGTATCACTTGACCATTGGATAGAAAATTATATACAGACACCGTTGGTTTATATATATATTTTGAAAAGGAAATTTATATGGTTTTATATAACTATTATATATATAAATGTTATTTTATATATGTTTTAAATTCTTAATTTTTAAAATTATATGTTTTGCGAAATTTAAATTTATAAGTTAGTTTTGAAATTATAAATTTTGAGATTTTAGTTATAATTTTACTATTTTTAAAATATATATAAAATAAGATTTAATATAAACATAAATTTAATAACAAGCCAGAATTTAATAAAATTTAATTTAATTAGCATATAATATGTTTTAGGTATTTATTTAAATTTATATCTTTAAAAGTAGTTTTTATAATAATTTTAATTAATTGAGGTTGGAAAGATAAATTTGAAATTGGTTTGAAATTGTATTTATTTATGAATTATACTTAAATAAGGTTGATTTGAAACTTATTGAATTTGAGATTTTAAAGATATGATTTGTCACTTGATTTTGATTAAAGATGATCAAATGTATAATTTCAAATTTAAATAAATTTAAATGGGATATTTAGTTTTACTTAAATTTGTATTTTAAAACTTTATTTGAATAATATTATATTGCTTAAGTGAATTTTTCCTAAACTAAATAATAGTAAAGTTGGATTTGAGATAAATGGAATTATCAAATCTAGTTTTTGTAAGTATTTGAATATATAAAGCTTTGAAATCCATTGAAATTGAAATGATTTGATTGTAGTTCAAATCTATATATGAAACCGATATAAATTGGTTTATTGAGATATTGAATTTAATTGAAATTAGTGAATTAATATGGAATTAAATTGAATTTTTGGAATTTGAGTTAATTTGAAACGATTTATGAAATTTGTGGAAACGATTTTATTATATAAAGTATTTTTAAATATGTTTAAAACTGTTTTAATATTTTACTTATAAATTATTTTATTATAAATTATTTTTAATTTTTAACTATTTAATAAACAATTTATTTTAATATATATTATTTTAAATTTAGAACTATTTTAATATACTAATTATTTTATTATATAAAATATTCTATTATATAAAATATTTTATTATATTTACTATTATTAATATCTAAACTATTTAGAGGAAAGTGTTATGGTTTTCCAAAATTATGATTTTCAAAGTGTTATGATTCCCAAAGTGTTATAATTTCAAGTGTTATGATTTCGAAAGTGTTATAACTTTGAAAGTACTTTGATTTTTGAAATGAATATATTTTAAGGGAATAATAATATCATATTTAATATGGTTTTGAAATGGATATGATATTTTGGTTTTGGAGCATGATATTTTGAAATGACCACGATGTTATAATAATGTTTGGTTGTTAAAGGGACCGGGATCGGTTATTGTCATACTCTCCGCCAATACCAAAAACTACTTTAACAACTAAGTACGGGGTGGAGATTCCATAATGAAGTAGGATGGTTGGCGACAGTCTATTTGAGGTATATACGTGGACCTGACTCCCATGAGTTAGCTTAAGGTGGCTAAAACAGGAGAAGTTGATGGGCCAAGTGAGGTAGCTCCTTCGATCGGACACACTTCTTCGATACTATTCTATTACTTTGTGACTAATTAGGTGCACCCTTGGATTTTTGGGAATGTGGATCGAGGTGGACGGTAGTTGCGGCTATGCGTTACCTCCAGCTCGGAAGTGTAATGGCCATATATACCCTGGCATTGCCTAGTTGTGCCATGTCACCTACCATATCAAGACCACTACGAGTTTGTCTTGTACCATACCTATGGAGTGCCCTCTCATAAGCCTCCAATTTACGGGGGAAGTTGTTGGTACTGTATAGACCATAAGAATATATAAAAACGTGTTAAGGGGGATATGGGTAACACCTTAACGTTACTTTAATAGTTTACTTTACTATAGACGTATTATAGTAGCGTATATTTTCCACGGATTCTTAGAGGATGGGTATCCCAAACATCCTTTAAGTTACTTTTATTTCAGTTGATATTTCAATTGAGTTGGATTTATTGGTATAGGAATCTTAAGCCTGGCTCGAGTGTTTATGCTCGGGCCAGACTGAGTGTCATAGCATTTGAGACTTACTTTTGGAGTTGGAGCGTTGCTTGGAGATCCATCCATCTATTCAGCTTTCAGTTATTCAGTTGACTCCAGAGATATATCCAGATTTTGTTATTTGACTATTGTATTGAGACTTCTATGTATTCGAGACTTCTGGGGTATCTTGTTTAACTCTGTTATATATATAGTAGCTTCATGAACTACTATTTATTTTTTTCTGCTGCTTATTTTATATTACACTGTGTCTGTGATTCTACGATTGATTTTATTTACTGTATACGCTGAGTTTGCCAAATATAAATTAATAATTTGATATATTGAGCAATTCAAGTTTGACATGTGCGGATGCGAATGTCATGAAATATCGGGATGTTACACCCTCTCTTGTGTGTCGATGAATTAGGCTAGGTTTATCTAATCATACGTTAAATGTTGTTAAGTATATGATAGTGATTCCCACATATGTTTATTATGATGGATTAACTTTGTAAACAAAGGTGAGACAGGTTGAGGTGAAGTAAGTATTAATTCTCATATTATGGTTATGAAATCATGTTATCAGTATATACTTAGTAGCATTTTTACTCACCATATATGTATCTGACCCCCTCCTCATACAATACAGCTGAATGAAATAATCGTGATGGTGAGGTATTTAAAGACATAGACTATAGAGACGTTTATATATGTTATCTGTTGTTTTGTACATATTGTATATATGGTGTGACATTGTATATATACGTAAATACTATGTATCTTATGATATATGTGGATGGGATTTTTTATATTTTATCAATGTTTGCATGAAATGTGAACAAACACCTCCAATCTATTTGTTATAGAACTATTAATACGGGGTGTATAACATAGTTGTTTTATTAGTACGATTAATTTTCAGAGAGACGATCACATTTAGGTTATGCCAGTAGTAAATTGTAGTAAATTAAAGAACACAAAGATTTATAATGGATCGGCCTAATGTGCCTACATCCACTATTCATTTTCATTATTCTTCTTATAGATCTTTTATACAATGCTTAAGATATATAATACAATGAACTATAGCTCAATAGAAAGTAAGATATAGCCCAAGGAATTTTTTTCGGATACACCTGTTTGGTTATTCTTGTTTCTCTATTCATGCCTATCTATTCTGGTACGGCTCTTCTTGTTGGAACTGGACCAGCCCGCAGCGGAAGTTATGGGTGAATTTCAAAAAATTTACCCTATTGGATCTTTATTGGGCCTATGAAGTCTAACTGAATTAGAACATTTCTAAATTTCGTTTAAATAAAATAATTTATTTTATTTAAATTCAAATATATTAAGATATGAAATTAATTTTATTTGATTTAATTTGTACATAAATGTATAATATACATATATGCGTGAGTGCATGAGTAACGTAATAATCCATGAAAGGTACAATTTTTCCATGCAGATGTTGGGATATACATCGCAACAGGCATATTAGCTCATTTGTATGTTGTTAAAATATATGCATGTATAGTGTTACAAAATACACACACACATATGTATGTATGTATATATATATATACTATATATAATATATGAACATAAAAAATTTATATATAGATAAACATAAATAGAAAGAGAGAGAACAATTACTAAAAATTATTTATAATTCAAAATTAACTTAGTTTTGCAAACATGATAATTTTAGTATTTTAATTTGTACATATTATGAATAAAATAATGTTTTCATCCATAAATAATTAACATAAAATAATCTATTGATGAAAAATCAAATTTAACAATTTGGAAAATCTAAGAACATAAAATAGAGCTTATTAAAAATTTGAAGATTTTTCAAAGTTGAAATATTTTTTTAAAAACAAATACATTAATTTCGGCAATAATTATTTAATATAAAATATATATTATTAAAAATTTAAATTTAAAATTTCAAAAATTCTAGGATCACTAATGAAAGGTTACGAAAAATTTTAAAGAATTTTTGAATTAAATTATTATTTTTAACAAATCATAAACAGTTTTCGAAATAATATTAATTATTAAAAATAATGAAATTTATTGATAAAATCCTAAATTTTCCTATATGTTTTGGAACGATGTAATATTTTTAAAAATATAAAATTAAATTTTTAATGTAATAATTATTTTATATATAATAAACAATTCAAAATTCAATAAATGTTAATTTAAAAAATGAATATATGTATGGTAATTAATTTTCGAACTTGTAAATTCATAAATATATAAATTAGTGTACTAAATTTTTTAAATCATATATACGTGTATATATATATATATATATATATCTTATATATGCATATATGCTATTATGGGAGAGAAATATACAATAATATATATATATATGAATTTATTAATAAATATATATAAAACAATTATTAATGAAAAAATTGATTTTTACAGTAAACAACATTTGTCTATATATAAATCAAATATTATAATAAAAAATAATGCACATAACCAAACTAATTTATGACAACTATATCTGCTTACAAAATCTCACCTAACTATACATATAGTAGCAGTATATTTACATAGATATGAAATTGCTCATTATAGGCTCACAGAATATAATTTAATTATTGTAATATGAGTTAAAATTATCAATTTAATGATGCCTTTGAATCCATGTTGAAGCAATGACTTCCCTTCCTTTCACTGTTCTTGATTCATCAGATTGCAAGTCCGGAATCACCGACCTCTAACCATCGAATAGTATTATTTTAATTTTAAATATATTTGAGAATTTTAGAGTGGATTGAGAGTTATGTTTAACCAGCAATGTTGAGGTAATTGTGGCCAAAAAAGGTCTATTTTTTTTAGAGATACATACATACATACATACACACACACACACACACACACACACACACACACATATATATATATATATATATATATATAGGGTTGTATTAAAGAGAAACGGGGAAAACCTTTTTACCCATTCTCACTTGATATCAACCCATTATCTCCAAGCCAATTCCCAATATTTTAGTCACCCCTAGACCTTCCCAAAAATGAAATTTTGCAGCACTAATGATGGGCTTAGACCCATCTAAGCCAAAGCCAAAATACTATGCAATTAAATCTAATTTAATCGCTTGTAGATATTGTATATCGATCGATATATTTATAACGTTTATAAATATATATATATAATAATTTATTTCTCAAATCATATTCAAATTTTATAATTAATATTTCATAAATATTAATTAATTTAATTAATTTATAATAATTATAAATTAATTAAATTGTTCGGTCATAAGGGAATTCAACATTTCGGCTGTGTAACTCTTGGGTGTAAATTTGGTCAGCGATTAACATCGAACTATTCTATTGTTAACGTTCACACGTCACTTAGCAGGTAGTGTGACATTATGGCCAAATTTATCGCTTACTCATTTTCTATAAAACCCAATTTTAGTTTAATAAGCGTTACCCGGTTGTGACATTTGTTTACACCAATTCTCTTCGTCAAAACTATATCACTTTGGACTTATGGAATTTGGTAATAGTCAAAATTATAACCTCATCCACATTCAACTTTATAGTCCAAATACAAAGTCCTTGGTTCAATAATAATAATTATCACTAACTGAAATGCTCTGGCCAGTGACTTTGACTTTGAGTTGGCTTGAGTTGACCGTGGTACTAACTGCATATAACTGAGGGGACGAATCCTCTCTTGAATAGTGCTTCACTTCCAATAATACCACTCGACCCAACTATGGTCACTCAGTGGATGTCATGCTATGATTTGGCTCTAATCAAAGCGGATTTTTCATACTGAAGATCCACAATATTCTCAAGTCAAGAGAACTATGTAAATCAGTCACATTAATATTTTTGACCTTAGTTATATTACCCATAGAAAACTATCGAGTGAGTCGTTCCATCGTTATCCAATAACGATCAGTACGTAACCCCTAGGTGCCCTCATTAGTCATGAGTAATACACTGCCCAGCATTTGGAGAGCGTTATGTACTCCAGTCTCAACGGATACATCGATATCCAGTCTCGATGCATCTTGACTATGAACATTTAAAATGGTATATTTGTTTTGTTGTGATAAATTACTCATGCTTACAACACTTTGTAAATACTATCACAAAATATACCATTTATATATTTATATATTAAATATAATTTTAATTAAGCTAATTAATTAATGTAATCACACTATATCAAGTATATTATAGGAAGAAAATACCTTTTATTTTAAACAAGATTGGTTAATGAGTTAGATATATGTAACAAATTACATAATTACCACTAGGGCATACCCCTAACTCTGTCAATCTCCCATTTGCACTTGAGGTCAATTATGGAATATAATTCCAACTTCTCCAATCAATTTTCTCAAAACCAATTAGGTCGGTCCCTTAGTGAATGGGTATGCTATTATGTTTTAATTATCTACTTTGTCAATTAACTCTCTCTGACACCGATAAACTACCTTTAACATGTGGAACGATTCGAAGTATGTTTTTCGACTTCTAGTGAGCTTTAAGTTCTATAATGACCAATTTCATGACATTGTTATCTTACAACTATATTATGGGATTCTAAACATTTGAAACCACCTTTGGCTTAATTATGAATTTGTGCACTTATATCTATATACATTGGTTTATTGTAGCACTATTCAAATTAATGTTCTCAACATTTCGTTGAATCGACCATAATCACTTTTATTTTGAAACATTTTCAATTAAAGATTTTAACTTGAATTTTTTCATTGACATGTTATACTCAATATCACTTATAAAAGTTTGTGTCCATGCGTTCCATCATAACAAGTATATTGTTTCTATAAACAATTCTCTACTATTTCATAAATACGCAAGAACACCTCAAACAACCATTTAGTGATATCAATTTGGATTTTATATTTTCTCCATGTATCAAATACATAAACAAAACATAGTATCATACACAACATAACATGTATGATAAATCTTATTGCTGATGCATAAGGAATCCAACTTACATGTTCCCCTTTTAATAGGGTGCTCTTGTATATCTTTTGGGACAATCCCTATATCTTTTATACTCACCATAAAAGACATCATTTACAATCCAAAATTTAGTATTAAAACAACTAAAGTTTATTTTAATACAAGCATATTGTTCAAATCAACTACGTATTATTTACCTATAGTTTAGAAATATCAATGTAACTTTTAACATTCTTTCTTATGAACACACGCTTCTTCTGCACTTTGATTGAAAATAAAACTACTTAATATTTCTATCAAAATACTAATTCAATCTTCATGCTTATAAAATGGTACATTAATATCATTTCTTGGACCATATCCAAAGACTCACAAACTCAATATCGCTCCCACTGACTTTGAGGCATTTTTGGTTAATATGTGTAAACGGCTTACGCTAAATCATTATTTAGAATTTTATGTTTCAATACATAAGTACCAAACACTAAGTCTTATCGAGCGATAATTTTGTGAGTAAATCTGAATTAACTTGAGCATGTAGAATACCGAATTTGTTATGTTAATTTCAACAATTCAAATTTGCGAGATTATTCTTATCAACATTGCTCATTTAATTCCAACCACACTAGTTGTAACGACCCATAAATTTTTAGTGGTTTTATTTATTTAATTAATTGGATTTTTGAGAAATTTTAAATATTTGAATCTGGAAATAAAATTTTATATTTGGAATATGTATTTAAAAACATAACAAATGGTAAATTTTCATCAAATAATATGGAAGTTTATTTTAGTGTATAATTTTATTTCAATTTAAATCAGTTAATAGTTGATGATAATTAAATGTTTTCCAAACCTGAATATTTTTATATAGAAAATTTGCAAATCATCTTCTGAGTGAGACGTCATATTTCGTTTTTTTTTCAAATTGGGACTGTTATTGCTCCGTTTATCTTATTTTCGACAGATTTGCAGCATTTTCGGTACCGATGATCTACTTTTGATGTGACAGTAGTACCACTGATATCTGTATACCATTCTGATCGTCTCATCATGTTGATATTCACCGTATATTCATTCGTATGTTTCGAAGTTCGGGACACGACGAAATCTGCGTAACTATCTGTCATATTGGCTCCGTATTTAAGCCTTTTGTTTTCTTGTCTTTATATTTGTCCACCGGTTGATTTCAAATAGCCTTTGGCATTTATATCCCTTGATATTCACGCTCTTAACTTTTTATTTTTCAACCTCTTCACGTCTTTTGAACTGTCCATTTATAAAATAATAATATATATTTAAAATTTGTATTTTCGAAAAGCCTACTCATCTTCTATCAGTTCTTCCTTTCGTTTTATTTTTTTTCTTTTGTCTCGGCCATCCACTAAACCACCGAAGAAGTCACCACCTACTTCCTTTCCCTTGACTCCTCCGCCTCCCTTGCACAAAGAAAAAAAATATTGTCGGCGCTTCCTCCTCTTCTTAGCACCGATCAGCGGCTCCTCCCTAACAAGCAACGGCCAAAGCCCTTCCACCTACTTTTGCTCGAGCTCCGACCAACCCTCCCCACCGCAGCATCACCTCAGCATGGCCAAACATCTCGCCGCCTTCAAGCACAGCCATGCTGCTCCTTCTCTTCTTTCCCTTTGACCGAGCCTCCATTTTTCTGCACCGATCAGCTTGGCCGTACATTTCAGCCACATTCACCAAGCTAGCCAAGCACCGCCTCACTTCTTTCATTTTATATGTTGTAAGTGGTTGCATCGTTTATAAATTTATATAAATTATAGTAAGTATATATGTTATAGTATTTTCTATTATCTGTTTATATAAATTAAAATATATATGTTAGTAAGTAACATATGATCTGTTATCTGAAGTGTATAATCTGTTGTATCCTGAGTTCTAAATATATTATTGCTTTCAAATTATTTATATAGTATATATATAATATATATATAAGTGTCGATTTTGTGTATAAGTACATATATGTTTATAAATATAATTTACTAAAGTATATGTTTGTAAATGTATGTTATCGATTTTGTTTACATAATTTTGTTTTCAAATTTTGTATAGATATGGTTTTAGTATAAATATAGTTGGTACATTACTTTATATATATGTATGGGTGAGTTGGGTTATGTCCTCTTAGGTACTATATTAAAGATGTATTATATATATGGGTTGTTCAAATGTTAATATGGTTCTGATTTCAAAATCTACGATTATATATATAAAAAGTTAGAAACTATATTTTTTTGGGTTATGACTAAGTTATATTACACTGTATTGATATACAATATTAGTACCGTGTATATTATTATATAAGCTTATGTATATAAATATAAATGAGTTTGAATAACTGGATACAAGTTTTAAAGTATGGTTATATACATGCTATGATAATAATGATATTTTAAGTTGGTTTATATATTAGTTATATCGGTATACAGCAGTTTAGCTTTTCAAGTATTATATATTATATTATGAAGTTGTTATATAGTTTTGTTAATTTACAGTTGTGTTTATAGTTTGCGATATTTTAAAGTTTAGTTGGTTATAAAATTTATGTTGGATAATCCTTTTTATATAGTATGATTGTTTCAAAATATATTATTTGTTATTATATAAAATAATATATATAGTACATCACTCTTTTGCGTATATATATATATATATATATATATATATTGTTTTATGTATAAGTTTAATATATATACGTCCTTATACATATTAGTTATAAGTACAATATGTATATATGAGTTTTATATAGGTTGTATATCTTGATAGCCTAATATACATATGTTAGCTATTTTTATAAAGTGGCATACGTGTAGTTATATACGTGTTAGTTGCATATATATAAGTTTACAGCAGTTATACATCCTATATATGTATGTTATACGTATATATACATACAAGTTTTATGTAATAACAGTGATGGATGTTGTGGTAGCTCTAAATATACATATATTTAGCTTAAAGATTCACTTGAATTATTTATATATATATATATATATATATATTTTATTTTAAGGATATATATCCCAAAATTGGTTTTTAAAAATATATGTAGACAATATGTATATTAGTTCTAGTTAATACCAATCTAATTTGATTTATTGATTTCGATTCATCAGCTTGTCCGTCGAAATCATGCCCATCGTGCTTTGCTTCGAAATTCGTGCTTGGATTTGTAACCCATTTCATTGCCAAATCTATCTAGCCTCGAAAGGTGAGCAATCACTCATGATTACTTTTCTTATATTCATTAAATTTGATTTCAATTGAAACGGCAATTGAAATATGCCGTTGTTAGTTATTTACATTGTTATATATACTATTATCTGTTCACCAGTGACATCAGACACCTTTATCTGTTATTTATACTGATGATATATACCTATTGTTATATTATTATCATATCTATTATCACTCTATAGGTTCCCTGTTAGTATAGAATTCCCTATGGGTTGAAATGATACATACCAAACGATCCGTAGAATAGGGAAAATCAATATGGGTTGAAATGATAAACCCAAGTGATTTTCATTGAATTGAATTTTAGATTGCGGGTTGAAATGATATATACCCGTATATATTTAAATTGCGGATTGAAATGATAAATATCTGTATCACTTGACCATAGGATATAAAATTATATACAGACACTATTGGTCAATGTATATAAAAATATTTTGAAATGATTTCCAAGGTTTTGAAATTGAATTTATTTAATAATTATACTCAAATAAGTTTGATTTAAAATTTATTAAATTTGGAATTTTAAAGATATAATTTATAATTGGATTTTGATTAAATGTAATTAAATGAATATTTCAAATTTACATAAATTGAAATGGCATATTCAATTTTATTTAAATTTGAAGCTTGAAGTTTTATTTAAATGTTTTTTGAATGATTAAGTAAATATTTCAAAGTAAATAATAGTAAAGTGAATTTGACATATACATATGCAATTATCAAATCTAGTTTTGAAATGTTTGAATATTTAAAGCTTTGAAATATTAGAATTGAAATGGTTTATTTTGGGGTTAAAAATCTATATTTGAAATCGATATAATTTGAAATGGTTTATCGAGAAACTAAAATAAATTGGAATTGATGATTTGAGATTTGATTAAATTTGAATTTTAGAATTCGAGCTGATTTGGATTTGATTTGGGAAATTTGAGGAAGCTATTTTTATCATATATATTATTTTAAATTATATTTAAAACCATTTATGTATTTTTACTTTATAAATTATTTTTATTATAAAATATTTCAATATAAACAATTTTAATATACTAACTATTTCAACTTATAACTCTTTTATATAAACTATTTACTTTATAAACTATTTTATTATATATACTATTTTAATATCCAAACTGTTTAAGTGTAGAAGTGATGTTTTTTCAAAGTTAGGAATTTCAAAGTATTAGGTTTTGAAAGTGTTATAATTTCAAGTGTTTTGGTTTCGAAGTGTTATAAGTTTGAAAATATTATGATTTTGAAAATGGATATATTTGAAATGGAAATGATATCGTATTAGGTTTTGAAATGGAAATGATATCGTATCGTGTACGTGGCGGAGATTCCAGAATGAAGTAGGATGGTGGCGACGTCCTTTTGAGGTATATACATGGACCCAACTCCCATGAGTTGGCATAAGGTGGCTAAAACATGAGCAATCAACGGGCCAATGAGGTAGCTCCCTGATCAGACACACTCCTTCGATACTATATTCTAACTTTGTGATTGATTTGGTGGCCAATTTGATTTTCTTTGGGGAGTGTGGATCGAGGTGGACGGTAGTGGTTGTTATGCGTTACCACCAGTCCGGGAGTGCAATTGGTGTGTCTACCCTGGCATTGCATAGTTGTGTCATGTCACCTACCCAAGCGTGCTTTACTACGAGTTTGATTTGTGTCGTACTTATAGAGTATTCTATGTTAGCCTCCCGATTTGGAGGTATGATGGTACTGCATAGACTATTGGCACTATAAAATGTGTTAAGGGGATATGAGTAACGCCTTAAAGCTATTTTTAAATAGTTTACTTTACTTTAGACATTATTATAATAGCGTATATTACTACATAGTAGATAGTTTAACGGATCCTTAGAGGATGGTTATCCCAAACATTCTTTAAGTTACTTGTATTTCAGTTTTTATTTCACTTGAGTTGGATTTATCGATATAAGAATGTTAATCCTGACTCGAGTGTTCTGTGTTTTGCTTTGCGCTTGGGTCAGACTGAGTGATACAGTTTTGAGACTTACCTTTGGAGTTGGAGCCTCGTTTGGAGACCATCTATATCTTTTCAGCTTGCACTTATTCAGTTGATTACAGTGATGTATTCTGATCTTGTATTTGACTATTGCATTTGAAACTTCTATTGTATCTTATTTAACTTTGATATATATATATATATATATATATATATATATTAGCTTTATGAACTATTATTTTTTTGTTTCTGCTGCATATTTTATATTACTCTGTGTCTGTGATTTTATGATTTATTTGTTTACTGTAGATGTTGAGTTTTGCCAAATATAAATTAACAATCTGCTATTTTAAGCAATTCAAATCTGGCATGTGTGGATGCGAATGGTTGAAAATATCAGGCTGTTACATGTGGTCTCAGGGCTTTGGTTTTAGGCAAAACTCAACATATGGAGTAGATTTAATTATGGAATCAATTTCATTCGAGCTTGAATCCCTTCCTCTTTGACTCGGTTTCCTTTGAATTTTGGAATGTTCCCCTCAGTTCCAAAATCCATCCTTGTCTCTCCCTGTCTGTGTTTCTTGATTTCGAAGCACCCTACAGCTCCACTGAATGATTTGTAAAGAAGTGAAACTCCCTTACAACAGGCAATGATTTACCGAAGATTTCTGTATCCTCGATTTACGATGCTATCTATCTCCTACAATGCCTGAGTTCTATCTTTTACAATCGAATGTCGATTTGCGTTGGAATTCTGCATCAATCTTATTCTTGAAGTCACGGTCGACCCGGCTAAGGTTGCCCGCGTTTTATATAAACTTATTCATCTTCCTATTTTGTTATTTAATCATCTTATCTTTGTTTCGAACCCATCTTCGAATCAAAATTCTCTTTGATTTGAGTCCATCAAATTTGAATCTCTATCCTTGCTTTGAAATCCATTCTTGTATCATCGAGCAAGCAAGTGTATTTGTAAATTAATACATAAGTACCAAACACTAAGTCTTATCGAGCGATAATTTTGTGAGTAAATCTGAATTAACTTGGGCATGTAGAATACTGAATTTGTTATGTTAATTTCAACAATTCAAATTTGCGATATTATTCTTATCAACATTGCTCATTTAATTCCAACAACACTAGTTTTAATGACCCATAAATTTTTAGTGGTTTTATTTATTTAATTAATTGGATTTTTAAGAAATTTTAAATATTTGAATCTAGAAATAAAATTTTATATTTGGAATATGTATTTAAAAACATAACAAATGGTAAATTTTCATCAAATAATATGGAAGTTTATTTTGGTGTATAATTTTATTTCAATTTAAATCAGTTAATATTTGATGATAATTAAATGTTTTCCAAACCTGAATATTTTTATATAGAAAATTTGCAAATCATCTTCTGAGTGAGACGTCATATTTCGTTTTTTTCAAATTGGGACCGTTATTGCTCCTTTTATCTTATTTTCGACAGATTTGCAGCATTTTCTGTACCGATCATCGACTTTTGATGTGACAGTAGTACCACCGATATCTGTATACCATTCTGATCGTCTCGTCGTGTTGATCTTCACCTATATTCATTCGTATGTTTCGGAGTTCGGGACACGATGAAATCTGCATAACTATCTGTATATTGGCTTCATATTTAAGCCTTTTGTTTTCTTGTCTTTATATTTGTCCACCGGTTGATTTCAAATAGCCTTTGGCATTTATATCCCTTGATATTCACGCTCTTAACTTTTTATTTTTCCACCTCTTCACGTCTTTTGAACTGTCCATTTATAAAATAATAATATATATTTAAAATTTGTATTTTCGAAAAGCCTACTCATCTTCTATCAGTTCTTCCTTTCGTTTTATTTTTTTCTTTTGTCTCTGCCATCCCCTAAACCACCGAAGAAATCACCACCTACTTCCTTTCCCTTGACTCCTCTGCCTCCCTTGCACAAAGAAAAAAAATATTGTCCGCGCTTCATCCTCCTCTTAGCACCGATCAGCGGCTCCTCCCTGACAAGCAACAACCAAAGCCCTTCCACCTACTTTTGCTCGAGCTCCGACCAACCCTCCCCACTGCAGCATCACCTCGGCATGGCCAAACATCTCGCTGCCTTCAAGCACAGCCATGCCGCTCCTTCTCTTCTTTCCCTATGACCGAGCCTCCATTTTTCTGCACCGATCGGCTTAGCCGTGCATTTCAGCCACATTCACCAAGCTAGCCGAGCACCGCCTAACTTCTTCATTTTATACGTTGTAAGTGGTTGCATCGCTTATAAATTTATATAAAATATAGTAAGTATATATGTTATAGTATTATCTATTATCTTTTTATATAAATTAAAATATATATGTTGGTAAGTTACATATGATGTGTTATCTGAAGTGTATAATCTGTTGTATCCTGAGTTCTAAATATACTATTGCTTTTAAATTATTTATATAGTATATATATAATACATATAAGTGTCGATTTTGTGTATAAATATACATATGTTTATATATATAATTCGGTAAGGTATATGTTTGTAAATGTATGTTATCGATTTTGTTTACATAATTTTGTTTTCAAATTTTGTATAGATATGGTTTTAGTATAAATATAGTTGGTACAGTACTTTATATATATGTATATGTGAGTTGGGTTATGTCCTCTTAGGTACTATATTAGAGATGTATTATATATATGGGTTGTTCAAATGTTAATATGGTTCTGATTTCAAAATATACGATTATATATGTAAAAAGTTATAAACTATATTTTTTTGGGTTATGACTAAGTTATATTACACTGTATTGATATACTATATTAGTACCGTGTATATTATTATATAAGCTTATGTATATAAATATAAATGAGTTTGAATAACTGGATACAAGTTTTAAAGTATGGTTATATATATGCTATGATAATAATGATATTTTAAGTTGGTTTATATATTAGTTATATCGGTATACAGCAGTTTAGCTTTTCAAGTATTATATATTATGTTATGAAGTTGTTATATAGTTTTGTTAATTTACAGTCGTGTTTATAGTTTGCGATATTTTAAAGTTTAGTTGGTTATAAAATTTATGTTGGATAATCCTTTTTATATAGTATGATTGTTTCAAAATATATTATTTGTTATTATATAAAATAATATATATAGTACATCACTCTTTTGCATATATATATATATATATAGTTTTATGTATAAGTTTAATATATATACGTCTTTATACGTATTAGTTATAAGTACAATATGTATATATGAGTTTTATATAGGTTGTATATCTTGATAGCCTAATATACATATGTTAGCTATTTTTATAAAGTGGCATACGTGTAGTTATATACGTGTTAGTTGCATACATATAAGTTTACAGCAGTTATACATCCTATATATGTATGTTATACGTATATATACATACAAGTTTTATGTAATAACAGTGATGGATGTTGTGGTAGCTCTAAATATACATATATTTAGCTTAAAGATTCACTTGAATTATTTATATATATATATATATATATTTTATTTTAAGGATATATATCCCAAAATTGGTTTTTAAAAATATATGTAGACAATATGTATATTAGTTCTAGTTAATACCAATCTAATTTGATTTATTGATTTCGATTCATCAGCTTGTCCGTCGAAATCATGCCCATCGTGTTTTGCTTCGAAATTCGTGCTTGGATTTGTAACCCATTTCATTGCCAAATCTATCTAGCCTCGAAAGGTGAGCAATCACTCACGATTACTTTTCTTATATTCATTAAATTTGATTTCAATTGAAACGGCAATTGAAATATGCTGTTGTTAGTTATTTACATTGTTATATATACTATTATCTGTTCACTAGTGACATCAGACACCTTTATCTGTTATTTATACTGATGATATATACCTATTGTTATATTATTATCATATCTATTATCACTCTATAGGTTCCCTGTTAGTATAGAATTCCCTATGGGTTGAAATGATACATACCAAACGATCTGTAGAATAGGGAAAATCGATATGGTTGAAATGATAAACCCAAGTGATTTTCATTGAATTGAATTTTAGATTGCGGGTTGAAATGATATATACCCGTATATATTTAAATTGCGGATTGAAATGATAAATATCTGTATCACTTGACCATAGGATATAAAATTATATACAGACACTATTGGTCAATGTATATAAAAATATTTTCATTTATATATATATATATATAGATTTTATTTTAAGGATATATATCCCAAAATTGGTTTTTAAAAATATATGTAGACAATATGTATATTAGTTCTAGTTAATACCAAGCTAATTTGGTTTATTGATTTTGATTCATCAGCTTGTCCGTCGAACTCATGCCCATCGTGCTTTGCTTCGAAATTCGTGCTTGGATTTGTAACCCATTTCATTGCCAAATCTATCTAGCCTCGAAAGATGAGCAATCACTCACGATTACTTTTCTTATATTTATTAAATTTGATTTCAATTGAAACGGCAATTGAAATATGCTGCTGTTAGTTATTTACATTGTTATATATACTACTATCTGTTCACGAGTGACATCAGACACCTTTATCTGTTATTTATACTGATGATATATACCTGTTGTTATATTATTGTCATATCTTTTATCACTCTACAGGTTCCCTGTTAGTATAGAATTCCCTATGGGTTGAAATGATACATATCGAACGATCTATAGAATAGGGAAAATCGTTATGGGTTGAAATGATAAACCCAAGTTATTTTCATTGAATTGAATTTTTGATTGCGGGTAGAAATGATATATACCCATATATATTTAAATTGCGGATTGAAATGATAAATATCCGTATCACTTGACCATATGATATAAAATTATATACAGACACTGTTGGTCAATGTATATAAAAATATTTTGAAATGATTTCCAAGGTTTTGAAATTGAATTTATTTAAGATTATACTCAAATAAGTTTGATTTAAAATTTATTAAATTTGGAATTTTAAAGATATAATTTATAACTGGATTTTGATTAAAGGTAATTAAATGAATATTTCAAATTTACATAAATTGAAATGGTATATTCAATTTTATTTAAATTTGAAATTTGAAGTTTTATTTAAATGTTATTTGAATGATTAAGTAAATATTTCAAAGTAAATAATAGTAAAGTGAATTTGATATATACATATGCAATTATCAAATCTAGTTTTGAAATGTTTGAATATTTAAAGCTTTGAAATATTAGAATTGAAATGGTTTATTTTGGGGTTAAAAATCTATATTTGGAATCGATATAATTTGAAATGGTTTATTGAGAAATTGAAATAAATTGGAATTGATGATTTGAGATTTGATTAAATTTTAATTTTAGAATTCGAGCTGATTTGGAATTGATTTGGGAAATTTGAGGAAGCTATTTTTATCGTGTATAGTATTTTAAATTATATTTCAAACCATTTATGTATTTTTACTTTATAAAATATTTTTATTGTAAAATATTTCAATATGAACAATTTTAATATACTAACTATTTCAACTTATAACTCTTTTATATAAACTATTTACTTTATAAACCATTTTATTATATTACTATTTTAATATCCAAACTGTTTAAGTGTAGAAGTGATGTTTTTTCAAAGTTAGGAATTTCAAAATATTAGGTTTTGAAAGTGTTATAATTTCAAGTGTTTTGGTTTCGAAGTGTTATAACTTTGAAAATACTATGATTTTGGAAATGGATGTATTTGAAATGGAAATGATATCGTATTTGGTTTTCAAATGGAAATGATATCGTACCGTGTAGGCGGTGGAGATTCCAGAATGAAGTAGGATGGTGGCGACGTCCTTTTGAGGTATATACATGGACCCAACTCCCATGAGTTGGCATAAGGTGGCTAAAACATGAGCATTCGACGGGCCAATGAGGTAGCTTCTATGATCAGACACACTCCTTCGATACTATATTCTAACTTTGTGATCGATTTGGTGGCCAATTTGATTTTGTTTGGGAGTGTGGATCGAGGTGGGCGGTAGTGGCTGCTATGCGTTACCACCAGTCCGGGAGTGCAATTGGTGTATCTACCCTGGCATTGCCTAGTTGTGTCATGTCACCTACCCAAGCGTGCTTTACTACGAGTTTGATTTGTGTCGTACCTATGGAGTATTATGTGGTAGCCTCCCGATTTGGAGGTACGATGGTACTGCATAGACTATTGGCACTATAAATGTGTTAAGGGGGGTATGTTTAACGCCTTAACGCTATTTTTAAATAGTTTACTTTACTTTAGACATTATTATAATAGCGTATATTACTACATAGTGCATAGTTTAACGGATCCTTAGAGGATGGTTGTCCCAAACATTCTTTAAGTTACTTGTATTTCATTTTTTATTTCACTTGAGTTGGATTTATCGATATAAGAATGTTAATCCTGACTCGAGTGTTCTGTGTTTTTCTTTGCACTTGGGTCAGACTGAGTGATACAGTTTTAAGACTCACCTTTGGAATTGGAGCCTCATTTGGAGAACCATCTACATCTTTTCAGCTTGTAGTTATTCAGTTGATTCCAATGATGTATTCTGATCTTGTATTTGACTATTGCATTTGAAACTTCTATTGTATCTTATTTTACTTTGATATATATATATATATATATATATATATATATGTATTAGCTTCATGAACTACTATTCTTTTGTTTCCGTTGCATATTGTATATTACTCTGTGTCTGTGATTTTATGATTTATTTGTTTACTGTCGATGTTGAGTTTTGCCAAATATAAATCAATAATCTGCTATTTTGAGCAATTCAAATCTGGCATGTGTGGATGCAAATGGTTGAAAATATCAGGCTGTTACATGTGGTCTCAGAGCTTTGGTTTTGGGCAAAACTCAGCATATGGAGTAGATTTAATTACGGAATCACTTTCATTCAAGCTTGAATCCCTTCCTCTTTGACTCGGTTTCCTTTGAATTTTGGAATGTTCCCCTCAGTTCCAAAATCCATCCTTGTCTCTCCCTGTCTGTGTTTCTTGATTTCGAAGCACCCTACAGCTCCACTGAATGATTTGTAAAGAAGTGAAACTCCCTTACAACAGGCAATGATTTACCGAAGATTTCTGTATCCTCGATTTACGATGCTATCTATCTCCTACAATGCCTGAGTTCTATCTTTTACAATCGAATGTCGATTTGCCTCCGAATTCTGCATCAATCTTATTCTTGAAGTCACGGTCGACCCGGTTAAGGTTGCCCGCGTTTTATATAAACTTATTCATCTTCGTATTTTGTTATTTAATCAACTTATCTTTGTTTCGAACCCATCTTCGAATCAAAATTCACTTTGATTTGAGTCCATCAAATTTGAATCTCTATCCTTGCTTTGAAATACATTCTTGTATCGTCGAGCAAGCAAGTGTATTTGTTAATTAATATTAAAATGCTTTATATATATAGTGTTGTTTGAGTTGTTGATGTTGATTTGGATTTTCAATCGATTCATCTGATCAACGCTATAGATAGGATTTCCAAAACACTTGAACAGAGCAAACTGACACAATACTGTTTTCAAATTTGGTAAATGAAATAAATTTTGTGTGATTATATTATATGTATAAGTAAATTTTCTAAAAGAAAATTGTTAAATGAATTGGTTAAGAAAATGATAATATCTTATTTTCATTTATTGTTTTGTAAACCAATGACTATTGTCTCATAAAATAAATAAATGGAATTATAAATATAGTTTATAAATTGATTTGGAACATTAAAACATGGTTCATAAATTGATTTAGAATTTGAAACGAATTTAAGTTAAGAATTTGAGAATTAATTTCTGGCGATTTCAAACTTTGGTTTTAAAGTTTTAAAATGCATATTATTTAAAAGTATGTTTGAATATAAATAGTTTCCGATGGATTTTAAATGTACAATATATGCTCTCCTCTTTTGTCGCTGGAAAATAATTTCGGTGATGACGGCCGCATCATCGACGTTCATTTTCGAGTTTCAGAGTGGAGAGACCATTCTGTAGCTTTGCTACACTTTTGTTTTGGAAAATAAATTGAGTCGAATTTCTAAAATCATGGCTTGATTTATAACGGATATATTATATACTAGTATATGGTTATGGATTTGATGTGATATATTGAATGTATATATGTGTATGTGTGTGTGTATATATATTTATCTCTAAATTGTTTGAAGTTGATCGGAAATTTAATTCTTAAATTTATGATTAAAGACGATTTCAATTATAAAATGAGACCAAAATTTGGAATAAGTAATTAAACTTGAAATAATTGAAATTGGAAATTTCGTATATTATACTCTAATTGCATTCCAAATTATATAACTTATCTAAATTATTCAGAAGTTATATACGTAATTGAATTAGTACAATATAAATTGATATTAAAGAATTTTAAATAAATTTGAGTAGTTATAATAAATGTTTTATACTTAATTTTTTAGTAATGTTAATTGAGATAAATTGAATAATAAGTTAATTGAATAATAAACGAGATAAATTAAATAAATTTTGTTTTGAAGGAACTAATAAATTGAAATCAAATCAACTAAATGAAATGCCCTGAATTTAAAATCAATTATTGAATACTAATTAATTAAAATTTAAATCTATGTGTTTTTAAATTAATTGTTTACTTTGTTTCTCATTTTATTTTCTTCAAGGTTTTTTTTTCTCCTGCCTCGTTCCTTTTCGAGGACAAAAAGTTTTGAGTGGGGGAGAGTGTAACGACCCGTAAATTTTTAGTGGTTTTATTTATTTAATTAATTGAATTGTTGAGAAATTTTAAATATATGAATTTGGAAATAAATTTTTTATTACGTATTTAAAAACATAACAAATGGTAAATTTCCATCAAATAATATCGAAGTTTATTTTAGTGTATAATTTTATTTCAATTTAAATCAGTTAATATTTGATGATAATAAAATATTTTCCAAACCTGGAAATTTTTATATAGAAAATTTGTAAATCATCTTCTAAGTGAGACGTCATATTTCGTTTTTTTCAAATTAGGACTGCAATTGCTCCGTTTATCTTATTTTCGACAGATTTTCAGCATTTTCGGTACCGATAATCGACTTTTGATGTGGCAGTTTTACCACTGATATCTGTATAACATTCTGATCGTGTCGTCGTGTTGATCTTCACCATATATTCATTTGTATGTTTTGGAGTTTGGGACACGACGAAATCTACGTAACGATCTGTCATATCGGCTCCATATTTGAGCCTTTTGTTTTCTTGTCTTTATATCTGTCCACCGGTTGAATTCAAATAGCCTTTGGCATTTATATCCCTTAATATTCATGCTCTTGACTTTTTATTTTTCCACCTCTTCACGTCTTTTGAACTGTCCATTTATAAAATAATGATATATATTTAAAATATGTATTTTCGAAAAGCCTACTCACCTTTTATCTGTTCTTCCTTCGTTCTAGTTTTTTCTTTTGTCTCCGCCATCCCCTAAACCACCGAAGAAATCATCACCTACTTCCTTTCCCTTGACTCCTCCGCCTCCCTTGCACAAAGAAAAATATATTGTCGACGCTTCCTCCTCCTCTTAGCACCGATCAGTAGCTCCTCCCCGACAACAATGGCCAAAGCCCTTCCACGTGCTTTTGCTCGAGCTCCGACCAACCCTCCCCACCACAGCATCACCTCGGCATGGCCAAACATCTCGCCACCTACAAGCACAGCCATGCCGCTCCTTCTCTTCTTTCTCTCTGACTGAGACCTCATTTTTCTACAACAATCAGCTTGGCCATGCAGCCACATTCACCAAACTAACCGAGCACCGCCTCACTTCTTTCATTTATATGTTGTAAGTGGTTGCATCGTTTATAAATTTATATAAAATATAGTAAGTATATACGTTATAGTTGTGACGACCCGTCTTTCATTCCACAGAAAGTCGTATCATCAATAAGAAAATAAAGAGATAGAAATAGAAAATATAGAAAGAAAGAACAACAACACCAGAATTTCACAGCGGAAATGAAACAAAATATAATATTACACATATCCATTACATAGTTTTACATATCAGAGTATACAAAATAATACAACTTCATTACATTAGATAGTTATAAGGGTCTGCCTAACCATTACATCCAAAATACAGCATCCAAAAGTCACAACATAGCGGATATAGATAGATAGATACGTATGGACTCCAACTTCCAGCTTCCAAAATATTTTGACAATCCTGACCCGATCACTTGGCTACTCATAAAAATTTGAGTAGCCAAGAGTTTAAGAAAAACAAAATAAACTCCGGGTGAGACATGGGTCTGGTGTGAGTAAACAGTTTAAAGTTGTTTAACTTTAAAATCATTTGAAAACAACAGGTATCATGTAAGACTCCCCACACATAAACATGGGTAATTTTTAACTTACGTTAACCAAATCATTTGATAGGACATCTGGTTATATTATAATAGGGTCTAGGGTTTTCAATATATAATACAGAAATAGCTGGAATGCTTAAATCTCACGTTCCAATATATTGGGCACAATCAAAACCGTACAGGCACTTATTGGAGATTGGATTCCATACAATGGCAGGGATAATGGGGTACCGCCTGCCACAGTATGGGGCCTAGATCACCGTAACGAGGATCCACCCTAAATCCCATCCAACACAAGGCTGGAACCATCCCATACTGGACAGTCCCGAACAAGACAACCCCGCAGTTGTGGCCAACAACTGCCCACACAGCCGAAACAAAAGGGACCTCTAGACAGGGGTAAATCTCGTCCTACTTGGGTGTTACCCACTTAACCTTGCTGCACCTCCCCTATTTTAGCCATTCCCGGTTGATGAGGCTTAAGGCTACGATTACCTTTATAGAACACATTTATTTTAGAATACTCATCGTCCACCTGACGATGTGCTGAAAGCATTCAATCCATACAAGTTCATTTCGGGTTCGAACGAAACCGAAGGTATTATCTCGTTACACTTGTTTTGGAATCACCCTTAGAGTTAACGACAATAACCTTTGCACTCTGAAACTCCATCTTGATCTTCATTTGAGATGTCACGACCTATCGTTTAACTTGGATCGATGTGGTTTTCGGATAATCAAACTTGATTTTCGATCCCGATCTCATCAAAATCCGAACGCCATCTTAAAGGTCAAGTTGTTTAAAGATTTAAACAAGTCAATTCAATTTAGAACATTGAATTCACACAGCATTATCCACAGATAATAACAAACATCTATCATAGATATATTCAATATCTCATCACAGAATATCACAGATTATCATCCAATAGATATCAACCAAAGCCAGACATTCTACTCAAAACAATCATTCATAAATAAGCATCTTTAATCCATATAATAATTAATTTAATTATTTCAAATTAAAATTACTTAAGAATTCATTACTTAATCTTGCTTAACAAAGAATTAATTAATTAATTAATTACAATCATTTAATTAATTAATCAATTCTTAATCAACCTCATAATCAATTAATTAATCTTTAATTAATTGATTAATCTTTTAACTATTAATTAATAACCCTAATCATTAATTAACAAAACTTGATTACAAATTAATCATTCCTTAATTACTAATTAATTAATTCTTAATTAATAATTATACAATTCTAAATTAACAATTAAATAACTCTTAATTACTTAATTGATTAATTCAAATTATAAATTAATTTATCTTAATTACTTAATTAATTATCCATAATTAATTAACCTTAATCACTTGATCAATTAACTATTAATTACTAATTAATTAACTATTAATTATAAATTAATTAATGCTTAATTACTTAGTTAATTAATCCTAATTACTTGATTAATTAATTCTTAATTATTAATTAATTACTCACTAATCACTTAATTAATTAATTACTAATCATTGATTAATTAATCTTAAATTATTTAATTATTTATTTATTAATTATAAATTAATTAATCCTTCACTACTTAAATTAAATTAATTCCTAATTACCAATTAATTAATTCATAATTAATTTACTAACCTTTGTAAATTAGTTAACCCAAAAATATTAATTAATTTAACTTTAATTACCTTAGTACTTAAAGTAATCTTTAATCAAAAAACTTAACTAACTTCAAAATAAAACAATTTCATTAATTACTTAAAATAAATACATGTTTAAAACATTTCAACTTTATTTAAACTTGATTACTTTTAAAAAATTAAGTTTAAAAGAATACTTAAGCATCTCAAATTTAGTTAACAAAGTATAAACTTCTTTAAATCAAATAGTTTTAAACATTTATCATATAGAAGTTTAAACCAATTTAAATTTAAATTTTAAAACTAGCTTACAAAAACCTTTTTAAAAACACCCAACTTACTTTGGGTTCGACCTGGCCCAAACTCGAGACCAGACTCGAGTTTCTTCCTTCATCTCCTTTTTTTTTAAAGTTTTGTTTTAAACTTAAAACAAAACTAAAAACAACAATCACACGCACGAGCACAGACCCGAGCTATAACCCGAGTCTTCATCCTAAATACCCAAGGGTATCTTCGAGACCACTTCCCACCTCAATCAATCTGACATAAAACTGATGTCGTGCACGTGCACAGGCCATCAACGGCGTCGCTACCTCCGGCGACACCAAGCACATGTCACCGATCGACCATACATTCGAATCCAGCCCTCAATAACACGTCGCGAAGCCAAAAGAAAACTTGAGTCCTCCAGTCGAAATTGGAAGCTCACGACCTCACCAAAATCCACCTTGCCTGAGCAATCCCAACCACTAGAATCGCCGTGCCTTCGCCCACACCTTCATCCACATCTCAGGTACGCCTCCTCTATGCCTAGCCAAGCTCGATGCATTGACGAATCCACTGCGACCAATTTCAAAACCAGATAAAACTAGAGTTCACGGCGAATGAACGCCTCATCCACTATTTTTCTAAACTTCAACGAGCGCCACGCCATCTCCAGACAAAGTCCCGACCACCAAAATCAACCCAGTCGCCTGATTTTGACCAATCTTCCATTTCTGATCAACCCAGAAATGC
The DNA here is from genome assembly GCA_030765085.1 of Allium cepa. Classification (NCBI taxonomy): domain Eukaryota; kingdom Viridiplantae; phylum Streptophyta; class Magnoliopsida; order Asparagales; family Amaryllidaceae; genus Allium; species Allium cepa. The sequence goes on from CM060939.1 coordinate 422,063,722, forward strand.
CTCACCAATCCCAAACTAAAACTTGTGATTTTTGTTTTAAAAATCAGCTTTTGTAAAGAGGATTCGAACTATATATGTGAATTAACAAATCAATGTACTTGATTTTTAATAAAAACTAAAGTTCCTCTATTCTTTATATTTTCCAGACAATATTTTTATTTATTAAACTTAAAAATATTTTTAAATCTTTGTTTAATCTTAAACATACATTTTTTGTTTAAATACTCTAGCCTAACAAGGATTAGAATGAGAAGAATTGAAATTTTATTCAAATTTGAACTTTGTACTTTTTAAACCGAGATGAACTATGATATATCAACACATTCACCCATATTTACATTCAAATATATTCAATACAACAGCATGCAAACAAATTTTCATCAAGCTTCTAAATTCTATTCATGCATCCAGATTAAATCAGAACAAAGTAGAGTTTACTCACCAGATTAATTGTGCAGAGACTAAAAATAACTTTGCAGACTGGAAAACATTGAAATGCAGTGATTTTTAAAACTAAACTGCTGAGTTGCTTTGAGCTTGAATTTGATTTGCCTTAACCTTGAGTTTGAAGAGTTCTTATTAGCTGAGTTGATCTGAGGTTGCAGATTTCCAAATCTGAGGTTATCTTGGCTAGAAGATTTGATCTGAGCTTGAAACCTTGATTTAGTTTTACTAATTTTGGTTGGTTGATTTTAGAATTTTTGAAATGAACTTGATTCTATGTTGAAAATGTGGAAGTTGGTAAAATTTTCAAGTTTGTAAATTGATGGTTTGTTTCTTTTGCTTTTAGAAAATGAGATGTGAAAAAATGAATGAATAAGATGAAGTAAGGCTATATAGATTTAATTTTTGATTTATTAAAATTAAAGAAAGTAAAAATAAAAATGTGACACTTGTCACTAAACTTATTTAATTTCTTAACACATGTTATTAGGAGTGATTACAAGTTAACACATGTATGCTTCATGCAAAATTAGATTTTTAAAAGCTTTTGAAATTAATTTTCCAATTTATAAATACATATTTAATTTATATAAATAAATCTCTTTAAAAAGAAATTAATATAAAACAATTTTATGTTCTAAATAAAATCATGGAAATACATTTTAAAACCAAAGTATGATTTAAGATATAAATAACTATCTTTTGAATCTCAATTTAAATATCCAAATTCAAATTAAATTTCAAATTAAATTTAAAAATCAAATTTGATATATACATATAATTTTAACATATCCAAATTCCATCTGTATATAATTATTCTATTTAAAATCTATATATATACAATACAATTATTATTATTATTTAAAATAACAACTTTATCGATTTTAATTAATTTATTAAAAAAAAATTATCACATTTGAATTTGGTTTGAAATTCTGGGATATCACATTTCTCCCCCCTTAAATGAATTTCGTTCCCGAAATTTAAACAAAAGATAATCCATAACTTTCATTTTATTTCAACAATTCAAGCATACATATCATCCATATATTAGCAACCAACAAACAAATCATCCAAACAGTAATACATTCAAACAAACATCACTACCTATCCGGACACAAATCCGGATAAGCCTTCCTAAAACTATCCAGAGTCTCCCAGGTACAGTCTCTGGGATCCTCACTCCATTGGACTTTGACAAGCTTCACTATCTTGCTCCTGAGTTGCCTCTCGTCTTGATCAACAATCTGAACAGGATGTCTGACAACTGATAAGTTCGGCTCAACTTCTAAGTCTTCTTGCACAGCTGGTTCCACAATAAGAGATGGATCGTGCACGTATTTCCTAAGATGAGATACGTGAAAAACATTGTGAATTCTAGCCATCCGGACTGGCAATTCAATCCTGTAAGCTACTGCATCAATCCTCTCGAGCACTCGGAATGGGCCAACATATCTTGGGGCGAGTTTTCCCGTCTTTCCAAATCTTATTTCTCCTTTTATCGGGGAAATTTTGACAAAGGCTGAATCTCCAATCTCGAATTCCAATTGTCTTCGCCTCTTATCTGCATACTTCTTTTGATGGTCCTAAACAGCGCTCATCCTTTTCTTGATAAGCTCAACTTTTCCAGATGCTTCACAGATCAAATCTGGTCCAAGCACAAGACGATCACCTGACTCGGCCCAAGAGGATGGGGATCTACACGGTCTTCTATACAGAGCTTCATAGGGAGCCATCTTAATACTTGTTTAGTAAGTGTTATTGTATGAGAATTCCACTATATGTAGATGGTATTCCCAAGATCCACCAAAATCCAATACACAAGCTCTCAGCATATCTTCGAGAATTCGGTTAAGCCTCTCCGTCTGCCCATCTGTCTAGGGATGGTATGTTGTACTCAATCTCAAACTCGTTCCCATAGCTGATTGCAAAGCCTCTTAGAACTTGCTGGTGAAGATAGGATCTCGATCACTTACTATACTGACTGGAACACCATGCAATCTGACTATCTCTCTCAAGAAAATCTCTGCCAAAGAAGCTGTCGTATGAGTTGCCTTAACCAGAATAAAATGGCGCTTTTGGTTAGACGATCCATAATCACCCATATTCCTTCGTTTTCCTTCTTGGTTCTAGGAAAACCGTCAATGAAATCCATCGAAATCAACTCACACTTCCATATTGGGACTTCCAAAGGTTGCAACAATCCGGCTGTCTTCTATTGATCTCCTTTAATTTGCTGGCAGACAGCACAACTATTGACAAAAGCAGCTACATCCTCCTTCATGTCCTTCCACCAGAAGACTCTTCTCATATCCTTATACATCTTAGAAATTCCTAGGTGGATATTTAGTCTGGAGCGATGACACTCTGATAAAACTTCTTGCCTTAATCCATCTATATCAGGCACACACAAACGACCGTTAATCCTTGAAGCTCCTTGATCGTCCACCTTGAAATCTGAATATCGACCATCCTTGGTTCCAAGAATCAGTTCTTCAAAGGATCTATCCTCCATTTTATTGCTTATGATTCTTTCTTGGAGAGACGGAACAACTTCCAAAAGAGACAGAACTGCATTCCTGCTAAGTGCATCTGCCACAACATTTGCCTTCCCTAGGGTATACAGAATATCCAAATCATACGATGCCAAAAACTCAACCCATCGCTGCTGCCTCAGATTAAGATCCTTTTGAGAGAAAAGGTACTTCAATGGTTTATGATCCATAAATAGCTCGAACTTCTGTCCCAGAAGATAGTGCCTCCAGATCTTCAAAGCAAAAATAATGGCCGACAACTCTAGATCGTGCATAGCGTAGTTCCTTTCATGTGGCTTCAATTGCCGACTCGCATACGCCATAACTCTTCCATTTTGCATCAGAGCTGCTCCCAGTCCAACTATACAGGCATCCGTATAAACTTCAAACTTGCTCTTTCCATCTGGAATAGCCAACACAAGAGCATTTGTCAATTTTGCCTTCAGATTCTGGAAAGCCTCCTCACATTCAGGGGTCCACTTGAATTTAGCTCCCTTCCTTGTCATCTTGGTTAGGTGAGAAGAGATCTTGGAATAATCCTTGATAAACTTCATGTAGTAGCCAGCCAATCCTAGAAAACTACGGACTTCAGTCGGTGTCTACGGCTGCTTCCATTCCTAAATAGTCTCAACCTTAGCCGGATCCACCGAAATGCCCTCTCCAGAAACAATGTGCCCCAAAAATTTGACTTTCGATTTCCAAAAATGGCACTAGAGAACTTCGCCTTCAGAACATGCCTTCTCAGAGCCTCTAACACTATTATCAAATGCTTCTTGTGCTCTTCTTCAGACTTAGAGTAGACCAGAATATCATCGATGAACACCAAAACAAACTTATTCAACACGTCTCTAAAATCTCGGTTCATCAGATCGACAAAGTAGGTAGGAGTGTTCGTTAACCCGAAAGCATAACCAACCACTCATAGAAATAATTGGGTCCCCTAAATGCAGTTAAGGGAATACTGTCCTCATCTACCCTTAACAGGTGGAAACCCGATGCTAAGTCCAGTTGGGTAAAGACAGAAGCTCCATGCAGCTGGTCAAAGATATCATCAATACGAGGAAGAGGATACTTATTTCGAATGATCACTTTGTTCAATTCTCAATAATCAACATAGAATCTTAGCGACCCATCCGACTTGGTGACAAACACCGCAGCAGAACCCCAACAAGAAAAACTAGGCCTAATCAACCCTTCTCCAACAAATCCTGAGTTTGCTTCACTAGCTCCTCCCTCTTCCTATGAGCCATTCTCCTGCTTGGTTGAATCACTGGTACTGCTCCTGGAACCAAACCAATGCGAAACTCTATCTCTCGGTGCGGAGATAAACACTTGACTTCCTCGAATACATCTGGAAAATCTTGGACCACATTGATATCTTCAACCTTCTCTTGAGAAGTCTCAACTCCATGTAAAAGACTACTCAAGTGAATTCCAGAATTATCACACATCACTCTAGCAATTCTACCCAGATCGATTTCCAATGAAACTGTTCTCTCATCACAATTCAGGACAGCCTTATACTTATCAAGCCAATCAATCCCTAATATAAGGTCAAATCCCTTAAAATCCAGTACATAAGAGTCACAAGAAAAACTATGGGATAGATAGGAAATTCTCAAACCCTTACAGATCATATCTAATTTGGTTACCCCTCATATAGGATTAGATACAAAGATAGGACAATCTACAGTACTAAGGGTAAGAAAGAACTTCTCTACTGATTCCAAAGGAACAAAACTCAAAGAGGCACTCGAATCAAACAAAACTTTAATATACTTTCCATCCAAAAGTAATGCACCTTCCAATACTCCTTTGCCTTTAGATGAAGTTGATGGTGCACCCTCTAAAGTAAACACCTTATTCTGCGGAGCTTTATGAAGTAGCGGGCAATCTTTGATCATGTGACCTGGTTGGTGGCAATTGAAGCATAGAGATTTCTAAACAAAGGCCAAACCCGGTCCACTTTGATGCAAATGTTGCTGCTGCTTTCTTCCTTGAGGACACTGATTAGCCAAATGCCCAACTTGCTGACAATTATAACATTTCCGAGGTCCGCTGTTGCTTCCAGACTTCTTCTTATTCTACTTCTTCTAATTGGGATTGAACTTTCTCTTATTTGGGTTGGAAGAATTCCCTCCAGATGATGCTACTGGTGCCACTGGTCTCTTATTCATCTAATCCTCATATCTCAAAGCTATATCAATTAACTCCACATAAGATCCTTTCAAATGCGCTGTCATCTTTTCGTGAAATTCTGTTCTTAATCCTTGCACAAACATTTCGTTCTTTTTGAGAGGAGTGTCTATGAGCCTTGGTCCATAGCAAGATAGTTCATTGAATTTGATCGCATACTCCGCTATAGTCATGCTTCCTTGCTTCAAATTCAGAAAATCCTGGTACAGACAAGTTTTCCCTGCTGTTGTCATAAATTGCTCCTCAAACAACTCTTTGAATCTATCCCAAGAAATGTCGTCCTCAGAGATATCTACTGTCACTGCGTCCTACCAGGCTGTAGCATCTTCTTGCAACTGCCATGAAGCTATTACCCTTTTCTGCTCGTCGGACAATTTCATACTCTTAAAGATTCGCTCATAAGATCGTAGCCAAGCTTGGACCTCAATTATAGTCTCTGATCCTTTAAATGGTTTTCCTCCAAGGTTTGTGAAGTCTTTGCATAAAGCGGAAAAACTGACTTGAGGCGGTGCTGGATTAAGAGCCTCATTATCAGTCTGACCTCTCTTATAATTGGTCGTTGTGCTTCCTACTACTCTGCCCCTTTTGCCTCTTGAACTCATTTGGCTACCTGGACAGGTAACCCAACCAATTTTGATAGGGATATAGTTATATGAGATTACAAATACGTACTCTCAAGATAAATACTACTCCAGAGCCTAAGTATTTCTCAACCTATGCTCTGATACCAACGGTGATGACCTGTCTTTCATTCCACAGAAAGACGTATCATCAATAAAAAAGAAAGAGATAGAAATAGAAAAGATAGAAAGAAAGAACAACAACATCATAATCTCACTGCGGAAACAGAACAAAATATAATATTACACATATCCATTACATAGTTTTACATATCAGAGTACACAAAATAATACGACTTCATTACATTAGACAGTTACAAGGGTCTGCCTAACCATTACAACCAAATACAACTTCCAAAGTCACAATACAGGGGATATAGATAGATAGATACGTCTGGACTCCAACTCCCAGCTTCCGAAATATTTTGACAATCCTGACCTGATCACTTGGCTACTCATAAAATTTGAGTACCCAAGAGTTTAAGAGAAACAAAATAAACTCCGGGTCAGACATGGGTCTAGTGTGAGTAAACAGGTTAAAGTTGTTTAACTATAAAATCGTTTGAAAACAAATGGTATCACGTAAGACTCCCCACACATAAACATGGGTAAGTTTTTACCTTACGTTAACCAAATCATTTGATAGGAAATCTGGTTATATTATAATAGGTTCTAGGGTTTTCAATATAAAATACAGAAATAACTGGAATGATTACATCTCACATTCCAACATAGTTGGACACAATCAAAACCAAACATGCACTTATTGGAGATTGGATTCCATACAATGGCAGGGCTACTGTGGTACCGCCCGTCACAGTACGGGGCCTAGATCACCGTACCGAGGATCCACCCTAAATCTCCTACAACACAAGGCCAGAACCATCACTTACTGGACAGTCTCGAACAAGACAACCCCGTAGTTGTGGCCAACAACTGCCCACACAACCGAAATAAAAGGGACCTCTAGACAGGGGTAAATCTCGTCCAACTTGGGTGCTACCCACTTAACCTTGCTTCACCTCCCCTGTTTTAGCGATTCCCAGTTAATGAGGCTTGAGGCTACGATTACCTTTATAGAACAAATTTATCTTAGAATGCTCATCGTCCACCTGACGATGTGCTGAAAGCATTCAATCCATACATGCTCGTTCCGGATTCGAACGAAACCGAAGGCATTATCTCGTTACACTCGTTTTGGAATCACCCTCAAAGTTAACTACAATAACCCTTGCACTCTGAAACTCCATCTAGATCTTCATTTGAGATGTCACAACTTATCGTTTAACTTGGATCGATGTGGTTTTTGGATAATCAAACTTGATTTCCGATCCCGGTCTCATCGAAATCCAAACGCCATCTTAAAGGTCAAGTTGTTTAAAGATTTAAACAATCAATTCAATTTAAAACATTGAATTCGCATAGCATTATCCACAGATTATAACAAACATCTATCACATATATATTCAATATCTCATCACAGATTATCATCAAATAGATATCAACCAAATCCAGACATTCTACTCAAAACAATCATCTATATACAAGCATCTTTAATCCATATAATAATTAATCTAATTATTTCAAATTAAAATTACTTAAGAATTAATCACTTAATCTTTCTTAACAAACCATTAATTAATTAATTACAATCCTTAATTAATTAATCACTTCTTAATTAAGCTCATAATCAATTGATTAATCTTTAATTAATTAATTAATTAATCCTTTAACTATTAATTAATAACCTAGTTATCAATTAATAAAACTTGATTATAAATTAATCATTCCTTAATTATTAATTTATTAATCCTTAATAATAATTAATAAAATCTTAATTAACAATTAAATAATTCTTAATTACTTAATTAATTAATTCAAATTACTTAATTAATTAATTCAAATTATAAATTAATTTATCTTAATAACTTAATTAATTATCCATAATTAATTAACCTTAATCACTTGATTAATAAATTCTTAATTACTAATTAATTAACTATTAATTATAAATTAATTAATGCTTAATTACTTAATTAATGAATCCTAATTGCTTGATTAATTAATTCTTAATTATTAATTAATTAATCACTTAATTAATTAATTACTAATCATTGATTAATCAATCTTTAATTACTTAATTAATTATCTATTAATTATAAATTAATTAATCCTTAATTACTTAAATTAAATTAATTCTTAATTATCAATTAATTAACTCATAATTAATTAACTAACATTTATAAATTAATTAATCCAAAAATATTAATTAATTTAACTTTAATTACCTTATTAATTAAAGTAATCTTAAATCATAAAAACTCAACTAACTTCAAAATAAAACAATTTCATTAATTACTTAAAATTAATACATGTTTAAAACATTTCATCTTTATTTAAACTTAATTACTTTTAAAAAATTAAGTTTAAAAGAATACTTAAGCATCTCAAATTTAGTTAACGAAGTATAAACTTGTTTAAATCAAATTGTTTTAAACGTTTATCATATAGAAGTTTAAACCAATATAAATTTAAATTTTAAAACTAGTTTTCAAAAACCTTTATAAAACACTTAACTTATTTCGGGTTCGACCCGGCCCAAAATCGAGCCCAGACTCGAGTTTCTTCCTTCGTCTCCCTTTTTTTTTTTGAAGTTTAGTTTAAACTTAAAACAAAGCTGGAAACAACAATCACACGCACGAGCGCAGACCCAAGCTAGAACTCGAGTCTTCGTCCCAAATACCCGAGGGTATCTTCGAGACCACTTCCCACCTCAACCAACCTGACATAAAACTGATGTCGTGCACGTGCACTGGCCATCAATGGCGTCACTACCTCTGGGGACACCACGCACATGTCGCCGATCGACCATACGTTCGAATCCAACTCTCAATAACATGTCGCGAAGCCAAAAGCAAAATTAAGTCTTCCAGTCGAAACTGGAAGCTCACGACCGCACTAGAATCCACCTCGCTTGGGAAATCCTGACCACCAGAATCGCGGTACCTTCACCCACACCTTCGTCCATATCAGGGGTACGCCTCCTCCATGCCTGGCCAAGCTCGATGCATTGACGAATCCACTGCGACCAATTTTTCAAAACCAGATAAAACTATGGTTTTGAAACCAATTTGCCTATCGCAACGCCACGACGATTGAACACCGCGTCCACCATTTTTCCAAACTTCAACGAACGCCAAGCCATCTCCAGACAAAGCCCCGACCACCAAAATCAATCCAGTCGCCTAATTTTGACCAATCTTCCATTTCTGATCAACCCAGAAATGCCTCACCAATCCCAAACTAAAACTTGTGATTATTTTTAAAAATCATCTTTTGTAAAGAGGATTCAAACTATATATGTGAATTATCAAATCAATGTACTTGATTTTTAACAAAAACTAAAGTTCCTATGTTCTATATATTTTCCAAACAATATTTTTATTTATTAAACTTAAAAATATTTTTATATCTTAGTTTAATCTTAAACAAACATATTTTGTTTAAATACTCTAGCCTAACAAGGATTAGAATGAGAAGAATTGAAATCTTATTCAAATTTGAACTCTGTACTTTTTAAACAGAGATGAACTTTGATATATCAACACATGCACCCATATTTACATTAAAATATATTCAATACAACAACATGCAAACAAATTTTCATTAAGCTTCTAAATTCTATTCATGCATCAAGATTAATTCATAACAAAGTAGAGTTTACTCACCTGATTAATTGCACAGAGACTAAAAATAACTTTGTAGACTGGAAAACTTTGAAATGCAATGATTTTTAAAACTAAGAGTTGCTTTAAGCTTGATTTTGATTTGCCTTAACCTTGAATTTAAAGAGTTCTTATTAGCTGAGTTGATCTGAGGTTGCAGATTTCCAAATCTGAGATTATCTTGGCTAAGAGATTTGATCTGAGCTTGAAACCTTGATTTAGTTTTACTGATTTTAGTTTGCAGATTTTAGAATTATTGAAATGAACTTGATTCTATGTTGAAAAGGTGGAAGCCGAACAAATTTTCAGGTTTGTAAATTAATGGTTTATTTCTTTTGCTTTTAGAAAATGAGATGGGAAAAAATGAATGAAGAAAATGAAGTAAGGCTATATAGATTTAGTTTTTGATTTATTAAAATTAAAGAAAATAAAAATAAAAATGTGACACTTGTCACTAAACTTACTTAATTTCTTAAAACATGTTATTAGGAGTGATTACAAGTTAACACATGTATCCTTCATGCAAAATTAAATTTTTAAAAGCTTTTAAAATTAATTTTCCAATTCATAAATACATATTTAATTTATATAATTAAATCTCTTAAAAAAAATTAATATAAAACAATTTTATGTTCTAAATAAAATCATGGAAATACATTTTAAAACTAAAGTATGATTTAAGATATAAATAACTATCTTTTGAATTTCAATTTAAATATCCAAATTCAAATTAAATTTCAAATTCAATTTAAAAATCAAATTTGATATGTACATATAATTTTAACAAATCCAAATTCCATTTGTATATAATTATTCTATTTAAAATTTATATATATACAACACAATTATTATTATTGTTTAAAATAACATTTTATCAATTTTAATCAATTTATTAAAAGAAAATTATCACATTTAAACTTGGTTTGAAATTCTGGGATATCAATATAGTATTATCTATTATTTGTTTATATAAATTACAATATATACGTTAGTAAGTTACATATAATCTGTTATCCGAAGTGTATAATCTGTTGTATCCTGAGTTCTAAATATATTGTTGATTTTAAAGTATTTATATAAGGTATATGTTTGTATATGTACGTTATCGATTTTGTTCACATACACTTGTTTTCAAATTTTGTATAGATATGGTTTCGGTATAAATATATTTGGTATAGTACTTTATATATATATATATATATATATATATATATATAAGCTGGGTTATGTCCTCTTAGGTACTATATTAAAGATGTGTTATACATATATATGGGTTGTTCAAATGTTAATATGGTTCTGATTTCAAAATCTGCTGTTATATATATAAAAAGTTATAAACAATATTTTTCTAGGTTTTGACTAAGTAAGTTATATTATATTGTATTGATATACCATATTAGTACCATATATATTATTATATAAGCTTATGTATATAAATATAAATGAGTTTGGATAACTGGATATAAGTTTTAAAGTATGGTTATATATATGCTATGATAATAATGATATTTTAAGTTGGTCTATATGTCGGTTATATCGGCATATAGCAGTTTAGCTTTTCAAGTATTATATATTATATTACGAAGTTGTTATATAGTTTTGTTTATTTACAGTTGTGTTTACGGTTTGTAATATTTTAAAGTTTAGTTGGTTATAAAATTTATGTTGGATAATCCATTTTATATAGTATGATCGTTTCAGAATATATTCTTTGTTATTATATAAAATAATATATATATGTAGTACATCACTCTTCTGCGCAATAACATATATACTGTTTTATGTATAAGTTTAATATATATACATCCTTATATATTAGTTATTTGTACAGTATGTATATATGAGTTTTATATAGGTTGTATATCTTGACAGCCTATATTAATATACATATTTAGCTATTTTGTAAAGTGGTGCACGTGTAGTTATATACGTGTTAGTTGCGTACATATAAGTTTACAGCAGTTATATATCCATATACGTATGTTATACGTATATATACATACGAGTTTTATGTAATAACAGCGATGGAAGTTGTGGTAGCTCTAAATATACATATATTTTGTTTAAAGATTCACTTGAATTATATATATATATATTATTTAAGGATATTTATCCCAAAATTAGTTTTTAAAAATATATGTAGATAATATGTATATTAGTTCCAGTTAATACCAAGCCAATTTGATTCATTGATTTCGATTCATCAGCTTGTCCATCGAACTCGTGCCCATCGTGCTTTGCTTTGAAATTTGTGCTTGGATTCGTAACCCAATTCATTGTCAAATCTATCTAGCCTCGAAAGGTGAACAATCACTCATGATTACCGTTCTTATATTTATTAAATTTGATTTCAATTGAAACGACAATTGAAATATGCTGCTGTTAGTTATTTTTATTGTTATATATACTACTATTTGTTCACCTGTGACATCAGACACCTTTATCTGTTATTTATACTAATGATATATAACCGTTGTTATATTATTATCATATTTGTTATCACTCTGCAAGTTCCCTGTTAGTATAGAATTCCCTATGGGTTGAAATGACACATACTGTAACAGCCCAAAAATTTTACAAAAATTTTATTCATTTATTTATAAAACTTTGGGGTTTTATATTACAAAAGTTTGAACTTTTAAATTAATTATAAATCATTGCCCAAAATTTTATAGTTATAACAAATTTCTATAATTCTTATTTTAGGTTAAAGTTTAACTTTAATTGGAATTGTAATTTTTATAACTTCCAAATCTTTTAATTTAATTGAATATATTTGTACAACATTTTATTCCACTTTTGTTTTTTTAAAAATTGGTTATATACCTTTTAAATCAAGTAATTAATATTGTGTAAAAGAAATAAATTTTACGTTTCTTTTATATGTATATACATCGGTTTCTTAGTTAAATGATAAAAAAAATCAAATGAATGTAAACAAATCAAAATATTAAATTAAGTAATGAATAGTATATAAATAAGCTATATAATTTCACGTTTTAATTTGGTACGTTTATATCCGTTTTGTTTAATTTAGTTGGCATGTAATTGGTACGCTATTTGATGAAATATTCGTTAGCATATATTTTACTAAATATTTTTACTAAATGAATAAGAAACATATAAATAAAATACGTTACTTTTGTTATAAATTTGGGCATAATTTGGACATACGTTTCGTTATTTATTGCGTCTATAGTATGCACTCCTAAATTTCTTACCTTAGCTATGAATAAATCAATGAATCAGTAGCCATGCATTTCCAAGCGAGAAAGAAATAAATCCCCTAGCCATTCAATTTTATTTAAAGCTTGCTTTGATAATTCACGTATAAACTTCTACAGTTTACATTTGCCTCTCTTATATAATTGGTATAAAATCTTTGAATTCAAATAGCCGCTTAATTCCGTTATTCCTTGCCTTAAATTTCGCATGCCATAACTTACGCTTTCCCACTGTATCATTATTTCTTGCGTTATAATCAACGCATTTTCCCCTGATAAATACTCAAGCACGTCACCAATTTTTCGTTTGCATCTCATTTGGTTTCAGTCTTCTCTCTCGTGTGTATAGCATCAGGCATGGTCGCACTTTCTTTTATTTTTTTTCTTTTCTTCTTCGTGTTTCACTTTTGTTCATCGGCTCGACCCAATACGCAGCCACTCCACCACCTTCACGTCCCGCCTACATCCACTTCTCCGCCACCACTCTAGTACGATCTTCTTTTCCCCTTGATGCACCTGTTTAGCCGAGAAACTTGAGTAGTTCATCACCACCTCATAGCCCTTAGGATCACAACCGAGCCACCTTAGGTTAGAACCAGACCACAAAACCATTTCGGTTCATCCTTGCAACACTCCTGCTCAATGAAAAGCACAGCCCACTAGGCGAACATGCACAGGCCGTACCGTGCACCGCCGAGCATCTTTGATGCATTTGGACCAAACACTTGAACCAAGAATTTTTCGTCACCTTTGCATTCTTAAGCACAGTCTATATATTCAGCATCCCACTGTCTTGCCTTGCATGAATGCGCGCGTTTCAGATTTAAATTGATCACGGCCGAGCGATAGGGGTTGGGGGGCGAGTTGTGTGGTGAAGTGGTCAAGCATATTGTGTCAATTATCCTCTTATTTAAATCTCGTTCCAGTTTTTATTTATTTAAAAATTTGCTATGATCGTAATTGAATTTGAGCATTTAGTTTTATTTATCTTGTTTCAAGATTTGAATCGGAATGTCTCATCTTCCAATATTTGATCATGCCTTCTGTACGTTTCCGGTGTGGATATCGTTGTTTTGAATAAAATCTTCAGCGGAGAAAGGTGAGCATTCACACCCGACAACATACTTATAGATCTGTAAATTATTAACAAGTGAAGTGTAGAATGATTATATTATATTTTACTTGCTGTGATATAAATTTATGATGTTAAAACCTTGTTATAAAAAATTTCACATCATCCGTTATAGTATATGCTGTTATATTTATGCTATTATAATGTTTATTTATTTCTGTTTATCACTGCAAGTTCCCGGTAGAGTAGAATTATTATGGGCTGAAATGATAGGCCTGAACGATATTTATTTATTTATTTAACTTGGGATTGCGGGTTTGAAATGATAGAACCTGGTTTTTCCTATGTAAATTACGGATTGAAATGATATATTATCCATATCACTTGACCTAGGGTAGAAAATATTATATAGACCCGTGGTTATTTTATATATATTTTTCTAGAAATTTTAAATATTTTTAAATGTGTATATTATAATATTTTGGTTTAAACCAAATTTAAAATGATTTTAGTGATTTTCTACAAGTTAAATATATAATTAAATAAATGGTTAAGTGGGAATTTGAAGTATAAATTTATTTTGGAAATTTTGATGGGATTCAAATTAAGTAAATAAATAGGATAATTTAATATAAATCGGAATCTAAATTAAAGTGTTATTAAGTTTTCTATAAATTAAATGGTGAAAGAAATGAATACTTAAAATGAAATTGAAATATATCTAAATTTAGAAATGGAAGTTTGGTTTAAGAATAAAAGGTTAGTTAAGAAACAAATTTAAAATTTAGTTATATTTTGAAGTAATTAAACTTGATTGTTCAGTTAATTTTGAATACAAAGAATAAAACTTGTGTATTTGACTTAAATAAGTAAAGCCTTGAGAAACTGATATTTATTTGTGAAATTTACTTTATAAAAATCATAAAATTTTAGGAAATTTAGATGACTATTTCAAAGTGGAAATATGATTTTTACAAGTAAAATTGGTTTTAATTAAAGTTTAATTATTGATGAGTTTATATCAAAGGCTAAAATTTAATTAACTTAAAATCTGTGTAAGGGATATTACCGCACTTTGTAAGTGCCATAGTTGATGCAAATGAACTAAAGGCTAAAAATTAATTAAAGGCTATTGCAGTACTTGACAAGTGCTGTGGTCGTGAAATTTAAATTAAACCCAAATAAATAAAAAGGTTACATTAGCACTTGTTAAGTGTTGCAGTGGCTGAAATTGAGATTTTTGGATATTTGATTCGTAAATGTAATTCTTCACTTTTAAAAGTTAAAATGAAGTATTTTCATTTAATATTAACTATTTTGGAATTTATAACCATGGGTATTAATAACGTTGGTTGATTAAAGAGATCGGGATCGGATATGGGCATACTCTCTATCGATACCAAAAGCCAATTTAACAATCGGGTACGCGGTGGAGATTCCAGAATGAAGTAGGATGGTGGTGACGTTCTATTGAGGTATGTACGAGGACCTGACTCCTGTAAGTTGGCATAAGGTGGCTAAAACAGGAGCGATTCTCGGGCCAAGGAGGTAGCACCTCTTATTGGACACACTTCTTTGTATGCCATTCTATTACTTTGTGATTGTTTGGTGCGCACCTTTGATTTTGGGAGTGTTGTTCGAGGTGGGCGGTAGTAGCTGCTACGTGCTACCACCAGTCCTGAGAGCAATTGGTATATCTACCCTGGCATTGCCTAGTTGTGCCGTGTCACCTACCCTAGCGAGTCTTATACGATTTTGGTTTTGTACCATACCTATGGAGTGCCCTTTGACGACGTCCAGTACGGGGGAGATTACGGTACTATATAGACTATGGGAATATATTATGTGTTAAGAGGAATATTGGGTTACTCCTTAACGCTATTTTAAAGTAAGTTTATTTTATAAATAGGCACTATTATAATAGCGAAATATTACTACATAGTAAATAGTTTAACGGATCCTTAGAGGATGGGCGGTCCCAAGCATCCTTTAAGTTACTTGCCTTTATATTACAGGTCACTTGAATTAGCTTACACTATATAAGTATGTATGTCCTGACTCGAGTGTTTGTGTTTATTTCTTACGCTCGGGTCAGCCTGAGTAACAGTTCGGACTTCATTTCCCCGAGGTAGGTCTGCTGAAGATCATCTTTATCGAGCTGCGGTCTATTTTCTATTCAATTTTATCTTAGCCTATGTAATTTGAGACAAATGAATTTGGGATTTTCTGTGGTTATTTCAAACTGCATTGGTTTTAAGACTATGTAATTCGCACTTATTTTGAGACTATGTGATAGTGGCTTCATGAACCACTAAGTTATTTTAATTCCGCTGCGAGTATTCTGATTCTGTATATGTGATTCTGTGATTTGATTTCATTTGCTCCAATCTTATTTACAATCTATTGTTTTGAACTATTCAAGTTTGACATGTTTTAAATTTATTGTCGAATTTGAATGGTGCAAAATAGTGGGTCGTTACACATACCCGAATGATATGTAGAATAGGGAAAATCGTTATGGGTTGAAATGATAAACCCAAGCGATTTTCATTGAATTGAATTTGGGATTGCGGGTTGAAATGATATATACTCGTATATATTCAAATTGCGGACTAAAATGATAAATATCTGTGTCACTTGATCATATGATAGAAAATTATATACAGACACTGTTGGTCAATGTATATAAATTATTTTGAAATGATTTCCAAGGTTTTGAAATTGAATTTATTTAAGAATTATACTCAAATAAGTTTGATTTGAAATTTATTAAATTTGGAATTTTAAAGATATGATTTTATAACTGGATTTTGATTAAAAGTGATTTAAATGAATATTTCAAATTTACATAAATTGAAATGGTATATTCAGTTTTATTTAAATTTGAAATTTGTAGCTTTATTTAAATGTTATTTGAATTATTAAGTAAATATTTCAATGTAAATAATAGTAAAGTGAATTTTATATATACATATGGAATCATCAAAACTAGTTTGAAATGTTTGAATACTTAAAGCTTTGAAATATTAGAATTGAAATGGTTTATTTTGGGTTAAAAGTTTATATTTGAAATCGATATAATTTGAAATCGTTTATTAACAAACTGAAATAAATTGAAATGGATGATTTGAGATTTGATTAAATTTGAATTTTGGAATTCGAGTTGATTTGTAATTGATTTAGGGAATTTGAGGAAGCTATTTTTATCATATATAGTATTTTAAATTATATTTAAAACCATTTATATATTTTTACTTTATAATTTTTTTATTATAAACTATTTTAATATAAACAATTTTGATATACTAACTATTTCAACTTATAACTCTTTTATATGAACTATTTTACTTTATAAACTATTTTATTATTTATACTATTTCAACATCCCAACTGTTTAAATGATGAAAGTGATGTTTTTCAAAGTTATGAATTTTAAAGTATTAGGTTTCGAATGTGTTATGATTTCAAGTGTTTTGGTTTTGAATTGTTATAGCTTTGAGAATACTATGATTTTGGAAATGGATATATTTGAAACGGAAATGATATCGTATTTGGTTTTGAAATGGAAATGATATCGTATTGATATGGTTTTGAAATGACAATGACATTTTGGTTTAGAAGTATAAACTATTTTGAAATGACCGCGGTGTTATAATAACGTTTGGTTGTTAAAGAGACCGGAATCGGAAGTTGTCATACTCTCTGCCAACTCCAAAAACCACTTTAACAACCATGTACGTGGTGGAGATTCAAGAATGAAGTAGGATGGCAGCGACGTCCTATTGAGGTGTATACGTGGACCCAACTCCCGTGAGTTGGCATAAGGTGGCTAAAACAGGAGCAATCGACGGGCCAATAAGGTAGCTCCTCTGATCGAACTCACTCCTTCGATACTATATTCCGGCTTTGTGATTGATTTGGTGGCCACTTTGATTTTTTTGGGAGTGTGGATCGAGGTGGGCGGTAGTGGCTGCTATGCGTTACCACCATTCTGGATGTGCAATTGGTATATCTACCATAGCATTGCCTAGTTGTGCCGTGTCACCTACCCTAGCGTGCTTTACTACGAGTTTGATTTGTGTCGCACCTATGGAGTATTCTATGGTAGCCTCCCGATCTGGAGGTACGATGGTACTGTATAGACTATTGGCACTATAAAATGTGTTAAAGGGGATATGGGTAACGCTTTAACGCTATTTTTAAATAGTTTACTCTACTTTAGACTTTATTATAATAGCGTATATTACTACAAAGTAGATAGTTTAACGGATCCTTAAAGGATGGTTATCCCAAACATCCTTTAAGTTACTTGTATTTCAGTTGTTATCTCACTTGAGTTGAATTTATTGATATGTGAATGTTAATCCTGACTCGAGTGTTCTGTGTTTTGCTTTACGCTCGGGTCAGACAGAGTGATACAGTTTTGAGACTCACCTTTGGAGTTGGAGCCTCATTTGGAGATCCATCTAAATCTTTTCAGCTTTCACTTATTCAGTTGATTCCAGTGATGTATTCTGATTTTGTATTTGACTATTGTATTTGAAACTTTTATTGTATCTTATTTAGCTCTGACATATATATAGTAGTTCATGAAGTACTATTCTTTTGTTTCCGCTGCATATTGTATATTACTCTATGTCTGTGATTCTATGACTTATTTATTTACTGTATATGCTGAGTTTTTCCAAATATAAATTAACAGTCTGGTATTTTGAGCAATTCAAATCTGGCATGTACGGATGCGAATGGTTGAAAATACCAGGCTTTTACACTAGTCTTTCCAATAAAGAAACAATCTCAGCTGATGATCCACATCTCTTTGGCTACGACCACCAAAATCATATTTTGATAGCGTAACTGGAATTCTTTCAGATCTGCGCATCATGCCATATAGAGTCAACAATCTTAATGGTTTAATTGAACAACTGAGAGTAATGTATATTTTCGACATTAATAAGGAACTCATAGTTTCTCTTCGATGTGTGAGAATACATATTAGACATTCTAATGCTATGTGTTCATTTAGGTTAATTAATTTCACTTCATCTTATATAATCAGTTCTATCTATGGATTGGATCCAATTCCATTTAACTTCCAAAATTTCTCAAAGAAATTCCTTCACAATGAAGTTGATATATCTTGAAACAACAATTGTTTTTAAGTGCAAATAGAATAGGGGTTCATTGACCCTTTATGAACCAATTTATTTATAAAATTGATTTTAGTTTACGAAAATTTTGTTCAAACATGAATATGTCGTTATGACAGTCCTTTCCAAAGAACTTTTTGGAGATTCATACAAGATCCCTCATGAAAAATTATTACATGCTATCTTTCGACTCGCACAACCAGCCAACTCCTTGGCCTATGATATGTTAGGATTTCTTACAAACCCTTATCTTGTATGATTTTGTAAACTGTTGTTTGGATGAAATAATGTCAACCTGTGTACTAATATTAAGTACATGACCGTATAGTAAGAAACTAACTCAACTTTACTCACAATTAATCCTAAATTTTCCAACAATGTCTTATCACTCCTTATCGATGCATCACTATGTATCACATAGGGGAGTGACTTTTGAGATTGAATCTATATTCATTTTTAGGTACGTTTGGAACTCTTTCCAATATACTCACTTATTTGACTAAATCAAATCATTTAATTCTATTGCATGTTATTTTATTTACTTTTCTTTTATATTCTATGATTTTATCATAAACTTACTATATGTGTATCTAATACACATGTGCATATTGGTAATAAATCATCAATGAATATAACAAAGTATGTGGAACCCTTTTGGTATTAATAGACTTTTGAATACATACATCAATACACATTAATTCAAAGAGTTAATCAACTCTTATAATGCTCGCACTGAATGGGTGTATAGCCATTCATTGTTCGAGATATCATCAACCTGTATCATATAATTCATAATCATACTGTAAAAGTATTTCTCAAAACTACGGCTTAGTCTATAATTCCAAAAAAACTGTAAACAATATTAGACACATATGTATTTTTGTTGTATCACTTTTACTATGAAAATAAATTCCATAATATAGTTCTATTTCATAATGAATATTCATAATGCTTATATTGAAATATAGTTATATCTATTTTTTAGTCAATACCAAAAATAAACATTATTTCACAAATAATGTTCGGTACATTTTACGAAAACAAATTCATAATTTGATGCAATCATTAGGTGCTATATGGCATGTTCCCACTTTTTCCACCATTACTATAATAACATACTAAATTTAGAGGTCCACCATTCACTTAATATTGTCAATATTGTTTACTTATTTCATATGCTACAACTAGTTTACAGTGGAGAGTTCTTTGATCAAATATCTTGAACCGAAAGAATAAATGTTATGGAAAACAATTTTCTATATGAAGACACATTTCAGAATAAAAATCATATTTCATATTCCAATATCAAGTATCAATTAGTGTCACAATTTTTGTTTCTAATGTTTCTCTATGAAGCAGAAGTGACAATTCACTCTCTTCATTCCAACTTTACCTTAAATTACATTATTCTTATACATTCGTTTTTCTTTCAAATGGTCAAACTATTCAAAAGAAAATTTTATTACAATATCATAACAAACCTTTTACAAAATTGCATTCAATTATTCTTAACATTTACGACATCAAATATGTTGCACTTTATGTAAACCGATCAAGATGACATTTCAACGATCGAGTTCTTAGATGTATCTCGTAGTTTATGGTCTTGTGTTACATTAACATAGTATGATCCTTTTGAAATCATTCAAGTTGAATACATGATCTTAAAATACTGTTTATTGGCTTACTTCGAATGAACTAACTTCATCGAAATATTGTACCCCGCAAACTATGATTGTTCACCATATAACATTTATATGTGAAAGTACATGGGTCAAATATCCATAGTCTTGAATTGCATGTAGAGTTCAAAAACTCATGAAATGCAATACACGGTCTAAACCAAATAAACATAAAAGTGACCAACTTATGATTGTATTAAGTAGTTGAAATTAGGCACTTGCATAGGTATAGAAACATTATGTAACATGCAACAAGAATTATTAGTAAGTATATATTATATTTCTATTTGTCAATTTTCAATTCAGTTTTTTATGTATGTTAATCGACAAACGTTTTATCAATCATATTAAATGCATAAATTTATCATTGTAGGTAATTATAACATTATATTACATATGTTCTTACAATATTAGAAAGGTTAAATGTTACCATTTCATTTTTCTAATGAGGCTCCCACCAGTCTTTTATGTTTCTTCAAACCCTAAGATGAAACATAGAAGTCTTACAACTTTATTAGTGGGTGTTAAGACTCATTTGTTTTGGTATTCTGGCCTTGAGTTTGCTCAACAAATCATATCCCCACAAACGATGGATAACTCCTTATCAGTTATATCACATACAACTTCTAACCCATTTTTCTCCGTTCTAATTTCATTTCGACCTTGAGTTTGCTCAACGAATCGAAAGAGATTATTCACTCATACCCACCATATTGTGATGGCCAAAGTATAGTATATGTACTTTGAGTTTGCACAACAAATCATAGCTCCACAAATGATGGATAACTCCTTATCGATTGTATCACATACAACTTCTAACCTATTTTTCTCTGTTCTAATCTCACATCAGAAACATCAGAAATTTGTACATCAGAAATCAATGGTATATGTACATTTACATATGTATTTATTTCTCAAGTCTATTTGGGTTTCTTTAATGTTCCATAGTTTGTTTATACACATATCTTATAAGTTTTATTGTTATATAACTTTTATATTTCACATTACTTATACGATAGTCTCACGTACAATATATCATTAATTAAATCTTATCTAATTAATTTTGATCAATTAACTCTTTAATTAATTTTGAATTAGTATTCCAATTTAACTTTTATAGTGGACATATCTACTACAACATTTATACTGTATACTATAACCTTTATAGTGTAACACATATATCATATATATGTGTGTTTTAATTAATTAATTAACCTCTAATTAACTTATTCAATTAATTTTTTTAATAAAATTTATTAATTTCAAAATTTATCTTGTATACATATATGTATACTTATGTTATCTTAAACATATTAAAATAACATAACATATATCAACATATATAATACATGCATGTATGCATTAATTAATTAAAATATTTAATTAATCTATTTTATTAGTCTTATTAATAAATTTGAAATTTAAAATTATTATATAAATATTTTCAAACATTTTGAAAAGTTATGTAGTATTATAATTTTATAATAAACATGTTTTATTTTAAATTTAACCATTAAATTTAAAATCTTTAACATTAACTTTCAAAACGATTTTTAAAATTAGCCGAAGGGACAAATTAAGTTGGGCCTTTTCTATTAGGGGCAACCTTTGGGCTGACTTCACCTTTCGTGCCAGGCCGGTAATCATGTAGGCTAGGTACTCTATTACCCAATTGCAATCCCATACATTACCATCCTAGACACCGTACTAAGTGGGCAAGCTTAATTAGTTAGCCATAATATGACTAAGTTAGACTATATAGGCTATTAGGCTCTAATACCATTGTTGGACTGGACTAGCCCGCAGCGGAAGTTATGGGTAAATTTCAAAAAATTTACCCCATTGGATCTTTATTGGGCTTGTGAAGTCTAACTGAATTAGAACATTTCTAAATTTCATTTAAATAGAATCATTTATTTTATTTAAATTCATATATATTAGGATAAGAAATTAATTTTATTTGATTTAGTTTACACATAAATGTATCATATACATATATGTGTGAGTGCATGAGTAACATAATAATCCATGAAAGATATAATATGCTCATATGTAGATGTTGGGATTTACATCACAACAGACATATAAGCTCATTTTGTATGCCATGTATGTTGTCCAAATATGCGCATGTATATGTGTTACAAAATACACACACACATAAGTATAAATATATTATATATAATATATGAACATAAAATATTTATATATAGATAAATATATATATATATATATATAAAGAGAGAGAGAACAATTACTAAAAATTATTCATAATTCAAAATTAACGTAGTTTTGCAAACATAATAATTTTAGTATTTTAATTTGTATATACTATTAATAAAATAATTCTTTATCCATAAATAATTAACATAAAATAATCTATTGATGAAAATTCAAATTATACAATTTTGAAAAATTTAGGATCATAAAATAGAGCTTAGAAAAAATCTGAAATTTTTACAAAGTTGAAATATTTTTTTTAACAAATACATAGATTTCGGCAATAATTATTTAATATAAAATAATATATTATTAAAATTCAAATTTTAAAATTTCAAAAATTTGAAGATCATGAATGAAAGGTTACGAAAAATTTTGAAGAATTTTTTAATTAATATTTTTAATAAAACATAAACATTTTTCCAAAATAATAAACTTTATTGAAAAAAATCCAAAAATTTTTCTATACATTTTTGGAATGATATAATATTTTTTAAAATATAAAATTGTATTTTTAATACAATAGTTATTTTATATATAATAAATAATTCTAAATTCAATTCATTTTAATTTAAAAATATGAATATATGTATGATAATTAATTTTAGAATTTGTAAATTCATATTATATATAAATAAGTGTACTAATTTTTTTAAATCATATATGTATCTTATATATGCATATATGCTATTATGAGAGAGAAATAGATACTCTTTTATATATGAATTTATTAATAAATATATATGAAACAATTTTTAATGAAAAAAATTGATTATGTACAGTAAACTACATTTGTCTATACATATATCAAATAGTATAATAAAAAAATTATGTATATAACCAAACTGAGTTGTGACAACCACATCTACTTACAAATCTCACCTAACTAAGCATATAGTAGCAATATATTTAAACAGATATGAAACTGCACATTATAGGATCATAAAATATAATTCAATTACTATGATATGAATTAAAATTACCAATTTAATGATGCCATTAAATCCACGTTGAAGCAATGACTTTCCTTCTATTTACTATTCTTGATTCGTCAGATTGCAAGTTCAGAATCACCGACCTCTAACTATGGAATAGTATTATTTTAATTTGAAATATATTTGAGAATTTTGAAGTGGATTGAGAGCCATGTTTTAACCAGCAATGTAGAAGGTAACGGCGGCCGAAAAATGGTTCATTATATATATATATATATATATATATATATATATATATATATATATATATATGGTCGTATTAGAGAGAAGCGAGGAAAACCTTTTTACCCATTCTCACTTGATCTCAACCCATTATCTCCAAGCCAATTCCCTATGTTTTAGGTACTTCTAAACCTTTCCAAAATCGAAATTTTGCAGCCCTGAGCCTTAAACCCATCTAAGCCCAAGAAAAAATACTATACAGTTAAATCCAATTTAACGCCTGTCAATATTGTATATCGATTGATATATTTGTAACTGTTATAAATATATAAAACATTATTTATTTCTCAAATCATATTCAAAATTCATAATTCATAAATATTAATTAGTTTAATTAGTTTATCACAATTATAAACTAATTAAATCATTCATTCTTAAGGAAATTCATCGTTTCGGCGGTGTAACTCTTGGGTGTAAATTTAGTCAGCGATTAACATCGAACTATTTGAATGTTAACATTCGCATGTCACTTAGAAGGTGGTGTGAAATTGTGGCCAAATTTATCGCTTACTCATTTTCGATAAAATCCAATTTTAGTTTAATAAGCATTACTCGATTGTGACATTTTTTTGCACCAATTCTCTTCGTCAAAACTATAACACTTTGGACTTATGGAATTTGGTAATGGTCAAAATTCCAACCTCATCCACATTCAACTTTATAGTCCAAATACGAAGTCCTTGGTTCAATAATACCAAATATTATTAATCGAAACGCTTTGGCCAAAGACTTTGAATTTGAGTTGACTTGAGTTGACTATGATACTAACCGCATATAATCGAGGAGCGGAATCCTCTCTTAAATAGTGTTTCATTTCCAATACTTCCACTCGACCAAACTATAGTCACTCGATGGACACCATGCCATGATTTGGCTATATTCAAAGTGGAGTTTTCATATTGAAGATCCACGGTACTCTCAAGTCAAGAGAACTATGTAAATCAGTCACATCGATATTTTCTGTTTTACCATAGTTATATTAACCAACAGAAAACTATCGAGTGAGTTGTTCCATAGTTATCCAATAACCATTAGTACTTAACCCCTAGGTTCCCCTAGTAGTCATGAGTAATACACTGCCCAACATTTGGAGAGTGTTACGTACTCCAGTCTCAACGGATACATCGATATCCAGTCTCGATGCATCTTGACTAGGAACATTTAAAATGGTATATTTGTTTCGTTGTAATAAATTACTCAAGGTTACAACACTTTGTAACTACTATCACAGAATATACCATTTATGGATTTTCTATTAAATATGCTATTAATTAAGTTAATTAATTAATATAATCACATTATATCTAATATATAATAGGAATAAAATACATTTTATTTCAAAAAAGATTGGTCAACAAATTAGATATATGTAACAAATTACATAATTGTCCCTAGGGCATAACCCTAACTCTATCACTTCTTATAAATCTTTGATACAATGCTTAAGATACATAATATAATGATATATAGCTTAATGGAAAGTAAGATATAGCCTAAGGAAGTCTGATCGGCTACTCCTGTTTGGCTATTACCTTTCATCTATTCCTACCTACCTATTTGGCTATTCTTGTTAGCTTTTCTATATTTGGCTATCCCTATTAGGCACTTCTTGTTAGGTTATTCTTTTGAAGTTATTCTTATTAGGTTGTTTGTACTAGGAAGTTCCTATTTGGTTGTTCCAAGATTTCTCCGATTTGTCCACCATCACTATTGTAAGCTTGGCTCTTTAGAATTCTCCTCCATTGCTGTTGGAAGCTTTGGTAATTATAAAAGTGAAGGTAAAGGGAGGTCAGACCAAAATTATAGGCAGTTTCCCTGTATAACATCTTAGTTCGGTTACCTCTATATATAGAAGATACGCTCTAGAACTTCCATATATTCAAGATTGCCTTTCCATATATGCTCTGTTCGATCTGGTGGAAATTGGCTCGGTGGTCGTTGGCTCAGTGGTCGTCGGCTCATTGGTAGTCAGCTCGGTGGTAGTTAGCTTAGTGATGCTTGTTTATTCAGTAGTGCTTAGATCAGTATTGCCTGGATAGGCAGTTTGTTAGTTCGGCAATAGTATTGGTTCGGTAAGTAGTTGGTTTGGTGGTTCTCTAAGTGCTGAACATACATCCTTGTCTGATGGCTTCATTACTGAATAAGAAGTCTTATCTGGTACTCCACTACGTAATATGGGCTCCTATTCGGTAGTTGGACCATAGAATATGAATTTCTATTTGGTAGTTTAATTTCCAAACAGGCGAGTATGGTGTGATTTCCCTACCTTTTCCTACACTTCCACTTGCCTTACTTCAGGAACTTCTTGCCTATCTATTTGGACAAAGTGATGATGCTCCATTCTTCAACTACTACAATGCTCTCTTGATCACTCAAGATTGGATATAATGATTATGAGTTGCTAGATCCATGATTGTCAAAACTCCTATGCTACAAATCTTAAGGTCGGTTCACCACAACTCGATTCGGGTGGTAGACTAGATGATTGAAGGTGATTGGATAAGTGTGTAGTGATTCCTTGTTGTTCAGAAGTGCTCCAGTGATTTGATTAGGCAAGATTCTATTAGGTAAGAATTTTTTTAGGTAGTCCCTAAAGCTCCTAAGCTTGCCTACCATTATTGTTCATCCCTTCTCGCCTCCATAGTTGTGATTATCCATAAGGTATTTTTATGTATGACGTTGTGTAGAGACCTGCTAGGTAGTAAATGGTTAGGTTCCCTACTATACCATTTCTCATGCTCCATAAAATTAATGTGCTTGCAGCAATCGAAGTCTTGACCTCTTCGTTGGATGCTTGACACACTACCACTTGAGCTACCGACATATTTTTTCCATAACTTCTTTATTCGGTAAGGAATTGCTCTTTGTAGTTCAACCTCCTTGTTGTTGGGTCTTGAGGGTCGTGCGTTTTCTTGTTAATGTTTTAAGAACATCGAGGTGCCTAGGAAAAGGAATATATAGTGGTTCCATGGTACGTGGACTTGACGATGCGTATGTTGTTGCGTTGACTGCAATTTAGCCAATTAAAACTGGTGGTTGCGATGTATTTTCCCTATACAATTGCCGATTTATTCCATTAGTGACTCCTTTATCACTACCATGCATACTGGTATGGATTAATCACAAAAATGTTTGGGCAGATAAGTTGTTTCTTCTGAAATTTTGAACGTGGGTTGATCTTGCGCTTATGTTGTGAAGCAAATCTTCTTTTGATATTCATGCATCATTGTGTGTGATGCTTATTCATGTCCATATTCTCCTTTTCCTTGCTAATAATCATGATATGTTTGTTTCACATGGTTACTTGGTTTGCTTGTTCTGTTAGCAAATTTTCTCATCGCTATCATGTATACTTATATGGGATCAATCACCAACAAGTTCGATAGGGTAAGTAGTTTTCGTGAATGGTTCTTCTCTTGGCCCATAATTTATAATTCATATATGAACACTTATGCAACACATATGTATCTTATAGAAATTTGAAATGAAATTATCATACCTGATTAAGATTAGTTGTTGCATTTGTGTTTGTATAGTATCCTTGTTTAACCATTAGCTTATTAGCAATTTTTTCATTTCTACCTTCCCACTTGTATAGGATCAATAATTGACAAGTTCGATAAGGTGAGCATACTGGTAACGTGGTTCTTTATTATTTTCCTAGCTCTTCCAGCAACTCTTCCTTCGACCCCAGCATATTTGCATAGGATCAATCATTGGCAATTTTGGCTAGATAAATAACCTTTATGAGGTCAAACTCTATTATTCCGTAAGCTCTCTTACCAATATTCCCATTGCCATCCTATGTACTTATGGATGATCAATCATTGTCGAGTTCAGTGGGTTGAGCGACCTCTGATGGAATGCTTTCTCACCGTTACCTTGCACAGTTGAAGAGGATCAATCACTTCCAAGTTTGCTAAGGTGAGCGATTTCTGGTGGAGTGTCTTTGTTATCTTGTCCCATGCGTCCTTGTTGACTTCCAATTTCTTTTTCGTAGGTTCGAGGAAGTTCGTCCACACCATAAAGGGGGAGTATTTGATGTACCTAGACAAAGTAAGCCCATAGGCCAATCGTCAACAAAAAACTACCTAGCCCACGAGTGTGTCTTTATCACTTTAAGGCCGATCGTCAACAGTGAACTACCCGTTCTGTGATCATGTCCTGATAATAGGTAAATTTGGTTCACTATTGTTGGCCAAAGGTTTGGGGTTGATCGTCAATGGAGAACACCCATTCAGGGCTGCTTTGGTTCGCCACCGCCAGCCAAAGATTTAGGCCCAATTAACAACATTGAACTACCCATTTCGGCTATCATATCCTGATAATGGGTAAATCTGATTCACTGTTGATGGCCATGATTTGTCCAAGCCTTATAAGATGAGCAAGCCTTGGGTGCCCCCTAGTATGCAGTGGTCTAATCTGTATAGTCCTATAAATTGGGGACTTTATTTGACATGGGATGATTATTCTTGTAACTCCATGTAAAATAAACTGTAAATAGATTAAAAGGGAATTAATAAATAATTAAATAAGGCCCAAAAATTAAATTTGATCTAACATCATAATTTGGCCACAATACTTGCATCATGATGTTCATAGCGATTTTCTAAGCAACTTTCATATATAAAGCTTCGCGAACGGAGTTCAAACGTAGAAGTTATCGATGTTTGAAGGTTCTGGATCAAAAATAATTAAGAAGGAATTAAGGAAATAATACTATTTAATGGTGAAATTAATAAACTTTAGACCACCACCAGACGTTGGCTTCATTAGGTCGGTTGACCGCTAATAGTCGATTGGTTTGTTGTGGCGTTTGCGGTTAAAATTTGGCCTAACAGCCTTGATTTAATAAATTATAATACATGACAATTGCTATAAATATAGGCCTAGTCCCTCAATTTTCTTCTCATGTTTCCAAAACAGGGCAGCAGAGCTCTCCCATTTTACCTTCTCCTCTATTTCTAGGAATTATAAAAATACTATATTATATGTATGTATGTGTCTATGTGTGTGTATTGGAAAAGGATAGGAGCGAAAGAGAAGAAGTGAAGGTGTGAATCAATTCTGTGAAAAAGGTCAAATTTATAATTATAAATCTAAACTCCACTTAACTCGAATCTCCTTTTGAATTTGTAATTCTAATGGGTACGTATATTTATCTTTTTTTACATATTTTTTGGAGGAAAGAAAAAAAGAGTTAATTAAAGGAAAGAATTCAGATTGAGAGATTTGGAAAGTTAGAAAGGCGAGTGGTAAATTATATGATTTATCTATAACACTGAAATTACATTGGTAAATTTTGCTTGATTACTATGTCTATGGAAGACCCATTGAATTATTGGCTAAATACGAATGCATTTAGTTGAAATTTCGCCTACATATTTTATAAGCTATATAATTGTTAAGGAATGGCATATACACCCTAATCTGAAAATCGTACGAAATTAGTCCATAAAATTTTTAAAGTACGAGGTTGTTAAGATTGTGAAGTTTATTTCAGATTTACGTTAATTGGGTTATAAACTATTTAGTATTCATATAGAATTCCCTAATTTGAGTAGGAATGTAAATTTCTGCATTTTAATTTAGGGGAAATTAATTTAAAGCACAAAGGTTTGTATATTATTTGCCTCAAGGACATGACTTCAATATTTTTACCACAAGGACAAACATCTTCTAAAAATTATTCATAAGCACAAACATTTTCCAAAATTATTCATAAGGACAACAAAACTGCTACTGAGCTAAAACTGATACCTAAAAGCTGCTACCAATAACTACAAACTGATACCTAAAAACTGCTATCAATAATTAAAAACTGATACCTACCGAAAGTTGTCCTTCAAGATAAAATATTGAAGGTCTGTCCTTGAGGCTAAAAAGCTGTGAAATTTTGTCCTTGACAATAATTTTCTGTTTAATTTATTAGGAGCATGAATGTGCAATTTAGTTGTATCTATTTCCATGTAAATTTCCATAGACTATCTAACCTCACACCTTAAAAAGTGCATCATTTTGAATAATAGGGAATATACCCAAATGAAAGAGATGTGCAAAGTGCGAATGTCCTTCTCCGTAATTTGCACTGTCCATTTCAATAGAAACGAAAAGAGATAATTTATCATAGTTTCAAATGGAAAAAAGCATAATTTAAGTAATTTATGCAAAGTTATATCGGTAATAATTTCTTCTTGGGGAAGAATAGCTCCAATTTATTAAAATATGGAAGCAAATATAATTTGTAGAATGTACATCTAAGTGTATATTCTAGAATTCCTAAACATAGAAATTAAAGAGTTAAATGCGCACACGGTGACATTTACTAATTAAAAATACAAATATACATAGGGTAAAGGATTAAGCATAATAAATAAATATTAATAACGTAATAAGCCATACGGTTAGGAGGTTGCTACGAAAGAGGGGTAATAACTCCAACAATAATGAATAATGATTGTAATATTAATGGGCAATAAATGCGCAGTTAATATGAAGTTACAAAAATCAATGGGGACATATATGCTTAATAGGATCAGCTACAAAATTAAACATGACATTTATGGAGAAAATGGAATACACGTGATAAGTTAGATTTGGAATGAAAAAATAAATGTCATTAGTAATTGTTCAATTTTAATCATTATCACCAATTATAAAGGATGATTAATTGGAAGGGAAGAAATAATGACCTTAATGTGAAATAAATGGAAATGGAGAATAAAGAAAATAAGTGTATAAGATAATAATAAGTTCATAGCAAGTAAATAAATGAATACAAATAAATGACTTAAGAGTTGTAGTAATTTCCATAGTGGAAATTATATATCCTTGATAATACGTTATGACGGGAGTAAGTTAGCGGGCTTAGCTCAATATTTAGGTTAATTATAAATGGCTTGGTTTAGTATAGGTTGGGATGAGAGATTAGTAGACTTACACAACATGAGTCTGCCCTTTACCTAGAGGTTATCAACACTTGTGTTTTCGTACTACTGATGTGGGACATCTCTCACTATAAGACCCATAGGGGAAGCATATATGTTCATGTATAGGTTTGGGGAAAATACACATGGGGTTCGCATCGCATTTGAATTATTAAATAGCTCAGTAGCTTTAGGGATGTCGAGGGGTTTACTTCGGAGATTGAGGTACTAAATGATCATGAGGTCTTCCTCCTCCTTATTTATGAAGTCTTAAATAACCTACGACTTTGCCTAATTAGGAAATGGGGTCTGCTTTATTTATAAACAAGAGGTATTATGTAACTGGAATGGGCATTTTCATTGACTTATATTAGGTAAGTCTAAACAGAATTTCTACCATGATTATCGATGGGCAATGTCAGTTTTGTTAATAAACCGATATTTGGAACTAGGGGTGGCATATATGCTTTTAATATCAACGATCTCGAGCGGTCGTTAGCAAATACTTTGGTGATGCCTTGACGGATTTTGCTTCCTACTAGTGCAGAATCAATATGGGATGTGCAAGGACTTCAAAGTTTAATTAATTTTTTTTGCCATAGGTGAACTAGCTAACCCTTAAATAAGTCTTTGAGATGCATTAGTAATATGACTAAATAAGTTGTGAAGTTACATCTAAAAGTCATCGACATTAGTACTTTAGGGCCAGTTGACTATCAGTTACATTACAGAGGATCCACTTCGAGGTATTAAGTGGGCGTTGGGTCTGCCTCCTCCATACATAAAAGTATTAAGTGGCCGGGGTTGCTTTTTGGATAGTATAATGCCTACATATATGTAAATACATGTATAGAATTATACCTCGAACAAGGTTGGATATATCATACATGCAAGTGGAATTAAATGGATAAACCACGAATAATAGACATAACATTTAAATAGAAATCAATCGGCGTAAACTATTATTATGGATAAAGTATGTAATTTACTAGTCACTAGAACTTTGTTCTGACACCTTCCTCATTACAATTGACGTGATAGATTATGGGGGATGTTATCCCGCTTTTTGGCAAAGCCGTGATACCAAAAGATCGATCAAAAACAAAAGACAGTTCGTCTCAAAGATTGGTTATACTTTGCTTCACTATGGATATCGCTGAATTTTGTCCGAGTCCATATTGAGCTACAATTGATAGAACATGACATGGAAAGCCATAGAAGTCGGCATCTCAAATTTCAAGTCAATACGAGTTCATACGCTCACGTTTTGATCGATTCAATCTAGAGGAAATGGCCCAGATTTCGTATCCATCACTATGGGTGATTTCGTGTCCATCATCGAACTCCGGTTCGAATCGATCACTTTCGTATCGATCAGGTTCCAGCGACTTCGAATCCATCGAAGTGCCTCAGTTCGTATCGATCAACTTCGAATCCATCAAAGTGCCTCGGTTCGACTCGATCAAGTTCAAATCCATCGAAGTGCCTCGGTTCGACTCGGTCTCATTCGAACCCATCAATAGAAAGCCCACTTCGCATCCATCTGCAGATAACCTACTTTCATATCGGTCAACTCCTATGAGTTCGTATCAATCAGGATTGGCCGTGTTCGAATCCATCGAGTTTGTATCGATGGACTTCGTACCCATCAGCAGATGAAGCGCTTCGTAAAGATCGGCCAATATCTGCTTCGCATCCATCATACAAGCCTCTCTTCGTATCCATCAGGCAGCTGCAATTCGTATCCATCATATCATCTTACTTCGTATCCATCGAAGGCTCAACTTTGCATCGATTGGCCTCGTATCCATGGAGAAGCTACATGGCTCGTATCCATCAAAGAAAGGCTAGTTCATATCCATCGACCATCGGTTGTTCGACTCCATCAATAACTGCTATTTGAACCCTTGAGTGAAGCCTTCATCCGAATCCATCAAGGCAGCGAACCTGGATGACGTGTCATCCCTCGATACGAATGGGCCGAGATATATGGAGTCGATGCGGTCAACTAGGAGCAAAGACCGGATCGAGGCGAAGATTGCGCTCCACGTCATCATGAAGAAGCGTGCCATTATCGATTCGAAGCAATCGATTCGAACGAATCGATCCGAACCAAATAGCCACTCGAGAATACTCATTTCGTATCGACGATATCTAGAGATCTACTGATCCAAATGCCACGAAATTTTCACTGGAGATTGC
The DNA here is from genome assembly GCA_030765085.1 of Allium cepa. NCBI lineage: Eukaryota > Viridiplantae > Streptophyta > Magnoliopsida > Asparagales > Amaryllidaceae > Allium > Allium cepa. Next base: position 422,096,931 of record CM060939.1, read on the forward strand.
ACACATGCTGAGGAATGTCTCAACCAAATTTTGGCTCGATTGGATGACATTTTGATCGATACGAAATGACCTTGTATCAATCGTCGATCTAGTCGAAACTTCTTGAGGTTGGTCGCGTGGGCCCACTCACGTGCCAGAAAAAGTCTCCGAGATTTGAGCGAAGTCTCAGCCTCCTACACCTATAAATAGAGCCCCAGAGCCTACAAAAAAAGGATCTTTGGACTCTCAAGCACCCAGACTCTGCTGGATCGAGATTTTCATCATCCTACACCATATTCTTGCTATTAATTTTGAATTTTCAGTTGTAACTTGCTGTTGTTTGCTGTACTTGCTTGTAATCATTGAAAGAGAAGCAATAAAACTGCAAAAGACTTCATAGTGGACGTAGGCAACGCGCCGAACCATACTAAAACGCTTGTCTACGCATTTACTTTTCTGTTCATTGGAGTTTTTGTTAGATAATCCTCATTTTCAATTTATATTCGTCATTGTTATCTCTTCAAAGACTCCCGAAGAGTGTTGTGACCAATTTTGGTGCAAATACTTTGGTGCTTTCACTGAGAAAATCCATATTTTCTCCTGCTTGTTGAATCTGTCGTCGATACCGGATTGAATAAATCTAAGAGAGAGATCCAGATCACAAATCCAAGTTCCTTCCCTTCTATTCGGATTTGCATAAAGTCTAGGAAAGGAATTCAACCTTCGAGATGGTTAGCACCAGGACCATCTCTAACGCTATCAATCAAGAGGAACAGGATAGACAAAATCCAGTGCCACTACCTCCCTCTAACCAAGATGCTACCAGACACTCAGAACCATCAGGTGCGGTTACCCGACAAGAGTTTCAGCTGCTGCTTCAAGAGATGACCCAGAGTCGGCAACAACTAACAGAACAGCTACGCGCTAACGCCGAGCTGATCAACTAGCTGAATCGCCAGAAGCGAAGGAGATCCAAGAGAGGCCATGCTTCTTACTCCTCCAACGAAAGTTCTTCATCTTCTGACTATCATCATCGATCTCTACGACCCCGGCTAGATGAGAGTCACATACAAGCTGCTGGAAATCAACCGGCAATGACCGATGGACAGCTAAGAGTTGGTCCATCAGCTAGTTTTCAAACCGGGCCCTCCTCCCGAGAAGGTGCCACTCCCCACTATACCACTGAATACCGTGCCACGAATGTTGCGGTTGAACCAGGAGTCGACGCCCAAGATCAGTCGAACCTGGACAGTCGTCATCCCGGACGTACTCCTGAACCATACGTCCCAGAGGACTATGAGCCAAGAAGGCAAGATTTGGACCGTCGATAGCATCCGGTCCAACCCCAAAGTATGAAACGCAATCATACTCCGGCACAAGCTGCACAGAGCATACAAATGCCGGATATTCCGACCATGATACGTCAGATGATCCGTGAGAGCCAGGGTCTCACGAACGACGACTGGGTAATCTCCAGAAGTCACACTCCCTTTATGGACGATATTCTTACTTCTGAACCCCCACGGCGATTCAGGATGCCAACTCTACCCACGTACGAGGGAAACTCCGACCCTAACCAACATATTCTGAAATATGAATGGTCAATGAGCGCTCTAGAGCCGACGATGCAGTGAAGTGTCGTAGTTTCCCCATATCCTTGGGTGGCATCGCTACCATGTGGTTCACTCGACTGCCCCCTCGATCCATATCCTCCTTTGACCAGTTGGCCACAAAATTCATCGAGCAATTCTGCATGCACGTCGCAAGGCCAAAAGACTTCAACACTCTGTCTAGCATCACCCAAGCCCCTAGAGAGACGCTCAGACACTACTTAGAGAGATTCCACGCTGCATGTGCCGAAATCATCAATCCAAACGATAACTCCATCCTTGTGGCGTTGACTAAGGGGGCTGAACCCGATTCTGAGTTTGGCAACTGGTTGGCTGGAAAACCCCCTGCATCGTTGGATCTTTTCCACGCCAAGGCGGCTCAATTCCTAAGAAGGGAAGATACAAAACTGTCTAGGAAGCAAACTGATGCCGGGCTGAGCACTGAAGGGATCCAAAACAATGTCGCGATCAGACAGTCCGGTGAGAGTTTCGAAAAAGTTCAGCTAAAGTTCAAAACAAACAAACTCAACGAGGGGAGAACGTGAACCAAACTAGATAGCGAGATCAGAACCGTGGCCCACCAAGGCAGAATCCTATGTTTGACAGTTACATTCCTTTGAATACATCACTGGAGAACTTGTATTTACAAACCTGTAATACGATTCAATACAAAAAACCTGCTCCGAAACCGTCATCAGAGAGACAAATCCAGACTGGAAAATTTTGCAGGTTCAATGAAAGCTACGGGCACGATACGAATGAATGTCGTCACTTGCAAGATCTCGTGGAAAAATTGATCAGAGAAAGGAAGCTGGAATAGTTTGTGTGGGCGCCGCAGTCTGGAGGAGCGGGCCCATCAAATCAAAATAATGAACCCAATCGACCGAGACATGAGGACTCTACATGTCCCCGAGGGAGATTGGTGATAAACGCCATCAGTGGCGGACCCACCATGCCAGGAGCCTGGAATGACGAGGATCTTCGTCACTGTTACACATGACAGGCTTTATCTAATCCATGAATACTTTGCAATTTCCTTTACATTCAGAAGTTTGAATTTGTAATAAGGCAACTGACTTTGCTATGTTTTTCAGTTCCAGCAATAAATTACTATCTCTTCAAGCTAGAGCTGTGATTCACCGAATGCGACATTCAACAATCATGACGCATGAAGAGCTAAGTTCCATCGAACAATGAAACTTATTCAAATAGGGAGTGACTGTGATACGACCGGCCACTCACTAAGTGAAACCTCAGCTCGGGGGCAAGCCATCACATCAAAGCTGAACTGGACCGACACACGACAGTCCTACAACTAACTCCAAATTCGCAGAGTGCGAATTGGAGTATAAACATCAACTCTAGGTTCCCAGAGTGCGAATTGGAGTATAAATCCATCGTTCCTAGAGTGTGAACGGACTCCAATTTCCCGTAGTGCGAATTAGAGTATAAACATAAATCCATCGTTCCCAGAGTGTGAACGGACTCAAGGTTCCCAGAGTGTGAACCGGAGTATAAATCCATCGTTCCTAGAGTGTGAACGGACTCCACTTTCCCGGAGTGTGAATTGGAGTATAAACATCAAATCCATCGTCCCCAGAGTGTGAATGTACTCTAGGATCCCAAAGTGCGAACCAGTGTATAAATCCATCGTTCCCAGAGTGTGAACGAATTCCTAAAAAGCCCAAATAGGTGTGACTGACCATCCATCGGCTGACTCCAACTTTCCAGAGTGTGAATTGGAGTATAAACATCTATTCCAGGTTCCCAGAGTGTGAACCGACATGTCAATGCAAACTCCAACTTCCCAGAGTGTGAATTGGAGTATAAACATCTATTCCAGGGTCCCGGAGTGTGAATCAACACATCAATGCTAACTCCAAGTTCCCAGAGCGTGAATTGGAGGGTATACATCTATTCCAGGTTCCCGGAGTGCGAACCAAAATAAAATGCTAACTCCAAGTTCCCAGAGCGTGAATTGGAGGGTAAACATCAATTCCAGGTTCCTGGGGCGCAAACCAAAACATAAATCCTAATTCCAGATTCCCACAGCGTGAGTCGGAGTATAAACATCAATTCCAGGTTCCCGGAGCGCGAACCGAAACATCAATGCCAACTCCAGATTCTCAGAGCGTGAATTATAGTATAAACATCAATTCCAGGTTCCCAAAGCATGAACCGAAACATCAATGCTAACTCCAAATTCCCAGAGCGTGAATTGGAGTGCGAACATCAATTCCAGGTTCCCGATGTGCGAACCGAAACATACATGCAAACTCCAGCTTTCCAGAGTGTGAATTGGAGTATGAACATATATTCCAGGTTCCCAGAGTGCGAACCAAAACATAAATGCTAACTCCAGATTCCCAGAGCGCGAGTCGGAGTACAAACATTAATTCCAGTTTCCCGGAGCGCGAACCAAAGCATCAATGCAAGCTCCAAGTTTCCAGAGCGTGAATTGGAGCATTAACATCAATTCCAGGTTTCCGGAGGGCGAACCGAAAAATATAAATGTCAACTCCAAGTTCCCAGAGCGTGAATTGGAGGATAAACATCAATTCCAGGTTCCCGGAGCTTGAACCCAAACATACATGCTGACTCCAAGTTCCCAGAGCATGAATTGGAGCATTAACATCAATTCCAGGTTCCCGGAGGGCGAACCGAAAAATACAAATGTCAACTCCAAATTCCTGGAGCGTGAAGTGGAGTATAAACATCAATTCCAGGTTCCCGAAGCGCGAACCAAAATATACATACTGACTCCAAATTCCCAGAGTGTGAATTGGAATACAAATGCCAAGTCAAAGTTCCTGGAGTGCGAACTGTGTTACAAACATCGATAATTCTCAAATTCCCAAAGTGCGAACAAGATTATCGATCACAGATTATCTTAAATCCCCAGAGTGTGGACATGTGCTCAAGATTTGCAATAGGTGCGATCGACCACTGAATTACAAATACTGGTCCCCGAAACTAGGGGCAAAAACATGAGTGTTAATCACTAACCAAAGTGATACAATGTCCAAAATTCAACTCATTCGTCAATCACGACGTGTGATCAAGATTTTCAAGCTCGGCAAATAAAAGAGACTCAACTTGAAGGTAGAAACACCACAAGTGCACTGGACTGAAAGTCAAATACTGCAAATACTTAAGCACAAAAGAAATCAGAGTCGAAGCAAAAAGACTAAATGTCGTTTCAACTAACTGTATGTGAAGATTCATGTACAAGTTATTCCAAAAATTCCTACCATCAGGAGGCCGAGCCTGCATCCATACATAGCCTATGAAAGAAAATATGCAAACGACAAAGCTTCAAAGTCCAGCTATAATGATCATCATCACTTGTACACAGCATATCGATACGAACATCTATTTCGTATCCTTCAGTATATAAACATTAGCATCGTTACGGGTAACACAACAAAGACCTGATGGAGTCATTAGCATCAAGGCGAATGAACATTTCGTATCCACCGAATTCTCCATTTACCGATGCAAAGTCAATCCTTCAACCTTCTATATCGATTCAGTAGAGGATCGATACGAAGGAACTTCCTAAAACAACTGACAAATGTTGTTATAACTCAAATTTCAGATCGATTCAGGAGAGGATCGATACAAGAGGGTAGTCCAAAACAACCATCAAGCGTTGTTTCAACTCAAATTTCAAATCGCTTCAGGAGAGAATCGATACGAAATTCGATAACAAACTAAACCGACAACGAGTCGTGAACACTCAATGTTAACTAAGTCAAGTTAACATATATGCATGTATGTCGAACTAACATTCGATTTTCAATATTCACAGGGATCGAATACTCATCCCATCACAATTACAACGACAAACAGCTAAGTACATCATACAACGATCAGATATATCAACGTAAGGTTACAACCTTTGACAAAAGAGCAATGATTGTTCAGAGAGAAATTGCAGCTTTTCAAAGCACGTCATGTTTCCACAAGACGTACTTTGGGGGGCAAATGTTATCCCGCTTTTTGGCAAAGCCGTGATACCAAAAGATCGATCGAAAACAAAAGACAGTTCGTCTCAAAGATTGGTTATACTTCGCTTCACTATGGATATCGCTGAATTTTGTCTGAGTCCAGATTGAGCTACAGTTGATGGTACATGACAAGGAAAGCCATAGAAGTCAGCATCTCAAATTTCAAGTCAATCCGAGTTCATACGCTCACGTTATGATCGATTCAATCTAGAGGAAATGGCCCAGATTTCGTATCCATCACTATGGGTGATTTCGTATCCATCATCGAACGCCGGTTCGAATCGATCACTTTCGTATCGATCAAGTTCCAGCGACTTCGAATCCATCAAAGTGCCTCAGTTCGTATCAATCATCTTAGAATCCATCAAAGTGCCTCGGTTCGACTCGATCAAGTTCAAATCCATTGAAGTGCCTCGGTTCGACTCGGTCTCATTAGAACCCATCGGCAAAAAGCCCACTTCGCATCCATCGGCAGATAACCTACTTTCGTATCCGTCAAATCCCATTAGTTCGTATCGATCAGGATTGGCCGTGTTCGAATCCACCAAGTTCGTATCGATGGATTTCGTACCCATCAGCAGATGAAGCGTTTCGTAACGATTGGCCAACATCTGCTTCGCATCCATCATAGAAGCCTCTCTTCGTATCCATCAGGCAGCTGCAATTCATATCCATCGTATCATCTTACTTCGTATCCATCGAAGGCTCAACTTCGCATCGATTGGCCTCGTATCCATGGAGAAGCCACATAGCTCGTATCCATCAAAGAAAGGCTAGTTCGTATCCATCGACCATCGGTTGTTCGACTCCATCAATAACTGCTGTTCGAACCCATGAGCGAAGCCTTCATTCGAATCCATCAAGGCAACGAACCTGGATGACGTGTCATCCCTCGATACGAACGGGCCGAGATTTATGCAGTCGATGCAGTCAACTCGGAGCAAAGACCGGATCGAGGCGAAGATTGCGCTCCACGTCATCACGAAGGCGCATGCCATCATCGATTTGAAGCAATCGGTTCGAACGAATCGATTCGAACCAAATAGCCACTCGAGAATACTCATTTCGTATCGATGATATCTAGAGATCTACCGATCCAAATGCCATGAAATTTTCACTGGAGATTGCACACATGTTGAGGAATGTCTCCACCAAATTTCGGCTCGATTGGATGACATCTTGATCGATACGAAATGACTTTGTATCGATCGCCGATCGAGTCGAAACTTCCTGAGGTTGGTCGCGTGGGCCAACTCACGTGCCAGAAAAAGTCTCCCGAGATTTGAGCGAAGTCTCAACCTCCTACGCCTATAAATAGAGCCCCAGAGTCTACAGTAAAAGGATCTTTGGACTCTCAAGCGCCCAGACTCTGCCGGATCGAGTTCTCCATCATCCTACACCATATTCTTGCTGTTGATTTCAAATTTCCAATTGTAACTTGCTGTTTTTTGCTGTACTTGCTTGTAATCATTGAAAGAGAAGCAATAAAACTGCAAAAGACTTCATAGTGGACGTAGGCAACACGCCGAACCACTCTAAAACGCTTGTCTACGCATTTACTTTTCTGTTCATTGGAGTTTTTGTTAGATAATCCTCATTTTCAATTTATATTCTTCATTGTTATCTCTTCATAGACTCTCGAAGAGTGTTGTGACCAATTTTGGTGCAAACAGGGGACAAGATACCGGTGCAAGATAGGAATAGTAGGTGAACAAGGTCGTCTCACTCATGCTTGGTACTAACAAGGCAATTAAATATCCAAGGAATAATATTGATTCCAAGGTCTTATCCTCGGTCAATATATATGTTTTATCATATTATACTATTCCGCTGTGAGTTTGTATATATAGCTGTGATATACTTATGTTTATTACAGTTTACAAAAATCAAAGAGTTGTACCTTAATGGACTAGGATTTTTGATTTAGTCAAAAAATCAGGCCCATTACGTTACAGGTTGTTACAGTTCTTTTAGTGGCTTGGTGGCAATGATCATCTATCATGGTTCACACACCCTATACTAAGTTTTGATAAGACCATGATAATTCATAATACTACCTATCCACAATCCATATAGTTGCACTAGTCAATGAACAGAAATGAAATTGTGGTTCTAAGCATTCTATGTTTTCCTAGATACTGCTCCATCCACGATGACGAGAATATAGGCTCCATTCCCTTAACCCTCGCCGATAAGATATAGTCCTTCCCAGATTCGGTGAGGTGCCCCCGGCCAAGAGGATACTCACTCCAGAACTAGATTTCCTTCCTTGAGCAGGCAATACCTTAGCCTAGATTTGTATTTTTTCACCGCATTTTTCTTTAGCATCGTGGTTTTCAAAGCAGCCTCATCCCGCTTCTACTCAATCAGATCTAGGGACATGTTTATCAATTCCTCATTCTCATGTAAGTCATAGTGGGTTCTCCTATAATATTAGACTGTAGTTTTAATGGGAATCATAACCTATAACTCGTAGGCCAAAGCGAAAGGAGTGTGTCTCATTGTAGTTTCATGGGAAGTGCAATACGTATAAAGTCCAATGGCAGCTCATCCATCCGAGCTCCTTTGTCATTTTCTAAGTACACCTCTATGACGGTTTTGAGAACCTTATTATAGAAACTCATTGTCGAGAAGCAGTAATTAATAATTTAATATCATTAATTAGTAAATTAAATATGTTTTAAAATTAATTAATATGGAATTGTGGGAATAATTTGGAAATTTGATGAAGAATATTTATTAAAGGATGAGGATTTGATATAAAAGGAATAGTGGTTTAGTAATTAAATTGGATATTCTAAAATATATAAAATATAAATTCATTATTTAGAATAAAATGCTAAATCAAATTTTTTAAGTTTGAGATTTATTTTGATAATGGAAAATTGTTTTTATTAAAGGAAATTTGAATTTAATTAATAGTCGAATTTAAATAAAATGATTAAAATAAATAAATAGGTTGTTTAATATAAAAATTTAGTGTAGTATAATTTGTTATGGAAATGGGCTTGAAGTATGGTAGTATTTTTCATGAAGAAAGAAAAAGAAATAAAATGATATAGTAATAAAGCAATCCTCATTTCCTAAGCCCAAACTCAAATTGTATTTCATGAAAATGGAATCTAGAGATTTCTCCTCTTCTTACATATACAACCATATACGTTCACTTTTGGGCTTTGCTTTTCCATTTCTAGAAAATCAAAACCCTACACATTCTTCTATCTCTAAAATCAAATAAGTCAAAATAAAATACTATAAAGTTCCATATTCAACTTTATGCTTCTAGGCAATATTCTACACCAATTAGCAAGGTGAAGTTCAAGCTTCGTGCATCAAATTGAAGTAAGGAAAACTTTACAGTTGGAGCAAGAAAGGGAGAAAGAAGCAGTTAGCTAAGCAATTATATTAATCAGCTCAAGGTGAGCGAATTTTACTCACAAATCTATGCTATATCGCTATGAATTTGTGTGTATGCATCTTAGTTAATTATGGTTTCTTGGTTTTAGTTTACTGTAAAACCTTGAATACTTCTTCCTCATTACCGCTAACAAAATATACCTCATTATGCTACGATTTTGTGTTGTTATGACATGTTTTTGGTTGATTAAATTGATGCTTGGATGTATAATAAAGTGGGGTTCAACATGGAAATGAACAGGTGGAATAACAATCATCAAAGCGGACAAAACCTAGAGTAGTAGGCTTAAATTTGAACACAAGTGGTCGACTCCTCTCTTTGAGAGGTTGACCACTCAAGGAAAGAGGTCAACCCCTTCCACCCCTTAACCCGCTAATAAGAAAAAATTATTTCTAAAAAATTAAAAGAAAAATCAATAAAAATAAAAATATGTATGGCAAGTAAAAGTTTGAAGAAATGTAAATATGAAATTATTTTTACGAAAAAGTTTTATTTAATATTAATTATTATTTATTTAATTTAAATACTGATTATTTAATGACTTAGTTTTTTATTTTTAATAAATATATAACAATCCTATAAATTCTATAAATATGTATATAATGCTTCCTAATTGATATTTTATAATTTTTAAAGTATATTTTGTGAAATTTTGAATATAATTAAGGGGTCGAAAAATGTATTTTATGGATTTGGAATATTATAAATTGATTTGGATGATATAAAATTAACTAAATATATTATTTAATCGTAGAAAATTATGAAATAATTATCATTTGAAGTATTTATTTATACAAACTATTTTTGGAGTTTCATAGGAAAGAAATGGTTCCTACATATCTGGGTGCTACATTCTAGCCTTCCTAATGCGAATCACACCTCGCATTGGTTAAACCTTCATGAACACATTGTATCCTACTGGGAACTCTAGTTCTTTAATCCTTGTATCGGCATAACTCTTTTGCCCAAACTAGGCTACCTTTATTCTAGTTCGGATCAGCTCTACTTTATCAGTAGCATCCTTCATTACATTTAGCCCTGATATGAGCCTATCCCTCTTTGGTAACAAACATGTGGGTGACTTACACGGCCTTACATGCAATGCTTCTAATGGTACCATCCCAATACTTCTCCGGTAGTTATTGTTCTATGAAAACTATACTAGTTGTAAATGTCTCCTAAGATCCCCCAAAATCTAAAATGCAGGTATTCGGTAAAACTTGCAGAGATCCATTGACCCTTTCGCTCTGCCCATCTGTTTATAGATCGTAAGCAGTACTTGTACGCAACTCCAACCCCAAATCACCTTATGAACTACGAAAAAACTCACAGCAAATTGGGTCTCTTGGGGACTAATAATAGTGTTAGGCACTCCATGTAGTTTTACTATTGCCTTTATATATATATATATATATATATATATATATATATATATATATATATATATATATATCTTCAGCACAGTTATTATGGCCTTCATCGGAATGAAATAAGCACACTTAGTATATCAACTATGACCCATATAATTTCATTTCCATCTCCAAACCTTTGTATTATATCAACGAAATCCATGGACACCGAATCTCATTTCCAAATTGGAATCTTTAGAGGCCGCAAAGCTTGCTCGGCATCTAATGCTCCCCCTTCAATTATTGGCATGTGAGACATTTCCTCACACATCCTTCTTCATTACTTCCTAAAGTAAACTTTTTCATATCCCGGCACATCTTAATACCACCTAGATGAATGGTGAACTTTGAACGATGACCTTAGTCCAAATCCTCCTTCTGATGGCCTCCCATATCCAGAACATACAACCTTCACGGTCTACCTTCACTAAAAGCATTAATCCCTTCAAATCAACTACCTTGGTTTCTGACCCTAGGTTTCTCACTCAATTGGCACGTATTTGATTTTCCTCCTATAGTTTGGAAATCTTCTCTACCAATGCAAGATGAACATCCAAAGGATGACAACATTCCAGAAGTACTATTCGGTCCTGCACTAGGAAAAAACTGCACATTACACATGGTCAATGATTCGAACATATTCAACTCTTCAATCATTGCCAAAACATAATTTTGTTACTTTTGGCTTAAGGCATCAGCTACCTTATTACCTTCCCTAGGTATACACTATCCCAAGATAGTATGATGCTAAAAACTCTAAGCACCTTTGTTGCCTCATGTTCAACTCCTTCTAAGAAATAGGTATCCCAAGGACTTGCAGTCAGTTTATACTACAAAGAATCAGGCACATAAAGTTTTTTCTTTCTTTAGTTTATACTTCAAAAAATTAGCCATGTGTAATTTTGTATTTCTTTATTCTATACTACGAAGAATCAGCCATATGCAATTTTGAGAGCGTACAACTGGCCTAGACATCCCATGTCCCTTTGGAAGTTGAACTCATCCTCACTGCCCCAAGGTGTGCACTCAAGTGAGCGTCCTCACTGGGTGACAATAGCCCTTCAAAACTCATATTCTTGTGTAAATTCTTCCTTAGTCTTCTTAAGCTCCCCAAGCTTGATCTAATTGTTATGTATTAGATTTTTGTTTGCAATTCATTTCGATGTAGTACAACCCTGCCCCTATTCATATTGCAGTGAAGTTTTCCATACTCATATTATGGTGTAGAACAACCTATTTTATTGTCCTTAGCGTAGTATATCTAGCTGAAATTTTCAACTTAGACTACGTAATGACTTCAGCCCAGTCCTCTACTTTACCTTTCGACTTTAACTTCAGGCTTTCGCTAACATTCGGCTTTTGCCAAAGTTTCATCTTTTAGCATAGTATTTCTCCACACCGCATTGACCCTCTTAGAAAGTCAATAAGCTCCTATGGAAATTCACTACCGTTGGCCTTGGGTACTTAGTTTATTTTCTTAAGTTTGGCCGCCACCTTAGCTCCATATCAGAAAAAGTCTGATACGACTATTACTGACTTTTACATGTGTCAATATCTAATAGGTTCAAACTTCACTTTCTATTAGTGATGGTGTCCTTTAGTTATCTTTTCATCATTTTTATGGTATCTTGTCCCTGGTAATTTAACATCAATTTTACTAAGTTTATATAATAGGTTTTGGCCCTTTATCTAATCACCTTTGTCCATTGTAGTTCCTCTTTCTATAATTAGTAATTTAACTTAGAAAATCCCAAAAAAGACATGAAAAATTCTTTTAACTCATTTTATAGATTTTTCTATTTTTAGATATTTTTTCTTATTTATGTAATAGTTATCCCCTTTAAAAAAATTCATAAACAATCGCTTTGATGTGGAAAGTTCTTTAAAAAAAATCTATTTCAAGAATCATGATTAAAACATCATATTAAATTTTCATTGCATTTCATAATCATTAAAGTAGGAAAACACATCTAAACATCCCATATTTAACTATTTTTTCCTAAAAATTCACTATACATCATTTATCTTATTTAAACATCATCTCATATGAACATCACCATATCAAATCATAGTTGAATTCAAATGCAATTAAAATGTATGGTTAAATATTACTCACCAAGATCTTTGAATAATGTTATATTAATCCATTTAATCCCCTTTTTTCTTGCGTTTTCTTCTTCTTATTTTATCCTTTTAGACGTCCCATTAATGTGCTCCTTAATTATTATTTTTAAGTATCATGAAATGAAGAAATGATGTAAGGGTTATGTTTATTGTCCTACAATAATTTGGGCATTGGTCTTGGTAACTTTTCCTCCATTTGTTCATTGCCCTCTTTCTTATTTTGTTTGGCATACATGGCCGGCCTCATGTGGTAAGCAATTGTACAACCAAATGATTGCCTATGTCTTATTTGTTTTTATAACTTTTCCATATTAATCTCTCAATTTATTAATTAATTCTTTGGTTAATTAATATTAATTTCATAGGCTAGGATTTATCAAAAGTTTATTAAGGACATCATAAGGATCTCAGCAACGTTGACTCGCTTCACTAACAAGAATTTGGTTTTTATGTTTTGTTTTGAATGTGAGACTCGGCTATATAGAAATTTTCTGGATATCAAGCAAGGAAATTTGTCTGTATTGGAGTATGAGACTAAGGTCAATGAGTTGCCTCGCTACGGCCATGGTCTCATTATCATTTCTTTAGAAGAGCGAGATGATTGTGCTTGGTTTGAGGCCCAGAGTTTCGTGAGAGGTTGTCTGCCCATCTCAAGGCTCACTTGTGGAGTTATTGATTAATTAAGTTAAATAATTAAAAGGCTAGTTAATTACTTAATGTGATTAATTTAAAGATAATTAATGGATGTCATTTATTAAAGTAAAATTAATTAATGTAATTAATTAAGGACCAATGTAATTAAATATAGTTAATTAATTACTATAACGACCCGCCTTTCATACCACAGAAAGACACATCATTATTAAGAAAGAAAGGGATAGAAAAGAGAAAAGACAGGGAAGAAAGAACTAAAAAATATCAGAATCTCACAGCAAAACGAATAAAATATATTAATCACATAGTTATTACATAATATACAACATCTAACGGAGTTACACAGCTTATACATCTCAAATTAGGCAGTTATAAAAGTCTGTCTATTATACAATTCAAATACATCAACACAGAGATACAGACAAACGATAGCACATTGGAACCATAATATCTATATATGTTGAAGCCTCCTGCTCCAAGTCTCCTCCATAAATTCGTCAAAGCTTACCTGAATCCCTTGGCTACTCGTAAAAATTTGAGTACCCATGAGTTTAATAAAACAGAAAATAAACTCGGGGTCAGACATGTGTCTGGTGTGAGTAAACGGGTTAAAGTTGCTTAACTTTGAAAATCATTTGAAATGAAAGGTATCTCGTAAGACCACGCCACAAATAAACATGTCTGGTTTTTACCTTACGATAACCGAAACATTTCTTATAAAATCCTCTGATATTATAATAGTGTCTATATAAAAGTACTTATTCAAATAGCTGAAATTGTTACATTGTTAAATTCCAGCATACTAGCCACAAAGTGGGTTCTACAATCAAAACCATAAAGTGCACGTAGGGAAAATGGATTTCCATCAATGGCAGGGCTACTGGGGTATCGTCCATCGCAGTACCTGGTCTAGATCAGAGTACCAAGGATCCACCCTAATCCCCTACAACACAAGGGGGGAACCATCCCTTACTGGATAATTCTGAATAAGACAACCCCGCAGTTGGCGCGACCAACCGCCCACATAGCCGAAATAAAGGGACTTCTAGACAAGGGAAATCTTATCCAACTTGGGTGCCACCCACTTAGCCTTGCTGCACCTCCCCTGTTTTAACCATTCCCAGTTGATGAGGCTTGAGGCTGCGATTACCTTTTTAGAACACATATCTTGGAATGCTCATCGTCCACCAATGAAGATGTTCTAAAAGCATTCATCCATACAAGTCTGTTCCGGGTTCGAACGAAATCGAAGGCACTATCTCGGTACACTCATTTTTGAATCACCCTTAGAGTTAACTACAATAGGCCTTGGATTTTGAATCTTCATCTCGAAACAGAAAGCACGATCTCCGTTAAACTAGTTTTGGAATCACCCTCAAAGTTTTAACCATAAATAGCCCTTACACTTCGAGTTTTCATCTTGAACTTCACTTGAGATTTCTTGACCTATCGTTTAATTTGGATCGATGTGGTTTTCAGATATTCAATTCGGAAATCCGATCCCCGTTTGATCGAAATCCAAAACGTCGTCTTTTAATGTCCAAGTTGTTTAAGTTTAAACAATTTATTCTATCATTAAGGATAATATATTCACACAGATAGATAATTCACATTATCAGAGATAGATAATCACAATTCATCCAAAGCTTCTTATATCACAAAGAAGCACCTATCACATATTAGAGCTATCAAATAATCCAAGGCATTCAACATCATTTAATCATCCATAAGCAAGATTAATTGTCACACCATCTCTAATTAATTTAATTAACCACCAATGAATTAAATTAGTTACTTTATTTACTTTTAAATCCTGCTTACTTAACATTAATTAATTACAACCCAATTAATTAATCAGCCTTTAATTTCATCTTAATTAATCATCCTTGATTAATTATTCTATAATTACATTAAGTAGTTAGCCTTCAATTAATTACACAAATTAATTATCCTTTAACCATTCACATTTATTAACCCTTAATTATTCATTAACTACATTAATTAATGACCCTCTAATTACTTTCATTATTTAACTAATTATTCTTCTAATTAATTACATTTAATAATTAATCTTTAATTAATCACATTCATTAATCAACCTTCATTAATTACATACAGTAATTAACCATCCTCTAATTACTTACAATAATTAATTAACTCCGTAATCAATTTTATTAATTAATTCTTTAATTAATTACATTAAGTAATTAATCCTTAATTACTTCCATTAAGTAATTATCCTTTAATTACTTTCACTAAGTAATTACACTTTATTAATTACATTAGGTAATTATACTTAATCAATTTCATAAGCTATTATCCTTAATTAAACAAATTAATTATCTTAAATAAATCACATTAATTAATTTAATGTGACGACCCACATTTAATTCCACAGAAAGATGTATCATCATTAAGAAAGAAATAGGTAGAAAAAGAATAGATAGAAAGAAGGAAACAACAACATCAGAATCTCACAGCGGAAACGGAACGAAATATAATATTTCACATAGATATTACATATTCAATATACATCAGAGTTACACAGTTACACAACATCATCATATTAGATAGTCTTGAAGACTTGCCTATCCATTACATTCCAAAATACTACAGACAAAAGATACAACACAACGGAAAGATATATAGATATGCCAGGACTGCTGCTCCAAGCTTTCCCCAAAATTCGTCAAGCCAAACCTGATTACTTGGCTACTCATAAAAATTTGAGTACCCAAGTGTTTAAGAAAACAGAATAAACTCCAGGTCAGACATGGGTCTGGTGTGAGTAAACGGTTAAGTTGTTTAACTTGAAAAAACCTTTAAAATAAAAGGTATCTAGTAAGACTCATCGCAATTAAACAGGGACAAGTTTTTTCCTTACGATAACCAAAACATTTGATAGGAAATTCATTTATATTATAATAGTGTCTAGGGTTTTCAATATAAAATACAGAAATAGCTGGAATGCTTACATCTCATGTTCCAACATAGTTGCGCACAATCAAAACCGTACAAGCATTTATTGGAGATTGGATTCCATACAATGGTAGGGATACTGGGGTACCGCCCGTCACAGTATGTGGTCTAGATCACCGTACCGAGGATCCACCTTGATCCCCTACATTACAAAGCCGGAGCTACCCCTTACTGGATAGTCCGAATAAGACAACCCCGTGGTTGTGGCCAAACAACCACCCACACAGCCGAATAAAAGGGACCTCTAGACAGGGGAAAATCTTATCCTACTTGGGTGCTACCCACTTAGCCTTGCGTGTACCTCCCCTGTTTTAGCCATTCCCGGTTGATGAAGCTTGAGTCTACGATTACCTTTATAGAACAAATAACTTGGTGTGCTCATCGTCCTCCATTGACGATAGTCTGATAGTATTCATCCATTCAAGTTCGTTTCGGGTTCGAACGAAACCGAAGGAATTATCTCGTTACACTCATTTTGGAATCACCCTTAGAGTTAACGAAATAACCCTTGCACTCTAAAACTTCATCTCAATCTTCACTTGAGATTTCACGACCTATCGTTTAACTTGGATCGATGTGGTTTTCGAATAATCCAATTTGATACCTGATCCCGGTCTCATCGAAATCCAAACGTCGTTTTAAAAGTCAAGTTGTTTAAAGTTTAATTTCATTCAATTCAATACTTTGAATTCATATAACATTCATCACAGATAAATAAATACATTTATCACAGTTATATCCAATATCACATCACAGAATATCACAGATTATCAACTATAGATATCAATCAATCCAGACATTATATACAATCAATCATCCATAAGCAAGACTTATTAATCCATACTATAATTAATTTATTTAATTAATATTAAATTAATTACTTAAGAATTAATCACCTAACCCTGCTTAATTAATCATTGATTAATTATAATCATTTGAACTAATTAATCATTCTTTAAATACTTTATTAATTATTAATCTTTAATTCCTGATTAATTATCCTTAATTATTAATTAATAAACCTTAATTATCCTTAATTACAAATTAGTTAATCCTTAATTACCAGTTAAGCCTATCAGAGATTAGATAAAGAGAATTTGAATTTTGACTTATTTTAAAACTCTGTAACTTGAAATAGAAATGAACCAGACATGCACACTTGTATATCACCTACGTATATACATTCAATCTCTTTTATACGACCATGCAAAGCATATTCATATCATAGCATTAAAGGATTATCACATGCAACCAGTTTCTTATAGATTTTAAGTTCCAAGTTGTTAGTTTACTCATTAGAAAAGATAAACAGAGAGATTTTGAAACAGTTTGAAATTTTGAAAACCTGAATTACTGGAAGAAAAATGTCTTGATCTTTAAAAGCTTGAAACTGGAAACTTATACCGGAAAACTTGTTTTAACTGAGATGATTTAGCTTGATAAACTGTAACCTTGATGTTGAAATTATCTTGCCTTGATTAAGTTGAAAAGGGTTGTTGCTTGATGATCTTTGCTTGATTAATTTTCTGGTTTGAAAATGTATACAGGCTTTTGTTTTGTTCTGGTTTTGAATATAGTTTACAGGCTCTTGTTTTCTTTGTTTGCAAATGAGAATATAGGAAAGAAAATGAAATAGGGGAGGGGAGAGATACATATAGCTTAATTTTTATGATTTTTTAAAATAAAGAAAATAAAAGGAAAGGGTGACACTTGTTTTATTTGTTAACATTTGTCATTAACATGTATTAGTTGACTTACATTTGTTAAACTATATATACTTAACTTACATGTCTAATTTCCATGAATTAATGAATTTTTCAAAGAGTTTTATAAAACTTATATATATTTTCTATTAAGTAAATACATTATCTTAATTTATATTAATAAAATCCTTTAAAGAAAATAATATAAATAAATCATATACTAATAAAATCATATACATATATATTTTTAAGTCCAAAATATTTTAAGATAATGATCTTTTAAATTTCCAGTTCAAATTTAAATTCAATTTAAAATCCAATTTAAAATCAACTTATATAGTTATATATACACACATTTAAAAAACACAAATTTAATTTGTTTGAAAATAATAATTTTTTTCTATTTAAAATCTACTTATATCTATGTATATAAAAGATCATTATTATTTGTTTCAAAAGAATAATTTGTCGATTTCAAATAATTTATAAAAGAAAATTATCACATTATAACTGCTTTAAATTTCTAGGATATCTGTAACGCTTCGATTTTTCGTTGCCGAAAAACCGAACAGTTATGGGTTTTAAAAAGAATTTAAGAAAAGAAAAGAAGAAGAAAGAAGAAGACATAGAAGAGATAAGAAGATAGAGGGAAAAGAAAATAGAAAATTTTAAAATAGAAGGAAAAGAGAATAGATAAGAGATAGAAAATAAAACGGAACAGAAAACAACAGAACAACATCAGAATCTCACAATTCGCAGCGGAACAACATATAATAATAAATGAATAATCTTTAAACAAAGAACTATATCAGTTATTACATTACATCACATTACATTACATCATATCATCATCAGAGTGTACAACAACAACAAATAGTGCAGCGGAAAAAGAAATACTATATAGCTAGTAATACGCCATGCCATCCAGCTTGCCTCCAGCAACTCCAGAATATCCAGAATATCCTGATAAACCATAACTCTTGACTGCCCGTGTGGAAATTGGTGGACACCCAGAGTTTAGGAAGGAAAACAATAAACTCCAAGTCAGTCATGTGACTGGTGTGAGAACTCAAAACAGTTTATTTAACTTTAAAATCAAAATAGAGAGATATTTTTATATTCAATTCGCAATGCTTTTAAAAATGAGACTACCATAAGGCCTCCCGCACACACACACATGCAAACGCAGAATCGGAGGAGATTTCTCCTTATGATAGTCAAAGATGCTTGATACGCATTTAAAATAACATTTGATATTATTACTAGTGCATAGTGTAGTGGAAAATTCATTTCGAAAGTAGAATATAAATCTTAGCCAACATACGACCATTATCGTATGCCTACTATAGCTAACTATGTTCAATAGCAGGTTACCGCCACATTCCATAGCAGGTTATACAACTAAAACCGTACAAGTTTCGTATTGTTTCTTTGGATTTCCAACAAATGGTCAGGCCAAGGAACTTCCCATTGCCACATGAGAATGCCTCTGGAAAGACATCCCCGAGAACCAAACCGGAACTCTGCCAACACAAGGCCGGGTTACCCCTAACTGGGTAACTACTGACACGAGCATGCCATTCCCCGATCGTAAACGACCTTTCTCACGGGATCCCGAAAACCAACAACCACAAAGTAATAAATTCGCAGTAACCACATAGGTTAAATATCTGGGCTCCATACCATGATACCACCTCTATCCAGAAGGAAATGTACATACCCTAAAGGGTGCTACCCCTCATAACCTTGCCGAATCTTTCCTGTTTTGACCATTTCCGGGGTGTGAGGTTCGACGAAGTCACGTCCACAAAAACATACTTTATACAAAAGCTATGCTTTGGGTCAACAAATGATCAACACAATGATCACTAAGATAGACGATCAAATAAATGATCCTATCACAATAATCAACACAATGATCATTTACAGCATCACTCAGCATATCACATTACCAAATTGGGAATATATCGCTGATAACATTCAACTACATAACCTCTGAGCTCGTACGTCTCAAAGAAGGGTGTTAAGCTAAAAGAATAAATTCTTCGCCACCAACAGAAATATATTTGAAAGAAATCGGCTTTATATCTCAACTTGTAATGTCAGACACACAATCCATACAAGTCTGTTCCGGGATCGAACAAAACCGAAGGCACTTACAAAGAAGTCCTTGCAATCCGGATATTCACAATCCTGATCGGATTCACCATCACATATGGAGAACTCTATACCGTAGCTACTCGGTGCAGAGTAAATCGACAGGTCATCCTATCGCTCTCGCAAATACCGGGTCTTCAACACTGATCTTCAATGCAATTATAACGACGTATCACATATTCGGAATGGGTTATACGACCCCATGGTCCTTTCCCGGTTAACCCGAATAGTGAGCGCTTATTCAAAAATAAGTGTAGCATTCACATTCAAACAAATCACATCAAATACCCATTCAAAGGGAAATATTGATAGTCGGTTATTGAACTATCAATGGATATGCACACATCACCAGTTTCCAAATAATTTTCCAAATTATTTATTTCACAAAATATCTTTACAAGATATATTATTTCACACTTCAAAAATAAATCAATACTTATTTTTTAAACAAATTCTCCTTTCCTTTATAAATTCAATAGTGAATTTATATTTCACAATATCTATTGATATACGTTTTCAATTTATCTTCAAAAAGATAAATTCTAAATATCACTTCATATTGGAAAACAATTCCATACTTATTTAATAAGTAATTCACAAATCTTTTTATTTTCTATACTTAGAAAATATTTAATATACTCTAATCGAAATTAAGTATATATTTCATTCCTTAAGGAAATCATTCACTTGATCATATTTATTTGGGCCAAAACGAATGTTGCGTAAAACATCGTTACGACAACCCAAAATCACTAGTATAGGGATTCGAAATTAAAATAGATATATAAATCCCAATACTATACAAAACATTTCCTTTCGGAAATCATTTACTATAACAACAGTGTTATAGTCCACTATTTCCTTTTCATTTCTCGAAAACGTCTATTTCAACAATTAATGTTGAAATCTATGGTTTCGAATCTCAACACATTTTAAAACATCGTTAGATCGTTTTAATTCAATTTAAACATCTCGTTCAAACATTTTCTTTAACATATTATTCACTATTCAAAAATGTGAATATTCTTTGTTAACAAATTTCATCCTTTTATTCATTTTATTTCAAAGGATTATTCACAGTTCAAAAACGTGAATATAATTCCATTAATAGGTTTCAGCAATTTACTTATCAAAATAAGTCGTTTGCGAATTTATAAAACAATGTTTATAAATTCCTTTCTATTTATTTTATAACAACTTCCTTTTATAAAATCCTTTATTAACCTATTCGATTTATAACTCAATTATAAACTAAAGGTTCATATTATAAGTTAAATACTTAAAATTTATTCGTTCACAAAAATCGTTCCTTTGAACTTCATAATTATAAATCTTATAACTTATAAGATTCAATTATTTATCCAAAACCATTCTTTTAATAACTTTATAAATTTTATAAACCTACTGTTTATAAAATTTCATTTATAACTTCACTGTTTAAAATTCTATAAATTCCATTCACTTATGCAATCTATTTTCACTTCATTCAAACACTTATAAAAACTCGTTTTATAATGTCCATATTTCAATTTATAAATATCCATTTATAAATCTCTTAATATAATTCAATTTATATTATTCTTTTAAAACTTCTTTAATCTCCTTTATTATTTCACCATTTTGATTCATAAAATAATTAAATTTTATAAATCTTATATTTAAACTTTTCACAATAAATTCTAAAATCCCAATTAAACTATTTTATAAAATCATTAGCATCATATTCTTAAAAATCAGTTTTTAACTATATTTCTCAAAAATCATAATTTTTATAACTTTAAAAATTATAACGTTTATTTATTTAAAATGAATCAATTCCAAACATATAGTATATTTTCAAAAAATCACTTTATAAATCATTTTAAAATTCCAAAACTTGGTCCAATGATGCTACACACCAAATAGTCAATCACGACTACAACGATATCATATATCGATATGATAATCCATCAAATATCAAAATATCTGAAATCAAATCAAAACTGTTGAGGAATCCTGTTGGATCCCTCCAACCTGTTTTCCTGCATCCACAAACATTAGCACAATACCAATTTCGCTCCAGTACGAAATTATCGCGGTATATGTTTTTAATAAATATTATCCGCTTAATAACGGCGCAATAGGGTCTCATCCGCTAAACAAATAAATGCGGGAAATCAATAACTCCAATATATACATATGCCAATATATATATATTGCTATTATATATAATACCAATTTCACTGTTTATGAAATATTCGCGGTATATGTTTTTAATAAATAACATCCGCTTACTAACGGCGTATTATGTCTATTGTAACAATCAATAGATATCAATCATCATTCAAACATGCATTCAAATATTTTAAATCTAACTATTTAAAATAAAATCGAAACCTATTCGATTGAGTGAGAAGTTCTCACCTTGATTTTAAATTCCGTTTTAGCGATTTATTTCGAATAAAATTAAACGGACGTTTAATTTTACCCAAAATTCTCACTAACTCCAAACGACTCCAAACCAACTCCATCGCGTAGTTCTCGTCGATATGATTCCAACGCAACTGGTTTCGCGCGTTTTCGACCTCGTATGAAAAAGTTATGTATTTTACAAGTTTGTACACGATTTATATACACTAATTACAACATTAAATTATAATTAAAACCCTACACAAGCCCCTGGCCGTTGGATCTGCATCTAAGGCCTCACGTTCATCTCCTACATCACGCGCATAAGCTCCAGTAAATCACGTACTAGCCGAACCCAAATCCAAGATTAGGGTTAATTAATTCGACCTCCACATCGCACTTGAACTCAATCAAACTCCTCCATGCTGTGCGCCTCCCCAACCTCCATGCTCGGCCCCAAGGATATGAAGCTCGGCCTCATATAGCACGTGGAAAGTCATGCGTGAGCTGTAGAGAACGGCCCCCCCTAGACACCACCACGTCGCTCCAAATCACATCTCCACCGTTGAATCTCTTCGTCTCGTTGCCCTCTACATCTTCCATGTTGAAAGTTTTAACCAAAACTTGATGGATTGAGAGATCAGAGGGGAAAATGGTTGGCAATTTTCGGCCATCCATTGCAGTTGCTGGCGGCTAGGGTTTTGTAATTAGGGTTTTATTTTTTTTATTTTTTTTATAAATGAAGGGTAGGGGGTGTATTTATAGAGAAACGATCGACACTATTCATCCGGAAATTCCGAACTCCGATTTACGCGCCGTAACCAGCGTTTCTAGGGTTTACCCCGCGTTCCGGACACAATGGAACAGGTTTCGGAAGCTAATTCGGACATCTGTGCGAGTTATGGCTGTAAACGCTCAATTTAAATTAAACCGATTTAAATCGATTTCTAGGCGTTTTAATTTGTACAGGACAAACGGTAAATCCAATTGACTTGAAATTTGAAATCTTACAATAATATCACATTACGGATCCGATGAAACTGGTTTCGTCGAAATCCGAGACTTTTTGAAAAATGGCTATTTTTACTCGTCAAATTTAAATTAAAAATAAATCGATGCGTTTCGAGCTGCCACGATCAAACGATAGCTCCGATTGACACGAAATTTGAAATCGGGTAATAACTAACTATTACGGATCCAATGGAACTAGTTTCGTTCAATTCTGAGACTGTTCAAAAATTGACTATTTTCACTAGTCGATTTAAATATTAAAATATTCAATTTTCACAAATTAACTTTTAATTCGATTTTAAAAGTTCTAAAATATCGTTCTAACTCCAACATGGTAAAATAAAATTTTACAAATCATTTTTAATCATATTTAACCCAATTTTCAATTATTTCCATAATTTAACATATTAAATTATCGATTTAATAATCCAATTAAATCCAATAATTCAAATAAAAATTTATTTGACTTATAAATTCACTTATTAATATTTAAAATTAATTAAATATTCAAATTTTAATTATCAAAAATTCTGGGTCGTTACAATCTTCCCCCCTTAAAAGAATTTCGTCCTCGAAATTACAAGTAAGAAAAATTACAGAATCTATTAATTTTCCCAAATTCATAATTAAATTTCTTACAATAACTTTACTAAGTTTTCCAAATCATACTTAGTTATCTTTTTCAAAAACAACTACTATTGTTTAACTTTCAACTCCAAAATCAAAGTTTAAGTTTTCAAAATTTTCCAATTTTCTCAAATTTTTTCTAACGCCTTAAATTTTCGGAAAAATTCGCCATAGTCTCCTTTGCGCGGCTCGATCCGAAAAAAAAATGACAGTATATATATCACAAATATACATCTCATCAAGTAATGAGGCATCCCGAAGGGAAAAAAGTATAAAAGTACGGTATGTAATCCGAGATATGTACCTTATATTTTATTAGCAAGCATATACGGCTAATATAGCGCAAAAGCGAGCTCCAAATGCGAAGCAAACGCGATCCGCACCTACTAATTACTCAACAAACAACATGAGAACATGCATATATGAAAATAATCCCAATATACAACATATATCTCCATAACAACTATATATGTCACATAGCAAATGCAACATATTCAAACATCAACCAACTAGCATTCAACAAATTCATAATCAATATATATTCATTTATATTCTTATTAATATTCAATGAATTGGGTTTTCAATTTAATCACATTTGATTCATATACAGTGGATGTTCTTACTAACATTCATTCTCAATTAGTTTATATTCACTAATTCATATTCAAGTTGGTCCACTTCCAATCAAATTCAATTCTATTCAAATTTATTTACTTCTAATTTGAATTCAATTACTTTAGCTTTCAATTTCATTAACTCAATCTCATTAACACTTAATGAATTATATACAATCAACTAACTAACAACCACATAACAATCAATATATATTTAATACAACCAAATTCCTTTGCTTACATTCATTAAATCTTTCAGCTTCCAATAACATTAGTTTTAATGAATTTATTTTGATCTCTTAAGTTATATTCCATTTAACTTTAAATTCATTTTTATTTACAACTCATATTTATAAATATATTCATATAGTTTCACTTCTTATATATATAAGTTTATTCCACAATTGTAAATCACTTTAATTATAATTCAATTCTTATAATTCTTTTTACTTATACAATTATTCCTTTATTTAGGTTATTCAAACAACTAAACAATCAACTTATATACACTTTAATAATTCTGAAAAATTATTTCTTTATATATAAAATATAATCAAGTAAAATTATTTCATTTACCCAATTTAAAAATCAATATTGTGTCGAATTGTTCTATTCAAGTGTTTAGAAACCCCTTCGGCATAGTTGTACATACCGTGCTGACGAAGGTTCATATGCCACTCAATAAACCAATTATCACAATATAAAACAATTTCATATTCACTATCAAATACGCTCTCATAGCTATTATTACACTCAAATTCATTCTAGAGTACTACTGACTCTATCTCTAATGAATTATACCCAACAGAACCATGGTTGTCGCTTAACCATAAGCTCTGATACCAAATGTAAAAACGTACCGTCGGCGGTCACAACCGGTAGGCTTTTCAACCATCCCAGCCCCACCGTGGCTTACACTGGTATCCCAAACTTGCTTTTACGGCCAGCCTCTCGACTGTCTCAGGTTACACCTAACCAACCCCCTAAAAGAGGATGTGTGGGAGTAAGAGTCTCCCGTTCGCCACCAAACCGCGAAGCGAGAACCCCCAGTCACATAGCCCAAAGCTTAACAAGACTGGTGTGAGAACTCAAAACAGTTTATTTAACTTTAAAATCAAAATAGAGAGATATTTTTATATTCAATTCGCAATGCTTTTAAAAATGAGACTACCATAAGGCCTCCCGCACACACACACATGCAAACGCAGAATCGGAGGAGATTTCTCCTTATGATAGTCAAAGATGCTTGATACGCATTTAAAATAACATTTGATATTATTACTAGTGCATAGTGTAGTGGAAAATTCATTTCGAACGTAGAATATAAATCTTAGCCAACATACGACCATTATCGTATGCCTACTATAGCTAACTATGTTCAATAGCAGGTTACCGCCACATTCCATAGCAGGTTATACAACTAAAACCGTACAAGTTTCGTATTGTTTCTTTGGATTTCCAACAAATGGTCAGGCCAAGGAACTTCCCATTGCCACATGAGAATGCCTCTGGAAAGACAACCCCGAGAACCAAACCGGAACTCTGCCAACACAAGGCCGGGTTACCCCTAACTGGGTAACTACTGACACGAGCACGCCATTCCCCGATCGTAAACGACCTTTCTCACGGGATCCCGAAAACCAACAACCACAAAGTAATAAATTCACAGTAACCACATAGGTTAAATATCTGGGCTCCATACCATGATACCACCTCTATCCAGAAGGAAATGTACATACCCTAAAGGGTGCTACCCCTCATAACCTTGCCGCATCTTTCCTGTTTTGACCATTTCCGGGGTGTGAGGTTCGACGAAGTCACGTCCACAAAAACATACTTTATACAAAAGCCATGCTTTGGGTCAACAAATGATCAACACAATGATCACTAAGATAGACGATCAAATAAATGATCCTATCACAATAATCAACACAATGATCATTTACAGCATCACTCAGCATATCACATTACCAAATTGGGAATATATCGCTGATAACATTCAACTACATAACCTCTGAGCTCGTACGTCTCAGAGAAGGGTGTTAAGCTAAAAGAATAAATTCTTCGCCACCAACAGAAATATATTTGAAAGAAATCGGCTTTATATCTCAACTTGTAATGTCAGACACACAATCCATACAAGTCTGTTCCGGGATCGAACAAAACCGAAGGCACTTACAAAGAAGTCCTTGCAATCCGGATATTCACAATCCTGATCGGATTCACCATCACATATGGAGAACTCTATACCGTAGCTACTCGGTGCAGAGTAAATCGACAGGTCATCCTATCGCTCTCGCAAATACCGAGTCTTCAACACTGATCTTCAATGCAATTATAACGACGTATCACATATTCGGAATGGGTTATACGACCCCATGGTCCTTTCCCGGTTAACCCGAGTAGTGAGCGCTTATTCAAAAATAAGTGTAGCATTCACATTCAAACAAATCACATCAAATACCCATTCAAAGGGAAATATTGATAGTCGGTTATTGAACTATCAATGGATATGCACACATCACCAGTTTTCAAATAATTTTCCAAATTATTTATTTCACAAAATATCTTTACAAGATATATTATTTCACACTTCAAAAATAAATCAATACTTATTTTTTAAACAAATTCTCCTTTCCTTTATAAATTCAATAGTGAATTTATATTTCACAATATCTATTGATATACGTTTTCAATTATCCATTTTCAATTTATCTTCAAAAAGATAAATTCTAAATATCACTTCATATTGGAAAACAATTCCATACTTATTTAATAAGTAATTCACAAATCTTTTTATTTTCTATACTTAGAAAATATTTAATATACTCTAATCGAAATTAAGTATATATTTCATTCCTTAAGGAAATCATTCGCTTAATCATATTTATTTGGGCCAAAACGAATGTTGCGTAAAACATCGTTACGACAACCCAAAATCACTAGTATAGGGATTCAAAATTAAAATAGATATATAAATCCCAATACTATACAAAATATTTCCTTTCGGAAATCATTTACTATAACAACAGTGTTATAGTCCACTATTTCCTTTTCATTTCTCGAAAACGTCTATTTCAACAATTAATGTTGAAATCTATGGTTTCGAATCTCAACACATTTTAAAACATCGTTAGATCGTTTTAATTCAATTTAAACATCTCGTTCAAACATTTTCTTTAACATATTATTCACTATTCAAAAACGTGAATATTCTTTGTTAACAAATTTCATCCTTTTATTCATTTTATTTCAAAGGATTATTCACAGTTCAAAAACGTGAATATAATTCCATTAATAGGTTTCAGCAGTTTACTTATCAAAATAAGTCGTTTGCGAATTTATAAAACAATGTTTATAAATTCCTTTCTATTTATTTTATAACAACTTCCTTTTATAAAATCCTTTATTAACCTATTCGATTTATAACTCAATTATAAACTAAAGGTTCATATTATAAGTTAAATACTTAAAATTTATTCGTTCACAAAAATCGTTCCTTTGAACTTCATTATTATAAATCTTATAACTTATAAGATTCAATTATTTATCCAAAACCATTCTTTTAATAACTTTATAAATTTTATAAACCTACTGTTTATAAAATTTCATTTATAACTTCACTGTTTAAAATTCTATAAATTCCATTCACTTATGCAATCTATTTTCACTTCATTCAAACACTTATAAAAACTCGTTTTATAATGTCCATATTTCAATTTATAAATATCCATTTATAAATCTCTTAATATAATTCAATTTATATTATTCTTTTAAAACTTCTTTAATCTCCTTTATTATTTCACCATTTTGATTCATAAAATAATTAAATTTTATAAATCTTATATTTAAACTTTTCACAATAAATTCTAAAATCCCGATTAAACTATTTTATAAAATCATTAGCATCATATTCTCAAAAATCAGTTTTTAACTATATTTCTCAAAAATCATAATTTTTATAACTTTAAAAATTATAACGTTTATTTATTTAAAATGAATCAATTCCAAACATATAGTATATTTTCAAAAAATCACTTTATAAATCATTTTAAAATTCCAAAACTTGGTCCAATGATGCTACACACCAAATAGTCAATCACGACTACAACGATATCATATATCGATATGATAATCCATCAAATATCAAAATATCTGAAATCAAATAAAAACTGTTAAGGAATCCTGTTGGATCCCTCCAACCTGTTTTCCTGCATCCACAAACATAAGCACAATACCAATTTCGCTCCAGTACGAAATTATCGCAGTATATGTTTTTAATAAATATTATCCGCTTAATAACGGCGCAATAGGGTCTCATCCGCTAAACAAATAAATGCGGGAAATCAATAACTCCAATATATACATATGCCAATATATATATTGCTATTATATATAATACCAATTTCACTGTTTATGAAATATTCGCGGTATATGTTTTTAATAAATAACATCTGCTTACTAACGGCGTATTATGTCTATTTTAACAATCAATAGATATCAATCATCATTCAAACATGCATTCAAATATTTTAAATCTAACTATTTAAAATAAAATCGAAACCTATTCGATTGAGTGAGAAGTTCTCACCTTGATTTTAAATTCCGTTTTAGCGATTTATTTCGAATAAAATTAAACGGACGTTTAATTTTACCCAAAATTCTCACTAACTCCAAACGACTCCAAACCAACTCCATCGCGTAGTGCTCGTCGATACGATTCCAACGCAACTGGTTTCGTGCGTTTTCAACCTCGTATGAAAAAGTTATGTATTTTACAAGTTTGTACACGATTTATATACACTAATTACAACATTAAATTATAATTAAAACCCTACACAAGCCCCTGGCCGTTGGATCTGCATCTAAGGCCTCACGTTCATCTCCTACATCACGCGCATAAGCTCCAGTAAATCACGTACTAGCCGAACCCAAATCCAAGATTAGGGTTAATTAATTCGACCTCCACATCGCACTTGAACTCGATCAAACTCCTCCATGCTGTGCGCCTCCCCAACCTCCATGCTCGGCCCCAAGGATATGAAGCTCGGCCTCATATAGCACGTGGAAAGTCATGCGTGAGCTGTAGAGAACGGCCCCCCCTAGACGCCACCACGTCGCTCCAAATCACATCTCCACCGTTGAATCTCTTCGTCTCGTTGCCCTCTACATCTTCCATGTTGAAAGTTTTAGCCAAAACTTGATGGATTGAGAGATCAGAGGGGAAAATGGTTGGCAATTTTCGGCCATCCATTGCAATTGCTGGCGGCTAGGGTTTTGTAATTAGGGTTTTATTTTTTTATTTTTTTTTATAAATGAAGGGTAGGGGGTGTATTTATAGAGAAACGATCGACACTATTCATCCGGAAATTCCAAACTCCGATTTACACGCCGTAACCAGCGTTTCTAGGGTTCACCCCGCGTTCCGGACACAATGGAACAGGTTTCGGAAGCTAATTCGGACATTTGTGCGAGTTATGGCTGTAAACGCTCAATTTAAATTAAACCGATTTAAATCGATTTCTAGGCGTTTTAATTTGTACAGGACAAACGGTAAATCCAATTGACTTGAAATTTGAAATCTTACAATAATATCACATTACGGATCCGATGAAACTAGTTTCGTCGAAATCCGAGACTTTTTGAAAAATGGCTATTTTTACTCGTCAAATTTAAATTAAAAATAAATCGATGCGTTTCGAGCTGCCACGATCAAACGATAGCTCCGATTGACACGAAATTTGAAATCGGGTAATAACTAACTATTACGGATCCAATGGAACTAGTTTCGTTCAATTCTGAGACTGTTCAAAAATTGACTATTTTCACTAGTCGATTTAAATATTAAAATATTCAATTTTCACAAATTAACTTTTAATTCGATTTTAAAAGTTCTAAAATATCGTTCTAACTCCAACATGGTAAAATAAAATTTTACAAATCATTTTTAATCATATTTAACCCAATTTTCAATTATTTCCATAATTTAACATATTAAATTATCGATTTAATAATCCAATTAAATCCAATAATTCAAATAAAAATTTATTTGACTTATAAATTCACTTATTAATATTTAAAATTAATTAAATATTCAAATTTTAATTATCAGAAATTCTGGGTCGTTACAATATCACATTCCTCCCCGCTTAAAAGAATTTCATCCCCGAAAGCAAAAGATAATCCAAAAGCTTTTATTTCAAACACTCCAAGCACACATATCATTCATACACTAACAATCAACAAACAATTCATTCAAAAAAACATTACTAACTATCCGGACACAAATCCGGATAAGCTTTCCTAACATTATCTAGAGTTTCCTAGGTACAGTCTCTAGGATCCTCGCTTCACTGCACCTTGACTAGCTTCACCACCTTTTTTCTGAGCTGCTTCTCGTGTTGATCAACTATCTGGATTGGATGCCTGACAACAGATAATTCTGGTTCGATCTCTAAATCTTCTTGCACCGCTGGCTCCATAACTAGAGATGCGTTGTGCACGTATTTCTTCAAATGAGATAGGTGAAAAACATTGTGAATTCCATCCATCCAAACTGGCTATTCAATCCTATAGGCCACTGCAGCAATCCTCTCAAGCACTCGAAACGGACCAATATACCTCGGGGCAAGCTTTCCTGTCTTTCTAAATCTGATCGCTCCTTTAGTCGGGGAAACCCTGACAAAGACCAAATTTCCGACTTTAAATTCCAATTGCCTTCGTGTCTTGTCCGCATAACTCTTCTGGCGATCCTGCGCTACTTTCATTCTCTTCTTGATAAGCTCCACCTTTGCAGATGCCTCTCGAATCAAATATGGACCAAGAACAAGATGATCCCCCGACTCTATCCAACAGGATAGTGATCTACAAGGTCTTCCATATAATGCTTCATATAGTGCCATTTTGATATTCGCCTGATAACTATTATTGTACGAGAATTCTACCAAATGTAGATGGTCCTCCCAAGATCCACCAAAATCCAAAACACAAGCCCTCAACAAATCCTCAAGAATACGATTCAGCCTTTCCGTTTGTCCATCGGCCTGAGGATGATAAGCCGTACTTAAACTCAATCTCGTACCCAAAACTGTCTGCAAAGCCTCCCAAAATTTACTGGTGAATATGGGGTCACGGTCGCTTACTATGTTGAGTGGAACACCATGCAGTCTGACGACCTCCTTCAAGAAAATCTTTGCCAAAGACGCTGCAGTTCGGGTTGCCTTAACAGGAATGAAACGGGCGCTCTTGGTCAACCGGTCTACAATTACCCATATTCCTTCATTTTCTTTTCTGGTCCTTGGCAAACCGTCGACTAAATCCATAGATATCATTTCCCACTTCCACTTAGGAACATCCAGAGGCTGCAACAATCATGCGGTCTTCTGTTGATCACCTTTCACTTGTTGACAGATCGCACATCCATTGATGAAATCAACAATATCCTTCTTCGTGCCCGGCCACCAGAAGACTCTCTTCATATCCTTATACATCTTTAAAATCCCTAGGTGGATACTCAATCTTGATTTGTGGCTTTCCCGCAAAACTTCCTACCTTAAGCCATCTACACCTGGTACACACAAACGACCGTTGATCCTCAAACCCCTTGATCGTCTATCTTGAAATCCGAATATCGACCATCCCTGGTTCTAAGAATCAATTCCTCAAAAGATCAATCCTTCATCCGACTGCTTATGATCTTTTCCTGTAGAGATGGAACAACTTCCAAAATAGACAGAACTGCGTTCCTACTCAGAGCATCCGCCACAATGTTTGTCTTTTCTCGGAGTATAGAGGATATCCAAATCATAAGATGCCAAAAATTCTACCCACTCTGCTGCCTCAAATTCAGATCCTTCTGGGAGAAAAGGTACTTTAAAGATTTGTGATCCGTGAAAAGCTTGAACTTCTCTCTCAACAGATAGTGCCTCCAGATCTTCAAAGCAAAGAAGATGGCCAAGAATTCCAAATCGTGCGTAGTGTAATTATTTTCATGAGGCTTCAACTGCCTGCTCGCATACGCAATCACTTTCTCATTCTGCATCAGTACTGCCCCCAGCCTAACTCCACAAGCACCCATGTAGACCTCGAAATTACTCTTACCATCAGGAATAGCTAGAATAGGTGCACTGGACAGCTTTGCCTTCTAATCCAAGAAAGCATCTTCACACTTAGGGGCCCACTTAAACTTTTCTCCTTTCCGAGTCAAGTTGGCTAAGTGCGAAGAAATCTTAGAATAGTCCCTGATAAATTTCCTGTAGTACCCAGCCAAACCCAGAAAACTGCGGACTTCTATCGGAGTTTGTAGTTGCTTCCATTCCTGAATAGTAGCTACCTTGGCCGGATCTATAGAGATATCCTCACCAGAAACAATATGACTTAAAAATCTGACTTCCGACTTCCAAAAATGGAAATTCAAAAACTTAGCCCTCAAAACATGCCTCCATAAGGTCTCCAACACTATCCCCAAATGTTGCTTTTGCTCCTCTTCAGACTTGGAGTAGACAAGAATGTCATCGATGAACACGAGTACGAACTTATTCAGCACATCCCGAAAACTCATTTCATCAAATCCACAAAATAAGCAGGAGCGTTGGTTAGCCCAAAAGGCATAACCAACCACACATAAAAACAATTGGGTCCCCAGAACACAGTCAAGGGTATACTGTCCTCAGCTACCCTTAACTGGTGGAAACCCGAAGCTAGATCTAGTTGGGAGAAAACAAAAGCTTCATGGAGTTGATAAAAAAGATCCTCTATACGGGGCAACAGATACTTATTCCTAATAGTAACCTTATTCAACTCCCGACAATCCAAACAGAATCTCAATGACCCATCCGACTTGGTCACAAAGACTACGGAAGAATCCCAACTGGAAAAACTAAGCCGGATCAAACCTTTCTCTATGAAATCTTAGGTCTGCTTCACCAGCTCTTCTCTCTCTCTCGACGCCATCCTTCTACAGGGCTGAACAACAGGTATTGCTCCTGGAACCAAATCGATTCGAAACTCTATCTTCCGATGTAGGGACAAACCTTTAACTTCCTCGAAGACATTCGGAAAATCATCAACCACTTCGATGGACTCTACGCCTTCTGGAGATGGCTTAATTCAATGCAAAAGATTACTCAAATGAACTCCAGAATTATCTCAAGTTACTTTTGTGACCCTTTCCAACTTAGTTTCCAAAGTCACAGTTCTCTCTTCACAAATCAAAACAGCCTTATACTTATCCAACCAATCCATTCCCGAATAAGGTCAAACCCTTTGAAATCCAATACAAATGGGTTACATGAGAAACTATGAGACAGATAAGAAATCCTTAGGTCTCTACAGATCTTATCTAACTTGGTTACTCCCTCTATAGGATTAGATACAAAAATAGGGCGGTCTACCAAACTAGGGGAAAGATGAAACTTCTCTACCGAATCCAAAGAAACAAAACTAAGAGATGCACCAGAATCAAACAGAACTTTAATAAAATGCCATCTAAAACAAACTGCCTTCCAAAACTCCTTTGCCTTTAGAAGAAGAAGATGGACCACCTTCAAAAGCAAAAACCTTGTTTTGCTGGGCCTTCTAAAGAAGCGGACATGCCTTCACCATGTGCCCCAGCTGATGACAGTTGAAACACAAGGACTTTAGAACCAAAGCTGAATCAAGTCCACCTTGACGTTGCTGTTGCTGCTGCTAAGATCTACCCCTGGGACACTACTTCGCCAAATGACCCTCTTGCTGACACACATAGCACTTACAAGGTCCATTGTTTCCTCCCTGCTTCCCTTTTCCTTGCTTCTTCCAATTAGGGTTGAATTTCCTCTTATTTGGATTGGAAGAAGTTCCACTTGGTGTTGCTGCATATGCTAATGGTTTCTTGTTCATAAGCTCCTCATATCTCAATGCCATGTCGATCAACTCCACGAAAGATCCCTTAAGGTGAGCCGTCATCTTCTCGTGGAACTCAGGCCTCATTCCCAAAATAAACAACTCATTCTACTTGAGGGGCGTGTCGATCAAACCAGGTCCGTAGTGAGATAATTCATTGAACTTCTTCTCATATTATGAAACCGACATACTCCCCTGCTTCAGATCCAGAAAATCTTTATACAGACGAGTCCTTCCAACTGTAGGCATGAACTATTCCTCAAACAATTCCTTAAACCTACTCCAAGAAATACCTTCCTCCGAATTATTCGCTGTAACTGCATCCCACCAAGCTGCAGCTCCTTCTTGAAGTTGCCACGATGCCATCACTCTATTCTGCTCGTCAGATAGATCCAAACTCTTAAAGATTCGCTCGCTCGAGCTTAACCAAGCCTGAACTTCTATAATGGACTCCGAACCTTTAAAAGGTCTTCATCCTAGGTTGGTGAAATCCTTACACAAAGCAGCAAAACTTACTCGAGGCGGTGTTGGATTCACAGTGTCGCTAGTAGTCTGACCTCTTCCATGATTGGCCATCGTGCTCCCTACAACTCTGCCTCTCCTTCCTCTTGAACTCATGTTGGCAACCTGGATAGCTAACCAAAAAAATTTAGATAGGTTATAGTTATGTAAAAATTATAAATACGCGCCCTCAAGATAGATATTTCTCCTAAGCCTAGTATTATCTCAACCTAGCGCTCTGATACCAACTGTAACGACCAGCCTTTCATTCAACAAAAAGACGTATCATCATTAAGAAAGAAATACATAGAAAAAGAATAGATAGAAAGAAGGAAACAAGAAAATCAGAATCTTACAACGGAAACGGAACGAAATATAATATTTCACATAGGTATTACATATTCAATATACATCAGAGTTACACAGTTACACAGCGTCATCACATTAGACGGTCTTAAAGACCTGTCTATCCATTACATTCCAATTACAGACAAAAGATACAATACAGCGAAAAGATATATAGATACACCGGGACTCCTGCTCCAATATTTCCCCAAAATTCGTCAAGCCAAACCTGATCACTTGGCTACTCATAAAAATTTGAGTACCCAAGAGTTTAAGAAAACAAAATAAACACCGGGTCAGACATGGCCTAGTGTGAGTAAACGGTTAAGTTGTTTAACTTGAAAAAACCTTTGAAATAAAAGGTATCTCGTAAGACTCTCCGCAAATAAACACGGACAAGTTTTTCCCTTACGATAACTGAAACATTTGGTAGGAAATCCAGTTATATTGCAACAGTGTCAAGGGTTTTCAATATAAAATACAGAAATAGCTGGAATGCTTACATCTCACGTTCCAACATAGTTTGGCACAATCAAAACCGTACAAGCACCTATTGGAGATTGGATTCCATACAATGGTAGGGCTATTGGAGTACCGTCCATCATAGTACGTGGACTAGGTCACCGTACCGAGGATCCACCTTGACCCCTGCATCACAAAGCCAGAGCTACCCCTTACTGGATAGTTCGAATAAGACAACCCTACGGTTGTGGCCAAACAACCGCCCACACAGCCGAATAAAAAGGACCTCTAGACAGGGGGAAATCTTATCCTACTTGGGTGCTACCCTCTTAGCCTTGCATGCACCTCCCCTGTTTTAGCCATTCCCGGTTGATGAGGCTTGAGGCTACGATTACCTTTATAGAACACATAACTTGGAATGCTCATCGTCCTCCATTGACGATGGTCTGATAACATTCGTCCATTCAAGTATGTTCCGGGTTCGAACGAAACCGAAGGCATTATCTCGTTACACTCATTTTGGAATCACTCTTAGAGTTAACGAAAATAACCCTTGCACTCTGAAACTTCATCTCGATCTTCACTTGAGATTTCACGACCTATCGTTTAACTTGGATCGATGTGGTTTTTGGATAATCCTATTTGATATCCGATCCCGGTCACATCGAAATCCAAATGTCGTTTTAAAGGTAAAGTTGTGTAAAGTTTAATTTAATTCAGTTCAATACTCTGAATTCATATAACTTCCATCACAGATAAATAACACACATTTATCACAGCTATATCCAATATCACATCACAGAATATCACAGATTATCAACTATAGATATCAATCAATCCAAACATTCTATGCAATCAATCATCCATAAGCAAGACTTATTAATCCATACTATAATTAATTTAATTAATTCAAATTAAATTAATTACTTACGAATTAATCACCTAACCCTGCTTAATTAATCATTAAATGATTACAATCATTTGAATTAATTAATCATTCTTTGATTACTTTATTAATTAATTAATCTTTAATTCCTGATAAATTATCCTTAATTATTAATTAATAAGCCTTAATTATTAATTAATAACCCTTAATTATAAATTAATTAATCCTTAATTACCAGTTAATCAATCCTTAATCATCAATTGATTAATCTCTAATTACTTAATTTATTAATGCTTAATTACATCTTAATTAATCTTTAAATTACTTAATTAATTAATCTCTAATTATAAATTAATTAATTTTAATTATTAAATTAATTAATTCTTAGTTATCAATTAATTAATCCTCATTACTAATTAATTATTTTCTAATTACTTAATTACTTAATCCTTAATCATTAATTAATTAAATTAATTAGCTGCTTTTTAGTTACCTCATTAATTTAATTAATACTTAGTTATCTAGACTTTAATTAACTGTAAATAAACCTTTTATCTTATTAAGTACTTAATTATCATTTACATATAAATCTAAACATTTACTTTATAATTAACTACTTAATTATATTTCTAAATTAAGTTTTAAAATTAATTAAGCATTACTTAAAAAATTTCAGTTAAATAAATCCTATAACTTTCTTAAATTAAATGTTAAATAAAACATTTATTATATAAAAAAACAGATTTTAAGAAATAAATTCAAACTTGATTTATTTGAAATTTAAAACTTGCTTTCATAATACTTTTAAAAACTGTTTAAATCTTGTTACGGGATCAACCCGATTCTCACCCGAGAATTTTTTCTTTTTTTTAAACTTCGGTTAGTTTAAAATTTAAATCTTTAAACGTGATTATAACTCCCACGTTCCTAATCGATTACGAACCCGAGAAATCTTCCCTTTTCCCCAAGTTCCTCTTCGAGACAACCACCTTCATCAAAACTCTGACACCCAGGCTTCGCCGTGCACGTGCACCGGTGATCGAGGTGTCACCGACCACCGACGCTACCTCCGGCCTGTCATTGACCCTCTCTACTTACGATTCCGACCACCTAAACTCTTCCATAAAACAAAAATCGAAATCGAGCTAATTTGGTCAAACCTGGAAACTACCCATCACTTGGAAACTCCTCGTCCCGGTGACGTCGACCACCAGAACTCATGCAACTCCGTCCACACCCTCGCCGGCCTTCCACCCTACTTTTCCCCAAGGTCCGACGAACACCAAAGCTCTAGAGACGCCGCAGTGATCTAGTTTTCCGACCTCGACCAAATTGGGTTTTAAAACCTAAACCATCGCCGCGACGCCGCCTCGGTGGACTAAAAATCCACCTGACAATTTTGCCGAGACCACCAAGCTTCCCTCTACCTCCAGCAAAGACCTCGACCACCCCGAGTTCCGCAATCACCAGAAATCGCTCAAAGCCCATTTTCTGGTCAACTTCGAATTACTCTCTCGGTCCCAATCTAAAAATCCTGATTCAACTCATAAAAATCATGAATCTTGATGGTGATTAAGATTATCTAAGTAAATCAAAGAATTATGATGCTTGAATTCCAACATGTTTTATGTTTCTACTGTATTTTCTATTTTCCAAATAAAATTCCAACTAATTTTGCTTAAATTTATTTTTAAAACTTAATCTATGTTTAAAAAACATATCTTGTTTGAATACCAAAGCTTATTAGAGATTAGTTAAAGAGAATTTGAATTTTGACTTATTTTAAAACTCTTTAACTTGAAACAGAGATGAACCAGACATGCACATTTGTATATCACCTATGTATATACATTCAATCTCTTTTATACGACAATGCAAAGCACATTCATATCATAACATTCAAGGATTAGCACATGTAACGAGTTTCTTATAGATTTTAAGTTCCAAGTTGTTAGTTTACTTACCAAAAAAGATGATCAGAGAGATTTTGAAACAGTTTGAAATTTTGAAAATTTGAATTGCTGGAAGAAAAATGCCTTGATCTTTGAAAGCTTAAAACTGCAAACTTGATACTGGAAAACTTGTTTTAACTGAGATGATTTAGCTTGATAAACTGGAACCTTGATGTTGAAATTATCTTGCCTTGATCAAGTTGAAATGGGTTGTTGCTTGATGATCTTTGCTTGATTAATTTTCTGGTTTGAAAATGTATACAGGCTTTTGTTTTGTTCTGATTTTGAATATAGTTTACAGGCTCTTGTTTTCTTTGATTGAAAATGAGAATATAGGAAAGAAAATGAAATAGAGGAGGGGAGATATATATATATATATATATATAGCTTAATTTTTATGATTTTTAAAAATAAAGAAAAAAAAAATAGTAACACTTGTTTATTTGTTAACATTTGTCATTAGCATGTATTAATTGACCTACATTTGTTACTATATATACTTAACTTACATGTGTAATTTCCATGAATTAATGAATTTTTAAAAGATTTTTACAAAACTTATATATATTTTCTATTAAGTAAATACGTTATCTTAATTTGTATTAATAAAATCCTTTAAAGAAAATAATATAAAATAAATCATATACTAATAAAATTATATACACATATATTTTTAAATCCAAAATATTTTAAGTTAATTATCTTTTGAATTTCCAATTCAAACTCAATTTAAAATCCAATTTAAAATCAACTCGTACACACTTAAACAAACACAGATTTAATTTGTTTGAAAATAATATATTTTTCTATTTAAAGTCTATTTATATTTATATATATAAACAATCATTATTATTTGTTTTAAAAGAATAATTTGTCAATTTTAAATAATTTATAAAAGAAGATGATCGCATTTTAATTGCTTGAAATTTTCAAGATATCACAGTGAGTATTCGTTTGTTAAGTTTAAGGTATTGTTAATGAGTGCGCAATTTCTAACTATTCTGGATGTACCAAACCTTTCACCATTTACACAGATGCTTCCAGTTGTGGGCTTGGTGTTGTCTTGATGCAAGAAGGGAAGGTAATAACATATGCAAACATGTATCTTAAAACTCACGTGAAGAATTACCCGACACATGATCTAAAGTTATCCACCAGTGTATTCACATTGAAGCTTGGAGGCACTATTTGTTAGGCCAGAGGTTCGAGCTGTTTGCGGAATCACAAGTCCCTAAAGACATGTTCTCTTAAATGGACTTGAATTCTAGATAATAATAGTGGATGGATATTTTATAATCATATGATTTTAGGATTGCATATCCCTAGAAAAGGGTAATATTGGTGTTGATGCTTTTAGTAGGAAGCATGCTACGTTAAGTTCTATGTCGCCGAAGTGGAAAAAATTGGAGTCCATTTCTGGATTTCTGGAAAGTGGTGAGCAGTAAACTATTTGGACTGTTAATCCATTGATCAGAAGAGATGGTTGAAATGGGGTAGATGGTTTGATTTACCTGAGATTAAAGAATTATCAGGGAAGTTCTACATGAATGACATTATTTTAGGATGACTGTAACAACCAGAATTTTAGTAGGTTTGGATTTTTTGCAAAAATGCTAAAACCCAAACCCACTGAAGTCCGGTTGGGTATCTGGTATCCTGGAAATACGAAAAGATAAATATATCAAAGGTCAATTAATTATCTCACAGCAAAAATGATTAAAATATAATAGTAAGTAAATACTCACCCAAATAATAGCACTTTCTAAGCAAGTGTCACATAGCTGAGACGTCTCTGCCATCTATCTAACCTGTAGGATGTTATGAGGAGGAGGTCAGAACGAAAGTTCTGCTTAATGGATAAATTATATAGTTCTAGGCTTAATTCTACATATATCATTTTATTTCCATTTACTCTTATATTAGGTTCACTAGGTTACAATACTTTCGCCTTTGTCCGTCAACCGTGCCCATCTACTCCATAGTAGATTAAAACCTAACAACTAATATATACATATATGTAGCTATATGCCCAATGACCATATTGGTCCTAGGTATCCGTATCCTCCTCGAAAAAACCCCTATCATCTTGCTTTGAGAGCATTCCATAACTACAACTGTAAAGGACTACTTCATACGACCTACAATACAGATGCTCCATCATCTTGCTCCATAGTTATATCTGTAAAGGACTGCTTCGTAAGGCCTATAATACAGATACTCTATCATTTTGCTCCACGAGCATTACTAGCTACATTTGTAAAGGACCGCTTCATAAGGCCTATAATACAGACGCTCCACTACTTACTATGAAAACGTAAGTCGCGTCCGCCCTAGTCTATACCAGTGCTCAGACATCCACAATGTACCACCCAGTGTGTACATAGTGGACTACGTAATCGTTCTGCCTACTATCCCGCCAACAAGGTTTACCTTGTACGAAACTCAGTCGGAGATTTTCTATATCTGTAAAGGACTGCTTCGTTTGGCATATAATACCAATATTCTAGTTGGTCTGTCTCTTTCTCATCGTGGCTATGGCCCCATGCAGCCACCCCTCAACTAATCGAAAGACTTCTAAAGAGTTAAGTGGTCGTGCCCTACTGCAAATAATCTAACATCCAATTGGCGGTGCCCCCATCCAATGTCTCGATAGTGAAAGAATCATTGGCATGTTGGCTTAATTCTAGTCTCTCCCAAAATTGCTCTTGGTCTAGATGCTGGCCAATATCCACATGCGACTATCCTTAAACATACTTGCAAGTACTGGACATATGAATATCCTATTCCAAACACCAAACCCTTCTGACTCCCTACAAAGGTCTGCTTCGTTAGGCCTACAATGCAAATGCAGTCAAGGCATACTCTCTTGATGGAACACCAACAGACCTGCCTCTGGGGTTACAGCTTCTTTAGGCCTACCTAGAAGGCTATCCTAAAGTATCCTCATACCCCATTCAAGTCTCGTACTTCCTTGAAGTCCAAAAATACTAAGTTGGACGTGCTTCTCCATTGCTGAAATCCATGATGAACTGCTTGGTTAGGCACTTCATCATTTAGGCTGCTCCAAATGCACTTCGATTCTTCTATTAGACCCTAGGTCTAATCGTTTAATTTTCATTTAGTTTTCTTTCTTCTTTTGTTGGCTACCTATTTTAATTTAATTAGCATATTCTTACCCTCATATCACCTCTAACTGTTGTGAGATAACCATAGGTATAATAGGGAATGCTATTAGTATGGGCCATATTCATTATCTTGCTTGTTTAACTTAATATATAAATCCTTAAGTTCAATAAAATAAGCCACTTTTACTATTTCTGTTTTATTTGCTTATCGACCGATTAAGTTGTTTAAATAAGCTTCTATCATTATTCTCTACTATCATTGTAACGACCTGTGAAATTCGATAACTAAATTGGTTAAATTAATAGGATTTTTGTAATTATATCTAGAAAGAAATAAAAAATTTGTAATTTATATTGAAGTAAATGTTAAGAATGAATTGTAGCAATGGTTGTTAAAAACTAATTATCGACAACTGAAGTGAAATCACAAAAAAAATGAAATGGTATAAATTGTTGCACTTGGGTAAAATTGAAAATAAGTAAATAAATGTAAGTGTTGTATAAATAAAAGAAATTTGTAGTAATAAATAGTAATTGAATAAAATCAGTGTCCTATAAGTAATTATAATATTGTTTGGAAACGATAACTTATAAAAGTATGATTAAGAGTTAGTGGCAACAATCCGATATATATTTAATCCATTAATTGAATTGGAATCAATTGCAATAAATCTAAATAAATTATTACGTTAATGTTAATTATGGTAATATTTGAAAATAATGTTAATATTACCCATAATAGGACAATTTGTCGAATTTAAGAGAATGGAATAAAGATTTATCATTAGTGGGATTTGAACTATAATAATTGGATTTAATTGCAAATAAATGAAATTAAATATCTAAATATTACGTTAATTGAAATGAAGATGAAATGTGAGAATATTAATTTAATAGATTTTGAATCCAATGTTAATTTCATCCATTTGATAATATTGAATTGAATAATAGAATGAAAAGAAAATTAAATATAATTATTGGAAATTAAATTTATAATTTTTGAATTTAATGAAATTGAGGTTAATACCGAAATTGATAAATTAATCAACTCTATTTGATATTTAAATTTGTTTAAATCATTGTAAATGATTGAGAAATCAAAAATGATGAAATTTGTCAATTATCGAATTGAAATTAAAATTTTGATTTAATTAATTTATTATTAATTTATTTAATTAACGTAAAAATAGCCATTTTGGCCACTAACTTGGATTTTCACGAAATCAGCTTCATCGGATTCGCAACGGTGAATTATTGTAGGATTTTAAGTTTCGTAGCGATCAGACTCGTCGTTTGATCGTACGGACTCGAAATGCTTTGAAATCGGTTTAATTGAAATCAATTTGAAATAACTTGATTTTAGCATAACTTCTTCATACAATGGAATTTGGACTTGAAACATGTTCCATTGATTTTAAAATATTTTAAAACATCGATTTTGATATATAGGTTGATCCGTTTACGTTCCGGAGTCGAAACGGGCTTTTTGGGCCGTGTAGCGTTCAACTTTGAAATCTATTGGATCCAATTGTTTCTATTTTCTGACCTACCTATATAGACCTTGTTATAAACCCTAGCCTATTTCTTATTCCTCATTTCTGTACGT
Organism: Allium cepa; assembly: GCA_030765085.1. NCBI lineage: Eukaryota > Viridiplantae > Streptophyta > Magnoliopsida > Asparagales > Amaryllidaceae > Allium > Allium cepa. The sequence continues at coordinate 422,140,373 of CM060939.1, forward strand.
ACAATTCAGCTGCCTCTCCTCCTCAATTGCAGACAACAATTCTCACTTCCAAATACAATTGCAATTCAAAATCAAATCAAAATTTCAAACTCCACAAACTATATCGAATTATATATGGATTTAAAGCTCTCGACGAGCACAAGTCAAATATATAATTCAATTCTCGATCTGGGTTTCGGTGCGTCCGGAATTCGTGGATTCATTTTCGGCCGTTCATCATCGCGTTGATCGGCTTCGTCCGATCGACGAACCAAAGAGGGAGAGGGTCGAGTACAGGCCATCGGTGTCGTTCATTCATCAAATAGACGGTGGGATTGCTCGCTAAATTCGCCTAGCATTTAGTATTGGAGGTGGCGGCCGGTGAATGGCCCATGACGATCGACATCGTGGTGATCTCGTGGCCTTCGCGCGTTCGACGGGGGGTTTGGGAAGCTTGCGCCTCGCCGTGGGTGGCTCGGTGATAACATAAGACGGAGGCATGCAACTTTGGGTTGAACGAGTAGCAGCTATTAGGGTTCATTCCTGTATTTTCTATGTTGAGGAAGATGGAGGCATGTCATCTCGTGAGTGGTTCTGTTTTCTTTATTCATTTATTTTTAATTTTGATTTCAATCATTATAGCATGCATAACATTTACGTACAAGGTCAAATTCACGCGCAATTTTCTCTACTAGGTTCATATTGGAATTTCGGACATTTTGACGTTGGTTTGGTTGGATTCGGAGACTATTCAATTTTTGGGTTTAAATTGGATTTAAATTCAATTTAAATTCAAAAGGTGAGTATTTTAACTCACTCACAACTTCTAAAATTTCTTATGTTTGTTAAATTGATTTATGATGTGAATAGAAATTTATTTATGACTGTTTGGCATGTTTTAATCATCATTCATGTTTAATTGAATTTATTGAATTAAATTGTTATTTAATTTATTATTGCATATAAACTGCCAGTTAAATCAATTTATTATTGAATATAAACTACCAGTAATTACCTGTTATTTATTATTTGTTCTATATTGATGTCATTGTTTGAATTGGATGATGACTGTGATAAATGGTTGATGATTGATATTGGACGAATGGATGATGTATTTTATATTGTAATAAACTGCAAGTTGTTATGTATTTTTATTTCATTCGGGATTGCGGTTTGAAATTATATATATCCGTATTTTTATTTTAAGTTACGGATTGAAATGATAAATATCCGTATCACTAGACCATAGGGTAGAAAACTATATACAGGCACCATGGTCTATATCTAAAATATTTTGAAAATGATTTTTATGGTTTTGGAAAGAAATATATGGTTTAATGAATATCGGTTTTTGATATTATGTAAATATTATTTTTATATATAGTTAAATGCTTGAATTTAAGCCATGTATAAGTTTGTTAAATAAAAATTTAAGTTTAATAATAGAGTTTGATTTTTTTTAAAATAAAATGTGAGTAAGTATTTAAATTTTATTTTAATATAGAGTGTATAATGATTTAAATAAATTAAGATGGGGAGATAAATTGGAGATTTATTTGAAATTAAATTTATTTAAGAATTAAACTCAAAAGTTGATGTGAAATTTATTAAATTGGAAATTTTAAAAGGTATAATTATTATAACTTGATTTTGGGGTCAAGGTGAATTAAATGAGTATTTCAAGTATAAATGAATTGAAGGAAATATTTAGTTATTTGAAATTTGAGTTTTTATTTAAATGATAGTGGATTTATTATGTAAAATATTTGAAAACTAAATAATAGAAAATTTAATTGTTGAATCGAAATTAACAAATTTAGTTTTGAAATTTTGGAATATTTAAAGCCTTGGAATATATCGAAATTGAAAGGTTTTATCGAAATTGGAGTGTTTCGAGGTTATGAATTTCAAATTATTATGTTTTAAAAGTGTTATAATTTCAAATGTTGGTTTCGAAGTGTATAAATTTGAAAGCATTATGATTTTGGAAAAGGGATATATTTGAAATATGATTTGGGTTTTAATAAAAATGATATCATATTGATTTGGTTTTTGAAGTGGAAATTATATCGTATTTATATGGTTTTGAATGGATATTATATTCTGGTTTTGAAGTATAATTATTTTGAAATGATCGCAGTGTTATAATAACATTTGATTGTTAAAGAAACCGGGATCGCAAGTTGTCATACTCTCTTCCAACTCTGAAAACCACTTTAACAACCGTTTACAAGGTGGAGATTCCAGAATGAAGTAGGACAGGACGGCGTTTCCTTTGAGGTATATACGTGGACTCGACTCCCGTGCGTTGGCATAAGGTGGCTAAAACAGGAGCGATCGACGGGCTAAGAAGGTAGCACCTTTTATCGGACACACTCCTTCGATGCCATCCTATTACTTTGTGATTGATTTGGGCCCTTTTTATTTTGGGGGTGTGGCTCGAGATGGGCGGTTGTTGCTGCTACGCGTTACCACCGGTCCGGAAGCGTAATTGGTATATCTACCCTAGCATTGCCTAATTGTTCCATGCCACCTACCCTAGTGTGCATTGTACGAGTTTGGTTTTCTCCCGTAGCCCGTGTGGTATCCTCTGGTGGCTTCCCGATCAGGAGGGACTATGATACTGGATGGACTACTGGGACTATTACGTGTTAAGGGGAATATTGGGTCACTCCTTAATGCTATTTAAAAGTAAGTGTATTTTATTAATAGGCATTATTATAATAGCGAAATATTACTACATAGTAAATAGTTTAACGGATCCTTAGGAGATGTAAATCCCGAACATCTCTTAAGTTACTGTACTCACGTTAGACACTGGATAGGCGATGTCAAATCCCGTAAACATCTCTGACGCCGTTCCACTCGTATTTATTTACAATTGATTTAACTTACATAAGATCTTTTAGTTCTGACTCGAGTGTTTTGTCTTTTCAATTCGCTCGGGTCAGTCTGAGCATTTCAGGACCCGAAGACTTTATCTCTGGAGGACGAAGACGAAGATTTATATTACTATTATTTATTATATTCCACTGCATCACATTGTTCCGCTGCATTGTTATTGATTATTCTCTAGTATGTGTAACTTTGATATGTATTGTATAAGTATAATCAAATGTTTTTGTAAAACAGCTTCATGAACTATTTATTTGGTTATAATATATTATCGTTCCGCTACAAGATTCTATTTTGTTTTTTTCTTTCCCTGGTTTTTCTTATTTACCCCATAACAATCCGCCCTTCTGTATGGTTTAAGTCTGACGTGTGTAGTTTATCGTCGATTTAAAGTGTACAAAAAGGTGGGATGTTATAATCGTTGCTTCCAATTTGTTATAGGTCTCACAATAAGCTTTGCCGTTCTTATTTCATAATTATAACCTATGTTATAATTCTACTTGTAATTGTTACTTTTTCTTCTTTTATAGTCTGTTATATAATTATAAGCGTTTCTTGTCTACTCTATTTTGTCTTCTTATTATGATATAGAATTTTCTTTAATTCTTTAATATTACATAATTCACTTATCATAATAATTGCCTAGTTAAATAGCCTGCTCAGTAAATGCAGACTTAGGCTCATTAATTTTTTTATAGCCTCAAATTATTAAATTAATAATTTTCATGTTTCTAATCATACTTTACTTTATTGTCTGCTATTTTAGGAAGTAATTCTATTTTATTTGGTTGATTATGAAAATTATATAATACATTTCCATATCTTAATATTGGGTAATAGTATAAATAATAATCCGTAACTGCAAGATATCTTTTACTATTTGGAGTAGTGTAAAATACAGTGGTTTCTCTATTTTACACTAATTTCCCCTTTTTATTTCTTTTATTCTAGCAGTTACTTTATCGTTTCTTTTAGATATTAAGTTATGGAAATGTATCCTATTTTCTAAACCAACCAATTAATCTAATAATTACTCCCAAATTAACTTTTCCCGTTTTAATGCCATTTATTACAGTAATTCTATTCCTCAACTTTTATTATTTTACATCTAATTTCCTTTATTTCAGTATTCTTAATTATTTAGTCCCTCTTCTTGTTTAATTTATTCTAATCCATACGTGAAGAAAAAGTAGAGGAAAGAAGAAAACCGACGCTTGCATGAAAATCCAAAACGTAGAAAAGGATGTAAATATGGCATAGAAATAGTGTATAAATACTAATACTGTAAATAAACTGCAAGTCTTCTTATAGTTCAGCATAATTTAATTAATATGATTAATTACCGAATAAAATTTTCTAAAAGGGAATCTAATGATAATATATCTTAAACTTAAAAGATATATAAATAAATCCACTCACCTTCGTCCTTAGCTTAGCTTGTGCTATGCTTAGCTCCATAGTCCTTATGGATCCCCTTCTTCCAAGGTGTATAATATTTTAATTTAGAAGATCTTCTCCCTAGAAGTTATTTTCTTTTTAAGGTTCATACTTAGGCTAAGAACCCAGATGAATATTTTCCATTTATGGTTCAGCTTTAGGCAATGAACCCATAGGAGAAAATCCAATTGTGAGATGATAGTTAGGCTTAGGGTCTTATTTGTATTGGAAACTAGGGACCACAGACTATTGGATTCTTGGATTGAACTTGGAGCCACCATGTCACAGGGTCGTTCGGAGCCATAGGATGCAAGAACGTATGGCTTGAGTGGCGTAAAAACTAGAAAATACATCACATACGTACCTGGATGAAAAATTCATCCAGGTCGCACACGGGTCGATCGGGCAGTCGACCGCCTCTAAGTACCAGTCGAGCATGCGGTCGACCTGTGTGCCAATTGGGTCGGCTTGTGGTCGGCCCATATGTACATATTTTTTTTCGTTTTTTTCCTATTTTTGTTTCGTTCATAACTTCTTTATATTGGTTTAGATTTTGACAAGTTATATATGGAAACTGATCAGAAAATCGCCTCGTAAACAATGGTATAAGTTTCGAAGCCATGTTCCAATAAATCCAAAATTATTTATTTTCATTACTTATCGTTATACGTTAAATTTTAACTGTATATAAATGCAGGGTGTTACAATGATTATCCATCCTGGTGGAGATAAGACGCATAGAATACAAAGCAAGTTTTCTATTGGCCTGGAATATAGAGGCAAGTCATAGAGTACGTGGCAAGAAGTTTAACATGTCAATGGGTTAAGATAAAGTAGAAAAATCCAAATAGCTTATCACTCTTACTAGTGGCTCCTTAGTGGAAATGGGAGAGCGTATCTATGGACTTCATCGATACAATGTCTAGGAGTAGAAGAGATAATGAGAGTGTCTGGGATATTATGGATCATCTCACTAAGAGAGCACACTTCATACTTGTAAAGAGCACGAGGATAATGATGGTGTGCACTAACACTTGGGACCGCTTCTAGTGCATAAGTCTTAACGATTCAATTTTCTTTTGGTAAACTCAGGTAATCCTTTTCATATGTCCCAACCGATTGCAATTATAACACTTAGCTTGAGTAAGGTCAACTTTACCATCCTTTGGAACATGCCCTTTCTTCCTACATTGCCCACACCTTCTCCTTTCTTGCTTTGCTTGATTATCCTCACTTTTACGTTTTCCTTGTTGCGATTCACCTCTTTCTTTGATTGTTCCTTTCCTAAATTTCCATTAGCCGAATTCAGCAGTGCTACCTCAAATAACTCTTCAAATGTGGCTCCAAAACGAATCTGGTTAAATGCTAACTTCTTAAGCAATGACTTAATTCTTTGGTAAATTTCATCGCCTTCTTATCTGGGGTATTGACCAATTTGAACCTAAACCTAACCAACTCATTAAATGGGTTCACATACGCACCTACTAATATGCCACCCAACTTTAGATGAATGAATCTTTTCGATAATAATCCTTTCACCACTTCGGAGATAAATTTGGTTTCAATGTTTCACTTAAGTTTTGCTCATGTAATATTCAATTCGTCATTCTCAATAGCAATAATTTCCCACTAATTTGCCGTTTCTCCTTGGAGGTTCCAGGAAGCCAGCTATATTCTCATGATATCACTTAAACCCAAAAGATTGAAAACTTTCTCACATGTTCCTGGCTAAGCCCGCGTTGGTGCGTAAGGTTATGTTCTAACAAAGTGTATACCACCCAAACTAGAGAAGTCCCTACACAACTTTGGGAAATTCACGTTAGGTGGTGTTCGGACTTGGACCACTCCTTGGGTTGCAGCTATAGGTTCTATGGGGTTTACGCTCTTTAGACTGGTTGGTTGCATATATCGGGGGAACCAAGCAGGAATGTTCACACCAGGAATATCCATAGCATGCACTCTAGTTCCATTTCTATTTCTCGCATCAATCTCATAACATTGTTTCCTATTCCAGTTTCCATCTAGGCATTCATATTCTCTTACCTGAAAATGATATTCATTAGCAACTCCCTAATAGGTAGTAAATGAGGTTAGAATAGTAAACATAGGATATAGATTATACCTGACTCATAAGTTATATTATTATATATAAAATTGCATTTATAAAAATAGAAATACGCTCTCTCGATACGTCCTAGTACTTAAATTATGAAGTATTTTATTATGATACTAAATGTATCAACCCGCCTTTATGACTTTTGGATTTAACACCTATGTAACGACCCAAAATTTTTGATAATTAAAATTTGAATATTTAATTAATTTTAAATATTAATAAGTGAATTTATAAGTCGAATAAATTTTTATTCGAATAATTGGATTTAATTGAATAATTAAATCGATAATTTAATATGTAAATTATGGAAATAATTGAAAATTGGGTTAAATATGATTGAAAATGATTTGTAAAATTTTATTTTATCATATTGAAGTTAGGACGATATTTTAAAACTTTTAAAATCGAATTAAAAGTTAATTTGTGAAAATTGAATATTTTAATATTAAATCGACTAGTGAAAATAGCCAATTTTTGAACAGTCTCAGAATTGGACGAAACCAGTTCCATTGGATTCGTAATAGTTAGTTATTACCGGATTTCAATTTTCGTAGTAATCGGAGTTATCGTTTGATCGTAGCAGCTCGAAACGCATCGAATTATTTTTAATATTAATTTGGCGAGTTAAAATAGCCATTTTTCAAAAAGTCTCGGATTTCGACGAAACCAATTTCATCGGATCCGTAATGTGATATTATTGTAAGGTTTCAAATTTCGTGTCAATCGGATTTACCGTTTGTCCGGTACAAATTAAAACGCCTAGAAAATTGTTTAAATCGGTTTAATTTAAATTGAACGTTTATAGCCACAACTCGCACAGATGTCCGAATTAGCTTCCGAAACTTGTTCCATTGTGTCCGGAATGCGGGGTAAACCCTAGAAACGCTGGTTACGGCGCGTGAATCGGAGTTCGGAATTTCCGGAATGAATAGTGTCGTTCATTTTCTATAAATAGACCCTCCTCTCTTCAGAAATAAAAAAAAATAGGTTTTATAAAACCCTAGCCGCCAGTTCAAACAATTAATGGCCGAAATTGTCTCAACTTCCCCCCTCAATCTCTCCCAATCTACAAACATTCACGCGAAATCACCAACTAAGAAGTTGTAGGGGATGGAGAGACGAGTAAATCTATACGGTGATGATCAACAATGGAGCATCAGAGGGGGAGCAAGAGGGGGCCGACGCCTGCCACTTGCGCACGGTTTTCCATGCTATAGGGGGGGCCGAGCTTGCTATGGTTGCAGCCGAACGTGGAGGGAGGTGAGGCCTTCGATTTGGCGCGTCCTGATCGTGTTCAAGTGGGTTGATGGAGGAGCTAAGTGGAACCCTAGTTGGAGCATTGGGTTCGGCACGTTCTGGAGCTAAACGCGTGAATGTGAGAGGGAGAGGAGAAGCAAAAGCACGGTCCTGATGGTTTTGCTTGAATCCAACGGCCATGAACTGTTATAGGTTTAAATATAAAAATATATTGTAAATTGTTTATAAAAAATTCGTGTAATCTTAGAAAATTCATAACTTTTTCATACGAGGTCGAAAACGCGCGAAACCAGTTGCGTTGGAATCGTATGGACGAGCACTACGCGATGGAATTGGATTGGAGTCGTTTGGAGTTAGTGAGAATTTCGGGTAAAATTAAACGTCCGTTTAATTTTACTCGAAATAAATCGCTAAAACGAAATTGAAATCAAGGTGAGAACTTCTCACTCAATCGAATCAGTTTCGATTTTATTTTAAATAGTTATATTTAAAATATTTGAATGCATGTTTGAATGATGATTGTTATCTATTGATTGTTAAAGTAGACATTATGCGCCGTTAGTAAGCGGATGTTATTTATTAAAAACATATACCGCGAATATTTCATAAACAGTGAAATTGGTATTATATATAATAGCAATATATATATATATTGGCATATGTATATATTGCAGTTATTGATTTCCCGCATTTGTATAGCGGATGAGACCCTATTGCGCCGTTATTAAGCGGATAATATTTTAAATCCCATATACCGCGATAATTTCGTACTGGAGCGAAATTGGTATTGTGCTAATGTTTGTGGATGTAGGAAAACAGGTTGGAGGGATCCAACTGGATTCCTAAACAGTATTTATTTGATTTCAGATATTTTGATATTTGATGGATTATCATATCGATATATGATATCTTTGTTGTCGTGATTGGCTATTTGGTATGTAGCATCATTGGACCAAATTTTGGAATTTTAAAAGGATTTCAAAGTGATTTTTTGAAAGTATACGTTTATAAAATATTTTTGGAATTGATCCATTTTAGATAAATAACGTTATAATTTTTAATGTTATAAAAATTATGGTTTTTGAGAAATATAGTTAAAGGTTGATTTTTGAAAATATGGATTAATGATTTTATAAAATAGTTTAAATTGGATATCTGAATTTATTGTAAAAAGTTTAAATATAGGATTTATAAAATTTGATTATTTTATAAATAAAAAGGATGAAATTATAAAGAAGTTTAAAGACGTTTTAGAATAATAATACAAATTGATTTGTATAAAAGATTTATAAAATGGATATTTATAAATTAGAATATTTTGGATTATAAAACGAGTTTTTATAAGTGTTAGAATGAATTGTAAATGAATTTCATAAATGAATGAAATTCATAGAATTATAAACGGTGAAGTTATAAATGGAATTTTATAAGCAGTAGGTTTATAAAATTTATAAAGTTATTAAAAGAATGGTTTTGGATAAATAATTGAATCTTATAAGTTATAGGATTTATAATTATGAAGTTTAAAGGAACGATTGTGCAAACAAATAAATTCTAAGTATTTAACTTATAACATGAACTTTTGTTTTATAATTGAGTTATAAATTGAATAGGTTAATAAAGGAATTTATAAAAGGAAGTTGTTATAAAATAAATAGAAAAGGAATTTATAAACGTTGTTTTATAAATTCGCAAACGACTTATTTTGATAAGTAAATTGTTGAAACCTATTAATGGAGTTATATTCACGTTTTTGACAGTGAATAATCCTTTAAAATGAAATGTATAGAAATGACGAAATTGGTTAACGTAGTATATTCACGTTTTTGAATTGTGAATAGTATGTTAAAGAAATTGTTTTGAATGTGATGTTTTAAATAGAATTAAAACGACCTAACGATTGTTTTAAATGTGTTAAGATTCGAAACCATAGATTTCAACATTTATTGTTGAAATAGACGTTTTCGAGAAATAAAAGGGAATGGTGGACTATAACACTGTTGTTATAGTAAATGATTTCCGAAAGGAAATGTTTTGTATAGTATTGGGATTTATATATCTATTTTTAATTTCGAATCCCTATACTAGTGATTTTGGGTTGTCGTAACGATGTTTTACGTAACATTCGTTTTGGCCCAAATAAATATGTTGAGAGAATGATTTCCTTAAAGAATAAAATATATGCTAAATTTCGATTTAAGTATATTGAATATTTTCCAAAGGTTGAAAATAAAAGATTTGTGAATTACTTATTAAATAAGTATGGAAATGTTTTCCAATATAAAGTGAATATTAGAGAATTTATCTTTTTGAAGATAAATTGAAATGAATAATTGAAATCGGATATCAGTAGATATTGTGAAATATAAATTCACTATGGAATTTATAAATGAAAAGAAAGGGGAATTTGTTTAAAAATAAATGTTGATTTATTTTTGCAGTGTGAAAACTATATATCTAGTAAAGATATTTTTGGGAAATAAATAATTTGGAAAATTATTTGGAATCTGGTGATGTTGTGCATATCCATTGATAGTTCAATAACCGACTATCAATATTTACCTTTGAAAGGTATTTGTTGGGATTTGTTGAATTTGAATGCTACACTTATTTTTAAATTATTGCGCTCGTTATTCGGATTACCCATTCCGAATAGTGATACGACGTAATGGATAGCATTGATGACCGGTGTTGAAGACCGGATATTTGTGAGAGCGATAGGATGACTTATCGATTGTCTCTGCACTGAGTTGCAACGGTATAGAGACTCCCTAAGTGATGGGAAATCCGATCAGGATTGTGGATATCCGGATTGCAAGGACTTCTTTGTAAGTGCCTTCGGTTCTGTTCGAGCCCGGAACAGACTTGTATGGATTGTATGTTTGACATTACAAATTGAGATATAAAACAGATTTCTTTCAAATATATTTCTGTTGGTGGCGGAGAATTTATTCTTTTAGCTTAACACCCTTCTCTGAGACGTACGAGCTCAGAGGTTATGTAGTTGAAGGTTATCAGCGATATATTCCCAATTTGGTAATGTGACATGCTGAGTGTTGCTGTAAAATGATCATTGTGTTGATTATTTGTGATAGGATCATTTATTTGATCGTCTATCCTGGTGATCATTTCTATGATCATTTGTTGACCCAAGGCATGGCTTTTGTATAAAGTATGTTTTTGTGGACGTGACTTCGTCGAGCCTCACACCTCGGGAATGGTCAAAACAGGAAAGATGCAGCAAGGTTATGAGGGTTAGCGCCCTTTAGGATATGTGCATTTCCTTCTGGAAAAGGGTGGTATCATGGTATGGAGCCCAGATACTTACTCATGTTGAAAACACTTTATGATTGTGTGAATTGATTACGAGCGCTCGGTTGAAAGGTCCCAAAGGACCGGGGGATGACATATTCGGTCAGTTGTTACTCAGTTAGGGGTAACCCGGCCTTGTGTTGGTAGAGATCCGGTTTGGTTCTCGGGGATGTCCATCCAGAGGCATTCTCATGTGGCAATGGGAAGTTCCTTGGCCTGATCATTCGTTGGAAATCCAAAGAAACAATACGATCTTGTACGGTATTAGTTGTAGAACCTATCATTCACTTATGGTGGCGCCCCACTGTTTGGATGGTAGCTATAGTAGGCATAGTTCGGAATGTCTATGCTGGCTAAGATTTATATTCTACTTTCGAAATGAATTTTTCTCTACACTATACACTAGTAATAATATCAAATGTTCTTTTAAATGCGTGTCAAGCATCTTTGACTATCATAAGGAAAAATCTCCTCCGATTCTGCGTTTGCATTATGTGTGTGTGCGGGAGGCCTTATGGTAGTCTCATTTTTAAAAGCATTGCGAATTGACTTTAAACATATTCCTCTATTTTGATTTTAAAGATAAATAAACTGTTTTGAGTTCTCACACCAGTCACATGACTGACTCGGAGTTTATTGTTTTCCTTCCTAAACTCTGGGTGCCCACCAATTTTCACACGGGCAATCAAGAGTTAGGTTTATCAGGATATTCTGGATATTCTGGAGTTGCTAGAGGCAAGATGGATGGCATGGCGTATTACTAGTATATAGTATTTCTTTTTCCGCTGCACTGTTTATCGTTGTATGTTGTTGTACACTCTGATGATGATGTAATGTAATGTACAAAATGTGATAACTGATATAGTTCTTTGTTTAAAGATTATTCATTTATTATTATATGTTGTTCCGCTGCGATTGTGAGATTCTGTTGTTGTTCTGTTGTTTTTCTGTTCCGTTCTATTTTCTACTTTCTTTTCCCTCCATTTTCTATCTTTTCGCTCTTCTTCTGTCTCTTCTTCTTTCTTAAACCATAACATTTCGGGTTTCCGGCCTTCGATTTCTCGGCAGTCAATAAAGTGAGTATCGATGTTGAATTTTCGAAAGTCGAAAATTTTCGGGACGTTACATTTGGTATCATAGCATATGGTTAAGCGACAACCATGGTTCTGTTGGGTATTACACATTAGAGATAGAGTCAGTAGTACTCTAGAATGAGTTTGAGTGTAATAATAGCTATGAGAGCGTATTTGTTAGTGAATATAAAATTGTTTTATATTGTGATGATTGGTTTGTTGAGTGGTATATAGATTCTGGTTAATACGAGTAATTAACATTGTTGATAGGGATCTCTAAACACTTGAATAGAACAATTCGACACGATATTGTTTTAAAATTGGGTAAATGAAATAATTTTACCTTGATTATATTTTATATATGAAGGAATAATTTTTCAGAATTATTAAAGTGTATATAAGTTGATTGTTAGGTTGTTTGAATAATCTAAATAAAAGAATAATTGTATAAGTAAAATGAATTATAAGAATTGGATTATAATTAAAGTGATTTACAATTGTGAAATAAACTTATATATATAAGAAGTGAAACTATATGAATATAACTTAAGAGATGTTGAATGAAGTTGATATTAGTATCAAAGTAAAATAATAAAGTGAAGTGATAAATGTGAACTTGAGTTATATAAATGAAATTCAACTTTTGTAATTGAATGGAATGAATGGATTGAATGTTAATCAATTGAATGCAAATAAAGTTGATATAGAATAATGAATGTAAGTGTTAATTCATTAAAATCTAATGTTATGGAAAGTTGAATAGTTGAATGAAAATCAATTTAATTAAACCAATTGAAAGTGAAAGTGTTAAACCAAATTGAATGAATATAAGTAAAGGAATTTGGTTGTAATTAATATACCTTGGTTGTTATATGATTGTTAGTTGATCGATTGTATATAATTCATTAAGTGTTAATGAAATTGAGTTAATGAAATTGGAAGTTAAAGTAATTGGAATTCAATTGGAAGTTAAGTGAATCTTAAATAGAATTGAATTTAATTGGAAGTGAACCAACTTGAATATGAATTAGTGAATATAAACTAATTGAAAATGAATGTTAGTAAAACATCCACTATTAATAAATCAAATGTGATTAAATTGAAAACCATTTCATTGAATATTAATGAGAATATGAATGAATATTTATTGGTTATGAATGATAGTTTGGTTGATGGTTGAATATATTGCTTTTGTTGCATTTGCTATGTTGACATATATTGTTATTATGTTGCTATATGATGTATATCGATACTATTATCTATATGCATGTTCTCATGTTGTTTGTTGAGTGTTTAGTAGGTGCGGATCGCGTTTGCTTCGCATTTGGAGCTTGCTTTCGTGCTATATTAGCCGTATATGCTTGCTAATAAAATATAAGGTACATATCTCGGATTAAATATCGTACTTTTACAGTTTTTTTTCCTGCGGGATGCCTCATTACTTGATGAGATGTATATTTGTGATATATATACTGTCATTTTTTTTCGGATCGAGCCACGCAAAGGAGACTATGGCGAATTTTTCCGAAAATTTAAGGCGTTAGAAAAAATTTGAGAAAATTGTAAAGTTTTGAAGACTTTAACTTTGATTTGGAATTGAAAGTTAAACAATAGTAGTTGTTTTTGAAAATATAACTAAGTATGATTTGAAAACTTAGTAAAGTTATTGTAAGAAGTTTAACTATGGATTTTGGAAAGTTAATGGATTCTGTAACTTTTCTTAATAATTTCGAGGACGAAATTCTTTTAAGGGGGGAAGATTGTAACGACCCAGAATTTTTGATAATTAAAATTTTAATATTTAATTAATTTTAAATATTAATAAGTGAATTTATAAGTCGAATAAATTTTTATTCGAATAATTGGATTTAATTGAATAATTAAATCGATAATTTAATATGTTAAATTATGGAAATAATTGAAAATTGGGTTAAATATGATTGAAAATGATTTGTAAAATTTTATTTTATCATATTGAAGTTAGAACGATATTTTAGAACTTTTAAAATCGAATTAAAAGTTAATTTGTGAAAATTGAATATTTTAATATTAAATCGACTAGTGAAAATAGCCAATTTTTGAACTGTCTCAGAATGGGACGAAACCAGTTCCATTGGATCCGTAATAGTTAGTTATTACCGGATTTCAATTTTCATAGTAATCGAAGTTATCGTTTGATCATAACAGCTCGAAACGCATCGAATTATTTTTAATATTAATTTGGCGAGTTAAAATAGCCATTTTTCAAAAAGTCTCGGATTTCGACGAAACCAGTTTCATCGGATCCGTAATGTGATATTATTGTAAGGTTTCAAATTTCGTGTCAATCGGATTTACCGTTTGTCCGGTACAAATTAAAACGCCTAGAAAATCGTTTAAATCGGTTTAATTTAAATTGAACGTTTATAGCCACAACTCGCAAAGATGTCCGAATTAGCTTCCGAAAACTGTTCCATTGTGTCCGGAATGCGGGGTAAACCCTAGAAACGCTGGTTACGGCGCGTGAATCGGAGTTCGGAATTTCCGGAATGAATAGTGTCGTTCATTTTCTATAAATAGACCCTCCTCTCTTCAGAAATAAAAAAAAAATAGGTTTTATAAAACCCTAGCCGCCAGTTCAAACAATTAATGGCCGAAATTGTCTCAACTTCCCCCCTCAATCTCTCCCAATCTACAAACATTCACGCGAAATCACCAACTAAGAAGTTGTAGGGGATGGAGAGACGAGTAAATCTATACGGTGATGATCAACAATGGAGCATCAGAGGGGGAGCAAGAGGGGGCCGACGCCTGCCACTTGCGCACGGTTTTCCATGCTATAGGGGGGGCCGAGCTTGCTATGGTTGCAGCCGAACGTGGAGGGAGGTGAGGCCTTCGATTTGGCGCGTCCTGATCGTGTTCAAGTGGGTTGATGGAGGAGCTAAGTGGAACCGTAGTTGGAGCATTGGGTTCGGCACGTTCTGGAGCTAAACGCGTGAATGTGAGAGGAGAGGAGAAGCAAAAGCACAGTCCTGATGGTTTTGCTTGAATCCAATGGCCATGAACTGTTATAGGTTTAAATATAAAAATATATTGTAAATTGTTTATAAAAAATTCGTGTAATCTTAGAAAATTCATAACTTTTTCATACGAGGTCGAAAACGCGCGAAACCAGTTGCGTTGGAATCGTATGGACGAGCACTACGCGATGGAATTGGATTGGAGTCGTTTGGAGTTAGTGAGAATTTCGGGTAAAATTAAACGTCCGTTTAATTTTATTCGAAATAAATCGCTAAAACGAAATTGAAATCAAGGTGAGAACTTCTCACTCAATCGAATCGGTTTCGATTTTATTTTAAATAGTTATATTTAAAATATTTGAATGCATGTTTGAATGATGATTGTTATCTATTGATTGTTAAAATAGATATTATGCGCCGTTAGTAAGCGGGTGTTATTTATTAAAAACATATACCGCGAATATTTCATAAACAGTGAAATTGGTATTACATATAATAGCAATATATATATTGGCATATGTATATATTGCAGTTATTGATTTCCCCATTTGTATAGCAGATGAGACCCTATTGCGCCGTTATTAAGCGGATAATATTTTAAATCCCATATACCGCGATAATTTCGTACTGGAGCGAAATTGGTATTGTGCTAATGTTTGTGGATGCAGGAAAACAGGTTGGAGGGATCCAACTGGATTCCTCAACAGTATTTATTTGATTTCAGATATTTTGATATTTGATGGATTATCATATCGATATATGATATCGTTGTTGTCGTGATTGGCTATTTGGTAGCATCATTGGACCAAATTTTGGAATTTTAAAAGGATTTCAAAGTGATTTTTTGAAAGTATACGTTTATAAAATATTTTTGGAATTGATCCATTTTAGATAAATAACGTTATAATTTTTAATGTTATAAAAATTATGGTTTTTGAGAAATATAGTTAAAGGTTGATTTTTGAAAATATGGATTAATGATTTTATAAAATAGTGTAAATTGGATATCTGAATTTATTGTAAAAAGTTTAAATATAGGATTTATAAAATTTGATTATTTTATAAATCAAAAGGATGAAATTATAAAGAAGTTTAAAGACGTTTTAGAATAATAATACAAATTGATTTGTATAAAAGATTTATAAAATGGATATTTATAAATTAGAATATTTTGGATTATAAAACGAGTTTTTATAAGTGTTAGAATGAATTGTAAATGAATTTCATAAATGAATGAAATTCATAGAATTATAAACGGTGAAGTTATAAATGGAATTTTATAAGCAGTAGGTTTATAAAATTTATAAAGTTATTAAAAGAATGGTTTTGGATAAATAATTGAATCTTATAAGTTATAAGATTTATAATTATGAAGTTTAAAGGAACGATTGTGCAAACAAATAAATTCTAAGTATTTAACTTATAACATGAACTTTTGTTTTATAATTGAGTTATAAATTGAATAGGTTAATAATGGAATTTATAAAAGGAAGTTGTTATAAAATAAATAGAAAAGGAATTTATAAACGTTATTTTATAAATTCGCAAACGACTTTTTTTGATAAGTAAATTGTTGAAACCTATTAATGGAGTTATATTCACGTTTTTGACAGTGAATAATCCTTTAAAATGAAATGTATAGAAATGATGAAATTGGTTAACGTAGTATATTCACGTTTTTGAATTGTGAATAGTATGTTAAAGAAATTGTTTTGAATGTGATGATTTAAATAGAATTAAAACGACCTAACGATTGTTTTAAATGTGTTAAGATTCGAAACCATAGATTTCAACATTTATTGTTGAAATAGACGTTTTCGAGAAATAAAAGGGAATGGTGGACTATAACACTGTTGTTATAGTAAATGATTTCCGAAAGGAAATGTTTTGTATAGTATTGGGATTTATATATCTATTTTTAATTTCGAATCCCTATACTAGTGATTTTGGGTTGTCGTAACGATGTTTTACGTAACATTCGTTTTGGCCCAAATAAATATGTTTGAGAGAATGATTTCCTTAAAGAATGAAATATATGCTAAATTTCGATTTAAGTATATTGAATATTTTCCAAAGGTTGAAAATAAAAGATTTGTGAATTACTTATTAAATAAGTATGGAATTGTTTTCCAATATAAAGTGAATATTAGAGAATTTATCTTTTTGAAGATAAATTGAAATGAATAATTGAAATCGGATATCAGTAGATATTGTGAAATATAAATTCACTGTGGAATTTATAAATGAAAAGAAAGGGGAATTTGTTTAAAAATAAATGTTGATTTATTTTTGAAGTGTGAAAACTATATATCTAGTAAAGATATTTTTGGGAAATAAATAATTTGGAAAATTATTTGGAATTTGGTGATGTTGTGCATATCCATTGATAGTTCAATAACCGACTATCAATATTTACCTTTGAAAGGTATTTGTTGGGATTTGTTAAATTTGAATGCTACACTTATTTTTAAATTATTGCGCTCGTTATTCGGATTACCCATTCCGAATAGTGATACGACGTAATGGATAGCATTGATGACCGGTGTTGAAGACCGGATATTTGTGAGAGCGATAGGATGACCTATCGATTGTCTCTGCACTGAGTTGCAACGGTATAGAGACTCCCTAAGTGATGGGAAATCCGATCAGGATTGTGGATATCTGGATTGCAAGGACTTCTTTCTAAGTGCCTTCGGTTCTGTTCGAGCCCGGAACAGACTTGTATGGATTGTATGTCTGACATTACAAATTGAGATATAAAGCAGATTTCTTTCAAATATATTTCTGTTGGTGGCGGAGAATTTATTCTTTTAGCTTAACACCCTTCTCTGAGACGTACGAGCTCAGAGGTTATGTAGTTGAAGGTTATCAGCGATATATTCCCAATTTGGTAATGTGACATGCTGAGTGTTGCTGTAAAATGATCATTGTGTTGATTATTTGTGATAGGATCATTTATTTGATCGTCTATCCTGGTGATCATTTCTATGATCATTTGTTGACCCAAAGCATGGCTTTTGTATAAAGTATGTTTTTGTAGACGTGACTTCGTCGAGCCTCACACCTCGGGAATGCTCAAAACAGGAAAGATGCAGCAAGGTTATGAGGGGTAGCGCCCTTTGGGATATGTGCATTTCCTTCTGGAAAAGGGTGGTATCATGGTATGGAGCCCAGATACTTACTCATGTTGAAAACACTTTATGATTGTGTGAATTGATTACGAGCGCTCGGTTGAAAGGTCCCAAAGGACCGGGGGATGACATATTCGGTCAGTTGTTACTCAGTTAGGGGTAACCCGGCCTTGTGTTGGTAGAGATCCGGTTTGGTTCTCGGGGATGTCCATCCAGAGGCATTCTCATGTGGCAATGGGAAGTTCCTTGGCCTGATCATTCGTTGGAAATCCAAAGAAACAATACGATCTTGTACGGTATTAGTTGTAGAACCTATCATTCACTTATGGTGGCGCCCCACTGTTTGGATGGTAGCTATAGTAGGCATAGTTCGGAATGTCTATGCTGGCTAAGATTTATATTCTACTTTCGAAATGAATTTTTCTCTACACTAGTAATAATATCAAATGTTCTTTTAAATGCGTATCAAGCATCTTTGACTATCATAAGGAAAAATCTCCTCCGATTCTGCGTTTGCATTGTGTGTGTGTGCGGGAGGCCTTATGGTAGTCTCATTTTTAAAAGCATTGCGAATTGACTTTAAACATATTCCTCTATTTTGATTTTAAAGATAAATAAACTGTTTTGAGTTCTCACACCAGTCACATGACTGACTCGGAGTTTATTGTTTTCCTTCCTAAACTCTGGGTGCCCACCAATTTTCACACGGGCAGTCAAGAGTTAGGTTTATCAGGATATTCTGGATATTCTGGAGTTGCTGGAGGCAAGATGGATGGCATGGCGTATTACTAGTATATAGTATTTCTTTTTCCGCTGCACTGTTTATCATTGTATGTTGTTGTACACTCTGATGATGTTGTAATGTAATGTACAAAACGTGATAACTGATATAGTTCTTTGTTTAAAGATTATTCATTTATTATTATATGTTGTTCCGCTGCGATTGTGAGATTCTGTTGTTGTTCTGTTGTTTTTCTGTTCCGTTCTATTTTCTACTTTCTTTTCCCTCCATTTTCTATCTTTCCGCTCTTCTTCTGTCTCTTCTTCTTTCTTAAACCATAACATTTCGGGTTTCCGGCCTTCGATTTCTCGGCAGTCGATAAAGTGAGTATCGATGTTGAATTTTCGAAAGTCGAAAATTTTCGGGACGTTACACCTACATCGACGTTAACATCTAAAAGACCAAAAATGACAAGTCATTGTGATATGATAATAAGTAAAAAAATTGAATCTAACTACCAACTTTTTAAATTCGTAGTAGAAGGAAATAACATATAATATAAAACATCTTATCATTAAATCATAAATCTAAATACATAGTTAGATCTGTACAACAAATCCGAATCCAATCCACAAGGCAAAAATATAATATTACTGGCTCTGTTTAGACTTCATATAGTATTTACTATATGAAGTCTTCATCTTTATGTCCACCATGCCACAAGGGTCCATCAACCTAGTTATATAGATAAAAAGGAAAATTGGAGTGGGTTAGACTTATGTCTAAGTGAGTGAAACAAGTCTACCATACATACTACAGAAAGACCGGTAAAACATTATTAGTGTCTCCTAATCCACACGCATACCTATATCTTCCTACCTACACTAGAGGACTAATATCAACATTAAAGCTAGGCTGACTACTCAATTAAGGTCATATTCCAATTAATATTACATTATACACAAATATATATCTACAATACACTCTACCAATAGAGTCTACCAAAATTACTAAGAAATACCATTTTCTAAACAACCAATATGATATACTAAGTGAACAATCATTTTCCAAACAACCTCTATGATATACTGAGGGAACAGCCATTTCCCAAAAAACCAATATGATATACGGAGCGGACAATCGTTTCCATCGAGCAACTTTTTCTTAAATCACTAACAACAAACTAAGGAAACCACCATTTCTGCAATACAACTATTTCCATATATAAGTACTGAGGGTACAAAAATTTCCCTAGGACAACTATTCACTGGACCATATAAGCCTCACACAAAAGTTCCAATACAAACATCTAACCACTTAACAATCAATATAACATCAAGCTACCCAATATCCAATATCCAATCACATGTGCTCAATACGATATCCGAACATCAATGAATTAGTGAAATAACCAATACCCACATACTGAAGACATGAAAATTCGATAACATCTATATGTTTCACAATGTCACCATCGTGCCACGTTGCCACCTTCGAAGTAGCCTAAAGTGCCACATGATGTCCTGAGCCTGCAAAGCATTTTTGATTCATACCGAGCCGACTCGGTCTAGTTTCAAATAGCCCATTATTCGACCACTGGTCCACCGTTGGTAGACCCATTATTCGGCCAATGGCAAACCCACTGGCCAACTAGTCAGAAAGGTGGTGTCACCAATGCACTAGTCTAGGTTGCGATTCTGGCTATTCTGCACGTTGTTTTCTTCTTTTGTTCGTTCTATTAGTTCATACTTTGATATATTTTCATTATACTTCATTTTAACTGATTTATACATAATTTATACATAACTATCTCAATTTCTAACATAATTCATCAATTTATACTTGTTAATTTCAATATAGATTAGGTTAGCTTCAATTTGACTAAATTATTCTTATTACAACTTAAGCAAACAATTGTTATTAATTTAACTATTACTTCTAATTTTTTATTAGATGCTAATTAGACCCATAATAATACTTTATCATTCAATTTGCATTATATATGAAAGAAGGCTTACTTACCAAAACTATGATCCAAATCCCGATATTGCTCATTTTTCGGACCACTGCATGTACAAACCTTCGAATTTTATCTTAATTCCTTTTCCAAATCGTAGCACTGGCTTCGTTTAATTTTAGAAAGTTATGGGGTTTTGAGTTTTATAGTGGAAGAGGGGAAGAGAAATGTTGAATATGCGATTATATGATTTTTGTTTGATGATAATAAACATATATATATTCATTTAAATGTATTTGCTAATATACTATTTTATTTTTACAGATTAAATAAATATTTGATGAATAAAATAAATAACATAGAATTTGAATTCAAACGGATATTTTATTCAAACAAATATTTATTACAATTTTTTAATAGTACAAATTTCAAGCTCTCACTATATATATACAATTTCAATTACAGTACAAGTTTGATTACATCACGATTCACATTTACATTTGACCTCACTACATATCACTCATTCACTCAACTCGTATTTTATCTTCAACTTCACTCCAAATTGAATCCAGCATCTGAGCAATCTGCAAAAATAAATATTGACGCAGTAAAATTGAAAAGGAAATATTTTTGCAGTATAAAATAAAATGTGAATTTTGAAAATAATATTTGCCTCGGTTATTTGGGTTTTTCGTCATCATTTAAGTTCGAATTCATCATACACGAATAGCTTGTGACATGCACAATGTATCACTGTACATGCCACAAGGCCGTGCACACCAATATATACACTTGATAAAATTACTGGGACAGGTGAGCACAAGGTCAAACCCAAAACGCCGGGTTCAACTCAAGTGCAATAAAAATAGTGTCACAATATCAGCACAAGGTCAAACCCGAGCTCCAAGTTGGATTCAACACAGGTGCAAGTTCATGAAAATGGTCAAGATAACTATAACAAGGCTCGACCAAAATCTAAATGTACAAATGCAGTATGAACCAAACAGTGTACAAAGGTAGTGGTACAAACTACATGAAGACAATGCACATATATACACAGTGACAACAGATGCCAAAGTGAAGCCACCAGACTTCGAGTCAAGCAGTAGACAGGGATGTGCAGACCAATAGATGTAAGCAAAGAAATGGCACATGTATATGCAGGTGCATAGCATCATCAATGAAACCAAACTGCCCAGGCTTAAAGACCAAAGAACAACAAGTGGAATTGACCACACAAGGAAATGCATCAATACCAAAGTATAACCACCATTGACTCAATTCAAAAAGCCAGGCAATGTCAAAGATTAGAACAATGCAAAACTTCCAGATGAACACATGATGAAGACAAGCTACTGAACTCCAAGCAAAACTCAAAAGCTAAATATGCTAACCAGAAGTACACATGAAGATTAAAGCACAACAGGTCACGGAAGCAAGCATGTGCACCAAAAACCAAACAAAAGCATAACACAAATACTCAAAGAAACTCGAAGTCAGTGATACCAGATCACAATGTACATAGAACTGTAATCAGATGAACCAAGACCATAAATCCAAACCAAGTTCAACAGTCAAAGCATCATCAACAAATTAATACAATAGTTCGGTGAACAAGTGAAGCATCTTTGTTTATATGTGTAAATATATGTATAGCAAGTTCAAGCTGCAGGTCAAAGACATAAGGCCGAAGTAAGTACACAAAGGAGATGGTCAGGCAATATGCATATAACCAAAATTCAAGCCAGAGAAGAATGCACAGAGTAGAATGAAACTATGATATCAGAGACATGTACAAGTACAGTCACAGCAAAAATATGCAGTTCACAAATATCATGAACCACTTCGAATCAAGCAATGCAGACAAAAGGGGCTTGAACACACATGTACAAAGTCAATTCAAGTGAAATGCCGAAGTCATGCAACAGCAGGTACAGGTTAAATATGGCACAGCTAGTTCGAACAAATGACCAGAGGAAATAAATACAAATGGACAGAGTCGAGAAATAAACACTGCCAAAAGCAAAGTCATAAATTCACACGGAAGAATCAAAGTGGCCGAAGTCAATCATGATAACAGTCAAAAATTCAACTGGTCAAAGAAAATGTCGGAGCCGTGATGAACAAGGTGTCGAACAAAGGAACAAACCAAACAAGCCGTGGTGGCCAAGAAATTAATCAACACCGTGTTAATCAAGTAAACGAAATTATTCGATATGAACAAGTCAGAAATCATCACCAGCATCGAAACAAAATCGAACGGCCAGAACAAAGAAATTGATGAAATCAAAGAAATACATACGAATGAAATTATAGGGGATTAAACCCTATATAAACCCTATCATCATCGGCCGTAAACCCATCGAGTTCAAGCAAGCAAATCAGAAGAAGAAAAAGAAAAATTTACATACCAAATCAAAGTCAAACTCGTTCAAGGAGGAGGAGCCACGAATGAATCAATTGAAGTAAGCAATCGAAGCACCAACCATCAATTTAAGCAGCGACTTCACAAAGCCCTAATTTCAAAGCTAAGAGGAATGAATGAAAAAAGGAACGAGGCCATTGTTTGACTGAAGAGCAAAGAAAAGAAAAAGGGCCGGCAATATTTTGTTTGTGATAAGATTATTTAGGGCCGGTTATTAAAATAGAGTTGGGCTTTATATCTTAAAAATTAGGGTTTATTTATTTTATTGTTTTAAAGTGTTTTTAATTTCTTTCTTAAATCGTTGTAATTTCTAGGCGTTTGGCTAGGGGACAGACTACGTGGCGTAGTTAGAGAATTCGCAACTCAGTGGCTGAGTTGTGGCAGGGTTTTGTACGTAGAGTTAGGTTAGTCAGTAACGGGTGTCGCGAGTTTACGTGTGTAAGCGTGTGACTACTTAATTTCTAGTAGAAACCTTGGGGGCAGCACGTAGGCATGGTTTTGCCGAAGTTGGGTAAATCTGTGTGTTCTATTTTCTGTTATTTATATTCTGCTATATCTGTGCTGCTATTATTCTGTTGTGATCTATGTTGAAATTATTTTATATAAACTTCCGCAATAATTTTTATAATTGATAGCATCACCCTATTCAACCCCCTCTCTGGGGTGAAATCGATCCTACAAGTGGTATCAGAGCTAGGAATAGAAGTCCTTTTTTTTAGATTTTTTTTCAAAAACCAATTTTTGTTTTAAAAATTTGAATTTTTAAAATGGCTTCTTTTAATATTGCTTTTGCTGAGGGTCAGTCCATAGTTAGACCACCAATGATCAATGGTGAATACGCATACTGGAAAAATAGAATAATTTTTTTTTTGAAAACCATTGACGCTTGGAATATTGTTGAGACAAGTTATAGAGCACCAACTATAATTATAAATAATCAGGAAATAAATAAACCAAAGGTTCAATGGATAGATCTAGAAAATAAGTTACAGAATTCTAATGTCAAAGCTATGAATTCGATTATTTGTTCATTGGATCAATTTGAATTTAATCGTGTCTCACATTGTCTAACTGCACAGGAAATATGGCACACACTCGAAGTGACTCATAAAGGAACGTCGCAAGTCAAAGAATCTCACCTTTTCATGATAAGCAGCAAATATGAGAACTTCACAGTGGCCAAGGAAGAAAATGTTAAACAGATGTACGGACGGCTTTCCAATATCGTATACAAATCAAAAGCTCTCGGAAAATCATACACAGAGTTGGAGATAGTCCGAAAAATCCTCAGAGTCCTTCCACGATGTTTTGAAGCAAAAGTAACTGCCATTCAAGAATCGAAAGATTTAAAACAAATCAAAGTTGAATAACTCATCGGAAATCTCACCACTTATGAGCTAGAAATGAAATTCAAAGAAAAGCGTGAAGGAGGAGATACTCGAAAGAAATAAATAGCTCTCAAAGGAACAACTGAAAATGATGATGATGACGATGATGATGGAGCAGCCGAGCTGGCGTTAATGATGAAGAAATTCAAAAGGTGGAACCGCAAATATGGAAATCCAGCTCTAAATCAAAAATTAAAAAGCAAAATAATCAAAGCACTAGACAACTCAGACGAACAGAAGATCATCTGTCACAAGTGCAACC
The DNA here is from genome assembly GCA_030765085.1 of Allium cepa. Classification (NCBI taxonomy): domain Eukaryota; kingdom Viridiplantae; phylum Streptophyta; class Magnoliopsida; order Asparagales; family Amaryllidaceae; genus Allium; species Allium cepa. The sequence continues at coordinate 422,165,325 of CM060939.1, forward strand.
AACCCGACACATCAAGCTCAATTGTCCTCAAAACCGACACGACTTTGAAAAGAAATCAAAAAGGAGAAATTTTGCAGCCACATGGAATACAAGTGATGAAGATAATCAAAGTACTAGCATTGGGAGTGAGAAAGCAGATATGTGCCTTCAAGGTAATATAACTGATAGCGACGATGACGAGCCAAGTAAGGTATCAAAACTCACTCACTCACAACTATTTATATATTTCCACGAAGTAAATGGCTGTTTTGAACGACTTAGAGAGAAATATGCCAAACTTGAATCACAAAAAGATACTTTGATAAATTTAAATAAACAACTTGACCAATTAGTTAAAACTTATCAAAGTAGGATCCCTAAGTGTGATAAGTGTCCAACATTCGAAGAAGAAATTAAAAAATCAGAAATCAAAACTAAATCGCTTGAAAATGAAATTTTGATATTAAAAGAAAGTGAAAATACTAGAAGAGAAAATTCTATCAAAAAGTGCACACAATTATTAAATGAAAATGAATCTCTCAAAACACAAGTCCAACAACTGTCAATAACTTTAGATAAATTTTCCAAAAGTGAAAAATCGTTGAATATGCTCTTAGGGAAACAAACTGTTAATACGGTTAGACAATGACTTGGATATAATCAATCCGAAAATGTTAGGAGTGGATTTAATCAAGTCAATTCAATGTGCACAATTTGTAGAAAATATGGACACAATCAAAATAATTGTTGGTATAGACCCAAACACGTAAAAGCCATTCCAATTTGGGTTCCAAAAGACACAAATATTAAATCTCTCAAAGTTAAACAAATTTGGGTGCCAAAAGGAACATATATAAATAGTTTTGGGTCTCCACAAAATTATTTTTCAAAATATTCTGCCACTAACAATCATGGATTTATAAAAACAAATTGGTCACAAAAACCTTTTATCGTGTAGGTATGGTGGCAGGCTAAGGAACAACATCAGTATTAACTTGAATTAAGGCTGTTCTAAGAACACAATGGACAACAAAGCAAAGTTCCTTAGCCTAGTACAAAGGTGATAGAATCACAATGGGAAACAATGAAAAATTACGGTAAGGGTAAAACAGGTAATGGTATATTTTGAATGATATATTAAATGTGATAATCTGCACCGTAGTCTGAATTAAATCAGCCAATAATGTGATGATGAAATAAATGATGATTTTGATTCTGACTTATTCAAAATTGTTGGCCAATTATATTCTTATGCCAAGAACACTATAAAAATCTCTTGAGTCTTTGAATTACTTCATATATATTAGTTTGGATTAATAATAGTGTTTTATTGGATGATAATACATTTGGTTATTTTACGGCTCACTCTATATTCACGGTTTTTGATTATTTACACGGCTTCAATTCAGATTCAAGAGAATGTCATTTAAAAAGCTGTTAAAATTGATTTTAAAATATTTTGATGCACACTTCATGGTCTGGTCTATCAAATTCAATTAATGATAATTTTGAGTAAAAGAAAAATTCAGATGTAGATTACATTGGTAATCTAGTTGATAGAAAAATTACTAGTGAAACAAGATTTATGTTGAGACATTTAGTAACTGCATTGATTTTCAAAGAAAATATATTCATATTTTTCATTTCAAAATTTTCAAATAGCAGAAATTTTTCTCATAAAACCCGTTCTAGAAAATCATTTTTTTGACCTTGTTTCCAGATTGGCCATTTTTAGAAAAATTGATTTTATATTTATTGTTGAATTTGATTTTAAATAACTATATTGACTATTCTGACGCCCTATTGATTATCAAAAGGATAAATAGTGATTGAAAAAGTGACAAGTGTTGATATTTATCATATATTATGACTCGAGACGGTATAATTAGTAAACTTCTTTAGAAATTTAAACAAGAGTTATAAAACTTTTTGTTGGTAAAAATTCCATGACCATCTCTATTTCTATCATATTTCTAACGACCATCACTCAACAAAACTCAATATAGTTTGTCAATATGTGGTACTTTAAACAGGAATCATTCGTTTTTCATTTTACATTTTTTTAATAAATAATAATAATAATAATAATAATAATAATAATAAATCCAAAGTATTCACTCTCGTTTAAAAGTCCTCACAGCTATGCATGGGTGAATTACTTGAAATTTGTTATGTGCTTCCATGCTCATTTAAAAGTCCTGACGGTTATGCATGTATGGAACACATATCAAAATTGATTTTTTAAATAAACAAGTTGATTCTAATCCCATTTAAAAGTCCTCACGGTTATGCGTGGTTAGAAGATACTTGAATTCATTTTAAAAAAAAATTGGAATACTACTAATCTCATTTAAAAGTCCTAACGGTTATGCATGGTTGGTAGATATTCAAATTGCTGAGATAAATATACCACAAATAGACACAATTGTATGGTTTTATATGATGATATCATTTCCATCATTCTAAAAGTGGAATGTGCGCCTAACAGAGTATTTATTATTTTTGTTTGATTTTTTTATTGAAATTTAGTATTTATATTCGATTGAGTTTTAATGTTGTATTAATATCTATCACTTTATCTCTATTTTTCTAACACTATTACTCTTTTGCTGATAACAAAAGGGGGAGAGAAAAGTTAAGATTTTGTCAAATAAAATCAAGCAAAGGTCAAATATTTTCTATTTGCATCTAGGATAATTTGAATATTTTTAATCGTATGCATATATGAAGGGGGAGCTTTGTGTAGAGAGGAAGCATTTAAATAGGGGGAGAAAATAGAGTATATCAATGATCAAATACATTCAACATATTGAAAATCTTAAATATATGTTTGTTATCATCAAAAGGGGGAGATTGTTGAATATGCGATTATATGATTTTTGTTTGATGATAATAAACATATATATATATATATATATATATATATATTCATTTAAATCTATTTGTTAACATACTATTTTATTTTGATAGATTAAATAAATATTTGTTGAATAAAATAAACAACACAGATTTGAATTCAAACGAATATTTTATTCAAACAAATATTTATTACACTTTTTGAATAGTACAAATTTCAAGCTCTCACTATATATATACAATTTCAATTACAGTACAATTTTGATTACATCATGATTCACATTTACATTTGACCTCACTACATATCACTCATTCACTCAACTCGTATTTTATCTTCAACTTCACTTCAAATTGAATCCAGCATATGAGCAATCTGCAAATATAAATATAGACGCAATAAAATTGAAAAGGAAATATTTTTGCAGTATAAAATAAAATGTGAATTTTGAAAATAATATTTTCCTCGGTTATTTGGGATGTTCGTCATCATTTAAGTTCGAATTCATCATACACGAACAGCTTGTGACATGCATAGTGTATCATTGTACAAGCCACAAGGTCGTACACACCGATATATACACTTGATAAAATTACAGGGACATGTGAGCACAAGGTCAAACCCAAAACGCCGGGTTCAACTCAAGTGCAATAAAAATAATGTCACAATATCAGCATAAGGTCAAACCTGAGCTCCAAGCTGGATTCAACACAGGTGCAAGTTCATGAAAATGGTCAAGACAACTAAAACAAGCCTCGACCGAAATCCAAATGAACAAATGCAATATGAACCAAATAGTGCACAAAGGCAGTGGTACAAACTACATGAAGGCGATGCATATATATACACAGTGACAACAGATGCCAAAGTGAAGCCACCAGACTTCGAGTCGAGCAGTAGACATGGATGTGCAGACCAATAGATGTAACCAAAGAAATGGCACATGTATATGCAGGTGCATAGCATCATCAATGAAACCAAACTGCCCAAGCTTAAAGACCAGAGAACAGCAAGTGGAACTGACCACATAAGGAAATGCATCGATACCAAAGTATAACCACCACTGCCTTAATTCAAAAAGTCAGGCAATGTCAAAGATCAGAACAATGCAAAACTTCCAGATGAACTCATAATGAAGACAAGCTACTGAACTCTAAGCAAAACTCAAAAGCTAAATATGCTAACTAGAAATACACATGAAGGTTATAGTGCAACAGGTTAGGGAAGCAAGCATGTGCACCATAAACCAAACAAAAGCGTAGCACAAATACTCAAAGCAACTCGAAGTCAGTGATACCAGATCACAATGTGCACAGAACTGTAATCAGATAAACCAAAACCACAAATCCAAACCAAGTTCAACAGTCAAAGCATCATCAACAAAGTAATACAGCAGTTCAGTGAACAAGTGAAGCATCTTTGTTTATATGTGTAAATATATGTATAGCAAGTTCAAGCTGCAGGTCAAAGACATAATGGCCGAAGTAAGTACACAAAGGAAATGGTCAGGCAATATGCACACAATCAAAATCCAAGCCAGAGAAGAATGCACAGAGTAGAATGAAACTGTGATACCAGAGACATGTACAAGTATAGTCTCAGCAAAAATATGCAGCGCACAAATATCATGAACCACTTCGAATCAAGCAATGCAGACAACAGGGTCTTGAACACACATGTAAAGTCAATTCAAGTCAAATGCCGAAGTCATGAAACAGCATGTACAAGTTAAATATGACACAGCTATCGAACAAATGACCAGAGGAAATAAACACAAATGGCCAAAGTCAAGAAATAAACACTGCCAAAAGCAAATTCATAAATTCACACAGAAGAATCAAAGTGGCCGAAGTCAATCACGACAACAGTCAAAAATTCAACTGGTCAAAGAAAATGTCAGAGCCGTGATGAACAAGGTGTTGAACAAAGGAACAAATCAAACAAGCCGTGGTGGCCAAGAAATTAATCAACACCGTGTCAAGTAAACAAAATTATTCGATATAAACAAGTCAGAAATCATCACCAGCATCGAAAAAAAATCGAACGGCCGGAACAAGGAAATTGACAGACTCAAACAACTACATACGAATGAAATTATAGGGGATTAAACCCTATATAAACCCTATCATCATCGGTCGTAAACCCATCGAGTTCAAGTAAGCAAATCAGAAGAAGCAGAAGAAAAATTTACATACCAAATCAAAGTCAAACTCGATCAAGGAGGAGGAGTCGCGAACGAATCAATTGAAGTAAGCAATCGAAATGCCAACCATCAATTTAAGCGGCGACATCACAAAGTCCTAATTTCAGAGCTAAGAGGAACAAATGAAAGAAGGAATGAGACCATTGTTTGACTGAGGAGCAAAGAAAAGAAAAAGGGCCGGCAATATTTTGTTTGTGATAAGATTTTTTAGGCCGGTAATTAAAATAGAGTTTGGCCTTAATATCTTAAAAATTAGGGTTTATTTATTTTATTGTTTTAAAGTGTTTTTAATTTCTTTCTTAAATCATTGTAATTTCTAGTCGTGTGACTAGGGGACAAGCTACGTGGCGTAGTTTGAGAATTCGCAACTCAGTGGCTGAGTAGTGGCAGGGTTTTGAGCGTAGAGTTAGATTAGTCAGTAGCGGGTGTCGTGATTTTACGCGTTCAAGCGTGTGACTACTTAAGTTCTAGTAGAAACCTTGAGGGCATCACGTAGGCAGGGTTTTACCGAAGCTGGGTAAATCTGTGTGTTCTATTTTCTGTTATTTATATTCTGCTATATATGTGCTACTTTATTCTACTATGATCTGTGTTGAAATTATTTTATATAAACTTCCGCAACAATTTTTATAATTGATAGCATCACCCTATTCACCCCCTCTAGGGTGAAATCGATCCTACAAGAAACAGAAATAATATGAACTTTATGAAAAAAAGCATATGGTTAATTTTGGACCGACTTAAATAGATAGAGGGAAAATGTCTGATGAGTTTTCAAATTCAAAATTCAAACTTAGCTCAAAGACCACCTAAAACCTGATGCTAATTTCATCCGTATTTCCTCCGTATTACCACCGAATCGAAAAAGTAAATATGTAGCGCGATTTGAAAAATGAGCCAGACAAAATGACCTAAGTCAAAATTCCAAAGTTGGAAAATTAACCATTTTCCCCTCTAATATTCAAATAAATTAAATTACCAATTAATCCATTATTATTAAATATTAATAATACCAAGTTTCATATTTCTAGTATGTTCCATAGACCAGTTTTGATGGCTTTATATTAGGTTGACTAGTTGCTAGTGTAGATTACTACAAAAGCTTACATTGTTAGGTTATATATTTTATTGTTATGCTACGGTTATGCATACATTGAAACGATATGTTCGTATTAGGATGTTTGCATTCATGTCAAATACCTTATGTCATTTGCATTTATATAGGAGGCTTATAGTTGCATTTTTGCATTAGATATGATACTCTACATGCCATGATGATCATACATGCATACACATGATGCCATGTTACTAAATACACTTCACCAAGTTTATATATGCTATGGATGTTTGAATGCCACACTCCATAAATTTTTATACTTGTTTTTTTAACAAGAAATTTTGATATTTATATTTAAGGGTATTTTAGTAAGGTTTAAATATGATAGATGAAGGAAGTTGCACCATTGTGTGGACCATACTTTTTTGATTGATTTCTACTATGAAAACATCAAAATCAGAGTTTGTATGAAGGATATATAGATGTTTTTAGCTATGGGTTTATAGCGCACTAAAGCAGGTGCAAAGCCCAACAGTTCAAATTTAAATTATGACTGAAGAACATAATTAACATACATTTCTCATTTCAAATTTCTTCATCTTCTTCCTTCCATAATCACATTTCTAAAGTAAACTTCAAAAGTCGATAAATCTCTCTTTTCTTTTAATGTTTTGCACAAATATTATATCAAATCGACGAGCAAGATGAGGGCTACACGTGGATGCTAATCTCAACTGTAGTTGCATGGATTTCTGGAGCATCTAATTCTAAAAAGTGAAGAACTTTAGCATATCATAATCAAAATGGAGGCTTTGACCCTTATTCGATAAGTGGAATGCTTCTCTTTCACTTATAATATTTTATAACTATATAACATATGTAATTGTCTATTTTTATGGCTATTTAAACTAATTAAAAAATGCTTACAGTTTTAACGATATTAAATGCGAGGGGTATTTAATTTATGTATATAAATAAAATTTTGATATATGATGCAACTATATTGGTTTTGTGACTAAAACGATAAGAATTGGACATGTATATGGGTAATATGTATAGAAATCGAAGTATAATTCATATAGAAGATAACCGAGTATTAGAGATTAAAAGGATGAATGATTATGAGATTTAGTCCTAAACATATCATTATAAGGAGAGTTAAAAAGAAATACTGTATATCAATACCAACGAATGTACATAGAAAATTATAAAGAATCTGATTTACAAACATAATGAAATGGTGATTAAATTCATATATGAAGTTTTAGAAAAATTTAATAATGAATTAATAACAAAATGATGAAGAAACCACAAAAATAATTAATCAAACATTTCATAAAATAAAAACAGATCAGAAATTGTGTTTTGTGAAAACACAATAATCGATCGACCGATTATTGATTAATGGTCGATCCATTAATTTGATCTGGACCAAGGTGAATCAGTCCCTATATAGGGATGTTATTTTTCATTTCTCGATCATTTCTCGACCGAGTTCTAAAGTTTTCGACCTACCCCGATGGAGAATGACTTGATCTAACCTTCGTGGCCTAAATGTGTACAGCATTGAATGTACGATGATTATCTTTGTTTGAGGATCATCTTGTACAGCTATTGTCATCCAGCATTTTAACCAAGCAACATATCAATCGATTTGGATTTCAAAATAATGAATAAATATATTAAGAAACTTTGGAAGCGTCTAGAAAATAAACAAGTGGAGCACAAGAAGTTTGGGGAAAAAATGGCACAAGACAATTCATGTTGATACTGACATGATTGATCCTATCACCACTGGCATGATTGAACATCTTAGCACCGACTTGTTTGAAGACCTGGGACCCACTTTGGAACTAGAGATGAGTTGGCTTATACTTTGAAGAAGAAGACAAAAATTTGAATAGGACAGATCATGTTAGTACCAACATGATTTGGAGAAGACATTTTGTCAACAAAGATTATTAGTTTAAAGAACTAAGGAAGTATGAATAGAAGTTGGAGAAGAAGTCAGAAGTATGTAGGTACCGACATGATCATGTATGTACTGAGTTATTTTAACTACTTAGTTTTGTTCATTCTCCATGCCTGAAAGAGTGGATCTGACTTTTTACCCATTCTTCGCGAGCTAGCAAATCTAAAGGATGAAATTGACTATAAATATCCTTCTTTTGGAAACAAAACAAGAATTTTTTTCCACCTCCTTACATCGACTAGTGTTAGAGTTATACTTATTGTTTAATCGATTTGAGGTCGAATCAATCTAAAAGTCTCATGTTTTACTCATTTCAACCTCATTTTTTACATGAATCATCTCAGTTTTACTAGATTTGGGCCGTTGTATCAATTTTTTTGGTGCTTTCATTGAGAAATATCATTCTTAGGCATAGATATTTGCTTTTACTTTTGATTTGAAGAATCCAAACACTGGATCTGGAGATCGTTCGTTGTAAATCTGAAGTTATTTGTGTTTTGAAAAAGAACCTACTTACATATCAAATAAGAAACTGCTTCAAGGAAAGTTGCTTCAAAATCTGGTGTAATCACTAAATGAAATCATGAAGGCTCTTAGTATGAGGAAGGAATTATTCAAACCTTGAATGCTTTACTAGGACCATCATCTCAGTAGGAAATGGTGATATGGGCTGAATAGGATAGGATGATGGTTGAGATGAATAAGAAAATGCTAGAGAGTCATAATGCCATCATGAAAAGCATAGATAATATTTTACTATGATGTGCTAGCTACCTCAAAGGCATAGGAAGATCCGCATGGATTCATCACCTCTAGATTCCATTGAAGAAAGTTTGCCTTCATCAAATCAGAATCGAAGACATGGCTTTGGATTTGTCAGTACGAAAAGGTTGGTTAAAGCTTTAAATTTGTCCAACAATGAAGAAGATTTACTGGATGCTAGCACTGATGAAGGTTGGGATAGCGGTGTTCAGATGAACACTACGGAACCAGCAAGGTGTAGGAGAGGGTTGGGATGAATGGTTCTTCTAGAGATAAGGGAACCCAAATGTCAAACAATTAATTGAGAGCGATTACAGAGTCAGACACTTAGGAATGTTGCTGATGATCATCGTCTATTCACATAAAGCAGTGAAGAGTATATTGCTGATATGGTGAAAATTTTATTGAGTCAAGGCTAATACAAAAGGGATGAGGAATGGAGTTCGTTGCCGTATCAGACCTTATTCTCTGAAAGCATATTGAAGTAAAGTATTCGAAAATTCGTGATGCTGACAATGTCAACCTTTAGTTGAATAGCTAATTTAAAGCATCATCTATTGAAGTATCAAAGGCATATGGATAGTACTCAAGCAATGGGTGCTTAGGTTTTCTGATATTCCTAGATGGAATAGCAATGATGCGGTTCACTCAACTAGTGTGTAGGTCCATATCATCATTTGACAAGTTAGATAAGAAGTTCAAGGAACAATTCCACGTCCACATTGTGCGGTTGAAAGATGTGATGTCATTATCTAGCACACATTATAGCTCCGCAAAGACTCCAAAGAATATTTCGAAAATATTTAACACTGCAGTTACCGAAGTGAGCGATCCCAAAGACGAGATTATGTTGACGGCACTAGTCAATGGGGTTTAGCCGGGGTAAGACTTTGATAGATGGCTCAAAAGAAAGAAACCATCTACTATAGAGGAGGTTTGTCGAAAGACATTTGAACTTTTGCACTTGGAAGAGGTAAATTTAGCTGTTGGAGTGGTTCATGACGGTCAAGAAGGACCGAGTACATGATAAACAATGCTGCTGCCAAACAGAATGTCGACATCACTAGAAACATTGCAATAAGTGTTGGAAACAATAATAGTAATAGAAATAACCAATGGTTTGCTGGTAAGGAGAAGGACACCAAAAATAACGTGAGGTATATTGGGTCAGGGGATTATACTCAACTGACTGACACGGTTTGTAATATTTACCTTATTATGCAAGATACTATAAGAAACCACTTTTGAAGGAGGTAACTGAAGAAGAAATATGTTTGGAGAATTATTATCGCTTTACATAAGACCCTATGGGCACAATACAATTGAATGTAGGCAGTTAAGGGATGTCATTGAAGATTTAATACACAATAAAACGCCAAATCTATATGCCAGAAACCCACAAACTGGTTGGCAGATGAACAATAACGCCCTAGAGCAGTTGGCCCAAGTGAATCAGGATGGATCTAATGGAGAGAGATTAAGACAACTAGCCAAAGAAATTATTATTAATACCATATCTAGAACCTCATCTTGTAGAGAAAAGCTAGATTGAGATGGAGAGCTATGGCATTTGTTGAGGCACGTGCCTTAAGACACGTGTTTTGCTATAAAGGATGGGACTCCAGTGAAGAAATAGAGAACAGTTAATTATGATATTGCATTTCAGAATTGAGATGCTAACAAGATAAAAGGGCCAACGCTTGACCCTAGGGTGATTACGACCGCGATAGGGCCAGCTATGTTGCACCGATTCTTGACTAATTGTCAGAGCTCAATGAACACCATATTCAAATAGACCTTTGACAAGATGCAGTAAGATGATAAGGATCTGAAGCCTTTTTAATCTCGCATTCAGGGGTTGACCAAAGAGGCTAAGGAGCCAGTTGGTTGCATAGAGTAGTCAATGGAGTTAGGACAAGGTGACTCGTAGGTAGTGTAGACACAGATGTTAGTTATTGCTAATGGTTTTTCAGCATATAAGATTTTTCTAGGACGATCAACAGTGACTAATTTTGGATTGCAATTGCGCCATAATGTCAGTAATGAAATTCCCAATTGCAAATGGAGTAGGGGCGATCCAAGTTCACCAGAGCACAGGTCAAAAGTGCTACGTTGTTGAGATCAAAGAGGAAAAGTTATACGAAAAGGGAAAGGATAAACTCTATATCAAGTCTTCTGATGCATCGCAACGATCGCCTAAGCCCTGGCTTGGGTCCAACAATAAGTTTCTAATGATCCATGAAAAGTGTCAAAGGTTGCAAGGACAGCACCGACATAGTTGATGATTGACACTCTGATCGGTGACGATGATCCCTCTAGGGATCTCTACGTTGGATTTTATCTCAGCGTATTAATGATGAAGGAGTCGGTAGGGCTTCTCTTGTCAAACTGGTCGTGATTGCTTTAATGAATTCTGATATATATGGAATTTTACCAAAATAAGCATGCCATGATTGAATGTGGACCCAAGATACCGCCTCATGAATCAAAGGAGGGGTGGTATGGAACTGGAGCGATCCATTGTGCTAAAGAAAGAAATGTAGAACCTAAAGGTAAATGGCTTCATCCATGATGCATTATACGTAGAGTGGGTATCGAATCCTGTGTTAGTTAAGAAGGTGAATAGGAAATGGTGGACATGCATTGGTATCCTTTATGGAAATAGTGGACATGCACTATATGTAGAGTAGCTTCATTTTTTTCCAAGATTGATCGTCTTGTGGAGGGAGTGGTCAGACTAGAATTGGTATCCTTTATGGGTGCATGCTTGAGCTACAATCGAGTAGTGCATGTCAAAGATCGAGTGCTTATGAATTTCATCACCGATTTGAGGCTGTATTGTTATCAAGCCATACCGTTTCGTTTGAAGAATTTTGGGGCTACTTACCAATGATCGATGAATAAGGTGCTTAAAGATCAAATCAGACGAACAATGGGCATCTAAGTGGACAATATGCTTGTGAAGTTATAGTGATTGATGAATCACATAACCAATCTCTTAAGGATGTTCGATGTACTCTGAAATATGAAATGAAGCTCGGTCCACTAAAGTGTTCTTTTCGTGTTGCATTAGGAAAAAATTTCATTGTAAACTCAAGGGGCACTGAAGCTGACCTGGGATAGGTTAAAGCATTAAGAGAGGTTACTTCCCCAAAAATTAGGAGGGAGATGCAGAGCTTGAATAGTAAAGTTGTCGCACCGAGTCTATTCATTTCACAAGCGATGGACAATTACATACTATTCTTTGATTCCCTTAACAAAGAAAAAGGAAAGTTTGTGTGGATAAAGGAATATCAAGATTCATTCTAGAATCTGTTGCATATGCAAAAACCACTATTGTTGTCGAAGCCTTTGGAAGGATAAGGTCTATGCGTTTACTTAGCAGTGTCAACTCACACACTAAGCGTAGACTTGGCGTGTGAGGAGAGCAGTATCCAAAGATCGGTGTACTATATCAGTATAAGGTTTGCTGGAGCAGAAAATAATTATCCAAACTGGAGAAACCAGTGTGCTATTTGTTAATTGTTGTAAGGAAACTGAGGTCATACATCCAGGCTCATCTAATAATGGTGTTGGCTGATCAACTACTGAATTAAATGTTACATCGACTTGAGACTTTAGGAAGATTGGTAAACTGGAATATTGAGTGAGTCAATAAACTTTACATATCGTCCTGGAAAGGTGGCTCGAGGATAGATATTGGCAGATTTCACTACGGAATCAAACATCATGGATGATAAAGTGGAAGAAGAATAGGTTCAGCTTTCTCGATGGAAGTTGTTAATAAATTAAGTCTCCAATGAACATGATTCTGGCATGGGACTAGTTCTTATGACCTCAAAAGGGAAGGGGATATTATAACTTCCCTTATCTAGAGGCCCAAAGAAAAGTACTACAGATGCTGCAGTCATCCATACTATTAACTTCGGACGACTAAATACGGCTATGTTAATGGTATCCATAGTATCAAAAGCATTTGAAAATGAAACAGAATCATAGATTTCATAAACTACATTTTTACCGATTACATTTCAAAATATATGTTTCACATTCAACTTACATAATCCCATAATCATTTCCCAGTTTCGAATAAAATATAATTATTATATAAATATGCCAAGAGCGACATATGATGATGCCCCCTTGGTTGACTAGAGTACTATATAGACATAACCATCTTAAATACAACACAGCGGAATAAAACCGAACAAAACAAAACAACAACTCCTAAATAGCTATCCGTAAGCCACCTGCTCATCTCCGGAAGCTTTATTCATCAACCTACTAAGACATGTAAAACATCAACCCTCAGCCTACTCAAATCAACTTTGAGCACCTGAGAGTATAAGAAGAAAAGGATAAACTTCGAGTCAGACATAAAGCCTGGTGTGAATAATATTATACATCTCGGTTAATTGATATTAAATGAGACCATGCCGCTTAGTGGAACGGGTTTCTCCTCACTAATATCCATTTAAAACATATATTTCGCAAATCATAATCCTACAACCATAACTGGTTAAAATCTGTAAAGCAACTTCATGTAAACTTACATATCAGGTAATAAATTAACTATCTGTTCGAACGTTATAGTTTCGTTTGACTAGCTACTAACCTTTGACTGACTCGGGCCTACCAAACGATATATTCAAAATAATCTAACACCTGTTAGACACTCCTCTTCTAGACGGTCTATTCTTAACTATTTGTTAAATACTTCTTTTTTGGATGATCTATCCTTAACTTAACATCTCCCAGGGTCACCTGATCCTAAAGATTTTGCAAGCTCACTAATAATCTATATGTATACAAACATATACTCCATTATGTGTGTAATCAAAATTTTAGCCTTACTTGTGACAAAGCCCTACATACTGGAATTTTGTACTAAATTAGCTAGGGCTAATAGCTAATGTATAAGGCGCGACCCTATACTAGTCATATTTGGTATTCTAGTACCCGAGTCATTTTACTTAGGGAAACCTTCCCATAAATTTTGCTTGAAAACCTTTTCAAACTGATTAAAAACCTTTAAATCTAACTCACACAAGGAAAATACGTATACTCTATGCTTTTCTCAAAATCATGTTGCCATGTTATAGACACACACACACTTTTACTCCAACCTTAGTTGATGAAAACATTTAAACCTTTGAAAGTACCCCTTTCGAATCCATTGAAAGTACCCCTTTCTAAACCAAGTAAAACCCTTTATTTCACCTAGACCGAAAGAACAAAACCTTCCTTTTGAAACCATTCTCAAAACGTTTCAAAACCCATGAAAAATCTTTCCTTCGAAACCTATAAAACCTTAGACATCATATCTCTAAACAATTTAAAATTGCCTTTCGAAACTATTGGAAAAACCTTCCTTTAGCCTTTTCGAAACAGTTAGATAGATATCCTTTCGAACCTTTCGAAACCATTGGGGAAACATGCCTTAGAAATCTTCCTTTGAAACCTTTCGAAAGACTCAAAACCTTCATAAACAACAACCTTTAGAAAGCACTTGGATTCAATTTAAAACACGTGGAAAACTCCTTTAAACCATCTCCTTGAAAACCATTTGGGTTATACATCGACAAAGAAAAAGGGTCATTAAAACTATTTAAGTCGAAAGCCTATCTTCTGAAAGCATTCCTGAGGAAAGACGTGATGGTGTCGAAACCACCCTTTCGAAAGCATTGGAGAAGTGACCAAGTTTAAAAACAAAATATACCTTCCGAAACCATTGACTTCGAAAGGCAGGAAAACGAAAGTTGGGGGTTCGACCTCTTCGAAAGCATTTCTCAAAACAAAAGAACACAACCCAATTGAAACCATTCCTTTCAAATCATTTGACTAGGTCGGGAGCCAACCCAGTCGAAAGCTAACTCTTTGATAGCAAAGATGGCGCTACTTCATTTTAAAACAAAGGCATGCTTTGACCCCTTCGGAACCCTACGTTTCGATCCTATATCTTCCACCTCTATCCAATTCGCTACGTACCAAATGTATTGATACCATGTGCATTGGTTTAAAAAGCAATAGTGGCGAAACGTCTAGGTCGAAACCCCTGGTGTCGAAAATGGCGTAACATGCTAAAAACATGTAAATTTTATTTTTAACTTAAATGAGAAACACTTTTCAACTAACTTGCTGTATTTACCAAATTTTCATTAGTTGCTGAATTTCCTATTCAAAAGTGCCGCCAAGATTTCAGAAATAAATAATAATTTATTTTAAAAAATACCATTCTCCTTTTATAAATATATAAAACATTTAAGTCTCATACCTTAAATTAATTTATATATTCATCAAAATAATTTGGAAAATTCTACAAAAATCCTAGAAAATCCTTACTCATTTGATTAATCTTCTCCCTTAGATTTTTCTTTCTCTTACTCTTGCTAATGGTGGTCCACCTCAAGTTTGATAATTTTGAAAATGAAATGAACGTGTAGTTTAGATTCCTAAGTGATGTGCACGTAAATGTGCATATTTTTACCACCGTATTTAATCTATTTAAATTAAATAAATGATCATATCGGGTATTTTATCTTGTTTAAACCGAATTCAAACTATTTTCAAATTCTCACATATTCATCTACGAGCAAAACGGTCATTTTTGTGCACATGTTTCTTTGAGAAAAATTAATTGGAAATTTATATATATTTGTGTAGGAATTTGATCTCAAATAGGAGTGGTTTCATGAAGATACATGCATGTACAAAATGAATACAAATGAATGAAGATGGAAATAATTCAAAGTTAAGAACATGGAGGACTCCACCTACCCACCACCTTAATGTACAAATTAGAGGCTAATGCACATGCTTATGGAATTAATGGCTTCATGTACATTTAAATGTGATTAGTAGAAGCTAATGATTACTTGGCCTCCACACTTTTAATGGTATTTTAGGCATTCCCCAAAAATATGAACTACGATTTAACACATGTATATATACCCCTTATGTTTCATGTAACATTCTTCTCTCTTAGTTCCTCTTACTTAGTTTTTAGCTTAGGAAATAAATCAAAGCTCTTCTCTTCATTTCATGGATACTTGGCCATTTTCTTTTCATGTAACTTTTTTATGCAATTTAATACATGTTCTTTTCCTTTTCTTGTTTATTTCTTTTCATGTTGTAGTGTATATCTCTTTTATTTTATGTAAGTAGAATATTTTTTCATTTAACTTTGCACTCTTTTCCTTTTCTTTTTCTTTCATGTTGCAAGCTACATTTGTTAATCAAATGACAAATATGAGAGGCTAAACCCCTTCAATTTAGGGGTAATGAAGCTCTCTAATTATGTAGCTTCAATATTTGTTAATTCATGCTCTTTTTTCGTGCTTAATGATGATCAATGAAGTGTTTTATTTGTGTTCTGGTTTGAATTTGATAGCATATATTGTTGACACCAAATAGGCTATGCTTTGACAATCACTAACACAAATGCCTCTTCATCAAAATATGATTATGGCATAAGAAAGTGATTTGAAATTCAAATTTGATGGTCTATATTTCTAATCAATAGTTAATAGGCCATACTTAAAATAGATTTCATTTTCATTTTATTTGTCAAGTTTCATGAAAGTTAGTAAGTGCTTTAAGGGATGTGATATAGTTTGATAGCTTATGTTGGCTAATCAATAACACAAATATGTCATACTTATGATAAGTATATTAATTAAAGTACTAATAACCATAAAAGAGAGATCATGATTTCATATGTGTTGAACTACATGATCTAGAGAGTGGATTTATTCCCTAAATTGTGACTTAACCCTTATATTTGTTTCTCTTTTCTTTTAATTTGTTAGTTAAATCTCTAATTCTCTAGCTTAACTTTCCATCGACTTTGGTTTAATTTGATTGAATAGAATTTTAAAATCATCAATTCCCCGCGGATCGACCCGTATTCGCCACGTGCTACAAGTGTACGTCGTGCGCTTATGGTTATTTTTATTTTGAAATTTTTCGACGGTTTTCTAATTCGATAGAAATTCTGCCGTTAAACACTAAGGGTTTAGGGTATAAAAATATCCTTAATCTAACTTTGCCCTTGTCTTTTTTATTTCATGCTATCTCATTTTGATTTACACATTTACATGGCACAGCTTCTCCTATTAATCACAAATCTCAATTCCATTAGTCAACCGACATTATTTAATTTAATTAAGCTATTTAAAAATCCTAAATAATATTACTATAAATATGGGCTGTTACAATCTCCCCTCCTTAAAGAATTTCGTCCTCGAATTTACGATAAGGTACACATTAAAACAACCAAAGGTAAAACATACCGTCAAACAAATCAAGATAGTCTCTAATCCTGCTTCCTGTCTCCCAAGTACAATCTCTATCATCGTCACTCCACTGGACCTTCACTAGCCTGACTGTCTTGTTCTTTAATTTCTTCTCATCTCTCGCGACTATCCAGACAGGCTTCCTAACTATAGTTAAGTTTGGTTCCACTACTAAATCCCCTAACAAAGTCGATGCTATAGTAGTGTCTGGATCCCTAACACACTTTCTCAAATGACATACATGGAAAACATCGCGAACTACTGCCAAACTACTTGCTAACTCTACTCTATACGTCAGTTTCCTGATTCTCTCTAAAATAGAAAAAGGTCATATGAATCTCGGTGCTAACTTCCATGTCTTCCCGAACATGATAACACCTTTCATCAGCGATACTTTGATGAAAACATGATCTCCAATGGAGAATTCTGAATCTTTCCATCTTCTATGTGCATAGCTCTTATGTCTACACTGAGCTTCCTTCATTCTCGACCTTATCAGCTCAATCTTCTCTACAGCTTTTCTTGCCAATCGGGACCAAGAACTAATCTATCTTCGGTCTCTAACCAACAAACGGGAGATTTGCATGGCCTTCCATACAAAGCTTCAAATGGTACCATCCCTATACTAGTCTAAGAACTATTGTTATATGAAAACTCGGCTAGGTGTAGATGGTCTTCCAATGATCCCCCGAAGTATAATACACAATCTCTTAACAAGTCTTCCTATATCTTGTTAACTCTTTCCGTTTTCTCATCTTTCTGCGGATGGTAAGCAGTACTCATTTTGAGCTTGCTTCCTAAACTCTCTTGTAGAGTCTTCCTAAACTCGCTAGTGAATAAGGAATCTCTACCACCAACAATGGTATTAGGAATTCCATGCAATCTAACCACATTTTTCATATATAACTTAGCCAATACAGATGTCGTCCTATTTGGCTTAACAGGAATGAAATGGACACCCTTGGTCAATTTGTCCACTATTACCCATATACTTTCATTTTCTCTGTTAGATCTCGGCAACCTGTCTATGAAATTCATAAAAATAGAATCCCACTTCTATATCAAAATATCCAATGGTTGAAGCAACCCACTTGGCTTTTGATGCCCGGCTTTCACCTGCTGACAGTTCAAACACTGTTTCACCTACAAGCCTACATCCCTCTTCATTCCTTCCCAGAAGAAACTTCTCTTCATATTGCCAAACTAAATCCCCTAACACAGTCAGTGCTATAGTAGTGTCTGGATCCCTAACACACTTTCTCAGATGAGATATATGGAAAACATCATGGATTATTGCCAAACTACTCGATAACTCTACTCTATACGCGAGTTTCCCAATTCTCTCTATAATAGGAAACAATCCTACGAATCTCGGTGCTAACTTCCATGTCAGTGATACTTTGACGAAAACATGATCTCCAATAGAGAACTCCAAATCTTTTCATCCTCTATTTGCATAGCTCTTCTACCTAGATTGGGCTTCCTTCATTTTTGCCCTTATCGGCTCAATCTTCTTTGCGGCTTCTCTTACCAAATTGGGATCAAGGACTAATCTATGTTCAGTCTCTAACCAACAAAAGGGAGATTTGCATGGCTTTCCATACAAAGCTTCAAACGGTGCCATCCCTATACTAGTCTGATAACTATTATTATATGAAAACTCAACTAGGTGTAGATGGCCTTCCCATAATCCCTCAAAGTCTAATACACAAGCTCTTAACAAGTCTTCCAAGATATTGTTACTCTGTCCATTTGCCCATTTGTCTGCGGATGATAAACAGTACTCATTTTGAGCTTGGTTCCTAAACTCTCTTGTAGACTCTTTCAAAATTAGCTAGTGAATAAGAATCTCTATCACGAACAATACAACTTGGAATTCCTTGCAGTTTAACCACATTTTTAATAAATAACTTAGCCAATACAGATATCGTCCTATTTGACTTAACAGGAATGAAATGGGTACTCTTGGTCAATCTGTTCTTTATGACACATATACTTTCATTTCCTCTATCAGATCTCGGCAACCCGTCTACGAAATCCATAGAAAAAGAATCCTACTTCCATGCTGGAATATCCAATGGTTGAAGCAACCCACTTGGTTTCTGAAGCTCGGCTTTCACCTCTTGACAGTTCAAACACTGTTTCGCCCATAGGCCTACATCCCTCTTCATTTATTCACAGAAGAAATTTCTCTTTATATCCCGATACATCCTAGTTCCCCTGGATGAATAGTGAATTTCGATTGATGTCATTCCTCCAAAACTTCCTTTCTTATATCTCCCACATCTGGAACACGTGATCTACCCTTCTTTCTCAACCACCAAATTTGGTCAAGATTGAAATCCTTCAATTCATCTCTCTCCTTTCCTTCTCTTAACTTCCTGATCCTTTTAGCTAACACTAGATCCTCTTCTTTTTTAGAAGAAATCTTCTCAATCAATAACGTTCGGACTTCCAAACAAGATAACATAGCAAATTCTCCACTAGACCCAGCCTCGGATCTCCACTACACTCTGGAAGATGACAATGTTTCCAAGTCTTTGCATTCTGCTATCACAGCCAGCACTGCATTCTGATGCTTACTACTAAGCACGTCTGCAACTTTTTTGCCCTTTCCTTGCGTGTATTCAATTCCAAAATCATAAGCAGCGGTAAACTCTAACCATCTCTGCTGTCTCATGTTCATCTCCTTTTGAGAGAACAAGTACTTCAACGACTTATGACTCATATAAAGCTCAAACATCTCCCCCAAAAAGGTAGTGTCTCCACACCTTCAAAGAAAAAATAACTATAGCTAACTCCAAGTCATGAGTCAGGTAACTAACCTCATGCGGTCTAAGTACTGCTCCTAATCCAGTTCCACACGTATTGGTATAAACAACCAAATCTTGATTTCCCTCCGGAACAACCTATATAGGTGCATGGGTCAATAAATGTTTCAAGCTCTGGAATGCTTCCTTACACTTATCGGTTCAAACAAATTTCACATCTTTTCGCGTTAGCTTAGTCATCGATGCTGCTATCCAAGAAAATTCCTTTATAAACCTCCGATAATACCCAGCCAATCCAAGAAAACTTCTTATCTCAGTCACTATTACCGGTCTCTTCCAACTATTCATTGCTTCGATCTTAGTTGGATCTACTACAATCCTCTTTCTGGAACTATATGATCAAGAAACTTCACCTCCTTCTTCCAAAAATAACACTTTGAAAACTTCCCCTTCAGATGATGTTCTCTAAAAGTCTCAAGAACCATTCTAAGATGAACTTCATGCTCTTTTTCATCCTTAGAGTATATCAAAATATTATCTATGAACACCAACATGAATCTATCCAAATGCTCTTTGAAAATTCGGTTCATCAAATCCACAAATAATGTCGGCGCAATAGTTAGTCCGAATGGCATAACTAACCATTCGTACGATCCATATCGAGTCCTAAATACCGTCAAAGTATACTATGCTTTGCCACTCTAAGCTGATGAAAACCTATCGCCAAATCCAATTAAGAGATACTTTGGCTCCACTCAATTGATCGAACAAATCATCTATTCTGGATAATGGATATCGATTCTTTATCGTCCTCTTATTCAACTTATGGTAATCGATACATAGCCTCAACGATTTGTCTGACTTCTTAGCAAACACTGTGGCTGCTCCCCAAGGTGAACTACTTGGTCTAATAAAACTCTTACCTTCCAAATCCACCAATTGCACTTTCAACTCCCTCATCTCTGCAGGTGTCATCCTACTTGGCGGTCTACTTACCAGCTCTGCACCATGCACCCAATCTATCTAAAACTCAATGGCTCATTTCAGTGGCAATCCTACTACCGGCTCGAAGACATATGCGAATTCTCTAACAACGAAAACTCGATTCAACTCATCTTTCAACTCCACAACACCTAATAAAGCGTTCACCTCACAACCAGGGTTTTCTACGCTATAAACTATCCGACCTCTATTGTCAGGGTGTCTAAGTTATAATTTCCTATCGTGGTAAAATATCCTAGCATCATACTTACTGAACCAATCCATACCCAGTATAATTGTAAGCCCAACAAATTAAAACACGTGCAAATAGAAAATAAAGATATGACCTAACAAATCAAATCTAAGTGGTCACACTTCGTCCCAAGTGTCGCATACCCTCCTAATGGATTTGCAACCCTTAAGGAGGTAACTAAATATGAGTGTTCTAGGTTAATCTTATCTACCAAACATCGAGATATAAAAGAATGTGATGCACCAGTATTAAACATAATGCTAATAGACATACCAAGAATCTGAAGCGTACCTCCCAAAACTACATTTCCTTTCTCCTACACTGTTGGCTTCGAAGTAGCAGGCTCCAATGCATACACCTTGCCCTTCCCATCCTTAATGGGCTTTTTGCATTGATTCTTATAGTGGCCAATCTGACCGCAGTTGAAGCACCTGATAATCTTCTTCCTGGTTTCTTACTTAGCCTTTCCAGTACGACACTCATTAGAAAAAGGCCCTATTTTTTTGCGCTTAAAACAAACCACTTTAGACTTCCCTTTCTTCACTACTCCATCTTTCTAAGAACCCTTTTTGCGAAAGAACTTACTCATCTGACCTTGCCCAACCCGGATCTACTTCTCTTTCTTCTTCTCCAAACAAGCAAGCATCTCTTTATGTCTTAACGCCATCTCCACTACCACATCATAAGGATCTCTGATATGCGGTAATGTAGCCCTGGCCAATTCAGGTTTCAGCCCCCTAATAAACTTCTCATTCCCTTTCATCACTGTGTCCACAGTAGCATAATCATATCTGGCTAATTCTTCAGACCTACTAGCATACTCAAAAATATTCATCTCTCCTTGCTCTGATTCAGCAAACATCCGGATCAAAACAGACTGTGACATCACCGACATGAACTTCTCCTGGAACCTCCTCTTAAACTTTGCCCATGTCAATGTCTCCTCATCCACACCAACTGTTACACTATTCCACAAAAACAAAGCCGCTAATTGAAGCTATCTAGAAGTAAGACTCCTCTTCTGCTCATTATTGAGCCTTAATAGCAAAAATCATTTCATAGTGTAGTAGCCAGTTCTCCACCTCAACAGCATCCACAGTTACAACAAATGGCTTCCCTTCAAGTTTAGCATAATTTCCACTCAACTTAGCATAATCATTGACAACTACAACTACCTAAACTCCTACTCCTGCATTCCCTCTAACAACTCTAGTAGCAATCCCAGCTTGCATCATGTTCACAAAAAACTGATACATGGCTCCCATATCCACTTGTGGGATTCTAGAACCAACATTTTTAGCTTGAGCCAGACCTTGAGTCCTCCTCGTATTGGATAGGGCATTTCCATTAGTGGTGGAGCTATCCCCTTCCAGGTTGACTCTACCTCTTCTTGCGTCCATATTAGTATTCAAGCCTCATGAGATACAGGAGAATAGCCTAAGATAGATAGGAGAATAGAGATATAGCGTATACTTATATATAGTAAATACAAGTACGTTATTATAGAGTTATCCCATACCCCAGCCTTAACTCTGATTCCTATGGATTATGTTTTCGAAAATCATTTTTAGTTAAAAAATTTCATAAACCTATGCGTTGATACTAAGTTGTAACATCCCCTATCTAGAGCCGAAAGCTAAGTGCTACAGATGCTGCATTAATCCATAGCATTAACCTTCGACGACTAAATACAGCTATGTTAATGGTATCCATAATATCATAAGCATTTGAATATGAAACAAAATCACAGATTTCAAAAACAACATTTTTACTGATTACATTTCAAAACATATATTTCACATTCAAATTACATAATCCCATAATCGTTTCCCAGGTTTAGATAAAATATAATTATTACACAAATACGGCAAGTGCGACATATGATGATAGCCCCTTTGTTGACTAGAGTACTATATAGACATAACTATCTTAAATACAACACATAAGAATAAAGAAAAACGATAATTCTTAAATAGCTATCCGTCAGCCACCTGCTCGCCTCCGGAAGCTTTATTTATCAACCCACAAAGACCTGTAAAACCTCAACCCTCAGCTTACTAAAATCAATTTTGAGCATCCGAGAGTTTAAGGGGGAAAACATAAACCTCGAGTCAGACATAAATCCTGGTGTGAATAATATTATAAATCTCGGTTATTTGGTATTATGTGAGACCACACCGCATAGCGGAACAGGTATCCCCTCATTAATATCCTTTTAAAACATATCTTTTGCAAATCATAATTCTGCAACCAAAACTTGTGAAAATATGTAAAGCAACATTATGTAAATATACATGTCAGGTAATAAATGAACTATCTATTCGAAACTATAGTTTTGTTTGACTAACTACTAACCTTTGGCTGACTCGGGCCTACCAGACAATATAGTCAAAATAATCTGACATCTGGTAGATGTTGCTCTTCTGGACAGTCCGTCCTTAGTTATCTGCAAAATACTTCTCTTCTGGAAGGTCTATTCATAATTACATCTCCCAAGGCCACTTGATCCTATTGGTTATATACAAATATATACTCCCTTTTGTGTATAATCATAATTTTAGTCTTGCCTATGACAAAGCCCTACACATTGGAATTTTGGACTAAGTTAGCTAGGGCTAATAGCTAATGTATAGGGCGCGACCCTATACCAGTCTCATTTAGTATTCTAATATCCGAGTCATTTTACTTAGGGAAACTTTCCCATAAATTTTCCTTGAAAACCTTTTCAAACTGATTAAAAACCTTTAAATATAACTCACACAAAGAAAATATGTATACTCTATGCTTTACTCAAAATCACCTTGCCATGTTATATATACGTATATGCACTTTTACTTAAACCTTAGTTGATGAAAACATTTAAACCTTTGAAAGTACCGCTTTCGAATCCAATGAAATTGTCCCTTTCTAGACAAAGTAAAACCCTTTATTTCACCTAGGCTGAGCGGCCAAAACATTCCTTTTGAAACGATTCTCAAAACCTATCGAAACTCAAGAAAAACCTTTCCTTCAAAAGCTATAAAACCTTAGACATCTTATATCAAAATACTTTAAAACCGCCTTTCAAAACCATTGGAAAAACCTTCCTTTTAGCCCGTTCGAAACAGTTAGAAAAATATCCTTTCGAACCTTTCGAAACCAATGGAAACTACCCTTTAGAAACCTACCTTTAAAACCTTTGGAAAGATTCAAAACCTTCATAGGAAACGATCTTTCAAAAGCACTCAGGTTTAACTTAAAACACGTGGAAAAATCATTTAAACCGTCTCCTTCAAAATCATTTGGGTTATACAACAACAGAGCAAAAGGGTCACTATAACAATTTAAGTCAAAAGCCTATCTTTTGAAAGCATTCCTAAACAAAGATGTGATGGTATTGAAACCACCCTTCTGAAAGCATTAGAGAAGTAACCAAGTTTAAAAACAAAATATACCTTCTGAAACCATTGACTTCGAAATGTAGGAGAAGCGGAACTTAGGGGTTTCGACCCTTCAAAAGCATTTCTCAAAACAAAAGAATGCAACCCTTTCAAAACCATTCCTTTGAAATCATTTGACCAGGTTGGAAGCCAACCCAATCGAAAGCTAAATCTTCGAAAGCAAAGCAGGCGCTACTTCATTTTAAAACAACACCATGCTTTGACCCTTTCGGAACCCTATGTTTCGATCCTATATCTTCTGCCTCTATCCAATTAGCTACGTACCAAATGTATTGGTACCATGCACATTGGTTTCGAAAGCAATAGTGGCAAAACATCTAAGTCGGAACCTTTGGTGCCGAAAATGGCAGAACATGCTAAAAACATGTAAATTTTGTTTTTAACTTAAAAGAGAAACACTTTTCAACTAACCTGCTCTGTTTATCAAATTTTCATTGGTTGCTAAATTTCTTTTTCAAAAGTGTTGCCAATATTTCAGAAATAAAAATAATTTTATTTTAAAAAATACCCTTCTCCTTTTATAAACATATAAAACATTTAAGTCCCATACCTTAAATAATTTTATGTATTCATCAAAACACTTTGGAAAATTCTACAAAAATCCAAAAAAATCCTTTTTAATGGGTTTTCTAACATATATAAATTTCAGCACAAATTATTTGTAATTTAACAGTAAATTATTTATAATCCAATAAATCATTTTCTTCACTAGAAAATTTATATGAACTCCCTATTAAATAATAAAAAATTTGAAAATGGAAACCCAGCTCTAAATACCATTTTTGATCTAAATGTAGAATTCCAAGGCATTTGGATATCATTTAATTGGGTTTTCATATCTAAACATATCATAAAATCTATATGAAGAAGCATAAATCATCAACAAGTATACATAAAAATTTAATCCATCAAAAACATGACATAATCAAGCGAAACACTTCAGATTCAACTTAAAAATTTAAACATTTAAGAATGAGATGTAGTCATTATTCACCTTAGCTTTTGAGATTTAGGATTTGAGATTTGAATAGTTTTCATTTTATTAATCTTTTTCCTTAGCTTTTTCTTGCTCTTACTCTTGCTAATGGTGGCCCGCCTCAAGTTTGATAATTTTGACAAATGAAATAAACGTGTAGTTTCGATTCCTAAGGGTTTAGGGTATAAGAATATCCTTATTCCAACTTTTCCCTTATCTATTTCCTTTGTCTATTTTATTTCATGCTATCTCGTTTTGATTTACTCATTAACATGGCGCGACTTCCCCTATTAATAACAAATCTCAATTCCATTAGTCAACATACATTATTAATTTAATTTAGCTATTAAATATCCTAAATAATATTACTAAAAATATGGGTTGTTACAATCTCCCCTCCTTAAAGAATTTCGTCCTCGAAATTACGATAAGGTACACATCAAAACAATCAAAGGTAAAACATACCATCAAGCAAATCAGGACAAGTGTCTCTAATCATGCTCCCTGTCTCCCAAGTATAGTCTCTATCATCATCACTCCATTGGACCTTCACTAATCTGATTGTCATGTTCCACAACTTTGTAGGATCGATTTCACCCTAGAGGAGGGTGAATAGGGTGATGCTGTTAATTATAAATATTAATCGCGAAAGCTTATAAAATTATTTCAATACAGATAAATCAGAATTATAGCAGCACGGATAATAGCAGAATAATAAATGCAGAAATAGAACGACACAGAATTTACCCAGCTTCGGCAACACCCTGCCTACGTGTTGCCCCCAAGGTTTCTACTAGAAATTAAGTAGTCACACGCTTACACACGTAAACTTGTGACACCCGCTACTGACTAACTTAACTCTACACTCAAACCCCTACCACAACTCAGCCACTGAGTTGCGAATTCTCAAACTACGCCACGTAGTTTGTCCCCTAGTCACACGACTAGTAATTACAACCGTTTAGAAAGAAATACAAATTAAAAAACAATTTAAAAAAATCCTAACACCTTAATTAATTCTCAATTAGAAATAAACAAGGCCGGCCCAATTTAAGAAATAAATGCGGCCTTATTTCTTTTATCAATGTCGGTCGTTCCTTTTTCCTTTGCTCTGTATAATGGCGGCTTGTTGTCGTTTTCCTTTGCTTGCAAATTAGGGCTTTGTTTAAAATTTAAGAAGCCGACTTTAATTTGTTCAATCAGGTGGATTGTTCTTCATGATTGCTTGATCATCGATTATACTTTGCACACGGCTGCTCCTTCTCAATCGAGTTCAGTGATTTGGTATGTGATTTATTCCTTTTGCTTTTCTGTTATGCTTGCTTGAACTCGATTGTCCTTCAGCCGATGATGATTATGGGTTTATATATAGTTCGATCTCCTTATTTTTCGTTAGTATATTTCATATGAATTCGTTAATTATTTTTGCTTGAATTCGTCTCAGCCCCTCGATGTTGCTTGGATGTTGATGATTTCTCTGACTTTGTCAATATCATATAATTTGATAATGGCTTGTTCATCACGGCTTTGAATTTCTTTCGTGACTACCACGGCCTTTTGATTTGGTTTCTTTTTGACCTCGGTCAATTGATTTGTGTAAGGCTGTGAGCTTGTTTGATTTTTGTCTCGATTATTGATTCCTTCTTGACTTCGACCTTGACTTCTAATAGCATTGGCTTTGACTCGATTTGATAATTGTCACTGCTCTGACTTGGTACACTTGACTTTGTTATTACTGTTAAATGCTTTGATTGTGTTTCACTTGAATTTGTATTGAGCTTGAGTGTAGATTTAAGCTCTGTTGTTGTCTTCACTATTGACTGTTGAGTGTGCACCAGTCTCTGATGGTGTTGTGTTCATTGTAGTTTCATTTTTTGTTCTTGTGCATTATCAACTACTTTGAGCTTGTTGTATTCTGATTTGTATTCGGTTAAATTTAAGCTGGTCTGGTCTGGTGAATCATATATAGGTTTGGTCGAAGCATTTGCTGTTTGAACTTGTACTCTACCATTTGTTGATTTGTAGCTGCAATGTCACTCTGTAGTATTGTGTCTTGGTTC
This sequence comes from Allium cepa, assembly GCA_030765085.1. Taxonomy (NCBI): domain Eukaryota; kingdom Viridiplantae; phylum Streptophyta; class Magnoliopsida; order Asparagales; family Amaryllidaceae; genus Allium; species Allium cepa. Next base: position 422,192,927 of record CM060939.1, read on the forward strand.
CATTGATGATGCTCTGTGTTTGTTGTATATATGAGCTGCTGTGTTGCTATATTAGTCTGGTTAGAGTTTTGCTTGTATCACTTGAGTCTGCACTTCCTTGATCCAGTTTCACAGTTGCATACTTGTATATGCACTCGAGTCTGATACTGGTGCATATGCTTGCTTATCTCTTGCAAGCCCTGTAGCCTTTGTGCATTGTTGCTATTCCTTTGGTGCACTTGGTTTGTGATTCATTGTTGCATTTGTTTTGGTTGTTGCATTTGTTTTGGTTGCTGCATTGACTTGAGATTGTCATTTGTTCATTGTAGTTTGATTTGTGCACTGACTTGAGTTCAAGCCTTTGTTCATACCACTGGTTGATCAAAACTGCCACTTGGTTTGAACTTTTTGCTATGATATTGAACTTGATCATTTCATGAACTTGCACCTGTGTTGAATCTAGCTTGGAGCTCGGGTTTGACCTTGTGCTGATTATTGTGACATTATTTTTATTGCACTTGAGTTGAACCCGGCAATTTGGGTTTGACCTGCGCTCACCTGTCCCTGTAATTCTATCAAGTGTATATATCGGTGTGCATGACCTTGTGGCATATACAGTAATACACTATGTATGTCACAAGCTGTTCGCGTATGATGAATTCAAAATTAAATGATGACGAGCAACCCAAATAACTGAGGAAAATATTATTTTCAAAATCCATATTTTATTTTATACTGCAAAAATATTTTATTTTGAGTTTTACTGCTTCAATGTATATTTTTGCAGATTTCTCAGATGCTAGATTCACATTGGAACGAAGTTGAAGATCAGTATGAGTTGAATGAATGAGTGATATGTAGTGAGGTGTAATGTAAATGTGAATTGAATTGTAATTGAAATTGTATATAGTGAGAGCTTGAAATTTATACTATTCAAAAATTGTAATAAACATTTGTTTGAATAAAATTTCCGTTTGAATTCAAATTCTATGTTATTTATTTTTATTCAGCAAAAACTTATTAATCTATGAAAAATAAAATAGTACATTAACAAATATATTTAAATGAATATATATATATGTTTATTATCATCAAACAAAAATCATATAATCACATATTCAACAATCTCCCCCTTTTGATGATAACAAACATATATTTAAGATTTTGAATATGTTAAATGTATTTGATCATTGATATACTCTAATTGCTCCCCCAATTTAAATGCTTCCTCTCTACACAAAGCTCCCCCTTCATATATGCATACAGTTAGAAATATGCAAATGAGCCTAGATGCAAATAGAAAATATTTGACCTTTGCTTGATTTTATTTGACAAAATCTTAACTTTTCTCTCCTCCTTTTGTTATCAGCAAAAGAGTAATAGTGTTAGAGAAAATAGAGATAAAGTGATCGATATTAATCCAACATTAAAACTTAGTTGAGTATAAATATTAAATTTCAATAAAAAATCAAACAAAAATCATAAATACTTTGTTAGGTGCATATTCCACTTTTAGAATGATGGGAATGATGTCATCATAAAAAACCATAAAGTTGTGTCTATTTGTGGTATATTTATATCAGGAATTTGAATATCTGCCAACCATGCATAACCATTAGGACTTTTAAATGAGATTAGTACTATTCCAATTTTATTTTAAAAAATGAGTTCAAGTATCTTCTAACCACGCATAACTGTGTGGACTTTTAAATGGGATTAGAATCAACTTGTTTGTTTTAAAAATAAATTTTGATATGCATTCCATACATGCATAACCGTGAGGACTTTTTAATGAGCATGGAAGCACATAACAAATTCCAAGTAATTCACCCAAGCATAACTGTGAAGACTTTTAAATGAGAGTGAATACAATGGATTTTAATTTATTTTATTTAATTATTATTATTATATATAAAAAAATTTAAATGCAAAATGAAAAACGAATGATTCATGTTTAAAGTACCACATATTGACAAACTATATTGAATTTTGATGAGTGATGCCATTAGAAATATGATAGAAATAGAGATGGTCATGGAGTTTTTTACCAACAAAATGTTTTATAACTCTTGTTTAAATTTCTAAAGAAATTTACTAATTATACCATCTCGAGTCATAATATATGACTAATATCAACAATCATCACTTTTTCAATCACTATTTATCTTTTCGATAATTATTAGGGAGTTAGATTAGTCAAAATAGTCATTTAAAATCAAATTCAAAAAATAATTATAAAATCAATTTTTCAAAATGACTGATCTGAAAACATGGTCAAAAATGATTTTCTAGAAGGGGTTATATGAGAAAATTTTCTGCTATTTGAAAATTATTTGAAATGAAAAAATATGCAGATATTTCCTTTGAAAAACGATGCAGTTACTAAATGTCTCAACATAAATAACGTTCAACTAGTAATTTTTCTATCAACTAAATTACCAGTGTAATCTGCATCTGAATTTCTCTTTCACTCAAAATTATCATTAATTGAATTTGATAGACCCGACCATGAAGTGTGCAACAAAATATCTCAAAATCAATTTTAACAGCTTCTTAGATTGTAATGACCCGCCATCCGTCTCTACAGAATGACGCATCATTAATAAGAAAGAAAGGGATAGAAAAGAGAAAAGAAAGAAGAGAAAGAAGAAACAACATCAGAATCTAAACAGCGGAACGAATAAATTATATTAACAACATAAATATTACATAGTTTTACAATCATCATCAGAGTTACACAGATCATTCATCACATACTAGACAGTTATAAACACCTGTCTAGTTATACAACTCAAAACGATACAAGAGAACTACTCAGAGAAACCAACATAGCGGAAAACTATATATCTACTCGCAGAAGCCTCCTGCTCCATTGCTCCTCCACAATTCGTCAAAGTTAACCTGAATCCTTTGGTTACTCGTAAAAATTTGAGTACCCAAGAGTTTAAGAAAACAGAAGATAAACTCCAGGTCAGACATGGGTCTGGTGTGAGTAACAGGTCAAGGTTGCTTAATTTTCAAAACCTTTTGAAAAGAAAGGTATCACGTAAGACTTCCCACACATAAACATGGAAAAGTTTTTACCTTACGCTAACCAAAACAATGGATAGGAAATTCAGTGATATTATAATAGGTCTAGGGTTTTCAAATAAATATGAAATAGCCGAAATTGTTACATTCATTAAATTCCAGCTACTAGCCACAAAAGTGGGTAATACAAACAAAACTGTTGGCACTTACTGGATTTTGGATTCCATACAATGGCAGGCTACTGGGGTACCGCTCGTCACAGTACGTGGCTTAGATCAACGTACCGAGGAGTACGCCCGCTCCACTGAAACACAAGGCCGGAACCATCCCTTACTGGACAGTCCCGAACAAGACAACCCCGACAGTTGGAGCTCAACAACTGTCCACACAGCTGAAATAAAAGGGACCTCTAGACAGGGGAAAATCTCGTCCTACTTGGGCATGACCCACTTAACCTTGCTGCACCTCCCCTATTTTAGCCATTCCCGGTTGATGAGGCTTGAGGCTACGAATACCTTTAATGAACACATCACTTAGAATGCTCATCGTCCACCTGATGATGTTCTGAAAGCATTCAATCCATACAAGTTCGTTTCGGGTTCGAACGAAACCGAAGGCATTATCTCGTGACACTCATTTTGGAATCACCCTCAGAGTTAACGACGATAACCCTTGCACTCTGAATCTTCCTCTTCACTTGAGATTCACGACCTACCGTTAATTTGGATCGATGTGGTTTTCGGATATCCAAATATGGAAACCCGATCCCGGTCTCATCAAAATCCAAAACGTGTCTTTTAGGTCCAAGTTGTTTTAGAATTTAAAACAATTCAATTATCTATACACACAGAAAGATAACTCACAATCACAATTGGTAATCAACGTTATCAAATAAACAGATGATCCATATCAAAATAGGTAATTCATATCATCATCACAATAGATAATCTATATTATCATCACAATGCAACCAAGCATTCATATACACAACATTACTTATCTCATTTCTGAGATCTCGTCCATTCAAGGCAATCAAAACTATCCACTCATATATAAGCAATGATTTACTCATCACAATATAACTAATTTAAAATGAATTAAATTAATTACCTCCATCTCTAATTAATTTAAAGTGAATTAAATTAATTACTTCATCTTTAATTAATTTAAAATAAATTAAATTAATTACTTTAACAATATAAATGTTGCTTACTTAACCATTTAATTGATCTACAATCAATTGATTAATCATTCAAATTAATCACCTTACTTAATCACCCTCAGATTAATTATTCTTTAATTACATTCAAGTAATTATCCTTAATTAATTTCATAAATTAATTATACTCAACCCAAAACAGTAGTTAACCTTTAATTACTTCAATTAATTAATTAACTATAATTAATTACCTTAATCCTTAATTAATTACATTAATTAATTACCTTTAATTACTTATCATTGATTAATTAATCTTAATTAATCAACTTTAATTAAATCATTAATTATAATAATTAATGATCCCTAATTATATTCAATAAATTATCTTCCTAAATTAATTACCTTAAGTAATTAACTCATAATTATTAATCCCCTCTGATTAACCATATCCAGTAATTAACTAACGTAATTACTTCATTAAAACAAATTAATTATTCCCTAATTAATTTCTTAATTAATCCCTTGATTAATTACAAGTAATTATACTCCAAATTTCTTCATTCTTAAACATTTTCAATTAATTGCAACCTATAATTATTAATCAATTACTTCACCAAGTAATTTTCAATACATTAATTACATAAAGTAATTATCTTTAAAACCTCAAGTGTTTAAAATTAATTAAACTTAATTAATTAAATTAAACAATCACCTTAAACTAAATTAATTACATTAAGTAATTAATTTCTTAATTACTTCATCAAGTAATTATTCTCAACAATTCACAAATGATTATTATTAAATTAATTAATCTAATTAATTATAAAAATTAACCACATTAATTAATTATTAAATAATCCTGGTTAATGACCTTCATTAACCATTCTTTAAATATCTTCATTAAGTAATTAACCTAGATAATTACAAATTAAATTATCTTTAATTATCCATTAATTAAAGTCTAATTATTTAATTGATTAAGAGTTAACTGTCATTTAATTAATCCTTAATTATTTAATTTATTAACCTTTATTATGAATTAATTTCTTAATTAATAATTCTTTAATCATAAATAAGAAAAGTCTAATTAATGATCTTAATTATAAATTGATTAATCCTTAATCCATCTTTATTATTCCCAAATCAATTAATTAAATAAATTAGCTTATTTTTCCTTAATTATTAATTAAATTAATTTCAAAATATTAATCTTAATTAAATTTTTAAGATAAAACATTCTATTTAAAAAAAGTACTTTTGAACTTACTTTTAAATTCCATTTCAAAATTCAATAAATTTAAATTTACATCTTGTTTAAATCTTCAAATTTAAATCTTCCTTTAATTTTAAAAACTGAAGTTCAAGTTTAACTTTTAGATTTCCAGATTTAAATAAAATTTTAAATCTTGCTCATATCTTAAAACTTCATTTTTAAAAGGTTTAAACTACTTTTCCAAATAAAGTAGTTAAACAAGTTTAAAGCTTAAAACTTTATTTTTATTTAAAACTACGATTTTAAATTAAACTCGAAATCCTAAAATTCAAAGTTGAATTTAAAATCAAGTTTAAAACCCTCTTTTCATTCAAAGCTTCATATTTAAAATTCCTAAACAAACAGTACAGGTTCTTTTTTTTTTTAAAAACCGAGTTTTAAATTAAACTTGAGTTCTAAAATATAAACTTGAATTAGAAAACTTGATTTAAACTTTCCTTAATATTAAAAATTTCAGATTTCTAAAAGTTCCAAACAGAAACTACAGGTTTCTGTAAATACCTGAAAATTCAGAAACAACCGAGACTTACACAAATTACTTCGAGTTTTCTACCTAACCTCCCCGAGCCAAATGCCTTACTGCTTCGGGCAAATCTCAAAAACATCCCTGCTACCAATCTTACCCAAACCTATCATTAGAAAATACATCACCGTGCATATGCACGGCGACCCCAGCCACTTCTGATCATCGCCGATGATCTCAACAACCCAGGAGATGACACAGCAACCCACCATAAACATAGATTCATGACTCAACTTCTCGAATTCGAGTTCGAGCTCCTTGCCCAAACCTGGAAAACCACAATCAGGTTTCTGCTTCAACCTGTCAACGGCAAAAACATGCCACTCCGACCACCTGACAACAGGCCCCTCCGGCCTCAACTCATCCATGACCAATCTAACACTTCCCCAAAACATCTTAGCGCTCGGTCAATTATACCAGTCAATATGACCGATTTCTTAAAACCCATCAAAACTAGGGTTTAAAAAGAATTTACAGAACTGCACCTTCTCTGATAAATTTTAACACCACTAATGATTTTTCTAAGCATCACCTATTCCTTCTCCATCACTCAGAAGAATCCCAAGACTCCTCAATTCAAGAATCACTAGAATTTGCTTGAAATTCAATATCAGTTCAAAACAAAATTGCAACATAAACTTATACCTAAAAATCCAAATTCTTGATTTAAAAATCAAGCTTTAGTTAATGCTTTAGATTCATGAAACTGAATTACTAAATTAACATGTTTGGGTTTTTATTATTTTTTTACAATTAACATGCACTGTTGTTTTCTTTCTGTGTTTCCTAGAGACAACTACTTATGTTTTAATTTGCTTAAATTTTTTAGATATTATATTAAGAAAATCAAACAACTTTCCTTTATAATTTCATTTTATCAGAAACTTAATTAATGATAAAGATTGAAATCAAAGTTCTGCTTGGAAAACAGAACAAAACCAAATGATTTACAGCATGCACACAAAAATATTTCACATCAGACTTTATCAATACAACAAACAATACTTATTTATATCAACACACTCTAGCATGCAACCTATTTTTAAACTTTTAAAATTAAAAGTTACTCACAATATTTAAAAGAATCAGAGCCCCTGTTATGCTTTGAACTTGTTGATTGAAGTAGGTTGAAAATTGTAGGCATGATCTTTTTTTAAAAAAAAAAATTGAGTTGCAAGCCTGTTGAAACTGGAATGCTGTTGCTATTGAATTTGCAGAGAGAAGATGCAGATATGCTCTATTTCGAAGTTGGATGCAGATCAATTTTTTTTCCAGATTGTAGAAAAAAGGAATGATGCAGATGTGCTTCATTTCCAGATGCATGCAGAAATAAGAATGTAGACTCTTTGATAATGAGGGATTTGTGAAAGGTTTGTGCAGGGTTTGATTTTTCAAATTTGATTTGCATAGGGATTTGAATATATAGGTTTGATTTTGAAAAGTTTACTGATTTTAGATTATGAGGGGTTTTGATTTTTGACATGAAGATGAGTTTTGATTTTGAAGAGGTTTTTTGAAGTTTTTCTCTTTTGATTTAGGAAATGAGAAAGAAAACAAGTATGAATGAAATGCAAGTTTATATAGATGTAGTTTTCAGATTTAATTTAATAAATGAAAATTAAAACCAAATGACACTTGTAAAAATTACAACATTTGTCAAATTAAATGGTTAATCTTTGAACACTTGTTTAGTTAAGCTTAAGAATGCAGCACTTGTCTTATTTAGAGTAATTAATATTTAATTTACAAGTTATTATGTATATTAAGCCTTATTTTAATTTGGTAGTTAATATTAAATATGTATATAAATTTATAAAAGAAATAAAAACAAACTATACTTATAGATAAAGCTTATACATATAAAAATTAAAACAATTAAAATCTATACTTTGGAATTTTAAATTCAAATTAGATTCAAAATCTAATATTTTAAAATCAAGTTATATATATATATATTTAATTTGAAATAACAATTGCAAATTTTATTCAGAATCTATTTATAAAGACAATACATTATTAATATTGTTTTTATAAATATCTTATTATTAAATTAAAATCATTTTAAAAGAATTTATATTTTTATTAATAAATTACCTATTTTATTAAGCTATAAAACTTTTTGTTTGTTAATTCATTTAAATTTAAAACTCAAGCCAAAATCATTTTAATCATTTAAACATTTTTCTTAATAATTTAAAAATCATATATTTATTTATTACATAGCTTTGAAAACTTAATATTTAATAAAAAAATCAAAGTTTCCAAATTATTAATGTATATTATTAGAAATTTTAAATCATGATTCATTTATTTATTTAAACCAAGATTTATTTAATTAATAACTTTGAAAAACTTTATATATTAAATAAAAACAAATTTTCAAATTACTACAAATATTAGAATTAGAAAATATGCTTTATTTATAAAAGTTAAAACAATGCTAATCTATTTACAATATAAACCATATATTTATATTATAAATAGAAACCAATTTATTATTTTTAAAAGACAAAATAACCAATTAAATATTTATTGAAGAAGATTATTAAATCAATTTGAATTATTATTAACAAAATGTCAATATCAATTTAATTTTACACGGATTATTAAATTGATATTGTGAAAAATTCCGGGATTTTACAATCCTTCCCCTTTAAAAGAATTTCGTCCCCGAAATTTAAAACAAAGGTAATTTAATAATCTCATTAAAGATTTTAAATTTTAAAACACAAGCATATATCAAACATATGCTAACAACCATAGCAGCCAATTCATCCGATCAAACAAATCTAATTATCTAGAAAAAATTCTGGATAAAATATCTTCGAGTTTCCCCAAGTGTAAACACTGGGACACTCGCTCTATAGAATTCAAACAATCAAAACTATGAAGCTACCAAGCTCCTATTCATCTTACTCTACAACACTAGACAAGATATCAGACTACAGACGAGTCTGACTAAACAACCAAAACTCCAGAACCGTTGGTTCCACAACCAGAGATACATGAAACTCATCGAATTCTAGTTATCCAAACTGGCAATCCAATTGTAACGATCGCGATTTTTCGTTGCCGAAAAACCGAAATGTTATGGGTTTTAAGAAAGAAGAAAAGAGGAAGAAGGAGGTAGAAGATAGAAAATATAGAAAATAGAGAGAAAAGATAATAGAAAATAGAACGGAATAGAAAACAACTACAGAACAAACATCAGAATCTCACAATTCGCAGCGGAACAACATGTAATAATTAAATGAATAATCTTTAAACAAAGAACTATAACAGTTATTACATTACATTACATCATATCATCAGAGTGTCCAACAACAATCAAACAGCCGAAAAAAAGAAAACTATATACTAGTATTACACCATGCCATCCATCTTGCCTCCTGCAACTCCTGAATTCCATAATATCCTGATAAACCTTAACTCTTGACTTCCCGTGTGAAAATTGGTGGGCACCCAGAGTTTAGGAACGAAAACAATAAACTCCGAGTCAGTCATGTGACTGGTGTGGGAACTAAAACAGTTTATTTTTCTTTAAAATCAAAATAGAAGAATATTTTAAAAATCAATTCGAAATGCTTTTAAAAATGAGACTACCATAAGACCTCCCGCCACACACACAATGCAAACGCAGACTTGGAGGAGATTTCTTCTTATGTTAGTCAAAAATGCTTGATACGCATTAAAATCAAACCAATTTTGATATTATTATTAGTGCATAGTGTAGAAGATATTTCGAAAGTAGAATATAAATCTTAGCCAGCATAGGTACCATTATATTATGCCTACTATAGCTACCTCCTGAGGAAGCAGGTTCTACAACTAAAACCGTACAAGATCGTATTGTTTCTTTGGATTTCCAACGAATGATCAGGCCAAGGAACTTCCCATTGCCACATGAGAATGCCTCTGGATGGACATCCCCGAGAACCAAACCGGATCTCTACCAACACAAGGCCGGGTTACCCCTAACTGAGTAACAACTGACCGAATATGCCATCCCCCGATCCTTTGGGACCTTTCACCGAGCGCTCGCAATCAATTCACACAATCATAAAGTGTTTTCAACATGAGTAAGTATCTGGGCTCCATACCATGATACCACCCTTTTCCAGAAGGAAATGCACATATCCTAAAGGGCGCTACCCCTCATAACCTTGCCGCATCTTTCCTGTTTTGACCATTCCGGGGTGTGAGGCTCGACGAAGTCTCGTCCACAAAAACATACTTTATACAAAAGCCATGCTTTGGGTCAACAAATGATCATAGAAATGATCACCAAGATAGACGATCAAACAAATGATCCTATCACAAATAATCAACACAATGATCATTTACAGCTACACTCAGCATGTCACATTACCAAATTGGGAATATATCGCTGATAACTTCAACTATATAACCTCTGAGCTCGTACGTCTCAGAGAAGGGTGTTAAGCTAAAAGAATAAATTCTCCGCCACCAACAGAAATATATTTGAAAGAAATCGGCTTTATATCTCAATTTGTAATGTCAGACATACAATCCATACAAGTCTGTTCCGGGCTCGAACAGAACCGAAGGCACTTACAAAGAAGTCCTTGCAATCCGAATAATCTCTAATCACATTCGGATTTCCCATCACATATGGAGATCTCTATACCGGGGATCAGCCAGTGCAGAGACAATCAACAAGAAACCCTTACGTTTTCAAAAATATCCGGTCTTCAACACCGATCTTCGAATGCAATTCATAACGACGTATCACATATTCGGAATGGGTTATACGACCCCACGGTCCTTTCCCGGTTAACCCGAATAGTGAGCGCTTATTTTAAAAAAATAAGTGTGGCATTCAAATTCAAGCAAATCACAACAAATACCTATTTAAAGGTAAATATTGATAGTCGGCTATTGAACTATCAATAGATATGTCAACATCACCAGATTCCAAATAATTTTCCAAATTATTTATTTTCCAAAAATATCTTTACAAGGTATATACATAATTTCCATACTTTAAAAATAAATCAATATTTATTTTTAAACCCATTTTCCAAATTTCATTTATAAATTCTATATTGAATTTACATTTCCAAAATATTTATGAATATACGATTTCCATTCGTTTTCAAATATTCATTTTCAATTTATCTTCAAAAAGATAAATTCAAAATATTCACTTAATATTGGAAAACATTTCCATACTTATTAAATAAGTAATTCACAATCTTTTATTTTCAATACTTGGAAAATATTCAATATACTCTAATCGAAATTAAGTATATATTTCATTCTTTAAGAAAATTATTCTCTTTAACATATTTATTTGGGCCAAAACGAATGTTGCGTAAAACATCGTTACGACGTCCCAAAATCACTAGTGTAGGGATTCGAAATTAAAATAGATATATAAATCCCAATACTATACAAAACATTTCCTTTCGGAAATTATTTACTACAACAACAGTGTTATAGTCTACCATTTCCTTCTATTTCTCGAAAACGTCTATTTCAACAATGAATGTTGAAATCTATGATTTCAAATCTCAACACATTTAAAAACATCGTTAGATCGTTTTAAATTTTGTTTAAAATATCACACTCTAAACATTTTCTTTAACATATTATTCACTATTCAAAAACGTGAATATACTTGTTAACAACTTTCATCCTTTCTATTCATTTTTATTTCTAAGGATTATTCACAGTTCAAAAACGTGAATATAACTCCATAAATAGGTTTCAACAATTTACTTATCAAAATAAGTCGTTTACGAATTTATAAAACAACGTTTATAAATTCCATTTCTATTTATTTTATAACACTTCCTTTTATAAATTTTCTTTATTAACTTATTCGATTTATAACTCAATTATATACCGAAAGTCCATATTATAAGTTAAATGCTTAAAATTTATTTGTTTACAAAATTGTTCCTTTAAACTTCATAATTATAAATATTATAACTTATAAGATTTATTTATTTATCCACATCTATTTCCTAAATAACTCTATAAATTTTATAAACCTACTGCTTATAAAATTCCATTTATAGCTTTACCGTTATAATCTTATAAATTTCATTTCTTTTATGAAATTCATTCACAATCCATTCTAACATTTATAAAAGCTCGTTTTACAATTCTAATATTTTTAATTTATAAATATCAATTTATAAATCTTTTTAATATAAAACAATTTATATTACTATTTTAAAACGTCTTTCAACTCCTTATAATTTCATCATTTTGATTTATAAAATAATCAAATTTTTATAAATCTTATTTTTAAACTTTTTAGAATAAATTCAGAAATCCCAGTTTAAACTATTTTATAAAATCATTAATCCCATATTTTCAAAAATCAACTTTTAACTGTATTTCTCAAAAATCATAATTTTTATAACATTAAAATTATAACGTTTATTTATTTAAGATGAATCAATTCCAAAAATATTTTATAAACGTATACTTTCAAAAATTATTTTAGAATCCCTTAAAAATCAAAATCGTTATTTTTAAACTTTCAAAATTGGATCCGATGATGCAACACATCAAATAGTCAATCACGACTTTCAAACATCATATATCCATATGATAAACAATCAAATATCACAATATATGAAATCAAATAAATATTTGTGAGGAATCCAGTTGGATCCCTCCAACCTGTTTCCCTGCATCCACAGACATTAGCACAATACCCATTCCACTTCGAGGTGGAATATCGCAGTATATGTGATTTTATAAAATATTACCCGCTTACTAACGGCGCAATAGGGTCTCATCCGCTATACAATGCGGGAAATCAATCAACTGCAATATATGCATATGCCAATATATATATATATATTGCTATATATATAATATAATACCAATTCCACTTCGAGGTGGAATATCGCGGTATATGTGTGTAATAAATAACCTCCGCTTACTAACGGCGTATAGGATCTATTCACATAATATATATATATATATATATATATATATATATATAACAATCATCATTCAAGCATTCCATCAACACAATCAAACAATTTTAAATCTAACTATTTAAAATTTAAATAAATCCTTTTGAGTGAGAAGTTCTCACCTTTATTCCCGTTTGCAATCCACTTCCAATTCAACTTGTTTTCTTCATTTATACCTTGTATAAATATTTACAAAATTTATTAATATTCGAACAAATCGAATAATAAATTTTCGTTCTTGATTGTTAAATAAATCAATAGTTTTATTTAAACCACTTTCTTCTTAAATAATTTATTTTAAATAAAATTTAAATTTCCTTTTATTAATTTCTCCTACTTATTATATCAAACTAACCCCTTTTTATTTTAAACATATTACTCTTAACAATTTGTCTAATTCAAATTAAATTTCAACTAAATTTATTTTAAACAAACTCATTTAACTACAATTTAACCACATAAATTAAATTTAAACAAATTTTCTTTTACAAACTATTATTCATTTAAAACTAAATCTACGTTTAACTAATAATTTAGTTTTAAACAAATAATTTAGTTTTAAACTAAATTTTCTTTAAATAAATTATTTTTAACCATTTGAAATAATGAAATATGCTTATCAAACAAATCAGTCACCATATACATATTTCTGCTTTCTTAATCTATCATATAAATTAAACAGATTAATCAACTAATAATTTAGTTTTTTTTAAACAAATAATTAAATTTTAAACAAAATTTCTTACTGTATATAAAATAATTCATATTATAAGTCAAACACTTATTCTTATAAAACATCAATTTTATACTGATTAAAGATCAAGTTTTATACAGATTCTTGTATTTATCAAAAACTATATACATATAATTATAAGATTTAAATTTAAAACAAAATTATTTCTATATCATAATGCTATATTATTTTCTTCAGTAAATGACCAAACTGTAGTTTTGTTTATTAGTAAAATTTTCTTTATATATATATAATATAAATATCTGTAAGCCGAAATTCCTGTATATTCAGAAGAAAAAAAATATTAAATTGAGAAATTTAAATCGAATACCTCGTTACCCAGAATTTCGACCCTCCCCACGCCGTCGCGACATCACCTCCATCTGAACGCGCCGCCGCTCGATAGCCCAAGCCTCCATGAATCGCACGCAGCCACGAACCACCATCGCGACTACGTCGCTTCCCAATCGCAGCCGCCGCCATCACAAGTTGTCGCTGCCCCTCGTGCCGCGATCCCCTACGCGCGACGCCGAGCTTCCACCAGGTTGCGACACCCTAGCCTACGCGCGCGCGTGCGCTCACGCCTTTGATATAGGCTACGGCCATTTTATTTTCATTTTTTTTTTCGAATTGAATCTGAAAGGGCTTCGGCTGTTTATTTATTTTGAACGAGAGATGAAGGGGTATGTCGCGTGCACGATTACTGCCGTGATCTTAGGCACGAGTTTAGGCATGTTTTTAGGAACGAAACGTGGTGAAGTTTGACTAATATTTAAATTTAAATTTCAAATTGAATTCGATTTAATTTCCATGCGTTTACACGTCGTGTGCTCACATATAAACTCCGAAAATTATGAAATTTGAAATCCGAGAATAACTCAATATTACGGACCCAATGAAACTGGTTCCGTCGAATTCCGAGACTGAGCCTCGGACGGCTATTTTTAAATATCGATTCAAACGATTTAAATTCAAAACTAAACAATCCACTATTAAATTCAATTCTGAAGCTTCTATTATCTTCAATATTATCAATATAAATTTTAAAAGCCTTCGAAATATTTTTAATCATCTTAAAATTGAAGATTCAAATTTTTATTCAACTCTCAATAGATTAAATTCAAAAATTTAATCGCCAAATTCAAAATTATATTGAAAATTCAATCCAAACCATCATTCAAATATTTAAAATTAATTAAATATTTTCAAATTAAATTGTTAAAAATTCTGGGTCGTTACACCAATCCTGTAGATCAATCACTTATTCTAACAAGAACACAGAAAATATCCGAAACACTTCAAAGCTAGCTTTCAAGCCTTACTCAATCTTATAACTCCTTTACGATCGAAGAAAACTTATCCAAAATCAAATCTTCGATTCCGGAATCCAAATTCCTTCGTCTCTTATCCATAAAAATCTCCAAACGGTCCTGGGTTGCCTACAACCTTCCAGATCAGCTCATCCCTTGCTGATGCTTCTAGAAACAAACCAGACCAATCAACTCAACAAAATGATCTCCTCAAGATCAAACCCTACTCCTCAAACATCAGAAGACTAAACTCACTTCTCCTGTTCGAAAAAGAAAAGCAGATACACTTCTCAGCTGCTTCCGCTGCACAACTCTGATTTGTAGTAGAAGAAAATGCTGAAGAAGAACACGAGCACAACTCAACAACACATCCCAAAGATATGGTTCATCAGATCCATAAAGAAAACTCAGAAACTTCTCCAAAACCTGAGCTGCTATGCCAACTCAATCTCTTGGAATCATCCTTCTACTAAGCTGAACCACCGGTAGCACTCTTGGAATCCCAATCGACAAGGAAACTCAATCTCCAGATGCAAACAAAACTCTGACCTCTCTGAAGACATCCAGAAAAACTCTGATAACCCAAGAGAACATTCAAACAATCACAAGTCACTTTTGCGATCAATCCAAACTAATTCCAAGGAAAACTGTTCTCCCTTTATCAACCGAACAACTTACACTTATCTAACCAATCCATCGAAGAAACGGGTCCACCCTGCTGCTTCTGAATTCCACCTTCAGAAAACTGCTCATCCAGAAGACTCTTGCCAACACACAGAACACTCCGAGCTGCACTGCTGACACAAATGCCAAAGATCTCCTAATCCAAAGCTCTTCGAGAAACTCGGACTTCAAATCAACAGAAACACCAGCTGAACACAGCCACAACACTGAAGCAGACTCACCTCCTTAACTTGTTCTAAAGAAATCATCTTCGGGAACATCCATAGTCACTGCGTCTCATCACGCAGCTACTATTTCCTGAGGTATCAAAATACCATCACTCGCTTCTGCCTAGCCAACATATCCAAACTTTACTCATCCAAACTCTACTCATCCAAACTCTAAAAATAGACTCTGAACCTTAACAGTTTTCCTTCATAAATCGATGAAATCCTTCATCACTACAAAATTCACTCGAGACGATATTAGGTCTACAGTCTCGACAGATACACTTCCAACCTCAAACATTCAAACTCCAACCAATGATAGTCGTGTTACACACACTACTATCCCATCTATCTTTATAACTTATATTGGAAAACCCAAACAGGTAACCCAACATATATATATATAGTTATATATAAAAATTACAAATACGCGATCTCAATGTAGACACCACTACAGAGCCTAGGTATTCACTCAACCTAATGCTCTAATACCACTGTAATGACCCGCCATCCGTCTCTACGGAATGACGCATCATTAATAAGAAAGAAAGGGATAGAAAAGAGAAAATAAAGAAGAGAAAGAAGAAAGAACATCAGAATCTAAACAGCGGAACGAATAAATTATATTAACAACATAAATATTATATAGTTTTACAATCATCATCAGAGTTACACAGATCATTGATCACATACTAGACAGTTATAAACACCTGTCTAGTTATACAACTCAAAACAATATAAGAGAACTACTCAGAAAAACCAACACAGCGGAAAACAATATATCTACTCGCAGAACCCCCCCTGCTCCATTGCCCTCCACAATTCGTCAAAGCTAACCTGAATCCCTTGGCTACTCATAAAAATTTGAGTACCCAAGAGTTTAAGAAAACAGAAGATAAACTCTGGGTCAGACATGGGTCTGGTGTGAGTAACAGGTTAAGGTTGCTTAATTTTCAAAACCTTTTGAAAAGAAAGGTATCACGTAAGACTTCCCACACATAAACATGGAAAAGTTTTTACCTTACGCTAACAAAAACAGTTGATAGGAAATTCAGTGATATTATAATAGGTCTAGGGTTTTCAAATAAATATGAAATAGCCGAAATTGTTACATTCATTAAATTCCAGCTACTAGCCACAAGAGTGGGTAATACAATCAAAACCGTTGGCACTTATTGGATTTTGGATTCCATACAATGGCAGGGCTACTGGGGTACCGCCGTCATAGTACGTGGCCTAGATCAACATGCCGAGGAGTACGCCCGCTCCCCTGCAACGCAAGGCCGGAACCATCCCTTACTGTGATAGTCCTCAACAAGACAACCCCGACAGTTGGAGCTCAGCAACTGTTCACACAGCCGAAATAAAAGGAACCTCTAGACAGGGGAAAATCTCGTCCTACTTGGGCATGACCCATTTAACCTTGCTGCACCTCCCTTGTTTTAGCCATTCTCGGTTGATGAGGTTTGAGGTTATGATTACCTTTAGTGAACACATCACTTAGAATGCTCATTGTCCACCTGACGATGTTCTGAAAGCATTCAATCCATACAAGTTCTTTCCGGGTTCGAACGAAACCGAAGGCATTATCTTGTTACACTTATTTTGGAATCACCCTCAGAGTTAATGACGATAACCCTTGCACTCTGAATCTTCCTCTTCACTTGAGATTCATGACCTACCGTTAATTTGGATCGATGTGGTTTTCGAATATCCAAATATGGAAACCCGATCCCGGTCTCATCGAAATCCAAAACGTGTCTTTTAGGTCCAAGTTGTTTTAGAATTTAAAACAATTCAATTATCTATACACACAGAAAGATAATTCACAATCACAATTGATAATCAACATTATCAAATAAACAGATGATCCATATCAAAATAGGTAATTCATATCATCATCACAATAGATAATCTATATTATCATCACAATGCAACCAAGAATTCATATACACAACATTACTTATCTCATTTCTGAGATCTCATCCACTCAAGGCAATCAAAACCATCCATTCATATATAAGCAATGATTTACTCATCACAATATAACTAATTTAAAATGAATTAAATTAATTACCACCATCTCTAATTAATTTTAAGTGAATTAAATTAATTACTTCATCTTTAATTAATTTAAAATAAATTAAATTAATTACTTTACCAATATAAATGTTGCTTACTTAACCATTTAATTGATTTACAATCAATTGATTAATCATTCAAATTATTCACCTTAATTAATCACGCTCAGATTAATTATTCTTTAATTACATTCAAGTAATTATCCTTAATTAATTTCATAAATTAATTATACTCAACCCAAAACAGTAATTAACCTTTAATTTCTTCAATTAATTAATTAACTATAATTAATTACCTTAATCCTTAATTAATTACATTAATTAATTACCTTTAATTACTTATCATTGATTAATTAATCTTAATTAATCAACTTTAATTACATCATTAATTATAATAATTAATGATCCCTAATTATATGTAATAAATTATCTTCCTAAATTAATTACCTTAAGTAATTAACTCATAATTATTAATCCCCTCTGATTAACCATATCCAGTAATTAACTAACTTAATTACTTCATTAAAACAAATTAATCATTCCCTAATTAATTTCTTAATTAATCCCTTGATTAATTACAAGTAATTATACTCCAAATTACTTCATTCTTAAACATCTTCAATTAATTACAACCTGTAATTATAATCAATTACTTCACCAAGTAATTTTCAATCCATTAATTACATAAAGTAATTGTCTTTAAAACCTCAAGTGTTTAAAATTAATTAACTTAATTAATTAAATTAAACAATCACCTTAAACTAAATTAATTACATTAAGTAATTAATTTCTTATTTACTTCATTAAGTAATTATTCTCAACAATTCACAAACGATTATTATTAAATTACTTAATCTAATTAATTATAAAAATTAACCACATTAATTAATTATCAAATAATCCTGGTTAATGACCTTCATTAACCATTCTTTAATTATCTTCATTAAGTAATTAACCTAAATAATTACAAATTAAATTATCTTTAATTATCAATCAATTAAAGCCTAATTATTTAATTGATTAAGAGTTAACTGTCATTTAATTAATCCTTAATTATTTATTTTATTAACCTTGATTATAAATTAATTTCTTAATTAATAATTCTTTAATCATAAATAAAAAAATCTAATTAATGATCTTAATTATAAGTTGATTAATCCTTAATCCATATTTATTATTCCCAAATCAATTAATTAAATAAATTAGCTTATTATTCCTTAATTATTAATTAAATTAATTTCAAAATATTAATCTTAATTAAATTTTTAAGATAAAACATTCCTTAATTATGTTTTAAATACGAATTTATTTAAAACAAAGTACTTATGAACTTACTTTTAAATTTCATTTCAAAATTCAATAAATTTAAATTTACATCTTGTTTAAATCTTCAAATTTAAATCTTTCTTTAATTTTAAAAACTGAAGTTCAAGTTTAACTTTTAGATTTCCATATTTAAATAAAATTTTAAATCTTGCTCATATCTTAAAACTTCATTTTTAAAAGGTTTAAACTACTTTTCCAAATAAAGCAGTTAAACAAGTTTAAAGCTTAAAACTTTATTTTTATTTAAAACTACGATTTTAAATTAAACTTGAAATTAAAATCAAGTTTAAAACCCTCTTTTCATTCAAAGCTTCAGATTTAAAATTCCTAAACAAACAGTACAGGTTCTTCTTTTTTTTTAAAAAAAAAACCTGAGTTTTAAATTAAACCTGAGTTCTAAAAAACTTGAATTAGAAAACTTGATTTAAACTTTCCTTCAAATTAAAAATTTCAGATTTTTTAAAAGTTTCAAAACAGAAACTACAGGTTTCTGTAAAAACCTGAAATTTCAGAAATAGCCGAGACTTACACAAATTACTTCGAGTTTTCTACCTAACCTCCCCGAGCCAAATGCCTTACTGCTTCGGGCAAATCTCAAGAACTCCCCTGCTACCAATCTTACCCAAACCTATCACCAGAAAATACATCACCGTGCATATGCACGACGACCCCAGCCACTTCTGATCATCGCTGATGATCTCAACAACCCAGGAGATGACACAGCAACCCACCATAAACGTAGATTCATGCCTCAACTTCTCGAATTCGAGTTCGAGCTCCTTGCCCAAACCTGGAAAACCAAAATCAGGTTTCTGCTTCCACCTGTCAACGGCAAAAACGCGCCACTCCGACCACCTGACAACTAGCCCCTCCGGCCTCAACTCATCCACGGCCAATCTAGCACTTCCCCAAAACATCTTAGCACTCGGTCAATTATACAAGTCAATATGACCGATTTCTTAAAACCCATCAAAACTAGGGTTTAAAAAGAATTTACAGAACTGCACCTTCTCTGATAAATTTTAACACCATTAATGATTTTTCTAAGCATTAACTATTCCTTCTCCATCACTCAGAAGAAACCCAAGACTCCTTAATTCAAGAATCACTAGAATTTGCTTGAAATTCAATACCAGTTCAAAACAAAATTGCAACTTAAACTTACACCTACAAATCCAAATTCGTGATTTAAAAATCAAGCTTCAGTTAATGCTTTAGATTCATGAAACTGAATTACTAAATTAACATGTTTGGGTTTTTATTATTTTTTTGAAATTAACATGCACTGTTGTTTTCTTTCTGTGTTTCCCAGAGGCAACTACTTATGTTTTAATTTGCTTAAAAATTTTAGAAATTATCTTAAGAAAATCAAACAACTTTCCTTTATAATTTCATTTTATCAGAAACTTAATTAATGATAAAGATTGAAATCAAAGTTCTACTTGGAAAACAGAACAGAACCAAATGATTTATAGCATGCACACAAAAATATTTCACATCAGACTTTATCAATACAACAAACAATGCTTATTTATATCAACACATTCTAGCATGCAACCTATTTTTAAACTTTTAAAATTACAAGTTACTCACAGTATTTAAAAGAAGCAAAGCCTCTGTTATGCTTTGAACTTGTTGATTCAAGTGCAGGTTGAAAATTGCAGACATGATCTTTTTTTTAAAAAAAAATTGAGTTGCAAGCCTGTTGAAACTGGAATGCAGTTGCTATTGAATTTGCAGAGAGAAGATGCAGATATGCTCTATTTCCAAGTTGCATGTAGATCCATTTTTTCCAGATTGTAGAAAAAAGGAATGATGCAGATGTGCTTCATTTCCAGATGCATGCAGAAATAAGAATGCAGACTCTTTGATAATGAGGGATTTGTGGAAGGTTTGTGAAGGGTTTGATTTTTCAAATTTGATTTGCACAGGGATTTGAATATATAGGTTTGATTTTGAAAAGTTTACTGATTTTAGATAATGAGGGGTTTTGATTTTTGATATGAAGATGAGTTTTGATTTTGAAGAGGTGTTTTGAAGTTTTTCTCTTTTGATTTAGGAAATGAGAAAGAAAACAAGTATGAATGAAATGCAAGTTTATATAGATGTAGTTTTCATATTTAATTTAATAAAAGAAAATTAAAACCAAATGACACTTGAAAAAAATAAAACATTTGTCAAATTAAATGGTTAATCTTTGAACACTTGTTTAATTAAGCTTAAGAATGCGGCACTTGTCTTATTTAGAGTAATTAATATTTAATTTACAAGTTATTATGTATATTAAGCCTAATTTTAAATTTGTTAGTTAATATTAAATATGTATATAAATTTATAAAAGAAATAAAAATAAATTATACTTATAAATAAAGCTTATACATATAAAAATTAAAACAATTAAAATCGATACTTTGGAATTTTAAATTCAAATTAGATTAAAAATCTAATATTTTAAAATCAAGTTCTATATATATGTATATAAATTTAATTTGAAATAAGAATTGCAAATTTTATTCAGAATCTATTTATAAAGACAATACATTATTAATATTGTTTTTATAAATATCTTATTATTAAATTAAAATCATTTTAAAAGAATTTATATTTTTATGAATAAATTACCTATTTTATTAAGCTATAAAACTTTTTGTTTGTTAATTCATTTAAATTTAAAACTCAAGTCAAAATCATTTTAATCATTTAAACATTTTTCTTAATAATTTAAAATTCATATATTTATTTATTACATGGCTTTGAAAACTTAATATTTAATAAAAAATCAAAATTTCCAAATTATTAATGTATATTATTAGAAATTTTAAATCATGATTCATTTATTTATTTAAACCAAGATTTATTTAATTAATAACTTTGAAAAACTTTATATATTAAATAAAAAAAATTCCAAATTACTACAAATATTAGAATTAGAAAATATGCTTTATTTATAAAATTTAAAACAATGCTAATCTTTTACAATATAAACCATATATTTATATTATAAATAGAAACCAATTTATTATTTTTAAAAGATAAAATAACCAATTAAATATTTATTGAAGAAGATTATTAAATCAATTTGAATTATTATTAACAAAATGTCAATATCAATTTAATTTTACATAGATTATTAAATTGATATTGTTAAAAATTCCGGGATGTTACATAGATGACATTCTCTTGAATTTGAATTGAAGCCGTGTAAATAATCAAAAATCGAGAATATAGAGTTAGCCGTATTATAACCAAATGTATTATCATCCACCAAAACACCATTATTAATCTAAACTATATGTATGAAGTAATTCAAAGGCTCTAGAGATTTTTATAGTGTTTTTGGCATAAGAATATAATTGGCCAATAATTTTAAACAAGTCAGAATCAAAATCATCATTATTTCATCATCTCATTATTGGCTGATTTAACTCAGATTATGGTGCAGATTATCACATTTAATATATTGTTCAAATAAATATACCATTACCTGCTTTACCTTTACGATATTTTTCATTGTTGTCTATTGTGATTCTGTCACCTTTATACTAGGCTAAGGAACTTTGCTTTGTCGCTTGTTGTGTCCTTGGAACAGCCAGAATCCAAGTAACACTATTGTTGTTCCTTAGCCTGCCACTACACCTACATGATGAAAGATTTTTGTGACCTATTTGTTTTTATAGGTCCATGATTATTAGTGGCATAATATTTTGAAAAGTAATTTTGCAAAGACCCATAACTATTTATATATGTTCCTTTTGGCGCCCAGATTTGTTTAACTTTAAGAGATTTTGAATTTGTGCCTTTTGGAACCCAAATTGATATAGTTTTTACGTGTTTGGGTCTATACCAACAAATATTTTGATTGTGTCCAAATTTTCTACAAATTATGTACATTGAATTTACTTGATTAATCTCATTTCTAACATTTTTAGATTGATTATACCCAAGTCATTGTCTAACTATATTAATAGTTTGTTTCCCTAAGAGCATATTCAACGATTTTTCACTTTTGGAAAATTTATCTAAAGTAGATGACAATTGTTGGACTTGTGTTTTGAGAGATTCATTTTCGTTTAATAATTGTGTGCACTTTCTAATAGAATTCTCTCTCCTAGTATTTTCACTTTCTTTCAAAATCAGAATTTCATTTTCAAGTGATTTTATATCAATTTCTGATTTTTTAATTTCTTCTTCGAATGTTACACTAGTACAAAAATGGTCATTTGTGTCGGTTGTGTAACCCCTGTTGTGTCGGTTTTACAACCGACTCATATGAAGACGACACAAAAGACATTTTTCTGTTGTGTCGGTTGTATGACCGACACAAATATCAATCATTTGTGTCGGTTGTTATTAAAGAACCGACACAAAACTATGAATAGTTGTGTCGGTCTTTCTAAAAGGACCGACACAAATCAGCTTGTATAGTGAAGCACACCGCCTTTTATTGTGTCGGTCCTTTTATGAAAACCGACACAACTGTTCATAGTTTTGTGTCAGTTCTTTAATAACAACCGACACAAATGATTGATATTTGTGTCGGTTATGTTTGTTTTTTTCAACCGACACAATTGATATAAAGTTGTATCGGTTCCCTTTGAAGCAACAACCGACACAAGTAATATCTGAAGCAAAAAAAAAATATTACCGTTTAATATTATAGAAACAGTATGAAATTGAATTTTAAGTTTTTATAAACCAACGTTACTATGAACTGATTGAACAAAAAATATAATTATATTATCCATCAACATAATTCATGTTTACAGACCAAAATAGAATATAATCTATCACAAACATAACGTACATAACAAAATACCAACGTACTTTACAAAAGATCAGCGTACACAACCAACTACATCCAATTATACATGATATAACTAGCTAAATTCTCTCGAACCTCGTCTATCTCTTGTTGGTTATAAGAACTGTCTCGTACAAAGCCTGCAATTAAGAGAATTAATTGTTATACAAAAGACAATAATTAAGTCAGGAATACTCTGCAATATATATAAAAGATCAGTCTGAGAGGAATGTAATTCAAACACAGGTTGAACCATTAAAACAGACAACTAATTCTTACTATTCTAAATTCATGATATGGAAAACACCACCAATGTATCATAAGTTGCAAATAAACATACTAATGTTGGACTGTTCTAGTTATTCAAGTTTCATCAAGTAACAAAATTAAAGGTAACTCGTCAACCATCAAAGCATTCACCATAGCCAGTACACGATTCACATACCCAGTACAAGATTAATTTCATTCTGGGTCAACAGTTGAAGGCAACATCTAAGTTCAACTGCCAACGACCACTTTTCCTAGTTGCAGGATATATGGTATGAGTTAGTTGATCAAAGCGTTGGGTTTGAACCCCTAGGCGTACAAAGTAATCAAAGTTCAAACAAAACAAAAAAATGATGTATGATCAAATTTATCCATCACCACTGTCTTCAACATTTCACAATTCACCTGTTACATCATCTCCACCTGTTACACCTCTGTCTCCTTCACAAACCATCGGACCCACTCCAAATTGCCTGCACATATGCACCACAATACTGTCAACCATCAACAAAACTACTTCTACAACTCCATTCATCCACATCTACATCTACAACTACACTCCAGCCACAGATCATCAATATCTATATCTACATCAACAAACCACCACACCAACCCCACATTGTACAACTCAAATACCACAGCAAATCATTGCTTTGAACAACCCCAGTCAACAATCCACCTTACTGCCAACACTTCCATCCACCACCATATCACAACTCATTGACCAAACTGCCACTACCATACAAACTACCCCTCTGATCAACTTCCTCACTTCTGCACGGTGCTTCAAACAATTTGCATCCTGTTACTTCATTTCACATTTCCTTGCTGCCACATTTCTCAACAACAATTCCTTCCTTGCAAATTGTTACTTCAATAAACACTATAGACCATCACTGGACTTCAGCTCCAATCCCAGTCTGACCTCCATTACAAACCAAACTCATCACTAAACCATCAACAAGCCCCTACATTCAACTGCTCTATACCCACCATCCATAACAAACTGCACTTCACTGCATCACTCAAGCTCCAACATCATCGCTCCAATAGCACTGTCAAAGCACTATTCACATTTTTCTATCTACCATTTGCTAACTGAACATCTCTTCACCAACAAGTCCTACTGTCACCACACATAGCAGCTATACCAAAGCACTCAACATAGCATACTGCCACCATTACCAACCACATCAAAACCATCATCAACCACCCTCTACTCGACTACACTCGGCTACAAACATTCAACAGCAGCAACCCCGCCTTAGACCACAACAACAACTACACGGAACTTCTACTCACCATTCTCCACAACTTGAACCTCACAACCATTGCACACAAGCCCGCAACACATTTTCAATAACCATTGTAGCCCTACCTGCTACACCTCTCAGTCCATAATATCCTCAAGCTAACCGCCTACAACCATCGGACCAAGATGGTACTAACTAGTTGTTTTAATTTATATTTATTCATCCCTTATTTAGACGATACACTAGAACTGCCAAGCAAGCACTTATGTTTTCGTTTGCTTGAATAATAATTAATTTATTTCACATAGATTGATAGAAAAATTAATTAAGAAAATAGCAATAAAAACATTGATTGTAAATATCAGTGTTTTGTATCGGTTATCATACTACCTGAAAATAGGGATGCGTCTCCGAGCATAACTGCAACCACATCCCATTAATTAACAGACAATTAATTAATCCTCTTAGGCATAATAATTTTAAATTAAACAGCTGAATGGTACAACGTGGTCCATGTTATAAAATTAATGCAGCAACTAGCTAGTGGCTTAGATGAGAGAAACATTGACAGTGAAACTTTCACCTGTACCACCTTTACTTTAATCAATAACTAATTTAATTCTGAATCAAATAATTTCTGTACTTAAAAATCAGATCTTATATATCAATATGAATGGAAACTGTAAAATGGCTTTAAGATTAATGAAATGCAGCCATGAGGATTGCACAGACTTCTGAGTGAATACAAGTACAAAAATGTAAAAAACTGATATTCTTGAGGTCCATACGCAAAGCAAAATATTGTTAACCCATTTATGAATGAAATTTGAACAAGTTGGACCGCCTGATATACATGTCATACATACTGAATGGTGCAAAATATGCCTCAACAAGAGGAAGATTTGTTGAGAGTTATGAGTAAATTGTAAATTTGTGGCCTCATCAATACATATCAAATCTTTGTCCATCTAACGTTAAAAACCTTCTGGTATTTGACTAGTCATAACGTCATGGTGTCATAAAATAATAAACAATTAAACAATATTATATTGAGATGAAACATTAACATTGTAGAGGTGAAACCTGCTGCTGTAACAAGTAATATGAAAATTCATTGTTATAAGTTTAACTTCTAATATGACGGGTCAAACTAAAACAACGACTTGGTGCATCACTACACATTTTCTCGGTTTATTTTTCTTCTTCAAATACATGAACTGAACAGTAAATAAAGACTTGGCATTTAACTAGCATTGCAGCAATGATTTGATCGAAATATACCTATAATGTAGCTAATGTATAATATGAAGGAAAAAAACTAAAGTAGTACCTTTTGTAAATCGATGCTTTGATTGTGGTTTTTCACTATGTCATGCATATACCTCATCACATAATATACACAGTCAGTTGCTCCTAATTTTTGAGGACACTACAGCAATATTACAAGATAACTTAATAGTTAGTTTAAAATGAATTCATATGCCAAACAATATATAGTATTTATTTTATTTTTTGTTTGAAAATCAAATCACCTTAACATGCTTCCATTTCAAGGTACTTTCTCGAGACTTGCCACCGAATGCCTTGTAAATTTTGAAGGACCTACACATGCAAGAAAATGTTAAATAATAACTACTCCGGCACCCGCATTTACATACACTAATTTCGTGTATAAATTTTTAGTTTTACCACATATACTAACTTCATATAAGAGAGCAAATATATACAACTTACGTGCTCACTTGCGGTTTAATTTCAAGTTTATGTTTGCGTTCGGCCTGAGGATCAAAAACATAAATCTCATTCATTTCTACATGGAAAACAAGCAGTATACAATGTTTCCTGCGTTACAAGATTTATAGTAAGTTAAAATTGGCATCAAATTTGTAAACTAGTTACTAAAAGTTTAATGTTCATACCCTTCGTACTGTGGGGCTAAAAGTAAGCTTTTAGATTGCAATGCTTTCCATGTGTCCGACAAATATGTATTCGTCGCATCTGGATGTTTTCGCACTTGGGAAAGCTTTTTGGGACACATAAACCCAATGGTCTCCACTTTGAGATCATTGCACATATGATTTAACCACTTAAACAAATTTAAACATATATTATTAGTTTTTTAAAAATTGACTATTCATCAAAAAACTAAGATGGTTATATATAAAAAAATTGCTAAGGAAAAAATACTCACATGATGTAAAATTGCAACCATGATGCATTCAACCATGTCATACTAAGGAATTGGATAATGTCGTCCATCGTGATATGAATTTCAAAGTCCTCATCGTATGTGAATAAATCCTTATTCACTTGAATTGCATTGATGGCACTATCATTGGATAACATTTGAAGTATTAGGTCATGGAAATATCTGCACTTGCTCGTTAAAGTTTTGAGAATCTCTTCATCCACGATTGATTTGCGTTTTGCAGACTCATCTGACATTGTATTCACGACCTTTTCGTTACTATTTTCAAACAAATCCTTGTTTGGTTGAGATGTAGGCACATAATTCAAAATTTTAAGTAGATGTTATAAATGATGTTGTTAAAAGAATAGACGAATGCTAAGAATTCAACTTCATATGTTAACTACTTTCCGATAAGTTTATAAATAGCTAAATTATCTGTAATAAGTTCTAGTATGAAGAAATTTTACTTCTTTATTATGTTCTAATTTGAAATAGAGGAGTTTAGCAAGCTAAATTAAGGAAGAAAAATGCATTCATTACCGTATCATTATCTCTTAAAAGCACAAGGCTTTTAGGCCATTGAACAAAACTCCCGACCGCTTCTCCTATCGTGTTGTGATGTTTAGTTGGAACATGAAGTGAGGTTCCTTCATGACAAGACTCCACTGCATCAATTCCAACTTTTACATGATCGACCAAGATTTGTTGATTATGACATTGATCTCCGAACCTTGAAGCGGGATGTACCATGCCATGACCCACTACAACAATTTTGGAGTCCATATTCACGGCCAAACGACATTTAATCGGTTTCTAGAATGGCAAAGTACAAAACCAACATTTTTCACTTAGCACTTATCAAATACATAAAATCGTATACGTTTATAAATTCAACTATGAATTGTTTACCTGCAAGTCTGCAAAGGGATCCGTCTCTTGAGTTTTGTTTGCATATTGTAATTTGCTCGGGTGCGTAGATTGACAACTACTACGATGATCGGTTAATGGTGTGCTGATCTCCACCTCCTTGGGCAAATTCATAGTGTTCAAAATGTTTGCAATTTGCTCTTGAACCATTGTACTCATCTCTTGTCTCAATTTTTGGCTCACTTTAGCCTCTATTTCCTAGGTGGTAACATGCAGCTCATTAGCTGATATTACACCACTTCGACCTTTCCTTTTCTCTACATCCCCAAATACATTTTTTATACCAACCGTCCCACCAATCCCTCTAACTCGACCTGGATGCTCTTTTTTTTCAAGACCACGACTCAAGACATCATCATACCTAACTGGAACCCATGACCCTTCAACGATTTTTCCTCTCCAATCATTCCGTCAACAAAAAAAAGCTAAAACATATGGTGACATGCTTTTCACTATCATATGAAGATTAAAAAATTAAAATAGTGCTATAGTATCATGCTTTTTACTGAAATGTTAGCACCACACGTTTGCTGAAATGATATCATATTACGTGTCATATTTTATCTAATAATAAAGAATGCTGGGTCGTGTGTATTTTCAGTTTAAAACATGTAAAGCGATAAAACACATGGAAACTAGTCGTACCATTTTATCTGCAACAACTGCGCTTCCACTGTCTCAACACTGTGCTTCCACTGTCTCAACACAAATACATCACCACACTTCTAACCTCCTACATTCACAAACCATCCAACTGCCTATAACCAAAACTGCCTCATCATACACTATTATCTTCACATCGGCCACTTCAAATCCCATCAGCCACTTCAACACAAAACCCATCATACACTGTTATCCTCAATACTATCATCTCACTCAACATAAAACCCCTCCGACCAGCTTCAACCTTTCAATGCATTCAACTATCACTCACAAACACCTCTGCAATCATAACCATACTTCACAATTTCACACTTTAACCGTACTTCCTCCTTCTACAGCAAACTGCATCAACCCAGCACTGCAAACACTTTAGCACCCTGCCCAAACAACCTCTGTTTCAACTTCAGACGCTAACTTCAACCATTCAAATCCTCCTCTCACTGCCTCGATCACTTGTTCCACTCCATACAACCACTGGAGGTACGTGCTTCCAACTCCAAAATGTTACATCACCAATTGTTGCAACCTCACCCTTCCATCAACTGTCCATCGCAACAATTCACACCTAACCTCCTTCTCCATCACCATGCAACATAATATACCCATTACCAGCAATACCACCATCCCACAAACCACCACCTTCCATCATAGAAAACGAGCAACCCCAAGTCCACTAACTCCAACCATCACTTCCTTCCCATTTGAAACTGCCATCTCCTTCAACAGACTGTGACCAGACCTTTCCTCACATCCTCCTTCCCACTGCAACTACTCACATAAATCCTCACTGCTGAAACCACACCCTGCCCTTATGCACTTCAATCAGCACAAATTTCCAGCCCACTTGATCCCTGCATCACTACAACACACTCTGCAATTTCCAACTCCTAAACGTGAACCCTGCAATTGCCTCGAACAAAATTGGAAATCCAAGAAAATCGCCTCGCACAAATTCGATTCCAAACTCCTCAAATTGCCACCCTTCTCAATCCAAGAACAACTCGAACCATCCGGAATTTCCAATCCTTTCATTAATTTTAGGAACTCCCCCCTCCCTTTAATTCTCTTCTAACAGTTTTTTGCATCAAATATTGTAACTTTTCATATTTACAATCAGTCAAAATGTTCTATTAATTATTTTTATAGTTTAATTAACCATACTCAACTGACATACATACACTGCTAGCTTCCCGCACTTACCCCCACCATTAACATCTCCCCACTGTTCTACATTTCGAACCACCAGTACATCTTCCACTGGACCGAGCTTTCCTATGTATCTAACCATTGTATATGCAAGCAATTTGTTTTAGACAGGGAAATTTTATGGCATGAGCTATCGCAGTTGTCTAGGGAAATTTTAAGTGTACCAACACAGTTATTTTATTAGCATGAACTTTGTTTTTAAATTGGAAAACCGGAACATCGTATTCTTAGTTTTTGGTTACAAAATTGCTTGTAAATTCAATATGAGTAAATTTCACAACAAACTCATTACATAAATCACTTTGTCCACATTTAAGAAGAAACGAAACAGTATTAAGGGGTTTTTAAACAAACTTGAGCACTAAATTTCAGTTTTAGGTTGAAATATGTAAAGCTAAATGCAGAGAATGTAATTATAGCATAAGCTTTCAACAATAAGTACTTCGGTCTTTTCGTTGGGTCATAATAAACTTTATAATAAAAAAAATAAAGATTATTTGGCTAAATGTCATTTTAAACATACTTAAGGGATCATACTTTCTAATGTCGAAGTTTGAAAATTCAAGGTTCCTTGTCTGTGAATAAACAAAATGAGTACTGCCTAATCAATATATATTTTATTATATGGTCACAACATCAATTTCACTCCTAACATGTCTTTATTTTATAGTTTATTCTACCTTTTTTTATTTTATATATTCAATAGTCAAGTTAATTATTTATCATGTGTGCTTGTGTACAAATCAAACATCGTTTTGAATTCGATTTGTGCAATTACAGGCAGTCCGCTCACGACTTCAAGCTTATGTGCTACTGCAAAATTACTAAAATGATACATGCGATGATACAATTTCCGCTTTTGACTATAACCAGCACGATCTTTCCTCCATTCAACATTTTTGAGAAGATCTACGTTTTCAAAGAGGATCTGTTTAATGTCTATAGGAAAGAGTGATAATGAGTCGATTCCCTAACTATCACCGCAAATCAGTCATCGCAACAGCAAAAATCAAATACATTCAAAGCAAATGTTCGGCATTAGCAAATGAATTTATCAGACAGTCTACAATAAGGAAAATCGAAAAAACCCGAAATCACGAATCGAAAATCTTGATCAAGAAGCGATTGTTGTTTTCTCTTTTTTTTTGCTAGAGAGAACAGTAGTATAATGGGTAGAGAGGAATAAAATTTAATTTTAGCGTTGGCGGTAGAGAGAAGAAGGAATAAATAACGAAGAAGAAAAGAAGAAGATGGGTCGGGCGCGTGATGCCAAATTTTTCCTCTAAAATTTTACGTTCGCGGGAAAAGATTGTGGCGGCCGAAAATGGGAATGGTGGGAAAAGTTGTGTGCCTATTGTGTCGGTTTTTGGACAACCGATGCTATTGTGTTTAATTGTGTCGGTTGTTCAAACAACCGACACGAATAGATCTATTGCTTCCCTTCAATTGTGTCGGTTTCTTAAGAACAACAGATGCAAATTACATTTTTAACATTTTCTTCTTACCCCACAAGTCAATAGTTTCGGTTGTTAATGAACAACCGACACAAATTACACTATTTGTGTCGGTTTTATGGACAACCGACACAAATGAGGCGAAGCAACTGATCTGTTTTGTACTAGTGGTTGGACACTTATCACACTTAGGGATCCTACTTTGATAGGTTTTAACTAATTGGTCAAGTTGTTCATTTAATTCTATCAAATTATCTTTTTTGGATTCAAGTTTGGCATACTTATCCCTAAGTCGTTCAAAACAACCATTTACTTCGTGGAAATATATAAGTAGTTATGAGTGAGTGAGTTTTGATACCTCGCTTGGCTCGTCATTGTTGCTATCAGTTATATTACCTTGAAGGCACATATCTGCTTTCTCACTTTCACTGCTAGTGCTTTGATTATCTTCATCACTTTTTCCACGTGGCTGCAAAACTTCTATTTTTTTTATTTCTTATCATAGTCGCGTCGATTTTGAGGACAATTGGACTTAATATGTCCGGGTTGGTTGCACTTGTGACAGATGATCTTCTATTCTTCTGAGTAGTCTAGTGCTTTGGCTATTCTACTTTTCAATTTTTGATTTCGAGATGGATTTCCGTATCTGTCATTCCACGTTTTGAATTTCTTCATTAGTAGTGCCAGCTCTGCTGCTCCATCATCATCATCGTTATCATCATCACTTTTGGTTGTTCCTTTGAGAGCTATTGATTTCTTTCGAGTATCTCCTCCTTCACGCTCTTCCTTGAATTTCATTTCTAGCTCATAAGTGGTGAGTTGTCTGATGAGTTCTTTAACTTTCATTTGTTTTAAATCTTTCGATTCTTGAATGGCAGTCACTTTTGCTTCAAATCTTCACGGAAAGACTCTGAGGATTTTTCGAACTATCTCCAACTCTGTGTATGATTTTCCGAGAGATTTTGATTTGTATACGATATTGGAAAGTCGTCCATACATCTCTTTTGACTTTTTCTTTCGTCGCCACTGTGAAGTTCTCGTATTCGCTGCTTAGCATGGCAAGGCGAGATTCTTTGACTTGAGATGTTCCTTCGTGAGTCACTTCTAGTGTGTGCAATATTTCCTGCGCAGTTAGATAATGTGAGACACGATTAAATTCAAATTGATCCAATGAACAGATAATAGAATTCATAGCTATAACATTTGCATTTTGTAATTTATTTTCTAGTTCTGTCCATTAATCCTTTGGTTTCTCTATTTCCTGATTATCTACAATTATAGTTGGTGCTCTATAACCTATCTCAACAATATTCCAAGCGTCAATGGTTTTCAGAAAAAATTTCATTCTATTTTTCTAGTAGGCGTATTCACCATTGAACATGGTGGCCTAACTATGGACTGTCCATAAGCAAAAGCATTATTGAAAGAATCCATTTTAAAAATTCAACTTTTTCTAAAAAATTGGTTTTTGAAAAATGAATTTTTTAAAATAAAGATTGACTTCTATTCCTAGCTCTGATACCACTTGTAGGATCGATTTCACCCTAGAGGGGGGTAAATAGGATGATGTTGTTAATTATAAAAATTAATTATGGAAGCTTATAAAATTATTTCAACGCAGATAAATCAGAATTATAGCAGCATGGATAATAGCAGAATAATAAATGCACAAATAGAATGACACAGAATTTACCCAGCTTCGGCAAAACCTTGCCTACGTGCTGCCTCCAAGGTTTCTACTAGAAATTAAGTAGTCATACGCTTACACATGTAAACTCGCGACACCCGCTACTGACTAACCTAACTCTACGCTCAAAACCCTGCCACAACTCAGCCACTAAGTTGCGAATTCTCAAACTACGCCACGTAGTTTGTCTTCCAGTCACACGAACTAGTAATTACAACTGTATAAAAAGAAATACAAATTAAAAAACAATTTAAAAACAAAAACCCTAACACCCTAATTAATTCTCAATTAAAAATAAACAAGGCCGGCCCAATTTAAAAAACAAATGCGGCCTTATTTCTTTTATCAATGTCGGCCGTTCCTTTTTCCTTTGCTCTGTATAATGGCGGCATGTTCTCATTTTCCTTTGCTTGCAAATTAGGGCGCTTTGTTTAAAATTAAAGAAGCCAACTTTAATTTGTTCGATCAGGTGGATTGTTCTTCGTGATTGCTTGACGATCAATTATACTTTGCACACTGCTGCTCCTTCTCGATCGAGTTCGGTGATTTTGTATGTGATTTATTCCTTTTGCTTTTCTGTTATGCTTGCTGGAACTCGATTGTCCTTCAGCCAATGATGATTATGGGTTTATATATAGTTCGATCTCCTTATTTTTCATTCGTATATTTCATGTGAATTCATCAATTATTTTTGCTCGAATTCGTCTCGGCCACTCGATGCTGCTTGTATGTTGATGGTTTCTTTGACTTTGTCAATACCGTATAATTTGATAATGGCTTGTTCGTCACGGCTTCGAATTTCTTTCGTGACTACCTTGGCCTTTTTTGGTTTGGTTTCTTTTTGACCCCGGTCAATTGATTTGTGTAAGGCTGTGAGATTGTTCGATTTTTGTCTCGGTTATTGATTCCTTCTTGACTTCGGCCTTGACTTCTGATAGCACTGGCTTTGACTCGATTTGATAATTGTCACTGCTCTGACTTGGTACACTTGACTTTGTTATAACTGTTAAATGCTTTGATTGTGTTTCACATGGATTTGTACTGAGCTTGAGTGTAGATTTAAGCTCTGTTGTTGCCTTCACTATTGACTGTTTAGCTTGCACCAGTCTCTGATGATGTTGTGTTCATTATAGTTTCATTTTTTGTTCTTGTGCATTATCAACTACTTTAAGCTTGTTGTATTCTGACTTGTATTCAGTTGAATTTAAGTTGGTCTTGTTTGGTGAATCATATATAGGTTTGGTCGAAGCATTTGCTGTTTGATCTTGTACTCTACCATTTGTTGATTTGTAGCTACAGTGTCACTCTGTAATATTGTGTCTTGGTTCCATTGATGATGCTCTGTGTTTGTTGTATATATGAGCTGCTGTATTGCCATATTAGTCTGGTTGGAGTTTTGCTTGTATCACTTGAGTCTGCACTTGCTTGATCCAATTTCACAGTTGCATACTTGTATATGCACTCGAGTCTGATACTGGTGCATATGCTTTCTTATCTCTTGCCAGACCTGTAGCCTTTGTGCATTGGTGCTATTCCTTTGGTGCACTTGGTTTGTGATTCACTGTTGCATTTGTTTTGGTTGCTGCATTGACTTGATATTGTCATTTGTTCATTGTAGTTTGATTTGTGCACTGACTTGAGTTCAAGCCTTTTTTCATACTGCTGGTTGATCAAAACTGCCACTTGGTTTGAACTTTTTGCTATGATATTGAACTTGATCATTTCATGAACTTGCACCTGTGTTGAATCCAGCTTGGAGCTCGGGTTTGACCTTGTGCTGATTATTGTGACATTATTTTTATTGCACTTGAGTTGAACCCGACATTTTGGGTTTGACCTATGCTCACCTGTCCCTGTAATTCTATCAAGTGTATATATCGGTGTGCACAGCCTTGTGGCATATACAGTGACACACTGTGTATGTCACAAGCTGTTCGTGTATGATGAATTCAAAATTTAATGATGATGAACAACCCAAATAACTAAGGCAAATATTATTTTCAAAATCCACATTTTATTTTATACTGCAAAAATATTTTATTTTCAATTTTACTGCTTCAATGTATATTTTTGCAGATTTCTCAGATGCTGGATTCACATTGGAATGAAGTTGAAGATCAGTACGAGTTGCGTGAATGAGTGATATGTAGTGAGGTGCAATGTAAATGTGAATTGAATTGTAATTGAAATTGTATATAGTGAGAGCTTGAAATTTGTGCTATTCGAAAATTATAATAAACATTTGTTTCAATAAAATTTCTGTTTGAATTCAAATTCTGTGTTATTTATTTTTATTCAGCAAATATTTATTAATCTATGAAAAATAAAATAGTACATTAAAAAATACATTTAAATGAATATATATATTTTTATTATCATCAAACAAAAATCATATAATCGCATATTCAACAAACTTCTTCTTAACTCTCGCGACTATCCGGATAGGCTTCCTAACATAGTCAAGTTCGGTTCCACTACTAAATCCTCTACCACAGTCGGTGCTATAGTAGTGTTTGGATCCCTAATGCACTTTCTCTGATGAGATACATGGAAAACATCGTGGACTATTGCCAAACTACTTGGTAACTCTACTCTATACACGATTTTCCCAATTCTCTCTAAACAGGAAACGGTCC
Organism: Allium cepa; assembly: GCA_030765085.1. Lineage (NCBI taxonomy): Eukaryota > Viridiplantae > Streptophyta > Magnoliopsida > Asparagales > Amaryllidaceae > Allium > Allium cepa. The sequence continues at coordinate 422,229,275 of CM060939.1, forward strand.
TACGAATCTCGGTGCCATGTCAGCAATACTTTGACGAAAACGTGATCTCAAATAGAGAACTCTAAATCTTTCCGTCCTCTATCCGCATAGCTCTTCTGCCTTGATTGAGCTTCCTTCATTTTCACCTTTATCAGCTCAATCTTCTCCACAGCTTCTCTTACCGAATTGGGACCAAGGACTAATCTATCTTCGGTCTCTAACCAACAAACGGAAGATTTGCATGGCCTTCCATACAAAGCTTCAAACGGTGCCATCCATACACTAGTCTGATAACTATTATTATATGAAAACTCGATTAGGTGTAGATAGTCTTCCCATAATGCCTCGAAGTCTAATACACAAGATCTTAACAATTCTTCCAAGATCTTGTTAACGCTTTCCGTTTTCCCATCTGTCTGCGGATGATAAGCGGTACTCATTTTGAGCTTGGTTTCTAAACTCTCCTGTAGACTCTTCCAAAACTCCCTAGTGAATAAGGAATCTCTATCAATAACAATACAATTAGGGCAGTCTAACCACATTTTTCATAAATAACTTAGCCAATGCAGATACCGTCCTATTTGACTTAACAGGAATGAAATGGGTACTCTTGGTCAATCCGTCCTTTATGCCTATATACTTTCATTTCCACTATCAGATCTCGGCAATCCATCTACTAAATCCATGGAAATAGAATCCCACTTCCATACCGGAATACCCAATGGTTAAAGCAACCCACTTGGCTTCTAATGCTCGGCTTTCACCTGTTGACGGTTCAAACACTTTTTCACCCATAAGCCTACATCACACTTGATTCCTTCAGAAAAGAAATTTCTCTTCATATCCTGATACATCTTCGTTCCTATTGGATGAATAGTGAACTTTGAACGATGGCATTCCTCCAAAACTTCCTTTCTTATGTCTCCTACATCTGGAACACATAATCTACCCTTCTTTCTCCACCATCCACTTTGGTCAAGACTGAAATCCTTCAAGTCATTGCTCTACTTTTCTTCTCTTAACTTATTGATCCTTTCAGCTAACACTGGATCCTCTTACTGTTTAGAAGCAATCTTCTTAATCAATAATGTTCGGCCTTCTAAACAAGATAACATAGCAGATTCTCCACTAGACCCAACCTTAGATCTCCACTGCACTCTGGAAGATGACAATGCTTCCAGATCTTTCCATTCTGCTATCATAGCCAGCATTGCATTCTAATGCTTCTTACTAAGCGCATCTGCAACTTTTTCCCTTTCCTGGTGTGTATTCAATTCCAAAATCATAAGATCTACAATCTCATGTTCAGCTTCTTTTGAGAGAACAAGTACTTCAACGACTTATGATCCGTAATAAGCTCAAACCTCTCCTCCAATAGGTAATGTCTCCACACCTTCAAAGCAAAAATAACTATAGCTAACTCCAAGTCATGAGTCGAGTATCTATCCTCATACGATCTAAGCTGTTTGGAAGCATAGGCAATCAATGTACCTCTCTACGTTATTACTGCTCCTAACCTAGTTCCACACACATCTGTACAAACTACCAAGTCTTGATTCCCCTCTAGAACAACCAATATAGGTGCATGGTTCAATAAGTGTTTCAAGCTCTGGAATGCATCCTCACACTTATAGGTCTAAACAAACTTCACATCTTTTCGCGTTAGCTTGGTCATTGATGCTGCTATCCGCAAAAATCCTTTATAAATCTCTGATAATATCTAGCCAATCCAAGAAAACTGCTTATCTTAGTCACTGTTTCTGTTCTCTTCCAACTATTCACTACTTTGTTCTTAGTTGGTCTACCGCCAATCCTCTTTCTAAAACTACAAGACCAAGAAACTTCACCTTCTTCTTCCAAATTGACAATTCGAAAACTTCGCCTTCAGTTGATGTCCACTTAAAGTATTATGAACCATTCTAAGATGAACTTCATGCTCTTTCTCATACTTGTAGTACATCAAAATATCACCTATGTACATCAACATGAATCTATCCAAGTGCTCTCTGAAAATTCGGTTCATCAAATCCACAAAGAATGCCGGTGCATTAGATAGTCCGAATGGCAAAACTAACCATTTGTATGGTCCATATTGAGTCCTAAATGTCATCAAAGGTATACTATCCTCTGCCACTCTAAGCCGATGAAAACCTGTCGCCAAATCCATCTGAGGGAATACTTTGGCTCCACTCAACTGATTGAACAAATCGTCGATTCTTTATCGGCCACTCATTCAACTTACGATATTAGATACCTAGCCTCAATGACCCATCCGACTTCTTAGCAAATACTGCGGCTGCTCCCCAAGGGGAACCACTCAGTCTAATAAAACTCTTACCTTCCAAATCCAACAACTGCACTTTCAACTCCCTCTTCTCTTTAGGTGTCATCCGGCTTGGCGGTCTACTTACCAGCTCTGCACTAGGCACCAAATCTATCTGAAACACAATGGCTCGTTTCGATGGCAATCCTACTACCGGCTCGAAGACATCTGCGAATTCTCTAACTAAGAAAACTCGAGTTAACTCGTCTTTCAACTCCACAACACCCAATAAGGCATTCACTTTACAACCAGGGTTTTCTACGGTATAAACTATCCGATCACTACAGTCAGGGTGATTAAGTGATATTTTCCTATCGTGGCAAAATATCCTAGCATCATTCTTACTTAACCAATCAATACCAATGTAATTTAGAACGCTACTAAGTAAAACACATGCAAACAACAAAAAAACGGTATTATCTAACAAATCAAACTCTATGTGGTCACACTTCATACCAAGTGTGGCATACCCTTCTATCGGATTTGCAACCCTTAAGGAAGTAATTAAATATGAGGGTTCTAGGTTAAGATTATCTACCAAATATCGACATATGAAAGAATGTGATGCAACAGTATCAAATAGAACGCTAACAGACATACCAAGAATGTAAAGCTTACCTCCCAAAACTGCATTTCCTTTCTCCTAGACTATTGGCTTTGAAGTAGCAGGCTCAATTGCATATGCCTTGCCCGTCTCATCCTTAGCGGGCTCTTTGCATTGATTCTTATAGTGGCCAACCTGATTGTAATTGAAGCACTTGATATTCTTCTTCTCGATAGCTTACTTAGCCTTTCTAGTACGACACTCATTAGCAAAATGCCCATTCTTGTCACACTTAGAAAACACCACTTCAGACTTCCCTTTTTTCACTACTCCATCTTTCTGAGCACCCTTCTTGTAAAAGAACTTACTCTTCTGACCTTGCACAGCCTGGACCTCCTTCTCCTTCTTCTTCTCCAAACAAGCAAGCATCTCTTCATGTCTTAATGCCATCTTCACCACCACATCACAGAGATCTCTGATATGCGGTAATGTAGCCTTGACCAATTCAGGTTTCTGCCCCCTAATAAACTTCTCATTCCTTTTCATCACTGCGTCCACGGTAGCATAACCATATCTGGCTAATTCTTTAAACCTACTAGCATACTCCAAAACAGTCATCTCCCCTTGCTCTAATTCACCAAACTTCGGGATAAAAATAGACTACGCCATCATCGACATGAACCTCTCCTAGAACCTCATTTTAAACTCTGCCCATGTCAATGTCTCCTCATCCACACTAGCTGTTACATTATTCCGCCAAAATAAAGCCGCTCCTTGAAGCTATCTAGAAGCAAGCCCCTCTTCTTTTCATCATTGAACCTTAAGTCAGCAAAAATCCTTTCATAGTGTAGCAACTAGTTCTCCACCTGGATAGCATCCTCAGTTATAATAAATGGCTTCCCTCTAAGTTTAGCATAATCTCCACTCAACTTAGCACAATTATTGTTAACTAAAGCTTCCTGAACTCCTACTCTACATTCCCTCTAACGACTCCAACAGCAATCCCAGCTTGCATAATGTTCATGAAAAACTTATACATGGTTCCCATATCCACTTATAGGATTCCAGCACCAATATTTTCAGCTTAAGCCTAACCATGAGTCCTCGTCGTATTGGGTCGGGCATTTCCATTGGTGGTGGTGTTGTACCCTCCTAGGTTAATTGTGCCTCTTCTTGCATCCATATCTATATTCAAGCCTCGTGAGATACAGGTGAATAGCCTAAGAGAGATAAGAGGATAGCGATATATCGTATACTTATATATAGCAAATACAAGTACATTACTATAGCGTTATCCCATACCCTGACCTTAACTCTAATTCATAAGGATTATGTTTTCAAAAATCATTTTTAGTTAATTTTTTCATAAACCCATGCTATGATACCAAGTTGTAACATCCCTTATCTAGAGGCCCAAAGCTAAGTGCTACAGATGTTGCAGTCATCCATAGTATTAACTTTCGACGACTAAATATAGCTATGTCAATGGTATCCATAATATCATAAGCATTTGAAAAAACAACATTTTTACTGATTACATTTCAAAACATATGCTTCACATTCAAATTACATAGTCCCATAACCATTTTTCAAGTTCAGATAAAATATAATTATTACATAAATACGCAAAGAGTGACATATGATGATGCCCCTTTTGTTGACCAGTGTAATATATAGACATAACTATCTTAAGTACAATATGGCGGAATAAAACAAACAAAACGGCAACTCCTAAATAGCTATCAGTCAACCACTTATTCGTCTCCAAAATCTTTATTCGTCAACTTACGAAGACCTATAAAACCTCAACTCACTATAACTCAAATCAATTTTGAGCACCCGAGAGTTTAAGGAGAAAAACATAAACTTCGAGTCGGATATAAAGCCCAGTGTGAATAATACTATACATCTTGTTTATTTGATATTAAGTGAGACCACACCTCTTAGCAGAATGGGTTTCCCTTCACTAACATCCTTTTAAAACATATCTTTTGCAAATCATAATCCTGCAACCAAAATTGGTTAAAATCTGTAAGGCAGGATTATGTAAACATACATATCAGGTAATAATTGAATTATCTGCTCGAACGTTATAGTTTTGTTTGGCTAACTACTAACCTTTGGCCGACTTAGTCCTACCAGACAATATATTCAAAATAATATAACACCTATTAGACACTCCTCTTCTAGAAGGTTTGTCCTTAACTATCTATTAGATACTTCTCTTTTGGATGGTTTGTCCCTAACGAACATCTCCCAGGTCACCGATCCTAATGGTTTTTCCGGCTCAACAATAACCTATCTATATACAAACGTATACTCCCTTCTGTGTGTAATCATATAATTAGTCTTACCTGTGATAAAGCTCTACACATTGGAATTTTGGACTAAATTAGCTGAGGATAATAGCTAATGTGTAGGGCTTGACCCTATACTAGTCCCATCTGGTATTCTAATATCTAAGTCATTTTACTTAGGGAAACCTTTCCATAAATATTCTTTGAAAACCTTTTCAAACTGATTTAAAACCTTTAAATCTAACCCACACAAGGAAAATACATATACTCTATGCTTTACTCAAAATCACATTGCCGTGTTTTATATATATATATATATATATATATATATATATATAGACACACACACAAACTCTTTTACTCAAACCTTAGTTGATGAAAACATTTAAACCTTTGAATGTACCCCTTTCGAATCCATTGAAAGTACCCTTTTCTAAATGAAGATAAACCCTTTATTTCACCTAGGCCCAAAGGCCAAAACCTTCCTTTCGCAACCATTCTCAAAGCCTTTCGAAACCCTTGAAAAACCTTTCCTTCAAAAGCTATAAAACCTAGACGTCTTATCCCAAAACACTTTAAAACTATCTTTCGAAACCATTGGAAAAACCTTCCTTTTAGCCTTTTTGAAACAGTTAGAAAAATATTATCTCAAACCTTTTGAAACCATTGGGGAACCATCCCTTAGAAAACTTCCATTAAAAACATTTCGAAAGCATCAAAACCTTCATATTTTGAAAGCACTTGGATTCAGTTTAAAACATGTGGAAAACTCCTTTAAACCATCTCCTTCGAAATCATTTGGGTTATACATCAATAGAGAAAAAGGGTCATTAAAACCATTTAAGTCGAAAGCTTATCTTTTGAAGGCATTCCTAAGCAAAGAAGTGATGGTGTCGAAACCACCTTTCCGAAAGCATGGGAGAAGTGGCCAAGTTTAAAAACAAAATATACCTTCTGAAACCATTGACTTTGAAAGGTAGGAAAAGCGGCAGCTAGGGGTTTCGACCCCTTTTAAAAGCATTTCTTAAAATAAAAAACGTAATCCATTTGAAATCATTTCGCCAGGTCGGAAGCCAACCCAGTCGAAAGCTAACTCTTCGAAAGTAAAGCAGGTGCTACTTCATTTTAAAATAAAAGCATGCTTTGACCCCTTTGAAACCCTACATTTCAATCCTATACCTTCCACCTCAATCCAATTCGCTACATGTTAAATGTATTGATACCATGTGCATTGGTTTCGAAAGCAATAGTGGCGAAACATCTTGGTCGAAACTCGTGGTGCCGAAAATGGCGGAACATGCTAAAAACATATAAAAAAAATTAACTTAAAAGAGAAACACTTTTCAACTAACCTGCTATGTTTATTAAATTTTCATTGATTTCTAAATTTCTTTTCCAAAATTGCTGCCAAGATTTCAAAAATAAACAATAATTTTATTTTACAAAATATTCTTCTCCTTTTATAAATATATAAAACATTTAAGCCCCATACATTAAATAATTTTGTATATCCATCAAAACACTTTAGAAAATTCTACAAAACTCTAAGAAAATCCTTTTTAATATATTTTCTAACACGTATAAATTTCAGACCCAAATTATTTATAATTTAACTGTAAATTATTTAAAAACCAATAAATCATTTTCTTCACTAGAAAATTTATATGAAATCGCCATTAATTCATAAAATTATGAAAATTGAAACCCATCTTTAGGATATCATTTTTGATCTAAATGGTGGCCGGCCTCAAGTTTGATAATTTTGACAAATGAATTGAACGTGTAGTTTAGATTCCTTAGGGTTTAGGTTATAAGAATGTCCTTATTCCAACTTTACCCTTATCTATTTCTTTTGTTTATTTTATTTCATGCTATCTCCTTTTCATTTACACATTAACATGGCATAGCTTACTCTATTAATCACAAATCTCAATTCCATTAATCAACGTACATTACTTAATTTAATTTAGCTAATTAAAAATCCTAAATAAGATTACTAAAAATATAGGGTGTTACAGATATGTTACTGTAACACCCCGTGGAATGAACAGTAATTAATAAACAATTACTATGGCTCAAAAATTGAATTTTAGCAAACATTGAAATTTAGCCATGAAGCTTGTACCATTGTGTTTGTGGCAATTTTCTTACCAACTTTCATGTGATGTATTGTGGTTGGAGTTCAAATGAAGAAGTTATTAGCGTTTGAAATTTTCGGATCGAAAATAATTAAAAATGAAATAAATAATATTAACTGCATGGACCTCACCGATCGACCCCTCCTTGGGTCGGTCGCCCCTTGGGAAGGAGTAGTTGACTGGTTGAACAAGTGGCAGCTAGGGTTGAACCTAGGCCTAACATCCCAGATTTAATTAATTTAAATCTAATGGATATGATTGATTCAGGTGCCTATAAATACAGGCCTAGCCCGTCACTTTTCTTCTTAATTTTTTTAATCAGAACAGTGGAGCTCTACCATTTTTCCTTCTCCACTATTTCTAAAAATTATAAAAATATTAGATTATATGTATAAATTAGAGAAGGGAATAAAATAAAAGAGAAGAAGAGGAGAAGTGAATTGATACTACGGAAAATGGTAAAATTTATAATTATAAATCTATATTCCACTTAATTCAAATCTCCTCTTAGATCTACAATTCTAATGGATATGCCTATATCTTGTTATACATATTTTTGGATTGAAAATGAAAAGGAGTCAATTAAAGGGATGAATTTGGATTTAAGAGATATGGAAAGCTAGAAACGTGAGTAGGAAATTATGTGATTTTTATATAACATTGAAATTTATATCGCTAAATTTTATTTAATTATTATGTATATGTTAGATTTGTTGAGTTGTAGGCTTAAAATGAATGTATTCAATTGAAATCCCACCTACATATTCTATAAATCTGGTAATTGGAATGAAATGGTATATACACCCTGATTTGGAATTTTGGAAATTTGTTCCTAGAATTGTAAAAGTAGAACGTTGATAAGATTCAAAAGTTTATTTATGATTATTGGGTTGTAATGTGTTAGTATTAATTTGGATTGCCCTAATTTGACTTGGAATGTGAATTTCTACGTTTTAATTTATTGGGAGCATTGTGGTACAATTTTTTAACATCTATTTACATATAAATTTCCATAAATAATCTAGTTCTATAATTATGTATAACAAGTGCGATGCTTGGAATAATAAGAAATATATCAAACTGAAAGAGATATGTAAAGTACGGTTGTTCTTCTCCGTAATTTGCATTGTTTATTTCAAATAAGAAAAGAGATAATTCCTTATGATTTAAAATGTGGCAAAAGTCCTGCTTTTAAACAATGTGTGGGAAGTTATAACAGTAATCCTTTTTGGGAAGAAATAGCTCTTACATATTAATGTGAAAATGAATGTTCTTTACAGAATATACATATAAGTGTATATTTTGAAATTGCAAAAATAGAGTAATTAATGAGTTAAATAGGAATATGTGTGTACATATACACATGCACACAAATAACCACGCCTACCGATTAAAATAATTATTATTTATAGGGCAACAAACAAAGCGTATAATTAAATATACGACGGTACTTTTATTAATCATAATTAGGATGACTAGATATTAATAGCGTAGTGAACCATAGGATTGGGAGGTTGTAATGAAAAAGTGGTATTAACTTCCAAAATTATAAACTATGATTATAAAAATTTGTAGGGCAGTAAATTTGCAATTAATAGAAAGTTAAAGAAATCAAATGGGGATATAAACGCATTGAATGAGATTGTTGTAGAATTTAATATGAAATTTATAGGAAAATTGAACTGGCATAATAAGCTGAATTTGAAAGGAATAATTGAATCTCATTAATGATTGTCTGATTTGAATAAAAATGACCATTCATTATGGACAATTTATATTTATAGGATGTAAGAGTGAAATAGAAAGTGTTTGTAATAAGCGTGTAAGTTACAAATAGGTTCAAAGCGAATAATTAGTGGGCTACTAGTAAATAAACATATGAGGCAATATAATTTTCATAGTAGGGAATTATATAGCCTTAGTAATACGTTAGGACAAGCGTGAATTAGTGGAATTAGCCAAATATTTAGGTCTAAGATAATTGGTTAGGTGCGGTATGGGTTGGGATGCAAGGTGAATAGACTTACACAACGGAAGTCTACCCATTACTTAGATGCTACTAGCAGTGGTGTATACACACTACTGATGTGGAACAACTCCAAATATAGGACCTATGGGGAAGGGATATACATTTGCATATAAGTATGGAAAAATATACCAAGTGTTCGCCTTGGATTTTAAGTATTAAATGGCTCGGTACCTTTAGTGATGTTAGGAATTTACTTCGGGATGGAAGGTATTTGTTAACAAGATTTCGTGTCAACACCCCAAAATTGTTCCAGCTAGTGCGATAAGTTCAAAGGGTGTAATTCCCTTAAGGATTGCTTTTATATCCTCACTTGTAAGTATCTTGCGAATCAGACCTTCCGTTGACACTGAAAGGTTTAAAGCTTGGACTAAGTGACCTTTCAGCTTCGTTGAGCTCGCGTGAAATCTTCCACAATGGCTTGTCTTTTGATTAGATTAGGTTTTCCTGAATTGAGTCCTCAAAAGGTAGGATTCAGTCTTATCGAATGGTTAGGGAGACAGCCTTTCTTGAATTAGGGGATGAAATCAATCACTTTGGTGAGAAGGTAGTAGCCTCCGACCTTTTGATGGGGTTAAGAAGACTTGAGTATGAAATTTAGGAAGAAAGAAGTCTTTTCGGTCTTTTTGAATTAATAAAGAAAGGAATCAGATTTGGTTAAACCTTTATAGGACTCCATTCGAAAGCTTTTTCCTATCTTATATAGAGAGTTAACTTGATTCTTTACTGAAAGGCTGGGCAAGCAACTGTTTGGGATTCGGAGTAATGCTAAGGTTGATGGGATACGAGAGGTTATGATACTTGGCGAAAGGTTTGACCCTCAGGATTTATGACTTCGAAAGGTTTTATGTATACCAATTCTGATAAGCCCCTTTTAGGTCCGAAGGGTTTAGATTACAATCCAGAGGTTACCGAAGGGTTATGAAGACCGCCCAAGAATGAATATCATTGTTTCTATTGATTCGGACATTTCGAAGGAACTACACCTGAAAGTTATGATTAAACCAACAAAGATTAATGTAAAATGTAGAGAGAATGTACAAAATTTAAGACTTTCCTATGATTCTTGAATGAACGTCTCTTTTTAATAAATTTTCCCAAATCACCACCCAACTAAGGTTACAAAACTATGATTTTAGAAATACAAGAATGGAATTAGGACAAATCCTCCCCAAAATTAAGACCCCTTGGGTCTTATTTAGAGATGTCGGAGGTCAGGCTTCTGTCCCTGTGCTTTTGGCTGGATTGAAGGGTTCCTTTCTTAACAATTGATAACTTTTCGGCTTCAACGAAAGGTTTTACTTTCACATGTCATCGTGGATCCTTGAACACTGCCGAAGGGTCTTTTCTTTCATTTGTTTTCAAGAACATTTTTCCATCATCGGAAGGTTTTTCATCTATACAGTATGTGAACCTTTGGAGATGACGTAGGGTTCCTGGCTATGGTGAACCCTTCGACTTGGTCGGAAGGTCGCTTTTTTACTTGGATGTTGCCGAGAGCCAAGCTTTCCTTAAATGTTGTTGGAATGCTGCTTTATGTTCTCTTCTGACTTATGAATGTTTCTTTCATCATAGACCCTTCGACGGCGTCGAAAGGTATTCATTAGGTGTTCCTATCGGCCCGAAAGGCTTATTATGCTTTCGGAAAGGTTGTTATACGGTCGCATGCCCTTGTCTTGACTTCTTTCCCTTCTTTAGAGGGTAAGAACTCCCTGAAAGGAACCTTTCGACTACTTCGGAAGGTTTGAAGCTATTAAATCTTGATGGTTTCATCCTCCCGATTTTTTCAAAAGGTTTGGTTTAAGCTCTTTCTCCTTTGTCTTTGTTGAAAGACCTCTTATTCTAGTCGAAAGGTGGATTCTTGGAGCATCATCCTGCCTATGGACTTTGAAAGACAGCCTTGGACTTCAGCGGAAGCTCCTTGTCGGAAGGTATGATTATCCAGAATATCTTCGTGCTTTTTGATCTTTCCCATGCTCTTATGACCCTTCTTTCATACCTTTGTTCTTTTGAATATTTGACGGTTAACATTTACCCTACTCCCCGCCCCCCTCCCTCCTTCTCCCCCCCTCCCTCCATATGAAAGAAGATTTTATTCTTTATGACCAAACTCCAATGAACTTCCTTCCTTGCTTTCTGCAAAATAGATTATAACTTCTATTAAGGTTGTGACTTTGTTATGAAATCTTAAGAAGCAATCTCAAATTTATGCAGCTAATATTCAAGTTGTCATTAAAGTAATATTTACAAATAAGTTGCTTATGACCATAATTAAACTTCCTTAAGAATGTGGAGTAATATCACCTGGTTTGCATATATCAGATCAAATAAATGAACCTTTGGAGAATATCTACTATAGACTATTGATGTTTTTTTCTCGAGTTAAAACTTTTCAACCTGTGGAAATCAATTTCATGCTATAGTGGACTTTTCCTTATCCCTCGAAGTTTCCTTCATTTTCAACCTTAAACCATTGATTGGTAATTCTCATTTAGTGAAAAGGTAGAAAGTAGTTTAGTAATGTTTCCATTTGGTGTTATGAAGATCTCGTATTGAAATCAAATTTTAAGTTCAACGGAAAGTTCACAAATCATTATAAAAATCAATAGCAGGATATAGAATTTATAAAGTTAGGACTCCGGTAAAGGTCCCATAAGGAAATCGGAGATGTGAAATTCATAAATTATCATCAAAATCTATAAAGAAATTTTAGAGTCCATGAAATTAGTTCAATGACAAAAAATTATTCAAAATTCAACGAGAAAATCAAGCATAGAAAATCCATAAATCATCAGGGAAACCCTTAAGGAAATTTTAGAATTCATTCGATCAAAAATCCAAATAGTGATCATCAAAAACAACAATAAGGATAGCAGAAATATAAAACTCATGAATCATGACAAAAATGATTAAGGAAACACCAGATTTTTGAAATCAAGGACCAGAAAATCCAATAAAACAGTAGGGAATAGGAAAATCATAAACTCTCATCAAAATCCAAAGGAAAACACGAGTCTCAAAAAATTAGAATATAGGCATGAAACCATCCACATTCTGCCATGGAAGTATAGAGAAACAAATTCATGAACTGTTACGAAGACCAGCAAGGAAATTTGAAATTCACCGTATCAAAAATCCAATAAGAAATTATCCCAAATCCACTGAGAATGCAAAATTCACAAATCACCATAAAGATCTACATGGAAATCTCGGAATTCATTAAACCAAAAATCTTATAAAGGATTATCAAACACCCAATAAGGAAATCAAAAATTCATAAATCATCATGAAAATCATCAATTCAAAACCCCAACAAAGATCATCCAACAATTCCAATAGGAAAATTAAAAATATGAAATTCATCAATCATCACAAAAATTAGTAAGAAACCTTAAATTCCATTAAATCGGGTAATTAAAAATCAAAAATCAAAAATGTGATCTGAAACCCATTCATTCTTATTCAAAATCAAAAGATCAAGGGAAAATTCATAAATTATCATGGAAAATCAATAAAGGAAACTAAGAAATCATGAACTCATGAAACAAGTGATCAATAGGAAATTGCCATGAAAATTCAATGGGAAATTGTAACACGTAAAATTCATGAATCATCAAAGAAATCAGCAGCGAAATCATTAAACCAATAATTCAGCAAGAAATCACATGGTGATTTAATATAGAAATCAAGAATACAAGATCAGCATATCATCACTAAATCCATATGAAGAGTAGAGTTCACTAAACCCGAAAACCAACAAGATCACCAAAAATTCAACAAGGAAACCAAAAATTTGAAATTCCTAAATCATTACGAGAATCAACAAAGGAATCCAGAATTCATGAAATTGGAAAATCAAAAATTCAGTAAGGAGACCAGAAATGGGAAATCTTCGAATCATCATAAAAAAATCATCAGGGAAATCAAGAACTCATTAAAACAAGAAACTAATAAGAAGACATCACGAAAATTCAATGGGGAGAAACTCAATATTTGGAATTCATAATCCATCATATGAGACCAATAGGGAAATTCAAAATTCATGAAATTAGGAGTTCAATTAAAAGTTGTCATGATAATTTAAGAAGGAAAACATGAGTATGAAATCTATAAATCATCATAAAAAGCAATATGGAAATTCAAAATTCATGAAATCTAAACTAAAATTTGCATCAATAGAAACGGTGAAACGCAAAATTTTTGAAATCAATAATTTATCCAAAGTCTCGTCAAGATCTCATCTGGAGAATTACATATTCAAAGCTCCATTCAATATAAGTACGAAGCCATAGACATATCTAATAATAGCCTATCTAGTAGATATCGAATAAAAGATAACTAAGTTGATTTAGCCTTAATCTTATGGTTATTCAAAGGAAAGTTTCTTATTAATAAATGTGTTCCTCTAAAGTGCCTATAAGTTAGTAGTATATGTATATATGTTATATACAGGTGTAATAGACTCTTCTATCCAATCGTTCACTTAACTCAAAGAATTCAGGAGTGTCTTTCTTAAACTAATCTTGGAGTGAATTAATTTATCTTTATGACTAAAAAAATATTATCTATTCCATTCCTTTGGATTTCGTATCAGTCTTCGTTCTTGTTTCCATGTTATGGAATCCATCATCTATTTTCTGGTCTCATGCTTTTTTGTGGTATGAAAGTTTCTTAATCCTTATATGTAGGAACCACTTTCCTATGATTGGAAGTTCTGTAATTCATTAGCATATCCTTTGCCTCTGTATGTATCCTCTTCTAGGATTCCAACTTTGTCTCAGATGACGAATAGGTTTCTTTCTTTAACCCTTAACTTTCTCGGGTTTTGACTTTCTTCTTAAGTTGTAGAAATCTTTATATTTATTCTTTTATTTGGAGCCCCTACTGGGCTTTGATGTATCGGTCTACTATTTGATGAGCCACTCTCTGGGCTCGGACATCTTAGTCCATTAATTGATGAGCCTCTCTTTGGGCTTCTCTTGTATCAAATGGATATATACTTAAGTGACCTCTTTCCAGAAGGCCACTGAAGAGCGCTGTTAGCGCCAAAATTGGTCACTAACACACAAATCCAGATGAAAGCACCAAATCACAATCACATATTATAGATAGAATGTATGTAGAGATTATAAATATGAAGAATGGTAAAAATAAGAAAGAAAGCAGTAAGAACAAAGGATTTATAGTGGTTTGGTTGACTTTGGCCTACCTCCACTCTAGAAATTTTCTTTTTATTGATGTTAGAATCAATACAGTTACAAACTAGAGTTTCTGGAACAAGAATGGCATAGCAGCCTTAGTAGGGAAGAAGAAGGGAAGCCGAATGAGGATCACTTTTTTAAAGCCCCATATGTTGTATTTATAGGAAAATCCCAAGGTACTAGGCTTCCTGAGTAGGCCGGGCCCATTAGGACCATCGCCAAACCATACACTTCATCTCGACCGATCCCAAGCTCTCCATAAGCCGATCCCATCCACTCATGCCGACCTAAAGACTAACACACACCGACCCAAGGAATGACTCAAGGTAACCTACCCACACATGCCGACCGGCCTATGCTGACTCATACATGCCGATCGGCCTTTACCGAACCACTTTGACCGAACTGCACCAAGACTGAACCACTCCAATGCTGAACCACTTCAGCCGACCGATGTATGCCAACCCACCTTGACTGAGCCAATTCGACGCCGAACCACTACACGCCGATCCACTTCAGCCGACCGAGCCACACTATCCTACCGAGCCACTTTAACATGCCGACCCACGCCAAACGCCAAATCACTCGTGATGCCAAACTACCCATGCTGCCAACCCAGTCTTGTGACGATGCCGACCTACTCGCTTGGACCGATCCAGGAATGTCAAACCCAAGTTCCTACAACCTAACATCGACCCAATTTAGCCAACCAATCCACATCACCGAGACTGACCCACCTCAACATGTCGAACCACCTCGTCCTAACTACCCTGGCTGATCCACACATAACCAATCCAGCAATGTCGACCCTTCCAAAGC
The DNA here is from genome assembly GCA_030765085.1 of Allium cepa. NCBI lineage: Eukaryota > Viridiplantae > Streptophyta > Magnoliopsida > Asparagales > Amaryllidaceae > Allium > Allium cepa. The sequence continues at coordinate 422,244,602 of CM060939.1, forward strand.
TGAACCATATCTGGCCGAACGACATGCCTTCCAAGAATGAACCATGCATAGTCTCCTCTCCTCGATCGAGCCATCTATGACCAAACGGCTGAACCACATGGCTGAACCTCAGCTCTGTAATCATATATATATATATATATATATATATATATATATATATCATCCGTGATTGATCATTTATCCATACATTTGAATCAAACCCATCGTATCCCAGTCTCGACGGATGAGTAGTCGATTTAGTTAAATCTGTCTATCCACGGCCTTGCCAAGAGGCATGTTAACATTTGCCCCCCAAAACATGCCTTGCCATCGGAAGGTGTGTTTTGAATAGCCTCAAATCCGATATACGAAGTCTATATGTTACCCAGATCTATACTTTCCTATTCAAATCCAATCCATTTTATCCAAGTGCCATTGTCGTATCCTTATCCGAATCTATGACAGCTCTAAGTCGATATCCAATTCCTATGCAGTAACCAAATCACCACCCAATCCCACATCCATCCGAAATCAACTAACCAAATCCACGATCTCTCCGGATTATTTTATCCGAGTCCGGGACCTATCTCGGTCCAAATCCTAAGTCGGGACCTCTCCAGTTCCAAAAATTCATATCCGGGACCTCACCGGGTCAATATCCAAATCCGGGGCCGCTCTAGGTCCATGCCTAAATCCCTAGCTGTTTATAGCCAATATCCAAATCTATAACCTCTTTGGGTTCTTGCCAAGCACAACCCTCACCTAACGACCTATGTCAAGTAATGCCATGGTGTTTCTGGTTCAGTGTACCTGAACGTTGAGTAATGTCGTGGCTTAAGTCCTAAGCCGAATCATGGCCGCTACGGATCCTTGCTGAGCATAGTCGATACTTGATGACCTGAAATAGTAACCGATAGACAATATGGGGCCTAAGTCCTAGGACGAATCCTGGTCTCTTCGGACCCTTTCCGAGCGTAGTCCATACTCGATGACCTTTTAGTAAAATTCAACCAAAATTGAACCTGAAACCCCAATTCAAACCAGAAAACCAAAAATCCATATCAAAAGTCCGAATCAAAATCCAAATTAAAAATCGAACATCCAAACCAAAATCCAAATGTAACAACCGTGATTTTACTACCGTCGTAACAAAAATTGCAAATAGAATTTTTAAATTGAGTTTTGAAAAAAAAATCTGCAGTGTACAAATATGTAAATTCTGTTGCCAAATTGCTTGTTGCATTTAACAGGTTGCGTTATATTTTTCCTTTCACATGTTACACGTATTGGTCCATATTGTAAAGCAAATTGGAACACATTTTTGCCTTGCTGTAAACACATGCATTTATATAAAGCAAATTGAAACTTTGGCTGTCACTAAAGTTATAAAGCATAGTGAACACTTTGCTATCTCAAAAGTTTGGAATCTTTGAAAGTGCTGTCATCATTGTTTTATTTGCAATGAGTCCTTTTCTCACTTCATACACGTCTACATTTAAGGCATGTACAATGCAAGCCAGCACACTCATTTCTTTGACTTGTGCAAAATGAAAAAGAGAAAAGTAGCTACATCTTCCTTTTGTTCATTCATTTCCAATAGCTCAGCAAGCATTAATGGAAGATCTAAATCTAGCTTCAGGTGGTTCCGGTTGATAACAATTTTTAAAGCAAATTTTGGTGAGTTATAAACTCACGTTTCTAATTTAAATACAACGCTGCCTGTTTTAATTTCTGGAAAATTTTCTAGCGCAATAGTTATAGTTCATTTGCGTGCATGGTCACCATTTTTCCAGTAAAGTGAGAACTTAAGTTCAGTGTACAAGTTACTTTTGTGCTTGCGTTGAAAATGTGTAATAACCCAGTTTTTGAATAACAGTTAATAGGATAATGAACTGATTTTTAACTATTGAGTTACTAATTTTATTTGAATTAAAAAAATAAAATTTGATAATTTAGGATGTCTGGATGTATATAAGTGAATTTGAAACTATTGAATTAAATTGATGAATTCAATAGTAAGTAATTAGATATATAAATAGATAGGTGTAAACTCTATTATTTTTGAAAATTTAAGTGTGTCCATATACATGTATACAAGTGTGTGTGTGTGTGTGTATGGTGGTTAGGATGCTATTGTTGAGTTCAAGATGATAATTTGCACAAGCTATATAAAGTAAAACTCTATATTTTCAAAATATAAGATGAATATTTATTTAAATATATAATAAGCTTAAAAGAGATTTAATAAAAAAAATTGCTTTCTTTTTAATTATTACATGGAATAAGTATGGCTTGGAATTTTATTCTTTCTTTTTAAAAAATAAATAGAGCAAAGTAGGATTTAATTAAGGTTCATATTTTCTTTAAATATATATAAGATGCATATATATAAAAGGTATTAAGCTTAAAAGGAAAATATGATACATAAAAAAACATATATATATATATATATATATATATATATAAGCATGAAAGCAATATAAATAAGGAGTTTTTGACATTTGTAAGGTAATAGAAAACATGTATTCACATGTGTAAGTTCAAAGTTGCATGAAAAATACAAATGGCAACATTTGTTTTCTTAAAATTTAATCATAAATTAAGTGTTTTAATAAATAAAAAAATCAGATCAGAGAAAATTAAAAAAATAAAAATAAATAACATAGGTTATACAACATCTCCATCCCTCTCTTTCATCAGTTCATTCTCTAATAAAAAAAAAGAAGATCAAAGCATTTAGATCGTATCCAAATTTTAAAATACTCAAACCTGTTTATAACTCAAAGATCTGAAACTTAAACCTGATTAAATCAGCCTGTAAATGACTCAAAGGTCATCTCAAAACAATAAGCATTAGATCAGAGCTACATCAAGTTATTTCCAGATCATCAGAATCAAAGATTCAGACTAAAACAAAAACTCCAGATCAAAGCATTTCTTTCAGCTCTCTGTTCTTTCTATCGGGTGAGTAAACCATGTTTTAATCTGTTTAAAATTTGTTGCATGCAGTAATTCTTGGAACAAATATGACATGTATGTGCATGTTTATTCATATGAATTGCTTGAAGATATATATATATATGATTTCACGGTGCGAATGTCAGAATACAAATAAATGCTCTGCTATGGTTATCCAGGTTCTAAAATTTGATCAAATTCAATTATTTCTTATCCTGATTCATTTTAAAATGGATGTATAAATAAATTTTATTTGTTACAACATAGTGAAATTATTTAAATTATTTCCAAGTAGATTTTGAAGCTGGGTTCGAAATAAAAAAGAAGAAGAAAAGTAAGAATTCAACTTAGTCAAGAAATTAATTGTTTGAAACTTGAAATTTTACTTATCTACTGGATTTGATTTTGAAACCCATGGATTTTAAAATAAGAATCAGGATTTTTAAACAAATATTGATTTAGTAATTTGGATTTGAACGGAAGTGGTGATTTCTTTGATTTTTGGCAATTGAAGGACTTGGGGTGTCCGAGATCGTGACTGGAGGTGTTTTGAAGGGTGGAGGACTGGAAATTTTTTATCGGAGGGTTCAACGACCACCATGGTAGCAGTAATGCGGTGTTGAAGGGTTTAGAACCCTTTTTTATAGACGAAGTTTAAGGGGTTTTTGCGACATCGAAATAGGACTGGGTGAAATCACGCAGAGGGGAAATGATGCTGGAGGTTGAGACGCAACCGTTGACGAAGTTGTGGAATTTCTGGTGGTCATTATGATCGTCGGCGAAGGAATTGTCATATCGGGTTGGAATCCAGATTGGGGGTTGTGTTCAATTCTGATTGATGATGGAATCAGTGGATCTGAGTGTCGGGCAGGGCAGCGAGGTCAATGACGACTCGAGGATGAACGCGGCGTCGATCGTCGGTGATCGATTCTGATGTGCACGTGCACCAGATTTTCGTTGCATTTGAGTTTAGGTTGAGTGATGGGATTATGTCTCGTTTGACTCGGGTGGAAGAAGGATTAGACTCGAGTTGTTTTATGTCTGGCTCGCGTTGTCTATTGAGTAGGACTAGGGAACTAGTGTATTGTTGTTAATCTACCAGGTCTCCAAGTTAATGTGGGAAGTTACAAAAATTATAAACCAAGATCTGAAACAAGTAGTAGCCGTTTAAAACAAGATTTCAAAAATTTCAAATGTTTGAAATTATTTGTTTAAGTGATTATATTGTAGGTTAATTCTACATTTTTTTGGTGTTTTTAAATAGTGGAATTAAATCAAGGATTAATTATTTAAGGATGGGTAATTAGCTAATGAAATCAGTTAAGGAGTAATTTATTTATTTATTTAGATAATTAATTAAAGGGTAACTAATTTGAGAAATCAGTTTAAGGATTTATTTTTTAGTTCAAAAGGGTAATTAATTAAAAGGTGATTAATCTATTAAGGGTAAATTACTTAATGTAATTAATTGAAGATAATTACTTAACAAAAGTAAATAAAGAATAATTAATTTATGTCATTAATTAGGGTGGGTAATTAATGGACAAATTACTAAATATGATTTATTAAATGATAATTTCCCGATGAAAGTAATTAAAGGAAATTACTTGATGGAAAGTAATTAAGGAATAATTATTTAATGGAAGTAATTAAGAAATTACTTAGTGTAATTAATAAAAGGACTGATTAACTAAGGAAATTAATTAAGGATGAGTTAATTAATGAGTGTGAATTAATTAAAGGATAATTAATCAATGTAAGTGATTATTGGATAATTAATTTGGGTAATTAATCAAGATGGTAATTAATGGTTAATTAATGTGATGGGTTTGAGAATAATTAATTTATGTAACTAATTAAAGAGAAATTACTTAATGTAATTAAAGAATGATTAATCAAGGATGATTAATCCGGATGAATAATTAAGGGATTAATTGAGTATAATTAATTAATGTTAAATAAGAAAGATTTATAAAGTAATTAATTTAATTCATTGGTAGTTAATTAAATTAATTAGAAATGGCATGACTAATTTATCTTGCTTATGAATGACTGAATGATATTTGAATGCCTTGGATTATTTGTTGTCCATGGTGTGTGATTGTGATAGTATGTGATATGAAATGTTTTGTGATGTGATTTGGTTGAAACAGTGATAATGTGGTCATCTATCGAGATGTATTGTTGTGTAAGTGATATCCTATTTAAAAAGTTTGAATTGTATTTCATTTGAATAATTGGGTTAAGATGACATTGGATTCGAAGAGACCGGGGTCGGGTATTAATAAATGCCCTAAACCACTTCGATTCTTTAGGGATTGATTTGTGAAATCAATAAGCTGGAATGGAATGATTTAAGTGAATTGGAACATTTAGTCTAAGTTTTGGCACTTAGAAATTGGTAAGTGAAATACGTGATGTCTATAACAAATTGTGAATTTGTAAATTGATACGAGTTACCCCCGGGTTTTATATAAGTTGAATGCTTTGTGTTCCATGTTAGATGGGTTTACTCATGCTGGTTTCTAACCTGACCCAGGTGTTACTTTGATGTAATGCTCGGGTCAGACCGAGTATTATAGATTTTCAGGTAAGGACGTTCTGGAGCTCAGGAGGCGAGCTAGATGGTAGGAACGTATGGAGTGTATTCCGCTGTGTTTTATTATAGTTTATCTGGGACAAGTTGTTATAACTGTCTAGTGGTGGTATAAATGGATGTAACTCTGATGTACTTAAATGTAATTAACTGATATAGTTTTTCCTTTGTACAACTGCTATTTTATTTAATATTATATTTTGATCCGCTGCGAATGTGAGAATCTATGTTTGCTGTTTTCTGTTTTCTTCTTCTACTACTACTACTTCGTCTTCTTTTTCTTAACTATCTGGAATTTTCGGGATCGATATCTCCGGGTCGTTACAAAATGAGATCCAAATACATTTGTATTCATTACATTTGTGTGTGCGTGCAGAGTAGTAACGTATATCACTAGGTGTGTAAAGTCATCTTATATTCAATTATATTGTGTATATGCTGTATACGTGTGTGTATATAATATGGTCAGTTTCATTTTTTGGCAAAAAGGTTTTGCAATATGATGAGTTCAGGCCTAGATTTGGTTTGCACCATTTGCTTGAAAATAGCGTTTGTGTTTAGGCACTCATTTTGGTCACATGTGTTTATATGAGATGCTTGAAAAACCCAGTCCCAAGTCTTTTCTTTTTATTTATTTTGTTCACTTCATTTTGAGAATATATACACCTTGCATGTGTATTAAGTTTTGCAGAGTGTGATAAATTAAAATATACAAAAATAGGGTTATGGTAGATAATGCAATGCATGAAACCATTTTTCCAAGTCCAAGCCTTTTATTTTGTTCGTGCGTGAAACGTGCATGGCTAGGTCACATTTTTATTCCCTCATTTTATACATGTACAGATCATTGTGTGCGTGCATAGTGAATTATTAAGTGAATTTCATGAAAATAAAGTGACAGGTCATTCATTATTTTTGTAAACCACTTTTGTGTATAACAGGCCATCACAGTTTTACGTGTAAAGCACGTAGTGCTAAAGCTATTATCCACTTGCATGCGTGCAGTGTAAACAAGCCCAGACCACCCCTATTTTCAATTTACACACGTAAATGCGTGTCAAGGAACTCGAAAATTTTCCAGGCCACACTAATTTGCAAAAACAAATTGTGCATTTGCAGAAGTGCGTTCATGTCCTTTTGTGTTAAAGTTCATATTTGCTTAACACGTTTGTATAGGTCACTAGTATATATAACTACGTGCATGCATCTAATTCTGGTACAAAATAATCATATTGTGCATGTCATATTGCATGCAAAGGCCTGGTTACATTTTTAAAACATTTGATTGCATGCATGTAGTTTGAGTTCCAAGTCATTTATTTTCATTTACATCATAATTGCGTGCAAAAAGTTAGAGTTTCAGATTACGTTCTTTTGCATCAATTATGTAAGTGCATGCCATACTCAAATACTAGTCACGTTATATCTCTGAAATTATTTATACGTATATATGAACTCGAAATCTTTGTTGCGTGCAAGTTGGATTGCACAAAAATGTTTTAAATACCAGTGCATTAATTTACGTTGAACCAGTGTTTGGTTTTAAAACGTATTTTTGCGTCGTTATTTTTATAATGGAATTTTTACTCCGGTGGTATATTTTTGAAGCGTGTTGTTTTGATGGGATTTTTTTGACAAATAAAAATTACTTTTGTTTTGATTTCAGTAACCGTCAATTTTAAAGTGAATTTTTAAGCGGTTATCTTGCAGCGCTGTTTTGGTATCCGCTTTTACGGTGTTTTGTGAAGCGCAATTTCCTCGTCGAAATTGCTATAGTTGTTGTTGTTGTTGTTTTAATCATGTGTTTTAAAAATCGTTTTAAAATAAAATTGTTTTTAAAAATTTTACAGTTTGCGCTTTCAAAAGAATGAGGAAGCAATTTAAACGCTTCAGCAAAATTGAGGACTATGAAACCTCACTTTTACTGATTCGCTTAATTCCGGACTTGTCCATTTGAGAACGTAAAATGTTATTTACATAAAATACACAATTTTGCACTTTCAAGGAAATGATGAAAAGATTTAAACGATTTAGCAAAAGTATGGAGTATGGAACCATACTTTACTATTTCGGTTAATTCCGAACTCGTTGATTGAAATATTTGCTATTTGATGATTTTGATGATTTGGTTGGTCTTTCGAGCCGCTCTACTGGACCTTCGGGTCATTTGTTGGACCTTCGGGTCATATGATGGACCTTCGGGTCAATGATCAGTATTAGACCTTCGGGTCATATGTTGGACCTTCAGCCATATGTTAGACCTTCGGGTCATTTGTTGGGCGCCAAAAATTATAGTACTTGGTAGGCTTCGACCATATGAGATGCACGTGCGGAATAGCTAAAACTCGCCATCTGCTGGGATCGATCCATCTTTTATGTTGATTTTCTAGTTATCTTATTTTGATTTCTAGATTCTGCGTATTGCTGTTTTGAATTCAATTGTGAATTTGGAAGTTGATTTTGATGATGTTTAATGGGATTTCTTTCTTTAAACTATGATGATTACTATGTTGTATAGTCTCACCCGAGACAATAACTTTGTGTATAGTCTCATCCGAGATTATAATTTTGTGTATAGTCTCATCTGAGATTATAATTTTGTGTATAGTCTCGTCCGAGATTATAAATCTGCGTATTGCTATTTTGAATTCAATTGGGAATTTAAAAGCTGGTTTTGATGGAGTTCAAATTGAGATTTCTTCATTTAAACTATGGTGATTATTTATGTTGAATAGTCTCATTCGAGATTATTGATTTTGATGGAGTTTAAATTGAGATTTCTTTATTTGAACTATGTTGATTATTTATGTTGTATAATCTCATTCGAGATTATGATTATTTGCTTAAGTGTTGTTTATCATACACTTATTTTTGAAGTTTAAATTAGTCTGATCCGTTTATTATTTTCTTTTAAATAATACTCGGGTCAGACCGAGCTATTTCAAGATAACGCTATCTCTGACTCCGATGTCGCTTCAGCTTTTGGTATTTCACACCATGTTTTGTCTAGACTTCGAGGGGTTACTTTGGGTTTATTGATTCTCATCTCATGTATCTTGAGGACATGTATATGTGTATTTGGTTCATGTGAACAATAAATTGTTGTAGCATGTACTCCAGACTTGTCTTCCGCTATATATTTGATATTTCTGTTCTTATGTGATTATACTTATCTGTGATATTGTTATTATGAGTTGTTCTGAATTTTTCTTTAGCCACCGTAGTTTCATTTTAGATTTGGATTGAATTTATATCTTTTGGAGTAATTTATACAGCTCCTATCGATGTAATCCATACTCGTCTAAGGCATAACTTATGGATGGTCGCTTCTAACAAGCCTTATTCTTCGCAATAGCAGACGTTATTCTTTATAATAACCTTTGTTATTGTGAGCATAGAGGTGGGGCATCACAGCTTGGTATCAGAGCTAAGGTTCAGAACAAATTATAATAAACACAGAACTAAAGAAAAATGGAACATGCATTACAACTATTCGAGGGTTTTATTCGTGCCTTTCGAATCTATTCCTTCGTTGTTCTTAAACTTTTATTCTTTCTAACAAGTTGGAATATGTCTAGGAATATATCTTATATTTCCATAGTATTCCATTTGTTAAATTCCTTTTCAATCTTGAGTTGTTTTAACTGCTCCTAAGGGTTTCAAATCTGGGTAGCTTAATGTTGCGTAAGCTTCTGGTGATTCTTCTCAGCCAAAGGTTTTACTCCTTCTATCTTGGAAGGTTTTATTTTATTTCATGGTCGTTCTATTAGAGTTCTTTTCGATACGAGTGAATCACATTCATTCGTATCAAAGGATTTTGTTGATGTTATTCCTTTTGATGTTGTTAGTCTTTACGACCCTTTGAGGATTGTGAATCCTATTGGAGGATCCGCTACTCTTAGTTTGTTGTGTGTTGATGTTGAGATTATTCTATGTGGTTTCTCCTTTCATGCGAATCTGCATGTTATGGATCATCTTGGTTTTGATAAGATTTTGGGAATGGATTGGCTCGTCCGTTATGAAGTTTAATCCTATGTCCCGAAAGAACTTTATATCTCAAGCATCCTGATGCTATCGAGCGGTTATCTATTATATTTCGAAGCATGGATCATACTTCGAATGCTTTCATTTCTTCCTTCGAATCGAAGGATGTCATAGCTAATATCCAGTTGTTTGTAATTTTTCTGATGTTTTCGAGCCTATTTGGAGTTACCGCCGAAGAGGGCAATTGAGTTACGTGTTGATCTTATCTCTGGTGCCCATCCGGTCAGACGTCCTCCCACAAGGATGTCTGCTAAGGAAAATGAGGAAATCAAGCAACAATTATCTGAATTGGAAGCCAAATGATTTATTCGTTCTAGCTCATCTCCTTGGGGCGCCGCCGTTGTTTTCGTTAAGAAGCCAGATGGTACTCTTAGGCTTTGCATTGAGTATCGCAAGCTTAACGAGCTCACTATCAAAAATAGGTATCCATTACCTAGGATCGACGACATGTTCGATCAATTAAGTGGCACTAAGCTCTTCTCCCAACTCGACCTGTAACGACTCGGATTTTGCCCGCTCAAAAATCGACATCCATACTTCATATCGTATTTGAATGCCATAGATTCGACCGTTCAAATCCGATTCGCCGGAGCTTATAACAATCATTAAGTAAACAACACAGCGGAATAAAAGAATAATACATTGATATACAGCTTTGATACAATATCTGATACAACAGATGATCCAATAGATATCAATATACATCAGAGATATGATACAATAAATAGCAGCGGAAAGAAAATAGATAACATTTAACAGTGGAACAAATAACTCTAAGATAGTCTTCAGGGAAGAATTCCAAAAATAACTGCAACTCCATTTCCAAGAATCAATCCAGCAATAGCTCGAACTCCCCATAAACATTGCACCAAGCTTAGCAAGACTGGTGTGATCCAAGGACTGAACTAACTCCAGATAATCCACTATATCTAACTATCTGTAAAACCCAACTCTAGACTGCTCGTGTAGAAAATAATGAGCACCCAGAGTTTAGGAAGGAAACGATAAACTCCGGATCAGTCGTGGGACTGGTGTGAGAACTCAAAACAGTTTATTTATCTTTAAAATCAAAATAGAGGAATATTTTTAAAGTCAATTCGCAATGCTTTTAAAAATGAGACTACCATAAGGCCTCCCGCACACACACACATGCAAACGCAGAATCGGAGGAGATTTCTCCTTATGATAGTCAAAGATGCTTGATACGCATTTAAAATAACATTTGATATTATTACTAGTGCATAGTGTAGAAGAAAAATTCATTTTGAAAGTAGAATATAAATCTTAGCCAACATACGACCATTATCGTATGCCTACTATAGCTAACTATGTTCAATAGCAGGTTACCGCCACATTCCATAGCAGGTTATACAACTAAAACCGTACAAGTCACGTATTGTTTCTTTGGATTTCCAACAAATGGTCAGGCCAAGGAACTTCCCATTGCCACATGAGAATGCCTCTGGAAAGACATCCCCGAGAACCAAACCGGAACTCTGCCAACACAAGGCCGGGTTACCCCTAACTGGGTAACTACTGACTCGAGCACGCCATTCCCCGATCGTAAACGACCTTTCTCACGGGATCCCGAAAACCAACAACCACAAAGTAATAAATTCGTAGTAACCACATAGGTTAAATATCTGGGCTCCATACCATGATACCACCTCTATCCAGAAGGAAATGTACATACCCTAAAGGGTGCTACCCCTCATAACCTTGCTGCATCTTTCCTGTTTTGACCATTTCCGGGGTGTGAGGCTCGACGAAGTCACGTCCACAAAACATACTTTATACAAAAGCCATGCTTTGGTTCAACAAATGATCAACACAATGATCACTAAGATAGACGATCAAATAAACGATCCTATCACAATAATCAACACAATGATCATTTACAGCAACGCTCAGCATGTCACATTACCAAATTGGGAATATATCGCTGATAACTTCAACTATATAACCTCTGAGCTCGTACGTCTCAGAGAAGGGTGTTAAGCTAACAGAATAATTTCTCCGCCACCAACAGAAATATATTTGAAAGAAATCTGCTTTATATCTCAACTTGTAATGTCAGACATACAATCCACACAAGTCTGTTCCGGGATCGAACAGAACCGAAGGCACTTACAAAGAAGTCCTTGCAACCCGGATATTCACAATCCCGATCGGATTTCCCATCACTTAGGGAATCTCTATACCAGGAGCTACCCAGTGCAGAGATAATCGATAGGTCATCCTATCGCTTTCGCAAATACCCGGTCTTCATCACCGGTCTTTAAATGCTATCCATAACGTCGAATCACTTATTCGGAATGGGTTATACGACACAAAGGTCCTTTCCCGGTTAAACCGAATAGTGAGCACGATATTTCAAAAACAAATGGATAATGGGATTTCAATTAAGTCACAACTTAATAATTCAAAACTTTCTTTCAAATGGTTTAAACCGATTACCATCTCAAATCTCTTAACAAAAAGATTCATTTTCACAACCTTTAACGGTTTAAACAGTTTTCACATTTTAATCTTTTAAACAAAAGATTCATTCACAGATTTTCCAAATCAATCTTCATTTCAATTTGATTAACTTGTTAAATCTTTAAATCAAAGATTTAACTTATAGCTTTCAAAACAATTTCATTTCAATTTGATTTAAACAAATCATCAATTTAAATCTGTTAAAAATAAACAGATTTAATTCATAGCTTTCAAAAAGAATTCATTCATAACTTAGGAAAATCATTTCTCTATTTAATCTTGAAATTCCCCTAACTAACTGGAATCTCAGTTCTTATCCAAAAGTGTTTATCATTTGAAAACAACAGTTTTCATTTTGGAAATCTGATTCATTTATACGAGTTGAAATTCTTGAGTTAAATTCAAATTCCCAAAAATAATACTTTAAAAATGGTTTAACTCATAATGACTAGTATAATATCATTAATCCCTAATTTCAAATTACTGAATTCAATTTCAAGTATTGAATTTAAATTTAAACCAACTTATTTAAATTCCAAAAACTTAATCAAGTAATTTAAAAATAATAAATTCTATTTTGAAATTCCATTCCAAAAGCTTTTCACATTTATTCCGATTCCATTCCCAAAACATTTGAATTCAAATATTCAATTTAAACTATTTCAAAAATCTGTGACTTAATCGATTTCCTCGTGAAATCCATAATTGTGTGTGTATGGTGTGGTCCAGGGTTTTAACACAATAGTGCAACATCATTCAATCATCACAGATTAACAGATAATATACAGATGTATCATCCATAAATGAATAAATTTTACATACCACAATCTACAGAACAAAATATCACATATCAGATAGGACAATCATTTCAAGGCATCTCATACAATACAATCATTCATAAGTAAGGTCAAGTATTCAATAATCATTTATAAGCAGAATTAATCAATTGATTAATCCTAATTTATTCAATTATTTCCAATCAAATTTATTCAATTCTGATTTATTAATTTCAAATCATTTGATATAAATTAATTTATCAAACAACTTAATTATTTAGATTATTCTTAATTAATCATATTTATTAAATTGATTTTTTTTCTTTAAACCAATTTCATAATTAATTAACCCTAATTATTTAAAGAAATTTAACCTTTAATTACTTACCATAAAGCAATCATCTCATAACAATTCATCATTAATTCCCAATATATCTAATGATCTTCTTAAATTAATTAAACTAAATAAATTAATTTTAATTAATCAATTTATCCAAAATTAATTTCAATAAGTGATAAATCTTCAATTACTTTCATTAAGTAATTGCATTTTGCAATTTAAAATTTTGATTATCTGGATTAATAAATCCAATTAACTATTAAAATTAATCACCTTAATTAATATTTGACAATCCTTAGTAAATCGTCTTTATTAACTAATAACACTTCTTTAATTACTTACTTAAGGAAATTTTCATAGATTAAAATCATTATTAATCATTGCTGATTCATTAATTTATAAATAAAATAAATCATTCTTTAATTACCTTATTAATTTAATTATTTTCACTACCTTAATTATCTCTAAGATAATTAATTTCTTTATTAATGACTTCATTAATATTTAAGTGTATTTCTATCATTGCACTTTAAATTTTAAATTCAATTTAATTTAAAAATACACTTAATCATTCATGTTATTCAGAACAATTTAAAATTCAAAAAACTTCTTTTATTACAAAACTAAAATTCAAATTTAGATTTGAATTCCAGATTTAAACTTTGATTAAACCTTTATTAGAATTCATTTCCTTAAAATTTCCAAATTCCATTTTTAATTCAAATTCTTTAAAACATACTTTAATTGTTTAAACTCTTTTATTTAAAACAAATTTAAATTTTTAAACTAAGTTTCAAACCTGAACTTGAGTTATGTTAAGCTTTGATTTTTTTTTCCTACATAGATAAACTTTTGCTTTTGAACTTTAAAATTTAGTTTTTATATTCAAATAAAAAGAGAAACAGGTTCTGTTAAAACCTGTACAACATTTTCGACCCGAGACACCCCTGTTCTTGCTTCGAGACCAACCCACATCGTCTCGAGTACAACTTCGAGCAAACACGTGAGAGTAAGCTCTATTCTTCCCAGGCAAAAAGCAAAACAAATTTTTCCAGATGCACAACATTTTCTCACGTGCATGTGCACCGCTCCACCGCCTCCCTTCGGCCATCACCTCACCTTTGAGCAAATCGAAGACCATCCCCCAATCGACTTCCAATCGCCAGAACTCCCTTATCTCATCAAAAACGAATTGAAGCCCAAAAACCCAAACCTGGAAACACGATCAGGTCCACGCCCCAAAACCTGTCATCGCCCTGTTCACCCAACCTCGGCCATCGGAGTTCGTGCAACTCCGGTCACGTGATCATCAACTACCCCTCTACCATCACCCACGGTCGCATGCAACTCGGTGCACGAGAGAAACCACGTCACTCGATTCCCTGACCACTCAAAAAATTAGGTTTACAAGCTTAAACCTTGCGCCGCCGCCACCACAACCCTCTGACCACCGCCGCACTATTTTTCCCCGACTCTCCGTACCTTCCTCGTTCTCCAGTCAAAAACTCGGCCCCTAACACCTCACCCATCACCGGCAATTGGTCAAAATACCTATTTTGATCATCTTCGAACTGCTATTGAACCACGCAACTAAAAATCATCAAACCACGCTTAAAAATCATAACTTTTAATATAGATTCAAGTTATATTCTTGAATTAATGATTCGTGATAGACGAAATTTCCAGAATTTTAAGTTTTTACTGTAAAAGCTTGAGCTTTCATTCTATATGCATTTTTATGTTATGCAATTAATTTTAGATGGCAACTCAAACTAAAACACGCATATTTGTTTTTGGAAGCAAGGCTTAACATTGATCAGAGAGGAAGAAATGAAATTTTTCTTGGTGATCTGATGCTCTGGAACTAAGCAGAGAGATGAACAACATAGATACACAGAGCCAATGCAACAAGTTTTCAAGTAGAAAAACAAATTGCTACTCACAGACATACCTATATATATAAGCAACAGTTTTATATTTTAAAAGTATCTAAAAAGAATAAGTTACTCACCTTGTTTTCCAGAAAAACAGAACTGCTATGTTTAACAGCTTTGAAATTTGCAAGTTGGAACCCCTCTGATCTTCTTACTTGTTTAATTGAATTGTTGATCTAGTTTTTTTTTTTTTACATATGATGCTCAGTTTTCTTTTGATGCATGAAAATGAGATAAGAAAGTTGATATATAAGAATGAAGTTACTGAGTATAAAACTTTGTACAGGGTGTATATTGTTTTGTACACAATAGGTATGGCTGAAGATGTTGTATGTACTTAGGATGTTTGCTTGTACTTGTTTATGTATGAAGAGTTAATGCATCCCTTTTTCTCGGCTGATATCATGCTTTGCTTGACTAAAGACATTTTTCTTTTCTACTTTGGTGGCTGCAGATATATTTTTGTTTGTATATTATCAGGTACAAGTATTTTATTCTTAACTATGCAGATTTTCTTCCTTCCTTATCTTTTGCTTGTTCTAGCCTTGTACTCTTTTTCTCGGCTGAGATGATTTTATGTTTGGTGGCTGATATCATGTACATAAATCATCTTATTTGATTTGTTATTTTACCTTTGTTGCTTCATTTTGTTATACTTTATTTGTTTGTAGTTTTACATTGAGCTGAGTTTGTTTACATACCTTTTCTTATGTGTATTTCTTCTTTTGTTTTATCACTTGTCATATGAATACATTTCAAATCACATTTGAATGCATATTGTTTCTTTTCTTTTGCAAGCCTACACATTTCTATTTTTATCTTGAGTATTTATTTTATCTTACATACAAATTGTTTTGTATCTTTCTATATATTTATTTCAATAGTTTATATTTTAAAAGATATTTTGTTTTGTTTATGTTTGTGTTTTATTTTACTTTGCATGTTATTTCTTTTGTTTGAATACTTCATTTATATGTTTACTTGTTTCTTGTCTTGCTTCTTCATTTTATTTGCTCACACATTTTGTTTTAATGTTTAAATATAGATGGTTTGTTTTTGCAAGTTAATTCATATATACGTTTTGTTCCACTGCTTTGTCTTATTACTTTATAGTATGAATAACTTCTGTTTTAACATGTTGTTAAAATTTATTTATGAGTTACTATATATATATTTTTCTTAATTTATTTTATAACCCAAATATTTATTAAATCATGCATCTAAGATTTAAATTCAAATCAAAATATATATATATATATACACTCAAGATTTTATAATTTCAAATTGACTCATATATATCCAAATATACATATACATATATATATTCACATATATACATATATATATATAATATTTAAAAATTTAAATGATTTATATAGAATATACTTGAACTCGGGGAAACTCGCTTCCATTTATAATCAATTTCCCTTACAATTTCATTCAGAAATTCATTTAATTATCAATTTAAATTAAATTAAAATCTAGGGTCGTTACAAACTTCCCCACTTAAAAGAATTTCGTCCTCGAAATTCGCAGGCACGAAAACAACACAGATAGATGAAAGATAGAGAAATATCCTTTCAGATCAAACTGGATATCAATTCTGCATTTGGCTCACCAAATCAGAATATCAATAATAGATACAAGAAATTATAATAAAATTTCAAATTTTGGTTTTAAACAAAATCATTTTATCGATACAATTCTAATCATTCTTCATATTCTATTAATCAATTTAATTCAATTAAAATTTCTAATTTATTCAAAATTTTAATTCTAAATTTCAAATTCATTAAAGTTTAAAACGAAAAACTGATAAGAAATCGATGAAGATACGAAGTAAGAATTTTCTACAACGATTCGTAGAGCATCACCGCACCGAAAACTTCTTCTTGTAGCTGGTACGAAGAAATCAAAAGAATTTGGAAATGAATCAAAATTTATAGAGAAAGTTATTTCCATTGTTGTTACAGAGTATCGACCAATTATAGTCGCATTTCCTTGTCCTCTATCTCGTTCTCTTCTTGCACTCATACTTACTATCAGTAGATAGTAAGAGAATTTACTGAGGCGTTAAAACGGATATCTTAAGGATTACTCATTCTAGGATTTACTTCACCCTATCTCTAATGAGCTACTTAACGTGTTACACTCCTGAGCTAAAGTTCAACCCTTAGCTCTGATACCAAATGTAACGACTCGGATTTTGCCCGCTCAAAAATCGACATCCATACTTCATATCGTATTTGAATGCCATAGATTCGACCGTTCAAATCTGATTCGCCGGAGCTTATAACAATCATTAAGTAAATAACACAGCGGAATAAAAGAATAATACATTGATATACAGCTTTGATACAATATCTGATACAACAGATGATCCAATAGATATCAATATACATCAGAGATATGATACAATAAATAGCAGCGGAAAGAAAATAGATAACATTTAACAGCGGAACAAATAACTCTAAGATAGTCTTCAGGGAAGAATTCCAAAAATAACTGCAACTCCATTTCCAAGAATCAATCCAGCAATAGCTCGAACTCCCCATAAACATTGCACCAAGCTTAGCAAGACTGGTGTGATCCAAGGACTGAACTAACTCCAGATAATCCACTATATCTAACTATCTGTAAAACCCAACTCTAGACTGCTCGTGTAGAAAATAATGAGCACCCAGAGTTTAGGAAAGAAACGATAAACTCCGGATCAGTCGTGGGACTGGTGTGAGAACTCAAAACAGTTTATTTATCTTTAAAATCAAAATAGAGGAATATTTTTAAATTCAATTCGCAATGCTTTTAAAAATGAGACTACCATAAGGCCTCCCGCACACACACACATGCAAACGCAGAATCGGAGGAGATTTCTCCTTATGATAGTCAAAGATGCTTGATACGCATTTAAAATAACATTTGATATTATTACTAGTGCATAGTGTAGAAGCAAAATTCATTTTGAAAGTAGAATATAAATCTTAGCCAACATACGACCATTATCGTATGCCTACTATAGCTAACTATGTTCAATAGCAGGTTACCGCCACATTCCATAGCAGGTTATACAACTAAAACCGTACAAGTCACGTATTGTTTCTTTGGATTTCCAACAAATGGTCAGGCCAAGGAACTTCCCATTGCCACATGAGAATGCCTCTGGAAAGACATCCCCGAGAACCAAACCGGAACTCTGCCAACACAAGGCCGGGTTACCCCTAACTGGGTAACTACTGACACGAGCACGCCATTCCCCGATCGTAAACGACCTTTCTCACGGGATCCCGAAAACCAACAACCACAAAGTAATAAATTCGTAGTAACCACATAGGTTAAATATCTGGGTTCCATACCATGATACCACCTCTATCCAGAAGGAAATGTACATACCCTAAAGGGTGCTACCCTTCATAACCTTGCCGCATCTTTCCTGTTTTAACCATTTCCGGGGTGTGAGGCTCGACGAAGTCACGTCCACAAAACATACTTTATACAAAAGCCATGCTTTGGGTCAACAAATGATCAACACAATGATCACTAAGATAGACGATCAAATAAACGATCCTATCACAATAATCAACACAATGATCATTTACAGCAACACTCAGCATGTCACATTACCAAATTGGGAATATATCGCTGATAACTTCAACTATATAACCTCTGAGCTCGTACGTCTCAGAGAAGGGTGTTAAGCTAAAAGAATAATTTCTCCGCCACCAACAGAAATATATTTGAAAGAAATCTGCTTTATATCTCAACTTGTAATGTCAGACATACAATCCATACAAGTCTGTTCCGGGATCGAACAGAACCGAAGGCACTTACAAAGAAGTCCTTGCAACCCGGATATTCACAATCCCGATCGGATTTCCCATCACTTAGGGAATCTCTATACCAGGAGCTACCCAGTGCAGAGATAATCGATAGGTCATCCTATCGCTTTCGCAAATACCCGGTCTTCATCACCGGTCTTTAAATGCTATCCATAACGTCGAATCACTTATTCGGAATGGGTTATACGACACAAAGGTCCTTTCCCGGTTAAACCGAATAGTGAGCACGATATTTCAAAAACAAATGGATAATGGGATTTCAATTAAGTCACAACTTAATAATTCAAAACTTTCTTTCAAATGGTTTAAACCGATTACCATCTCAAATCTCTTAACAAAAAGATTCATTTTCACAACCTTTAACGGTTTAAACAGTTTTCACATTTTAATCTTTTAAACAAAAGATTCATTCACAGATTTTCCAAATCAATCTTCATTTCAATTTGATTAACTCGTTAAATCTTTAAATCAAAGATTTAACTTATAGCTTTCAAAACAATTTCATTTCAATTTGATTTAAACAAATCATCAATTTAAATCTGTTAAAAATAAACAGATTTAATTCATAGCTTTCAAAAAGAATTCATTCATAACTTAGGAAAATCATTTCTCTATTTAATCTTGAAATTCCCCTAACTAACTGGAATCTCAGTTCTTATCCAAAAGTGTTTATCATTTGAAAACAACAGTTTTCATTTTGGAAATCTGATTCATTTATACGAGTTGAAATTCTTGAGTTAAATTCAAATTCCCAAAAATAATACTTTAAAAATGGTTTAACTCATAATGACTAGTATAATATCGTTAATCCCTAATTTCAAATTACTGAATTCAATTTCAAGTATTGAATTTAAATTTAAACCAACTTATTTAAATTCCAAAAACTTAATCAAGTAATTTAAAAATAATAAATTCTATTTTGAAATTCCATTCCAAATGCTTTTCACATTTATTCCGATTCCATTCCCAAAACATTTGAATTCAAATATTCAATTTAAACTATTTCAAAAATCTGTGACTTAATCGATTTCCTCGTGAAATCCATAATTGTGTGTGTATGGTGTGGTCCAGGGTTTTAACACAATAGTGCAACATCATTCAATCATCACAGATTAACAGATAATATACAGATGTATCATCCATAAATGAATAAATTTTACATACCACAATCTACAGAACAAAATATAACATATCAGATAGGACAATCATTTCAAGGCATCTCATACAATACAATCATTCATAAGTAAGGTCAAGTATTCAATAATCATTTATAAGCAGAATTAATCAATTGATTAATCCTAATTTATTCAATTATTTCCAATCAAATTTATTCAATTCTGATTTATTAATTTCAAATCATTTGATATAAATTAATTTATCAAACAACTTAATTATTTAGATTATTCTTAATTAATCATATTTATTAAATTGATTTTTTTCTTTAAACCAATTTCATAATTAATTAACCCTAATTATTTAAAGAAATTTAACCTTTAATTACTTACCATAAAGTAATCATCTCATAACAATTCATCATTAATTCCCAATATATCTAATGATCTTCTTAAATTAATTAAACTAAATAAATTAACTTTAATTAATCAATTTATCCAAAATTAATTTCAATAAGTGATAAATCTTCAATTACTTTCATTAAGTAATTGCATTTTGCAATTTAAAATTTTGATTATCTGGATTAATAAATCCAATTAACTATTAAAATTAATCACCTTAATTAATATTTGACAATCCTTAGTAAATCGTCTTTATTAACTAATAACACTTCTTTAATTACTTACTTAAGGAAATTTCATAGATTAAAATCATTATTAATCATTGCTGATTCATTAATTTATAAATAAAATAAATCATTCTTTAATTACCTTATTAATTTAATTATTTTCACTACCTTAATTATCTCTAAGATAATTAATTTCTTTATTAATGACTTCATTAATATTTAAGTGTATTTCTATCATTGCACTTTAAATTTTAAATTCAATTTAATTTAAAAATACACTTAATCATTCATGTTATTCAGAACAATTTAAAATTCAAAAAAACTTCTTCTATTACAAAACTAAAATTCAAATTTAGATTTGAATTCCAGATTTAAACTTTGATTAAACCTTTATTAGAATTCATTTCCTTAAAATTTCCAAATTCCATTTTTAATTCAAATTCTTTAAAACATACTTTAATTGTTTAAACTCTTTTATTTAAAACAAATTTAAATTTTTAAACCAAGTTTCAAACCTGAACTTGAATTATGTTAAGCTTTGATTTTTTTTTTCCTACATAGATAAACTTTTGCTTTTGAACTTTAAAATTCAGTTTTTATATTCAAATAAAAAGAGAAACAGGTTCTGTTAAAACCTGTACAACATTTTCGACCCGAGACACCCCTGTTCTTGCTTCGAGACCAACCCACATCGTCTCGAGTACAACTTCGAGCAAACACGCGAGAGTAAGCTCTATTCTTCCCAGGCAAAAAGCAAAACAAATTTTTCCAGATGCACAACATTTTCTCACGTGCATGTGCACCGCTCCACCGCCTCCCTCCGGCCATCACCTCACCTTTGAGCAAATCGAAGACCATCCCCCAATCGACTTCCAATCGCCAGAACTCCCTTATCTCATCAAAAACGAATTGAAGCCCAAAAACCCAAACCTGGAAACACGATCAGGTCCACGCCCCAAAACCTGTCATCGCCCTGTTCACCCAACCTCGGCCATCGGAGTTCGTGCAACTCCGGTCACGTGATCATCAACTACCCCTCTACCATCACCCACGGTCGCATGCAACTCGGTGCACGAGAGAAACCACGTCACTCGATTCCCTGACCACTCAAAAAATTAGGTTTACAAGCTTAAACCTTGCGCCGCCGCCACCACAACCCTCTGACCACCGCCGCACTATTTTTCCCCGACTCTCCGTACCTTCCTCGTTCTCCAGTCAAAAACTCGGCCCCTAACACCTCACCCATCACCGGCAATTGGCCAAAATACCTATTTTGATCATCTTCGAACTGCTATTGAACCACGCAACTAAAAATCATCAAACCACGCTTAAAAATCATAACTTTTAATATAGATTCAAGTTATATTCTTGAATTAATGATTCGTGATAGACGAAATTTCCAGAATTTTAAGTTTTTACTGTAAAAGCTTGAGCTTTCATTCTATATGCATTTTTATGTTATGCAATTATTTTTAGATGGCAACACAAACTAAAACACGCATATTTGTTTTTGGAAGCAAGGCTTAACATTGATCAGAGAGGAAGAAATGAAATTTTTCTTGGTGATCTGATGCTCTGGAACTAAGCAGAGAGATGAACAACATAGATACACAGAGCCAATGCAACAAGTTTTCAAGTAGAAAAACAAATTGCTACTCACAGACATACCTATATATATATAAGCAACAGTTTTATATTTTAAAAGTATCTAAAAAGAATAAGTTACTCACCTTGTTTTCCAGAAAAACAGAACTGCTATGTTTAACAGCTTTGAAATTTGCAAGTTGGAACCCCTCTGATCGTCTTACTTGTTTAATTGAATTGTTGATCTAGTTTTTTTTTTTTTTACATATGATGCTCAGTTTTCTTTTGATGCATGAAAATGAGATAAGAAAGTTGATATATAAGAATGAAGTTACTGAGTATAAAACTTTGTACAGGGTGTATATTGTTTTGTACACAATAGGTATGGCTGAAGATGTTGTATGTACTTAGGATGTTTGCTTGTACTTGTTTATGTATGAAGAGTTAATGCATCCCTTTTTCTCGGCTGATATCATGCTTTGCTTGACTAAAGACATTTTTCTTTTCTACTTTGGTGGCTGCAGATATATTTTTGTTTGTATATTATCAGGTACAAGTATTTTATTCTTAACTATGCAGATTTTCTTCCTTCCTTATCTTTTGCTTGTTCTAGCCTTGTACTCTTTTTCTCGGCTGAGATGATTTTATGTTTGGTGGCTGATATCATGTACATAAATCATCTTATTTGATTTGTTATTTTACCTTTGTTGCTTCATTTTGTTATACTTTATTTGTTTGCAGTTTTATATTGAGCTGAGTTTGTTTACATACCTTTTCTTATGTGTATTTCTTCTTTTGTTTTATCACTTGTCATATGAATACATTTCAAATCACATTTGAATGCATATTGTTTCTTTTCTTTTGCAAGCCTACACATTTCTATTTTTATCTTGAGTATTTATTTTATCTTACATACAAATTGTTTTGTATCTTTCTATATATTTATTTCAATAGTTTATATTTTAAAAGATATTTTGTTTTGTTTATGTTTGTGTTTTATTTTACTTTGCATGTTATTTCTTTTGTTTGAATACTTCATTTATATGTTTACTTGTTTCTTGTCTTGCTTCTTCATTTTATTTGCTCACACATTTTGTTTTAATGTTTAAATATAGATGGTTTGTTTTTGCAAGTTAATTCATATATACGTTTTGTTCCACTGCTTTGTCTTATTACTTTATAGTATGAATAACTTCTGTTTTAACATGTTGTTAAAATTTATTTATGAGTTACTATATATATATTTTTCTTAATTTATTTTATAACCCAAATATTTATTAAATCATGCATCTAAGATTTAAATTCAAATCAAAATATATATATATATACACTCAAGATTTTATAATTTCAAATTGACTCATATATATCCAAATATACATATACATATATATATTCACATATATACATATATATATATAATATTTAAAAATTTAAATAATTTATATAGAATATACTTGAACTCGGGGAAACTCGCTTCCATTTATAATCAATTTCCCTTACAATTTCATTCAGAAATTCATTTAATTATCAATTTAAATTAAATTAAAATCTAGGGTCGTTACACGACCTTACCACCGGTTATCTTTTGGCTACGAGTTGCGAAAGTTAGCATTCCACTTACCGCATTTCGCAGTCGTTATGATTCTTAAGAATGACTTATTATGTCATTCGGTTTGCCTAGCTTATTTCATCCATTTTGTGAATCGAGTATTCTACGAATATCTCGATGACTCCATTTGTGTATTTGTTAATTTTGGATGAAAACAACAATTTAAAATTTTGCAAATCTTTTTCATAAGATTTATTTACAAGTATAATTGGATTTGTGTTTATCATATAGAATATGATTTTGTGATTGTATTGCCCATTGAGTGCTTGAAGAATTCTGGTCGATGCGCTTGATCAACGTTATCGATAGGAATCTCCTAAACGCTTTGATGAGACAATTTAACACAATAAATTGACCTATAAAAAGTAAATTTTTCTAGAAAATGATTTCGTAAAGATAATTGTAATTTTGGAAGTTTTAGCTTTTCAGAAAAGAATACTATTTGAAAGAACTCTTTTCCGATACTCTTATCCTTGTGAGTTCCGAAGGGAACCAAGACTTCATTATTTGTACCAATGCTAGCCGTATTGGTTTTGGTGCTGTTTTCATGCAAAAGGATAGAGTAGTTGTCTATGCTTCTAGATAACTAAAGCCTAACGAGGTTCGTTACGCTACCCATGATTTGGAGTTAGCCGCTATAGTCTTTGCTCTAAAGATTTGGCGACATTATTTTTGGGCGAGCGTTTTATTCTCTTCACTGATCACAAATCTCCGAAGTATCTATTTTCTCAGAAAGAACTTAATTTGAGGCAACAACGTTGGTTTGAATTTCTTGCTTCATATGATTTTGATATTCAGTATACCCCTGGTAAGGGTAATCGAGTTGCTGATGCGCTTAGTCGCAAGCAGCAAATTGTTGTTTCCATGATGCTAGCAGAGTGGAATATGTTGGAAGCTTTACCTCTTTGTGATATTAGAGATCGTCCTTCAGTTTCTGATTCTCTCGTGCTTTTATTTAGCATGGAAGCTCGTCCTAGTTTGTTGGATCGTGTTGCCAATGCCCAGGAACAAGATCCAAATCTCTCTTATCTTATTCGGAGTTGTATATCGGAATCCCGAAGTGATAATCTAAAGGATTTCGATATTGATGTTCATGATTGTATTCGGAAAAAGCGAAGGTTGATTGTGCCTAATGTTTCTACTCTTAGGAATGACAGTCTTGAGGACTGTCATCGTTCTAAGTATACCATCCATCTGGGTAGTAGTAAGATGTATGCTGATATGAAACGCTTATACTTCTGGGAAGGTATGAAGCGTGATGTTTCAAGTA
The DNA here is from genome assembly GCA_030765085.1 of Allium cepa. Lineage (NCBI taxonomy): Eukaryota > Viridiplantae > Streptophyta > Magnoliopsida > Asparagales > Amaryllidaceae > Allium > Allium cepa. The sequence continues at coordinate 422,269,750 of CM060939.1, forward strand.
TGATGAGTCGTTGCATGACTTGTCAACTTATTAAAGCAGAACACCATCATCCTAGTGGTCTTTTGCAGCCTCTTGAGATTCCATTATGGAAATGGGATCAGATTTCTATAGACTTCATTGATGGTCTACCTCGTTCAAGGTCGGGCCATACTAGTGTTTGGGTGGTTGTTGATCGGTTGACCAAATCAGCCCATTTTATGCCAATCAAGTCCAATCGGATTGCTTCTTTACTTTTGTGGTAGTTAGGAAGACCACTTATCTCTTGTTGAATTCTCTTATAACAACAGTTTCCAATCCAGTATCGGTATGGCTCCTTTCGAAGCTCTTTATGGAAGGCCGTATCGATCATCGTCTTATTGGTTGGAATCGGGAGAAAAAGTTAGTTCTCGACCCCGATTATATTCGTGAATCTTCTATGAAGATTGATATTATTAGACGGAGAATGAGAAAGGCTTAGAATAGGCAAAAATCTTATGCCGATCATAGTAGGAAGCCTTTGGAATTTTCTGTTGGCGATCGCGTGTTCATTCATCTTTCTTCGATGAAGGGTGTGGTGCGTTTTTGTAGCTGCATAAAATTGGCACCTCGTTATATCTGACTGTTTCCTATTACGGAACACATTGACCCAGTTGCTTATCGTGTATCGCTACCTATTCAGTTTTCTGAATTCATGACGTATTTCATATATCCCAGCTTCGTCGATGTCTTCGAGATTCGGATTCTATTATCGATCCTCATATGTTGCAAGATATTAAGATCTCACCCGACTTGGTTATGGTGCAAAATCCTATTCGTGTGTTAGCTTCGAAGGCTAAACGCCTTCGGAATAAAGAAGTCCCGCTTGTGAAAATTCAATGGTCCGAAAACACCAAAGATTGCACTTGGGAAACCAAAGAATTCATCGAGCGTTCTTATCCTGGTTTTCTCTCCTCTGCGGGTGGGGGTGAGCATTCTTATCCATCTTTTCTATTTTAATCTTTGTTGTGATGAATTATTTGCGTTATAGACTACTTCTGGTATGAAAATTGCGGGGACGCAATTTTTATAAGGGGGAGTTTGTAACAACCGTGATTTTATTACCGTCGTAATAAAAATTGAAAATAGAAATTTTAAATTGAGTTTTGAAAAAAAAATCTGCAGTGTACAAATATGTAAAGTCTGTTGCCAAATTGCTTGTTACATTTGACAGGTTGCGTTATATTTTGCCTTTCACGTGTTTCACGTATTGGTCCATATTGTAAAGAAAATTGGAACACATTTTTGCCTTTCTGTAAACACATGCATTTATATAAAGCAAATTGAAATTTGGTTGTCACTAAAGTTATAAAGCATAGTGAACACTTTGCTATCTCAAAAGTTTGGAATCTATGAAAGTGCTGTCATCATTGTTTTATTTGCAGTGAGTCCTTTTCTCACTTCATACACGTCTACATTTAAGGCATATGTACAATGCAAGCCAGCATACTCGTTTCTTTGACTTGTGCAAAATGAAAAAGAGAAAGTAGCTACATCTTCCTTTTGTTCATTCATTTCCAATAGCTCAGCAAGCATTAATGGCAGATCTAAATCTAGCTTCAGGTGGTTCCGGTTGATAACAATTTTTAAAGCAAATTTTGGTGAGTTTTAAACTCACATTTCTCATTTAAATACAACGCTGCCTGTTTTGATTTCTGGAAAATTTTCTAGCGTAATAATTATAGTTCATTTGCATGCATGGTCACCATTTTTCCAGTAAAGTGAGAACTTAAGTTCAGTGTACAAGTTACTTTTGTGTTTGCGTTGAAAATGAGATCCAAATACATTTGTATTCATTACATTTGTGTGTGCGTGCAGAGTAGTAACGTATTTCACTAGGTGTGTAAAGTCATCTTATATTCAATTATATTGTGTATATGCTGTTTATGTTCGTGTATATAATATTGTCAGTTTCATTTTTGGGCAAAATGGTTTTGCAATATGATGAGTTCAGGCCTAGATTTGGTTTGCACCATTTGCTTGAAAATCAGGCACTCATTTTGGTTACGTATGTTTATATGAGATGCTTGAAAAACCCAGTCCCAAGTCTTTTCTTTTTATTTATTTTGTTCACTTAATTTTGAGTATATATACACCTTGCATGTGTATCAAGTTTTGAAGAGTGTGATAAATTAAAATATACAAAAATAGGGTTTCGGTAGATAATGCAATGCACGAAACCATTTTTCCAAGTCCAAGCCTTTTATTTTGTGCGTGCGTGAAACGTGCATGGCCAAGTCACATTTTTATTCCCTCATTTTATACGTGTACAGATCATTATATGCATGCATAGTGAATTATTAAGTGCATTTCATGAAAATAAAGTGACAAGTCATTCATTATTTTTGTAAACCACTTTTGTTTATAACGGGCCATCACATTTTTACATGTAAAGCATGTAGTGCTAAAGCTATTATCCACGAGTATGCGTGCAGTGTAAACAAGCCTAGACCACCCCTATTTTCAATTTACACACGTAAATGCATGTCAAGGAAGTCGAAAAATTTCCAGGTCACACAAATTTGCAAAATTTTTTTGTGCATTTGCAAAAGTTCATTCATGTCCTTTTGTGTTGAAGTTCATATTTTCTTAATACGTTTGTACAGGTCACTAGTATATATAACTACGTGCATGCATCTAATTCTGGTACAAAATATTCATATTGAGCGTGTCATATTGCATGCAAAGGCCTGGTTACATTTTTAAAACATTTGATTGTGTGCATGCAGTTTGAGTTCCAAGTCATTTATTTTCATTTACATCATAACTGCGTGCAAAAAGTTAGAGTCCCAGATTACATTCTTTTGCATCAATTATGTAAGCGCATGCCATACTCAAATACTAGTCACGTTATATCTTTGAAATTATTTATACGTATATATGAACTCGAAATCTTTGTTTCATGCAAGTTGGATTGCACAAAAATGTCTTAAATACTAGTGCACTAGTTTACGTTGAACCGATTTTTGGTTTTAAAACGTATTTTTGCGCCGTTATTTTTATAACGGAATTTTTACTCCGGTGGTATATTTTTGAAGCGTGTTGTTTTGATGAGATATTTTTGACAAATAAAAATTACTGTTGTTTTGACTTCAGTAACCGTCAATTTTAAAGTGAATTTTTAAGCGGTTATCCCGCAACGCTGTTTTGGTATCCGTTTTTACGGTGTTTTGTGAAGCGCAATTTCCTCGTCGAAATTGCTATAGTGGTTGTTGTTTTAATCATGTGTTTTAAAAATCGTTTTAAAATAAAATATTTTTAAATTTTTTACAGTTTGTGCTTTCGAGCTACTCTGCTGGGCCTTCGGGTCATATGATGGACCTTCGGGTCAATTACCAGTACTAGACCTTCGGGTCATCTATTGGACCTTCGGGTCATCTGTTGGACCTTCGGGTCATATGTTGGACCTTCGGGTTATTTGTTGGACGCCAAAAATTATAGTACTTGATAGGCTTCGGCCATATGAGACAGACGTGCGGCTTAGCTAAAACTCGCCATCTGCTGGGATCGATCCATCTTTTATGTTGATTTTCTAGTTATCTTATTTTGATTTCTAGATTCTGCGTATTGCTGTTTTGAATTCAATTGTGAATTTGGAAGTTGATTTTGATGGTGTTTAATGGGATTTCTTCCTTTAAACTATGCTGATTACTACGTTGTATAGTCTCACCCAAGACAATAACTTTGTGTATAGTCTCATCCGAGATTATAACTTTGTGTATAGTCTCATACGAGACTATAATTTTTTGTATAGTATCATCCGAGATTATAAATCTGCGTATTGCTATTTCGAATTCAATTGGGAATTTAAAAGCTGATTTTGATGGAGTTAAAATTGAGATTTCTTCATTTAAACTATGGTGATTATTTATGTTGAATAGTCTCATTCGAGATTATTGATTTTGATGGAGTTTAAATTGAAATTTCTTTATTTGAACTATGTTGATTAGTTATGTTGTATAATCTCATTCGAGATTATGATTATTTACTTAAGTGTTGATTATCATACACTTATTTCTGAAGTTCAAATTAGACTGATCCGTTTATTATTTTCTTTTAAATAATACTCGGGTCAGACCAAGTTATTTCAGGATAATCGCTATCTCTGATTCTGTTGTCGCTTCAGCTTTTGGGATTTCACATCATCTTTTGTCTAGACTTCGAGGGGTTACTTTGGGTTTATTGATTCTCGTCTCATGTATGTTGAGGACATGTATATGTGTATTTGGTTCGTGTGAACTATCATTTGTTTTAGCATGTATTCCAGACTTGTCTTCCGCTATATATCTGATATTTTTGTTCTAATGTGATTATACTTATCTGAGTTGTTATTATAAGTTGTTCTGAATTTTTATTTAGCCACTAGTTTCGTTTTAGATTTGGATTGAATTTATATCTTTTGGAGTAATTTATATAACTCCTATCGATGTAATCAATACTCGTCTAAGGCATAACTTATGGATGGTCGCTTCTAACAAACCTTATTCTTCGCAATAGCAGACGTCATTCCTTATAATAACCTTTGTTATTGTGAGCATAGAGATGGGGCATCACACCAAACCAAGAAACCAACAAAACTAGGAGTTCAAACCGAAGTCCAAAACCAAAGAAGAAAAGGAAAATGTCCTAGCCAAAAGGAAAAAATAGATTTCACAAACCGGAGCGTCTCGGTAAACCATCATCTTAGAGCATGCCTAAGGGTTATCTCCGACCCTGTACATGAGTAAGTGATTTGGTCGTTTGTCCGGAGTTTGTTACATATTCCAAACCATCACGATTAGTTGATGAACAACCGGCCACCATTCCTCGGCCTCGTGCTATTGTCGTTCAAGGTAGGCGGTGGCTGCTCCTGTTCTACCACTGCATTCCGAGTTTCGACATATTGTCGCAATTGACCATTCCTTACATGCTTCTCGACTATATCCTTCAGATGCCAAAGCTGTTAGTACCATGCCTATCCAGGTCATGAAAGAGACAGCGCCTTCCTGATACCCTTTCGCGTTTTGAGGGTTCCCTCCTCGTCGGCCTTCGATAAGGGAGGTGATCCCGAGTATCCAAGAATATTCGCTCCAATGTTTTATTCATTCCTATGTAAGTGGAGAATTTTGGTTCTCCATGGCACTTCCTCTTCCTTTTATCCTTGTCTTAACCAGAGCTTTCACCGGGAAGTCCTCCATCCTCAACCATGTTTACTTCCTTTGACTTCATATCCAAACATGGATCCTCTTTCCGAAGAAATCTCTCAGCTTCGTGAAAGAATTCCCCGAGATCCAGTGGTGGATCCTGTATCAATGATACTTTGAAATCCGAATCATCCCTGACTCCCGACACTGCCGCCATCAGAATCATTGATGGATCCTGTCGATCCACCAAAGCAACTACTGCCTTAAACAGAGTTAAGAAAGTCCTGAGTGATTCATCCGTCCTCTGCTTAACTGATGTCAGCATCATCACATTCTTTGGCCTTTTTATGTGAACTCGAAACTGACTTAAGAACTTATCTACCAGTTCTGTCCATGTTCCAATGGATCCATCCTCTAGCTATCTGAACCACATGCAGCTATATCGGTCAAGTACAGGGGGAAATATCAGGCCATAACCTCCTATGATGCCCCCAGCACTTCCAAATGCCTTCTGCACCTCATCAATTGGTCAGTGGGATCCGTTTTACCATTGTATACTTCCAAAATGGGTAGCTTGGATTCGAGTGGATTCCTAGCTATCCTGATGTTCCGGGTAAACGGACTTTTGTTGACTCCCTCCAAATCCCTGTTTGTCAGACCTCCAATAATGGTACGCCTGATCATGTCAGCTAATCCAGTGTTACCTACAAGGGGTTGCCCCCCATTTACATTTCCTAACTGCCCTCCAAGTCTTCGAGGGAATTCCGGTAAATACTCCTCATCACGTACTCCTGTATTCCTGTTGGCATCGGGCTGTGCAGCATTATCTGGTATCCCTCCATGGATTGGTCTAGCATTTCCTAGTGGTGTGCCCCTGAGTCTAGGTCCATCCATATTGATAGTCGTTTGCTGATTGGGGCTACCCCCTATTGAACCACTCCATCTGCTTGCCTGTTGAGTCCTTCTGATCCAACTCCATGGATCTGAGCTCCTGTAGCTCCTGTTGTTCCTGCTTTTCCAAATTGTCTGAAAAGTGCCTGCATCATTTCCTCTTTCCTTTTCCACTATTCCTACATGGAATTCATCATGACCTACATCTCGTCCTTAGTGATGTAGATGGAGGCTTGATTAGCTCCAGAGGAAGCCTACTGACTTCCCTCATGTTGACTTCTTTCTGACCTTTGCTCCTAGTCGACTGCTTTGCCAAAGTCTCCAGAATCCAAGTTCGTAAGCCTTTAAATCCAAAATCCAAGCTTCTAAATCCCCTAGTGCTAGCTTTCCAGTGAAAGCACAAAAATGTTAGCGCTAAAATTGGTAATTAACACCCAAATCCAGATAAAAGCACCAAATCACAATCACATATTATAGACAGAAAGTATGTAGAGATTATAAATATGAAGAACGGTAAAAATAAGAAAGAAAGCAGTCAGAATAGAGGATTTATAGTGGTTCGGCTGACTCTAGCCTACGTCAACTCTAGAAATTTCTTTTTTATTGATGTTAGAATCAATTGTAGTTATAATCTAGATTTTTTGGAACAACAATGGCAGAGCAGCTTTAGTTGGGAAGAAGAAGGGAAGCAAAATGAGGATCACTTTTCTGATGTCCACATGCTGTATTTATAGGAAAATCCCAAGTTACTTGGCTTCCTGAGTAGTCCGGGCCCATCGGGACCATCGTCGAACCATACTCTTCATCCCAACCGATCCCAAGCTCTCCATAAGCCAATCCCATCCACTCATGTCGAACCGAAGACTAACACATGTTGACCCGAAGATTGACTCCAGGTAGCCGACCTACACATGCCGACCGGCCTATGCCAACCCACACATGCTGATCGGCCTATGCCGAACCACTTTGACCGAACCGCACCAAGATTGAACCACTCCAATGCCGAACCACTTTGATCGAATCACACCAAGACTGAACCACTCCAATGCCGAACCACTTCAGCCGACCGATGTATGCCAACCCACCTTGACTGAGCCACTTCGATGCCGAACCACTCCATGCCGATCCACTTCAGCCGACCGATGTATGCCAACCCACCTTGACTGAGCCACTTCGATGCCGAACCACTCCATGCCGATCCACTTCAGCCGATCAAGCCACACCATCCTACCGAGCCACTTCATCATGCTGGCCAATGCGAAATGCCGAATCACTCACGATACCGAACCACCCATGCTGCCGACCCAGTCTTGTGACGATGCCGACCTACTCGCTTGGACCGATCCAGGAATGCCAAACCCAAGTTCCCACAGCCTAACACCGACCCAATTTAGCCGACCAATCCACATCACCGAGGCCGACCCACCTCAACATGCCGAACCACCTCATCTTAACTACCTTGGACGATCCACATATAACCAATCCACCAATGCCAACCCTTTCAAAACCGAACCATACCTGGCCGAACGACATGCCTTCCAAGACTGAACCGTGCATGGTCTCCACTCCTCGACCGAGCCATGTATGATCGAACGGCTGAACTATGTGGCCAAACCTCAACTCTGTAATCATATATGTATATATATATATATATATCATTCATGATTGATCGTCTATTCATCTAGTTGACTCTAACCCATCGTATCCCAGTCTCGACTGACGAGTAGTCAATTTAGTTAAATGCGCTTATCCACAGCCTTGCCAAAAGGCAGGTTAACAAGCGCTTTATCGGATCGTCCCCTAAGAGGTAATTTGGACTTTAGAGGCTTTTGATTTTGCGGGTGCTTATCCTGACCTTCCCCTAAGAGGTGATATGGACGTTAGGGGCTTTTGATTTTGCGGGTGCTTATCTTGACCCTTCCTTAAGAGGTGATATGGAAATTAGGGGTTTATTCCTCCCTCTAAGAGGTGCTCCGGATTGGACGTTGGAAGCTCATTCTCAAAAATATTTTTTGTACTCTAGATTTGACATCGAAGGTTAATTCACAAAAAAAAAATTTGTACTATATATATATATGTATATATTATTTTCAAAAAGTTTGTTTCTCTTCCGAAGAGACATTTCTGAGGAATGATTGTATAGTTTTGTTCCCACTTTCTTTGAGGTATGAATGTAATTTTGGTCCTCCTTCCAAGAGGTATAAAAACAGGTTTGGAGATGTTTGTGAAAATATCTTTCGGTCTATAGACCTTTTTGTACAATATACACACACACACACACACATATATCATATATATACACATACATACATATATCTTTTTAGAAATTGATGAAGAACTAAAAGAGGCCCGAGGTTTCACGAGAACTGATCTTTGTACTGCATTGACTTATAAATTGATAGTTGCTCTGTATCAGCATTTGAGCCGTCTTTCTCAAGTAGCTAGAAATTTGTTGTGCACCATCCGTGTGTCGAATTCCATGGACTAGTTTTGTTTTTACCTATAATGACACTCAAATTTCAAATCAGTACATGATCAACTTTGGAATACAAATCAAGTTTAGAATTTTATGAATAAGAAAAGTTCATAACAAAAAAATGCCACTAGATTTGACGACTCAATAGACTGTTATCTACCATTCTTCTACAGAAAGAGTTAATTCTCGAGTATTTAGGCAATTATCTTATTAGCATAAGAAGCTATTTAAATTTCTTTAATGAACTATTTAAGAGATCCTGACTTGATTGCATTTTTGACCATTCTTGATAGGGCGCAACATTCATTAGTTTTAAGTCCATTCGCTTTGTGACAGTCGCAATAATCATTCCCTTTGCTTGGTTTGGGTCGACTTGATATACTACGAGTAACTGAAAAGCTTTCAGAATCTTTTGCTATAGCAAAAAATGAGAAAGGGGCTTGTTCAAATTCACATAATTGGATTCAGAAATCGCTTTTTTAATTTTCCTCCTACTTTTCTTTCCCTCCAATCTTTCACTAGGGGACTCAATTGATTTTTCTATCCTTTGTCTTCATTGAGATTCCTATGTCATGGAATATTTTTTTTCCATCTGGATAAATTTCTTGGCTTGGAAGTAGAAGTTTCAAAGATCTCTACATCCATTAATATAAAGTTGTTCCTAGAAAGGGGTTTGTTCGACTAGCCCAGATCGAACTGCTATTAAGTTGTTAGTATCGGTCGTATCTTTGGTGTTTAATGCTTTAGTATTGAACCTCTTTAAATACTCGTTTAGTGGTTCTCCTCGTTTTTGTTTGATTGTAGCTAACAGGCTAAAGCTTTTAGTTTGATCTTTGAATACGTAAAATTGTGTCACAAAATAATAAGAAAATTGTTCCTAGGAATAAATGGTCTTCTTTTGATAATATCTACACCATTTGATAGCTTCTCCTTGAAGAGTAATCGGGAAAAGTTTGCATCGAACCATCCCAAAGGCATTATACAAGTTCATCCAATTTCCAAATGATGTAAGGTGATCATATGGATCAGTAGTTCCAATGTACTTTGGTGGGGTAATCTGAATGTGAGAAGAAATGCTAGCTGCCATAATTTCTTTTAAAAAAGGAGCCTTTTGCAGGGTAACATATTTCCTTAATTCATTGAATACATTTCTTATTGTATCCTCTATGACTTAGTTGTGAATATTGTCATGGTGACCACCACTGTTTTCAATGTTTAAGCTATTTGATTGCTCGATGGTTCTCCTAGCCTGACTTCCTTTCTTCTCATATTGATCTTCATTTATACGTCGTGCCTCACCTTGTCCTTTCATAACCTTTTGCGACTCTTGAGACGGTGCTCTATCAAGAAATTCATGAATGGCTATCATTTGTTTTTATAGGTGCTGGACTTTGATTTCATTGTTTTCCAACCTCCTTAAGGTCGAAGGTTTCCCAATTTCTATATTCTTCAAGTTAAAGTTTGGGACTATATTGTTTTCCAAAGTTGGTTGTGGCTTAACTTCTTCATTTGATATATCTATACTATTCATGACTCCTTCCATCTTCTTCTTTTTGAACAAAGAGATCTATTAATTCTTGGTAAAAGTGATTGGGGTCGGAGGTTCAAGCCCTCCTTCTAGCGTCAAAAATGTTAACAAGATTTATTGTCAACACCCCCAAAGTTATTTCAGCTAGTGCGGTAAGTTCAGATGGTGTGATTCTCTTAAGGATTGCTTTTATATCCTCACTTGTAAGTATCTCACGAATCAGACCTTCCGTTGACGCTGAAAGGTTTAGAGCTTGGACTAAGTGATCTTCTGGCTTTAATTGAGCTCGCTTAAAGCCTTCCACAAAGGCTTTTCTTTTGATTAGCTTAGGTTTTCTTGAATTGAGTCCTCAAAAGGTAGGATTCAGTCTTATCGAATGGTTAGGGAGATAACCTTCCTTGAATTAGGGAATGAAATTAATTACTTTAGTGAGAAGGTTGTAGCTTCCGACCGTTTGATGAGGTCAAGAAGACTTGGATACGAGATTTAGGAGGAAAGAACTCTTTTCTGCCTTGTTGAATTAACGTAGAAGGGTATTAAGACTCCACCCGAAGCTTTTTGCTTAACCGGGATTAGGTTTCCTTGTTTTATCTTATATATAGAGTTAAATTGATCTTTACCGAAAGGCTAGGTAAGCAGCTATTTGGGATTCAAAGTGATGCTAAGGTTTATGGGATACGATAGGTTATGATACTTGGCGAAAGGTTTAACCCTCAAGATTTATGACTCCGGAAGGTTTTATGTATACCAATTCTGATAAGCCCACTTTAGGTCCAAAGGGTTTAGGCTACAATCCAGAGGTTACCGAAGGGTTATGAAGACCACCCAAGAAAGAATATCACTGTTTCTATTCGTTCGGACCTTTCGAAGGAACTGTACTTGAAAGTTGTGATTAAGAATAATGTAAAATGTAAATAGAATGTATAAAATTTAAGACCTCCCTCTGATCCTTGAATGGACTTCTCTTTTTAATAAATTTTCCCTAATCACTACCAAATTAGTGTTAGAACTATGATTTTAGAAATACAAGAATGGAATGAGGAGAAATCCGCCCCCAAAACAAGACCCCTTGGGTCTTATTTATAGATGTGGACAGCCATGCTTCCGTCCCTGTGCTTTCGGCAGGACCAAAGGGTTTCTTTCTTATATACAATTGCTAACCTTTCGGCTTCAACGAAAGGTTTTCCTTTCACATGTCATCGTGGATCCTTAAACACTGCCGAAGGGTCTTTTCTTTTATTTATTTTTAGGAACCTATTGCCCTTATCGGAAGGTTTTTCATCTATACAGTATGTGAACCCTTCAGATGTGCCAGAGGGTTCCTGGATATTGTGAACCCTTTGACTTGGTCGGAAGGTCGCTTTTACTTGGATGTTGTTGAGAGCCGAGCTTTCCTTGAATGTTGTTGGAAGGTTGCTTTACGTTCTCTGCCAACTTATGAATGTTGCTTTCATCATAGACTTTCTGACAACGTCGAAAGGCATTCAGTAGGCGTTCCAACCGACCCGAAAGGCATATTATGGTTTCCAAAAGGTTATTATACGCTTGCATGCCCTTGTCTTGACTTCTTTGCCTTCTTCGGAGGGTAGGAACTCCCTGAAAGCAATCTTTTAACTACTTCAGAAGGTTTGAAGCTATTAAATCTTGAGGGTTGCATCCTTTCGACTCCTTCGAAAGGTTTGGTTTTCTTTTTCCTTTGTCTTTGTTGAAAGACCTCTCATTCTAGTCAAAAGGTGGATTGTTGAGCATCATCCTGCCTATGGACTTTGAAAGATAGCCTTGGACTTCGTCAGAAGCTCCTTGTCGGAAGGTATGAATATCTGGAATATCTCGGTGCTTTCTGATCTTCACTCATGCTCTCATACCCTTCTTTCATACCTTTGTTCTTCTGAAATTTTTATGGTTAACAGTATTAAAGGGTCATTTTTTCTTCCTTCTCCCTATATTAAGGAGTCTTAAATAACATACGATGGTACCTTAAAGGGAAGTGGAGTTTGCTTCATTTTTAACAAGAATTATTAAAGAATCATGATGTGTATTTTCCTTGACTTACATTAGGTTAGTATAAATTGGAATTTTGTTGTGGGATGACGATGGGCTATGTCAATCTTGTTGATAAATCGGTATTTAGTTATAGGGCTACTAGTATACAGACTTTGACTCCAGCGATCCCGAGCAGTCGTTAGCAACGACTTTGATTATGCTCTAACGGATTTCGCTTCCTATTATGTGGAATATATAGGTACATAAAGACCTCAAAATTAATTGGTTGTTTATTTGTCGAAGGTGGGCTAGTTAACCCCTAGATAGTCTTTGAGATGCAATAGTAATATGGAAAATTAAATTAAAAAGTCATATCTAGGGTCATCGAATATTGCAGCTAGGGGCCGATTGACTAGCGATTACATTATGGAGGGCCCCCTTCGAAGTTAAGGTATTAAATGGTTGTTGGGTCTATCTCTTCCCTATTCAAAAAGTACTAAGTGATCAATGTTTTCTTTGGGAAGTACAATGTTTACATGTATGCACACAAGTTGTTATCCAACCTTTTAGCCTGACTATATCTGAACTGAATAGACAAGTTAGACTCAATCGGAACCAAACGTTCTTATGGTGTGCAATCAACCCCAAATTTTGTGGGTCGGGTCATTTGGCTCTGAAGGTTCTTCCAGCGAAATTTAGGCCCGTTCATGCATGGCTTCACCTATAAATACAGCGGACATGGCTTTTTGTAGAGAATCTTTTTTCTAGCTATTTTTCATCATGCTTCTCTCTTCCTCTAATAAATTTCTAAGGTTAAAATAATTGTATCTATATTGTATATAAGAAGATTATTAGAGTGGACGTAAGCCAGAGTTTGCAGAACCACAATAAAATTCATGTGTTCTCTTACTTTATTGTGATTGAATCTGTGATTTGTATCCTTATCTTACTATTATTATTGGTTAATTGGTGCTTTCACATGCAATTGGTTATTGGTTAACCAATGTCGCAGCGCAGTGCCTCCGCATTCTGGATTCGGAACTCAACTTAAAGACGATGCATTATGTCCATATCTCTTACGTCCTGTGACTGACCAGGGCATAGGCGATCAAGCATCAGCTGCTGAATTGCAGCCAAGGAATGGACAAGGAATTGCTACTCAAATGATACTCCTCAAGGCTAGAGAACCAAGGCGGTATGACATGAACCAAGATGATATGACTCAAAGCAAACTCTATATGTTCTAACTCGAGTCAAATTCGGGTAATTACCCATTCGACCCAAAGCAAACCTAGGAATTTTGGCCCAAGGTCAAGCTCGGGTAAAGCCAAGATTTTCTCCAAGAAAACATCAATATGACCCCAAGCAATTAGCAAACTTTCTTAGGTCGGACTCCAAGTAAATTACCTTTAATCCGTCAATATCGATCCATCTTGTTTTGGCCATAACTCGGGCATACAGACTCCAAATGACTTAAAACTTAGTGTGCAAACTCAAGAGGCCTTCCTTACTATCTTATATGGATCGTACCCCATTTGGGTGAAAGTTTGGGGATTACCACCGATCAGCGACCTCATCCTAACTGATTCATTATTCGATCTGCATGCTCAACCATTCAAATGTTAGACAACCATGCATATATCATTCACATGTATTACAAGCATCCGTAACTTGAAAATGGACTGGACTGACAACAATTGGAGCATCTCCCCCAATCGAAACCTATTCAACAAAGCCCTTTAGCATCAAGAATATCCAAGAAGATTCAATGTGCTAACCATGACAACGTATTCTATGAACATAGACCCTCGACAACATCTCATGAAGTACGAGTGGCACATGGATCCTGCAAGAGCAACTGGTGCCATCGAATACATATGTTTTTCCATATTCCTTGAAAGAATAATGATCATGTAGTTTACTTAGTTGCCGCTCAGGTCCGTCTCCTCATCCGATCAACTAGATCAAAAGTTGTCGAGCAATTCAGGATGCATATGACTCACACCATAGATGTGATGTCATTGTCCAATTTATTCCAGATGCCAAATGAGCCACTCAAAGACTTCCAATAAAGATTCAATGTAATTACCACTATAGTGAGAAATCCCAGCGAGAATATCTTAATGATGGCGTTGATAAGGGGAATCGACCCTAAGATAGACTTTGGCAATTGGTAAGCTGGTGAGCCTCCACCGACCTTGGATCATTTTTGTTACAAAGTGAACCGGAACCTAGCAAAAAGACGATGTAGAGCAGACAGGGAGAAAGAATGATGTATGCCCGTTGGCTGAAGGAATTCAAAGCGAGGGCAGCATTGAGGCCTTTGATGAGGACTTGGATTCTTGGAGGCGATCGAGAATCCCAAATTTCAGCTTAGATAATCCTTTGAATGATTCAATCGATAACATCGACTTGGAGAGTCATAACTTGGAGCAATACTGGAAACCAGCCTCGAGAGAGCCCATTGAAACCCAAAAGAAATCTGGAAAAGTTGTATATTTCAAAATACATACGGTCACAACAGCGGCAATTGCAGACACCTTCGAGATGTGATCGGAAAAATGATCTGGAAAGGAAAGTTACAACAATATGTACAAACCCCGTAGAATGGCGGGCGGGGAACATCCGACCAATAAAGAACTTTGATTATCAATTGAACCACCTACGGTCAACTTCCAATTGAGAAAGGCTAAGGCTAAGTAGAATAGCGAGCATACGATGCTGCTTCACTTATCAATAGCATTTAGTTCAATTTCAATTATGTTGTAAACTACGACCAACTTTAACTAAACTACTTCCAAATGATGTAAGCGACCAAGTACTTAGAATTAGGCGCCAACAAACCTCCACGGACCATGATTGGACCTTTAGAGGATCATCAAGATGAGCATGATTCAATCGCTCATCAGCTACCACATGTCCCTAACTTAGGGGCAAGGATTCAAAATGGAAAGGGGGTGTGACTCAACCATCCACTTCCTACTCTCTGCTTCAATTATAATGATCGCCCACTCATCAACCTTCGTGCTTGACTTAAAAACCAGAGAAACAATTGGAATGGATGCAGCCCGACCATCCATTCCCTAGCTCATAGTTGAAGTTTGCCAAAATACTTATGCCTTTCCTGAAGCTCAGCAAGACCAAGGTCCAACTAAAGTGGGTGTGATTTGAAATTTCATACATTAGCTCCTACCCTGGACACAGGAGGCAGTTTGGGAGCTTGACTTAAAGTAGGCATGATTGACTGTCTACTCAGCAACCGCCGCCCTCGATACGAGGACACCACGGCAACATAAGGTGGATGTGACTTGACCGTCCATATAACCACTCTTTTGATTTGCCAGGAGGAGTAAGAAGCTAATTGGAAGAGATCTGACCGTTCAACCCAAGCATGGAACATGGATGTGGTCCGACCACCCACCATAAAATTTTAGTCCCCAGAGAGTAGACTAGAGTGTAAACACAAAAAGATGGATGCAGTTCGACCGTCCGTCGACCAACTCTGGTCCTCAAAATGTGGACTAGAGTATAGACATCAAACGGGTGTGACTGGCAATCCATCATAAAACTTTGGTCCGTAAAGCATGGATTAGAATATAAACGCAAAAGGATGGACGCGGTTCGATCGCCCATCGACTAACTTTAGTCCCCAGAGCACGAACTAAAGTACAACATCAAACGGGTGTGACTGACCACCCGTCATAAAAATCTAGTCCCCGAAGCGTGGACCAAAGTACAAACATGAAACGATGGATGCGGTTTGACCATCCATTGATCAACTCTGGTCCCCCAACACGGTTAAGAGTATAATAACATAATAGTGGACACGGTCTGACCATCCATCGATATAACTCTGATCCTTCAATGCGGTCAACAGTATAAATGCTATAAAAAGTGGATGCAGTTCAACCGTACACTCCTCAGCTCTTGCCCTTGACTTGGGGGGCAAACACACGACTCAAAGTGGATACGATCTGACCATCTACTCCTTTGTTCAAGCTCGAAGATCATAAAAACACTCATCTTACTCCCAAGGCTTGGCGGAACCAGGATCCAAATGAAAGTGGACACGGTACGACCATCCATGCATCAATTCCTACCCCAAATGCATCCACAGTTTGAGAGCCTAAGCTAAAATTAGATGTGATTCGATCGTCCAATCCAAGGAGGATATGATACGTCTATCCACGACCTTGTTCGCACTTGAAGTAAGGTGAACTAAACCAGCCTAGCTAAGACATCAGCAAGCCCAAAATCCAAACAAAGACATTGACGCATTCGACCGTCCGACAAATAACTCTAGTCCCCCGGTGCAAATTAGAGTATAAACACTAAATGGGTTCAACTGATTGCCCATCAATAAACTCTAGTCCCCGAAGCACGAATAAGACTATAGGTAGAAAATGGATGTGGTTCGACCATTCATCCATTAACTCTTCGGTATAACTGATAGGCTGAGTATAAAACATAGAACGGATGTGACTCAACCATTCGTTAATATGCTCCTTCCCACAGTTCGACGTGTAGAACTCCAAGTAAGAGTAAATGTGATATAACCGACCACTCGTCAACTTCCACCCCTGACTTGGGAAGCAGAAGAAATGACTAAGGAAAATATGGTTTGACCATTTTCTAGAATAATTCTTAAGTCCCCAGAGTATGAACTAGAGTATAAACACAAATTGGGTGTGATTTGACCAATCTCTAATAAACTCTTATCCCCAAAGTGCAGGTATAAGCATAAATAAATGGATGAGCGTGGTTCAATCACTCAATATTCTATAAACTTTGACCTGAACTCGACAGGAGGAGTGTAAACTCACTACGGATGGAATTCAACCATCCATGAACTAACTCTGCTAACCCAAGATTGGAGACAGGAGTGCAAACTACTAAAAGTTGAATAGGATAGCTCATTATAGCTCCGACTTGGTGTTCTATACGACTCAAGGCAACAACCACGGGGAGGCCTTAATACAAAACCAATCGGAACGACATCCAAAGTTATGGGTAATCGATTTTATCGTTCCATTGGATCGACAAGAAATATCGATTCAAACTTTCTATATCATTCCAATGGATTGAAGGTCAGTATCGAGCCACACCAACCATAAATGGATGTGACATGAACGTCCATTGAATAGCTCCGGTCATCGGAGCATGGATAGGATAATGAACCACGAATGAGTGTGGCTTGACCATTCATTCTCCATTACCTTCCTTTGGTCCGTCGGGAGGAGTAAGAAACTAGATGAGCAAAGCTCGACCATTCTTGAGCTAATTCTATCCCTTGGTCCGATAGGAGAACATAGATCAAAATAGACATGACTGACCATCTAGCTTTGAATGAATGTGACACGACCATTCATTCACTAGCTCTGACCATGATTCAGCTAGAAGAGCAGTTCAAGATGGATGTGAGTTGACCGTTCGCACATTGATCCTTGCTTTTTATTTGACAGAGGGAGCGATATTCACATATTGGATATGACTTAACCATCCATTCTTTGGTCCTTTCCTAGAGTATGGCGACATTTGCGTCAAAAGTGGGCATGATTGACCATCCAAAACTTAGTTAATGCCCAAAATCTGATGGGGCATTGAAGTCACCTGTTGAGAAGGAAAAGCCAGAATACAATACAAAATAGGTGCGACACATCCTGATGGGAAAGAGTGTAAAGCTAAGACAGATGCGACACGCCTGTCTATTATCGACATTTACCCCGAACATAGGAGGCTCAGACGAGAATCAAGATAAATGTGAACCGACCATTCATCGATCAACTCTATGTCTTCGAAGCTTAGGTGGGAGTATTAACACGACTATGACGAGACTCGACCATCCATGTAGTACATTTATTAACTCGAGACCTGGGATGGAATTGTGATTATCCAAAAACTGACTGTGAAATCTCAATACTATGACTCATACCTAGTGTTTACAATGACTTGAGACTACGACCAAAAGGATGCTTAGAAATAGAATCATCAGATCGATGCCCAGGCTCATGGGCGATTGACTATCATTCCAGCCTGAATAACGAGCAACAGATCGTGGGTACATCGACTAGAAAGCACGTTGCTTGAATACATAAGAAGATTCAAACTCAAAGCAAGAGCCTGTTATATAGCTGTGTGCAACACAGGCTAAACCTTACTTGACATTTGATTCGACATGCTTATAAGCCTGATCTTCAGCCATTGTAGATAATCACTTAAAACAACTAGAATCCAACACTATCAGAGTCATCAACTCATGATGAGATCTAGAAGTTCAACGGAGCGACCGTCATCACATGTTGTCCTGACCGGCACTCATGCCATTGAATATGCATTAGAGAAATGCTCGAATATAGGGATTGACATCAAATCCAATTATCGTTCTCCATGCCCACATACACCACCAAAGTGTTGAAGTTACAAGACTCGCCTAAGCAAGTGGCCAATACTAACCCCATCGCCTATGCGACTTTGCAAACCCAATTCAAACATCCCACGTGCTAAGTAAAGTTTTGTGCGGTGTTGTGCAGTTTCGCACAAGTACAAATATGCTAATCTATTCAAGTCGAAGAGGTAGAAATCCGATTTAAGGCCATATGCAAGTCATATATGGCATGTCTCATTGTTCGATTTTAGGTTCGCACGGTCTAATATGTTCATGTCAAACCAAAAACCGCTTAAGTCCCACTAATACGATTGATCAGAATAGATCCCATTGTTTAGGCAAATCCACTTAAGCATTTTTCAGCTCATAACATAAGGCCAATATCAAACAACAACACCATTGTCGGTTCTACAAAGATATAGAACCTAAAGATGAAGAAGAGGAGCCTAAAGAATCCAAGGCTGCATCTGTCGACCTAACGATCAACAATACGGTCAGCCATGGTGACCCATCATGGGTCCTGAAGATCAGATAACAGCCTAGTGCAATGAAGATGAAGGAATTAGCTAGGTTTTTCTAAGCAAATCTTGATGTGCTCGCTTGGACCCATTCTAACATGTGTGGGGTCTCATCGATTATCCTGAGCCATGCATTAAATTACGACCCGGGGCCTGTCTCGATGAAACAGAAAAGGCATGACATGAATCCGAAGAGATCTGCCGCTCTTAAAGAGGCTGTAAGTAGGCTTAAATGTAATGGTTTTATTCATGATACCCTCTAGCTGGAATGGGTATTAAATCCTGTACTTGTGAGAAAGGCGAGTGGAAAGTGGCGAACATGCATTGAATATTCGGACTTAAACAAGGCATGTCTAAAAGACTGTTTTCCCCTTTCGAGGATCGACTGGTTGGTGGACTCAACTGTAAGACACGAGTTGCTATCTTTCATGAATGCGCACTACTGATATAATCAAATCCCAATGCACATCCTTGACCAAGAGAACACCAGCTTTATTATCGACATGGGATTGTACTGCTATGTGGTAATGCCATTCGGATAGAAGAATGTTGTAGCAACCTATCAAGGATTAGTTAACTGAATGTTTTATAACAACCCTAATTTTGAGTTACATTGGTTAGGATATTTAATTAGTTAAATAAAAGAAAATATTGTAATTGGCACCGAGATTTGTAGGACCGTTTCCTATTATAGAAAGGATCGGGAAACTCGCATATAAAGTAAAGTTACCAAACAGTTTAGCAGGACTCCATGATGTTTTTCAGATTTCTCATCTAAGAAAGTTTATTAGAGACCCGGAGACAACTATAGCACTGACTGTGCTAGAGGATTAATAGTAGAGTCGAATTTCACTCTAGTTAGAAAACAAGTTCGTATAGTCGTGAGAGATGAGAAGAGGCTAAGGAACAAGGTCGGATTAGTTAAAGTCTAGTGAAGCGACGATGAGAGAGACTATACTTAGGAGAATGAGAGCAAGATTAGAGACGCTTATCTAGATTTGTTTAATAGTATGTTTTACCCTTTTGATTGATTTGTTGAGTGCCTTACCATAAATTTGAGGACGAAATTCTTTAAGGAGGGGAGTGTGTAACGACCCTAATTTTGAGTGACATTATTTAGGATATTTAGTTAGTTAAATTAAATTAAATAATGTAATGATTAAGGGTTTGAGATTTGTGATTAATAGAAGGATAGCACTGCCTATTTGAACTAATGAACTAAGAAAATTAAAATGAATTTGTCGGGGTAGTAGACAAAGGAAATATAGGAATAAAGTATATACTTACACCCTAAACCCTTAAACGACATTCATTTTACACGTTCAAAACAAAAACTAAATAGAAGAGAGGCCGACAACCATTAAGGAAAACCAAGTAGAAGATAAAGAGAATATTTCAAGAGGAAAGCATAAGTAAGTTAAATAAAGATCAAATCTCAACTCCTTAATCACAAAACTTGGGTGAAAAATGGCTACATGTTATGTTTTTGACTGTTTTCAGTTTTAGATTGAATCTGAACTACTTTGCAAGGTTTTGCCATGTTTTTTATTGTTAAATTTGATATATATGCTGGTTGATGATTTATGCTAATTCATATGAATTTTATAATATGTTTTAATATGAAAAACTTACTAAATGACATCCAAATGCCATGTGATTTTAGGATAAGGTCAAAAATGATATTTTAGAGATGGATTTCGATTTTCACAATTTTCTGAATTAATGTGAATTTAGTATTAATTTTCTAGTAAAGAAAATGGTTATTAGGATTTAAAATTTATTATGGCTAATATATATGTTTTGGGTCAGAAATCATTTTATGTTAGAAAACACATCAAAAAATGATTTATGGGAATTTTTATAGAATTTTCCTAAGTGTTTAAATGAATATGTTAAATTATTTAAGGTATGAGACATAAATGTTTTATATATTTACAAAAGAAGAAGGGGCAATTTACAAAAGTTTTAAATTATTTGCTTCTGAAATTTTAACGGTACTTTTAGAAAATAATTCAGAAAAGAAATTAACAACCAATCATTTATTTAAAAATAAGGCAAGTTAGTTGTAAAGAATTGCTTTAAAAAGTTAAAAATCAGTTTATACATGCTTTTTACATGTTTCACCACTTTCGGCACCGATATTTCAACTCAGTACTCCCCCTTCCATCACTATCAAAACCAATGCACATGGTATCAAGACTTGGTACGTAGTGAATTGGACTGGGGCGAGAGGTATGAAGTCGAAATGAGGGGTTCCGAAAGGGTTGAAGCTTTAATTTGTTTTTAAATAAAAATGTGCCTGCTTTACTTTTGCTTTCGACTTGATTAGCTTTTGAAGGGATAAATGGTTTCGATAGAGGTTGCGCCTTTTGTTTTATAAAGAAGCTTTTGACGAGGTCGAAATCCCTTGTTGTCGCATCTTAACTTTTGAAGTAATGCCTTCAAAAGGGTATCTTTGTTTTAAAACCCAAGCTGCTTCTTCAATACTTTCGAAGGGATTAATTTCGACACCATCACTTATAACTTAGGAAATAGATTAAGGGATTGAGATTTGTGATTAATAGAAGGGTAGTTGTGGCTATTTGAACTAATGAACTAAGAAACTTAAAATGAATTAAGTTAGGGTAGTAGACAAAGGCAGTATAGGAATAAAGTATATGCTTACACCCTAAACTATTAAACCACATTCGTTTTACACGTTCAAAACAAAAACTAAATAGAAGAGAGGCCGATCACCATTAAGGAAAATCAAGTAGAAGATAAAGAGAAGATTTTAAGAGGAAAACTTAAGCAAGTTAATCAAAGATCAAATCTCAACTCCTTAATCACAAAGCTAAGGTGAATAATGACTACATCTTATGTTTTTTATTGTTTTTGATTTTAGAGTGAATCTGAACTACTTTGCAAGGTTTTGCCATGTTTTTTGTTGTAAATTAGATATATATGCTTATTGATGATTTATGCTAATTCACATGAATTTTATGATATGTTTTAATATGAAAACCCTATTATATGACATCCAAATGCCTTGCGATTTTAGAATAAGGTCGAATTGATACTTTAGAGATGCTTTCAATTTTCATAATTTTATGAATTAATGTGGATTTAATATTAATTTTCTAGTAAAGTAAATGGTAATTTAGGTTTAAAATTTATTACGGCAAATATATGTATGTTTTGGGTCAGAAATGAATATATGTTAGAAATCATATTAAAAATGATATATGAAATTTTTTATAGAATTTTCCTATGTGTTTTAATGAATATATAAAATTATTTAAGGTATGGGACTTAAATATTTTATATATTCATAAAAGGAGAAGGGGCAATACAAAAGTTATAAATTATTTGCTTCTGAAATTTTGGCAGCACTTTTAAAAAATAATTAAGAAAAGAAATTAGCAACCAATCATTTGTTGACAAATAAGGAAGGTTAGTTGTAAAGAATTGCTTTAATGGTTAAAAATCAGTTTATACATGCTTTCTACAAGTTTCGCCACTTTCGACACCTATGTTTCGACCTAGTACTCCTGCCTCCATCACCATCGAAACCAATGCGCATGGTATCCAGACTTGGTACGTAGCGAATTAGACAGGGGCGAGGGGTATGAAGTCGAAACGAGGGGGTCCGAAGGTGTCGAAGCTTTACTTTGTTTTTAAATGAAAATGCGCCTGCTTTACTTTTGCTTTTGACCTGGTTAGCTTCTGACTGGGTTAAATGGTTTTAAGGAATGGATCTAATAGAGATTGAGCCTTTTGTTTTATAAAGAAGCTTTTGACGGGGTCAAAACCCCTTGCTGCCGCATCTTACCATTTGAAGCAATGCTTTTGAAAAGGTTTCTTTGTTTAAAACCCAAGTCGCTTCTCCAATGCTTTCGAAGAGAATGGTTTTGACACTATCACTTCTTTACTTAGGAAATAGTTTTCAAAAGAGTGCTTTCGACCTAGTTGTTTTACGGTCCTTTATTTTATTGAAGGTAAATCCCAAAGGTTTTGAAAGGAAAGGTTTTAACCGGTTTTGAAAGGTTATTCCATATGTTTTACTTGAACCCAAATGCTTTCGAAAGGTTCGATTTTATGAAATGATTTAGTGCTTCCTAAAGGTTTAAGATAAAGGTTTCAAAGGGGTGGTTTGCTAATGGTTTCGAAGGGTTTCAAATGAAAGGTTCCAATATTTTCGAAAGGTAATGGTCATAGTGTTTTAATAAGAGGATGTCTAAGATTTTTAGAGCTTTCGAAAGCAAGGTTTTTCAAGGTTTCTAAAGATTTATTAAGAATGGTTTCGAAGAGCATGATTTGGCCTTTCAACCTAAGGATATAAAACAAAGTGGATACATGGTTTCAAAAAGGGGTACTTTCAATGGTTTTGGAAGGGGGTACTTCAAAGGTTTAAATGTTTTCATCAACTAAGTTTTCTACAAAGTATATATAACACGGCGAGGTGATTTAAGTAAAGCATAGAGTATATTTTCCTTATTTAAAGTATGATTTAAACGTTTAAATCAATTTGAGAGAAAATGTTTTTAAGGAAAATTTTATGGGCAGATGACCCTAAGTAAAATGACTCCGATATTAGAATACCAAATGGGACTGGTATAGGGTCATGACCTATACATTAGCTATTAGCCCCTAGCTAATTTAGTCCAAAATTCCAATGCGTAAGGCTTTGTTACAGGTAAGACTAAAATGATGTTACACATAGAAATGAATATACAGATAGAGGATAGCTTATTGGTGAGCTCGTAAAGCCATAGGATCAGTTGACCCTAAGAGAATTAAGTTAGGGACAGACCGTCCAGAAAAGGAGTATCTAACAAAAGTTAATTTATTTGTTTATTTTGTCGGGTAGGCTCGAGTCAGCTAAAGGTTAGTAGTTAGCCAAACAAAACTATAGTGTTCGGATAGATAGTCCATTTATTACC
The DNA here is from genome assembly GCA_030765085.1 of Allium cepa. Taxonomy (NCBI): domain Eukaryota; kingdom Viridiplantae; phylum Streptophyta; class Magnoliopsida; order Asparagales; family Amaryllidaceae; genus Allium; species Allium cepa. The sequence continues at coordinate 422,293,591 of CM060939.1, forward strand.
TAATTTATATGCTTACATGATATGGCTTTATTGTTAACCGGTTTTGATTACAGGATTAAGATTTGCAAAAGATGTGTTTTAAAAGGATATTAGTGAGGGGAAACTATTCCGTTAAACGACAGAGTCTCACTTAATATCAAATAACAGAGATGAATATGATTATTCACACCAGGCTTTATGCCTGACTTGAAGTTTATGTATTTCCCTTTAAACTCTCGGGTGCTCTAAATTGATTTGAGTAGGCTGAGGGTTGAGGATTTTTAGGTTTTAGTAGGTGGATAAATAAAGCTTCCGAAGACGAGCAGGAGGCTGACTTAACTATGTAGAAGTTGTTGCATTTTTATTTCTATTGTGTTTTATTAAGACTGTTAGGACCATTTAGTACCCTGGTCATCCAAGGGGGCATCTTCATATGTCGCTCTTGGCGTATTTATGTAATAATTATATTTGATCTGAAATTGGGAAATGTTTAGGATTATTTAACTTGGATATGAAATGTTGTTTTGAAATGTAATCATAATATTGTTTTAATCTATGATGATTTTAATTAATATCAATGCTTCTGATATTATGAATACCATTAACATTACTGTATTTGGTCACAGAAAATTAATATAATGGATCATTACAGCATCTGTAACGCTTAGCTTCGGGCCTTTGAATAGGGGATGTTACAACTTAGTATCAGAGCATACGTTTATGAAAAACTTTAAACTAAAATGATTTTTGAAAACATAATCCTAAGGAATTAGAGATAAGACAGGTGTATGGGATAACGCTACAGTAACGTACTTGCATTAGCTATATATAAGTATATGATGTATCTCAATTCTCCCATCCTCTTAGGCTATTCTTCTGTATCTTATGAAGGCTCGAATGCAAATATGGACACTAGAAGTGGAAGAGTTAACCTTGGAGAGGGAAGAATCACAACAAATGGAAATGCCAGACCAAATACTAGGAGAAACCCAGGTCAGGCACAAGTTGTAAATGTGGGTGCTGGAGTCCTGCAAGTTGACATGAGAGCAATGTATCAGTTCTTTATCAACATGATATAGGCAAGTGCTGCTACTGGAGTAGTTGAAGGAGGAGTTTAGGAAGCTCCAATGGTGAGTAACTATGCTATTTTGAGTAAGGATTATGCTCGGTTAAGAGGAAAGCCATTCCTCGGAGCTGAAGACGCCATTGAAGTAGAGAACTGGTTACTGCATTGTAAGAGAATCTTTATAGATTTGAGGGTCAATGATGAACAGAAGAGAAGGCTTGCTTCTAGACAGCTTCAGGGAGCAGCGCTGTATTGGTGGAACAGAGTTATAGTTAGAGTTAATGAGGAGACCATGACATAGGCTGAGTTCAAAAGGAGATTTGAGGAAAGGTTTATGTCCGAGATTACGAAGTCCATTCTGCTCAGAAAGTTTTCTGAGTTGGAGAAGGGGATATGACAGTACTTGAGTATGTGAGGAGGTCTGAGAAGCTAGCAAGATATGGCTATGCTATGGTTGATACTAATATTAAGAGGAATGAAAAGTTCATCAGTGGGTTGAAGCCAGAGCTCGCTGGGACTATGTTATCTCACATTAGGGATCTATGTGATGTTGTTGTTGAGATGGCATTGAGACATGAAAAGATGCTTGGTTTTCTGGGGAGAAATAAGAAAAAGGAAGCCTAGGTGAGGCGGAGTCAGAAAAGGAAGTTCTTCCATAAGAAAGGAGCCCAGAAGGGTGGAGCTGCAAAGAAGGGGAAGTCAGAGATTGTCTGCTTTAATTGTGATAAGAAAGGGCATTTCACAAACAAATGTCGCTCAGGTGATGGAAAGAAGGTGATCGAAAAGAAGAACATCAGATGCTTCAACTGCGATCAAATTATACATTACAAGAATCAATCCAAGAAACCTGCTAAGGATGGGAAGGGCAAAGTATATGCATTGGAACCAGCTACCTCGAGGCTAACAGCAGAGGGAAAAGGAAAGGTTGTGTTGGGAGGTACGCTTCTGATTTATGTATGTTAGTTAGCATTTTTTGACACCGGTACATCACATTCTTTTATATCTCATTGTTTGGTAGATAAGCTTAACCTAGAACTCTCATACTTAGTTACTTCCTTAAGGGTTACAAATCCGATAGGAGGGTACGCGATACTTGGGATGAGTGTGACCACCTTGAGTTTGATTTGTTAGCTCATACCTTTGTTTGTAGTTTGCATGTGTTTGACTTTGTATGATTCGGAATTATTTTGGGTATGAATTGGTTAAGTAAGTACGATGCTAGGATATTTTGCTATGATAGGAAAATATTGCTTAGACGTCCTGACTGTGGTGATCGAATTATATATACCATAGAAAACTCTAGCTGTGAGGTGAATATTTTGTTGGATGTTGTGGAGGTAGAAGATGAGTTAAATTGAATTTTCGTGGTTAGAGAATTCGCTAATGTTTTTGAACCTATAGTAGGATTGCCATCGAAACGAGCCATTGAGTTTCAGATAGATTTGGTACCAGGAGCAGAGCCGGTGAGTAGACCGCCAAGCAGGATGGCACCTACCGAGATGAAGGAGCTAAAGGTGCAGTTGGTGGATTTGGAAGGCAAGAATTTTATTAGGCCAAGCAGTTCGCCTTGGGGAGCAGACACAGTGTTTGATAAGAAGCCGGACGGATCGTTGAGGTTATGTATCAACTATCGTAAGTTGAATGAGAAGATGAGAAAGAATCGATATTCGTTGCCTAGAATTAACGATTTTTTCGATCAATTGAGTGGAGCTAAGGTATTTCCTCAGTTGGATTTAGAAACAGGGTTCCATCAGCTTAGAGTAACAGAGGATATTATTCCTTTACGGCATTTAGAACTAGATATGGATCGTACAAATGGTTAGTAATGTTGTTCGGAATAACTAATGCGCCAGCATTCTTTGTGGATTCAATAAACCGAATTTTTCGAGAGCACTTGGATAGGTTCATGTTTGTATTTATAGATGATATTTTGACATACTCTAAAGATGAAAGAGGGCATGAAGTTCATCTTAGAGTGATGCTTAAGACACTGAGGTAGCATCAGTTAAAGATGAAGCTTTTGAAGTGTCATTTTAGAAAGAAGGAAGTGAAGTTTTGTGGTCATGTAGTCTTAGAGAAAGGGCTGTCTGTAGATCCGACTAAGATTAAAGCAGTGAATAATTGGAAGAAACTCGAGATAGTGACTGAGATAAAGAGTTTTCTTGGATTAGCTGGGTACTATCGAAGATTCATTATGGATTTTTCACGGATAACAGCACCGGTGACCAAGCTGACGTGAAAGGATGTGAAGTTCTTTTAGACCATTAAGTGTTAGGAAGAATTCTAAAAGCTGAAACACTTATTGGCTAATGCACCTGTGTCAGTTGTTCCGGAAGGAAATAAGGACTTAGTAGTGTATACAAATGCTTGTGGAACTGGGTTAGGAGCTGTGTTAATGCAGAGAGGTAAAGTGATTGCCTATGCTTCTCGACAGCTTAGGCCGCATGAGGTTGGATATTTGACGCATGATTTGGAATTGGTTACGATGATTTTTGCGTTGAAGGTGCGGAGGCATTACCTTTTGGGAGAAAGATTTGATTTATATATGGATCATAAGTCATTGAAGTATTTATTCTCTTAGAAGGATCTGAATATGAGACAGTAGAGATGGTTAGAATTTATAGCTGCTTATGACTTTGGAATTGAGTACACACCGAGAAAGGGCAATAGGGTTGCAGATGCACTTAGCAGAAAATATCAGAATGCAGTGTTGCAAAGTGGAAAATTTTAGAAGAGTTGACAACATGTAGAGTACAGTGGAGATCTAAAGCTGGATCTAGTGGAGAAACTATAGTGTATCATGTTTAGAAGTTCGATCAGTTATGATTGAAAGGATTTCTTCTAAGCAAGGAGAGGATCTAGTATTAGCTTAGCGGATCAGGAAGTTAAGGGATGGAACAGAGAGTAATGACCTGAAGGATTTTAGTCTTGATCAAAATGGGTGGTTAAGGAAGAAAGGAAAGTTATGTGTTCCAAATGTAGGAAGCATTAGGAAGGAAGTTCTTGAAGAATGCCATCGTTCGAAGTTCACTATTCATCGAGGAGGAATTAATATGTATTTGGACATGAAGAGGAATTTCTTCTAGGAAGGAATGAAGAGGGATGTAGGCTTTTGGGTGAAGCAGTGTTTGAACTGTCAATAGGCAACCGAACATCAGAAACCAAGTGGGTTACTTCAGCCATTAGATATTCTAGTATGGAAGTGGGATTTTATTTCTATGGATTTTATAGATGGGTTGTCAGGTTTAAACAGAAGAAATGAAAATATATGGGTCGTAGTGGACAGATTAACCGAGAGTGCCCATTTCATTCCAGTTAAGTCAACTAGGATGGCACTTGTTTTAGCTAAGTTATTTATGAAGAATGTAGTTAGGCTTCATTGAATTCCTAGTAGTATAGTAAGTGATAGAGATTCCTTATTCACTAGCGAGTCCTGGAAGAGTTTACAGGATACTTTAGGTACTAAGCTTAAGATAAATACTACCTATCATCCATAGAATGATGGGAAAACGGAAATAGTTAACAAAGTCTTAGAAAATTTATTGCGAGCATATGTGCTAGATTTTGGAGGATCACTGAAAGTCCATCTACACTTAGTCGAATTTTCATATAACAACAGTTATTAGGCTAGTATAGGGACGGCGCCGTTTGAAGCTTCGTATGATAGGCATGCAAATCTCCAGTTTGTTGGTTAGAGACCGAGAATAGGTTAGTTCTTGGTCCAGATTTAGTTAGAGAAGATTGAGTTCATTCAGGCTCAAATGAAGGAAGCTCCTCGGTCTAGGCAGAAGAGTTTTGCTGATGAAGACGGAAAGACTTAGGATTCTTGGTAGGAGATCATGTTTTCATTAAGGTGTCACCGATCAAAGGTGTAATTCGATTCGGGAGGTCAGGTAAATTGGCATCGAGATTCGTAGGACTTTTTCTATTATAGAAAGGATCAGGAAACTCGCATGTAGAGTAGAGTTACTAAATAGTTTGCCAAGAATCCACGATATTTTTCATATTCCTCACCTAAGAAATTGTATTAGAGACTTGGAGACTACTGTAGCACTGACAATGTCAGAGGACTAAGTAGTGGAGTCGAATTTGACTATAATTAGAAAATCAATTCATATATTCGCGAGAGATGAGAAGAGGCTAAGGAATAAGACAGTCAAATTAATTAAAGTCCAGCGGAGCGACAATGAGAGAGACTGAGAGAAAGATTAGAAATGCTTGTCCCGATTTGTTTGATGGTATGTTTTACCATTTTGATTGATTTGTTGAGTACCTTACCATAATTTCGAGGACAAAATTCTTTAAGAAGAGGAGTCTGTAATGACCCTAATTTTGAGTAACATTATTAAGGATATTTAATTAGTTAAATTAAATAAAAAATGTGACAATTAGCAGATTGAGATTTGTGATTAATAGAAGGGTAGTCGTGCCTATTTGAATTAATGAACTAAGAAAATTAAAATGAATTAAGTTAGGGTAGTAGACAAAGGCAATATAGGAATAAAGTATATTCTTACACCCTAAACTTTTAAACCACATTCATTTAACACGTTCAAAAAAAAATAATAGAAGAGAGGCCGGCCACAATTAAGGAAAATCAAGTAGAAGATAAAGAGAAGATTTCAAGAGGAAAGCTTAAGCAAGTTAAACAAAGATCAAATCTCAACTCCTTAATCACAAAGCTAAGGTGAATAATGACTACATCTTATGTTTTTTATTATTTTCGGTTTTAGAGTGAATCCGAAGTACTTTGCAAGGTTTTGCCATATTTTTTTATTGTTAAATTGGATGTATATGCTTGTTGATGATTTATGCAAATTCACATGAATTTTATGACATGTTTTAATATGAAAACCCTATTAAATGACATCCAAATGCCTAGATATTTTGGAATAAGGTCAGAAATGATAATTTAGAGATGGGTTTCAATTTTCATAATTTTTTGAATTAATGTGGATTTAATATTAATTTTCTAGTAAAGTAAATGATAATTTGGGTTTAAAATTTATTATGGCTGATATATGTATGTTTTGGGTCATAAATTAATATATGTTAGAAAACATATTAAAAATTATTTACGGGAATTTTTATAGAATTTTCCTAAATGTTTTAATAAATATATAAAATAATTTAAGGTATAGGACTTAAATGTTTTACATATTTATAAAAGGAAAAGGGGCAATTTACAAAAGAAATAAATTGTCTGCTTCTGAAATTTTGGCAGCACTTTTAGAAAAGAAATTAGCAATGAATCATTTGTTGACAAATAAGGCAGGTTAGTTGTAAAGAATTGCTTTAAAAGGTTAAAAATCAGTTTATACATGCTTTTTACATGTTTCTCCACTTTTGGCACCAATGTTTCAACCCAGTACTCCCGCCTCCATCACCATCGAAATCAATGCGCATGGTATCAAGCCATGGTGCTTAGCGAATTGGACTGGGGAGAGGGGTATGAAGTCGAAACGAGGGGTTCCAAAGGGATCGAAGCTTTACTTTGTTTTTAAATGAAAATGAGCCTGCTTTACTTTTGCTTTCAACTTGGTTAGCTTCCGACCAGGTTAAATGGTTTTATGGAATGGTTCCAATAGAAATTACGCCTTTTGTTTTATAAAGAAGCTTTTGACAGGGTCGAAACCCCTTGCTGCTGCATCTTACCTTTCGAAGCAATGCCTTTGAAAGGGTTTCTTTGTTTTAAAACCCAAGTCGCTTCTCCAATGGTTTCGAAGGGATTGGTTTCGATGCTATCACTTCTTTATTTAGGAAATAGTTTTCGAAAGAGTGCTTTCGACTTAGTTGTTTTACAGCCCTTTGTTCTGTTGAGGGTAAATCCCAAAGGTTTTGAAAGGAAAGGTTTTAACTGGTTTCGAAAATTTATTCCATATGTTTTACTTGAACCCAAATGCTTTCGAAAGTTTTGATTTTATGGAAATGATTTAGTGCTTCCGAAAGGTTTAAGATAAAGGTTTCGAAGGGGTGGTTTCCTAATGGTTTCAAAAGGTTTTAAATGGAAGGTTCCAATGTTTTCAAAAGGTAATGTTTATAGTGTTTTAATAAGAGGATGTCTAAGGTTAAAGCTTTTGAAATAAAGGGTTTTCAAGGTTTTCGAAAGATTTATTAAGAATGGTTTCGAAGGGTTTGTTTTGGCCTTTTGACCTAAGGATATAAAGCAAATTGGATACTTGGTTTCAAAAGGGGGTACTTTCAATGGTTTTGGAAGGGGTACTTTCAAATGTTTAAATATTTTCATCAACAAAGTTTTCTACCAAGTATATATGACATGGCTAGGTGATTTGAGTAAAGCATAGAGTATATTTTCCTTGTTTAAAGTATGATTTAAAGGTTTAAATCAATTTGAGAGAAAATGTTTTCAAGGAAAATTTTATGGGCAGATGACCCTAAGTAAAATGACTCCGATATTAGAATACCAGATGGGACTGATATAGGGTCGTGCCCTATACATTAGATATTAGCCCCTAGCTAATTTAGTCCAAAATTCCAATGTGTCGAGCTTTGTCACGGGTAAGACTAAAATGATATTACACACAAAAATGAATATATAGAGAAAGGATAGCTTATTGGTTAGCTCACAACACCATTAGGATCAGTTGACCCTGGGACAATTAAGTTAGGGACAGACCGTCTAGAAGAGGAGTGTCTAACAGAAGTTAGATTATTTGTTTATTTTGTCTGTTAACCCCGAGTCGGCCAAAGATTAGTAGTTAGCCAAACAAAACTATAGTGTTCGGAAAGAGAGTCCATTTGTTACCTTATTTATATACTTACATGATATGGCTTTATTGTTAACCAGTTTTGGTTGTAGGATTAAGATTTGCAAAAGATATGTTTTAAAAGGATATCAACGAGGGGAAACCCGTTCCGCTAAGCGGCATGGTCTCACTTAATATCAAACAACCGTGATGAATATGATTATTCACACTAGGCTTTATGTCTGACTCGAAGTTTATGTTTTTCCCCTTAAACTCTCAGGTGCTCAAAATTGATATGATTAGATCGAAGGTTGAGTTTTTTCCAGGTTTTAGTAGGTGGATGAATAAAGCTTCCGAAGACGAGCAAGAGGCTGAAGTTAGCTATGTACGAGTTGTTATGTTTTTATTTCCCCTGTGTTGTATTAAGTCTGTTATGACCATTTAGTACTCTAGTCATCCAAGAGGGCATCTTCATATATCGCTCTTGGCATACTTATGTAATAATTATATTTAATCTGAACCTGGGAAACGTTTGGGGTTATGTAACTTGGATATGAAATGTTGTTTTGAAATGCAATCAGAAAAGTGTTTTAATCTATACTCCATACACCCTTGCATATGCCCTTGCATACGACTCTGAAGCGGTGGTTCCTGTAGAACCTGAAGTTCCTTCTCATCGAGTGACTTATTACAACCCTTATTTCATTATTAAAAAACAAGGAATTGTAATCGAATTGCAATTAAACTACAAGGAAATGGTGATGACCCATGAGCATATAATCATGTACGGGAGCCAATGATAGAGACATTAGCATGAATGTGCTCGTGAAAATCCCAAACTATTCTGTTTTTGGAAGCGATAAAAATTGAATTCTTACCTAAAGCTTTCAAAGACGAAGCTGGATCAGTTAGCCAAAGCTTACTAGCCCCGTAGAGCCGGACACTGATAGTAATTGATGGAATACAGTCTTGAATTTATACTATTGAAAATCAACCAAGCGTCATGACGCTTAAAGAGAGATACGACACTTTGGGAAAATAATTCAACAGAAGGATAGCAACTATTTAGAAAAATGGATGGATTTCTTTCTGGCAACTCTAACTTGCTTTGATTCAAAGCACATCATGTTCGACATAAGACGTACTTTGGGAAGGGGAAAGTGTTATTTAGCCTCTTGGCCCGACTATATCCGAACTTGCCAGACAAGTTAGACTCGACTGTCATCAAGGCTAGTAGCCCAAAACGATGATTATAGGGTCCAGAAATCAAGTACAGATGATAATATAAAGCAGTGATGAAGTGAAAGCGGAAGAAGGACTCAATAGAACACTAAAATTATGAAAGTACACCATTTACTAATAATAGATCGGGTACGATCCATATTCACTAATAAAGGATCGTACCGTATCGATATTACAATTCAACTCAACAATCATTGATCCATAACTCAACAACCACAAGGGCGATCGACAAAACACTTCAAAAATAGGAAGTAGAGGACATGGGGACCCACCATATTGATCATTGGGCCCCACATTCAAGTAAAAACAATTGGCACTAATCATTCTTGTATTATGCGATCGACCCTAAATTTTGTGGATCGGGTCATTTGGTTCTGGAGGTTCTTCTGGCGAAATTTCAATCTGATCCATGCATGGCTTCACCTATAAATACAACGGACATGGCTCATTATGGAAGATCTTCTTTCTGGATATTTTTCATCATGCTTCTCTCTTCCTCCATTAATTTGCTAAGGCAAAAAAAATTTGTAATCTTACTGTATAAATAAAAAGATTATTGAAGTGGACATAGGCTAGAGTTTGTCAAACCACTATAAAAATCATGTGTTATCTTACTTTATTGTGATTCAATTTGTGATCTATATTCTTATCTCTCTATCCAAATATTGTTATTGTTGAATTAGTGTTTCACATATAACTGGGTGTTGGTGGCCATTTTCGATGCCAACACACATGTTTATAGTTATACCTTAGAGAAGGTTGGATATATCGTACACGTAAATGGAATTAAATAGGTAAGTGGTGAAAAATAGACATGACACTTAAGTAGAAATTAGTCAGCATAAATTAGTATTATGGATAAAGCATGCTATCTTTATTCTGACCCCTCTTCATACAAACCAAAGGATAGATTTAGAGGGATAGGAGACTAGAGCAAGACGAGAGCGGTATATGAAGAAGTCTTCTCATTCATGCTCGTTACTAACAAGGCAACTAGATATCCAAGGGATGATAATGATTCCAAGGTAGTAGCCTTAGTTGGTATATATGTTCTACTATAATTTTCTATTCCACTGTGAGTTTATGTAGATAGCTCTCTGATATACTTAAGTTTATTTCAGATACCAACACCAACGATCCGTACCTCGGTGGACTTAGATTTCAATTTGTTTGAAATTCGAGCCCATTAAAGTGCGCTTATTACTTTTGGTACCAGAGCTTAGGTTAGAACGTATTTTTGTTTATATATATGCCAACTCTATGAATTCCAACTATAGAAGTAGTTGCAACCATACTTTAAAAAGATAAATGAGAAAACTATAAGTTGGAACAACAATTGGAGTTAAGTTTGTACACCTACCCTGATTATCCCATGAGATGGAGTTGTAACGCATGGGGTGGAAGTTGTACCGTAAGGAGTGGAGCAAGAAGAGCATGAGCACGACACATAAAAGGATCCCAAAGGCTGGATGCTACATGACTCTACATTTTATCCAAACAGATGAGAAGAAAGAATCTACATGTTACAAGCATCCGAAAGAAAGATGTGAAAAAGAATCGAGCAAGCTCCCGCAAGAAGGTGTGAATTAACTACCACAACATGATAGCTAGATTTTTGGCATGTTAATAATCAAGATGAGTTAATAATGATTAGAAAAGAATGAAAGCCCAAAAGAATGGGTGAATAAGAGTCAATTTCTAAGTTCGACACTATGAGAGAATTTGACAAAAAGATTTTGGAAATTCCTGAAACATGTTGAATAGTTTTCCAAAGGATCTATTTTATTAAAAGGACCCCATTATTGAAAATTTATTGTTTTTAAAAAGCAAGAAAATTTAGAAGTTTTAAAGGGCAATTTAGACATTTCTTATGAAGTTTGAAATTTGTTAGATCAAAAAATTATGATTTAAAGGATTTTGGTAAAGGAGTTTTTTGTTTTTGAAATGAATGGAAAAGAGAGGCGTCTATTTAGCTTGATTTTTTTTCCTATTTTTGTAAATTTAAAATTTCTTTTTTTAATTCTTTATAATGGGTGAATAAATGGAAATGGTATGTAACGACCCGTAAATTTTCGATAATTAAAATAGCAAATTTAATAAGATTTCGTGATTTAATGTTAGAAATTTTTTTGTAATTCGTTGAAATAATAATAACTGGAATGAATTGCAACAATAATTATCCAAGTAATGAAAAATAAATGCTACTTAGTGAATGCCTTTGCATTCAATAGTTGAATAGGGTAATAAATGTTGAATTCATTGGGTATAATAGAGTAATTGATTGTTAAGTAAAATCTATTTAAAATCAAATATTGAATATTGAACAGATAAATTGTTTAAATTAAATATTTAAAACTTATTGAATAATTGAATAACTGCAAAATGAAAATAGTGTTCTAAATTGTGAATTGGTTTTAAAGGTTGAATCTTATAAGTTCAATTTCAATATTTTAAAAGATAATGAGTTATTGGATAATCGAAATTGTTTAAATTTAATATTTGGAATTTATTGCATAATTTAATAATGGGAATTGAGTAACCGTATAATGGAAATTGGTTGTTCTATAATTTAAATTCATTTCAAAAGTTAATTTTTTAAGTTCGTTTTGAATATCTCAAAAGACAGTGATCCAAGAATAATCAAAATTTAACTAAATCAAATATTACAAATGTTTGAATAATTAAATTCCGAATTTGATATGATTAATTTGATATGGAAATTTAATATATGAAAATAGAGTGAATAATTGAAATTTGATTTAATATGATTCAAATTGGTTTCCAAAGTGAATGTATTTAATATTGGGATTATAATAGAATTATTAAGATTTTAAAATTGGAATTTATTGGACAATTGAATAACGGGTTTAATATGATTAAAAGTGATTTGATCATATTAAAGTTAGAATGATGTTGTAGAACTTTTAAAATCGAAATAAAAGTAAAATTGTGAAAATTGAATATTTTAATATTTAATTATCGACTGGAAAATAGCCAATTTTTGAACAGTCTCAGAATTGGACGAAACTAATTCCATTGGATTTGTAATAGTTAGTTATTATCGGATTTCAATTTTCGTAGCAATCGGAGTTGTCGTTTGACCGTGGAAGCTCGAAACGCGTTGAAAATGTTTTAATATTAATTTGGCGAGTTAAAGTAGTCATTTTTCAAATGGTCTCGGATTTCGACGAAACCAGTTTCATCGGATCCGTAATGTGATATTATTATAAGATTTCAAATTTCATGTCAATCGGATTTACCTTTTGTCCGGGACGAGCCAAAACGCATAGAAATTCGTTTAATCGGTTTAATTTAAATTTGATCGTTTATTTCCGTAACTCACACATATGATCGAATTAGCCTCCGAAACCTGTTCCATTGTGCCCGGAACGCGGGATAAACCCTAGAAACGCCGGTCACCACGCGTAAATCGGAGTTCGGAAATTTTGAAATGAATAGTGTTTCGAAAATTTTATATAAAATGACCATATGCATTCATTTTTCACAAATTTAATATAGCTAGGGTTTTAAAACATTCAGAGCCGCCATCCCTAAAATCAATGGCCGATAGCTTCAGGTCTTTCTCCTTTATTATTTGCAAATCCATCAATCTATATGAAAATTCTTCAACTACAAAAATGAAGAGGGTGGCGAGATCTTGAAGATGAACGGTTGTGATCGGATTTGGGGCAGCGGGGTGGCCGCTAGGGGGTTGCGTTCGTAGGGGGTTCAAACACGTTTCGCTCGTGCCTGGGCTGACCGAGCTTGGCCGTGCTCGAGGCGTGAGTAGGTGTGGTGAAGGCCTTCAATATGGCACTCGTTGATCGTCGTCAAGTGGCGAGATGGAGGAGCATAATTCAAGTGATGTAGGCGGCTATGGGTTCTTGCAACCTGGGTACTAACGCGTGAAGAAGAAGATCGCGTGCGGCAAGATCTGGGTAGTGAACGTGCGGCCAGGATTGATGGTTGGAATTTTTAAATAAAAATTGTAAATATAATTAGATTTTAAATTATACAATCTTATAAATGTCATAAATTGTTCGTACGAGGTCGAATACGCACGAAACAAGTTGCGTTGCGTTCGTATTGCCGAATAATATGCTATGGAGCTGGATTGGAGTCGTTTGGAGCTAGAGAAAATTTCAGGTAAAATTAAACGCTCGTTTAATTTTATTCGAAATAAAACGCTGGAACTACATTGAAATCAAGGTGAGTGTTTTATAACGCTCACAACATACTAAATATCTTTATGCTAGTTAAATTTGACATTATGAAGTGTTATGATTTTAGTTGTCGTTGTTTGATAAAAATTTAATTGTCATATAGATTGTCATTTGAATTAATCGTTGAAAATTAAATTGACAGTTAAATTGAAATTAAAATTGAATTGCGATTAAATTACCTGACATTGATAACTATGGAATTGTCATGAATTGTATTGTCTATTGGATGATGTATTTCGATGGATGCTATTGGTTGATATTTAAATGTTTGGATGTTTATTTACTTATATATATCCTGTTATGCGTACATATGAACTGTGATTTGATTTAAGTGATATATATTCATCCCTGACATTTAAATTGAAATAAATAATTACTTGGCCATAGGATAGAAAATTATATACGGACACCGAATTGGCTAAATTAATAATTTTTAAAACGTCGATTTGAAATTTATTTAAATGTTTTGATTTAAAAGTTATAAATAGAAATCAATTTATAGAAATCGAATTTATCGAAAAATTGATTTTGGAATGTTGAACTAAATTTTGGTTAATAGAAATTGTTAAAAAATTAAAGTGGAGACTTTGGAATTTAGAATCGGGATATAGTTGAATTTCAAAAATTGATTTGTTTAAAGATTTAACCTTAATTTGAGCTTTGTATATTACTAAGTAAAAGCAATATAAAATGATATTTTGAAATTGAGCTTGAAATTGAATCATATTTGTAATTGGGATTTAAATTTGAATATTGAAGGATAATTTTGTTAAGTGTTATAAATTGATGTTTTGAAAATTCAAGCTAAAAATCGATATAAATTGAAATTGAATAAATTGAAGGTGAATGTAAAATTGAATTAATTTGAAGTCAAAGTTGACATCGATTTGAATTGAAATCGAAATTGAATCGGTAAAAGGGAAATTGAAAGTTTTTTTGAATTGGGAAGTTATATTTAAATGGGTTCGGTTTTGAAGCTGTTTTATTTGTTTTCCAAATTACTCAGTTATATAAACCATTTTTGAATACTTAAATTATTTTAATCTATTTTAAATCTACTTAACCCAATTTAAATTATTTTAAACTAATTTATCTATTTTAAATCCATTTTTAGATTTTAAGTATCTTTTACTATTTTAATTATTTAAAACTACTTTTAAACTACTTAAACTATTTTCTAAAAATTTCAAGCTGGTTAATAAGGTGAAATGTTTATGTTTAAATCTTGAATTTGAATACGAATTGGATTAAATGAAGTTGCAACCTAAATTGAAATTCGAAATGATTTGAAATCGAAATGAGATATTGAGGCGGAAAATGATTTTTGAAACGAAATCTTACATTTGAATAGATACGATGATATTTGAAATGGATTTGATTTTTGAAGCGAATATGATACTTTGATATCAATTATGAATCGATTTGAAATGTAAAAGAGCCAATGGTGTAATAATACGTAGTTATTAAAGAGACCGGGATCGGATATGGACATACTCTCTGTCGATACCGAACACCACTTTAATAACTATTATACGCGGAGTGTTGATCCAGAATGAAGTGGATGATTTGGTGAACGCGTTGACTGAAGAAGGAAAATGATATTAGATGACCCCTGACATGACTAAAACAGGAGCCGCGCCAGGCCATTGAGGTTCGCCACCTCTAGCGGACACGCTTCTTCAATACCATTTCTATTACATTTGTGATGCGATTTGGGTGCACCCCTTGATTTGGGAGTGTTGTTTCGCGGTGTTGGGGTAGCTGCTGGCTATGCTCAACATCAGTCTGGATCACGCAACTACTAGTATCCTAGTTGGTATCGCCTCATGTACCTTGTCATACTAATTATCCTATTCGCGACCACTACGTTTTGTTTTGTGTTATACCTATGGGGTACCCTCTGATAACCACCAGTTTACGGTGGGGCTTACGGTGCTGTATAGACTATGGCATTATAAAAATGTGTTAAGGGGGATTATAGTAACGCCTTAATGCTATTTTGATACTTTATATTACTGGTAGGCATTATCTACATAGCGTACATTACTACATAGTAGATAGTTTAACGGATCCTTAAGAGATGGAAAATCCCGTAACATCTCTTGAGTTATTGCACGCACGTTGACACTGGATATGAGATGTCAAACCCCGTAAACATCTCTGACGCCGTTACACTCATATTTATTTACGATTTATTTAACTTTCATAAGGATATTTAGTCCTGACTCGAGTGTTTTGTCTTTTCATTTCGCTCGGGTTAGTCTTGAGTTTTTCAGATTTTTGAAGATCTATCCTGGAGGATGAAGACAAAGATTTGGTATACTATTACTATTATTACCCTTGCATCATGCTATCTGCTTCATCATTTTAATTGTTCTGTTGTATATGTATAACTCTGGTAAAAGTTGTATAAATAATTGTCAAAGTATAGTAAACAGCTTCATGAACTGTTTATTTGACTATTATATTTTATCGTTCCGCTGCGAGATTCTGTGTTGTTTCATTTCCTTTGTTTCTCTTTTTTTTCTTTTCTTAATTACCCTAAATAACCATCTTCCCTTTTGAATGGTTTGGAACCGGCTTATGTATTTGATCGTCGGTTTAAACTGACCAAAAAGGCAGGTCGTTACAGTTGGTATCAGAGCTTTGGTTTAGCGATAACCTTAGCTTTGTGGGGTATGACTCTTTATAAGTAGGGTAGTAATACCCTATGATGAGTCGCTGAGTGTATACATATGAGAGAGCGTATTTGTTAGTGATATAAAATATTTTATATTGTGTCGGTTGATTTGTTGAGTGGCTTATGGATTCTGGTCAATACGAGTAATTAACGTCATTGATAGGGATCTCTAAACACTTAAACAGAACAATTCGACATAGTATTGTTTTGAAATTGCGTAAATGAAATAATTTTACTCTAATTATATTTTATATATAAAGAATTTATTTTCAAAATTTATTGTGACTTATCTAGCTTACTTGGTTGTTAGGGATTAAAATATTAGTTATTATAATTAATTTTTTATTGTAATTTAATAAAGAAGGTGAATTACAAAATGAACAATGATAAAACACTTGTGGAATGTTTTAAGAAAGAAAATCCTATAAGAATGTTTTATAAAGGTGACTTAAAATAGATTTAAATTGGGAAATATTGAATTTAAGACCCGGAGATTTTGAAAAATGATTCTCAAAGTTTTGAAAGAAATATATAGTAATATTAGTTGGAAATTGTTTATGGAAATATTTCGAAAGGATTTTTAAGAAGGAATGAATTCAGTACTCCTCCCTTCTGTCGTTGGAAAATAATTTCGGTGATGACTGCGCAACATCATCGATGTTCATTTTTGAGTCTCAAAGTGGGGGAGACTTCTAAGAAGTTTTGTTTTCTTCGAAATTATTTTGGGTAAATGGGTTTTGGTTTAAACTCCAAAGGTATGATTTGATATATTAAAGATATAAGTATATATATTTATTTCAAACGATTTGAAAAGAACCGGGCATTTAAATTTCTAAGTTCTGTTAATTAATAAATTTTCAAATTATTTGAATGAAATGTGAATAACCAGAATTATAAAATAAGAGGATTAAGATATCTAAGCTATTGTTTGGGAAAACGTTAAAGTTGAAAGGTAAAGAGGATTTAAACAAATTAAATTTGTGAACATTCTAATTAAGTAAAATGAAATTCTATAAATTTGTATAATACCAAATTTGCATTCTAATAACATATAATATGACTTACCAAATATTAAGAAGTTGAAATGATGTTTTGGATATGTAATGAGATATTGTATAAATAAACAGAACATGAAAGTAATTGAAATATACAAGTAAGGAAAACTCAAAAGGAATTAAAATGTATATAAATGAAATTTTTTTTTTGGTTGTGATAAAAATGTTATATACTTAAATATAACCTAAAATGATGAATGGATAAATGGAACAAGTAAGTGAACTTAAGAAAGAAGACAAATGAATTGTATAATATCTTTTGTAAATTGGTTATAGAAAATAAATATAAATTGCATAGAGAAAAATTTTGAATTTGTAACTTTGAGATAACCGTAAAATAAGAAAAGTCGTATATGAAAAGTTAGACTTTTATAGGATGATCAATAAACTAAAGTGCTGGTTAATAAAATGTTCCATAAATAAATTTTTTATTAACTAAAATTATGAAATTGAAGTAAATGTAAACAAAAGAATTTGGTATATCTAAGAATCAATTGAAAAATGAAACTGAATTTAATTATATTATATAGAATGTTTAAAATGAATTTGAGTAAGCAAATTCTATGATATGATGTTTAAGAAAAGATAATGTTAAAGAACATGCTATGTAACTGAATAATGGATTGTGAATAATTAATTGTAAATAAAAAGGTAAAAGCCAATAAAATAATTTAGTATAGATAAATTGGATAGAAATCCATTGGAAGGTAATACGTGAGTTGTACGTATATTATTTTGTTCGCATAACGATTTGATCCAAATTTGAGCACAAAATTTTGAGATGATTTATATCGATCCAAGTTAGGATTTTCCACTCGATTCTCGACGGCGAACCCTGGATATGGATTTTGGTTTGATTCTGGAATTCTCTATCATAGTACATGGTTATGCAAGGAGAGTAACAGTCTCCAATCAAGGAACCAAATCTGAGTCCGCACTAGAGAGTCGGGTGAACGATACTAGTTGGAAGTGAAATTGTGTGATCGAATAAGCGATTAGAATGATATTTCTCACGGATGATATATGTACAGCTTATGGACTTACTTAAAAGTTAATATTGGAAATTTAAGATGCCAAATATAAAATGATTCTTTTAAAATTATATAACAGGATATATATATATATAAAAGAGATAAACCGAATTGAATGTAAAATTAATAATTTGGTTATGTTGGGTATGATTTGGTTGTTATATGATTGTTAGTTGATTGTATATAATTCATTAAGTGTTAATGAAATTGAAAGCTATAAATCATTGAAATCAAATTGGAAGTTAAATGAATTTAAAAGAATTTAATTTGATTCAAATTAGAAGTGAACTAATGTAAATATAAATTAGTGAATGTTAACTAATTGAATTGAGAATGAATGTTAGTAAAATCCAACATTAATGAATCAACTGTGATTAAAAATTGAAAACCAAGTCAATAAATATTAATGAGAAGTGAATTTATATTGATGGATTATGGATTTGTTGGATGATAGTTGGATGATAATTGATTTGTTGGATGCATTTGTTGTTTGTTGCATTTGCTATGATTGGCACATGTAGTTGTTATGTTTCTATATGATGTATATTGATATTATTTTCATATATGTATGTTTCTCATGGTTTGTTGAGTGTTTAGTAGGTGCGGATTGCGCTTGCTTCGCATTTGGAGCTCGCTTTCGCGCTATATTAGCCGTATATGCTCGCTAACAATATATAAGGTACATATCTCGGATTACATACCGTACTTTTACACTTTTTCCCTTCGGGATGCCTCATCACTTGATGAGATGTATATTTGCGATATATATACTGTCATTTTTTTTCCGATCGAGTCGCGCAAAGGAGACTCTGCCGAAATTTTCTGTAAAATCCGGGTGTTAGAAAATTTTTCAAGTTTTAAAATTTTTATAACTTGTTTTGATAACTAACTTTTAAAGTTAGAAAGGCGTTTGGAATAACTTAATAAAAGTGTAGTAATGACTTTATAGATGGAATTTCATTGTTTTATAAGTAGGTAACTTTGAATAAAATATATGTAATGTTGAATTCTATACTTAGTTCCTTTTCCCTACTTTTTCCTTTTCGGGAACGAAAAGTTTTGAGTGGGGGAGAGTGTAACGACCCGTAAATTTTCGGTAATTAAAATAGCAAATTTAATAAGATTTCGCGATTTAATGTTAGAAAAAATTTTGTAATTCGTTGAAATAATAATAACTGGAATGAATTGCAACAATAATTATCCAAGTAATGAAAAATAAATGCTACTTAGTGAATGCCTTTGCAATCAATAGTTGAATAAGACAATAAGTGTTGAATTCATTGGGTATAATAGAGTAATTGATTGTTAAGTAAAATCTATTTAAAATCAAATATTGAATATTGAACAGGTAAATTGTTTAAATTAAATATTTAAAACTTATTGAATAATTGAATAACTGCAAAATGAAAATAGTGTTCTAAATTGTGAATTGGTTTTAAAGGTTGAATCTTATAAGTTCAATTTCAATATTTTAAAAGATAATGAGTTATTGGATAATCGAAATTGTTTAAATTTAATATTTGGAATTTATTGCATAATTTAATAATGGGAATTGAGTAACCGTATAATGGAAATTGGTTGTTCTATAATTTTAATTCATTTCAAAAGTTAATTTTTTAAGTTCGTTTTGAATATCTCAAAAGACAGTGATCCAAGAATAATCAAAATTTAACTAAATCTAATATTACAAATGTTTGAATAATTAAATTCCGAATTTGATATGATTAATTTGATATGGAAATTTAATATATGAAAATAGAGTGAATAATTGAAATTTGATTTAATATGATTCAAATTGGTTTCCAAAGTGAATGTATTTAATATTGGGATTATAATAGAGTTATTAAGATTTTAAAATTGGAATTTATTGGATAATTGAATAACGGGTTTAATATGATTAAAAATGATTTATAAAATTTTATTTTATCATATTAAAGTTAGAATGATGTTGTAGAACTTTTAAAATCGAATTAAAAGTAAAATTGTGAAAATAAAATATTTTAATATTTAATTATCGACTGGAAAATAGCCAGTTTTTGAACAGTCTCAGAATTGGACGAAACTAGTTCCATTGGATCCGTAATAGTTAGTTATTATCGGATTTCAATTTTCGTAGCAATCGGAGTTGTTGTTTGACCGTGGCAACTCGAAACGCGTTGAAAATGTTTTAATATTAATTTGGCGAGTTAAAATAGTCATTTTTCAAACGGTTTCGAATTTCGATGAAACTAGTTTCATCGGATCCGTAATGTGATATTATTGTAAGATTTCAAATTTCATGTCAATCGGATTTACCATTTGTCCGGGGCGAGCAAAAACGCATAGAAATTCATTTAACCGGTTTAATTTAAATTTGATCGTTATTTCCGTAACTCGCACATATGATCGAATTAGCCTCCGAAACCTGTTCCATCGTGTCAGGAACGCGGGATAAACCCTAGAATCGCCGGCCACCACACGTAAATCGGAGTTCGGAAATTTAGAAATGAATAGTGTTTCCAAAATTTTATATAAAATGACCATATGCATTTATTTTTCACAAATTTAATATAGTTAGGGTTTTAAAACATTCAGCGCCGCCATCCCTAAAATCAATGGCCGATAGCTTCAGGTCTTTCTCCTCTATTATTTGCAAATCCATCAATCTATATGAAAATTCTTCAACTACAAAAATGAAGAGGGTGGCGAGATCTTGAAGATGAACGGTTGTGATCGGATTTGGGGCAGCGGGGTGGCCGCTAGGGGGTTGCGTTCGTAGGGGGTTCGAGCACGTTTTGCTCGTGCCTGGGCTGACCGAGCTTGGTCGTGCTCGAGGCGTGAGTAGGCGTGGTGAAGGCCTCCAATATGGCACTCGTTGATCGTCGTCAAGTGGCGAGATGGAGGAGCATAATTCAAGTGATGTAGGCGGCTATGGGTTCTTGCAACCTGGGCACTAACGCGTGAAGAAGAAGATCGCGTGCGGCAAGATCTGGGTAGTGAACGTGCGGCCAGGATTGATGGTTAGAATTTTTAAGTAGAAATTGTAAATATGATTAGATTTTAAATTATACAATCTTATAAATGTCATAACTTGTTCGTACGAGGTCGAAAACGC
This sequence comes from Allium cepa, assembly GCA_030765085.1. NCBI lineage: Eukaryota > Viridiplantae > Streptophyta > Magnoliopsida > Asparagales > Amaryllidaceae > Allium > Allium cepa. The sequence continues at coordinate 422,314,668 of CM060939.1, forward strand.
ACGAAACAAGTTGCGTTGCGTTCGTATTGCCGAATACTACGCTATGGAGCTGGATTGGAGTCGTTTGGAGCTAGAGAAAATTTCGGGTAAAATTAAACGCTCGTTTAATTTTATTCGAAATAAAACGCTGGAACTACATTGAAATCAAGGTGAGTGTTTTATAACGCTCACAACATACTAAATATCTTTATGCTAGTTAAATTTGACATTATGAAGTGTTATGATTTTATTTGTCGTTGTTTGATAAAAATTTAATTGTCATATAGATTGTCATTTGAATTAATCGTTGAAAATTAAATTGACAGTTAAATTGAAATTAAAATTGAATTGCGATTAAATTACCTGACATTGATAACTATGGAATTGTCATGAATTGTATTGTCTATTGGATGATGTATTTCGATGGATGCTATTGGTTGATATTTAAATGTTTGGATGTTTATTTACTTATATATATCCTGTTATGCATAGATATGAACTGTGATTTGATTTAAGTGATATATATTCATGCCTGACATTTAAATTGAAATAAATAATTACTTGGCCATACGATAGAAAATTATATACGGACACCGAATTGGCTAAATTAATAATTTTTAAAATCGTCGATTTGAATTTTTTTTTAAATGTTTTGATTTAAAAGTTATAAATAGAAATCAATTTATAGAAATCGAATTTATCAAAAAATTGATTTTGGAATGTTGAAATAAATTTTGGTTAATAGAAATTGTTAAATAATTAAAGTGGAGACTTTGGAATTTAAAATCGGGATATAGTTGAATTTCGAAAATTGATTTGCTTAAAGATTTAACCTTAATTCGAGCTTTGAATATTACTAAGTAAAAGCGATATAAATTGATATTTTGAAATTGAGCTTGAAATTGAATCATATTTGTAATTGGGATTTAAATTTGAATATTGAAGGATAATTTTGTTAAGTGTTATAAATTGATATTTTGAAAAATCAAGCTAAAAATCGATATAAATTGAAATTGAATAAATTGAAGGTGAATGTAAAATTGAATTAATTTGAAGTCAAAGTTGACATTGATTTGAATTGAAATCGAAATTGAATCGGTAAAGGGAAATTGAAATTGTTTTGAATTGGGAAGTCATAATTGAAATGGGTTCGGTTTTGAAGCTGTTTTATTTGTTTTCCAAATTACTCAGTTATATAAACCATTTTTGAATACTTAAATTATTTTAATCTATTTTAAATCTACTTAACCCAATTTAAATTATTTTAAACTAATTTATCTATTTTTAATCCATTTTTAGATTTTAAGTATCTTTTACTATTTTAATTATTTAAAACTACTTTTAAACTACTTAAACTATTTTCTAAAAATTTCAAGCTGGTTAATAAGGTGAAATGTTTATGTTTAAATCTTGAATTTGAATACGAATTGGATTAAATGAAGTTGCAACCTAAATTGAAATTCGAAATGATTTGAAATCAAAATGAGATATTGAGGCGGAAAATGATTTTTGAAACGAAATCTTACATTTGAATAGATACGATGATATTTGAAATGGATTTGATTTTTGAAGCGAATATGATATTTTGATATCAATTATGAATCGATTTGAAATGTAAAAGAGCCAAAGGTGTAATAATACGCAGTTATTAAAGAGACGGGGATCAGATATGGACATACTCTCTGTCGATACCGAACACCACTTTAATAACTATTATACGCGGAGTGTTGATCCAGAATGAAGTGGACGATTTGGTGAACGCGTTGACTGAAGAAAGAGTACGATAATGGATGACCCCTGACATGACTAAAACAGGAGCCGCGCTGGGCCATTGAAGTTCGCCACCTCTAGCGGACACGCTTCTTCGATACCATTTCTATTACATTTGTGATGCGATTTGGGTGCACCCCTTGATTTGGGAGTGTTGTTTCGCGGTGTTGGGGTAGCTGCTGGCTATGCTCAACATCAGTCCGGATCACGCAACTACTAGTATCCTAGTTGGTATCGCCTCATGTACCTTGTCATACTGATTATCCTATTCGCGACCACTACGTTTTGTTTTGTGTTATACCTATGGGGTACCCTCTGATAACCACCAGTTTACGGTGGGGCTTACGGTGCTGTATAGACTATGGCATTATAAAAATGTGTTAAGGGGGATTATAGTAACGCCTTAACGCTATTTTGATACTTTATATTACTGGTAGGCATTATCTACTTAGCGTACATTACTACATAGTAGATAGTTTAACGGATCCTTAAGATATGGAAAATCCCGTAACATCTCTTGAGTTATTGCACGCACATTGACACTGGATATGAGATGTCAAACCCCGTAAACATCTCTGACGCCGTTACACTCATATTTATTTATGATCGATTTAACTTTCATAAGGATATTTAGTCCTGACTCGAGTGTTTTGTCTTTTCATTTCGCTCGGGTCAGTCCTGAGTTTTTCAGATTTTTGAAGATCTACCCTGGAGGATGAAGACAAAGATTTGGTATACTATTACTATTATTACCCTTGCATCATGCTATCTGCTGCATTATTTTAATTGTTCTGTTGTATATGTATAACTCTGCTAAATGTTATATAAACAATTGTCAAAGTATAGTAAACAGCTTCATGAACTGTTTATTTGACTATTATATTTTATCGTTCCGCTGCGAGATTCTGTGTTGTTTCATTTCCTTTATTTCTCTTTCTTTTCATTTCTTAATTACCCCAAATAACCATCTGCCTTTTTGAATGGTTTGGAACCGGCTTATGTATTTGATCGTCGGTTTAAACTGACCAAAAAGGCAGGTCGTTACATGGTACTTGGTTAAAATGGGGTAAAGAGAATAGAAGGGTTGATAATGAAGTTGTGAAGAATATTCTCATATAAGGAAAATATAGAGAAAAACAACTAAAACGGATATATACATATCTCTTTTCATTTTAATAAAGGAAAGCCCAATGACTTAACAGTACGCGAATGCATTGCAATGAGTCAGTGGAAAAATAATAAAAGAGGAAAAGAGTTATGGAAGGAGAAGCCACTTGAAGACAATATAGGTAGGATAAATTTTAGTAATAGCAAAGTTAGGAAATTAAAATCGAAACAGCATTAGGAATGATTATTATTAAAATACGGTTAGTAATCTAATTAGAAATAATATAGGAGACTAATAATAGAAATATGATAGGAAAATGTGTAGTTTCCATAAATATGTTGCGCATATCTTTTAAAAGTCCCCCTTATGTACTATTAGAATGTCCGCTAAGGTTGAAAGTGGAAATCGCATGAGTAGTAGGAAAATAATAGGATGGAAGTTATTCTTGTCTAGTCCGGTTTTCATTGTTTGAAGTTATAGAAGATGTTTCTGAAAAATGGTTTGGTACAACATTTAGTTTTTGGATACAAACATGATAAATGTTTTGAGCTTAAAATTAACTTTTAAAGAAGTAAGTCTCTATTGTAGAAAGTGTTTCAAAAGGGAAGTTGGTTAGAATTGGAAATTTTTCATGGCTCCTTTTGGAAACGAAGAAAAATTTGTAAAAGGTTTCTGTAACAACCTACACCCCATTGGGTCCGAATTTTAGCTAAATCGGAAACCCAAGTCCACCAAAGTGGGGATCGTTGGTTTGGATACCTACAAATGAATAAATGCACGTCAAAACGCTATCGATATATACTCACGGTGAAATAATAAAATATATAATTACTGACTAAAGTTGACACTTCTGAGATTAAGTTTCCTTGTTAGTGCCAAGCATGTATAAAGCAACCTATCCTTCAACTATTCCCGCCTTATACCAGTACATGTCCCTCTAAAGAAATCATATGTATTGTAATGAGAGGGGAATTAGAACAACGTTCTGGTAACTGGTAAATTATACATTTTATACATAACACTAGTTTATGTCAATTTCCTTCTGTCACATGTTATATCCGTTTATTTTACTTTGTCGTCTCGACCCCATGTACGCGTATGATAAGCCCCGTCTGCTCGAAGTAGACCATAACCACATACGTATATATAAATATATAAGTACCACAGTTCCAATTTCGACCGAGATACAATCCCTCCTAGTATCTGTAACCTGACACCTCGTAAGGATTCATCATCGACGCGTTATCATGTCCGTATGGAACTACATCTCATATTACGACTACACATTGGGGAGGGGAACCCGAAATGTCGACTCGTCGATATATCTCATCTTCTTCATCTGTGTACACCTCTCAATGGTAGTTTACGCCTCGTAAAGAATTCCCGTCGTGCCTTACAACGGCATCACAATAGCTTAGCTGTATTCTATCTTGTCTTGGGGATTACTACTTGACTTCTTCCTATTGTGGACTTAGCTTCATGGACTATAGAGGACTCAATTTCTCGAACTATCCCATTCGTTTTGAAAGACGTCTCTAAAAGGGTTAACTAGCCTTACTCCTAACAAACAAACTAACAAATAACTGTAGCGATGCCTGACCTAAGTAACCTACACTAGTAGGAGGTGTAGCCTATTAAGTGTAACCTCTGTCTTTTTCGTTGACTGCTCAGGACCGATGATGTACTCAACCTATATATAACTCCTACTCTCTAATTTAGTACCGCACACTATCATAGCGTCTAGCCTTGCTCACCATCTCATTTAGATTGCCTAATGCAATCTAGGAAGTACACCTACTAAAAAGTTGAAGTAGACCATACTGGGGAATTCCTTCACCTATACGCAAGCATATATTACTTCATGGGTCCTATATGCGGATATGTTCAATATAAGTATAATGTATACACAACTGCTAGTAGTATCTTGTTGTGGGTAAACTTTTATTGTATAACACTACTGACCTCCTATTCTAACTCATACTAATGACTGTGTCATTCTTATTTAATAAGTTATTTAGTAACTTTTAATAATTCACGTCTGTCATAAACACATACTTGAGTCTACATGTATATGTGTGTGTATTCATTCTTATTTATTTAATTATTACGCCTGCATTGTTCACTATTAAGAACATTTTTTACTTCTTTATGCGTTTGCACGTTATTTAATTTAAGGTTAGTTATCATTTTATCTTAGAGAATATAAATATCTTTTCCTATTTATTTCCATCTCTTTTTATTGTACTTTTCTTTCTATTCCTTTTGCAACATTTACATCCCTCCCTTATTTAATAAACTTTCCATACTCTTTTTATTTTTAAGTTACTAGTTGCCTACTTTTCATCATTGTTATTATTTAGTTTCCATCCTGTCTCTATTGCATATATTTATATCTTGATTTTTATAGTTTAACCCTTATTATTACCATACTTCGGTTCTTTAATTCATATTGATTTCTGCATTTTAATGTATTGGTACTACATCTCCCTCAAAAGAAAAGGTTAATATTGTAGGTCTCTATATCTTATTCAAAAAGGCAATTTGTGTTAATTTTGGAATTAGAAGGAATTGTATTTTGTAGTTGTTGAAATATACAGTACAAAATATCGAAAAATATCCATATTTTATACATCTCTTTCTTTTAGGCGTATTCCTTGTAATTTCAAACGATGCACTTTTATTTATGAATCTGAACTTAATAACCTATTAACTTTACATTTCAAAACACTACATTCTAATGAATTTAAATACCACTTAAATCTCCATAATTTATAGTGATCACTTCTAATTTGCATTTGCTTGCATAACTCAATTAATCAACAAATCTGGAGTTATAATATAATCTATCAAATTCAAGGACTATTGTTACCCACTATTTCCAGATTCTCATGCATACAACATATAATTAAAGTTATCAATCACTGAATATGTAGGCAGTGTTTATAGATTCGTTAAATGTATAAAATTTTAGCCTATAACTCCAATTTACATTTTAGGCATACGAGAATATATTTACAATGATATAAATCTAATATTATATAAAAATAGATAATTTTCCACTCACCTTTTTAGCTTTTCGAATCTCCAGATATATTTCTTGTTATTCCAGTTTGACTTCTTTTTCTTCCTATTAGGATATATACACCGAAGGTTTATACATATTTAGAAGAAACTAGATTAGAAAAAAGAATTGGATTTAAGTTACATTTTTAGATCCGTACTTATAACTTACATCGGCTTTGATGATTTGATTTGACTCAATTCTTCTTCTCATTCATCTTTTACAATTCTGCAATTGTATTGATGTATAAATTATAACAATTTTTAAGAATTTAGAATTTGGAGGAGAGAAGAAAATAGCAGAGCTCTGGCGTCGCTCTGAAAATATGATAAGAAAAGTGAGGGTCTAAGTCTGTGTTTATAGGGGTTCAAACTAATACCAGCTGTTGGATTGAAGTATATAGAATCTGGGCCTTTTGGCTATGTAATAGATGTCGATTTTACAGCACCACTGGTCAACCGCTGACCCTTCATGATTGATAGCTACTGGTCGACCAGCAAGGGTCTGCGGTTGACTAGTAGTGTGTTATTTTGTGATTGATTATTTGTGCTTTGATTTATTTATTTCATTCCTTTTTTAATAGACCGATATAGTTTCATTCGATTAACATTTTCTTCACATTTAAGCAACGTTAACTATCTGTGAACTTTAAATACGTTGGTTAATTATTTTGTTTTCTTAATTATATATATAATTATTTTCGATTCAAAATTTTCAAATATTAATAACCTTTTCTTTAGAACTTTGATCAGAAAATTTTATGTATAAAAATTGATCAGAAAATCAACACAAAACCAACTTTGCAAGTTTCGTAGCCAAATTCTAATGTTCGTTAAATCCTATTTTTCGGCATTATCATTATTAATTGATTTCTTTTTAGCTAGTTATCATAAAATTACGGGGTGTTACTTCTTCCTCTTTAAAGAATTTCATCATCGAAATTCCATAAGGACAAAATTACAAATAAAAATGCACAATCATTCTAAAATAATCACCCAATTAGTGTGCAGCCAATTTTGCAACCAATCGTGGACAAGTGCATGCTGTATCACAACATATGTGATATACGTACTGAGCAATTCTAAATCGGTGCCTCCAATATGAATGCATCTTTGTAAAACAATTTTGAAAATATGATGCAAACAACCTATATATGTACTGGCAGTTTTATATAAATGCATATTTTGAAAATCAAAATCTTGTTTTTGCATCCAAATTTTCTCACACTTCAACGAATAGAAGTATAGTTCCTCCAATTTTACATTCAATTCATACTATCCAAAACCCAACCACGGCATTGCTAATATCCAAATTTTTAGAAAAAATATAAATTTCTAAACCTATATTCTAATGCTGGAAAAGGGTTTAGATGGAAAATTCCATATTTCTGTCCTTCATTTATGTACTTCTTTCCACTTTACCTTGAAACCTTCTCTTTTTCCCTCAATTCTCTTCCAATTTTTCCAGGTACAATGTGCATAAGTAAACTTTATTTTAGAATTTTAGATCATAATTACATTAAAAATCAGTTTCTGTTTGCCTACTGACAACGTATGGAGAAATGATTCGGTATTCGATACAACTTTTCCCCTTGTCACTAAACTAAATCATAATTGACTATCACTTTTGCTGCATAGTAACATGTTTATTTGTTAATCCATCGACTTCTTTTCCTACTAAGCATGTGGCATTTTCGAAAATCAAAAAAAATTCCCTTTCTTCGCACAATCTTTTTAGACTTAATTTTGAAATACTTGGAAAAACTCTTAAAATGTACAAATTTCACCACCATTTTCCAAATTTTTTGTAAAATTATTTTATCTCTAGAAATTTTAATTTTGAAAAAAAATCTCCAAAAGTGTATGTGTATTCAAAATAATTTATGCCACAATCCACGCAGTCGGGGTCTAATCGATAGTTTGATGTCCATAACGGACTCTATTCAATTACATGGTAAATGTCAACTTTAAAACCTATCTTCAAATTTTCAAATAACAACCAGCACATAAGTTAAATTATAAATTTCAAATTTTAAGCCATAGGGAAGCTGATATGGCTTCACAAAAACGTTCCCTGTCCTTCACTTACCAAAATTTATCTTCTCAAAACTTAAGGCTTTTGGGACTTAACTTTTCTTTTCTTTTAGTAGCAAATTTAATAAATTCCTTAATTTATTTTATAAACTTCTAGCCTTTTATTTATTTATTTATTTTGCATTAGTCAAGTGTCTACATGAGATTTTCTTACTTATACAGTTTTCCAATTAATATAACGGTCAACCCTAAAATCCATTTTTCAAAAAGAACATTTCTTATAGTATCATACACATTTTACAGAAAAAAGTAATTCTTACAATCCAAACCTCAAAGAAACAATTGATGGAAGTTGTCCTTCAACATCAATTGACCTTAACGATATTGTGACCTTATCACCTCTTACTTAAATTAGATGGACCTTTCTAACAAGCCATCCTTCTACAACCCACATATCTTAAATTCCTTTTATGGCTTTTGAGGAATAAGGTCTATCCATTACTTCCATTATCATATCCAATTATGGAATAACCATGCATTCCGACACTATAGTATTTAAGAAATATGAACTTTGTACACTTTGAATAACTCGTTGGTAAATTGGCTTGGCGGAATAATTTTTTTCCACCCTCTATCTTGCCTTCCTAAACTTTGATTCTACTGATGTCCTCTATGTAGGTTTGCCATTTTATTACCCTCTGTTACTATCTTCTCTTAATCCAAATCTCTTGATAGTACTCTCAAATCTTGATGTTTGCTTTCTTTATCCTTGATCCTTAGTACAAGCAGACTCTAACTTGTAGAAGTGTACTTTAATACCATTTATAAATTCTTTGCGGGCTCTTCTTAAGTTTTGCACACATGTCTAACAAAAAATTCCTAAGTTCTCATCGGTATTCTTTACACTCTATGGTGATTTTTCATTACTACTTTATGAGTACTCGTCGCTATCGTCTTCATAGCCTTACCTTTTGCACGGTCTTACCTAAGCAGTCGTTCTATCTACTCTATATTTAAAATTTTGGTTTGATCTTCACCATTTTTTCAAAAATTAAACTTTAAAATTTTGAAGTACTTAATCATAAAAAATTTATATTTAAAAGTACAACTTAGAAACTATTTATCAAATTCAAAAATAACTTTGTGTCTTAATTTTTAAAACTATAATTTAGGATTTTTGATTTGAGCTTATTCAATAAGTCCAAAAGAAAATGTTGGCATTTTAATCTTCAAAATGTTTCTTTCCTTTATTTTTAGCAAGAAGTTTACTTCTTAAATTTTTTAACTCAAACCATTTAGTTCCCTCTAATCCTATCTTAATGGCAGATGATTTTTTCTAATTACGAATTAATTCAAAGCGTCCAAACTCTATCAAATTATATGTCGTTTCGAATATCTCGACGAGATGAATCAACGGAAAGTGTTTGTCATAAAAGAGATTGAGAAAGCTGTAAATCAATGGTCAGAGATGTAGGCTGTGGTTAGGATATTTATTTTGGGTATTTTAATTTGGTCGACGACTGGTGCAATTGGGGATACTGATGAATAGAGCTCAAATAACGAATGGCGATTGTCTAATGTCCTAGCATTGACCTTATCCTCGGATTTGGCAGTTGAAGTCACGACTAACAATATAAGGCCGACTAATTGGAGCGTGCGGAGGTGATGATGGCAATGTCAATTGTAAGTAGACAAGAGTACAGTCGAATGGGGTGGTCAGGGGTGTAACATCCCAGAATTTTGAGTATGGGATTTGTGAACATTTAATTCATTTTAACTGTTTACTATGGGTTTAAGATTTATTTTGAACGAAAAGATTTGGTTTAAATTAAGATAACAAGTTAGAATTTCTAAAGTGGACATTCAATTTGAAATTGAATAATAATAATTAAATATTGGACTGAGAGAATTTGGGAAATTGGATGTGAATTGTTATAAAATGATGTTTAAAATGTATTTTTAAGTTCAATTTGGCATAATTGATATTATTAGATTTTTGGAAGAATTTAAAAGTTAATAAATTAATGTTTGGAATTTTATATTTATTTAGAAATGAATTTAATATTATTAAAATGCAAATAATCAGATTTTGGTCCGGAATGAGCCAGAATGATTTTTAATGTGATTATAAATTTTATATGATTTATTGTTAAGTTAATAAAATTTTAGAAGGGAAATTTTAAGTGCTTTCGTTAATTTTGAAAATCGCCCGATTAAATTGACGAGTTAAAATAGCCTTCCGGGGCACAGTCTCGGAATTCGACGAAACCAGTTCCATTGGATCCGTAATAGTTAGTTATTACCGGATTTCAATTTTCGTAGCAATCGGAGTTGTCGTTTGACCCCGGCAGCTCGAAACGCATCGAAAGTCGTTTTTATCGATTTAATTTGAAATCGATCGTTTAATTCCGTAACTCGCTCATATGACCGAATTAGATTACGAAACCTGTTCCATTGTGTCCGGAACGCGGAAAAACCTTAGAATCGCCTGTCGGAACGCGTAGTTTGGAGTTCGTTTGCGTATAAGATGTTAAATCGAGAATTTTGTTAATAAAATAATATTAAATACTATTATATATAATTTTATATTTGCTTAACCCTAATTAAAACGTGAGCCACCGCAGTTTAGGGTTTAATGGCCGATAAACACTCACGTTCTTCCCAAATTATCGAGCAATCGATTCATCTATAGTAAAATCTTCCTGAATGGAAGTTGAAGCACTCGAGAAGCTTTTCGATATCAACGGTTAAGATCGGAGTTGAAGCTTTGGTTTGTTGGCAAGTCTTCGGAGAACGCACGGCGTTTGAGTAGGTTGTACGGCTGCTAGGAGCGACCGGACGTCGCGTGGTTCCAGGAGGTGGCGCGGCAGGGGAAGGCGCATCGTTTGAGGGGTTTGGATGCGACTCCGGTCGTGAGAGGGGAAGGCGGTGGCGAGCCCTAGGCCGTAGGAGATGGGTTCGATTTCTTCTGTGGGTTCACGTGAAGGAGAAAGTTTTTTTGAGCGGCCTGGATCTTGATGATAGATCTGAACGGCCTATCTTTGTTTTGGTAATAAAAAAAAAAAAAAAAAATTGTTTTAAATTTCAATTCAAACTTCAGAATTGAATAACTCTTCCATACGATATCAGATTCGAACGAAACTGGAAACGCCGGAATCGCAGAAGCGCGTACTACGTGATGGCGCAGATCAGGATCCATTTCGGGCAAGTAGAAATTTGGGTTAAATCGAACACCGTCCGGTTTAATTTGAATTTCGAACGCTCGCCGAAAACTCAAGGTGAGTTATTCTCCCTCACATCTGGATACTAGTAAAGTAGACAGCTAGTATTGATTGTTTGTTTGGATGTTTTGCTGAATATGTTAATAATTATCAAATTGAATTGATATATATTTAGTTGTGCTAATAATTGTGGATGCAGGGATAAACAGGTTGGAGGAATCCAACTGGATTCCTCACAATGTAGTATTATTTTTATAATCGATGATGATGCATGTTTATATATTGTGGATGATAATTTTGGAAATTAACTGGTATTGTGATATTGTGGTATAAATTACCAATCCAGAATATTAATTATAAGAAATTTGGAGTTTAATTATAAAGGAATTAAATTGGTTTTTTTTTTTTTCAAAAAGGAAATTAAGGAATTTATAAATAAGGAATTTAAAAGAGTATAAGAAATTAGAATCTATTGGATGGAAACCCGAAATAAAATTCAATTGGAATAATGCTGAGTAAATTATAAATCTATAATTAATTATAAATGGACAAATTGAATTTTAAAGGAATAAAGGATATTGTTAAATAATGAATTTAAAAGAATTAAATTTGAAATCTATTTAGAATGGAAATTGAAAATTTGTAAAATCTGGAATGATAAACAAGAGAAATGTTATCAGTTGATACATGTGAAAGTAAATTTATGTTATTAAACTATAAAACTAAATTGAAATAAATTGACAGAAATCGTGAGAAGGATTTCTGTGATGTTTAAGTGGAAATGAAATTCCTTGAGAAAAACCAAGTTCGAGTTTAAACTGATTTTATAAAAAGAAAAGTTTTGAAGTTTAAACTTGTTTAAAAGAGTGTTTGGAAATTATTGTTTTTAAAGTAACTATTTATTAATTAGAAATAGTAAAGTAATTATTCTTTTACAAATGGATTTGTTTAAAAAGCTAGTTTTGACCTAAGTATATTGTAATAAGTCTTAATCTTTTTACAACTCTATTTTTAAAATATAGTTTAACTAAAACCTTAGTTTAAATCAAGTTATATCCTATAAAATAGTTTTGCTTTAAATATTTTGAAAATTATATTTTGAGTATATAATTAGTAGTAAATTTACCTATTTTAAAGGATATTTAGAATAAAATGTTTTAATTGTTTTAAATCTAAATAAAATTGAACTTGGTTATTTCCAATGGGAACATATGGTAAAGGACTTTACCTTGTAAGGAAAGAGTTTTGGAAATTGTTTTCAAATGAGCTTTGAAAATTTGAAAATATATCTTTTAAAGATATTTGAGGTAAATAAATAATGTGGAATATTATTTATTGTATGATGGATGCTTATGGATGTTTATGAATATTAATTGATAGTTAAATCACCGACTATCAATATTGGACAATGCGTGATCGTTTCAAGAGACCGGGATCGAGATTTATTTCTCGAAAACCACTTCGATCCGATTTGTACGTTTCGTGCGATAAAACGTGTTCGGAGACGAAGATGGAGCAATGAAGTGCAAGGGCTAGTCGCTACTAATCCTGAGGATATTTCCAAAATGGATGTAGTAGGAGTAGTGCCTTCGGTTCCGTTCGAACCCGGGGCGGACTTGTATGGACGAATGCTTGCGAAACATCGTCGGGTGGACGATGGGCATTCTAAGTGAAACGTTCTAAAAGGTAACGCTTAGCCTCAAGCCTCATCAAATGGGAATGACTGAAAATCAGGGGATATGCAGCAAGGTTAGGTGGGTCATGCCCAAGCAGGACAAGATAATTCCCCTGTCTAGATGTCCCTTATATATATTCGGCTTAGTGGGTGGTTGGTCGCGCCAACCACGGGGTTTATCTTGTTCGGGACTGTTCAGTAAGGAATGGTTCCGGCCTTGTGTTGCAGGGGATGAAGGGAGTAGTCCTCGGTACGGTGATCTAGGCCCCGTACTGTGACAGGTGGTACCCCAGTGCCTAGTCATTGTTGGAAATCCATTTTCCCTACGAGCCTTGTACGAGTTTTGTTTGTATTACCCACTTCGGTGGCTAGTAGCTGGAATTTAATAGATGTAACAATTTCGGCTATTTTATAAGTATTTGTAAATAGACACTATTATAAAATCAGAGGATTTTCTATAAAAAGTGTTTTAGCTATCGTAAGGTAAAAACCCGACATGTTTATTTGTGGCGTGGTCTTACGAGATGCTTTTGTTTTCAAAGGATTTTTGAAACTTTAATAATCAATTTGGATGCATATTTAGTATCAGCTGGTATTCCAGACTGACTCGGGTGTTATTTTATTATAATGCTCGGGTCAGACCGAGTATTATTTGTTCAGGTTAGGTTGCTATGGAGCAGGAAAGGAGCTGGAGTCCGAGACGTATTATCTATACATATGTATATTCCGCTGTTGTTATTGTATGGTATGTCTGATTTGGGATTGCTGATGTATATGATACTCTGATGATGTGATGTATAAAAAGTTATAGATTTCACTTTGTGTAAAGTTTTATATTTACTATTATATTTTATTCCGCTGCGACTGTGAGATTCTGATATTGTTTAGTTTCTTCTTCATCTATCTCTTCTTCTTAACCCTAAATGGTTCGTATTTCTGTGCCACTTGAGTTAACCAAGGTAGAATAGTGTTGATTCAAGGGGTACGGATTTGCGGGACGTCACACTTGGTATCAGAGCTTAGGTTGGCGACAACCTAGGCTTTGTTGGGAAAGTTACTCATTAAATTGAGTCAATAGTACTCTATAATGAGTTGAGGGTAATAATAGCTATGAGAGCGTACTTGTTAGTGCATATAAAATTGTTTTGCTACTGTGTTGACTTATCGGTTGAGTGTTTATGAATTCTGGTCGGTACGGGAAGTACAACCGTATCGATAGGGGTTTCTAAACTCTTAAACAAGATAAACCGACATAGTATTGATTTTAAAGTGGGTAAATGAAATAATTTTACCCAAAATTATATTTTGATATAAAAGAAATAATTTTCTGAAATTATTATATATATTTGGATGATTGGTTGTTAATGTCTAAATCAAATAAGAATATAAAAATTTAATCTGAAATGTGAAATAGTTATAGTGAAAATAAAATTTCTACAAATATAAATTATATAAAAGGAAGAATAACTAAATTTGAGTTGAACCAGGATTTAAATCCCAGAAGTTTTGGAAAGGATTTTAAATAAAAATAAAGGTTTGGAAATTTAAAATCCTGGGAAGGTTTGAAATGTTTTCCAATGTATTGAAGGTAATGATGAAATATTATTTTGAGTAATATGTTTGAATGGGAAACTGTTTTGAAATGAGTTTGGGAAAGTAAGAAGCATTGAACTTACTTCAGTCGCTGGAAAATAATCCTGATGATGCTGGCCACATCATTAGAATTCATTTTCGAGTTTCTAAAGTGATGGATTGCTTCCCTAGTACTTGGTTATGGTATTGTTTGGATTTTGGGTATGCTAGTTGTTTGGGAAATCTTAAAGAAGGAAATTTGTTTTGGTATAAACAAATTGTTTTGGAAATCTGGTAATTTGATTGATATACCAAATAGGAATATATATTGATTATTATTTCCAAATGGTTTTGAAATAACTCCGGGTAAAATGAATTCTGGAAAATTCTATTTAAATGAAGAGTAAAGTTAAAATGCATCAGCTAACGAACTTATTTTGGTGAAGCTGATGTTAATAAGAAAGAAATGAAAATTTTAATCTTGAAATTAAAATTCAACTTAAGTAAATGGAAGTAAATAAAATATATTGAAGTAAATAGAAATTTGAATTTAACTTGGATAAGATAAATAAATCGAACTTAAAATAAAAATGATTTGGATTGAATTAAAATGTAAGTTGGCTTTGAAATTGTGGGTCATGTGTAATGGATTATGCCCACAAGCTAGTAAGTGTTATGCTTTAGCTGGGATTATGAATTTAAAATTTGCAAGGGATTAAGATTGAAAAATTATAACTTTGAAATTGTGATTATATGCTGTAAATGGATTCAAATGAGCAATATGAGCTTTGAAATAAATAAGTTAGAGAACTTATAGATTGAAAGTGAGATTATAATCACAAATGGAAGTAGTTGAATGGTATGGTGAATTCAAACTTAATCTCAAAAGAAATGTTAATTGAGATAAGGTAAAGTGAGATATAAAAGAAATAAATGAACTTAAATTAGAAAAACAAGTTTTGAACTTGTATATGGAGAATTAAATTGGAGAACTTGAAATTGAATTAAATCTAAATAAATAAAAAATTAAATTGAATTAGATATAAAGTTGAAATGTAAATTGCTTATAATTACATAAAGAAATTCATATTCTTAAGTTATTGAATGCTATAATTTAAACTTGTGATTATAAAATGGAAATGAACTTCAATAAGAAATCCAAACTCTTGAATGGAAGTGAAATTGTAATTCATTAATGAAAAGAGTTGAATGGTGTGGCAAATTCAAAACTTAACCATAAAAGAAATGTAAAGTGTGATAAAGCGGTGAGGATAAAAATGTGGATATTCTTATGTTGGCAAATAAGTCTTGGACTTATGTATTGGGAAGATGAAATTTGCTATGATAATGAAATTGGAATTGAATTTCAGTTGAGTAATAAATAATATTGAAAGAAATTTAGATTCTGTTTAAAAGGAGTAAAAAGGAAAGGTAGAAATCTAAATTTGCTAAATGAAATGATTGGAAAATGGTGATATTATAAATGAATTCAGAGTGAATTAAGAAAGTGGATTGGAAACTAATATGGATTTGGTTATTGACTGAATTAAATTACAAATTAATGGAATTTGTATTGTAATGGATAGAATTTGATAGTCAGTCAAAATTTGAAGGTAAATAAAAATCCTGATTTTGGATTGGGATTTAAATTGTGGTAATAAATATTGGAAGTATGAATGTATAATGGAATTAGCTATAATGATGAAGGTTTTGAATTGTAAGTAAAATTCAAATGAGTGAAATAATTTAAATGGACTCTTTGTTAATAAAATAAATTTGTAAATGGATTGAATAAATAAACAAAGAGCATTCAAATTTATAAATAGATTGGAATTGATTGATTGAGAATCAAATGGAAATAAAAATTGATATAAGAAGATAAAAAAAAAGGGTATGGTTAAATAATGGATTTTAAATTAATAACTTCTCCAATGTTTATTTAAAAATTGAATTGTAAGTGGAATGATATTCATATAAATCTATTAGATAATGAATTGGAAATATAAGATTTGAGATATAATTCAATAATTGTGATAAACCAAGAATGTTTGGGCTGTAAATAAAATAGAATGGGATGTTATTAATTTGAACTTAAATGATGGTTTTGAAGTGTGAATAAGAATTCAATTAAATATTGAAATGGAATAGAAATGCTTGGATTGAGCACCATGCAGGATTGCATAAAATTAATATAAATCTAAACTGAAATTAATTTTAAATGGGTATAGGCTGAAGTGATGATTTTGCTTGAATGACATGAGAAATTGTAGATATTAAAATTGAGTTGTTTAAATAACAACTAAGCTGGTTTTGAATAAATGGAAATAGATTGGAATTGTATTAAATAATTTTGTATATTAATTCAAGTGAATCATAAAAGAAATGCAATTGTTTCAAACTGAAAATAAAGATGGGTTTAAATTAATTAGATAAATACAACCTAATTAAGTAATTTTGCATTTGAATGGACATAGGCATAAAAGAAATGTGAGTGCTTCAAATTGGAAATAAGGATTTGATTGTAAATCAAATCAAATAATGTTGCATATAAATGAATTATTAGAGAAATGTAAATGCTTCAAAATTGGAAATGAAGTTGGTTTGTAAATCCATTTAGAATTGAATTAGAATAGATTTCTGTTAGTGAAGCATATGTTAATCATATTGAAATAAATATGAATGGAACATAGCAAACCGTGTATGTAAATCCTTTGTATGAGATAACTTGGAGTTAGCATGGGAAAATGAACCTTGTGCATATTATAAAATATGGATTTACTTAGGAAACTATGCAAAGTGTTGTTTGGAATGTAAATAGTTATGTTTGGCTTACATTTATATTGGAAATGATGTTAAATTGCTCATATTTTGATAACTGATGAATTTGTTTGAGTAAGCACAGGTGCGGGAGGCGTTTGAGAGAGTTGGAGTGCGTATATGCATTATATTAGCTGCTTGCTATTAAAAATTTGCTAAAAAGGTACGCCTACTCAAATAAAATTGGGAAAATGATATATATTGTGTTATATTTTGGTTTCCGGCCGTGTGGGCCGATGTATATATATTTGTGTATCCTGCGATGTCGCAGAAGCTCCTTCGTGCAGGGGAGACTCTGCCAAAATTTTCCGTAAATTTTGGGTTTTGGAAAAATTTAGTAACTTATGAAGTTATAAGTTAAAATTAAAGCTTTAGAGATAAGTAAAGCAAATAGGTTTGGGAATTGAGAAAAAGGATTTTGTGAAGTGTATATAAGCTTTTAACTAAGCAAATGGGATAAGTAAATGGGTTTGAGAGTATGTTCTACCTTATACAAATTTCGGGGACGAAATTTTTATAAGGGGGGAGGAATGTAACATCCCAGAAATTTGAGTATGGGATTTGTGAACATTTAATTCATTTTAACTGTTTACTATGGGTTTAAGATTTATTTTGAACGAAAAGATTTGGTTTAAATTAAGATAACAAGTTAGAATTTCTAAAGTGGACATTCAATTTGAAATTGAATAATAATAATTAAATATTGGACTGAGAGAATTTGGGAAATTGGATGTGAATTGTTATAAAATGATGTTTAAAATGTATTTTTAAGTTCAATTTGGCATAATTGATATTATTAGATTTTTGGAAGAATTTAAAAGTTAATAAATTAATGTTTGGAATTTTATATTTATTTAGAAATGAATTTAATATTATTAAAATGCAAATAATCAGATTTTGGTCCGGAATGAGCCAGAATGATTTTTAATATGATTATAAATTTTATATGATTTATTGTTAAGTTAATAAAATTTTAGAAGGGAAATTTTAAGTGCTTTCGTTAATTTTGAAAATCGCCCGATTAAATTGACGAGTTAAAATAGCCTTCCGGGGCATAGTCTCGGAATTCGACGAAACCAGTTCCATTGGATCCGTAATAGTTAGTTATTACCGGATTTCAATTTTCGTAGCAATCGGAGTTGTCGTTTGACCCCGGCAGCTCGAAACGCATCGAAAGTCGTTTTTATCGATTTAATTTGAAATCGATCGTTTAATTCCGTAACTCGCTCATATGACCGAATTAGATTACGAAACCTGTTCCATTGTGTCCGGAACGCGGAAAAACCTTAGAATCGCCTGTCGGAACGCGTAGTTTGGAGTTCGTTTGCGTATAAGATGTTAAATGGAGAATTTTGTTAATAAAATAATATTAAATACTATTATATATAATTTTATATTTGCTTAACCCTAATTAAAACGTGAGCCGCCGCAGTTTAGGGTTTAATGGCCGATAAACACTCACGTTCTTCCCAAATTATCGAGCAATCGATTCATCTATAGTAAAATCTTCCTGAATGGAAGTTGAAGCACTCGAGAAGCTTTTCGATATCAACGGTTAAGATCGGAGTTGAAGCTTTGGTTTGTTGGCAAGTCTTCGGAGAACGCACGGCGTTCGAGTAGGTTGTACGGCTGCTAGGAGCGACCGGACGTCGCGTGGTTCCAGGAGGTGGCGCGGCAGGGGAAGGCACATAGTTTGAGGGGTTTGGATGCGACTCCGGTCGTGAGAGGGGAAGGCGGTGGCGAGCCCTAGGCCGTAGGAGATGGGTTCGATTTCTTCTGTGGGTTCGCGTGAAGGAGAAAGTTTTTTTGAGCGGCCTGGATCTTGATGATAGATCTGAACGGCCTATCTTTGTTTTGGTAATAAAAAAAAAAAGAAATTGTTTTAAATTTCAATTCAAACTTCAGAATTGAATAACTCTTCCATACGATATGAGATTCGAACGAAACTGGAAACGCCGGAATCGTAGAAGCGCGTACTACGTGATAGCGCAGATCAGGATCCATTTCGGGCAAGTAGAAATTTGGGTTAAATCGAACACCGTCCGGTTTAATTTGAATTTCGAACGCTCGCCGAAAACTCAAGGTGAGTTATTCTCACTCACATCTGGATACTAGTAAAGTAGACAGCTAGTATTGATTGTTTGTTTGGATGTTTAGCTGAATATGTTAATAATTATCAAATTGAATTGATATATATTTAGTTGTGCTAATAATTGTGGATGCAGGGATAAACAGGTTGGAGGAATCCAACTGGATTCCTCACAATGTAGTATTATTTTTATAATCGATGATGATGCCTGTTTATATATTGTGGATGATAATTTTGGAAATTAACTGGTATTGTGATATTGTGGTATAAATTACCAATCCAGAATATTAATTATAAGAAATTTGGAGTTTAATTATAAAGGAATTAAATTGGTTTTTTTTTTCAAAAAGGAAATTAAGGAATTTATAAATAAGGAATTTAAAAGAGTATAAGAAATTAGAATCTATTGGATGGAAACCCGAAATAAAATTCAATTGGAATAATGCTGAGTAAATTATAAATCTATAATTAATTATAAATGGACAAATTGAATTTTAAAGGAATAAAGGATATTGTTAAATAATGAATTTAAAAGAATTAAATTTGAAATCTATTTAGAATGGAAATTGAAAATTTGTAAAATCTGGAATGATAAACAAGAGAAATGTTATCAGTTGATACATGTGAAAGTAAATTTATGTTATTAAACTATAAAACTAAATTGAAATAAATTGACAGAAATCGTGAGAAGGATTTCTGTGATGTTTAAGTGGAAATGAAATTCCTTGAGAAAAACCAAGTTCGAGTTTAAACTGATTTTATAAAAAGAAAAGTTTTGAAGTTTAAACTTGTTTAAAAGAGTGTTTGGAAATTATTGTTTTTAAAGTAACTATTTATTAATTAGAAATAGTAAAGTAATTATTCTTTTACAAATGGATTTGTTTAAAAAGCTAGTTTTGACCTAAGTATATTGTAATAAGTCTTAATCTTTTTACAACTCTATTTTTAAAATATAGTTTAACTAAAACCTTAGTTTAAATCAAGTTATATCCTATAAAATAGTTTTGCTTTAAATATTTTGAAAATTATATTTTGAGTATATAATTAGTAGTAAATTTACCTATTTTAAAGGATATTTAGAATAAAATGTTTTAATTGTTTTAAATCTAAATAAAATTGAACTTGGTTATTTCCAATGGGAACATATGGTAAAGGACTTTACCTTGTAAGGAAAGAGTTTTGGAAATTGTTTTCAAATGAGCTTTGAAAATTTGAAAATATATCTTTTAAAGATATTTGAGGTAAATAAATAATGTGGAATATTATTTATTGTATGATGGATGCTTATGGATGTTTATGAATATTAATTGATAGTTAAATCACCGACTATCAATATTGGACAATGCGTGATCGTTTCGAAGAGACCGGGATCGAGAATTATTTCTCGAAAACCACTTCGATCCGATTTGTACGTTTCGTGCGATAAAACGTGTTCGGAGACGAAGATGGAGCAATGAAGTGCAAGGGCTAGTCGCTACTAATCCTGAGGATATTTCCAAAATGGATGTAGTAGGAGTAGTGCCTTCGGTTCCGTTCGAACCCGGGGCGGACTTGTATGGACGAATGCTTGCGAAACATCGTCGGGTGGACGATGGGCATTCTAAGTGAAACGTTCTAAAAGGTAACGCTTAGCCTCAAGCCTCATCAAATGGGAATGACTGAAAATCAGGGGATATGCAGCAAGGTTAGGTGGGTCATGCCCAAGCAGGACAAGATAATTCCCCTGTCTAGATGTCCCTTATATATATTCGGCTTAGTGGGTGGTTGGTCGCGCCAACCACGGGGTTTATCTTGTTCGGGACTGTTCAGTAAGGAATGGTTCCGGCCTTGTGTTGCAGGGGATGAAGGGAGTAGTCCTCGGTACGGTGATCTAGGGCCCGTACTGTGACAGGTGGTACCCCAGTGCCTAGTCATTGTTGGAAATCCATTTTCCCTACGAGCCTTGTACGAGTTTTGTTTGTATTACCCACTTCGGTGGCTAGTAGCTGGAATTTAATAGATGTAACAATTTCGGCTATTTTATAAGTATTTGTAAATAGACACTATTATAATATCAGAGGATTTTCTATAAAAAGTGTTTTAGCTATCGTAAGGTAAAAACCCGACATGTTTATTTGTGGCGTGGTCTTACGAGATGCTTTTGTTTTCAAAGGATTTTTGAAACTTTAATAATCAATTTGGATGCATATTTAGTATCAGCTGGTATTCCAGACTGACTCGGGTGTTATTTTATTATAATGCTCGGGTCAGACCGAGTATTATTTGTTCAGGTTAGGTTGCTATGGAGCAGGAAAGGAGCTGGAGTCCGAGACGTATTATCTATACATATGTATATTCCGCTGTTGTTATTGTATGGTATGTCTGATTTGGGATTGTTGATGTATATGATACTCTGATGATGTGATGTATAAAAAGTTATAGATTTCACTTTGTGTAAAGTTCTATATTTACTATTATATTTTATTCCGCTGCGACTGTGAGATTCTGATATTGTTTAGTTTCTTCTTCATCTATCTCTTCTTCTTAACCCTAAATGGTTCGTATTTCTGTGCCACTTGAGTTAACCAAGGTAGAATAGTGTTGATTCAAGGGGTACGGATTTGCGGGTCGTCACAAGGGGTGTTAATTTTGGCTAAGGCGGTGGCAATTTCTTAGTCAAATGGGACCAAGGTAGAGCAAGATGGGTTCGGTTATATAGGAGGAGGTAACTAGCCTAATTACTTTATTGTATTAATTAATAAAGTACTAAAATACCCCTAAAACTTCTAACCCTCATATCATCCACATCAGAGCTTAGATTCACATGCGGTTTCCTTCGTTGGTCTGATAGTGATATTTCAAATGATATGCCATTAGGTTGCGGAGTTTGGAAGGTGTTAGAAAAGGCATGTTCGATGAACTATTTAATTTAATCAATTAAATTATAAATTATAAAATAGATATCTATTGATAAAAAATCATAACTATTTATATATGTGTTTTTCTGTGGGTGATTGTTGGGCTATTTTGAAATTTTGTATGTATTATTCCTTAGTTGGATAATTATCTCTGATTGTTGCAATTTTTAGGTGTTTAATCAAAATAAATATTTAAATTGAATTAGGAAATACATAATTGAAATAAAATGAATAATAATAAGAGCTTTAAATAATAAATGATAGACAAAGTAATTTACAGATTTGGATGGTTTTTGTAAATAATGATGATTTAACAAACATTATTGAAATTAAAATTAAAATATGAAAATTAAGTAAGGTTATTATTTATGAATTTCTTGAGAAAAATTCGTAAATAACAACTAAATTATATTTTAATTTAATATTTGGAAAGTTTATTATTTATAAAAAGAATGAGACTTTAAATAATAATAATAGAATCATTTTCCAAATTGATTTGATAATGATTATTATTTATGATTTATAATACAATGTTTGGGCTATTTGAAGAATGAAAGTAGGTAAAGGACCTAAAATTATATTCTTGTTTAAAAAAGAATTTTCATCATTTCAGGACAAATAAATAAAAGTTACTTTATCATAAACAATTATAGAACAATTTTTATGCTTAAACATAATAATAGATGCAAGTATATTATTTTGATGTTTATTGAATGTGTAAATGATTATTAGTTACAATTATCACATATATTGGATGTTAGATGATAGTATCTCATCTTGATGAGTGTGCTATTTTTTCCACCATTGTTATTAGATAATGGGTAATTAATTATGGTTATCTGATGATGGATGTTGTGTCACTAACACTTATTAAATTAGTACGTATTTGATGAGATTGATGTTGTGTTACTATTGTGGAGGTGATCAGTATACAGTGTGTGATTTATACTTACATCGATGACCTATTAGTATGTTGAATAATAATAATATATTTAAGTATATATGTTGTTGTTTTCTTATTTGACGAATTGGGGTCGTTATTGAATATTATTAGTGTATGATAACTATGTGATATTATTGTTGTTACCCATAAAATGATTTTTTGCGATAAATGAGTAGGAATAATGTTTTTTGCTTCTACTATTATCAATAGTTACAATGGTTGCATTATAATGGTTGCAAAGGTTGCAATGGTTGCATGGATGGTATGGTTGTTATATACTAATAAGTATTTGATGAAGGAGAAGAGCGAGAAGTAGAATGACGTGGGCTTGATCCCTCAAAAAGAATACGTAGGTAGTCTTTTCCTATGCAACAGATATCGAGCCTATTGCCAAAGTGTATAAGATTAGACATGGTCCAAACATAGTTGAAACCTTTTTTCTTTATACACACAGATGTGAAGATTCATATAGGAGCAAAAAAGGGAAAGGAAAGGTAGACGAAGGCTATATCGTGAATAGCTGATTTGGTATATTCTTTATACGATGGTTATATCATTTATGAATTACTAATATTTGATGTATAAATTGATGTGATAATGTTGTAAAGTAATAGTATTATTGAGATAACGTTCATTTCTATTGATGCTTATTTCAACTGTAAGGTTTTCTCATTTTATTCATTATTTTAGAATTTTCATTCACCCACTGCTTCTAACATCTGAAATTAGTTGTAAGCATATTTTAACATTGTTTATAATTGATTTTAGATTTCAATAATAGTGAATCGTTACATTTCTGGCCTAAATTCACTTATAAAACGTCAGACATCGGATGAAGGAGATTCAGACCGTTTACCATA
This sequence comes from Allium cepa, assembly GCA_030765085.1. Classification (NCBI taxonomy): domain Eukaryota; kingdom Viridiplantae; phylum Streptophyta; class Magnoliopsida; order Asparagales; family Amaryllidaceae; genus Allium; species Allium cepa. The sequence continues at coordinate 422,338,693 of CM060939.1, forward strand.
GTGTGCATTTTGGGTTTGCACTTATTTTGAAATTTAAGGCTAAATATTAATCACAGGAATAAATTAAATTTTAGTTAGTAAGTATAAATCTTGTTTGTATGTAGAAAATTTATAATTATGTTTGAAGTACTTTAAAAAGAGTATAATTGTTTTAAAGTGCACTTGTAACGACCCAGAATTTTTATTAATTGAAATTTGAATATTTAATTAATTTTAAATATTAATAAGTGAAATTTATAAGTCAAATAAATTTTATTTCGAATAATTGGATTTAATTGAATAATTAAATCGATAATTTAATAGTGAAAATACAGAAATAATAGAAAATTGGTATAAATATGATTGAAAATGATTTGTAAAATTTTATTATATCATATTGGAGTTAGAATGATGTTATGGAACTTTTAAAATTGAATTAAAAGTTTATCTGTGAAAATTGAATATTTTAATATTTAATCGACTAGCGAAATTAGCTATTTTTCGAACAGTCTCATAATTGGATGAAACTAGTTCCATTGGATTCGTAATAGTTTGTTATTATCGGATTTCAATTTTCGTAGCAATCGGAGTTATCGTTTGATCGTGGCACCTCGAAACGCATCGAAATTGTTTTAATATTAATTTGGCAAGTTAAAATAGTCATTTTTCAAACAGTCTCGGATTTCCGCGAAACCAGCTTCATCGGATCCGTAATGTGATATTATTATATGGTTTCAAATTTCGTGTCAATCGGATTTACCGTTTGTCCGGTGCAAGCTAAAACGCCTAGAAAATCGTTTAATCGGTTTAATTTTAAATTGAACGTTTATTGCCATAACTCGCACAGATGATCGAATTAGCTTCCGAAACATGTTTCATTGTGTTCAAAACGCGGGGTAAACCTTAGAAACGCCAACCGGCACGCTTCGTTTGGAGTTCGGAAAATTTTCGATGAATAGTGTACGTCATTTTTTCTATAAAAGGCCCCATATTTCACAATTTTACACTCAAGCCCAGAACCCTAACCCTAGCCGCCATTATCTGTTCGATGGCCAGAAATTTCTCTTCTTCTCCTCTTAATCTCTCCCAATCCACAAACAATTACGAGAAATGCTCAACTACAAAGTTGTAGAGGACGATGAGAGCTTCAAATCCATACGGATATGATCGAAAAGGGAGCAGCGAATCAACGGCGATTGGCGACCAAAGCCACACGGTTGTGTACGCATCCCGAGAGCAGGTGGAGGCCGAGTTCAGCCATGTTTGGGCCGAAGATAGTTCTTGCTTTGGGCTTCGAAACCCCGGTCTCCGATCGTCTTCAAGCTTCGTATGGAGGGAGCATAATTCGATTGAAAAATGGAGGCTATGGGTTCAACGTGAAACTCACGTACGTGAGTTTGCTGGAGAAGAAAAGGGGGGAATTGCGTTGGGCGGCCTGATGATGGGGGGGGGCCAGATCCAACGGCCCAGAAACTGTAGGCTAAGAAATGTAAAAAGAAATTTGTAAATTTAGTTTATATAAATTCGTGTATCTTTAAAAATTCATATCTTTTTCATACGAGGTCGAAAACGCGCGAAACCAGTTGCGTTGGAATCCTATGGACGAGCACTATGATATGGAATTGGATTGGAGTCGTTTGGAGTTAGTGAGAATTTCGGGTAAAATTAAACGTCCGTTTAATTTTATTCGAAATAAATCGCTAAAACGAAATTGAAATCAAGGTGAGAACTTCTCACTCAATCGAATCGATTTCGATTTTAATTTTAAATAGTTAGATTTAAATTTCTTGAATGTATGTTTGAATGATGATTGTTATCTATTGATTGTTAAAATAGACATTATGCGCCGTTAGTAAGCGGAGGTTATTTATTAAAAACATATACCGCGAATATTTCATAAATAGTGAAATTGGTATTATTTATGTACTTGGAGTTGATTTTCCCGCATTATATAGCGGATGAGACCCTATTGCGCCGCCTATTAAGCGGATAATATTTTAAATCCCATATACCGCGATAATTCTGTACTGGAACGGAATTGGTATTGTGCTAACATCTTTGGATGCAGGAAAACAGGTTGGAGGGATCCAACTGGATTCCTCAACAGTATTTATTTGATTATGGATATTTTGATATTCGTTGATTATCATATTGATATATGATATTGTTGTTGTCGTGATTGACTATTTGGTGTGTAGCATCATTGGACCAAATTTTAGAATTTTAAAAGGATTTTAAAGTGATTTTTGAAGAGTATACGTTATAAAATATTTTTGGTATTGATTCATTTTAAATAAATAAACGTTATAATTTTAATGTTATAAAAATTATGATTTTTGAGAAAAATAGTTAAAAGTTGATTTTTGAAAACATGGGGTTAATGATTTTATAAAATGGTTTAAATCGGGATTTTTGAATTTATTGTGAAAAGTTTAAAAATAGGATTTATAAAAAAAAAATTATGAATCAAAATGATGAAATTATAAAGGAGTTTAAAGACGTTTTAAAATAATAATATAAATTGATTTATAAAAAAAAAGATTTATAAATTGATAATTTATAAATTAAAATATTTGAATTATAAAACGAGTTTTTATAAGTGTTAGAATGAATTGTGAATGAATTTCATAAATGAATGAAATTTATAGAATTATAAACGGTGAAGTTACAAATGGAATTTTATAAGCAGTAGGTTTATAAAATTTGTAAAGTTATTAAAGGAGTAGATTTGGGTAAATAAATGAATCTTATAAGTTATTAGATTTATAATTTGGGAAGTTAAAGGAACGATTTTGCAAACAAATAAATTATAAGCATTTAACTTATAATATGGACTTTTGGTTTATAATTGAGTTATAAATTGAATAGGTTAATAAAGGAGATTTATAAAAGGAAGTTGTTATAAAACAAATAGAAATGGAATTTATAAACGTTGTTTTATAAATTCGCAAATGACTTATTTTGATAAATAAATTGTTATAACTTATTTATGGAGTTATATTCACGTTTTAGACAGTGAATAATCCTTTAAAGTAAAATGAATAGAAATGATGAAATTGGTTAACAAGTATATTCACGTTTTTGGATAGTGAATATTATGTTAAAGAAAATGTTTTGGATATGATGTTCTAGATAGGATTAAAACGATCTACCGATGTTTTACGTAACATTCGTTTTGGCCGAAATAAATATGTTCAAGAGAATGATTTCCTTAAAGAATGAAATATATACTTAATTTCGATTTAAGTATATTAAATATTTTCCAAGTGTAGAAAATAAAAAAATTTGTGAATTACTTATTAAATAAGTACGGAAATGTTTTTCCAATGTGAAATGAAACGTTTTGAGAATTTATCTTTTTGAAGATAAATTGCAAATGAATGATTGAAATCGTATATTCATAAATATTTCAAAATATAAATTCACTATGACTTTATAAATAAAAAGGGGGAATTTGTTTAAAAATAAATATTGATTTATTTTTGAAGTATTGAAAACATATATCTTGTAAAGATATTTTTGGGAAATAAATAATTTGGAAAATTATTTGGAATCGGGTGATGTTGTGCATATCCATTGATAGTTCAATAACCGACTATCAATATTTACCTTTGAAAGGTATTTGTTGTGATTTGCTTGAATTTGAATTCCACACTTATTTTTGAATAAGCGCTCACTATTCGGGTTATCCGAGAAAGGACCTTGGGGTCGTATAACCCATTCCGAGTATGTGATACGTCGTTATGGATTGCATTTGATGACCGGTGTTGAAGACCGGATATTTGCGAGAGCGATTGGATGACCTGTCGATTGACTCTGCACCGAGTTGCTCCGGTACAGAGTTCTCCATATGTGATGGGAAATCCGATCAGGATTGTGGATATCCGGATTGCAAGGACTTCTTTGTAAGCGCCTTCGGTTCTGTTCGAGGCCGGAACAGAATTGTATGGATAGTATGTCTGACATTACAAATTGAGAGATAAAGCTGATTTCTTTCAAATATATTTCTGTTGGTGGCGGAGAATTTATTCTCTTAGCTTAACACCCTTCTCTGAGACGTACGAGCTCAGAGGTTATGTAGTTGAAGGTTATCAGCAATATATTCCCAATTTGGTAATGTGACATGCTGAGTGTTGCTGTGAAATGATCATTGTTTGATCATTTGTGATATGATCATTTGTTTGATCACTTATCTTTGTGATCATTTCTATGATCATTTGTTGACCCAAAGCACAGCTTTTGTATAAAGCGTGGCTTTGTGGATGAAACTTCGTCGAGCCTCACACCCCGGAATGGTCAAAACAGGAAAGATGCGGCAAGGTTATTGGGGGTAGCGCCCCTTAGGGTATGTGCATTTCCTTCTGGAAAAGGGTGGTATCATGGTATGGAGCCCAGATACTTACTCATGTTGAAACACTTTATTTATTACGGTGTGATGTTGGTTACGAGCGCTCGGATAAAGGTCCCAAAGGACCGGAGGATGGCATACTCGTGTCAGTTGTTACCTAGTTTGAAAGGTAACCCGGCCTTGTGTTGGTAGAGATCCGGTTAGGTTCTCGGGGACGTCCTTCCAGAGGCGTTCTCATGTGGCAATGGGAAGTTCCTTGGCCTGACCATTTGTTGGAAATCCAAAGAAACAATACGATCTTGTACGGTTTTAGTTGTAGAACCTATCATTCACTTATGGTGGCGCCCCACTGTTTGGATGGTAGCTATAGTAGGCATAAGTGCGGAATGCCTATGCTGGCTAAGATTTATATCTTTACTTTCGAAATGATTTTTTCCTACACTATGCACTAGGAATAATATCAAATGTTTTTTTTAATGCGTATCAAGCATCTTTGACTATCATAAGGAGAAATCTCCTCCGATTCTGCGTTTGCATTGTGTGTGTGTGCGGGAGGCCTTATGGTAGTCTCATTTTTAAAAGCATTGCGAATTGACTTTAAAAATATTCCTCTATTTTGATTTTAAAGATAAATAAACTGTTTTGAGTTCTCACACCAGTCACATGACTGACTCGGAGTTTATTGTTTTCCTTCCTAAACTCTGGGTGCCCACAAATTTCCACACGGGCAGTCAAGAGTTAAGGTTTATCAGGATATTCTGGAATTCAGGAGTTGCTGGAGGCAAGCTGGATGGCATGGCGTATTACCTGTATATAGTATTTCTTTTCTGTTGTTTGTTGTTGTTTTTGTTGTACACTTTGATAATGATGATGTAATGTGATGTAATGTAATAACGGATATAGTTCTTTGTTTAAAGATTATTCATTTATCTATTATAAGTTGTTCCGTTGCGATTGTGAGATTCTGATATTGTTCTGCTGTTTTCTGTTCTGTCCTATCTTTTCTCTCTTCTTCTACATTTTTCTTTTTCTTAAACAATGAGAATTCATATTTCTGTTCATCTTGAGTTAATCTATGGAGATTAGTGTATATTCAAGGAGTATGGATTTGCGGGTCTTCACAGGTGGTATCAGAGCATATGGTTAAGCGACAACCATGGCTCTGTTGGGTATTACTCATTAGAGATGGAGTCAGTAGTACTCTAGAATGAGTTGAGTGTAATAATAGCTATGAGAGCGTATTTGTTGGTGAATATAAAATTGTTTTATATTGTGATGATTGGTTTATTGAGTGGCATATGAACCTTCGTCAGCACGGTCTGCACAACTATGCCGAAGGGGTTTATAAACACTTGAATAGAACAATTTGACACGATATTGTTTTAAATTGGGTAAACGAAATAATTTTACCTTGAGTATATTTTATAAATAAAGGAATAATTTTTCAGAATTATTAAAGTGTATATAAGTTGATAAGAAAATGTAAGAATACATATATAAGTTATTAAAAGATGTTTGAATAATCTAAATAAAAGAATAATTGTATAAGCAAATGAATTATAAGAATTGAATTATAATTAAAGTGATTTACAATTGTGAAATAAACTTACATATATGAGAAGTGAAACTATATGAATATATTTATGAATATGAGTTGTAAATAAAAAAAGAATTTAAAGTTAAATGGAAATTTACTTAGAATTGGAATCTGAATTTATTTATAAGTGGGAATTTGAGTTAAGTAAAACCAAGTGATGTTTATAAAATGAAGTATAACTTAAGAGATGTTGAATGAAGTTGATATTGGTATCAAAGTAAATTAATAAAGCTAAGTGATAAATATGAACTTAAGTTATGTAAATGAAATTCAACTTGAAATGGTTAACTAATTGAATGTAAATCAATTGAATGTAAATTAAGTTGATATGAAATAATGAGTTTAAGTGTTAATTCATTAAAATCTAATGTTATTGGAAGTTGAATAATTGAATGAAAATCAATTTAATTAAACCAATTGAAAGTAAAGGTGTTAAACCAAGATGAATATAAGCAAAGGAATTTGGTTGTAATTAATATACATTGGTTGTTATATGATTGTCAGTTGATTGTATATAATTCATTAAATATTAATGAAATTGAGTTAATGAAATGGGAAGTTGAAGTAATTGAAATCAAATTGGAAGTTAAGTGAATCTTAAATAGAATTGAATTTGATTTGGAAGTGAACCAAGTTGAATATGGATTAGTGAATATAAACTAATTGAAAATGAATGTTAGTAAAAGCATCCACTATTAATGAATCAAAGGTGATTAAATTGAAAACCATTTCATTGAATATTAATGAGAATATGAATGAATATTTGTTGGTTATGAATGCTAGTTGGATGATAGTTGGTTGATGGTTGAATTTATTGCTTTTACTACATTTGCTATGTTGGAATATATAGTTATTATGTTGCTATATGTTGTATATCGATACTATTGTCTACATACATGTTTCTCATCGGTTTGTTGAGTGTTTAGCAGGTGCGGATCGCGTTTGCTTCGCATTTGGAGCTCGCTTTCGCGCTGTATTAGCCGTATATGCTCGCTAATAAAATATAAGGTACATATCTCAGATTAAATATCGTACTTTTACACTTTTTCCCTGCAGGATGCCTCATCACTTGATGAGATGTATATTTGTGATATATATACTGTCATTTTTTTTCGGATCGAGCCGCGCAAAGGAGACTATGGCGAATTTTTCCGAAAATTTAAGGCGTTAGAAAAAATTTGAGAAAATTGGAAAATTTTGAAAACTTTAACTTTGATTTTGGAGTTGAAAGTCAAACAAGATAGTTTGTTTTTGAAAAGGTAACTAAGTATGATTTGGAAACTTAGTAAAGATATTATAAGAAATTTAACTATGGATTTTGGGAAAGTTAATAGATTCTGTAACTTTTCTTACTTGGTAATTTCGAGGACGAAATTCTTTTAAGGGGGGAAGTATGTAACGACCAAGAATTTTTATTAATTGAAATTTGAATATTTAATTAATTTTAAATATTAATAAGTGAAATTTATAAGTCGAATAAATTTTATTTCGAATAATTTGATTTAATTGAATAATTAAATCGATAATTTAATAGTGAAAATACAGAAATAATAGAAAATTGGTTTAAATATGATTGAAAATGATTTATAAAATTTTATTATATCATATTGGAGTTAGAATGATGTTATGGAACTTTTAAATTTGAATTAAAAGTTTATCTGTGAAAATTGAATATTTTAATATTTAATCGACTAGCGAAATTAGCCATTTTTCGAACAGTCTCAGAATTGGACGAAACTAGTTCCATTGGATCCATAATAGTTTGTTATTATTGGATTTCAATTTTCGTAGCAATCGGAGTTATCGTTTGATCGTGGCAGCTCGAAACGCATCGAAATTGTTTTAATATTAATTTGGCGAGTTAAAATAGTCATTTTTCAAACAGTCTCGGATTTCGACGAAACCAGTTTCATCGGATCTGTAATGTGATATTATTATATGGTTCCAAATTTCGTGTCAATCGGATTTACCGTTTGTCCGGTACAAGCTAAAACGCCTAGAAAATCGTTTAATCGGTTTAATTTTAAATTGAACGTTTATTGCCATAACTCGCACAGATGACCGAATTAGCTCCCGAAACACATTTCATTGTGTTCGGAATGCGGGGTAAACCTTAGAAACGCCAACCGGCACGCTTCGTTTGGAGTTCGGAAAATTTTCGATGAATAGTGTACGTCGTTTTTTCTATAAAAGGCCCCATATTTCACAATTTTACACTCAAGCCCAGAACCCTAACCCTAGCCGCGATTATCTGTTCGATGGCCAGAAATTTCTCTTCTTCTCCTCTTAATCTCTCCCAATCCACAAACAATTACGAGAAATGCTCAACTACAAAGTTGTAGAGGACGATGAGAGCTTCAAATCCATACGGATATGATCGAAAATGGAGCAGCGAATCAACGGCGATTGGCGACCAAAGCCACACGGTTGCGCACGCATCTCGAAAGCAGGTGGAGGCTGAGCTCGGCCATGTTTGGGCCGAAGATAGTTCTTGCTTTGGGCTTCGAAACCCCCATCTCCGATCGTCTTCAAGCTTCGTATGGAGGGAGCATAATTCGATTGAAAAATGGAGGCTATGGGTTCAACGTGAAACTCACGTACGTGAGTTCGCTGGAGAAGAAAAGGGGGTAATTGCGTTGGGCGGCCTGATGATGGGGGGGCTAGATCCAACGGCCCAGAAAATGTAGGGTTAGAAATGTGAAAAGAAATTTGTAAATTTAGTTTATATAAATTTATGTATCTCTAAAAATTCATATCTTTTTCATACGAGGTCGAAAACGCGCGAAACCAGTTGCGTTGGAATTGTATAGACGAGCACTACGCTATGGAATTGGATTGGAGTTGTTTGGAGTTAGTGAGAATTTTGGGTAAAATTAAACGTCCGTTTAATTTTATTCGAAATAAATCGCTAAAACGAAATTGAAATCAAGGTGAGAACTTCTCACTCAATCAAATCGGTTTCGATTTTAATTTTAAATAGTTAGATTTAAAATTCTTGAATGTATGTTTGAATGATGATTGTTATCTATTGGTTGTTAAAATAGACATTATGCGCCGTTAGTAAGCAGAGGTTATTTATTAAAAACATATACTGCGAATATTTCATAAACAGTGAAATTGGTATTACTTATGTACTTGGAGTTGATTTTCCCGCACTATATAGAGGATGAGACCCTATTGCGCCGCCTATTAAGCGGATAATATTTTAAATCCCATATACCACGATAATTCCGTACTGGAACGGAATTGGTATTGTGCTAACATCTTTGGATGCAGGAAAACAGGTTGGAGGGATCCAACTGGATTCCTCAACGGTATTTATTTGATTATGGATATTTTGATATTCGTTGATTATCATATTGATATATGATATTGTTGTTGTCGTGATTGACTATTTGGTGTGTGGCATCATTGGACCAAATTTTGGAATTTTAAAAAGATTTTTAAAGTGATTTTTGAAGAGTATGCATTATAAAATATTTTTGGTATTGATTCATTTTAAATAAATAAACGTTATAATTTTAATGTTATAAAAATTATGATTTTTGAGAAAAATAGTTAAAAGTTGATTTTTGAAAATATGGGGTTAATGATTTTATAAAATGGTTTAAATCGGGATTTTTGAATTTATTGTGAAAAGTTTAAAAATAGGATTTATAAAAAAATATTATGAATAAAAATGATGAAATTATAAAGGAGTTTAAAGACGTTTTAAAATAATAATATAAATTGATTTATAAAAAAAAGATTTATAAATTGATAATTTATAAATTAAAATATTTGAATTATAAAACGAGTTTTTATAAGTGTTAGAATGAATTGTGAATGAATTTCATAAATGAATGAAATTTATAGAATTATAAACGGTGAAGTTATAAATGGAATTTTATAAGCAGTAGGTTTATAAAATTTGTAAATTTATTAAAGGAATAGATTTGGGTAAATAAATGAATCTTATAAGTTATAAGATTTATAATTTGGGAAGTTAAAGGAACGATTTTGCAAACAAATAAATTATAAGCATTTAACTTATAATATGGACTTTTGGTTTATAATAAATTGAATAGGTTAATAAAGGAGATTTATAAAAGGAAGTTGTTATAAAACAAATAGAAATGGAATTTATAAACGTTGTTTTATAAATTCGCAAATGACTTATTTTGATAAATAAATTGTTATAACTTATTTATGGAGTTATATTGACGTTTTAGACAGTGAATAATCCTTTAAAGTAAAATGAAAAGAAATGATGAAATTGGTTAACAAGTATATTCACGTTTTTGGATAGTGAATATTATGTTAAAGAAAATGTTTTGGATATGATGTTTTAAATAGAATTAAAACGATCTAACGATGTTTTACGTAACATTCGTTTTGGCCCAAATAAATATGTTTAAGAGAATGATTTCCTAAAAGAATGAAATATATACTTAATTTCGATTTAAGTATATTGAATATTTTCCAAGTGTAGAAAATAAAAAATTTGTGAATTACTTATTAAATAAGTATGGAAATGTTTTTCCAATGTGAAATGAAACGTTTTGAGAATTTATCTTTTTGAAGATAAATTGAAAATGAATAATTGAAATCGTATATTCATAAATATTTCGAAATATAAATTCACTATGAATTTATAAATAAAAAGCGGGAATTTGTTTAAAAATAAATATTGATTTATTTTTGAAGTATTGAAAACATATATCTTGTAAAGATATTTTTGGGAAATAAATAATTTGGAAAATTATTTGGAATCGGGTGATGTTGTGCATATCCATTGATAGTCCAATAACCGACTATCAATATTTACCTTTGAAAGGTATTTGTTGTGATTTGCTTGAATTTTAATGCCACACTTATTTTTGAATAAGCGCTCACTATTCGGGTTATTCGGGAAAGGACCTTGGGGTCATATAACCCATTCCGAGTATGTGATACGTCGTTATGGATTGCATTTGATGACCGGTGTTGAAGACCGGATATTTGCGAGAGCGATAGGATGACCTGTCGATTGACTCTGCACCGAGTTGCTCCGGTATAGAGTTGTCCATATGTGATGGGAAATCCGATCAGGATTGTGGATATCCGGATTGCAAGGACTTCTTTGTAAGCGCCTTCGGTTCTGTTCGAGCCCGGAACAGACTTGTATGGATAGTATGTCTGACATTACAAATTGAGAGATAAAGCTGATTTCTTTCAAATATATTTCTGTTGGTGGCGGAGAATTTATTCTCTTAGCTTAACACCCTTCTTTGTGACGTACGAGCTCAGAGGTTATGTAGTTGAAGGTTATCAGCAATATATTCCCAATTTGGTAATGTGACATGCTGAGTGTTGCTGTGAAACGATCATTGTTTGATCATTTGTGATATGATCATTTGTTTGATCACTTATCTTTGTGATCATTTCTATGATCATTTGTTGACCCAAAGCACAGCTTTTGTATAATGCGTGGCTTTGTGGACGAGACTTCATCGAGCCTCACACCCCGGAATGGTCAAAACAGGAAAGATGCGGCAAGGTTATTGGGGGTAGCGCCCCTTAGGGTATGTGCATTTCCTTCTGGAAAAGGGTGGTATCATGGTATGGAGCCCAGATACTTACTCATGTTGAAACACTTTATTTATTACGATGTGATGTTGGTTACGAGCGCTCGGATAAAGGTCCCAAAGGACCGGGGGATGGCATAATGTGTCAGTTGTTACCTAGTTTGAAAGGTAACCCGGCCTTGTGTTGGCAGAGATCCGGTTAGGTTCTCGGGGACGTCCTTCCAGAGGCGTTCTCATGTGGCAATGGGAAGTTCCTTGGCCTGACCATTTGTTGGAAATCCAAAGAAACAATACGATCTTGTACGGTTTTAGTTGGAGAACCTATCATTCACTTATGGTGGTGCCCCACTGTTTGGATGGTAGCTATAGTAGGCATAAGTGCGGAATGCCTATGCTGGCTAAGATTTATATCTTTACTTTCGAAATGATTTTTTCCTACACTATGCACTTGTAATAATATCAAATGTTCTTTTTATGCATATCAAGCATCTTTGACTATCATAAGGAGAAATCTCCTCCGATTCTGCGTTTGCATTGTGTGTGTGCGGGAGGCATTATGGTAGTCTCATTTTTAAAAGCATTGCGAATTGACTTTAAAAATATTCCTCTATTTTGATTTTAAAGATAAATAAACTGTTTTGAGTTCTCACACTAGTCGCATGACTGACTAGGAGTTTATTGTTTTCCTTCCTAAACTCTGGGTGCCCACCAATTTCCACACGGGCAGTCAAGAGTTAAGGTTTATCAGGATATTCTGGAATTCTGGAGTTGCTGGAGGCAAGCTGGATGGCATGGCGTATTACTTGTATATAGTATTTCTTTTCCGTTGTTTGTTGTTGTTGTTGTTGTACACTCTGATAATGATGATGTAATGTAATGTGATGTAATGTAATAACGGATATAGTTCTTTGTTTAAAGATTATTCATTTATCTATTATATGTTGTTCCGCTGCGATTGTGAGATTCTGATATTGTTCTGTTGTTTTCTGTTCTGTCCTATCTTTTCTCTCTTCTTCTACATTTTTCTTTTTCTTAAACAATGAGAATTCGTATTTCTGTTCATCTTGAGTTAATCTATGGAGATTAGTGTATATTCAAGGAGTATGGATTTGCGGGTCTTCACAGCACTAAAACAAAAGAAGAAATATATTTACATGCACAAATCTTAAATCGCTTCAAAGGAAAAGCATTAATCACCATGTTAATGGAATTTATTGCTATAATTAATGATATTATATGTTATGTACTAGAAAGGGAACGTAACTATATATCTATGAAAATAGTGCATTTAATGAAAAACCTTACATATTTTAAAAAGAGAAGATAACAATATATTTGTAAAAAAAATTGCATTTAATGAAAGAAATGCCATATATTTTGAAAAGAGAAAATAACAATATATTCATTGAAGGAAAGCATTTATTAAAGAAAACATATGTAACTATCTCTTTATTAGTAAACAATATGGGTATGTTAGATTTCTGAATTTGGAAAGATTAATACCAATCAATCACAAATTGATTGCACAATTACTAATAAAGCGTAAGATTCTGAATTGATGTCAACATACACACACACACACATGTTTGTATATAAATTCATGATTTCTTAAAATAGCTAATTACATACATATATATACATACAATAAATGGTACTAGTTGATTTGAATTATGATTAATGACATTCATTGGAAAAGATAAATGTTATTTTCTTCTAAAAGGAAAGAGTTTTGCATATATGTAAGGATAAGGGGATATAAAAAATAATTTTTCTAAAACCTAGACTTTACCTATAGATATAACCTTTCATTCTAAACCCTAGCATCCACTTATCTCTATTCCATCTTCTTCTTCCTCAAAACACTTGATCTAAACATCTTTTTTCTATAAAAAAAATTCAAATTTATAAATTAAAAACAAAACAAAAAATCAAATTATAATACAAAGAGAGAGGAGAGAAAACAAGTCACGGCTTAGAGATCTAGAAAAGCGGATTTTAAAAATAAAGAGAAGGAAAAGCAAAAAAAAGGTGAGTGGATTTATTATGACGTGCTTATGTTGTAAATAGGCAATTGAATTTCTTTTATATACATGATTCCTATTGAATTAGCAACTTTAAATTTATTGGTTTACATAGATTAATATGTGGGAGGAAATCCTAAGTAATAACTTTAGGTATGCAAATTTATGGAACTTGTGGAAAAAAATAAATCGAACAAAAATCTACTTTTAGAACTATAAAGATTTAAATTATGAGAAAGTTTTGAATTCACTTAAGGGAATAAAAGTAGATCCAAACATATACCTTGGAAATTTATTTAGTCCGACTCTATTAATTTCGGAAAGATAAATGAGATAATCTCCATATACAATGAAATGGATTAACTACATGAAGTTCAAATGAAATAACAGAAATTATATATAAGTAACTTCTCAATACTTGAATGAAAATGAAATCAAAATTCATAATAAAGTCTAGAAAGAAGAAGTGACAATAAAACATCAAAAACAACGAAATATACCCAGGTCGGACGTCTAAATTAGAAAACCAGATGTCTAAATTTTTAATTGTGAAAAATAAAAAGAATAAAGTTCAAAATTGACATGATTCAGACGTCTGAACTTATATTCAAATGTCGTAAATAAAAGTCAAACGTCCAAATAGTTAGTTAGACATCTAAATGCATGTAGCTGGTTTTGTACAAGAAATCAGACGTCTAAATTAGGGTCAAATGTATGGACCAAAATCCAGACTTCTACGTTAGGGCCAGATCTTTGAATATGTAATTCAAATATCTGAATGGCTGAAGAATGCCTAGGTTGACCTGGACCTGGTGCAATCCAAGCAGGGTAGGTTGGAAAAATTCATTTCTGCCTTCTCGACTTTCGAAAGTTCATGTAGCCACATGGAGCTCTGTAATAAGCAGGATTGGTTACACACTTAGTGGCACACCTAGTTTTGCACTTCACGGCGTGAATAACGTGACATTCAGTGAGGCATGTGATCATATCACAACTAGTTGCTCTTATTATAACTATGTGCACTTGATCACATGTTTTAACGTGTTGGACAATGGGAAAGGATGATGGAGACGTATGTAATAGTAGGGTTATACGACTGGGCAGGGCAATTGAAACTATGGGGGGTCGTATAATTAAATGACTTCTTTAGCTATGTGTTGAATGATATAGAGCATATGACACCTTTACCACTGAGAAGGTTGCATGAATGCTTTAGTAGGCCATAAATCATTGAGGTTGTATACTCTATACATTTTTAGGCATTACAAAGTATGCTCAATGTGTATATGCAATTTATGCGATTTATCACTGAAAATGTTAAATCAACGTATAGTTAGACGTTCGTTATTGAGATCGTATGCTTGAGTTATTACAAGGATTACTCGGTCTTGGGATGTTCCATCCTTCAGGAGGAAATTCTTGTTAGACCACTATTGTATTTTGACGTATTATATGTTTATGTTGTTACCCTATATTATACTAGCTAGATATTCTACTAAAAATAAGTAAATGGACACCCTCGGTTGTGTAGATTATAACTGAAATCTGATTACCTGTCAGTACCATATCACTAGTAATATAATTCACTCACTTGACTTTGTCCGACCCCCTCCAATTCTCCGTCTTTATTCCAATACGGGAAGATAGGTCTATAGATAAGATAAGCAGGATAAGGTGCATGGAGAACGTGACATTGCACTTTGGAAACATATTCTTTCGTAGTTATTTTCCTATATATCTTGTTATATTTATCAAATATATGTTTTATTTCCATTTAGGACACATTACTCTCAGTTATTGTATGGACCACGGTTAACTTGGAATAATATTACTTTGGGATATTTTCAGCTTTGATACTTTATTCCTTCTTCTGTTAGATTTGAAAGTATAGAGTGTTCTTAAAGTTATATTCATCATTATGTCATGCAAAGCAAAAAAACCTAACGATTCGTACCTCTTGGTATGATCTGAGTTAAAATGCCATCTTAGGCTTTGGATCGATGTGTCTGGAGCTGTGGTTGTTACGATAACTTTTATAGAAAAAAATTTCAACGTGAAAATACATTTGGAACAGAAATTATATTTTTCATTCCATATTAAGAATGTTTTAGTATTTTATACGATTCCCGTTTTCATTGTCTCTTCATGAAGCAGAGGTGAATATTCCTTCTCTTCGCCGCAACAATGCCTAACTTACATCCACTATCGCACATTCTCTTTCATTTTCAAATAGCCAAACCATTCAAAAGGACACCCATACTATAAGACTGTAACAAACCCTATACAAAAATGCATTCGGTGATCTTTAGCATTTAAGCATATCGAATAAGTTGCAATTTACACAAACTGATCAAACCAACATTTCAGTGATTGAATTCTTAGTGCATTTTGTAGCTTTTGGTTTAATGTTGCATCTAATAGAACGAAATCCTTGATATAATTAATCATATTGAATACACGATTTCACACTATGGTTTACTTGTTTCGAATGAACTAATCTCATCAAAGTTTCATACATTATGAGTCACAAGTATTCGCATATGTAACATTTGTATGTGATCGAGTATGGATCAAATACCCATATTCTTTTATTGCTTAAGAGTTCAAATCTCATATAAGACAATACACATTCTCAAACAAATATACTATTAATAACCAAGGTACAAACGTATTTAATGGTGGTATCATTTGGCTCTTGCATGAAATAACAACATGCCAAAAGACTTATTAGTAAGTGTATACTTATTTTTCTTTTGTCAATCTTGATTTAGTTCATTTTTACATTTTAAGTGATAAATATTTTATCAATTTATGTCAGTTCCACAAATTCGTCATTGTTAATTATTTTAACTTTAGATAGCATATACTCTTATAATGGTAGAAGTGTTAAATGTTATCATTTCATTTTTCTAATAAACCTCCCACTGGATTTTTATGTTTTTCAAAACCCTAAGAAAACATAAAAATATCTTTCAATTCCTGTAACGACCCAGATTTTTTGACGGTTAATTTTGAATATTTAAATGCTTTTGAATATTGAATTTGGGATTATAATTTAGTTAGTAAGATTTTAAAACTGAAGTTCCAAGCGATTTCGTAAATTTTAAAGTCGTCGATTTAATCGACGTGTTAAAATACCGATCTAGGGCACAATCTCGGAATTCGACGAAAACAGTTCCATTGGATCCGTAATAGTGTATTATTATCGGATTTCAAATTTTGTAGTGTTTGGAGTCATCGTTTGATCATACAGGATAGAAACGCGCTAAAATTAATATTGAAATTTAATATAATAATTGAATCCAAAAACCTATCCTTTCCATACGATTAAATTAGGACTCGAAACCTTTTCTATTGCATTCGAAATAGGGGTATAACGTTATAAATGCCTAGTAGCACCCCCTGATAGGGATTCGAGATTTTAAGTTGTGTAAATCGAGACGGTTTGTGTGTGTGTGTGTATTGACTTGAATATATCTTCACAACAGCCCCCTTTATCTCACTTCAAGCCACAGTAGCCTTTCCCCTACACGCAAGCATCACATCTCCCTTCACTTTTAGAATCATGTACATTTCTCTATTCTTTCTCCAGGAATTTGAACGAAAGAAGAAAAAATCAAAAAAAACGGCTAAAAGAAAGAAAGGGAAGCAGATAGCAATCGAACAGATAGAATCGTGTATCCCTTCTTCCCCTTTCTTCATTCACGAAATTGAAATTATTAAGGGGAAAAAAGAGGGCTCGCGACGAAATCACACGTGGAGGGAGGCACGGCACTCGTGATAGCAGTAGCGGGGTTGGGTCACCGTGGGAGCGTGGGCTCTTCCGGTGGGGTTCACTCGATACTCGAACGCATGCAATGGAGGTGACCTGGGGGATTGCTCACATACGCATGTTCCGAAGATGGAGACTTCGTGACCAACGTTGCAATGGCAATGAGGCTCGCGAAGGTGGCCGAGGTCGAGGTAGATGGACGTGAAGCGGGGGTAATGTCTCTCTAGTTGGAAGGCGTGAGAGTTACGAGCTGGACAACTGGAACCGTATGGAGCTCAAGTTTGGAAAGCTTTTTGGCGAAGACCCTAAGCTTTCTCTGTACAAGGCGAAGATAGCAGTGGTTAGTCGACGGTTTATAAAGGTGAGCGATTAGAGATGTTGTTTGGAAGGCAAGGGTTTCCTTGAAGGGGGGTAGTGGTCATCGGTGGGCGGCAGTTTGAAGGTAATGAAACTGTTTAACATTTTAATTAAGGAAATTATATTAATATTTGACAAGTGTGGTTTGTGTGTGTGTGTGTGTATTACGAGGTCCAAAAATCATGAATGAGGGGTTCAGAGTTGTGAAATCTAAGCTGAAGGATTTAAATTGGATCGGATTGCAATTAAAAATAAAGATGAGAAAATTGTCACTCATTTGGATTGCCAATTAAAATTTAAATGGTTAAAATAATTATTGGTTGCTTGGTTGAATTTGGAAATTATTATTTGTTGAATGATATATTATATATATAGTAGTATATATATATAATAGTATTTGGAGTGATATTCCCGCACATTATAGCGGATGAGACCATATGCGTCCCGCCTAATAGCGGATGATCTTATATACCACAATATCCCCCTCAAAGTGTGATTTGTATTTTTTATGCTGAATTAACATCTGTGGATGTAGGGAAACGGGTTGGAGGGATCCAACTGGATTCCTCATGCAATGAACCATTTTTCCGTACCCTTTGGATCGACAATAAACCACACATGTCTAATTCAAATTGCAAAAAAAGACGGATCATTAAGGATGGAAAGAAAATAAAGACAGAATAGAATCTCACACGAAATGAATAATGTATATTATTTCAATAATGATCTTTACAGCGGAATATTTTGAAATATAATGTCCGAGTCTAACCTAGATTCAGCCAGGACAGTTATAAACACATGTCCCTACAAATGCTGAAAACAACAAAACAAATGCAATAGATGCAGTGGATAATAGAATACGTCCATACAATGATGAAGATCTCCAGCTGTCCCCTGAAAACTCCAACCGTTGTCATCTCAACCTAAAACTACTAGGATCTGACCCTAGTATTAAAAATACCTAGACCACGCTTGATGAACCACCGTGAGATACTCAAAATTTAGAAATGTATAGATCATGACGATGTTATCAAAACCTTTGAAAAAAAGGATATCTCATAAGATCACGCCCACACATAAACACGAACGGGTTTTACCTTATGATAACAAAACACTCTATACCAAAATACACTTGATATTATTTTTAATGACATTCTTTTGAAACATTTTTCAAATAAACTTATTCAAATAAGGTATCAATATCTGGATTATGTTTAAGGTAATATATCTGGACTAAGTCAATGGAATATATCGAACAGAATATATGATACCAAAAGGGGGTAGATGAAATGTTTGCAAGTCATTACAGCTACTTTGGGAATACAATTAAAACCGTAAATCTCGTACTGGGATTGGATTTCCAACATGATAGGAAACTCGTCTAAAGATCAATCTATATCCACGTCTTACGCCCAAGACTCAGACACAGTTTTACAACAACACAAATGGCTAAAAGTGGATACAATCTGCGAATAACATCCAAGGACTCGAACTTCGCGCATCCCTGTCATGAGCCCAAATGTATCTGGTACCTAGGGCTCAGAACATCTGATAACCCAAATCACTACTATCCAAAATGTGAGCATACATCTGACCACATATAATCCAATAATAATTGGGATGTGAGGCTCGCGAGGCTACGATCAATTTCTTCAAAGCCATGTTTTCATACAAAACCATGCTTTGCTCATAATAGGTTCCACTTCGAATGCCACACTGTCATTCCTTTTATCACTATTTGAATCCCACAAGCATACAACCTCTAAGCTCGTATGTCTCAAAGAAGGGTGTTAAGCTAAGAGAAGTTGCCTTCTCCGCCTTCTCCGCCACCAAGCAGATGTACATTTGTAAAAGTCAAATTGGTGTCTTAGTAATGCAATGTCAGACATTCGTCCATACAAGTTCGTTCTGGGACTGAACGAAACCGAAGGCACTCTCCTACTACCACTAGTAGCGAGTAGCCCTTGCAATCCGAAAAATCTGCACAACAAGGAGGCCACTGCTATAAATAACTCTATGATGGGAGCAACCCAGAGCATGTCAATAAGCAGTCCTCATGCCATGAATATCCGCGGTCTTGAATAATCATCATCTTGAACATGTCTTCACTTTCGAACATATACATTCATTCAAAGTGGTTTTCGGATAGGAATTACCAAAATCCGACTCTTGTTCCTTCTAAGCCAATCATCGCTTTAAAAGATGTTAAATTCATATGTGGATATCAATCATCAATCAATTACTTTATCTTTTATTTAAATCAAATATCTTTCTTAGATATATTCTTTTCAAGTTATTCCATTTTCTTTTCAAATGTATATGGAATCATTAAGCATCATTTATCAAATCATTTGGTTTACGTAAACCTTTCACAAATCCTGAAAAAATTCCAAATCATTTTCTCTTTTACTTAGGAAAACTTTTTCAAATCATTCAATAAATCTTAACCAAATATTTCTTATATTCGAGTTATAGCTTTTAACTTAGGGGAAATATTCCCAGATCATTTATTAAAACTTCATATCATATTCTTGCAAATCAAAGATTTTCATGATAGAGTACTACTGCCACCTTAGATATGATGAATTTCACCTCTAGGGACTAATGGCAAGTAATCCTACATCATAAATATCTTTGTCTTCAACGATCTTTGTCTTCAATATGTTTTATTTCGAAAATTAGTTTGAAGGGGTTTTTGGACAGGAATCGCTCAAATCCGATCCAGGTTTTTTCGATAGGAATCACCTAAATCCGATCCCGGTTCCTTCATACTAATCATCGAATAAAAAGATGTTAAGTTCATATGGTGTTTCGAAAATTAGTTTGAAGTGATTTTCGGATAGGAATCACCCAAATGCGATCCCCGTTCTTTGGATAGGAATCACCCAAATCCGATCTTGATTCCTTCATACTAATCATTGATAAAAATATGTTAAGTGGTTAATTAACATTCAAAGAATTTTTTTCTTTTCTTTTATCTTGGAAAGAGCATTAGATATGATCTTTTAGAGCATCCGGGCTTTCCTTTCGATCTATTCCACCCCTCGCCTAAAAAGAGAAAACATAGGCAGGGTAAGTTCAGGGCACTGGTTGCTCCATCCCTAACATTAGTTAAACACCTTGTTTTATCTTCCCAGATATCACAGGTGGGACAAATGCACTGTTCGTCTCCACATACTCAGTTTATTATTACATTCCATATTCTTCACTTTTTGTTTAAGTGGTATAAACAATTCGTCTTAACCATTAATTCAAACTCTTATTAAAACTTTCAAACCATATATACATCACTTAATTGTTCCTTTAAAATCATTTAAAAAATATTTAGGAAAGAATTGTTAGGTTTAAAACCCACATTCAAAAGGTTATAGAATTCGCAGCATAAAAGTGCTGCGGAAAGCGGTATATAAGCTTATTTGATTTAAACAAGTTTTTAATATTTGAAAATTCATATTTTCCATTCCAAATCTTTTTTAAACCATTTTTATATATTTCATATTTTAATCATTTAAAAATATCACTTATAAAGAAATTCTTCTTGGATTCCGAACTGCAAAACCATGATGTTTTTAGAAAACTATTTTGGACATATTTCAAAATCTACTTGATGCAATCTTGATTTTCTTTCTTCGTTGGAAAACTATTATCATTGTGAATCAAGGAATTTTTATTTCAAAGAAATCCGACTTATAAATCATTCTCTACATTAATTTGAAGTTACGGGTCGAAATTTACGAACTGCCGGTACGCGACGAGCTCGATTTTGACCAATTTTGTGAATTGCTTCGGAACTTGTCTGAAACACTTCAAATTTGTTTTAAACCATATTTAAACTATTTTTGACTTATTTAAAACAATATTGTCTTCATTACAAACTCTTTTTTCATTTCATTTCATACTATAATATTATATTATTATAATATCATTTTCAATCTTTTTAGATATTTTGAAATCATTAAGGGGCTAAATAATCTCCATGCACACATTTGTATGGATTTTATTCTCATTTAATTAACTATGCTTACTAACCATGTCTCTTATAATTTATCAAACAAGTTATTAACCACATAAACAATCATATAATCAACCAACTTTGCATCCAAGTTAACAAACATTTGATCATTCAACATATTTAGACTTTCAAATCATTATACTTGAAATAATTTATAGATTTAATAAATTAAAATATGAGTACTCACGATTAGTTCCACTCCACCAATCTTTTTCGTAGACTTTTCTTTTGATTCCGGCAGCACCTTCTTCTCTTTTTCTTGCTCCGGAGCTTCACGACTTGCTTCCTCCTCTTATATAGGTTTGGCCTCCATGGTCCCATTCTCTCCTCCATCATTTCTTCACTTCTTAGATGTTAAACTATGTTTTGATGATATTCTAAGGTCTTTGGCAAACTTTGGTGGAGTTTTGACTTTGTTTGATATGGTTTTGAAAAAGTTAGTAAGAAAATGGAAGAGAAGAAGCCATTAGGGAGTGGAAGAAAAGCTTGAAAAAGGAAGAAAATAAGTGTAAAAAAGTGAGAAAGTGGATGCTTATTTATATAAAAGTTTTGGATTAAAATAATATTTTGTAAAAAGACCAAAATACCCTTTACTTGTTTTTAAGCAACCTTATTTTTTTCAACACTTAGCATCTCATTTCAAATCATTACTTTATGTTATTTTCACTTAAGTATTAAGTAATGAATATAATAATTATGTTTGGTTTGATTTGATGTTTACTTTTTTGCTTTGAAATGATATATTTGTCTTTTTGTGCTTACTTTTCTTAATTATATTCCAGACTTTTCTAAGTATGTTTAGTAAAAGTAATTATTAGTGAATTAATTAATATTACATTATTTGAATATATGTTTCTATATAAGAAAATAATGGTGCGTCAACTTTGCGATAACTTTTAATCGACAAAACGTTGATTTTCGACAAAATGTTTTACGGCCATATTTTGACGTTTTAGTTAAACTATTTATTTATGTAAACCAAATTTAAAAATAAATTTTTATATTGTTGTTTAAAAATATAAGCACTCATAAACAAATTAGAATAATTTATTTAACCATTGAAACTTACTTTTCTAAAATTAACATTTTGTCACTTTTGTCGATATAAGCAAATGTTACTATTTTTGTGTCTACTACTCTTTCTAAATCCTATCTAATATTATTTGAATCATATAACCTTACCTATTTTATATTTAAAATCACATTAAATAGTATATTTTGAAGTGGTCAAATTCTGGGTCGTTACATTCTCCCCTATTTACAAAAATTTCGTCCTCGAAATTACCCAAAACAAAAGTTTGCCTAAAACATTTACTTTAAAATTAATTCCATATAATATACACAGATCATCCATATGAAATATCTTATTCGACCCTATTCGAACACACAACTTTATTTCCGAACTAGTATTGATCCCCCGATCCTCTATGCAGACTTTAATCAGACTCTTTGCTTAGAAACCTTTGCTTTCCTTGCATAGCTCTCAACTGTGATAGAAAACTCGAATACCCAATCATAAACCCAAATCAATGTTCACCGTCAAGAATCGAGAGATAAATCCTTTTCCGGATCAGTGTAAGCACCTCAAAGTTCCAAACTCGAATCTTAGATAAAAATTCGTGTGGTAAAATGATCTACATATAACATATGTATTTATTAACTTTCAAAAGCTTTTCATAAACTTTTATCTTAAGTTCAAACATTCTATAAAGGTACTTCGTTATATAATCCCTTTAATTATTTATTACAAAAACCATTTTTCACTGAGAAGATGATTTATCTGTTTTATAAACTTTTTTTTCCACAATCCACTAACTTAGTATATTTCCTTTAACACTAGTGTTATTTATGAATCATTTCATAAAACTATTACTTAAGTTTATTTCATCTTATAACTTATGCAAATCAATCACTTTTAAAGACTTAAGTCCAAATTCTTAATTTATGCTAGAAATCGTTAAAAAACCATTTTCCTGGTTATAATTACCTTTTGAGGAGTCATTACTTTAATTCATAGTTTATGACTTAAATCTATATTTGTATGATATACTTTTTCATCCTAAGAGTACATAAATCCAAAATTTCAAATTGGTTTTACTAAAACCCATCTGTTTAACAAATTTAGACTTTGTTATAATTTACTTATTATCTAAAATCCATAAGTTATAAAACTTATTTCTTATTTAATATTATTATTAATTTTCTAGCTTTGGAAATTTTTTTAAAACCACCCGTATTTAAATCCACAAACTCTTAAATTCTCCTTATAAATCAGATTTGTAAATTATCCTTATTTTATTTCATTTACTCAAAGTATTTCACAATCCTTTATCAATTTCTTAGCTTTGATTAGGTATGATTTGGAAATTTTCGTCTCTCTAAAATCATCGAGAATCCCGCTTTATCTTATCAATTAGCGATCCCTTTAGTTTAAACACTTTTGTAAAGATTACTGATAAACGATTCAAATTATTTCTTTAACTTAAGAAAATTACATAGATCGAGTAACTCCAAAATAATCCAAGGAACTGGTTACTACCAATAGTATCACATATCTTCTTAACATGAAGAGTAATACTTAATAGAAGTTCTTACCATTCAAACACATCTCTTGCCCATTTTTAGTTTATTTTCGAGCCAATCGAATTAGTTATCATAAAAATACCTCCTTTTATTTGAAATAATACCATTTTCAAAGTCCTTTAGAGATAACTTTATAAAACCTATTTTATAAGTTTATTTTATAAATTTATCTTATATTAATAAACTTCATTTAAATTACCACAATTCTTTTACTCGAATTTAAATTATCATTCCTTTTATATATATCTTTTTACAAAATCATTTAAATACATTATTATCTTATATGTTCATTCCTTAAACAAATCTTATTGTCAAACACCTTATAGTCAAATCGTGAAACTTAATTCAAAAGGTATTTGTACTTAAACTTTTTAAATCAAACAATTGATCAATTTATGATAGTAACTTAACATTATCATTTCTTAATTTTTTATTTTGGAATAAGTATTAAAGATCTTAATTACCTTATTAGATTTCTTGCTTACCGATTATCTTTATGAAACATCTTTTAGTCAAACTGTGAAATTCTTATCACAAGATGTTCATATTTAAATTTCACTAATCCTTTCTAACTATACAACCTTTCAAAATATATACTTTATATTCAAAATATTACCCACGATAATATTATTTCATTTACCAATTTTTTCAAAATCAGTGTGTTGGTTCGTCTTGTTTAAATGCTTAGGAACCCTCATCGATAACGGTGATTAGGCGCATCGATCGGAATCCATAAATCACTCAACAGATAAATCAACACAAAACAATTTATTAGTCACTAATATATACACACTCATATATAATATACTTAAACTCATTCTAGGGTGTTACTAACCCTATCTCTAATGAGTCACTCATCCTAGGGTATTACTGACCCTATCTCTAATAAGTCTTTACCCCACCAAAGCCAAGATTCTCGCTTAACCTTCAGCTTTGATACTAAATGTAACGAACCATATTTCTATACCCTTTGAATCGACAATGAACCACACATGTCTAACTCAAATTGCACGAAAAGACGGATCATTAAGGGTAGAAAGAAAATAAAGACAGAATAGAATCTCATACGAATGGAATAACATATATTATTTCAGTAATGATCTTTATAGTAGAAAATTTTAAAATACAATGTCAGAGTCTAGCCTAGATTCAGCCTGGACAGTTATAAACACCTGTCCTTACAAATGCTGAAAATAACAAACCAATTGCAATAGATGCAGCGGATAATAGAATACGTCCATGTGATGATGAAGATCTCCAGCATTCCTTTGGAAACTCCAAGTGTCTTCAACTAAACCTGAAACTACTCGGATCTGACTCGAGTATTAAAAATACCCGGATCAGGCTTGGTAAACCAGCACGAGATACTCGAAATTTAAAAATGTATAGATCATGACGATGTTATCAAAACCTTTGAAAAGAAGGGTATCTCATAAGACCACGCCCACACATAAACACGAACGGGTTTTTACCTTATGATAACCAAAACACTTTATACCAAAATAAACTTGATATTATTTTTAATGACATTCTTTTGAAAACACTTTAAAATAAACTTATTCAAATAAGGTATCAATATCTGGACTATGTCTAAGGTAATTTATCCGAACTAGGTCATATCATACCAAAAGGGGGTAGTTGAAATGTTTGCATGTCATTACAGCTATTTTGGGAATACAATCAAAAGCATAAATCATATATTAGGATTGGATTTTCAACATGATAGGAAACTCATGGAAAGATCAATCTATGTCCACGGCTTAGGTCCAAGACTCGGACGCCGTTATACAACAACATAAATGGCTAAAAGTGGATACATTCTGCGAATAACATCCAAGGACTCGGACTTCGTGCATCCCTGCCATGAGGCCCAAACGTATCTGGTACCTAGGGCTAAGAACATTTGATAACCCAAATCATTACTATTCGAAATGCGAGCATTCATATGACTATATAGAATCCCATCATAACCGGGGTGTGAGGCTCGCGAGGCTACGATCAATTCCTTCAAAGCCACGCTTTTCATACCAAACCATGCTTTGATCATAACAGGTTCCACTTTGAATGCCATACTGCCATTCCTTTGATCACTATTTGACTTCTACAAGCATATAACCTCTGAGCTTGCATGTCTCGGAGAAGGGTGTTAAGCTAAGAGAAGTTGTCTTCTCTGCTACTAAGCAGATGTACATTTGTAAAAGTCAAACGTTGTGTCTCAGAAATGCAATGTCATACATTCGTCCATACAAGTTCGTTCTGGGACTGAACGAAACCGAAGGCACTTTCCTACTACCACTAGTAGCGAGTAGTCCTTACAATCCGAAAAATCTCCATAACGATGAAACCACTACTATAAATAACTCTATGATGAGAACGACCTAGAGCATGTCAACAAGTAGTCCTCACGCTGTGAAGATCCACGGTCTTCAATAATGATTATCTTCAACATGTCATCACTTTCGAACGTATACATTGGTTCAAAGTGGTTTTCGGATAGGAATTACCCAAATCCGATTCTGGTTCCTTCGAAGCCAATCATTGCTTTAAAAGATGTTAAGTTCATATGTGGATATCATTCATCAATTAATTACTTTATCTTTTATTCAAATCAAATATCTTTCTTAGATATATTCTTTTCAAGTTATTGCATTCTCTTTTCAAATGTATATGGAATCATTAAGCCACATTTACCAAATCATTTAGTTTATTTAAACCTTTCTTACATCCTGGAATAATTCTAAATCATTTTCTTTTTTACTTAGGAAAAATTTTCCCAAACATTCATTAAATCTTAATCAAAGATTTCTTATATTCAAGTTATAACTTTTAACTTAGGGGAAATATTACCAAATCATTCATTAAATCTTAATCAAAGATTTCTTTCTTAACTTCAAATCATATTCATGCAAATCGAAGATTTTTATGATAAAGTACTACTGCCACCTTGGATATGGTAAATTTCACCTCCAAGGACTAATGGCAAGTAGTCCTACATCATGAATATCTTTGTCTTCAATGATCTTTGTGTAACGACCCGGAATTTTCGATCCCGAAAATTCCAGATAGTTATGAAAAAGAAGAAAGAGATAGAAGAAGAAGAAGAACAGAAACAACATCTCACATTCGCAGCGGATAAAATATAATAATAAATAATAACAGTTTACAAAAGAATATTATATCTGTCGATTACATTTAATATACATCAGAGTTTCACATATATACAGTCACTGAATATATACAATTATCATGTCTCAGATTAACAATAATATGAATACAGCGGAAATACTTTATACGCTCTTGCATCCAGCTCACCTCCTGAGCTCCAGAAGTACCTACCTGGAAATCTGTAATACTCGGTCTGACCCGAGCATTACACCAAAGTAACACCCGGGTCAGGCTGGAAACCAGCGTGAGTAAACTCAACTAACATGGAATACCCAAGCAAACAACTCAAATAAAACCCGGGTAACTTATATCAATTTAACCAATTCTCAATTAACCATAGACAACACTTAATTCACATATAAATTTCTAAGTACCAAACTTAGCTAAAACAATCCAATTCACTTAAATCATTTTATCCCAACCTATTGATTTTCCATATCAATCTATAAAATTCGAAGTGGTTTCGGGTATTTCCCAATACCCGACCCTGGTCTCTTCGAAACTCATGTTATCCTAACCCAAGTTATCCAAATGAAATACACAACATTTCATATCAGAGATATCAACTCAATCAACTCATCCAATATCATTCAACCACCCATAAGAAAAGCTTAATCGCATACAAATCAATTCAATTGGTTCTAATTGAATTTAAACCTCAATCACTTAGATTCCTTCAGTAATTAATTCCAAATCAATTAGTTAATCAACCCTTCCTTATTCATCTTAATTAGTCACACTGGATTAATTATCTTCCAATTCCATTAAAGTAATTATCTTTAATTAATTTCATGATATTAATTATTCTTACCAAATCAATGAGTAATCTTTAATTACTTCTCAACTTAATTAACTATTTTAATTATGTTAATCCTTAATTACTTATACTAATTAACTTTTCATGAGTCACTTATTACTGATTAATTCATTTAATTAATCAGTCTTTAATTACGTCATTGATTATAAAATTACTGATTTCCAATTATATTTTTAATTTATCCTAATATAAATTAATTACTTTGATTCAACCACAATATTAATCACTCTCGATGAATCTCAACCTAAAATTAACTATCTTTTTTTTCATTAAATAGATTAATTTCTCCTTTATTTAACTATCTTAATAAATATCTTGATTAATTACATAAAGTAATTATATTTTATTAATTACATTAAGTAATTACTTATCACCCATCCAACGATTATTTTAAATTAAATTAAACTTAATAATTTTACTCAAACCTTAATTGATTGGTTCAAAACCCTAAATTACTAAATTAATCACCTCAAATCATGAATTAAATGAATTAATTTATCATCCATTTTAATTACCCTACTAATTTGATGAATCACAAATCATTACCTTATCAACATTTAAATTGAAACATTTCTTTATTTATGACTTAAATTTAAATCAAAATAAAACCCAAACACTTCGAGTCAAATCACAATTAACTCAAGAAACAACCAAAACTAAATCACCAGATCATCAGTTCACATCCAAACAATTCAATCATTCATCCAATTGAGTAAATTTAACCATTTAAATTTAAATAAAAATCCAATAGAGTGAGATTTACTCACCTTTGATTTTGCAATCCAAATCCGATCTGTTTCATTCAAATTTAAACCTTGTATAACAGTTATACGAACTTATTAGTATTCGAACAAGTTCAATTTCTATCTAATAAATTCCATTTTTGCCTAGTAGGTTAATTTCAAATTGATTTTCTGTTTATAAAATATGTTCTAGTTATCAAACAATTAACGAAATAAATTGATTTCCATTTTGTAAATTTAATTTAACTAAATCTTTATTTAAACAAATAAGTTAAATTTTTCTAAACTAATTTCCTTTTTTTTCACTTGCTACACAACTCAACTAATTACAAACCGAAATAGTTAAATTTCAAGTTGCAAAAATAATTAAATAAATCAAGTTCTTTATTACATATTTATTTTTATTAAATCAAGGCATAATCAAAGAAGAAGAAGAAAGAATAACTCACCGCCACTGCTCGAACAATGCCTCTGCCCCGAAACACATCATCACCGACTACACTACAAACCCTCGTCACGGCTACATCTTTGATTCGAAACCGTCGCTTCGGCCCAGCCTCCATCGAGATCCACCGCCCCCAATTCTGCCTCGCGAGCTCGAGGACATCGCGTCGCGATTTGAAATCGCACGAACTTATTGACCTGGCTCCACGCATGCGTCCTCACCATTGACGTGCTCGCGACGCCCTAGATCTCACGACGTCGACCCTCGCGATCACCGGATCTCCACTTCCATCGAGCAGCCAACCCTCATCGCCACGAATCCTAACTCGGAGACGCGACTTGCCCTAGATTGCCGCCCCTTACTTGCGACACAAAGGGAACACGGCTTCGGCCTTTTCCCTTTTTTTAAAAAAAAAAGCCTGTAATCGATTTTGAAGGCAAAGGGAATTTCGTTCGAAGTAAGAGGAAAAGGAAGGGCCGTATATATTAATTTTTTCGTTCAATTCCGTCCTAAAGCTCGAAGGATACGAAGACATATAATAGAATTGAGAATGGCTTCTAGAGCACGCTTAATTATTATATAATTGAATATCGAAATTATCTCGCGTTGTATAACGCGAAATTCCGAAACCCGAATCAAGCATGCCGACAGACGTTCATAAGGTTTTACCCGCGTTCTGAACACAATGGGATGTGTTTTGGAAACTAATTCAATCACATGCGTGAGTTACAGAAGAAAACGATCAATTTTATACTAAACTGATTAAATAGTTCGAAGCGTTTTGAGCTGCCACGGTCAAACGACAACTCCGATTCCTACGAAAATTGAAATCCAATAATAACTAACTATTACGGATCCAATGGAACTAGTTTCGTCGAATTTCGAGACTGTGCCTCGGAAGGCTATTTTTAAATTCAATTTAAACGATATATTTTTAAAAGTGAACAAATTACCTTTAAATTAAATTTCAACCATTCTATTATCTTCAGTATCATCAATACAGATTTTATAAGCCTTCAAATTATTTTTAACAGGCTTAAAACTCCAGATTTAGCATTTTACCCAATTTCAAATTATATGATTCAATAGTTAAACTATATAATTCAATAATTTAATTAACAAGTAAATATTGATATTTTGAAATTCAAATTAAAGTTAACTTTTTAAATATTTAAAATCAATTAACAATTCCAATTTAAGTTGTTAAAAATTCCGAGTCGTCACATTCCTCCCCCTTAAAAGAATTCCGTCCCCGAAATTACTAGTCAGGAAGAATGGACCATTACCCGTTTACCTTTTCCCAAAACTCACAATCAACATCCTACCAACTATCCTTTATTAAAGACCCACTAACACCTTAACCAACTTCCCAAAACCTTCTATAGTTTCAAACAATACCCTTTTTCTCAATCATTCAAATTTCAATTTAAAACCAAATTTTGAATTCTCAAAATTTTTCTAACTCTCTAAATTTCCGAAAAATTTTGCCAGCGTCTCCTTTGCGCGGCTAGCTCGGTACAACTGCAAAAGGCCTCTACGGGCTCCTAAATTCCAAAAGAAAACAAAAGCCAAGTGGCTACATCAAAAATCCAATCCAATTCATACAGAAATTAAAATACATACCTTTTTGTCGGGTAATTCACATTTATCTGTTGGAACCAAATCCAATTTCCTTTCCCTTAATACCTGCATATCTTACTTAGCAATAATATCCAATCATAGCCCTTTCACATCATTACATACCTTTTCTTACAGAAGTTTTCATATCCATTTCTATTCAAACTAGTTTTCCCCACTTCCATACGAATTCAATTTATTTAAAATTTGCATATTGAATTTTATCTTTCAAGTATAACTGATTCATATTAGTTTCATTTACTAATTTACTTTAAATTTCTGATTTGAAATCGTTTTGTTGTTAGCAAAAATTTCCCAAAAATTTTCAAAAATTTTCTAACTCCCGAAATTTTGGAAAATTTTTGGTAGAGTCTCCTTTGTACGCAGGAGCTTTTGCAATTTGACAAGTGATATAAATATGTATACATCGACCCACCCGGTCGGAAAAAGAAAAAATAGTTCATATTTCTTATTTTTATTGCGTAGGCGTACTTTATTTAGCATTTTAAGCAAGCAGCTTATTTGTATTAGCAAAAAGCGCAACCAAATCCAGCCAAACGGTCTTCAGGTACCTGTACTTACTAAATTTAAATATGTAAGTGTCATATATAGAGAATTTATTAACATTCTACTAACTTTCAATAGCTAAACATATACATTACTAAACATCAAGCACCAAACACTTCCCATAAACAATTTATATGCTTTAAAGCTAATTCAATTTCTTTTCAACCAATTCATATGTCGTTTCATTTAAGTTTTAATGGTTCACAACTCAATTTCTAACATTCCATTGATTTATAATCCAAACAAGCTCATATTCACTTCAAATGATTCAGAAACAAATTTATTTAATCTCTATTAACTCACAGAATTTAATTACTTTGGTTTACGCCAAACAACAATTATTGTTATGCAATCTCGACGATATTCGGTTAATACAGTATCTATTTTAGTTTATAACTATTTCAAATTAATTTCAACTCATTCTGAATTTAATTTCATTTCATTTCTAATTTATTAACCAACCATTTATTTAGCTCGACACATTCCATTCTTATATACTTCTAACCATTCCCAAATTAATTCAATCCAAGCTTTTATTTAATAGGCTTTCACTCTTATTCGAAGCCAAGCTTCCATAAATTTTAAACTTAAGTGAATTTACTTTAATTTATTTCAACATCAAACTTAAGTTTAATTATTTGGTTCTCATTTAAATTCAGTTAGCCCATCTCTTTTAAATTTTAATTTTAATTCACCTTCTTAATTTATCAAAATAATATCCAACCACATACTTAACTTATCTATACTTCAAATTAATATATCACCAAATTCAAGTTCAGTCCGATAATCCAATTCCAATCACAACATGATTTAGTTTTTTTTTATTCAATCATACTTCATCTAATTATTATTGAATTCCGTTAGCCCGTTTTAAAATTTTCATTTACTTATACTTAATTCATTTTTGAATTTATTTTATTAACACAAAGCCATTCTCAATTTATTTCTATTCACTTGGGTTTTGTTTTGCAACTCAAACCATTTCTATTATAATCACTTCTCTTATATCCAATTTACTTGCAAATTTCATTAAATATTATTCAAATGACCTTTTGAATTTTATTTGTAATTCAACCATCACATTTTCAATCCAACTCTATTTTATTTTTATTTTATAACATCTCTACTTATTTAATTTAGTATTAAATCTAAGTTGAATTCTATTTAAAATTCGAATTCATTCCTAAACCCATTATCAACCTACAATCCATCTGTTTAACCAAGTTAAATTTTATTAATATACTCAACCAAATAATGATTTAGCCAATTAGCTTACTTTTACTTTTTAAATTAATATTCGTTTTTATTACAAAAATCACTTCATTAAATTTTCCTGAGTTCAATTTTATTTTATAGTTCCAGTTTGGAATTTCTTTTTAATTTTCCTAAAATTCCAACACCTTTATTCAAAAATTTTAGAAATGCTTTTAAATTCACATCATACTATTAAAATATCTCTTTATAAAAATACTTTTTATAACTCGATGTCTCAACCAGTCCATCCTTGTTCTCATAGAAATTCAGTCATACGTTGATCAGGCGTAGGACTGAAAATCTATAAGTATTTGGTAAACCCGTTTTCAACACCCAGTGAAAATACTTTTGAAAATAATTTTATTGAAATTATAGAAATCAATTTTTGAAAATATAGAGGAAACATCTTTGGTGAGAATGCTCTGGAAATCATCACCCTCATCCATAGTCGCAGTTAACCCGATGGTTACGTTGCCATCCCGACAAAATCCATAGATAACTGTAGGCCTCCGCGCCCCTCAATTACGCCATGGAACCCACGACAGATCGCAGCTACAACTGGGGTTACGTAGCTATCACAGCAAAAACCCATATAACTGTAGGCATCAGCGCCATCGAATTTCACTGCCAAAAATGAAACTTCTCCACTCCACTTGACCATAGATCGCAGTCTACCGATGTTGCGTTGCCTTCCCGGCAAAATCAAGTGTAGACTGTTGGCACTCATCCTCTACACGATTTCGCTACGGTCCCCACAATAGATCGCAGCGACATCGAGTTACACTGTCGTCACAGCATAACCCAAATGCCTCTATAGGCATCAGCGCCCTCGACTTTCGCTACCTAATAACCCTCAGGAACTAGTTTTGTCCGGACTCCTCACAGGATCAACTTTAGAACCGCCCCCCCCCCCCCTTGGGCTCAAGGCAGCACCACCCAGTGGCACTCCTGAGAAGTTCATTTCAAGGGAGCGCCTTTTTCCCCAGAGCCATCATCAAAATATTTTATACTATACACATATAGTATCTTCAAATCATATACCTAGTATGATATCATACAAAGCTCCTTTACACAAAATCGATTATCCCAAAATCGATAATTCTCAAACTAGGCTTTCCAAATTCAATGTTGATTTTACCCAAAATCAAAAGCCTTTCCAAATCCAAAGGTTCTCAAAACCGTTTCCAAAATCCTCATAAGATTCTTTATATATATTCAGATATATATAATTTTTAAAACTTTGGATCATTTCAAACTCGTATAAAACCCTTTTGTACTTCAAACACTTTCATAAATATTTCTTCTGCCTATAGATTTATCAAGGGGAGTTTTATCTCATATAACAAAGATATATAGCTTCATTTATTCAAAATCAAATATTCAAATTTGACTTCCCATTCCAATATCAATTCCATTCAAATCCGTATGATGTACACATATCATCAGTACGCTATATCAACCTGATCGCTCACTCGATCACACAATTTCACTTCCGAACTAGTATCGTCCACCCGACTTCCTAGTGCGGACACAGATTTGGTTTCCTGATTAGAAACCGTCATTCTCCTTTCATAGCCATAACTATGATAGAGAACATCCAGAACCAATCAACAATCCATATCCAGGTTCGCCGTCGAAAATCGAGTGAAAAATCCTAACTCAGATCAATAAACTATCTCGAAATTCTGTGCTCGAATCTAGATCAAATCACTATGCGAATAGAATAATATACGTACATCCTACGTATTTATTTCCATTAATTATTAGCCAAATCAATCCCATTTCTATTCTCATTCACTTGAATTTTCATTCACTTCAATTCTTATCTCGGTTGAGTATTAAATCCATAACAGTTTGAACTCCGACCAATTTATATTTAGAAATAGCTTGAAAATTTTAAAAATAGATAAGTAGTTGAAAAATAATTATTAGTTTACAAAATAGCTGTAAAATAGTTAACTAATTGTAAAATAGTTAAATAGTTTCACAAATTTTAAATAATTACAAAATAGTTGTAAATAGAAATTAGTTTGTGAAATAGTTGAAAAATAGTAAATAATTTAGAAAGCAGTTGAAAAATGGTTAAATAGCTCCACAAATAATGGTAAAACAAATATAAAATAAGTTAGCTTTAAAAAGAAAGGTTGTATATATTTAATAGCTTAGAAAAATAAATTTATATCAAAACAATTTATATTGAAAATAGTCCAGAGTCAAAACTGTTCACTTCCCCAACACTTCAATGTAAATTTACACTTCCATTTAAATTGATCCAATTCCAATTTGAATAACTACAATTTTTATTGCAATTTATTTAAACCGAATTCAACTTCAATTCTATTTAATTCAAACTCAATTCAATTGGTACAAATAGAATCTGAGTTTCAGCTTTAGCCCATCTCGAATTATATAACTTCGAGTTGAATTTTCAAGGGTTGATTTAACTCTTTAAACCAAATTAACTTTTATTTAAAAAAATTAATCAATTTAATTTCTGAGTTCAATTCTCAAAATTCCATTTTAAATTATCTTTACTTATGTATTTCAAGGTTCAAATAAGAATTCAATACAATTTTATTTTAAAAATTTAATTTATTATTAAATTTTTATCTTCCAGTTCGAAGCCAGTTCTCAAACAAGTTTAATTTTATTTTACAATTCAATTATTCAAATTTATTTTATTTATACAATACCATTCTCAATTTAAAGATTTTTTATTAACAATAAGATGATATCATCCAATTTATTTTAAAATGTCAATCCATTTTCAATTTTTTTAAATCTCAAACCCGTTTTGAGATCACACAAATTCCCAGTTCAAACCAACCATTTAACTTTCCAAGTTCAATTCCAATTTCATCTTGAAATTTCCAATTCAGCTTGCTTTTTCTACACTTATTTAACTTTCCCAAAGTTAAATTCCAATTTACTTAATCTAATCAACCTTACTCAATTTGAATTCCCACTTCAATCTTCAAAATTCTTTCCCTCTTATAGGTTCAAAACTTGTATCACTTTGGGTTTTTACATCACACCTCAGGGGAAAAAAATCAAAAATCAACCTCTTAGAGTTTATTTCAAATTATCTTTGATATCATGTATATCCATACATATATACATATTTATTTCTTAAATCTAAATCAAATTTCAAACAACCCAATGTTTTCAACAAGTCCCAGTTATCCAAATAATACTTATTTATTATTTTTCATTACTTTGAAACAAAATTTCCGAATTCTGGACCAGAATTAAAATTCCATTTTCAATCCATTAAATTTTAATTTGGTTGTATTTCTATTTCTACTTAATTTAATTCCAATTCAAGACTTCAATTTCAGTT
This sequence comes from Allium cepa, assembly GCA_030765085.1. NCBI lineage: Eukaryota > Viridiplantae > Streptophyta > Magnoliopsida > Asparagales > Amaryllidaceae > Allium > Allium cepa. The sequence continues at coordinate 422,374,856 of CM060939.1, forward strand.
TGAATCCATTTCAAACTGATCTTTATTTAATTTTAGTTTGGTTGTATTATATTACTTCTTAATTTTAATTTCAATAATTAACAACCAATCACCTTAATATTTATTAGAAGGAAATATTGCTTTATATATATCAAAATATATTTTTATATAAAATCATTTAAAATCTTTATATAATAAAATAACAAGTATGCGCTCATATATATACACTCAACTCATTATAGAGTACTTTGGACTCTATTTCATGAGTAATCCCACCAGAGCCAAGGTTCTCGCTTAACCTTTCAGCTCTGATACCAACTGTAACGACCCGGAATTTTCGATCCCGAAAATTCCAGATAGTTATGAAAAAGAAGAAAGAGATAGAAGAAGAAGAACAGAAATAACATCTCACATTCGCAGCGGATAAAATATAATAATAAATAATAACAGTTTACAAAAAAATATTATATCTGTCGATTACATTTAATATACGTCAGAGTTTCACATATATACAGTCACTGAATATATACAATTATCATGTCTCAAATTAACAATAATATGAATACAGTGGAAATACTCTATACGCTCTTGCATCCAGCTCGCCTCCTGAGCTCTAGAACGTACCTATCTGGAAATCTGTAATATTCGGTCTGACCCGAGCATTACACCAAAGTAACACCCGGGTCAGGCTGGAAACTAGCGTGAGTAAACTCAACTAACATGGAATACCCAAGCAAACAACTCAAATAAAACCCGGGTAACTTATATCAATTTAACCAATTCTCAATTTACCATAGACAACACTTAATTCACATATAAATTTCTAAGTATCAAACTTAGCTAAAGTAATCCAATTCACTTAAATCATTTTATCCCAGCCTATTGATTTTCCATATCAATCTATAAAATTCGAAGTGGTTTCGGGTATTTCCCAATACCCGACCCCGGTCTCTTCGAAACTCATGTTACTCTAACCCAAGTTATCCAAATGAAATACACAACATTTCATATCAGATATATCAACTCAATCAACTCATCCAATATCATTCAACCACCCATAAGCAAAGCTTAATCACATACAAATCAATTCAATTGGTTCTAATTGAATTTAAACCTCAATCACTTAGATTCCTTCATTAATTAATTCCAAATCAATTAATTAATCAACCCTTCCTTATACATCTTAATTAGTCACCCTGGATTAATTATCTTCCAGTTCCATTCAAGTAATTGTCTTTAATTAATTTCATGATATTAATTATTCTTACCAAATCCATGAGCAATCTTTAATTACTTAATAATTTTACTCAAACCTTAATTGATTGGTTCAAAACCCGAAATTACTAAATTAATCACCTCAAATCATTAATTAAACGAATTAATTTATCATCCATTTTAATTACCCTACTAATTTGATGAATCACAAATCATTACCCTTATCAACATTTAAATTGAAACATTTCTTTATTTATGACTTAAGTTTAAATCAAAATAAAACCCAAACACTTCGAGTCAAATCACAATTAACTCAGGAAACAACCAAAACTAAATCACTAGATCATCAGTACACATCCAAACAATTCAATGATTCATCCAATTGAATAAATTTAACCATTTAAATTTAAATAAAAATCCAATAGAGTGAGATTTACTCACCTTTGATTTTGCAATCCAAATACGATCTCGATTTGTTTCCTTCAGATTTAAACCTTGTATAACAGTTATACGAACTTATTAATATTCGAACAAGTTCAATTTCTATCTAATAAATTCCAATTTTACCTAATAGGTTAATTTCAAACTGATTTTCTGTTTATAAAATATGTTCTAGTTATCAAACAATTAACGAAATAAATTGATTTCCATTTTGTAAATTTAATTTAACTAAATCTTTATTTAAACAAATAAATTAAATTTTTCTAAACTAATTTCCTTTTTTTTCACTTGCTACACAACTCAACTAATTACAAACCGAAATAGTTAAATTTCAAGTTGCAAAAATAATTAAATAAATCAAGTTCTTTATTACATATTTATTTTTATTAAATCAAGGCATAATCAAAGAAGAAGAAGAAAGAATAACTCACCGCCACTGCTCGAACAATGCCTCTGCCCCGAAACACATCATCACCGACTACACTACAAACCCTCGTCACGGCTACATCTTTGATTCGAAACCGTCGCTTCGGCCCAGCCTCCATCGAGATCCACCGCCCCCAATTCTGCCTCGCGAGCTCGAGGACATCGCGTCGCGATTTGAAATCGCACGAACTTATTGACCTGGCTCCACGCGTGCGTCCTCACCATTGACGTGCTCGCGACGCCCTAGATCTCGCGACGTCGACCCTCGCGATCACCGGATCTCCACTTCCATCGAGCAGCCAACCCTCATCGCCACGAATCCTAACTTGGAGACGCGACTTGCCCTAGATCCCCGCCCCTTACTTGCGACACAAAGGGAACACGGCTTCGGCCTTTCCCCTTTTTTTTAAAAAAAAACCTGTAATCGATTTTGAAGGCAAAGGGAATTTCGTTCGAAGTAAGAGGAAAAGGAAGGGTCGTATATATTTATTTATTTTTTCGTTCAATTCCGTCCTAAAGCTTGAAGGAGACGAAGACATATAATAGAATTGAGAATGGCTTCTAGAGCACGCTTAATTATTATATAATTGAATATTGAAATTATCTCGCGTTGTATAACGCGAAATTCCGAAACTCGAATCAAACATGCCGACAGACGTTCATAAGGTTTTACCCACGTTCTGAACACAATGGGACATGCTTTGGAAGCTAATTCAATCACATGCGTGAGTTACAGAAGAAAACGATCAATTTTATACTAAACTGATTAAATAGTTCGAAGCGTTTTGAGCTGCCACAGTCAAACAACAACTCCGATTGCTTCGAAAATTGAAATCCGATAATAACTAACTATTACGGATCCAATGGAACTGGTTTCGTCGAATTTCGAGACTGTGCCTCGGAAGGCTATTTTTAAATTCAATTTAAACGATATATTTTTAAAATTGAACAAATTACCTTTAAATTAAATTTCAACCATTCTATTATCTTCAGCATCATCATTATAGATTTTATAAGCCTTCAAATTATTTTTAACGGGCTTAAAACTCCAGATTTAGCATTTTACCCAATTTCAAATTATATGATTCAATAGTTAAACTATATAATTCAATAATTTAATTAACAAGTAAATATTGATATTTTGAAATTCAAACTAAAGTTAACTTTTTAAATATTTAAAATCAATTAACAATTCCAATTTAAGTTGTTAAAAATTCCGGGTCGTCGCACTTTGTCTTCAATATGTTTTATTTAGAATATTAGTTTGAAGGGGTTTTCGGATTGGAATCACCCAAATCCGATCCTGGTTTTTCAAATAGGAACCACCCAAATCCGATCCCGGTTCCTTCATACTGATCATTGAATAAAAAGATGTTAAGTTCATGTGGTGTTTCAAAAATTTGTTTGAAGTGATTTGCGGATAGGAATCACCGAAATTTGATCCCGGTTCCTTCGGATATGAATCATCGATAAAAAGATGTTATGTGGTTAATTAACATTCAAAGAATTTGTTTCTTTTTTATCCTAGAAAAAACTTTAAATATGATCTTTTAGATCATCTAGGCTTTCCTTTCGATCTATTCCACCCCTCGTCTAAAAAGAGAAAACATAAGCCGGGTAAATTCAGGGCACTGGTTGCTCCATCCCTAATATTAGTTATACACCTTGTTTTATCTTCTCAGATCTCACAGGTGGGACAAATGTACTAGTCATCTCTACATACTTAATTTGTTATTATATTCAACATTCTTCACTTTTTGTTTAAGTGGTATAAACAATTCGTCTTAACCATTTATTCAAACTTTTATTAAAACTTCCAAATCATCTATACATTAATTAATTATTCCTTTAAAATCATTCACAAAAGATTTAGAAAAGAATTCTTAATTTTAAAACTCATATTCAAAAGGCTATAGAATTCGCAGCATAAAAGTGCTGCGGAAAGCGCTATATAAGCTTATTTGATTTAAACAACTTTTTAATATTTGAAAATTCATACTTTCCATTCCAAATCTCTTTTAAACCATTTTAATAGGTTTCTCAAATTTATTTCAAATTTTTAGTAGTTCAAAAATATCATTTATAAAGAAATCCTTTTTGGATTCCAAACTGCAAAACAGCGATGTTTTTAGAAAATTATTTTTGACATATTTCAAAATCTACTTTATGAAATCTTGATTTTCTTTCTTCGTTGGAAAACTATTATCATTGTGAGCCAACGAATTTTCATTCGAAGAAATCCGACTTATGAATCATTCTCAACGTTAACTTGAAGTTACGGGTCGAAACTTACGAACTGCCGGTACGCGGCGAGCTCGATTTTGACCAATTTTGTGAATTGATTCAGAACTTGTCTGAAACACTTCAAATTTGTTTTAAACCATATTTTAACTATTTTTAACTTATTTAAAACAATATTGTCATCATTACAAACTCATTTTTTATTTCATTTAATATTATAATATTATATTATAATAATATCATTTTCAATCTTTTTAGTTATTTTGAAATTATTAAGAGGCTAGATAATTTCCATGCACACATTTGTATGGATTTTATTCTCATTTAATTAACTATGCTTACTAACCATTTCTCTTATAATTTATCAAACAAGTTACCAACCACATAAACAATCATATAATCAACCAATTTTGCATTCCAGTTATCAAACATTTAATCATTCAACGTATTTAAACTTTCAAATCATTATACTTGAAATAATTTATGGATTTAATCACTTAAAATATGAGTACTCATGATTAGTTCCACTCCACTAATCTTTTTCTTAACTTTTCTTTTGATTCAGGCAGCACCTTCTTTTTTTTCTTGCTTCGGAGCTTCATGACTTGCTTCCTTCTCTTTCATAGGTTAGACCTCCATGGTTCCAACCTCTCCTCCATAATTTCTTCACTTCTTAGATGTTAAACTATGTTTTGATGATATTCTAAGGTCTTTGGCAAAGTTTGGTGGAGTTTTGACTTTATTTGATATGGTTTTGAAAAAGTTAGTAAGGAAATGGAAGAGAAGCCATTAGATAGTGGAAGAAAAGCTTGAAAAAGGAAGAAGAAGAAGTGTTAAAAAATGAGAAAGTGGATGCTTATTTGTAGAAAAAGTTTTGGATTAAAATAATATTTTGTAAAAAGACCGAAGTACCATTTACTTACTTTTTAAGCAATCTTATTTTTTCAACACTTAACATCATATTTCAAATCTTTGCTTTATGTTATTTTCACTTAAGTATTAAGTAAAGAATATAACAATTATGTTTAGTTTGATTTGATGTTTACTTTTTGCTTTGAAATGACATGTTTGTCTTTTATGCTTACTTTTCTTAATTATATTCTAGAATTTTGTAAGAATGTTAAGTAAAAGTAAACTTGATTACTGAATTAATTAATACTTACACTATTTTAATACATGTTTCTATATAAGAAAATAAAAGTGCGACAACGTTGGATAACTTTTAATCAACAAAACATTGATTTTCGACAAAATGTTTTTACGGTCATATTTTGACGTTTTATTTAAACTATTTATTTATGTAAACCAAATTTAAAAATAAATTTTTATATTTCTATTTAAAAATATAAACACTCACAAATAGAATAATTTAGTTAACCATTGAAACATACTTTTCTAAAATCAGCATTTTGTCACTTTTGTCCATATAAGCAAATGTTACTGTTTTTGTGTATACTTCTCTTTCCAAATCCTATCCAATATTGTTTGAATCATATAACCTTACCAATTTCATATTTAAAATCACTTTAAATAGTATATTTTAAAGTGGTCAAATTCTGGGTCGTTACACCTCAAAAATGTTGATTTTATATTTCATATACAGTGATATACGATGTGTTAGAATAATTTGTTATAGATTATTGTTGTAATTTAAATTATTAGATGCTATTGTAGCACTGGCCTGAATTTTGGAATTTTCAATATCATAATATTATTATTGGAATTTGAAGGATCTAAAAAGGAGATTTTGAATATAAAAATATTTATTCGAAGTTTGGATTATTTTAAAAGAAATTGATTTGGGTAAACCAATAAATTGATTTTTGGATTGTATTTAACTATTTGTAAAAATATTTTAAATAGAGACTTTTAAAATAATTTATATAAAGGATTTTAAAACGATAAATTTTTAAAACGATATTTCTAAAAAATATGAAAAGAAGTTAAAATCGATATTAAAAATAGATTGGCAGAAATGAATATGATTTGTAAGGAATTGAACCTATAAAAATAGAATTTATAAATTAGACTATTTTAATAAAAAAAGTGAAACTCAGAGAAGTTATATATTTATAAACAATGAAAGTCGATAATAGATGAAAATTTGGGAATATAAAATTCATAAAGTGAATTTATATTAAAATATGAAAATAGGGTGAGAAAAATAGTGAATACTATTTTTGAATAGTGAACATGGTTGAGGAAATCAGAATGGAAGTGGTGTGAGGTGATTCGAGAGGAATTTATAAAATTGAATCGGTTATTGAATTTTTTTTTTAAAAATTCTAAGAAGTTAAGTTCGTTTTTAAAAGGAAAATTTTATTATTTAAAACTATGGAATTTTAAACTAGTTAGGATGGAAATACTTCAGTAAATAGTTTTCAAATATTAAGTATTTATTTAATAAATTCTAACTTTTAAAATCAGCTTTGAAAATTTATTTCTTGTCTAAAAATGAGTTATTGATGTTTATAAAAGTGTTTTCAATATTTTAAATAATAACTTAAAACATATTTTATTTTAAATTACTATTCTTTAAAAATACTCATTATATATGTAAAGAGTTTTGAAATGATTGAAAAATTATTTATAAATTCTCTCGAGATGTGTTGACGGGATTTATTTAAAGGGTGAGATTTTATAAGAGAAATCCAATAAATGGAATTCTAGAGGCTTAAGAAAATTTCCAAATGTTTAAATGCGATGGCTTAAAAAATAATTTTTATTTATTTAAGAAGTATAAATGGTTAGACGAGATTATAAATAAGTATAATCAGTTTGGAAATTGTAAGAAGAAATTTATTAATAATTCCAAAGATGAGTTACGAATTACTTCCAAGTTTAATATTTAAATGATTTTGGAAAATATACATACAAATAATCTCCTAGGTATTTAAAGGAAGGTTTTGGAGTTATTTTTAATGGGAAACGGTTGGGATAGAAATATTTTTCCTAAGTGTTATAAAAATGGTAATTGGAAATACTTCTAAGTGTTGAGATGGTTTGAAAATATCCTATATGGATTTAAGTATTTGAAATTGTTTTTAAATATTGGAAAATGAAAGGGAATTTGAATATATATCTTAGTAAAGATATTTTGAAATAATGTTTGAAGGATTTAATAAAATTGGGCATAGTGATTGCTTATGGATGTTTTATTGATAGTTAAATAACCGACAATCAATATTGGCAAATTTCGTTAATCGTTTCGAAGAGACCGGGATCGGATTTAGTTATTTGAAAACCACTTCGATCCGGTTTGAACATTACGAATGAATACCGTAAAGACGGTGATTCGGTTTGTCCAGACCCAGGACAACTTGTATGGATGAAGGCTACCAGAACATCGTCATTTGAGGACAATGAGCATTCTAAGTGGAATTGTTTCTTGAAAGATAATGCTTACCTCAAACCTCATCAACCAGGAATGAAAAAAACAGGGGAGATGCAACAAGGCTAAGTGGATTGCACCCAATTAGGGTATGCTATCACTTTTCTAGATATCCTCGAAAACCTATATATTATGGATATGGTTGTGCATGAAAGAAGGAGCTCTCGATTTGTAAGGGTGGGAACACTCGGGGTGATAACATATTTAGTCTATCTAAGTTAGGGGTAGGCTGGTCTTGTGTAGCAGGATATCCCGATGAGGTCCTCGGTACATTGTTCTAGAGGTGTACTGTGATGGACGGTACCTCAGTGGCCCAGTCATTCATATGGAATCCATTCTCCAATAAGCGTCGTACGGTTTTTACTGTGCCAACCTATGCTGAAATGTGAGTTGCAAGCATATCAGCTATTTTCTATTTACTTTCTATAGACACAATTATAATATCAGACGATTTTGATAAAAATTGTTTTAGTTACCGTAAGGTAAAAACCTATCGTGTTTATGTGTAACGTGGTCTTACGAGATACCTTTGTTTCCAAAGGTTTTTGAGAAAAGTTAATAATTCAAATTGAATGTGTTTTCTCATATTGATTTTCTAGACTGACTCGGGTGTTATTTTATTATAATGCTCGAGTCAGATCGAGTATTACAGATTCAGAATAAGATGCTATGGAGCTCGGGAGTCAAGCTGGATGACAGAGACATATTCTGGTATTTCGTTTATATTTTCGCTGTGTAAGCTATGTATATGAGGACAAATTATTAAACTGTCCAAATTGATTGTTGTCCATTGTACTCTAATAATGGTATGTATGGTAACAGCATAGTTCTTGTATTTAAAATCTGTTATTATATATTATATTTTCTCTGCTGCGATTGTGAGATTCTGTGATATTGTTGTCCTATTTTCTTCTACCTTTCTCTTCTTCACCCTAAGGATTTGTATTTTCCATTCAATTTGAGTCAAACTGATGTTCAGTATGGTCGATTCAAGGGGTATGGATTTACGGGCGTTTACATTTAGTATCAGAGCTGAAGGTTAAGCGAGAACCTTGGCTCTGGTGGGGATTACTCATTAGAGATGGAGTAAGTAATACTCTAGAATGAGTTTGAGTGTATTAATAGATATGAGCGTGTATTTGTAGTGAACATAAAATGGTTTTATATTGTGTTAATTTATCTGTGGAGTGGTATATAAATTATGTTCAAGTAGTGGGACGCAACTAAATCGATAGGAGTTTCTAAACACTTGAACACGATAAACTGACACGTTATGGCTTTGAAGCAGGTAAATGAAATAATTTTACCCAAATTATAGTTTGATATAAAAAATAATTTAACGAAATTATTATATTATAAATTGACGTGTTGGATGTTATAACAAAAATAAGATTATAAAGTTGGAAATGGTTTATTAAAACCAATTTGGATGGTATAAGAATGAATTATACAAGTGAATTAAAAACTACAAATTGGTGCAAAGCAGAGTTTGGAAAATTTAAATCCTGGAGATATTTAGACGTGTTTTCCAAAATGTTTGAATATGAATAATAGTATTATTATTTTGAAGGTATTTTTGAATAGAAAAATGGTTTTAAATGGATTTTGGAAGTGATATAGCATTGAACTCACTTCAGTCGTTGGAAAATAATCCTGGTGATGATGGTTGTGTGATCAGTGTTCATTTTCAAGTTTCTAAGTGACGGATTGTTACCATAGTAAATTGATATGGGGATTTTTGGTGAAAACAAGTGTTGTTTTGAAAATTCTGAGGGAACTGTTTTGAAAGAAAAAAATCAGGTTGATTTTGAAAATCCAAGGAAGTGGTTTGTTAAACCAAAGAGAGTGTATGTGTGTGTGTATATATTTGATTTCAAAGTGATTTGAAATAGATACGGGGTGTAAGAATTCTAGAAATCCTTATCTAAAAGTTCTGGAGAATATCAGGAAATAATTTTTAAAACTTATAAGTGGAAGAGGATACTTATAAGGAAAGAAGTGTGAAAATCAAATTTTGGAATTAAAACTCAAAGTGAGAAGGCAAAAATGGAATTTAACTTAACTTGAATAAATTAAAATTTTAGAAAATTTAATTGATTATGATAATGAAGGGAATTAATGAATTAGTTAAATGGATTGAGTGTTAATTAGTTGAATGAAGTTTACTTGGGATAGGAAAAGCGAACTGTATGAATTTAAAATTTAACTTAAGGAAGGTTAAATAAAAATTTAATTGAAATTGAGACAATAACCAACTGAATTGAATATAAATTTGAATTGTGAAATATTAAATAACCATAAGTAATAAAATTAATATCTATTTTGAATGAAATAAAAATTAAGTGAAAAATGGAATTGGGAATAAATAAATTGGAGTAGCTTATAAAAATTGAACTTAATGGAATAAAAATATACTACAGCTATATATAAATGTATGATCTCGAGTTAAAAATAAAATGTGAATGTATTCGAGTATAGAACTGATGGAAATGTGAAAAATAAGTTGTGTGACTTCTAAAGTTGAAAAGTGAAATAAAAAACCCAAAAATAAAAATGGATTGATATTTAGGTGAAGGAAATAGAATACGTACTTGAATTTTAAAACAAATTTGAACTCAAGTAACTTAAAAGGAGTGATTTTTGAGATAAAAATCAAATATTGAGTTATAAATCTGAAGTGAACTAATTAGATAATTAATTAGTTAATTGAATATAGAATGGGTATTATTTTTGTTGAATAAATCGGATTATGAATTAAAAGTAGATATTGGAAATGGGACTTGAGTTATAAATAAATTCAACTAAAGCGTTAGCGAATTAAACATAATTAAGAGTGTGGTCGAATAAAATAGAATTGGATTGAAATAACAACGGCTTGGGTTATAAATAAATTCTGTTTGAGTGTAAATAAATCGAATATGGCCTTGGATATTGTTTAAAATGAATTCGAGCTTGAAGTTAAATATGAAGTAGATTAGGTGAATGAACAAATTAAATTAATTAGTAAATGGAATGGAATTTGATTGAATAAAGAAATTAAATCAAAAATTTGAATTGGAATTTGATGGCAAGGGAGACAAACTTAAGTATATAGTTGAGTAAATTGAAAATAAAAAAATTAACTTAAGTTAATATTTTTGATGGAAGCTTGGCTCGAATAAATTGTGAAATGGTTATTTAATAAACAATGTGGGATGATTCAAAGCTTAAAAAAATGGATTTGAATATAATAAATATGTATATGAATGGAATGCAACTAAATTGATTGAGAATTAATTAAAAATGGGATAGAATTAAATATAAAATTGATTCGGAATCAATTTAAAATAGTTATGAACTGAAAAGAGTATTCAATTAAATGAATAGCGCCAAATTTTCATAGAAATATTGTCAAACGAAAGTAAATAAAATTCTATGGATAAATAGAATGTGAATAAATTGATTTTTAATAAATTTGGAATGGATATGGGTTTATTTGGTATAAAATAAATTGAATGCATGTAAAGTGAGTTGTAAATCATTTAAATTGAATGAATTGGTATATAGATTGGTTGGAAGTAATTAAATTATGCTGGAATCTCATAATTGCTTATAAATATATGTTTAGCATGCATTGCTTATGAATTTGTGTGTTTAACTAATTAAACGAATGAAATGTTAGTAAATTTTCATGTTTTGGTGCTTGTGTATTTAAATTTATTAAGTACAAGTACCCGGAGGCTATCGGGCTAGATTTGATTTGCGTAATTCCATATGAAGTAAACTTGCTTGCTTATTAATACTTAAAAATGCTCAAATAAGGTACGTTTCCGGATTATATACCGCAAAATATAAATATATATATATATATATATATTGTTTTCGGACAATGTGGGTCAATGTATATATATTTATTTCTTGTCATATTGCAAAAGGCTCTCCGTAAAAGGGAGAATCTACCAAAAAATTCCGAAAATTTAGGGTGTTAGAAAAATTTTGGAAAATTTTTGTTAACTTAAAAAAGTAATTTTTTTAAGTTGTAATGGAAATAAAGGATTGTAACCAGAAACTAAATGTTTGGGTTAAACTAAAGGGTTTAGAAAAGTGAATATTCAATTTTAACTAAGTGGGTTTTGTTAAGTTAATGGGTTTGGGGCATTTTTCCTACCTTAGCAATTTCGAGGGCGAAATTCTTTTAGAAGGGAATGAATGTAACGAATCGGATTTTTTGATGGTTAATTTTGATTATTAAATGGTTTTGAATATTGGATTTGGGAGTATAATTTAGTTAGTAAGATTTTAAAACAGAAGTTCCAAGCGATTTCGTAAATTTTAAAATCGTCGATTTAATCGACGCGTTAAAATAGCGATCCGGGGCACAGTCTCGGAATTCAACAAAACCTGTTTCAATGAGTCTATAATAGTGTATTATTATCGGATTTCAAATTTCATAGTGATTGGAGTTATGTTTGATCATACGGGTTTGAATGCGCTGAAATTAATATCGAAATTCAATATAATAATTGGGTTAAAAAAGTTATCTTCTCCATACGATCGAATTAGGGCTCGAAACCTTTTCTATTGCGTTCGGAATAAGGGTATAACATTATAAACACCTAGCGGCATGCCTCGATAGGGATTCAAGATTTTGAGTTGTGTAAATCGAGACGGTTTGAAAATTCATATAATATATATATATATATATATATATATATATATATATTGACTTGAATATATCTTCACATCATCCCCCTTTTATCTCACTTCAAGCCACTGTAGCCTTTCCCCTACATGCAAATCATGTCTCCCTTTACTTTTAAAATCGCGTACACTTCCCTCTTCTTGCTCCAGGAATTTGAACGAAGGAAAAACAAATTTAAAAAAAGCAACTAAAAGGAAAAAAAAGCAGATAGAAATGAAACGGATAGAATCGTGTATCCTTTCTTCCTTTTTCTTCATTCACGAAATCGAAATCATAAGGGAAAAAAGAGGGCTCGCGATGAAATCACGCATGGAGGGAGGCAAGGCGGCAAGCCACTTGCCTTTAAACTGCAAAAAGAATCACGCAGTTTAGACAAGGCATGAGAAGGTTATGATGTCTCAAAGTTGAACCCTGGCAGTGTTTTCACTATAAAAATCTGGGAAAAAACATGCTTCGAATCAAAGTTCGGCAGCATATTTCTATAAGCTATATAGGTCGAAATGACCTGAAATTTAACATGCATAAAGCTCAACAACTATAATTTAAATAAAAAAAGAACAGATACAATCGGACAAGAAACGAGAGAGACATTATCTCTCAAAGTTGGACTTGTAGACTATAGAAACATGTTTTCAAACATTGAATCAACCACAATATATACATACATCAGTCATAAAGCATACTGAGGGTTGTGGATCCCCCGATAGGATTTACAATCCTCGAAGAAGTAATCAAGCAAGAAACATCCAACAGTAAAGCATCAGCGAGTTCCTTCGAATGATAGCTTAAGCTGAAGCATAAGCGACTTCTTCAAATGCTTCTTGTATGGGGTGCTGATAAATTCAAGCCCATACTTAGATAGAGACCCAAAGGACGAAACATAATCAGATATGGAGGATTTTCCCTACTTCAAATCTTGGAAGCAACGGGCAAGAAAAGCCTTCTTGGATTCTGGTACAAACTTGAGCTCAAAACGTTCTCTAAAATGCTGTCATTTGAGTGTGGACTCATCCATCTCTTCTATAAGAAGCTCGTACAAGTCTAATGCCCATTCCTGTAGCATACTTGATGCCACAAGAACTCGATGATGGTTGGATATCTCCATGCGAGTAAAGATACGCTCGCAAGTACGGAGCCATGCCTAAACATCAAGAATAGACTCAGAGCCTTTGAAAGGCTGCTTCAAGGGTGGGTGAGGTCGCTGCACATGCGCGCAAATGAGGATTTGTGCGGAGGAGAGGAGTGAGCTTGTGAAGGAGGCTGAATGCTCCTAATAAGCTCGAGAATCTGGTCGGTTGACATATAAACTACTTCGGGACGAGAACCACTAGACGGTCCCGCCTCTGAAGTGTGGCCTCTTCCTCTTTCAGACATTGCTGAAAGATAAGATAGGATTATTCACAGTGGTATATATTAGAAATTCAAATGCATTAAATAAGGAAAACTACGAAATTTAAAATTAACATTCCTAGTCATATTCCTTTCTATCTACCCCCAAAGGAATCAAGAGGCTAAGGACGAGGTCGGGTCTGGTTATGATTTGGGGATGATGTTTACGAGTGTATTATACTTGATGTATGATAATCATGTATATTGTTATGTGTTTATTACATTTCGTTCTAAATCCAGCTCTGATACCAAGGTGTGACGCCCCACCCCGAGACCCACACTAACAAAAAGAATTACTTAGTAATTCTGTCTGCTAATGCAGAGAATAGGGCTGGATAGCAAGGTTGGGTCGTAGTGGGCGCGTGGGCTCCTCCGGTAAGGTTCACTCGATACGGGAATGCGTGTGACAGAGGTGACTTAGGGGATTACTTGCGTACTCGTGCATCGAAGGTGGAGACTCCATGACAACGTTGCGATGACGATAGGGCTTGCGAAGGTGGCCGAGGTCGAGGGAGATGGATGTGAAGCGGTGGTGATGTCACTCGAGTTTGAAGGAGTGAGAGTTAGGAGCAGGACAAGTGGAACCGTATGGAGCTCAAGTTTGGAAAGATTTTTGGAGAAGACCCTAAGCTTGCCATATACAAGGCGAAGATGGAAGTGGTTAGTCGACAGTTTATAGAGGTGAGCGATTGGAGATGCTGTTTGGAAGGCAAGGGTTTTGGTGAAGGGGCAGTGGTCATCAGTGGGCGCCAGTTTGAGGGTAATGAAACTGTTTAACATTTTAATTAAGGAAATTATCTAAATATTTGACGTGTGTGATTTTAAATATATATAACATGTTCTTACGAGGCCCAAAAATTGTGAAGGAGGGGTTCGGAGCTGCGAATTCTAAGCAAAAGGATTTAAATTAGAATGGATTGCAACTAAAAATAAAGTTGAGAAAATTATCACTCGTTTGGATTGCCAATTAAATTTTAAATGGTTAAAATTAATTATTGGTTTTTTGGTTGAATTTAGAAATTATTATTTGTTGAATGATATATTATATATATATATATATATATATTAGTATTTAATGTGATATTCATGCACATTATAGCGGATGAGACCCTATGCTCCCCGCATAATAGTGGATGACCCTATATACTGCGATATCCCTCTCGAAGTAGGATTGGTATTCTTATGCTGAATTAACATCTGTGGATGTAGGGAAACACGTTGGAGGGATCCAACTCGATTCCTCAAAACTATTGATTTTAAATTTCATATATAGTCATATATGATGTGTTAGAATAATCTATTATAGATTATTGTTGTAATTTGAATTATCAGATGCTATTGTAGCACTGTCTTGAATTTTGGTATTTTAAATACCATAATATTATTTTTGGAATTTGAAGGAATTTAAAAGGAGATTTTGAATATAAAAATATTTATATGGAGGTTTGGATTATTTTAAAAGAAATTGATTTGGGTAAAACAATAAATTGATTTTTAGGTTGTATTTAACTGTTCGTAAAAATATTTTAAATAGATATTTTTAAAATAATTTCTATAAAGGATTTTTAAAATGATGGATTTTTAAAATGATGGATTTTTAAAACAATATTTCTAGAAAACGTAAAAAGAAGTTGAAATCGATATTAAATATAGATTGGAAGAAATGAATATGATTTGTAAAGAACTGAATTTATAAAAATGGAATTTATAAATTAGATTATTTTAATACAAAAAGTGAAAACCAGAGAAGTTGCATATTTATAAACGATGAAAGTCGATAAAAGATGAAAATTTGGGAATATAAAATCCATATAGTGAATTTATATAAAAATAAGGAAATAGGGTGAGAAAAATAGTAAATACTATTTTTGAAAAGTGAAAATGGTTGAGGAAATCGAAATGAAAGTGATGTGAGGTGATTCTAGAGGAATTTATAAAACTGAATCGGTTATTGAAGTTTTTAAAAATATTTTTTCTTAGAAGTTAAGTTCATTTTTAAAAAGAAAATTTTATTATTCAAAACTATGGAATTTAAGACTAGTTAGGATGGAAATACTTCGGTAAGTAGATTTTCAAATATTAAGTATTTATTTAATAAATTATAACTTTTAAAATGAGCTTTGAAAATTTGTTTGTTTATCTAAAAATGAGTTATTAATGTTTATTAAAGTGTTTTTAATATTTTAAATAATAACTTAAAACATTTTAAAATAAATTACTATTATTTAAAAATACTCATTATATATATATATATATATAGTTTTGAAATGATTGAAAATTTATTTATATTTCTCTCGAGATGTGTAGACGGGGTTTATTTAAAAGGTGAGATTTTATAAGAGAAATCCTATAAATGGAATTCTAGAACTTAAGAAATTTTCCAAATGTTTAAATGCGATAACGTCGAAAAGAATTTGAATTTATTTAAGAAGTATAAATGGTTAGATGAGATTATAAATAAGTATAAACGGTTTGGAAATTGTAAGAAATTTTTTATTAATAATTCCAAAGATTTGTGAGATGAGTTACGAATTATTTCCAAGTTTAATATTAAAATGTTTTCGAAAAATATAAATACAAATAATCTCCTAGGTATTTAAAGGTAGGTTTTGGAGATATTTTTAATGGGAAACGATTGGGATAGAAATATTTCTCCTAAGTGTTATAAAAATGGTAATCGGAAATACTTCTAAGTGTTGAGATGGTTTGAAAATATCCTGTTATGGATTTAAGTATTTGAAATTGTTTTCAAATATTGGAAAATGGAAAGGTGTAACATTCTCATTTTTTAATCAAATTGAAATTGGAAACAAAATTAATTTTTGGAATTAAATTATGGATTAGTCTGGTATTTTCTAAAGTTTAATAGATATTTGATTGTTTATTAATATAAATAAATGTGAATATGATTTTTCAATAGAATTTTTAATTAGAAATTATGAAATAAATATTTTGAATAGTATTTTAGTTACAAATTTAATTGTGAATTTATTTGAATATTTGAAAAGATTATAAATAAAATTAATTGATTTGTGATCCAATGGATTACAAATAGAATTTGATTTGGAATTTAAGAGAAATAAATGATAAATAGAATATAAAAATATATTATAAAATGTATTTTATTATTTATTCATTTATAAGTACAAGTTGACTGTATATTAAATTTTGAATTTGGAAATTTAAAAAAAATAAATTGTTTTCAATTCATTTTCTTTTAAAAAGTTGTATAAGTATGAATATTCCTAATAACTTGAATTTAAGATGTAAAATTAGATTTGATAAACAAGATTTAAAAACTACATAACATATATATATATATATGTAAATATAAATAGATAAATATGTTTTATAAATTGAAATCAAATCAGGTTTAAAAACATTGGAACATATAAACAATAGTTGTATATCGATGAATATAAAATGTAAAAACATTTACATATATATATGTATTAATTAAAGAATTTAAAATACAAATTTCAAAATTAATGAAATAAGGTTTAAAACAAATTTAGAAACCATTATAAATTTATAAATGTATTTGTTTATTAGGAAAATTAATTTAAAAACTTTTAAAATAATATAAGAATAAATTATTACAAGTGTTAAAATTTATAAACTTCTTAAGTACATGTGTTAACATAAATGTACAAGTGTAAGTTTATTTTAAACTAAATGAGACAAGTGTCACATATTTTACTTATATTTTCTTCAATTTTAAAAATACCATAAGTTAAGCTTATACAATCATTTATCTCCCTCCCTATTTCTTCTTTAATTTCATTTCAAAAATCTAAACTTCCTCAAACAAGAAATTAATGGCCAGATCTGAAAATCACTTCCTCTTCTTATCAAAAATCTGTAATTTATTCCTCAAAAACTAGAATTATCTCAAATTTAAAGAAAAGAAATCGGGCCATTTTATTTCAAACATTTGAAAATATGAAACAAAGTGATTCAAAAACTCAAAGCAAGCTTTAATTCAAAACCTGGAAGCATGCAACATGTCTGAGATCAAATCAAATTCGGCAAACACAAAAGACCTAGAAATCAAAATGCTTAAGATCAAATGAAAATAAAACAAACCCAAATCAATTCTTGGTTTAACTGTAACCTGCCTGATTCAAGATGCAAAAAAAATCATCTCAGAATCAAATTAGTACAAGCCTGGAAAACATGCAAGTTCAGGCAAGCAAATTCAAACATCAAAACTGCAAATTACTTTCATTTCCAAGTCCTGTGTTTCAAATCTGAGATGAAAATCATCTAGCCTGCATTTATTCAAAGCCTTTGCATTCTTCTCCTTCAACCTGAGTTTGAAGCTTCGGGAAATAAATAAAAAAACCAGAGCAGAGAATCAAGTAAATCAAATGCAAATTTAAAGAAAGAAAAAATACGGTCTGGTTCTCTCCAATTGACAGGTGAGCAAACATAATCGAACCCATTTATATGTTTTGATAGTTGAGTTAATGCTTGAAATAGATTTGTTTAGTTGATAACTATGTCAGTATGTTTGCATGGCTGTGAATTTGCTTGTGCTTACTCATCTGTCCTTGTTCATTGTTACAGGGTTGTGGAACCTGTTATAAAATTCAAAATCATCCTATCTAGATGATTTCAAGACTCAATTTCTAAACAAAAAAAAATTTATAACCATGAAATGCTAATTTTAAAAACATTTTCAGAAAAAACATATCAAGTAAACACTGTGAAATTGTTCATTTACAGTGAAACATCATAAATCAGAAAAATTCAAGTATCTCAGTTTCAAGTTTTACTTACATACCCTGATTCGTGCCAGAAAGTAATGAATTTTAATGTCAAGATTTTAATTTTTAAGTTAAGTAATGTCGCAATTTTTAAGTTAAGTAATGTCGCAAATTTTAGAGTTTAACGAAATTGTTAATTTCGTCAATTCCTGGAGATTGGGGTTATGATTAATCTTGAAATTCGAATTGGAGCATGGTTGGAGGTCAGTGACCATGGGAAAAATACTCGCGCATTTTTTCGTTGATTGTGGTAATGGTAAAGTGACGTTTTAGGGTTTTTAAAGCTAGTTTACTCGCATGGGTTTAGGGAGGAACTGCGCCAATCTCGAGGCGTTTGGGTTGATCGCACAAATGGGAACACCAGGGGTGATAACATATTCGGTCTATCCAGGTTAGGGGTAAGACGGTCTTGTGTATCAGGAGATCCCGACGAGATCCTCGGTACATTATTCTAGAGGTGTACTGTGACGGGCGGTACCCTAGTGGCCCAGTCATTCATATGGAATCCATTCTCCAATAAGCGTCGTACAGTTTTGATTATGCACAGTTATGCTTGAAACGTGAGATGCAAGCATTTCAGCTATTTTCCATTTACTTTCTATAGACATTATTATAATATCAGATGATTATGATAAAAATTATTTTGGTTATCATAAGGTAAAAACCCATCATGTTTATGTGTGACGTGGTCTTACGACATACCTTTGTTTTTAAAGGATTTTGAGAATAGTTAGTAATTCAAATTGAGTGAGTTTTCTCACACTGATTTTCCAGACTGACTCGGGTGTTATTTTATTATAATGCTCGGGTCGGACCGAGTATTACAGATTCAGGATTGGATGCTATGGAGCTCAGGAGACGAGCTGGATGATAGAGATGTATTCCCATATTTGGTTTATATTTCCACCGTGTAAGCTATGTATGTGAGGACAAGTTATTAAACTGCCCAGATTGATTGTTGTCCATTGTACTTTGATAATGGTATGTATAGTAACAGTATAGTTCTTGTATTTAAAATCTATTATAATATATTATATTTGTCTCACTGCGATTGTGAGATTTTGTGATATTGTTGTCCTATTTTCTTCTGCTTTTTTCTTCTTCACCCTAAAGATTCGTATTTTCAATTCAATGTGAGTCGAACTGATGTGAATTATGGTCGATTCAAGGGGTATGGATTTACGGGCATTTACAATTCCACTAGTGGGTGTTAAGACTCGCTTGCCTTGGGATTCTGACTTTGAGTTTTCTTAATAAATCATAGATCCACAAGCGATGGATAACACTCTATCGGCTGCATTATATACAACCCCTAACCCGTGGTCTTTGTCCTAATCTTAATCTGAACCATGAGTTTGCTCAACAAATCGAAAGAGATTATTCACCCATACCGACCATTTCAGGGCGACCTAAATATAATGCATGTATCTTGAGTTTTCTCAACAAATACGTGCATGTATCTTACCTCGTATAGCCAATATGTTAATAATACTAACTAAACATAATATACCTATCTTGAGTTTGCTCAACAGCTAAAGAGTATGGAAGTAATATATATATATATATATATAGTAGTGGACATCTTATATATTAAGGATTCATAACCTTTAATACAAACAATGAGTGATACTGATTTAGGAAACGATCTATATCTTATGAAATACCCAGATGGTTCAAGTGTCAGACATATTTGAAATCACGGTATATGTATAATATGCATGTTCTTGTTCCTTAAATTTAAGTTGGTTTTCTTATAGTTCCATCTAAGTTTTATACATTCATATTATATACGTTTAATTCATATATAACAATTTATAATTTAATTAACTTATATAATATTCTTATGTGTGTGTGTGTATTAATAATTCTTAGTTTATTGATTTTAATTGATTAATTTAATTAACAAATTAATTAAATTATTTTAAAGTTTCCAAATTTTACTTTATTTATCTATGACAATTTAAAATGAATACTAACCATAACATTTACAGTTTTATATATATATGTCATTATATACATACATCGTTTAACATTTAATTAATATATATTTATCAAATAAATATTTAATTAGAACATTATTAATTAAACATTTCTTAGTAAATTTTGAAAATTATTATTTTATATAAGTTAAACATTTTATGACGCACACACACGCACGTGCATATATGCCATATATATATATATATATATATATATATATATATATATGTTCATTTTAATTAATTAAATTTTATTTAACTATTTATTCAATTAATCCAATTAATTAAATTACTAAATAATTTGCGAAAAATATTAATTTGTTTTCAAAACAATTTTGAAAAATACAACTTTTGTAAAATTTATTTTATATTTAAAATTTAAATCGAAAATATAATTTAAATATTCAAACTAAATTTGAAATTTTTCCCAAGCCCGTAATAAATTCTGGCCTTTATATTGAGGTTAATCTTTAGGTTTACATTATCATTCGGGTCAGGCTAGCAGTCGGTATGGCATTATACTTGTCCAAGCCCAACCTTAGACATTACCTATTTCGACACTATACTAAATGGGTAGGCATCAATAAGTTAGCCCTATCGCTAATTTGGACTACATAGACCATTAGAATTCTGATATCATTGAAGGAACATGGCCAATGGAAATGGGTGAAATGAGTATATTTCAAAAAAAAATCCTATTGTAGATTTATTGGGCCTATGTATTCTACATGATTTATTAAATCCAATCTAATTTTATTATAAATAAAGCCTTATTTTATTTAATTTGTTTAAAAGAAGTTTCATTTAATTTTGAATCAAATACATTATAATTAGCATATCAAATACACATATGGTGATAGTGCAAGTGCAACATATAAACAATGTACATAGTTAAAGTATATGTTTATAAGTGCTAAGATTTTTATCGCAACGGACACATTTTTCCTTTATATATGCCTTTGTTCTTCATAGTTTTTAATATATATATATATATATAACACTAGTTATATATAAACACACACATGTTAAAATTGACTTTGACTATTTTACAGTTTTAAAATCTAAAGTCAACAGTTTGAAATTTTTTTGACTTAAAAGGAGTTCAACAGATCCATAATTTTACACCAAAGCCCCTTTATAAATTTTAAACTAAAATTATATACACACACTAAATAATAACAAACTATATTTAAATTTAAAATAACACGCACACATATATATAAGTGGAAAACTTACAATTCTATATGTTTTACAACTAAAAATTAAAATTTTGAAATCTAGTTTTCAATTAGGAAAAAGTTCAACATTAGATCTATAATTTTGCACATAACTTTTTCTTTAAATTTTTAGCTAAATAATATAAATAAAAATATGTATATAACAACCAAAAGTATTTGACATTTAAATAACTTATATATATATATACATGAAACTTACATTCAATTTCTTAAGATAATTTCAAATAAATTATGTATGTGTTCCACTAATATTTTCATATAATATATGCTACAAAATATTTCAACTAATTAAATTTGGATCTAAATTTGAATTTTTTCCATTAAACTTTAATTTTAAAGCACAAATAAAAGATTACGTAATATAAGCATATATAAGTTTGTTGAATGAGATATGAGATCTAAACTAAATTAACAAGATGTAGAGATTCAAAATTACATTTTGATGAAGTCAAAAAATCACATGTTGAATGATGAGAAATTCCAACATCTATTTAAATCACCTCCAAAAATTACAACAATCTGAAGCATCACTTTTATATCGATTTTATTTGATTTTTTTGATTTTATTTAGGGAATTTTTTGACTTGGAGGCCATGGGTATTCGGATAAAGGAGGAAGGAAGAGGGCAAGGGGAAATGGATTGTGAGAAAAGAATTATGAAAGAAAGAAGTTTTTTTTTTTTTTTGGCAAGGCCAGCCGGTTTTATAGTGGACCGTCCACTTTTATTACAATCGTAATAAAAATTGAAGTACAGGAGTAAGGTAGAAGCACCTTAACTACTAGAAATAAAGCAAAAAAAATACAGCACAGGTACTTGACAACTATGTCACAGTAACTAAATAACAAAAACTAGCTTTCCCCTGAGGGAGAGTCACTAACAACACCAGACAACAATAAAGGGGCAGACCCAATAAGGGCAGCAAATGGGCGGAACCGTAGAGCAAGACGAGGGTCATAATCTACAACATCAGAACTGTAGATAAAAGATCGATCCCAGGATGGATCAGCTAGCATGTCAGAATTTTCAGTCGCATATAGACCTTCCATATCAAGGACTATAGAATCACCAAATTGTTTATAGCGTAAGCATCTAAGGTCCTGTTGATCATCAGATACAAACCGGAAGAAGGATTCATCAACCGGATTATACCTCATATCAGAAATGGGATCAATCCAACACCCTTCTGGTTCATCCCAAGCCACAGGAGGCAGCAACAAGGTAGGGTCAGGGTCATCAATGTCATGAGCAGCACAAAGAACCTCAGGAACAGTCGGAGAAACAGGA
The DNA here is from genome assembly GCA_030765085.1 of Allium cepa. NCBI lineage: Eukaryota > Viridiplantae > Streptophyta > Magnoliopsida > Asparagales > Amaryllidaceae > Allium > Allium cepa. Next base: position 422,397,890 of record CM060939.1, read on the forward strand.
GAAACCACAGGCAATGAAAGATCACTCTGATCATGCAACTTAGCCTCAGGAGGAGGATAAGAATGTGTCGGAGGGGCAGAAACCTTGGGGACCCAGATCCTACGACAAGGGCGCGGCAAAGGAAACTTCGGAGCAGCCACGGATGCTACAGAATGATGACAATCTAAAGTAAGGTGTCCAAAAGAGTGACAGAAAATACAAATATCCGGAACCCAGCCATAGCGAACCCTAACTTCCACAACATGACCAACAGCAAGCTGAACAGGAATAGAGGTTGGAAGAGGCTTAGAGGGAGAAATCTCAATAAGCGCCTTCGCAAACATCAACTTATCTCGCGCCACCGTATTAGAGTCAAAACATTTCAACTTTCCAACATTACAAGCTAACCAATTCAATCCGATTAGTGGCTGGAGAACAGAAGGAATCTGAGAAAAATATACCCAAACAGGGATAGAAAAAACTTGCTCTCGAGCACACGCCACCTTAGAAGACCAGGGGGTAACGATGAAAGGCCTTCCATCAACAAAGGAAGGCTCCGCATCCAGAACTTGCCTACGCTCCTCAGAAGAAGAGAACTTTAAGTAGTACATCGAATCAATCAACTTAACATGCAAATTACCTCGAAGCTTCCAAACCCTCCGAAGCACAGAAGCAGCCGATGAAAGACGGTGTTGTGAGTCAAGGAAAAAACCAACCAAATAGTCTGCCCAAAATTCCTCACCGGCTTGCAACACACTAGGGGGAGGAATCATCACACCATTTTCCTCAACCATTTCAAACTCAATCGGTACGTAGACTCCCGCATTACGGGGCAAGGATGTAAACAGAGAGGACCACGATTTTGTGGATTGCGACGGTACATCAGCAACGAGGCTCGATGCTGCAAGGGGGATAGTAGCATCTGGGTTCAAAACAGAGGCAGAAGGTGCATTTTTCTCAGGGGAATTTTCACAAGCAAGTGAAGTGCCTTGAGCACAACAAGGGGAAATAGCAGTAACACACCCCTGGACTTGGACAGCCTCGCTAGCAACCACAGTGGGAACCACAGTAGGTTCGAACCCATTAACCAAAGTAGACTTACTCACTTCATTACTCAACAAATTCGGCAAATTGGACACTTGCACAGTCGCAACCGAAAGAGATAGGCCATCACGCGTTGACACACTAGCTTTTAAGGCACTGGCACGAATCGGAGAGGATAGCAAGGGAGGAAAATCAGATTGCGACTGGAGAGCAGGAGAACGCGTAGACATAGACAAAGATGGTTTGTAACCACGACCTGACCTAGTTGATGACGGAGAGAGGGGAATGGAATGGAGAGGGGACGGTGATGAGAAGGGCATACGAATGGAAGTGGAGGCGAATGAACAGAAGTAGGGGGCGGACTAAAACGAGGTACTGGAGGCGCTGCAAAAAAATCGACAGTGGAAAACATCGGCAGAAGCCACCATTACCAATGCCAGTTTATTTTTTTTAAAACATCGGCTTAAAGAAGTTTTGTTTTAAAAGAAACATTAAAACATTTCTAATTCCTTCCTTAAAATCTTCCTCTTCAGTTCCTCATTAAATCTCGAGCATATCCCCTCCCCTCCCCATTTATCACGTATTGTTAGCTAAGATTGGGGATATGTGAGCCTTAAAATTTCCAAAACTGTTTAGTAATAAATCGCTTTAAATCAAAATTTAAATATTTTATCGATATCGCATATCCATACACACATGCATATCTTTTATACATGCAATTTTCATTAAACTAGCTTGAACCTGTAACAATCGGGTATTTTCAACCATTCGCATCCACACATGTTGGACTTGAATTTCTCAAAATACCGCGTTGTAAATAAAATTTGGCAAATCTCAGAATATGCAGTAAGTAAAAATAATCACAGATCTTAGTCACAGAGTAAAATAATACAGCGGAAGTAAAAGAGATAGTAGTTCATGAAGCTACTATGAAAATATATCAGAGTTAAATAAAATACAACAGAATAAATAAAGTACAACAGAAGTCTCAAGATGATAACCAAGTACAAGCTGAATAGAACAACAGAACTGGAACAGATAAAACTAGATAAGCAAATGATCTCCAGCGATTCCAATCTCCAGAAAGTGGAATCCAAATCTCTGAATAACTCAGGCTGACCCGAGCGTAAATAAAATACAAACACTCGAGTCAGGACAATATATACTTATATAATGTAAACCAACTCAAGTGAACTGTAATAAAGTACAAGTAACTTAAAGGATGCCTGGGACCACCCATCCTCTAAGGATCCGTTAAACTATTTACTATGTAGTAATATTTCGCTATTATAATAATGTCTATAGTGAAATAAACATACTTTTAAATAACGTTCCGGGCAACCCATATCACCCTTCACACATGATAGTCCCAGCAGTCCATCCAATATCATGACATCTCCACACCGGGTGACTGTCAGAGGATACCACATGGGCTACGGAAGAAAAACAAACTCGTAGTAAAGGCTCGGTATGGTAGGTGACACGGCACACAAGGGAATGCCAGGGTAGATATACCAATTACGTACACGGGCTGGTGGTAACGCAGCAGCCACATACGCCCACCTCGGAACACACTCCCATATCAAAATCGGAGAATGGCCATCTAATCAATCACAAGTAAGAGTACAGTATCGAAGGAATGTGTTCGATCGGAGGAATGACATCACTTAGCCCGAGATCGCTCCTGTTTTAGCCCCCTTAAGCCAACTCACGGGAGTTGGGTCCACGTAATATACCTCAAGAACGTCGCCACCATCCTACTTCATTCTGGAATCTCCACCACGTACACGGTTGTCAAAGTGGTTTTCGGTATCGACGGAGAGTATGCCAGATATCTGATCCCGGTCTCTTTGCCAACCAATCGTTATTATAACCCGTAGTTATAACTTTAAAACAATATTTTATACTTCAAAATAAAATATCATTTCAATCAAAATCTTTATCAAAAATAAAGATTAAATCATTTCCAAACCATTTTAATATATCATCATACCATATCTTCCAAATTCAAATATTTATCGAAATAAATATTAAGTCATTTCTAACCATTTCAATATATTAAATTATCATATCCTTTCAAAACTTCCTTTCCAATCATTTTAATATATTAAAATATCATAACCTTTCAAAGCTTCATTTCCAAAATATCATATCTTTCAGAACTTCTTTTCAAATCATTTTAATATCAAAATATCATATCTTTCAAACTTTATTTTTTTTTCAAATCATTTAATATCGAAATATCATATCTTTCAAAACTTCGTTTCAAATCATTTTAATATATTAAAATATCATAACCTTCCAAAGCTTCATTTCCAAAATACCATATCTTTCAGAACTTCTTTTCAAATCATTTTAATATCAAAATATCATATCTTTCAAAACCACATTTCAAATCGTTTTAATGTATTAAAATATCATATCTTTTCGAAACCACATTTCAATCATTTTAATCTATAACATAGTTATATTTCAAAACAAATTACTTCATTTTAAATCATAAAAAAGAAGTTATTACATTTACTAATAAAATTATTAAATTCCAAACTTTAAACTTTTCAGTGTTCACTTATTCACTTAAATTTATTAAAACAATGAAAATTCAAGTTTCGCAGCATTTGAAAAATGCTATAGAAAGTTACATTCAAAACAATTCAATTTAACAAAAGACAGCATTTAAAATGTTGTTAATTAACTTCAAATATTCAATAGAATTTCACAAACACTTATATTTTTATTTAAATCATTTTTAACTTATAAAATCATACATTTTCACATTTATAATCATCATTTAATTTTCCTTAAATTCATGATTTTATAAAGTTAAGTTTCCTTTCAAAAATCAATATTTATTAATAATTCACTTATTAAATTTCAACATTCAAATTTAAATTCATTACATTAAATTTCAACTTAATACTTAAGTTTAAAATTTCAAATATAACTTAATTCCATTTTATTTAACTTAACTTAAAATTTCACTTTTAAATCAAATTCATAAATTCCCATTTGGTTATATTTCAAAATTTCAACTTAAATAATCATCCCTTTCACTTTTTAACTTTACTCAAAAATCATTAATATATTATAAAATCATTTTAAATTCATTTTATATTAAAATTATCATAAATTTATCATAATTTCATATTTAATTTAATTTCCGATTATAATTAAATTAAAATTTCCAAAATAACTTACATTCAGATTTTCTAACTTTTCCATAATTTATTTAACTTATAAATTTCCAAAAAAACAATAATACTTTACAAAAATTATTTTTAATTAATTTTAAATCAAAATATTATAATAATTACATTTCTGAAATATTTTGATTTTTTTAGAAAAACATATTTTAACTACGGGCCTGGATATAATTTTCTACGCCAGGTAAAGTGATACGGGTAATATATCATTTCAACCCGTAATTTACAAAGAAAATCCGGGTTTTATCATTTCAAACCCGCAGTCCCAAGTAAATGAAATAAATTGAAAATCGCTCGGGCCTATCATTTCTTCCCATAACGATTTTCCCTTATTCTAAAGTCTGTTCGGCTATGTATCATTTCAACCCATAGTGATTCTAATCTAAAGGGAACTTGCAGTGTGATAAACTGATATAAATAACAAAACAGCATAATATAACGGTGACATATGATATAACAGTTGTTTAAGCATGGATGAACATCGTATAATCATAATATAGCTGGTGTGATATGGTAATGCATTTTGCAGATTCAAAAGGGGTCAGTTTACTAGTTATATAAGTACAAATCGTCTGGTGAGAATTACTCACCTGTATAAGCTGGAGATGACAACCAAATACACACAACAAAGATTTCCAGAGGCACGAAAGCACGACAATGATTTGAGAGTGGAGAGCCAAAGATTAATAGCCATGGATACATTCAAACAAAACAAGTATGTATAACATAAGTTTTCAAACCAACGTATACTAAAACAATGTTAAGAATTAATGCATAAAACAAATCCAAAGTCTTTGCACTTGCTTCCTTCCTTCTATGCTTCAGTCCTAGGTCAGGTTTGCATGGCCAAAGTGTGTGTTAGGATCTAGTTTGGGTCCATGAGAGGTCGGCCTAGCATGGGAAAGTGATGGAGCAAAGTATATGTGCATGAACTACAAGCTATAAGACATAAACAACATGATTTTCAAGCAAACTAAGGCTCGGCCAAAGCAATACAAGTCACGGTCAAATATTCAGGTGGGGTAGGGATGACATGGAAGTGGGTTTCAGGTCTGGAAAAGCTGGTGGTGGTGGTGTATGGCCGGCCAAAGAGGAGTTGAAGGTGGTGGAAAATGGATGGTGCTCGACTAGGCATAATTAGGTGAAGTTTTGTGCATTTTTGTTGGAACTGGTCATCATGGGGTACACGGCTAGGCTTGGGCAGAGGGCTGGAGGGGGAGGACATCCTGATGTGGTGGTGGGGGTGGTGGCTATGGTGGTGGTGGGGCAAGGGGCTGAGCTAAAAAAAGTGAAGACCAGTGCAAAGAGATAAGGAAAACAAGAAAAATAAGTGAAAAAGGAGAAGAACTTTGCCATGCTTTGTTCAGGAATGGAGGCCAAAGTTTTTTGGAGTTGAGAAACTATTTTCTCATGTGAAAATGAAGATGGTATATGGCTGGAGTAATGAGATACGGTCAGCCACAATTGAATGTAAGTGGAGGTTGAAAAATGAAAAGGCAGGGAGGTGAAAAGTCAAAGGTAAATGAAAGGTTTTAAACTCTTCATATTTGTCTAATTCTTTTTGTAATTTTAATAAATATAAAATACTGATAAATAAAGATAAAATAAACTCATAAATAAATTAAATAAGTAAACAAAATAAATAAATATTAATTATATATAATTTAATTAATAAAACATCAAAAATTGCAAACTAGTCTTGAAAATATGAAAAATAAATGCAATGAACTTTGGAAAAATTTTACGTACCTGTAAAAATATTTATAACAAAGATAATAACAGAAAACTAAAAATGCATTCACAAATAAATATATAAATTTTAATTTAAATATAACTTAAATAAAGAAAATAGCAAAGAAAATAGAAACTAGGCTTTAAAAATAGAAAATAAATTCAATGAGCTTTGGAAAAATTCAAACATCACTTTAAAAAAATTTAAAAGTCAAAATATACATAATATAACATAAATATACAAATTAGAATAAGATTTATCGAGTAAAAATATCATTAAAACAAAGAATATTGTTAAATAACCCTATATACACACAATATTGTAAAGGGTATAACTTTCACAATTTAAATTCAATTTCGACGAAACGAAAAGCAATATTCACGATATTAAATCTATTTTCATAATAAAAGACAAAATTAAAGAATTCAGATATTTAAATTTAAAATTTAAAAGTCAAGGTTTGACCAGTTTTGACCACAATTCCAATTTTTCAGCAAAATATTCAATTTATACCAGTTTGAAATTAAAATTCATATAATAATCAAAATTTATATTTAAAAATGAAATATTTGAAATAAAACAAGTTTAAAATAATTTCAAAATAAAAATAAAGTCAAATTTAAATTATATGCAAAAAAATCTAGGGTTGTTACACTCTTCCCCACTCAAAACTTTTCGTCCCCGAAAAGGATTGAGGTACAAGAAAGCACAAAACAGATAAAGTGAAATAAGATTAAGACAAGATGACAAGGAGATTGAAATTGTACCCGATAACTATTGTTATAAGTAAGTTAACAAGGTGGAGATGATCTTCACAAGATTCTCCAGATGGAGGAACACAAGCATGAAAAGATCCTCTAGAATCTGATTTACTCTTTCCGCTTGACCGACGGTCCGTGGATGGAAAGCAGTGCTCAGATTAAAAGATTATCAAAGATTATAGAAAGGTTTCCAAACAGACTGGTATAAGCATTAGCCTCCCCATTCTGTAGCAAGATACGGAAAATAAGAACAACTAAAAGATAGTTTGAAAAACAAAATAAGTTAATAAATTTGAAATCATAATGCTTTGAAATCATAATACTTCAGAGATGTTATTATTTGTAAATCATACTATTAAAATCATAACACTTTTAAAATAATCTTCACTTAAACCATTTAAATTCAATGTCAAATAATATTCATTTCAAAATTGTAACATTTCTAAGTTCATTCATTCAATTATAAAATTTCCAAAACATTGTATTTTCAAAAACAGCGGTACTTTTAAAGTGCTGCAGTAGATATATTAGTATTTCATTCAGTTCAATTTCTGAAATATTCATTTGGATATCATTTAACTTATGATTTATTTAAAACAAACTTTTATGAATGGAATTTCCAAATTAAACTATACTTCATTTATTAAGTCAAAAGTTCACTATTTTACTTAACTCTTAATTTAACAAATAACCTAACACTTTATTTAAAATACCCATTTCATAAATAGATATTCCTTCAATAAGTTACACTTGAAATTTCCATTTGAAAACCAAATTTTTAATTATCAAATTTTAGTGATATTGAAAATACATCTTAACTATTTAAATCATAATTATTCGTTTTACAAGACATATATATTTAATAAATAAAATATTTATCATAGAAAATATAACAATCAGATTACTTTACACATTTATTCATTTAGACATCAATTGAACTATGATTCCAAGTTAAATAAACTTTATTACAAAATGTCTCATTCAAATATATTTTATTTATCTATTCAAAGATACATTGTTTATTATACAAACATATTCATTTCAGGAAATAACCTTTATTAAAATTCCTAGGTTAGACTTAAGGTTCCATATTAAATCAAATTTGATTATTAAGTTATTTAAATAAAATTCTCTAAAAATAATTCTCTATTTACTTCTGTAAATCTTTTATAACTAAAATTTAAGTGTATAACATTTATTATAACCACTCAAATTTTATTTATAAAATCTTTTTATATTGTATATTATCTAATTACATTGTTAACTTTTAAAAATTAAGGTAAGTTATATTTAAATGCAATTTATTATTATACAAATAAAACTTTCTAATTCCCTCATCTCAATTTTGAATCATTTATCTAAAATTTTGACTTTTTTTATAATTGAAATGATTCTTTTAAGATAAAGTTTAGAATAAAATTTTCGATTCCATTCAAACCATTTAGAGATAAGTAATAATATATACATAATATGTCAAATCAAATTTCAATCATATATATATATATATATATAATAAATCAAGTCGTATTTTAGAAATTCAAATCAATTAAATTCTCAAAGCAACATTGTAGCAAGACTACAAAACGGTTTCTTCACTTCGAAACTCGAAAATGAAAGTCGATGACGCTGCGGTCATCACCGAAGTTATTTTCCAGCGACAAAGAGAAGAGCACTAATTTTAAACTTTAAAATTTCTTGGAACAAATTTCTATTAGAAAATACTTTAAATAATATACCCCTTTTAAAATTTTAAGCACAAGGTTTGAAACCATCGGAAATTAAATTCTCAAATTTCTTATTTTAAATTTATTTCAATTCCAAAATCAATTTGTAACAGCTATTTATAAATTCATTTATAGAACAATAAATGATAAATCAAGTATTATCATTTCAAATGATTAATTTTATTAAGTTCCATAAATTTACTTATATATCAAAATTTATTTCATTAACCAAATTTTTAAAATAATATTGTGTCAGTTTGTTATGTCGAAGTGTTTAAGAAATCCTATCGATAGCGTTGATCAGACGAATCGATCGGAAACCCAAATCAACATCAACAACTCAAACAACACAATATAAAATAAAACATTAATATTGATTTACAAGTACAATTAAAAATGTTTGGAAGATATAGATCGAAAACAAAAGACAAGATGATTAAACGGAGTAGTGGGATGGATAAGCTTAAATAAATCGCGGGCAATCCTAACCGGGTCAACCGTGACTTAAAGAATAAGATCGATGTGGATTTTCTAGGGTAAATCAACATTCGATCTCAGTAGATAGAGTTTGGAATAACAAAAGATATTAGCATCTAACCCAAGGATAGATATATAAATCTCTGGTGAATCGATGCTAATTGTAAAGGAGTCTTCCCCCTTTACAAATGAATTATTGAGATTGGCGGGACCGTCGATTCACTATAAAGCTCATTCGAAGTGGAGTTATGGGATACTCCAGAATCAAAGGAAGACGAATAGTGAGGGACACGAATGGATTTTGGAACCGTAGGGAACGTTCCAAAATTCAAAGGGATCGAGTCAAAAAGGAAGAGATTTAAACTCGAATGAAAGTGATTCTATAAATACATTTACCATATATGTTGAGTTTTTCCTAGAGCTACCAAAGCTCTGATACCAACTGTAACAACCGGGTATTTTCAACCATTCGCATCCATACATGTCGGACTTGAATTGCTCAAAATACCACGTTGTAAATAAAATTTGGCAAATCTCAAAATATGCAGTAAGTAAAGATAATCACAGATCACAGTCACAGAGTAAAATAGTGCAGCGGAAGTAAAAGAGATAGTAGTTCATGAAGCTACTATGAAAATATATCAGAGTTAAATAAAATAAAACAGAATAAATAAAGTACAACAGAAGTCTCAAGATGATAACCAAGTACAAGCTGAATAGAACAACAGAACTGGAATAGATAAAACTAGATAAGCAGATGATCTCCAGCGATTCCAATCTCCAGAAAGTGGAATCCAAATCTCTGAATAACTCAGGCTGACCCGAGCGTAAATAAAATACAAACACTCGAGTCAGGACAATATATACTTATATAATGTAAACCAACTCAAGTGAACTGTAATAAAGTACAAGTAACTTAAAGGATGCCTGGGACCGCCCATCCTCTAAGGATCCGTTAAACTATTTACTATGTAGTAATATTTTGCTATTATAATAATGTCTACAGTAAAATAAACATACTTTTACATAGCGTTCCGGGCTACCCATATCACCCTTCACACATAATAGTCCCAGCAGTCCATCCAATATCATGACATCTCCACACCAGGTGACTGTCAGAGGATACCACACGGGCTACGGGAGAAAAACAAACTCGTAGTAAAGGCTCGGTATGGTAGGTGACACGGCACACAAGGCAATGCCAGGGTAGATATACCAATTACGCACACGGGCTGGTGGTAACGCAGCAGCCACATACGCCCACCTCGGAACACACTCCCATATCAAAATCGGAGGATGGCCATCTAATCAATAATAAGTAAGAGTATAGTATCGAAGGAATGTGTCCGATCGGAGGAATGACCTCACTTGGCCCAAGATCACTCTTGTTTTAGCCACCTTATGCCAACTCATGGGAGTTGGGTCCATGTAATATACCTCAAGAACGTCGCCACCATCCTACTTCATTCTGGAATCTCCACCGCGTACACGGTTGTCAAAGTGGTTTTCGGTATCGACAGAGAGTATGCCAGAATCCGATCCCGGTCTCTTTGCCAACCAATCGTTATTATAACCCATAGTTATCACTTTAAAACAGTATTTTATACTTCAAAATAAAATATCATTTCAATCAAAATCTTTATCAAAAATAAAGATTAAATCATTTCCAAACCATTTCAATATATCATCATACCATGTCTTCCAAATTCAAATATTAATCAAATAAATATTAAGTCATTTCTAACCATTTCAATATATTAAATTATCATATCCTTTCAAAACTTCCTTTCCAATCATTTTAATATATTAAAATATCATAACCTTTCAAAGCTTCATTTCCAAAATATCATATCTTTCAGAACTTCTTTTCAAATCATTTTAATATCAAAATATCATATCTTTCAAAACTTCAATATATTTTTTCAAATCATTTAATATCAAAATATCATATCTTTCAAAACTTCGTTTCAAATCATTTTAATATATTAAAATATCATAACCTTCCAAAGCTTCATTTCCAAAATATCGTATCTTTCAGAACTTCTTTTCAAATCATTTTAATATCAAAATATCATATCTTTCAAAACCACATTTCAAATCGTTTTAATATATCAAAATATCATATCTTTTCGAAACCACATTTCAATCATTTTAATCTATCAAGATAATTATATTTCGGAACAAATTACTTCATTTTAAATCATAAAAATGAAGTTATTACATTTACTAATTAAATTATTAAATTCCAAAATTTAAACTTTTCAATGTTCATTTATTCACTTAAATTTATTAAAACAATGAAAATTCAAGTTTCGCAGCATTTGGAAAATGCTACAGAAAATTACATTCAAAACAATTCAATTTAACAAAAGATGGCATTTAAAATGCTGTTAATTAACTTCAAATGTTCAATAGAATTTCACAAACACTTATATTTTTATTTAAATCATGTTTAACTTATAAAATCATACATTTTCACATTTATAATCATCATTTAATTTTCCTTAAATTCATGATTTTATAAAGTTAAGTTTCCTTTCAAAAATCAATATTTATTAATAATTCACTTATTAAATTTCAACATTCAAATTTAAATTCATACATTAAATTTCAACTTAACACTTAAGTTTAAAATTACAAATATAACTTAATTCCATTTTATTTAACTTAACTTAAAATTTCACTTTTAAATCAAATTCATAAATTCCCATTTGGTTATATTTCAAAACTTCAACTTAAATAATCATCCCTTTCACTTTTTAACCTTACTCAAAAATCATTAATATATTATAAAATCATTTTAAATTCATTTTATATTCAAATTATCATAAATTTATCATAATTTCATATTTAATTTAATTTCCAATTATAATTAAATCAAAATTTCCAAAATAACTTACATTCAGATTTTCTAACTTTTCCATAATTTATTTAACTTATAAATTTCCAAAAAAACAATAATACTTTACAAAAATTATTTTTAATTAATTTTAAATCAAAATATTATAATAATTACATTTCTAAAATATTTTGATTTTTTTAGAATGCTAGGTAAAGTGATACGGGTAATATATCATTTCAACCCGTAATTTACAAAGAAAATCCGGGTTTTATCATTTCAAACCCGCAGTCCCAAGTAAATGAAATAAATTAAAAATCGCTCAGGCCTATCATTTCAGCCCATAACAATTTTCCCTTATTCTAAAGTCTGTTCGGGTATGTATCATTTCAACCCATAGTGATTCTAATATAAAGGGAATTTGCAGTGTGATAAACTGATATAAATAATAGAACAGCATAATATAACAGTAACATATGATATAACAGGTGTTTAAGCATGGGTTAACATCATATAATCATAATATAATAGGTGTGATATGGTAATGCATTTTACAGATTCAAAAGGGGTCAGTTTACTAGTAATATAAGTACAAATCGTCTGGTGAGAATTACTCACCTGTATAAGATGGAGATGACAACCAAATACACACAACAAAGATTTCCAGAGGCACGAAAGCGCGACAATGATTTGAGAATGTAGAGCCAAAGATTAATAGCCTTGGATACATTCAAGCAAAACAAGTATATATAACATAAGTTTTCAAACCAACATATACTAAAACAATGTTAAGAATTAATGCATAAAACAAATCCAAAGTCTTTGCACTTGCTTCCTACCTTCTATGCTTCAGTCCTAGGTCAGGTTTGCATGGCCAAAGTGTGTGTTAGGATCTGGTTTGGGTCCATGAGAGGTCGTCCTAGCATGGGAAAGTGATGGAGCAAAGTATATGTGCATGAACTACAAGCTATAAGGCATAAACAACATGATTTTCAAGCAAACTAAGGCTCGGCCAAAGCAATACAAGTCACGGTCAGATCTTCAGGTGGGGTAGGGATGACATGGCAGTGGGTTTCAGGTCAGGAAAAGCTGGTGGTGGTGGTGTATGGCCGGCCAAAGAGGAGTTGAAGGTGGTGGAAGATGGATGGTGCTCGACTAGGCATAATTAGGTGGAGTTTTGTGCATTTTTGTTGGATCTGGTCATCATGGGGTGCATGGCTAGGCTTGGGCAGAGGGCTGGAGGGGGAGGACAACCTGATGTGGTGGTGGGGGAGGTGGCTATGGTGGTGTTGGGGCAAGGGGCTGAGCTAAAAAAAGTGAAGACCAGTGCAAAGAGATAAGGAAAACAAGAAAAATAAGTGAAAAAGGAGAAGAACGTTGCCATGCTTTGTTCAGGAATGGATACCGAAGTTTTTTAGAGTTGAGAAACTATTTCTCACGTAAAAATGAAGATGGTATACGACTGGAGCAATGACATACAGTCAGCCACAATTGAATGTAAGTGGAGGTTGAAAAATGAAAAGACAGGGAGGTGAAAAGTCAAAGGTAAATGAAAGGTTTTAAACTCTTCATATTTCTCTAATTCTTTTTGTAATTTTAAATACATATAAAATAGTGATAAATAAAGATAAAATAAACTCATAAATAAATTAAATAAGTAAACAAAATAAATAAATATTAATTATATATAATTTAATTAATAAAACAGCAAAAATTGCAAACTAGTTTTGAAAATATGAAAAATAAATGCAATGAACTTTGGAAAAATTTTATGTACTTGTAAAAATATTTATAAAAAAGATAATAACATAAAACTAAAAATTCATTCACAAATAAATATATAAATTTTAAGTTAAATATAATTTAAATGAAGAAAATAGCAAAGAAAATAGAAACTACGCTTTAAAAATAGAAAATAAATTCAATAAGTTTTGGAAAAATTCAAACATCACTTTAAAAATATTCAAAAGTCAAAATATACATAATATAACATAAATATACAAATTAGAATAAGATTTATCAAGTAAAAATATCATTTATATAAATTAAAACAAAGAATATTGTTAAATAACCCTATATACACACAATATTGTAATGGTATAACTTTCACAATTTAAATTCAATTTCGACGAAATGAAAAGCACTATTCATGATATTAAATCTATTTTCATAATAAAATACAAAATTAAAGAATTCAAATATTTAAATTTAAAATTTAAAATTTAAAAGTCAAAGTTTGACCAGTTTTGACAACAATTTCAATTTTTCAGCAAAATATTCAATTTATACCAGTTTGAAATTAAAATTCATATAATAATCAAAATTTATATTTAAAAATGAAATATTTGAAATAAAACAAGTTTAAAATAATTTCAAAATAAAAATAAAGTCAAATTTAAATTATATGCAAAAAAATCTAGGGTTGTTAGAGAACACGTGTTTCGCACATGGATTTGACTAAATTAGAGATCATATAGAATAAGTAAAATTTATTTTAAATTATTAAAATAAAATCCAATAAAAGAAACAATGAGAAATTCATTGTACAATTGAGTTTAAAAAACCATTAATAAATAGTAGAAACTTTTGTTTATTAAATGTTTGAAAATGGGCATCACAAACCTCCTTAATTATTGTATACGTGGAAAATATAAATTGGAAAGAAAAAAGATTTGGCTATTAATCATGATAACACAGTGTTTCAGCATATATGAGTTGTGAAAAATGTATTGTTGAGATAGTTACCATTGATAAGGGTAGTTGGCTGTCTTTTTTTTTATGAGCTAAAAAAATGTGGATTGTAAAGTATTGATGAAGCATTTAATGCAGTCATAAATTATTGTTAAGCATGGTTACTTGTTTTTATTATTATACCAATACATATATCAGTTGGATTCTATAATCAAGAAAAGAGCTACAGGTCCCTATTTTTGATGTTGTTATAAGAAAAGTCCATGCGGAAATTTATATGTAAATTTGGTCCTTATTTTTGAAAATAGAAAATGCAAGGTGCCTTGTACTTTTCTAATAGAAAATGCAAAGTAACTTGCAGTTTTTCGATTTTGAAATTCTTTTTGAAAATTTTAAAATTTTTGAAATTTTAAAATTTTTTTAAAAGCATAAGTTAACTTGCACTTTCTATCAGGAAACTGCAAATTAGTTTGTGCTTTCTTATTTAGAGAAAATATGGACCAAATTTGCATACTCGTTATTATAGGGACTTTTTTTGAAACCACATCAGAAATAGGAAACTCATGTGCAAAGCCCCTTTTTAATAATTAAATCGTATGTTGGTACAGTACAAATATTAAAATAGAATGGAGTATTGTTACATTATCACCCATTATGCATCATTTGCACTGCCATAAAATCTAAATAATAATAATGCATATAACACTACTTTTAAATTTTAATAGTTATCTCCTCCTGCAATATCTAAAAACAGGGATGACAATATTTCAAGTTTCAATGTGCTATACATGTAATTTAGCTTTAGATGAACGCAGAATAAAATTGTGGCTATTCACTTTGAGCATTCATACCAAAATATCAAACCATGTTTTCTTTCTTATTCTATCAAGTTTCTAGCAATGGAAAATAAAGTAGCGTTTATTCTCAGGATTAAAAATTTCCAACGTACTTACCGAATTAGTGTTTAATGTGTAACTATTTCATGATCATTTTCAACTTGAAAATGGTCATAAGTATGTAAAGTAAATTGTTCTAACTCTTGTACCCCAAGCAATTTAAGTTGAATTTCTAATACTTCAAAGTGGATCCAAAAGCCAAAAAATTCTTTGTCCAAATTAGGGGGAAAACGAAATATCATCTTAAGCAAGAGGGAAAGAAGTCAAATCAAAATTAGAACTTTGCATTCTCACAAATCTATAAATTCCTTCAAACAATCATAGTACATTAAACCTCCCTAAATGCTTGAACCAAAATTGGAAAGCACATAAAAAAAATTACATGAAGATCATGCAATCAACTCATATAAGCTTAACCGCTAAAATATTTTTAACAAAAAGGATACAAACGCTCGGTGAGCTAGCATATTAGTTTTAAAATAGAATGTATCTTCATTCCTTAAGTGCCTGAACTTAACCTGAAAAACACATGCAGAAATGTTATAGGAAGATCAATTACTTGATTTGGATAAAGCGAACAGTTTATTGTTATTATTTTATAGTATACTTGAATAATGAAGTTGAGGTCTAAACATGCCTATTGGAATAAGAACCCTGTAATGGAAGAAAGAAAATATTTGGAGGCACCAAACTTTAATGATAGAAATTAAATAACTAACCAAAGAGAGAAGCAAAACTGATCTCCTCATTACTATTCTCTTGCTCAACCTTCTCTTCGACAATATGAGCTTTTCCAGCTACACTATACGGACCACTGAAGGGACAAAAACATGATACGTTAAAAATGATTCGGTAAATATTACATGCTAAAACTTAAATATATAATATCCCACCAATATACCATTGGAATGGTGATGAGATTAATAATTTATAAAGATGTATAATGATCACAATGTAATTGCAAGATGATGAAAAATCAAAGCTAGCAATTGAGACATACTTTATTTATGTAGGACCATATCATTAATTTATGCAAGCATTAATATAATGTCTTGTTCCAGTTTACCTACATTTTTATATCTATTTTTACTTAATAGTTTATTGTTTTAATGTTTTATCTCATCAAATTGACTCATGTTTTTCATATTTTGTTGTCTGATTTAATTATCTTGAATCTATGTTGCCACTAAAATTCATAAATTTCTTGTGACTATAATTTTTTTTACCCATTTGGGTAAAAAAAGGTCTTACTGTATACATTATAGCTGTTAGGATTTTATTTCATCTAGTTGTCCCTTCCTTGTCGCTTGTAAGTATATCATTTTTCTTTTCTTGTCTTGCCCACTTACAATTTTGATATTTTGACTGTTTAAATTTAAACACTAAGTTTACTGGTTTTTGCTTGTTTTTGTTTATATGACATGCACAAATTTTAAAAAAAAATTACAAAGCCTATTTCTTTGTATTGAAATTGAAATAGGTCGAATAAAATGGTGCCTTTGCTTGGAAGTAGATTAAAGTTTCTTTTTTTTCCTTGGTTCAAGTAACTAAATCAGTGATAATATGCAATTTATACTTGATTTTGTAACATAATTGACTTTAGGACAAATCATATTTGTATTATCTGCTTTTAAAAGGAACTAATGGAGGAAGAAACCGATCCATATGAGAGAACAAAATACACGTAAATATGGAAACGTAAACCACTAATTATGAAATAATTCAATATGCATAATTTCAAAATTAAAACTCCATTTGATTACTAAGCAAAAAAAATTGCTTCTATTTTATTAAGCAGGTCCAAGATGCTTATTTTTCTTGTGGAAATTAGGTTGAAGGGCATCTATTTGTAGGGTAATAAGTTTTAAGGACAGCACTTCTGAATAATTAGTTTTAAGGAAAATTTACAACATAATGATAAATTCATTTATCTTTTTAAGTTATACAAAAAAAATGATAAATCGTTTTATCATTATTTCTATATAACTGAAAATGATAAATTCTTTGATCTTTTTCCTGTAAAATGTCCTTAAAAATAATTTTTCAAAAGTAGTGTCCTTAAAACTTATTACCCTGCACAAATAAGCCCTTGAAGTAAAAATCCCCTTCATGTCCAAATCATATTTTTATTAAAAAAAGAATAACATTTTACTATACTAAAGTCAAACCTAAATTCCCACTCAAAAATGTCTCAAAACTAAAACATTATAGGATTTTTATTATCTATTTTTTTCTTTTTTTCTATTGTTCATTGTCTTATAGTTAAAGATGCATACAACGATGCATTTTCTGATATATGTTGTTTTAAGCCTGTATAAAATCCTCTAATTTACCAATACTTCATGGTAGTCAGGCTAGTGATCATAAAAGTTGACAAATATGGTGATATGGAATTGATGGTTGACATTCTTGTATAATTTTTGTCTAGATTTATTTTGAATTTATCAGTTGTTTACACAAAAAATGGGCAAACACCTCCAAGTCATAGTTGTAGAGCTGCGAATATTGTTTTCAGTATAGAGCTATTTTTGATGAATTTTAGTTGTGGATGATTGAGATAGAAAATCAAGAATGTGCAATAAAGAATAAGTAAAGGACATAAATGTAAAAAGACACTGATTTTAGAGTGATTCGGCATGAATGTGCCTACATCCATTGTTCCTCTTTTATTATCTCTTTCATTTTTGATTATAAGTCAAGCTTTGAATATGAGTAAACATGCTATTGGAACTAAGAGTTTTCCCTCTCAAGGTTGTCTGCAATTGTTGATGGGAGCTTCACTCTTTTCCAACCTCCTTTCTTATAATGTCATATGCCTAGTATTTATAGAGTGAGGTTATGATAGGAGTGACAGCCGAGTACATAGCCTCTAAGATTTGGTTTAACCTTCTTTCCTCTGGGATTTGATACGGGATTTGGTTCAATCTTACTTCCCCTGCGATTTGGTTCAACTTTCCTTCCTCTGGGATTTGGTTCAACCTTCCTTTATATGAGATTTGGTTCAACCTTCCATTCTCCGAGATTTGGTTCAACCTTCCTTCCATTGGAAATGGTTAGACGTTTAGTAGTTTGATTCCCTATTGGACCATTACTCATGCTTCGTGAAAATAAGTGCTTGCCAGGACTTGAACCCGGGTGGGTTGGCTAAAAGGCGCAAGTCTTTATCATTGTGGTACACATGTTATTATGCCATAACCCCTTCAATCCAGGTTAGAATTGAATGTGACTTGAACTGGTAGCTGTAGAAGTCTTCCAATGTGTGACAAATGCGGATTAAGTATCTTAAGGCTAGGATAAACACTAGAAGTGGGTGAATAGTGTTTTAGAGAATTGTTATATCTTTTTGAGTTTTTGTTAATTTAAACACAAATGTATGCAATATTCAGACATAGATATGATCACAAAATCAAACACAAATGCAAATATAAAGTAAAAATAGTAAAGGAAAGAACACACCGGATTTTATGCTGGTTCGGAGTTACTCTACATCCAGTCCCGCACATAAGTACAGATTTCCTTTCAAAGAACAATCTTTACAATTACACCCTCGATTTCAAGGCTACGAGGTACACCCTCTAGAATCACAAACCTCTGGGTAGAGATACTTGATTTCCCGGGCAACAAGTTCACCCAATTGATTTCCCAAGGCTACAATCACACCTTATTTCGCTTGATTGATTTCCAAGGCTACAGTCGCACCTTTTCTCGCTAAGTTGATTATAAAAAGCCTATAACTCTGAATAGCACTGAGGATCTTGTTGAGATAGTGATAGAGAATCAAACCAAAGATAATCTAGTTAGATTCAATGTTGATTTCGGCAGAGTAATGGTAAGAATATGTATATAGAAATGTGGAAGAAGAAGAGGAGTAAAAAACTAGAAAAACTGAATTGAAATTCGTTGAGACTAACCCCTATTTATAGAGGAACAACAGCCATGTCCATTCGTGAAGAGTTATGACGAATAGACACTTCTTTTGAAATTTAAATTTTGAACTCAGCTGACACCATGTCGACATGGGGTACTTGAGTATGTCGACATCCCAAAGGGATTTTTGGTGTTTTGATTTTCTTCGAAAATAACCTTTATTTTATATTAAAATTATTTTAAACTTTATAAATATACTTGACTATAATTAAAATACATAAATAATATATATAGAATTTTACTATAATTTTATATTTAAATCTAAATATATAAATATTAAAAAAAATATACTTTTATTTTAAAAGATAGTTTAAAAACAAGGATAATTTGATTTTAAATTAAAGATTGTTTGAGGCTAAAAGTATTTGAAATCAGGATAGATGTTTTTGATGCTTTTAAATGAAAGGTTTTGAAATCATTTTGAAAACAAGATATAATTTTGAAAAAACTTTTTGAATAAAAAGTTAGCGGATACAAAACATGTTCCACTAGATTTTTTGTAGGTTCCATCCTACTTAGGGTTCCATCCCTTTAACGGGCTCGAAGTGGATTCCATTTCACGAATAAATTGGATTTTAAGATGTCGGTGCTTTTCTATGAGTTTTAACAAAATTTCTAATTAAATAATAAATTACTTGAATTCTTGAACTCTTGATAATCTTGATACTCATGAGTCTTCAATCTTGATATCTTGAATCTTTATACTGTACAGTCTTCATTTTTGTTACCTGCATGGTTAAATCCTGCATATACATATATATCTAAACTTATACTATTAGTATTTATATTTTATAATCTATTCTAAGGTTGTTGTCATCAAAACCATCATCTCACGGACTAACACAATGACCATGAATGTTCCATGTGAGAGTGAAAATTAGTATTTCTCCAAAGTGGGATGCATATTACTTAGACAATGACCTAATGTTAAGATGTTCATATCTTTCAAACCGTTACACGGATTGAGACGCGGTTTCGACCTAGGCCTATATCTTGATCTCGAAAATACTGCTAAACTAGTTTAGGTCCATTCCAAGACAATGATAATTTTACCCCTGACTCTTCATATTCACCATGTAGTGGGCGGAAATGCCCACAATGTTTGCCCTCCAAAGCATACTTTCGTGAATGCAAAGTGTGCTTTGTCTGATCAGGGGTTGCCTTGCTTGTCTTGCAGTTGTCATCCTTATGTCTGGCTATCCATATATTATTTTTGTTTCCCTAAAGATTTTTCCTTTGCTAGTTCAATGTGAGGCTTGGCTCTGCTTAAAGATGGTGTGGTGACTGTCTCTAGCCGTCTTTGATTAGTCTTCACCTGGTAGAATTCTGTTTTCCTAGGTTTGGTCTTCTTGCTTCCTACTTTGAGGTTCTATAGTGTGTAAACTAGTCGATGTATACTTTATGGTATTGTTCTCGGATATATTGACGTGGCATTCTGTTTATGTTCATTGTATGGGTAAGTCTAGTGACCATGACCTATCCATCCCATGCGATTGCTGAATTTGCATATTTTTCGGTGAACTTTTCTCCACTTCTGCGCATGCACGTATGGGATTAATTATTGATGGATTTGGTAGGGTAAGAATCCCCATTGAAGGGTACTCGTATGTAGGATATGTAATGTTGTGCCTTTGAGTGAAGACTGACAATTTCTTTCCTATCCTATGCTTTATATCTTCTGTATGGACATTTGTATAAAGACATGTACATTTTGTAGGAGCTTTGATTAGGGTCATTATATCTGATTAGGATTAACTAATTGCAATAGTTTTGTGTTGCATCTAGTCTGGTAAGGTGATGATGTTTGGAGCAATTCCTTGTTCTTCTGTTAGCTTTTCCAGGACTTGCCCCTAGGCACATTTATACAAGATTAGCTTAGCCAATTTCCTTGGTATTTTTCCTGTTGATATCTCGTGCATTTTTTTAGAGTCGACTACTGGCAAGCGATAATAGGGTATATGTTAGGTCTGAGCGAGTGGTCCTAGCTCTTTTGAGCGAAGCTCAAGGAAATTTGTTGGGACTGTGAATTAGGAGTCATACTACCAGTCTAATTTATGCCGATTATCGTTGTCAGATGCCTCTGGGGTGAGGTGTTTATTGGTGACATCGGCTTGGTATCTCCACATTGGTCAGGCAGAATCAACCTTTTAACTCAAATGTCTCGTCGGCTTTGGTGGTAAAGGATCGTCCTATTCTGTTGACTTTACCTATAAGTTTAGAGTCCTTTCGAGCCAAGTGTGGTCAAGGACTTTCATCTTTTCCTTAGAATTAGTTATAGACTATTAATACAATTTTATTTGGATTTTACCATAGATATGTGTTAGAGTCATCTCGTGTGTCCTCGGGATTGATTTATTAAGTAAAGGTATCAAGCTATTTGTGTTAAAATAGACTTTGACATGAATTAATTACATTCGGAAGGTTAGAGATCGAATCACTTATGTTTAGAGAGGTCCTTATCATTCGAAGTGATTCCCTATTACTAACGTTTAGAGAGTAATTTGGTGGACGTGGTAGTCCACAAATACTCATCACATCCTCCAGAGCGCCCTTTAGCGACGTTGTCAAAAGTCAGCCAGGAGCGCTCATTATTTGTTTGGGTTTGCTCCCATTATAGTGCACTTGGTTGCTTCTCACAACATGTTTCCTTATATCATGAATATGTTTTAAACTTGCGAACTTGAGGTCATCATTCCAATGTACTATTACTAAGCTGAGTGGTAGTATATATGTATAATCAAGGGGTGAGGTGGTGTTATGCCCCCAAGTATTTTTTTTATCGAATTTAACTTATCTTATAAAAGTTAGTCATACCTTTGCACTGAGTTTTTCTAAGGTTACATAAGTGTGCTCATCTTTGGGAGAATCCTTACAGTTTCTTGAGCGAAGTTGGCTGGAAGGGATATTCCAATTCTTCTGGAAATGTTGGATTGATGTTCCGCTATCTCTAACGGTGTTGAGTCAATGCTTTGTTTCCTCTGGTGGAGTGAAAGCGAAGGAATATCCTACTGTAGTTCGCATAGCAGAATTCATATTCCTACTATCTATATGTAATGCCACAAGACTAAAAGAAATTGTTAGAAGCTTCTAGTTTAAGTACAATGAACTACATCCTCCATCAAGAGAGTCCTTCTAAATTTAAGATTTGTGCCACGTAAGTTACTTGCCCTAGTTGTGGATTTTGGTGTCATATGGTTTGTCATCCCAACCTATATTCCAAGGGAGTGTAACTTTTGCAACTGTCGTACTTAAGATTTAGGGCCGGGACTAGCACACAGTAACTACCCGAGCTATTATGGCCCGTATTGTGAGTATTATTCGATTTATTGTGGCCCGGCTAGCGTGGGTGACGATCATCAACTACGAACTATCTTTGGCTGCAGTCATGCCTTAATCATGCGTTTATCATCGGTTCGTAGTTGTCGGCAAGCCGAATGCCTATGATAAACTGCCTAGGCTATAACAGTGCCTAATCCATGGCTTATAGTCAGTTTTTCATTGCTGGCTAGGGGTCGATCGTCAGCACTGAGCTATCCAAGCTATTTTCGTGCCCTTAATCATGGTTATCTTGCTTTCACTGCTGCCGGCAAGAGCTTGCGATTGATCGCAATAGGAAACATATCAAACAAAAAATCGAGCAAAACATTAATTTTTGCAGTGATTTGGCCAGAATATGCCTACGTCTACTATCTTTCTTTTATTGTTTTAGGTGATACATGCTCTTTACGAGCCGAGAGAAGTAATGGCGGAAATGTTGGAGATTCCTTCCTTTCCCAAATAATTATTTCGTCAATTATCGATGGAATATAAGCTATGTTATGGAGATCCTTATGAACAACAAATGGTCCTTCCCAAACTGGATCTAGTGCGCCTAGATGGGGAAAGACTTGCTTGAGAACAATATCTCCCTATTGTGACTCTTAGGGTTTCACCTTAGATTTGTATTGTTTTGCCACTTTCCATCTTTGTGCGGCGGTCTTGAGAGCGGTGTGATTCCTTCTCTCCTCAACATGCCTGACTCTGTATGCTTAGAGAAAACAAAGTATGTCATGTTGCTGTTTTGTAGGAGGTTTGGTAAGCACGCAGTGCCGTGGGTGGTTCGTCAACCCATACTCCTTTGGATTCATCTAGTTTTTTCTTAATTACCATTTTGAAGACTTTGTTGATAGCTTCAACCTGCTCATTGGCTTGAGGCATCTTCTGTTATGAGTCAATCCATGCTAGGCTTCGAATACATTTATTCTTTGAGTTACTCAAGCTAGATTTGTGCCTGGATGCCCGACCGGTATGTCATTGTCAGGGAAAGGGACGGTCTTCAGCAGTGAACTGCCCATGCTAGTGCTCTTAGTCATGGCTATCTTATTTTCAATGCTGCTAACAAATGCTTGTGATCTAGGTTGTTAATCACAAAAGAAGTGGTTATAATAGCATAGGTGTTAAGTGAATATAACTGCATATATGTTAGGTGAATGCATTAGTCTCTTGTCTCAGTAAAAAGGGAAAGAGCGGTTTAGACCAAATCTGCCACTTCGAAAGAAGAGCAAAGTACCAGGTTGTGTGGTATGCCTGGTTTAAGATGTGCTCTTGGATAGTAATTCTTGCTTGGTATTTTTGTAAGACTCTGTGGAACCTAGGAGCCGATGGCATTGTCCTGAAATGATAACAATGGAGTTAGATAAAAACAAAAGAAAAGGTTTGTTATGGTATCTCCTTTGCAGGACCATCTTTTGTCATGCGTATGACATGTTTATGCGAGCATATTACGTAATTGAAGAGTTCCTTATAAGGATTTTCTGTAAGTACTATTTGATAACGGGGGTTTTACTAGGCCAAGATTGCCACGATTCTTGTTTGGCATTTTAGTGCTGCCTCCTAGCAGGCATTAGTCTAGTCATTTTGTCAGGTTGACTCTGGCTAGTTTGGTAGACTTATAGTGGATATCCCCATGTGCATCCTGCTATCCTTAGTTCTTAATGAATTTGAATTATGTTTTCTGATTATTGGATCATGATGGAGTGATGAAGCTAGTGTTTTAATTGGTGATTGTAATGTCCAGCGGTTTACTATATATATTGGTAGTTCAAGTTGAATTGTGATATGAGGAGTAGTGGTGGTTGTTCTGGATGTCTCTCACCTTTTTGCTACGGGCCAAATATGTTGGAATTGCAGGAGCTCAGTCTTTCAAAGCCTTTATGTATAAACTATTATGTTATCCAAGTTCTCGGCAGATGTTGTTTCCATCGCGTCATCTTCCTTACCCTTTGAGGTAACACCATACTCAAATGGATGGCTTCTCTCTGATCATTGATCATTTGAGTTCCGGAGGCAGAGAGTTGTATCTCTTCCATTTTACTATAGCATTTGTACTGTGAGCTGTGCTAGCTTCCCTAGGTGACTTTTGATCCGAACTCCTGACAGTGATATTTTCTCATCTTTATGTGCCTTGCTGACCCAATGGAGGTGTTATGCATAGTTTTAGGGGCCAGTTCGATTTTTTGTCTTTACTTCATGTAGCATGTAAGCACCCTCGGGACGATCGGCACACGCAACGAATTTACAAATCCTTCCTTCACCTTTCTCCAAGGATGGAGATCCAAGAGTAGATGGTAGAGCCCTACAATAGCTTAATATTGATTAGAACGAAAGAAAAGTTATTATATAGTACCTACTTTGTGCCCCCTGCTTATCAACAAGTGTGGAGATCTTGGCAAGTGTCTAGGGGGCCAGGTTAGCCCCTTATAAAGGTTTGTAGTTGGCGCTCAAAAGTTTTTGTTTTCTTGGAGGATGGACTAGTAACTCTTGATCTTATCTCCTTCTCTATTCATATTTGTTGAACATATCCCTAAGTAAGGAGAGCTATATTGTTTGGTCCTGTCTAGTACGCATTGGACTGGTGATGCCTTCGGGTATGATAAGGGTGATGAAGTGTCGAGCTTGTCATATCTAGACTTTGAGTATCAATCATCATGACTTCAGTATTCAAGTTGTGATATTTCGATCCATGAGTTGGATTCCGGTTGTAGTATTTTGATTAGATGCTGGATGGATGAGTGTTGTGCTTGGGGTTCATATGATTAGGCAAAATGGCCCTTGTGTTCTCCAGGCTGGGGCTTCCCCTGTGTTACAATATTAAGGTTGAATACTTTCATCTGTCTTAAGCGTGTCAAGATTTTATCCACCAAATCTTTATATTAAGCAATGAAGTGTTTACTGATTCAAACCACAACTATTTCGAAGTTATGTCCGGTAATTTTTAGCACAGGGAGGTTGTTAGACTAATCTTCCGTCCTTTCACATCTGGATTGGGTGTACTAACAACGGTTATATTCTTTGTAGCAGAGTTCCTTCGCTTAGAAGGAACGTTGGAAAGTTGTTCTCCTGCGCTTTCTTAAAGAGCTTGTAATTTTCAAGGGACAATATTTCAAGTTTTGGAAAGGAATGGGAGGTTTTGTAGTTTTGAAGTATCGATGGCCCAACTCTTAAAAGAAAGAGAGAATCTCTAAAAAGAGGAATAGAGTTTCTCAAAACAATGATCTGATCAGTAATAGGAAAGTGAGTTTGAATAACTTCAGACTTGGAAAGTGAACACAAGTTTCTTTTGGCCAAGAAAGAATCTTTTTAGATTTGAAGGGGGAAAAAAAGATATGGTTTCTTATTTCCAAGACATAGTGATTGTGGATCCAGACAATGGAAAAGAATTTTCTCAAAGTGACTCTTCTTAGATAAGAGAAGCGAAATGGAGCTCCTTATTTCAAGGAATATTGGTTGTAGGTCAGGAAAGAGAAGAGGATTTTCTTATGTTAGAGAAATAAGGTCTGGATCTAAAGAGGAACCAGAGTTTCTTATGTCAAGGGAATAATACTTTGAATGAAAAGAGAATAAGATATACAATGATTTTAAAAAATGAACAAAAGTTTCTTTTGGTAAAAAAAACTTTTTGAAATGATAAAAAGGAGATGTGATTATTTCAGATCTAAGAAATGTAAATGTTTACTTTTCTGGTTAAGAAATTGGGTTTGCACATCTAAAATAAGAGAAAAAAAAAGATAGAATGATTTCAGATCTATTAAATAAATTAATATTTCTTTTTTATTAAGAAACTGTGTTTGTAGATCTGAAATAACAGAAAAAAGACAGAATTATTTCAGCTCATAAGAAATAAACAAATGTTTTGTTTTCTTAAGAAATGGTGTTTATAGATATGAAATAAGAGGGAAAAAATAGATTTCAGATCTTAGGAAATAAATAAATGTTCTTTTTTCTTAAGAAACGGTGTTTGTAAATTTGAAGTAAGAGAAAAAAGTTGGAATGATTTTAGATCTTAAGAAATAAATAAATGTTTGTTTTTGTTCAGAAACAGTATTCGTATATCTAAAATAAGAGAATAAAGTTGGAATGATTTCAGATCTTTAAAAATAAATAAATGTTCCTTTTTTTAGAAACAGTGTTTGTAGATCTAAAATAAGAGAAAAAAGATAATGATTCGGATCTATGAAATAAATAAAAATTTCTTTTTTGAATGACATTATTGGTGTAGATCTTAACTGCTAGAAAAAATGATACAACATTGGGTTGTTTAGTCCCACATTGTGAAATAATTTCAACCCCTTGTTCCAAGGCATGTATATAAAGTAGGCTATGTAATATGAATTGTGTGCTTCCTTTCATTGTGATTAATTGATGTAGTTGGATTTATCAGCTTGGAAGGATAAATTCCAATAATCTAATCATTCTTTTGGTTGGTTGTACCATTTCTATTACCGATCTTGATGTTCCTATCCATCAGTGTTGTTGGATTTATTAGCTTGGAGGGATAAATTTCAACAATCTGATGTCAGAGTTTCTCTACGCATCAATGTCGTTAGGTTTATCAACTTGGAGGGATAGATCCTTGCAATCTAATGTCAGAGCATCAGGGTGAGCGTATAGAATGGTGTTAGAATGTATGAAATATTACACCATTGCTATTTCTGATCTTGATGTTTCTATCCATTGGATTTATCAGCTTGGAAGAATAAATTTCAACAATCTGATGTTAGAGTTTTTCTACACATCAGTGTCGCTAGAATTATCAACTTGGAAGGATAGACTATAGAAATCTGATGTCAGAGCATTAGGGTTGGTGTATACAATGGTGTAAGGAAGGTATGAAAGGAGAAGGACGGTTTCTTTCTTTATGGAAACGCCACTTTAGATCTGAAAAGAGAGATTTTTTTCCTTTTCTCATAGGAACAATTATTTCAGATCTTGAACAATAAAATGGTATTTTTTTTACACAATGAATTTGATCTAGAAAAGAAAAGGAGATTGTTTCTTTTTCTCATAGAAACAATTATTTCAGACCTTGAATGGAAAATGATAGTTTTTTTACAATGATTTAGATCTGAAAAGAGAGAGATTATTTCTTTTTCTCATGGAAACAATTATTTCACATCTTGAACAATTAAGAGGTAATTTTTTCCTTTTTAGAACAATGATTGTATATTTGAAAATTTGAAAGATTGATACTATATTCATTTTTTAAATAAAAGATGATTTAGAGCAGAAGAAGGAAAAGAATGTTTTTTTATGAAAATGGTGATCGTAAATCTGAAAAGAGAAATAGATTCATGTCTACAAAAATTGGGAAGAGAGTTTCACATGACAAGAAATGATGATCTCTAGTATGAAGATAGAAACAATAGTGTTTCTAATTTAAACGAAACAGTAGTTTAAGGCTAAAAAATGAACTTCAAACTTCAAAAGAGAGTGGTTTAAAGTTTCAAAGTAAAAAAGAGAAATAAGAAAGAGAGTACTTTCCTTTTAAAAAAGAAAGTTCATTTCTCAGTAAAAGCACCAAAAATTTTTGCACAAAAAATGGACATACATCTCGAAGTCATAGTAGCAGAGCTGCGAATATTGTTTTCAGTATAGAGATATTATTTGATGAATTTTAGTTGCGGATGATTGAGATAGAAAATCAAGAATGTGCAATAAAGCATAAGTAAAGGACATAAATGTAAAAAAGACACAGATTTTATAGTGGTTCGGCCTGAATGTGCCTACTTCTATTGTTCCTCTTTTAGTATCTCTTTCATTTCTGATTACAAGTACAAGGTTTGAATATGAGTAAACATGCTATTGGAACTAAGAGTTTTCCCACTCAAGGTTTTCTGTCATTGTTGATGGGAACTTCACTCCTTTCTAACCTCTTTCTTATAATGTCATGTGCCTGGTATTTATAGAATGAGGTTGTGATAGGAGTGGTAGCTGAGTACATAGCCTCTGAGATTTGGTTCAACTTTCTTTCCTTTGGGATTTGATCTGGGATTTGGTTCAACCTTCCTTCCCCTGTGATTCGGTTCAACCTTCCTTCCTCTGGGATTTGGTTCTTCCTTCCTCTGGGATTTGGTTCAACCTTCCTTTATATGAGATTTGGTTCAACCTTCCTTCCATTGGAAATGGTTAGATGTTTGGTAGTTTGATTCTCTATTGGACAATTACTCATGCTTTATGAAAATAAGTGCTTGCCAGGATTCGAAACCAGGTGGGTTGGCTAAAAGGCATAAGTCTTTACCATTGTGCTACACATGTTATTATGTCATAACCCTTTCAATCCAGGTCAGAATTGAATATGACTTGAACTGGTAGCTGTGTATCGCTAAGTAAAGTATTCCAATGCCCTTGAATGTTTCATATGAGAGAGAAAATTAGTAGTTCTCCAAAGTGGGACCCATATAACGTAGATAATGACCTAATGTTAAGATGTTCATATCATTCAAACAGTTACTCGTATAGAGACACGGTTTCGACCTAGGTCCATACCTTAATCTCGAAAATACTTCTAAACTAGTTTAGGTCCATTTCAAGACAATGACAATTTTACCTTGACTCTTCATATTCACCATTGGGTGGGTGGAAATGCCCACAGCATCAGTTTTGTTGTTTTCTTTATGTGTCATGCAATCACTAGCTTTGTTAATAATAATAATAATAATTTTATATTTATACATACATATATATATATATAGTTGGCGTGTATTTCATAAGAAACTAATTATATCATTTATAAATTTGCTGCAAACTATATTGTGCGTATTAGCTTTTGCTTTATAAGAGGCATTTGAATAATTTCTAGAAAGTGGTAAATTTTTATTTATTAATGAAATGACATGTATGGTAGTATATTTTTGTTTGCAATGACATGCGATTATCTAATTATAGCCTCTTTCAAAGATCCTGGTTCAAAGATCCTGGGAAAACCATAAGTTGATAAAAATTTGGTTTTCAATATAAATCATTCATTTCAATAAATAACTTATTTATATTGAATTTATTAATGAGTGAAACTATATGCATGACAGTAAATTTTTTTGTGCAATATCCATGTGGTTATTTAATTATAGTTCGTTTCAAAAAAATTTAGAAACCTAAAATTCAATGAACAAACAAAATCACCCAAAAGAGAAAATAATTAATTTTGAAGATAAGGTAGTTCATTGTTTTTCTATACACAGATAAAATAAGTTGGTAAGCAATGGCAGAATGGTCAATTTTAATGGAAAAGCAAAAAGTCATTTAACACAGTATATGTATACTCGTTCAAAAACCAAACGAATTAGAATGCACAATAACAACCGGGAAGGAAAGAGTATGCCACATAGTTTAATCTATGACGCCAACTATGGTCTCTCTTTTAAGCTTGTGCAAACATCGGTCCATCATTGGATCGTTGCATTTCTTGCATAATCAATCGAGCATCAGCATAAGTCCAATATACCTAGTAACCAACAAAAGAGTATTAGTATACCTAATCAATAATCAGAATTATGAAAATAAAGATAAATAACTAAATGACGGTGCATATAATATATTTAAATGTTGCATGTTATGGTTTCTATTAATTCGGTTAAAATTTATCAACCCATCGTGCATTCTTTGCAATTACTGCAATATTGTTGCAATTATTAAGCGGTCCACTTTACTTGGGTCAAATGCAAGAATGGTCACTCATTTGTTGAGCTTAAGAAAAAGGCAACCCATACACAATCAGTTGTTCAAAATTATCAATAAAAATACTTATGAGTTTAGAAAATGAAGAATAAATAACTATACTCAACAAAATATGGACGTGATCAAAACAAAACTAAAGTGGCTCTAAGTTATGAATTAATACAAATTAATTGATGGACATTTGAACTCCTTATCCTTCAATTATATTTTAAATATGACTGTTTCATTTACAGCATGTACAAACTCATTCAAACAGATCTACGGTGTATGCGTGTGATGGACAAAAGTTGAACTCGAAATTTTAATGTAAAAATTCTTAGTTTAGGAAGGAAAAGAACTTGATTCCTAAACGAATATAATGGTGAACCATAGATCTTATATTTGCTTCCATAATGTTAATTTTTTATTACGAAGAATGTGATAGTAGAAGGGTATTATTCTTTCATTTGCGTTAATTTTAGCAACAATTAAGGATAATTATTATCTATCTTTATAATATCTTCCATACAATTGTTTTAAAAGTTGTGACATAGTTGTAATACCAACTTGTAAATGATAGATAAAACAACAAAAATATAGGATAATACTTGCTTTTAAAACCATTTGGTTTGACAGTGCACTATTTTGATGAAAATTTGTCTTGCACATGCCAAATAAGCAAATATTTTGTTCATCCCAAAGTTATAACAAAATAAGAAAACACAATTACTTGATAAGCTTGTGCGTTCATCCATATACAAATGAAAACGTAGTAAAGATTTGATTTCCATTATCTAACAAATTGCTCGGTAGTGAAATAAATTTTACTTCCAAGCTTATTAATGCAGATGACAGTAACAACATATAGCAAAACCTATAAAAATTAGCTTTGATATAAACTAAATGTAGAAATTGTACTTGCACTATTAGGATGAAATAGCTTATTATCGCAAGTGACAATAACATCGCATAATTAAAGAATAAAAGAGTGAATGTGATGCAGGGTATCAAAGGGAAGAGGTAGGAAATCTCACCTGTAGGTCGTTCACCGACCTAACTCTGCCTCTACGCGACCTTCATCAAACCCGCGACTCAATTTCACCAACACAACGACCTAATTTCATACTACCTACGTCGCTACGCGACTTAACTCCACCAACACCACGTCCTAACACATTCTTAAGCCGGGGCCGAGTTAAAGCTCTATCTCACGAACCACGACCTAATCTCCCTCCCGCGGCAACGACCCAGCTTCACACCTTAAGTCGCGGCCGACTTAACATCCACCCCATCGCGACCTACGACCTAAATTCCAACTCCACGACCCAACTTCACACCTTAAGTCGCGACCGACTTAAGAACCACCTCATCGCGACCTACGACCCAAATCCCAACTCCACTCCACGACTTACGACCCAACCCTTCCACAGCTGCGAATTAGACCATCCCCGACCTAATACCTAAAACGCGAATTGAAATTGAGTCGCCCAAGTTCCAGTATTATGATACTTCGTTAAGTCGCAAAGCTCGGTAGCATACTCCAATTCCATAAGTCGCGAACGACCTTATTTTGAGTCGATGATGATTTACTAAGGCGCGTAGGAAGTTAAGTCGCGAGCGACTTATTTAGGTCGCTGTTGTTTTTTTTAAGACGCGAAGGAAGCTTCAGTTGAGCCGTTGTCGAGTTAACATGAGTCGTAACCGAGTTAGCATTAAGTCGCTGCATATTTTTCTTTTCTTTAAGTCGTGTACTCATTGTGTTGTAATTTTTTTTTAAGTCGTGTATTGAATTGTAAGCCTATAAATAGGCAAGTCGTGTCATTTGTAAGGGTTGTTGAAAATTGAATAAAATTTCTTGTTGATTGCTTTGTGCTCTCTTCTAATTGGTAGTCGAGTGTGATCTTCTATCTCCACCTACATCATTCGAGTGAGCTCGAATCAACGTTTGTTGAAGCCGATTCGTGGAATCAAGTGCGCTTGATTAACGTCGAAGAATCATAGATCTTTGTTTCTCGGTATCGTACGCGATCAACGAGACGAAGATAGTTAGAATCCGACATCTTTGGATCAACGGATTTGGGCATTGCAGTATTCTCAACTCGCCGATTGCTACTTACATCGATTGAAGTTTGTTTTGATTTATCCGCTGCGTCAGTTTTTTGTATCAGAGCTTGTTTTAGCCAATCATAGCTAAATCGGGTCTTGGAGCCAAGTATTTGAAGTTTGAAGTGGTTCATCGTGTTCTTCATTGGTTGCAACAAGTTTGGGGTTTGTGATCCATAGTCTCTTGGATCAAAAGACGAAAGGTGTTTGAATTTGAAGTGTGTTGGAGCCGTGCTTGTCTAAGGCCGAACCGAGTTAAGGAGCTAAGTCGTGAAGTTTAAGTTGAACCGAGTCAAAGCACAGGCCGTGCCTTGTTCTTGTGTTAAAGTGTTGGAGTGTGCTTTGTTGGAAGCAAGCCGAGTTAGAAGTTGAAGCCGAGCGACTTAATCTTTGGGTCGTTCACCTTATTCGAGCTAGAGACCGTGAATTAATTTTTGTGTGGAAACTTTGAAGTTTAGAATAGAGGGCTAGTTGAGCCGTGACTTGTTTGAATTTTGAGTTGAAGTTGAAGTTATTTTAAGATTTTGAAGATTGTTGAATTACTTGTTTGAAGTTCAATCATGCCTCCGAGACGAGCCCAACGTCATCGCAATATTAATGCTTTGTATGGAAGAGAAGAGGCCGATGAAATGGAGCAACGAATCAACGAGAGATTCACTGAGAAGTTGAATGAAGGGATTGGTCGATTAGAAAGAATGATGCTTGAAATGAATCAAAGTAGAAGAAGAGTTTCACCTGAATCGAGCCATGGGAGAAGTAGAATTTCGATACATTCAGATCGAGAGAGAAGAGAAGATCAGGATCATAGAAGTGTTGATAATCGTGATAGGAATGTTGATCGAAGGAGTGGTAGTAGAGATGTTGGAGGTCGTAATCGACAACGCTATACATCAGACTTTGATGAGGAGTTTGATGGTGATGGGGGAAGTGTTCATTATCGAGATAGAGAACAAACACGACGTCAGAATCGAGATGTAAATGATGATCGTCGATGGGAATCGGGAATGAAGATGGAGATTCCAGAATTTAAAGGCGGAATGGTTGCAGAAGAATTCTTGGATTGGTTATCTAATGTTGAAGAAATCTTTGATTTCAAGGAAGTGCCGGAGAATCGTCGAGTGAAGTTGGTTGCTACTAGGTTGAGGGGAAGAGCATTGGCGTGGTGGCAGCAAACTAAACTTACCAGAGAACGGATGGGGAAGTCAAAGGTTGTAGAGTGGGATAAGATGAAGAAAATGATGAGAGCTACATTTTTGCCATACAACTATCAATCACTCATGTACCAGAGATTGCAGAATCTACGGCAGGGGACGAAGACTGTCAATGACTATGCAGATGAATTTTACCA
The DNA here is from genome assembly GCA_030765085.1 of Allium cepa. Lineage (NCBI taxonomy): Eukaryota > Viridiplantae > Streptophyta > Magnoliopsida > Asparagales > Amaryllidaceae > Allium > Allium cepa. Next base: position 422,431,585 of record CM060939.1, read on the forward strand.
ACTCATTGCCAGGAACGATATAATGGAAACGGAAGAACAGCTGACAGCAAGGTTTGTTAGAGGGTTACGAATGCAGATCCAGGATATGGTTAATATGTTTGATCCAAGATCTGTGGCAGAGGCACATCAAAAAGCGTTGGCTTTGGAAAAGCAGGGAAGGCGTGGAGGTGGTGTGTTTACTAATTCTAATAATCAAGTGAAGGGTGTTAGCGGAAGTTCTAATGTTTCTAAACCCGTCAGTAAACCCGTAGTAAAGGAGAGTGAGAAGGCGAAGGTTAACAATGGTTTCAAATGCTACAATTGCCAGGAGATGGGTCATAAAATCAATGAGTGTCCAAAACCGAAGAAACGAGCTATGATAGCTGAAGTTGAAAGTGAGGATGCTGTTGAGGGTGAAGATAGTCCAGTCGAGGAGAATGAACAGGATATCGCATCGGGAGACGAAGGGTGTAATCTAATGATGAGGAGGTCTTGTTTAACACCAAAGCAAGAAGATGAAGCTAGTTGGTTGAGGAGTAACATCTTTCAGTCGACATGCACTATATTGAGAAAAGTTTGTAAGTTTGTGATTGATGCAGGAAGTTGTGACAATATTATTTCTACTGAAGCTGTGAGGAAGCTGAAGTTGAAGACGGAGAAACACCCTAATCCTTACAAGTTAGCGTGGCTGAGAAAAGGAGGAGAGGTGAAGGTGGATAGGCGAGTTCGAGTTTCATTTTCCATTAGAAAGAAATATAAAGACGAGATTTGGTGTGATGTAGTTGAGATGGATGTTTGTCATTTTCTTCTGGGAAGACCGTGGCAGTATAATCGAGCAGTGCAACATGATGGTCGGACCAATAGTCATAGTTTTATGTTTGAAGGCGTTAAGATTATTTTAATTCCTAATAAGAGACAGCAGGGAGAGAGTAAATCTGAGGAGATTGAAGAGCTAAAAACTTTGCTATCGTTGAAAGAGTTTGTTAAGGAAGTCGAAGAGGAACCTGAAGTGTACTTGTTGATAGGGCATGAGAACAGTGAAGAGATTGAAATTCCAGAAGAAGCGAAACCAGTTTTGAAAGAATTTTGAGGATGTATTTCCAGAAGAGTTGCCTAAGGAGTTACCGCCACTGAGAGACATTCAACATCAAATTGATCTTGTTCCGGGAGCAGTATTACCGCATAGACCACATTATCGGATGAGTCCAAAGGAACACGAGGAGTTGCGAAGGCAGGTGGAAGAGTTGCTTGAGCAGGGACGTGTGTAGGAAAGTTTGAGTCCATGTGCTGTGCCAGCTTTGTTAGTACCGAAAAAGGATGGGACGTGGAGGATGTGCACTGACAGTCGAGCATTGAATAAGATTACTGTGAGATATAGATTCCCAATGCCGAGGTTGGATGACTTGCTAGATCAGTTGAGTGGGGCAACTATCTTTTCGAAGATTGATTTGAAAAGCGGATATCATCAAATTTGGATTAGACCTGGAGACGAATGGAAGATAGCCTTCAAGACGAGAGAGGGGTTATACGAATGGTTGGTTATGCCATTTGGTTTATCAAATGCACCTAGTACATTCATGCGGGTGATGAATCAAATCTTTAGACCATTCATTGGGAAGTTCGTGGTGGTTTATTTCGATGATATTCTGATATATAGTGGAAGTACAGAGGAGCATGTAGAGCATTTGCGGAAAGTGTTGATTATTCTTCGTGAGGAACAATTTTATGCTGCTACGAAGAAATGCGTGTTCATGACACATAGTGTTTTATTTCTGAGATATGTTGTGTCAGGAGAAGGTATACAGGTGGACCAGAATAAAGTTGAAGTAGTCAGGAATTGGCCACAGCCAAAGACAATTACGGAAGTGAGAAGTTTTCATGGGCTAGCGTCATTCTACCGGAGATTCATTCCACACTTCAGTAGCGTGATGGCTCCAGTTACTGATTGCATGAAGGGTAAACAGTTTTCGTGGTCAGAGGAAGCCGGGGTTGCCTTTGAACGAATCAAAGAACTTTTGACAACAGCACCAATTCTTGTATTACCAGATTTTCAGTTGTTGTTTGAGCTACACACTGATGCATCAAAGGTTGGGATTGGAGGAGTGTTGAGTCAGAGTGGGAGGCCAGTTGCTTATTTCAGTGAGAAGTTATCAGGAGCAAAGATTAGGTATAGCACGTACGATGTGGAGTTTTACGCAATTGTTCAGGCTGTTAAGCATTGGAGACACTATCTGTTTCAGAAAGAATTTGTTCTGTACACTGATCATGAGGCGTTGAAGCATATGCAAGGGCAGGACAAGATTTCAGCAAGACATGCAACGTGGATTGCCTATTTACAACAGTTTACTTTTGTTGTCAAACACAAATCAGGGGTGACGAATCGTGCGGCTGATGCTTTGAGTAGGAGGAATCACTTGTTGACGACGTTGAAGGTTGAAGTGACAGGGTTCGAAATATTGCCAGAATTGTTTGAGGAGGACCCTTACTTTGCAAAGTTTGTTGAGAAAGTTAAGGATGGGGATACTGATGAATTTGTGCTGGTTGATGGATTCTTGTTCAAAGGAAATCGATTATGCATACCAGACTGTAGCTTGAGAATGAAGATTGTTAAAGAGTTGCATGAAGAAGGACATGTTGGACGGGATCGCACCTTACAGTTAGCTTCACAATCTTATTTTTGGCCGTCAATGAGGAAAGAAGTAGAGAAATTTGTGGAGAGATGTCATATCTGTCAGGTTTCGAAAGGAACAGCGACGAATGCGGGATTATATATGCCGTTACCTGTGCCTACCGGACCATGGGTTGATACCAGCATGGATTTCGTTTTGGGTTTGCCTAGAACTCAAAGGGGGAATGATTCTATATTTGTTGTGGTGGACAGATTTTCAAAGATGGCGCATTTTATAGCCTGTAAGAAGACAGCAGATGCAGTTCGAGTAGCTCAATTATTCTTTAAAGAGGTGTATCGATTGCATGGTTTACCTGAATCTATTGTTTCTGATCGGGATACTAGATTTCTAAGCCATTTTTGGTTGAGTTTGTGGAAGATGGTCGGAACGAAGCTGAATTTTAGTAGCGCTTACCATCCGCAGACAGATGGACAAACAGAGGTGGTGAATAGATCGTTGGGAAATTTGTTACGATGTCTTGTGAAAGACAATTTGAAGAGTTGGGATGTGAAGTTGTGTCAAGCTGAATTTGCTCACAATCATGCAAATAACCGAAGTACAGGTTTCAGTCCATTTCAGATTGTATATTCAAGCTTACCAAAGGGGCCGTTGGATTTGACAATAGTACCACAACCGAAGGGGACAGTTAAGCGGGCTGCTGATTTTGTTGATGGGTTGACGGAATGCCATAGAATCGTTCAGGAACGATTGGGAAAGGCAAATGAGAGGTATAAACAAATGGCGGATAAGAAACGAAGAAGTGTCGTCTTCAAAGAGGGTGATTTTGTTTACGCGGTATTGACGAAAGATCGTTTTTCCGTTGGAACTTACAATAAGTTGAAAGCACGAAAGATTGGTCCAGTAGAAATCTTAAAGAAGATCAATGATAATGCATATCGATTAAGATTGTCGGAAGAGGTTCATACTTCTGATGTGTTTAATGTGAAACACTTGATTCCGTATTATGCTAATGATCAAGAAAATGCGAATTCGAGGACGAATTCTTTCGTACCCAAGGAGGATGATGCAGGGTATCAAAGGGAAGAGGTAGGAAATCTCACCTGTAGGTCGTTCACCGACCTAACTCTGCCTCTACGCGACCTTCATCAAACCCGCGACTCAATTTCACCAACACAACGACCTAATTTCATACTACCTACGTCGCTACGCGACTTAACTCCACCAACACCACGTCCTAACACATTCTTAAGCCGGGGCCGAGTTAAAGCTCTATCTCACGAACCATGACCTAATCTCCCTCCCGCGGCAACGACCCAGCTTCACACCTTAAGTCGCGGCCGACTTAACATCCACCCCATCGCGACCTACGACCTAAATTCCAACTCCACGACCCAACTTCACACCTTAAGTCGCGACCGACTTAACAACCACCTCATCGCGACCTACGACCCAAACCCCAACTCCACTCCACGACTTACGGCCCAACCCTTCCACAGCTGCGAATTAGACCATCCCCGACCTAATACCTAAAACGCGAATTGAAATTGAGTCGCTCAAGTTCCAGTATTATGATACTTCGTTAAGTCGCAAAGCTCGGTAGCATACTCCAATTCCATAAGTCGCGAATGACCTTATTTTGAGCCGATGATGATTTACTAAAAAGCGCGTAGAAAGTTAAGTCTCGAGCGACTTATTTAGGTCGCTGTTGTTTTTTTTTAAGACGCGAAGGAAGCTTCAGTTGAGCCGTTGCCGAGTTAACATGAGTCGTAACCGAGTTAGCATTAAGTCGCTGCATATTTTTCTTTTCTTTAAGTCGTGTACTCATTGTGTTGTAATTTTTTTTTTAAGTCGTGTATTGAGTTGTAAGCCTATAAATAGGCAAGTCGTGTCATTTGTAAGGGTTGTTGAAAATTGAATAAAATTTCTTGTTGATTGCTTTGTGCTCTCTTCTAATTGGTAGTCGAGTGTGATCTCCTATCTCCACCTACGTCATTCGAGTGCGCTCGAATCAACGTTTGTTGAAGCCGATTCGCGGAATCAAGTGCGCTTGATCAACGTCGAAGAATCGTAGATCTTTGTTTCTCGGTATCGTGCGCGATCAACGAGACGAAGATAGTTAGAATCCGGCATGTTTGGATCAACGGATTTGGGCATTGCAGTATTCTCAACTCACCGATTGCTACTTACATCGATTGAAGTTTGTTTTGATTTATCCGCTGCGTCAGAATGTCTAAAATAAAAGGATGGAAATCTTACTTACCCATGAGAATGAAAGCAAAGGTGCACGATTTCATTCCTAGGAAGATACAAAATGTCAAATTCCATGCTTTTTGGGTTCGGGTTTGTGAGATTCACCGACTCTCCGATGATGAGTCTACGGTCGACTGTTAATGTTGATTTGCGAGGCTCGTATGGAAGAATGAGAGAGGTCACTTAATTTGAGAAGAATTGATTAAAAATTTGAGTGGATTGCCTTAGATTTGCAAGCAGTTTTGAAAGCCGAAGATTCAATTTTTGATCAATATTATTGATACGATTTTATATTTCAGTCTCCCGATTTTAGTGGATGGCGGTGGCAAAGTAGGAAAGCCACAAATCGAGGGGGACCTGATTATTTAGGATGGAAAAAAGGAGTAAGGGGAGAGGTGCGATGATGGAAGAAGAACATGACAGAAATTGCGAGGCTAGAAAAAAAGAAGGAAGGGGACTAACGCGATGGAAGAAGAGAAAATTAAGATCATGACTGTTGAAGTCTAAAATTCACAGAAAATTAGAGGAGGCGTGTGTGCTCTTGAAATCTAACTCAGTAATAATAGTATAGTATAGATACTAATGTCATTCAAACATCAAATCAAATAAAACATAATGATTAATATTTCTTAAATGTTAATTAATTTAGTTAATTTACCACGATTATAAATTAATCAAATCGCATGGTTTTTCGGAGTATTCATCATTACAGATATGCGACTCGATGACATAAATTTAGCTAGTTATTTAATATCGAACAATTCGACTATTAACGTTTGCAAATCACCTTGGCGAGATGTGTGATATTTTGGCTGACATTATCACTTACACATCTTTTCGGTGAAATCAAATTTCACTATTATAAGTGGTATCCAGTACCAATGATTATTTACACCAATTTTCTTTGTCAAAACTATATCACTTTAGAACTTTTGGAATTTGATTTTGGCCAAAATTTCAATATCGTCCACATTCAATTTGATTAATTCAAATACAAAAAAAAAATTGGTTCAATAATAACAATTATATTTACCATACTGTTCTGATCAGAGATTTTGATTTTGAGTTGACTACAGTTGACGGTTAAACTAATCATTTATAACCAAGAAGACGAATTCTTTATTGAATAGTGTTTCACTTCCAATGCTTCAACTCAAACCTAACTATAGTTGTTTGATGTATCGTTATGTCATGATATAACTATAATCAAAGTGTAGTGTCCACACTGAAGTTTCACAGTATTCTCAATTCGAGAGAACCGTGTACCATCGTTAATTCGAGATTCTCTATTTGAACTTAGTTATATTAACCAACAGAAAACTCTCACGTGGGTCATTCCATAATTATTCAATAACTATCAATACGTAACTTCTTGGTACCCCAACGGTCATGAGCAATAAACTGTCTAACATTTCAAGAGCGTTACGTACTCTAATTTCGATGGATGGATCGATATCTTTTCTCAAAATATCTTGACTAAGAATATTTAAAATAATATGTTATTTTAATCTGATAAATTTCTTATGATTATAACACATTGTAATTACTATTACATGACATATCATTTAACGACTTTTTTATTAATACACTTCAAATTAATTACTTAATTAATTATTTCACAATAACAAAGTATATTATAGAAGTCAAATAACATTATTATGAACAAGATTGAGTTATAAATACACATATATATAGATAGACACACAAACTCTACATAATTTCTCATATGGCTTACCCATAACTCTATTAATGACTGATACTACGTCCCCATCCGTGAACTCTATGTATGTTCGTCTCGATCCTCCTAGTCAACAAATTGTTTGGTACTCTGACAAGTCGTGCCTAGGTGCACTTTGATTCCGAGATGCGAAAGTTGCCTTCTCACGGTTATGACTACAAACTTGTGTCAGAAAACAAAGTTAAGGACATACTTTTATATTACCATGTTGTCGAAGACTCTGAGTTGTCAACTGAAGGCGAGAAGGGGCCGTGAAGCAACAAATATTACAGGACGTTACCTGAGACGGGTGTCATATTTTCTCTACCAACTCTTGTACTTGACCATGTTAGACCATTTTCTGGGCATATAGATGTCTCAGGACCTGAATCGAGTGATGATAGTGAATTTTCCTCTGCATGGGATAGGAAACTTTGTATTTATTAGTGGTTAGAGCACTTCGGCTCTACTCATGTGGTAAAAAAATTTGGTTTGAGCAATAATAGTGGACAGACACAATAAAAGCCGACCAACTTCAAAAATGGAGAAGAAAGTGGAAAAGGTACTAGGAAAATCCTATCCACTATAATTAAGGGGAGAAGAAAAAGGGAGGCGATAGTTTTCTTCATTCTCTATATTTCCAAAAGCAAAAAATTAAGAATATCGTTTCAACATTTGTGTTAAAATCTTTATTTAAATTGATTGTTTTTTGAAAAGATTTTCAAAAATACTTAACCAAACACATACATTTCAATTGTTTAAAAAAACCAAAATTAAAATTTTCCTTTTAAAAAAAGCAAAAATTACCAATCACGAACTTGTGTCATTGTACGTTCTAATTTCTCAAATCATATCGTCCTGTTAATTATTTACTTCAGGTTGCACATTCTCTTCCACCGATCTGTTCTGAAATTCAGGTTGCCTTCCTCCACTAAAAGGTTAATAGAAAATTACTACGGAAGCACGGCGTCCTGATAGTTGTAGGTTAAAATTGCTAATATCAGCTTTAATTGATCAAAGCAATATATCTCAATAAATAGGATCCAAAATTGTTTCTACAGCCCTTAACGATGATGCAACCAGCACTTCAACCAAATGTTAAACCCATCACGACCCACATTAAGAAGTTCAAGCTATCAGCGTACATTTTCCAAATCAACTTTTTTTATAGTGGCTAACAAAAGCAAGACACAACCAAACAAGCAACAAAACTAGCAGGAGAATACTGAAGTCTCAGCAACAAAATATAGTTAATAGAAAATAAAATCCAGCAAAGTTTCTTGCAACAAATTTCAAATTACATCTTTAACCGCATAACATAATAGTGTAAAACCAACAAAAAAGAGGGGAGAAAGATCATCCTAATCGATCTTCACGGAAGAGAAAAGATAGTGCACGAAGTAGAAAGAGACAAGAAACCCAACAGTTCCCGTGCTCAGCATAACAGCCAAAGACATAATGAGCGAATACCCGATATACAGTATAGCAGAGACAGGGCCACTCAAGCTCCTAAGGTCAAAAACCAAGTAGTTGATGGAGTACAGAAAGACATACAAAGCAACAGAGCCAGAAGCAAAGAAAGCCTTCCACCACCACCTCCAATCCTCCACGCACAAGTGCATGTATGTCAGCACCACCGACACTTCAGCACACACCGTTATAAGCAGCATCAAAACCACGAATAGAAACCCGAAAACATAGTAGAATCTTCCCAGCCAAATGCTCGATAGTATGAAAAACAGTTCAATGAACAGCGTCCCAAAAGGCAGGGTACCTGACCCTAGGACTAGAAGCCATGAAGGGTACTTTCGGGCAGGGATTTCTCTAGGGATTTGATTGGTACGGACTGGGAATTTTATGGGCTCCGCTTGTGTTCCTATGAACCCCCCTAGCAAGGTTAAGGGCACCGATATGCAAAACCAGAGAGAGATTAGTATGAAGTAAAGTGAGATAGGGATAGCCCCGGTGCTTTTGCTTCCCCATAGGATGAAGTTCAGTATTGTCAAGATAACAAATACTATCCCGGGGAAGAAACATGCAGTTGACCATGCTACCCCTCTCCATCCTTCCGAGCTTTGCTTTATGGTTATCCATGCCCTGACCCCAAAATAACCAGCAAAGATACCAAGGAAAAGGTACAAAATTATCATGCCAGTCAGTAACATGCCTCTAGATGCAGGTGACATAAACCCTAGGGCAGCAAACACTATGGTCACTAGTGCCATCCCCAAAATTTGAATTCCATCGCCTATCATAACACAAAGTAACTTCGAGTGCTCAGGTTCACGGAACACATCTCCTACAACAAGCTTCCATCCTGAGAGTTCTTCATTCATCTGTGCTTGCGCTTCTTTGTCCAACTCCTCATATCTAGTCAAATCCCTACGCACTGTCCTTAAAAAGATAACAAACACTATTCCAGCTAGGAAGAAGATGACCATTAGAGAGTTCATGATTGAAAACCAATGCACTCTTGCACCCTCCATTTTCAAGTAAGCATCCCATCTGGAAGGCCATTTTATATCGCTCTTCACAAACTCAACTTCATACGTGAACGTTACCCTCGCATGTTCACGGATCAACTGACACTTGTCGAGCTCTAAAGGGCAGTTGATAGGGTCGATGTTGTCGTACATGTTAAGTTTTGACATAGCTTCAGGGTCTCTTTTAACACTACAAGGCACAACTTCGAATCCTACTATCTCGTAACCAGACTTTTTAGTTTTATCGACTTCTGAAACAACAGCCAAACCTTCTTCCCCGGTGCCAAGAATTTGCATGCCGCTTCCTTCGTATTCGTGGATAAGGACCTTGAATTTCAAGTGATTGATGATGTAATCATCATTGCTTTCGGTGTTTGGGGTATACCCTACAGGGAATCCAGTCCATTGAATAGTAACTCCATTTTGGGTGGTGAATCTCATGGCAGGTAGGTTGTCTAGAATCAAATTTACCTGGTAAAGATCACGGGTTCTTTGTTTCAGAAGCTTCACTTCGTTCTCGTTTAAAGGGTGTGTAGTGCAGAGGTAAACTGATTCATTGACATTCATACGGAACCTGTATGGAGAATTATCGATTTGATCTCCCATTAAAAGTTCTCCCAAGTTTTCAGCGCTTTTCTTGACTCCACCTTGGGGTTGGCAGTATGGAAGGCTGTAGTAGTCAAAAGGAAGTTCCGTTTCAATTGAGGTGAGAGAGTTTACTTTAGCTGATATTTTATCATCTTTGGAATATGTATGCATATAACTTCCAGGTAGGTAAAATGCATTGCTTGGCAATGTAAATAGGAGGAGGAGGAGGAAGTAAGCTGATGATATTAAAGATATTGCTCTCCCCATAATGGATATGTCAACCTTGTGGTTATATCTGAAAGCAGAATATGCACAACGTTAATTTAAATACAGGATGTACAGGTCTGCTCAGACCCCCCCTTGGATATTAACAAGTAGAGACAATTGGGTCCATCCATTGATGTAATAATAAACATTCATTCTCCACGTTTCTTCAAGTTAATATTCATTAAGCAAATTGGAATTTTTGATTGAAGATGACATACACCCATAATAAGGAACAGAATTTACCATGATATACCAATGAGGACTATTTGGTATATTAATATGATATACCGCACACTTACTTTCTACAATTCTTCAAGTCGATATAGCTTCTAAAATTAAATCATATGGCCAAAATAATATGCACCCACAAAGTATTTATAAAAACTACTCATAGAATAAGGAACTGAAATGAATAACAAGTTCACTAAAACTCCAAAGTAATGTCAATATGCAATATTGACCTAAAGATAAGATAATTCGAACTTTGTACTCATTAGACAATTTGACTGAATCAAATACAAGAGCTTTAGCTAAGAAAGGACAAATATTTACAAAGTAATCAGCATAACCAGCTTAATTATTGGTCATTGGCAGTAACACTAAAGTCAACCATATAATGTCCAATTATGATTTTACAACTTGTAAAAGTACATCTCCTTTGGAGGGTTCATTTTATCTATTCTATAATTATAATAACAACATAACATTCCACACTGAGTTTAAAGGGCGATGAAAATACAAAGAGTTCTAACATAACTAACTAGGCTTCAAGTCATAAGACTAAAACAACTGCAGAGGGGTTCAATTCTAAGAGAGGCTATGGTTATTAATTAACTAGAAGGTTGGAGTTGACTATCACATCCAAGATCATGGTATAACCCAGTGATGTGACAACCAGATATTGATGCAGGTGCAAATAAAATAAAATAAAATATGTGGACTAAACTCAAGCTATAGTAATTAAATACAAAAAAAAAGGCAAACTAAGCTTTTGTAATGAGCATAAAGAATAAGTTCAACAAATTGTACACCTAATATAACAGTTGAATCAAAGTATTTTCTTCTGTTGAAGTTACTTTTGGACTTCGCAAGTTATTCTGTTCAAAAAATGAGAGCATATGTGTTTGCGTGAAAAATGGCCGCAAACACCCAAAGTCGTATGAGTTGGTTGATTTTATGTTGTGTTTAGTGATTTGGGTGATTTATGCAAATATGTAAAAAGCAAGGACTAAAATGTAAAAGACACACAGATTTATAGTGGTTCGGCAAGAACGTGCCTACGTCCACTTTATATGTTATTCTCCTTTTTTCTTCAGATTACAAGTACAAAGCTTTGATTACAAGTATCTAAAGTTGTTTGAGAGTTCCTTCCAGGCTTGAGCTCTCAAACTTGTCTACCATTGTTGTACCCCTGCCCCTCTATTTATAGAGTGAGATAGGGGGCAGGGGTCTTGGACGTATATAGCTGCTGGTGGGCCTGGGCTGAAGCAATCTAGACTGGCAATTCTGGTTCGGCGAGGCTTCATTCGGTCATACAAGGAGAAGTTGGAGTTTGGTTCGGTAGTGGGAGGAAGGTTGGTCCGGTGTTAGGTTGAGTTGTGTGTGGTTCGGTGTGGGTTGGTTCGGCATGGGGATGTAGGGCAGCTGGTTCGGCGGTGATGTTGGACCGGTAGTGGTTGGTGAAAGATGGAGCTTGTAATTGATCCGGTGGTGGAGTTGATCCGGTGATGGAGTTTGGAGGGAAGGAGGCTCGACCGGATGTCCTTTGGTTCGGCATGACATGGAGAGGCCGGATGAAACTTGGCGTTATGAATGCCGAATGAATCAATGCCGAATGGATCTTAAACCTCTTAAGGCCGAATGAGCTTTTGCACTTGGGTCATGAACGAAATCATCGACTTGTATACGCTTGCTAATTGCTTCTTCTTAGCTCGGTCGTGGTAGAGACGCGCTCAACTTTGATATTCCAGTTTTGTCCAAAAAATGGGATAACACTTTGCCCCCCAAAATATGCCTTGCGGTAGGAAGGCGTGTTTTGTAATGCCATGAGCCGGATGTTCATATCCTGTCATCAACCTGTAGAGAATTTGATAGTTTATATGGCCCCAAATGACGACCGTTCGGGATCGAGCTATTCGGGATGAAGCGCGGCCATTCATGGTCAAGCGCCTAACTTCAAATGACGACCGTTCGCGATCGAGTCATTCGAGGTGAAGTGCGACCCTGCGCGGTCAAGCGCGTAAATCCATGCGTCGATCATTCGGGATCGAGTCATCTGCGGTGAAATGTGACCGTTCAAGGTCAAGCGCTTTACTTCAAATGACGATCGTTCGGGATCGAGTCATTCGAGGTAAAGTGCGACAGTGCGCGGTCGAGTGAGGACCGTTCAAGGTCAAGCGCTTAACTTCAAATGACGATCGTTCGTGATCGAGTCATTCGAGGTAAAGTGCGACAGTGCGCGGTCAAGCCTGTAAGTCCACGCGTCGATCGTTCGAGACCGAGCCATTTGTGATGAAATGCGACCGTTCAAGGTCAAGCGCCTAACTTCAAATGACGATCGTTTGTGATCGAGTCATTCGAGGTAAGGTGCGACAGTGTGCGGTCAAGTGGCGGTCCTCAAATGACGACCGTTCGCGATCAAGCCATTTGAGGTAAGGTGTAACAGTTAGTGATCAGGTGGCGGACCTCAAATGACGACCGTTCGCGATCGAGCCATTTGAGGTAAGGTGAGTTATGCCGTTCGAGGCGAGTTGTGCCGTTCGAGGCGAGTTGTGCCGTTCGAGGCGAGTTATGATCGTTCGCGATCGGGTGCCGTTCGAGGCGAGTTGTGACTGTTCGAAGTCGGGTGCCGTTCGAGGCGAGTTGTGACTGTTCGAAGTCGGGTGCCGTTCGAGGCGAATGAGTGTGCCCGGGGGGGACTTAATATTATCAGTGTTGGAGTTATTGTTTGGGGGAGTTTTCGAATCAAAGACTTCGGCAGTTCGTTGCCATGCAATAGGTGCTCGTGGACCGTTCGCGATCCAACGGGCATACAAGTAAATAATTTTTTCATAGAATTGTAAATGTTAAAGCAATAGTACCTTACAGCAGAAATGTCCAAACATGAAGAGTTCAAATGTTCAAATCGAAACAAAAGCAAAGCAAGGATGTCAAAGTGTAAGTTCCCACACCGAAGCAGTCAATGATCATTCAGAGCATGCCTGGAGATCGTTCGCGATCTCGTACATGTGTAAATGATTTAATTGCTTTAGTGGAAGCTTACGACTTGTTCATCGTTATTTTAATCAAGCAATCAATGGATAATCAAATGGTGCCCTGATTTAGGGTCACCTCTAGCTGATGTAGAGGGTGGTCGCTCTGGCTCCACCGCTGGAGTTCGCCTCCTCACATACTGAAGGAGCATACCGTTCCTGATATGCCCTTCCACCTCGTTCTTCAAGTGCCTACAATCATTAGTGTTATGACCATTCAATTCATGAAATACACAAAACTTATCTGATTTTCTTTCGTCAGAGGTTGGATCCCTTCGCATTGGTCTACGATACGGAACCTGCCCCTTGGTATCTTGATAAATCCGTTCCAAACTCTCATTCAACTGTGAATAGGTGGTGAATCGTGGCTCTCTCCGTAGCCACTTCGTCCTGTCATCATTATCCTCAGTCTTTCTCTTTCCTTTGCTAGTCTCTGCACCCTTTCCAGGTGGGTTTCCGCTCTTGATTGTGTAAACGTCATCTTCTTCCTCTCTTTCTGCACTAGCATCTTCCAAACGCAGAAACTTTTCAGCCTCGTGATAGAATTCTCCCAGATTCATAGGCGGGTCCTTGGTTAATGAATTCTTGAACTCTGTGTTACCAGCTATTCCAGATACAGCTGCCATCATGACCATAGCTGGATCTGGTCGATCCACTGATGCTGCTGCCGCATTAAATCGCGTTAGGAAGCTCCTCAAAGTCTCTCCAGTTTTCTGTTTCAAGGTTGCCAAAGTCATCACATTCTTGGGTCTCGCAATATGAACCCTGAATTGCCTCATGAATCTCTCAGTTAAATCTGCCCATGTTCCTATGGAGCCGCTCTCCAGTTGTCTAAACCATAACGCTGCAATGTCCGTCAAATACAGTGGAAAGCATCGGGCCATAACCTCCTCTGATGCCCCCAGCACTTCCATATGTCTCATATACTTCGTTAGATGGACCGTGGGGTCCGTTTTCCCGTTGTACATGTCCAATGATGGTAGCTTGAATTCTGGTGGGTTCCTAGCCATCCTGATCGCGGAAGAAAAAGGACTCCTGTTTACATCTTCCAAGTCTCTGTTTACTAAACCGCCTCTCATAGCTCTTCTAACCATCTCTGCTAATCTGTCGTTGTCTCCAAGCTGTAGTTCTCGTTCACTGTCTTCGACCTGCCCCCCAAGTCCACGGGAGTTTCCATGTGTATGCCTCCTTGGCTGAACGTTCATTCCTCTATTGCTACCAGGTGGCTCGGATGCCCCCATCTCACTTCCCGGGGTTGGATCAACATGCTCTGCGTGAGTGCCCCCTAGCTCTGGTGCTGCACCAGATGGTCCTGCTCCGTTCTGAATTCCAGCCGCTCCTTGGATCTGTGCTCCAATTTGCCCAATTTGTTGAAGTAAGTTCTGGATCATCTCTTCTTGCCTTCTCATCATGACCTCCATCTCATCCCTAGTGATGAAGATCGACGCTTGATTCCCTCTTGAGGTAGCCTCTTGACTTCCTTGGTGTTCACTTCTCTCTGGCCTTTGCCTTTTACTTGTTTGTCTCGTCATAACTCTTAGATCTGAACTCTTAGATTTTCAAATTCAACTTCTGTCCGTGTAGCGGAAGCTGGTTCTTCTCAGTGAAAGCACCAAAATGTTTGCGTGAAAAATGGCCGCAAACACCCAAAGTCGTATGAGTTGGTTGATTTTATGTTGTGTTTAGTGATTTGGGTGATTTATGCAAATATGTAAAAAGCAAGGACTAAAATGTAAAAGACACACAGATTTATAGTGGTTCGGCAAGAACGTGCCTACGTCCACTTTATATGTTATTCTCCTTTTTTCTTCAGATTACAAGTACAAAGCTTTGATTACAAGTATCTAAAGTTGTTTGAGAGTTCCTTCCAGGCTTGAGCTCTCAAACTTGTCTACCATTGTTGTACCCCTGCCCCTCTATTTATAGAGTGAGATAGGGGGCAGGGGTCTTGGACGTATATAGCTGCTGGTGGGCCTGGGCTGAAGCAATCTAGACTGGCAATTCTGGTTCGGCGAGGCTTCATTCGGTCATACAAGGAGAAGTTGGAGTTTGGTTCGGTAGTGGGAGGAAGGTTGGTCCGGTGTTAGGTTGAGTTGTGTGTGGTTCGGTGTGGGTTGGTTCGGCATGGGGATGTAGGGCAGCTGGTTCGGCGGTGATGTTGGACCGGTAGTGGTTGGTGAAAGATGGAGCTTGTAATTGATCCGGTGGTGGAGTTGATCCGGTGATGGAGTTTGGAGGGAAGGAGGCTCGACCGGATGTCCTTTGGTTCGGCATGACATGGAGAGGCCGGATGAAACTTGGCGTTATGAATGCCGAATGAATCAATGCCGAATGGATCTTAAACCTCTTAAGGCCGAATGAGCTTTTGCACTTGGGTCATGAACGAAATCATCGACTTGTATACGCTTGCTAATTGCTTCTTCTTAGCTCGGTCGTGGTAGAGACGCGCTCAACTTTGATATTCCAGTTTTGTCCAAAAAATGGGATAACAATATGTATCAAGCCTACAAATTGGAAGGGTCGCGAGTTGTTATTTATTGTAGCTTCTTTTGATAAGGGACAGTTTAAGCACACCTTCATCATTCATCTTTGTGTTGACAATCCCCAAACACACCACCCCCCCTCCTCCAAACCCCCACCACCCCACCCCCCACCCCCCACCCCAAAAAAAAAGTAAAAAAGAAATCAATATACACCCTCTTATCTGATTTGTAAATCTCTTTAGTAGTGAGTCCAGTAACCCACAATGTATACCCCTTGCTCAGTTTGGAAGTCCCTTTAGTAGTAACCTTAAATGATAGATAATTTGTGCTACTTGAATGGAAATGGGTAGTTATTGAAGTTAGGAGTTATTTTTGAAACAAGTGCATTGCACATGAATCTGTACTGGTCTACATAATCTGTATCATCAAATCAAATACTGCTAAAATGTATCTGAAATAGAACCTATCAAACTGAACTAAAGAAAACCCAGTGGAGACACTTTCCTTTTAACATGTGTGGATTGTCACTAATGGAAAGAAGTGACATTCTACGATCTTATCTTTTTCAAAATAATAATAAAATAAAAATCCTGAAATCCAATCTTTTTCAAATGAATGTTGGACTCAAGCTATTCGGTCTTAACATAATACATAATAGATCTCAATCCGTCAAACTTGCAAGAGATAAAAATATAATTTAACATGCATATATAAACAACAAAAGGAAGAACAAACAGCATTCAATGATTCTACATTTAGATGTTATTACGCATACATGTATCACGATAAAGCTCATGGGTTAACCTAAACGCAATGTTCAGATCTAACTAAGCATCCACAGCAACATTCATAAAACTTAAAATAGCATCAGATCCAGTTGAATTGACATGAACTACTAAAAAGTTAGCCTCAGATCTAAAATAATAAATAAATAAAACGAAGACAATAAGTCATAAATCTAAGCTGATTTTGCATTTTTACCCTTTTATGAATCAAAATAATTGAGCAGATCGCAGGAGACTTCAGGCATCAATCGAACTCATGAGATTTAAAATGGCAGCATAAGACTGTAACTTTATCGATCTGGAAATAACTTCGGTAACCTTATTTGAACTTCTCGAGGGTTTTTTTTTTTTTTTTTTTTTTTTTTTGCCCTTTTTGTTTGCCTTTCGTTTTCCTTTGCGTAAAGAAGCGATATTGAAGAAGATCGTGACAGATGTGATAGGTGTTCCAATTACTATTCTGACCCTGATGTGCGTTGAAATTAGAGAAATTACATTTGCAAAATTGCTAAATTTGTTGCCCACAATTACTCGTTTTAAGTTTTAACTTTACTGTTACAACTAGAGATGTGGTCGCTTGTATTCAAATGGGTGGTGCGGTCGCGCATATTCAAATGGAAAAGAACAAAAATTCAAACAAATTCGTAAAAGTTTCGGCTTCTCTTTTCTTGCTGGTTGGAATATTTGGTGGTCATTGTAGCATTGTTGCAAGTGTTTTAAGATCATTTCTAACAATAGCATGAATTGAAAGTAATATTCATATTTTAGAAGTACAGGCACTTCATATGTTTGTTTGTTTCAATTCGTGTTCCAAGGCCTTAAACACGAGATGTGAATAATTTGAATCGTTCGATGCCATGCGGCTACAAAGTATTCGCACGAAACAAGATGTTTATTTTGTACTTCACCAATTTACATATGACAATAGAATAGATGTCTCGGCGTAGATGACTATTTTATGGTCACATATCTTACAACGATTCTTTTTTCTTATGTTCCTAAATAACTAAACTACTATTACTTCACTTCATCGCATCTTACACCTCTTCTCATGCTCCAAACACAAATTTCATTGATTTTAAAACAAGGAAAATATGCATACACCATTTGCATCAAGTATTCAACGATCTTATATTGCAAAATTTGTTATCTGTACCGTCTAAGTGAGTGATGCAACTGCAACAAGCGATATGATTGTCTCATGATAACCAAGAGTACTATGATTTGTGCTAAATTTTATTACATCTTACGAAAGACTTGGAGGGAGAAAACGATCAAAAATGGTGAAAATTTTCCAAAGAAAATGTTAATATAAATTACTATAAAATGCATCGTGGTAGAAATGTTGTACTTCATTGCTAAAAGAAAACTTTGAAAAGATCAACGGTCAAATGATAGTTTTATAAAGGGTGTTGCCATATATGTTAGTGTCTTAGGCATCGGTTTGATGATAACAACTATAGGCTATTATATAAAATATAGATACTAATATTTTAGCAAGATATATATATATATATATATATATATATATATATATATATATATATACTGTAAAGCAAATACTTCCCCTGGTGAAGCCTTTTTTGAATTGCTAAAATTGACCTTTTTAAAATCATTTCATAATTTTTTACAGTAAGGAGATATTTGGTTTTTTTCCTCTGCCCACTACGATTTCGCATACACGTTTCCAATCACGTCCCCAAACCCTACCATAATCCTCCAAACCGTAACTACTCTCTCTTCAACCTACCTCGATTTCTTCTGCTTCAACCGAGTGAGGAAGTAGAACATTGTGGTGGCTGCTTTGGAACAAAATATTATGCCATTACGGATCTGGCAAGTAATATCATCATCAGCCGTATATGCTTCAGTCTGATTCACGAATTAGGTAACAGTCCTACAATCATTTTTTCGATTTTAGGTTTTGTAATTACTTACTTTTGCAGCCTATATAGATTCGAAGCAATATTTATTGGGCGAGTTTTGATACAGAAAGGCATAACTATGCTCCAATCTTTAGTGCATATGTATTCTCTTATGTTCCTACGAGTTTGTGTCCTATGATTTTGTTTTCGATTTTTATGTTCAATTTAGATGATTATCTTGCTTTTAAGACCATTAAGAAGATGGAGATAGGTTGTTTGATTGTTGAAGAACATTAATTAGCTTATTTCGTTAACTTTTTATTTGGATTGTAAATTTTGTGTGTGTAAGTTTTGATTTAAGAAGTTAATAAATACAGTTTCTGATTATAGGCTTTGAATGATGTGAACAGAAACATAACAAAGGGAAATGTCAGGTATGTTAGTCATATACCAATGCTAGAATTAATTGAATGTAGTAAATGTGTAATTGAAATGTTTGAGTCCCTAAGTATATTAACTTTTATGAAAAAAGTTATCTTTATTAATGTTTTAATAAATGTAACTTATTTGGAATGGAGTTGATTCCTCTGTAGAATTTCACTGTGGTGGATCTAAGAATCTGCAAATTCAGATTCATTAATTCTAACAATCTTCAGCTTTTGAAGAATTTGTTTCTCAAATTTGTTTTGTGATGTCCATTTTCTTTTTTTCTAAATGTTATTTAATCTTATGGTAAATTATTAATTTAATTGGAGTTCAGTTGGTATTTGTTTCTGAATACATATTTTGAAGTGAATTAGGAGTTTCTAATGTGAAGTGGATATCTTTTTATGTACTTCTCATTTGCATTGATAATCATATTATCTTTGTAACTTTTGAGCCTATGCATTTTTTCTTTTAATTTTAATCTTAACCGTATGTTTTCTCAGTATTTTTTTTCCCCCTCCGGCGTACGGTGACACCAACGCCGTGCTGACCGATTGTTCAAGCTTCCACCGTCTACTAATCGCATAACGAAAGTCAAAGCATCGCAGTGTTCGACAAAGAGGCCGACTACAACTATATTGGGAAGGTAACTACTGATCTGAAATTATTTGATCTAGGTGCAGATTCCTTCCTCCTTTTTATTTAATTTCAATTATTATTTTCTTTTAATAGTAAATGATAGACATGCATTTGCAGCAAAATTACTGTGGGCTAAACACATATGATGCCCTAGGAATACGAAGTCCAAAAAGAAAAAGAATTTGTGCTTGCATGGTGGTTGGGTTCAAGTATGCAATGGAGGGTTTGAGTAAGCTTTATCTTCCTTTTGTTATTTAATCCATAATTCATGTTTCTTTCTAATGCTACTGGCACTTATGGCTTCAGAGGAAACTATCATTGATGTGACTTGATGATTTTATGCCCATGTATTCTCTTATGTTCCTTCGAGTTTGTGTCGTATGATTTTGTTTTCGATTTTTTATGTTCAATTTAGATGATTATCTTGCTTTTAAGACCATTAAGAATATGGAGATAGGTTGTTTGATTGTTGAAGAACAATAATTAGCTTATGTCGTTAACTTTTTATTTGGATTATAAATTTTGTGTGTGTAAGTTTTGATTTAGGAAGTTAATAAATACAGTTTCTGATTATAGGCTTTGAATGATGTGAACAGAAACATAACAAAGGGAAATGTCAGGTATGTTAATCATATCAATGCTAAAATTAATTGAATGTAGTAAATGTGTAATTGAAATGTTTGAGTCCCTTAGTATATTAACTTTTATGAAAAAAGTTATCTTCGTTAATGTTTTAATAAATGTGAGTTCTTTGAAATGGAGTTGATTCCCCTATAGAATTTCACTGCGGTGGATCTAAGAATTTGCAAATCCAGATTCATTAATTCTAACAATCTTCAGTTTTTGAAGAATTTGTTTCTCAAATTTGTTTTGTGCTGTCCATTTTCTATTTTTCTAAATATTATTCAATCTTATGGTAAATTATTAATTTAATTGAAGTTCAGTTGGTATTTGTTTCTGAATACATACTTTGAAGCAAATTAGGACTTTCTAATGTGAACTGGATATCTTTTTATGTACTTCTCATTCGCATTGATAATCATATTGTCTTTGTAACTTTTGAGCCTATGCATTTTTTTCTATTAATTTTAAGCTTAACTGTATGTTTTCTCGGTATTTTTTCTTATGTTTTTTTTTTTTTTTTACATGTTCAACTAGACTAACTATGAAATAAATGGATGATATTATATTACTAATTGGAATTCTAAGAGTTCTAATTAGACTAAAACTATGAAATGAATGGATGATATTATATTACTAATTGGAATTCTAAGAGTTCCATCGAAGCTATAATAAAAAGATTCTCAAATTCGTGGAATGGTGTTTGCTTTTTGTTCTTTCTTTTTTATGTTTATTATTTTGATAGTTTTATCTACGTTTTTATGCATTTATGTTTTGATTTTCATGCTATTTTAATATGTGAATGATGACCTTAAATATTCAATTCATGTGAAACATTTTTCCTATGCTTTATATTTATTCCATTCACTACCATATCAAAGCTACAACTTATAATTTTCTCATATAATATTACAAAACTCCATGTAGTAGCTCTTCTTTTAAGTAAATTTGCCTGCTCAGGAAATGGTTTGGGCAAAACATTACTGATTTATTTATTTAGAATTAAAATGCTTCTTTATATATATTTCTTTAATAATAAAAACTAAACGTCTTATCTTAACTAATTTTGAAAAAATGTTTTATGGACATTCATTTTCTATGAGAATGAGCAGGGATCCTGAAGTATTGGCAGTAAATTCAGAAGGAACCCAAAGCTTTTAGTTTGTGAATCCATTTTTAAGGTTACCACTACCCTATAGGTGATTGCTAAAAGATGCGCCAATGACTCAGCACTTCTGTCTATTTTTCATGAAATTGTATGCATAAATTGTGTGATATGTTTCATATCTTTTTGCTCTTACTATATGCATGTGTGTATGTTTTATTCTTGGTAGCTCATTCAATTAGTGAATAGCTATGCTCGCTGTGGCAAAATTTTGTTAATGCACAAGCATGTTGAATGTGTCATGGTATATGTAGTTCAAATTTTATTTCCTGTTCCAAACAGTGTTTAAAGACCACTATATTGACCTAACGTGAGATGTAGCACCTAATTAATCACTTGCATATGCATGCTTCCAAAAATTATATATCAAAAACCAATATATTTGTAAAGGAAGTGAGATGGTCTAATATAGACTTTTAAATCATGTTTTACTTTCTTTCTCAACATCAGACTAAAAATTGCTTAAGCCAAATAGGGATACAAGATATTTCTTAAAAGATACTAAAGATGTAATATTGTTTTGAAACATAAGAAAACATCTGTGCCTATTTGTATTATGGATCCTAATATTAGAGAGTAATGTTGTATTAATTTTATCTATCGTTCATCGTTGTAACCTTTATTTTAGAGTTGCAATTTAATTGTATATTTTTTGGAAGAATATAGTAGATAAAGTAGCGATGAAGCAAAATTAGCATACTGATTTTTAACGTACAGGTTTTTTGATACCGACAACTTAGTATTGGATTTCATTACCTTTACCTACAAGTCTCTTCTGAAATTGTGGAACTTATCTACTATTTAATCTGCCCATGTCTATTTGTGCAGTATTCGCAATTAAATGATGGTACTAAATTGGCTACACACCATTACCTCAACCTTTTATCAGTACACTTACTTCATTCAAGAACTAATTGTAGTTTATGCTGTTATTTTTACAAATGTTATAAAGTTTCTGTACTCTTATATGAAGACTAGATGATAGGAAGTTGTTTGACAGAAATCGGTATAACCAATCTGGAACGCTATACAAATGTCAAAAAGTTTAGTTATGTATTATCACTTAATGGTATGAAATTGTGTGTGAGCAATTCATAAAAAGAGCTAACCCTGCTAAGTTTGCATGCGGTTGTAGCAAGTAAAAGTTGCAGAATTTCTTTATCTTAGAGCTTATGTTAATAGAAACATGCAGGTGACTTGATTTTATGATTTTTTACAGCCATAAGATCCAACATTGGATGTTCCTAATGTTATATTAGATGGTAGAATTTCAAAGGCGAGTGAAACTAGATTTTTTCCACCTCCAGTGTTCAACTTCACTCAACTAAAACAGAGCTTCTCTCAAAAAGGACACTCCATTAATGAGTTAGTATCCCTTTTGGTAATTTAAACTTACTACTTTCTTTAATAGGCTTCCATTATGAAAAAAACCGACAGTTTTTGTGTACACAACTTTATATAAACTCGAGCTTGCTGCTCTGTTTTAGTATACATCACTTGAGCTTGCTGCTCAGTTGCAGTTTGTAACTGAGTACAGAGCCCAGTTGCGGTTTGTAAAAATGCAATTGACCAAAGATTTTGCTCACGTACTGCAAAATTAAATCAAACACGACGTATGTATAAAACTGGGGTATGAAACCTTATATGTTCTTAAAACTTTATATATTTCGAAAGCATTTATAGAAATTTGATACAGTTTTCACAACCATATACATATAATTTATATATCCTTAATTCCGCATAAATGACATCCTTTATACTGCCACTATTAGAAGCTCACTTATTTATAAAGATATACATCATTATAGATTGCGTGAATCGTAAACTTTAATATTCAAATTGGTATACACTTAGAATCTATTATATACGTTCAGTGCTTTTATATTCTCAAGATCATATTTATACAAAGCAGACAGTTTTGAAATTAGACACATATATACAACTACTGTATACTCTAACATCTGTGTATATGGAACCACATTAATCCGAAAGTTCAAACATAATAAGAATATGATACAAATGAAAGTTCTTTTAAATATTTGTGCAACGGAACATGTTTTCATCATATTGTGACAATTCAATTCATTTAAATACTTATGCAACGGAACATGTTTTCATCATATTGTGACAAGAAAAGTCTATAATATTTTGCAGGTAAGTGGTGAGAAAGGAGTGGAGCAACAATGATGAGTCCACCTCAGTGGCAGGTCCGTAGGTAGTGCAGATTTTGAGGACAACTGTATTTTACTTTTATGAATGAAATATGAGTTTTACATGATTGATACGTGTCTATTACAAAATGATGTTTAATGATTATCAAAAATTTAGTTGATGAATATGAGATTCATGCTTTCTTAATCCTTAGGTAAGATTTTAAAAACTTTAGTTTTTCTATCTTTCATCCATATACTCGCAATGGTAGTTGTGGATAATGGTTAATAACTCTGTGTATTCGTCTGTTTGTATATGTGAGCTGTTATCAATGATTACACGAAATATATCTGTACATACAATAACAATGAAATCACCTTTAATCACGGATGTCAAGTATTCTGCTCAATTCCACTCTTTTACTCTTTTACCGGAAAGAACAATAATTTGACTAAGCATATCGTTTTCAGCAATATATTTATGTGAAACTAATATGTTATTTCGACAATACGCATACCTAACCGTATAATTCTTGGTGTATGCTTATATATATTGTTGATGAACTTCACTCCAAGGCACGAAATAATCGTTGTCTTTCAAGAATGCTTTTTCCTTCTTTGTCACAGCGGGCTCTATGAAAACCTTCTTTCAGGATACAATGGAGATTTATCTGTGCAAGTTGTGATTGTTGGCTCAGATCAGAAAAAATACTTAGAAGTTAATAATGCTATAGATTTTCGATTTTGAGAAAAAGAGAAAGTGATTTCTGCGTTGATGGAATGCACTATTTATATAGGGAGTGCGATGTTTATTCGTCTACATGTGTCTATTCGAACGGTCGTGACCGTTTTCTAATGGTTGTTACCGTTGGCTGTTGAATTTGAATTCAACAGTCAATAAAACATACCGTTTTGAACGGGGCGCTGCCCCGCACCCCGCCGGGGGCGCTGCCCCCTGGACCCCTGCGACCTGACCGGGCAGGTCGAACCCCGTAGCAGGGGCGTTGCCTCCGCACCCCTACCTTGGAGGGTTGCCACCCCCGGACCCCCCTCCGTAGGGGATCTTATTTGAAAAAACATTCAACATATATTACCAAAGATCACCTAAATATTATCCTATATAAATAAGTTACCATGTCAACATGTTGATGCACTTACTTGATGCTGCAGCCTGCACTCTCTTCACAAAATGATACTATATCTATTTTTGATTACCTACTACATGTAACGAAGAACATATTATATTTTCATTATGAATAAACGTTGTTGTCTACGGTTTGAATGAACATGCAAGAATAATTCATACTTCCATACGTTTATTACTTCTTTTTTTGTCCACATAAGGTCGGTCTGATATAAAGCTTCTTTTCATGTTTGATACAAACGTTCCATGTACATGTCCATCGGATGTGGATGCATTCTGAAAGTCAGTATCCAAAACATTCAACATTATGTGTACGTCACAGTCATTTTATAAAATTCAAGAAACCACACACACACCGTTTCTTAACACCAGTTCCTTTTACGCACGTGCATCGTACGTGCCAAACTACTCGTATATATATATATACATATATATATATATATATATAGTGTAGAATATTAGACATGTATTGATCAAAAAGACTGTACAGTATCATGATGTTGATATCAAGAGTAGATTTACGATGCTGATACAAAGTTTTAAGAGTTCAAAAATGAAGACTCAATATTCCAGATGAGTTATAGAGTCGTAGAATTTATGTTAAAACTTTGATAGTACTTATCTAATCTCTCTCGTCTTCTCTAATTTTGTTTTAAATTATTTTTCAAATATTCTATTTTAAAAAAATAATCTCTTCAAAATATTTCCCAAAATGATTTTCAAATCTCTTATACTTATTAAGATATTATTTTAGTGTTTTTAAGGTTATATATATTGAATTTGTTTATACTTTAATAATTTATAATTATATTGATTTTATATATATAAGTTACATTATATTGAATATTCTTACTAAATCTTTCAAAATTATTTTATAAAGATTTATTAAGTTATATTTTGATTAAAATTTGTATAAACTATATTTAAAATAATTCATCAAAGTATCAAATTATTTTACAATGCAAATGATTTTCAAAATAATTTTTATAAAGTATTTTTCAATTTTGCGAAGGGTATGTCGACATATCCAAATCGCATATGTCGACATACTAGCTGTAAATTTCCAAATTCAAATTTTGAAAGCAAATGTCATTCCGTCGTATCTCTTCGCGAATGAACATGCCCGTTGTTTCTCTATATATACCAGACTTCCAAACGAATTTTTATTAACTACTTTCTTATTTTTCTCTCCTCTTTTCATTCTCTTGAACCCTAAAAAAATTTTATCGAAACTCTATCAAAATTCAACTAGAATCAAATTCATTCATTACTAGTTTGATTCTCCTTCATATACTCTCCACTTTCTCTCATCTCTCTCAAGATCAGGTGTCATTCAAGAGTTATAGGTTCAATTGTAATCATGATCGATGAACTAAGTCTACAAACCCTATCAAATCATACTCTTATACTCTGTGTTGTATTTAGTATCTCTAAAATCCAGGTACGTGTGACTATAGCCTAGTTAAATCAATTGGGTGTGCTTCGTAACCCGAAAATCTAGTGGGTGAGCTTGTGCCCCAAAAATCAAGTGGCTCTACCCAAAGGCCTATGATTCTGGAGAGTGCATCTCGTAGCCTTGAAATCGAGATTCTTTTTGCATTTACTAGTTGAAAAGAAATTCGTACAAGAGATTATGCAGGACTGGATGTAGGATAACTCCAATCCAGTATAAAATCATGATGCGTTCTTTCCTTTTTACTTTTGCTGAATTTATTTTTTTATGTACTTTAATTCTGTGATTGTTTCTATGATTATTAATTTTATTATTCCAAGTAAAATCTTAAAGAATTTGAATAATATTCATATAATCCATTAAATACTATTCACTCCTCCCCCTCTAGTGTTAATTTAGCCTTCAGAACTCTATTCTGCTGAATCACAATATACACCCACTTTTCTCATTCTCTCATTCATCACTTTTTCCACCCACCAATGTTTTTTAAAATATTTCTCTCGCCCTTATACACCCGCCTCTCATTTTCTTAATTTTTTAAAGAAATAAGCATTCATTCTTTTATTTTTTTTAAATATAATAACCATAAATATCAACCTGAACTCGAATCTCATCAACTTCAATTATTATTATTTTACAAATTTTTATTAATTTGACAATTTTCGAACCTTAATATACTAGGACTTAGACGATTTTATTTGAAATATCATTCCAAGCGATAAAAATTAAGGATATTGCAAGGATGGCTTGCAACGAAGTAATTGCTCTAAGTCAATAAACAAATTTGAAATGAGATTCTCTTTAAAGTTTGTAAAAATTTAAGTCTTTTGCATTAACAAAAACATTAGGTGTTTGAAGTAATTTTTTTAGTACTATTTTAGTATCTCTTTAAGTGGTATGGGGGAAAATATTAGTAGGTATATATCGTGCCACCCTTTATAAATCACAGATATACAAAATCAAACAAGCAACCCTGGTGACGTGGATGAGGACTGCATTTGTTACGGAACTTACTTTACCCATTTAGGTTTTCTTCAAATTTCCCTATGTTATTTATTTATTTCCTAGCATAGAAACAAAACAACGACAATGAGTCCTTTAAGTTTAACGTACTAGAAAATAGGCATGTTCCATGTATACCAATTCACTCTACTGTGAAATTCTCTACAGTCATCCAAAATGGGATTCTAACAACGTAAAGCCATTATGATTGGTTCAAAGCAAAGGCAAGTGGAAAAATAAAGTGCAAATATCAGAGTTTATTTCTTGTGTATCGTATTATGTTCGACCGAAGAAGATTTTAGACTGACAGGATTTAGAATCCACAAAGAAGTAAATAACATGACATTG
Organism: Allium cepa; assembly: GCA_030765085.1. NCBI lineage: Eukaryota > Viridiplantae > Streptophyta > Magnoliopsida > Asparagales > Amaryllidaceae > Allium > Allium cepa. The sequence continues at coordinate 422,458,828 of CM060939.1, forward strand.
GTTTTGAGTACTTAATTAGAAACCTCAAATGAAAGGTTGCACGTTGCACTAAATAGAGATTGGCATCTCAATTGGAAATTGATCATCATAAATAGATTTTTGAAGGTTGAGCAAATGAATATGCAAAATGAGAAGAGGTTATGATGAGGATCTCGTAATCGAAAGAATTTAACCGGTATGGATGTAGACATGAAACTATAGTTGGATAATATAAAAAATTAAATTAGTAGATGTAAGGTTAGTATTGTAGGTTATTCTACTATCCAATATTGCATCTATGCATAATTGTTGTATCTTCATTCAAAATTAAGAAATATTATATCTTTATTTTTACTGTAAAACATTATATGGTTCTGGAAATTGATGAGTCTAGTAGTTAAACTTAAACATAACATGCATGAATTGATACGGTGACGTAGATTGGTAAAGCCACTTATAAGGCCATAATTTCATAGTTAAACATATACGTAGACATGGATCGTTGATTCCTATCTTCATGCCAAATATGATACATAAGGTCTTTCTATATTCTATAGTCTATCATATAGAGTTTCGTTGAGGTATATTACTTCATGATCAATGTGAATGTTGTAATCTTCTTTGGTGTGAAGTTTGTTTTCATGAAATAATTTAGACGCAACATGAGCACCATTATAGAAATAATGTAACTCTTCTCCCAAATTTATTTCATCTTCAATGATCATGTTCTGCAGAATTATATATGTGGCATGATCACGTTTACTTTTGAACGCTTCCCAATTCTAAAATGGTTACTTGTCATTGCAAATATGGATTCAAGCACATAGAATGCTCTTCTAATTCTTTTCTTTATGGTTCCTACATCATAACAAACATGTTAAACTTCAATGTTGCTAGATCTAAAAATGAGTTCAAAATAATGGTGCTCCATTTGAGACACGTCTCATCCCCAAGATAGTATTTGTGTTCATAGTTGTTTATTTCAAGGGTGTTAACCAAAAAATTGGTCTATACCTCTTAGAGGCCATGTTGAAGAACGATCAGTAAACTGATCGCAGATTTAGAGTCATATGTGGATTTAGGCCTTTAATTCATTCTAGGTAGAGTTCAACTATTCAGGTTACAAACTAGAATATGATCAAAGTAATAAGAAGGAAAGCAATAGAGAGAGAGAACACATGTTTTATAGTAGTTTGGTTATGCTTATGTCCACTTTATTATATTATTGTTGTTGTTTCACTATATATATAGATTACTTCTATAAAACTAGAAATATAAGATAGATTTGGATTAGAAATGCAACATACAAGAAAAAAATCCTCTTAACAACTAAGATAAAATATTGTTAAATTAATTTAACATTATTCATAATGTTGTTATATCAATAGTTGTAAAAGGGTTAAATTCTTTTACAACGTTTGTGAAAACGTTGTTAAAAATGTTGTTAAAGCATTTTCTATTGTATTTTACAAATATTGTGCAAATTTTTAAAAGTAGTGAAACATTACTACAATGTTATTTAAGTGTTGTAAAACACAATGTAACCATGAATCTTTTTCATTGTTATACCAATAATTGCAATATTTAGTAAATGTTATGTAGGATGATTATACAATAATGTAAAGTTATTGTTGATAGGTTTAACGCCACATTTTCAAGCATCATATAATTCATACAAACAATGTTCGTGAAACGTTGTAAGAATTATTATTCTTTTGTGTATGTCGTCAATTAAAAAGGAAATAATGCTTTAAAAAATTGTAAATATAGTTTAAACCTTTATATGTTGCTGATATATCATTAATAATGAAGTACAAATAAATGCACTAATACGTTGGACAACAAATTATCACATATATTATATATATTCATATAATTACAATTGTTACAGTAATTATTAATGATACAATACAACTAAGAACACTTTTATTCACAAAATATGCAGTAGTTGCTTCAAGATGACAATAATCTAGATTCTAATGTATACATTCTACCACCTACTAAATACTGGATTGCCTACATTAACAAAACTAAAAGCTTGGTAAAATTTAACGTCACTCCAATTTACACTGACGTATCCAGTACTTTGAGCTACTTGTTGAAACATCAAGAAGTCCAAAATTGAACAAAGAAACTCTTCCCATTATTCCTGAAAATGAAATGTATGACGACCATTATATGTTATTAATAGCATAAATATGACATCGTAAATACAAGTACCTATAAGTTCAAAAGAGTAAGTATGCGTTGAAAAGAAACGCTCTTCCTACCACTTTTCACCTTTTAGATGCCACCTATATATGGTAAAAAATTATGAAATATTGAGTATTAAAAATATACTAGATCAAGCTCGTACTATGCTACATAGCGATCCTAATTGAAACATTGGCTAAAAGAAAGAAAGATAAGTGATAATGTAACGACCCGGAATTTCAAGCAATATCAATTTAATAATCCGTGTTAATAATTAAATTGGTTTGATAATTTTTCTTTGTAATTTTAATTTTAATTGGTAAATTTAATCTTTTAAAGGATAATAAATATTTAATCTGGTAATTTTGATCAATATCTTTCTATCAATTTAAAGTTGATAAGAATTTATTTTCAAAGCTAATGAAATTTTATTCTGTTTATATATATATATTTGATATATATTGTGAATGGAATATCTTTTGTTTTAAACAAAAAAATTATCAAATTGTAATATATATATGTATGTATATGTTATAATTTAATATTGTTTTGAAATTTAATTTAAATCTATTGATAATCTATATATGTATGAATTGTAATTAGAGCTTTGGTTTAATTAATATTCTTCAAAAGCCAATTTGAAGACTAATTCATTTATTTTCAAAATATAAGATTGTTATTTTTTTTAAATATGATAGTTAAAAAGAATTTAATCAAAGTTTTCCTTTTGTTTTCTTTTATAATGCTTAAAATTTTAAATGGTTATAAATGTATATGTATAAATGTTTTAGATTTTTTTTCAAAAAATATGTATAAGATGTATATTTATATTATAACTAGTTTTAGAATATTTCTTTAAATATACATATGTAAATCATATTTATTAAGATAATTAGATAAGTAAGTTTATATTACATTCTAAATTAAATGAAAATTTACTAAAAACACTTAAGAAAAATATGTGTAAACATATTAATAAGTCAGTAACAATTGTAAAGCTATTAAAGAAATCAAATAACACATGTAAGAAGATTTAGGAATTAAGTGACAAGTGTCTTGAATTTAAAATTTACTTTCTTTGATTTTTATTAAATCATAACTAAGTTATAAAACATATTTTTCATCTCTTCTTCATTCTTTCAAAAATTAATGGCAAATCTGAAAATAAATCTGCATGCAAAGATAGAACCTGAAACTTGAATTCCAAACATAAAAGAAAAATGAAATCTGTATTCAATTTAAAGCTGCAACTTTAAAAAAATTTCAAACCTGCATTTCAAAAAGGAATGATCTTCAGCAAGTTCTTTTCAACTTCAACCTGTATGGAGTTCAACCTGCAATTTAAAGATCTGTTTCAACATTTTTAATCAATCAATTAGAGCATGCAAGGGGATTTTCATTAGCAAGCGGATCAAAGCTTTTTCAGATTATATATTCAAAGGCCTGGAATATTTACTAAAATCTGCTTTGTTCTCTGCTTTCTGCAAATTTAATTAGATGAGTAAATTGTTCTTAAAAACAGTTTTTTTATGGGTAACTTTGCTTAAATGTTGTGATGGATGTTTGTAGAAACATGATTTATATATGTTTATGATTATGTATGCATGCCTGTTATGTTCTCTGTAATTTTCTGCTTCAAGATTAACTACAAATAAATCCCTATATCTCTGCAAAAATCAAAATTGGACCTTGATTATAGAAAGAAAAAGGTAAACAACAATGTATTCTTGCTTTTAAAAATAAGTATAAGTGATTATATTTGATAATATACTGTAAAATTTAAAGTTACAGTGAAAATTAGGAACTAGTTAAAAGTCAAGCATGATGATTTTTGAATTCACTTATATGATCTGTATTGTCTTCAAAAATTAGGAATTTTAAAAGTAAAATTATGATTTTTAGTTTGAGGAATCATGAGAATTTGGGGTTTGAACATTTGGGTTGTTTTGATGAATTGTCGTCGAACCACTTGATGATTCGAGTTGAAATTTGGAGCGAGGCTAGCATTTGAAGTGTAGATGAAGGGAAAATTGTCGTAAAAATTTTCCTATGAACGATTTGTTCGAATTTGGAACAATTAGGGTTTAAGCTTGCTTGATGTTCGGTTTGCTGCGAAGTTGAATTGCGATTTGGTTAAGGGTTCGGGTTCGATCGCATTTGGGGAGGTCGACGATCTTGGTGGTGGCATCACGATGGAGTGGTCGGCAAGAATAATCGGCGGCGTGATGGTCGACAAAGGGGAGGTTTGGTGGTCGTTGTTTGCTGCAGATTTCGATGTGAAGGTCGAATTTGTGTTTCGTGTGAATTTGTTGGATCTGGGTTCGGTATTGGGTTCGTACACGTTCAAGGGACCGTAGGCGATGGACGCGACGATCGTCGGTGGCCGGAGGGGATCGCGCACGTACACACGTGCACGTGGTGCACGGATTTGGTTCAGGGAGGTTTTGTTTGGAGAAGACGAGAACGTCTTGGGTTAGCTCTTGTGTTTCTGGATGAACGACTCGAAGTAGTAGGGGCGTGGGTTGCTTTGGGGTAGGCGCGAGTCTGTAGGGTGATCGTCTCGAGATTTTGGTCGCGTATTGTTTTCTGAAAGTTCTGTGTAATGTTTAGTACGGTTATAATAAAGTTGCATAGAACTCGAGTATCTTGGTCAATTGTTTTGGTTTGGTACTGTAATAATATATGTGCAGATTAGAACTTATTGATGGAGTAAATGAAATCAAGTTTCAAACTAAAACTAGTTTTATAAAAGGAACAAACGTATAAAGTTAAAACTTGTCCTTTTGAAATTAAGTTGATCAAACTTTAAAATGTAAATCGAATTTACTTTCAAATTTAAAATGATAAGATAATTTCTTTGAAAGTAATTCAACTTAATTAAAGCTCGAATTTTAAATTTAAAAGAGTGTTTTGAATTTAACAATTAAATCAAAAATTTTAAGTAATGTTTTAATAATAAAGTTTCAAATTATTTTGCAAATAAATAAGTTTTGAGTTAGATAATTAATGTGTTTTAAATTTCAAATTTGATTTTTAAATGCCTTATTTGCAAATAAGGATATTATTATTATTTTGTAAACCAAATTGAGTAATTTGTTTTTTTAAGTTATTAAAATTTGATTTAAATTCAAATAATTTATTTATAGAGATAAATATGGTTAAACTATTTTGTTATGAACTTAAGAATACTTAATATAATTTGTTAATAAGTAAGAGTTTAATTAAGTTTAATGTTTTCTTAATTAATTAAGAATTTTGTTAAAATATAAGAAATTAGTTAATTAATTATTTAATTAATTTTAAATAATTAGTTAATTGTTTATTCAATTTTTTATAATCATTTAATTGTAATTAATTAAGTGTAATTACTTAATGAAGTAATTAATGGTGAAATTTTGAATGTAATTAAGAAGAATAATTACTTATGGAAGCAATTAATGGTAATTACTCATGGGAGTAATCAACTGGAAGTGATTAATGGATAATCACTTGATGATATTAATTAAGGAACTGATTAATAAAATAGTTTGAAATTAATTAATTATGGAGTAATTAATTAATTAATGAATTAAGAATTATTTAATGATGGAATTAATTACTTGTTAAGTAATTAATTAAGAGAGTAATCAGGATTTATAAATGGAAGTAATTAGAAGATAATTACTTATGTAAGTAATTAAGAATTAATTACTTAATTATTTTTGTTAATTAATTAATGTGATTAATTAATGAAATGTGATTAATTTAAGATTAATTACTAAAGGTAATTAATTAAAATGTAATTGATTAATTAAGTAGTTCATTAAGGATTATTAATTAATGTAATTAAATAATTGGTTACTCAATGAAGTAATTAAAAGTTAATTAATTGGATTAATTAGTAAAAGGGATAATATAATTAATTAAGAAGTTAATTAATTAAGATAAGTTATTACAAGTTGTTAATTATTGTTTATGATTAATGAGATGATTAATTACAAGTTAATTATTTAATTAATTAAAGGAATTGTTAATTAATAAGGATCATTAGCTAATAAATTAATTAATCAAGGTTGATTAATAATGGTGATTAATTAATTGTACTTAATTAAGGTTTAATGTAATTAATTATAATTGACTAATTAATGGAAGCAAATAAAGGATCATTAATTATTGTAATTAATGATAGTAATTAAAGATTAATTACTGAATAAGGTTAAGGATAATTGTTTGAATGTGATTAAAGGATAATTAATCAAGGAAGATTAATTAAGGAAGATCATTAAGAGATGATTAATTTACTTATTGGGATAAATAAATGAAGGAGGATTTTAGGTAATCCAATTGATTAAGAGTTAATCAATTCTGCTTTGGATGATTTATTAATATTGGTTGATTGATTGATATTGGATGATCAATTGATATTGGATGATTGATATTGGGTGTTTGGTTGATACTGGATGTTATGGAAATCTCTGATATTTGATATGGTGCTTTGTGAGATGAATGTTTGTTATGAATTATCTATTGTGATAATGTGATTCATCTATCTGTTTATATCATCCTATATATAAGTTTATTGTTTAAACCCTTAAGTACAACTTGGACATTAAAATGGCGTTTGGTTTCGGTGAGACCGGGATCGGATTTCCATATTTGGAATTCGAAAACCACATCGATTCCAATTAAACGTTTGGTCGTGAATCCAAGTGGAGCAAGTGAAGACTCGAGGTGTAAGAACTATACGTCAGTATAACTCTGTGGGTGATTCCGTAATGAGTTTGACGAAATAGTACTTATAGGTTCGAGATGGAGATTTAGAGTGCAAGGGCTATGGTCGTTGACTATGAGGGTGATTCCAAAATGAGTGCAATGAGATAGTTCCTTCGGTTTCGTTCGAACCCGGAACGAACTTGTATGGATTGAATGCTTTCAGAACATCATCGGGTGGGCGATGAGCATTCTAAGATAGATGTGTTCTATAAAGGTAATCGTAGCCTCAAGCCTCATCAACCGAGAATGGCTAAAACAGGGGAGGTGCAGCAAGGCTAGGTGGGTAGCGCCCATTTCAGGACAAGATTTTCCCCTGTCTAGAAGTCCCTTTTTATTTCGGCTGTGTGGGGTGGTTGATTTCGGACAACTGCCGGGGTTGCCTTGTTCGGGACTGTTCAGTAAGAAACGGTCCCGACCTTGTGTTGCAGGCGAGTTAGGGTGGCTCCTTGGTACGTTGATCTAGGCCACGTACTGTGACGGACGGTACCCCAGTAGCCCTGCCATTGATGGAAACCCATTCTTCCTACGAGACCCTACGGTTTTGTTTGTATTACCCACTTTTGTGGCTAGTAGCTGGAATTTAATAATGTAACAATTTCGGCAATTTCATATTTACTTGAAAACCCTAGACACTATTATAATATCACTGGATTTCCTATCAAATGTTTTGGTTAGCGTAAGGTAAAAACTTTTCCATATTTAGTGTGGGAAGTCTTATGTGATACCTTTTCTTTTCAAAGGTTTTTCTAAAGTTAAGCAATTTTAACCTGTTTACTCACACCAGACCCCTGTCTGACCCGAGTGTTTATTTTCTATTTTATTAAACTCTTGGGTACTCATATCATGTATGAGTAGTCAAGTGATTCAAGTTTGCTTGACGAACTTTGGAAGAGATATGGAGCAGGTGGCTTCGACGCGTAGATATATTATGGTTCCGCTGTGTTTGTTGATATCTGTTTCTGTTGTACTTGAGTTGTATAGTTAGACAGATGTTTATAACTGTCTAATATGTGTTGTAAGTTGTGTACTCTGATGTAATATGATACTATGTAATATTTTATGTGATATATTATATTTCATTCGTTCCGCCGTGAGTTCTCTAATGTTGTCTTTCTTCTTTCTCTTTCTTTTCTTCTTCTATCCATTTCTTTCTTCATTAGCGATGCGTCTTCCTAGAGATAGGAAGTCGGGTCGTCACATATAACCTTTGTTGTTGGAGAAACTTAACATAGGTAACAAAGATTTGCCTTGTTTTCTCTTTTCTTGAACTTTTACACATGCCTGAACATATTAGAAAACGGGTGTAAACTAAAAAAGTAGTATTTGCATATAGCCTGGACAATAATTGAAATTTACTAGTCTAACTATTGCACAGTTATTGACTGTATATTACAATTGATAATGTTCTTCCTTAGTTCAGGTTAGCCAATTTGAAAAATAGTATGATGTATTTTTCCTAATTTTTGTACTGTGATTACTATATCATATAATTTAAACCCTTACAGCGAAGTCAACAAGTAACAATGTGATAATGCAAAAATGGAATGTACAAATGCAATAAACATTAGTGCAACATCATATTACTTTCGATTAAGAAAAAGGAGGAAACATGTTTTATATGATCATTCAAATACAAGATCTAATAAAAAATAAGAGGCATTTATTATTTCATTTGGATATGGTAAAAGCCAAATGGATAAGTATTTTTCTTAAACTTCTTTAAAAATTTACATTAAACCCATCCAAAACATAAAAAATGTAGTCGATAAGGAAATTATTAAAAGATCCCAACTTTTATTACTTAATGTAGATCTAATGCATGTTCTACATAGTAATTTGATTGATTAAACTTAAAATCTACTGTGTTTACATAGAATTCATTGAATTGAATTTCGAGAATAGTTTGAGAACTTTGCACCCATGCTTAGATGTTTCTCCATCTGTTCGCTAAAATCATTGGGTATCATGAGAATATGTTCATTATGATTGTCTCAAAACACCAATGTTTATTTTATTTTTATCAAAACCATGATTTTTTTCTGCATTACTTTTAAACGTGTAGGAATCAACGATCCTCGCGAAAGTGTTGGTGTCGAATGTTACACCGTATTAGAATTATAGATTCCAACTCCTGTCTGTAACTAAGAATACAAGTTTGGAATAATCGACATAAACGTTATATTTGACTAGTTGCTAGTGGCACATTATAAATCAATTACAAATGTACGTCAATTAGGTAGCTTAATCGCATCATAAACATGATTAATCTACTATTTTATCCCCTATAATCAAATTCAATCATACTTATTGAAATTTAAAAAGTACTAAACTTGGCCAAAAAAACAACAAAACAAAAGATAAACAACTTTGCTACTTTTTCGAAGATCGGCTAACAGTTTGAATGCAATAAAAAAAGGTAATGGAGAATTCATTGTTTAAATTACGTATCAAAAATATATCCCTAATGATTATCTGGTGAACTTAATTTGAATTATTCAGAAGAAGAGCAATTGCACCACTGAATAAATTACTAAAGAACTGTTAATTTAGAAAGAAATCAGTGATGCACCTATGTTAAATTACAAAATGTAAATGGTAGACCATATGTGGTATTTTTTCCATTGCCAATTATGTTATCGGAAATTAGTAAATCATTTGCTTGAACAATTTGCGATTTCTAGCAAAAAAAACCCATAATATATTCTTTTAACATCACTTTAGTCCGTCTTAGTCACAATAATTGGTAGAAAAGTTATGGTTAAATTTCTATATTAATTGATAAACCGGTAGTTAATTACACTTTGTTGATGCATTATTAATTATCAATCATTAAAATGAATTGGCAATTGACAATTTAGTTTATAACCAGCAATTGACAAATTGGGTGTAATCACTCTAGAGCAAATAAAATCAATCAGCCAAAAAAGAGTAATCAATGTAAAATTTGGCAACTAAATTTGATATAAAAAATTTAGAGGGAGCATTTGATCCCAAATCAACAAAACTATACTTGACCTAAAAGAAAACAATCAATGTGAAAGCCATACAAAAATTTCATAGAGGTTGCCTTTATAAATGGCTAAAATTTTAAATTTGTAAAAAATGAAGGATAAAAATAAAAATAAAATTGTTAAATTAATTACCATGTAGAATCATATCACCATCAAATATTTAATACATTTACTAGGCAGTGACACTAGCAATTTCATAAAATATATCAATCTCTAGGTGAAGTAATCTTAGCACATATACAAAATAAAAAAATAAAACAAAAGTAAAATAGGAAGAACATAAGAACAAAAGAGACTCTGATAGTACCTGAAGACGCGATAAACATAAATTTACAGCGACAATAATAACAAATTGCGAGTTGTACATTTGACCATAGGAATACTAGTGGAAGAGTAAAACTTGTTAAACACTAAGTGAAATGCTAAACCTGTATGTAGTTTCAATCTAACCATATGAATTATTAGTATACAAAAGCAAGTAAAAAACCAACACTAATCATTTTTTTACATCTTGTGTTAATTTTGTGTTTAAATTTCAAATTTTTACTTCTTTATTACTACTAGCGCCATACCACCATGTGACATGATCAGGTAAATAAGAACTAAAGCAAGATGTTATTGGCTTCAAAACTGTTGCCAACCCCTATTTTGTAAGTTAACCACGCTTTTATGGCCATAATATATGAAGATAAGTTATAGTTTCAACGATTGATCAATGCTTTTATATGTACCTTAAGTTATTTACTCACTGAGCAACCACTTAATCTCTAAAATTTCATAATTAAAAATAATAAGTTAATTAATATGTTCATTTGCATGGAAAATATACATGTTGAAGATGTAGTTATTTAGTTTAAAATATAATTTCAATCATCTACATACAATGAATATTTAAATTGTGTGAAATACGTTTAACTGAACTTAGGGAACATTAACATAAAAATTAGGTAAATAGATTATTACATCATATGTGTAAACAGACTAAGTTAAAAGTATAACAAATGGTACTAAGCAAACTATAAAATGTAGTCAGTCGGTATTCTAACATAATAAGTTTTACAGATAATTTTTTAGAACAAAATTTTCATATATTTTGTCAACAAATATTAAGACAATAAAAAAAAAAAAATTCTTTTTTGATTTCATATTGCAAAAGTCTAAAATATCAATTTATGCTTAAAAATGTAACCCAAAAAAAACCAACAACTTACCAATAAAAATGATATAATTCAAAATATGTATATTACCTAATTCGCCACACTATTGGCAGTACTCTTTTCCCTTTGACTCCACCAGTACCTCGTCTATTGGTAAAATCAAATCCCATTTCTTCCTTCACCCTACCATTAAAACCCTAAGTTATCAGATCTAGAAAGTACATAAATATATGCCATGCACCCATATCCAACATTTGATAGAGACAAGAAATTAAAATTTTAATGAAGATATGATTTGATTGACATAAACTAAACCGTTAGGATTTTAGGTTTCGAGTTAGGGATTTTGAAGAAAGGACCTAGAACAGAAGAGGAACGTAAAATAACAAAAAGAATTAGGAGGAATTTGTTTGTTTCATCGATCTTGTCATGGGTTAACCTATGTCATCGATGGCTAATATCAACCGTTAGATACAATCTAACAATTTAAATTAGCAATCCACGTTGTTGGGTTATTTTTGTTTAGTAGCATAATATTAAGTAATAGCAATCCATGTGCAGTCAGACTCAATAAATGTGAAACTCGATCCCTCTCATCAAGTGCATTTTATTTTAAGTTTCGTTCCAAACAAACATTTAAAGATTTTTTCAAGTATTTTCACTCTATTTCTAGTAGTATTTGATATATTTTATGATGGTCTTCTAGATAATATATCCCCATTTTATATCGTTTTTGACTTTATCTTCATCTTTTCTAACCAGTGAATATGGATAAGTCTTCTGAAAAAATAGTGCCTATAGCTCATTTGATCAAGACTTTAAAGTATTAAACCATCACACAATGGTTTACTGAAGATATCAACATTTAAAGAACGTTGTTAATAAGTACAAGTTTACAACACTTTATAAAAGTTATAATATTTGGTATTTTTACAATATTGAAAAAACATTTTGAATTTAATACTTCAACAACAAGCATTAAATATTATAAATATTCCAATATAAGAAAATAGTTGTTTAAGATGGTTATTTACAACTATTTATGAAATGTTGTTGAAACAAATTAATTTTAACATTTGTTAAAATAAATGTTGTCCCTAAATTTTTTTACAATGTATTTAAAGCAAATGTTGTAATTGACATATTTTAACTACAACGCCTCAACAACTGTTGCAAAATTTATGTTGTAAAATAGGTTTTTCTTGTAGTGCAACAAAGTCTCCTCTTCATTAAAATGGAATCGATCCCTCTTGTCGTTTCTTTAATGTTGTATTATAGGTGTTTATGAGAAAATGTTTCATCCCCTAATTTTCTTAAAATATCCATGTAGAGTCGATTTGGAAGATCCATTCATGATATATTTAAAAAAGCAAAAGAATAGAGTTGTTTCGACTCGGCCCATATGACTAAATCATATCGATCGGTATTAATCAATGCATATCGATTGAATCGATCGATATTGTGCATATCTCCCTTAATTTGCTCCAAAACATTGCTTCTTGGCTGGTAGCTTTATGCCTTAGCTTCATTATATGATTTAAAATCAAATTCCACGAGTGCTGACTATAATTCCTCCAACATATCGATTGGTACAAATCCATGTTATCAACCATTTTTTTTGTTTTCATTATCTATGCCAAATTGCAATTCTTCACAATTTATCATCCATGCACTTTTCGTTCATTACTTTATCATTCTGGAGTTTTTATCCGATATCTTACCCAAGAGACATTCCAATGGAATTTGATTACGAAATGGTGAAGGAATGGATTATGGACTTAAACACGATCAACTTCAAAGAGCTAAAGAAAACAGAGGAAAATTTGTCTTAGACCAAGGATCGATACTAATCCATGGATGGATTGGTAACTATTCATTATAAAAGATGAATATTCCCCTAAGCTCTTGTACTATTCACTATAAGGATCGATACTAATCTATGAACCTGTTGCACTCTGGTATCGTATTATAGTACATTTGATTATATTACCATCCCACCTATTTCATGTCTGTGTTAAACATTATATTTTATCATATGCACTATAAGATATATGACAGGTTATGTGATTTTGATTTTTATTGCTTTTCACTCTTGGCTATGGTCCTACGTCAACTGGGTACTAACATAGCGCACTTTACAGGTTATATTTGGATACCGAAGGTGTAAATCGACAATAATTCACACATTTCCGACTTAAACAATATGAAACATAGATAATCATTGGAGTTAATTAAGAAAAATAAGAAAATAGGAAGAAAACAAACATAGAAACTCGCAGTAGAACGATAAAATATAATTATCAAATAAACAGTTCATGAATCTGCTTATACTATACATTTGATTACAATCTATACAACATTTATCAGTGTTATACATACATCAGGGATAAATAAATAATGCAGCATACAACATGATGCAGGAATACTAATAGTAATAATATACCAAATCTTCGTCTTGGTCCTCCAAAATAAATTTTTAATAAGCTGAAAAACTAAGGACCGATCGAAGCGTAATGAAAAGGCAAAACACTCGAGTCAGGGCTAAAATATCCTTATGTAAGTCAAATCAATATCACATATAACATGAGTATCGTGGCGTCAGAGATGTTTATGGGGTTTCACATCTCATATCCGGTATATAACATGCGTGCAATAACTTAAGAGATGTTACGGGATTTTTCATCTCTTGATGATCCGTTAAAATATTTATATATAGTAGAATATGCTATATATTTTTCTCTTAGCGTTAAGGCATTACATTGATCTCCCTTAACGCATTTTTAAGCATTGGAGTACAGATTGCATTTGACATCACCAGTAGCATGTCGATAGTCAGGGATGCACCATGATACAACAACACTAAACCAAAATCGTATGGGTCTCGTATTGGGATAAAAGTATGACAAGGCACGTGAGGCAATGCCTAAGGTAGGATACTACCAGTTTACCCTTCCCGGCTGGTGGTAACGCATCATAGACTTGATCGCCAACTACGTCCAACACTCTCAAAATCCGACGGTGCTCACCAATCAATCATAATGTAAATGATGGTAATATGAAGAAGTGTGTCCGCTTGGGATAGCTAATCCACTTGACCAGTACGGCTCTTATTTTAGTCATTTCAAATTGGTACAAGTGCCAGGCTACTCCATCTTCGTTCTCTTTCTTCAAATCCAGCAAATGTACGCCAAATCCAACCACTTCATTCGGGATCATCAGTCCACGTACACAGTTGTTAAAGTGGTTCCTGTATCGACAAAGAGTATGCTCATATCTGGCCTCGGTCTCTTTAACAACCAATAGTTGCTTTACATACTGGTTGGTACTTTTACATTTCGAAAATAGTTCATACTTAATATAAAAATATCATATTCGCTTCAAAATCAAATCCATTTTGAAATCATCATATTTTCTAAAAATATACCATTTCTCTTCAAAAATCATTTCGCCTCAATATTTTGATTTCGCTTCCATAATTGTTTCGAATTTCAGTTTAGGTTATAACTTCATTTTATCCCAATCCATATGTAAATTCAAGATTTAGATATAAATGTTTCCACCTATTGACCAGCTTGAATTTTTTTTAGAAAATAGTTTGAATAGTTTTAAAATATTTTAAATAATTAAAATTGTTAAAAATAGTTTAAATGGTTAAAATAGTTAAAAATAGTTTAAATGGTTAAAATAGTTTAAGTATTAAATTGGTTTATATAGCAAAATAGTTTGGAAAGTCCAAAATGATTTGAATATTTAAAAAGATAGATTTAAATAGTTTATCGCAAAATAATTTATTTGAAAATAGTTTCAAAGTCAAAATGATTCAATTTAAATTAAAATAAATCCAATTTCGGTTTCGAATTACTTCAATTTCACTTTCAGCTCCAATTGATTTCAATTTCAATTCCAACTTGAATAATTTTCAATCAAATTTTAAAATTTAAACCATTTCAATTTATATAAATTTGAGTTTGATTATCAAAATATCGATTTAAATCACTTAAATAAAATTTTACTTCAATACTCAATTTAAGATTCAAATCTTTTAAAACTATTCAATTCCGAGCTCAATTATTGAAAAATTGATTTAAATTACTTTCACTTAACAATATTTCGAAGTTCGAATAAAATCCAAGTCCTTTAAAACTATAAATTTTCGAAACTCAAATCATATTCCAATTATACTTCAAAATCTCAAATGTCATTTTTAAACGACTTCATTTAACACAATTTAATTCCGCAATTTGAGCTCAAGTTCGAAAAAGAATTCAATTTCCATAAATCCGATTTTATTTCTTTAAATCCCAATCATTTTGATAATTCCAAATCAAAAATTTAAAATCATTTAATTTAACCAATCCGGTGTCTATGTATAATTTTCTACCGTATAGCCAAGCGAATAAGTAATTTTAATTTAATTCAGGGATGGATATATATCATTCCAATCCAAAATAAATGTCATAGGTATATATCATTTCAACATATTTCTTAATTTATTCGAAATAATTTGATTTGCAGTTTTATATACTGTAATTAAATCATAAGGTGATAACAAGACATATATAAATTAAATAAACACCCAATCATCCAAATATCAACCAATTTGCATTCATCACAACATCCATCCAAATAATCAATAAGTCACAGTAATTTCATAGCTATTAACATCGGGTATTTTACTAGGAACTAAATTCCAAATTTAAATTTAACAGTCAATTTTAATTTCTATAGTTAACTTAGATATCAATTTATACATCAATTTAACTACCAAAAGACAATCAATAAAATAAATAACTTCGTGATATCAATTTAACGAACATTAGAAACTTTTAGTACATTGTGAGCATTAGAAAACATTCACCTTGAGTTTTAAACTAAATCGAACGACATTCGTTGTAACGACCCAGAATTTTGAATAATTTAATTTGAAAATATTTAATTAATTTTAAATATTTGAATGATAGTTTGAATTGAATTTCAAATTATCAGAATGATTTAGCGATTAAATTATAGAGTTTAATCTATTGAGGTTGAATAAAAATTTGAATCTTCAATTTTAAGCCGATTAAAAATATTTCAAAGGCTTGTAAAATTCATATTGATAATACTGAAGATAATAGAAGCTTCAGAATTGAATTTGAAACTGCTTTGTTCAGTTTTGAAATTATATCGTTTGAATCGATATTTAAAATAGCCGTCCGAGGCACAGTCTCGGAATTCGACGAAACCAGTTCCTTGGCCTAACCATTCGTTGGAAATCCAAAGAAACAATACGATCTTGTACGGTTTTAGTTGTAGAACCTACTTCCTCAGGAGGTAGCTATAGTAGGCATAATATAATGGTACCTATGCTGGCTAAGATTTATATTCTACTTTCGAAATGTTTCCTACACTATGCACTAGTAATAATATCAAATGTTTCTTTTTAATGCGTATCAAGCATCTTTGACTAACATAAGAAGAAATCTCCTCCAAGTCCGCGTTTGCATTGTGTGTGTGGCGGGAGGTCTTATGGTAGTCTCATTTTTAAAAGCATTGCGAATTGATTTTAAAAATATTCCTCTATTTTGATTTTAAAGATAAATAAATTGTTTTTGAGTTCCCACACCAGTCACATGACTGACTCGGAGTTTATTGTTTTCCTTCATAAACTCTGGGTGCCCACCAATTTCCACACGGGCAGTCAAAAGTTAAGGTTTATCAGGATATTCTGGAATTCAGGAGTTGCTGGAGGCAAGTTGGATGGCATGGCGTATTACTAGTATCTAGTATTTTTTTTCCGCTGTTTGTTTGTTGTTGTACACTCTGATGTAATGAAATGTAATGTAATAACTGATATAATTCAATGTTTAATGATTATTCATTTATCTATTATATGTTGTTCCGCTGCGAATTGCGAGATTCTGATGTGTTCTGTTATTTCCTTTCTTTCCGTTCTATTTTCTATCTTTTCTCTCTTTCCTTTTCTTTTCTTCTTTCTTAAACCCTCAGTGTTCGGTTTTTCGGCATCCGACTGATTGGCATTCGATACAGTGGACGTATTGATGTCGATATTCGGGAGTCGAAGAATCGGGTCCTGACAATGTGGTATCAGAGCATATGGTTAAGTGACAACCATGGTTCTGTTGGGTGTTACTCATTAGAGATAGAGTCAGCAGTACTCTAGAATGAGTTTGAGTGTAATAATAGATATGAGCGCGTATTTGTTAGTTAATATAAAATTGTTTTTGAATCGGGTAAATAAGATAATTTTGCCCAAAACTATTTTAGTATAGAAAAGAAATGATTTTCTATGAATTATTATAGTATATGGTTGCATGGTTGTTAGGAAGTAATAATATTAAATTATTATCATTAGTATATGGAATTAGATAAGAAATAAAATGGATTGAATTCAAGTAAACTAACTTGATAAATTACTAATTCATGGACTAATGAATTGGAATTTGAATTGGTTAAATTAAAGTTTAGTCGTGGGCTAAATTTGAGAATAAATTTGAATTGTATATAAATTCAAGTAGGTAAAAGAAATAAATTGAAATTCTCTTTGTTAGAAATTAAGTAAATTCGAGATGAATTGAATATGGAAATTGAAATTTAAAATGAATAAGTGAATGTACTAATTGAAATGAATTAGTGAATAAAATTAATTTAAAGTAGTACTATGAATTAGCAAATGAAAGTTAATCGATAGAATTCAATATTTAGAATTGAGAATTGAATTCAAATTGAATTGAAATTGAGAATTGAATTCGAATGGAATTTAAATTGTGAATTGAATTCAAATGAAATTGAAATGTAAAATTGAATGAAAATGAATGTGTAACTTCAATAGTGAAGTAAAAATGTATAAGAAGCATATATTGGAAATTTTGTAATGAAATTGGCAAAATAGTTTGAATGTTGGAATTGGATATTATGACTAGCAGGATATACAGGTGTATTAAAAGAAATGGAATTGGGATTTTGATTTCAAAGATAAAGTTGAATTACTCGACAAAAAGGTACGTATTTCAATTTCAGTATGAAATTTGATGATTTTCTTCTCCAGCCACTTGGCTTTCTCTTTTCTTTTTTATTCTGAGGGGCCGTGGTGCCATTTTATAGTCGTACCGAGCTAGCCGCGCAAAGGAGACGCTGGCGAAATTTTTCAAAAATTTAGGGTGTTAGAAAAATTTTGAGAAAATTTGAAAGCTTGAAATTTGAATTTAACTTTAAATTTGAATTTTGAAGTAAACAATGTTGTTTGAAACCTATAATTGAAGTTAGAAAGCTAGTTGAAATGATAATGAATCTCTAATAAAAAAAATTGTTTTAGAAAGTTGATAAAACTATTTGGATTGTGAAAAATGATAGACGGGATAAGGGCATTCTTCTTAATTTGTAATTTCGGGACGAAATTCTTTTAAGGGGGGAAGATTATAACGACCCAAAATTTTGAATAATTTAATTTGAAAATATTTAATTAATTTTAAATATTTGAATGATAGTTTGAATTGAATTTCAAATTATCAGAATGATTTAGCGATTAAATTATAGAGTTTAATCTATTGAGGTTGAATAAAAATTTGAATCTTCAATTTTATGCCGATTAAAAATATTTCAAAGGCTTGTAAAATTCATATTGATAATACTGAAGATAATAGAAGCTTCAGAATTGAATTTGAAACTGCTTTGTTCAGTTTTGAAATTATATCGTTTGAATCGATATTTAAAATAGCCGTCCGAGGCACAGTCTCGGAATTCGACGAAACCAGTTCCATTGGGTCCGTAATATTGAATTATTACCGGGTTTCAAATTTCGTATTTTTCTGAGTTGATATGTGAGCACACGGCGAGTAAACACATTGAAATTGAATCGAATTCAATTTAAATTTAAATTTAAATTGGTCAAACACAACACGTTCTTTCCTAACAGCACGCCTAGATTTTTGCCTAAAATCACGCCTTCGATCGTGTAGAGATCATGCCACCATTTTAAAATACCCTATCTGTTCCCCTTTCTCGTTCAAAACAATTCGAAGAAAAAAATCTTCGTTCAAATTTTTAATGGCTTCGACCGTCTCCTTCTGTTCTATTCCTCTTCCCCAGATTCAAAGAAAAAAATCAAATTTAAATCAAGCAATGGCCGCAGCCGTATAAAGTATAAAAAAAAAGAGAAAACAAAATCAATGGCCGCGCGCGTAGGCCAAGGCGTCGCGACCTGGAGGAGGCTCGAGCAGCGATTAGCGTACGCGATGGGGGTATCGACGGCAGCAGCTCGCGGCGAGCTCGATGGAAAGGGGAGGTTGTTGGAGCGAGAGGAGCAGGTGGTCGCACCTTCGATTCGAGGCGATGGTGGGTGGCATCGGTGGTTTGGGAGTGGCGGAAGGAGGGTCGCGAGCGACAACTAGGGTTTGGCATGGAACCCTAGGCGCGGCCGTGGGTAGGAGATCGATCTCGTGCAGTGGCGACTCGTGTGGGTTCTCGTGCAGTGGCGACTCGCGAGGCTAGAAGCAGAGAGGTGAATGTTTTCTTCTATTAATTTAAATTTATTTTATATAAATGTTATATATATCTGAACAGAAAGAACAAAAGAAAAAATTTCTAGGTTAGGAAATTTTAACAGTAGAATGAATTTCTGCTTTATAATAAATATTATTATGATTTTACAAAAGATATAGACAGTAATAATAAAATCTGTTTTAAAAGTTTTTCTAGCAGGGGAAAGTATATGTATGAAAATAAAAATAAAAAAATAAATAAACAGTGGGTTGGAACAGAAATAAAATAAATATAGGTGTAAATGAAATTTTAATTTCCAGTAAAAGGAAAGTTAGTTTGAAAGTAAAGTGTATAGTTAAATAAATTTATTTAACAGAAATTGTTTAAAAGAAATTGTTTTGAAAATGAAATCATCTGTTCAAATTAATTTGCTAGTAAATTAAATTTGTCAGATGGTGAGACAAATGATTTATTAAAGGAAAATTTGTTAAAGATAAAATTT
This sequence comes from Allium cepa, assembly GCA_030765085.1. Classification (NCBI taxonomy): domain Eukaryota; kingdom Viridiplantae; phylum Streptophyta; class Magnoliopsida; order Asparagales; family Amaryllidaceae; genus Allium; species Allium cepa. The sequence continues at coordinate 422,478,903 of CM060939.1, forward strand.
TGGTTAATTTATTTAAAAGGAAATTTAATTCTTATTCACTGCAGAATATATAGGTTAGAAAAAGGAAATAAAATTTTATTACAGTAAGGTGAAGTTTGAAGCAGTTTTGATTTTCAACTAACCTTAATTAATTTGAAAGTTTATGAAAAAAAAAATTTAATTAACAGTGAGAAAGATAAATAAGTAATTTATTATAAATTAGATTTTGGTTTTAAAAGGAATTTGTTAGTTAAAATAAAATCTAGGTTAAATAAATTTAATTTAATAGGAAATTTAAATTTTAGTTAAATAAAATTTTTAAAGACAAAACTGGTTTAAATAAAACCATCAGTTAATTTAACTATTAAAATGAAATCACCGATGAATCGAAATTATCAAATGAAAATTTATTATTCGATCTGTTCGAATATTAATCAGCTGTATACAAATATTTATACAAGGTATAAATCAAGGAAATCGAGACAAGATGGAAATGGATTGCAAAATAAAAGCAAAGGTGAGAACTTCTCACTCAAAAATTTAAAGTTGGATTTGCAGTTATTTATTGATTGTTGTTTGGTTATGATATTAGATATAGTAGGATATATCTATATATATAGCAATATATATATATATTGGCATATGTATATATTGTAGTTGATTGATTTTCCGCATTTTATAGCGGATGAGACCCTATTGCGCCGTTAGTAAGCGGATAATATTTTATAAAATCCCATATACCGCGATATTCCACCTCGAAGTGGAATGGGTATTGTGCTAATGTCTGTGGATGCAGGGAAACAGGTTGGAGGGATCCAACTGGATTCCTCACAAATATTTATTGATTTTAGATATTGTGATATTTGATTGTTTATCATATCGATATATGATATTGGAAAGTCGTGATTGACTATTGATGTGTTGCATCATCGGATCCATTTATGAAGTTTAAAAACAACGATTTTAAATTTCTAAAGTGATTTTTGAAAATATACGTTTATAAAATATTTTTGGAATTAATTCATCTTAAATAAATAAACGTTATAATTTTAATGTTATAAAAATTATGATTGTTGAGGAATACAGTTAAAAGTTGATTTTTGAAAATATGGAATTAATGATTTTATAAAATAGTTTAAACTGGGATTTCTGAATTTATTATAAAAAGTTTAAAAATAGGATTTATAAAATTTGATTATTTTATAAATCAAAATGAGGAAATTATAAAGGAGTTTAAAGACGTTTTAAAGAATAATATAAATTGATCCATATAAAAGATTTATAAATTGATATTTATAAATTAAAAATATTGGAATTGTAAAACGAGCTTTTATAAGTGTTAGAATGGATTGTAAATGAATTTCGTAAATGAATGAAATTTATAGAATTATAACGATGAAGTTATAAATGGAATTTTATAAACAATAGGTTTATAAAATTTGTAAAGTTACTAAAAGAATAAATTTTGGATAAATAAATGAATCTTATAAATTATAAGATTTATAAAATTTGGTAAGTTTAAAAGAACGTTTTAGTAAACGAATAAATTATAAGTATTTAACTTATAATATGAACTTTTAGTATATCATTGAGATATGAAAGTGAATAGATTAATAAAGGAAATTATAAAAGGAAGTTATTATAAAATAAATAGAAATGGAGTTTATAAACATTGTTTTATAAATCCGCAACGACTTATCTTGATAAGAAAATTGTTGTAACTTGTTAATGGAGTTATATTCACGTTTTAGAAAGTGAATAAATCCTTTAAAATAAAATGAATAGAAATGATGAAATTGGTTAACAAGTATATTCATGTTTTTGAAAGTGAATAATATGTTAAAGAAATGGTTTTGAATGTGATGTTTTAAATAGGATTAAAACGATCTAACGATGTTTTAAATGTATTAAGATTTGAAATCATAGATTTCAACATTTATTGTTGAAATAGACGTTTTCGAGAAATAGAAGGAAATAGTAGATTATAACATTATTGTTATAATAGATGATTTCCAAAAGGAAATGTTTTGTATAGTATTGGGATTTATATATCTATTTTAATTTCGAATCCCTATACTAGTGATTTTGGGTTGTCGTAACGATGTTTTTCGCAACATTCGTTTTGGCCCAAATAAATGTGTTTAAGAGAATGATTTCCTTAAAGAATGAAATATATACTTAATTTCGATTTAAGTATATTGAATATTTTCCAAGTATAGAAAATAAAAAGACTTGTGAATTACTTATAAATAAATAAGTAAGGAAATGTTTTTCCAATGTGAAATGAAAAGTTTAGAGAATTTATCTTTTTGAAGATAAATTGAAAATGAATATTAGAAATCGAATGGAAATCGTATATTCATAAATATTTTGGAATGTAAATTCAATATGAAATTTATAAATGAAATTGGGAAAATGGGTTTAAAAATAAATATCGATTTATTTTTAAAGTATGGAAATTATATATATATCTTGTAAAGATATTTTTGGGAAATAAATAATTTGGAAAATTATTTGAAATCTGGTGATGTTGTGCATATCTATTGATAGTTCAATAACCGACTATCAATATTTACCTTTGAATAGGTATGTGTTGTGATTTGCTTGAAATTGAATGCCACACTTATTTTTTTTTAAAAATAAGCGCTCACTATTCGGGTTAACCGGGAAAGGACCTTGGGGTCGTATAACCCATTCCGAATATGTGATACGTCGTTATGAATTGCATTTGAAGATCGGTGTTGAAGACCGGATATTTTCGAAAACGAAAGGGTTTCTTGTTGATTGTCTCTGCACTGGCTGATCCCTGGTATAGAGATCTCCATATGTGATGGGAAATTGGGACGTGATTAGAGATTATCTGGATTGCAAGGACTTCTTTGTAAGTGCCTTCGGTTCTGTTCGATCCCGGAACAGACTTGTATGTATAGTGTGTCTGACGTTACAAATTGAGATATAAAGCTGATTTCTTTCAAATATATTTCTGTTGGTGGCGGAGAATTTATTCTCTTATCTTAACACCCTTCTCTGAGACATACGAGCTCAGAGGTTATGTAGTTGAAGGTTATCAGCAATATATTTCTAATTTGGTAATGTGACATACTGAGTGTTGCTGTGAAATGATCATTGTGTTGATTATTTGTGATAGGATCATTTGTTTGATCGTCTATCTTGGTGATCATTTCTATGGTCATTTGTTGACCCAAAGCATGACTTTTGTATAAAGTGTGTTTTTGTGGACGTGACTTCGTCGAGCCTCACACCCCGGAATGATCAAAACAGGAAAGATGCGGCAAGGTTATGAGGGGTAGCTCCCCTTAGGGTATGTGCATTTCCTTCTGGAAAAGGGTGGTATCATGGTATGGAGCCCGGATGCTTACTCATGTTAAAACACTTATTATTATGGTGTGATGTTGATGACGAGCGCTCGGTTAAAGGTCCCAAAGGACCGGGGGATGGCATACTCATGTCAGTTGTTACCTAGTTTGAAAGGTAACCCGGCCTTGTGTTGGCAGAGATCCGGTTAGGTTCTCGGGGATGTCCTTCCAGAGGCGTTCTCATATGGCAATGGGAAGTTCCTTGGCCTGACCATTCGTTGGAAATCCAAAGAAACAATACGATCTTGTACGGTTTTAGTTGTAGAACCTGCTTCCTCAGGAGGTAGCTATAGTAGGCATAATATAATGGTACCTATGCTGGCTAAGATTTATATTCTACTTTCGAAATGTTTCCTACACTATGCACTAGTAATAATATCAAATGTTTCTTTTTAATGCGTATCAAGCATCTTTGACTAACATAAGAAGAAATCTCCTCTAAGTCTGCGTTTGCATTGTGTGTGTGGCGGGAGGTCTTATGGTAGTCTCATTTTTAAAAGCATTGCGAATTGATTTTAAAAATATTCCTCTATTTTGATTTTAAAGATAAATAAACTGTTTTTGAGTTCCCACACCAGTCACATGACTGACTCGGAGTTTATTGTTTTCCTTCCTAAACTCTGGGTGCCCACCAATTTCCACACGGGCAGTCAAAAGTTAAGGTTTATCAGGATATTCTGGAATTCAGGAGTTGCTGGAGGCAAGTTGGATGGCATGGCGTATTACTAGTATCTAGTATTTTTTTTCCGCTGTTTGTTTGTTGTTGTACACTCTGATGTAATGAAATGTAATGTAATAACTGATATAGTTCTTTGTTTAAAGATTATTCATTTATCTATTATATGTTGTTCCGCTGCGAATTGTGAGATTCTGATGTGTTCTGTTATTTCCTTTCTTTCCATTCTATTTTCTATCTTTTCTCTCTTTCTTTTTCTTTTCTTCTTTCTTAAACCCTCAGTGTTCGGTTTTCCGACATCCGACTGATTGGCATTCGATACAGTGGACGTATTGATGTCGATATTCGGGAGTCGAAGAATCGGGTCCCGACATTCGATTTAACCTAAAATTTTAGTTAGCTCCAATCGTCTTCAGATTAGTTCCAGAATGTAGTACTCGTCGCATGATTCCTTCACCGTTTGTTTCGTCCAGTTTTGACCTCATACGACAAAGATATACATTTTTAAAGATTGAATAATTTTTAAAACTATATAATTTACATAAATTAATTTCCTTTTATTTTCATTAATAAACCTTCTAAATCTAGGCCGTTGATTTCCTTAGACGAGATCAGGCCGCCAATTTCCCTACTTCTTCCCCTTCGCATTTCATTCCCAGTCGATACGAACCCATCACATATACTCTATTCCCGATGGCCGCCTCTACCTCGCTCGTCGATAACACAATCAGGGACAATCACCATACATGCCCACCAATGCCGCACCCACGCCTAGAGCCACGTGAAGCTCGATGCTACCATTGCCGTGAAAAATGCCACCAAAACTACACGAACACGGCCTTCCACCGCCTCCGATTGTCGACTATACAAGTTCTCCACCGTTGAAATTGTAGAGCTCCTCTAGCTCTTCGATTTTCATGTTGGAAGTTTTCAATAATATTGATTGGATCGAGAAAATTTGATGGGGAAAGTGTAGATGATTTCGGCCATTGAATATGATAGAGGCGCGACTGTAATGTTAGGGTTTACTATACACACACATATATATACGTGTAGATATATTATTATATTATTATATCAGCTATTTACACTAATTTTTGGACGAACTCAAAACGAAGCGTGTCGTCTGACGTTTATAACGTTATACCCCTATTCCGTACGCAATGGAATAGGTTTCGAGACCCAATTCGATTGTATGTGAAAGATAGCTTTTTGAATCGAATTGAAATATTAGATTTATGAAATTGATTTCTACGCGTTTCACGATTGCACGGCCAAACGACAAGTCCGATCGCTACAAAACTTGAAATCCTACAATAATTCACTATTACGGATCCGATGAAACTGGTTTCGTCGAAATCCGAGATAGTGGCCAAAATGACAATTTTTACTCGTCAATTAAAACCAGAAATTTCCAAATTTCTATTATTCACTTTAAATCCAATTTTAAATGTTAACAATCTTCATTGTTTTTTAAATAAAATTTAAATCAACTTCTGATACCATTTTCAATTATATTAAATTCAGAATTTAATTATTCAAATAATTTCCAATATTAAATTTAACAATTTAATTGCCCTATAAATCATTAAGTTCCAAATAAATTGTAGTTGCCAACATCATTTTATTTCTAACTAAATAATTCACAATTATTATTTAATTTCAGTTATTAATTATAAACCCAGTCGATATATAGAATTTCATTTCAATACTCGTTATCGCCAGATCTTCAAGATTAGTTTATTTCAAAATTTTATTCAAGTTCATATCCAATAACGTACATTCATAATCATTAAATTTTTATTTTTAACCATTTTTGTTCAATAATTATACTAAAACTAATAGTTTAAAATAGTTAAAAATACAGGTCATTACACACCATCAAATCAAAGTCGTCCACCTTCCAACCCGAAGCACCCTATAGGACCATAATTTTTGCCTGGTTATGCACCCCTCAAAACCAATTTTCATGCTCGGTTATCCAATCCCCGAGCACACACTTTTCCATCCCAAAGTTATCATCGAACCAAATCAAAGCATCTACCAGACAAGATTTTATGTCCGATCTTCCTCCACTGGACCACCTTGGACCCTAAGCCAGCAACTTCCCTGCCCAAAGCTACCCACCTTGTGACACCAAGCTGACTGTAAGCCCTGGTCAAATTTCTGTAGCCCTATAGAACCTCCAATTTCATATTGACCACATCACTACACTTACTACTTCGACACATGTGCATTCCATATGCATCGATGCAACCCATATACTCTAGAGCCCATCCATCGAAGTCTAATTCCATACTTACAAATCTCTCATCTTTTGTGTATCGAATCGGAGAGTACATCGCTACTCCTTCTAAATAGGGATCATTAACCATGGAATCGTTCACCATCTCTAATTCTCTTCGATGAGCATTTACAACCAATCAAACAAAAATCAAGCAATATTCAATCATCACTCGAAGATGCAAATATTTATTAAAACATGGAAAATCATCACAAAATGCGTCTATAACATAGCCTAACACATAGGTAGGCAAATACTCATCAAAACAACATAATTAAACTACTTTAAATCATTTTAAATTCGTGTTTACTTCAGGTTGGTTTCAAAACAGCATAAACGCTTAATTTTGACTGTAAAAATGGATTTAAAACATGTTAAAAACCTATAGTACACACACATATAATAAGTTCTAAGAAGATAAATCACCCATCAAACACTAAAAAAGAAAGATTTGCGTGCAAAACGAGGCAAATCCAAGAATACACAGCAAAGCCTTAAAATTTTCTCTTCAAAAAGTAGATTTGAAAGTTTCAACCAATCTTTTGCTAGCCCATCCTTAATCTAAATATTAGGCTTGAATTGGAAGAGACTAGAGAATATTTTGGCCAAAGGGAAGTTTATTGGAAGTTTAAATCTATTTTGGGATGATTGAAAAATGATTTGGGGAGGCCATGATAGCCAGTGTAAGCCTAAAACCCAAAATGGGTTGTTGCCTCACTCAAACACTACTAATTATGTGTTAAGCTATCTTAAAAACCGTCTAACTTTAAATAGCCATATCTTCCAGACCATAAGTCAGAACGACTATTATGATCATTGTACGAAAATAGAAGCCATCATGTCTTTTCAATGGAAGTGTTTTTGGACCTTAATTCAAAACCTATCAAAAGTTATATTAGTTTCATGTTTTCAGAGGTAAAATCGTCCTGAAAAATTTCTTGAGATCAAAAATGCAACTGCTCAACATTCTCCTAAGTTATAAACCCATATGACCTAATTTGAATTTAGAAATAATATTTTTGATCCTTCGATACGTAAAATATAAATCCCTCTTTTAGGATTTTCGCCCCTGAAATCCATAATTCAACCAAGGTAAAGTTAAACATAGTTACCTCGCATGCCTAATAACCACAAGCAAACATATCAACATCTTAAATACACACAAAAGCAAGAAATAATATCTATGTCTATCCTAGTATGCAGGATACTATACTACTCCATATGATATCGAAAGTGAAAGTAAATGCGATAAACAAAAAGTATCACCAAGTAAAGAGCTCCAGATAAGCGGTCCTCATGCTCTCCTCGATTTTTCAAGTGCAATCTTTCTTGCTTTTACCCTACTAAACCTTCACCAACTTCACGTCTTCCTCCTAAACTCTTTCGTGTCATGTCAAACGATACAAATGGGCCTACAAGGTCTTGAAGCTTCTATTTAATCTTAATATCGTTTAGCAGATCTAGTGTAATAGTCAAGCCTGAGCTATGCAAAAAATCTGCGAATGAGAGATGTAGGACACATTGTGCGCACGCACTATCTTTTGGGGGTAGGTCAACTCTATAAGCAAGGTTCCCAATCTTGCTGATTATCGAGAGACGACCTACAAATCTTGACCCCAACTTAACCTAGTATTATATCAAACTACATTCTATAGTAGAGAACCTTGACAAACACCATACCGCCAACAGAAAACTCTAAGTTATGCCTTCCTTTATCAGCATAGACCTTTCTATCTTTCTTGAGCACCTTTCATTCGTTGCCAAATGCTCTCGATCTTCTTTGAAGTTTCTCTAATCATATTTGGCCAAAGTATCAGTTTTCCCCCGCTTCCCACCAACAGGAAGAAGCGTTGCAAGTTTGGTCATATAACACCTCAAATGGTGCCATATTGATGATGGATTGATAACCGTTATTGTATGCAAAATCTATCAAATTCAAGCGATCCTCCCATGAGCCTCCAAAGTCAATAATGCAAGCTCGCAAGAGATCCTCCAAGATATGATTCTCTTTGTTAGTCTACCCATCAATTTGCAAGTGATAAGCCGTACTGAGATGCAGCTTTTCCGCTAATGCCTTGTGTAATCTCTTCCAAAACATGATGGTGAACAATGGGTCTCAGTAATTTACAATGCTCTTTGGAATATTGTGGAATCGTACTATCCATTTCACATACGACTCGACCAACTTTGATGCCATTCAACTAAAATTTACGGGTATAAATCTAGAACTCTTGGTAAATCTATCAACTATGACAAATTGCTATCATACCATCCTATGTCCTCTATAATCCATCGATACGTGCTTCACTTTCACTTGGGAATCTCGAGCGGTTGAAGTAAATTACTTGGCTTCTTCTGCTCAACCTTAACTAGCTAACAATTTTTGCATATCGAGATGAATGCCCCAACGTCCTTTTACATCCCATCCCAATAATATGTTTGCTTTATATCTCTGTGCATTTTATTTCCACCTGGATATATCATCAATACCAAATGAAGGGGCTCTCGTAGCACCTCATCCCTTAACCTACCGACATCAGGTACAAATGACACCCTATCCTTACGGAGCGAACCATTACGGTCGAGTCCATATTGCCTTATCTCTTCAGTCTCTACTCCTTCTTTAATTTTGGAAACAATTTTTGCTAGCCTAACTTCATGTCTCAAACAAGCTTCAATCCTCTCAATGAAGTATGTCTGATAGTCAGACTAGCCAACTTCATTGGTTCAAGCTCACATCGAGGTTTGAAGCCATAGTCAGCAATGTACTCAAATTGCTTCCACACTAGGACAACACTCCCAAACTAGCATGTCTTCTACTCATAGCATCAATGATTGAATTTCCCTTACTAGGTTTATAGGAAACGTGAAAGTCATTTGAGATTAAGAACTCTAACCGTCACTATTGAGAAAGGTTAAGGTCCTTCTATGAGAAGAGGTACTTCAACGATTTATGGTTTGTATACTATTCAAACCTTTCCCGAAGCAAATAAAGTCTCCATATCTTTAAAGCAAACACTATTGCTGCCATATGCAAATCATGAGTTGGAAGCTCCCTCTTGTGCGGTTTTAGATATTGACTAGCATATGCGATACTTTCCCCTCTGCATCAACAACGCAACTAATCCAATACCGCATGCATCTGTGTAAACTGTTAACTCATCATTCCTACTTGAAATGACTAACACTATTGCACTCGTTAACCCGTTTTTCAGACTCATAAACGCATGCTATCACCTCCCATTCCAAACAAAAGTCTACTTCTTCTTCATCAGATGGGTTAATGGTGTTTCTACCTTAGAGAAGTTTTTGATAAACGTCTATAGTATCCCGCTAGTCTAAGTAAACTCCTCATATCTGTAGCATTCATATGATGATCCCAATGATGGACTGTTGCCACCTTTATAGGATCTACAATAAGGCCCTGCTTGGGGAAAAGATGGCCCAAAAATCGCACTTCCCTCCTCTAGCAATGACACTCAGAAATTTTAGCTTTCAATCAGTGTTTCCTCACCACCTCTAGTACAATCCTAAAGTTCTCCTTATGTTCATCCTTCATCCTCAAATAAACAAGGATATTGTCCACAAACATAAGCAAAAACTTATTCAATTAACCTCTAAAAACATAGTTCATGAGATCCACAAAATAAGTTGTTGCATTGGTCGGCCCAAACGGTGAAACCAACTACTCATAGAATCCAGATGGCTTATGAAACGAAGTAATCGACACACCATCACTTGTCACTCTCAGTTAATGAAAACCCATCGCATGGTCCAACTAAGAGAACACTCTAGCACCATAGAGCTGAATGAACAAGTCATCAATACATAGTTGTGGATATTTTTTCTTCATCATCACCTTATTCTCCTCATGGTAATTCATACATTGTCTCAAGGAGCCATCCACCTTTGTGGAGAATACTTTCGGTGCACTCCACTTAGATAAAATTCTTTGAATGAACCCTCATCTCAAAAGGTCACTCACTTTGCATCTTTAGTTCCTTCTGCTCTATGGGCACCACACGTCTCAATGGCACTACTACTGATCTGGCTACCTTCACCAAATTTATATGGAATTTGATCTCCCTATGTGGTGGCAACCCGATCACCCTCCCAATTATATCTAGACACTCCCTTTCTATATGCATAGATGACAACTTGTCATGTAGTATCTCGAGAAAATATAGAAAGCTAACCATCACCTCGTCGTCAAGTAGGCAGCCCAACTTCAATCTTTGTCCATTGTCTGGTCCTATCATCAGCAATAGCCTCTCACAATTCACCAATACCCCATACTTTTGCAATTAGTCCATACCAAGAATAATACCAAAGTATAAAACACCCAATACAAAGCAGTTACAAACAAATAAACATTCATGACTCGATAAGGCTAAGTCTCAATAAACCATGCATAGGCTAGTCGATCCTTCAATAGGATTTATCAGTATCAAAGTTCAGTCACCTATCTTGGGTTTCAATCCTAATCCATCTACCAAATTTTTAGATATAAAGGAATGCTAAGCCCCAGACCAGAAAAACACATAGAAGTATATCGAAAATAGAATGCATACCTTGTATAATGATGTTCTTCCCCTCCTCCTTTACTGATGAAGCACTCAACGAAGCTGGAACGGTGTTCAATGCATATGCAGATACAACCTGCTTGTTTCTCAGTGGCTCTAGACAATCCCACTTGATCTGCTCAAGCTCATTTCCGTTGTAACATCCTTTCTTCTCATTCCTATAGCAAGATGGTCCTTCTCTCCATAGTTATAACATGTAGGCTCTCATTTTCCCTTCTTCTAGCCATCCTTTCCCAGAAACTGCTTCTTCCCTTTGCTGTTCCATTTTATTTCCTCACTGCTACTACCTTGAGATTTGGACTCCTTCTTTGGAAAAACAACTTCTTTTGGCTTAGGGTAGAGGCTCTCGTGTCTTAAAGCCCTCTCTATGACTTTATTAAATGTCTCATCTATGTGGCTGATCATCCGCTCACTAAGATAACCATTCTACTTAGTATTGAACTTCTTTGTTTTTCTTGAATGGAGTGGAGATAAAAGACATCTAATGTTTTAAAAACATATCAAACTCATCCACATACTTCGATATAGATATGTCTTTTTGCTTCAAATTAGCAAATTTTCTAAACAAAACTAATTTCTAAGTTGTCGATATGAACTTTTCCTTAAATCTTGTTTTAAACTGCTCCTAAGTGAACTGATCATCAAGTGTACATATCTTCACAGCATCTCACAAATTCATGGAATTTCCTTGAAGTTTCTCAGAGGCCAACTTCCTCTTTATCACATCCTTCAACTCCAAGTTCTCATAGATGCGTTCATAGGTGTCCAACTAATCCTGCACTTTGATGACTAATTTTGTTCCAAGAAATGATTTGCCACAAATACTAGAGTAGTCTTTGTTTAACTTAGCAAAGTCAGCCCTCGGCGCTTGCATCGGAACACCAACACCCACACCAGCTAGAGCAACTCCTTAGGCATTCTGCAAAACGTTCTTCATTATATTATTGAATATTGCCTGCATATCAGGGTTCACAGCTGCACCTACCTGCTCCTTACTCAATCTATGCCAGAAATAGAAGTCTTAGAAGCATTCCTCATTTGCTGGCTCATTCTTATAAGCTATAATAAGAATGCTATCATAAGAATGATCAGTCTCTTAAAAAGGAACTGGTGGTGTTCATGAATTCATTGCGATATAGTATAAGTCGCGTATACTATATATATATACTACTATATAGTTATAAAAACCAAAATATAACAAGTACGTCCTCTCATAGATTATTTGATCCACTCTTAGGTAATAGCTCCTACCTTATCTCTACTTGATCCAAGTATCAAATTAGGTCAATCATGCAACCTAAGCTCCGGTACAAAATCCGACGACTGCCTTACACATCAGGTACTCAATTATAACATGTAAAGTACACTATGGCGATACCCAGCTGATATAGGATGATAGTCAAGGGTGAAAAGAAATAAAATTCAAAATCATAGAACCTTTCGTATATCTCACAGTGCATAGGATAAAATATAATATTGAATATAGATATAAAACAGGTGAGGCAGTAATATAATCAATTGAAACATAATAAGAATATCAAGGTGTAAAAGGTTCAAAGATTATATAAAACAGAAATAACAAAGTCTATACATCCCAAATCTCTAAATCAATTCTAATGGTCTCTCTCAATAGTATAATTACAGATATAGCTTCACGGTACTACACAATGGAATATAAATGATAGTAAGCTCCAAAATATAGATACATGAAAGCATAGCCTCCTGCTTGTACTCCCTACAGCTCCATGTGATATATTGACCAGTTTTCCCTAATCTACTCATTTAGGAGTACTCGAAATAATAATAAGCAAAGCATAAAATCTTGAATTAGACAATAATCTGTTGTGAGCGATATATCATCTCAAAATACTATAGAAACCATACATAGTAATGAAGACATAAGGTATTTAGAACCATGTCTGACATGTCTCTGCATCCAACAAGTTCACAATACAAGCTAAACTACTATCACATATGGGAGTAAACAACGAGTATAATATGGGTACAACAAAACAATCGACATCCATATCAAGCACACAAAAATAAAGCAACCATTACACGGTCTTGCATCTCTCACTCACGTGTCATTGGATATATCATAACTCTTATGACCGACAAAAATGGTCAACTACTACTTAATACCATGGATGCTCAACTCATGCCCACACAAATGGCTAGGGACTAGACACATGCAGACATCCAAATATGGGTGCACATAGACTATCCTAGGTACACATAGACTACCCTGTCCCAAAACAAGCATCATAACATCAGAGTTATCCATCGATCACTTAGCACTTGTACCAGTAGTGGAACCACATCTTATTCCACTCTGTAAGCTATCACACATAACTTGCCTGCTCAGTCTATTACTATATGCCATCATCACTCACTATGTCGAGTTATCGAACTCATCGCACATTATTTGTTTTCGCTCAACTCCTAATTCATCACCCCGGACTCGTCCACCTCAACTCTAAGCCAACTCACATGAACCTTGAAGCAAGCCAGTAAAAACCCTAAAGTACCGAGCTCTGTCCATCTCCTCACACCATTGGACCGAAGTCGTCAACCGTTCAGCCCGAGGTATACTACCAGACCATAGTTCTTACCTGGTTATACCACTTCGAACCAATTTCCATGTTTGGTTATTCAATCCCGAGTACCCTCTTCTCCATCCTGAAGTAACCACCGGACCGAATTGAAGCACCTACCGGATTGGATTTCATGTCCGGTCTTCCACCACCGAACTACCCTGGACGCAAAGCCAACACCTTCCCTACCTGAAGTCAACCACATTAGAAACCAAGCCAACCACAAGCCCTGAACCAAATTCATATACCCCCTCTAATGCTCTAATTTCCTGTCGATCCTATCACCACACTTACTACTTCGACCTGTGTGCTTCCCCTATGCATTGATGCAACCCCAAATACTTTAAATCACATCCATCAAAGTCCAATTCCATGCTTATGGATCTCCTGTCCTTTATGTATCGAATCAAAGAACACGTCGCTATTCCTTATATACAGAGATCCTTAACCATTAAATCGCTCGCCTCCTCCACTCCGCTCCAATGAGCATTTACAACTATTTGAACACACAAATAACATACAGACAAGCATCGAACAACATTCAATCATCACCCAAACATGCAAACATTCATTAAAATAGGAAAATCATCGCAAAATGCTTCTATATCATAGCCTAACATATATATTGGAAACCAGTCATAAAAACCATTTTTAAACTAATTTAAGTCATTTTAATTTCAATTTTACTTTAGTTATGTTTCAAAACGTCAAGAAAACATAATTTTGACCTTGAAATGCATTCGAAACATGTTACAAACCAAGGATACATACTAATATACATATGTACAGATATAAATATATAATAAGTTGTGAGATGATAAATCACTCTGCAAACACCCAAAAATGGAAGATTTGCATACAAAATGAGGCAAGTCCGAGAATAGATAGTAAAGCCCTAAAATTTCCTCTTCAAAAATGCTAATTTGAAAGTCTCTAAAAAATTCCCTTGCAAATATATGCTTAATCTAAAGATTTAATTTGATTTGAAAAAGATTAGAGATGGTTTTGGTAATGAGAATTTTAATGGAGGCTTAGATCTATTTTAAGATGATTAGACAATGATTTGGGAGGTCATGGACCCCAATATAACCCTAAAACTGAAATGGGTTATTGGGTCTCACCCAAACATCACTAATTACCCATTAAGTTATCCTAAAAGCTGTCTAGCTTCAAGCAGTTTTGTTTTCCAAACCTTAAGTCCAAAATGCTATTATGAACACTCTATAGAAAGAGAAACCATGTATCTTTCCAATGGAAGTGGTTCCAGACCTTATTTCGAGTCTTATCAAAAGTTACACTCGTTATAAGTTTTCAAGGGTAAAATTATCCTATAAAATTTATCGGGGTAAAAAATGTCACTATTCAATATTACCAAAGTTATAGACCCATATGACCTAATTTGAGTTTAGAAAACAATATACTATGATCCTCCAATACGTAAAATATGTATCCTTATAACATAGATATATATGTAGGATCGATTTCACCCTAGAGGGGGGTGAATAGGGTGATAGTATAAATTATAAAATTAATTGCGGAAGCATATAAAATAATTTTAACACAGATCACAGAACAATAGCAGCACAGATATTAGCAGAATAATAAATGCAGAAATAGAACGACCCAGAATTTACCCAGCTTCGGCAAAACCCTGCCTACGTGCTGCCCCCAAGGTTTCTACTATAAATTAGATAGTCCCTCGTTTACACACGTAAACTCGCGACATCCGCTATCGACTAAATTTAACTCTACGCTCAAAACCCTGCCACAACTCAGCCACTGAGTTGCGAATTCTCAAGCTACGCCACATATCTTGTCCCCTAGTCACACGACTAGAAATAACAACGGTTTAAAGTTTAAAAACAAATTTAAACAGCAATTTAAAAATAAAAACCCTAATTAAAAAAATTAAAAAGCCCTTGAAATAATAGGCCGGCCCCCTTTTTGATTATTCAGCCCGAACCACTTTTAGTTCCTTCGTTCGTTTATGGTGGCCGTTCCTCTTGCAATTCAATTAGGGCTTCGTCCCTTCGATCCAAATTAGGGTTTGAAATAATATTTGAAGCCGCGCCTTTGTTGATCGATTAATGGATATTTCCGTGTGCTTCGTTCTCTGTTGTTCGCTCTTGGCCGCTTCTATTTGATCGAGTTCACTGTTTTGCTTCGGTATGTAATTTCCCTTTTTGTGCTTTTCTGATTTTCGTACTCGAACTCGATAGATTGTTTGCCAGTGATGATTCTGGGTTATATATGCGTTCGATCTCCTTTATTTGCGTTCATATAAATATATTTGAATTTGTCAATTCTTTTTCTCTGCCGCTTGATGATGCTTGAACGATTGATGATTAATCTGACTTTGTCAAATTCGTATATTTCACGTTTCTTGGTTGACACGTTTTTAATTCATTTTTGTGATGACCACGGCTTCCACTCCGTTCCTTTTTCTGTTGACTTGTTAAAAACACGGCTTTGATACACTTGATTAGCTTGCGATGTTGATTTTGTTTATGCTCGACTTCGTTCAGTAACACACGGTTTTGACTTTGCACTGCAGTTGTCTTCGACTGTAAACTTGATTTTGTGATGTAATAAATATTGGTCTTGTTTGACTTTTGCCATGCTATTCACTGTGAACTTTGGTGAAGGGGTTCGACTCTGGCCATCTGATTCTATGGTTATGACTTGTTCATTGAATTTCTTTGTAACTTTATTCAAACTGCTTCACTATCATTTTGATCGATTGGTTCATCATTGACTTACTGGCAATTTTTGAATTGCTACTGAACCATGGCTTCAACTGATAATTTTCGACTTCCCACTACACTTTGAAACTGCTCCTTGACTTGTTCATTAGTTGATGTATTCGAATGTTTTCTGTTGTATGTCTGGTGTAGTTGCATTGTATGGTGCTGTTGCATTGTACGGTTCCTTTTGAAGTCTGATTGAATGCACTTTGGTATTGTGGTCTTGAAGTATGGTTGCACTGTCGTTTTGTTTGAAGTGATTCTGGTGTGAAATGTTGCATGTTTGGTTACATTGGATCGTTGTCAGCATTACTTGATATTTTTGGTTTGAGTTGATATTTCATGTGTACTGAATGTTGTTCAAGTGCTTTCACATGTGGTCTGGTGGGTTCCTTTCACCGGCTTGTTGAGTTACCCTGATCTTGTGCACCTTTGTTCATGGTTTGTTGTGTGTACACATTTGTTTGGTTTTGCTGTTTCATTGATCGGGTTTTGTTCTTGTATCATTAGAAGTCTGGTTGACACTTGATGATCTTCATATTCATGTGTGTCTTGTGCAATGGAGTCAGTGGTAATGGTCACTGTGTTGGGCTTGTAGTACTTGGATATTTGCAGTTTGTACTTATGTCACTAGTGTACTTGAGTCAGTGGTTTATGATGCACTTGTTTTGTACTTCACTGTACTTCATATTGATCACCATCTTGCTGTCTTCAAATTGTCACTTGCTGTTTGCATTAAAGTTGTATTTGCTGTCATCGGTCGCTGCTGTGCATGGCTTGATGTTGTACATTGTCATGTACACTTGTGTTCGTTGAGTCACTGTACTGTTGAGGCTGAAATATTGGTTCGGTCTGCATATTTGTGAGTTGTTCAGTACACCGTTGAGCTTCTGACCTTGATATCATGGTGTACATGTGAGTTGTATTTCATTTGCGGCCTTGACTTTTATTGATGCATTGAGTTGAGTAGTGACTTGACCTTTGCATTTTGTTTATTTTTCTAATTTTCACCTGAGTTGAATCCTGCTTGGATTTGACCTTGTGCTGAATGACATTGTTTTATTGCACTTGAGTTGAATCCTGTAAATGGGTTTGGCCTGTGCTCACTTGTCCCTGTAAATCGATCAATTGTATATTTCGGTGTGCACGACCTTGTGGCATATACAGTGATACACTTTGTATGTCACAAGCTGTTCGTGTATGATGAATTCAAATTTAAATGATGACGAACAACCCAAATGAATGAGGCAAATATTATTTTCAAAAATTCATATTTTATTTTATATTGCAAAAATATTTCTTTTTCAATTTTACTGCATTAGTGAATATTTTTGCAGATTGCTCAGATGCTGGATTCTAACTGGAATGAAGTTGAAGATAAATACTACGAATGTGAGTGATATGTGGTGAGGTCAACTGTAAATGTAAAATAGTGATGTAATTGAATTTGTATCAAAGTTGTATAGTGAATAGTGAGAGCTTGAATTTGTACTATTCAAAATTGTAATAAATATTTGTTTGAATAAAATATTCTGTTTGAATTCAAATTCTGTGTTATTTAATTTATTCAGCAAATATTTATTTAATCTATGAAAAATAAAATAGTACATTAACAAATACATTCAACAATCTCCCCCTTTTGATGATAACAAACATATATTTAAGATTTTGAATATATTAAATGTATTTGATCATTGATATGCTCTACTTGCTCCCCCTATTTAAATTCTTCCTCTCTACATAAAGCTCCCCCTACAAATATGCATACAATTAAATAATATGCAAATGAGCCTACATGCAAATGGAAAATTATTTGACCTTTGCTTGATTTTATTTGACAAAATCTTAACTTTTCTCTCCCCCTTTTGTTATCGGCAAAAGAATAATAGTGTTAGAGAAAATAGAGATAAAGTGATCGATATTAATCCAACATTAAAACTCAATTGAATATAAATATTAAATTTCAATAAAAAATCAAACAAAAATCATAAATATTCTGTTAGGCGCATATTCCACTTTTAGAATGATGGGAATTATGTCATCATATAAAACCATACAGTTGTGTCTATTTGTGGTATATTTATATCAGGAATTTGAATATCTACTAACCATGCATAACCGTTAGGACTTTTAAATGAGATTAGTAGTATCCAATTTTATTTTTAAAAAAAATGAATTCAAGTATCTTCTAACCACACATAACCGTGAGGACTTTTAAATGGGATTAGAATTAACTTGTTTATTTTAAAAATCAACTTTTGATATGCGTTCCATACATGCATAACCCTGAGGACTTTTAAATGAGCATGGAAGCACATAACAAATTCCAAGTAATTCACCCATGCATAACCGTGAGGACTTTTAAATGAGAGTGAATACTTTGCTATTTATTTATTATTATTTTATTTAAAAAAAATGTAAAAATGAAAAACGAACGATTCCTGTTTAAAGTACCACATATCGACAAACTATATAGAATTTTGACGAGTGATGGTTGTTAGAAATATGATAGAGATAGAGATGCTCATGGAATTTTTTACCAACAAAAAGTTTCATAACTCTTGTTTAAATTTCTAAAGAAATTTTCTAATTATACTTTCTCGAGTTATAATATATGATCAATATTAGTACTCGTCACTCTTTCAATCACTATTCATCTTTTTGATAATCATAGGGAGTCAGATTTGTCAAAATAGTCATTTAAAATCAAATTCAAAGATAATTATGGAATCAATTTTTTAAAATGACTAATCTGAAAATATGGTCAAGAATGATTTTCTCGAGGGGGTTTTATAAGAAAATTTTCTGCTATTTGAAAATTATTTGAAATGAAAAATATGCAGATATTTTCTTTGAAAAACGATGCAGTTACTAAATATCTCAAAAATCACGTTCAACTAGTAATTTTTCTATCAACTAGATTACCAGTATAATCTGCATCTGAATTTCTTTTTCACTCAAAAATTATCATTAATTGAATTTGATCGACCAAACCATGAAGTGTGCATCAAAAAAATTTCAAACTCAATTTTAACAACAATTTAAATGACATTCTTTGAATTTGAAGTGAAGCCGTGTTAATAATCAAAAATCGTGAATATAGAGTTAGTCATATTATAACCAAATGTATTATCATCCAACAAAACACTATTTTTAATCCAAACTGATGTATATGAAGTAATTCAAAGAATTTAGAGAATTTTATAGTGTTTTTGGCATAAGAATATAATTGGCCAACTATGTTGAATAATTCAGAGTCAAAATCATCATCTTTTCATCATCTCAATATTGGCTGATTTTAATTTAGAATATGGTGCAGATTATCACATTTAATATATCGTTCAAATAAATATACCTTTACCTGTTTTACCTTTACGATGTTTTTTCGTTGTTGTCTATTGTGATTCTGTCACCTTTGAACTAGGCTAAGGAACTTTGTTTTATCGCCCGTTGTTTTTCTAGAACAGCCAAAAAAAATCCAGAGAGCACTATTGTTGTTCCTTAGCCTGCCACCATACCTACACGATGAAAGATTTAAGTGACCTATTTGTTTTTATAGGTCCATGGTTGTTAGTGGCAAAATATTTAGAAAAATAATTTTGTGAAGACCCAAAACTATTTATAATTGTTCCCTTCGGCACCCAAATTTGTTTAACTTTGAGAGTTTTTATATTTGTGCCTTTTGGAACCCCAATCGGTATAGTTTTCACATGTTCGGGTCTGTACCAACAATTATTGTGATCGTGTCCAAATTTTCTACAAATTGTGCACATCTCATTTCTAACATTTTTAGATTGATTATATCCAAGTCCTTGTATAACTGTATTAACAGTTTGTTTCCCTAATAGCATATTCAACGATTTTTCACTTTTTGAAAATTTATCTAAAGTCGTTGATAATTGTTGGACTTGTGTTTTGAGAGATTCATTATCGTTCAACAATTGAGTGCACTTTTTGATAGAATTCTCTCTCCTAGTATTTTCACTTTCTTTGAAAATCAGAATTTCATTTTCAAGTGATTTTATATTGATTTCTGATTTTATAATTTCGTTTTCGAATGTTGGACACTTATCACACTTAGGGATCCTACTTTGATAGGTTTTAACTAATTGGTCAAGTTGTTCATTTAATTCTATCAAAGTAAATTTTTATGATTCAAGTTTAGCATATTTCTCCCAAAGTCGTTCAAAACAGCCATTTACTTCGTGGAAATAAATAAGTAATTCAGAGTGAGTGAGTTTTGATACCTCGCTTGGCTCATCATCGTTGCTACCTGTTATATTTCCATGAAGGCACATATCTGCTTTCTCACTCTCACTGCTAGTACTTTGATTATCTTCATCTCTTGTATTCCACGAGGCTGTAGCATTTCTCCGTTTTGATTTCTTTTCAAAATCGAGTTGAAATCGGGGATAATTGGGCTTGATATCACAGGGTTTGTTGCAAATGATCCTATGTTCTTCCGAGTTGTCTAGTGCTTTGATTATTCTACTTTTTAATTTTTGATTTAGAGCTGAATTTCCATATTTGTGGTTCCACCTTTTGAATTTCTTTAGTATTAACGCCAGCTCAGCTGCTCCATCATCATCATCCTCATCACAACTGCTTTTTACAAATCCTGTTAAGCACATTTCTTCAACTGAGTTGGTTGTGGAGGATTTCTCATTGTTGTTGACTTTTGCACCATATATTGCATCGAAAGTATTCCAAATTTCCTGTGCATTTTCACAATGAGAGATGAAATTAAAATTATCTTGATTAATATGAGAATATAATATATGCATAGCAAGAGCGTTAATCGAGATAATTTTCTTATCTGTTATATCACACCCGTTTTCAATAATATCCCAACATTT
The DNA here is from genome assembly GCA_030765085.1 of Allium cepa. Classification (NCBI taxonomy): domain Eukaryota; kingdom Viridiplantae; phylum Streptophyta; class Magnoliopsida; order Asparagales; family Amaryllidaceae; genus Allium; species Allium cepa. Next base: position 422,499,996 of record CM060939.1, read on the forward strand.
AATATTAACAGATTTTAAATAAAATTCCATTTTAAATTTCCAATTCAAAAAATCTGTTCCATCGAAAATAGAAGGAATAATATTGGAACGACCCTCAACAAAAGTATTATTAAAAGAAGCCATTTTAAAAATTCAACTATTTAAAATAAAAATTGGTTTTTGTAAAATCAAAATTTTAAAACAAAAACGGCTTTTGTTCCTAGCTCTGATACCACTTGTAGGATCGATTTCACCCTAGAGGGGGGAAGGGTGAATAGGGTGATAGTATAAATTATAAAATTAATTGCGGACGCTTATAAAATAATTTCAACATAGATCACAGAACAATAGCAGCACAGATAATAGCAGAATAATAATTGCAGAAATAGAACGACACAGAATTTACCCAGCTTCGGCAAAACCCTGCCTACGGGCTTCCCCCAAGGTTTCTACTAGAAATTAGATAGTCCCTCGCTTACACACGTAAACTCACGACACCCGCTATCGACTAAATCTAACTCTACGCTCAAAACCCTACCACAACTCAGCCACTGAGTTGCGAATTCTCAAGCTACGCCACGTAGCTTGTCCCCTAGTCACACGACTAGAAATAACAACTGTTTAAAGTTAAAAAAAAAATTTAAATAGCAATTTAAAAATAAAAACCCTAATTAAAAAAATTAAAAAGCCCCTGAAATAATAGGACGGCCCCCTTTTTGATTATTCAGCCCGAACCACTTTTAGTTCCTTCGTTCGTTTATGGTGGTCGTTCCTCTTGCAATTCAATTAGGGCTTCGTCCCTTCAATCCAAATTAGGGTTTGAAACAATATTTGAAGCCGCGCCTTTGTTGATCGATTAATGGATATTTCCGTGTGCTTCGTTCTCTGTTGTTCGCTCTTGGCCGCTTCTATTTGATCGATTTCACCGTTTTGCTTCGGTATGTAATTTTCCTTTTTGTGTTTTTCTGGTTTTCGTACTCAAACTCGATAGATTGTTTTCCAGTGATGATTCTGGGTTATATATGCGTTCGATCTCCTTTATTTGCGTTCGTATAAATATATTTGAATTTGTCAATTCCTTTTCTCTGCCGCTTGATGATGCTTGAATGATTGATGATTAATCTGACTTTGTCAAATTCGTATATTTCACGTTTCTTGGTTGACACGGTTTTGAATTCATTTTTGTGATGACCACGGCTTCCACTCCGTTCCTTTTTCTGTTGACTTGTTAAAAACACGGCTTTGATACACTTGATTAGCTTGCGATGTTGATTTTGTTTATGCTCGACTTCGTTCAGTAACACACGGTTTTGACTTTGCACTGCAGTTGTCTTCGACTGTAAACTTGATTTTGTGATGTAATAAATATTGGTCTTGTTCGACTTTTGCCAGGCTATTCACTATGAACTTTGGTGAAGTGGTTCGAATCTGGCCACCTGATTCTCTGGTTATGACTTGTTCATTGAATTTCTTTGTAACTTTATTCAAACTGCTTCACTGTCATTTTGAACGATTGGTTCATCATTGACTTACTGGCAATTTTTGAATTGCTACTGAACCATGGCTTCAACTGATAATTTTCGATTTCCCACTACACTTTGAAACTGCTCCTTGACTTGTTCATTAGTTGATGTATTCGAATGTTTTCTGTTGTATGTCTGGTGTAGTTGCATTGTATGGTGTTGTTGCATTGTACGGTTCCTTTTGAAGTCTGATTGAATGCACTTTGGTATTGTGGTCTTGAAGTATGGTTGCACTGTCGTTTTGTTTGAAGTGATTCTGGTGTGAAATGTTGCATGTTTGGTTACATTGAATCGTTGTCTGCATTACTTGATATTTTTGGTTTGAGTTGATATTTCATGTGTACTGAATGTTGTCCAAGTGCTTTCACATGTGGTCTGGTGGGTTCCTTTCACCGGCTTGTTGAGTTACCCTGTTCTTGTGCACCTTTGTTCATGGTTTGTTGTGTGTACACATTTGTTTGGTCTTGCTGTTTCATTGATCGGGTTTTGTTCTTGTATCATTAGAAGTCTGGTTGACACTTGATGATCTTCATATTCATGCGTGTCTTGTTCAATGGAGTCAGTGGTAATGGTCACTGTGTTGGGCTTGTATTACTTGGATATTTGCAGTTTGTACTTGTGTCACTAGTGTACTTGAGTCAGTGGTTTATGATGCACTTGTTTTGTACTTCACTGTACTTCATATTGATCACCATCTTGCTGTCTTCAAATTGTCACTTGCTGTTTGCATTAAAGTTGTATTTGCTGTCTTCGGTCGCTGCTGTGCATGGCTTGATGTTGTACACTATCATGTACACTTGTGTTCGTTGAGTCACTGTACTGTTGAGGCTGAAATATTGGTTCGGTCTGCATATTTGTGAGTTGTTCAGTGCACTGTTGAGCTTCTGACCTTGATATCATGGTGTACATGTGAGTTGTATTTCATTTGCGGCCTTGACTTTTGTTGATGCATTGAGTTGAGTAGTGACTTGACCTTTGCATTTTGTTTATTTTTCTAATTTTCACCTGAGTTGAATCCGGCTTGGATTTGACCTTGTGCCGAATGACATTGTTTTATTGCACTTGAGTTGAATCCTGTAAATGGGTTTGACCTGTGCTCACTTGTCCCTGTAAATCGATCAAGTGTATATTTCGGTGTGCACGGCCTTGTGGCATATACAGTGATACACTATGTATGTCACAAGCTGTTCGTGTATGATGAATTCAAATTTAAATGATGACGAACAACCCAAATGACTGAGGCAATTATTATTTTCAAAAATTCATATTTTATTTTATATTGCAAAAATATTTCTTTTTCAATTTTACTGCGTTAGTGAATATTTTTGCAGATTGCTCAGATGCTGGATTCTAACTGGAATGAAGTTGAAGATAAATACTACGAGTGTGAGTGATATGTAGTAAGGTCAACTGTAAATGTAAAATAGTGATGTAATTGAATTTGTATCAAAATTGTATAGTGAATAGTGAGAGCTTGAATTTGTACTATTCAAAATTGTAATAAATATTTGTTTGAATAAAATATTCTGTTTGAATTCAAATTCTGTGTTATTTAATTTATTCAGCAAATATTTATTTAATCTGTGAAAAATAAAATAGTACATTAACAAATACATTTAAACGAATGCATATATGTTTATTATCATCAAACAAAAATCATATAAGCGCATATTCAACAATATATTGAACTCGTGTCAACGAATGACGTGGATTATCAAAATCCAACATCCAAATAATGCATTGAGTTCTCGATCAATTTACAAAAAGTAGTCCACGTCTATCATCTATATGGATGCATTCTCAGCCCTCATTTTAAGCAATAGTGAAACTTATTATATCCCCATCCTTTTAAAGCGTGGAGCTCTTTATGAATTTACTGGAATAGATCCACACCTATCATTGGTTGGGTACGATCTCTATCCATATTCCAAGAAAACATGGAATTATTATTTGCATATTCACTTGAAGAATATAGCTCTATGTAAATTTGTGATAAATGATCCATGTCATTCTCTGATGTGGATATAGTCCTTACCCATGTTCCCAACAAACATGAGCTAGGTGGTATCCCAAAATAAAGCAGACATTGAGTAGTATTGTAGCTTATTTCATACACTCATTCTTTGTAAAGATTAATCAATACATTCATTGCTAAATATAAATACAACCGTGCAACAACCTACTCCAAAACGGACCTCATTTTGACCCAATAAAAGCCCATCGAACCTTAAGCCCATCCCAAGGTGAGTTGTTAAGTTGATAAAATTAAAATATTACATAGTACACAGAACTATCTATCTATACTTTTAGAATATCATAGTGGAATGGATAAAATCTGAAACAAGTACCCATTTTACAAAGAAAAAAGAAAACCATTTTCGAGACATAACATGTTAAACTTTATAATATGTTTACATAAATCCTCCAAAGTACAATAACATAACTATTTGAACTGGATGATTACTGCCATATGTCTTCATCTCCACCTTCACCTCTAAATCAGCATCACTCTCTCTAACCTGTGTTGTAATAAGGAGTGGGTCAGGATAACAAATGTCTACTGAAATGAAAATATTAAGCTTTACCATAATTGTACTTGCGCGGTATTATTTAAATAAGAAATATGTCTTATGTATAAATCTCAACTTACATATAAAGTCAACTGTAAACCTAAAGGCTCTTCCAATCCAACTATATAACATTCGTATAAAGTCAACTGTAGGCTTGAAGGCCCTTCCAGCCTAACTACACAAAAGTTAACTACAAGCCCGAAGGCTTTTCCAATCCGACTATAAACTCTATGTAACTAGCGTATATGATGTAAGAGGAAATATCCAAACCACTTATTTCCATTTTAATGGGGCTTAGGAAGACTCTAATCATTTAAGACCTAACCCAAAGGCGGGTCACCACATGGTTCCTCCTCATTAACACCATAATAAATCCTAATAGGTCATTTAATACTTCACTTAAGAAAGAGGTGGACCCTGCCATGGCGACTTATTTCCTCAAACCCGAAGTGGACCCCTTCGAAGGGTTTCACTTACCTTATCCAAAGCGCAATTTATAATCCATAACCCACTTGTAACATCTCATATTAGCCCGACTATTCGTAGGAATTGATATCCAGATTAGTTGGGAAGGTTTACCCTATAGAATTGGGACTAACCTCGCATCCACTAGAGTTACGTATTATGGTGATGCACTACACTAGTCAGCAAAGCTACACCGCTGGTAGTCAAATTTAACTGGGCAGACTTTCATGTAGCATTGGACTAACCATGCATCCTTATAACTTAGGCATGACTTATACGTATGTCCACTACATACATACATTACCCTACAACTAACTAAGGCTATATTGTGAGTCTACTGAATAGAGATCTTAAAGTTAAATCCTAATTTCAGTTCTCAATGAAAGCACCAAAATGTTTGCGCCAAAAAAGGTAACAAACACCCAGTTGTATGTGAAAGTTCCAATTTCCAAAAAAAATTCCAACTAGAAAGATAAGTACAAAGATCACCGTATAAATAGTAGAAAAAGTAAAGGAACACATAAGTTTTATAGTGGTACGGCAAACTCGGGCCTACGTCCACTCCAATAATCTTTTATTTATATAGTAAGATCACAAGAAAAGCTGTTTTTGCCTTAGAAAATTAGTGGAGGAAGAGATAAGAAGTGATGAAGGATAGCCAGTCTAAAATAGTCCCTTGCAATGAGCTAGTCCGCTGTATTTATGAGTGAAGACGTGAATGGATCGGGTTGAAATTCCGACAGAAGAACCTCCAAGCACATATGCCCCGACACACAAAATTTGGGATCGATCAGACACCAAAAACAATTATAGCCAATCATTCCATACTAACTCCAATGGGGTTGCAATCATTTTTAGGTCCCCCATGCCTCTAGTCCATGCTTCTAATTTTTCACGCCATTCTGACTTACCATTTATGAGCAATCGATCTTCGCTATTTTGACTAGAAATTGGATCATAGTTGATCATTTCATGCTTTATACTTTTGAGTTGGGATCAATTATATGGGTTTTCTATGATAATAGCTACTTGCTCTCCAAATTTCATGCAATTCTGACGTACCATTTGTGAGATATCGTCTTTTTCATGAAACTATGGATCGTTGTGCTGATTTGTAAGCGGTCAGCCTAAATTCCAAGATTTCATCCTTTTGAGCTGCGATCAATCATAGTAGTGATCTATGATGTAAGAGACTTTCCTACTAAATTTCATGAAATTTCGACATACCGTTAGTGAGATATCGCGTTTTCCGTAAAACAATGGATCGTTATGCTGATTTGTATGATCGTTCAAATAAAGATCGGCCTAATTTATTAGATTTCATCTTTTTGAGATGCAATCGATCGTGGGGTTGCTCCATATGTAGGAGACTTGTCCTCCAAATTTCCTTTAATTCTAACATACGTTTCTGAGATATGGTGTTTTCCATAAAATTATGGATCATTATGCTGATTTGTACGATCTTTTCAATACCGATCATCCTAATTTCCAAGATTTCATCTTTCTTAGCTATGATCGATCATGGTGATGGTCCATGATGTAAGATACATGCTCTCCAAATTTCATGCATTTTTGACATACGTTTGTGAGATATCGTATTTTCCGTAAAACTATGGATCGTTATGGCCTATTTGTACGATCATTCCAATAATGATTGGCCTCTTTTAAAAGTCCCTAATAATTATCGAAAAGATAAATAGTGATTAAAAAAAAGTGATGAGTGTTGATATTTTTCATACATTACTCAAGACAGTATATTTTAGAAAAATTTCTTTAGAAATTCAAACAAGAGTTATAAAACTTTTTGTTGGGTAAAGATTCCATAACCATTTCTATGTCTATCATATTTCTATCAACCATCGCTCATCAAAAATTCAATATAGTTTGTCGATATGTGGTACTTTAAACAGGAATCATTCGTTTTTCATTTTATAAAACAAAATAAAATCCAAAGTATTCACTCTCATTTAAAAGTCCTCACGGTTATGCATGAGTGAATTACTTGGAATTTGTTATGTGCTTCCATGCTCATTTAAAAGTCCCTACGGTTATGCATGTATGGAACGCATATCAAAATTGATTTATTAAATAAACAAGTTGATTCTAATCCCATTTAAAAGTCCTCACGGTTATGCGTGATTAGAAGATACTTGAATTCATTTTTAAAATTAAATTGGAATACTACTAATCTCATTTAAAAGTCCTAACGGTTATGCATGATTAGTAGATATTCAAATTCCTGATATAAGTGTACCACAAACAGATACAACTGTATGGTTTTATATGATGACATCATTTCCATTACTTCTAAAAGTGAAATATGCGCCTAACGAGGGTAGTTATGATTTTTGTTTGATTCTTTTATTGAAATTTAATATTTATATTCAATTGAGTTTTAATGATTAATATCGATCACTTTATCTCTGTTTTCTCTAACACTATTATTCTTTTGCTGATAACAAAAGAGGGAGAGAAAAGTTAAGATTTTGTCAAATAAAATCAAGCAAAGGTCAAATAATTTTCCATTTGCATCTAGGCTCATTTGTATATTTCTATTTGTATGCATATATGTAGGGTGAGCATCGTGTAGAGAGGAAGCATTTAAATAGGGGGAGCAATTAGAGTATATCATTGATCAAATACATTTAACACAATCAAAATCTTAAATATATGTTTGTTATCATCAAAAGGGGGAGATTGTTGAATATGCGCTTATATGATTTTTGTTTGATGATAATAAACATATATATATATATATATATATTCATTTAAATGTATTTGTTAATGTACTATTTTATTTTTCATAGATTAAATAAATATTTGTTGAATAAAATAAATTACATAGAATTTGAATTCAAACAGAAATTTTATTCAAACAAATATTTATTACAATTTTGAATAGTACAAATTCAAGCTTTCACTATACATATACAATTTTGATTCTAATTACATCATAATTCAATTTACATAAATTCCTCACTACATATCACTCACACTCGTAGTTTATCTTCAACTTCATTCCAGTTAGAATCCAACATCTGAGCAATCTGCAAAAATATTCACTAACACAGTAAAATTGAAAAAGAAATATTTTTGCAATATAAAATAAAATGTGAATTTTGAAAATATTATTTGCCTCAGTTATTTGGGTTGTTCGTCATCATTTATATTTGAATTCATCACACACGAACAATGTGACATGCACAGTGTATCACTGTACATGCCACAAGGCCATGCACACCGATATATACTTGTATTCTTACCAGGGACAGGCAATCATGAGCGGCTGTAATACACACGTGTACACTTATACACGTGTGCACTGCCTCGCCAACTCGTGTGCGCAACCGACAAAAGCAAGCATGCAAACAGAAAAACCAAAACAGTGCACCAAAGAAAATTAGCAAACTGAAGCATGGCAGATCATAAATGAAGCAGCTCAATATCCAAGCAACAATGGAAAAGCATTGAACCGGACCACGTTATGAACACAGTAGTGTACATGAATACAACAACAAGTCCAGCTACAACAAGAGCAAAGTGCAACAGGCACACAATGAAAATCAGTGCAACCCAAAGTCAACAACAATATCAAGTACCATGTGACAGTATCAAGTGAATCCAACAAACCAATACATATGAAACAATTGGAGCAACAAAACATCAACTGGGCACATGAAGATCAATCAAAATCATCATAGGCGGTGTGCAAAAAGAACAATCAAATTCAAGCAACCAATCCAGAAAGCAAAAGTATACAAATGGTCAAGTGAACTGAAGGCAATGTAACTGTAAAAACTGTGCACCAGAGACATGACTACACATCAGTTCACCCAAGTTCAAGAGAAACCAAAACAAGCCAGTGAAATCACAAGTATATCAACTCAACAACAATCTAGGCAAACCAGGTTGAACAACTACAAGTACAGGTAGCAGCAATAATGCAAACTACAATGCCACAACAAACAAGATGAACCAGACAGGTCAAGCAATGAAGTATCAGACTACAATATCAAGATTTAAACATGGTGATGCAAATGAGTGAAACATGAAATAGCATCTGACAAAAGTCAACACATTTGAAGTAAATGCAGAGAACAAGCATACTTGAAGCAGTGCATATATGAAGACTACAATACATGAGTCTGTGCAGTGATACATGGAAGTATTAATGACAGCAGACAACTCAGTGCAGCAAAGACGACAGTGGAAACTACACAAACGTCGATTACCAGTGAACAACCAGACAACATCAAGACAGTATCCAAAGTCGAGAAACAATGTGATTTAGATTAGGAGTAAAGTTCGAATTCAATGCAGACGCAAACAAGTCGAGATGAACACATATATGGATGCAGACATGCCAAAATTAGTATGAAGCTGAGAATGAACAAAGAAATAAAATTCATCATTCATCATCATGGAACAGATGGTACAGTTCAAAACAGGGATGAATGAAATTCAACAGTGCAGAGATGACCAAGTCAAAAATCAAGTGTGTGCAATTTTTGAAAAAGTCAAAAGTCAAATCCAAGTAAAAGAGGAAAGTTTCTGCCGTATCAACCAAGAAAAAAATCGAACGCTACAAAATCAAAACCGTGTGTATCAAGTTGTAACAATATCAGGAAAGCAAGAATTAGGAAAGTGTTGAATTGATATGAACAAATTCTAGGGTCTCGGAATTCATATAAATACATCACCCAAATCATCATCGAAAAGGTGGAAAAATCGAATCAAATCCAAATATAAACCCACAATCATCATCGGCAAAATAATCAATCAATCGAGTTCACGCAAGCATTGAACAAGCAACGAAAGGGAAGAGATTACATACCACAATCTATCGAACTCGATCAACAGAGGAGCAGCTGCGAATGACCTCAAGTGAAGCAAGCAGCCGATCATCAGAGAAGCAGCGAGCAAGAGCAACATAAACCAGAGAATCGAATTTGAAGAAAGCCCTAATTTTCGCAAGGGAACAAAGCCCTAATTTCAGAGGGCAAAGAAAGCAAGGCCGCAATTTTTCAATAGCAAAAGAAAAAGGAATGGGCAGACGAATTGGGCCGGCCTTGTTTTATTATAGGCTTTAGTTTATTTTTTGCAATAATGGCTTTAGTTTATTTTTAGGGTTTATTTTTATTAAGGGTTTTTTTTGTTTATTAGTTTTATTTTTACCTGTTCTTTTCGAATCAAGTCTTGGTAAATCACCACCTAGGTTTTAGGTAGTGTCAGATTGTCTAGTTAGAATTAGTTCAGTGAGCAAGGTGTGCGAGTTTGCAAAACTCTATAGGCGGTAGCAGGGTGTGCGAGTCTGTTAGAGTGTTTGTAAGCGGGAGACTGTTTAATTCTAATAGAAATCTGGGAATGCAGCAGTAGGCAGGGGTTGCCGAAGCTAGGTAAATTTTGTGTGTGATTTACTTTTCAGCATAGTTATTTCTCTGCAGTTTGTTTTTGTGTTTAATTCAAGAAAATTTGCTATAACCCTATTCACCCTCCCCTCTAGGGTTAATCTAGATCCTACAGCTTTGAATGTTTCAAGTGCATTAACTTTGTAGATTTTGAGATATTGATCGATCTTCGTCAATTTACACTCTTTTATGGATCGTTCTCGATCAACCCACATAAATTCTTCCTTTGCCCATAAGTCGAACATATGAACTTCGGTTGGCTTTAAATTTGAAATGTGGCCTCATGGGGCCATCCTTGTCACTTCATATTGATTGAACCTTGATTGGGACCTGGCCGAATCCACCCAACTATTTCCCATAGTTTCTAATATAATCGATTTTCGAGCTTGATAATTGTCTCTTCGGGCTTCCTGCCTTGATGATCACAGAAGCCATTTAGCCAACTTTTATGATATACTACCTAGTTAAAATGCGGTATAATATGAGTGAATAATGTTTAATGTATTATATGAATATTTTTCAAATTGCTTAAATTTTTACTTGGAATGATGTAATTAACAATCATAGAATCAAAGTAGAGAAAAAAATAAATGCAGTAAAAGTAAAATGGAAAGAACACACCAGGATTTTATGCTGATTTAGAGTTATCCTACATCTAGTCCGCATAATTCCTTGTACGGATTTATTTTCAACTAGTAAATGCGAATACAATCTCGATTTCAAGGCTACAAGACACACCCAGCAGAATCCCGACTTCTGGGTAGAGCCACTTGATTTATGGGCCACAAGCACACCCTCTAGATTTACGGGCTGCTAAGCACACCTAATTGATTTAATTAGGCTACGATCACACCTACATGGATTTCATGGACACCAAGCACACCACAGAGTATAAGATTATGATTTGATAGAGTTTACTGACTCAGATCTTCGATCTTGATTATAATTGATCCTATAACTCTTAAATAGCACTTTAATCTTGAGAGAGATGATAAAAATTAGAGAGTATATGAAAGAGAATCATACTAGTAATGATTGAATTTGATTCTAGTTGAACTTCGGTAAAGTTTCGATACAAATTGATTTATAATCAAGAGAGTGAAAAGAGGAGAGAGAAATAATAAAGTAGTTAACTAAAATTCGTTTGTAAGTCTGGTATATATAGGGAAATAAAGGTCATGTCCATTCGCGAAGAGATATGACGAAAAATCACTTTCATTCAAAATTTGAAATTTACGGCTAGTATGTCGATATACTTGTAGACGATATGTCGACGTGTCCCTTTGTATTTTGAAAAATTACATAATAAAAATTATTTTGAAAATATCAAGTCTTGTAAAACGTTTTAAAACTTTATACAAACATTTAAACATAGTTTATGCATATTTTAATCACATTAAAACATAATAAAACTTTATGAAATAATTTTGTAAGATTTCATAAGAATATTCAACATAAAGTAAATAATATATATAAAATCAACATAGTTATAAATTATTAAAGTATAAACAAAAACTTAGTATATAAACTTAAAAATATTAAAATGTTATTTATAAGCATAATGGGTTGAAAATCATTTTGATAAATATTTTGAAAAGATTATTTTAAAGTTAGAATATTTGAAAAACAATTTGAAACAAAATTGGAGAAGGTGATCAGAAAGATCAGGAAAGTGTTGTCAAGGTTTTAACATAAATTCTATGACTTTATAACTTATCTGGAATATCTTGAACTCTTCAATGATCATGAGCCTTCATTCTTGATCTCTTGAAACTTTATATCAACACCTTGAATCTACTCTTAACATCAGCATCTTGATACTATACAGTCTTCTTAATCAATACCTGTCTAATATCCTACACTATATAATATATATATATATCCTGATAAAACGTTAGTATCTATATTGTGACGACCCACTCAAAAGGTTTAAATCGACAATGATCCACACATATCCAACTCAAACAATCCGAAACACAGATAATCAATGGGGTTAATTAAGAAAAATACGAAAAAAGGAAACAAACACAAAATCTCACTGTGGAATGACAAAATATAATGATCAAATAAACAATTCATGAAGCTTTTTATACTATACATTTGATTATAATTTTACAGCATCTATCAAAGATATACATACAACAAAACTAAGTAAAACAAAGCAGCAGAACAACATGATGCAGGGAATGATGCTAGTAATATAATATACCAAATCTTCGTCTTCATCCTCTAGAAAATAATCTTCAATGTGCTAAAAACTCAAGGCTGGCCTAAGCGTAACGAAAAGACAAAACACTCAAGTCAGGACTAAAATATCCTTATGTAAGTCAAATCAATATCACATATAACATGAGTGTAATAGCATCAGAGATGTTTGCAGGGTATTACATCTCTTATCTAGGGTATAACATGCGTGCAATAACTCAAGAGATATTACGGGATTTTCCATCTCTGAAGGATCCGTCAAAATACCTATATATAGTAGAATACACTATATATAATGTCTAATCAGTAAAATAAATATTTTCTTAGCGTTAAGGCTTTACACTAATCCCCCTTAATGCGTTTTTAGGTATTGTCGTACAGTTTGCATATAACGCCCTATTAGCACGTCGGGGGATAGGGATGCAACGTAATACGACAATACTAAACCAAACTCGTAGTGGTCTCATATAAGGATAAAAGTATGATAAGGCACGTGAGGCAACGCCCAAGGTTGGATACTACTAGTTTGGGTCGCAAGGAGGGTGGTAACGTATCGTAGCCCCGACCGTCCACCGCATCCATTCATCCTATATCGAGTCAAATGGAGGTCATACCAAATCAAGATGCACCAATCTAACCAACATCAAAAGTAATAGTATAGACCAAGTCCAAGAAGTAAATCGAAGAAGGATGTCTGCTAGGGGTAGCTATCCCACTTGGCCCTGTCAAGCCGTCCTGTTCTAGTCGTTTAAAATTGGCAAAAGTGCCGAGGTCTATCCATCATCATTCTCTTTCTTCAAATCCATCTAACGTACACCAAATCCAACTACTTCCTTTTGGAGTCTCCTCTGCGTACACAACTATTAAAGTGGTTCCGATATTGACAGAGAATATGCCAACAAGAGTCCCTGGTCTCTTTAATAACCAAACGTTGTTTTACACACTGGTTGGTACTTTTACATTTTGAAAAAGATTCATACTTGATAACAAAATATCATATTCGCTTCAAAATATCATTTCATTTCAATATGTCATATTTACTTAAATATGTCAATTTCACTTGAAATTCATTTTCATTTCAATATCTCAATTTCACTTCTAAAATCATTTCGAATTTCAACTTAGGTTATAACTTCATTTTATTTCAATTTGCATTTAAATCCATGGTATAAATATAAATGGTTTCCACTTTGGACAGTTTGAATTGTTTGAAAATTGTTTGAAATAGTTTGAAAGTTAAAATAGTTAAGATAGTTAAAGCATTAAAATAGGTTATATATTAAATGATTTAAAAATTTAAATGACTTGGAAATTGTAAAAAATGAATTTTAAAATAGTTTATAGGAAAATAGTTTATAGTGAAAATAATTTCAAATTCAAAACCGTTTCTTCCCATTTCCAATAAATTTGGATTCAGATCCAAATTTAAATCAAACTGATTCAATTTCAAATCTTTCAGTTTAAATCATCTTCAATCTCAAATCAACTATAAATCGATTCAATTTTGATTTAAATTAAAATTAAATCAATTTTGATTTAAATTCGAATTTACTTCAATTGCAATTTTCAGTGATTCGATTCAAATAGTTTAAGTTTCAATTCAATTCTCAATTTTAAACTATTTCAGTTTATATAAGTTCCAAGTCCAATTTCAATGTACTGATTTAAATCACTTAAATCAAATTTAAACTACAATAATTAGTCTAAGGTTCAAATCTTCAAACTACGTCAAATTCGAGCCAAATTTAGAAATATTCATTTATATCACTTTTGCTTAAATAAATTCAAAGTTAAAGTAAAAGTTCAAACCATTTTAAAACAATTCAATTTCAATAATTCAATTCCCATATTTCGATTCAATTTTAATTTTATAAAAATTAATCATTTAAATAGATTCAAATTCAAGAATTTGAAACCATTTAATTTAACCAGTCCGGTGTCTATCTATAATTTTCTATCCTATGGCCAAGTGAATAGTTATTTCAATTTTAATTGTAGGGATAGATGTATATCATTTCAATCCAAAATAAATGTCATAGGCATATACCATTTGAACATATTTCTTAATTTATTCAAAATTTATTAAAATAACAGTTTATATACCGTCAAATAATTTATAGGGTGATAGTAGGAATATATAAAATAAATAAACAACCAATCACCCAAAATATCAACTAATAGGCATCTGTAACAATCAACATCCGAATCATCCACTAAATCATAAAAATTAACTAGTTATTAATATCGGGTACTTAACTAGCAATTTAATCTCAATTTCAAATTTATCTGTCGGTTTAAATTTTTAACGGTCAATTCATATGTCAATTTAAATGTCGATTAAATTACCAAACAACTGTCAATAAAATTAAATTAATTCATGATATCAATTTAACGAACATCTGAAATATTTTAGTATTTCATGAGCATTTAAAACACTCACCCTTATTTGAAATTGAAAATTTTCCAGCTTCAAATAAATTTCACGTCAACTCTAGCCTTTGTCGATACGAATCCAACGTGACTTGTTTCGCTCCAATCGGACCTCGTACGAGAAAGTTACGATTTTAATTTGCATTCGATTATAATCTAAATTAATTAATTACATAATTAACAATTAACAAAAGATTAACCTCTCCCATCTCTCCGCCTTCATGCGCGTGAAGAAACCCAGGCCCGCGTGTTCGTCTTCCTAGACGCACGCGAAACCCACGAAATCGTGACCAAATCATTATTGCGTGCGCCACCACCTTCTTCGGAACGCTGATCCAAACCCACCGCCAGATGCGCCTCAGCCTCCTCCCCCATCACTCCAAGTACGGGCACAACTGACGTCGCCATCGTCCCATAAATTAACAAAACCAGCTGGTGTTTCACGCTCAATTCTGGCGATCTCGCTTCGAATTAGCACGATCCATCCATATAAAGCGTAGAGCTCGATGAGATCTTCATTTTCCTAGTTGAATTCATGAGAATTCATTGAGTGGATAAGGAGAAGTAAAGAGGGGAAGATGAACGATTTTCAGCCATTTATTTTACGAGAAAACGACATTGAAGGGAATGAGTTAGGGTTAACGAAATGAAAGTATATACGGCCTATTGTACAAATTTCCAACCCGATTCAATCGCGAAAATTTCAAACTCCAAACGAAGTGTGCCGCCTGGCGTTCTATATGTTATACCCCTATTCCAAATGCAATGTGATATAAATTGGGAGCCAATTCTGTCATATTTAGAAGACATCTCATTATTTTAATTAAATTCCTGAAAATAAATTCTACAAGCTTCAAGCTCGCATGACCAAACTACAAGTCCGATCGTTACGAAACTTAAAATCCTATAATAATTTGCTATTACGGAATCGATGAAACTAGTTTCGTCGAAATCCGAGAAAGTGCCTAAAAAGATTATTTTTACCCGTTAATTAAAAGAGAAATTTTGAAAATTAATCTATTCATTTTTAAATTAAACTTGTAAAAGTTAATAATTTTCACTCTTGTTTAAATAAAACTTAAATCAACTTTCGACATCATTTTCATTCATATTAAATTCAGGATTCAATTATTTAAATAATTTCCAATATTAAATTTAAACAAATTAACTATCTAGTAAATCATTATAACTGAAATATAAGTTATTTAACTTATAAAATTTACTTTTAAAATGAATTCAAATAATAAAAAAACTACTTTCATTGTACAATTATTCATTGTTAATACAATTACTTACAATTCAATATTATTTAATTTACTTTCTAATGTAAGTTATCATCTCTTATCTTATTGAATTTTGTTATTCAAATTTTTTATTCATGTTCACATTAAATAAATTACATAAATAAAACATAAAATTTTATTTACAACTAATTTATTCAATAATTATATTAAATTTAATAATTAAAAATAATTAGAAATACGCGTCGTTATATTCTCCTCCACTCAAAACTTTTCATCCACGAAAAGGGGTTAAGTAAGGAATTTAACATTGGATATATTTTACTCAAAATAATTAACTTAAAAAACATTAAAATATTATTTGCAATACATTTACTATGCTTCTGCTGTGCCATTCCGATACCGACTTAACAGAAATTATAACTTATTTATAAAAACAAGTTATAAAATTTTAAAATCTCAAAAAATTTCCAACACTCGAATTTACAGAAAATTTCGACAGCGTCTCCTTTTCGTGGGTTGATTGTAAATTTTTTACAATACAAATATATATATCACAAATATACTTCTCATCTCAATGGTGATGCATCCCAAAGGAAAAAATATAAAAGTACGAAATGTGATCTGAGTTATGAACCTTATTATTAATAATATGAGCGAGTTCGCTCATATTAAGCAAGCAAAAGAAAATCAAACTGCGTATACGTCCAAACGACTTCGTATGTACCTATCTCAACTCAAATTAGAATATTAGTTGCATATAAAGAACACAGAAAGCATGTGTAAGTTTAGTAGAACTATATAACATGAATTACGAATCCAAACCATAAACATAAGTACCAATACACAACATAGCAATCATATGCAACAAAAAGCAGTTATAACAATGATTTGCAACAAAAGAAACCATTCAACAATTAATATACGTCCAATTAATTCATAGCTATCACAATTTATATTATCCAATGTCAACATTTAATTTATACACTGTCATTCTTATTAACATTCATTCTTTATTAACCTTTAATTTGTTTAATTCCAATTTATTCACATATTTTTCATTTACGTTCAATTTATTCAAATTTAAATTATTTCACTTTTAGTTTAACACATTTCATACTAAATTCATTTTTTTTGACCATTTTATAAAATTGTTTCATTTAATCTTATTTAAGTTAAATTTTATTTAATTATCACTTAATATATTCTCTTTAATACTAATATCATTTGTAAATCATTTCATAAAACCATTTAAGTTTATTATAAACAATTTATATAACGCAACTCATGTTTATTTATTTATAACTTAAGTGCATATTAATTCATTAACTCATTTCATCAGTTCATATCACTATTTCCTATCATTAACTTTACTCAACTAAAGTTTATTTTATAACTCATATTCATATTAATAAATTTTTCTTTTTATCACAATAAATTTCATTCAACTTTTCTAAGTTAACTTTCATCTTATAATTCACTTCATTAACTTATTTAATTAATTCATTCCATTCAACTTGACTTAAGTAAAATTTTGTTTCATAATTCAAATTTCAACTTTCCTATTTCATTAATCATTCTTAAGTTTACAATCATTTTATATAGATGTATCTTCTTTTACACAATATTATTCAAATTACAATTATCTCAGAAAGCTACAATTAAATATTAAAACATCCTTTGCAAATTTATTTATTTATTTTTATTTCAAAAATAATTTACAAAGATATGATTTAATTTATTATTTTTTTCCTTTTCTTAAGTTCATATATAAATAGTATTTTCTTTTCTTCCCTCAAATTATTCATTTAACATTCCTTTAAGCACAATTTCAATTTGAAACATTTTTATTACTTAAGATCAAACTTGTATAATGTTCGATTACATGTTCATATTTAACATTTCAGCTTCTTAAACATTTCTGGTAAGTCTTATTTATGTTTTTAGAATGTAATTGAGTGTTATACAAATTTAGCTTATTCATTTTATTTAACAAGAATGTTCAATAATTTACACATGTTTAAATTTTTATTGTCTTGAAATTTAAGAGCTATAATTTAACTTCTCATATTTCATTTAAACATTTAGCTTTAATTTCTTATTTCTCATTCAGAAGTTTCTAGCAGTTAAAAAAATTCATTTATTCCTACAACTGAAAATCTTTAATTAATAGGAACTTAAGAATTCGAATACTAAGTTCACTTCAAATCACTTTAAAATAATACATATACTCATATCTTTTATATATGTCAAATCATTTTTAAAGATTTTAAATCAAAATCTGTTTATTGAATCAAATGCATAGCAAAGCTACTAAGTGGTCTCCCTTACTTTTAGACTCGAAAATGAATGTCGAGGATGGGGCCGTCATTGCAGGAATTATTTTCCAACGACAGAAGAAGGACTTATTTCCTTTTAATTCCTTTTGAAACACTTCTATTCATAAATATTTTTAAATAGTACTAATTATTATATCACAATCTTAGAAAACAATTTCAAAAGCACCGGGATTTAAGTTATCAAATTCTCAGCTTTTAAATCCTTTCTATTTATAGCAATATTATAAATATACTTGTACAATTCCATTACCTTATTATGAAAACATTTCGTTAATTTACATCTTTTTTATCGCAAACAATTCTTATTGTAATTAGATTTAAATTCAATTAAATTATCGAACGCTTCGCAAAGTAGAGTTTGCAAAGTATTCGTTTTTAGTTTAATTCAACCAATACTCGATGATAACTAAATATTATTATCTCTTAGTAAACAACATTCATTAATAATCATATAGGTTTATGAAAGTAATCATTTTATATATAAGATATAATTTAGGTAAAATTATTCCATTTACCCGATTTTTAAAATAATACTTTGTCGATTTGCCTTGTTTAAGTGTCTAGAAACCCTTATCAATAAAATGGCATCCCATGCACCAACCAGAATTCATAAACACTCAACGGATAAGTAAACACAATGTAGTACATTTGATAACACTAACAAGTAAGAAGTCTCAAATATATGCATGCTCAAACAAACTCATTCTAGGGTATCACTACCCTATCTCTAGTGAGTCAAACCCCACAAAGCTAAGGTTATTGCTAAACCAAAGCTTTGATACCAACTATGATGACCCACATTTTGCAATGTTTAAATCGTTAATAGTCCACGCAGTCAAACTCAAACAATCCGAAACACAGATAATCAATGGCGTAAATTAAGAAAAATAAGAAAAGAAGGAAACTCACACAAAATCTCACGGCGAATGATAAAATATAACAATCAAATAAATAGTTCATGAAGCTGTTTGTACTATACATTTGATTATAGTTTGACATCAGCTATTAGAGTTATACATAATACAAAACTAAATAAAACATTTCAGCAGAACAACAAGATTCAAGGAATAATACTAATAATATAATATACCAAAACTTGATCCTTTAGAAAATAGTTTTTAATGCGGTGAAAAGTCAGGGCTGACCCAAACATACTGAAAAGACAAAACACTTAAGTCAGGATGTGACGACCCTGAATTTTCGACGCATGAAAATCAACATCAATATGTTCACTGTATTACATGCCGAGCAATCAAGTGCTAGAAATACCAGATCGTTACGGAAAAGAAGAAAGAGGTAGAAAAGAAACAGAAAAACAATACAAAATCTCACAATTGTAGCGGAACAATATATAATAGATAATAACATGTCTTTGTACAAAAGAAACTATATCTGTTATTTATATATTATGTCATTAGAGTACAACACATCAATAACACAACATCGAACAATTATAATAACTTGTCCTCTCAAATGTTGAATATAGAGCCTATAATACACAGTGGAGTAAAAATCAAATACGTGTGATGCGCCTCGTCATCCATCTTGATTCCTGAGCTCCGTAGCATCCTATCCTGTATCTGTAATACTTGGTCTGACTTGAACATTATAATAAAATAATACCCAAGTCAGTCTAGAAAACCAGCGTGATAAAACACATTCGATTTGAATTATTAAAGTTATCAAAACCCTTTGAAAAATAAAGATATCTCGTAAGACCGCGTCACGCATAAACATGATGGGTTTTTACCTTATGATAACCAAAACATTTCATATCAAATCCTTTGATATTATAATGTGTCTAAGTACAAATACTTATTCAAATAGCTGAAATTGTTACGTTAATTAATTCCAGCATACTAGGCTTTACAACCAAAACCGTAAAGGCACATATTGGAGAATGGATTCCATATGAATGACTAGGCACCGCGGTACTACATGTCACCGTACACATCTAGAAAAATGTGCCGAGGACCATGCCGGGATCCCCTACAACAGAACACCGAACTACCCATAACCTGGATAGATCGAATATTCTATCATCCTGGGTGTTCCCACCCTTTCCGAGCTCTTCCATGCATTATAGTAATAAAATAATATCCAAGGTATCTAGAAAGGTGATAAACATACCCTAATTGGGTGCGACCCACTTAGCCTTGCTGCATCCCCCTTGATTTTCAGTCATTCCAGGTTGATGAGACTAGAGTTTACGATTGCTCTTTTAAAGGAATTTTCACTTAGAATGCTCATTGTCCTCCAATGACAATGTACTGGTAGCATTCATCTATACAAGTCCGTTCTGGGTTCGAATGGAACTAAAAGCACTATTCCTACTACATCCATTTTGGAATCATCCTCAGGATTAGTAGCGATCAGCCCTTGCACTTCACTACTCCCTCTTCGACTCCATGCTCTTGTTTTCACTTCGAAAATGTACTCGTTAGATTGAAGTAGGTTTTTGAATATCTTATCCGATTTAGGTCTCTTCGAAATAATGTTTGATATTTTCGGCAAACACAACCCCAGTTCTTTAGGAAATAAATAGACAAAAATAAGATCCTAGATCACCTCCTAACCGTCAGTGGACGGATTTCCTTATTATTATCCTAGAAGAACGAAACGAGTTTATACGTACAGTATAGCGCCTCGAATGACAACTGTACCATATAATTCCCGTGTTTCTTCTAGATATTCCTAAAGTTGTATTTTGGATCCAGATTTGATAGTCGGTTATTTAACTATCAAATAAAAAATCATTCAATCAAATATTTCATTTTCCACGGAAAACACAAAGTCTTAATTTTATTTAATTAAATCTCTTTATCCAAAAATATGTATTTATCTTATCGAATTTAGTATATTCATAAACTATCTTTTTAAAAATATATTTGAAAACCTTTTAAAATAATATGAAAGTACCACTACGGTATCAACCATGCATTCACAGCTCAATGGTAACGTCTCTATTCGAGAGAAATCCAAAACTTAATTGTAGGCACTCAATGCCTCCGATTACGCCATGGAAGTATACCATTACCTTCCGAAAACTTTATTAAATAATTTTTCAAAATTATACTTATAAAATTCCTACATAAGTTTCCAAGTTTATTTAGGAAAATACTCTTTTATAAAACTTATTATATAAAAATAAAATTAATATTGAATAATTTACCCTTTTAAAATAATAATACCGATTAATTCTTAAATAATAATTAACTTAATATCAATTCATTATAACTAACTTAATTAATAATTAAATATACTTTAAACAACTTAAAACAACTAAATAATTAATTTTCTGAAATATTCTTAAACACCTTTTAAAATTATTTAGTTAATAATTAAGAATCCTCCTTTTTAAAACAAACTCAATTTCTTGATAAAAAAATACTTTGCAATTCCAATATAACTAGTCTAACATTTACAAATCTCTCTCAATTTATTCCCAATTTGATTTACGAAAAAATTCCGTAAATTCCCTTTTTACATTTTTAAAAATAAATCTACCATTTATTTTTAAGCCAGTTTACCCATCTCCTTATAAATCCTCACCGTGAGTTTATAACTTCAATTTACCACTGATAATCACTCCACTTTATTTATAAACTTTTTCTATAAATTCCATAGTCTCATTTCCCATTTATAATGATTTCACAATATTTAATCGATTACAAATCGATTTCTAAATTAAATTCCATTTTTAAATCAATTTCTCAAATAACCCAACTGTATTCCAAAGCCCAACTAAATTCAGATTCCACTTCCTTTCACAATTTAAAAACTTACTTAAGATCTAATATAACAATTTCATATTTTATTTTTCAAATTTCCTTTTTATTTTCCAAAACCAGTTTAAATCTCGATTTTACAATCATTTTACACTTAATAAATAAGCATAAGTTTTATTATTTAAAATCCTTTTATTTAAATTATTTCAAGTCTTTATTTTCCATATTCCGAAATTATTAAGTACAATTTTTTAATATAAAACTATTTAGTTTACTTAAATTCTTTTCTTTTAATTAATCCAAATTTCACTATAAATATTTTTACTTCCAATTTCTTTTTCTAAATTCAAAACATATATTATTGATATTTAAAAATACCAAAATCTTGGCCAAAACTATCCTAGCATCCAATAAACTCGAATCACACTATAATCTACCACAGATTCTTCATACAAATCATATATCAATATATGAAATTAATTTCAACTTTTTTAAGGAATCCAGTTGGATCCCTCCAACCTGTTTCGTTGCATCCACAGATGTTAAAATAACATAAAAATATAAATCCCCCTTCGAAGGGGATATAGCAGTATATAGGATCATCCGCCATTATGCGGGGCACATAGGGTCTAATCAGCTAAAACAGGCGGGAATATCAATCCAACTACCAATATATATACTACTACATATATAATAACATCCAAACTGATAATAATTATCAAATTCAACCATACATCCAATACTTAATTTGAACTATATAAAACTAACTAGTAATCCAAAATTGAGTGAGATTAACTCACATTTATTTTCTGTCGTCGTCGAGGCGTTTATGTTTGGAACTAAAACCGGACGACATCCGATTTTAGTCCAAATTTCCATGGTCTCCAAATCCATCCAAACTAGTCTCATTGCGAAGCTCTCACCATCACGAGTGTAATGAAAAATGTTTCATCCCAATGGGACCTTGTATGAGATAGTTATTACAAATATAAGATTTTGATTTTAAAATTATGTTTAAATTCTTTAATTACAAATCAAATCAACTAGTTACCAATGTTAACTTAATCCTTCTTCTACAACTGCTCATACCCTTCCTGTACATGGTATCATACCCCATTTTCTATACACGCATGCTCGACCGCTGCCTACCCCCAACGAAAATGAACCAACCCACTTCAATAATCTCCTCTTTGACCACTCGTCACAACCGCCTCCTTCTGTCAACTATTTCGATCACAGTACGACGTCGCAATTTGTAGCTTCTCGAAGGAGAAACCAATGTCGCGACTTGCAATAGTCAATCGCACACCACAAAATTGGCCATGAGCTGCTATTTCACATGAGAAACCCAAAATTATCAACCCCAAAGCCTAACCCTGACTCGACCTTCGAAAATCGGCACCGAATACGACACTCGTATTCAAATGCCGCAGATCCAAATGTCGAACCTGGTTCGCCGGAGCTTATAACACAATAAGTACAACACAGCGGAAGAAATATGCATGATACATTTGATATACAACATATAATACAATATCTGATACAACAGAATACAATAGAATGGTACAATGGATAATAATACTATCAGAGATACAAGAAAATAGCAACGGAAAGATAGCGTCTTCAATGCCAAACTCCAAGAACTCCATCTTCAATCCAAAGCTAGCTCGAACCCTCATCACGTTTACTAAGAGAGCAAGACTGGTGTGATGCTGAAGTGCAGCAAATGCGATCCACAAATCCCAAGAGCTTCGAAAGCTAACGAATCTATACCTATTACAGGATTATCTGAAAACCCAACTCTAGACTGCCCGTGTGGAAATTCTCCAATACCCAAGCCTTAGTTCGAAGCGAGCACCGACGCGCCTGAAGTCGTTCACCCTAAATGATAGCCGCACCCTACAATACACACACACACACACAAATATATATATATATATATATATATATATATATATATATATATATATATATATCAGATCGAAGCCCTTTGAAAAACTTGATTTTAAAACTAGTTTCACTATTTTTCTTTGAGTAGATTTAGGGAATTTGATTTTTGTAATCTCTTTGCCTTTTTTGTTGTTGTACAGTTTGCATTTGAAATAAGATGGAAGGGACGTGATTTAAAAGGAGGAGCGAGGGAAATGTGAATAGAAACCAACAGTGATAGGATAGAATATGCAGCTGAAAAGAATGGTTATCTAGTCAATAAATTAATTAAATTTTAAAATGTCTAAGTTTACGTAGCTTAAAATCTCGAACCCTTATCGAGACGTGCCGCTAGGCGTTTATAATGTTATACCCCTATTCCGGATGCAATAGAAAAGGTTTCGAATCCTAATTCGATTGTATGGAGAAGATAGCTTTTTTGGACCCAATTATTATATTAAAATTTTCGATATAATTCCAACGCGTTTATATTCCGTTCGACCAAACGATACCTCCAAGCACTATAAAATCTGAAATTCGATAATAATACACTATCATGAATTCAATGGAACTAGTTTCGTTAAATTCCAAGACTGTGCCTTGGAAGGCTATTTATATCGTTAATTTAAACGATATATTTTTAAAACCGAGGAAATCACTTTTAAATTCATTTTAATTTTTTTATTATCTTCATTATTATTAATATAAATTTTATAAGCCTTTAAATTATTTTTAAAATTCTTAAAATTCAATTTTCAATAATTTAACCAATATTCAATTATTAAATTCAATAATTAAATTATCTACTAAATAGTTATATTTGAGATTCAAGTTAAAAATTAACTTTTAAATATTTAAGATTAATTAAATATTTCAATTTCAAATAACCAAAATTATGGTCGTTACATTCCTCCCCCTTAAAAGAATTTCGTCCTCAAAATTGTCAGGTAAGAAGAATGGTCCAAAACCCATTAATTTTCCCCAAAACAGAACAGTCTAAACAACTTACCGAAAATAATGTTATTGAAACCACACTATCACTTTTAATAATTTCCAACTTCATCCATAGATCCAAATAATATTATTCCATAAATTTTCTTAAATTTATTAACAGTTTATACAAAAGTTCTTACATTCATTACCACTTCACCACTTAAGCTTTTATATCTATTTATATTCAAATTCAATTCCCATTTCGCAATTTAAATAAATTTATCTCCAAATTTCTAAATATTGAGTTTTATCAACCATATCTCAAATTATATTTAATCCATTAATTATTTTAGTTAGTTCCATCCACTAATTCATTTCCAATCAAATTCGATTTCAAACCCGTTTAACTTACTAATATAAATTAATTAGTTCATTTACTAATTTATTTCAAATCTCACTAAATTCCATTTTCAATAAAAAAAATCCATTTAGCCTACTTAGGCTAAATTCTCAAGCTCTCTTTATCTAACTTAATTCAAGTTAATTTCCATTCCAAATCAAATTTCAAATTCTATAAGTTTTCAAACTTGTTTATATTCCATTCACCAATTTATTCCAATTCACTTCATTTAATTGGTTTACTTTACTAGTTTATTCCATTATCACACTTGTTTTCATTTAACTCTTCTTAAGTAAAATTTCATTCCAAACAAATTTCAAATTCTTATAAGTTATTAAACTATTTTATCATATTTCCACAAATAACATTTTAAATGAAAATCCAAGAGTTTAACTCCTTATCTCCAATTTATTTCAAATCATTTTTGAAATCAAATACATATACATAATCCATTTGTATATCAATTATTTCTTTGCATTTCAAATCAAAACGAGTTTTTCCAAAACAAAACTCCAATTGCAAATCATTAAGGTAGCAATTCCTCCCTTAGAAATTCGAAAATGAAAGTCGATGATGCTGCAGTCATCACCTAAATTATTTTCCAACGACCGAAGTGAGTTTGTGCTTTTATTCCTTTAAAAATCATTTTGAAATATTTTTATTCCAAATCTCAATAGATTTCATTTCCAGTTCGAAAATATTTCCAAATAATATCACTATTATTTTTCCAAATCCTTTGAAAATCATTTTCAAATCCAACGGGAAATCAAATTCCAAAACTTTTAAATCCTTTTAAATCTATATTTAAATATTCCATTGGGATTTCATTCCATTTCAAATTATAAATCACATTTAAAATAACTCATATTTACAAAATCCCATTTTGTTATATGAAATTATTTTCTTAACTTTGGTTATAACATCAACTTTTGTTAAATCACCATAGTAACAAATGATAATAGTTTAATATTATCATTTTGTAGCAACCCAGCACACCATATACAATTATGATAATTTATGAAAATTATTTCTTTATGTATAAAAATAATCTGGGTAAAATTATTTTATTTACCCCATTTCAAAATAATATCGTGTCAAATTGCTCTGTTCAAGTGTTTAGAGATCCCTATCAATAGCGTTAATTACTCGAGTTGACCAGAATCCATAAGCTACTTGACTGACTAATCAACCCAATATAAAACAGTTTTATATTCACTAACAAATACATGCTCATAACTATTAATACACTCAAACTCATTCTTGGGTGCTGTTGACCCTATCTCTAATGAGTTATTCCCGCCAGAGCTAAGGTTCTCACTTAACCTTCAGCTTCGATACCAAGTGTGATGGCCCGGGATTTTCGGAATTTTCGATGCTCGAAAATCGACATCAATACGTTCACCGTCTTACATGTCGAGCAATCAAGTATCGAAAATACCAGATCATTCGGGAAAATAAGAAAGAGATAGAAGAATGAATAGAACAACAACTCAGAATCTCACAATCGCATCGAAACAATATATAATAGATAATAACATGTCTTTATACAAAAGAAATTATATCCATTATTTACATATTACATCATCGAAGTACAACACATCAATAACACAATACCGAACAGTTATAATAACTTGTCCTCTCAAATGCTGAATATACAACCTACAATATACATCGGAATAAAAACCAAGTACGTGTGATACACCTCGTCGTCTAACTTGTCTCTTGAGCTCCATAGCATCCAATCATGTATCTTAATACTCGGTCTGACCCAAACATTATAATAAAATAATACCTGAGTTAGTCCGGAAAACCAACGTTAGAAAACACGCTCAATTTGAATTATTAAAGTTATCAAAATCCTTTGAAAAACAAAGGTATCTCGTAAGACCATGCCACGCATAAACACGATAGATTTTTTCCTTATGATAACCAAAAAATTTCATATCAAATCCTCTGATATTATAATAATGTCTAAGTACAAATACTTATTCAATAGCTGAAATTGTTACATTAATTAAATTCTAGCATACTAGGCTCTACAACCAAAACCGTAAAGGCATGTATAGGAGAATGGATTTCATACGAATGACTAGGCACTCGGGTACCACCTGTCACAGTACATGTCTATAAATATCTACCGAGGACCATGCCGGGATCCCCTACAACCCAAGACCGGACTTCCCCTAACTTGGATAGACCGAATATGTTATCACCTTGGGTGTTCCCACTCTTTCCGAGCTCTTCCACGCATATAGTAATAAAATAATATCCAAGGTATCTAGAAAGGTGATAAACATACCCTAATTGGGTGCGACCCACTTAGTCTTGCCGCATCCCTCCTGATTTTCACTCATTCCCGGTTGATGAGGATAGAGGCTACGATTACCTTTTTAAAGGAATTTTCACTTGGAATGCTCATTGTCCTCTAATGACATTCTACTGATAGCATTCATCCATACAAGTCTGTTCTGGGTCCGAACAGAATCGAAGGCACTATTCCTACTACATCCATTTTGGAATCATCCTCAGAATTAGTAGCGATTAGCCCTTACACTTCACTGCTCCATCTTTGAGTCCATGCTCTTATTTTGACTTTAAAAACGTACTCGTTGGATCAAAGTGGTTTTCGGATAAGTTATTTAAACCCAGCCCCTTCGAAACAACGTTCGATATTTCCGTTAAACTCAACCTCGCTTCTTTAGGAAATAAACAGACAAAAATATGATCGGAGGTCACCTTCTAACCATTAGTGGACGGACTTCCTTATTATCATCCTAGAAGAACGAAATGAGTCTATACGTACAGTATAACGCCTCGAACGACAACTGTACTATATAATTCACATGTTTCTTCTAGATATTCCCAAAGCTATTGGGTCCAGATTTGATAGTCGGTTATTTAACTATCAAATAAATAATCATTCAACCAAATATTTCATTTTCCACTGAAAACACCAAGTCTCATTATTATTTAATTAAATCTCTTTATCCAGAAATATGCATTTCTCTTATCGAATTTAGTATATTCACAAACTATCTTTTTCAAAAAAAATTTGAAAACTTTTTTAAAATAATATGGAAAGCACCACTGTGATATCAACCATGGATTCGTAGCTCAATGGTTAGGTCTCTATCCGAGAGAAATCCAAAACTTAACTGCAAGCGCTCACTACCTCCGATTACGCCATGAAAGTATACCATTACCTCCTGAAAATTTTGTTAAATAATTTTTCAAAATAATACTTATAAAATTCCTACATAAATTTCTAAGTTTATTTTAGGAAAATATTCTTTTATAAAAGTTATTATATAAAAATAATATTAATATTGAATAATTTATCCTTTAAAATAATAATACAGATTAATTCTTAAATAATAATTAACTTAATATCAATTCATTATAACTAACTTAATTAATAATTATATATACTTTAAACAATTTAAAACAACTAAATAATTAATTTTTTGAAATATCCTTAAACACCTTTTTAAATTACTTAGTTAATAGTTAAAAATCCTCCTTTTTAAAACAAACTCAATTTCTCGATAAAAATATATTTTCCAATTCCAATATAACCAGTCTAACATTTATAAATCTCTCTTGATTTATTCCAAATTTGATTTACGTTCCAATTCTATAAATTCCCTTTTTACATTTATAAAAATAAATCTACGATTTATTTATATGTCGGTTTAACTATCTCCTTATAAATCCTCACTGTTACTTTATAACTTTAATTTATCCACTGATAATCGTTCCACTTTATTTATAAACCTTGTTTATAAATTCCATAGTCTCATTATCCATTTATAACGGCTTCACAATATTTAATCAATTACAAATCAATTTCTGAATTAAATTCCATTTTTTAAATCAATTTCCCAAATAACCCAATTATATTCCATAACCTAAATAAATTCTGATTCCAATTCCTTTCGTAATTTAAAATCTTATTTAAGATCTAGTATAACAGTTTCATATTTTATTTTTCAAATTTCCTTTTTTCTCAAACCATTTAAAATCTCAATTTTAAAATCTTTTTACACTTTACAAATAACGCTTAAGTTCATTATTTAAAATAATTGTATTTACATTATTCCAAATCTCTATTTTTCATATTTCGAAATTATTAAGTACAATTTTTTGAAATCAAACTATTTATTTTACCCAAATTATTTTCTTTTAATTAATCCAAATTTCACTGTAAATATTTTTACTTCCAATTCCCTTTTTTTTCAAATTCAAAATATATATTATTGGTATATAAAAATACCAAAATCTAGGCCAAAACTACCCTAGCTGTAACGACCCAGGATTTTTAGTAATTAAAATTCGAATATTTAATTAATTTTAAATATTAATAAGTGAAATTTATAAGTCGAATAAATTTTATTTCGAATAATTGGATTTAATTGGATAATTAAATGGATAATTTAATATGTTAAATTATGGAAAAAAATTGAAAATTGAGTTAAATATGATAGAAATGATTTGTAAAATTTTATTTTATCTTATGGGAGTTGGAACGATATTTTAGAACTTCTAAAATCAATTTAAAAGTTAATTTGTGAAAATTGAATATTTTAATATTTAAATCGACTAGTGAAAATAGTCAATTTTTGAACAGTCTCAGAATTGAACGAAACTAGTTCCATTGGATCCGTAATAGTTAGTTATTACCGGATTTCAATTTTCGTGTCAATCGGAGCTATCGTTTGATCGTGGCAGCTCGAAACACATCGAATTATATTTAATTTTAATTTGGCGAGTTAAAATAGCCATTTTTCAAAAAGTCTCGGATTTCGACGAAACCAGTTTCATCGGATCTGTAATGTGATATTATTGTATGGTTTCAAATTTCGTGTCAATTGGATTTACCGTTTGTCCGGTACAAATTAAAACGCCTAGAAAATCGTTTAAATCGGTTTAATTCAAATTGAACGTTTATTGCCGTAACTCGCACAGATGTCCGAATTAGCTTCCGAAACCTATTCCATTGTGTCCGAAACGCGGGGTAAACCCTAGAAATGCTGGTTATGGTGCGTGAATCGGAGTTCGGAATTTCCGGAATGAATAGTGTCGATCGATTTTCCTATAAATAGCCCACTATCACAAAAATAAAAATAAAAATAAAAGAAAGAAAACCTAAACCTAATTTCTTTCAGCCTCCAGTTGCAACCGAAGGCCAGGAATGCTCGATACTTCCTCCTCTATTATCTCTTAATCCATCATCTATTACCAAAAATCTCCAACTACAACATGGAAGAGGGTGACGAGAGCTTCGATTCCATACGGGTGTGATCGTTTATAGTGGCACGAATCAATGGCAATCGAAGCTGGAAAGGCCGGCATTCATGCACGAAAACCGAGGCGAAGGGGGAGCCGAGTGGGGCCGCTCACTGGCCGTTGGTGCGTGAGGCTACGGGCTTCGAGATGGAGTGCTCTGATCGTCGTCAAGTTCATCGAAGAGGCGTGCGAAATTCAATGATAATGGCGTCAAGTGGGTTCGAACGGCCTGGGAATTACGTGAGTGGGGAAGAAGCATATGGAGGGCCGAGATTTGCAGGCAAGGTATCCAACGGCCACGATTAGTTAGGGTTTAAATTTTTATTAAAGTTGTGAATTAATTATAGTTTAAATCGTGTAATCTTTGAAAATTCATAACTTTTTCATACGAGGTCGAAAACGCACGAAACAAGAAGCGTTGGAATCGTATGGATGAGCACTACGCGATGAAATTGGATAGGAGTCGTTTGGAGTTAGTGAGAATTTTGAGTAAAATTAAACGTCCGTTTAATTTTATTCGAAATAAATCGCTAAAATGAAATTGAAATCAAGGTGAGAACTTCTCACTCAATCGAATCAGTTTTGATTTTATTTTAAATGGTTAAATTTAAAATATTTGAATGCATGTTTGAATGATGATTGATATCTATTGATTGTTAAAATAGACATTATGCGCCGTTAGTAAGCGGATGTTATTTATTAAAAACATATACCGCGAATATTTCATAAACAGTGAAATTGGTATTATATATATAATAGCAATATATATATATATTGGCATATGTATATATTGCAGTTGTTGATTTCCCGCATTTTTGAGCGGATGAGACCCTATTGCGCCGTTATTAAGCGGATAATATTTTAATCTCATATACCGCGATAATTCCGTACTAGAGCGGAATTGGTATTGTGCTAATGTTTGTGGATGCAGGAAAACAGGTTGGAGGGATCCAACTGGATTCCTCAATAGTATTTATTTGATTTCAGATGTTTTGATATTTGATTGATTATCATATCGATATATGATGTCGTTGTAGTCGTGATTGACTATTTGGTGTGTAGCATCATTGAACCAAATTTTGGGATTTTAAAATGATTTTAAAGTGATTTTTGAAAGTATACGTTTATAAAATATTTTTGGAATTGATCCATTTTAAATAAGTAAACGTTATAATTTTTAAAGTTATAAAAATTATGATTTTGAGAAATACGGTTAAAGATTGATTTTTGAGAAATATGGGTTAATGTTTTTATAAAATAATTAAGTTGGATTTTTGAATTTATTATAAAGGTTTAAATATAGGATTTGTAAAATTTGATTATTTTATAAATCAAAATGGTGAAATTATAAAGAAGTTTAAAGATGTTTTAAAGAATAATATAAATTGAGATTTATAAAAGATTTGTAAATTGATATTTGTAAATTAAAACGTTGGAATTATAAAACGAGTTTTTATAAGTGTTAGAATGAATTGTGAATGAATTTCGTAAAGGAATGAAATTTATAGAATTATAAACGGTGAATTCATAAATGGAATTTTATAAATAGTAGGTTTATAAAATTTGTAAGGATATTAAATGAATAGATTTGGGTGAATAAATGAATCTTATAAGTTATAAGATTTATAATTTGGGAAGTTCAAAAGAACGATTTTTGTAAACAAATAAATTATAAGCATTTAACTTATAACGTGAACTTTTGGTTTATAATTTAGTTATAAATCGAATAGGTTAATAAAGGAATTTATAAAGGAAGTTGTGGTAAAATAAATAGAAATGGAATTTATAAACGTTGTTTTATAAATTCGCAAACGACTTATTTTGATAAGTAAATTGTTATAACTTATTTATGGAGCTATATTCACGTTTTAGACAGTGAATAATCCTTTAAAGTGAAATGTATAGAAATGATGAAATTGGTTAACATAGTATATTCACGTTTTTGAATAGTGAATAATATGTTAAAGAAAATGTTTAGATTTGATGTTTTAAGTAGAATTAAAACGATCTAACGATGTTTTAAAATGTGTTGAGATTCGAAACCATAGATTTCAACATTCATTGTTGAAATAGACGTTTTCGAGAAATAAAAGGAAATGGTGGACTATAACACTGTTGTTATAGTAAATGATTTCCGAAAGGAAATGTTTTGTATAGTATTGGGATTTATATATCTATTTTAATTTCGAATCCCTATACTAGTGATTTTGGGTTGTTGTAACAATGTTTTACGTAACATTCGTTTTGGCCCAAATAAATATGTTTAAGAGCATGATTTCCTTAAAGAATGAAATATATACTTAATTTCGATTTGAGTATATTGAATATATTCCAAGTGTAGAAAATAAAAAGGTTTGTGAATTACTTATTTTTAATAAGTATGGAATTGTTTTCCAAGATAAAGTGAATATTTTGAGAATTTATCTTTTTGAAGATAAATTGAAAAGGAATATTGAAACCTATTGAAAATCGTATATCAGTAGATATTTTGGAATGAAAATTCACTATAGAATTTATGAATAAAAAGGGAAGTTGTTTAAAGATAAATATTGATTTATTTTTGAAGTATTGAAAATAATATATCTTGTAAAGATATTTTGGAAAATAAACAATTTGGAAAATTATTTGGAAACTGGTGATGTGTGCATATCCATTGATAGTTCAATAACCGACTATCAATATTTCCCTTTGAATGGGTAATTGATGTGATTTGTTTGAATTTGAATGCCACACTTATTTTTGAATAAGCGCTCACTATTCGGGTTAACCGGGAAAGGACCATGGGGTCGTATAACCCATTCCGAATATGTGATACGTCGTTATGAATTACATTTGAAGACCGGTGTTGAAGACCGGATCTTTTTGAAAGCGAAAGGACAACTCGTCGATTGTCTTTGCACTGAGTAGCTATGGTATAGAGACTCCCTATGTGATGGGAAGTCCGGACGTGATTAGAGATTATCCGGATTGCAAGGACTTCTTTGTAAGTGCCTTCGTTTTTGTTCGATCCCGGAACAGACTTGTATGTATTGTATGTCTGACATTACAATTTGAGATATAAAGCCGATTTCTTTCAATTGTATTTCTGTTGGTGGCGGAGAATTTATTCTTTTAGCTTAACACCCTTCTCTGAGACGTACGAGCTCAGAGGTTATGTAGTTGAAGGTTACCAGCGATATATTCCCAATTTGGTAATGTGACATGCTGAGTGATGCTGTGAAATGATCATTGTGTTGATTATTTGTGATAGGATCATTTATTTGATCGTCTATCTTGGTGATCATTTCTATGATCATTTTTTGACCCAAAGCATGGCTTTTGTATAAAGTATGTTTTTGTGGACGTGACTTCGTCGAGCCTCACAAACCGGTAATGGTCGAAACAGGAATTGTGCGGCAAGGTTTTCAGGGATCGCTTCCTTAGGGTATGACCATTCCTTCTGGAAAAGGGTAGTATCATGGTATGGAGTCCAGATACTTACTCATGTTGAAACACTTATTATTATGGTGTGATGTTGGTTAGAGAGCTCTCGTTTAAAGGTTCCAAAGGACCGGGGGTGGCATATCTGAGGGTTTGTAATATTCCTTGGGAAAAGGGATTCCCGGCTTTGTTTAGCGGAGAACGGTTTGGTTCTCGGGGCGTCCTTCCAGAGGCGTTTGCATGTGGCAATGGGAAGTTCCTTGGCCTGACCATTCGTTGGAAAATCCATTCTTCAAATACGAGCCTTGTACGGTATTAGTTGTATTACCTGCCATCTACTTATGGTGGCGCCCCACTGTTTGGATGGTAGCTATAGTAGGCATAGTTCGAAATGTCTATGTCGGCTAAGATTTATATCTTTATTTTCGAAATGAATTTTCTCTACACTATGCACTAGTAATAATATCAAATGTTCTTTTTAATGCGTATCAAGCATCTTTGACTATCATAAGGAGAAATCTCCTCCGATTCTGCGTTTGCATTGTGTGTGTGTGCGGGAGGCCTTATGGTAGTCTCATTTTTAAAAGCATTGCGAATTGACTTAAAAAAAAATATTGCTCTATTTTTGTTTTCAAAGATAAATAAACTGTTTTGAGTTCTCACACCAGTGACATGACTGACTCGGAGTTTATTGTTTTCCTTCCTAAACTCTGGGTGCCCACCAATTTCCACACGGGCAGTCAAGAGTTAGGTTTATCAGGATATTCTGGATATTCTGGAGTTGCTGGAGGCAAGATGGATGGCATGGCGTAATTACTAGTATATAGTATTTCTTTTTCCGCTGCACTGTTTATTGTTGTTGTTGTACACTCTGATGATATGATGTAATGTGATGTAATGTAATAACTGATATCGTTCTTTGTTTAAAGATTATTCATTTATTATTATATGTTGTTCCGCTGCGAATTGTGAGATTCTGATATTGTTCTGTTGTTTCTTTCAGTTCTATTTTCTTTTCTCTCTATTTTCTATCTTCTTCTCTCTTCTTCTACCTCTTTTCTTTTCTTAAACCATAACATTTCTGGTTTCCGCCCTTCGATTTCTCGGCAGTCGATAAAGTGAGTATCGATGTTGCATTTTCGAAAGTCAAAAATTTTCGAGTCGTTACACTAGCGTCCAATAAATTCAAATCACACTATAATCTACCATAGATTATTCAAACAAATCATATATCAATATATGAAATTAATTTCAACATTTTTGAAGAATCCAATTGGATCACTCCAACATTGTTACCTAGTAGCTTGTCCTGGATACAATGTACCGGTTATTGACCTTGGGTACCACCCGTCTGCGTCTTTCATTCGATCACCAACACTCGGCTAGGGCACTCGGTCGCTCGGCATAGGCATGCCGCTCGACCCAATTGTAGTTCGGCCAGATCATGTCGTTCGGCACGAAGCCTCACTCGGCACAAGCCTCGTTCGGCATCTCCCTCGCTCGGCACAAGGCCTGGTTCGGCATCTCCTCTCGCTCGACACAAGCCTCGTTTGGCACGAAGCCTCGCTCGGCACAAGGCCTCGTTCGGCATCCCCCCTCGTTTGGCACAGGCCTCGTTCGACACAATGCCTCATTCGGCATACAAGTGCCATTCAGCATGGAGCCTCACTTGGCACAAGGCCTCGTTCGGCATCTCCCCTCGTTTGGCACAGGCCTCGTTCGACACAATACCTCATTCGGCATGCGAGTGCCGTTCGGCATGGAAATATCGCTCGGCATTCTCTGGTTCGACCAACCTTGCTCGGCAATTTTCGTTCGGCATCCCTAGCTCGGTATGCAGAAGCTACTTCTCATGGGCTGAGATATCTTGTTCCTAGGCCCGAGAGTGAAGTCCAACCCATCTTCGTCTATAAATAGAAGGGAAGAGGCACAGTGAAAGTGACCTTTTTCGAGAACACTAGGGAGACTCTACCGCTTTCAAGACTCTTTCTTTTCAGTTTTCACTTGTGTTCAAGTTATTTATTGTACGGATTGTATCTATATTCAATCATTTGTAAAAGCAATAAAGATCAAAACTCAAAGTGGACGTAGGCAGTTACGCTGAACCACTGTAAATTCGATGTTCTTATTTTTGCAGTTAATTTAGCATATAGTTCTTTGTTTTATCTTTCTTCATTAATCTCTCTACACAATCTTTCTCAAGGGTGTTAGTCACCAATTCTGGTGCTAACATTTTGGTGCTTTCATTGAGAAAATCGAATTCGCAGGTCACTAGGATCTGCTTTGTAGCCATTGGATTGAATAAATCCCCGAAGGAGATCCAAGTCATTCATAGGACGTCCGTTGATTCTACTCAGAGTTTCTATCAATAACTCTACTATGGGAAGACCACGTACCAAATTAGCCTCTCTTAAAGCGGACATCAACGAGACTGCTAACATATAAAAAATATGACCTAGCAATCGGTAAGTTAATCCTGGTGTAGGGAGATTCGATGCCCAAAGCCAGATGGAAGTTATTACTAGGACGGAGTTCAACGACCTGATGAGAGAACTCATGGAAAGCATGAGACAACTTAGTGAACATATTCAAGCGAATGCCAACCTTATGACTTAGCTTACTCAATAACAGCATCAGAACGCTGGAGGTAGCCCCGTTCCTTATTCTTTATCTGATAGCTCGACTTCGTCCGATGAACCTCTCAGGCGTAGACACCGCAAAATTGAGGCAACATAAGAAGGTGCTACTGATCAATCAACTAGAGATCACTTACGCCTTGGAAACCACACCCAAGCTGGAACAGAAAACTTAGGATCCGGAGCATGTGTGAAGGCTGGACAGCCTGCTCACCAAGGTCCTAATGAAGCTGATCCCCAGGATACACGTTTGGCGGATTGGCAACAAAGGAGACATCAACCTAAACGGTCTCGTAGAACAAATTCCAACCTTCCATCTTCCATACAAACCCCAGACCTATCGGCTATGGTCAGACAACTGATGAGAGAAAATCAAGGCTTGACCAATGAAGATTGGGGGATATCTAGGAGTCATACTCCATTCACAGATATTGTTAGCATTAAAATTGGTCACTAACACCTTTAGAAAGATTGTGTAGAGAGATTAATGAAGAAAGTAAATTAAAACAGAGAATAGAGTGTAAATTTAAATGCAGAGAACAAGAACACTAAATTCATAGTGGTTCGGCGTAACTGCCTACATCCACTTTGAAGTTGATTTCCATTGATTTCCTTGATGGGTGATTACAGATACAATCCATTTTTAGTTACTAGAATACAATTGCAAAGTAAAAGAAATAAGTATGGAATGAGTCTTGAAAATGGCAGAGTCTCCCCAGTGTTCTCTCAAAAATCCCCTCTTTTCTATGCCCCTTCCCCTCTATTTATAGGCGAAGGTGGGTTGGACATCCTTGGTGGGCCTGGTAGCTGAATATCTTGGCCCGAGTGAAGTGGTCTCTATGCGCCGAACCAGAGAGGCCGAACGATCAAATGCCGAACGTCCAAATGCCGAACGTACCCCTCCCTGCCGAACAATCTCCTTTGGCCGAGCGGGTTGAGGCCAAACAAACTGAATGCCGTGGGGAGCACTTGTGCTGAACGATGCTAGGAGCCGAACCAGTGTCATGGCCGAACGATTGCTGGGCCGAATGAGATGAGGCCGAATGCTCTGAGTGCTGAACACTTCCCAATGCCGAACAAGGTGTGGATGCCGATTGATATGGAATGCCGAATGTCACTTGATGCCGACCAATGTCCTTGGCCGAACATGACTTGTATGCCGAACGATGTCTTATGTCGGACCATTCTACCATGCCGAGCGTGCTTGGATGCTGGGCGTTATGGTGCCGAACCACCTAAAGGCCGAGCGAGGTTTCTGGCCGGACGATACCTTTGGCCGAGCGCTCCTGAATGACGGTTGCAAAGAAATGCTGGACGAACCAGTTGGGCCAAACGATGGGTATGCCGAGCACCGAGTTGCCTGGCCAAATCTCCAGGAAACACTTGCCCCCCAAAGTGTATCGCGTGACCGAACATGATACGCTTTGATCATGCTTTACTTCGAACCTTGGTTCATTACTCTTGGGGGTTGCATAATTCTGCTGTGTCGAATGTAGTGCAAAATGCCAAACGGTCCAGTTGAAACCGAACACTCCTCGTGTGCCGAACGTAATGCAGGGGCCGGACCGAATGGTGCGGCTTTGACTGGTTTCACCGGGAATAGCCTTTACGTCTTCTTCCTCTTCTCTATAAAGTCCAGCGCCCTCCTCCGTCTCCTCTTCTCACATTTTATCACCGCTGCCTTGTACTTGCTGATTTTTCCAGTTGACAAACTCTAGCGATCCATCAATCCTTTCCAATTCTTCATCCCACTGACTAGATATCGATTCTAATTCCTTCCCATAACTTAAAAGGGCTTGATACTTGAGTTCCGTAATCGATAGGGTGAATCGAGCCTAGGTTTAGATATTCTAAGGGTTTTCGGTGTTAAACGAAGAGGGTGGAAGGAGGAGTGAATAGAGACGAACCTTCTAGGAAGCCGTTGGGAGATGTGTTAGGGTTCGACATAATTCCTTCGTGCCGAACGAGATTGGAGGAAGAAAGGATGGAGGAGGAGCAGGGGGTGGTCGGGATGCCGAATGGCATGTCCCGGTACGACTTGCCGAACGATCGGCCCTCGTTGCTCGGTCGAGGATGGTCGAAAAGAGGGAAGGATTTTAGGGTGGAGTGCCAAACGTTGTAGCTCGGCATAATTCTGGTTCGGTGTGACTCATCACATGCCGGACGGTAGGAGGGAAGGTTTGGGAGGAGGCATGAGTTAGCAGAGAGGATGTTGAGTGTTGTTTTGATCGAATGGGATTTTGGCCGAACGATACTCTACCGAGCTCTAATTGGTTCGAACTTTAGTTAGGCCGACCGCGAGTTTTAGGCCGATCGATAACTTCGTCGAGTGACAGCTTAGCCGAATAAGCGTAAATGCCGAACCATACATGCCGACTGATATTTAGACAAACAACACATAAATGCCGAACTAAAACATGCCGAACGGTCGTAAAGCAAGAACAATGACTCTAACATTCTAGCATATCGAACCGATTTGGACTAATAACCTTCTATTTTCAGTAGCTATAAATCTGAACTTTTCTTGACGTAATCGGATAACTTCCTCTAATGTTGCCTGAACTTGAAACTGTAATCGCCATTTGGCGGGCTTTTGGAGACGGTCAACGATGACGGTCTTCGAAGGCGATGATTTTTAAGCTTAGTTTTATATCAGTAACATTGCGACTCTCGAATTTCCAATGCCTATGCACGATTGATTGCACTTGCTCACACACCACACAGGGGAAAATTTATGTTGTTAAGTCTAACACAGATTATTTTTTGAGTATAGTTCATACAAGTGCTCTCAGGATTCGATTCCCATCAAAAAAATGTCTAAAAAATCCAGTTCCGCCACAATCCTGGACAGACCCGGGCCGTCTTCCAAACAAGGGGACGTAGACACT
Organism: Allium cepa; assembly: GCA_030765085.1. Lineage (NCBI taxonomy): Eukaryota > Viridiplantae > Streptophyta > Magnoliopsida > Asparagales > Amaryllidaceae > Allium > Allium cepa. Next base: position 422,539,376 of record CM060939.1, read on the forward strand.
TATAACCCGTCGACCTCCCCCACTCATAATTTAGCTCCTGATGCCCTGGAGTCATCTATTCTCTTAGATAATCCGATCGATTCACAGGCTTCGAAGATTAACGAAGTCACCCTTCGGCGAATATGCTCTATCCACGACATCCCTTTTGCCGATATGTTGGTTCCATCGAGGCATGATCGTCCATACATGCCCCCAGTCGGATACACCGCCTGCAATAAGTTTATGTGCTGGGTGGGCAGCGTGCCTCCATTCAATTTATTTCTTCGGGACGTTTTGCAATACATAGACGTCGCCCCATCGCAGCTGCACCCAAACGGTCATGCGTTCATTTATGGGACCTACCTCCTTTTCATGGTTGTCTTCTCCAGGCCTCCAACTCCCGGCGACATCAGATATATTTATATGATCAAGAAGCAGAGAGATAGCCCCTCCTTCGTGTTCCTCGAGCCGCACCATAAGTGCCAAATTCTAACCGGAGCGTGGAGCAAGTTTTCCCTGTACAAACATGAATGGTTCTACGTGCACTGCCCTCCTGGTTTCGCGAGGAGATGGGTTGAAGGAAGTAAGTCTTCTTCTTGGAGCGATGCTCATATTTCGGTCGAGGCGATGCTTTTTCTAACTCTTGTTCATTTTTTCAGATATCAATCCACGTCCTGAGGGCCGCGGCTATTCTGAGGTTGTTGAGGCTATTAGAGCTCTTCCCGTCGAGGAACGAGACATCCGAACCCTCATTTCAAATGAGTCACTGTCAAGGTTCGAGCTGTTAGCAGAAGGTCGTCGAGTGAGCCTTCCTGAGGGCGTCTCCATCCCCATGCCCGCATCCGGTAAAGGAAAGAAGTTGGTTGAATCGTCATCATGCCACACCCCCAGTGCACAGGAGGAGGGGGAAATCAAAGAGAGTGAAGCACCTGAAACACAAGGTGAGAATGCAGGTCCTACTCAGGATCCGCTGGTCGAAGTGCATGATATTGAAACGTCGTCTTCCCCTTCGAAAGGGAAAAAGAAAGTAACATGTAAGATTAGGAATGAGAAGGTTGGCGGAACTTCCAAAGTTACGCTCATCCTGGCAGAGAGAAGGAGGCTTCTTCACAGCACGTTGATAGGTCGCTAAAGGGCCTCTCGAACCTCTCCATTCCGGAAGATCTGCTCAACTATGACTTCAATGATCCGGAGGCATTCAAGATTCACTCTCCCATTAGAGGCGATGCAGGCATCGTATCCACAGCCAAGGAGAGAAAACTCTTGTTAGCAAAGCGACCGGTCCGTCAAGGGGAAACATACTAGGACACACACAAAACACTCGCACTTCCATTTGCACTTAGTTTTTGTTGCCACACTATCTCTTTTCTAATTCGATGTTATTTGAATTTTGTGCAGGTGACATGGGGCGCTCACATGGATTCAATCGTCTTCGCGGTTCATCAATTTTGCATCAACCAGGACGGGATTCGGGTTCCGGAAGACGTCGAGATGGAGATGGCGATGGCGATAAAGACTATCATTCCCGAGACTCCTCATCCCGGAGGAAAACTTACTATCATCCAAAGCACCACCAGGATACTTCGTCTCACGCGGAGCATAGCAAAGACAAGCACGACCATAAGAGGTCGCAACCCGACGCTCCTTAGGACCAACACTCTGATTCTTCTTTTACTCGACAGTCCCGAGGTTCTCACCGGAGGGGCGAACTTTCAAAGACGTCACCCCCTGCTCCTGCGACAGACCCAACAGTGTCAAAGAAGCTGGCTGAGCTTAAAGAAAATTTTTCGAGAATCTGCTTCGATGGCCTGAAATTTCTTCCGGCATTCATCCTATTCCCGGTCATGTTAAACAGAGCGCTCTTGCCTGTACGAATGACGTCTATGCTCAACATGACGCATTTGTTCACCTAGCTGAGAAACTTTCCGAAGTCTCTGTGGAGTGCCATCATGAGATAGACCGTTTGAAGCTTGAGGCTATCCATGACAGAAACATCATTAAGGCCCAAGACGAAGAAATCGCCACTTATAAGTCTGAACTCGAGGTCACCCATCGGAGTGCCAGGATACTGCTGAGGCCGTTACTCGCTTGGAATCAACTCATAAGAAAGAGCTTGACAAGGTGGTTCAATGATGTGGGGCTTTGGCTTTAGAAAAGGGCTCCGTTCAAAAGGAGAGGGATGCGTTCAACACCTGAGTCAAGGAACTTAAGGAGCTTCTCTGCAGAGAGAAAGAGGAGAAAACGGCTGCCAAGAAGAGTCACGGCGATACTGTGACGAGATTGTCGCCACCCAACTTTTAAAAGAACAACTCGAGGACGAGCTTTCCTGGGTTGAGATGTTAAAGAGCGAGGCCCGTGAAAAGGGCAAGAAGATGGGGTGGACGGACATCGATTCCCGTCTTGAGGCAGCCAGGGAAGAAGGTAGAGAAGAGATCAAAACCGCGTTCGACCCACTCATTGCCGAATTCAATGCCCGCGTGCTCATGCACCGTGACTTAACTTTTTTGGGTGATGGCTATCTTGAATCATTGCTCGAGGCGTGGGAAACCTTAATTCAGATCAGGAAGGCCGAGCGCGGTGTCGAGGAGGTTGACGAGGGGGCTTTGATAAAAGAATTTCTGAAGGGAAATGAGCCTTCGGACCTCTCAGTGGGCAAGGCCCTTTATTGCAAAGGCTCCCCCTCTAGAAAAGGAAAAGAAGTTATCGCCGGTCCATCCGGGGTCGAGCCTCCTGTTCATGTGCCTACCCAGTCGGCCGATACTTGATCCTTTTGAATCCGAAAGCCCTCGGCATGGGCGTTCATGTTTTTTCTCCTATCCCGGAGGGTGAGACCCCCCTAATGGCTGAAATCCAGCTGGAACCTGGTAGGCAATTCTTTTGCATTAACATCCCAAGCGTTTCCCTAGAGGTTGTTGTATTCTAATACTTGCTTTTCGTGACTTTGTGCATGTCGTTCTGATCTTGAACCCACTCCGAGGAGCGATGTCGCCAAGGAGGCGGAGAAGGAAACAAGTGAGGCCACTCACGCAGGTGAAGTCCCAGTCCTGATGCTCAGGTGATCGAGGCGCTTGACGAAGGTAAGTCCAATTCCTGCTCTGGGAGTGATGAAGTGGAAGTCACAGGCGCCTCTGAGCATACATATGAATTGAGCATGAAGGAGCGGCTCGAGAAAGATAAAAGAGATACAGTCAAGGTCAAGGTTGAGCCGTGTGAAGTGGACCTGGACGATCCCTTGAACAAGCCATTGAAGGTCATCCTTCCTGGCAGGTCCAAGCCCTTGGATGTTCCCCCTACTTCTTCAGTTGTTACTCCTCCATCAAGAAAAGGTTCCAAGGGTAAACGCTCTGGGGAAGAGCCGTCCGGGAAGAAGTTGAAGAAGCACAAAAAGTGACTACTATCCTCGTTCAACGAGAGTCAATCTAAGTCGTGTAATAATTTTTTGTAATTTTTGTAGATAGACTATTGACTCCGAATTTTGGAGTGCTTGTAGCAGAAAACTTTTCCTGAATAAAGTTTAGTTTCCTTTTCTGTCTTTTCAAAAGATTCTTATTATTCAGTTTTCTTTGTGATTGTGATTCGAATCTATGCTGTTGTGCGTAACATAGACATCTTGGTTTGTCTTCACACGGCCCGTTGATTCTCTGAGAGTTATTCGTTTTCCTCCTATGCTTCAAGCACTGAGAACATTTTTTAATATGTACAACGAAACTTAGAATATTCCAGTCTGCATTCTGGGGACTTGGAGAATTTTTACTGTTTATACTCAAGTTCACGCTCCGGGGACTTCGAGTACTCCAGTCCGCACTCCGGGGACTTGGAGATTTTAAGTCGTTTGTATTCGAGTCCGCACTCCGGGGACTTAGGATATTCCAGTCCGCATTCTGAGGACTTGGAGATTTTTAGTCGTTTATACTCGAGTCCGCGCTATGAGGACTTAGAGTACTCCAGTCCTCACTCCGGGGACTTGGAGATTTTTATTCGTTTATACTCAAGTCCGCGCTCCGGGGACATAGAGTACTCCAGTCCGCACTCCGGGGACTTGGAGATTTTTATTCGTTTATACTCGAGTCCGCGCTCTGGGGACATAGAGTGCTCCAGTCCGCACTCCGGGGACTTGGAGATTTTTATTCGTTTATACTCGAGTCCGTGCTCCGGGGACATAGAGTACTCCAGTCTGCACTCCAAGGACTTGGAAATTTTTATTCGTTTATATCGAGTCCACGCTCCGGGACATAGAGTACTCCAGTCCGCACTCCGGGGACTTGGAGATTTTTAAGTCGTTTATACTCGAGTCCGCGCTCCGGGGACTTAGAGTACTCCAGTCCTCACTCCGAGGACTTGGAGATTTTTAGTCGTTTATACTCGAGTCTGCGCTTCGGGGACATAGAGTACTCCAATCCGCACTTCGGAGACTTGGAGATTTTTAAGTCGTTGTACTCGAGTCCACGCTATGGGGACTTAGAGTACTCCAGTCCGCACTCCAGGGACTTGGAGATTTTTATTCGTTTATACTCGAGTCTGCGCTCCGGGGACATAGAGTACTCCAGTCCGCACTCCGGGGACTTAGAGATTTTTATTCGTTTATATTCGAGTCCGCGCTCCGGGGACTTAGAGTGCTCCAGTCCGCACTCCGGGGACTTGGAGATTTTTATTCGTTTATACTCGAGTCCGCGCTCCGGGGACATAGAGTACTCCATTCCGCACTCTAGGGACTTGGAGATTTTTATTCGTTTATACTCTAGTCCGCGCTCCGGGGACATAGAGTACTCCAGTCCGCACTCCGGGGACTTGGAGATTTTTATTCATTTATTCTCGAGTCCGCGCTCCGGGGACATGGATTACTCCAGTCCGCACTCCGGGGACTTGGAAATTTTTATTCGTTTATACTCGAGTCCGCGCTCTGGGGACTTAGAGCACTCCAGTCCGCACTCCGAGACTTGGAGATTTTTAGTCGTTTATACTCGAGTCTGCGCTCCGGGGACTTAGAGTACTCCAGTCCGCACTCTGGGGACTTGGAGACTTTTAGTCGTTTATACTCGAGTCCGTGCTCCAGGGACTTAGTGTACTCCAGTCCGCACTCCGGGGACTTGGAGATTTTTAAGTGTCCGTGCACATCCATACGTTAGCCGGGATAACATAATTTTATTTGCCCGTCACAGGATTATCATTTGTAGAGACATTAGTAATTCACGGAAAAAATGGCTTCAAGCCTTTATTAATGAGAGCAAGCTAAATCGCCTTATTACATGCCAAGAATTAGAAAAAAAAGCATACTGGAAATAAGTGCAACTAATACATGAAAGAAATAGACTAAGTATAATAACGCCGCAAGTGCTCACTGTTCCATGCTCGGGGGAGTGTCGCACCATCGACGGTCGCTAGCTTGAAAGTTCCTTCTCCAAGCTTCCGTTCGATGATGTATGGACCATCCCATGCGGGATTCATATGAGACGGGATCGGGAAAACTCGTTTCAACATGAGGTCTCCCACACTAAAAATTCTTGGTCGGACCTTCTCGTTATAATATTTAGCGACTCTGTGTCCGTATGCGGCCGCTCTCAAATTGGCTTCTTCATGTTTTTCATCAATGAAGTCCAACGATTCCAATAAAAGATTCTGGTTCGACTCGGGGTAGTAATATGTTACCCGATATGATGGGACCTCAAGTTTCACGGGTATGATAGCTTCCGAGCCATACGCCAACACGAATGGAGTGTGGCCAGTCGCGGTCTTGTGGGTGGTCCTGTAGGCCCAAAGTGCTGTTGGAAGTTCATCAACCCACCTGCCTCTACCCTTTTCCAAACGTTTTTTTCAATATGGACTTAATTGTCTTGTTTACGGCTTCCATTTGTCCGTTGGCCTTCGGGTGAGCAACCGCTGCAAACTTCTTTTCAATGCCATGTTTCTGACAAATTCTTTGAACTCCTTGCTTTCAAATTGAGTCCCATTGTCTGTAATGATGGTCCGTGGAAGGCCGAAGCGGCATATGATATTTCGTACGACGAAATTAATAATCTGCTTGATGGTTATCGTGGCCAGAGGCTCTGCTTCTGCCCATTTGGTGAAGTAGTCGACCACAACTATTGCATATTTCTCTCCACCTTTAGCAATGGGTAAAGAACCAACTAAGTCAATTCCTCACATTGCAAATGGCCAGGGACTTACCATTTGCGTGAGTTCCGTTGGTGGAGCTCTTGGGATTTTTGCATATATCTGGCATTTATCACATCTTCTCACATCGTCTACAGCATCCCGATTCACAGTTGGCCAGTAGTATCCATAGCGGAGGATCTTCTTTGCTAATGTCTGCCCCCCAGTATAGTCGCCGCACTCTCCTTCATGGACTTCCTCCAGGACACGTTTTATCTCGTCATGGGCAATGCATCGGAGTAGTGGGGTCGAGAATCCCCTTCGATACATTATTCCATCCTGTATTATATAACGTGAAGCCTTACAATGGACTTGGCGTCTGTCGCTCCTCTTCTCAAGCCAATCCCCTTGTAGCAGGTACTGCTTGATTGGGGTCAACCACGATTCCTTCTCAAGTTTGATCTCTAACATGAAATCTGTCTCCATTACGTCTATACTTGGAGCATAGAGGGCCTCAACAGGGAACAATTCCATTTGCTGTGCATCACTAGTGCTTGCAAATTTTGCCAATGAATCGGCTTCTCTGTTTTGTTCGCGTGGGACATGCGAGATGTCGTAGTATTCCAGATTTGCCAGCAGCTCTTGAACCCGAGCAAGGTAAAGAGAAAGTCTCTATCCTTTCGCTTGATAGTCTCCCCGCACCTGATATACTACCAGCTGCGAGTCACAGAAGATTTCGATTGACTTTACTTCCAGTTTGATAACATGTCTCAAGCCAACAATTAATGCTTTATATCCGGCTTCGTTATTTGTTGCTGCAAACTCGAGCTCCAAAGCGTAGCAGATTGATCGGTCTTCAGGAGTTACGAGAATTATACCTGCCCCCGAGCAACAGTCGTTAGATGCCCCATCGGCGTACATCTTCCATCGAACGGGGGTATGATTCTGTGACTGCTTGGTTCATTTAGCACAGTGAATTCAGCAATGAAGTCGGCTAGTGCTTGTCCATGTATGGCCCTGCGCGGTAGATAGGCGATATCGAACTGACTCAACTCAATATTCTATTTTAACATCCTTCTGGAAGTTTCTGGTCGTTGGAGTACCTGCCGTAGGGGTTGGTCAGTGTAGACACTAATTGAGTGTGCCTAAAAGTAGGGGCGAAGCTTGCGTGATGCGATCACCAAGCAATAGGCTAGTTTTTCAATCTTTGGATAATTTCTTTCCTCCCCGTCAAGCGTTTACTGACATAGTAAACCGGCTTTTGAATCCGGTCTTCCTCGCAGACCAAGGCTGTACTGATAGCGTGCTGGGATACAGCCAAGTATACATACAACATTTCGTGGTCTATCGGCTTGGACAATACAGGGGGACTTTCCAAGTGCCTTACCAGAACCCGAAATGCTTCCTCACAGTCGGATATCCATTTGAAGTTTCTCTTTCCTTTCTTTATAATGTCGAAGAAGGGAATAAACTTGTCTGCAGCTCTGGATATGAATCGACTTAGCGCAGCCACTTTTCCATTCAGGCTTTGCACCTGCTTTAAGGTTCTGGGTACTTGTATATCTCGGATAGCCTGGATCTTCTCTGGGTTAGCCTCGATTCCTCGGGCATTCACAATGAATCCCAGAGACTTTCCTGATGCTACGCCGAATGAACACTTCAACGGATTGATCTTCATTCCATAATGCCTGAATATGTCAAACATCTCCGCTAGGTCTCGGATGCGGTCGTTTGACTGCCGTGACTTCACTAGCATGTCATCCACATAGACTTCCATTGTTTTACCAATATGATCTTTGAACATTCGATTCACCAGGCGTTGATAAGTCGCTCCTGCGTTCTTCAATCCAAATGACATTACTACATAGCAATACAATCCCATGTTCGTGAAAAAACTGGTGTGTTCTTGGTCTAGGAGGTGCATTGGGATATGATTATATCCTGAATACACACCTATAAATGATAATAACTCATGTCCGGCAGTTGAGTCGACCAGCTGGTCAATCCTAGGCAACGGGAAACTATCCTTAGGGCACACTTTGTTTAAATCAGAATAATCAACACAGGTCCTTCATTTTCCATTTTCTTTCTTCACTAGCATCGGGTTAGATACCCATTCAGGGTAGAGGGCGTCGTGGATGAACCCGTTGGCTTTGAGCTTGTCCACCTCCTCTTTGAGAGCCGCGGACCTCTCCGGGTCCATGCCTCTCCTTTTTTGTTTCACAGGTACATGTTTCAGATCTATGTTCAACATATGACTTGCGATCGCAGGAGAAATCTCGCACATATTAGAATGTGTCCAGGCGAAAACATCAAGATTCTCTTGGAGGAAATCAGTATGGTTCTCAGCGGCCAGAGGGTCGAGTTGTGACCCAATTTTAAGGACTCGTGATGGGTCGCTCCGGCTAACTGGGATGTCAATTGTGAGTTCAACCGGTGCTGCATTGGTTTCCCTGGGTTCCCCATCATCGTCTCTCGGATCTATGTCCCTATAGATCCGAGAATGTTGCCCGAGCCAGGGCTCGGGCGCTACTTGTCAATCATCAGCATTTCAGCTGTGGACGGAGCGGTCCGCAACCTTTCCTTTCTCTCTACGCCGTGACTCCCTGAGTTCAGCTACATAGCATGCACGGACGGTTGCCTGGTCGTCGTGTACCACTCCAACCCCTTTGTCCGTTGGAAATTTTAACGTCAAACACCAAGGGGCCAAAGCTGTCCTAAATTCCGCCAGGGCTAGACGACCTAGAAATACGTTGTACGGGGAATCAACGTCCAGTACTATGAATGGTAAGATTCGCACCCTTCTGCATTCACCTTGTCGCAGTTCAACTGGTAATTCCATAAATCCCACTACATCAGATCGCTGCGCCATTAAAGCCATGGATTCTGGCTTTGGATGGCTTCAAATCCTTGGTCTCCAGCTTCATTTGGTCGTATGCCTTTCGAAAGATGATGTTAACGGAACTTCCGCAATCAATTAGAATTCTCTTTGCGAATGCCGACCCGATGGTCGTAGATATGACCATTGGGTCAATGGTAGGAGCCTCTACCTTATCCGCATCTCTGCTCCTAATACAATATCATCATTCATCGTGCGTTGTTGCTTTGCAGGAGTTCCATCCTCCACGTTCGAACAACACTCGTACTCTACATGTCTAAAGGAGTTGGCATATCGCTCCATCTCCTGCCAATTCTTACATGCAGGATGAGGTCCGCCAGCAATTGTGTTAATAACCAATCTACCCCCAGTCCAAGTAGGTTGTTCCGGTTGGTGTGGGGCTGGCCCACGTCCAAGGTCCGGTGTTTCTTGCCTCCCATCCTATGGGTCTTTGACAAATTCCTGCAGCTTTTTCTGTCTTATCAGCTTTTCTATAGCGTCATGGAGGTGTCTGCACTCCTCCGTGTTGTGCCCATAAGACTCGTGGAAACGGCAATATTTCCCAGTCCGCTTCTGTTCTTCCGTCGATTCCTTTAGACGCGGCTTTCTATATTGGAAAGTGTTGCAAATTGATAGATAGACGTTTTCAAGGGATGCGTTCAACGGGGTGTATTCATTGTATGTTTGGATCCTTGATTTCCATTTCCCTGTTTCTTTTTTCTTTCTGGGATTTCCACTTCCGGATCCTTTAGACTGCCCGAGCTTGTCCTGGATGTTAACTTGAGTTTTTCCAGGATTATCTCCGGTTTATTTCACGACGACGTTACTTTTCACAGACTCTTGAACAGGCCCTGATGCCTTGTCTTGCCTTGTCCACCGAGCTTCCTCCCTTCTTATGAACTGATGAGCTTTCGAATAAAAACGTTCCAGCGTAGCTGGGGGATTCCCTGCCAACCAATCTCCAAATTCAAAATCTGGATCCACTCCACGCATTACTGCCATCAAAATCGTGTGGTCGTTAGGATTGCTCACCTCGGTAGCATCAACATGAAATCTTAGCAAGCATGCTTTCAATGACTCTCCTGGAGTTTGAGTTGCACTTGATAAGGACATCACGTCCTTTGGACGAGTAGTGTGCATCCTGAATTGTTCTACGAATTTCATTGCTAATTCGTCGAAGCTGGATATAGATCATGGTGGGAGTCGAGTGAATCACATGGTGGCAATCCCGGACAAGGTGATTGGGAAACACCTACACTTGGTTGCGTCATTAGCTCTTGCAGAATCCATCATCCACCCGTACCTCATCACGTGCTGCCGGGGGTCAGTCTTCCCTTCGTAGGCTAAAATGGTGGGCATGCTAAACTTTCTTGTGTATTTGGCCTGTAGAATGGTATCCGTGAAGGGAGTATGACTCTTAGACACTCCCCAGTCTTCATTAGTTAGACCTTGGTTTTCTTTCATCAACTTCCTGACCATAGCCGTCAAATCCGGGGTTTGTATGGAAGATGGGAGGTTGGGTTCCGTTCCACGGGACTGTGCAGGTTGATGTCCCATACGATTTGGGTTTTGGTTTCTAATAGATCAATCTGTAGCACCTACATATGAATCTTCATCCTTACGGCGTCTACGCCTAGGAGGTTCATCAGTAGAGGTTGAACTATCATCTTCAGAGTAAGAGACAGGGCTACCTCCAGCATTTTGATGCTGCTGTCGAGTAAGCTGAGTCATGAGGTCAGCATTGGCTTGCATTTGCTCAGCAAGTTGCCTTCTACTTTCCTTAAGTTCTCTCATCAAGTCATTGAATTCTTCTCGGGAAACAACTTCTGCTTGGTTTTGGTTAGAGGGCCCTGCACCTCGAATCGCTCGTTGATTGCTAGTTCCCAGTTGTTGCACACTAGCGGTTTCGTGGGCATCTGCATTTTGAGAGGCTGATCTAGTTCGTGGTCTTCCCATGGTAGAGTTGTTGGTTGTAACTCTAAGTAGAATCAACATATGCCTTACAAATGATTATGGATCTCATTCGGGGGATTTATGCAATCCAATAGCTGCAAAGTAGATCCTAATAGCCTGAGAATTCAAACTCTCAGTGAAAGCACCAAAATGTTAGCACCAAAATTGGTCACTAACACCCTTAGAAAGATTGTGTAGAGAGATTAATGGAGAAAGTAAATTAAAACAGAGAATAGAGTGTAAATTTAAATGAAGAGAACAAGAACACTAAATTTATAGTGGTTCGGCGTAACTGCCTACATCCACTTTGAAGTTGATTTCCATTGATTTCCTTGATGGGTGATTACAGATACAATCCATTTTTAGTTACTAGAATACAATTGCAAAGTAAAAGAAATAAGTATAGAATGAGTCTTGAAAATGGCAGAGTCTCCCCAGTGTTCTCTAAAAGATCCCCTCTTTTCTGTGCCCCTTCCCCTCTATTTATAGGCGAAGGTGGGTTGGACATCCCTGGTGGGCCTGGTAGCTGAATATCTCGGCCCGAGTGAAGTGGTCTCTATGCGTCGAACCAGAGAGGCCGAATGATCAATTGCCGAACGTCCAAATGCCGAATGTACTCCTCCATGCCGAACAATCTCCTTTGGCCGAGCGGGTTGAGGCCGAACACACTGAATGCCGTGGGGAGCACTTGTGTCGAACGATGTTAGGAGCCGAACCAGTGTCATAGCCGAACGTTTGCTAGGCCGAACGAGATGAGGCCGAATGCTCTGAGTGTCGAACACTTCCCAATGCCGAACTAGGTGTGGATGCTGATCGATATGGAATGCCATATGTCACTTGATGCCGACCAATGTCCTTGGCCGAACGTGACTTGTACACTGAACGATGTCTTATGCCGGACCATTCTGCCATGCCGAGCATGCTTGAATGTCGGGCGTTATGGTGCCGAACCACTTAAAGGCCGAGCGAGGTTTCTGGCCGGACGATACCTTTGGTCGAACGTATCCTTTAGCCGAACGAGACCTTTGGCCGAACGAGGCCTTTGGCCGAGCGCTCCTGAATGACGGTTGCAAAGAAATGTTGGACGAACCAGTTGGGCCAAATGATGGATATGCCGAGTACCGAATTGCCTGGCCAAATCTCCAGGAAGCAGATACTATTTTACAGGCCAAGTACCCCAGGAAGTTGAGCATGCCAACTATCCCGGTCTACGAAGGAAAAACTGATCCCTGATAGCATGTGATGAGATATGAATGGATGATGGATTTAGCTAGGGCATGGATGCAACTAAGTGTAGATTCTTTCCAATTACTTTATCCGGAATTGCGACCATGTGGTTCACTCGACTTCCATCGCGGTCTATATCTAGCTTCGACGAATTGGCGACAAAATTTGCAGAACAATTTAGGATGACATGATGTCCCTATCTAGTGTAATCCAGGCCCCAGGGGAGTCATTAAAGGAGTACTTACAGAGATTTCTTATTGGGCTACTGAAGTTAGCAACCCTAATGACCATGCAATTCTGATGGCTGTAATGCGAGGAGTGGATCCGGATTCAGAGTTTGGAGATTGGTTGGCAGGAAAACCTCCAACTACGCTAAAGCGTTTTTACTCAAAGGCTTTAGTTCATAAGGAGAGAGGAAGCCAGGTGGACAAGGCAAGATAAGGCACTAGGGCCTTTTCAGAAGACTTTGAAAAGCAACATAGTTGTAAAACAATTCAAAAAATAATTCATGGAAGGTTTAGGTCAATGTCCAGAACAAGCCTGGGCAATCTAAAGGGTCCGAAGGAGGAAACCTTGAAAGAAAAAGGAAGCAGGAGAATGGAAGCCAAGGATTCTAACTTACAATGAATATACTCCTTTGAATGCATCTCTGGAGATTATTTACTTATCAACTTGTAATACTTTTCAATACAGAAAGCCACGTCCAAAGGAGTCAACAAAGGAACAAAAGCGAATGGGGAAGTACTGTCGCTTCCATGAGACTTACGGGCACAATACAGAAGAGTTTAGACACCTTCACGATGCCATAGAAAAGCTGATTAGACAGAAAAAGTTGCAAGAGTTTGTCAAGAACCCACAGGATGGTAAGCAAGGAACATCAGACCCCGGACGCGGGCTGGCTCCATGCCATCCAGAGGAACCTGCCCAAAATGTAGGTAGACTAGTCATAAACACTATAGTCGATGGACCTCGCCCTACAGACAAGAACTAGCAGGAAATGGAGCGGTATGCTAACTCCTTAAGGCATGTAGATTATGAGTGTTGTTCGAATGTGGAGGATGGGATGCTCGCTAAACAGCAGCGCATGATGACGGACGATATAGTATTTAAGAGCCGAAATGCTTACCAGGTGGAGGCTCCTACCAGTGACCCCATGGTCATATCCATGACTATCGGGCCAGCATTTGTGAAGAGAATTTTAATTGATTGTGAAAGTTCTGTTAACATCATCTTCAAAAAGGCATATGACCAAATGAAGATGGAGACGAAGGATTTAAAACAATCTAAACCATTTAAAGACCGTATCCATGGCTTTAATGGTGTAGCGACCGATGCTGTGGGGTATGTTGAATTTCCAGTTGAACTGGGACAAGGTGAACGTATGAGGATGCGAATCTTACCTTTCATAGTTTTGGATGTTGATTCTCCATACAGTGTGTTTCTGGGTCGACCGGCCCTAGCGGAGTTTAGGGTAGCTTTGGCCTCGTGGTGTTTAACTTTGAAGTTTCCAACAAACAAAGAGGTTGGTGTGGTGCATGGCGATCAGGCGACCGATCATGCATGTTATGTGGATGAGCCAAGAGGGGCCCAGTTGAGAGAGAAAGGAAAGATTGCGGACAGCTCCGTCCGCATCTGGAACACTGACAATTGACAAGTAGTGCCCGAGCCCTGGCTCGGGCGACATTCTTGGATCTATAGAGACATAGATCCGAGAGATGATGATGAGGAACCCAGGGAAGAAAAAGCGGCACCGGCTGAACTGACGATTGACATTCCAGTCAGCTGAGATGATCCATCGCGAGTACTTATGATTGGATCATAACTCGACCCCTCGATGGCCGAGGATCTTGCTGATTTCCTCCAAGAGAATCTTGGTGTTTTCGCTTGGACACATTCTAATATGTGTGGGATCTCTCCCGCTACTATGAGTCATATATTGAACATAGACCTGAGGTACGTACAGGTAAAGTAGAAAAGGAGAGGCATGGACCCGGAGAGGCCCGCTGCTCTTAGAGAGGAGGTGGACAAACTCAAAGCCAATGGGTTCATCCACGACACCCTCTACCCTAAATGGGTGTCTAACCCTGTGCTAGTAAGGAAAGGAAAAGGGAAATGGAGAACTTGCATAGATTACTCCGATTTGAACAAAGCGTGCCCAAGGATAGTTTTCCTTTACCCAGGATTGACCAGCTGGTTGACTCAACAGCGGGGCACGAGCTACTATCATTTATGGATGCGTACTTGGGATATAATCAAATCCCGATGCTTATTCCAGACCAAGAACTCACCGGTTTTGTCACAAATATCGGGCTATATTGCTATGTAGTGATGCCTTTCGGATTAAAAATTGCAGGGGAGACTTATCAGCATCTGGTGAATTGAATGTTTAAAGACCAGATAGGTAAAACAATGGAAGTTTATGCAGAAGACATGCTCGTGAAGTCACGATAGTCAAACGACCACATTCGAGACTTAGCAGAGATGTTTGATATACTCAGAAACTATGGAATGAAAATCAATCCTTTGAAGTGTTCCTTTGGCATTGCATCAGGGAAGTTTTTGGGTTTCATTGTTAATGCGCGAAGAATTGAAGCTAACTCGAAAAAGATTCAAGCTATTCAGGACATGTAATTGCCCAGAACTATAAAGCAGGTACAAAGCTTGAATGGAAAGGTGGCCGCGCTAAGTCGATTCATATCCAGAGCCACAGATAAGTGTATTCTCTTCTTTGATGTAATAAAGAAAGGAAAGAGAAATTTCGAATGGACAACCGACTGTGAGAATGCATTCCGAGCTTTGGTAAGACATTTGAAAAGTCCCCCGGTGCTGTCAAAACCTATAGACCATGAAGTATTGTATGTGTGCGTGGCCGTATCCCAACATGCTATCAGTATGGCTTTGGTTCGCGAGGAGGATCGGGTTCAAAAGCCGGTTTACTATGTCAGTAAACGTTTAACGGGGGCAGAAAGAAATTATCCCAAGATTGAGAAACTGACCTACTACTTGGTGATTGCATCGCGCAAGCTTCGTCCGTACTTTCAGGCACACTCGATCAATGTTTATACTGATTAACCCTTGCGTCAGGTACTCCAATGACCAGAAACTTCTGGAAGGATGTTAAAATGAAATATCGATTTGAGTCGGTTCGATATTACCTACCTGCCACAAAGGGCCATACAAGGGCAAGTGCTAGCAGAATTCATCACTGAATTCGCCGTGTCAGACGAACCAAACAACCATGATGTATTCCCCCCCATTCGATAGAAACTATACACCGATGGGGCATCTAATGACTATTGCTCTAGGGCTGGTATAGTTCTTGTGACTCCCGAAAACCAATCAATTTGCTACGCTTTGAAGCTCGATTATCCAACAACAAATAATGAAGCCGAGTATGGATCATTGATTACTGGCTTGAAACTTATCAGTGAACTAGGAGTAAAATTGGTTGAAATCTTTTGTGACTCACAAATTGTGGTATACCAGGTGGAGGGGGACTATCAAGCGAAGGGACAGAGACTTTCCCTATACCTTGCATGGGTTCAAGAGCTGCTAACAATTCTGGAATATTATGATATTATGCATGTCCCACGTGAACAAAACGGAGAAGCCGATTCATTGGCAAAATTTGCGAGTATAGATGATGCACAACAAATGGGATTAGTTCCCGTCGAAACCTTACATGCTTCAAGTGTAAACATGATGGAGATAGATTTTGTGTTAGAAACTGAAATTAAGAAGCAATCATGGATGACCCCATTTAAGCAATACTTGTTACACGGGGTCTTGCCCAAAAGAAAGAGCGAAAGATGACAAGTCATTCACAAAGCTTCGCGATATGTGATGCAGAACAGAATAATGTATCGAAAGGGATTCTCGGGCCCCTTACTCCGGTGCGTTGCCCATAATGAAATAAAACGAGTCCTGAAGGAAGTCCATGAAGGAGAATGTGGTAACCATACTGGGGGCAAACATTAGCAAAGAAAATCCTCCGCTATGGATACTGTTGACCAACTGTAAACTTGGATGCTGTAGACTACGTAGGAAGATGTGATAAATGACAGAAGTATGCAAAAATCCTGAGAGCTCCATCGACAGAACTCATACAAATGGTTAGTCCTTGGCCTTTTGCAATGTGGGGGATCGATATAATCGGTTCTTTACCCATATCCAAAAGTGGTGTGAAATACGCAATAGTTGCGGCCGATTACTTTACCAAGTGGGCGTAAGCAGAGCCCTTAGCTACGATCACAACCAAGAAGGTCATTAATTTCATTGCACAAAACATTATATGCTGTTTTTGCCTCGCACAGACTATCATTATGGACAACGGAACTCTATTCGAAAGTAGGGAGTTTAAAGAATTTTGTCAGAAATACGGTGTTGAAAAAAGGTTTGCAGCAGTTGCTCATCCAAAAGCCAATGGACAGGTTGAAGCCAAGAAAAAAATGATCAAGTACATATTGAAAAAGCGCTTAGAAAAGGCTAGAGGCAAATGCGTGGATGAACTTCCAACAACACTTTGGGCTTACAGAACCACCCACAAGTTCGCGATTGGCCATACTCCTTTCGCACTGGCATATGGAACGTAGGCTGTTATACCTGTGGGAATTGAAGTTCCTTCGCATCGAGTAACTCATTATGACGCTAAGATGAATCGAGATCTTTTACTGGAATCGCTGGAGTTTATTGATGAAAAACGTGAAGAAGCTAATTTAATGGAGGCTGGATATAGACACCGAGTCGCTCGATATTGTAATGAAAAGGTCCGACCGAGAACCTTTAATGCGGGCAATCTTGTTTTGAAACGAGTTTTTCCGGTCCCATCGCATATGAATCACACATAGGAAGGTCCATATGTCGTTGAACGGAGGCTTGGAGAAAGAACTTTCAAACTAGCGACCGTTGATGGCGCGACACTCCCCCGAGCATGGAATAGTGAACATCTACGACATTGTCATACTTAGTCTATTCCTTTTGTATCTTTGTTGAAATTATTTCTAGTGTGTTTTTATTTCGTTGACTCTTAGCATGTAATAAGACAATTTAGTTTGTTTTCATTAATAAAGGCTTGAAGCCATCTTTTCCATGAATTATTGATGTTTCCGAGTATGATAATTCTATGGAAAAAATCTAGAGTTACATTATTCTGTCTGACATACGAATGTGCATGAACACTCAAAATCTCCAAGTCCTCAAAGTGCGGAGTGGAGTACTATAAGTCCCCAGAGTGGGACAAGAGTATAAATGACTCAAAATCTCCAAGTCCCCAGAGTGTGGACTGGAGTACTCTAAGTCCTCAGAGTGCGGACTAGAGTATAAATGACTCAAAATCTCCAATTCCCCAGAGTACGGACTAGAGTATTCTAAGTCCCTAGAGTGCGGACTAGAGTATAAACGACCCAAAATTTCCAAGTCCTCGGAGTGCGGACCGGAGCACTCTAAGTCCCTAGAGTGCGGACTAGAGTATAAACAACTCAAAATCTCCAAGTCCTCGGAGTGCGAACTGGAGTACTCTAAGTCCCCAGAGTGTGGATTAGAGTATAAACGACTCAAAATCTCCATGTCCCCGAAGCGCGGACTGGAGTACTCTAAGTTCCCAGAGTGTGGACTAGAGTATAAACGACTTAAAATCTCTAAGTCCCCAAAGTGCGGACTGGAGTGCTCTAAGTCCCCAGAGTGTGGACTAGAGTATAATCGACTCAAAATCTCCAAGTCCCCAGAGTGCGAACTGGAGTACTCTAAGTCTCCAGAGTGCGGACTTGAGTATAACCGAATTAAAATCTCTAAGTCTTCGGAGTGCGGACTGGAGTACTCTAAGTCCCCAGAGTGCAGACTAGAGTATAAACGACTCAAAGTCTCCAAGTCCCCGAAGTGCGGACTGGAGTACTCTAAGTCCCCAGAGTGTGGACTAAAGAATATTCTAAGTACCAAAATCATGAAACAGAGGGTTTATGATTCTCAAAAAAATTCTGAGTTACATGGAGGTGAATATGGAGTTCGGGTAACTCGTCGAATGTCAAGTTATAGTGACAAGTTAAGCTGAACAATAAAAGTCGTTTGAGAGACAAAGAAACTGAATTTTATTTATCGATTCAAGATGAGGTTCCACAATAGTCCCTCCTAAACTCGAAGTCAAAAGTTTATTTACATTAATCATGAAAATAAATAAAAATATTTACATAATCTAAGCTAACTCTCGTTAAACGAGAGTAACAACTACTTCTTTGGTTTCTTCTCCTTCCTTGTTTTCTCGGATGACTCCTCCCGTACGCGTTTTCATTTGGACACTTTGCTCACTAGGGAAGTAACATCCGAAGAAGGAAGAGGAACTTCCATTGCCTGGACCCACCAGGGAGAATGACTTTCAAAGGCCTGTTCAACGAATCGTCTAGGGCTCGACCTTAATCTCAACTTTCTTCTTTTTCTCTTTCGCAAGTTGCTCCTTCATGCTCACTTTCAAAGTGTGTCTGAAGGCGCCTGTAATCTAAACTTCATAACTTTCGTCCATGGGTGACAAAGCTTCGAATTTGTCCTCGTCAAGCGCCTCAATCACTTGAGCACCGGTACAGAGAGTCTCTCCAACTTGAGTAGCCTCGCTCGCCTTCTCCTTCCCCTCCTTAGCGTCATCGCTTCTTGGAGTTGGCTCAGGGTCAGAGCGGCCTATGCAAAATCAAAAGAGACAAATGTTAGAATACAATAACCTCTTGCCGAAAATGGCGGCTCGTTGAACTATAAGAAGAAAGGTTATGTACCGGTTTCTTGCCGACTCTCCACCGTCCGAGGAGTCTCACCTTCTGGAATGGGTGATAGAACATGAATGTCAAAGCCAGGGTCTTCCGGGTCGTAACCCACGTGCTGCTTGAACGGATCAAGTGCTGGCCGACCAGTCGATTGAATCGAGGGAGGAGCTAGAGACTCGGTTCCAGATGGACCGACAATGTCATTCTTTCCTTTTGACGAGGAGAAACCTTTTCTATAGAGAGCCTTCGCTGCAGACAAGTCTGAAGGCTCATTTCCCTTGAGAAATCCTTTACTAAAGCCTCCTCGTCAACCTCCTCGGTGCCTGACTCAACCTTTCTGATCTTTATCAAAGTTTCCCATGCCTCGGCTAGAGATGCGAAGTAACCCTCGCCTAGAAAAGTTAAGTCCCGATGCATGAGGACATGGTCATTGTATTCTGCTATAAGCGGGTCGAACAAGCACTTGATCTCCTCCCTTCCAGCCCCCGTAGCCGCCTCAAGGCGAGAATCAGTCTCCATGGATGCTATTCTTTTGCCCTCCTCACGGGCTTCATCCTTCAGCATCTCAACTTTAGAGAGTTTGTCGTCGAGCTTTGTCTTCAGGAGTCGCGTAACAACAATCTCATCGCAATATCATTGCGACTCTTCCTGAGCATTATTTTATCCTCTTTCTCTTGAGGAGTAGCTCTTCCAACTCTTTAATTTGCTGGGCGAATGCATCCCTCTCCTTCTGAATGGAATCTTTCTCTAAAGCTATGGTCCCATAGCGTTGAACCGCTTCGTCAATTTCTTTCTTGTGTGTCGTCTCCAGACGATTAACGGCCTCCACTGTGTCTTTAGCGCTTTATTGGGCAGCTTCGAGCTGAGACTTGTATGAAGAGAGCTCTTCATCCTGAGCTTTAATGATGTCTTTGTCGTGAATAGCTTCGAGCTTCAGGCGATCGATTTCATGTTGATGCTCAATAGAGACTCCGAGACTTTTTCAGCTAAGTAGACAAATGCGTCATGTTGAACTTTAAGATCATTGTTACAAGCAATGATGCTTTGTTTGACGTGTCCCGAAATGTGATGAATCGCTGGGAGAAATTTTAAAGCATCGAAACATATTTTCGAGAACGTGGCCTTGAGCTCGATATGCTTTTCTACTACCGATGGATCATGTATAGGAGCAGGAGGAGTTCGCTTGGAGACCACAGATGTTTTGTGGGGTTCCTAGGATTTCCTGGTGCTAGATGAACCAGATTGTTGATCTCGGTGGGCCTCAGGCTGGGACCCCTTATGCATAGACTTCTCCTTACCTTGCTCTAATTGAGAAGGAGGATCGCGAGAGTAGGAGAACCGGCTGTATGTTTTCTTCGATAAGATGATTCTCGGGGGCTGTAGTCTCGATCCCCAGTGTCATCTCTGTCTCCGCATCTGCCGGAGCCCGAATCCCGGTGAGAATGATGAAGAATAGATGAGCCGCGAAGATGATCGAGTTCGAGAGTACAACCCATATAATCTACACAGAATTTAAATAATGACAAGTTATCAAAGAGTAGAGTGATGACTAAAATTTAAGTGCAAGGTGAAGTGCACGTGTCCGTGTGTGTCCTACTGTTTCCCCCGACAGGCCAGTTTCTTTATCTTTGCTTGTAGGAGTTTTTCCTCCTTGGTTTTGGGCTTGAGTGCCTGCATCGCCTCTCGTGGACAAATGAAGCTTAAGGGCGTCCGGATCATTGAAACCATAATTAAGCAAATCATCGGGAATTGTAGGATCCGACACGCCTTCCAAAGAACTCTGTAAGTGTTGAGGAGAAGGCTCTCTCTCCACTGGAGTGATTGTGACCTTAGTGGTTCCACTCACCATCTTCTTCCTTAATTTGTAAGCAAATTTCTTCTTTCCCTTCAAAGGGGGGAGGCGTTACTTCGATATCGTGAACCTCAACTACCAGCTCCCGGGCGAGACTAACTTTCTCACTAGGTGTGATTGACACTTTAGCCTCTCTAATCTCGCCTTCCTTTAGTGTATCAGGGGCATCACATGGAGAAGGCCCAACTTGACTTTTGCCCTTGTCCAAGGCAGACCCGGTTATAGTGATACCGTGAGGAGGACTTATTCGACGACCTTCCGCTAGTAGCCCAAACTTCGAGAGAGATCCGTTTGAAATAATAGATCTTATGTCCCTATCTCCAGCGGGGATAGCACAGATAGCTTCAATGGCTTCAGAATACCCGAAGCCTTCGGGACCTAGGCTGATACATATAAAAGTAGAAAAAGAGTTAGAAAAGGTGCAATTTCCGTCGAATGCAAGTATCGATCCAGAAAAGAGACTTACTTCCTTCCACCCATCTCCTTTCAAAGCTAGGGGGACAGCACACGTAGAACCATTCCTGCTTATACTGGACGAATTCGCTCCACGCCCCAGTCAGAATTAATTCTGACACTTGTTATGTGGCTCAAGAAATACAAAAGATGGGCTGTCAGATCGTCTCTTGAAACGATAAATATAGCGGATATCGCCAAGAGTCGGGAGCCTGAAAAGGACGCTCATGAAGAGAATGCATGTATACAAACACGTGACTGTTTGGATGTAATTGTGATGGAGCAATCTCAATATACTATAACAGGTCGCAGAGGAAGGAGTTGAATGGTGACACGCTACGAACCCAGCACATAAAATTGTTGTAGGCCGTATATCCGACTGAGGGCAAGTGAGGACGATCTTGTCCCGATGGAACCAGCACATCGTCGAATGGAATCCCGTATATTGAGCATATGCGACGAAGAGCGCTTTCGTTAATTCACGAAGCTTGAGAATCAACCGGATAGTCTAGAAAGATCGATGCGTCAAAGGCATCGGGAGCCAAGTAGACGATGCGATCATGGGGCTCGGAATATCTTGTACAAGAATAGTCGATGGATTCAAAGTTCCAACTACTTCTTGTGGAGAAGTTAGCTCAGGTCTATCTAAGACTATGGAAGAGATGGATTTTCTAGACATCTCTAATGAATGTTGGATCTGATGAAACATTTGTCTAAACTATACTTGAAAAACAATCAACATTAGACATAACAACAAAAATACTCCCCCCGTGTGGTGTGTGAACTAGTGCAACCGTTCAAGTATAAGTGCCAAAGAATTACAAGTCACAAAGTTGATGAAATAAAGTTAAACCGTAGACTGTCATATTTGAAGACCGTCATTGCCGTTGGTCTTCGAAAGTTATCGTATGATTGTTTCAATTTTGAACTTGGCAATGACGCTGTATGTGGAAGGTTATCATTTGTTTTAATCGAGTTAAATTCAGGATTATAGTTGTTGAAACAGAGAGATTATTCGTCCGGATTAGTTCGATATGCTTGTTTGCTTAAGTCTTGTCCTAGTTTTTCTCTTATGTTTAGGCAGAGAAACTGAGTCAAGTCAACATGACCTATGTTCAAGTTGGGATGGTTTCGACTATTATTGCCTACTTCATTCCTGCATTCCCTCTTCACCGTTTGGCATGAGGGAGTCATGCCGAGCCGTGGTCATACCAAGCCGCATCGCTCGGCACGTTGAACCTAACTCCTACTTCACTCTTATGTTCCCTCTTCACCGTTCGGCACGAAGGAGTCATGCCGAGCCGTGGTCATACCGACCACATCCCTTGGCACGTTGAACCTAACTCCTACTTCAATCCTGCATTCCCTCTTCACCGTTCGGCAAGAGGGAGTCATGCCGAGCCGTGGCCAGGCCGAGCCGCATCACACGGCACAACGAACCTGGATCTTACTTCCATCCTACACTCCCTCTCCATCGATTCGGCATGCGAAAGTCACACTGAGCTACAACCATACGTTCCTCCCCAACTCACTTCTTCGAGTAACCTAAGCACTTCCTAAATGGCCAGTCGAACATCACTCCAACTTGCATGCCACACTCGACCAACACTTCCTAACCTCACCATCCTACTGGGCCAACCATACTTCCTATTCCCTCGCTCAGCAACCCAACAAGAGCCTACTTCCTAAAGGCCTCCGAAAACCTCTTCCTTCCTCTTCTCCATCTAACGCTAAGGTATGTTTAGCCTTAGACTCATCTTCCTCATCTAGATGACCGTTGTTAGTATGGAAAAACGTTATGAGTTCAGGTCTTATGCAAAACCCCTGATTCAGGAGAATCAGACAAGTTAAAAACATATCTAAAGAAATGGCTCGAAGCGTAGGGAAATACTGGATTTGGAGTTGAACTTGTTCAAGTTCGTGGTAACAAGAGGTTGAGAAGCAATGTATGGGACTCAGGAATAAAAAGGGAGTTTGAGATGTTAGTATGAGTCTAGAGGAAGATGAGTTCAGAAGGGTGTTAGAGCGGAGGTAAAAGTAAAAGGGAGAAAGAGGAGAAGTGTTGGCTTTTATATTAGGAAAGAGGGAAGGTGAACAGGCATCGACCAGTGGAACCGGTCAAGATATCTCGATGGTTCGGTATTCAGGCCTCGTTCGGCATTCAGGCCTTGCTCGGCATTTAGAAGATTGTAAGAGTCCACTATTGAAAAGTCAGAGCAAGGGCTTAAAGGAAGAAATGGATTGCTCGTGGTTCAAAGCGCATCGCGCTGATGCATATGATACGCTTTAGGGGGCAGATGTTGCCCAGTAACTTGTCTTGGATATGTGGTTCCGGTTCCGGTTATTGACCTTGGGTGCCACCAATCGGCGTCTCTCATTCGATCACCAGCACTCGGCTAGGGTGGCTTGGCACTCAGTCACTCCTATTGGCATGCCGCTCGGTCCAAGTGTCGTTCGGCCAGATCATGCCGTTTGGCACGAAGCCTCGCTCGGCACAAGCCTCGTTCGGCATCTCCCCTCGCTCGGCACAAGGCCTCGTTCTGCATCTCCCCTCGCTCGGCACAAGCCTCGTTCGGCACGAAGCCTCGCTTGGCACAAGGCCTCATTCGACATCTCCCCTCGTTCGGCACATTCCTCGTTCGACACAATGCCTCGTTCAGCACGGCATAGATCCTCGCTTGGCATAAGGCCTCGTTCGGCATTTCCCCTCGTTCGGAACATGCCTCGTTCGGCACAATGCCTCGTTCGGCATACGAGTGCCGTTTGACACGAAAACCTCGCTCGGCATTCTCTGGTTCGACAACCTCGCTCGGCAACTGCTGTTCGGCATCCTTGGCACGGTGCGCAAAAGCTACTTACCATGGACCGAGATACTTGTTCCTAGGCCCGTGAGGGAAGTCCAACCCATATTCGTCTATAAATAGAAGGGCAAGGGCACAGTGAAAGGGACCTTTTTTCGAGAACACTAGGAAGATTCTACTGCTTTCAAGACTCATTCTTTTCAGTTAGCACTTGTATTCAATTCATTATTGTACGGATTGTATCTATATTCAATCATTTGTGAAAGCAATAAAGATCAAAACTCAAAGTGACGTAGGCAGCTACGCTGAAACACTATAAATCCGGTATTCTTGTTTTTGCAGTTAATTTATCATATAGTTCTCTGTTTTAATTTACTTTCTTCATTAATCTCCCTACACAATCTTTCTCAAGGGTGTTAGTGACCAATTCTGGTACTGACAAACATGTTTCCCAACATCCACAAATATTAATATAACATAAAAATACCAATCCCACTTCGAGGGGTATATCGCGGTATATAGGGTCATCGGCTATTATGCGGGACACATAGGTCTCATCAGTTAAAATGTGCGGGAATATCAATCCAACTACCTAGATATATACTACTATATATACAATAACATCCAAACTGATAATAATTATCAAATTCAACCATAAATCCAATAATTAATTTTAACTATTTAAAACTAACTAGTAATACAAAATTGAGTGAGATTAACTCATATTTATTTTCTGTTGTCGCCGAGGCGTTCCAGTTTGGAACTAAAACCGGACGATACCCGATTTTAGCCCAAATTTCCACTGTCTCCAAACCTATCCAAACTAGTCTCATTGAGAAGCACTCATCATCACGATTGCAATGCAAAAAATTTCATCCCAATCGGACCTTGTATGAGAAAGTTATTACAAATATAAGATTTTGATTTTAAAATTATGTTTAAATTCTTTAATGACAAATCAAATTCTAATTACTAATCTTAACTTAATCCTTCTTTTATATCTTATTATACCCTTCCTATACATGGTATCACCCTCATCCTATATATATGCACGCTCCTGTATATGCACGCTCACCGCTGCCAACCCCTAACGAAAACGAACCAACCCACTTTAACAGTCTCCTCTTCGACCACTCGTCACAGCGGCCTCCTTTGTCAACCATTTTGATCATATTACGATGTCGAAATCTGTAGCTTCTCAAAGGCGAAACCAATATCACGACTTGCAATAGTCAGTCGCACCCCACAAAATTGGCGATGAACTGCTATTTCACGCCAGAAACCTAAAATAATCAACCCCAAAGCCTATCGTTGCCCAAAATTATCTAATACCCAAGCCCTAGTCCAAAGCGAGCACCGGCGCGCCTACAGTCGATCACCCTATATATATATATACAGTCATTTAGGGTGATCGACTGTAGGCGCATCGGTGTTCGCTATATATATATATATCAGATCGAAGCCCTCTGAAATACTTGATTTTTGAAACTTATTCCACAATTTTTCTTTGAGTAGATTTAGAGAATTTGATTTTTGAAATCTCTTTGCCTTTTTTTTCCTGTACAGTTTGCATTTGAAATAAGATGGAAGGGATGATGCGATTTAAAAGGAGGAAGGGAAACGTGAATAGAAAGCAACAGTGACAAGATAAAATGTGCAGCTGAAAAGAAGGGTTGACTATAATTAAATTTCAAAATGTCTCGGTTTACATAACTTAAAATCTTGAACCCCTTTCGAGGCGTGCCGCTAGACATTCATAACATTATACTCCTATTTCGAATGCAATGGAAAAGGTTTCGAGTCCTAATTCGATCGTATTGAGAAGGTAGCTTTTTGGATCCAATTATTATATTAAAACTTTCGATATAATTCCAAGGCGTTTATATTCCATAAGACCAAACGATAACTCCAAGCACTATGAAATTCGAAATCCGATAATAATACACTATTACGGATTTAATGGATCTAGTTTCGTCGAATTCTGAGACTGTGCCTCGGAAGGCTATTTATATATGTTAATTCAAACGATATATTTTTAAAACTAAAAAAATCAATTTTAAATTCATTTTAAAAAGTTTTATTATCTTCATTATTATTAATATAAATTTTATAAGCCTTCAAGTTATTTTTAACAGGTTTAAAACTCAAGATTCAATAATTTAACAAATATTCAATTATTAAATTCAGTAATTAAATTATCCAATAAATGGTTATATTTTAAATTCAAGTTAAAAATTAACTTTTAAATGTTTAAAATCAATTAAATATTTAAATTTTAATAACCCAAATTTTGGGTCGTCATATAAGACTAAAATATCCTTATGTGAGTCAAATCAATATCACATATAACATGAGTGCAATAGCGTCAGTCATGTTTATGGGGTTTTACATATTATATCCAGTGTATAACGTGCAATGCAACAACTCAAGAGATGTTACAAGAGTTTCAATCACTTGGGGATCCATCAAAATACCTATATATAGTAGAATACGCTATATATAACGTCCAATCACTAAACTAAATATATTTCTTACCGTTAAGGCTTTACATTAACCCCCCCTTAAAGCGTATTTAAGCACTGTCGTACATTTTGCATATAATGCCCTAATAGCATGTCAGGGATATGGATGCAACGTGATACGACAACACTAACCAATTCGTAGTGATCTTGTATAAGGATAAAAGTATGAAAATGCACATGAGGCAATGCCCAAGGTAGGATACTACCAGTTCGGGTCGTAGGACTGGTGGTAACGCATCATAGCCATGACCACCCATCGCGTCGATCCATCACATATCGAGTCAAAGGGAGGTTATCCCAAACCAAGGTGCACCAATGGAAATCAACATCAAAAATAATTGAATGGATCAAGTCCAAGAAGAAAATCGAAGAACGGATGTCTGCTTGGGGTAGCTAGCTAACTTGGCCGTGTTAAGCCATCCTTTTTTAGTCATTTCAAATAGGCACAAGTGACGAGGTCTATCCAACATCATTCCCTTTCTTCAAACCCAACAAATGTTCACCGAATCCAATCACTTCATTCTAGAGTGTCCTCCACGTACACAGTTGTAAAAGTGGTTCCAATATTGATAGAGAGTATGCCAATAAGAGGCCCCGGTCTCTTTAACAACCAATCATCGTTTTACACACCGATTGGTACCTTCACATTTTAAAAACGACTCATACTTCATACCAAAATGTCATATTTGCTTCATAACATCATTTCTTTGCAATATGTCATATTTAATTAAATATGTTAATTTCACTTGAAAACTATTTTCACTTCAGTATCTCAATTTCACTTCAAAAACTGTTTCGAATATCCACTTAGGTTATAACTTCGTTTTAACCCAATTCGCATTTAAATCCACGATTTAAATATAAATAGTTTCCACTTTTAGCCAGTTAGAATTTTTAGATAATAGTTTGAATTTTTTTTCATAGTTTAAAATTTAAAATAGTTTGAATAGTTAAAGTATTAAAATAGGTTATTTATTAAATGATTTGAAAATGAAAATAATTTTAAATTAAAAAAAAATGAATTTTAAAGCATTTTATAAGAAAGTAGTTTACATTGAAAATAATTTCAATTCAAAACTGTTCCTTCCCATTTCCAACAAATCTAGATTCAGATCCAAATTTAAATCAAACTGATTCAATTTCAAATCTTTCAGTTTAAATCATCTTCAATCTCAAATCAATTTTAAATCGGCTCAATTTCAATTTAAATTCAAACAAACTCAATTTAAATTTCAATTCAAATTTACTTTAATTTTTATATTCATTGATTCGATTCAAACAGGTTAAGTTGCAATTCAATTCTCAATTTTAAACCATTTCAGTTTATATAAATTCCAACGGCAATTTCAATTTATCGATTTAAATCACTTAAATTAAGTTTAAACTTCAATATTCAATTTAAGGTTCAAATCTTCAAACTAATTCAATTTCAAGCCAAATTTAGAAATATCCATTTCTATCACTTTTACTTAAATAAATTTGAAGTTCAAGTAAAAGTTTAAATCTTTTTAAAGCAATTCAATTTCAATAGTTCAAGTCACATTTCAATCATTAACTTCAAATTCTTTAAAACGATTTCTTTTAACAATTTTAGTTTCAACATTTCAAGCTCGAGTTCGAAATTTATTTCGATTCAATTTTACTTTTATAAAACAGAATTTGAAACCATTTTATTTAACCAATCCTGCGTCGGTATATAAATTCCTATACTATGGCCAAGTTGAATAGTTATTCTAATTTTAATTGTAGGGATAAATATATATCATTTCAATCCAAAATAAATGTCAAGGGTACATACCATTTCAGCTATTTCTAAATAAATGTCAAGGGTATATACCATTTCAGCTTGTTCGCTCGAATTGGACCTCGTACGAGAAAGTTACATTTTTAATTAGCATTCGATTATAATTAAAATTAATTAATAACATAATTAACAATTAACAAAAGATTAACCTCTCCCATCTCTCTGCCTTCACGTGCATGAAAAAACCCAGGCTTGCACCTTCATCTTCCTAGACGCACACGAAACCCACAAAATCGTGACCAAATCATCAACGCGCATTCCACCACCTTCGGCCGGACGCTGATCCAAGCCCACCGCCAGATGCTTCTTAGCCTCCTCCCCCATCGTCCCAGGTACGGTCATCACTGCCGCTGTCTTCGTCTCGTAAATCAACAAAACCCGTTGTCCTTTCATGCTCAATTCCGATGATCTCGCTTTGAGTTAGCGCGATCCATCCGAATAAAGCATAGAGCTCGATGAGATCTTCATTTTCCTAGTTGAAGTCATGAGAATTCGTTGAGTAGATAAGGAGAAATCAAGAGGGGAAGATGAGATGACCAATTTTCGGCCATTAATTCATTTAAGAGAAAACGGCGTTGAAGGGAATGAGTTGGGTTTACCGAAATAAAATATACACGGCCTATTATATAAATTTCCAACCCGATTCAGCCGCGAAAATTCCAAACTCCAAACGAAGCATGCTGTCTAGCGTTCTATATGTATACCCCTGTTCTGAACATAATGGAATTGGTATCGGGTGCCAATTCCTTCATATTCAGAAGATAGGTTTTCAAAATCAAATTATTTTAATTGAATTCTTGAAAATAAATTCTATGCGTTTCAAGCTTGCACGTCATAACGACAAGTCCGATCTCTACGAAACTTGAAATCCTATAATAATTCACTATTATGGATCTAATAAAACTGGTTTTGCCGTAATCCAAGACAATGCCCAAAATACTTTTTTTATCCGTTAATTAAAACAAGAAATTTCCAACATTAATTTATTCACTTTTCAATTAAATTTTTAAAATTTGACAATTTTCATTCTTGTTTTAATAAAACTTAAATCAACTTTCACATCATTTTCATTCATAAAAAATTCAAGATTCAATTATTTAAAAAATTTCCAATATTAAATTTAAACAATTTAATTATCCAATAAAACACTATAATTGAAATATAAGTTATTTAACTTATAAAATTTGCTTTTAAATGAATTCTAATGATAAAACAACTACTTTCATTTTATAATTCAATGTTAATGTTATTACTTACAATTCAATATTATTTAATTTACTTTTAAATGCAAGTTATCATCTCTTATCTCATTGAAATTTGTTATTCAAATTTTTTTATTCAAGTTCATATTAAATAAATTACATAAATAAAACATAAATATTTCCAACCTTTTTATTCAATAATTATATTAAATTTAGTAATTTAAAATAATTAAAAATACTTGTCATTACATATATTTTGTATAATGTCCTATAGTTATTATCTTCAAAACCAATATCCAAGGTACTAACAATCTCTCTCTTTTTGATGATGATAACTTTATATATAAAATATATTATAACTGCCCCTGAGATACAAAACTCCCCCTTAATCTATGCCTAGATTTTATATATTTCTCCCCCTTTTCATTAATAAAAAATTAACCTCCTATAATTATAATTCTAACACTAATTCTTACTATAGTCCTAGCTCTAACTTCCATAAATAAAATACTAATCAATATGTATAAGAATTATATATAATGATGATGATAAAGATTATATAAAAACAATAAGTGATAGGAAAATTAGATAATCATAAAATCTTCAATCCAAATATTCATCCAATTAAACAAATTTTATGCCATACTTATGCAGTTAATACCCTGCTATTACCCCACTATAACCCTGCTATATCTCATAGTGGATTTCTACCACTATGATTTTTCCATATAGCCTTAAATATAGCCTTTTCGCTTTAAGCCCCGCTATTTCCGCTATATCCCATTATATTCTGCTATTTCCACTATATCTTCTTTAAAAGAAACGAATTGAAAAATGACATTTATATATTTTAAAAATTAAATTAATATATTTTATTCAATTTTTAATATATTTAAAAAATGAAAATAGTCTAATATTCTACTAAATTCAATCATGTTATATAATAGTTTTACGTTTATTTACAGTACATTCGCACATGTTTTTATTTTAAATTATTTATGTATTAATTATAATTGAATTGAATGTTTATTTTTTGTTTAATCGCCATTTATATATTTGTAAAAACATTACATATGAGCTTTATATGCTATTTTAGAGTGATCCGCTATATTCTCGCTATATTCTCGCTATGACTTTTTGCATCTCCGCCGCATTGAATCCGCCGAGCGCTTTAATTGCACGGTGCAACACAACATTCAAATAAATCCACATAAATTAAAACTAGTTAAATCCAAACCAAACCAAGTATTATTATTTATATACAATCAGATCTATTTAAACTATACATTTCATGGAACTTCAACCCATCCATCAGAGTCAAAGATTATATCTGCTTTGATAGCATCCCATCTTCATCATCTTTGTTAATGGAACCCCCTGGGTTGATGGTTGGTTCTTCTTTGTTCATTGTAGAAATCATCCATCGAATTGCATCAAAATGCCTTTCTTTCTCCTTGATCATTTGCATTTGACTCAATTCTAAGTGCCTCAGGTTTCTTAAGGTGAAAGTAAGAATATTCTTGAATGATTCAAGACTTTGTTTGAGGTTTTGGTTAGTTTTTGATAGGAGAAGCCATTGTTTTGGTTTTAGAGTTTAGCAATGCAAAGGAAGAAGAAAGAGAGTAGAAAATAATGATTCTCTGGTCTTAACTGATATATAAAAGGATGGAAATTTATTGGAAATGAATAGACATTTGCTTTTTATTCAATTTTCAAAATTAATTTCTTTTTTGATTATCATTATATGTAGGCATATGTACATGGGATATGTCGACATATATGCAAAAAATTTCAGAACAATTTTATTTTGATATTCTAATGAATTTAGCTTATACTACTATACTATTATGTTTTTCAAAGATGATAAACAATGCATAACAGCAAAGAATTTTTTCCATTAATACTTAGATAGAGATTACATGGAACAAAAAGAAGTGAAAAGATACATAAGGTTTAGCGTAAACTAAAACTAGAGAATCCAAATACAAGGTTAGATAACAAACAACTAGAAAGATACGAATAAAGATGAAGAAGAACCACCAAGCTTGTGGATGATCTTTTAAAGAATCTATCCAATTTGTTGGAAATTGAAATAAATATCTTTGAAAATGATTTCTTAAGCAGTCTTTGGTTATGGATGATCTTCCCTTGATTTTTGAGAAGATTTTGTTGGATGGATTTGGTGGCGTATTGGTACTTTCTAAAGAAGTATCCTCCTCCTCTTCTTGTTCTTCCTCTTCAACTTCCATTCCATCTCCTTCCTCTTCCACTTCCTCTTCCTCTTCTTTCCTTATTTGTGCTCTTCTTTCCAAGCCGACCTTTGCTCCTTTTGCGCAAGCATTTCATAAGGCTCAAAGGGTGAAATATGCATAAGTGAAATGTTGGTCTTGTCAAATATTTTTCGAGGAATTATTTCCTCTCCTTTAAGGTCCATACTAATACAATTGAAAATACAAGTAAGATACACATTATAAAATAGTATGTTTTTATGTTTATAAAGATTCTTATGAAATTTTTTGTCTAAAATGAATTAAGATCAATTTGTGTCATATTGATCGTAAATGGCGAAAAGTGCTTTATTGCAATAGAAGACTTAAAATTCTTTCTTTTGGATGCAAGTTTTTGTTTTTATATTCAAAATCGTCATCACTTTCAAAAATATCATTAATTACTTCATGATTTTGAAAATCAATTTGAAAGGATGAAAGGTCTATTCCACTAGATTTGCATTCAAGAATGTGACCCAAAAGTTCATAATTTGTTTTAAATCTGTGTCACTTTGACAGAACTCCAACCTTCTCCTTCTCTACCATCATAAAACTTTACTTTTAAATTTTCATAAAACATCTTTACTAATTTTAGATAAGAACCAAAATTATTTTGAGAAGCATCGATTAAACCAAGAATTTCATTTTGCAAACAAAGATTGAAAAGATCATAAATAGGAAAATCTTCAAAAATAGCAAATCATTCAGGAAAGACTTTTTCGAAAAATAAATACTTAACATTGGCTTAAATGGCTTCTTGATCATTGAAAATATATTCTTTTATTTTCATAGAAAGCCCCATGGTTGCCTTAGTATTGCTTAAGGATGCCATTGAAGAATAATTTGAAGAGATAAGAGAGTTTGTGATCGTTGAATTTGAAAATGAAAGTGAAAAATGAATGGATGGAGATAGAGTAAATAAACAGAAAATCAAAGGGCATGTTCTCTAGTCAAAAGGCAACTTTTCAGAACATAGGAGTTGGTGAAAAGATGAAGGAAAATTGATGTATTGAATTTGAAATTCAAATTCAATTTTTATTTACATATATCGACATATGCTCGTGAGGTTTGTCGACATATAAGTCGAAATTTTCAAAAATGATTTTTGCTTAACTATATCCTATTTTATTGTATATATCTATTTATAGTTACTCTTTCTCATAAAATTAATTTTAAAATAATTTTAAATATATTTTATATTATTATTTTATTATTAAAATATATAAAATATTTATATTTAAAATATAATCATGCAATATTCAACCTATATTCTTTAAAATTTTACTTGGAATGATGTAATTAACAATCACATAATCAAAGTACAAATAAAAGTAAATGCAATAGAAGTAAAAGGGGAAAAACACACCCGAATTTTATGCTGGTTCAAAGTTACCCTACATCTAGTCTCACACAATTCCCTGTGTGGATTTCTTTTCAACTAGTAAATGCAAATACATTCTCGATTTCAAAGCTGCGAGACACACCCTCCAAAATCTTGACATTTGGGTAGAGCCACATAATATATGGGCCACGAGCACACCTACTAGATTTATGGGCTACTAGGCACATCCAATTAATTTAAACGGGCTACAATTACACCTACTAGGATTTCAGGGATACCAAGCGCACCATAAAGTATAAGAGTATGATTAGATAGAGTTTACAGACTCAGATGTCGATCTTGATTACAATTGGTCCTATAACTCTTGAATCACATTTTGTTCTTGAGAGAGATGATAGAAATCCAAGAGTATATGAAAGAGAATCAAACTAGTAATGATTGAATTTAATTCTGGTTGAATTTTGGTAGATTTTCGATAGAAATTGATTTAGAAATCAAGAGAGTGAAAAGAGAAGAGAAAATTAAGAATGTTGTTAATGAAAATTCCTTTGGAAGTCTAGTATATATAGGGAAACAATGGTCATGCCCATTAGCGAAGATATACGACGAAATGACACTTCCATTCAAAATTTATAATTTTAAAATTTAAGGCTAGTATGCCAACATAGTTTCAAGGGATATGTCGACATATTCCTTTGTATTTTGAAATATTACTCAATAAAAATTGTTTTGAAAATATTTTGAATCTTTTTTAAACAAAGTTTATACATATTTTAATCATATTAAAACTTAATAAAACTTTATAAAATAACTTTAAAAGATTTAATAAGACTAAAATATACATATATAATCAATATAGTTTTTAATTATTAAATTATAAATAAAAACTTAATTTACAAACTTAAAAATATTAAAATAGCGTCTTTATAAGTATAAGAGATTGAAAATAACTTGAGAATTTTTTTGAAAAGATTATTTTAAATATAGAATATTTGAAAAACAATTTTAAAACAAAATTGGAAAAGTTGAGAAAGATCGAGAAAGTGCTACCAAGGTTTTAACATAAATTCTACGACTCTATAACTTACCTGGAATATCTTGAAATCTTGAACTCTTCAATATTCAAGAGTCTTCATTCTTGATCTCTTGAAACTTTATATCAATATCTTGAATCTACTCTTAATATCAGCATCTTGATGCTGTACAGTCTTCTTAATCACTACTTGTCTAATTATGAACAATATATACTATATATTTCTTGATAAAACATTAGTATCTATATTTTATATAATGTCCTATATTTATTGTCATCAAAACCAATACCTAAGGTACTAATATATATAAGGTATCCCCTTATTTTATCCCTAATTGGGGATTGATTCCTTAATTTACTCCAACTATCTTTCTAAGATTAATATCACTTAACTTTTCTAATAATACTAACTGTTACATTCAGTACGCTCTAATCAGTGTGTTATAATCAATATGTTATATTATGTTTATATGCTTATATTTACGCGTGGAATTTAAGGTCTGATCATTACGTTATAATAGTTTGATAATAATTCATTTATAAGGTATTTTGAAATATCAATCTCATACAAATCTACAATTCCAACAAGAATTACCGCTGTCATAGCCAAATAAAATAAATATGTACATATCCACACTTGTCCCATATTAATAGACTAGCATCCATTTTCTATATTAAAGAATAGATCATTAGAAATTAGATCACTTATATTCAATTCAACTTTCATGTATAACATTTTTAAGTGAGAAAGGAATTCCTTATTTATTTAAGTGGCAGAAACACACAGTGTAAACTACAACAATTCAATTCATAATTTACATAGCATTTCGAATTTATTTTCTTTCCGTACCCTTTAATGCTTCAATTCAAAAGAGAGAAATATGTTAACTTGACCATAAATTATATAATTCTAACAGTTAATTAGGTCCTAATACACCAATACCAAAAATAATTCTAATTCCAACATATATAAAGACAGATATTTACTTAGGGAAATTCTGAGGGTTTTATATTTTATGTTTTCGTTTACCAAAATTTACCAAGGCATAAATCAATTCCAAATAAATACTATTCAGTTTCAAAAATACGAAAAACTTGATATCTCCACCCATGGAGAATTGTTTGCTTCCGAAATGAATTTGATTCCACCATGCCTAATTCTCTTTTATGTTTTCCTCTTTTGGAATATGCAACAAAGTAAATTGTATACAGAAATTAGATTTAGAATCAAAAACTAGAGAGGAAAAGAATGGGAATCAAAAGAATTAAACATATAACCCTCTTACCTGAAAATCCTAGCTGATTCTGAAACCCAAAGATGATGAAGAAGAAGAGATCTGATTTATACCACTTCTAATTCTCCGTTAGATCATCCTCTTATTGAATATACAACAAACAGATTGTATTTATAAATTAGATTTTAGAAATCAGAAGATAGGGAGAAGAAGGATGAATAAATTAGAGATTAGAAACTAGAATTACTTACCAGAAAAGTTTACTATTTCTGAAACCTATGAGGAAAGATTTGAGAATTTCTCTAGCGTTCCCAAAATTTATGAAGGAAAACTGGGTGTCTGAGGGTCTATTTATAGAGGTGGAAAGGAGCGACAATGTTAGATTAAAAACAAAAAAATCTAGAACATTAAAAATAAGATAACCTTAACTGCCGCCCATATATTTTCCTCCCACCGATCGAGTGCCTCAACCCACCGACCACCCGCTTGCGATCAATTGGTCATAGTTCAAGGGTTGACCGGTCCTCTTTTTTGTGGGTATGTTTTCTATGCCGACTTAGTTCGTAATTTAATTCATTAATTACTCAATTAATTCTTACTTAACCTATGTTTACTCAAATGTTAACCTCAGCCAATATTTTGAACTTCAAAATTCTAACTTTTAATTTCAAATTCAAATATTCAAATTTAAACTCGTTAGAACTAACTTTAATTAAAAACTTCTAACGCCCATAACTTTTCATTCTAACTCTAATTTCAACATATTATATATGAAAATTGATTAGAAACTCATCACCGACTCAATAGTGCAACTCCCATGGTCAAACTACACAATTTACAGAATTTCCATTTTTACCTGATTAGGAAAGATTTTGACAGAGCTTCGCTAGTGTTTTTAAAATTTTGTGAAGAAAAAGTGAGGGTCTAGAAGTCTATTTATAGAGGTAGAAAGGAATGATGATCCTTCGATAAAAAATAAACAAATCCGAAATCTTAAAAATAAGAAAACCCTAGCCGCCCAATTTTTTTGCCTCCTACAGGTCGACCGCTAGTAGTCTACAGGTTGTAGTTCAAGGGTCAACTAGCCCCTTTCTACATTGATTTATTTTCTGTTTTCATTGATTAATTACTTAATTAATTCTAACGTTAACTCATGTTAACTTAAACATTTTCTTAAACGTTACTCTCAGCCAATATTTAAAAGTCAAAATTCAAACTTTTAATTTCAAATTCAAGTATTCAAATTTAAACTCGTTTGAATTAATTTTAATTTGAAAACTTCTAACGTCAATAACTTTTCATTCTATCTCCGATCTCAACATATTATATATGAAAATTGATTACAAAATTGCCACAGATGCAATGACGCAACTTCCATGTTCAAATTTTATCATTTATAAAATTTTCATTTTTAACCTTATTTTAGTTACATAATTTCCTATTTGATTTTAAGTGGAGCTTCATTCTCCCCCTTTAAGATTTCACCCCAGATATCATCAAAGGAAGATAGTGTAACGCGTGCTGTACAACCAAGTTATACAACCAATGTATTTACAATAATTTACTGAACCAAAAATGCAATGTGATTAAGTATGCAAATATATGTTAGGTGAGCTCAATCCCACCGTGAATGCAAGATCGTGACATATAGGCATATGTGCAAGCATCCTAAATATACGTAAACTTCTACATGAGTGCAAAAATAACAGTAAAAAGTGTGATAACTATCTCGTACAATCCAATTTATTAACCATAATGCGACCAAAAACCCATATTTTTAGATATAAAAGTTTACTAGAGAAAAGCTCGAGATGAGAAACCTTCACCTTTCCTTTGGTCTCTTATGTGCTTTTCGCTGGGTCATCTCCCCATCTACTCAAATCAACCTAATTTCTTCGTTACGAAGCCTGTCAATACCATGCTCATCTATGCAGATGGGAGCATGAAGGGGCGATAGGCTCTATGTCACCATCGGTTAACTGATCAGGCTCAACTACAAAGGCAATATCATATAAACATATCATCAATTGTGGGACATGAAAGATATCACGGACTCCCGCTAACTAGTCCGAAAGTTCCACCAAATAAGCAAGTTTCTCCACCCACTCTAAAATCAAAAAAAGCCGCACGAACATAGGCGCCAACATTCCCGAAGTACCAAACCTCATAACCTTTCTAAGAGAGGAAACTTTAACGAATATCATGTCCTTAACTAAAAAATCCAATTCATATCTTTGCCTGTTAGCATAGGACACCTCACGATTCTATGCGGTCCTCTTTTGATGACTCAACACTTCCACCTTCTCCAAGGCCTTCCAAAATCCATGATGCAAACTATCCATAAATCCTTAAAATTCTTTT
This sequence comes from Allium cepa, assembly GCA_030765085.1. Classification (NCBI taxonomy): domain Eukaryota; kingdom Viridiplantae; phylum Streptophyta; class Magnoliopsida; order Asparagales; family Amaryllidaceae; genus Allium; species Allium cepa. The sequence goes on from CM060939.1 coordinate 422,577,118, forward strand.
TCATCTTTTCCATCCAACCAACGGTCTGTGGGTGGTTGTTAGAACCTCAATTGTTGGATTTTAATGACAACAACTATATAATTATGCCAAATAATCTCTAAGCTAATTTGCAGGTATATGAGCATCAAAAAGTGACAAACAAATATGTTCAAAATGAAGATATGTAGTACAAAAAAGGATAAAAGTATGTATATGGAGATACAAGAAGAGATATACATGATAGAGATAAGACGAAGGTAACAAACAAAGTATTATTAGTCATAGAGTGTAGTGTCATGTCTATAGTTTACAAATGTTAAAATCTTCTCAAAATGGTATACACACATATACATTCATATTTCAAATGAAAAATAGTGTTTTCAAAAATTGCATGGAGCGGAGCTCGAACCCAAGTCGCTAGTTTAGAAGGCAAGTGCTCCAACCAAATGAGCTATGATAATTTTTGTCATAAGCTATAATTCAGCCGGCCGAATAATACCATTTAAACAGCTGAATGGTGAAACTTTTCATAAATTGATATGACGTTTCAGCCGGCTGAATTGTTTCATTCATCCGGCTGAATTGTTTCATTCAACCGGCTGAATTAGGCCAAAAATAGCCTATTTCTTTGCTGTTTTCATTTTTTAAATTCAGAAGGTGAATAAATCCATTCAGCCGGCTGAATAGTTTTTTAACGGCTATTTTATGAAAAGACACTTCTCTTCGTCAAAGAGAAACATCTTCAAACCAATAGCTGCACCTTTTTCTTTTCATTATTACCTTTCAACAATGGTTGCAACTTTTTAATTTCTATAAATAGATTTCAGAATTCAACAAACTTTAAACCGAAACTAATTTTAGTATTCATGAATTCTTATTTATTCTCTATTTTCAAACTGCACTCAAACTGCTTACATTCTCTAATCATTGATCATCCTATCTTCCACTTTTCTCATACAATATCATAAATGAGAAGATTATAGGAAGATTGTACTTAATTGACTTATCAGTGCTATTCAAAGAGCATATTAAAGTCGGATACTTTTGTTATTTGTAAAGAAGTCCTGATCGATTGCTCAGACGTTAGAAGTCCTATTCGGTTGCTTAGGCAGTAGAAGTCATGTTCGGTTGCTCAAGCAGTGTATACCTATTCCTCCGGGTTAAGTGAGGGTTGCTAGTTTAATTGCAGAAGGAGTTTGGAACTGGACGTAGAACGGGAGTCAGAACCAGTATAAAAATCTTTGGTGCCATTTACTTTGCTACTTTTACTATTTACTTACTTGTTCAGCACAAGTAGTTTATCCATATTACACGATCCTATAGCACAGTCACTTACATTTGGTATCAGAGCATAGTAACTTTTATTTGGTATCGGAGCATAGTGACTTACATTTGGTATCGAAGCTTGGAATTCTAGAGATTGTAACAACATTCTAGAATAAATTGCTACAAAGAGATCTAGTCGAGGCAATAAGAAGAGGAAGAGCAATAAAGAAAAATCAAAGGAGCAAACAAACAAATGCTTCATGGCTAAACTCCGATCACAATCGATATGCTTAGATTCTTTATGTAAAGATCTTCTGTTAGCACATGATGAATTATTAAAAGATTGTAAAACTTCAAATAAAGTTAATAGAATTTCTTTAGCTAAGTTCAAAGATTGCGAGCAAGAAATTTCCAATTTAAAAGAGGAAAATAAATTTTTGTAAAACAAACTAAATGTTTTGAAAATACCATAGAAGAACTTGTTTTACAAAAAGATTTCATACAAAAAGAAAATGAGCAGTTAGAAGATAAAAACAATAATCTTTTGGAGGAAATCAATGTTTTGCGAAATAAAAATACATTTTTGGAAAATTCTTTATATAATTCTAGTTCTTTAATTTTGTCTCTTGAAAAAGAGAATGAAGCTTTAATTAAAAAGAATCTAGAATTATCTAAAGAATATGAGATTTTAAAAGTTAGTAATAAATTTTTCAAAAAGAAGTTTGTGATTCTAAAGAAAATTTTGAAAGATTAAATACAAAAATCACAAATTTTAACAAAGGTAAAGATATCTTATCTACCTTAGTAACAAATTCAAAAGCTCACAATGATAAAAGCGGTTTAGGCTATAAATAAGCTAGAAGTAAAAATAGTACTAGATATGAATTCCTGTATACTAATTTTAGTGCTAGCACTAGTAACCAAGATAGTTTTAAAACCAATTACAGTCATAGTAGTAATTTGTTTAGAAATGATAGAAATTACTCTTCAAGTACTAAGCTAATGACTAATAGTATTAAGATATGGATTCTTGCTAATATGATTGATCATGATAAAAAAATTTATATTAGTAATTATTATAAGAATGTGATTTGCAATGGAAATAGTATTTATAAAGGTCCAAATACACACAGATGGATATGGTTTTCTAAGACCTAACCCGTCGGACCCTGACAACATAGTATGTGGGTACCAAAAATGATTATTATTTATTGCAGGTACTCAAAGAAACAAAATGAAAAGGATAGATTTCAAAATTTTAAAGGATGTTCCATATGTTTAATAGAATTACGTGCTTACAATGAAATATGGACTTCATCAAATATGGTAAAATCTATTTTATTTTTCTCCATGATTAATATTGAGTTTATCCTGCTAGTTACAAGACTTTTTATAAAATTTATTATATTCCTCATTCTTTTTTATAATGACAATGGGGGAGAAATTCGTATGCATATTGATAGAGGGAGATATTATAGTTAGGGGGGAGATGTTATGTTTAGGGGGAGCTTTAAACATATTAATATTGTTTTATATATAGAATGAATATTTCAAAAAAAATTATATAGTTGTCATCGTCAAAAGGGGGGGGGGAGAATGTTAGAACCTCAATTGTTGGATTTTAATGACAACAACTATATAATTATGCCAAATCTCTAAGCTAATTTGCAGGTACATGAGCATCAAAAAGAGATAAACAAATGCATTCAAAATGAAGATACAGTGTACAAAAAAGGATGAAAGTATGTATACAGAGATACAAGAAGATATATACACAATAGAGACAAGACGAAGGTGACAAACAAAGTATTATTAGTCATAGAGTGTCGTGCCTATAGTTTACAAATGTTAAAATCTTCTCAAAATGGTATACATGTAACGAACCGTAAAATTCGACAATTTAATTTGTTTATTTAATAAGATTTTTGTAATTTATTTTAGTAGAAACAATAAAGGGGAAAAATAAATGTTAAAATGAAGGCAAAAATAAATTATGTAAATGGTGACTCAAAAATCTATTTAGAGAAATTTGAATAAAATCCAAATTGAATTAAGTAGAAAAATGATTTTTACCTGGATATAAAATTTAATATGAGAAATTAATGAAAATATTAAATTGATTTAATGCAATAAAAGAGTGTGAACGGTAATTGGAATAAATTAAGGAATCATGTTATTGCAAGTTAATAATTTACGACTTGAATGAAATTCCAATTCATTAAAATCATTTAAATGTTATGATTTGATTTTAAATGGAATATGAGAAAAACAATTGTAAGGATTTGATTAATATATATGTTATTTATTCAGGGTATTGAATAAATTGGGAATCCAATTGTAATTAATGGTAATAATGTTGGTATTAGCTAATAAATTAAATTTCAATGCAATACCCATAAATGAATGGAATGAAATGAATGTATATAAATGTATACTAGGTTATTTATCAAATAGAAGGAAAGAAAAGTAAATATCGAATTTGATTGATGAATAAATATACATTGAATGTAAAGTTAATGGTAATTGTATAAAATCAATATAAGATAATGAATTGCAATAATTGTGGGTTGATAATAAGGTGTGAATGGGAAAGTGATTGTTATATTAATTGAATGAAATTCAAATTTGATGGGAAAGGTAAATGAGTATTGGGTAATAAATTTAAAACGGACTTAAATAGTGAATTTATCTAATTAATATATAATAAATAATGACTGAATAAAAACCTATACCTGTAAATATCTATAATATTTGAGTGAAAATAACAAACTTATTAATGTGGGATTGAGAGTTTTACAATAATTATTATGAGTTATATACTTAGTTCGTTCAATTAAATCAGAAACCATTACAATAAATATAAATTTAATGTTATGCAATTGAGATAAACAATTGGAAAATGTTAAAGTATCTGGATATATATACTAAAATAAATTGTACCCAGGATGGTATTATGATAAATAGTGAATTTAAGAATAGGAATCAGGATTTATTTATTTATATGGAAACTTAAAGTCTAATAATTGAATTTTATTGAAATTAAATGAGATTGAACATAGTTAAATAATTCATTATTTGAAATGAAGATAATGTGAGAAATTTGTGTGATAATTTGGAATCCAATATTTAAATCCATCTGTTGACAGGAATGAATGGAATACTAATTTATTTATTTAACTAAACAGAATTTTAGGATATTATTTATAATTTGGGAATTTAATGAAATTAAGGATTCATATTGAAATTTATAATTTACCTTCTTTAAATTTGACATCTAAACTTGTTGGAATTTTGTAAATGATTAAGGATTTTTAAAAGTGATAAAATGAGTCAATTTTAGAATCTAAATATAAAATTTGGATTTATTTACTAATTCTTAATTTATTTAATTAATATAAAAATAGCCATTTTGGTCACGGACTCGGATTTCGACGAAACCAGTTTCATCGGATCCGTAACAGTGAACTATTGTAGGGTTTCAAGTTTCGTAGCAATCGGACTTGTCGTTTGATCGTACGAACGCGAAATGCCTTGAAATCGATTTAATTGAAATCAATTTGAAAATATTGATTTCAGCATAACTTCTTCATACGATGGAATTTGGACGTGAAACTTTTTCCATCGCGTTCAGAATATTTTAAAACACCTATTTGGATATATGGGTTTACCCAATTTCGTTCCGGTGTCAGAACGGGCTTTTTGGGCCACGTTAGCGTTAGCACGTATATTCAACAGATCCATCTATTCAAATTTCCAACCTATCTATATAAACTCAGTTATAAACCCTAGCCTCCATCTATTCCCATTTGTTTGTGCGTTCATTTCTTTAGCTCCACCTCTTTCCAATGGCTACAAACCTTAGATCTAAATTCAAATTTCAAAAATCAAATCGAAAGTCAAAAATTCAAACACCTCAGAAAAATTCCAAAAAAATATATGTCGAAGATCTCAATAATCCTAACATACGTATGTTGTTCGTTTTCAGAGACAGTGACCGGATTGATCAAAAATCGCGGTCAAAGTCAGATTGGGCGTTTTTGATTTCGTCATCAATCGACGAAATTGAAATATGCGTATCGTAGAGATCGACGAGGGGAGGCTATTGGTGGTGGTCTCGTGGCCTAGCTAGACCTGAGGAGGCTTAATTTGACGATTTAGGGTTCGAAACCCTAGGGTTTTAGGCGACGGCGGTCGACGTCGTGGGTCGTGCGCATGGGGCAGGGAGGTGCAGCCGAGGGTGGTGGACGTGCTGACGATGGTGGCGCGGCCTATTGGTGCCGGAGGAAGGGGAAAACGTTGGTCAACGATGGGTAGGGCAGGCCGTCCCTCGGCTGGGAGAACCCGCGCGTGATTCTGTATGATGGAGATGACGTGTTCGTAGGTGACGGGGCAAATTAATTTAGGTAAGTTTTGTTTTGATTAAATTTTGCTTTCAAACGATAGAATCGCTATAACTTTCTCATACTTTATTCGTTTCACGCACAATTTTTTTTGTTAGGATCGTAATTAAATTCCAGATCTTTTGACGCTGGTTTAGACAGATTTGGAGACAGTCGAATTTTTGGGTTTAAATCGGATTTAAATTCGATTTAAATTCAAAAGGTGAGTGTTTTAACCCGCTCACGATTTCTAAAATTTCTTATGTTTGTTAAATTGATTTTTGATGTGTTTAAAATTTTATTTATAGTTGTTTGGTATATATTTCATCAAGTTCTCAGTTAAATTGCATTCATTTAATTTACGCGTTATTTAATTCACTATTGCATATTAACTGCCAGTTAAATTATATTTATTTTGCATATAAACTGCCAATGAACAGTTATTAAATTTATTTGAGTATAAACCAAAATTGATACCAGTTATTTATCACCTGTTATATATTGATGTTTGTTCAAATTGGATGATGATTATAATTAATGATTGATGATTGGTGAATGGATGATGTGTACTATATTTTAAAATCTGCAAGTTATCATGTATTTCATTCATTCGGGATTGCGGTTCGAAATGATATACAACCGCATTTTTTTTATTTTCAAATTGCGGATTGAAATGATAAATATCTGTATCACTTGACCATAGGATAGAAAATCATATATAGGCACCGCGGTATATATATAAAATTATTTTTGAAATGATTTTTCTATGGTTTGGATAGGATATGGTTAATAAATATAGATTTTGATATTATATAAAATCTTAGTTTATATATACATCTATAGTTTAAGTATCGAAGATAAGCTATGTATGGATTTGTTAAATAACATAAATAAGTTGAATGACGGAGTTTGATTATTTTATATTATATAGATAAGTACATGTTACGATATTGAAATTACATATAATTTTAAAGGATTTAAATTAATTAAGATTGGGAGTTAAATTGGAAAATTTATTTGGAATTGAGCTTAATTAAGAAGTTAACTTCATAAGTTGATGTAAAATTTATTAACTTGAATTTTTTTTAAAAAAAAAGGTATGATATTTATAACTGAATTTTATTCAAGGTGAATTAAATGAATATTTCTAGTATAAAAATTGATGGAAATTTTCTTTTATAAGTAATTTGAGTTTACTTAAATGATTACAGGTTTATTTTGCAATTATTATTTCAAACTAAATAATAGGACTTTAAATTGGTGAAATAGAAATTTCCAACCTTAGTTCCAACTGTTTAATATTCAAAGTTTGAAATATATTGAAACTGAAGTGGTTTATTTAAACTGAAAGCGATTTTAAATTTATGGATTTTGACTTAATCTTAAATGAACTAAATTGTAAGTTGCAGAAATTATTTTATTTTATAAAGAAATTTTGAATCCAAACTATTGATTCTATATACTGTTTGAATATCCAAACCATTTATGTTTTAGAAATTATGGTTTAAAGCTATGAATTTTCGAAGTATTATAGTTGAAAGTTATAATCCCATGTTTGGTTTCCGATTATTATAAGTTTGAAAACAATATGATTTTGGAAGAGAAATATATATTTGAAATAAAATGATATTATATTAATTTGGGTTTTTATAAAAATAATATCAAATGAGTTTGTTTTGGAAAGGAAATGATATCGTATTTATGGGTTTTGAAATGGATAATTATATTCTGGTTTTTGAAAGTATAGTTAATTTTTAAACGACCGCGGCGTTATAATAACGTTTGGTTGTTGAAGAGACCGGGATCAGAAGTTGTCATACTCTCTGCCAACTTCGAAAACCACTTTAACAACCGTGTACGCGGTGGAGATTCCAGAATGAAGTAGGTTGGTGGCGGCGTTCCCTATAAGGTAAATACGTGGACTCAACTCCCGTGAGTTGGCATAAGGTGGCTAAAACAAGAGTGATTGACGGATTAATAAGGTAGCACCTTTGATCGGACACATCCCTTCGATATTATACTTTGACTTTTGGATTGATTCGGTGGCCACTTTTGATTTCTTTGATTTGAGGGTGTGGCTCGAGGTGGGCGGTAGCTGCGGCTATGCGTTACCACCGACCCGGAAGCGTAATTGGTATATCTACCCTGGCATTGCCTAGTTGTGCCATGTCACCTACCCTAGTGCGCCTTATACGATTTTGGCTTTGTACCATACCTATGGAGTGCCTCTGACGACGCCCAGTAAGGGGGAGATTACGGTACTGTATAGACAATGGGAATATATTTTGTGTTAAGGGCTATATGGGTAACCCCTTAACGCTATTTAAAAGTAAGTTTATTTTATAAATAGACACTATTATAATAGCGCAATATACTACATAGTAAATAGTTTAACGGATCCTTAGGAGATGTAAATCCCGAGCATCTCTTGAGTTACTGCACTCATATTTATTTCTGTTGATTTAACTCACATAAGATCTTTTAGTTCCAACTCGAGTGTTTTTGTCTTTTCAAATTCGCTCGGGTCAGTCCGAGCGTTTCAGGATTTGAAGTTTAGCTCTGGAGGACGAAGACGAAGATTTGTATTACTATCATCGACTATTATTCCACTACACTATTTAATTCCGCTGCATCGATATTTATTGGAATGTGAACTCTGATATTTATTGTATAAAAAAAGAATCAATTGTTTTGTAAACAGTTTTATGAACTGTATATTTATTATTATATTTTATCCTTCCGCTGTGAGATTCTGTTTTATTTTATTTCTTCTCTGTTTTTCTTATTTACCCCATAACAATCCGTCCTTCCGTATGCTTTGAATTGGCACGTGTGTCGATTTGAAGCGTGCGATAAGGCGGGATGTTACAGTTAGTATCAGAGCTTTGGTTTAGCGATAAACCTTAGCTTTGTGGGGTTTGACTCTTTACTAATAGGGTAGTAATACCCTATGGGAGTCGCTGAGTTTATATATATGAGAGAGCGTATTTGTTATTGTTATAAAAGATTTTATTATTGTGTTAATCTATTCCGTTTTGTATTTATAAATTCTGGTTGATGCATGGGACGCTATGACATCAATAGGGATTTCTAAACACTTAATAGGACAGACCGACATAATATTTGTTTTATATAGGTGAATGAAATAATTTTGCCTATTATATTTTCTGTATATAAAATAAAAATTTTCAAATGACATCTATATTTGGCTGCAATAGATTGGTTGTTAGGTATTAAAGTGTATGAATAATAATAAAAATAAGACTGAATAATCAAATAAATGAAATTTGGAAATTTAGAACTTAAGTTCCGGTTTTGAAAATTTTCAAATAAATTTTGGTATATAATAATATTATTTATAAGTATTTCTGATATAAATATTTAATATAATTTGGAAGAAGTTGTTTTAAAGAATATTTTGGAGAAAATAAGTTTTGTACTTTCCTCTCTGTCGATGGAAAATAATTTCGGTGATGGCGGCCGCATCATCGACTTTCATTTTCGAGTTTCGAAGGGGGAAGGTCGCTGTAGTAGTTTTACTGCAGATTCATTTTGATTGGAAATATAAATTTTGAATTGTTGTAGATATAATTATAGATATATAAGTTTTAAGAATATATTTATCTATTGTTTTAAAATAAATTGAAAATGTAACCCGGTATTTAATTCTTAAATTTCCGTTAAAAAAAATTTGTTTCAATTATTGTAGTGAAATGAAAAGTAGGTAATTAATAATTGAAACCCTAAATAAAATAAGAGATGTAAATGCTAAGTTATAAATGGGAATTAAAGGAAATTTGAAATTTGTAACATATGAAACAAAGAGTGATATTGTTGAACATTAAATTTAATTAAAGGATGATAAAACTTGTATAAGTTCATTTGCATTTTCTTTAACATATATAACTTACCAAATATAAAAAGTTGAAATGTTTAATAAGAAATGCAATGGAATTTGTACAAGTGAAAGTAGGTAATGAAGTATCCAATGAGTTGGCTATTAAATGAGAATTTAATGTTATGAACTTAAGTTATAATTGAAATTTTACCAAATAAATATAATGAAAGGTAAGTATCATAAATAGATGACAATAAACTTTAGTAAATGTTAAAGTAAATTATTTTAATAAACAGAACGATGAATACTGTAAATAAATAAGTTAAGCAGTAATAAATGAATGTAAAATAATAAAAGGAAAATTCATGATATGAATGAGTGGAAATTTTGGTAGAAATAAGGTGAATAATTGTAAGTAATAAATGAAAATTTTAAATAATCACTGAATAAATGAAAGAAAGGAAATCAAACAACTAAAGTATGAAATAAATTGATAATAAGTTAATTTGATTTGTTGGTTTGAATTGTTGTTGTTTAAATTATGGTTGTTTGGGTAAGATACTTTAAAATTAGGATCGGATGAAAGAATAATCTATTTAGTTTTATCTAAGGCTGTTGAGTAAATGATGCGCTAGTAGTTTGTTCTTCATTCCGTATAATTTTAAAAGTTTTGAACCCGAACAACTATTTGTTTGTTTGGTTGAATGGTTGCTTTGAATTTGTTGTGTATGATATTTGTCGAATTGATGATTGTTGTACTGATTTGTTGTTAGTAATTGACACCACTTAAATATTTCACTTTATATAAATTATTAACCCTTTAGATTTTATAAGTGTTTATAAGTGAAATGCAGGTTATGGAAGCAATTGCTACTGCTTTTGGTTCCATAAATTTAGCGTAAGTTGCCCGACAAATAGGTATATTTTCGTATTACTGGTTATAGCGCTATTTTATATATTTTCCCGTGTAGGGATATATATTATTTTGGAAAATATTTGTGTATATTGTTATATTTATATTATATTTTCTTCTGAGCCTCTCCGTACAAAGGAGACTCTGCCAAAATTTTCCGCAAATTTTGGACTTAGAAAAATTTGAGAATGTTTACAAACTTTAACAATTTATGTATAAAGGATTTAAATAGGTATAAATTGGAATATTTTATGTTAAATTATTTTATTTTGTAAACTTATTTGTTTATAAATTTAATTAAGAAAGATATATTGTTTTCTTATTTCTTCTTTTCCCTTCTTTTCCTTTTCGGGGACGAAAAGTTTTGAGTGGGGGAAAGTGTAACAACCCGTAAATTTCGACAATTTAATTTGTTTATTTAATAGGATTTTTGTAATTTATTTTAGTAGAAACAATAAAGGGGATAAATAAATGTTAAAATGAAGGCTAAAATAAATTATGTAAATGGTGACTCAAAAATCTATTTAGAGAAATTTGAATAAAATCCAAATTGAATTAAGTAGAAAAATGATTCTTACCTAGATATAAAATTTAATATGAGAAATTAATGAAAATATTAAATTGATTTAATGCAATAAAAGAGTGTAAACGGTAATTGGAATAAATTAAGGAATCATGTTATTGCAAGTTAATAATTTACGACATGAATGAAATTCCAATTCAATAAAATCATTTAAATGTTATGATTTGATTTTAAATGGAATATGAGAAAAACAAATGTAAGGATTTGATTAATATATATGTTATTTATTCAGGGTATTGAATAAAATTGGGAATCCAATTATAGTTAATGGTAATAATGTTGGTATTAGCTAATAAATTAAATTTCAATGCAATACCCATAAATGAATGGAATGAAATGAATGTATATAAATGTATACTAGGTTATTTATCAAATAGAAGGAATGAAAAGTAAATATCGAATTTGATTGATGAATAAATATACATTGAATAGAAGTTGAATGTAAAATTAATGGTAATTGTATAAAATCAATATAAGATAATGAATTGCAATAATTGTGGGTTGATAATAAGGTGTGAATGGGAAAGTGATTGTTATATTAATTGAATGAAATTCAAATTTGATGGGAAAGGTAAATGAGTATTGGGTAATAAATTTAAAACGGACTTAAATAGTGAATTTATCTAATTAATATATAATAAATAATGACTGAATAAAAACCTATACCTGTAAATATCTATAATATTTGAGTGAAAATAACAAACTTATAAATGTGGGATTGAGAGTTTCACAACAATTATTATGAGTTATATACTTAGTTCGTTCAATTAAATCAGAAACCATTACAATAAATATAAATTTAATGTTATGCAATTGAGATAAACAATTGGAAAATGTTAAAGTATCTGGATATATATACTAAAATAAATGGTACCCAGGATGGTATTATGATAAATAGTGAATTTAAGAATAGGAATCAGGATTTATTTATTTATATGGAAACTTAAAGTCTAATAATTGAATTTTATTGAAATTAAATGAGATTGAATATAGTTAAATAATTCATTATTTGAAATGAAGACAATGTGAGAAATTTGTGTATAATTTGGAATCCAATATTTAAATCCATCTGTTGACAGGAATGAATGGAATACTAATTTATTTATTTAACTAAACGGAATTTTAGGATATTATTTATAATTTGGGAATTTAATGAAATTAAGGATTCATATTGAAATTTATAATTTACCTTCTTTAAATTTGACATCTAAACTTGTTGGAATTTTGTAAATGATTAAGGATTTTTAAAAGTGATAAATGAGTCAATTTTAGAAATATAAAATTTGGATTTATTTACTAATTCTTAATTTATTTAATTAATATAAAAATAGCCATTTTGGTCACGGACTCGGATTTCGACGAAACCAGTTTCATCGGATCCGTAACAGTGAACTATTGTAGGGTTTCAAGTTTCGTAGCAATCGGACTTGTCGTTTGATCGTACGAACGCGAAACGCCTTGAAATCGATTTAATTGAAATCAATTTGAAATCAATTTGAAAATATTGATTTCAGCATAACTTCTTCATACGATGGAATTTGGACGTAAAACTTTTTCCATCGCGTTTAGAATATTTTAAAACACCTATTTGGATATATGGGTTTACCCAATTTCGTTCTGGGGTCAGAACGGGCTTTTTGGGTCACGTTAGCGTTAGCACGTCTATTCAACAGATCCATCTTTTCAAATTTCCAACCTATCTATATAAACCCAGTTATAAACCCTAGCCTCCATCTATGCTCATTTGTTTGTGCGTTCATTTCTTCAGCTCCTCCTCTTTCCAATGGCTACAAACGCAAGATCTAAATTCAAATTTCAAAAATCAAATCGAAAGTCAAAAATTCAAACACCTCAGAAAAATTCCAAAAAAATATACGTCGAAGATGTCAATAATCCGAACCTACGTATGTTGTTCGTTTTCCGAGACAGTGACCGGATTGATCAAAAATCAAAGTCAGATTGGGCGCTTTTGATTTCGTCGTCAATCGACGAAATTGAAATATGGGTATCGTAGAGATCGACGAGGGGAGGCTATTGGTGGTGGTCTCGTGGCCTTGCTCGACCTGAGGAGGCGTAATTCGGCGATTTAGGGTTCGAAACCCTAAGGTTTTAGGCGGCGGCGGTCGACGTCGTGGGTCGTGCGCATGGGGCAGGGAGGTGCGGCCGAGGATGGTGGACGTGCTGACGATGGTGGCGCGGCCTATTGGTGCCGGAGGAAAGGGAAAACGTTGGTCAACGATGGGTAGGGCAGGCCGTGCCTCGGTTGGGAGAACGCGCGCGTGATTATGTATAATGAAGATGACGTGTTCGTAGGTGACGGGGCAAATTAATTTAGGTAAGTTTTGTTTTGATTAAATTTTGTTTTCAAACGATAGAATCGCTATAACTTTCTCATACGTTATCCGTTTCACGCACAATTTTTTTGTTAGGATCGTAATTAAATTCCAGATCTTTTGACGCGGTTTGGACAGATTTGGAGACCGTCGAATTTTTGGGTTTAAATCGGATTTAAATTCGATTTAAATTCAAAAGGTGAGTGTTTTAACCCGCTCACGTTTTCTAAAATTTCTTATGTTTGTTAAATTGATTTTTGATGTGTTTAAAATTTTATTTATAGCTGTTTGGTATATATTTCATCAATTTCTCAGTTAAATTGCATTCATTTAATTTACGCGTTATTTAATTCATTATTGCATATTAACTGCCAGTTAAATTATATTTATTTTGCATATAAACTGCCAATTAACAGTTATTAAATTTATTTGAGTATAAATCGAAATTGATACCAGTTATTTATCACCTGTTATATATTGATGTTTGTTTAAATTGGATGATGATTATAATTAATGATTGATGATTGATGTTTGGTGAATGGATGATGTGTACTGTATTTTAAAATCTGCAAGTTATCATGTATTTCATTCATTCGGGATTGCGGTTTGAAATGATATACAACCATATTTTTTTATTTTTAAATTGCGGATTGAAATGATAAATATCCGTATCACTTGACCATATGATAGAAAATTATATACAGGCACCGCGGTATATATATATATATATATAAATTATTTTTGAAATGATTTTTCTATGGTTTGGATAGGATACGGTTAATAAATATAGATTTTGATATTACATAAAATCTTAGTTTTTATATACATCTATAGTTTAAGTATTGAAGATAAGCTATGTATGGATTTGTTAAATAACATAAATAAGTTGAATGATGGAGTTTGATTATTTTATATTATATGGATAAGTGTATGTTAAGATATTGAAATTACATATAATTTTAAAGGATTTAAATTAATTAAGATTGGGAGTTAAATTGGAAAATTTATTTGGAATTGAGCTAAATTAAGAAGTTAACTTCATAAGTTGATGTAAAATTTATTAACTTGAAATTTAAAAAAAAAAGGTATGATATTTATAACTGAATTCTATTCAAGGTGAATTAAATGAATATTTCTAGTATAAAAATTGAAGGAAATTTTCTTTTATAAGTAGTTTGAGTTTACTTAAATGATTACGGGTTTATTTTGCAATTATTATTTCAAACTAAATAATAGGACTTTAAATTGGTGAAATGGAAATTTCTAACCTTAGTTCCAATTGTTTAATATTCAAAGTTTGAAATATATTGAAACTGAAGTGGTTTATTTAAACTGAAAGCGATTTTAAATTTATGGATTTTGACTTAATCTTAAATGAAATAAATTGTAAGTCGCAGAAATTATTTTATTTTATAAAGAAATTTTGAATCCAAACTATTGATGTATTATACTGTTTGAATATCCAAAAGTTTTAAGTTTTAGAAATTATGGTTTAAAGCTATGAATTTTCGAAGTATTATAGTTGAAAGTTATAATTCCATGTTTGGTTTTCGATTATTATAAGTTTGAAAACAATATGATTTTGGAAAAGAAATATATATCTGAAATAAAATGATATTATATTAATTTGGGTTTTTATAAAAATAATATCAAATGAGTTTGTTTTGGAAAGGAAATGATATCGTATTTATGGGTTTTGAAATGGATAATTATATTCTGGTTTTTGAAAGTATCTTAATTTTTAAATGACTGCGGTGTTATAATAACGTTTGGTTGTTGAAGAGACCGGGATCGGAAGTTGTCATACTCTCTGCCAACTCCGAACACCACTTTAACAACCGTGTACGCGGTGGAGATTCCAGAATGAAGTAGGTTGGTGACGGCGTTTCCTGTAAGGTAAATATGTGGACCCAACTCCCGTTAGTTGGCATAAGGTGGCTAAAACAGGAGCGATTGACGGGTTAATAAGATAGCACCTTTGATCGGACACATCCCTTCGATATTACACTTTGACTTTTGGATTGATTCGGTGGCCACTTTTGATTTCTTTGATTTGGGGGTGTGGCTTGAGGTGGGCGGTAGCTGCGGCTATGCGTTACCACCGACCCGGAAGCGTAATTGGTATATCTACCCTGTCATTGCCTAGTTGTGCCGTGTCACCTACCCTTGTGCGCCTTATACGATTTTGGGTTCGTACCATACCTATGGAGTGCCCTCTGATGACGCCCAGTACGGGGGAGATTACGGTACAGTATAGACTATGGGAATATATTTTGTGTTAAGGGCTATATGGGTAACCCCTTAACGCTATTTAAAAGTAAGTTTATTTTATAAATAGACACTATTATAATAGCGCAATATACTACATAGTAGATAGTTTAACGGATCCTTAGGAGATGTAAATCCCGAGCATCTCTTGAGTTACTGCACTCATATTTATTTCTGTTGATTTAACTCACATAAGATCTTTTAGTTCCGACTCGAGTGTTTTTTCTTTTCAAATTCGCTCGGGTCAGTCCGGGCGTTTCAGGATTTGAAGTTTAGCTCTGGAGGACGAAGACGAAGATTTATATTACTATCATCTACTATTATTCCACTACACTATTTAATTCCGCTGCATTGATATTTATTGGTATGTGAACTCTGATATTTATTGTATAAAAAAAGAATCAATTGTTTTGTAAACAGTTTTATGAACTGTATATTTATTATTATATTTTATCCTTCCGCTGTGAGATTTTGTTTTATTTTATTTCTTCTCTGTTTTTTTATTTACCCCATAACAATCCGCCCTTCTGTATGCTTTGAATTAGTACGTGTGTCGATTTGAAGCGTGCGATAGGGCGGGATGTTACAATACACAAATATACTTCATATTTTAAATGAAAAATCAAGTTTTCAAAAGTTGCATGGAGCGGGGCTCGAACCTGGGTCATTAATTTAACAGGCAAGTGCTCTAATCAAATGAGCTATGATAATTTTCGTTATAGGCTATAATTCAGCCGGTTGAATAACACTATTCAGATGGTTGAATGCTGAAATTTTTCGTAAATTGATATGAAGTTTCAGCCTGCTGAATTTTTTCATTCGGCCAGCTGAATTAGGCCAAAATTAGCCTATTTCTTTGCTGTTTTCGATTTTTTAAATTCAGATGGATGAATAAATCCATTCTGCCGGTTGAATAGTTTTTAACGGCTATTTTATAAAAAGACACTTCTCTTTGTCCAGGAGAAACATCTTCAAACCAACAGTTGCACCTGTTTCTTTTCATTGTTACCTTTCAATAATGATTGCAACTTTTTAATTTCTATGAATAGATCTTAGAATTCAAAAACATTGAACCGAAACTAATTTTAATATTCTTGAATTCTTATCTATTATCTATTTTCAAACTGCACTCAAACTGCTTACATTCTTTGATCGTTGATCACTCTATCTTCCACTATTCTCAAATACATTAAACTATATATCATAAAGGAGAAGATTATAGGAAGATTGTACTTAATTGACTTATCAGTGCTATTCAAAGATCACACTACAGTCAGATACTTTTGTTATTTGTAAAGAAGTCCTGTTCGGTTGCTTAGGCGGTAGAAGTCCTATTTGGTTGCTTAGGCGGTAGAAGTTCTGTTCGGTTGCTCAAGCGGTGTAAACCTATTCCTCCGGATTAAATGAGGGTTGCTAGTTTAATTCCAGAAGAAGTCTAGGACTGGACGTAGAACGGGAGTTCGAACTAGTATAAAAATCTCCGGTGTCATTTACTTTACTACTTATTCCGCACAAGTAATTCATCCATATTACACGATCCTATAGCACAGTCACTTACATTTGGTATCAGAGCATAGTGACTTTCATTTGGTATCGGAGCATGGTGACTTACAGTGGTAAGTGATCATAAGATCCGAAGTCGTTCCCAAAGCAAATTGGAAGACTTCTCCAAAATTCTCTAATGAACAAAAGGTCTATCACTAATAATGTTAACTGGAACTCCATGTAGTTGCACCACCCCTTAACACAATTTATGCTAGGAATGCTACAATCCGATTACTTCAAATGAAAGTAAAATGATCCAATCTACTATAACCTTTATAGCTTCATTGCTTTTAGGCAACCCATCTATAAAGTACATCGATAGATGCTCTCAATTCCAAGTTGGAACCTCTAATGTAATGACAATCCTTCGGGCTTGCCTTGCTTAGCTTTAATCCTTTTGGTACATTAATTCTAAAAAAATTTAGTGGCTCTTTCTTCATCCTTGCCAATTCGAAAATTCTCTTCATATTCCTATACAACTAATCACATTCGGGGTGAATGGTGATACTTCACAAGCTTTGGATTTGAGGCATTCTAATCTAGTTTTATTACTAACCGCCAGTATTATCTTCGGTTTATTACTAGTTAAGTGTCCTTATGAAATTTCCTTATTTACGATGTTCCTTAATATATTTATTTAGTGGTCTAGTCCCATCCCTAAAACGAACTCAGTGATAAAATAGAAACATTCCTTGACCATATCAAATACTTTTCCCTAAAGGAGACGCCTAGTGATTTTCACCTCTCTAAAAGGAATTAACCAGTGTTAATGATGTTGGGTTTCAATTCTTCTTACTAATTTAATATATACCTTTCTAGGATGTCATTCTAGCATTACCTTCCTTTCTAAATTTTGCTTCTTGATTCTAATAATTATGTCTAACTTTCTAAATTTTCCTTCTTGATTCTAATAATTATCCATTACCCATAATAACTTGTCCATAATGTCAAAATTGACAATCTTTAATCAATCCTTATTTAATCTCTTCAAATCCATTTACCAGTTTCAAAATATACTTATTTATAATTAATATGAATGTCGTTATAGATTATGCTATTTATATGTCTCTTATTTCTAATTATTAATCTCTAAACTATAACATTCCTCTCCATATTATTTTTTTCACTAGAGCTATCCTTTCGAAAAAGATTACAGTTGTAATATTCTATAAATTAACCATAAATGATATTTTTGTTTTATTTGAAATTACAAGGGATTAATTCTTTTTTTGCGGAAATAGACAGTGTAAACTATGAAAAAGAATATCCATATCTTACACATCTCTTTCCCTTTTGGCATACCCATTGAAAATTCAACAGCTGCTCTTTTATACATTTAAGGAACTAGATAACTAGTGGAAATTACATAGAATCTGCCCCTAATAAATAAAAATATAGAAAATCACATTCCAAGGGAAACCTAGCTTACAACCCTATTTTAGATTTGGAATACCTTAACAACTTTACCAACATTTAAAAATAAGTGCTTGGGACTGATTTTAAATTTCCAAATCAAATTGTGCAAACTATTTTTTATTTATTCATATCCTTAAATCTTTAACTCTTCTTACTTAGATAGTGTTCCCTATCTACTCTATAGTATATAAACTTAGAAATCCACATTATGTTAGTATGCGATACTGAAGATTCAAATTTACAAAAGAATTCCCACATTTCAGAAGAAAACTAATAAACATACTTTTCAAAAGAATTTCCAACTTGTAAAAATAGATTTAGGGATAAAATTCCCAAAACATCTAAACCTCACATTTTATCCTATTCATATATTTATTACATTTTTATTAAACATTTGGACAAATTTTTCCAAAAGTATTTGGACCCAACTTTTCATTCTTTTTCAAAATATTTACTACTTTATTCTTAACCCCAATTTAATGGTTCTAAAATCGCTTAATTTTCCCTTCTCAAATTCTTTTACCTCAAAGACTTTCATCTTTAAAAGTAGCGTTTTTAACCTAAACATTTCAAAACTCAATTATTAAACCAAGCTATCAAAATTAAAAAAGGATTGCTTAATTCCAAAAAATATATTTCTATTTCTAAAAGCTTTCTAAATTAAAGATTTATTCCTTTGAAAGTTAGTCTTTTATTTCAAAATATTCAAAAATATCTTCTATAATTTTAAATAATGAAAAGTGGAGTAGACAAGTTAAACTCCTTTCCTAACGTTTCCCTATTCCTTTCTCATTATTTTTCTTCTGCATTATCTTTAACTAAATTACTAATCATATTTTATAAGTACCTAGCGCTATTCCTATCCAAATCTCCCATTATTGCTTTTTTTTCTATTTTTTCCTACTTAAATGGCATCTTCATCATTTCCAATCAAGTTTCATTTCTATTTTAAAAAGAAGAATTTTAAAGGACTTCCAAATTTGTGAAATAGAAAATCATCAAGTCTAATCATCGCTCTATTTTACATTTATTTCGAAAAGGAAAAGAATCACCCTATTGAACTATTTTTTAAACTGAAAACTTTTTGAACCAATAAAATTTTAAACTAAGAGCTTCGAAAATGAAAAACCCCTTTAACCAAAAACCTTTTAAAACTTTTGAATCCACAACTTATTTATAATCACAAACATTTTCCTTAACAAAATTTCTAATTTATGAATTTTCAAAATTCCATTTTTTTCAAAACAACAGCTTCTCAATAAATGATTTAAAAAACTTTTTAAAACAATTCAAGGAAGTTTCTAAAGAAATCTATTTATAAAATACTTCATGTGGAGTTAAATTTTAGAATTTTTTTTTCAAAACAACTTATGTTGTAATATACATTAATAATATGGATGAATATGCTAAATAAGAAAGGGCATTATTGTAATCTGCACTACCTAAGGAGTCTATAAATATGGAGCTTGATTGTATTTTAAGATCTATCTCAATTCAATAAAATTGTTCTCTCTCTCTAATGGTCTCCATTCTCTTTATTTTGTAACATGTTATCAGTACGAAGGTGTTCTTCTTTTATTTTTATTTTCTTGCTGCTCAACTACGAATATATTATTTTGAGTAGCACAAACTTTCTGTATACTGCATTCTCACTATTCTGCATAGGAATGCGAATCAATTATTGTTCTCAACCTGTTCACCTTCAAACTTTTCAACTTCTTAACAAGTAATTATATATTAATTACTCCGACTGTTCCACTTCTAACCATTCCAGTTCTAAGGCTATTCATATTCAAGATCCTATTATATATTGGTGCAAACGAGTCTTTTATAATATATCTACATACGTTCTATTTCTTATTTCCTTTAAAACTGCAAGCAGGTAAAGGAATTGTTCTTGCATTTCTTTATAAACTCGTTACTTTTCTTCTCTACAAAAAGATAATTGTCACTATCATGTTTTTTTTGATAAAGCTGTCTAGTTTGGGGTTCGCTTCTATATTTTTCGTGTCTTTTCTTGTATCACTCTTATTTTAATTCTTTGGCTTCTAAATTCAATATATATTTTTCTTTGCGGATCTGTTGCCAAATAAAATTCAAAAGTTTGCAATGGAATATACGCAAAAGCTAACTTTCCTTTCTTATAGAATAAAAACATGAAAGTTGAAAAATCCAAATGTTTGGTTTTGTTGATATATTTTTTTTGGGGTACGGTTGTTTGATACCATGAATGAAGACTTTCCATTTTTTTAACTTTTTAGCTAGAAACAAACAAATAGTGAATGTTGTTGTGGCGAATATTTTCACCTTATGCAATTTATTTTATGAACAGTTCACACAATGGCAAACATCGGCAAGCTTGAATTTAAAGCTTTGGATATATCTGGAGACAACTACTTATCATGGATACTGAATGCTGAGATTCATTTGCAATCTCAATGCATAAAAAATGCCATTAAAAATGGCAATATTATGTCCCAGCAGGACAAGGCAAAGGCTCTAATATTTTTAAGACGCCATATCCATGACGATCTAAAAACAGAATATTTGACTGAAAAAGACCCTCTCCACTTATGGAACTCCCTGAAGGAGCGTTATGACCACCAGAAGACGGTCATACTACCAAACACTAGGCAAGAGTGGTTGAACCTGAGGTTTCAGGACTTTAAGTCTGTAAGAGAATATAATTCTGCAATGTTTAGAATCACTTCTAAACTGAAATTATGTGGAGAAAAGGTGGATGACGCACAAATGCATGAAAAGACTTTCTCAACATTTCATGCCTCGAATATACTCCTACAGCAGCAATATAGAGAGCGTCATTTTACAAAATATTCTGAACTCATAGAATGCTTACTAATTGATGAACAAAATAATGAATTGCTTATAAAAAAAATCACTCCTCAAGACCAACTGGATCGACTGCATTACCTAAAGTTAATGCTAATTTTGCCCACTCCGGAAGAGGTAGGGGTCGAGGTCGAGGTAGAGGACATGGTTATGGACGTGGATATAACTCTAGCAGAGGAGGATATGGTGGTTTTAAAGGTAACAAAACCACCAACTTTAAAAAGCAACAAAAAAAAATTGAGCCTATAAAAAACAATGATTCAGCTTCAGAAAATAAAAGGCACTATGAGGAAGTTTGTTATAGATGTGGACGATCTGGTCACTGGTCACGTACATGTAGATCATCAAAGAAAACAGTTGAAGGATATCATCGCTCGAAGAATATTGAGGCAAATAATGTCGAAAAGTTATGTGAAAACACTAACCTGAAGTTAGATGATTTCTTCGAAGATGACAATGGAAATTTCATTAATGATGAAAATCTAAGTGCAATGATCAATGATATGACCGAGTTGATCAATTAGAAATATCTTGAAGTTTATTATGTGGCTTTCGTTTTGTTTCATTACTTGCATCAATAAATTAGTTTGAAGTTTGTGTTCGTTTACTTGTATTTCCCTTTGAGGTACTAGTTAAAAATAATGTGTAATATGGATGTTGTTTTTAATCAGTAGCCTATTTTAATCATATTACTTTGTTTGTTTACATTACATTTATCTATGCATACAAAATTTTAATGATTGACTAATTATTGCCTTTAATTCTTAAAGAATGGAACGCCATTTGAGTGATGATATATGCTTACTAGATAGTGCAAGTACTCATACAATTTTGAAAAACCAGAAGTTTTTCTCTGAACTATCTGAAAATTTCTCAGCTAAAGTCTCCACTATAGCTGGATCTGCTAATATAATTGACGGGTCCGGAAGAGCCCATATAATATTACCAAATGGTACGCATATCTTTATTCAAAATGCATTATACTCAAGCAACTCTAAAAGAAATTTGCTGAGTTTCAAAGATATAAGAATGAATGGATACCATATTGAAACTATAAATGAAAACAAAAAAAATATCTTTGTGTTATTTCTAGAATTGAAAGCCAGAAGTTTATCCTAGAAAGATTTGGTACAATTTCAACTGGTTTATATTTTACAAAAGTTGGCATAGTTGAATCTCACTCTATAAACATGAGCCAGAAGCTCACAAATACAAAGACATTGATTCTTTGGTACAATCTCAAGTACAATTTCAACTGGTTGGGAATTTATGTGGGATTTGATTCTCCATCGATAATTCGTTACCTTGAACCTCTTACAGGTGATATCTTCACTGCAAGATTTTCAGACTGTAAATTTGATGAGACAATCTTCCCACCGTTAGGGGGAGGAAAGACCGTTCCAGTAGAACGGCGTGAAATATCATGGAATAATCTATCTATGTCTTATTTGGATCCATGTACCAAACAATGCCAATATGAGGTACAAAGAATTTTGCATAGGCGGAGGAAAGACCGTTCCAGTAGAACGCCGTGAAATATTATGGAATAATCCATCTATGTCTTATTTGGATCCACGTACCAAACAATGCCAATATGAGGTACAAAGAATTTTGCATATTCAAAATATTGCAAATCAACTGCCAGATGCATTTAGTGAAACTGCAAAAATAACTAAATCTCACATTCCAGCAGCAAATGCACGAGCAAAAATTGATGTCCCTGAAGGATCAAAAGTAAATATAGCAGCAAATGAATCTACAGCAAGACAAAAACGTGGAAGGCCAATTGGTTCAAAAGACTTGGCACCTAGAAAAAGAAAGTCTAATGAAAAATGATCAATTAAGGAACCTCCTGAAGAGGTTATAAATGATCAAAAGGATCACTCAAATGAAAATCCCAATTATCCTAGAAGTGTGAAAGGAAATATTATCCCAAAAGAGATAAAAGAAGATTCCAACGATAAAATGATACCTAATAATAATGAGATCTCAATATTTTATACGAACTATGGAGAAATATGGGATCGAAGTAAAATAATAATTGATGATGTATTCTCATTCGCAGCAGCTACTGAAATAATTGAAAGTCATGACCATAATGAGAATAATGAGAATGAACCAAATAACATAAATGAATGTCGAAAAAGACACGATTGGCCAAAATGGAAAGATGCTATCCAAGTGGAACTAGATTCACTTCAAAAACATGGGGTTTTTGGACCAATAGAGAAAACACCAGAAAATGTTAAACCAGTAGGTTATAAATAGGTATTCGTTAGAAAACGAAATTATAAAAATGAAGTCGTGAGCTACAAGGCACGACTTGTCGCATAAGGTTTCCTGCAGAGACCAGGTTTTGACTTTAAGGAAACTTACTCCCCTGTTATGGATGTCAGAACATTCCGATATTTGATAAGTCTTGTAGTTTCTGAAAAACTCAATATAAGATTAACGGATGTTGTGACAGCTTATCTTTACGGTGAATTAGATACCAATATTTACATGAAAATTCCGGATGGATATAAATTTCTTGAATCAAAATCAAAATCCATGTACTCATTAAAACTAAGACAATCGCTATATGGCTTGAAAAAATCTGGAAGGATGTGGTATAACCGTCTTAGTAAATATCTGGTAAAAGAAGGATACGAAAACAATCTCATTTGTCCATGTGTCTTTATAAAGAAATCGGTAAAGGGATTTGCTATCTTAGCAGTTTATGTTGATGACATAAATTTGATTGGGACTCCAGAAGAGATTGATGAAACAATAAATTATTTAAAGAAGGGATTTGAAATAAAAGATCTTGGCAAATCTAAGCACTGTCTCGGTCTACAGATTGAGCATAGTACTAATGGCATATTAATCCATCAATCAAACTACATTGAGAAACTCTAAAGCGTTTTCAAATGGATAAAGCATATCTACTTAGTACGCCGATGGTTGTTAGATCTTTAGATATTAAAAAGGACCCTTACCGCCCAAAAGAAGAGGATGAGAATGTGTTTGGCCTGGAAGTGCCATATCTTAGTGCCATTGGTGCATTATTATATTTGGCCCAACGCACAAGACTAGATATTGCATTTTCAGTAAACCTTCTAGCAAGGTACAGTTCAAAACCAACAAAAAGACACTGGAATGGTTATCTTTCTGACCCACATAAAGCAAGATCACAAACTGGATATGTGTTTAATAACAGCAACGCAACAATTTCATGGCGGTCTACAAAACAAACATTAGTAGCAACATCATCCAATCACTCTGAAATACTAGCACTATATGAAGCAAGTAAAGAATGTATTTGGCTGAGATCACTAATTGAGCATATTCGAAAATGCTGCCAACTTCCATCAGTAACAGAAGGGTCAACCAATATTTATGAAGACAATGCAGCTTGTGTAGCTCAAATTCAAGCGGGTTACATTAAGGTTGATAGGACGAAACACATTTCTCCTAAATTTTTCTTCACACATGAGCTACAAAAGGATAGTAAGATAGAAGTGAAACAAATCCGATCCTAAGAAAATCCGGCGGACTTATTCACAAAGGCGCTTCCAAAATCAACATTTCAGAAGATGGTGTACAAAATTGGTACGCGTTGGCTGCATCAACAAACTAATTGAATAATGCGTTATAATTCAGGGGGAGCATATGAAATACGCTATAACGTACTCTTTTTCCTTCACTAATATTTTTTACCATTGAGTTTTATTAGCAAGGTTTTAATGAGGCATTATTTTGATCCAGAAGTATCAACCCTCGTACTAACATTATAAAATATATGTTACTTAAATATGAAATCATGTTGTACTCTTTTCCTTGTTTATGATTTTTTTCCACTGGGTTTCTCATAACAAGGTTTTTAATGAGGCATTACTCTTATCATCTTTACATACGCATATTCAAGGGGGAGTGTTGTAATATATATTAATAATAGGGATGAATATGCTAAATAAGAAAGGGCATTATTGTAATCTGCACTACCTAAGGAGTCTATAAATATGGAGCTTGATTGTATTGTAAGATCTATCTCAATTCAATAAAATTGTTCTCTCTCTTTCTAATGGTCTCCATTCTCTTTATTTTGTAACAACTTATTAATAATTGTCTTCTCTACTGCATTTTCTTCTTCTTTTATCCCTTCCCTCTGGATGTTTACAACTATCATGCCTTATAATATTTAGTCAATACTTAACATTTTTTTTTATCATTCTCATAAATGTCACATGGTCCGTATTAAAGGTTATTACCTTAACTAATGTTTCCTAAAGACATTTATTTACTTCTTCACCTTTTACCTTAATGGTCTCATTAATCTATTTAATTCTTTGTAACTCCTCACTTATTACTCATTCATTGTCTATTAAATTTTTGGAGTTACACCCTTTCCACTTTTGTAATCCCATAATTACATTAATGACCTCTTAAATTAGTCCATTCATATCCTAATTAAATTATTATGACCCATTATTTATTTCATTTTTATTGCTGTATAAATTTTAGAGTTACAATCCTTTTTGTTAACATTTATTACAATACGACCTTTATCGTCCATTCCCTACCATATTCATTTTTCCAACCTATAGCTACATCGTCCATCCTTTTGGAGTATGGTCGCAACTAATTCAATGGTCGAAAACTATAGAGTACATTCAAATTAAGTAAATATATATGTATATATACATATATATATAATATTTTTGAAATATACTTTCAAAAATAACAAGTACGACACTCATACCTTCCTCATTGATTGGGTAATCTAAGCAGTGATATTATGTGTAACAACATGCCCCAAAACAGACCTAATTTCGACCCAATAAAAGCCCGTCGAATCTTAGGCCCATTTCAAGGTGAGTTGTTAAGTTGGTAAAATTATAACATTACACAATATTAGAGCTATATATCTATATTTCAAAATCTCACAGCATAATGGATAAAATATAATATTTGAAACAAGTACACATTTCATAAAGAAAACCATTTCAGTGACAAAACATGTTAAACATTACAACTTGTTTATATAAGGCCTCCAGAGTACAATAACATAACTGTCTAAACTAGGCATAATGAAAAACTAAAAAAGCATAAGTACATAGATAACTGCCATAAGTCTTCATCTCCACCTCTGTCTCCTCAATCAGCATTACTCTCTCTAACCTGGGTTGTAATGAGAAGTGTGTCAGAACAACAAATATCTGGTGCATTGAAAATCTCAAGCTTTACCGTAATTGTATTTATATAGTATTATTTAAATAAGAAATATGTCTTACGTATAAAATTAGAACATATGTATAAAGTCAACTGTAAGCCCAAAAGCTCTTCCAGTCCAACCATATAACATTCGTAAAGTCAACCGTAGGCCCAAAAGCCCTTCCAGCCCGACTACACAAAAGTCGAATACAACCCCGAAGGCTCTTCCAGTTCGACTATAAAACTCTATGTAACTAGCATACACGATGTAAAAAGAAACATCTAACCACTTACTACCTTTTTGATCAGGTATAGGCAGACTATGATCATTTAAGACCTACAAAATAGGCAGATCCTCATCATTTAAAACCTAACCCAAAGGAAAATCCCTACATGGTTCCTCCTGACCGACACTTTAATAAATCCTAATATGTCACTTAATACTTCACTTGTGAAAGAGGCGGATCCTACCATGGCCACTTAATACCTCAAAACTGAAGCGGATCCCTTCTAAGGATTTCACATATCATATCCAAAGCACCATTTATGACCCATAACCCACGTACGATGTCTCACATTAGTCCAACCATTTATAGTAATTGATGGCAAGATTAAATGGAAAGTTTACCCTATAGAATAGAGAATAACCTCGTGTCCGCTGGAGTTATTTATTATGGGTGATGTCCCACATTAGTCTGGAAAGCCACAATATTGGTAGCCAGATTTAACTGGGTAGACTTCCATGGAGCTATCCTTGCACCCTTATAACTTAGTCATAACTTATATGTATGTTCACTACATACATAATTACCCTACATGAAAACTAATTAAGGCCATATAAGGTATCCCCTTATTTCATCCCCAATTAAGGATTGATTCCCTAATTCACTCTAACTATCTTTCTAAGATTAATATTACTTTATTGTTACATTAATACTAATTATTACATTCAATACGCTATAATCAATTGCATTATAATCAATACATTATATAAATTTATATACTTATATTTACACATGGAATTTAAGGTCTAATCATTACGTTACAATAATTCGATAATGATCCGCTTATAAGGTATTTTGAAATATCATTCTCATACAAATCTACAACTCCAACAAGAGTTGCCACTACCATAGCCAAATGAAATATATTTGTAAAAATATGAAATGTCTACATTTGTCCCATATTGATATACTGGAATCTCTTTTCTGTTTTAAAGAATAGATCATCATAATTTAGATCGCCTATATTCAATTCTACCTTTGTATACAACATTTTGAACGAGAAAGGAATTCCTTATTTATTTAAGTGGTAGAAATAGATGGTGCAAACTACAATAATTCAATTCATAATTTACATACCATTTCTAATTTATTTTCTTTTTGAACCCTATAACACTTCAATTCAAAAGAGGGAAAATATGTTAAATTGACCATAGATTATCTAATTCTAATAGTTAACTAGATTCTAATATACCAATACCAAAAACAATTCTAGTTCCAACATATATAAAGATTGATATTTACTTAGAGAAATTTAAAGGATTTTAGATGTTATGTTTTCGTTTACCAACATTTCCCAAGGTATATATCAATCACGAATAAATAAATACTATTCAATTACAAAATTGTGAAAAACTTGGTATCTCCACTCATAGGGAATTGTTTGCTTTCCAAATGAATTTGATTCCACCATGCCTAATTCTCTTTCAGATATTTCTGTTTTGGAATATACAAAAAAGTAAATTGTATACAGAGATTAGATTTAGAATCAAAAGCTAGAGAGGAAAAGAATGAAATCAAAAGAATTAAACATATAACCCTATTACCTGATAATCCTAACTGATTCTGAAACCCAAAGGCGAGGAAGAAGAAGAAGAGATGATTTATACCACTCTTGATTCTCTGTTAGATCTTCCTCTTTATGAATATGCAACAAATAGGTTGTATTTATAAATTAGATTTTAGGAATTAGAAGATAGGAAGAAGAAGGATTAGTTAAAATTAAAGATTAGAAACTATAATTACTTACCAAAAATGTTTACTATTTATGAAAGCCTGTGAGAAAATATTTGACAAAGTTTCACTAACGTTCCCAAAATTTTGTCAAT
The DNA here is from genome assembly GCA_030765085.1 of Allium cepa. Taxonomy (NCBI): domain Eukaryota; kingdom Viridiplantae; phylum Streptophyta; class Magnoliopsida; order Asparagales; family Amaryllidaceae; genus Allium; species Allium cepa. The sequence goes on from CM060939.1 coordinate 422,605,791, forward strand.
GAAAAGTGGGGGTCTAAGGGTCTATTTATAAAAGTGGGAAGGAATGAAATTGTTGGATTAAAAATAAACAAATCTGGAACGTTAAAAATAAGATAACCTTAACTGCCACCCATATTTTTGCCTCCCACAGGTCGAGCGCCTCAACCCACCGGTCCCCTCACTAGCGATCGACCGCTCGTAGTTCAAGGGTCGATCGGTTCTCTTTTTTGTGCGTATATTTCTACCCTGATCTCCCATTTTAATTCATTAATTACTCAATTAATTCTTACGTTAACCCATTTTCACTCACACATTTTCTCAAACGTTAATCTCATGGGAAAACTCTATCATTTACAAAGTTTCTATTTTTAATCTTATTTTAATTACTTGATTTTTTTATTAAATTTTATGGGGTGTTACAAACTGGGTTTTATATTATCAAATACAAATATACTCATAGCTTTTACAGTGAAATATAACCTTATCTTTTACCATCAAATTGAAAACACAATCGAATACAAACATAATACACTTACATACAACATCAAACATGTTTAAACATACAAAATAATACATTGATATGCCAAAGAAAAACTTATAGACCATAAACCCTAGGCTTGTCTTTTATATAAAAGAATGAACTCCCATCACTAGCATTATAGTTAGTGCTGGCCCAAAGAACATGTTGCTTAAGCCACATTTGAAATTTGTTGCCCTTTGCTACATGAAATTTCAGCATTTATTTTTTATTTTTATTTTTATTTTTAATACTAGATATAAGAATGCACAAAAGACTACAACATACAAAATATTCACTTTCCATTCAAAAGGCACTACATGAAGTAGGCTACAATATTCAATACCAAGAAAACATAAACTAAACATCAACTTTTCATAAAAAATATTATTCAACTTCCTTCACATAGTTCATGGAAAAATTTCCTTCTTGCATTTTTGTAGCAAATTCTTTAATCAAATTGTCATAGTTAAGTTTCTCTAAACACTAACTTTCGATTGAAATCATTGCTGGTCTATCCAATTGTTCTTGTGACATGTTAGTTTGGAGATAGTATTTAATTAATTTCAATCTAGAAAAACTTCTCCCCGTGAAAACAACCATAGCCGGAGTAGTTAATAAAATTCGATAAGTAACCCATGCACATTGCAAACCACCATCTTTTATATAAGATCTTATGAAGTCAAGAATATCAATCGATTTAGTTATTTCCTTAGATAACTTAGTTTACAAAGCTTTTAAATCTTGGAATAAATCTTTTCCATATATATCATATGTTCATTGTATTTCAAGTAACTTTTTAACCGAATGCAATGTTCCATTAATTCTTCTTTACTAAGATTTATAAAATTTGCTTCTAACAAATATTCAAAGATGTTGTCATAAAGTTAAATTTGTTCAAATCGATTTTTGAATGATATAAGAGTTTGGACTATGATATGAATGAAGTATGTAACTCTAAAAATCCCTTTCGGTGATCGATTTTCATCACTACTACTTTCAACATCCTCATCAAAATGTTTTTTCCTACGATTAACAATTTTCACCTTAAATTTTGGTACAATACTGATATCCATAGCATGTTCGTTTGCTTTTTTCACCATTTCTTCAAACCCATGTTGTCTAAAGGTTCAAAAAAATTCAATAAATTGTTTTAATCTTGCGATTGCATTTTCTAAATTCATATCCTAATTTTGAAGTGCTTTGCTTATTTGATTCACTTTATTTGATAACTTTTACCAAATACAAAGGCTTGTTAGCAACTTAAAGTTCTCTAGAACAATAACAAATAAGTCCTTAGCTTCCACCATCACTATATCCTCTTTAGGCCTTTTTGTAATTTCAATTAACAAATAAGCTCTTGGCCTTTCAACCCGACTTTCCCGTTGAGTAGCCGATAATGATTTTGGTGTTAAACCTTTTACATATTTTTAAGAACTTCCTACCGATGAGTAAATCTCGAAAATAATGTATAAATTTTTTATACGAATGCAAAAAATTCCTTGCTTTAGTATAAGATTTAGTCATATCACATAACACAAGGTTTAAACTATGACAACCACATGACATGTAAAATGCTCGAGGATTTATATCAGGAAGTCTTTTTTGTACACCTTAATTCTTTTCTTTCATATTAGATCCATTGTCATAACCTTGACTTCTTATATCATCAATGTTAAGCTTAAGTTCATGTAAAACATTTTCTAGTTATTTGGAAAGGCCATACCCCGATATATCATCAACCACTATAAATCCAAGAAAAAATTTCTTCAACCTTCACTTTATTGATATCCTTAATATCCACACATCTTATAGTAATTGACATTTATTCTTTGTAACTTAAATCCGACGTGCAATCAAGAAAAATAGAAAAATACTTTGCTTTGTAGATCTTGGTAATTATTTTCACTTTGATCTCATTTGATTATAAAAGTATTATCTCAATTTGAATCTTATTAAGATAATGATGTTGAATTTCTTTATCTACCACGCATCGAGGATGATTTTGCATAATTGGATCAAATTTTAGAAAAAAACTCGATATGTTGACAAAAATAGTCCATTATTCTTTTCAAATATCTTCTCTTTGCTTCCATGAAATGGAAAACTATTCCTATAAAGTGTTTTCACAACTTCAATTATCCAAACTAATATCATCTTCCAACGGACTTTCTCCTTTTCAATTTGAGCTTCTATTTTTTAGCAACCTTGCTTTTACTTTTAGCTCCTTTTGCAAATCAACCCACTTCACATCATGTTCACAATATTCTAGATTAGTTTCATGCTCCCTAAGTTTGTGTAGAAGATTATGCCAATCATAAATTACATCTTCTAGTACTTTGCTTGTCATTAATTTATTTAAAATAACTGGTAATAAAAAATAGTTCATTCAATACATCTGAATAGGTAAACCAATTTCTTTCATGTTCCTCACCATTTGGAAAACGACGAATATAATGCTTGGATGAGAAGCTTCTACTTTTCCCAAACTTTATGACACTTGGAAATTTGTCATTTTTTTAGTATTTTGGTTAAGCCCCTTTGAAATATTGTTAGTCTTTTGGTATCACTCATAAGTCTCCATAAACCCGGATCATGATCTACGTCAACATTTTTGTTCAAGTCAAGCATACTTTCTTCTTATTTATTACTTGCTTCGTTGTCAATAATTTCATCATTTATCTCTTCATTCACAAGCTCTTCATAATCATCATTATTTATTTCTTCATCAACAATTTCATTCACACAAAATCTTCATTGATATGCACTTCATGATCTCCATGTTTCTCGACACTATCGTCAATAGTTTCACTTGTTCCTCTGACTAGACTTAAAAAATTATCTGTTGTACTATTTCATTGAATATTTCTGAAATTGATCCTACTAACGAAGTAGATATTTTATGTTAACGTTGTTTCACCCTTCTATTATAAGCTTCGGAGTTTGCTTTTTTATTTCTGACCTGTTTCTTATCGTCTTCTTCTTTTGTCATTTTATCTACTATATAATAACATACTTTAAGTAAATTATGTTACCGTAAGACCATTTAAAATAGAGCTATCTTAAACCATTTAAAATAGAGTTATTTCAAACCATTTAAAATATCTTAAAAAAATTAAATTGTTGACCACAAAACCATTTAAAATAAAAGTATCTCCTAAAAAATTCATATAATAACAGCTTAACAAATCAACTTATAAATAAGTAAATCCACTAATAAATCAAGTTAATCAACCAACAGCACTAAAAATCACCTTTCACTGTAATTAGTCAACCTACCGGATCCATAATTCTCACTTATCAATTATTGAGTAATTAAAAAATTATTCATTTTTCCAAAATCATCTTGCAAGTAGCATTGTAAGTCAATAGTAGCCAGTAGCATTGAAAAAGATTGATCCGCAATCGTAAGATGTTAGTAACAGTCCAAACGGCAAGACTACAGGCGCAGCAGCATAAAATCATGATTGTGACTCTAACCCTAGACTTCTATTTCGTGATTGAGAAAAGTGTGAATGAGAAATTGGAGAACGAGGGTATGGCTTTGTTTTGAAATTAAAACTAGAGGCTAGTGTTTCCCTCTTGGATGCATGGGCTTTGATGTAAAAATGAAAAATGCAAACTTACCTTTTTACCCTATCCGTAGGGGTTGCCCTAGCCCATGGGCTTGGTGGGCTTCCCCCTATGCCGGCTCTTATTGTAGTCTCTATTTATATGCCATTTATTGCATACTGAATATATATGATATTTGGGCTCTAAATTTTACCTACAAATTTTAATATAGAACATCTAATATGATTTAGAAAAAATGCAACATAATTGATTTGTAATGGATATGACTATAACATTACCTGAACAAAACGGCTACCATCTATATGAATAATTCCAAATTCCATATATTTGTCTACAGTAGAGAATTTACCTTTCAATGGTGGTATAGTAAGGTCCAATACCTTATCAATACTAAAAACAATAATAATACACCAATTGGATATAGTGTTATCGATGTCGGGCATATCCATCCATTTATAAGGAGGTGTAGGTCTGTTCTCATTAAAAAACAAATCTAGCAAGATATTTGTTCTTCCCCATTCAATACAAACCAAGTCACATACTTCTTGCAAATCTCAATGGTCTATTAGGCAACTTGATTAACCTATGCCTAGCAAATTGGAAAACATCTAAATATGCAATTACTATCATGTTAGACATTTATAGCTCAATTTGTATATCGAACATATTTATTTAGCATTTGAACATCATACATACGCAAGACATTTGTATACCCAATTAACTTTGATGGTTTTTTGAACATGCGGCTTGGTCTTCTCTATTAAGTTTTTTGTACTACAGTAGAAGAGGTAATAATATTGACTTGTTTTCCGATAATTGAAAATCTAGTTGAAGTGCTGGTTTTATTATATGATCGACCTTTAGTTTTGACATTGCAAATAGGGAATACTAGAGATGACATTTATGGTAATATAATTTTCCTAATTTTTTATATGTCTCCATCTAATTCGATGTATCCATTTTTGGTTTCATTTATTAATTCCTATGCTTTCTTTGCCATACTAATTGCTTGATATTCGCTCATACCAATAAAAATTAAAGTACTCCAAAGTGCTTCACTAATCATAAGGAGATTTCTTTAAGTATTCCCAAACAGAGTAACTCATGAGTAAAAAGTAAACTATTTGTTTTTATAATTACGCGTTCATAATCGTTATTATATGGTTTTCTAAGATGCTTTACCTTATTACATTTGGAATGAATAAGTTATCATATCATTATTGAATTAACACCACGTAAAAATTGAAATTCATTTTTATCGTATAGATGACTTGCTCTTGGTAGGAATACGATTCTGGTGTTTTGATGCTAACAACCATATGACACACTATTAATTATTTTATTAAGTTATTTTAGGAATAATAGCAATAACAACAAAGTTGAGTTATGATGTGACTGATAGAATTTCAATAAACATGAACATATCAAAAATATTAAAATAAACCAAAAATATACATTTATAATAGAGAATAAACATTCTAGGATATTTAATAGAGTTAACAAATCTACTAAAGCACAATGACGTTCAAGAAATACTTGAAGATGGACAAACAAGTACAAAAGTTGAATGTTTTATTTATCGAATTCTTATCGAGCCATGTTAGTCTAGATTTGTTAAAACCCTAGAAAGGATACCTAATTACTCTAAATTTTGACATAAAATTCAAGATATTATAAAATATTTTTTAAAGTTTTTAAGGACTTTTTTAATGTTAAAAATGCATAAACACATAACAAAACAATTCAAAAAAAAAGATGATGGTCAAACACATAACAACTATCTACCTTTGTTGTTTACACAAGTCAAAGTATGCGAATATGCAACCTATGCAAAAATACGGACTTGTGTTTTCCTAGATAAACTTTTTAAGTTTCTCTAATAATGATATACTCTGGGTTTTCCTTCAAATTTCCTTGAGCCTACTTCTTAATAGACCCAAGCCATATTATTAAGTATAGGACCTGAACCTCTTATATGGCTGACTGAGTTTGCTCCTATTTCCAATCCAAAGTGGCTATGTAAATTTTCCTACGTGATGGTTTGAAACCTTGTTTTGATTATAGTCATGTCTCTTCATTCCATTCTTCTTCTTCTTCATTCTCGAGCCGCTCTTCTTTTTTTAAATAGATGCAACCACTCAAAAACATACCTACATCATCTATATAAGGGATTTCTTTATTTTAGATAAGAACAAAAATACTCACTCTGTCTCTATCTCTAATTATTGCCCTCTACACTCATTATTCTTCAAATTTTCCAAAGTAAACATTATCACATCATTTTCCCAAGCAATCATTATCACGTCATCCATTTCCATATATATAATATTATAAACACATCTATAACTCTTGGTCATTCAATTTGGAGATATATTGTGTGGATTATAAGAGATTGCACTGAACAGAAGACGTCCATATAATAAGATACACAGATTCTACAAATACATTTTTTATATTAAATTCGGAGTCCTATTGTGTAGTCATTAGGCAGTTTGTGAAGTCATGCTTGATAGCTAGGCAAGGTCATGTAAACCCATTTCTTCGGATTAAGAGGGATTCGAATTAGCGAAATTCTACAAGGGAATTTTGGGACTAGACAATGGATAGTGGATTCGAACTAGTATAAATTCTTGGTGTGTATTTTCTTATTTACTTTACTATACTTCGATGCATTATATATGTGGTTATTCAATAGCTTATTGGTCGGTTTCTTTTATGACTTACGTATATTTAATCATTTGGCCATAAATGTCGATGAAAACCAGTAAGTATTGAAGCCTAGTCATCTGAAAATCATAATACAAGTATGTACACATTCAGTACATTTTAGAGGGATAATCTACTTCATGACCACCATTATTTAGTAGGTAAAATTATGAAGATTAGCATACAAGTGTGGAAATTTGTATTAAAGCTAATAGACTTGAAACCTAGGATGCAATTCAAATATAGTATGTAGCTTCTGCTATTGCAGTGAGTACATGGCTAGATGCCTAAAAAGCTACAACTATAAATAACTCTAAAAAATAATACACTGTATTGGTTAAAAATGAATTTACACGAGTTATGGCCTACACCATTGCATACAATATTTGAAACACTACGAAAATTACTTATGAAGTTACCAGTGAGGTAAAACAATAAAATGCCTATGCTTGAAAATTAACTTCAAAATTTTAGAATGAATAATGGTGAAAGCATTTCCAAAATATGGTTTCAAGAATTACAACACATAGATAACAATTTATAGATTTGGATATAGTATAAAAAATTAAATTCATTAACTAATGAATGCAAAAGGAAAGTACTCGCTATTGGAGAAGCCAATGACCTTTCTCAAGTTAAAGTTGGTGAATTAATAGAAAACTTATGTTAGAACTGGGTCAGCCCATAGTGGAATATATGAGTGACTTTCAATTTTTTTTACCACATTGGATCTATATTGGACTTATGAATTATAAGTTTTGTAGAACATTTCTAAATTTATTTTAAATAAAATCATTATTTTATTTAATTTCATAATATAATTTTACATCATGTAATTAATATTGTATCATAAATATATACATGTGTATCATATACATATATACATGTGTGTGTGCATATGTCACATAGATTTCAGTGTCATGTATAACATGTCCATGTATAATTGTTGGGATTTACACAACAAACATGTTAGCCTACCTTGTATATAAGTATATCATCCAAATGTATGTCTATAAACTTTATTTATATATTTCAAATATTGCAAATATATATATATATGTGTGTGTGTGTGTGTGTGTGTGTGTGTGTGTGTGTATGTATGTATGTATGTATATGTGTGTGTATTATTTTGAAATTATTTACAAATATATAATTTATAATGTATACGTATATGTATATGTATATGTATATATAAGAAATTATTAAAAGTTATATTAAAATTTTATTTATTTATTATACGCTAAATTTGAAATCAAAATCATTTTTTAAAAATAAACGTATAATATATGTATCTTATAAATAATTTAATAATAAATATAAAAATAAAGTTTACTAAGTGAAAATATATATATATATATAAATTATATAAAATAAATATATGCCTATTATAATTCTTACAATAAATGTTGATTTTTTTATAATTTTACATATATATTAATTTCCGTACGGAAATTAATAAAAATTATTTTTTAAAAAGAAAATTTCAAATTTATATATTCCAGTAGAATTTTGAAGATAGTTTAATGTTCTAGTATTTTATTTATGTATTTTATTTAGTGAAAAATAGGCACAAGGACAAACTTTGAATAAAAGTTAGGCTGAAGGGCGAACAAACTTTGAAAAAAATTAGACTAAAGGACAATGCTAGTTATAGCTAGTATTATATTCAGTTTTTACACTATACAAAATGCTAGTTATAACTAGCAATATATTCAATTTTACACTATACAAAATGCAAGGTATGATTGAATATAATGCAAGTTATATTAATTTCGTAGTGTAACTACAACTAGCATTTTGTACAATGTAGCCGAATAATATAATCCTAGGTAGAACTAACATTTTGTACAGTGTAAAACTGAATATAATGCTAGTTATAACTAGCATTTTGTATAGCGTAAAAACTGAATATAATACTAACTATAACTTGCATTGTCATTCAGCCTGATTTTTTTTCCAAAGTTTTCCTTCGACCCAAAAATGAATCTTGGTGTCCAGCAATCCAATTTATTCACAAAGTTTGTCCTTCTTCCTAATTCCCTTTTTTATTTATATATTTTATATTAAAATAGATTTTAAAATAAATATCGATTTTTGCTATGATCTAAATATTTAATTTATATACAATTTTTTTTCCAATTTGTCGAAAGTGTTATTAGATGCAAATTTAATTTTATAAAATTTAAAACATATTTTATAATATATATTAATTATTTATAGAATTAAATGATTTAGACGATATATATATACTTATTTTAATTGTGCCAAAAGTCCATTAAGTATAAAATTATTTGTATAAAATTTTAAAACTATATTTTGTGTACTATATGGGTTAATATTTGAATTCCGAAGCTAGTATAATTAAATTAATGTATATTAATTAATTTAAATAAAAACGTTAATTTTTATTTATTTTGAGCCATGATTAGAAACGACATTTACATTAAAAATATATTATATATAAGTATATAAACAAACAACCGTTTTGAATGTGGCGATATATAGATATAATAGAATCGTCGCCTAACCAACAAATAGTATATGACATACAAATTACCTAAATATTATTATATAATTGTAAATAAGAGAATTAGCTTATCTCTAAAGCTTATTAGTGCACTTTAAAATGATGGGATCAACTCCTTAAATTAGTTTCCAATCCAGCATGGTGCTAGCTCCTGAACCGATAACCACCAGCTATTGAATAACAATTGTTTATTTTATTTAAGATTTAGAAATGAAGGGGTAGGAGTATAAATTCGACCACCAATAAATGATAATCGAGGCTCTCAAAAGTAGTGAATGAGTAGGGTAATGATGTTTATATAGAAGACAGAATGGAGAGATAAGTTAGGATCTAGATCCTCTATTCTCTCTCTCTCTTATCGATCCAAACAATGCCCCCTTATTGCCATCATACAGCTGCACCCCTTCATGCTCCATCATGTCCAAACATACCAGCCCCATATGGGATTCAAACCCATTTAAAGCTCGAACAAATTATGTTGCATATAAATCTAATTTAAACACGTATTGATATCATATATCGATTAATATATTTATAATTATTATAAACACATTGAATAATATTTGTCATCAAATAAAAATAAATTTTTCATAATTAATATTTATAAATATTAATTAATTTATGACAATTAAAAATTAATTAAATTGTTTGGTCAAAAGAGTATTTAATGTTTCCATTGTGTAATGCATTAAGTGTAAATTTAGTCAGCGATTAATATCGAACTATTCTAATATTAAAACTTATATGTCACTTAGAAAGTTGTGAGACATTTTGATCAAATTTATCTTTTACTTAGTTTTGGTAAAATCCAATTTTATTTTGTTAAAGCGTTACTTGATTAGACTATTATTTACACCAATTCTCTTCCTCAAAATATATTGCTTTGGACTTATGGAATTTGGTAACGGTCAAAATTCCACTATTGTCCATATTTAACTCTATAATTCAAACACAAAGTACTTGGTTTAACAATTATTATTAACTCAGTGCTCTAGTCAGAGACTTCGACTTTGAGTTCACTTCAGTTAACTATGATACTAACCTCATATAACCGAGTAGATGAATCCCGTCTTGAATAGTGTTTCACTTCTAGTGCTTCCATTCGGCCTAACTATAGTCGTTCGATGGACATAGTGCCACGATTTAACTATAATAAAAGTGGAACTTCCACGTTGAAGATCGATTGCATTCTGAAGTTAAGAGAACTATGTAATTTTGTCACATCAAGGTTTCATATTTGACCTTAGTTATATTAGCCAATAGAAAACTATCGAGTAAGTCATTCATCCAATAATTATCAGTATGTAACCCATTGGTGCTCCCAGCAGTCATGAGTAATACACTAACTAATATTTAAAGAGCATTATGTACTCTAGTCTCAGTTGATGTATCGATACATCTTGACCAGGAATATTTAAAACGGTATGTTTACTTTATTATGGTAAATCAGTCATGGTTACAACGCATTGTAACTACTATCACTAAAACATACCATTTATGGATTTTCTATTAAATATATTTATCATTAAATTAATTAATTAATACAACATATTAAGTATATAACAGAAAGAAAATACCTTTTATTTCGAACAAGATTGGTTATCGGGTAGATATGTGTAACAGATTACATAATTGCCCTAGGGCATACCTCTAACCTCAATCTCACACTTGCACTTAAAGCCAATAATTGAATCTCAATTCCATCTTTTCGATTAGTTTGATAACAATTGATCGAGTTGGACCCTTCATGAATGGATCTGTATATTGTTTAATTATCTACTCTGTTAATTAACTCTTTCTGATGCCAATAAACTGCGTTTATCATGTAGACTGTTCATACTATGTTTCTCGACCACTAATGAGCTCTTACTATTACATTTTTATCATATAACAATGATTAGTATTCTTAATACTTGGAATCACCCCTAGCTCAGTTATAAATTTGTGCATTTATATTAACATATTGCCTTTATCGTGGTGCTATATAAGGGGATGTACTTAACATTTTCATTGAATTAGCCATAATGTTTTATTTAGAACTTTTCCAAATTAAAGTTTCTTAATTAAGTTTTGAATATGAATTTAATATTGACATACTATACCCAGTATCGCTCTTGATGTTTGATTTCATGCACTCCTTCATCAGAAGTTCGTTGTTTCTATAAACAATTTTCTAGTATTTCATAAATACTCCAGAATACTCTAAACTACCATTTGGTGATCTTAATCTGGATTTGAAATATTCTTCATGCATCAAATATATAAGCAAGTTACGGTAATGTAAACAATATAACATGTATGATAATTCCTATTACTATAACATAAGAAATCCATCTTACATATTCCTTGTTAAACATTTTAATAATGCATCTTTACATACCAATAGGGACATTCCTAATATCCTTTATACTTACTATAAATGATATAATTTACAAATCCAATATTGAATATTAAAAAAACCAAAGTTTTACTAGTTTTAACGTAAGTACATCATTAACAATTAGCGGTATGTTGTTTACTTACAGTATACAAATATTTATGTACCTTTTAGTGGTTCTTTCTTATAGAGATGCATCCTCTGCAATTTACATGAAAATCAAACCATTTGAAATTCCATCAAAATACTTATTCAATTCTGATGCTTACAAAATGAGACTTTCGTATTATTTTTGGATCATATCCTAAAACCCGCAAACTTAATATTGTTCCTATTGACTACTTGACATTTTGGTTGTTACGGGCAAACAGTGCATTCTAAATATTCATCTAGTATTTTCCATTTCAACACATATGTACCAAACACAAAATCATATCAAGCAATAATTTTGGTGAGTAGATATTAATTAACTTGATCCCGTTAAATAACAAATCTATTACGTTAATTTCAACAATTGAAATTTACGATGTTATTCTTATTAACATTGCTTGTTATATTTCAACTGCACTTGTCTTGCTTTTGAACACACATTCACGACCGATGGATCATATGTCTTTCGGTACAAATATCAAAATTGTAACGACCCAGAATTTTTATTAATTTAAAATTGTATATTTAATTAATTTTAAATATTAATAAGTGAAATTTATTAGTCGAATAAATTTTATTTCGAATAATTGGATTTAATTGAATAATTAAATCGATAAATTAATATATTAAATTATGGAAATAATTGAAAATCGGGTCAAATATGATTGAAAATGATTTGTAAAATTTTATTTTATCATGTTGGAGTTAGAATGATGTTATAGAACTTTTAAAATTAAATTTAAAGTTAATTTGTGAAAATTGAATATTTTAATATTTAATCGACTAGTGAAATTAGCCAATTTTCGAACAGTCTCAGAATTGGACAAAACCAGTTCCATTGGATCCGTAATAGTTTGTTATTACCGGATTGAAATTTTCGTGTCAATCGGAGTTATCGTTTGATCGTGGCAGCTCGAAACGCATCGAAATTGTTTTAATATTAATTTGGCGAGTTAAAATAGCCATTTTTCAAAAAGTCTCGGATTTCGACGAAACCAGTTTCATCGGATCCGTAATGTGATATTATTGTATGGTAATCAAATTTCATAAATCCTATATTTTACTTTTCACAATAAATTCAAAAATCCGATTTAAACTATTTTATAAAACCATTAACCCCATATTTTCAAAAATCAGTTTTTATCTATATTTCTCAAAAATCATAATTTTTATAACATTAAAATTATAACGTTATTCATTTATAATGGATCAATTCCAAAAATATTTTATAAACAATTAAATCCAATTATTCGAAATAAAATTTATTCGACTAATAAATTTCACTTATTAATATTTAAAATTAATTAAATATACAATTTTAAATTAATAAAAATTCTGGGTCGTTACATGCTTCCCCCCTTAAAAGAATTTCGTCCTCGAAATTACAAAGTAAGAAAAGTTACAGAATTCATTAACTTTTCCAAAATCCATAGTTAAATTTCTTACAATACTTTACTAAGTTTTCAAATCATACTTAGTTATCTTTTCAAAAACAACTACTATTGTTTAACTTTCAATTCCAAATCAAAGTTAAAATTTTCAAAAATTTTCAATTTTCTCAAAAATTTTCTAACGCCTTAAATTTCCGAAAAAATTCGCCAGAGTCTCCTTTGCGCGGCTCGATCCGAAAAAAAAATGACAGTATATATATCGCAAATATACATCTCATCAAGTAATGAGGCATCCCGCAGGGAAAAAGTGTAAAAGTACGATATTTAATCCGAGATATGTACCTTATATTTCATTAGCAAGCATATACGGCTAATATAGCGAGAAAGCGATCTCCAAATGCGAAGCAAACACGATCCGCACCTACTAAACACTCAACAATAACATGAGAATCATGCATATATGAAAATAGTATCGATATACAACATATAGCAACATAATAACTATATATGCCAACATAGCAAATGCAGTAAAAGCAATATATTCAACCATCAACCAACTAGCATCCAACTAACATTCCTAACCAATAAATATTCATTCATATTCTCATTAATATTCAATGAAATGGTTTTCAATTTAATCACATTCGATTCATTAACAGTGGATGTTTTTACTAACATTCATTTTCAATTAGTTTATATTCACTAATTCATATTATAAGTTGAATGCTTATAATTTATTTGTTTGCAAAATCCTTCCTTTAACTTCCCAAATTATAAATCTTATAACTTATAAGATTCATTTATTTACCCAAATCTATTCCTTTAATAACTTTACAAATTTTATAAACCTACTGCTTGTAAAATTCCATTTTTAACTTCACCGTTTGTAATTCTATAAATTTCATTCATTTATGAAATTCATTCACAATTCATTCTAACACTTATAAAAACTCGTTTTATAATTCAAATATTTTAATTTATAAATTATCAATTTATAAATCTCTTATATAAATCAATTTATACTATTATTTAAAAACATCTTTAATCTCCTTTATAAATTTCACCATTTTGATTTATGAAATAATCAAAATTTCATAAATCCTATATTTTACTTTTCACAATAAATTCAAAAATCCGATTTAAACTATTTTATAAAACCATTAACCTCATATTTTCAAAAATCAGTTTTTATCTATATTTCTCAAAAATCATAATTTTTATAACATTAAAATTATAACGTTATTTATTTATAATGGATCAATTCCAAAAATATTTTATAAACGTATACTTTCAAAAATCACTTTAAAAATCATTTTTAAAGTTCCAAATTTGGTCCAATGATGCTACACACCAAATAGTCAATCACGACAACAACGACCATCATATATCGATATGATTATCCATCAAATATCAAAATATTCATAATCAAATAAATACTGTTGAGGAATCCAGTTGGATCCATCCAACCTGTTTTCCTGCATCCACAAACATTAGCACAATACCAATTCCGCTCCAGTACGGAATTATCGCGGTATATGGGATTTAAAATATTATCCGCTTAATAGACGGCGCAATAGGGTCTCATCCGCTATACAAATGCGGGAAATCAACAACTGCAATATATGCATATGCCAATATATATATATTGCTATTATATATAATACCAATTTCACTGTTTATGAAATATTCGCGGTATATGTTTTTAATAAATAACATCCGCTTACTAACGGCGCATAATGTCTATTTTAACAATCAATAGATAACAATCATCATTCAAACATGCATTCAAATATTTTAAATATAACTATTTAAAATAAAATCGAAACCGATTCAATTGAGTGAGAAGTTCTCACCTTGATTTTAATTTCCGTTTTAGCGATTTATTTCGAATAAAATTAAACGGACGTTTAATTTTATCCAAAATTCTCACTAACTCCAAACGACTCCAATCCAATTCCATCGCGTAGTGCTCGTCCATATGATTCCAACGCAACTGGTTTCGCTCGTTTTCGACCTCGTATGAAAAAGATATGCATTTTACAAGTTTTACACGATTTTATATTTATAAATTTACAACAATATTATTTATATTTTTAACCTACAACATTTCTGGCCGTGTTTTAGAGGCCGGCGGCTAGGGTTTCTAAAACCTTATTTATTTATTTATTTATTTTTGAAGAGATGGATGGTCTATTTATAGAAAATAAAATGACACTATTCATTTTGGATTTTCCAAATTCCGATTTACGCACGGCTACCAGCGTTTCTAGGGTTTATCCCGCGTTTCGGACACAATGGAACAGGTTTCGAAAGCTAATTCGGTCATCTGTGCGAGTTATGGCAATAAACATTCAATTTAAATTAAACCGATTTAAACGATTTTCTATGCGTTTTAGCTTGCACCGGACAAATGGTAAATCCGATTGACATGAAATTTGAAACCATACAATAATATCACATTACAGATCCGATGAAATTGGTTTCGTCGAAATCCGAGACTTATTGAAAAATGGCTATTTTAACTCATCAAATTAATATTAAAACAATTTCGATGCGTTTCGAGCTGCCACGATCAAACGATAGCTCCGATTGACACGAAAATTGAAATCCGGTAATAACAAACTATTATGGATCCAATGGAACTAGTTTCGTCTAATTCTGAGACTGTTCGAAAATTGGCTAATTTCACTAGTCGATTAAATATTAAAATATTCAATTTTCACAAATTAACTTTAAATTTAATTTTAAAAGTTCTATAACATCATTCTAACTCCAACATGATAAAATAAAATTGTACAAATCATTTTCAATCATATTTGACCCGATTTTCAATTATTTCCATAGTTTAATATATTAATTTATCGATTTAATTATTCAATTAAATCCAATTATTCGAAATAAAATTTATTCGACTAATAAATTTTACTTATCAATATTTAAAATTAATTAAATATACAATTTTAAATTAATACAAATTCCGGGTCGTTACAAAAATCATATTTGATAACGTACTTGATATCCATACAGATTTGCGTATCATAACATATCATAGAGTCAATACTCTTAATAGTTTAATTGACAACTTAGGATTATCTATTTTCAATATCAATAAGAAACTCATAATCTCTCTTCAATGTGAAAGAATATTCATTAGACATTCTAATGTGTTGTGTTCATTTAGATTTTGTTAATTTCATTTCATCCCTCGTAATCAGTTTTATCTTTGAATCATACACAAATCCATTTTATTACTTATCATTTCTTAAAGAAATTCTTCTTCTATGAAGTTAGTATTTTGAAAAAACAGCTATTTCTCAGTGCAATAAAATGTATTCATAAACACTTTATGAATTTCCTGATATATAAAACTAACTTTTTTTTGTTTATAAGCTTATGCTCAAAATATAAATTGATCATCTAATGACAGTCATTCTGAAACTCTTTTTAGGGCGATTCATACAGGACTCTCATGAACAATGATTACGTGTAGTCTTTCGACTAGCTTTACTTGCCAAATTCTTAGCTCAGAATATGTTAGGGTTTCTTATAAACCCTTTTATGTGTGATTTTGTAAACCATTCCATATTTGAAATTAATTTTAACCTCATGTACTACTCCTAAGTACGCATTCTTATAGAAAGAAGTTAATTCGAGTTCATCCAAAATTAGTCGTATTTCGTTCAGCAAAGTTACTCCTTATTGATACATCATTATGTATCATAGGGAGGAGTGACTTTTGAGGTTTAGTCAATATTCATTTTAGGTACATTTGGAACTCTTTCCAATTTACTCTCCTATTCGATCAAATTGAATCATTTTATTTTCTTTTGTACATTATTTTATTTACATATGTTTTATATTCTATGAACATATGCAGTTAATGCACTGCTATTACTCCACTATAACCCTGCTATATCTCATAGCGGATTTCTACTGCTACTATTTTTTCATATAACCTCAAATATAGTCTTCCTGCTTTAAGCCTTGCTATTTCTGCTATATCTCGTTATTCCCGCTATTTCCGCTATATCTTCTTTAAAAGAAATGAATTGAAAATGATATTTATATATTATAAAAATTATAAAATTAATTTATTTAATTGAATTTTTTTTATATTTTCAGAAATGAAAATGCTATAATATTCTACTAAATTCAATTATGTAATATAACAGTTTTACGTTTATTTATAGTATGTTCACACATATTTTTATTTAAATTATTTATCTATTAATTATAATTCAACTGAATCTTAATTTTTCATTTAATTACCATTCATATATTTGTAAAAACATTAAATACGAGTTTTATATGCTATTTCAGAGTCATTTTCTATACCGACTATGACTTTTTGCACCTCCGCCGCATTGAATCTGCCAAGCGCTTTAACTGCCCAACTATGAACTCGTCATTAACATACCATATGTATATCATATACACATGTTCATGTTGGGTGGTAATTCATTGGTGAATACAAAAAGTACATGAAACCATTTTGGTATTAATAGACTTTGATTGCGTATATCAGAGCGTATCAATTTGAGGAGTTCATCAACTTTTATGCTCGCGCCATCGAATGGGTGTATTGCCCTTTACTGTTTGAGATATAATTCTAGTACCATATGATTTATAATTATATAATCAAAGATTATATCTTCGAACTTTGGTTTAGACCATAATTCTAAAATAATTATAAATAAATTAAGATACTTCTATATTTTCCAATGCATCACAAATAACACTATTATAGTTTTATTTTATAACGAATATTCACATTGAAATAAAACTATATCTACTTTTTAGTTAATACTGAAAGTAATTATTATTTCAGAAATAATGTTTGGTACACTTTACAAAAATATTTTCATAATTTGATGCGTCTAATAAATGTTATATGGCTTGCTCCCATTATTTCCGCCATTACTACAATAGCATATGAAATACGAAGCTTCATTCTACCATTTAATATATACTATTTATTTCATTTACTTTAACCGGTTTATAGTTAAGAAGTTTCAAATCAAATATCTTAAATTCAAAGAAATATGTCTCGTAGAAAACAATTTTCTATCTGAAAATACATTTTGGAATAGAAATCATATTTCTCATTCCAATGTTAAGTATCAATTATTATTATAAAATTCTTGGTCTAGATGTTTCTTTATGAAGCAAAAGTGACCATTCACCCTCTTCATCCCAACCATGCCTTAGGTTACACCTACTCTTATACATTCAATTACCTTTCTATATGGTTGAACCATTCAAATGAAATCTTTACTACAATATCATAACGGATTCTTTACAAAAGTGCATTGGTCATCCTTAACTTTTAGGGATACCAAATAAATTGCACTTTACGTAAACTAATCAAATTCTTGATGATTGAATTCTTAGGTCTATTTTGTAGCCTTTATTCCGATGTTAAATTTAACACAACAAGACCACTATTGTAATCAATTGTATTAAGTGCACGATCTCACACTATAGTTTACTTGCTTATTTCGATGAACTAATTTCAACGAGGTTTCTTACATTATGAATTGTGATCATTCACCACATAACATTTATATGTAATCCTATATGGATCAAATATCTATATTCTTATATTGTTTTTAGAGTTCAAAACTCAATGAAGACAATACATAGTCTTCAACAAGTAAACTCATAAGTGACCATGTTCCAAACGTATTTAGTGGTTGTATAATTAGGCACTTGCATGGGATAAAATGCAAAAATTTGTTGGTAAATATATTTAATATTTCTTTGTCAATATTTAATTCAGTTCCTTTACATATTTTAATTGATAAACATTTATGCATATTTAATGCAAAAATTTATTGAAGTAGATTATTTTAATTATACATAGCAGATGTTCCTACTATATTAAAAAAAGTTAAATGTTACCATTTCATTTTCTAATAAGGCTCCCACTAGTCTTTTATGTTTCTCTAAACCCTAAGATGAAGCATAGAAGTCTTTCGACTTCACAGTGGTGTTAGGACTCGTATATCTTAGGATTTTGACCTTGAGGAAAGCTCAATAAATCATACTCCCATATACGTTAGATAACTCCTTATTGATTGTATCACATACAACTCCTAACCTTGTGATCCTTTTCTTAATCACACCTTTACCTAGAGGAAAGCGAAACAAATAAACATAGATTATTCACTTGTACCCGCCATTTTGTGATGGCCTAAGTATACTATACATACCTGGAGGAAAGCTCAACAAATGGTATAAATATTTTATCTTGTCTAGTCTATATATTAATTGTACTATGCATAACATCCTTGGCTTGAGAAAAGCTCAAAAACTAAGGAGTGTGCAAGTAATCTATTAATATATAAAAGGTAGATAACAACTTTATATTAAAGATTCATAATCTTTAATATATTTAATTAATTATATCGACTTATGGAGTAATGTATTTCATAAGAAGTACCCTCATGATTTAAGTGTCGAACACATCAGAAATCACGATATACATACTAATGTATGCTTTTATCCCTTAAGTCTACTTGGGTTTCCTTACTGTTCCAAGTTAAGTTTATACATTTATTATATGAGTTTTATTACTATATGCAAGATTTATATTTTAAATTACTTATATAATACTATTATGTATACTTTTATATTAACTAAATCTTATATGATGAATTTTAATTAATTTATATTAATCTAATGTAACATTTATATTGAATATAAATATTGTAACTGTTTTAGTATTATATATATCACATATATACACTATATATATCTATGACATATATATATATATATATCTGTCTGTGTGTGTGTATTTTAATTTAATTGATTAACCTTTAATTTATTTATTTAATTAAATAGTTTCAATTAAATTATATTAATTTTGAAAAATCATTTTATAAACATACCTGTACACTTATGATATCTTAAACATTTTAAAATGTTATAACATATACCAAAATATATAATACATGTATATATATTTTTATTAATTAACTCATTTAATTAATCCATTTAATTCTTTTATTAATCTTATAACAAAATTAAATTTCAATATTAATTTATTTTCATTTTCAAACATATTGAAAATATTTATTATATTATAACTTTTATAAAATATTTATACACACGTATATCTTATTTTAATTTAACTTTTAAATTTTAAATCTTAAATTTTAAATCTTAAATCTTAAATTTTAAATTTTCAAACAGTTTTAAAAATTAGCCCATTGCCTAATTGAAATTAGTTTTCTATTAGTGTTTACCTTTGGGCTCACATATATGTTCGGGCCAGGCCATAGCCATATAAGGTAGAGTAATTTATTACCTAATACAATCCTTTGACACTACCTTTCTTAGACACCCTAATAATTGGTTGTGAGCTTAATTAGTTTAATTCTAATATGATTAATTTGGACAGCATAGGCTATCTGCTCCTGATACCATTGTTAGAATTGAACCAGCCCACAGTGGAAGATATGGGTGAATTTAATTTTTTTACCCTATCAAATCTATATTGGGCCTATGAAGTCTAATTTATTTAGAGCATTTCTTACTTTCTTTTAAATAAAATCACTATTTTATTTAAATGTATAATATAGTTTTATATTATGCAATTAATATTGTATTGTAGATATATATACATGTATATCATATACATATATATGTGTGTGCGTCCGTGCATGTTGGTAGAACCTCCAATTCAGGTTTCAATGAGAACAACTATACAATCATATACATATATAGACCTTACCAAGATTACAGGTATATGCTATTAGAAAACATTACGCTTGAAGATATTTAGATTGAAAGAGAAACAAAGATTCATTGATCATACTTAGGTTATTCTACTATAAACGAGACTTAGATATAATATTGTTAAGGTCTCCTTGAGTATATATGCATAAACGATCACACACAATTTTATATATTAAAATAAAAGGTGAAAAACTTTTTTTTTCCATCTCACGGGCATCTAAGATAAATCCACAAATGTATATGACAAGTTTCAGTATAAAAATAAAAACAAGTCATAAACGTTTGAGTATTTTACTAGAAACGTATGCCATGGGCTAAAACTGTCAAATATGAATAGACACTTCTGTTTTGAAACTAAAGGAGGTCACCTTTCAATGAAAGCTTGCAGCCATTAAAATAAAGAGACTTTCTCAAATAGTAACAACTCTTCATCAGCACCTTTTTAAATCTATAAATACCACTTTGGTTGAGAAATAGAGATCATCTAACTTGAATTAATCTATTCTCACTCTCTTGATTTCTAAGCACGCTCTTGCATATACATTGTTCACATATTCTCAATCAATTATAACCAAAATATAATTTTGGTTAAATCACTTCCTACAACTCAAAGCATTCATTTCATATACTCAAAGGAGATCATAGGAAGATTTGTACTATAAGTCAAAAATTATGTTATCCGGAACCTAAGATTGTCAGAGATACTTTTGTATTAGCCTATTCCTCCAAGCAAAGGGAGGGTAGTTTGTTTAAAGTAAATACCGAAGGGGAGCTTCAGGATTGGACGTAGGACGAGAGGTCCGAACTAGTACAAAAACTCTAGTTTGCATGTTTTTATACTTTACTATTTATTGCTTACTATTTTATACGTTTGCATATTATGCACAAGTTATACAATATACGATCCACAAGACTTTCATTTGGTATTAGAGATTGGTCATTTCAAACTATAGTAACACATAATTGAAATCATTAAAATGGCAAGTGCAATTCAAGAAGGTCAATCAACTGCTCGTCTCCCATTATTTACTAGTTCTAATTATACTTATTGGTCAACATGTATGCAAATTTTTATGGAAGCGAATGGGTTAAAATATGGATATAAACTTAAAATAAATATGAAGCACCTGACATTGATATTGGTACATGGACTGATGTACAAAAAGTTAAGGCATCTAGCGATGCCAAAGCCATGAATGTTTTGTTTTGCTCATTAGATAAAAATGAATTTTCACGAGTAGTACTACTTATGATATATGGAGTACATTACAAATTACCTATAAAGGCACAAACAAAGTTAAGCAAACAAAAATTTCTATTCTACAAAATCAATTTTCGTGTTTTAAAATGAAATCAATTGAGTCAATTTTTGACATTGCATGCTTAGATTTCAAACTATACCACATGTTCTTATGGCACTAGGAGCTAAATTCACTGATTTTGATTTAGTCACATGAATTTTGAACTCTTTGACAAATGAATGGGAAAGAAAGGTTTTAGCCATCGAAGAAGCTAACGATCTTTCCCAACTCAAAGTTGAAGAGTTAATAGGAAATCTGATATTGTATGAAGCTAACTACAGGCAAGAAAAGAACAAAATCAAGAAAGAAAAAACATCGCATTTCAGGCATGTAATGACAACATCAACTTGGAAGAAGATGAGATTGTTTTCGTAGCCAAAAACTACAAAGAATTCAAGAAGTTCAAAATTATGACGAAATTTCAAAACAATGGCAAAAAAATTCATCAAATCAAACATCAATGAAATGCTTTGTGTGTAATAAAATTTTCCACATGAAGAAAGACTATCCACTACTCAACAATGATAAAAAGAAAATCGAAAATTTCAAGAAAAAGAGAAAAGCATTTCAAGTAACTTGGGATGATTCCGACTCTTCCTCATCATTCGATAGAGACAGTGACTCAGAACAAGCAAATATTTGTTTCACGGCTAACACAAATGAGGTACATCCTGAGTTAACATATGATAAAATTATTGAAATTAGTATAGAATTAGATGACAAGTATAGAGAATTAAAAAATTTAAGTAAAGAAAATATAGGAAAATTAAATAGGGCTGAATTAGAAATTGAATTGTTAAAAGACGAGAAAACTATTTTAGAAGATGAATTAGAATTAGCTCAAAAAGAATGTTGAAAATTATCATCTCAAGTTGCTACTTTAACACATGATATAGAGAATAACAAAATAGAGAATTATAAAGTTGAAAAAGAAAAGAGTGCATTAAATCAAAATTTAGAATTAGCTAATTTAGAAATTTTTGATCTCAAAAATAAATTAGATACAATTACTAATAATGTTTCAAATTTTAATAAAGGAAAGAAAAATCTAGATAATCTGATAAAGATTTCAAAACCGTCAGGAAATAGGAAGGGACTAGGATATAACAAAAAAATTCATAAACACTCTATAAATAATCTGGTTTCTAATAATAATTAAAAATTCAAGAAGTATAATACATTATATACAAATTTTGAAAAAACAAAATCTAAACAAGAAAATAAGGAAACAAAAATGATCAAAATATGGATTCCTAAAACAAATAACTAATTGATTAGTCAAAAATACATAGATGTGTATCTAAGAGGCATAGTTCATAATAAAAATAACATCTCTAAAGATTCCAAACCCTCATGGATATGGCTATCTTCTCCCACTAACACATAGTACCCTAATAGAAAAAAATGGGTACTAATTAAAACTTTTTATTATTTTGTAGGTACCCAAAAACAAAATTAATAATAAGGAGAAATGGATATTTGATAGTGGATGCCCCAAACATATGACAAGAAATGCACAGATGCTATCAATCATCACTTACATGGACAATCACTTTTGGGGATAATTCCAAAGGATATATCATCGGAACTGGAAATGTCATCAATGTCGTCATATGTAGTTCACTTATTATTTCAAATTTTTATTTTTAACTTAAAATATAACTTACTTAGTATAAGCCAATTGTGTGAAAAGGGATTTAAAATCGATTTTGAAAATGATAAATGCAATATCTATGATCAAAATAAAACTTTAATTTTTAAAGGAACAAGAAATCGAAATATCTATATTCTAAACATGAATATTAATCATAATAATGATTTATGCTTAACCGCAAATCATGATGATCCATGGATATGGCATAACAGATTTTTGTCACATGAATTTCAAATATATAAACAAATTAGCTAAAAACAATTTGGTAAGAGGATTACCCACAATAAATTTCAAAGTTAAAAATCTGTGTGATGCATGTCAACTTGGAAAATTAAAGAAAAGCTTATTTAAATCTATAAAGGAAATCTATACTAAACAACCTCTTGAGTTACTTCATTTAGACTTATTTGGGTGAACTCAAGTACGTTCGATAAATCACAATTAATATGTCTTTGTAATGTAGATGATTTTTCAAGATATACTTGCACGC
The DNA here is from genome assembly GCA_030765085.1 of Allium cepa. Lineage (NCBI taxonomy): Eukaryota > Viridiplantae > Streptophyta > Magnoliopsida > Asparagales > Amaryllidaceae > Allium > Allium cepa. The sequence continues at coordinate 422,630,199 of CM060939.1, forward strand.
TATTTTTAAAGCATAAAAGTGATACATTCAAAATATTTAAAAAATTTGCTAAACGAATTATGGCTCTAATGGATTCAAAAAATAAAAAGTATAAGAAGTGATCACGGTGGAGAATTTGAAATTGAATTATTTACAAACTTTTATAACGAAATAGGAATTACTCATAATTTTTCATTTTCATGAACACCACAGCAAAATGGAGTAGTTGCAAGAAAAAATCGTACCTTGCAAGAATATGCTCGAACTCTCCTAAATGGCAGTATCTTCAAAAGAATTTTTGGGTTGAAGCAGTTGCTACTGCATTTTACATATTAAATCATGTAACTCTTAGACCTATGACTAAAAATACACTTTACGAAATATTTTTCAAAAAGAAACCATAAGTATCATATTTTCGAATATTTGGATCGAAATACGTTATTCTAAATACAAAAGATAATCTTGGTAAATTCAATTCAAAAGCAGATGAAGGATTTTTTGTTGGATACTCCGATCAGAGTAAAGCTTATCGAACTTTTAACAAATGAACAAATGTTATAGATCAAAGTCTTCATGTCTTTTTTGATGAAAATTTTAAAAATAAAAATAAGGATGATAAAGAAATTTTTGACACTAATCAAAATAAAGCTATGATTGAAGATAATAACAATAATCAAAATAACAGTAATTTGAAATCACGACCCCATATTTTAAAAGATCATCCTATTGATAACATAATTGGAAATCTAGATAACAAAGTTTCGACTAGAAGGAAAATAAATCAAACGAGTACTGTAGCATTTATATCTAAATTTGAATAAAAAAATTATAAGGAAGCATCAGATGATGATTTCTGGATTTTAGCAATGCAAGAAGAACTTAATCAATTTGGACGAAATAATGTCTGTGAACTAGTACCAAGACCAAACGATCAAGCGGTAATTGGAATAAAATGGGTGTTTAAAAATAAAGCTGATGAAAATGGAAATATTATATGTGATAAAGCAAGATTAGTGGCGCAGGATACGATCAAGAAGAAGGAATTGATTATGAAAAGACTTTTGCATATGTGGCACGGCTTGAAGCCATAAGAATGTTACTTGCTTTTACATGTCGTCATAACTTTAAGTTATTTAAAATGGGTGTTAAAAGTGCTTTCTTAAATAGTTTTATAAAAGAAAATGTTTATGTAGAACAACCACCACTATTTTTTTCATGAAAAATATTCAGATCATGTTTTTAAACTTCAAAAAGCATTATAAGGTTTAAAACAAGCACATCTGGCTTGGTATGATCGACTAAAATTACATTTGATTAATTCTGGTTTTCAAATTGGTAAAATAGATACAATATTATTTATTAAAAGAGAACAAAAGGATATATTAATTAACCAAATTTATGTTGATGATATAATTTTTGGGTCTACTAACGAAAATTTATGTAATGATTTTTCTATGATAATGATAAACGAATTTGAATTGTCTCTTATGGGTAAATTGAATTTCTTTTTAGGATAACAAATAAAACAATTAGATAATGGAATTTTTGTAAATCAAGAAAAATATTGCAAAGAACTACTAAAACGTTTTGGAATGGATAATACTCAAGTAAACCCACTCCAGTGAGTACTACTACTCATCTAGACACAGTTGAGCATGGAAAAGAATTCGGTCAAAAACTATATCGAAGCATGATAGGATCCTTACTATACTTAACCGCTAGTGGACCAAATATTATGATGAGTGTTAGTTTATGTTCAAGATTTCAAGCACAACCTAAAGAATCACATCATCAGGCAGTCAAATGGATTTTACTATGTTTAACCAACACTAAAGATTATGGCCTATTTTACCCAAAAGGTCGTACGTTTGAACTTGTATCTTATAGTGATGTGGATTTTGGTGGATGTAAAGCAGACAGAAAATGTATAAGTGACACATATCGCCTTATTGGTCAATCGTTAGTTTCGTGGTTTAGAAAAAAGGAAAATTGTGTTTCTCTTTTAACGTATGAAGCTGAATATGTTTCCGCTGCCTTAACTTGTGCTCAAGTAATATATATGCAACAAACACTTAAAGATTATGAAAAAATATTAAACAAATCTACAATATATTGCAATAATATTAGTGCTAAATTTAACGAAAAATCCAATTAATCATCTATGAACAAAACATATAGATATTCATCTCTATTTTCTAAGAGATAATGTTGAAAAAGAAATAATAATTCTAGAATTTGTTAACACCGAAAATCAAATAGCTGATATTTTTACAAAACCATTAAGTGAACTTTCATTAAGTTAAGACGTGATCTAGGAATTTATTCGTTCAACGAATAAGTTTACTAAAGTTATAGAAATAAGTTTTCGTTCACTTAAATTTGTAATTGGTTATATGATATTTCAGCTGAACAATGAAATTTATAACTTAGAATTAACAATGGCTATATAAATTTGTTTTAATCACAACCATTTAAAACAAACAAATCTCTATTAAAGTTCTATGATTTGACTCATTTTTCTCAACTAATTTTCTAAATATAGCTAAATTTTATTTTATAAATTCAGTTATATACTAATTAAAATTAAATAAACACAACTAAATAATTACAGCAAATAATACAACGTCTTCCAATCATGATTCCACCTATTCAACTATTGACTCTAAATCTCCCTCGTCAAATAGCACTTACTTATCACCAACTAAATCCATACCGCCATCAAATCTTTCAGACATTCTAAATATTTTTGCATCACCAACATACCACACCGCTTTTCTCCTAAAGGAAAGATAGCTAAACGATTAATTGATTTGAAATCAATATCTCTCATCGACAGTCGATAGGTATATCATTATCAACAAGAAATGATCGGTGTTTAACTTGAAATGTATTATAAGCAACGACGTCAAGGATCTCATCTAAAGTTTCTTAAAAAGTGTATTATAGCAATTTGCGGTCATTCACCAACAAAAATTTGCATACATCAAAAACCACCTAGATTACAAGAAACTCCTACAAAAGCGCATAACATTACTCTGAGAAATTTGTGCAAACCAGGACCATCAAACCAAGCTTGGATTGACTCTCCATATCGTCCAGGTTTGTCTCCACTAAATCCATTACTTGACGATACAAAAATTGAACCAAATTCGTGGGATATACCACAAATCAATAATTCTGAATTCTCCAACAAAAACTAAAACTTATGTTGCACATTATAAGAAATATGTTTATTTATCAATTTTCAGTATGTATATTGTTTATTATATGAAAATTTTAATAAAATTTTCATTCATATTGAAATATTCCTTCTGATATCAGGAATTATATATCACAGAGGTCTGTGAATGTAATGACCCACTATTTAGAACCATTCAAATCGACAATAATCCACACATGTCGGACGTGAATTGCTCAAAACAACACATTGTTATTTTTATATTTGAAAAACTTAGCATATACAGTAAATAAATCAATCACAGAATCACAGACACAGAGTAATACAACAATAAGCAGTGGAATAAATAAATAGTAGTTCATAAAGCTACTATAGAAACATCAGAATTTAAAGCAAAATACAACAGAAATATCAAATACAAAGAAGTCTCCAATACAAAAGCAAATAACAAGTCTAAACATAAACAGCTGGAAATAACTAGAATAACTGAAAGCTGAATAGATAAAGATAGATTTTCAAGCAAAGCTCTAAGCTGCAAGGGTGAGTCTCAAATGTTGTGATACTCAGGCTGACTTGAGCATAAAGCAAAATACTAAACACTCGAGTCAGGATTAACATTCTCATGCAAGTAAATCAACTCAAGTGAAATGTCCAAGTGAAATGCATTATAACTTAAAGGATATTTAGGATTCCATCCTTTGAGCATCCATGGAACTATCTACATTCATAGTACAATACGCTACATAGATAATGTCTATGATAAAGTAAACTATTAAAATAGCCTTAAGTCGTTGTCTATATCCCCCTTAATACATTTTTATATAAATATCATAGTCTATATAGATACTTCAAGCTCTACCAACTGGTGGGATATTCAGTGAGCATTCCATAAGTATGATACAAACCAAAATCATAGTGGGCTCGAAAAGGCATGTCATAAAGCACGTGAGGCAATGCCTAGGGTAGGATACTACCGTTTTGTGGATCCAGACTGGTGGTAACACATAGCAGCTACTATCCCCCACCTCGAGACACGCTTCCCTAATCAAAGGTGCACCCAATCAAATCACAAAGTAATAGAATGGTATCAAAGAAGCATGCTCGATTGGAGGTGCAACCTCACTTGGCCTGGCGTTGCTCCTGTTTTAATCAGATCAAGCTGACCCGAAGGGGTCAGGGCTGCGTTCATACTCATACAGACATTCGCCAAACTATCCTACTTCGTTCAGGATTCTCCACCACGTACAAAGTTGTTAAAGTGATTTTTGATATTAGCAGAGAGTATGACAATATCCGATCTCGATCTCTTCAACAACCAAATCACTTTCGAAATCATATTCACTTTCGAAATCATATTCACTTCAAAATCATATATTGGAATAATTATAAATTAAAAATATTTTATATTTAAAAATAGATTGTAGATTAAAATAGTTTATATATATTAAAAATAGTTTATATATTAAAATATATCTCAAAAATAGTTTCAAATTAGAATTTTTTTCTTCAAATTTCACAAATCAATTTAAAAATCAACTTTAGTTCCAAAATTCAATTTAAATCAATCTTAGTTCAACAATTTCCATTAAAAAGGTTAAAGGTTCAATTCAAATTCACATTAAAACCATTTTTAATTTATATCGATTTCAAATCCAAGAATGAACTACAAATTTAAACAACTTTAAATTTAGTAGATTTCAAAGTTTAAACATTCAAACAATTTACACTAATTCAATTCGATAAATTTCATTTATATTTCAAAATTCAACTTTAATTTTATTTAAATTTGAAAATATCAACTTAATTATTTTTATTAACATTTAAATAAAATCTCAAATTATAAATTAATCTCAATAATAAATATTCAGTTTCAATTTTATATAAGTTTGAAAATATTCAATTAATCACCTATAACCAAATCCAGTTATGAAGTTGTAAAAATCATATCTTTAAAATCTCAAAATCAATAGGTTTCAAATCAATTTTTATTTAAATACAATTCTTAAACAAATAACATTTCAAATCAATTTCAATTTATCTTTCCAAGCTTAATTTCTTAAAGTTGCTACAAAATCTATTTTTTAAATATTAGTATAAATTTTAAATAAATATTTTAAACATATTATATATATATATTAGTTAAATTAAATTTTTATTTAATTAAATTAAATTAAACCTTATTATTATTTCTATTTTAAATCTTATTTTATATATTTTAAAAATAATAGAAATATTAGCAAAATTTTAAAATTTATATTTTCAAAACATAACTTATAATTTTAAAATTTCCAAAAGTATTATTTTAAAAATATAATTTTGCACGCATATTAGAATTAAAATCGATATATTATATTTAAAAATCAAAACACATATATTTTCCTTTTTCAAAAATTTGGAAATCATTTTAAAATTGACCAACTGTGTCCGTATATAGTTTTCTAACTTGTAGCCAAGTGATACAGATATTTGTCATTTTAATCCGCAATAATTTAATATTCACGGGTATATATCATTTCAACCCGCAATCCCAAAATTACAAAATCAATAAAAATCGCTTAGGTTTATCATTTCAACCCATAACGATTTCCCCTAAGCTATAATATCTTTCGGGTATGTACCATTTCAACCTGTAGGCATTTTCCTAACTAATAGGGAAGCTGTAATGTGAGAACAATAAAATAATAATATAAATGGCATACATATCAATGACAAGGACATTTCATAATTAACAATTTAAATATTATATATATTCAACAGGTTATGGTGTCATATGTCAACTAACATTGGTAAACAATTTTAGATATTAACATATCATATCCAACGATCAAATCACTATCCAATTCAATTTAACGACATATTCAATTGTCATTTCATGTAAGATAAATTTACTAGGCATATGAATGTCAATCGTGGGTGATCGCTCACCTTTCGAGACTAGAGAACAACAGGAATGAAAAAGACGCCTACATGGATATGGACATGCACACACACAAGAAGGAAAGCAAAAGGCTGGTGCTACCAATTCTGTACAGCGGCTCAAAAAAAAGCAAAGCACAATGAACTGGATTCGATGGAAATCAAATATATATATATATACACTATATATATCCTGCTTCTTTTTTTATAGTAGGTAGAGAAATGGAAGGAGGTTGTAGCCCAGGGTGTTGCAGGTGCTCGGAGCAGTGCGCGTAAGGTGGTGGCAGCTGTGTGGAAGGTTGTCAGGCAGTGGGTGGTGGCAAAGTCAAGAGGGGATGCAAGGATCTATGCTGCGTGTGAGGCCGGTGAATGGAAAGGGAGGGAAATGAGATGGTGGCTACTTGCTTGGGTGATAGGGTTAAAAGGTTGGTAGCTTGGTGTGGTTTAGGCGTGGTCAGAGGCAAAGTGAAAGGTTGCGGCCAGTTGGCTTTTCGTTGGAGAGCCAAGGTGAGGGTTCAAGTTCGATGATGGGAAGTGGTTATCGGCATGGTAGCTGGTGGTTAAAGTTGGAAGGATCGGAGAGCGGTGATTTGGCAGCGTGAAGGGAGTAAGGGCGGAAATATGTGGAAAGAAGATGAGTGGCTTCAGACCAATGTAAACAAGCTTCTTTTCTCTCTTTTTTTTATAAGCACAGAACGAAAGAGAAAAAGAGAAAGGAAATGAACCAGAAATGAAAGTGAACCAACACATTATAAATTGAAATAGGGAATAACAAATGTTATAGGTTGAATTGCTGGGAATAATAAAAACAAGAGGCTATTCGTGTTCACGGTAAACAATGAAAGGACACAGAGCACCAAAAGGCTCCAAAATGGGTACCGATACGGCTACTCGTTTTGCAGATTTCACCGCATACCGGACATCAAAATGCATAAAATAATGTACTATGAAAATTAGCGTGATGAGACAAACAGAATGGTACACGGTTATGAGAGACAAAAACTACCTATCAAAACTTGATATTCGCTACCAAAAATGTTACTAAAACGCTAAAAAATATAAACGGAGCTAGAGCAGTCTGAATTTGGCAAAACAAAATAAAACATCTCACTCAGAAAATAAAAAATTATTATTATGTAAAAAATATTTAGATTTTTTTGAAAATATTTTATTTCCATCGAATAAACTAATTTTAAATTAAACTGAAATTTCACAACTGAACAAACTTTCATATATTGAGACGAAAATTTACCATTTGCTATGCTTCAATAGACGCATACCAAATATTTGCAAAAATTTTATTGTTTATTTTCATGAATTTTTTTAGTCAATTGCATTATTAAAATTGTTAAAATTTCTGGGTCGTTACAGTGAATATACCATAGACATCAGTCATCAATTATGGAAAATTTTCCCTGTAAACACAGATGTTTGTGGAAACCCCACAGATGTCAGTGAAGACTTTTTGTTTAAATCAGCTATAGCTACAGACGTCTGTGGAACCATCATAGACGTCTATCGAATCTATCTTCCTCATTTTCACTAAAGCTATATATGTGTATGACTTCTTCATAGACGTCCGTCGCTGCTCTGGCAAAAATTATTCAACAGCCATATATAAAAAAACTTTACCATCCTCTCCGCTTTACCTTCATTTCAACTCAAAATTCCTAAAATCCTAGCTCTCAAAACACTCAAATTCTTAAATCAATGGCTCCAAGAAGGTTACCGCCTCCAAGAAGCAAAAGCGAGGGCAATCTTCATCCTCCTTCCAAGCATCAGTCACGCAAGCTCACATTAACCAATGGCTCTGCAATAATCCAAATGCAATCAAAAGATTCTAGATGCTTACCCAAAATAAGATTCGCTCAGTCCTTTTTATCGCCCTGGCAATGTTATGGAATATGAAATTTTAAGAATTACCGTGGATGCCGGCTTTTGCAATTTGATAAGCTATGATGCGAATAAGGTAATCATTGATCCTTTAGCAATTTACCTCATCTACTCCAATCTATTTAGTTCAAAAATTAGGAATCTGAAGAATGAAGATGGTTAGTTATGGTCAAGCATTTGCGAAAAAGAAGTTAAATTTGATGTGTATACCATCGGTCGTATCTTAAAATGTTCTTATGTGGTGATTGATTTGACCAATATATCGAATTACAGTCTTCTCTGTAGGGATGAATTTATCCATCAAATATGGGAGGATAGAATGCCACAATGAAAGTCCATTTACATTCGACCATGTACTAGACTATTAAATCAAATGATAACTGATACCATCATTCCTCATCTAGAAAGTCATGAACAAATTTATCCCCATAACCATCGAACTTTATATGCAATTTTTGGTCACCTACGGGTTAATAGGGTAAAATTTATTCAAGACCAAATTAAAGGATTTTGGTCTATGCATCATCGTTCCATTGTTTATGCTCCGTATGCAATGCGCATCTTGCAAAATCTTGGTGTTCTTTCGTATATCCCATAATACGAAGAAATTCCAACCAAAATTAATGGACCATAATATCTTTCACTGATGCATCTTCCATAGAGTCCACCTCATATCATTTCCTCTAACCAATGGACTCAAAAACAACAAGAACATCATGGTCCTCCTTAAACTAGCGCTCCTCAACAAACCTACTCTGCTCATCCTTCCCGACATCCATCTTCCTCTAATCATGGTACTGAATATTATCCGGACTTAGAAATTCAACAAGCTTGGGTTGAACTAACGCCAAATGGATCTCTTTGCGATTTGGCAATCAAAAACCAAAAAATAATCACAGCCAATCAATAAGCTTCAAACAAAAAATGACTAGATTGGAATGCTCTTTCTCCACTAGGATGACAAAGATGTAAAGGACTCTAGACAAAGTGGTTTCCACTTTCGAGAAAGTGATGTGCAAAGTATGGCTGATCATCCTTATGCTCATCCTCTTTCCCTTCCCCAACACCTCTACCTTGGGTTCAAAAACCAGTGTTTCGCTCACAAGCCTCTCCCGCGGGTACATCACACGATAGAGGTAACCGAGGGAAAACTCCTATGCATACACAAGCCGAGGAACAAGAAGATGAAACTAATGAAATGTACTTCTCTAATACTCCACATTTTCAACAACCGTCTTACATGGAATTTCAAGGTCTTTCAATTAACGCAGATGAGGAGTACAATGACCAGACATAATGGCTAGGTGCATATGAAAAGTATCTATCTTCTTACTTGGGAGTATTACAAGAACTATAGAGGCTTATGTAACGACCTAGAATTTGACCACTTTAAAATATACTATTTAAATTGATTTTAAATGTAAAATAAGTAAGGTTATTTGATTCAAACAATATTATATAGGAATTGAAAAAATAAGTACACACAAAAATAATAACATTTGCTTACATCAACAAAAGTGACAAAACGCTGATTTCAAAAAAGTAAGTTTCAATGGTTAAATAAGTTATTTTAGTTTATTTACGAGTGTTTATATTTTTAAATAGCAATATAAGAATTTATTTTTAAATTTTGTTTACATAAATAAATAGTTTAACTAAAATGTCAAAATGCGACCGTGAAATATTTTGTCGAAAATCAACGTTTTGTCGATTAAAAGTTGTCGCAACGTTGTCGCTTCTTTATTTTCTTATATATGAACATATATTCAAATAGTGTAAGTATTAATCAATTCACTCATCATGTTCAATTTTACTAAATATAATTACAAAACTTCTAGAAGTAATTAGTAAAAGTAAGTGAGAACAAACAAAAGTAAGAAAAGTAAACATCAAATCAATGTCATATCAAAAACCAAAATAATTATTACTTTACTTAACTTAGTTCTTAAGGAATTAAGACATAAAGTAAGAAGTGAAAGGATGATGTTAAGTGCGGAAAAAGTGGATGTTGCTTTAGGTTGAAGTAAGGATAATTTGGCAATTTGGCAAGAGGTTATTTTGATAAATTTATCACTTCTTTCTTTTTCTATAAATATCCACCGCCTTCTTCAATTTCATTCACATTTCATCTTCTTGTATTCTCAAGCTTCTTTGCCTTCTTCCACTCCTCTTTAAAAGCTTCTAAGCCATATAAAATACTAGAATGAAATAATGTCAAAATATTTACAAATATTCAAAAGAAATCAAGCTTATTCTCTTCAAATCAAACTCATCTTTTTTCCATATTTTACCTCTTCTTCTCTCTGCCATAACATCTTCAAAGCAGAATCAAAATGAATTTTTTTTAAATCATGTATTTTTCTAGTGGCTACAACTTTCACGTTGACCACTTTGTCTCATTCTAAACTTAACTATATCAAAAATCCACTTCTTGCCGGTGCATTCTCTGGCCCGGTTTTTAAGACAGAGAAAAGCCCATTTTGTTTTGATCATAACTGATCCAAATTAAAAAAATTATTTTTTCAAATCATACACAATTCCAATGGCTACAACTTTCCTGTTGAGAACTTTTTTTAGTTTTGAGTTACATGAAACTCAATTCTTTGAAGTGCATTTTCGGGATTCATTTTTGTCATTCTGACAATACCTCTTCTTCGTTCAACTATATCTCCCTCAAAACCACTTGGATCCAAATGATTCTTTTTTAGAAAAGAATTTTCAACAACTTTCCAGTTATTAACTTTTCCAAATTTGGAGACTTAGACACTACAACAAAATACCACTTTTACAATGGGCAATGCCCATTGTAATAGGGGTTTCGCAACCGGCCTAGGCCCGTTGTATTATGCGATGTTGTAATAGAGTGGATGGATTTTATAGAGTGGATGGATTTTACAACGGTTATTGCCTGTTGCAATAGGGGTTTTTTACAACGATTTTTGCCGATTGCAAAAAAGTCTTTACAACTATTTTTGCTCGTTGCAAGTAATCCTTTTACAACCATTTTTGTCCGTTGCAAAAGGGTCTTTTGCAACTGTTTTTGCCCATTGTTAAAAAATTTCAAATGAGAAAGAAAATAAAATTACTACAATGCACGTGTATATTTTAAACTAATTTGAATTGAAACAAAATTATTACACTAATGACAACCATATTTATTCATATTTACTAAAAATAGCAAAAGAAATTCATATTTAAAAATAACAAAAGGATTTATCTATTTACGTCATTCATAAAATTTTACATAGTTACAAAACATCGAATACAACCCTAAACTAACATAACACATAGTACATACAAATAATAACACAAGATTTAAAATTTAGACTGAACGACATTGAAAAAAACCTTGAACCATAATATTTTAGTTAATCAAAACCCACATAACACCTTTTTTCTTCAAATATTCTTTTGCTTCTGCAATGTCCTGCCATATATACAAAGATAATGTAAATTACTAATTTATTTCTGAATTTATGAAATCAAATTTATAGATTTATTTGAATTTATTTTGATTTTGGGAAATTAAACGTTTTTTTCCCTGTATTTACATTGAAACTTGTAGAATCAAGCAAGGGAGATATATAAAGCACTCATTAATATTGTGATCCAATTTTCAATAACAATTAAGGAAGTTACCTCAAAGAAGGCTGTTGTTGTGCATCCTCCACCTCTGACATCAGTCTCTCTAAGCCATCAAGGACCTTAACCGGAACATTTCTGGCTAGGCTGCAAGCTCAAACTACAAGCTCATAGTTAGTATAAAGAGGCTAACTAATGTATTACAAACATAGCCTCCAAACCAATACTCTACTTAATGGGCAGTTGTAATGAAAATCCTGCAAAGAAAAAAAGGGCACTGAGAGTTATGTCATCTATTCGGGACATTTGTTAGAGCTAAACAAATTATTCCTATTAATTTGCTTTGAGACCGACGATTCAAATTGACTCTCGGATTACTCAAAGAACTAAACATATCAAGTAACTTTAGCAAACCGTTTTCCCCAGTCAAAGACCCGAGAGACCAGGCACACGAAAGTAAATCATCTCAAACACAAAAATGGCCAGAACAGCCATAAAAGAAATGATCAAAGACCAACCATATATGAATCAGAGAAAAGAGCTCAGTCAGAGACAAGTACACATAGCATGAACCAGTTCATAAGCAAACCAGACTAAATTGGCAACATCAAGATGATCCAACAGACATGTGAACTTGCACAGAGCTCGGGGCTACAACACAATATATATGCCAAGTCGACATGCAATCATATCAGATACATGAGAATGCAAATGTTCATAGACAGTAACATATGAACATGAAAGCCAATGCTAACATGAATATGAAATAGAGAGTGCAATATGTGTGGCACAAAAGCACAATCAATGATGGAGCAATGCAATAGCAGCAGCAACTTATCCTCGCGCAACAGCACCATCCCACTCCATGACATACAGCAACAACATACGGGTGTTTTTGGATTACGACTATTTTTATGATTATGTTTATTTTAATGATGCTAAAAATTTTCAAACCCTGAAGCCTACAAATTTCATTTTCAAACATGTATTTTTTTACTGTAAGTAGCAATAATAGAATCTAAACTAAACGTTTCGCTAATCAAACTTACCTCAATAAGAATTGGCCAACGAATCATGTCAGCATCCTCGGCCAACGGCCTAACACCATCTTTTATTTGTTTTCCTATTGCATCCGTGTCCTATTAGAAAAGATGAAACAAATTAAAGTCAGTGCATTGTAAACCAAAATTGCTATTCTAGTGATGGATGTGCTTGCAGTAAAGGATACCTTGACGGTTTTCCTTATTATATGCTCTGATAAATCAATGTGTCCTACATTTATGAGGCTTGCAATCTTCCCATGCTTGATAGCCTGTTTCCATAGAAGAGAAAAATGAGATCAATATTTGTCATAAAATAACATAAAAGAAAAAAGTATGTTTTCATCCTTTCGATTCCATACTAATCCACATTAATAAAAGATCCATTATCAATCCTTGATTAAAATGCAAAACCTGGTAAACAAATTCTTCCTAACTATCAAACCTAACTAGATATAAATAGGAAACATAATGCACTATTTCATTATCAGTTGGAAATTGCTATTAAAATCAATAACTCACATATGAGTATAGGAAAGAGAATCTCAGATTGTTTGTTGGTGGTTCGAAGGCGAGAGGGTCGCAATGATTTGGGAACTCGCGATTTGGAAATCGCTGTTTGTGGAGGCAATAAAGCTGCAGTTATGAGGGACAATAGGCAAGGAGCTGGTGAAGTTATTGAAGTCTAGGTGATTTGCAGGAAGATGATGATGTGTTGTAGTGAGCTTTTTGAGTGGGATGTATGTTGATGAGGATGTATTGCGGTCAGTAATTCATTGAAACTGGAGGGTAGTTGATGCCATGAATGCTTATTTTGTATGGAGCAGACAGTGTTTGATGGAGTTTGTGTTGTAGTGGTGAGGGTGGATGGTTGAGCAGAAGCAGCTATGCACATGTGTGCACTGTTGGTGGAGGGGGAAGAAGGAGGATGGTTGGTCTGGAGTAGTTGCTTGGCATATGTAGTAATGTTCAGGGTGAAATGTTGGAGAATGTCGATGGTTGGATGGTGCAGTGAGTTTGTAGGAGATGTGTGCACTGCTAACAGAACCCCCCCCCCCTCCTCCCTTTACCACTCCTGCATCGCCAGTAATCCGTGAGCATCCCAAATTCAAACAACAGACATTCGACTTCCCCCTTTTGCAACTACGATCAGGCAAACTCCATCAACATCTTTGCAACTGTCACTGTTACCTGCACACTTGCTTTGATCACCATGCCACCACACAACTTGCATTAGCCTATTCCCCTTTGGAATTTCCTTTGCCATCAGTTCTACAACCAACTCTAACTACAGCTCCTCCTTCAAACATTCTCTGACCACTAAACACACTTCAACACAGCAACAAGCCTCTACATCACTTCAAAACTACTGTTGCTCCTCCGTTAAAACATCCAAATAGTGCCACAACATTCAATCCACTCAACAGCATACACCATCATATATCACCACCCATCATCCTCCAAAACAACTTGCAACCCATCACCAGTCACTTACCTAACTACAAGCCATTACCATCTGCCTACCGCTATTTTCACAACCGTAAAATCATAATCACTCCGCGACATTATCCAGTCAACAACTCCCCCCTACCGGACCTTGTACAAACCTTTTCATCATCAGTCAATAAAGCACAACCATCCGTTCATCAATTGATTGAATCACCAATTGACTGCCACAATCACACATCCACAGCAACCACCAGTTGCTCAAGTAACATTCCCCTGCACATCAATTCATACATCCCTAAAATCGCAACCTCCAATTTCTGCAACCGCATCACGAACTCTAGTCACCAGCCTGAACAACTTCAGCCGCCTCAGACCAACATCTCAAATTCGACATCGCGTTCCTCATTTCAATTCAAACTCCAAACGACTTCGACTTCGACAACCCTTAATCGACTCGACTTCCACGAGACATCTGAGCACTAAGGAAGGCGGTGGCGGTAGTGTTTTACGGGCTACTGTATTATTGATTCGGGCGGCTCAATTATTAAGGAGACAATAATTTTTTGGAGGAGAACACTTAAGTGGAGTAGTGAATATTTTAATAGAACAAGAAAGAGGAGATTTAAGTAGACGAAAGGAGGAACTCGATGAGGTGGTGAAGTTATGGGGAGAAAAATGCAATGGAAATTGAAATTTAGGGTTAATAAAAAGGGGAAAGTGGGGAATGAAAATTTTGGAAGGCAAGGGAGCAAAAGTGGCTGCGAACCAAAATAAGAACAGTAACAAATAATACCATAAACTTATATTTTTGAATTTTAGAAAAATCCTTTTTAAAAAATTAATTCTATGAACATTTCTAAATTTTTATAAAATTTAAAAAAATTAATTTTTATTTGAAACATCAAATATAATTAAATATTAAACACTAAAAGGTAAATTCTTGATTTTTAAATATTACATGTTAATTATTAAATAATAATATTAATTATTAATTATAATCATTTAATAGTAATTATTAATTTCAAATTACTAAATACTGATTTTTATATATTAATAACTAATTATTACTTATTATTGCTTAATTATAATTGAATATTAATTATTAAATGTTAATTATTTATTGTTAAAGTTTCATCGAAATTTGTAAAATATATATTATAAGGTAGATATAATAAGCGAAATTTATATTAAATATGACATGAATTTCTTGAAAATTAATTTTATTCAAATATTTGATATTACGCCTTAATTATTATTAATTATTAACATATTGCTTCTTAGTCTTAGTTGTAATTGAATATAAATTATTAAAATTTAATTACTATTACATGTTACCAATTATTTTTTAAGTTTTATATATTTATTTGCTATACAGGCATTTTAAGACCGTTGTAAAATTGGCACCTATTACCGTGGATATTTTTAGCCCATTGTAAAATTGGCACTTATTACAATGGGCGTTATGAGCGTTGTAAAATTTGCATTTTGTGACCGTTGTAAATTTGTCATCTATTACAACGGGCATTTTGTGAACGTTGTAAAATTGACATGTATTACAACGGGCTTGAAAGGACCGTTGTAATAGCATTTTATTACAACGGGCTATCATCGCCCATTGTAAAAAGGGCGTTGTATAAAGCATCTATTACAACAGTATAACGACCCTGACTCGACCTTCGAAAATCGGCACCGAATACGACACTCGTATTCAAATGCCGCAGATCCAAACGTCGAATCTAGTTCGCCGGAGCTTATAACACAATAAATATAACAACATAGCGGAAGAAAAAGAAATGAATATCATTGATATACAACATTCGATACAACAATGATACAATATGAATCAATATCAGAGATACAAGATAACAATGCTACAGCGGAAAACGAATAGCAAAAGAGATAACTTCAATGATCAAACAGCAATAGCAACTCTAACTCCAAAGCATCAATCCAGAAATAGCTCGAACCACCATCACGTTGCACCAAGCTAAGCAAGTCCAGTCCGTGAATCCGAAGACTCCAAAGAATTCCAAAGAGAGAGCTGCACGCTACCGAATCGATATCTATATCTACTATCTGAAAAACCCAACTCCAGACTGCCCGTGTGGAAAATTGTGGCAATTTTCCACACGGGCAGTCTGGAGTTGGGTTTTTCAGATAGTAGATATAGATATCGATTCGGTAGCGTGCAGCTCTCTCTTTGGAATTCTTTGGAGTCTTCGGATTCACGGACTGGACTTGCTTAGCTTGGTGCAACGTGATGGTGGTTCGAGCTATTTCTGGATTGATGCTTTGGAGTTAGAGTTGCTATTGCTGTTTGGTCATTGAAGTTATCTCTTTTGCTATTCGTTTTCCGCTGTAGCATTGTTATCTTGTATCTCTGATATTGATTCATATTGTATCATTGTTGTATCGAATGTTGTATATCAATGATATTCATTTCTTTTTCTTCCGCTATGTTGTTATATTTATTGTGTTATAAGCTCCGGCGAACTAGATTCGACGTTTGGGTCTGCGGCATTTGAATACGAGTGTCGTATTCGGTGCCGATTTTCGAAGGTCGAGTCAGGGTCGTTAGAAACGGACCTGAATGGACCATTGTAATAGCCTTCTATTACAACGGATGGTCATTGCCCATTGTAAAAAGGGCGTTGCAATAGGGAATTTTTGTTGTAGTGAGAGTGTCTAAAATCAGATAAAAGATAACCTTTTTTTTGGATCTAACTGTAAGAATTCAAGTCAAAGCTCGAAGACTTCTTCTTTATACCTACGGCCAACCTCCATCTCAAGCCTTGGCTAAGCTATTGAAAGGAAGAGAGTGTTGTTTGCTAGTGTTTAACGGAGTAGGAAGTAGCTAGTGAAGTGTTGGTTGATTAGAATGTTAGTAGGAAGTTTATCGCTTTGGTTTACGGTGAGAAACTCTATTTAATATCTATATTTATATATACATGTTTAATGATGTGTTATGATTGTTGCAGTTGCTTATATATGCTTTGATCATCAAGTATTGATTATTTTATGTGATTGTTAAATTTTTTTACCAAGTCATGTTAATACACGATGATAAGCACAAAGGAAATCACTTTCCTTTTGAAAATGAAATGGTGTATATGAAATGCTTAAACCTTTTGGAAATAGTCTTAAAATGAGATAGAAATGTTTTATAAACATTTAAACATGTTCAAAGAAATAAAGAAAGAAAATCAAGATTTCATCTTGTATATTTTAAATACGTCCAAAACAATTTTCCAAAAAAATCGCGCTTTTGCAGTAAAGTGACCAAAGTTTAAATTGATATTTTAAACTTTGTAAAAATATGAAATAAATTTTAAGAATCTTTTCAAATGACTTAAAAGAGATTTAATTTGAAAGATGGATTTTTAAATGATATAAAAGTCGTTTTGAAGAATATTGCTTTTAAAACACTATTTGCAATAGCTTTTCACATCAGCTTTAAATAATTTTTGAAATGTAGTTTTAAACTTAACAATTCGTTCCTAAATATTTTGTGAATAATTATATAAGAATAATTGAGCAATTTAAAGATGAATTGGAAGTTTTAATAAGAGTTTGAATAAATGGTTAAGAGGAATTGCATATACCACTTGAGTAAAAAGTGAAGAATATTGGATGTAATATAAAACTGAGTACGCGAAAATGAACAGTACGTTTGTCTTGCTTATGAGATCTGGGAAGATAAAGCTAGGTGTTTAACTAAGGTTAGGAATGGAGCAACCAGTGTCCTGAACTTACCTGGCCTATATTATCTCTTCTTAGGCGAGGTGTGGAAAAGATCGAAAGGAAAGATGGATGCTTAAAAAAATCATGTTTAAGTTTTTCCAAGATAAAAGAAAAGAAACAAATTCTTTGAATGTTGGTTAACCACTTAACATCTTTTATTCGATGATTGGTACGAAGGAACTGGGATCGGATTTGGGTGATTCCTATCTGAAGAACCGAGATAGGATTTGGGTGATTCCTATCTGAAAACCCCTTCAAACTAATTTTTGAAATAAAACATATTGAAGAGAAAGATCATTGAAGACAAAGATCTTCAAGATGTAGGATTACTTGTTACTAGTCCTTGGAGGTGAAACTTACCATATCTAAGGTGGTGGTAGCGCTCTGTTATGAAAATCTTTGATTTTCAAGAATATGATTTGAAGTTAAGAAAGAAATCTTTGATTAAGATTTAATAAATGACCGAGGAATATTTTCCCTAATTAAAAGTTATAACTTGAATATAAGAAATCTTTTATCAAGATTTAATGAATGATTTGGAAAGGTTTTCCTAAGTACAAGAGAAAATGATTTGAAATTATTCTAGGATTTCAGGAAGGTTTAAATAAATAAAATGATTAAAAAATGAGGCTTAATGATTCCATATGCTCTTGAAAAAAATGAAATAAATTGAAAAGAATACATCTAAGAAAGATATTTGATTTAAATAAAAGAGAAGTAATTGATTGATGATTGATATCCACATATGAACTTAGCATCATTTAAAGCGATGATTGGCTTCAAAGAAACCAAGATCGGATTTGGGTGATTCCTTTCCGAAAACCACTTCGAACCAATGTATACGTTCGAAAGTGAAGACATGTTGAAGATGATGATTATTGAAGATCATGGATCTTCATAGCATGAGGATTTCTTGTTGACATGCTCTGGGTCATTCCCACTATAGAGTTATTAATAGTAGTGGTCTCCTCGTTGTGGAGATTTTTCGAATTGCAAGGACTACTCGCTCCTAGTGGTAGTAAGAGAGTGCCTTCGATTTTGTTCAGTCCCAGAACAAACTTGTATGGACGTTAGTCTGACACTGTATTCTAAATCACATTTGAGTGATTTCTATAAATGTATATCGGTCGGTGGTGGAGAAGGCAACTTCTCTTATCTTAACGCCTTTTCCCAAGACATACGAGTTCAGGAAGTTATACTTTTCTAGAAATCAGTCGTGTGACGTGGAATGTCAATGTGGCATTCAGAGATGTGATACATGATATGTGAAAGGTAATCGTAGCCTCGCGAGCCTCACAACCTGGTTATGATGGGATTCTATAGGGTTAGATGTATGCTCGCATTTCGGATAGTAGTGATTTGGGTTATCAGATGTTTTGAGCCCTAGGTACGAGGTACGTCTGGGCCTCATAGCGGAGATGTGTGAAGTCTGAGTCCTTGGATATTATTCGTAGATTGCATCCCCTTTTAGACATTTATGTTGTTGTACAACGACAACCGGGTCTTGGACGTAAGCCATGGATACATATTGAACTTTCCACTAGTTCCCTATCATATTGGAAATCCAATCCCAATACGAGATTACAATTTTGATTGTAGTCCCAAAATAGCTGTAGTACTTTACAAACACTTCAGCTACCCCTTTTTGTATCATATATTCCATTCGGTATATTCCATTGACCCAGTCCGAATATATTACTTTATACTTAGTCTGGGTATTGATACCTTATTTGAATAAGTTTATTTTAAAGATGTTTTCCAAAAGAATGTCATTAAAGATAATATAAAATTATTTTGGTAATAAAAGTATTTTGGTTATCATAAGGTAAAAACTCGTCCGCATTTATGTGTGGACATGGTCTTATGAGATGCGCTTCTTTTCAAAGGTTTTGATAACATATCATTTTAAATTTCGAGTATCTTACGCTGGTTTATCAAGTCTGATCCAAGTATTTTTAATACTCGGATCAGCTCCTAATAGTTTCAGGTTTAGCTGAAGACGCGTAGAGTTTCCAAAGGAGAGCTGGAGATCTTCATCATCGTATGGACGTATTCTATTATCCGCTGCATCTATTTCATTTGTTTTGTTGTTTTCAGCATTTGTAAGGACAGGGGTTCATAACTGTCCAGGACGAATTTAGGTTAGACTCTGATATTGTATTTTAAAATTTTCCACTGTAAAGATTATTATTGAAATAATATATGTTATTCCATTCGTGTGAGATTCTGTTCTTTCTTTATTTTCTTTCTATCCTTAATGATTCTCTTATTTATGCAATTTGAGTTAGACATGTATGGCATATGGAAAAACGTGTCATTACATTTGATATCAGAGCTGAAGTTTAAGTGAGAACCTTGGCTTTGGTGGGGTAAAGACTCATCAGATATAGGGTTAGTAAGACTCTAGGATGAGTGACTCATTAGAGATAGGGTTAATAACACACTAGAATGAGTTTGAATGAATTATATATATGAGTACATATTTGTTAGTGACTAATAAATTATTCTGTGCTGATTTATCCGATGAGTGAATTATGGATTCTGATTGATACGCCTGATCACCGTTATCGATGAGGGTTCCTAAACATTTAAACGAGGCAAATCGACACACTGATTTTGAAAAGTTGGTAAATAAAATAATTTTACCTAGGATTATATTTTGAATATAATGTATATATTTTGAAAAGTTGTATAGTTAGAAATCAGGTTTAGTGAAATTTAGATATGAACATCTTGTGATTAGAATTTCACAGTTTGACTATAAGATGTTAATTAAAGATAATCGATAAGTAAGAAATATGATAAGGTAATTAAGATCTTTAATACTTATTCCAAAATAATAAATTAAGAAATGATAATGTTAAATTACTATCAGAAATTGATCAATTGTTTGATTTAAAAGTTTAAGAACGGATACCTTGTGAATTGAGTTTCACGATTTGACTATAAGGTGTTTGATAAAAATATTTGTTTAAGGAATGAACACAAAAGATAAAAATGTATTTAAATGTTTGTTTAAAAAGATAAATATAAAAGGAATGAGAATTTAAATTCAATAAAAGAATTATGGTAATTTAAATGAAGTTAACTAATATAAGATAAATTTACAGTCTCTAAAGGATTTTGAAAATGGTATTATTTCAAGTAAAAAGAGGTATTTTATGATAACTAATTCAATTGGCTCGAAAATAAACTAAAAATTGGCAAGAGATGTATTCGGATGGTAAGCACTTCTCTTAAAGTACTACTTTTCTTGTTAAGAGGATATATGATACTATTGGTAGTACCCAATTCCTTAGATTGTTTTGGAGTTAGATCTATATAATTTTCTTAAGTTAAAGAAATAATGTGAATCATTAATTAGTAATCTTTATAAAAGTGTTTAAACTAAAGATAAATTGGGATCGCCAATTGATAAAAGAGCGGAATTTCTGACGATTTTGGACAGTCCAAAATTTCCAAATCATAGATAACTCAAAGCTAAGAAATTTATAAAAGGTTGTGAAATACTTTGAGTAAATGAAACAAGATAAGGATAATTTACAAATCTGATTTATAAAGAAAAAAAGGATTTATGAGTTAAGAGTATGAGGATTTAAATAAGGATGGTTTTAATTTTTTTTCCAGAGCTTATAAAATTAATAATAGTATTAAATAAGAAATAAATACTATAACTTATGAATTTGAGATAATAGTAAACTACAACAAAGTCTAAATTTGTTAGACAGACGGATTTAAGTAAAACCAATTTGAAATTTGGGATTTGTATATACTCTTAGGATGCAAAGGTATATCATACCATTATAGATGTAAGTCATGAACTATTAAGCAAAATAATGGCTCTTCAAAAAGGTAATTATAACCTAGAAAGTATTTTATTGATGAATTCTAGCATGAATTAAGAATTTGGACTTAAGTCTTCAAAAGTGATTGATTTGCATAAGTTGTAGGATGAAATAAACTTAAGTGATAGTTTTACGAAATGATTTATAAAAAAATAGTATTAAAGAAAATATATTAAAGAAAATATATTAAAAAAATATGAATATGAAAAATAAAGGATGTAAATAAAGAGAATTTGGTATAATCGAGGAAAAAAAACCAATATGAATAAATATGTAGTTTATACATAAATCATTTCATCACCCAAATGTTGATCTAATATCCGAGTATGGAACTTTGAGGTGTTTACACAGGTCTGAAAAAGGATTTATCAGTCGATTCTTGACGACAAACATTGATGAGGATTTTTGGTTAGGTATTTTAGTTTTCTATCATACTTGAAAACTATGCAAGAAAAGCAAAGGTTCCGATCAAGAAGCCTGATCAAAGTCCACAATAAAGGATCGGGGAATCGATACTAGTTTGAAAATAAAGTTGTGTATTCGAATAGGAGACCGAATAAGATATTTTTTACAGATGATCTGTGTATATTATATGGAATTAAGTTTAAAGATAAATGCTTTGGGCAAACTTTTGTTTTGGGTAATTTCGAGGACGAAATTCTTTTAAGTAGGGGAGAATGTAACGACCCAAAATTTGACTGCTTTAAAATATACTAGTTAAAGTGATTTTATATGTAAAATAAGTAAGGTTATATGATTCAAACAATATTAGATTGGATTTGGAAAGAGAAGCATACACAAAAATAGTAACCTTTGCCTATATCGACAAAAAGTGACAAAATGCTGATTTTAAAAAAGTTAGTTTCAGTGGTTAAATAAATTATTTTAATTTATTTACAAGTGTTTACATTTTTAAATAGAAATATAAGAATTAATTTTAAATTTGGTTTAACTAAAATGTCGAAATATGACCATAAACATTTTATCGAAAATTAACGTTTTGTCGATTAAAAGTTCCAACAACGTTATCGCACCTTTATTTTCTTATATAGAAACATATATTCAAATAGTGTAAGTATTAATTAATTCATCCATTAAGTTCAGTTTTACTAAATATAACTAGAAAACTTCTAGAAGTCATCAGTAAAAGTAAGTACGAATTAACAAAAGTAAAAAAAAGTAAACATCAAATCAATGTCATATAAAAAACCAACATAATTATATTTCACTTAACTTAGTTATTAAGGGATTAAGACATAAAGTAAGAGTGAAAGTATGATGTTAAGCGTTGAAAAAATGGAGGTTTCTTTAGGTTGGAGTAAGGATGGTTTGGTAATTTGGTAAGAAGTTATTTTGGTAAATATACCACTTCTTTCTTTTTCTATAAATACCCACCTCCTTCTTCACTTTCATTCACATTTCTTCTTCTTCTTTTCTCAAGCTTCTTCACCTTCCTCTCCTCTTTAATAGCTTCCAAGATATACAAAAAATTAGAAATAAATGATGTCAAAATATTTACAAAATATTCAAAAGAAATCAAGTTCATTCTCTTCAAATCAAACTCATCTTTTTTTCCATATTTTATCTCTTCTTCTCTCGACCATAATTTCCTCAAAACAGAATCAAAATGCAATTTATTTTTTCAAACCATAGATTTTTCCAATGGCTACAACTTTCACGTTGACCACTTTGTCTCATTCTAAACTTAATTATATCAAAAATCCACTTCTTTCCAGTGCGTGGTCTGGCCCAGTTTTTGAGACAGAGAATAGCCCATTTTGTTTTGATCCTTACTGATCCAAATTAAAAAATTCTTATCATACACATCCAATGGCTACAACTTTCAAGTTGAGCACTTTTCTAGTTTTGAGGTTAGCTATACCAAGAACTTAATTCTTTGAAATGCATTTTCGGGCTCCATTTTTGTGAATCTGACAATAGCTCTTCTTCATTCTATCATATCTCCCTCAAAACCACTTGGATTCAAATGATGTTTTTATAAATTCAAGAGAAAACAATTTTCTACAACTTTTCAGCTAATAATTTTCCAAATTTGGAGACTTGGAGGGTCTAAAATCAGATACAAGATAACCTATTTTGGATCTAATTGTAAGAATTCAAGTCAAAGCTCCCAGACTTCTTCTCTATACCTTCGGCCAACCTCCATCTCAAGCCTTGATTAAGCTATTGGAAGAAAGAGGGTGTTCTTTGCGAGTGTTTAATGGAGTAGGAAGTAGTTAGTGAAGTGTTGGTTGATTAGAATGTTGGTTGGATGTTTATCGCTTTGGTTTATGGTGAGAAACTCTATTTAATATCTCTATTTATATATACACATGTTTTATGATGTTTTATGATTGCCACGGTTGCTTATATAAGCTTTGATCATCAAGTATTGTATGTTTTATATGATTGTTAAATTTTTTTACCAAGTCACCTTAGTACATAATGATAAGCACAAAGGAAATCACTTTCCTTTTGAAAATGAAATGAAACCTTTTGGAAATAGTTTTAAAATGAGATAGAAATGTTTTATAAAAATTTAAATATGTTCAAAGAAATAAAGAAAGAAAATCAATATTTCGTCTTGTATATTTTAAATGCGTCTAAAACAACTTACTAAAAAAATCGTGCTTTTGCAATAAAAGTGACCAAAATTTAAAATTGTATTTTAAATGTTTTAAAAATATGAAATAAATTCTAAGAATCTTTTAAAACGTCTTAAAAGAGATTTAAGTTGAAAAGATAGATTTTTATACATATAAAAGTGGATTTGAAGAATATAGCATTTAAAACACTATTGCAACAGCTTTTCGCAGCAGTTTTAAATAACTTTTGAAATGTAGTTTTAAACTTGACAATTCTTTCCTAAATATTTTGTGAATGATTTTAAAAGAAAATTTAAGTGAAGTAAAGATGATTTGGAAGTTTTAATAAGAGTTTGAATAAATGGTTAAAAGGAATTGTATACGCCTATGAGATCTGGGAAGATAAAACAAGGTGTTTAACTAAGGTTAGAAATGGAGAAACCAATGCCCTAAACTTATATGGCCTATATTTTCTCTTCTTAGGCGAGGGGTGGAACAGATCGAAAGGAAAGCCCAAGTACTCTAAAAAATTCATATTTTTAAGTTTTTACAAGTTAAAAGAAAGGAAATAAATTATTTGAACGTAATTAACAACTTAACATCTTTTATTCGATGATTGGTATGAAGGAACCGAGATCCGATTTTGGTGATTCCTATCCGAAGAACCGGGATCGGATTTGGGTGATTCCTATCCGAAAATCCCTTCAGGCTAATTTTTGAAATAAAACATATTGAAGACAAAGATCATTGAAGAGAAAGATCTTCATGATATATGATTACTTGTTACTGGACACTGGAGGTGAAACTAACCATATCGTGGCAGTAGTGCTCTGTCATGAAAATATTCGATTTTCAAGAATATGATTTGAATTTAAGAAAGAAATCTTTGATTAAGATTTAATAAATAATTTAGGAATATTTTCCCTAAGTTAAAAGTTATAAATTGAATATAAGAAATCTTTGATTAAGATTTAATGAATGATATGGAAAGGTTTTCCTAAGTAAAAGTGAAAATGATTTGAAATTATTCTAGGATTTAAGAAAGGTTTAAATAAATCAAATGATTTAATAAATGGTGCTTAATGATTCCATATACTCTTGAAAAAAAAGGAATAAATTGAAAAGAATATATCTAAGAAAGAAATTTGACTTAAATAAAAGATGAAGTAATTGAATGATGATTGATATCCACATAAGAACTTAACATCTTTTAAAGCGATGATTGGCTTCAAAGGAACCGGGATCGAATTTGGGTGATCCCTATCCGATTCGAACCAATGTATGCGTTCGAAAGTGAAGACATGTCGAAGATAATGATTATTGAAGATCACTGATCTTCACAGCATGAGGACTGCTTGCTGACATGCTCGGGGTCGCTCCCACAATAGAGTTATTTATAGCGTGGTATCCTCATTATGGATATTTCTTGGATTTCAAGGACTACTCGCTACTAGTAGTAGTAGGAGAGTGCCTTCGGTTTCGTTCAGTTCTAGAATGAACTTATATGGACGTTTGTCTGACATTGTATTTTAAATCACATTTGAGTGGTTTCTATAAATGTATATCGGTCGGTGGCGATGAAGGCAACTTCTCTTAGCTTAATACCCTTTCCCGAGACATATGAGCTCAGCAAGTTATACATTTCTAGAAATTAGCCGTGTGACGTGGAATGACAATGTGGCATTCAGAGATGTGATATGTGAAAGGTAATCATAGTCTCGTAAGCCTCACACCCAGGTTATGATGGAATTCTATATGGTCAGATGTATGCTCGCATTTTGAATAGTAGTGATTTGTATTATCAGATGTTTTGAGCCCTAGGTACCAGATACGTCTGGGCCTCGTGGTGGGGATGCGTGAAGTCTGAGTCCTTAAATGTTATTCGCAGATTGTACCCCTTTTAGCCATTTGTGCTATTGTATAACAGCGTTTGAGTCTTGGACGTAAGCCATGGATACAGATTGATCTTTCCACTAGTTCCCTATTATGTTGGAAATCCAATCCCAATACGATATTTATGGTGTTGATTGTAGTCCCAAAATAGGTGTAATGCTTTGTAAACATTTCAATACCTTTTTTCGTATCGTATATTTTGTTCAGTATATTCCATTGACCTAGTCTGGATATATTATCTTAGACTTAGTCCGGATATTGATACCTTATTTAAATAAGTTTATTTGAAAGATGTTTTCCAAAAGAATGTCATTAAAAATAATATCAAATTATTTTGGTAACAAAAGTGTTTTGGTTGTCAAAACGTAAAAACTCATCTGTATTTATGTGTGGACGTGGTCTTATGAGATACCCTTCTTTTCAAGGTTTTGATAACATAGTCATATTAAATTTGAGCATCTCGTGCTATTTATCAAGCCCGATCTAGGCATTTTTAATACTCGGGTCAAATCCGAGTAGTTCCAAGTTTAGCTGAAGACGCTTGAAGTTTCCAGAGAAGAGTTGGAGATCTTCATCATCATATAGACATATTCTATTGTTCGTTACATTTGTTTCAATTGTTTTGTTGTTTTCAGCATTTGTAAGGACATGGGTTTATAACTGTCCAGGCTGAATCTAGGTTAGACTCTGATATGGTATTTTAAAATTTCCCTCTGTAATGATAATTATTGAAATAATATATTTTATTCCATTCGTATGAGATTTTGTTCTGTCTTTATTTTCTTTCTACGTTTAATGATCCGCTTATTCATGCAATTTGAGTTGGACATGTGTAGTTATTGTCGATTCAAAGGGTACGGAAAAACGGTTTATTACAACCTATCTTATTCCCAAAATCAGTATAATTAAACTTTGTTTTTCGTTTATTTTTAAAACTCTTATGCTTGCTTGTTTTATTTGAAATGATGACATACTATGACCATTTATATCGCTTATCATTTCCCTCCATTTTGATAATAACAAAGGGGGAGAAATTTATGCATATACATAGGGGAAGATGCACAAACACAAGGGAAGACAAACACAAACAAATATAATAATACTTCGATTCTATAGTTTATATGTTGATCACACAGTTAATATTTCACTGTGTTGTTGATATTTGATTGTATAATTATCATCATCAAAAAGGGGAAGATTGTTAGAACCCCTAATTCAGGTTTCAATGACAACAACTATACAATCATATACATACATAGATCTTATCAAGATTGTAGGTATATGCTACACGAAGACACCATGCTTGAAAATATTGAGCCTCAAAGAGAAACAAAGATCCATTTATCATACTAAGGTAATTCTATTGTAAACAAGTCTTAGATATAATATTGTTAAGGTCTCCTTAAGTATATATGCATACACGATCACATACAATTTTATATGTCAAAATAAAAGGTGAAAAACTGTTTTTCCATCTCACAGACATCTGAGATAAATCCACAGACGTTTGTAACATGTTTTGGGATAAAAATAAAAAAAAGTCACAGACGTTTGAGGATATTACCAAAGACGTCTGTCATGGGCTAAAACTGTCAAATATGAATAGACACTTCTATTTTGAAACTAAAGGAAATCACCTTTCAACGAAAGGTTGCAGCCACTAAAATGAAGAGACTTTCTCAAATATAACAACTCTTCATCTGCACCTTTTTTAAATATATAATACCACTATGATTGAGAAATAGAGATCATATAACTTGAATTAACCTATTCTTACCCTCTTGATTTCTAAACACTCTCTTGCATATACATTGTTCACATATTTTCAATCAATTATAACAAAAATATAATTTTGGTTAGATCACTTCCTATAACTTAAAGCATTCATATTCATATACTCAAAGGAGATCATAGGAAGATTTGTATAATAAGTCAAAAGCTTTGTTATTAGGAAAACAAGATTGTCAGAGATATTTTTGTATTAGTCTATTCCTCTAGGCGAAATGAGGGTAGATTATTTAAAGCAAATACCGAAGGGGAGCTTCGGGACTGGACGTCGGACGGAAGGTCCAAACCAGTATATAAATTCTGGTTTGCATGTTTTTTATACTTTACTATTTATTGTTCACTATTGCATTGACTTATACGCTTGCACATTATATACAAGTTATACAATATACGATCCACAAGACTATCACATATGTCATATAATAATTTGTACGTGTAAGTATAACATGCCTATGTATAAGTGCTAGGATTTATACATAACAAATATGTTAGCATATTTAGTATATAAGTACAACGTTCAAATGCATGTTTATATGCTTTATTTATGTATTTAAAATATTACAAATACAAACACACACATTATTTTGAAATCATTTATAAATATATAAATAAATATACATCTATGAAATTCATAATATATTTAGACATATGAATATGAATATGTTTATGTATATATTCATAATTATATAAGAATTATATTAAAAATTTATTTACTTATTTTTACTGTAGATTCGAAATTAAAATCAATATTTTTAAATAAACAAATATATATCTTATAAATAATTTAATAATATATATTTAAGTATACTTATTGAAATATATATATGTAAAGTATATAAAATAAATATATGGCTATTATAATGCTCATGGAAAAAGTTGATTCTTTTTACAATTTTAAATATTTATATATATTAATTTCTATACCGAAATTAATAAAAATCAATAAAAAAATATTGTTTTAAAGAAAATTTCAAAATTAAATATTCTGCTAAAATTTCGATAATATTAACATTTTAATATTTTATTTATATATTTTATAATTAAAAAAGATTTTAAACTCGATTATTTATTTTGATTGCGATTTAAATGTACAAATTATACATAAAACTAAATTTTTTATTTATCGAAAGTGTTATCAGATGTAAATTTAATTTTATACAATTTAAAACATATTTTATATATTACCTATATTAATATTATTTACTTATAGAATTAAATGATTTAAATAAATTTAAAATACATATATAATTTATAAAATTATTTTAATTATGCTTAATTCCATTAAGTGTAAAATTATTTTTACAAAATTTGAGAACTATATTTTGTATACTATAAGATTGATATTTGAATTATAAAGCTAGTATAATCAATTAATGTATATTAATTAATTCATAAAAATTGATTTTTTTAAATTTTGAGTCGTGATTGGAAAAGGCATATATATTAAAAAATTATTATACAAATATATACAATTAACCATTATGAATGTAACGATATATCGATAATAGAATCACCACCTACGTAACAAATAATATACGATACATAAATTATCTAAATATTATTATATAATTGAAAATCAGAGAACGACCTTATCTCCAAAGCCTATTAGTACACCTTGAAATGAAGAGATCAACTCCTTATACTAGTTTCCAATCCAATAAGGTGCTAGCTATTGAACCGATGACCACCACCTACCAAATAACAACTATTTTATTTGATTTGAGATTTATAAATAGAGAGGGAAATGGAGTATAAATTTGGCCAAAAATAAATGATAAAGGAGGCACTCAATAGTAGTGAATGAGTGAGGCTAATGATGTTTATATAGATGAGAGAATAGGGAGATACGTTAGGATCTAGATCCTCTTTTCTCTCTTACCCATTCTCTCTCTCTAATCCATCCAAACCAAGCTCCTTTATTGCCATCATATGGCCGCACCCTATCATGCTTCATCATGGTTGAACACGCTAGCCCCCATATGGGCTTCAAATCCATTTAAAGGCCGAACAAATTATATTGCACTATTTAAACGTGTATCGATATTATATATTAATTAATAACTTAATGTCGTATGAAGTGAATTTATAGGCTAGGAAAGAGCTGGCACATGAAAAGAAAATGATAACATTTCAAGTAAAAAACAGTGAAAATGTTGATGAAGACGAAATTACTTTTGTTGCCGAGAAGAACAAAACATCCAAAAAATCCAAGAATTTTTTTAGCAAATCGTCTACAATGTAATGTTTCAAGCATCAAGATTGGCAACATAATGAAAGACTACCCCAAAACTCAATAAGGAGACTAAAAATTAGAAGAATGAAATATTTTAGAAGAAAAAGAAGGATATGTCCTGGGATTGAGAACCATCATCAAACAGTGATGATGAGACCAAATAAGCAAACGTCTACTTCATAGCCATAGATGGGATAAAATATGAAAATTTAAAGAAAAATTAATTAGAAAAAACCTATCAATTAGATTATTAATTTAGGCTAACTAGAAAAGAAAATAAAGGGTTAAAAGCCATGATTAGTTGTTTAGAACTAGAGATAAATATGCTTAAAGATGAAAAAGTATTTCTCGAAAAGAACTGCAAAATACACGAAATTCCTATGAGGATTTAACATTTCAAAATTGTGCATTAAATGATGAGATCAAAGCGTATGGAGACGAGAATGTTAAAATCCTATAGGAAAATTATGATTTAAAATCATCTTTAGACCCATCATGGAAGATTACAAGTTAAAATAGAAAAATTAAATAATAATATCTAAATTTAATAAAGAAAAGGAAAATTTTGCAAATTTGATAAATATTGTAAAACCTTTAAATAGTCGAAATGGTAAAGTTTTAAGAAAACTAGAATCAATTGGCCCAATCTAAAGAAATTTCTTCGCTTATACGAAGTTCAGACCCATGAAGAGTCAGTCCAAACTGAATAGTAGGAAAGTTAGATTATGATAAACATTTGGTTAATTAGAAATAAATATATATAGGCAAATTTGTTTTTGAGGTCCACAATAACAATAATTTTATTTTCAAAGGTTCTCCCAAGTCCTCTTGAATATTGTTGTCCTGAACTAATCCTTATACCCTTACATAGGAGGTGGATACTAGTATATACATATTTATTTTTGTAGACATCCAATAAAAGGAGTTGGAAAACTAAATTACATATGTTAAAAGGGATTAGAATGGATATATTATGGAGAAAGAAACATTAGCATTATAGGTATAACTAACTCACTTTATATATTTCATTTTTTAAGTTATCTCTTAAAATGTTAAATATTCTTTATGAAACTATACTGGACTAAAAAATTGAAAACGTTAAAAGTTCAAAATTTATATTTTGAAAAGTGATTTTAAGAATAAAATTATTTTTAAGGAAATAAATAATTTGAAATCAAATTTTAGAATTTTCAATAAGCATTTCTAATACTTGAAATTTATCTTTTGAATACAATCTATGTTTAAAGACGAAAAATTAGAATTTGATTAGAAAATTTGATTTTTTTTTTAGAAATAATGTCTTTTTATATAAACAATAAACAAGCCACTAACCAATGTAAGGAGAAATTCTTTTAAATTTTATTTTCAAAGCCCTTGGTTTATAAAAAATGTGTGAATTAAAAATGTAAAAATGGTGTGATAGAATAACCTTTTTGCCAAGGTAAGCCAGCTTTATAGTGGATCATCCACTTTATATATATATTATTATTAATAATAATTCAATCAATATGAAATAAACCGTGCCTTTTGAAGTTCCCATAACACCCTTCGCCCTTTTTTACTTCGTTTAGCAACTCACAGAACTAAAAATCCATAACCCTTAAACTTCCATCACTGCCAAATGACTTAAATTGATTTCACCTCCTTCACAGACACAAAATAGGCTTACTTCACTACGATTCCAAATCTACCGTCTCCAACTTCAAGCATCGACCATCGATTATCAATTTTGTCTCAAATTCGATTCTAGATCTACCGATCGATTATTAACCAATATTAGTCTATTAAACTACGGTTTGTAATCTATTATCGATAAGGTTAGATTTGAAATTTTGTTTATGTTATACACTGGCATTACAGCAAACAACTTATCAACATCAACTAGAGAATGCATTTCATCATGCAGGTTGGGAAAATTTGGCCAATTCATTTTCCCATCATTTTGGATTCGGCATGGAGGTTTCTGAAGGTTTAATGGAGGCTTAGGGCCACGAAGAAGCTAGCAATAACAAGTAATTAAAGGGATGAGTAGAACAAAGGTTGTGCACCATATGCACATGTGCACGTGCATAGCTGAAGTTTAACACCCCATATTTTTAAAAATGTTATTTAGGAAATTTAGTTAGATAAACTAAATAAAATAATGTGTTGATAAGGGGATTGAAACTTGATTTAATTAAGGTAGTCATGCCTTTTTAACTAATAGATTAAATGAAGGGTTTAAAAATGAATTAGAAGAGGGATATTATGGGAAAGAGGTCATTCCTATATCATCTTCCTTAGGCCGTGTATTTCAAAACACACGTTCATTATGATTTTCAAAAATTAAAAGCTTGGTCGGCCACCATTAATGAAGCAAGAAGAAGAGGAAACGAAAGAAAAGCTTAAGGAAAACAAACTCAAATCAAATCTCAAGCCCCTTAATCATTAAAGCAAAAGGTGAATAATATTTACATCTCTAAGTTTCCATGGTTTTGGTTTTAAGGTAATTCCGAACGATTTTGCAAAGATTTGCCATGTTTTTGAAATATAAAATTTTATATATATAGACACACACGTTGATGATTTATACATGTTCATACAAATTTTATGACATGTTTTGAGATAAAACCATATTAAATGACATCCGTTAGCCTTACGAATTTTTATGATGATCTAAAAAGCTATTTTGGAGATGAGTTTCGATTTTCAGAATTTTATGAATTTTTATGGAATTTTTATGAATTTTCTAAGGAAAAATGGTTAATTTGAATTATAAAATTATTTACGGGTAAAATAATTATTATTTGGAACCAAAATTTTTATATGTTGAAGAGAACATATTAATTTACTTTTTGGAATTTTCTAGAATTTTTGAAGGAGTCTTAATAGTTCTATAAAATAATTTAAGGTATGGGACTTAAATGTTTTATATAATTATAAAGGAGAAAAGAGCTTTTTCAAAATTATTCAAATTTTCAACTAAGGAAAGTCGATAGCATTTTTAATATAAAATTATGGAAAACAATCAAATTTAGACAAATAAACCAGGTGGGGTATAAAAGAAATGTTTTAAAGCACAAATATATAGTTTTTCTTCTATCTTAGCCCTTCAGCATAGCTTCTACCTTCATTATAGACTTTTCGACAAGGTCGAAAGGTTTCAAACCTTTCGGCTAGGTCAAATACCAATGCACATGGTATCAGGCAACTGGTACGTAGTGGATTGAATGGAGTCGAAAGATTTAGGGATGAAAGGTTAGAGCTTTCGGAGGAGATGAAGTTTTTTTTGGTTTTAAAGAAAACATACCTGCTAGCTTTCGACAAAGAATATTCGAAATTATCAAAATGGTTTAAAATAAAAAAGGTTTTGGTTGGTTTTATTTCTTATTTTAAATGAAACCTTCGGATAAGGTTGAAAGGTATAGCTTTTGACAAGGCCGAAAGCATAGTTGCCGCTCTTAACCTTCCGGCACAAATGGAGTCAAAGGTTATCTTCTGTTTTCTAAAACTTGCCGCCTCTCCATTGGTTTTGAAGGGTTGGTTCCAACACCAACACTTCATTATTTTCGAATGGTTTCGAAAGTTTTTATAAAGGTTTTGAAGCAGTTGCTTTCAACTCCAATATTTTCTAATTCTTTTCCATAAGCTAAATGTTTTAATTCGAAACTATTTAAAGGTTTCAAAGTAGTTTACTTTGATTGGTTTCGAAAGGTTTTCCACTGTTTTTAAATTGAACCAAATGTTTTCGAAAGGTTTTGAGTTACATTACTTTCGAAAGGTTTATTATATATGGGAGGTACCTTAGGCTTTCGACTAGGTCGAAAAGAAATCTTCTAACAAGATCGAAAGGTAGGACCTTTCGACAAGGTCGAAAGGTATAGTTTTTCAATGTTTTCGACAGGCTAAGGTTTAAAGGGTTTAAAAGGCGGATGTCATATGTTCTGAAGCTTATGAAAAAGAAAGATTTTAATAGATTTAGGAGTTACCATCAATAATTTCGAAAGGTTTATTAAAGGATATAAAGGAGTTACCTTTAATACTTTCAAAGGATTTTCTGAATGATTTTGAAGGAGTTACCTTCTATGTTTTCGAAAGGTTGTTTAAAGGTTTTAAACAAAGGTTTCGAATATAAGAATTAGGCAGATAGCCTAAGTGTTTTAATTTATAAAGGACTTTAACTTATTTTAACGAATAGACAATCCTTAGTGAACATCATCAACATTATTTTGAGTAAAGTATATATATCATGGTAAAAATAGCTTAGAGTAAAGCTAAAGATGCATTTTCCTTGGATATATATGATTTGACAAATTAAATCATTTTGAAAAGGTATCAAGTAAAATTTAAAGAGCGGTTAGCTTAGATATAAAAGAGCAGTTAGCTCAAATATTGTAGAGCAGTTAGCTCAGATATTTTGAAGGGTAGTTAACCAAAAAGAAAATTTGGGCATTCAACTCATTTTAAATTCGGATAGTTAGTCCATTTTGCAGATAGTCGGCCTAAAGGACAGTTAGTCCAGAAAGAGCAGTCAGCTCTGATATGAACAGATGGTTCATTTATTAGCATAACGGATCTTACTAAATTTTTAAGGATAGTTAGTCTACCCTTTTTTACTTGTTTTGGGCAAATAGTCCATCATCTAGCATAAAAGATAATGCTATTTTGGTATAACCAGTTTTAGGACAGATAGTCCGGAAATGAATAGATAGTTCAGATTTAGACAGACAGTCTATTTTATTTCCCGATTTTAACATAATGGATATTGCTATATTATTAAAATTTGTTGATTAACTAGTTTGATTGCAGGAAAGAATTTGCAAAATATATGTTTTGAAAAGAGATATTAGCGAGGGGAAACTCGTTACGCTAAGCGGCGTGGTCTTACTAGTTATCAGTAAACTGAGATGTAACAAATATTATTCATACCAGGCTTTAGGTCTGACTTGAATTTTTTTCTCTTCAAACTCTCGGGTGCTCAAAATTTGATTTGAGTAGGCTAAGGGTTTAGTTTTTCATGTATTAGTAGATTTTGGCAAATAAAGCATCCAAGGACGAGCAGGTGGCTGACGGATAGCTAAAATAGGAACTCTGTTTTAAAATTGTTTCCACCGTGTATTAAGACATTTATGTCTATATTGCTTTGATCATCCAAGGGGACATCTTCATATGTCGCTCTTGGCGTATTGTTTTCAATTATATTTGATCAATGCCTTGGATTACATTCGGGATTTTTGAAACCTGGATATGGTTTAATTGACGTGTAATCACCATTTTTTTAAATCTGTGATTTTGTTCATATCCAAGTGCTTCTAATAATATGGATGCCATTAACACTGCCGTATTTCGTCATCAGAAGTTAATACTGTGGATGACTGCAGCATCCATAGCGCTCAGCTTCTGGCCTCCAGATACAGGATGTTACAGCTTGGTATCAGAGCATAGGTTTATGAAAAATTTAACTAAAAAATTAGTTACGAAAACAAAAATCCATGGAAGTTGGAGTAAGATTTATGGTTGGGTTAATGCTATAGTAACGTACTTGTATTTTCTATATATAAGTATGTGCTTTATCTCCATTCATCTATCTTTGATTAGGTTATCTTTCTATATCTCATGAGGTTTGAATACAGGTATGGATGGTAGAAGAATCAGAGTTAACCAAGCAGGGGGAAGCACCGAAAGGAATATCGGACCTAATGCAAGGAGAGGCCAAGTTCTGGTAGAGAATGTTGGTGCTGAAGTCCCGTAGGTCGAAATAGAAGCTATGTATCGGTTTTTTAGGAATATGATGTAGGCAGGAGTTGCAGCCGGAGTAGTAGAAGGAAATGTCATAGGAGCAGGGGTTCTAAAAGTTTCGGTAGTTAATCATTTTGCTAAGATGAGCGGTGATTATGTGAAGCTAGGAGGGAAGCCGGTTAAGGGAACGGTAGATGCCATTAAAGTGGAGAATTGGTTGTTGCATTGCGAAAGGAATTTTGTGGATTTAAGGCTCAATGATGAGCAGAAGAGGAGGTTGGCATCTAGGCAGCTTTAGAGGACCGCATTGTTCTGGTGGAATAATGTAT
Organism: Allium cepa; assembly: GCA_030765085.1. NCBI lineage: Eukaryota > Viridiplantae > Streptophyta > Magnoliopsida > Asparagales > Amaryllidaceae > Allium > Allium cepa. The sequence goes on from CM060939.1 coordinate 422,666,368, forward strand.
CAACGACATATGATGAGGAGACAGTAACCTAGGAGGATTTCAAGAGAAGATTTTAGGAGAGGTTTATGTCGGTAATGGCACGGTCAGCTTTGATTAGGCAGTTTGCTGAGCTGATGTAGGGTGAGATGCTTGTTGCTGAGTATGCCAGGAAATTTGACGAGTTAGCTTGGTATAGGTATGCTTTATAGATACCGTGCTGAAACGGAATGAGAAGTTTATCAGAGGATTGAAGCCAGAATAGGCTAGGGATACTTTGTCACATCTTAGAGATCCTTTTGATATTGTTATAGAGATGGCTTTGCGGCATGAAGAAATCCTTGAGTCTCTGGAGAAGTGCAAGGCAAAAGTGGTCCAGGTTAGGCAGAGCCAGAAGAGGAAGTTCTTTCCCAGGAAAGGTACTCAGAAGGCGGAGCAGCCAAGAAAGCAAAGTCTGAAGTTGTCTGCTATAAATGCGACAAGAAAGGGCACTTTGCTAACGAGTGTCGCTCTGGGAAGGCGAAGGATGTGGCTAAGGGGAAGAATGTCAGGTGCTTCAACTATGACCAGACAGACCACTATAAGAACTAGTGCAAGGAGCCTATTAGAGATGGTAAGGGTAAGATGTTTTCATTGGAGCCTTCCACTTCCAACCCAACATCCCAGGAGAAGGGAAATTTAGTTCTTGGAGGAACGCTTCAGATTTATGGTATGTCTGCATTTTATTTGATACTGGTGCATTGTATTCTTTTATATCTAGATGTTTAATGGATAAGCTTAACCTTCAACCCACATATTTAGTTACTTCCTTATGGGTTGTAAATCCAGTAGGAGGATATGCAACTCTAGGGTTGAGATGTGACCAGTTTGACCTGGTAGGTCATACTTTTGAGTGAAGTTTGCATGTGTTTGATTTTGTGGGGTATGAGATCATCCTAGGTATGGATTGGTTAAGTGAGTACGATGCAAAGTTATTTTGCCAGGGTAGGAAGATATCTCTTAGTTACCTGAATTATAGCAATCAAATTGTTTTCACCATAGGAGGTTCTAGCGGTGTAGTGGTTGCTTTGTTGGGTGCATTGGATTCAGATGATGAGTTGAGATGAGTTTTCAAGGTTAGAGATGTGACGCCCCACCTCTATACCCACGCTAGCCAAGGTCACTACGGTGTAATGTCATCGACTAGCACGGAGAATAAGGCTGTTGAGGAGCGATCATCCGTGTAATTGCTTTGTGCGAGCACCGATATGTCAGATAGTACGACATGCATTTGGTTTCAGAAGGAAATCCAACACACCGATACAAACTCAAAGCTACTACATAGTGGCTATATATATTCTTTGGAAACGAACATAGAAATAAACATAACACAAATCAGTCACAGATATCCATATCACAAAGGCGGAAAAAGATAGGAATATAACACATGAAAGTGTACATTAGAGTAGTGGTCAAACAAGACCCACAATATCAAAAAAGAATAGCTACAAGTGCTAGACAAAAGAATATGGATACATCAATGAGTCTATATCTCAAATGTATACAACAAAAACTACTAATCTAAGTAGTTAGCCAAAAGTCAAGGTGATAATCCCAGATGTGAAGTCAAGCAGAAGCATCTGTAACATCTCGGTCTGACCCGAGTATTATTTAATAAGAAAATAATAAACGGATCAGTCTAGCTATAAATATCAGATGAAATGATATAGAATAAGAGATATGACAAAAGCATATGATAACCATAAGCCATACTGTGGAAAATATGCAATTGAAAATCAACTAGGGATTAATCAATATCACAAAAATCTTCTCAAAGATCAAAAGGAATGTCATACTCTATATTTTCATTCACCAAAACCATGAATATTGACAATAATATCAATGCCAATCACATAAGTTAATGACACACAAATTCACCAATGCACAAATATTGATAACACATATCAATGTAAATCACGAAAATCAGTGAAATACAAATTCTAGAAATCATCAATGGAAATCCAGAAATCACAAAAAGGGGGAGACCTATCACAAAACGGGAGCATGAAAACTCAGCAACACGTGTGTCACAAAATGGAACGCTATTCCATGGTTTCTAACCATTAATTTTTGAGCCGAAGCTCCACAAAAAGGCCCGAATACCATGGGTCGCTACCCCACCAAATTGAGCCGATGCACCACAGAAACGGGGTTTAGTCTCCCTCGTAGACAAAGAGACATCACACATTTGCTAGTCTAAATCACAAAAATGATCATCAACGATTATCGAGAAGTGTCAATTACAGTAAGCTAGTAAATATAAAAACTTAGCGTCATGTCCCATAACCACTAGCTTAACTTAAATATTTACGAACAAATTGTAGATTTCCACTAGAAAATTGTCACAAGAGATTCAATCGAACAAGTCCAAGAATTAACCAGCGAAGTAAATGCAAGCGTTTCATACCATTTGTTTTTACTAAGCCGTTTAATTTGATTTCTCGTACGAGTGAGATAAAGTGACAAATCACAAAAATGATTGTAGAAACAATAAATCACAAAAAAAAATTCACATTCGAAGACGTGAATAAAATCCAAAGAATTCGATTCCAAATTCTATAAAGTGGAAATACCCTTGCGACTTAACAGCCACGACTTACGACTTAACACACGTCATCACAAGGAATCAACGGCTCAAGAAATAGCACATGGCTTAAAGCAGGGGCGACTTAAAGGGTAGCGCGACCAAATTGCAACGTCCTAAGGAATGGCACGACCAAAAGTATGTGCGACCTAGCCAAGCGACCTAAGTGTTGCAAGCGGCTTAAGGACAGAAACGACCTAAGTTGAAAGCAGGCCGAGCGACCTAGGAAATGGTGCGACCTAACAGAGCAAGCGACCTAACATGGTTGCGAGCTATGGGATGGAACGACCTAATGGCCGAGCGCGCGACCTAGGGAGTTACGACCTAAGGCAGGCCGACTCAACTGCAAGTCGAGTGACATATAGGTTGCGACCTAAAGGGGTTAGCGCCATATCATGGCCAAGCGACCTAAGGGGGTTGCGACCTAAGGAGCTAACGTCATAACATGGCCGAGCGACCTAAGGGATGCAACGACCTAAGAGACGAGAGTAGGCCGAGCGACCTAAGGGGTTGCGTGATATAACATGGTCGAGCAACGACCTAAGCATGGCGCGACCTATAAGGGAGCGACCTAACTGCACGCGACCTAACCAATGCCGAGCGACTTAAGGAAGTAAGGAAGGCCGAGCGACCTAGCGACCTATGGGTTACGACCTATGGCCGAGCGACCTAAATTGACGCGACCTAAGCAAGGCACGACCTAACTGCAGGCCGAGCACCTCGAATTGTGCAGGCCGAACGACCTAAGGTATTTGAAGTGCAAAACTCTCTCAATTTGCAACCAATCGAGCATGAACGCTAGGGGATTACGCCTATCGGCTACCCGGTCCTATTGGCTCCTCGATTCATCACCAAAAACGTGTTCAAACATCAAAGATTGGATTTTTAAAATTTTGAACCCAAAACACCAAAAATTGGGATTTTCACCAATTCAATCCAAACCAAGAGCAAATGCATATGAAAAAGTGTTAGTAATTCATACCCAACAATTAAAAAAGTTATAGACAAAGATGTGAGATAAAAATCTCACCTTTACACAAGATCAATGAAGAAGAAGCTTGAAAGCAAGGAAGAATCAATGGCTTCTCTTTGAATTTGGAGTTAGATGTTGGATTTGCAAATGAACTAGGGTTTGGAGTTTTAATTTCTCATTCCTTCCTCTATTTTTGATGAAGCTTGAGTGTTAGGAAATGAAAGTGAAGTTATGAAGGGAAGGGGGTTATGTTAGAATTAATAGTTTAGGCTAACGAGCTAAACAACCCAAAGTGAAAAAGTGGAAAAATTCCACTAACTCCAAACATATCAAAGTTTATACTCAAAAAGATTGCAAACGGTGTTTTGAACTCAATGGAAGTGGTCCCGAGTCCAAATTCGACCGTATGCAAAAAGTAACTTTTCGGACTAAAATCCGACTAACGATAAAACATTAAAATCAAATATTTAAATATTCAATCGTAAAATATGCGGGTTGTTACAGACTCCCCTCCTTAAAGAAATTGTGTCCTCGTAATATTTAAGAAGAAACTACGAGGTAACAACCATGAAAGCATATCAACACAAAAGGAATCTGAAATAAGAAATTCACCTCAAAGAGCATGGGAAAGTAAGTCCGAATGTGTTCGCTCGATGAATTCTCTAGATTCCCAAGAGCAATCCTTAGGATTTAAGGACCACTGAACTTTAACAAGAGGAACATCTTTATTTCGAAGGCGTTTGACCTCCGAAGCAATAATATGAATAGGATGGTGCTCATAAGTTAAATTAGGCGAAACTTCAATTTCTTCCACAACACCGGGCTCAAGATTAGAATCGGAATCTCGAAGGCATTTCCATAATTGAGAAACGTGAAACACGTCATGAATAGCAGAAAACTGAGCCGGTATTAAAAGGCGATAAGCCACAGAACCAATACGTTCGGTGATAGGAAATGGCCCAATATATCGAGGCGCTAATTTTCCTGATCGACTGAAACGTACAACACCCTTCATAGGTGAAACACGAATAAACACAAGATCTCCCACAGAAAATTCTAATTTCCTTCTTCGATTATCGGGGTAGGATTTTTGTCTACTCTGGGCTTCTTTCATCCTATGACGAATAAGGTCAATCTTCTCTGTGGAATCATGAATAAAATCTGGACCTAAAACCAGCCACTTGCCGGCCTTAAGCCAACAAGAAAGAGACCGGCATGGCCTTCCATAGAGTGCCTCAAAAGGTGCCATACCAATACTAGATTGGAAGCTATTATTATAGGAAAACTCAAAAAGTGAAATATGATCTTCCCAACTTCCACCAAAATCAATAACACATGCACGAAGAAGATCTTCAAGAGTTTGATTCACACGCTCAGTCTATCCATCGGACTGGGAATGATAAGCGGTGCTAAAATTAAGCTTCGTTCCCAAAGCTTTTTGAAGACTCTTCCAAAATCCACTAGTAAACAATGGATCTCGATCACCAACAATAGAAGTAGGAACTCCATGAAATTTAACAATTTCTTTGATAAAAAGTTTGGCCAAAAGAGGTACGGTTTGATTAGACCGAACGGGAACGAAATGGGTGGATTTAGTAAGTCTATCGACTATCACCCATAAGCTATCATGACCCGAACGACAACGGGGAAGGCCGTCTATAAAATCCATGGAAATTTGGTCCCACTTCCAAATTGGAATTTCTAAAGGTTGCAATAACCCATCGGGCCTTTGGTCTTTGGCCTAATCAAGTTGGCAAGTCATGCAGCACTTAACAAAGTTAGCAATATCCTATTTCATTCCCTCCCAATAATAAAGTCGCTTCATGTCCGTGCACATTTTACTACTACCAGGATGAATGGTAAATTTAGAATGATGAGAAACTTCTAAAATATCTTTACGAAGATCAATAATATTAGGCACGATAAGTCTACCAAATTTTCGAATGCCGCCACGAGAATCAATATCAAAGTCTTTCAAACCTTCGATATCAATTTTAACCCTTAAATTTTGGCCAAGAAGAGCCAATTCGGGATCTAGCTTTTGAGCTTCAAGAATGCGGTCTAAAAGAGAAGGATGAGCCTCAAGGCTACATAAAACAAGAGATGAACACAACTCGGAAACACGACCTCGAATCTCACAAGTGGATAAAATTCCGAGATCATTCCATTCAGATATCATCATAGAAACAACCGCTTGTTGCTTACGACTAAGAGCATCCGCAACACGATTTTCCTTTTCGGGGGTATAAAGAATATCAAGATCATAAGCTGCAAGGAATTCGAGCCAACGTTGTTGACGCAAATTAAGTTCCTTTTGAGAAAATAAATACTTAAAAGATTTATGATCGGTGTAGAGAACAAATTTCTCTCCCAAAAGATAATGACGCCAAATACGAAGGGCGAAAACAACAGCCGCGAGTTCTAAATCATGAGTAGCATATCTAGTCTCGGCTGGCTTTAATTGCCTAGAAGCATAAGCAATAACATGTTCTCTTTGCAAAAGAACGACACCCAAACCAACGCGACTAGCATCGGTATAAACAATAAAATCTTGGTTTCCTTCGGGAATCACAAGAATAGGAGCATCGGAAAGGAGTTCTTTTAATTTTTGAAAAGAAGCTTCACATTTGTTCGACCACATGTATTTAACACCTTTCTTTGTCAAACTAGTAAGAGGCACGGAAATTTTGGAAAAGTCCTTGATAAAACGACGGTAATAGCCCGCCAATCCAAGGAAGCTACGAATTTCCGTCACACTCTCCGGTCTCTTCCAATTTTGAATCGCTTCAATCTTTGAAGTATCCATGGAAATTCCGGATTCGGAAATAATATAACCGAGAAACTTCACAGGAGATTGCCAAAAGTGGCATTTAGAAAATTTTGTTTTTAATTGATTACTCCTAAGAGTTTCCAAGACAATCCGAAGATGTTTTTCTTGTTCCTCCTCGGTTTTTGAATACACAAGAATATCATCAATGAAGATGAGAACAAACCGATCGAGGAAGTCTTTGAAAACTCGATTCATAAGGTCAACGAAATAAGCCGAAGCATTCGTTAAACCAAATGGCATAACAAGCCATTCATAAGATCCATAACGAGTACGGAACGATGTCAAAGGAATGCTATGCTCTACAATATGAAGCTGATGAAAACCGGTAGCTAAGTCTAATTGTGAGAAGACTCTAGCACCACTAAGTTGATCAAATAGATCATCAATCCAAGGTAAAGGATATTTATTTTTAACAGTAAGATCATTAAGCTTGCGGTAGTCAACGCAAAGCCTAAGTGTTCCATCGGATTTCTTCACAAAAATAACCGAAGCTCACCAAAGCGAGGAACTAGAGCGAATAAATTGCTTCGTCTCCAATTTGGATAATTGTTTACGCATCTCCTCATTTTCCCTATTGGACATGTGATAAGGAGTACGAGTGATAGGCTGAGCTCCAGGGATGAGATTAATTCTGAACTCAATTGCTCGCTTAGATGGTAATCCTAAAACGGGCTCAAATACGTCAGAAAATTCACGAACAACGTGAATAAGAGAAATAATATCTTCCTCATCATCATTATCGCCATCATGAGGATTTAAAGAATATAAAGATGCAACCAAGCTGGAATCCGAATCTTTAAGATCAATAGAAATCTGCTTAACGGATTGAGGATGTCGAAGATGAATAGTCCGCTCAGGACATAGGATTTGGGCTTCATAGCGGTTAAGACAATCCATTCCCAAAATCATTCCAAAGCCTAAGTAGCGCATGACATGCAAATCGGCTCGGAAAGAAAAATCACACAAAATAATCTCGACATCTTTACACAATAAACTGATCGTTGCGGATCCATCAACCGGATTCGCAATTCTCAAAGAAGTCATTAAACACAAAACATCCAAAGAAAAAGTATCAATAAGTTCTTTTGATATAAAAGAATGGGACGCACCCGTATCAAAAAGAACTCGAATAGGATGATCACAAAATAAAATAATGCCATCAAGGATAGAATGAGAAATACCTTTGCCACGGGATGTGTTGCCAGGGGCTTGAGAAACCTTAATCTTTCCCTCCCTCTTTCCTTGAAGTTTGGGACAAGAAGATAAATAATGATCCGGGCTTTTACAATAGCGACAAGCACGAGGCTTTGAACACTTGTTCGCATAATCGTCCTTAGAACCACAATTGTAGCATTGCCCACTACTAGAGGTAGAAGTTTTCGCCACCGAAGTTATTTGCTTTCCTTCTTATTGGGATAAGGGCCTCTGAACTTATTAGGCATTTTCTTGTTGTTGAAGTTCGGTTTGGCACCCATAACTTCAACATCACTCTCGCTATCTGCTTCTTCAAGTCGAAGAGCGATATCAATGAGTTGATCAAAAGAAACTTCTAATTTTAGAAGTAATGGCTTCTTGAGATATTTATTCAAGACATAGACAAATCTTTGGTTTTTCTTCAATGGGGTGTTTATGTATTCGACCCTGTATTTAGAAAGTGACTCGAAGGATGCGACATAATCTGCCACAGAAGATTCACCTTGAACAAGGTCTATAAAACGGCGAGCCAAAGTCACCTTCTCAGCTTCTGGCACAAATTTTAATTTGAAGCGTTCTCGGAATTTCTCCCAAGTAAGATCCGCTTCAACTATTTCAGAAATAAGAAGCTCATACCAATCTAATGCTCTTTCTTGGAGCATACTAGAGGCCACCTGAACACGGTGAAGATCAACAAGATTCATGCGAGAAAAGATTCGATCGCACGTTCTTAGCCAAGCCTGGACTTCAATAATAGTTTCAAATCCTTTGAAGGGCTTCCCACCCAAATTGGTATAATCTTTACACAAACATGCAAATCCAGACTTAGGGTGAGAAGACTCCGGGTTTGAACCGGCTGCCTGAGCATTCTTTACGAGATCAAGAAGCTGCTGGGCAGACATAAATACTCCATCCTGGGGAGTAGTACGAGATTGACCGGCGCTGGGACGGCCAGGTCTAACCATTTCTCTTCCTTAAGAAAGAAGAAAGAAGGATAAGGTTATTCACCAAATGAATATCAAGCATTCTTGATAGATAAACAAGGAATCATAAAGAAAATAGGGTAAATCGGTACGAAGACTCGGATTAAATCCTAAAGCACGATTCCTAAGATGGACTTAGGACGATGATCCTTGCTTGATTATTCTACATTGTTTCGAAGATTGGCTTTGATACCAAGCTATGACGCCCCACCACTATACCCACGCTAGCCAAGGTCACTACGGTGTAATGCCGTCGACTAGCACGGAGAATAAGGCTGTTGAGGAGCGACCATCCGTGTAATTGCTTTGTGCGAGCACCGATATGTCAGATAGTACGACATGCATTTGGTTTCAGGAGGAAATCCGACACACCGATACAAACTCAAAGCTACTACACAGTGGCTATATATATTCTTCGAAAACAAACATAGAAATAAACATAACACAAATCAGTCACAGATATCCATATCACAAAGGCGGAAAAAGATATGAATATAACACATGAAAGTGTACATCAGATTAGTGGCCAAACAAGACCCACAATATCACAAAAGAATAGCTACAAGTGGTAGACAAAAGAATATGGATACATCAATGAGTCTATATCTCAAATGTATACAAAAAAAACTACTAATCTAAGTAGTTAGCCAAAAGTCAAGATGATAATCGCAGATGTGAAGTCAAGCAGAAGCACCTGTAACATCTCGGTCTGACCCGAGTATTATTTAATAAGAAAATAATAAATGGATCGGTCTAGCTATAAATATCAGATGAAATGATATAGAATAAGAGATATGACAAAAGCATATGATAACCATAATCCATACTGTGAAAAGTATGCAATTGAAAATCAACTAGGGATTAATCAATATCACAAAATTCTTCTCAAAGATCAAAAGGAATGTCATGCTCTATATTTTTATTCACCAAAACCATGAATATTGACAATAATATCAATGCCAATCACAAAAGTTAATGACACACAAATTCACCAATGCACAAATATTGATAACATATATCAATGTAAATCACGAAAATCGGTGAAATACAAATTCTAGAAATCATCAATGGAAATCCAGAAATCAAAAAAAGGAGGAGGCCTATCACAAAATGGGAGCATGAAAACTCACCAACACGTGTGTCACAAAATGGAACGCTATTCTATGGTTGCTAACCATTAATTTTTGAGCCTAAGCTCTACAAAACGGCACGAAGACCATGGGTCGCTAACCCACCAAATTGAGCTGAAGCTCCACAGAAACGGGGTTTAGTCTCCCTCATAGACAAAGAGACATCGCATATTTGGTAGTCTAAATCACAAAAATGATCATCAATGATCAACGAGAAGTGTCAATTACAGTAAGCTAGTAAATATAAAAGCTTAGCTTCATGTCCCATAACCACTAGCTTAACTTAAATATCTACAAACAAATTGTAGATTTCCACTAGAAAATTATCACAAGAAATTCAATCGAGCAAGTCCAAGAATTAACCAGCGAAGTAAATGCAAGCGTTTCATACCATTTGTTTTTACTAAGCCGTTTAATTAGATTTCTCGACGAGTGAGATAAAGTGACAAATCGCAAAAATGATTGTAGAAACAATAAATCACAAAAAAAATTCACAATCGAAGACGTGAATAAAATCCAAAGAATTCGATTCCAAATTCATCAAAGTGGAAATACCCTTACGACTTAACAGCCACGACTTACGACTTAACACAAGTCATCACAAGGAATCAACGGCTCAAGAAATAGCACACAGCTTAAAGCAGGGGCGACTTAAAGGGTGGAGCGACCTAACTGCAACGTCCTAAGGAATGGCGCGACCCAAAGTATGTGCGACCTAGTCAAGCGACCTAAGTGTTGCAAGCGGCTTAAGGACCGAAACGACCTATGTTGAAAAGCAGGCCGAGCGACCTAGGAAATGGTGCGACCTAACAGAGCAAGCGACATAACATAGTTGCGAGCTATGGGGTGGAACGACCTAATGGCCGAGCGCGCGACCTAGGGAGTAACGACCTAAGGCAGGCCGACTCAACTGTAAGGCGAGCGACATATAGGTTGCGACCTAAAGGGGTTAGCGACATATCATGGCTAAGCGACCTAAAGGGGTTAGCGACATATCATGGCTAAGCGACCTAAGGGGGTTGCGACCTAAGGAGCTAACGTCATAACATGGCCGAGCGACCTAAGGGATGCAACGACCTAAGAGACGAGAGTAGGCCGAGTGACCTAAGGGGTTTCGTGATATAACATGGTCGAGCAACGACCTAAGCATGGCGCGACCTATAAGGGAGCTACCTAACTGCACGCGACCTAACCAATGCCGAGCGACTTAAGGAAGTAAAGAAGGCCGAGCGACCTAGCGACCTATGGGTTACGACCTATGGCCGAGCGACCTAAATTGACGGGACCTAAGCAAGGCGCGACCTAACTGCAGGCCGAGCACCTCGAATTGTGCAGGCCGAACGACCTAAGGGATTTGAAGTGCAAAACTCTCTCAATTTGCAACCGATCAAGCACGAACGCTAGGGGATTACGCCTAACGGCTACCCGGTCCTATTGGCTCCTCGATTCATCACCAAAAACGTGTTCAAACATCAAAGATTGGATTTTTAAAGATTTGAACCCAAAACACCAAAAATTGGGATTTTCACCAATTCAATCCAAACCAAGAGCAAATGCATATGAAAAAGTGTTAGGAATTCATACCCAACAATTAAAGATGGTTATGGACAAAGATGTGAGATAAAAATCTCAACACAAGATCAATGAAGAAGAAGCTTGAAAGCAAGGAAGAATCAATGGCTTCTCTTTGAATTTGGAGTTAGATGTTGGATTTGCAAATGAACTAGTGCTTGGAATTTTAATTTCCCATTCCTTCCTCCATTTTTGATGAAGCTTGAGTGTTAGGAAATGAAAGTGAATTTATGAAGGAAAGGGGGTTATGTTAGAATTAATAGTTTAGGCTAATGGGCTAAACCAAACCCAAAGCCCAAAGTGAAAAAGTGGCAAAATTCCACTAACTCCAAACATATCAAAGTTTATACTCAAAAAGATTGTAAACGGTGTTTTGAACTCAATGGAAGTGGTCCCGAGTCCTAATTCGACCATATGCAAAAAGTAACTTTTCAGACTAAAATCCGACTAACGATAAAATATTAAAATCAAATATTTAAATATTCAATCGTAAAATATGCGGGTTGTTATAAGAGAATTCGCAGATGTGTTTGAGCCTATAGATGAAATGCCGTCGAAATGAGCATTGAGTTTCGATTAGATTTGGTTCCAAGAGCAAACCGGTGATTAGACACCAAGCAGGATGACCCCTTCAGAGATGAGGGAGTTGAAGGTGCAGTTGGTGGACTTAGAGAGCAAGAGTTTTGTCAGGCCGGGCAATTCGCCGTAGGGTGCAACGACATTGTTTGCTAAGAAACCGGACGGATCGTTGAGGCTATGTATCGATTACGTAAGTTGAATGAGAAGACGATAAAGAATCGATATCCATTGCCTAGGATTGATGATTTACTCAACCAGCTAAGTGGAGCAAAGGTATTTTCTCAGTTAGATTTGGCAACGGGTTTCCATCAGCTCAAAGTAGTAGAAGATAGTATACCTTTGACAGCATTCAGGACCAGATATGGATCGTACGAATAGCTGGTTATGCCATTCGGACTGGCGAATCCTCTAGCTTACTTTATGGATTTGATGAACTGGATTTTTCGATAGCACTTGGACAAGTTCATGTTGGTTTTCATAGATGATATCTTGATTTAATCTAAGGATGAAAGAGGGCATGAAGTTCATCTTAGAGTGGTGCTTGAGACGCTGAGGCAGCATCAATTGAAAGCGAAATTTTCGAAATGTCACTTCTGGAAGAAGGAGGTGAAGTTTCTTGGTCATGTAGTCTCAAAGATAGGGTTATCAGTAGATCCGACTAAGATTCAAGCAGTGAATAGTTGGAAGAGACCAGAGACAGTAACCGAGATTAAGAGTTTTTTGGGTTGGATAGTTATTATCGGAGATTCATTAAGGATTTCTCGTGGATAGCGCACCGATGATCAGGCTGATGAGGAAGGATGTGAAGTATGTGTAGACCAATAAGTGTGAGGAAGCATTCCAGAGTTTGAAACACTTATTGACCCATGCACCTGTGTTGATAGTTCAAGAGGGGAATCAAGATTTGGTAGTCTATACCGATGCGTGTGGAACTGGATTAGGAGCTATGTTGATGCAGAGAAGTAAAGTGATTGCATATGCTTCTAGACAGCTTAGATCGCATGAGGTCAGATATCCAACGCAAGATTTAGAGTTGGTTGCTTTGATTTTTGCTTTGAAGGTGTGGAGACATTAGCTTTAGGAGAAAGGTTTGAGCCGTTTATAGATCATAAGTCGCTGAAGTATTTATTCTCTGAGAAGGAGCTGAACATGAGACAGCACAGATGGTCAAAATTCATAGTTGCTTATGATTTTGCGATTGAGTAAATACCAAGGAAAGGAAATCGGGTTGCAGATGCACTTAACAAGAGCATCATAATGTACCGTTGGCAATGATGGCTGAGTAGAAAGATTTAAAAGCATTAGCAGATTGCAGAGTGCAATGAAGATCCAAGGCAGGGTCTAGTGGTGATACAGTTGTATTGTCTTGTTTGGATGTTTGACCGGTTTTGATCAAACGAATTGCTTCTTAGCAGATAGAGGATCCAGTGTTAGCTAAACGGATCGGTAAGCTAAAGGAAGGAACCAAGGATGATGGCTTGAAAGATTTCAGTCTTGACCAAAATGGGTGGTTGAGAATGAAAGGAATATTATGTGCTTTATATATAGGAAACATAAGAAAGGAGGTCTTAAACGAATGTCATCGTTCGAAGTTCACTATACATCTCGGAGGTACCAAGATGTATCAGGATATGAAGAGGAATTTCTCCTGGGAAGGAATAAAGCGGGACATTGGTTTGTGTGTAAGGCAGTGCTTGAATTGCCAGCAGGCAAAGGCTGAACACTAGAAACTGAGTGGTTTGCTTCAGCCGTTAGATATTCTAGTGTGGAAGTGGGATTCTATTTCTATGGACTTTATAGACGGGTTGCCAAGGTCGAATAGGGGAAATCAAAGTATATGGGTTATAGTGGATAGATTAACCAAGAGTGCCCATTTTATTCTAGTTATGTCAACCAGGACAGCACCTGTTTTAGCAAGGCTGTTCATGAAGAATTTGGTTAGATTGCATAGAGTTCCTAGCAGCATAGTTAGTAATAGAGATTTCTTTTTCACTAGTGAGTTTTGAAAAATTCTGCAGGAAGTTTTGGGAACCAAGCTTAGGATGAGTACTGCTTACCATCCATGGACAGATGGGCAAACAGAAAGAGTTAACAAGATCTTGGAAGATCTGTTGAGAGCTTGTGTTTTGGATTTTGGAGGATCATGGGAGGACCATCTACATCTAGTAGATTTTTCGTATAACAATAGTTATCAGATTAGCATTGGAATGACACCGTTTGAAGCTTTGTATGGAAGGCCATGCAAATCTCCTGTTTGTTAGTTGGCGACTGGGGATAGGTTGATTTTGGTTCTGATTTGGTTAGAGAAGCTGCATAAAAGATTGAGGTCATTCGAGATAGGATGATGGAGGCTCGGTCTAGGCAGAAAAGTTATGTAGATAAGAGTCGGAAAGATTTGGAGTTCTCGGTGGGGACCAGGTTTTTGTCAAAGTATCACCGATGAAGGATGTGTTTGGATTTGGGAAGTCGGGGAAGTTATCTCCTAGGTTCATAGGACATTTCCCTATTCTTGAGAGAATCGAGAAGCTCGCGTATAGACTTGAGTTACCGAGCAGTTTGGTAGGTGTCCATGATGTTTTTCATATTTCTCATCTCAGAAAGTGTGTTAGAGACCCGGAGAGTACTATTTCACTGACAGTGCTAGATGATTTAGTGGTAGAACCAGACTTGACCATAGTGAGGAAGCTAGTTCGCACTGTTGCGAGAGATGAGAAGAGGCTTAGAACCATGACGGTCAGATTAGTCAAAGTCTAATGGAGTGACGATCACAGAGACTGTACTTGGGAGGTTGAGAGTAGGATTAGAGATACTTATCCTGACTTTTTTTTACGGTATGTTTACCTTTTTTTTGTTTTGAGCCTTATTTAATTTCGAGGACGAAATTCTTTAAGGAGGGGAGTCCGTAATACTCCAGATTTTGGAAAACATTATCTAGGAGATTTAGTTAGATAAAATAAATAAAATAATGTGTTGATAAGGGAGTTGAGATTTGATTTAATTAACGTAGCCATGCCTTTTTATCTAATAAATTAAATGAAGGGTTTAAAAATGAATTAGAGGCGGGGTATTATGGGAAAGACGCCATTCCTATATCATCTTCCTTAGGCCGTGTATTTCAAAAATTAAAAGCTTGGCCGGCCACCATTAAAAGAAAAGGAAACAAAAGAAAAGCTTAAGGAAAGAAGATTCAAATCAAAGTCGTTCAATTCTCAAGCTACTTAATCATTAAAGCAAAAGGTGAATAATGTTTACATATCTAAATTTCTATGGTTTCAGTTTTAAGCTTAATTCCGAATGATTTTGCAAAGATTTTCCATGTTTTTGAAAGATAAATTACACACACACACACACACACTCGTTGATGATTTATATATGTTCATATAGATATTATGACATGTTTTGATATAAAACCATATTAAATGACATTCGTTAGCCTTGCGAATTTTTATAATGATCTAAAAAAATTAGAGATGGGTTTCGATTTTCAGAATTTTCAAAATTTTTATGGAATTGTTATGAATTTTCTAAGTAAGAAAAGGTTAATTTGGATTATAAAATTATTTACGGGCAAAATAATTATTGTTTGGACTAAAAATTTTATATGTTTAAGAGAACATATTAATTTACTTTTTGGAACTTTTCCATAATTTTTGAAGGTGTTTTAATAGTTATATAAAATTATTTAAGGTATATGACTTAAATATTTTATATAATTACAAAGAAGAAAGGAGGTTTTTCAAAATTATTCAAATTTCCAAATAAGAAAAGCCGATGGCATTTTTGAATATAAAATTCAGACAACCTATCAAATTTAGACAAACAAAGCAGTGGGGTATAAAAGAACTATTTTAAAGTACAAATAAATAGTTTTTCTTCTATTTCAGCCCTTCGGCGGAGCTTCCGCCTTTATTCCGTACCTTTCGACAAGCTCAAAAGTTTTCAAACCTTTCGGCTATGTCAAATACCAATGCATAAGTTATCAGGCAACTGGTACACAGTGGATTGGTTGGAGTCGGATGGTTTAGGGACGAAAGGTTATAGCTTTTGGAGGAGACAAAAATTTGTTTGGTTTTAAAGAAATACAACTGCTAGCTTTCGACAAAGAGCTTTCGAAATTGTCGAAAGGTTTAAAAGAAAAAATGTTTCAATTGATTTGCTTTCTTATTTTAAATGAATCCTTCCAACAAGATCGAAAGGTATAGCTTTCGACAAGGCCAAAAGCATAGTTGTCACTTCCTAACCTATCGACACAGATGGAGTCAAAGGTTATCTTTTGTTTTCAAAAACTTGCTGCCTCTCTCTATTGATTTTGAAGGGTTGGTTCCAACACCAACAATTCATTGTTTTCGAATGATTTCGAAAGGTTTTATAAAGATTTCGAAGCCGTTGTTTTCGACTCTAATGTTTTCTGATCCTTTTGCATATCCAAATGTTCTAAGTCGAAATATTTAAAAGGTTTCAAAATGGTTAACTTTTATTGGTTTCGAAAGGTTTTCCACTGTTTTTAAATCAAACCCAATGTTTTCGAAAGGTTTTGAGTTACACTGCTTTTGAAAGGTTTATTATATAGGGTGGGTATCCCTGACTTTCGACAAAATCGAAAGGTTTTTCAAAAGGTTTTGAGTTACATTTCTTTCTAAAGGTTTATTATATAGGGTAGGTACCCCTGACTTTCGACAAAGTCGAAAGGTGGAACCTTTCGACTAGGTCAGAAAGAAACCTTCTGACAAGGTCGAAAGGTAGGACCTTTCGGCAAGGTCAATAGGTATAGTTTTTCAATATTTTCGGAAGGCTAAGGTTTAAAGGATTCAAAAGGCGGTTGTCATATGTTTTAAAGCTTATGAAAAGAAAGCTTTTAAAAGGTTTTGAAGGAATTACCTTCAATGATTTCGAAAGGTTTATTAAAGGATATGAAGGAGTTACCTTCAATACTTGTAAAGGGTTTTGTGAATGATTTTAAAGGATTCGCCTTTTATGTTTTCGAAAGGTTGTTTATAGGTTTTAAACAAAGGTTTCGAATAAAAGAATTAGGAAGATAGCCTAAGTATTTTAAGTTATAAAGGACTTTAACTTATTTTAAAGGATAGACAATCCTTAGTGAACATCATCAACATTATTTTGAGTAAACTATATATATCATGGAAAAAATAGCTTAGAATAAAGCTAAAAATATAATTTTTCTTGTATATATATGATTTGACGGATTAAACATTTTGAAAAGTTTTCAAGGAAAATTTACAGAGTGGTTAGCTCATATATTAAAGAGCAGTTATCTTAGATATTGTAGAGCAGTTAACTCAGATATTTTGAAGGGTAGTTAACCCAAAAGAAAATTCAAGCAATCGGCTAATTTTAAATTCGGACAGTCGGTCCATTTTGAGGGCAGTCGACCCAAAGGACAGTTAGTCCAGAAAAAACAGTCAGCTCTGATATGAATAAATAGTTCATTTATTAGCATAATGGATCTTGTTAAATTTTTAAGAACAGTTAGTCCACCATTTTTACCTATTTTGGACAGATAGTCCATTATCTAGCATAAAAGATATTGCTATTTTGGTACAACCAGTTTTAGGACAGATAGTCCAGAAAAGAGTAGATAGTTCAAATTTAGATGGATGTCTATTTTATTTCCTGTTTTTAGCATAATGGATATTGCTATATTATTAAAATCAGTTAATTAACCAGTTCGGTTGCAGGTTAGGATTTGCAAAATATACGTTTCGAAAAGAGATATTAGTGAGGGAAAACTCGTTCAGCTAAGCGGCGTGGTCTCACTAGTTATCAGTAAACTAAGATATAATAGATATTATTCATACCAGGCATTAAGTCTAACCCGAATTTTTTGTTTCCCTTTAAACTCTCAGGTACTCAAAATTATATATAAGTAGACCGAGTAGGGTTTTAGCAGATTTTGGCGAATAAAGCATCTGAGGATGAGTAGGTGGCCGATGGATACCTAACTTAGAAATTTTGTGTTAAAATAGTTTTCTCCATGTATTAAGACAGTTATGTCCATATTTTTTTAATCATCCAAGGGCGTATCTTCATATGTCGCTATTGGTATATTGTTGTAAATTATATTTGATCAATGCCTGGGATTACGTTTGTGATTTTTGTAACTTGGATATAGTTTATTTGAAATATAATCACCAAAATTATTGTTTTTTTTAATTTGTGATTTTGTTCATATTCAAATGCTTTTGATATTATGGATACCATTAACACTGCAGTATTTCGTCACCGGAAATTAATAATGTGGATGACTGCAGCATCCGTAGTGCTTAGCTTTTGCCTCCAAATATGGATGTTACATGAAGATAGCTAGTTTTGCTTTCTTTTGTTGAGTTCAATTTCTTAGTTTGTAATCAGTTAACAATATTGTGATGAGCTATTAATTACCTCGCCCGTGAAGTAAATCATCGCACCTATGATCCAACCAATTGGGAGAGAATCAATAGATTCTTTTTCGGGAGCGATTCATCCTTCCCGAACGCAGCATACAACTCTCCGTTGTACTGCGCTCTTCAAGTGTGCTTGTTCCCCCTTCGACTAGTTTCAGTGAGTCAATCATGAGGGTGTATAAATATAAATCAAGTCATGTAAATATGTTTATTTTTGGGAAAAGTTAACAAAAGTATCATATTTCTTCACCTGAACTTTTATATGCATTTTCTTCCTGCTTTTGCATCTTGTTTCACCTATTTCTTCTTTCATTATCTAGATGCACCACTTTCTAGCTGCAACATTCTCACCATCTTCATTTTCCTATAAACTGTTGCCAATCAAACCCATTCAACCTTGAAGAAATCATCACTTGTACTCATCTCAACCCCTCACCACAATGGCACAAACCGGATCATAAGCGCGGAAAGAGAAGAACCTACCAGATTATCGACTAATCGACTAACCACAATATTGGCTTTGATTTACTGATTCAATGTAGACAAACAGTTATGGCCAATCATCATTCATATGACATCCATTAAACTTCAATCTCAGGTAAGCTCGTAATTTGGATGATCTATATAGTATTGTTTCCTTATTGTCATGTTTGAAGCATTATCACTTAATCAACCACTGTTCTGACCTTTAAAATTGATTATGTATATATACCTCAACAGGGCTATTATTTTTTTGTAGTTTTCTTCTATTTTTAAACTCAGTGGCATTTGAAATTTGGACCATGGTTTCTCCATTTTTTACATTATTAATTGTACTATATGTGGCATGAGCTGCGAGAAAGGTAGTTACTAATTGATGTATAACTAGTCATAGCATGGTTAGGTGAACTGATTAAGATCATATGATGTTGCTTTCACACTGAAATGGATTTCAATACAGAATAAGTTCATATGACGTTAGGTGATATCTATATCCCAATATATATTACTCTACTACTTATAACAAGAATTCAATGAATATGTATGTAGCATGAGTTGCAACCAAAATAGTTGATATGAATTAGTGATAAGTTAGCCGTAACCTGATCTGAATTAGTGACAACCTATTTCCTATCATTGTAAATAGACAACGCACAAATGATAGTGTAATGTTGATCAAGATAAGTTCATTTTGATGCACCGATTGATATTATATTATATACCAACGAAAAAAATTAAATTGCATAAGGTAATCCTTTAAATTTTGACTTGTTATTTCTCTTATGTGATTCATATGGCTCATGTACAAATAATTTGTCGGTGACAAATTTTTCAATATTTTGATTGTTGTCGTATTGTGAACAAATATATTATCTCATCTTATTAGTTTTAGTTTTAAAACTATTTCTATTTGCATATTATTTTTTACACTATATTTTTGGTAATCTCTATACAAATTTCTTAAGACAAGTTATTGACTAACTATAATATATTTACATGATTAACAGGTTCTATAACATGGGACACAATAGTGAAGAGCTCATATTACTGCATGGTTAGGCTGTACCAGTGAGTGTTACTGAGATTGTGAGTTTGAAAAACGTCAGTGTTATCACATTGTCTTCATTTTTGGCCACTATATTAGTATTAAAACATTAACAATTATAGTGTTCCTACTCTTCACCAATTCGGTTCATTGAAAGTAGCTAAGTTGCAACATATAAGTGCATATTTGGTTTCATAAATAATTAGATACGTTGGCAATGATAAGATCTTTGTAGACATTTTTCAGAGCTATTATACATTGATAGCTATTTTTTCTATTAAATATATGATAAATGATTATTATAAGATGCAACTTATATTCATTTTTATTTTGGAAACAAAAATCTATGAACTACACTATTTCATTCAATTTTATTATTATACTTAAGGTGCTCAATATGTTTGCCAATAAATAAGTAGATAAACTGCAAAGCCTGATGAGTTTACCTATGTCATCATTAAATATTCATTCTAAATATAACTACCCTTATATTCTTTGCATATGATCGTCATTTTTTTACTGAATTTTTATAACATCTACTACATATTATAAAAAAATTTAACAAATGATGGCTATTCTAATGCAGTGAGTATTTTGAATTTCCTTTCCAAAAAAGATATTTAGTTCTCTTGTTGTGAATTTTATAGGTTAAACAGAAAAGGAGGGATTCAGTTTCACCGAACTAGAAGTTGTAAAGATGTGAGATACATTTAATTGGATGCCTTTACTCTAGTAAGCTATTAATACTTACCTTAACCTATATAATATAAATTATATTGTTGGGTAATTCTATTGATGTGGACTATGCAGTGAAGTGAGCAAGTTGTTTGATGATGACATAGATCTTTCAAAATACAGGGAAGGATTTGTGAGTAAAGTCATGTTTCCATAATTCATTAGGATAGCACATCAATTACAGTTATCTTTATGTTTTACATTCACTGTTCTATAATGTTGCTATGTCATACTATGCAGTGTACAAATTTATTTACGCGCTCATCCATCTTATGCCCCATCAAGTTTTAACAAACAATATGCAATATATACTCCACCTCTTCTACTGCTTTAGTGAGTACAATCGCTACCATTAACCTATAATAAGTTGCATTAACATGTCCACATGGTACTATGACATGTACATTACCATTGCTAACATGTTGCTTATATATGCTAGCCCAACACCTATGGTGTATTAGCTAACGATGACTGAAACCAACCTGAAAAATGCTAATGCCATTTAAAAATTATTTCATTCTAACTACAAAAAGTCTATCCTTCACAAGGTTAACCACAATATATTTCTATGCATCAGATAGAAATAAACATGTTATTAATTTCTGTCAGTTTTAAAATAGATATCAAATATTGCATCAGATGAAGATATACATGGTTGATTACAAATGGAATTACATTGTCATTTAACTAATTTGATTGGCATCAGATATTGTAGGCTTTCTTAAGGGTATATCTACGATAGTTGCACTCACCACAAAAAAGAGATTTCAATCAACAAAGGGATAAATCCAACTTCAAGTGATCTTTAATATGATATTCTTAATATGCTTTTTAACAATCTTTAATGCAATATCAGGTTCCCCTATCTTTTGGTGCTTTATATTGCAGTCTTTGGCTACTCACTTCTTACACCCACCTGAATTTGTATACATGTTAATTTTAATTATATTATGTTATAATAATGCGCACACACATATACACATAAATACATATTGATATTAATTGGATTACAAACTAAGGGTTATTTTTTATTTACGTTCATTTAATATTCAAATTTGAGCTTAAATTTACTATTTGTTATTCAATAAGAACTATACATTCATGGATGCTACAAATCAATTTCTTAATGATATGACATGTGATATTTACTAATTTTTTGCTAACTCACATTACTCATACATTTTATTCTCATCATCACTCGTTATAATTAAATAAAACATACTTATTTACCAATTGGAACATGCTTATGCTAAAAAACAAAGCACATGACATTATATTGGACTACAATCTATGCTTAGATTGAAGCATTGAGATATTGTTATGTAGCTTTAGTTTTAGATTAGTAAATTAAAATTCATATTTGAATAATTTATTTATTCATTCTTTTATGATCTTAAGTTACTGATTAAAGATATAACATAAAGTTTGATTTCCTTTATTTTCCATATATGATGACCTGGTAGTTGTACATACTTGGTATTCACTATTGTTATACCTCATCATTAAATCAATAACCCATATGCCTTAATTAGTATTACTAAAGCAATCTACATCGTTTCTTTATGTATCATAGAAATACCTCCATGCAATATTGTTCATCCCCATCCTGTTCATGGATTTGTAACCATTTGATATTTTCTTTAATATCATAAATTACACAACTAACCTGTTTTAATCATTATGAATAAATAATTGGAACAATCTGATTCGAGAAGAAAAAAATGGAAAATCACATGGGTTATTGATGTATTCTAACTTAAAAATGTGATCATTTGGTCACTTTAGTATTGGGGAACATGTAATGGTGTATACCAATAAATATTTGTAAAACTTGATGCCAAATCAGTTTTCTTCAAAAAACTGAAAGCATATGTCGTTATCTACCATAAGCGGTCAATTTTTTTTTTTTTGCAATGATGTGATGGTATATCCCTAGATGGATCCTAAGTTCAATTTTAATATATCTTTTTTACTTCTAGATAAGTTGATTTTATCTTTATCTTCACTATCTAACTTAGAATACTCGGCTTTTTCCAACAAATTTTCTCTCTTGAATCCGATAAAGTATCATGTTAGTCACGTTTCTAATGTGGGTATCCAAATATTTCTAGGTTAATGAACTACTTTTTTTATCAGGATTCCTATATCATAGTAAGAATGGAATCACGTAAAAATTTCAAGGCAGCATTGTACATATTTGTTAACGTGGAGCTCTTTTAGATCGAAAAATATTAATATATATGTCTCCCCATGATTACCTTTTATTTGATTTTTTTTCTTACTTTTTGATGAGCAAAAATAAATATATGTTCAATTACTTTTGAAATTATGTGATAAAACTAGAGAAGAAATGCGAGAGAATAATGGAAATGTTCAATTCAATGACTAAAGCTTTTAAGTTGAAAATAATATGCTTTTTCTACTTTTTTTAGTCACATAAAAGGTAGAATATGTGTATATGCAGCTAGATGGACATAGTCCAACATTAAATCAACATAATTCTCATTTTTTATTTCATGTAGCTAGACTGATAAAGTAAGAAGATTCCTAGACCACACAATAGTTTATCTCTTATACGTTGAATATTCATAGGTGCATGTTGACATTTGCAAAGTTTATAGTTTTATCAAACTCCTTTTCTTAAGTTGGCAATAAGTTTATTCTTTCTATCAGTGATATCCTCACACAGATCCCATATAAGACTACATTAAGTTCAAAATCATAGTTAGGAAATTTCTATAGGAAGAAGAAGGAGGGAGAAATAACTCCTAATTCGCTAATGGAGATTTAGAGAATATTTTATAAAGGAGTAAATAAGCTTTATTTTCTTTGCTCTTTTCTTTTTTTGCTTGCTTACAAAAGAAGAGAATACATTCTTATTTATAGTGTGATACAATCTCTAAACCTTTCTTCAATCTTCTATTTTCTAGATTTTTCTTGACAAAGCATATTCTAGAATTCTCCAAAATACACAAGTCTACAATTTTCTCTATGCTTAATTTGACATTTCCATAAATACATATTATACTTGTCAACATAATCAATGTTTCAAAAAAATCAAGCTTATTTCCAACATCTCCTCTAAACTTGGTTTTGTAACTCTGAGAATGTCTCGCAGTCTTTGAAAGTCGTCATGCTTCAACGCCTTTGTAAAGATATCTGCAAATTGGCCTTTTGAATTAATAAACTTTGCTTGTACCACCTTTTTTGCAATCTTTTCTCAAATAAAGTGATAGCTGTTTGCGCCAAAATTGGTCACAAACACCCAATACCGTGAAAGCACCAGTGTATGAATATAAATTAGTGATATTCAAACACAAATAACAGATCTCAACCAATAATAGGCAGCAATCCCAAAAATAAAGAATAGGGACGCAAGTTTTATAGTGGTTCGGCTATCTCCGGCCTACGTCCACTCCAATTTTTTCTTTTTATTGACTATCCTTGAAGATTACAAGTGATTACAACAGTTGTAGTGACCAAATCAGAAGAAAATAGTAGTAATGATCCTATGGAATGATTTTAGCAGCGTCTGGGCTTGCTTTTCCTCTCTAAATTTTCCGACCTCTTTTCTGAATGACCAGGGGCTCTATTTATAGGCGTGGAAGGCTGAAATCCCGCCTAAAACCTGGGGAGGTTGCTTGGCACGTGAGGGGGGGCCCACAGGCCCGTGTTCTCGGAATCCGTACCCCGTTTGGGATCGATTCGAAGTGACGTTCGAATCGATCGAGAATCCATCCAATTGAGCTGAAATTTGGTGTGAACATTCTTCAACATGTATGTAAGCTCCTGTAAAAATTTCATTGCATTTGGATCAACGGTTTGGAAGATATGATCGATCCAAGTTCAAGAATCTGTGCGTCCTGAGTGGTTCGAACCCATGCTTCGTCCACTTCGAACCCATGCCTTTCGAAACCGTCCACTTCGAACCCATCTCTCTCGAATCCACGTCCTTCGAATCCATAACTTCGAATCCATCACCACCTTCGAATCCATCACCAACTTCGAATCCATCACCACCTTCGAATCCATCACCAACTTCGAATCCAAGTCCTTCTTCGAATCCATGTCCATCTTCGAATCCATCTCCTTCTTCGAATCCATAGCAACTTCATATCCATTGTATTGAAGCTACTCCTTTCGAATCCATCCAGTTCCCATCGATTCGAAGCATCATTGATGCGAACCTGATGGGTTCGAACCTGATGGGTTCGAACCTGATGGGTTCGAACAACATTCCTTTTCCACCTTGAGTCCATCATATTTCCTCCATACAAACTCCGATTAACCTGAAATTTGAAACATAGCCTTTCATAGTCCTTATCATCATTTCCAATCAATTTCGTCCCGATCGGAGTTCAACAAAATTTTGACGATATCCATCGTAGCCTTATCTCCAGTCCTGATATCCATAATTCCTTGCCAATTTGTTGATATTCCAGTTTTGACCAAAAAATGGGATAACATTTTGCCCCCCAAAACATGCCTTGTGATAACAAGGCGTGTTTTGAATAATTACGAATCCAATATCCGAAGTCCAAAGCCATATTGCCAGAGTATATCGTCCTTGACTGCTTCGAGTCGATGCCCAATTCCATATCCAATAGCCAAAGCCTTAGCCAATTCCGTATCCATTCGAACTCGACAACCAAGTTCCAATCCATCCTTATCCAATAGCCAATAACCGGAGCCAGGACCTCTCCGGATCGATATCCAAATCCATAACCTCTCTGGGTTCCTGTCAAGCGTGATCCACATCCGACGACCGTGGTCCAGTGTCCCTGGACGTTGAGTTAACCTCTCCGGGTTCTTGCCAAGCGCAATCCATACTTGACGACCTTGGTCCAGTGTCCCTGGATGTTGAGCCAACCTCTCCGGGTTCTTGCCAAGCGCAATCCATACTTGACGACCTTGGTCCAGTGTCCCTGGACGTTGAGCCAACCTCTCCGGGTTCTTGCCAAGCGCAATCCATACTTGACGACCTTGGCCCAGTGTCCCTGGGCGCTGTAAAATGCCATGGCTTAAGTCCTAAGCCGAATCCTGATCTCTCCGGACCCTTGCCGAGCATAGTCCATACTCGACGACCTGAAAATAATAGATGATAATAGAGGGCCTAAGTCCTAGGCCAAATCCTGGTCACTCCGGACCCTTGCCGAGCATAGTCCATACTCGACGACCTGAATGAGTCAATTTACCACGTTCGGGCAAAGCAACTCACCCCTTGCCAGGTATAATCCATACCCGACGACCGTTTATCAAAAACCAGATAAAAGTCCAACCAAAATCTATTCCAGAATTCAAAATCCAAATCCGAAATTCAAATCCGAAATCCAAATCCAAAATCCAAATCCAAATCCAAATCCAAAATTCAAATCCAAATCCAAATCCAAAATCCAAATCCAAATCTAAAAAAACCAGAAGTCCAAACCAGCATCCAAAACCAAAAACAATCATCCAAAGGAAGATCCAAAAAAAGCAAGAAAAACCAGGAGCTCAATCCGAGCTCCAAAACCAAATTCAAAAAGAAAAGCAATGTCCAATCTAAAAGCAAGAAATAAATTTCACAAACCATAGCATCCTGGTTTATCATCATTCAGAGCATGCCTAAGGGCTATCTCCGTCCCCGTACATGTGTAAATGACTTTCCCGTTTGCTAGTAGCTTGCTACTTATTCCCTTTTATCCTAGTCAATGGATGATCAATCGACGATCATCCCTGGGCCTCCCATCATCACGGCGTGAGGTGGTCGGTGGTTGCTCCTGCTCCACCGTTGCATCCCGAGTCCCAACGTATTGCTGTAACTGTCCATTCCTTACATGCTCCTCGATTATATCCTTTAGGTGCCTGCAGCTGTTGGTATCGTGTCCATCCAGATCATGGAAGAGACAGTGCCTTCCTGATGTCATTTCCCGCTCTGTTGGTTCTCTCCTAGCCGGCCTTCGGTAGGGAAGGCGATTCCGAGTTTCCAAGTATATCTGCTCCAGCGTCTTGTTCAATCCAGTGTATGTGGAAAACTTTGGATCCTTCCATCGTTTTCTAGCGTTTCCAGAGTCGTCATCTAACTTCCTTTTTCCTTTATCTTTATCCGAACTGTTTTTGGATACCGCTCCAACCTCGATTGCACTAACCTTTTTCGATTTTAAATCCGCACTTGCATCTTCTTGCCGAAGGAATCTTTCTGCCTCATGAAAGAATTCGTCGAGATTTCGCGGGGGATCTCGTATCAGAGATACCTTGAAATCCGAATTCTCCTTGACTCCTGATACTGCTGCCATTAAAACCATTGATGGATCAGGCCGATCCACCGAAGCGACTGCCGCACTGAATCGAGTTAGAAAAGTTCTAAGTGATTCGTCCATCCTTTGCTTCACCGATGTTAAAGTCATCACGTTTTTTGGCCTCTTAACGTGAACCCGAAACTGTCCCAGAAACTTTTCCACTAATTCCTTCCAAGTCCTGATAGATCCTTCTCCCAGCTGCCTAAACCACATTGCAGCTAAGTCCTTCAAATACAAGGGGAAACATCGGGCCATCACTTCCTCCGATGCCCCCAGCACCTCCATGTGTCTGCTGTACCTCATTAAGTGATCTGTTGGATCTGTCTTACCATCATATACCTCCACGCTAGGTAGCTTGAACTTAGGTGGATTCCGAGCCATCCTTATTTCCCGAACGAATGGACTTCTATTTACGCCTTCCAAATCTCCGTTTGTTAACCCACCTCGCACAGTCTTCCTGATCATCTCTACTAATCCTGTATTGTCTGGTAGGGGTTGCCCCCCATGCCCCCGAGGGAACTCTGGTACATATTCCTCGTGTGGCTCACTAGCAGCAACGTTAGTTCTAACTTGCTGAATTCCTTCCAAAGGTTCTTCTGTATTGAATCCTGTGGGCCTGCCCCCAAGCCCTTGTTGATTGCCTTCTGGCTCCGTATCCTGTTCTTCATTGGGTTCCACAATCCTGGCTCCTTGTCCTGCATCCGCAGCTGCTGTAGCTGTTCCTAAGTTCTGCATCCCTGTAGCTCTCATTTGTTCCAAGAAAGTTTGCATCATCTCCTGTTGACTTTTCAACAATCTCTCCTGCAAAGAATTGGCCATAGCTTCCATTTCATCCCGAGTTACGTAAACCGAAGCCTGTCCTTCCTCACCTCCGGAGGATGCTTGTTGACTTCCTCCTTGTTGGCTTCTCTCAGCCCTTAGCCTTCTGCTATCCTGTCTAGCCATTGTCTTCCAAATCCAAATTCCTTAAACTCTTCAAATCCGATGTAGCGGGTGCTAGTTGTTCTCAGTGAAAGCACCAAAATGTTTGCGCCAAAATTGGTCACAAACACCCAATACCGTGAAAGCACCAGTGTATGAATATAAATTAGTGATATTCAAACACAAATAACAGATCTCAACCAATAATAGGCAGCAATCCCAAAAATAAAGAACAGGGACACAAGTTTTATAGTGGTTCGGCTATCTCCGGCCTACGTCCACTCCAATTTTTTCTTTTTATTGACTATCCTTGAAGATTACAAGTGATTACAACAGTTGTAGTGACCAAATCAGAAGAAAATAGTAGTAATGATCCTATGGAATGATTTTAGCAGCGTCTGGGCTTGCTTTTCCTCTCTAAATTTTCCGACCTCTTTTCTGAATGACCAGGGGCTCTATTTATAGGCGTGGAAGGCTGAAATCCCGCCTAAAACCTGGGGAGGTTGCTTGGCACGTGAGGGGGGGCCCACAGGCCCGTGTTCTCGGAATCCGTACCCCGTTTGGGATCGATTCGAAGTGACGTTCGAATCGATCGAGAATCCATCCAATTGAGCTGAAATTTGGTGTGAACATTCTTCAACATGTATGTAAGCTCCTGTAAAAATTTCATTGCATTTGGATCAACGGTTTGGAAGATATGATCGATCCAAGTTCAAGAATCCGTGCGTCCTGAGTGGTTCGAACCCATGCTTCGTCCACTTCGAACCCATGCCTTTCGAAACCGTCCACTTCGAACCCATCTCTCTCGAATCCACGTCCTTCGAATCCATAACTTCGAATCCATCACCACCTTCGAATCCATCACCAACTTCGAATCCATCACCACCTTCGAATCCATCACCAACTTCGAATCCAAGTCCTTCTTCGAATCCATGTCCATCTTCGAATCCATCTCCTTCTTCGAATCCATAGCAACTTCATATCCATTGTATTGAAGCTACTCCTTTCGAATCCATCCAGTTCCCATCGATTCGAAGCATCATTGATGCGAACCTGATGGGTTCGAACCTGATGGGTTCGAACCTGATGGGTTCGAACCTGATGGGTTCGAACCTGATGGGTTCGAACAACATTCCTTTCCCACCTTGAGTCCATCATATTTCCTCCATACAAACTCCGATTAACCTGAAATTTGAAACATAGCCTTTCATAGTCCTTATCATCATTTCCAATCAATTTCGTCCCGATCGGAGTTCAACAAAATTTTGACGATATCCATCGTAGCCTTATCTCCAGTCCTGATATCCATAATTCCTTGCCAATTTGTTGATATTCCAGTTTTGACCAAAAAATGGGATAACAATAGCGTGTATCGATATTCGAACTTCGATTATGAACGACGGGATTCTTAGCGAGTGTTATGGCCAACTAGTTATCTATAAATATTTTCGTTGCATTATGCAGTGATATATGAAACTCCTTCAATAAATCTTGAAGCCAAATTTCATGACATACACAAGTTGAAGCAGCAACATACTCAGCTAAACGGGTTGATAGTATCAAGATTAGTTGCTTTTTGAGCTCCAAGTGAATGTTGTATCTCCCATGAAGAAGAAAAATCCAGTTGTACTTTTACGATCGTCAATATCTCAAACATAATCGCTATAGCTATAACCAATCAACTTGAAATTATTAGAATGTGAATACAGTAATCCAAAATTAGTGGTACCTTTAATATATCGAACGATTGTTTTTGTTGTCTTCAAATGCGATGTTGTAGGAGCTTCCATGTAGTGACTAATAAGGCCCACTCCATAAAGTATATCTGACCTTGTACATGTTAAGTATCTCAAGCAACCAACCATGCTCCTAAATAGGGTAGGATGCACTTTGTTTTCTTGCATATGTTTTGAGATCTTTGTACCACTTGCTACTGGAGTGCTTACGGGTTTGCATCATCCATTTTGAATTTCTTTAGTATTACATTTGCATATGATTCTTTAGAAATAAATATACCATGCTCACTTAGAATCACTTGGATTCCAAGATAGTATGACATGAGTCCAATGTCTGTCATCCCAAAGTCTAAACTCATCTCATTCTTGAAATCATCAAAAGCTTTTGGATTATTTCCAGTAAAGATTAAGTCATGCACATATAAACATACAATTAAAATATCTCTACTTTGATTTCTCTTTATGTAAAGAGCATTTTCATAGAGGCATTTTACAAAATTATTTTCTAAAAAATACTTATGAATTCTTGTATTCCATGCTTTTGGGGTTTGTTTTAAACCGTATAGCATTTTTCTCAATTTTAAAACTTTATCTTCTTGTCCTTTAACTTTATAACCTGGTGGTTGCTCCAAATAAACTTCCCCTTCTAATTTACCATGTAAGAAGCAGATTTCACCTCCATTTGATGTATTTTCTATTTGTTTTGAGCTGCTGAAGAAATTAATAATCTTATAGTTTCTAAGCGGGCAGCAGGAGCAAATACTTCATCATAGTCTATACATACTCCTTGCTTGTATCTTTTAGCTACCAATCTTGCTTTGTATCTTTCAACTTCTCCTTTAGCATTCTTCTTCACTTTATATACCCTTTTTTACTAATAGCTTTATGTCCTTTAGGTAAAGTAACCAACTCTCATGTACTGTTCTTTACAATCGCTTTGATTTCTTCATCCATAGCTTACCTCCATCTTTTGTCTTATTTTGCTTCTTTAAAATCTATTGGTTCACAATTGGGAAAAAGACAAAATAATGTGGTATCATCAAAAATTGGAGAAACCTCATAAAATTCTTGCAAAGATCTCATGCGTGGTGGTCTTTCATTTGAGCTTTCTTCAAATGGATATTCTTGATGGATAGTTGAAGGAGATGACGACGTTGAACTAATCGGATCTTCTTCCGCATCATCGTTGCACTCCTCTTCATAAAGCGGAAAGAAACTATAATCATCTTCTTGTTTGTTCCAATTCCTAGCACTTTCTTTATCAAACTCCACTTCTCGACTAATATT
The DNA here is from genome assembly GCA_030765085.1 of Allium cepa. NCBI lineage: Eukaryota > Viridiplantae > Streptophyta > Magnoliopsida > Asparagales > Amaryllidaceae > Allium > Allium cepa. The sequence goes on from CM060939.1 coordinate 422,697,111, forward strand.
AACTTTTTCATTAATAGGATTATATAACTTATATCCTTTTGATCGTGAGTCATAGCCAATGAAAATGTTTTTTTGCTTTTGTCATCTAATTTGGAGGGTTTTTGATCTGGCTATGGGCATATGTGATACTTTCGAATACTTTTAAGTGAGATATACATGGCTTTCTACCACTCCATGCTTCTTCAGGGGTTTTGTTCTAGACATTTCGAGTTGGAGAGCAAATTGATAAATACACCGCGCATTCAATAGCTTCAGCCCAAAAATATTTTGGAATATTTTTGCTTTTTAACATGCTTCGTGCCATGTTAAGAACATATCTATTCTTTCTTTCAACAATTCCATTTTGTTGTGGAGTGTACGAGACTGTTAATGGACGATGAATTCCATTTTCTTCACAAAACTTCTCAAGATGTAAATTCTCCACCTTGGTCGGATCTCGTGGCTTTGATCTTATAACCGCTTTCATTTTCTACAAAGGCCTTAAATTTCTTAAAACATCAAATACATCTGATTTTGTTTGAGACAACAAGCCTATGTTTTTCTACTAAAATCATCAATAAAAAGTGCAAAATAGTTACTTTTTCCAAGTGAGCATGGTTTTATAGGGCCACAAATATCTGTATAAATTAATTCTTAATGGTTCTTTGGCTCTCGTGGTTGATTTTTTTGGAAACATTTTCCTGGTTGTTTTCTAATTACGCATCTTTCACATAATTCGTTCTTATGATTTATTGATGGTAAACCTTTCACCATGTTTTGTGTTTTAATAATTTTAAGCCTCCAAAATTAAGGTGTACAAACCTTAATTGCCAAAGCCATGATGAATCTTTATAGCATGATTTTGAGCATTTAACAACATTATTCAAGATATTCAATGGAAACATTCTATTTTTTGACATTTCCACTTTAGCAATTAAATTTTCTTTACCATCTCTCACTAAAAGACTTTTATTTTTCATGTGTACATCATATCCTTTTTCCAAAATTCGCCCTAAAGTAAAAATATTTTTTCTCATTTTAGGCACATAATAAACATTAGAAATAAAGTCATTCTTTCCATTCTTCAACTTAATTTGTATATTTCCTTTTCCTTTAACTGGAATTTCAGATTCATCGGTAAAATGAATGTTTCCACTTACCTATTCATTAAGCTCCATAAACATGCTCTTCCTTCCACGCATATGATTGCTTGCCTCCGTGTCCAAATACCATATATTGTTATCGCTAATTTCATCTCCTTTATGTGCCAACGGTAGTGCAGAATTTTCTTCTTCTTCTTTAGCAAAAATTTGTTCTCTCTTGGACTTTATAAAAAGTGGATCTACAATCAGAAACAAAATGCTCAAATTTATTACAATTATAACATCCTATTTGTGATTTATCGTACCTTGGTCTTTCATTTTCCTTTATATTTCCTCATCTTCTCTTGTAGTATATGTATTTTGCCTTTTCTTCTCTTTATGATAGTCATTTCTTCCATAGCTTTGACCACGACCTCTTCCACTTTGGCTTTGACTTCCTCCATTTTTAAATGTTTCATTTTTTCGCAAGGTGAATTTTTTTTAAGACCTTACTCTAATGGCTCTTCTTTGACCTTTCTCTTCAATTTTTCTTCATAGACTTGAAGTGAACCCGTAAATTGATCAACATTCATGGATCCTAGATATTTAGATTCTTCAATTGTTACAACTATGTGATCAAATTTTGAATCTAAAGGTTGTAGAATTTTCTCAACAACTCTAGAGTCTTCTATTTTTTCCATATCTTTTCGTTTAATTTACAATAGATATAACTTGAGAAAAATAATCATCGGTTGATTCTGATGATTTAATATATAAGATTCAAACTCACCTCGCATCGTTTATAGCCTAATTTTCTTCAATTTATCAATTCTCTTGAAAGCGTTCTCCAAATCTCTCATGCTTTCTTACTATTTTGTGCATTAGCTATCTTCTCGAACATATCATTAAAACTTTGGTAAATGAGCATAACAACATTTTGATCCTTCTTCTTCCAATTCTTTAAATTGTCTCTTTCAATTTGGGATAAATTGGAAATATCGGCATATTTTTCATATCCATTTTCTACGATATCACACCCATCTTGCGATCCAAGAAGCGTCTTCATGCAAATGCTCCAATTTTCATAATTCTCCTTCTTTAATAAAGGAACTTGAAAAGGATTCGTTCTATTTGCTATCTTCCTTGATTAGCAACCTCGCTTTAATACTACTATTAGAAAATTTCTATAGGAAGAAGAAGGAGGGAGAAGTAACTCCTAATTTGCTAATAGAGATTGAGAGAATATTTTGTAAATGAGGAAATAAGCTTTATTTTCTTTGCATTTTTCTTTTTTTGCTTGCTTATAAAAGAAGAGAAAACATTCTCATTTATAGTGTGATACAATCTCTAGACTTTCTTCAGTCTTCTATTTTCTAGACTTTTCTTGACAAAGCATATTCTAGAATTCTTCAAATTATATATTTGGTAAATCAAGATTTTTCTCTATACTTAATTTGACATTTCTATAAATACAAAGATTATAATTATCAACATAATCAACGTTTCCTAAAAATAAAGCTTATTTCCGACATTGACCAATTTAAATAACATCAAAAGCATTATGTAAAGACAAATACTAGACTTGACGAACAAACAGTAAAAAATTTAAACGTGAACATTTTTTGAATAATATACATAATTGAACTAATTTTTGGAATGATTTACATGTTAGTATTCCACTTGAGAATAATATTTAACGTAAAACTACTGTTTAATGAATTTGGATAAATAGTTGTCCAACAACTTGGACAAATAGAATGTCTTCAATAAACAACCAATGTTTGGTTGTTTATCTATACATAATTGTCCAACATTTTAGACAAATAGAATATTAGGCTATGGGTTAATATTTATTCATTAGAAGTACATGTAAGTACTTATGTTTTCTTAAATATATACAAGGCAGCTTATATTTTCTCATATTTTAACCATTTTTAACGCATTGTTTACTTTGAAATCAGCTGCTGGGATGCCATGGTCCTCTTGCCAACCATCTGCCTAGAAGAACTTTCATTAATATAGTTGGAGCTAATTAATTACTTCGATGTCATGCTATATTCCATTTCCTAAAAACTTTAATTTGGTGTGTGTTGGGTTACATTGTTTCTCAGTTTATTCTACTAGGCTGCTAACAATTTTGGCAATTCTCCCGCCCATAATGTTCGATTGATAATCTCGTGTAGCAGCTAGATTACAATTACATAGGCCATGGTCCGGATCAAATAGCCCATTATGGCAACTACAATTCAGGCTCCAGCTTTTTAATACAAACCCCTACTGGTTCAAGCTCAAACTCTCCGGCTCATGTGTAAGCACTAATCCCAAGCCCGATTAATTTTCCTACCACAAATTATACCCGGCCTCTCCCTTTATCGTGCGTGCTGCAAGCTATCCCAACTGATACAAGATTTTTGCAAGCACAAAAATTTTCCTCTCCATCAAATGAAATAGATCAAACCCTTTAGGATCCCATATGTTTTGCAACCAAGCCACAGCTGACCCAACTTAGTTTCAGGCCCATTTTTGAGAATATTTTGGAAAATCTCATCACTTTCCCACAACTAGACTCCATGATTTGTTTTCGGACCCGTTACTTTTCAACAATAGGCATTCACATTCTCAAGCCCATCATCCTCTTCATTGGTTAAACCTATTCTTCCCACGCTACCTGATCACCTAAAGTTAACAACTGCCTTACAAACTATTGCGACACTAACCATGCCAAGCGCTACTCCCCTACAGAGAACCAACCATGGCCTGGACTAAGTTTAGCTAGTGGCAAATGAAAATCTTTATTATTTGAAATTCATATAAGGGATGATTTAGCTATTTTCCATCAAATAAACTCGAAAGACCACTTATCATTGTTTTAGGATTTTCATTTTGTCTTCTGTTTTAGAATTTGGATGACTTTACTATAACATACATGTTCCTTGCACTGGATTTATAATAATTAGTCCATGCCAATTGTTTTGTGTATAATTAGCATATGCCAATTGTTTTGTTATTAATTGATTGTTTATTATATCGTACTTTATGTAGTATGCAATTACGCTACACAAGCACATCGTCGAATTAATGCATGCATATTGTGATTAGATGCATGCCTATTTGAACGTGCATATATTCTCGTATATATAACAAGAATGAGACAAAAATGCCTTAATAGCTACAAAGTCATAGTTTAGTAAGGAGTGAGACAACACCATGTCAACTACTAGAACATATATAAAGAAATAAAACATGCTAAACTCTACCTCAGGGGCCTAACAGTATATATCTAAGAAAATATCTGGCAAGATCGGGAATAAAATTCAAAGAATGCAAGGAGTATAAGAGGGATGTGTTCAAACTATCATCTGAAATAACTTCTGATTGTGAACCTCCGGTTTCTTAGCAGAAGTGAAAATAAACGAGTCTCCACTAATAACATATCGAAGATATTTATTTTCTCCAAACTTACTAGAGGTAAACTTCAATAAAACCTGCAAATGGGGGAATATCTCGTAAGGGTGTTCCGGTGAATCCAAACTTCCTCCGCCTCGATCCACTCAAGAACATGAAAATCACACGTCATGAGAAGGGTCATATGAGGGCCTATACTAGGTGGAGTATCAGCTATGGTGGGGGAGGAAATGGTCTCATCTAAAACTATTGTCTCTATATTAGTCTCGATAAGTTTATCAGAATATGCTTCCTATGGAGTTGCTTTAACCTTCCAATAACATACCAGAGGCTTTTGGAAGGGGAATCTTCGAAGGCAAGGTTGTAGGTAAGGTATCAGAATGAGGAAAAGCGCTGCTATATGACCAAAAGAGTGCCAAGAATCACATATGGCTAGTTTTAGCCAATACTCCACATCAATATAAGCAATTCTGTCATTAGAAATGAAAATTGAGGTGCAAGAAGGCAACTATCTTTCATGGTTGATCTCGATAAGAGCTTTGGCCTGCTTAAGCTGATGTTCCTCTCAATGTAAATATCAAAACATATCAGCTCTCCAATAAGTCTGACTAACCAATTAATCCCTTCCAAAGGCTAGAAATGAGAAGGCTGGAAAAGAGAAGGAATGCTAGGGAGACGGACCCAAAAAAGAATAGAAAGAACTTTCTCACATGAAATATCAACAAATGGGCTACACTGAGTAATGATAAAGACTTTCCCTTCAATAATAATCAGATCAACCATTAGGATATGACTTCTCTGTAAATGGCATGAGAACATGAAAAAATACATTGATTTGTCAGAACGAGCTTCAACCGACCCTCTTGGAAGTCAAGTACTAAGAACATGTTTTTCTTCACAATGTTATAATGAGGTAATCATCTAAAAAAAGCTAACTAATTGATCCTTACAAAGTGAGATACCCTCTTTAACTGCTTCATTAGGATGAGAAATGGTTTATCAATTAAATTCGCAACAAATTGCTCAGGGGAATAAGAATAAGCATTACCCGGCTTTTTCTTGAAAAGAAAACTCCATACAATTGGGCTCTTTTTCTCATTTGAATTAGCATTCTTAATACTAGCTAAACCACCACCTAAAATTCCAACTTTTATGTTCTCTTTTTCATTACTGACATGCACAAATAGAAGATATCTTATTAGTAGTTTCAGTATACTTAATGCCAAAACCCTACATACAAGCATGAGATATAGCACGTTGAGGGATTTTGTGAGCTGATGTAGAGTTTCCAGGAGATTAGTCTCAACATATCCTAGAGAAATAATGTTTCCAAGTGTTTCAAAATTCGCCTTAGATGCACGCTGGCCTTATAGCATGGACAATGGGTAGTAGACACAGAAAAACCTTATAAGAAAAAGTAGAAGGCCATGGATGATATCTCGTTGGCAAGCTATGCAACAGGCTTGTATACTTTTCCAGATTGAAGAGAGAAGCATAAGTTGGCTAAAGCAGGCGGAAGCAAATGGGAGCACGAAGATTGGCTGGCTGAGCCATTAGAGTTAGGAGGGTGGATGCATGGAGCCCTAGACATTATCGAGATTTGGAACTAAAGGCGATAGATAGTGGGAGAGAACTAAGGCAGAAGGGAAGTAGAATCGATGGAGGAGATGTAGATACAGGAGAAAGAGGAGGAAGGACAAAAAGCATAATCGGAGGAGGTCACCGATTTTAGATTTATTCACCCAAAACGGGACACCATTTTCTGGCCATATTTATTTAATTCTGATTATACATACATCATCTTTTTGATATAATAACTTTGGATTTCAATTAACTCATTATAGATATATTTACTAAATTGAATTTGTGCATAATTGAGAATTTGGCTTTAAACGACTTAAATAAAAAACACCTAATTATCTTAGTTACAAAAAATGGAAATGTATTTATTAAGTACCTGTGTATAATTTTTTGAATTTTTCTCTCTTTTTTGCCGATGATAAATGGGGAGAAAAAACGGAAGACTCAAGTCAATCAACAGATATACAGTAATACAAAGGGAGTAATAATTCATAGGGATTTTTATTGTAGAAGTCGTATGGTTGTCATCATCAACAAAGAGGAGAATGTTACTAACATGATTCTAGTGTTTAAATGATAACAACCATATGGTAATGTTACTAATGATTTTTAAGTTATTTCAAGTACAATATCACTAATAAAGAAGCTGACTTATGATGACGCTTGATAGAAATTCGGTAAAGATGAATATATCAAAATAAATTAAATAGAGACATATAAATGGAGAACAAGTGTTGAGAGACATCTAATGGAGTTAACGAATCCGCCAGAACATAACAATTTTGAAGAAATACTCGAAGATGGACAAATGGGTACAAAAGTTGAATATTTTATTTTTCGAGTCATATTAGTCTATATCTGTTCAAACACCACAAATGATCTCTAAATCACTTTAAATTTTGACACAACATTCTAGGCATCATAAAATAAAAATTAGAAATTTGCAAGATTTTTTTTTCGTCAAAAAGGCTTAAACAAAAGTCAAAACAAAATATGTTTACAAAATAATGGTCAAACGCACATTGACTCCTGTTGTTTACATGGTTCGACCTTTATAAATATACAAGCCAACCTGTATAAAACACAAGGGTAGTCTTATGTTTTCGTAGGTGAATTTTTCAGGTTCTTTGATAATGGTCGATCGGTTTTTTTATGAATTTCCTCGAGTTTACTCCTAACGAGACCCGAGCCATGTTGTTACATTTGAAACCCAAGCCTAGCCTATGGTTGACCCATGTCTTACCCTATGTCTGACCTAAAATTGCTATGTAAATTTTCTTGGATGATGTTTTGAAACCTTATTTTGATTTTGGTCACATATCTTCACTTTGTTCTTCTTCCTCTTCATTCCAGAGTCACTCCTTTTCTTTTTTAAATAGGCAGGATCACTCAAAAACATTCGTACATAATCTATATAAAGGATTTCTCTCCTGGTTTAAGACAATAATTTTTACTCTGGTATTTTGCTCTCTATATATGATTATTGCTATGTATATTCATAATTTTTCCAATTTCCAAAGCATCATTCTCTGGTTATCCATTTCCATATACACAATATTTAAAATACTTCTATGACTCTTGTTTGTCTAGTTCAAAAATTTATCATGTGAGTCATAGGAGATCGTGATGAACAGACGACATTAGCATAGCAAGATATAAAGAGTCTGCAAGTACATTTTTGTATTAAGGTCGAAGTCTTGTTGCAGTGTCATCAAGCAATTTATGAAGTCTTGTACGATAGATTACCAAGGTTGTGTAAATCATTTCCTCTTGATCAAGAGAGGATTGAGTTAGAAAAATTCCAAAAAGCAGTTTTGGGACTGGATGTAAGACAAGTGGTCCGAACTAGTATGAAAATCTTGGTATCCATTTTCTAATTTACTTTATTTTATTCCTTTGCATTATACACTTAGTTATATTTTTAATAGCTTACCAAATAAAATTTATAACTTAATTATATTTAATCACTTATATATATATATATATATATATATATATATATATTGATATCGATCCGACACCTTGGAACTTTCAACTTTCGACAAGCTTATCTACATAGAAGTATTTAGTTCCATAAACAGAAACTCTAACAAAAAATGTATACTCTCTTAAGCCTTTTTAAGATATCTTGATAAATTTATAAGCTTTTCTTTTGGTTTTGAGTGTCCCGCTTTAAATCTGAAAATAATGTGAAATTTATTGCAACACATAAGATACTTTTTTTAACAAGGCTAGCTGGCGTTTTGAGTGTGTCATCCACTATTATTACTCCAAATTTTAGAAGAACAGGAAATCGGAACATGCTCTAGGATAGCTAATACAATAACAAAAGTAAAATAGGAGTTAGAAAGACATGCTTAAACTACTATCCAAGGAAGAACAACTAAGCCTGCTAAAAATACTAACACCAATGTTTATTCCAGGACCAAGAACAAGAAGATAAGCTGAGAAAAGGGTCGTAAGATAAGGATCAAATGACCTCGCAAGTGAGGTATAGAGATACCTCTGATCCAACGATGAACCCAAAAATAACAATTGTGTTACCCAATACAACCTCTAGTATGCAGCATCAAACCCTTTCCCTCCACACGATAAACCAATAGCATAGACCCCCCATCCTCGCCCACATACATGAAAAAATTATTCGATACCAGATCATACCTCATCTTCGAATCAAAATCTATCCAAACACGTTCTTCAAGCACCAAGAAATAACCTCCTCGACCAAAGGTGGGTTCTCTATAACTAAACTAACCGTTGCTTCAAAAGAAGATTTCGTAGATAGGATAGAGGGGTCGAGAGAAATCAAATTCTGAACATTAGGAATCCACTTCAACACTGGCCTGGGGAGCTAAATCTTGGCAGGAGGAGGCTTGGTCCCAAACGAACACAAATCAGGTGAATGACCAAAAGACTGACAGGATAAGTGTAATGACCCAGGATTTTTATCGTCTTGATTTAGAAATATTTATTTTTAATATTTATTAATACAGTTGTTTAATAAAAATAAAACCCCTGTTAAATGACAATTTGTAATAATAAATGATTTTAAATCAAGATAGTATTTTCAAATTTTCAAATTTTATCTATATAATAGAAAATTGGTTTAAATTGGAATTTCTTATATATATTCATAACAATAAAAATATTATTCTCTAAAATGTGGTAAACTGGCAATTATTTTTCTAAAAAACATCAGGCCCATAAGCAACAACAAAATGTATAACAAAGATTTGCAAGCAAAAAAAAATGGAAGTGGCATGTAACGACCCGCCTTTTTGGACAGTTTAAACCGACGATCAAATACACATGCCGATTCCAAACCATTCAAAAGGGCAGATGGTTATTGGGGTAAATAAGAAAAGAAAAGAAAGAGAAATAAAGGAAATGAAACAACACAGAATCTCGCAGCGGAACGATAAAATATAATAGTCAAATAAACAGTTCATGAAGCTGTTTACTATACTTTGACAATTATTTATACAACATTTATCATAGTTATACATATACAACAGAACGATTAAAATAATGCAGCAGATAGCATGATGCAAGGGTAATAATAGTAATAGTATACCAAATCTTCGTCTTCATCCTCCAGAATAGATCTTCGAAAATCTGAAAAACTCAGGACTGACCCGAGCGTAATGAAAAGTCAAAACACTCGAGTCAGGACTAAAATATCCTTATGAAAGTTAAATCAATCGTAAATAAATATGAGTGTAACGGCGTCAGAGATGTTTACGGGGTTTGACATCTCATATCCAGTGTCAACGTGCGTGCAATAACTCAAGAGATGTTACGGGATTTTCCATCTCTTAAGGATCCGTTAAACTATCTACTATGTAGTAACGTACGCTAAGTAGATAATGCCTATCAGTAATATAAAGCGTCAAAATAGCGTTAAGGCGTTACCATAATCTCCCTTAACACATTTTTATAATGTCATGGTCTATACAGCACCGTAAGCCCCATCGTAAACTGGTGGTTATCAGAGGATACCCCATAGGTATAACACAAAACATAACGTAGTGGTCGCGAATAGGATAATCAGTATGACAAGGTACATGAGACGATACCAACTAGGATACTAGTAGTTGCGTGATCCGGACTGATGTTGAGCATAGCCAGCAGCTACCCCAACACCGCGAAACAACACTCCCAAATCAAGGGGTGCACCCAAATTGAATCACAAATGTAATAGATATGGTATCGAAGAAGTGTGTCCGCTAGAGATGGCGAACCTCAATGGCCCGGCGCGGCTCCTGTTTTAGTCATGTCAGGGGTCATCCAATATCGTTCTCTTTCTTCAGTCAACGCGTTCACCAAACCATCCACTTCATTCTAGATCAACACTCCGCGTATACAAGTTATTAAAGTGGTTTTCGGTATCGACGGAGAGTATGTCCATATCCGATCCCGGTCTCTTTAATAACTACGTATTATTACACCGTTGGCTCTTTTACATTTCAAATCGATTCATAATTGATATCAAAATTTCATATTCGCTTCAAAAAAAACAAATCCATTTCAAATATCATCGTATCTATTCAAATGTAAGATTCCGTTTCAAAAATCATTTCTCGCATCAACATCTCATTTCGATTTCAAAATCATTTCGAATTTCAATTTAGGTTGCAACTTCATTTAACCAATTCGTATTTAAATTCAAGATTTAAACATAAATATTTCACCTTATTGACCAGCTTGAAATTTTAGAAAAAATAGTTTTAAGTAGTTTAAAAGTAGTTTTAAATAATTAAAATAGTTAAAAAATATTTAAAATCTTAAAATGGATTTGAAATAGATAAATTAGTTTAAAATAATTTATATTGGGTTAAGTAGATTTAAAATAGATTAAAATAGTTTAAGTATTCAAAAATGGTTTATATAATAGAGTAATTTGGAAAACAAAATAAAACAGCTTCAAAACCAATCCATTTCAATTATAACTTCCCAATTCAAATCAATTTCAATTTCCATTCTACCGATTCAATTTCAATTTCAATTCAAATCAATGTCAACTTTGACTTCAAATTAATTCAATTTTACATTCACCTTTAATTTATTCAATTTCAATTTATATCGATTTGGAGCTTGATGTTCAAAATACCAATTTATAACACTTAACAAAATTATCCTTCAATATTCAAATTTAAATCCAAATTTCAAATATGATTCAATTTCAAGCTCAATTTCAAAATATCATTTTTATATCACTTTTACTTAGTAATACTCAAAGCTCGAGATAATGTTCAATCTTTAAAACAAATAAATTTTCGAAATTCAATCATATCCAAATTTTTAAATTTCAAAGTCTCAACTTAAATCATTTAACAATTTCTTTTAACCAAAATTTATTCCAACATTTCAAACTCAATTATGCGATAAATTTGATTTATATAAATTGATTTTATTTATAACTTTTAAATCAAAACATTTAAACAAATTTCAAATCGACGATTTTAAAAATTATTAATTTAGCCAATCTGGTGTCCGTATATAATTTTCTATCCTATGGCCACGTGATTAGTTATTTCAATTAAATGTCAGGGATGAATATATATTACTTAAACCAAATCACAGTGTCATATGTATGCATAACAGTATATATAAGCAAATAAACATCCAAATATTTAAATATAAACCAATAACATCCATCGAAATACATCATCCAATAGACAATACAATTCATAGCAAATTCATAGTTATCAATGTCAGGTAATTTAATCGCAATTCAATTTTAATTTCAATTTAACTGTCAATTTAAATTTCAACGGTTAATTCAAATGACAATCTATATGATAATTAAATTTATCAAACAACGACAAATAAAATCATAACACTTCACAATCTCAAATTTAACTAGCATAAAGATATTCAGTACATTGTGAGCGTTATAAAACACTCACATTGATTTCAATGTAGTTCCAGCGTTTTATTTCGAATAAAATTGAACGAGCGTTTAATTTTACCCGAAATTTTCACTAGCTCCAAACGACTCCAATCCAGCTCCATTGCGTAGTTCTCGACAAAATGAAGCCAACGCAATTTGTTTCGTTGAATTCCGACCTCGTATGCAAAAGTTAGAGCATTTTAAAGTTTGTACACATTTTAATATAAATAAATTTATAAATCTATTTCATTTTTAACCTTCTACTGATCTGGACCGTTGATTTCTTGGCCTCAACATCAGGCCGTCCCCTCTCCTTCTTCCCAAATGTGAAATTCACGTACAACCAAACCCATAGCCTCCACAAAACCCTAATTCACGCGACCAAACGACTCCACTTCACGACGATCAGCTAGCGCCAAACGAAAGCCCTTGCTTCATTCCACCTTCACCATCAATAGCCTGAAGCTCGGCCACCCCCTCTGCCTCGAACTACGTGAAAAACGCAGCATCCTTGACCATGATTTTCCATCGATCCGTGGCTCCGTTTCCGATCTCCACCGTTGGATAGCTAGATCTTGATGCCCTCTACAACTTTGTAGTTGACGACTTTTGCTAATTGTTTGTAGATTTGGAGATAATAGAGAAGGAAGTTCGACAATTTCTGGCCATTGAAAATGATAGTGGCGGCTGGCTTCAGAAACTAGGGTTAGGGTTTGGTTTGGTTGCAAAAGTGAAGTAGAGAGGTCCTTATATAGAAAATTGCAAAAACACTATTCACCGAAAATTTCCAAACTCCAAACGAAGCGTACCGGTAGGCGTTTCTAAGGTTTACCCCATGTTCCGAACACAATGGAACGTGTTTCGGAGGCTAATTCGATCATATGTGCGAGTTACGGAAATAAACGATCAAATTTAAATTAAACCGATTAAACAAATTTCAATGCGTTTTGGCTTGCTCCGGACAAACGGTAAATCCGATTGACATGAAATTTGAAATCTTACAATAATATCACGTTACGGATCCGATGAAACTGGTTTTGTCGAAATCCGAGATTGTTTGAAAAATGACTATTTTAACTCGTCAATTAAATATTAAAATATTCAATTTTCACAAATTTACTTTTAATTCGATTTTAAAAGTTCTACAACATCACTCTAACTTTAATATGATAAAATAAAATTTTAAAAATCATTTTTAATCATATTAAACCCACTATTCAATTATTCAATAAATTTCAAATATTAAATTTAAACAATTTTGATTATCCAATAATTCATTATCCTTTGAAATATTTGAAACTGAGCTTATAAGATTCAACTTTTAAAACCAATTCACATCTTAGAACACTATTTCCATTTTACAATTATTCAATTATTCAATAAGTTTTAAATATTTGCTTTAAACAATTTACCTGTTCAATATTCAATTATTTGATTTTAAATAAATTTTACTTATCCATCAATTACTCTATGATACACAATGAATTCAACATTTATTATCCTATCCAACTATTAATTGCAAAGGCATTCACTAAGTAGCATTTATTTTTCGATACTTATTACTATTCGAATCTTCGAAACCAATCTATTAAAATTATATTTCTACCTAAATAATTCACAATCCTTATTCACTTATTTACATTTGTTTTTCCATATATTCCCTTAACCAAGTTATAACATTTGAGTTAATTCAATTAGATTGGAACTACATTCAATCCATAAATAATTACTTGGATAGTTATTGTCGCAATTCATTCCAGTTACTATTATACTATTATTCCAAACGAATTACAATTTTTTTCTAACACGAAATCTTATTAAATTAGCTATTTTAATTATCGAAAATTTACGGGTCATTACACTCTCCCCCACTCAAAACTTTTCGTCCCCGAAAAGTAAAAAGAAGGAAAAAGGAACTAAGTATAGAATTCAACACTAGATATATTTTATTCAAAGTTACCAACTTATAAAACAATGAAATTCCATTTATAAAGTCATAACTACACTTCCACTAAGTTACCCTGAACGGCTTTCTAACTTTAAAAGTTAGTTATCAAAACAAGTTATAAAAAAAAAAAAATTAAAACTTGAAAAATTTTCTAACACCCGGATTTACGGAAAATTTCGGCAAAGTCTCCTTTGCGCGGCTCGATCGGAAAAAAAAATGACAGTATATATATCACAAATATACATCTCATCAAGTGATGAGGCATCCCGCAGGGAAAAAAGTGTAAAAGTACGGTATGTAATCCGAGATATGTACCTTATATATTATTAGCGAGCATATACGGCTAATATAGCGCGAAAGCGAGCTCCAAATGCGAAGCAAGCGCAATCCGCACCTACTAAACACTCAACAAACCATGAGAAACATGCATATATGAAAATAATATCAATATACATCATATAGCAACATAACAACTACATATGCCAACATAGCAATTGCAACAAAACAACAAATGCATCCACCAAATCAATTATCATCCAACTATCATCCAACAAATCCATAACCAGTCAATATAAATTCACTTCTCATTAATATTTATTGACTTGGTTTTCAATTTTAATCACAGTTGATTCATTAACGTTGGATTTTACTAACATTCATTCTCAATTCAATTAGTTAACATTCACTAATTTATATTTACATTAGTTTACTTCCAATTTGAATCAAATTAAATTCTATTTAAATTCATTTAACTTCCAATTTGATTTCAATGATTTATAGCTTTCAATTTCATTAACACTTAATGAATTATATACAATCAACTAACAATCATATAACAACCAAATCATACCCAACATAACCAAATTATTAATTTTACATTCAATTTGGTTTATCTCTTTTATATATATATCCTGTTATATAATTTTAAAAGAATCATTTTATATTCGACATCTTAAATTTTCAATATTAACTTTAATTAAGTCCGTAAGCCATACATATATCATCCGTGAGCAATATCAATCTAATCGCTTATTCGATCACACAACTTCACTTTCAAACTAGTATCGTTCACACGACTCTCTAGTGCGGACTCAGATTTGGTTCCTTGATTGGAAACTGTTACTCTCCTTGCATAGCTATATACTATGATAGAGAATTCCAGAATCAAATTAAAAATCCATATCCAGGGTTCGCCGTCGAAAATCGAGTGAAAAATCCTAACTTGGATCGATATAAATCATCTCGAAATTTTGTGCTCGAATTTGGATCAAATCGTTATGCGAATAAAATAATATACGTACAAAAATAGATTTCTATCCAATTTATCTATACTAAATTATTTTATTGACTTCTATTTTTTTCACTTAATTACTCACAATCCATTATTCAGTTAGTATATTCATTTCTTTATATAGCATATTCTTTAACGTTATCTTTTCTTAAACATCATATCATAGAATTTGCTTACTCAAGTTCATTTGAAACATTCTATATAATTTAATTAAATTCAATTTCATGTTCCAATTGATTCTTAGCTATACCAGATTCTTTTGTTTATGTTTACTTCAATTTCATAATTTTAGTTAATAACAAATTTATTTATGGAACATTTCATTAACCAGCACTTTAGTTTATTAATCATCCTATAAAAGCCTAACCTCTCATAAATGACTTTTCTTAGTTTACAGTTATCTTAAAGGTTACAAATTCAAATTTTTTTTTCTTTACAATCCCTTTGCAATTTACATTTATTTCCTATAACCAATTTACAAAGATATAATACGATTCATTTATCTTCTTTCTTAAGTTCACTTACTTGTTCCATTTATCCATTCGTCATTTCATGCTATATTTAAGTATATATAATTTTTTTTTCACAACCAAATTTTCCATTTGTATACATTTAATTCCCTTTGAGTTTTCCTCACTTGTATATTTCAATTACTTTTCGGTTCTGTTTATCTATACAATATCTCATTACATATCCAAAACATCATTTTAACTTTTAACATTCGGTAAGTCTTGTTATATGTTATCAGAATGTAATTTTGGTATTATACAAATTTATAGAATTTCATTTTACTTAATTAGAATGTTCACAAATTTTATTTGTTTAAATCCTCTTTACCTTTCAACTTTAAAGTTTTCCCAAACAATAGCTTAGATATCTTAATCCTCTTATTTTACAAATTTTGGTTATTCACATTTCATTCAATTATCATAACTTAGAAATTTAAATGCCCGGTTCTTTTCAAATCGTTTGAAATAAACATATACACTTATATCTTCTTCTTTTTTATATCTATATAACAAATCATACCTTTGGAGTTTAAACCAAAACCCATTTACCCAAAATAATTTCGAAGAAAAGCAAAGCTTCTTAGAAGTCTTCCACACTTTGAGACTCGAAAATGAACGTCGATGATGCTGCGCAGTCATCACCGAAATTATTTTCCAGCGACATAAGAGAGGGGTACTGAATTCATTCCTTCTTAAAATCCTTTCAAAATATTTCTCATAAATATTTTCCAACTAATATTACTATATATTTCTTCAAAACTTTGAGAACCATTTTCCAAAATCTCCGGGTCTTAAATTCAATATTTTCCAATTTAAATCTATTTTAATTTATAAGTCACCTTTATAAAATATTCTTATAGGATTTTTTTTTCTTAAAACATTCCACAAGTTGTTTTATTATTGTTTATTTTTCAATAAGCCTTATTTATTAAAACACAATATCCAATTAATGATAACAATCAATATTATCGTTTCCAACAACCAAATAAGCTAGATAAATCACAATAAATTTTGAAATAAATTCTTTATATACAAAATATAATTAGGGCAAAATTATTTCATTTACCCAATTTCAAAACAATACTATGTCGAATTGTTCTGTTCGAGTGTTTAGAGATCCCTATCAATGACGTTAATTACTCGTATTGACCAGAATCCATAAGCCACTCAACAAATCAATCGACACAATATAAAACATTTTATATCACTAACAAATACGCTCTCTCATATGTATACACTCAACGACTCATCATAGGGTATTACTACCCTATTTATAAAGAGTCAGACCTCACAAAGCTAAGGTTATCGCTAAACCAAAGCTCTGATACCAACTGTAACGACCCGCCTTTTTGGACAGTTTAAACCGACGATCAAATACACATGCCGATTCCAAACCATTCAAAAGGGCAGATGGTTATTGGGGTAAATAAGAAAAGAAAAGAAAGAGAAATAAAGGAAATGAAACAACACAGAATCTCGCAGCGGAACGATAAAATATAATAGTCAAATAAACAGTTCATGAAGCTGTTTACTATACTTTGACAATTATTTATACAACATTTATCATAGTTATACATATACAACAGAACGATTAAAATAATGCAGCAGATAGCATGATGCAAGGGTAATAATAGTAATAGTATACCAAATCTTCGTCTTCATCCTCCAGAATAGATCTTCGAAAATCTGAAAAACTCAGGACTGACCCGAGCGTAATGAAAAGACAAAACACTCGAGTCAGGACTAAAATATCCTTATGAAAGTTAAATCAGTCGTAAATAAATATGAGTGTAACGGCGTCAGAGATGTTTACGGGGTTTGACATCTCATATTCAGTGTCAACGTGCGTGCAATAACTCTAGAGATGTTATGGGATTTTCCATCTCTTAAGGATCCGTTAAACTATCTACTATGTAGTAACGTACGCTAAGTAGATAATGCCTATCAGTAATATAAAGTATCAAAATAGCGTTAAGGCGTTACCATAATCCCCTTTAACACATTTTTATAATGCCATAGTCTATACAGCACCGTAAGCCCCACCGTAAACTGGTGGTTATCAGAGGATACCCCATAGGTATAACACAAAACATAACGTAGTGGTCGCGAATAGGATAATCAGTATGACAAGGTACATGAGGCGATACCAACTAGGATACTAGTAGTTGCGTGATCCGGACTGATGTTGAGCATAGCCAGCAGCTACCCCAACACCGTGAAACAACACTCCCAAATCAAGGGGTGCACCCAAATCGAATCACAAATGTAATAGATATGGTATCGAAGAAGTGTGTCCGCTGGAGATGGCGAACCTCAATGGCCCGGCGCGGCTCCTGTTTTAGTCATGTCAGGGGTCATTCAATATCGTTCTCTTTCTTCAGTCAACGCGTTCACCAAACCATCCACTTCATTCTGGATCAACACTCCGCGTATACAAGTTATTGAAGTGGTTTTCGGTATCGACAGAGAGTATGTCCATATCTGATCCCGGTCTTTTTAATAACTACGTATTATTACACCATTGGCTCTTTTACATTTCAAATCGATTCATAATTGATATCAAAATATCATATTCGCTTCAAAAAAAACAAATCCATTTCAAATATCATCGTATCTATTCAAATGTGAGATTCCGTTTCAAAAATCATTTCTCGCATCAACATCTCATTTCGATTTCAAAATCATTTCGAATTTCAATTTAGGTTGCAACTTCATTTAACCAATTCGTATTTAAATTCAAGATTTAAACATAAACATTTCACCTTATTGACCAGCTTGAAATTTTAGAAAAATAGTTTTAAGTAGTTTAAAAGCAGTTTTAAATAATTAAAATAGTTAAAAAATACTTAAAATATTAAAATGGATTTGAAATAGATAAATTAGTTTAAAATAATTTAAATTGGGTCAAGTAGATTTAAAATAGATTAAAATAGTTTAAGTATTCAAAAATGGTTTATATAATAGAGTAATTTGGAAAACAAAATAAAACAGCTTCAAAACCAATCCATTTCAATTATAACTTCCCAATTCAAATCAATTTCAATTTCCATTCTACCGATTCAATTTCGATTTCAATTCAAATCAATGTCAACTTTGACTTCAAATTAATTCAATTTTACATTCACCTTTAACTTATTCAATTTCAATTTATATCGATTTGGAGCTTGATGTTCAAAATACCAATTTATAACACTTAACAAAATTATCCTTCAATATTCAAATTTAAATCCAAATTTCAAATATGATTCAATTTCAAGCTCAATTTCAAAATATCATTTTTATATCACGTTTACTTAGTAATACTCAAAGCTCGAGATAATGTTCAATCTTTAAAACAAATAAATTTTCGAAATTCAATCATATCCAAATTTTTAAATTTCAAAGTCTCAACTTAAATCATTTAACATTTTCTTTTAACCAAAATTTATTCCAACATTTCAAACTCAATTATGCGATAAATTTGATTTCTATAAATTGATTTTATTTATAACTTTTAAATCAAAACATTTAAATAAATTTCAAATCGACGATTTTAAAAATTATTAATTTAGCCAATCCGGTGTCCGTATATAATTTTCTATCCTATGGCCAAGTGATTACTTATTTCAATTAAATGTCAGGGATGAATATATATCACTTAAACCAAATCACAGTGTCATATGTATGCATAACAGTATATATATAAGCAAATAAACATCCAAATATTTAAATATCAACCAATAACATCCATCGAAATACATCATCCAATAGACAATACAATTCATAGCAATTTCATAGTTATCAATGTCAGGTAATTTAATCGCAATTCAATTTTAATTTCAATTTAACTATCAATTTAAATTTCAACGGTTAATTCAAATGACAATCTATATGACAATTAAATTTATCAAACAACGACAAATAAAATCATAATACTTCATAATGTCAAATTTAACTAGCATAAAGATATTCAGTACGTTGTGAGCATTATAAAACACTCACATTGATTTCAATGTAGTTCCAGCGTTTTATTTCGAATAAAATTAAACGAGCGTTTAATTTTACCCGAAATTTTCACTAGCTCCAAACGACTCCAATCCAGCACCATTGCATAGTGCTCGACAAAACGAAGCCAACGCAATTCGTTTCGTTGAATTCCGACCTCGTATGCAAAAGTTAGAGCATTTTAAAGTTTGTACACATTTTAATATAAATAAATTTACAAATCTATTTCATTTTTAACCTTCTACTGATCTGGACCGTTGATTTCTTGGCCTCAACATCAGGCCGTCCCCTCTCCTTCTTCCCAAATGTGAAATTCACGTACAACCAAACCCATAGCCTCCACAAAACCCTAATTCACGCGACCAAACGACTCCACTTCACGACAATCAGCTAGCGCCAAACGAAAGCCCTTGCTTCACTCCACCTTCACCATCAATAGCCTGAAGCTCGGCCACCCCCTCTGCCTCGAATTGCGTGAAAAACGCAGCAGTCTTGACCATGATTTCCCGTCGATCCGTGGCTCCGTTTCCGATCTCCACCGTTGGATAGCTAGATCTTGATGCCCTCTACAACTTTGTAGTTGACGACTTTTTCTAATTGTTTGTAGATTTGGAGATAATAGAGGAGGAAGTTCGACAATTTCTGGCCATTGAAAATGATAGTGGCGGCTGGCTTCAGAAACTAGGGTTAGGGTTTGGTTTGGTTGCAAAAGTGAAGTAGAGAGGTCCTTGTATAGAAAATTGCAAAAACACTATTCACCGAAAATTTCCGAACTCCAAACGAAGCGTGCCGGTAGGCGTTTCTAAGGTTTACCCCATGTTCCGAACACAATGGAACATGTTTCGGAGGCTAATTCGATTATATGTGCGAGTTACGGAAATAAACGATCAAATTTAAATTAAACCGATTAAACAAATTTCTATGCGTTTTGGCTTGCCCCGGACAAACGATAAATCTGATTGACATGAAATTTGAAATCTTATAATCATATCACGTTACGGATCCGACGAAACTGGTTTCGTCGAAATCCGGGATTGTTTGAAAAATGACTATTTTAACTCGTCAATTAAATATTAAAATATTCAATTTTCACAAATTTACTTTTAATTCGATTTTAAAAGTTCTACAACATCATTCTAACTTTAATATGATAAAATAAAATTTTACAAATAATTTTTAATCATATTAAACCCGTTATTCAATTATTCAATAAATTCCAAATATTAAATTTAAACAATTTTGATTATCCAATAATTCATTATCCTTTGAAATATTTGAAATTGAGCTTATAAGATTCAACTTTTAAAACCAATTCACATCTTAGAACACTATTTCCATTTTACAGTTATTCAATTATTCAATAAGTTTTAAATATTTACTTTAAACAATTTACCTGTTCAATATTCAATTATTTGATTTTAAATAGATTTTACTTATCCATCAATTACTCTATGATACCCAATGAATTCAACATTTATTATCCTATCCAACTATTGATTGCAAAGGCATTCACTAAGTAGGATTTATTTTTCGATACTTATTGCTATTCGAATCTTCGAAACCAATCTATTAAAATTTGTATTCTACCTAAATAATTCACAATCCTTATTCACTTATTTACATTTGTTTTTCCATATATTCCCTTAACCAAGTTATAACATTTGAGTTAATTCAATTAGATTGGAACTCCATTCAATCCATAAATAATTACTTGGATAGTTATTGTCGCAATTCATTCCAGTTATTATTATTCCAAACGAATTACAATTTTTTTCTAACACTAAATCACGAAATCTTATTAAATTAGCAATTTTAATTATCGAAAATTTACGGGTCGTTACATGGCAAATATTCATTACCTGGTCAAGAATTTTACAAGTAAAAAATGGAAGATAAACTTTACCCGGTCAAAGAAAAATGTGAAGACTGAAAACCATATTTCACCTTAACTTCATTTCAACTCAACCAAAATTTCAACTTCAGCCAAAAACTTCACTTTTCAGCCATCAAGGTTTCACCTCAGCAACCACCAACACTTCACATTAAATCTATCAAAAACCTTGTACAGATCAAAATCTTCTTGAGCCCAAAAATATTGTACAAATGCATGATTATGTCTTGTAGAAACATGTATATATATAGGCATGGGTGTGTGTGTGTTTTAGTATTAGATGTTTAAAACCTGTAAATAACACTCTGTAAACAAACATTGCAAAAGAAAGAAAAAAGGAAGCATAGTTCCTTCTTAAATCCTAAAGCAAGAAAGTAATCAAGTTTCAGATCGAAGACTAAAGTTCAAACTGGAAGTTTTCAAAGATTGAAACAACGATCAAGGCAAGAATTAAATTTTGAAATGCCTGGAAATGTTTTATAACCCTCTGTCACGTTAACAAAGGTGACAAATCCACTCATGCTCAAGTTCAAAATTCAATCTCTCTCTCTTCGATTCGATTTTGCGGATGATATAAACTGATGAAACTTTTATTTTCGAGCTTAGATCCCGCTAAAAATGGTTTGAGGTTTGTTCATGCAAGATATCATGAAAAATTGCAAAATATCATTAAGAAACCCAGTTTTCGACAAAATTCAACATATTAAAAACATCGAATCGAGTATTTATTTTACTGATTATACATTATGAGTTAAGGGGGATCGATGTAAAATGCAAATTGTATGATGTACGATAATGCTTAGACATTAAAGGGGATCAATGTAAAATGCAAACTGTATGACTGTACGATAATGCAAACTGTACGACATTACCGATTAGACATTACGTGCTACTTGTGGTGTCAAATGCAAACTGTACGACAATGCTTAAAAACGTGTTAAGGGAGATCAATGTAAAGCCTTAACGTTAAGAAAAATATTTATTTTACCGATTAGACATTATATATGTAGCGTATTCTACTATATATACGAGTACGTAAGCACGTGCTCTGCACGTGAGCATAAAAACCATGCATGCGAAAGCAAGGTTCCATTATTGTTGATTTGTTAATAAAGGGGGGGGGGGTCATCTATTCCCAAAGTTATGAAAATTTGTTTGAGTAGTAACAGCTTAGTAAATATGACATGGAGAACTGTATAGTGCTTGGACACAGTTGTTGAAATTTTAGTTGATGGATACAGAAGAAGGAAACCTTGTGATTTCAATTCATTGTATCTTTCTATGTGAGGCAGAGCCCGTTTAAGGTGTTATGAGGGAGGGCGAAAAACGTACGCCATCGTAATAGCATTGGTTGACGAAAATATTGAATTGGTAATAGGAGAAATAATGATGTAGTTAAGTAACGTACAGGAGTGTGCACGTTGTGCACAATGATCAAGTATGTATATGGCTCGGTATTCGTAAGTCTAAATATCCCAAGCGGTTAAGTAAGGTGCTATAACTAAAATACTATTTTAGTTATTATCGTGAAGGGATAAAGTAATTTATGTTCATGTGGAACATACCAATCAGTGTGAATTACGGTGGACTACTATTATGCAGAGCACGCAATGCGTTCGTATACCAATTCAAGTGAATGTAATTATGGGAAATAGCTAACAAAAATTTATTTTGTAAGGGGTAAGAATGCGTTTAAAAGACCAATTAAAATATAGTGATAAATAGCATTGAATAAATAAAGATAGAGCATGAAAGGGAGTGATGGAAGTGATATTTAAGTTTACTTGGAAGAGCTGATAATCGATTGGTAAATTTATATCAGAAAGTAAACAGGAGTAGAATTAAAGAAATGCGTAGAGGAAAAGTATATTCTATAGCTCAGTACAATTTAAAAGGCTTATCACTTATGGAAGATATTACATAGTCAATTGCAGATGGAGAAAATATGAAGTAAAACATGAAAATGAACATATGCTTTAGGAACGAATAGGTGGATTAGTTGTGTGAACGCTCCGCAAGAAAACGCACAATAGCTCTATCACACACTTCAATCTGTAGGTAAAAAAATGGTGTTATAAAGTAGAAAATGCATATATCTATCTATAAATATGTATATATATTCAATTATATGTATGTATGTATAGCATACCACTTCGGAAGTGAAAAAGTCATCCCAATTACTGTGTTCAGGAGAAGGTGCAGGGTATTAATGCTCGTTATAGTGCTGCGGTTGCATTGGAAATGCAGACGCTTCTGATAAGTTGTGTTGTTTTGCACAATATTTGGCTTTGTTACGTAGGAGGAAAGATGACGTACGTGGTTCCTGCTGCTACCATTCTCTGACTCGTTCTATGGAGCAATAGGTGGTGATATGATAACAGAAGCATCAACATTGTTGGCAGGGATTGATCGAAGCTCGTGTTATTTTGTTCGTGGGAAGACTTACTACAGTCTTTGGATTGTTTGTTGAACATTTGGTCTGCATTGGAGAAATGAGTGAGTGTGATGGAAATAAAACATCAGAAATTTTTTGTGTCAAAAGTGTATAGTTTTAGGAGTAAAATGTATAGTCAGTACTGGTAAATTTGTCAAACTGTGAATTAAAACTGCCGACCGACGAAGTGGTCGGGAAGTGAATGGAGCCATTTGTAGCTAAAAATTTAATAGGCATGGATTATGGAGTTCGAGATGTTGGTATGTAGTTTGTAGTTGTACGACAAAAGGAATCTGAGGAATATAAATTACTTGCCCTTATGTATATGTACTAATATGGTGTATATGTTGGGTTAGATTAAAAAAGTTCATGTATGTTTTAGTGCATTGTTGATGGACAGTGTAGCGTACGTCGTTTTGAAGTTACAGTAAATCTTAGTTCATTGCAGGTAATCGTGCATGTTAATAGTGACGTGTAATCTATTACCTATGTAATGCAAAGTATTCTAATCTTTCACTGTATTATAGCTAAGTGTCAGAAGTAAAAGTCAGTTGTCATACAGTCGTAGTGCTTAAAAGGATGGGTACAGTTATAGATAATAAGACATACGAACTGATGTGTCAGGTTGTAAAAACAAATAAGTGATATGAGGTGGAGTAACAAAAATGAAAAAAATGAAGATGGTGAGGGAAAAGAAGATTCAAAAGACATTTTCATTCTGGACGCAGGGTGTTGAAGCAAGGAGGAATGGTTGAGGATGGGGAAGAATTTATAAGTGGGTGGAGATGTGTGTTGGAAGGTGGGAGAATAGAGCACGTCAGCTAAGCAGTTTTTGAGTGGAAGATGTCAAGTAGGAATGAGTATTATGCGTGTTTGCGTAAAAAATGGCCGCAAACACCCAAAGTCGTATGAGTTGGTTGATTTTATGTTGTATTTAGTGATTTGGGTGATTTATGCAAATATGTAAAAAGTAGGGACTAAACTGTAAAAGACACACAGATTTATAGTGGTTCGGCCAGAACGTGCCTACGTCCACTTTATATGTTATTCTCCTTTTTTCTTTAGATTACAAGTACAAAGCTTTGATTACAAGTATCTAAAGTTGTTTGAGAGTTCCTTCCAGGCTTGAGCTCTCAAACTTTTTTCAAAACTTGTCTCCCATTGTTGTACCCCTGCCCCTCTATTTATAGAGTGAGGCTGGGGGCAGGGGTCTTGGATGTTTATAGCTGCTGGTGGGCTTGGGCTGAAGCAATCTGGCCTGGCAACTTTGGTTCGGCGAAGCTTGGTTCGGTCGTAGCTGGGATGGTTGGACCGGTGGTTTACTTGGTAGTGGATGGAAAGGAGGTTGATTCGGTGGGAGGTGGTAAGATGTTGGCTCGGCATTGACTTCTCGACCGGCAGTAGTATGGTGAGGATGGAGCTGGTTCGGTGGTTGCATGGTCCGGTGGTTACATGGTTTGGTGATGCCGAATGGATGATTGCCGAACGAGTTCGATTATTGGGAATGTCGAATGTAGCTGCCGAATGAAGCTGAGTGTTGGAGCGCCGAATGCTTCTTGCCGAATGAGCTCTTGTATTGGAAACACCGGATGAACCAAGGCATCTTGGATGCCGAATGAGACTACGTTGTACGCTTGCTTGCTTCTTCTTAGTTTGGTCGTGGTGGAAATGCACACAACATTGATATCCTAGTTTTGACCAAAAAATGGGATAACACTTTGCCCCCCAAAATATGCCTTGCGGTAGGAAGGCGTGTTTTGTAATGCCATGAGCTGGATGTTCATATTTGTAATGCCATGAGCTGGATGTTCATATCCTGTTGATGTCCTATAAAGAGCTTGGTAGTTTCACATGTCCTCAAATGACGATCATTCGGGATCGAGCTATTTGGGATGAAGCGCGGCCGTTCATGGTCAAGCGCCTAACTTCAAATGACGATCGTTCGTGATCGAGTCATTTGAGGTGAAGTGCGACCGTGCGCGGTCAAGCGTGTAAATCCATGCGTCGATCGTTCAGAATCGAGTCATCTTCGGTGAAATGTGACCGTTCAAGGTCAAGCGCTCAACTTCAAATGACGACCGTTCGGGATCGAGTCATTCGAGGTAAAGTGCGACAGTGCGCGGTCAAGTGCGTAAATCCATGTATCGATCGTTCGGGATCAAGTCATCTGCGGTGAAATGTGACCGTTCAAGGTCAAGCGCTCAACTTCAAATGACGACCGTTCGGGATCGAGTCATTCGAGGTAAAGTGCGACAGTGCGCGGTCAAGTGCGTAAATCCATGTATCGATCGTTCGGGATCGAGTCATCTGTGGTGAAATGTGACCGTTCAAGGTCAAGTGCTCAACTTCAAATGACGACCGTTCGGGATCGAGTCATTCGAGGTAAAGTGCGACAGTGCGCGGTCAAGTGGGGGACCCCAAATGGCGACCGTTCGCGATCAGCCATTTGAGGTGAGAGGAGTTGTGCCGTTCGGGGCGAGTTGTGACCGTTCGCGATCATGTGCCGTTCGAGGCGATTTGTGACCGTTCGCGATCGGGTGTCGTTCGAGGCGAATTGTGACTGTTCGAAGTCGGGTGCCGTTCGAGGCGAATTGTGACCGTTCGCGATCGGGTGCCGTTCGAGGCGAATTGTGACTGTTCGAAGTCGGGTGCCGTTCGAGGCGAGTTGTGTGTGCCCGGGGGGGGGGGGGGGGGGGGGCTTAATAATATCAGTGCTGGAGTTATTGTTTGGGGGAGTTTTTCGAATCAAAGACTTTGGCAGTTCGCTACCATGCAAGAGGTGCTCGTGGACCGTTCGCGATCCACGGGCATACAAGTAAATTTGCAAATATCAAAGCAATAATCATACGAATTCCACAACAGGAATGTTCAAGTCAAGATCAAAGCAAGACGTGGATGTCAAAGCGTAAACTCTCACTATGGTGCGGTCTGTAGTCATTCAGAGCATGCCTATGGATCGTGCGCGATCGCTTACATGTGTAAATGATCTAACCGTGCTAGTGAGAGGTTTGCGACTTGTTCATCGCTTTCGACCTGCCCCCCGAGTTCAGGAGGGAATTTTACCTGCCCCCTGGATGAGCGTTCGTTCCTTACCAGGTTTCTCAGAGGCCCCTATCTCTCTCTCTCTGGGATTGGATCAACATGCTCCAAGTGTAGGTGCCCCCTAGCTCTGGTGCTACGCCAGATGGTCCTGCTCCGTTCTGAATTCCAGTTGCTCCTTGGATTTGTGCTCCAATTTGCCCAATTTGTTGAAGTAAGTTCTGAATCATCTCTTCTTGTCTTCTCATCATGGCCTCCATCTCATCCCTAGCGATGAAGATCGACGCTTGATTCCCTCCTGAGGAAGCCTCTCGACTTCCTTGGTGTTCACTTCTCTCTGGCCTTTGCCTTCTACTTGTTTGTCTCGTCATAACTCTTAGATCTGAACTCTTAGATTTTCAAATTCGACTTCTATCCGATGTAGCGGGAGCTGGTTCTTCTCAGTGAAAGCACCAAAATGTTTGCGTAAAAAATGGCCGCAAACACCCAAAGTCGTATGAGTTGGTTGATTTTATGTTGTATTTAGTGATTTGGGTGATTTATGCAAATATGTAAAAAGTAGGGACTAAACTGTAAAAGACACACAGATTTATAGTGGTTCGGCCAGAACGTGCCTACGTCCACTTTATATGTTATTCTCCTTTTTTCTTTAGATTACAAGTACAAAGCTTTGATTACAAGTATCTAAAGTTGTTTGAGAGTTCCTTCCAGGCTTGAGCTCTCAAACTTTTTTCAAAACTTGTCTCCCATTGTTGTACCCCTGCCCCTCTATTTATAGAGTGAGGCTGGGGGCAGGGGTCTTGGATGTTTATAGCTGCTGGTGGGCTTGGGCTGAAGCAATCTGGCCTGGCAACTTTGGTTCGGCGAAGCTTGGTTCGGTCGTAGCTGGGATGGTTGGACCGGTGGTTTACTTGGTAGTGGATGGAAAGGAGGTTGATTCGGTGGGAGGTGGTAAGATGTTGGCTCGGCATTGACTTCTCGACCGGCAGTAGTATGGTGAGGATGGAGCTGGTTCGGTGGTTGCATGGTCCGGTGGTTACATGGTTTGGTGATGCCGAATGGATGATTGCCGAACGAGTTCGATTATTGGGAATGTCGAATGTAGCTGCCGAATGAAGCTGAGTGTTGGAGCGCCGAATGCTTCTTGCCGAATGAGCTCTTGTATTGGAAACACCGGATGAACCAAGGCATCTTGGATGCCGAATGAGACTACGTTGTACGCTTGCTTGCTTCTTCTTAGTTTGGTCGTGGTGGAAATGCACACAACATTGATATCCTAGTTTTGACCAAAAAATGGGATAACAATGCGGCATGTGTGGGAATTGTTTACCGTGTCGCATGAGTATGTAAATGCGGAGAACAGTGTTTGAATGCGGAACACGTAAGAGCTGGAGGGAAGTGAAGGACAGAACGAAAGTCAAAAGGATGGTATAAAACATAGTAAAGCTTTGCTGACATATTGTTTAGGCTGACAGTACTATATGAAATTGACTAATGTGTAATTTTTAGTAGTAGTTGTACAGTTTGTACAGTAGGTGGAAGCTTTTGTGGTAGTAAAAATGTAATGTAAACGTTTTTAGTACGGAATAGGTTAGTAATGTTAGAATAAAAAGTAGGAGCGTGTGTTGGAAAATGATAGTCAAGTTCAGATTTGTAAGGTCGTGTGTTAATCTTGTATATGAAGCAAAGACAGAAAAATATATTGTATGTTAATGCAGCTGTATTGCTGAATGTAAGGAACGCATGTACAAAGTTTAGAGCCTATAAAATAGTTAAGGTGTTAAGTAATGTAAAAGGAACATAGAAAATCCTGAAAAACATAAACATGCCCGGGTGCCTGTTTTTTAAATAAATTCTATTTAGAAAAAGCTCCAATATTGAATGGTTATGTCGTATTTATAAAAAAAAAATTAAACAATACAGTAATTTCAAAATATTTGATATGAAGGCAATAACAATTCGGGATGATTAGCAGCTAAGTCGTAAGAATCCACCACATCAAATGCATGTTTGGCCATACTAACATTTTGCTAGTTCGGTTTGCTTATAAATAAAGTAGCAGCGTCATTATAATTCATCAGCATATTAAGCAATATCATTATGGTCATCCAAATTCAGAGTCAAATTGGAAGTACTATCACCATAAATGCTTGTAGGATGTTGTATTAAATAAATTGTCCGTACTCTACATTTTATTGTAGTTGGTCATCTAAATCCATGTTTGATGCATGCATTTAACCATTACAGACACATTATATGTTCAAAACCAAGTTCTGGAAATATGTATGCACAGAGATTGTTGCCAATGCATACCTTTAATATATCGATAGTAGATTAGTTGTTTACCATTACATGCACAAACGTAAGATATTATGCCATGTACTATTTTAAGCAGCTGAGAGTTACATAGTAGGCAACTGCATCCTACTAAAAAATGAACTGACGGTTAGATATTAGGTGGCACGCTGAGTCATTCATCTTATTTTCTTCTCCATTGACTACTGAAGAATTTTTTTTATAAAATTAACAATATGTTAAAGTTGAACATAACCCCACAACAGGTATCGATCAAATTATCCAAAATACCACTGACAAATTGTAGGAGGAGGACATAATTATGGACATGACTGACATTTTAATAACTTTTACTATATGGCATATTTGACATGAAAATTTTAATAAGCCGCATTGAAATAGGCAAAGTAATCCAGAGCTGTTATATTTTCTGATAACTTAAAATTGTAGCAAACTCACCATGACATCGAAGAAGAGAATAGATTATAGCAAAAAGGAGAAACATATTCTGCAATTAGGGATATCATCCTATGAACTGTCGTTGAAGATGATGGTTCTCGACATGCATTAGCGTTTGGGTCTTCTTCTGCTCTGGTGCCACCATTGCTTGTTGCTTGATAGAAAAGATTAATTTGCATCTGGATAAGTTACTGCCTGGTGCAAACAATCAAAGTATGCTTGGTTAAATAGTTTTGAATGCAAATTTTCCATAATCAAAACATTTAAAAGATGCTAATTTGTAGATAAATTAGTCAAAACAAATATTTAAGAAATTACCTACGTTGATCTGAACTAATATTCATCCATGTCTTCTTTGCTAAAGCGCTGAATAGCACTTACCCAAACCCTCTACAGCCATACATAAATCCAAGCTTTCTACATCACTGTATCATGTAAATATAAGAAAATACAAAAGAATAACATCATGAGCATCCAAATCAACAATAATATTAAAGCATATCCACATATTGCAGTTACGAATTGAAGAAAAAAGACTATATATGAAAGTAATGCAAAGGAGAAAAGAAGCCATACCTAAACCATCTACTGTCATACTTTAACTTAGTCTGTTGTAAAATTCGATACAAAAACTATCTGCCGTGGAGTTATAATCACATCAATATAGATCTGATGATGCGATGACAGAAAATGGCGATTCGAAGAGCACACAATTGACCAAAACAAAAGAAGCTTCCGGTAATAAAAACATAAAAACAGTAGATAATTTCCAAAATTTAGTATTTCGTACCTTTAGATTACATGGCACTTTTTTTCCTGAAGGCTTCATATACGTCGATTATTGTCACGAAATCGCCAAACGCAAGTAGAGATCGAAAATTTGTTGACAGGGTTTCAATAAATTATCAAATTAAATTTCCTCACTCGATTTGTTTGATTTTCACCATCTTGATTTTGTTTCAGTTTTTTTTCTTTTTCTTCTTTTTGGTTTGCGAAACGTAGGAGGTGAAATGGGTAAAGCTGTTATGGAAAGAGGTAGTAGTGGAGAGGGATATGGAAACGTGAAGGAACGAAAATGGACGCATAAATCCTTCTAAGTAACTTTTGTCCATATAAAATGATGGGCATTTTTGAAAGTTAATAAAAGGCTTCACTTTGACTCTTTGACTCAGGGTTTTGCTTTATAGTATAGATACACACACATATATTTTGACGAATCCTTAAGAGATGGAAAATCTCATAACATCACTTAAGTTATTGCACGCACGTTATACACTGGATAGGAGATGTGAAACCCCGTAAATATCTCTGACGTCATGACACTCATGTTATATGTGATATCGATTTGACTCACATAAGAATATTTTAATCCCAACTCGAGTGTTGTCTTTTCTTTACGCTCGGGTCAGCCCTGCGATTTCAGCTTATTGAAGATTTATTCTAATATTATTACTATTAGTATTCCTGCATCATGTTGTCTGCTGCATTATTTATTTATCCCTGATGTATATATAACTCTGACAAATGTTGTATGGATTATAATCAAATGTATAGTATAAACAGCTTCATGAACTGTTTATTTGATTATTATATTTTATTGTTCCGTTGCGATATTCTATGTTTGTTTTCTTCTTCTTTTCTTATTTTTCTTAATTAACCCCATTGATCATCCATGTTTCGGATTTTTTAAGTCGGACAGGTGTGAGTTATTGTCGATTTAACCTGCTGAAATGTGGGTCGCCACAACATGCAAACGTTAGGTTTCCATTTGTACTGAACGTCCACTTCTACATCATGACCTTCTGCCAATCTAACTTTGAGCTTTAATGGTAATGGCTTGGTAATGGTTATCAGTTATCACAATCAAAACTCTAACATAGTGTAAAGTCTTCCGGGCTTAATACTTTCATCAAAACGCTTGAGTTCACCAATGAGGCTGGCAAGCCAGTTTAAGCCAATCAAAGGCTACAGAATAGATGAAATATGAGTAAAAGTGGCCTATAAAGGAATAAAAAGATCTTGCTCTCTAGCTTTGTCTGCACCAAGACTCTATGGAATGATAATAAAAGGTTTATCTGCAATGATAAGAGGACTGGTCAAAAGCGCTCTTAAATTATCATCCTTATTAGCAAATTCAAAATAAAACATGGTGTTGAAATATTGGACACAAAGACCACCTTTCAATTTTCGGACTCATTTGCATTAGTCATGAATATCGTTATATGGTGCAGAAGAACACAAGAAAAATCCAACCAAAAACTCGGACCAATAATTCGCACACTTTTGAACCACCACTATCTGCGAAACATTGACACCGTCAATCACAACGATATTAAATGTGCCAGGTGAGTATGTACCAGTGTTTTTGGGTAAGGATTTTAATAGAGATGTCCTCTTGGAACCTGATGCTATGATATCAGAAGCCGCAGGAAGCTCTTGGGAATTTTGGGCTAGACATTACCACAAACATTTCACGTGCATTCATGATATCAGAAGCCGCAGGGATCTCGTTGGAATTTTGGGCTAGACATTACCACAAACATTTCACGTGCACTCATTATTCGCACGGGAACAATATTTGGCGGTATTTCCAAGCTGTGACTCAAGCATTTCAGCCCCATCGCTTATAATACCAACACTTTCATTACTATAGCAGCTATACCAAGGACCATCTACCTATTTTAGACCACTGTCGAGTGTTTGCTATGGCAAGTGTGGAAAGCAACGGCGACAGAGAGGACGACCCCTAAGGTCGAGAGTTGTTAATACCTGAGATAGGCTTAGGAGATATGATAGAGTTCGCTATTTCAGCATCAGTAGACAAAGCTTGCAGCAGATTAGAAGGCCAACAACGTGACAATAATCCCGGGATAGATCTGGCCTTCGAATAGGAATTCACGTTGGGATTAGATGCTTGTAGACGATAAGAACAAAGACCAGATGGCGGGGAGGCAGAGGCTCGTCGACCAGAGATAGCAGTGGATGTTGCATTAAAGGGCCTACCAGATCTGGTGAATGATGGATTCTCACGAGACTGCGACATGAAAGAGAGGTGACGGGGGAGGGGAGGCACAGAGGAGCGGAAGGGGAGGAAGCAGATGCAAAGGGAAGGAAGCGGAAGCAAAAAGGAAATAGATCGAGAATGACAAATCGCCTAATTGGATGTAGGAGAGGCCATTTTTCCATTAAATTATTTTGAAATATGAATAGGAAGCCTCAACACATAACATACTTTAAAAGACTTCAAACATATAAATAAATTGTTAAAAGTGACAATATATACGCAGGATACACGTTTTAGGGCTTTTTTTGCTGTAGGACAGTCCGTTATTATTTTTCTTCAAAGGACAAATTATCGTTTTTTCTTTCCAGTCCACATCGTTTTTTCTGTCCAGCCCAATTTCGTGCGCTTCTTCTTCTTTTTTTCAATCAAA
This sequence comes from Allium cepa, assembly GCA_030765085.1. Taxonomy (NCBI): domain Eukaryota; kingdom Viridiplantae; phylum Streptophyta; class Magnoliopsida; order Asparagales; family Amaryllidaceae; genus Allium; species Allium cepa. The sequence goes on from CM060939.1 coordinate 422,730,335, forward strand.
TTTTTCAGTCGCCATCAGATTTTTCAGTTGCGATCAAATATCTCTTTCGCAATAAAAATATCGATCTATTTCGTTCGGTTATTTGAATTTCGTCCTTCAGGTAATGGTAGTTCATCGATCATTTTCTCCTTTCGTGCGTGTCGTTGATATCGTTCTTTTCATATTTCTATTGTGATCTCGTTTTTCTTTAAATTGTATTAATTAGGTATGCTTATATTCCTGTATTTTTTGTTGTTTTTCTATTCGTTTTAAAATGGCCATGATTTGTAAATGTGATCATTTTTACAATTGATATGCAGTGTTGTTGTTTTCATTGTTTGTTAGTTCGTCCATGGCAACTTGTGGAAGTAGCAGCAGGTTTTTTATCATTATTTTTTTCTTTATGCAGTGTTTTTAATTTGCTTTTCATTTTATTTATCTTGCATTTTCGTGCATTTAATATTGGGATGATTGGAAAAGTATTACCGCTTAGGTTGTATATAAATTTGTGATACAGTGGAAAAGTATTACCGCTTAGGTTGTATATAAATTTGTGATACAGTGGAAAAGTATCATATTTTAGTTTCAGTTTTTGGGTATCATTTTTATTTTTTTTCTTAGTATCATTTTTTTTATTATCAGTAACTAGGTATCAGTTTTGTATACGGTAGGTATCAGTTGTTATCCCGCTTTATGGCAAAGCCGTGATACCAAAAGATCGATCGAAAACAAAGAACAGTTCGTCTCCGGGATTAATCATACTTAGCTTCACTATGGATATCACTGAATTTTGTCCGAGTCCAGGTTGAGCTACAATTGGTGGGACATGACAAAAAAGATCATAAAAGTCAGCATCTCAAATTTCAAGTCAGTACGAGTTCATACGCTCAAGTTATGATCGATTCAAATTAGAGGAAATAACCCTAAGTTCGAATCCATCAGAAGATCATGAGTTCGAATCCATCGGCTTCCTCTTACTTCGAATCCATGGGATCACTCCACTTCGTATCCATCAGGTTGAAGTCCTTCGAGTCCATGAAGTCACTCCACTTCGCCTCCATCAGAGCATATGAGTTCGAATCCATCAGGTGACCAAGCTTCGTATCCATCCTAATGGCCTTCCTTCGAATCCATCAAACGACCTCTACCTCGAATCCCTCAAGGCAAGATACTTCGAACCCATGCAGTTGATTCACTTCGAATCCACCCTGTTGAGGAAGCTTCGTATCGATCTGCTATGGGATACCTTGAACGATTCGAACGAACATCTCATCGAATCCATTCCCTCGAATCCACTAAGTTGAAGCGTCTAAAACCATGGATTCGACCCTGTAAACTCGGAGAAAAAGCAGGATCAACCCGAGAAGCACGCGCCACATCACCATTCGCACGCGCAAGCCATCGATTCGACCCTAATCGATTCGAAGGAGATCAATTCGAATGGGTCGCATCAACCGAAAATGCAATCTTCAATCGATCATAACTCAGGATCTACAAGTCCAAATACTATGAAATTTTCACAGGAGCTTACGTACACACCGAAGAATGTCCACACCAAATTTCACCTCGATTGGATGCATTCTCGATCGATTCAAACCCGAGTTCGAATCGATCCCAAAGTGGGCCCGGATTTCCAGAATCCGGGCGTGTGGGCCCCCTCACGTGCCAGAAGCGGTCTCCCCGGATTTTAGGCGAAATATCAGCCTCCTACACCTATAAATAGAGCCCCTGGTCATTCAGAAAGGGGATCGGAGAATTCTTGGAAAGCACGCCCGGACGCTGCCAGAATCACTCTATACCATCTTCACTCCTGCTGATTTCGAATTTAAGTCTATTATCTGCTGTACTTCGCTCTAGAACACTTGTAATCTTCAAGTATTAAACAATAAAGTGATAAAAATTCATAGTGGACGTAGGAAAATCGCCGAACCACTCTAAATTATTGTCTTCCGTACAATTTACTTTTCTGCGACTTGAAGTTTTTGTTAGATAATCCTCATTTTTCAATTTAATTTCTTCATTTATTATCTCTTTAAAAACTTCCGAAGGGTGTTGCCCAATTTTGGTGCAAACACTTTGGTGCTTTCACTGAGAAAACCCAGGTTTTCTCCTGCTCATTGGATCTTTCATCGATACCGGATTGCATAAATCTAAGAGAGAGATCCAGACTTCAATTTCAGACTCCTTCCATACTATTCAGATTTACCAAAATCTAGGAAAGGTTTCGACACCTCAAGATGGTTAGCACGAGAACCACTTCTACTGCCGCTGGCCAAGAAGGCCGAGATAGACAAAATCCCACGTAACTATCTCCACCCAATGAAGATGATACCAGGCATTCAGATCCATCAGGTCCGGTCACTCGACAAGAGTTCCAAACATTACTCCAGGAACTAACCCAAAGTCGACAACAGCTGATTGAACAATTACGTGCCAATGTTGAGTTGACTAATCAACTAAACCGCCAAAGGCATAGAAGATCCAAAAGGGACCACGCCCCTCATTCCTCTACTGAAAGCTTTGCCTCGTCTGATTACAGCGGCAGATCTACTCGTCCCAGGCTAGACGGAAGTCATGCGCATGCTGCTGGTCACCCGCAAGCATTAACTGTTGGGCATATAAGAGTTGGCCCTTCTGCCAGTTTTCATACAGGACCCTCCTCCCGAGGGGCACTGTTCCACAACATACTACGGATAACCAAGCCACCGCCACCGCAGTTGACATAGGAGTTGATACCCGAAATCACTCCAATCAGAACTACCACCAGCAGGAACATGTTCCAGAACCATATGTCCCAAAGGACATCGAGCCAAGGAGGCGAGATACGGATCGTCGACGCCCGATCCTACCTCGCACTGTGGAACCCGACCACACTTTGGCTCGCCACCCTCCGAATATAGCAACACCTGATCTCTCAGCTATGGTACGCCAAATGATCCGCGAAAGTCAGGGCTTAACAAATGACGATTGGGAAATCTCCCGAAGTCATACTCCATTCACTGATGACATATTATATGGTGAACCTCCTCGGCGATTCAGGATGCCGACTCTGCCCATGCATGAAGGAAGTTCCGACCCTAATCAACATATTCTGAAATACGAATGGTCGATGACTGCTGTAAGAGCTGATGATGCAGTAAAATGCTATAGTTTTCCCATTTCTTTAGGGGGAATTGTGACGATGTGGTTTACACGATTACCACCATGATCTATCTCTTCATTTGACCAATTGGCTACTAAGTTTGTTGAACAGTTTCGTATCCACATTGCCAGGCCTAAAGACGTAAATACTTTATCCAGTGTCACTCAAGCTCCAGGAGAGACACTCAGGCGATATTTAGAAAGATTCAATGCCGCTTGTGCGGTGATCACTAACCCCAATGATAATTCAATCTTGATGGCCTTAACTAAGGGGATTGACCCCGACTCTGAATTTGGAAATTGGCTGGCTGGGAAGCCTTCCGCATCGTTGGATCGTTTCTACTCCAAAGCCGCTCAATTCTTAAGGCGTGAGGATGCGAAACAATATAGGAAGCAGGACGATGCGAGAACCGACAATGAAGGAATTCAAAGCAATGTGGCAATTAAATAGTCAGGGGAGAGCTCTGGAAAAGTGCAATTGAATATTCAAAACAAGCAAACCCAGCCGAGGAACGACGATAATAGAAATAAGAAGCAAGATCAGAATCGTGGCCTGCGGTGTAAGGAACAAATGTTTGGAAGCTATACACCACTGAATACGTCACTGGAGAACGTATATCTACAGACTTGTAATGCAATGCAGTATAAGAAGCTGACTCCGAAGCCGTCGTTGGAGAGACAGATTCAAATAGGAAAGTTCTGTAGATTCCACGAAAGTTACGGACACAATACCAATGATTGCAGACATTTGCAAGATCTTATTGAAAAATTGATCAGGGAAAGGAAGCTAGATCAATTCGTGCGGCCACCACAGGCTAGTGATGTAGGCCCGTCAAACCAAAATCGTGCACAAAACCAAGAGAGACAGGAGGAGCCCGCTCGTACAGGCGGGAGGTTGATTATAAATACAGTTAGTGGTGGTCCTCATCCAGTGGACCGAAGCTGGAGGGAAATGGAATCATACACCAATTTGATCAGGCATATGGATTTCGAGAGTTGCGGTACGCTTGACGAAGGGGCTCGGGCCAAACAACAGAGGACGATGGCAGATGACATCGTATTTAGAAACCGAGATGCTGATAAGGTCGAAGCCCCAACTATAGACCCACTAGTCATATCTGCCATGGTTGGTCCTGCTTGGATGAAGAGGATCCTGGTGGACAGTGGGAGTTCCGTAAATATCTTGTTTAAGAGAGCATATGATCAAATGAAGATGGAAGCCAAAGATTTAAAGCCTTGTCAATCTAGAATCCATGGCTTCGATGGAAGTGCTAATATATACCCACTGGAGTGGTGGAGTTGCCAGTGGAGTTGGGAGTCGGAGAACGCCGAAGAGTCCGAATGTTACAATTTGTTGTCTTAGACATCCACTCTCCGTACAACGCTTTTTTGGGCCGACCGACCCTTGCCGAATTCAGGGCAGCAATTGCCCCATGGTGCTTAACTTTGAAATTCCCCACTGATCGTGGGATTGGGGTCATTCAAGGAGATCAGGCTGCTGGGAGAGCCTGCTATGTTGCCGAACTGCGAGAAGCGCAGCGAAAGGAGAAAGGAAAGGGCGTGGAGGAATCTCTCTGCGTCCGTTTCGCCGACGATTGACAATTAGTGCCTGGGCCTCGGCCCGGGCACCACGACCAATTCCAGAAGGATCTTGACCCCAGAGACACTGAAGATAATAATGAATCTAAAGAAAGTCAAGCTTCCCCAGCCGAGCTGACGATTGATGTTCCAATTGATGATAATGATGATTCAAAAATGTTAAAAATTGGGTCTCAGCTAAACCCACAAGCACAACAGGAATTGGTCGAATTTCTCCAAGCAAATCTAGACGTATTCGCTTGGACGCACTCTGATATGTGTGGGATCTCGCCGGACATCGCGAGCCACACCTTAAATATTGACCCACGGTATATCCCGGTCAAACAAAAGAGACGCGGTATGGATCCAGAGAGATCTGCCGCCCTCAAAGAAGAAGTTGATAAGCTAAAGGCGAATGGGTTTATCTGGAATGCTTTGTACCCGGAGTGGGTATCCAACCCTGTACTTTTTCGAAAACCGAATGGAAAATGGAGAACGTGCATTGATTACTCTGACTTAAATAAGGCTTGTCCGAAAGACAGCTTTCCACTTCCCCGAATCGATCAACTTGTGGATTCAACGGCCGGGCATGAATCATTATCTTTCATGGATGCTTATTCTAGTTACAATCAAATACCCATGCATGTGCCCGACCAAGAACATACGAGCTTCGTAACTGACCTGGGACTATACTGCTACAAGGTCATGCCTTTTGGGTTAAAGAATGCCGGAGCTACTTACCAACGCTTAGTCAATCGAATGTTTGCCGACCAGATCGGAAAGACTATGGAAGTTTATGTAGATCACATGTTGGTAAAATCACGATACTCCACTGATCACGTCAAAGACTTAGAGTCAATGTTCAATGTCCTCTGGAGATACGGGATGAAGCTTAATCCGCTAAAATGTCATTTTGGAGTCGCATCCGGAAAATTCCTTGGGTTCATCGTCAACGCCCGAGGAATAGAGGCCAACCCCGAAAAGATTTGGGCGATCAGGAATCTTCAAACTCCAAGGACCATACAACATGTTCAGAGTCTTAATGGGAAGGTTGCAGCACTGAGCAGGTTCATCCCGAAATCAACTGACAAATGCATACCCTTCTTCGATCTGATCCGAAAAGGGAAACAAAACTTCGAATGGACTACGGAATGTGAGGGCGCATTACAATCACTAATTCAACATCTTTCCACACCACCGATTCTTTCAAAACCTGTTGATCATGAACAGTTATACCTCTATCTGGCAGTATCTGAAAACGCAATCAGTGCCGCGTTAGTTCGGGAGGAAGACAGAGTGCAGAAACCAGTCTACTATGTTAGTAAACGGTTAAACGGAGCCGAGAGAAATTATCCAAGGCTAGAAAAGTTGGCATATTGCCTAGTCATCGCCTCAAGGAAGCTCCGTCCGTATTTTCAGGCTCATCCCATCACTGTGTACACCGATCAACCATTATGAAAAGTCCTCACACGACCTGAGACGTCTAGCAGGTTACTGAAATGGAACATTGAACTGTGTCAATTCGACATCACATATACTCCGAGAAGGGCCATACACGGTCAAGTCCTAGCAGATTTCATTGCCGAATTCACCGTTCCTGAAGACTTACCTGAAACTAGCAAATCCCCCGAATACATATGGAAGCTGTATACTGATGGTGCGTCCAACGATCGGTGCTCGGGCACAGGGGTAGTGCTTGAAACCCCCGAGGGCCGATCCATATGCTACGCTTTAAAGTTTGATTTCCGTGCAACCAACAATGAAGCTGAATATGAAGCTTTGCTTACTGGGTTGAAGTTAGCCCGTGACCTAAGAATTATCGCTGTGGAAATTTACTGTGATTCCCAGTTGGTAGTATGCCAAGTTCGGGGTGAATACCAGGCCAAAGATCGAAGACTAGCCGCTTATCTAGCCCGAGTTCGGGGGATGCTTGATCAGTTCGATTATTATACCATTTTCTACGTACCCCGAGAGCACAATCAGAAAGCCGATTCGTTGGCAAAGTTGGCAAGTACAGGCGAAGCTCAACACTTGGGACTCGTTCCTGTCGAAACCTTATCCTCTCCGAGCATTGATCGAGCAGAGAATGATTTCACATTTGAAGCTACTTCCAGCAGGGAATCGTGGATGACCCCTACCAAGATTACATTGAGCGTGGTATATTACCCGAGCGTCGAAGTGAGAAAAGACAAATCCTTCGAAAAGCTTCACGATTTGTCATTCAGAATGGAGTTATGTATCGAAGGGGATATTCTGTTCCTCTTCTCCGGTGTATCCCACACGACGAAGTCAAACGAGTATTACACGATGTGCAAGAAGGAGAATGTGGCGATCACACTGGAGGGCAAACACTTGCCAAGAAAATACTCCGATATGGATATTATTGGCCTACCGTTAATCGCGATGCTATGGACTATGCCAAAAAATGTGATAAATGCCAAAAATACGCTCGGATTCCTAGAGCCCCACCTACTGAGATAACCCAAATGGTCAGTCCATGACCATTTGCAATATGGGAAGTTGATATAATTGGTGCATTGCCTTTAGCAAAAGGTGGCGCGAAGTACGCCATCGTTGCAGTTGATTACTTCACCAAATAGGCTGAAGCTGAACCTCTTGCAACAATTACGACAAAGAAAGTAATCAACTTCGTGGTACGCAACATCATCTGCCAGTTTGGTCTCCCGCATACTATTATCACTGGTAATGGAGCCCAGTTCGACAGTGTTGAATTCAAGAACTTCTGTCAGCGATTCCACATCCATAAGAAATTCTCTTCAGTATCGCACCCTCAAGCGAATGGTCAAGTTGAAGCCGTCAATAAGGTTATCAAGTCTATTTTGAAGAAACGACTGGAGAAAGCCATGGGAAAGTGGGTTGATGAACTGCCTATGGCTCTATGGGCTTACCGGACGACTCACAAAACTACAACCGGACACACTCCATTTTCTCTATCTTATGGCTCTGAAGCCGTTATTCCAGTCGAAGTGGAAGTTCACTCTCATCGTGTGACATATTATGATCCGAAAACGAATGCCATATTACTTGCTGAATCTCTGGATCTACTCGATGAGAAGCTTGAAGAAGCTGATTTGAGGGCAGCCGCATATCGGGGTCGAGTCGCTCGAATATGCAATGCCAAGGTTCGACCGCGAACCTTTGAACCCGGCGATCTTGTACTCAAGAGAATTTATCCGGTCCCTTCGCACATGAAGCCAAATTAGGAAGGGCCGTATGTGATTTCACAAAAGCTCGGAGATGGCACGTTCAAGTTGTCGACCATTGACGGTCTCACTTTACCAAGAGCTTGGAATAGAGAAAGTCTCTGTCGCTACTACACATGACAGGCTTTATTTATTTATTTTTAGTCAATTTCTTCCTTTGCATTTTATTTTTGCATTTCGAAGTTTGAACTTGTAATAAGGCAACTGATTTTGCCATGTTTCTTTCATTTCAGCAACAAAATGCCATCTCTTCGAGCCAAAGTTGTGATTCACTGAAAATGACGTATAATATCATGATGCACGGAGAGCTAAGTTCCATCACGCAGTGGGATTTATTCAAATAGGGAGTGACTGTGATACGACCGGTCACTCACTAAGTGAAACCCGAGCTCGGGGACAGAACACTACACCAGCATTTACAAGGATTGATACACGACAATCCTTTTACCAACTCCAAATTCCCAGAGTACGAATTGGAGTATAAACATCCAATAACTCGTTCCCAGAGTGCGAATGGACTCCAAATTCCCAGAGTGTGAATTGGAGTATAAACATCCAATAACTCGTTCCCAGAGTGCGAACGGACTCCAAATTCCCAAAGTACGAATTGGAGTATAAACATCCAATAACTCGTTCCTAGAGTGCGAACGGACTCCAAATTCCCAGAGTGCGAATTGGAGTATAAACATCCAATAATCCGTTCTCAGAGTGCAAATGGACTCCAACTTCCCAGAGTGCGAATTGGAGTATAAACATCAAATAACTCGTTCGCAGAGCGCGAACGGACTCCAACTTTCCAGAGTGCGAATTGGAGTATAAACATAAATTACAGGTTCCCAGAATGCAAACTCAAACATGCATGCTATCTCCAAGTTCCTTGAGTATGGACTGGAGCACATATACCAAGTCAAAATTCCCGGAGTGCGAACTGAAATATTAATACTAACTCCAAGTTCCCAGAGCGTGAAGTGGAGTATAAACATCAATTCCAGGTTCCCGGAGCGCGAACCGTGTTACAGACATCGATAACTCTCAAATTTCCAGAATGCGATTTAGATTATCGATCTCAAATTATCCTAAGTCCCCAGAATGTGGACATGTGCTTAAGATTTGTGATAAGTGTGATCAACCACCAAAATACGAGTGTTGTTCCTCGAAACTCGGGGGCCAAAAAAAAGCTTAAGTTTTAATCGCTAACTGAAGCAGTACACTGCCCGGAGTTCAACTCATTCATCAATCACGTCACGTGATTGTGTTTTTTAGACTTAGCAAATAAAAGGAAAAAAAAGAAAAAAACGAACTCTACTTAACGGTAAAAAACGCCACAAGTACACCGAGTTGAAAGCCAAACACCGCAAACACTTAAGTAAAAGAAAAGAACAACTTCTCATTCCACCAACTAGCAAAAAGAGGTTTGATTACATGGCAGATCAAAAAAATTTAGATCAAGTGGAGGCCGAATCCACACTTATACACGGCTCTAAAAGAACGAAAGAAGAAGTAAAAGAATTGCTATTTACAACTACATGATAAGTCAAGAAGCTCAATCCTTCTTCTTCCAAGGCTTCTTCTTTGGAGTCGAGCCGCTGGACCCACTACCCGGTTTCCTACGAGATTTCTTGCCCTTCTTTGGTTCATCCTCCGGATCTGGCATAATATCAACATCTTCCTCGGAGCTGGAGGGGACAGAGATCCTTCTGGAAGGGCGAGTTGAAGGCATGGGAGCTGTGACAGGTGTCTGTTCAGCAACGCTTGAGACGGTCACCGTGCCACCGGGAGAGATCACCATTAGAGAAGATAAGCTTGAGGGGGCAGTGCCGCTTCCAGAACCACCGACCGTTGTCATCGTGGCCATCTCAGTGCTTATATCAGCTAAAATCTCTTCTTCTCGAGACAACTGAGCTGCACTGGATACGCTGGTGGTCGTCATGACAGAACTGAAAACTGGAGCAGCTCCACTCATCACGAATGAAGGGTCAGGAATAGGGTCAAGAGAATGACCAAGTAGCTCCTCAATCATTTGAGCATCGAATGATATCGAGCTCCCTTCTCCAATGTCACCGGTCATGGGAGCAGTTGAAATTGCCTCGGTGACAATAACTCCATGCGCAGGATATAGGACCGGAGGAACTGGGGGCACAGACGCGGCACTTTCAGTCATTGAACAAAGGAGAGCAAAAATAGTCAGTCCAGTAAATTCTCTCAAAAATCGTTGCTTTAAGACACGAGGGAAATAATCGAAGTACCTTCCTTACCTTGCCTCGGAGCTTCAACAGGTTCGGAGACAGCAGTCTTACCAGAAGATAACCCCGGTTGATCCAGATTGTAAGTAGGAATGACTTGTGGGTCAACCGCGGCGATAACTTCGGACGAAGTCGAGATAGGAACTTCGATATTCTCACTATGATGCGCGACACCCAAACCTTCGCCGATCTCCATTTGCTGGATGCCGAGTTTTTCTTTCTCGACGGAGATTATCGCCGCATGAAGAATTCTCCTCTCTTCCTCGCTAAGCGGATGTGACTCGAGCTCAAACTCGTCTAATACTTCATCCGGACAAGACATCCTCTTGTTCTCCACTAATTTTTTCCAGGCACTGTAGAGAAGCATAGAGTAATCCCCTAGCCAGGCGAGATTCCTATGCTCTAACACGTTGGCATTATATGTATCCAGGAGTTCGTCAAATTCAGCCTCCATCTTGAACCTCTCCGCTTGGACTTTCTCCTCCACTTCCGTTTCCACCTCCTTAACCCTTGCGACTGCTGCATCACGCTCAGCCCGAAGAGACACAGCTTGCTCACACGCTTCTTGTGCGGCCGTATTAGCATCGTCTTTTTCCTTATTTATATCAGCAAACTTAGCCTTTAACTCCTCCAGTTCTTTAACTGCCGCATCCCGCTCGGCCTCAACATTTTTGTATCGATGACCCAAGTCTTCTACTAAAGTGCAATGTGCCTGTTGCATCTTTGCCATCTCAACTAATGTCTCATCAACCATTTTTAGTGACTCAACTTCGGCCCTACGGGAGGACTCCGCCTCAGATTGAAGTATATCGACAATACGGTTCTTCTGAGCCAAGTCGGCTTCCAGTTTCTCAATAATTTTGGCCCGATTAAAGGCTACTTTTGAAGCTTTAACGGCCGCCTTATACCATTCCTTGTACTGAGCATAGAAGTCGCGGGTATAACTAAGTGCTGTGGTCACGGCGTCTTCGGGAATTCTTTTAAGATTAGGAGGGAAAATACAAGCGTCGAAGCAAATTTCCGGGAAGTCCTTCAATTGAGCAAGTCTAATAGCCCCTTCACCGGATGGTTCAATAGGGGCCTCCTCCGCAGCCGTGGTCATAACAACCTCAGTTCTAGAATGATATGACTCAAGCCTTGAAACCTGTGAAGACGGTTGCTGTCGCAGAGGCTCAGATACATGAATATGGCTTCGGGGTGGCGGAGGAGAGCGAGAAGGGGAACAGTATCTCCGATCTCTGTCCGAGCGCTCTTGACTAGAGTAACTACGAGGATGGTCCCTTGCATAATATTCTTGGCCATGATACCTCCGTTCGCGATCGCGATCGGAGTCCCCACGTCGAGATTCATAGTAAGACGAAGGATGATGCACTCTTCGGAGTCTGTCTAATGTAGATTGACGGCCAGACATAACACCTGAAAAAGAGAAGCAATTCAGTTAAATACCAGGTGAATGCAATGCGATCTATGTGGAAGTCGTGTGGTGTTATGAAAGCGTATGCAAATGTGCAAAACCCCCGACCAACCAGAAGTGTCGACTGCACTAACGGGTAAAGGCTCGCTTATTTCTAACGCTTCCCAGAGTTCATCCAACCCGGACTCGTGGTGGAAAGATACGTATTCCGGGATGGGAATGTCATCCAGTCCTATAAAAGCATTTCCTGATTGACAAGGAGCAGCATCAGAGATAGTAGTTACAGGGATCAAACAAGATACGACTACAGACTTCCGTCTCTTAAATTTAGGGACAACAGCCTTGCCTTTCCATTTCTCTTCTATTCGGGAGAGATCAGCCGCTAGCTCGGTATCAGTGGGCGTCCTCTCATCGTCGCTCGTTTCTCTTATTACTATGCCGGGTTTTCTTTTCACCGTTTTCTTCTTTGTCTTCGAAGCCGGTTTCGCCAACCCCTCGATAACAATGGTCCGGTTCATCTCTATTAAACCCAGCATCCTTAAGTTATCATCAGTTAACACCGAGTCGATGTGCCGCAAATCACTCGGGACCTCTTGTAAACTTCGTATAATGCCTTTGTAATGACCACCATCGGGCCTTGAGATGATAGCTGCAAGAAGAACATGATATTAGTACAAGTGTTGACAATGACTATTTAAGGAAGGCCCACAACACTTACGTCTGGACAGTCATCGCCTAGCAAACCCTGGGGGGCATGGAACAAAAAACCATTCATTTTTGAAATAACCGAGTCTAGTCCAGGCTCCCGTCACAATCTGGCAGTTTCTAACTGCTTCCAAAAAGGTGAAAGATGGGCTATCACCCCTGCTCTTGAAGTTAAAAATGTGTCTAATCTCGGTCGGCCTTGGCGGGCGAAAGAGATGGTCCATAAATAGGATAAAAACACTGTTCAACAATGCGTGTCCGTTAGGATGAAGCTGTGATGGAGCAATTCCTAAGAATGAAAGCATCTCCCTGATATATTGGTTAAATGGAGGGAGAGTTCCAGCCGCACAGGCGTGACGATAGAAAGCAGTATACCCTTCGGGCGGATTGTGAGGTCTGTCGTCAACGCCCGATAGCAAAACGTCGTCCGGGGATAAGTTATGTTTCAAGCAAATACGGCCCAGTAAGGCTTCAAAAATACTGGACGGAACAAATTCGATAGGATCCTCGATAAATATGGCTTCCGGCACTTCGTCCGGAGCCGGACCAACTACTTCGGGAGGAATGTAAGGGATTTCAAGTATTTCTGGAGGAGGCGAACTCTGTACTTCTTGTTGTTGAGAGCTCGAAGATTCCATAACTAACTAACTCATCAGAAAGCAACATTAAGCACATAGAAAACCCGTTCATTCCCAATGTAGAGTGTATCCGGTGCAGTGTAGTGTTGTGTATTACTTAGAAAGATTCTACAGAGTTAGATAAAATTTGCAAACAACAAGATGTGCGAACGACAAAACTCTGAAAATCGAGACCGAAAATGACCGTCGTCGCTGACCGTCACATCCTCGCCATCCAGATGCTACTGATCGACTCAAGCATAAATCCGTTACATTTTTGGTTAGGCCACAGTTCCATCGACGAGCTTCAAAAGGCAGTTAAGTGTAGTCCTACAGTAAAGTTCAGTTATGCAAGGTAGAAGCTCATCGGAATCAAATCAAATCGATGCAGGTCAAATCGATGCAGGTCGACTCGATACAGGTCGACTCGATACCATCGCGTCAAATGAAGGAGCGCTTCGAATCCATCAGAAGAGCATTCATATCAACCCAGGAAAGCAACTTATATCGATCGAGCTCGATACCTTCGAACCGATCGTGAAGCCGTTAGTTCGAATCAATCGATACGAACCACGTCACCTCACAAGCATCGATACGAAGCCCCATCCATCGATTCGACCAATTTCGTCCAGATCTCACAACCTTCCAAAAATTGATTTCAGAAGAAAAAATTAAGGGTAATGAAGAAGATTTCCAATTCGCATCGTTCTATGCTAGGCCTAATCCCTTAATTACCTGATTTTTTTTATTATGATCGAAAGATTGAAGGCAAGATCGATTCGAAAGAGTGTCTTTCTCGAGCCTGGAGGATCGATGCGAAGAGGAAGGCAGAGTAACAGTAAAAAAGTAAAAAATGAAAGTGAGCTAAGCCTCGCGTATTTATATGGATCCAAGGGAGGAAGAGAGACGCTTCGCCTCCCGGTCGACTTGACCGATTGTTACCGGTCAAACACTGATCGATTCGAACGATCACGTTCGAATCCATCAAGGCAGCATCGATACGAAGCTTCATCGATTCGAGGCAGTTAACAAAACCTGAATTGAAGTCACTATACCCCATCGATTCGAAGTACCAACTTCACAGCCATCGATTCGTAGCAATTCGAAGTCTATCGATTCGAAAGACCATTTCGAATCCATTGAAAACCATCAATAAGAATGAACGCGTCACTTCGATATGAAAAAATTACTTGTCAACCTTTTTCATCGATTCAGGAGAGGATCGATACAAGAGGATGATCATTAGCAAGCATTAAAACGATGTTTTAACTTGAATTATAAATCGATTCAGGAGAGGATCGATACAGAATTTGATAACAAACTGAACTGACAACGACTTGCAAACGCGCAATGTTAACTAAAACAAAGGTAACACATATATGCACATATGTCTGACTAATATTTGATCTTTGACATTCACAGGGATCAAAGGCTCATCTCGTCATGATTTCAACGACAAACAGCCAATCACAATCACACAACGGTCAATTACGGCAATACAGAATACAACTTTCAGCAAAGCATGTCATAGTTGACCAACAGGAGACTGCAGCTTTTCAAAGCACGTCATGTTTACCCAAGACGTACTTTGGGGGGCAAATGTTATCCCGTTTTTTGGCAAAGCCGTGATACCAAAAGATCGATCGAAAACAAAGGACAGTTCGTCTCCGGGATTGGTCATACTTAGCTTCACTATGGATATCACTGACCGAGTCCAGATTGAGCTACAATTGATGGGACATGACAAGAAAGATCATAAAAGTCAGCATCTCAAATTTCAAGTCAGTCCGAGTTCATACGCTCAAGTTATGATCGATTCAAGTTAGAGGAAATAACCCTAAGTTCGAATCCATCAGAAGATCATGAGTTCGAATCCATCGACTTCCTCTTACTTCGAATCCATGGGATCACTCCACTTCGTATCCATCAGGTTGAAGTCCTTCGAGTCCATGAAGTCACTCCACTTCGCCTCCATCAGAGCATATGAGTTCGAATCCATCAGGTGGCCAAGCTTCGTATCCATCCCAATGGCCTTCCTTCGAATCCATCAAACGACCTCTACCTCGAATCCCTCAAGGCAAGATACTTCGAACCCATGCAGTTGATTCACTTCGAATCCACCCTGTTGAGGAAGCTTCGTATCGATCAGCTATGGGATACCTCGAACGATTCGAACGAACATCTCCTCGAATCCATTCCCTCGAATCCACTAAGTTGAAGCGTCTAAAACCATGGATTCGACCCTTTAAACTCGGAGAAAAAGAAGGATCAACCGGAGAAGCACGCGCCACGTCACCATTCGCATGCGCAAGCCATCGATTCGACCCTAATCGATTCGAAGGAGATCAATTCGAACGGGACGCATCAACCGAAAATGCAATCTTGAATCGATCATAACTCAGGATCTACAAGTCCAAATACTATGAAATTTTCACAGGAGCTTACGTACACACCGAAGAATGTCCACACCAAATTTCACCTCGATTGGATGCATTCTCGATCGATTCGAACCCCAGTTCGAATCGATCCCAAAGTGGGCCCGGATTTCCAGAATCCGGGCGTGTGGGCCCCCTCATGTGCCAGAAGCGGTCTCCCCGAATTTTAGGCGAAATATCAGCCTCCTACACCTATAAATAGAGCCCCTGGTCATTCAAAAAGGGGATCGGAGAATTCTTGGAGATAAAGCACGCCCGGACGCTGCCAGAATCACTCTATACCATCTTCACTCCTGCTGATTTCGAATTTAAGTCTATTATCTGCTGCACTTCACTCTAGAACACTTGTAATCTTCAAGTATTAAGCAATAAAGTGATAAAACTTCATAGTGGACGTAGGCAAATCGCCAAACCACTATAAATTATTGTCTTCCGTGCAATTTACTTTTCTGTGACTTAGAGTTTTTGTTAGATAATCCTCATTGTTCAATTTAATTTCTTCATTTATTATCTCTTCAAAAACTTCCGAAGGGTGTTGCCCAATTTTGGTGCAAACATCAGTTTTGTTAAATTGAATAATTAATGTTCTATATTGAACATATTTTTACTAATGTTTTTTTTGCAGTGGGAATAACAGTCTTCTTTGTTTGTTTGTGTTGAGTAATAACACTTTTAGCACTCGATTGTCTATCGATTGCTCTTGTATGATTTGAAGAATGAGATATGTCGATGTTGGTCTCAATTAACTCCTTCTTCTATTCAGATTTCTTATGTACTTGAGGACAAAGTTATTATGGTTGACACCGATTCTGATATTCAGAGCATAATTTGTTTTCAGTTATACAAGAAAAGTTCTTTCTTTGGTTTTACTATTACGGTTAAGGGTTCTGATTTGGAATATATTGATGGTGCTTCTATTTCAAGTTCATCTTATGTTCGTGCTTCTTCATCTTCTACTGTATTTGTATGTTCAAATGTTGTTGTTAACGGTAGAAATTATTTAAAAGATATTGTTGAGGAGAGGGTCGAAATTATGCATTTCTGATTTTGCTGGTTTTTGTTTTGGAGGAGCTGAGCATTTTAGAGAATTTTTGATGACATATCAAATTCAAAAAGGATATGAATTAATATTTTTGAAGAATTGTGCTACAAGAGTTACTGTAATTTGCTCTTCATATAAGGATGGTTGTGTTTTCAAAGTCCATGCTTCTTGTGATTCTGGAGATTTGAAGAAGTTTTTTATTAGAAATGTAGTTGTTGATCATTCTTATGGAGCCGGTGTTAGAAATGTGAATAATCCACATATATCTAGTTCGTTTGTTAAATCATTGATTATTGATGAGATCCATGATTGTCCTAGTAAAAAGCCTAATGATATTATAGTTGATTTAGAAGTGAATACAATGTTCAGTTGTCTTACGGTTATGCTTATCAAGGGAAACAACTTGCATTAATGGAGTTGCATGGTAATGATGCTTTGTCTTATAATGATTTGAGTTGGTATTTGGAAGCAGTGAAGAAGTTTAATACAGAAAGTTATGTTGAAATGGATGTTGATCCTTGTAGTAATGAATTTGAGAGGGTGGTTATTGCTTTTGGTGCTTGTTTACTTGGATTCAAGCATTGTCTTCCTATGATATTCTTAGATGCCACTCACTTGAAGGGACGTCCTGGTGTGTTGATGGGTGCTACTGCAAAAAATGGTGATCAAGGTATGTCTTTGTTTTCAGTTTTGATTTATTTGTATTAAGATCATAATAGTTGGCATTAGCATAATATTTATTTGTTATCATAATTGGTATTATGTTGGTATCGGTTTTAAGATATATAATTTACAGTTAACAAGTTTGTAGTATCAGAATTTGCATTGTATTGAATTGTAAGTTTGTATTTGATATCATAATTTTATACTGGTTAGTATGAGATTAATATCAGCTTGTATATAATGTTAGTATCAGTTTCAAGTATGTTAATATATGGTATCAAATACAGTTGTGTAGTATTGGAATTTCCTTTGTATCATAATATATGTTAATGTTCGTTACTTTGTTGTGCTAGAATGAAGATTAATATGCATAATGTCCTGTCTATTAATATTTTAATAATAGTTGTATCAGGTTTTCGGTATCAGTTTTTTACTGTTAGTATCAGTTTCATGAATTGTTTTTGATTTATGGTCATTATTAGTTTTACTCTTTTTTTTACGAATTATTTTTTCATTTGCAGGTTTCTTCCCTTTAGCTATGAGTGTTGTTTCTATAGAAAATGTAGATAACTGGAGATGGTTTTTGAACCATTTAAAGCAAATGCTTCAAGAAAATCGTACTTTGGTTTTTATGTCAGATCGTCACCAAGGGTTGCTTTCAGGTGTTCGTGATGTTTTTTCTGCAGCTTATCACAGTTATTGCTATTTGCATATGGAACAAAATCTTCTTTCATCTTTCAAAGCCAAAAATGCAAATGTGTCTATTGTTGATCTTTTCAAAATATGTTCTAGAGCTTCTAATCTTTATGACTTTGAAGGCACACATTCTAAGTTCTGTCAAATTGGTGGTGTTGCTGGTGTAAATTTTTTAAAGGAAAAGCCATTTGATAAGTGGGTGGATTTATTTTTTCCAGGGAAACATTATGGTGAATATAGTTCTAATGTTGTAGAAAGTTTTAATAATTGGATTTTAGATGAACGAGCATTGCCTATTACTTTGTGTTTAGATGGTATTCGTGTTAAGGTTATGAAACAAATGGATAAAAGAAGAGAAGATTGTCGTTTGTGGAAAACAGCTCTTTGTCCTTCTATGAAATTGCGTTTAGGTGAATTGATTGAAGAAGGATTTGGATGGGATGTATGTAAGTCTTCTGATTTTTGTTTTGAAGTAAAATCTCCAAACTCTCATTGTGTTGATTTGAAGGAACGTGTCTGTAGTTGCAACCAATGGAAAATTATAGGATTTCCTTGTGCTCATGCTATAAAGTGTATGAACAAGTCTAAGTTGTATGTATATGATTTGGTTGAGTATTATTTCACTGTTGATGCTTATCGCTATTCTTATACCAACGCTATAAATCCTATTCCAAATTATGATAGGCCTATTGTTGATGGTAGTATTCAAGATGTTATCAAGCCACCAAAGGAGAAACGTGGCGCTGGTAGACCGTCAATTAAGCGCAAAGGAGGATTTTCATATTTTCAGAACAAGCAAAATAGATGTGGCGAGTGCAAGCAATTTGGTCATAATAAACGAAATTGTCAAGATTTGAAGAGGATATGATTTGATTTTACATTTTGAATTTGTACAGATTAATAAGTGGATGTGTGACTTGTTTTGGTGCTTTAATGTCATTGAACCTTGTTATTAATTTGTATTCTGTGTAGCATACTATCAAATTGATTTTAATTTCAGCTTTTTAGTATAAGTGATAGTATAAGTTTTATTATTAGTTATATGTTTTTATAGTATCAGTTCTGGTGTTTATTTATTCATTTATTTATTCCAAACATTTGTTTTGATATTTGTTTGCATACTGTTTGTATCAGTTATCTAGTATCAGTTTACACATTCTGTTGGTATAAAATATGGTATCATTTTTTCATTGTGTGACATCAGTTTTGTTCAATTTTGTATATTTCACTTATTTGTAATTACGTTGATAGCATAGTATATGGGATCTGATAATCATTGTGTAATTGATTGAACAAAATGTTTGAATTGATACATGATGTCTATTGGTTGGAGATAATATTTGTTTGATTGGATATAAAGGACTTTAGTATCATTTTTGGTTAGTTTTTAATATTAGTTTTCTGTATTATTATATGTGCTACAATTGACACTAGTACTAATAAATAATCATAATGATATGTTGCATTAGCAAAAATTGATAGTGGCTCTAATTGTTGTTTCATAAAGTATGCTGAGTGTCAGTTTTATTAAAACTGATAGTATTAGTTATTAAAACTGATACCCTGTTACTGTTTTGTATTGATATATGATATAAAATCTTATAACATTATTATACAACTGGTAGCTGCATAATAAAACTGATAATATTATGTAGGATCAATAGTTGCATGATTGAACAATCAATATATAATTTTGTTATAATATAAAAAAAGGGGTAAAGAAAAGAACATCAATTACAACAAATCATTACAGGAGATTATCATTGTTTTTACAAGTAAGATCAGCATTGTTTTAAGAACAGAACATCATTACTTCACAAGTTCCAAATTGCAGTAGAGCATCATTACTTCATAAGTATCAAATTTAATTGTGAAACAATATAATGATTTACTTTAACACACAAAATTCTCAATTTCTGCAGCTTCTTCTTTGCTTGACAGGTTATCGGTTACATTTTTGCAATTTCTTTGATTTTTTCATTTATCATTCTTCTTCCAAACTAGACATGAACTTTGCTAAGATCCAGCAGTGCTCTTTGTCAGTCAATATCTCATGTGCAATTCTTGCTCTAGATTTCAGCATTTGTTTAGGGGCTATTTTTAGTGGTAATTGAATTTTGTTCAATGATATAATGAATATCATCACGTATATACCACAGTCAAGCCTGTTTAAAAGAATATTTGCAGTATCAGTTTTGTGTATCTAGGTATTAGTTTAAAAGAAAATTTACAGTGTCAGTTTAACTGTCAGTAGGTATCATTTTGAACAACATAAACAACTTACGTGTCTGATCCTTGTTGTGCACATGGTATCAGATGCATTTCATTTGCCTTCACTTCCTTATCTTGTATATTTTTCTTTTTCCAAATTTCTTTCAGCATTTCTTCAATTTTATTTCTCTATTGAAAACAAAACAATACAAAGTTAGTTAATGTTCGATTTGTTTAGTTAAATTATTTTGCTTCATAACAAAAATATATCATACCAATATCATTGCCTGCTTTAGACTGGGATTGTTTCTTTCATTGGAATTTCTTCTAGGACGTCTAGAATCTAATGACTCCATTGCATCGTTGGGTATGTCAAAGTTACTAGTGTCCAATGGTATTCACAATGCAATGGGAAATATATAGCATCTGTGTATTCATCATCCACAATTTGTTCAAGGAAAGGTAGCACTAAAGATTTTATAATTCCATGTATATTGAAAATTATAGATTGCTGTTAAATAAAGTAAGTTAGAATTCAATATATATGTACCATTTATGATATTCTTGAGTATTAAAGTTTTATTTACCGTCATTATTGTTGTGAATGCATAGTTGTGCTCTTTCAGCCCACATTTAGATAAATACCAGTCAATTATCTATATTAACAACAAGAACATGTAAGTTTTGTTACTGGTGAAACAATATTCAATAATAATTAGTACCTTTTATTTTATTAATGGTAATATATATTACCTATTACAAGAAAAATAAGCATGTAATATGATCAAACAGCTTCTGGGTATCATTTTTGCACTGACTTAGTATCATTTTTGAACATGCTATTAAATCAACTGCTAATAAAAAACAAAAGTATGAATTGATATCAACTGCTACAATAAATTAGTTTTGCACTATTTTGGTATTTATTTTGTCATACATGACAGTTAATACACCATTCAACTAATAGTCCAACACTTTGTAATATATAGTACTTAGGTGTCATTTTTGGTTATAAGTAGGTATCAGTTTTGGTATAAATAGCATAGGAAATAGCTACTATACATTATTTTTTGTAATTATTTTTATTGGTAGCAGTATTATAAAGCAAAAAAAAGTGTGTACCGATCCATGTGTGGCGTCCTCTTCAAGAAGTTGCCGTAGTACTTTTTTTGTTATTGTACGTTCTCCTCTAATTGTGTCTTTATCTGTCCATGCTATATCTCTGTTTTAAGAAAATAAGGCACATATTAATTATACAATATTATTTTAACCAGCAAAATTTGTATATATGTTTGTAAACTTACTCATTTGATGATGTCATAGAAAAGAAAGTTTTGATTGTATTTTGTTGTTCTATATTCAAGTATGCCAAAGTTTTGCTGCAGTTTCCTAGTCCCAAATTTGATAGTGTTGGCTCTATTACTTGAATTGGCATTGGGATTGACTCTTTTGCACTTTCTTTTTCATCATTTTTATTTTCTTCCAGTTTTTCTTCATTTTCATTTTCTTCAGCTTTTTGTTTTTTTGCTGTTTCTTTCATTCTCTGACCATATTCAAAGCCGGGGCTTTCTTTTTTTTCCTTTCTCTTGTTTTTATTCTTTTCACATAAGAAGATTGCTTACAAACAGTTTGTTTCCTTTTCCGACCAGGAGGTTTTGCTGCTTTGTTTTCTTTGTCCTTTTCTGTTATTCCCTCTTGCAATTGTTGTGTGATGTTGAGATTGAAAGATGGAGGTGTTAAGTCTAGTACTACATTAGTGTATTCTGCAACTTTGCTCTCTTTAGTGGTATCTTCCTCCAATTTTTGAGCCTCTTTTATTTCTTTTTGTGCTGTTTTATCTTCATTTGTTCGCAACACTGTTTCATTTGTTTTGTTCAATATGTCTTCACTTTTTTCATTTTTTTCCATATCTTTATCTTCATTTGGTTGGAGCACATTTTCATCCACTTGAGTTTCTTTTTCAGTCTTCATGCATGTACTTTCTTTTTCACTTGTTTGGTGCACTTGTTTTGTATCAGTGTCAGCACTTGTTTGGTGCACTTGTTCAACATTAGACTCAGCATTTCTGTCTTTATTCTCACCTTCATTGTTTTTAGTTGTGGATTTCTTTTCCCTGTTTCTATTTCTGTTTCTTCATGCACATGTTCATTTAGAATGTTGTCATGTTCAACTTCCATGTGCTTATTTTCTAGTTCAACTTCTGAATTTTTCTTTTCATTTTCTTCCAGTCTTGATTTGAGTTCTTTCAGTTGTTCTTTCAATTTCAAATTTTCTTTTTCAACCTCTATCCTCAACTTCTTTTCTTTCTCTAATTGCTTCTTTGTTTTCTGAGCTTCTTCTTCCATATCTTTAATGTGCATTTGCAAAACATTAAGGCTTACTAAATCTTCAAAACATTGTGTACTCTGTTCAGCATCTTCGTTTTTTCTTTTTTTCCGTTGGTTCTCTTTTCTTTTGTTGCTTGATTCTTCTTTTCTTGATGCTGTTTGGAGTAGCTTGTGTTCATATGGAAGAATAGTGCTTATTTCTTTTACCTGTGTAATTGAAATAGTAATTTTGTTTTTAAATTTAAATGCAAATGTTTTATATTACTATTTTGTAACTCATAAGTTACAACTGACATTAATAAGTGATTAAGTGATTAGTTCAATAGAAGAAAATAGAATAGTAATGAAATTTATACTATGTACACTTACTAATTGATTGTATGCAGTGTTAAAAATGATAATAAGTATTATTGTATATTATAGCTGATATTGTGCCAAATGACAAGATGTACTATGTCGAGGACAAGATGTACTATGCCAAGGACACATTGATACTATGGAAACAAAAATTTAAAGGTACACATTGAAACTAATACTAACCATAAGCTAAACTGATACTGCAAAGAGGCATATTTGATATGTGCAGACACAAAATAATTATTGTATGTGTTCAAACTGATACTATAGACGGAGAAAACATAAAATGTAAACTGATACTCACTAGTGTAAGTAAGAATTAATTTTAACTTACACTGCCAACTTTTGTATCATTCAAAAATTGTTTCACAACAATGTCTTTTAGTTTTCTTACATCCCATCGTGCAAATCTCGGTAAATCTTCAACAAGTTGCCTTCTAGGTTGGATGAGGTTCATTTTCTCACAGATGCAATACTATAAACATTTATAGATATAATTAGATAAGGATGTTGAATATTACATTTTTTTAAACTAATAATATTCTGCATAACACATCTTACCAGTGGAAGCATGGAACATCCAGACATGTTTCTTGGCTTGGAGATAAACTTTTTGACAAATTTACTAAAATTTTCCTCTATTGTTTCTGGCCATGAGACAGTTTGCATTGTTTCACTATCAATCAAATATGGTATTCCCCATCTTAGTTTTTGTTGGTTGTTGGGAAAGAAAAATGTCAATAGTATTTGCATTATTATCAATAAAGGCAGATCTTCTTCATTTTCTTTTTTCCTTTTTGATATTTCTTGTTTTATTCTTCTTTCCACAACATTTCTTGTTATGTATGTACATGTGCCAAAGTTTCTAGTTGCAAACTTCTTGCAGTCTGGTGGAATGGTTTTCCCCGTCAATTTTTTTGTTGGTTCTATGTTTATTCCTTTTAATGGCAGCCCAAATAGCAAGCTTATATCTTTGGCAGTGACCTTCATTTTGTCTTCTCCCAATATGAAGGTATCATTTTCCATACAGTAGCAGCTATATAAAGCATACAAGTTTTGTTGATGCTTTTTGCATTCTTTCATTGTTATTTTTTCTTCATAGATGACTTTGAAGAAGTTGTAAAAGGGTGTCTTCTTTAAGATGTCAAATTGCTTTTTGGTCAGTCCATTTTTTTCTTTTATCAGTTTTAATATCTTGAAGACAGCTTGTAAGCCACATCTATAAGCATTTTCTGGCTTATCATTTTCATATTTTGCTATCTGTTTGTTTGTTTGTTTTGATGTTGTATGCATGATTTTGTTAGATGGATTGACAAAATCATCATCATCCTATTTCATGAAAATATGGCATTAAGTTGTTAGTGAAAAAAAAAAGCATTGAAACAAAACAATATATAACAGTATATAGTGGTATCAGTTTTTCTTCAACATGAGATAAAATATGGTATTTTTATCTAGCCAAAATTCAGTATCAATTTTGCTGAATGTAGTATCAATTTTTAAAAATTATGGCAGAAATACTTGTAAAAAGCTACATACTAATTTCTAAAGAAACATATTGCATGTATAATTTTTATGTTACATTTGTGTTATCTTTGTTACAAATTACATTGAAATATAGGTATCAGTTTGCTATACAGTGGGTATCATTTTGTGAAATATAGATATCATTTTACTGAAAAATTACAACATTGACATAAGAAAAATATATATTATATACACCGGGTACCATTTTGTAAGAATTTAGTATCAGTTTTCCTAGAAAAAAGATGGTGAAATAATTTGTTAGCTAAAAAAAATCAGCTACACACCATTAGACAATAGGTATCACTATTGTAGGTTGTTGGTATAAGTTTTTATGTGTGTGCTGAATTTAATTTTTCTAAATACAAATTATCACGTTAATTCTAACATATGTTTGGTATCAAATTTTCAATATATTAGTATCAGTGTTATAACAAATGGCAATTGTCTTCTAAGCTTTTTAACCAACTATTATTATCAATATATTAGTATCAGTTTTTCAGCAAATCTATTTTTTAACCAACTAAACTTTGTTTTCTACCAAACAAACTATGGGTCACTTTTTGAACATGAAATTTTTAAAAACTGATATGGCTTGTAGTTTTACCGTGTTTGCTTGATCATCTTCATATTGCCCAACTGCTATTTGATTTTCCTTATTTGTTTATGTTTTTTCCTGTTAAACATAATAACATCATTAAAATACATCTAACGATTTAATATTATCAGTTTAATAATTTAATGGTATTATTTGCCTGTTGAAGTTGCTGCTTAATTATTTTGTCATTTTTCTTCTTCGATCTAATTCTCTTTTTGGCATTTGTTGAACAGTTGATTTGTCACCAGGTGTTTTTTCCTGCATTGTTTCTTCAGTAATTTGTAAAATAAGTTCAATAGTATCATAATTAAACTACATTGTTGTTGTTAAGCTTCATTTCGTAATATCATTTACCTTTTCTTCTGTTCTTGTTTCTTCATGTTTTCTTTTTTCCCTTTTTCGCTGTATATCTTCTTTCATTTTTCTTTTTAATAATCTTTCCTGCTGCGTCTCTACTGCAGGTACGATATTTGCTTCTTGAAGATTTTCCGATACAGCTGCTATGGTATCAAAATCACATTCTAGGTTTTCAATTTTGGCTCGATTATCCGATTGATGTTCTTTGTTGCCAGATTCGAATAGAAACTCAGAATAAGGTGGAACAGTATCAGGTTTTTGTCGAACATCAAATTGAGGGGATATGATATCAAATTCGTGCTCAAATTCTGCGATCGATTTATTTTCTGACGTCTTTGATTGCGATGGAGGTACCGATTTTGTTGTTGTTTCGTCTGCCATTTTTTCTTAATTTTACTTTACTGTCGTGAAGACGAGTGGATTTGAAATCGGCCAGGAAGACATAAGATGGAAACAGCGAAATTTTTTAACATGCGAATGGGCTTTGGGCCTGTCCTTTTGAAGCAATTTGTTTGTGCGTGTCCTTATGTATAAAAAATTTAAA
Source organism: Allium cepa (assembly GCA_030765085.1). NCBI lineage: Eukaryota > Viridiplantae > Streptophyta > Magnoliopsida > Asparagales > Amaryllidaceae > Allium > Allium cepa. The sequence continues at coordinate 422,755,990 of CM060939.1, forward strand.
TTATTTGTCCTTTAAAAAAAATTACCCATATATTAGATATGTAGTTACCAAGATGCATGAAATTATCAGTCAACGCATAGCAAATCGCTCTTTTCGAGTATTTAATAAAGAGTCATGAATGTGTATCAACAACGATATATACCTTACATAATGTTTATGTAATTCTATAAATTTTAAGCAAAGATTTCAAGAGTTTCCGAGTATACAAGTTCTTCCACTCGTTATTTTTTCCCTACTATTTTTCCTATTTTTTAACATGCCTTGGTATATATGTGACTAGATTTCTCTCAATATGACATTTGGATTGTAAATGAGTTCATCAAGGAAAATTTTCTTGATCATTAAAGCATGTTCACTATCTATCACCATCACAATTTGCATTTTTCTATGTTACAAGTAATCATAATGAACTTCAATCATTATAAAGACTACACATAATTTCTTCTCGTTTGGAAACTGATAGAGTTTGAAGTATGCTTTAGAGGCAATTATGTAATTGGTTACATATATCTAACTCGACAACCAATCTTGTTCAAATTAAAAAGTGTTTTCTTTTTATTATATATACATGATATAATGAGTCGTATTAATTAATTTAATTAAAAATATATTTAATAGAAAATCCATAAATGGTATGTTTTATGATAGTAGTTACAAAGTGTTGTAACCATGAGTAATTTATCACAATGAAAACAAATACACCATTTTAAATGTTCCTAGTCAAAGTGCATCGGGACTAGATATCGATGTATCCGTTGGGACTACAGTACTTAACGCTCTCAAAATGTTTGGTAGTGTATTACATACGATTACTGGAAAAATATGAGGGTTACGTACTGATAGTTGCTAGATAACAATGGAACGCCACACTCAAAATTTTAAATGTACCTAGTTACTTGCTAAGTCACGTGTGAACGTTAATATTTGAATAGTTCAATTTTAACCACTGACCAAATTTACACCTGACGAGTCACACAACTGAAATGATGAATTATCCTTTGATCGAATGATTTAATTAGTTTCTAATTGTTATAAATTAATTAAATTAAATATTATTTATGAAATATTATTTATAATTTTGATTTTGATTTGATAGATGAATACTAAATGTATTTATAAAAGTTATAAATACATTAATCGATATTTGATATCTATAAGCATTTTAAATTAGATTTATAATCCAAAATATTCAATCGTTCTCTAAATGAATTTATAGTCCAATATGGGGCTTATGGGATCAGCTAGAATAATGGGGTTAGAGGCAGCTAGTTGATGGACTAAAGAGCAGCGAAAATGATGGGCTGAGATGGAAGGAGATTGAGTGAAAGATATCATCCTAAACACTCTCCTTTCCTTCCTTTATTTAAACATCTTTTCCTCCATTTGATAAGGATCGTTTTGGAGCCTCTATCCATATTCCTTTGCTGGGCGATCTACCGTGAATAACCCACCTCCATACACATACTATTTAAGAGTATTACGAAGTGCTACCGTTGAATATTAAGGAGAATGAGGCTATATGGGGTGCATACATGAATATTCCTCTAGAATAACATTGGTACTATGCTCAAATCATAATATACTTATCATAAAGTGAAAATTAGCCACAAGGGCTTCTTTAGCATGTGCAATTAGTTTTTAGGACACACAATTGAAATAATTACTTTTAAGGACAAAATGCAAAATAATTAGTTTCTAAGGCCTAAAAACCTATGAAATTATGTCCTTGAAAATAATTGGACCGCTAACTTTGTCCTTAAAAGTAATTATTCTACTGACTTTGGTCTTGGAATTGATTTCTGTGGACGTGTGTCCGAGAAAATAATTGGACAACAAAGTTTGTCCTTCTAGTGAAATGCCCCTATCATAAATATGTTGGGTCTCAGTACAAAGTAATAACCACGTATGTATCCAAGATAGAACAATACAGAATCATAGAAACAAATAGAGCTCACAGGGTCAGAATGCAGCAGATAAAATAAAATATACATATATAATACATAATAAATACATAGACATGTGGGTTACAAAATAATAGTCCAATACCCACAGAATACATACATCACACACTACATAACAGATCTTTACATACCTACATCATGGCTACAAAAATGCTCTAGGGAATGCATCATTCTAAAGCTACTACCAGCCTCCAAAATACATAAGCTGAAGATGCTAATGCGTACATGTACCTCTACCTATACCTGCCACATCTCGAGGTGCTAACTCGAGTATTATAAAAACACACAGGTCAATTTATGTTTATACAATTCGTAAGTAATAATCATAAATGCAGAAACTCATGATATATTATAATTATTATCAATAAGTGAAGTCAAACATTACGTAACTTATTTCTATGTTTTAATTCTAATTTTTCCATATGACATATCACAAATTAGGTTCACATATATATATATATATATATATATATATTAACATATACATCACATAACAACTAGTTACGGGCGATGACTGTATATAGACGACAAATCCCTGGTATAGTCATGTTTATAATGTGTATGGTCCATAATCAAATAGTAAATCAAAATTAGGGTATAAATAGTATATGCCTATCTACCATTTCGTTAGAACTAGACAGGAGACTGATAGCACGAAGCTAGCTCCAGAGTCACATAAACTCTATAGCCTTTAATTACTTCAACGGTCGTTATGACACGTATTCATTGGTACTCGAATTCTAAGTCACGACGCTACACTTTCCCCTATAGGTAATAGGCTATTGGCCTAAGTGACACAAGGGTAAACACATGAAACTAAGCACTAAGTTGTACCAATATATTGTGTCACTGATCTAGGGTGCGACTCCATGATCAGGCCACTAGGATGGATGCTAGCATAATTTGTTCCTCTCCAACACTAAATAAAAGGAGTGCATCGTATAAATGACATATAGTATCTATAGAACAGGACAAAGCCCAACTCAAAAGTACTAGCACAAAGCCAAACGTATCTCTATGAGTCCCTCACATACACCTCAACACTATATCACCAACCCGTCATGTAACATCCCCTAATTCCGCAGCACTTAACAAAGCATAACTACTCTGGTCAGAATTCTCCATTGAGAATATGATTCGGTTATGACTATCAGGGTGTCTTAGTGATATATCCCCATCCTGAAAAATATCCTAGCCTCACACTTACTCAACCAATCCATACCCAAAATGATTCTGAAATTTATAAAATTGAAAACATACAGACTACATGTAAACTTGTAACGTAGCAAGTCAAATTCTAACTGGTCACATCTTATCCCTAAAGTTGCATACCCTCCTATTGGATTTGCAACCTTTAAGGAAGTAATAAGGTATGTAGGTTCTATGCATAACCTATCAACCAAACACTTAGATATAAAAGAATGTGATGCAACGGTATCAAATAGTATCCTAACTGGTATACTTGGAATCAAAAGCATACCTTCCATCACAATTTTCCTTTTTTCGGTTGTAGTTGGCTAGCAGATGATGGTCCAACAGCAAGAACCTTTCCCTTGTCCTCTCTGACTGGTTCTGGACACTGGTTTTTATAATGCCCAACCTGGTCACAGTTAAACTACTTCACATTCTTTATTTCTACAGCCTTCTACCCCTTTCCTGATCGGCACTCATGAGCACAATGACCTTTCTTGTCATACTTGAAGCAAACTAAATCAGCCTCTGCCTTTTTGGAAGCTTCTCCCTTCTGGACTCCCTTCTTCTTATAGAAATTTCTCTTCTTTCCCTGAGAACCCTGGGTTTCAACTGGCTTTTCTCTCACACAAATAGAAAGTATCTCCTCATAGCGGATTGCCATTTCCACAACTACATTACAAGGATCATGAAGATGTGGTAGGATTGCCCTAGCAGTCTTGGGTCTTACTCCCCGAATGAACCTCTCATTCATTCTAATGATGGTGCCTATCGTAGAATAACCATATTTGGACAACTCATCAGACTTAGTAGCTACTCGATTACCGACATATCTCCCTGCACCAAATCCATAAGCTTTCTCATCAACGTCGACTTAGCACCTTTAGATAAAAACCTATGTTCAAATCTCCTTCTAAAATCTGCCCAAGTCAATTCCTACTCCAGAAACCCAGCAGTAACACTATTCCATCAATGAAGTGTTGATCCTTACAATTGCCTAGAGGCCGGTCTTCTCTTCTACTCATCATCTAAACCCAAATCAGCAAAGATTCTCTCGCAATGCAACAGCCAATTCTCCACTTCTATGGCATCCTCCATTTCCATAAACGGCTTCCCACAAAGACTGGTGTAGTCTCTTCTTAGCTTAGCATAATTATTCCCAACTGGAGCCACTTGATTAGCTATTCCGTCATTTACAGCAACACTAGCAACAACACCTGCTTGCATCATATTGACGAAAAACCGATACATCGCCCCTATATCCACTAGTGGATTTCCAGCACCGACATTGGCATTTGCATTTTGGTTAGCATTAGCCTATCGATCTAAGTTTCTCCTGGTGGGTCTAACATTTCCATTGGTTGTGGTGCTTCCTCCACAGAGATTTCCTCTTTCGTTTCCTACCTCTATATCTTCTTTCTCATAAATCTGCATGCGAGCCTTAGTAAGATACAGAAGGACGGTCTAAGAGAGAGGGGAATACATACTTATATATATATATATATATATATATATATATATATCAAATATAAGTACGTTACTATAGCGTTAACCCTAACCCTGATCTTATTTTCTGATTCATTGGATTATGTTTAGAAAAATCTTTTAGGTTTAAACTTCCTTTACGTTTCATAAACCTATGCTCTGATACCAACTTGACTGTCTTGTTCCCCAATCTTTTCTCATCACTCACTACAACCTGAATTTGTTGTCTAACAAAAGTCAAGTTAGGCTCTACTATCAAATCTTCCAACCCTGTCGGAGGAATAGTAGTCTCTAGATCATGAACATACTTGCGAAGATGAGGCACATGAAATACATTATGTACACCTTCTATACTGCTTGGCAACTCTACTCTGTATACGAGCTTTCCCATCCTCTCTATAATTTGGAATAGACCGACATATCTCGGTACCAGATTCCCTAACTTTCCAAATCGTACCACACCCTTCATTAGTGATACTCTAATGAAAACCTTGTATCCAACTGAGAATTCTAGTTCTTTATGCCTCTTATCTGCATAATTCTTCTACCTAGGCTGATCTTCCTTCATCCTCTCTCAGATTAACTCAATCTTCTCTATTGCCTCGCTAAATAGATCTAGACCTAAGACCAATTTGTCTCTAGTCTCCAACCAACAGCTGGCTATTTTCATGACCTTCCATACAAAGCCTCAAAAGGCACCATTCCTATACTAGTCTGATAACTATTAGTATAGGAAAACTCAACCAAATGTAGGTGATCCTACCAAGATCCACCAAAGTCCAATACAGAAACACTCAGTAAATCCTCGAGTACCTTGTTGACTCTCTTTGTCTGTCCATCTGCCTGAGGATGATATGCATTACTCATCTTAAGCTTAGTACCTAACACCTTTTGTTTGACTATTTCTGAATTCACTAGTGAACAAAGCATCTCTGTCACTGACTATATTACTAGGAATCCTATGTAGTCTAACTATGTACTTCATGAACAACTTAGCTAAAACAAGTACCATCCTGGTTGACATAACTGGAATGAAATGGGCATTCTTGGTCAATTTGTCCACTATAACCCATATACTTTCATTTCCTCTATTTGACCTTGGCAATCCGTCAATAAAATCCATGGATATTGACTCCCATTTCCAAACTGGAATCTCTAAAGGTTGAAGCATTTGGCTTTTGATATTCGGCTTTCACTTGTTGACAGTTTGCACACTGCCTAACCCATAAGCCAACATACCTCTTTATACCTTCCCAATAGAAGCTTATCTTTATATCTTAATACATCTTGGTCCCTCCAGGATGAATCTAAATTTGGATCGATGACATTCTCTAAGAATTTCTTTCCATAAGTCCTTAACATTCGGAACAGATAATCGCCCTTCTTTCTCAACCATTCTTTCTGGTTAAGACTCCTTTAGCTCCTCGATCTCAATTCCATTCTCAGGTCTTCTAATCTTCTCGGTTAATATTGGATCCTCTTTCTACTTAGAAGCAATTCTTTCGATCAACATAGCTAACACCACATTCTGATATCACCCTACAAGCTTAGAAGTAGTCCTTTCATTGAACATAGCAAACAACACAACAAGTAGTTAAAGCTTCCAAATCCTTCCATTCTGCCAACATAGCTAACACCATATTCTGAAGTCTTCTACTAAGAGCATCCGCTACTTTATTTTCTTTCCCAAGAGTATACTCTATACCAAAATCATAAGAAACCAAAAACTCCAGCCACCTCTGCTGTCTTATATTCAACTCCTTCTAAGAGAATAAATACCTCAATGACTAATGATTTGTGTATAGCTTAAACCTCTTCCTTAAGAGATAATGCTTCCAAATCTTCAATGCAAAGACCACTACAGCCAACTCCAAATCATGAGTAAGATATCTCACTTCATGCGGTCTAAGTTGTCCGGAAGCGTAGGCAATCACTTTACCCTTCTACATCAACACATCTCACAATCCAGTTTTACATGCATCGGTATACCCTACCAACCCTTTGTTTCCATCTGGAACTACTAACACCAGTGCGTTGGTCAACAAATGCTTTAACTGAAGGAATGCTTCCTCACATTTGTCAGACCAGACAAACTTCACATCCTTCCTGGTTAACTTAGTCAAAGTGCTGCTATCCGTGAGAATCAAAGGTGCTGCTATCCCTGAGAAATCCTTGATGAATGTTCGGTAATAGCCAGCAAATCTAAGAAATCTTGTAATCTCAATCACCGTCTCTAGTTTCTTACAATTATTAACAGCTTTGATTGTATCTGGGTCGATTGACAACCTTTTCTTTGAAACCACATGACCAAGATACTTAACTTCTTTCTTCCAAAAATGACACTTAGAAAACTTTGCCTTCAATTGATGCCGCCTCAGCATCTCAAGCACTACTCTAAGATGATTCTCATGCTCCCTTTCATCCTTAGAGTATAATTAAATATCATCTATAAACACCAACATGAACTTATCCAAGTACTCTCAAAAAACTCTGTTCATCAAGTCCACGAAGAAAGCAGGTGCATTCGTTAACCAAATGGCATTACTATCCACTCGTATGAACCATACCTAGTCTGAAATGTTGTCAAAGAAATACTACCGTCTGCCACTCTTAATTAATGGAAACCTGTCGTCAAGTCCAACTGCGAAAACACTCTGGCTCTGCATGGCTGATCAAATAGATCATCTATTCTCAGCAAAGGATACCTATTCTTAATCATCCTCTCGTCCAATTTAGATAGTCGATACACATCCTCAACGACACATTTGGTTTCTTCACAAACACCGTGGCCGCTCCCTAAGGCAGACTGTTTGGTCTAATAAAATTCCTTATAGATCCACTAGCCGCACCTTCAATTCCTTTGTCTTGGTTGGTATCATCCTGCTAGGTGGTCTACTAACAGGTTCAGCTCCTGGCATAAGATCTATCCGAAACTTAACAGCTCGTTTCGATAGTAGTCTTATAACTGGCTTAAAGACATCGGCGAACTCCCTTTCCACTCGAGTCTGACTTAACTCTTCTCCTATTTGGAGGTCCATAACTAATGGTTACAGATGCTATGGTTATCCATGGTTATTAATCTTCGGCTGCCAAATACGGTAATGTTAGATACATTGATATAACAGAATCACATGGATATGAATTTTTTTTTATAAACACAACTTTCTCATTCCATTTCAAAGCATTTCAAATTAATTACATAATCTCAATACGAGAACCACATTCAGAGAAAACATAATTATTAAAACATACGCCAAGAGCGACATATGAAGATGCCTCCTTGGATGGTCAGAGTATATAACTAGGCAATTAACAACTTTTGCTTTACAACAACACATATCAAAATCAAAATAGAAAAGAACTCTAAATAACTATCATGCCTCATGCACGTCTCTGGAAGCTTATTCGTCTAAAGTGGTACCCGAAAACCTCAACTCTCAAACTACTCAAAATCATTGAGTAGTCGAGAGTTTAAGGGAAAAAAATAAACTTCGAGTCAGACATAAGCCTGGTATGAAGAATAATCTACCGTCTCAAACCATTTAGACATCTAGTGAGACCAGGTCGCATAGCAGAATGGGTTTTCCCCTCACAAGTATCCTAAAACTTTATAAAAACATATAATGTGCTTTTGCATCCACAATGGCTAAAACATAGCAATTCAAACTTTTATGATAATATACAAACAAGTAAATCAATTCTGGATTTCTCGTCCCTATTCATTTTGACTAACTGTCTCATTTATAGTTTCAAGGATCACTATTAACATAATAGTTTTCATGGGCTTACTAATAATCTATTTAGTGTTTATGGACTCCCTGTCTCATTTCATAGTTTTTGTGGGATCAATAAAAACCTATGGGCTCCTGCCAATAACTTTACTGCTTCATGGGTTCTCTTTGAACTTATTGGTAGCTCCAATAACTTCCTCTTATCCTAGTTCTCATGGGTTGACTAGGAACCTATTGACACTTGTTAATAACTTAATTTGGATATAGTTTCATGGATTCACCACAAATCTATTGGCCCCTACCAGTAACTCTTTCTAATCATAGTTTTCATGGGTTTACTATGAACCTATTAGCATATTCCAATAACTTTTCCCAAACATAGTTTTCATAGGTTTACTATGAACCTGTTGTGACAACTTCACTATTTAGGCATCCTATAATATGGTCTATCTATCCCCCTAGATGCAATTCTGCCCATTTAGGACTTAATTTAAATTACATTCACTATTGGGTCAACCTAGTTGGTTATTCTGCCTTTCTCCCCAATATACAGTTATGGGTCCATTACATTACATTATATATATACATATATATATATATATATATAAAGAAGTAAATATAATAATATAATAATACCAACACTTATGGTTTAATATCCTTGAAATCATTTTATATAAAATTTGGATTCCTTTAACCTATTGATCAAGGAAAACTCCTTCAAACTCCATACTTAAAATAGTTTCAAAACACTTTTGTTATGCCATTGTTTTCCTTTAAATTGAGATTGAGTTCTTTGTTTTGAAAACTAAGGCTTTCAAAACCTTTAATCTTCTAGGCACCTGCCTTTCATAACACTTTAAACCTTGCTTTCAAAACCTTTCGAATGTATTAAAGTATTACCATTCAACTATAGAAGCTTAGCTTCGAAACCATTTGAAAGTACCCCTTCCAAAACCGTTGGGCTTTTCCTTAAAATATATTTAGGGTCAAAGTGAATACAGACGAAAGTACCCTTTTTGAAACAATTGATCTTTATATAAAATAATTTAGGGAAAATCGATGGCTTCAGAACCATCCATTCAAAAGCTCAAATCATTTAAGTAAAACATTCAAAGGTTAGCTTCGAAACCCCTTTCAAAACCATTGCATTCGAATCCCTTAACTCTTTTGAAAGCTTTAGGAAGTGGCTTAGTACAAGTATAAAAACAAAGCTACCTTTCGAATTGGTTGATGACTTCAATCCACTCAAAAGGCAAAAGAGCGGCAGTAGAGTTTTGATTGGGTCGAAACCACCCTTTTCGAGAGCATTGTTCTATAAATAAAGGACTCATTCAAAAGCTTATACTTTTAAAGTAAATGATGGAAAACCACTCTGAAAGGTACTTAAAACACCCTTTTGAAAGCTTATGTTTTGACTCCTTTGAAAGTTTTTATTAAAACAAGGTTGGCCCTTATCATTGAAAGAAAAACAAAGGTATCAACCCCATCGAAAGCTACGTTCTTACACCAAGCCTTCCTCCTTTCTCCAATCCACTGCATACCATTGATTGATACCTTATGTATTGGTTCGACTTAATTGATTTCGACCTAGTAGGTTTCAACTTGATTGAAGGCGGAAGCATAAGGTCGAAAGATGCTTCGAAAAGAGGCGGAACCCACTTTTTTGGGTTAAAACTAATTTAATGCCAATTAAAGAAAACACTTTTTAACTAACCTGCATACTTGTAAATATGTGATTGGTTGCCATAACTTTTCAAATTCTTTACAAAAATGACTGCTTCATAATTTCCGATCTAAACAAGTTTTAATTTACCAAATAAGCCCTTCCATTAAGCAAAACCAATAAAATAATTAAGTCCTTCATCAAAAATAATTTTATTTCCACAATAAATTACTTAGGAAAAATCCCCAAATATTATAAAAATTCCAGACCCAAATTCTTCATAAAATAATCAAATTAATTTCTAAACCCAACTATTCATGTTTTCCTTTGAAAATTCATATTAAATTTCCCATAACTTGAAAAAATATAAAAATTGAAACCCATCTCCAAAATCATATTTTACATGATATAAATTTTTCTCATGGCATTCAAAATCAATTACAATCGGTTTTACTCTTAAAACCATATAAAATGATTATCCAATTATTATTTTTGAACCCAACATGTCCAAATCCAAGCATATCATCAATCAAAAATCGACATAATAATGGATTTAATCTTAAACCCAAAAAAAATTATCATAAACAAAATAGAGATGATTTAGATTATTATTCACCTTGATTAGGATAAGGAACTTGAGATTTGATTATGACTAATTTCCTCTAGCTGGAATCTTTAGCTTTGAATTGATTTTTTTCCTCTTTTCCCCTAATGGCTAGCTTTGCACTTCTTTTGTTTACATTTTTGTTAAATGAAAAATGAACGTGAATGAATGGTAAAGCCATGAATATATAAGGATGCGACTATTTCTTATCATACCCTTATTTTAGTTAATTATCATATAAGCCCTTGTTAATCCCATTTGTTTATTTAAGCAAGGCCTCTAATTTATTTTCAAATATCAATCCCCTCATCACTCTAATTATTTACATTGTTCTATTTAATTTTCTGAATAATGTTATCAAAAATTAAGGGTGTTATGCGTCACATGAGTGTGATTTACTAGCATAGAATAACCAAATAAATATCACTATAGCGTCCTATATCACTGTGTGATATTCAATCATTTACTCAGTGCTCATAAACTGCACTCATTTCCATCATATATATGCCATAAGTCCTATATATAATTGGAGAAATATTACTAAATGTCTTCATCCCAAACGGTATTATTACTCCATTTATAAACATATTTCATAGCATAGAACATCACCACTATGACATGATTTATAAAACATACCAGTTTGAAGAAGAAAATATTTTACTTCAGTTATTTTATACTAATTCCTTTTAATATTTAATCTGATAACTTTAAAGTTTAAACATTCTTCTTGTTAATTTACTATGTTTTAGAATCAAATTCTTCGTATAGAAATACATATATAAATTTACTCTTTTAAACTAAATTACATTCCTACCTAATAATTTTTATCTAATCCCATTTATATTCAATTTACTAATAAAAATATTTGATTAAGATATTAATATATATTACATATACGACATTATTTAGTAGTTATATATATAAGTTTATATTATATGTATTTATGCCATTTTCATGTATAAATTTGTAATATATATTGCAGTACCCATATATTATTTTATTTCTATTTTATATAATTTATTTTTATTTTTTTAAATCATAATAGGCATAGGTCGACCGATCAAACCACCGATTGACCGGTTGTTGACATGGGTTGACCGACGCTATGTATTGTTGTGGTCACCTACTGCTTATTGTCATGATCAACAATCAAATTATAGCCATCTACAGCCCAATTATGATCTTCGTTGCATAATGCACAAATACACATCAACAATCTTCCTTTATGCAAATGATTATGCATCCAAACATCATGTAAACATATTAAATGATCAAAATCAAAGTAAGGTTCACAGCCTCTAATCCAAAATTCTACCATCGCACCTCATATTCATGGATTTAGATGCAATTCATAGCATCATTAGACATAAATGTAAGTAAATAACTCACATGAAGATGAAAGCCTTTAGCTGTTGGCTCTAACTTCTTCTTCTTCTTCTTCTTCTTCTTCTTGCTTTTGCACTTACTATAAATTTCCAATGCTCAAAATCAATGATAAATATTAGGATTTCTTCTTGCTAGATGATGTCGAAGCATATCAGGAAGCTTACTTTCAAGTTTGATAACTTTTAGTAATTTATTTTAATTATTTAGAATTTTTAAGATAAGAAAGATGGTAGAGTTTAAGTGTGAAAAGGAAGATACATTTGTGTTTTTAGATTACAGCGTTCTTATATTTATAAGCATGAACAAAACTTCCAAACTAAGACACTACAACAAATAGGACCTTTAACAGCGTTTTAAAAAATGCTATAAAAGCTTTTAATAGTGTTTTTATGTATGCTGTATATCGACATGTAGTTATATGTCAGGGATATACAATGGCAAGAAATAAACGCTGTTAAATGTCCTTTTTAACAGCGTTTCCCTGGTTTCATGAAATCTTTTAACAGCGTTTGGTCAGGTGTAGTTAGAGATCTTTCTTAGCTTTTTTTCGTGCTAAGATAAGATTTTATAGCGTTTTTTCAATGCTGTGATATTTATTTATAGCATTTCGTTGTTGCAATAGATCATGCTTTATGTTTTTAGATACAATTTAACGGCTTTTTTAAAACACTGTTAAAACTTTCAACGGCGTTTTAAAAACGCTGTTGAATGTTTTAACCGCGTTTCAAAAACGCAATGGAATGTTCCAATAGCATTTTAAAAACGTTGTGGAATGTTTTAACAACGTTTTATAAACTCTGTGGAATGTTTTAATTCCATTTCATTAAACATCCGCCATAATGTTCGTATATACCACATTTCAAAATTAGCATATTATATCAATATCACATTTCAAAATCAACATATTATATCAATACCAAATTTTGGACACATATTTGATAACCAACGCATGAAATTTCTTAATCAAAATACACAATATTCTTACACCAAACATAAATAATTTGTCATCAATAGTTCAAAAACAAAAAATAGAACAAGTAGCAATAGCAAAACAAAAGCAAGTAGTACATACGTTAAAACCCAAAAGTAGTTATAACAGCAAAAATAACTTCGATCCATAACTCGTTGCAATCTTTTTTGCATCACAGTCATCTATCTACCTGTAAAGCAAAAGTAATGCTTGAGAATCAATTCATCAAAAAAGTGTACACAAAGTTAAATCGAATTCATAATGCAAACACTAAATATTCATCACACTATTTCATTAGGCGATTGACTAATACAAAGTATACAACATGCCATAATATAACTTCGCTATACAAATGCATTAAAATCGATAAACTAGAGAAAATTAAAACCAATGCGGAGCTAAAATAGTTAGAGTGTACATGCCCTTTTTGCAGATAAATAAGCTTGGTTAGAAGTGCCAGAACTAATTGTAATCAGTTTTACTCCAGCTGCATCAAACCGTGGTTACAAATTTTGGAAGACAGAAGCTAATTCCCAGCTAAAAGAATACAATAATGATATAAAAAAACATAATCGCTAATTAATTATAGATCGTTGATGTGTTCAACATTCCTATTACACAAAATTTCTAGTATGCAACTGCAAGGGCATCCAAAATGCCTCATGAGTGCAATAACAGTGATTCCTTATAGCAGCATAAATAACTAAAGTGAGTTTTGTGTTTTTTTACAAAAAATTTAGTAGTATATTGTGTATGCTGATCCAAGAATTCAAAGTTAGAGTTTAAACTCAATACCAAAGTATATATGCCTTATTAATGGAATATGAGACAAATGTTCGAATACTTTCTACAAAAACCAAAATATATGTACAATTTGTATAGAACATGAAAGTAAATAAATTTCAAATGATTTATTCCAAGTCCCACTTTCCTTTCACTTCTTCAAACAAACAGGATACAGTCTATTATCTGATCAATACTTAGTCAACCCAGTTAATAATTAACTTTCAACTTCACTTAATACAAATAGAACTCCTTAATTTTAACAAAAATGATCTTTTAAAATTACAACTGCATATAAATGCAAGTATGATTAACATATAAAGTACAACACTTAGCTTGGATCATCAAAAATAAGAGCGAAATTATATTATGGGTAACCAAGTTGTTAACAAAATTGAACACTTATGTAAGTTCAGTTAAACAAAAGATAATTATACTCTACTAAATAAAATACTAAGCAACAAATTTGTTGTATCTTGATCACAGTATCAATATTGCAGAGCCTGCCAATAGGCTTTAATGTACAAAATACATATTGTCGGGTGGGAACCACGGACAATTTTGACATGTACTTAATGAATAGAAAATTGATCTGAAAACGAATTTACTTGATTTAACACAAATTGTACATATCAGTAATTCAATATAATCCTTATTAAGATATAAACAGGCTATCATTGACAAGCTGCATTATACCATGACAGTTACATTATGTATGTAATAATGTTTGTGCTATAGATGAAATTTATACAAAATGAAAACAAGCATAAGATTTACACAAACATATCTTGATTGCCTTGTTTGTTTAGCCAGTTTCTAATCAATTCATCACAATAGCTTCATCAAAGAAATTACAAAGCAAAAGCCATTTAATTGAAAACTTGCATTCAAATGTAGAAGAGATAATATATCAATACCCTTATTTTAAACACTTTATTGAAGTTGCTTCAGTATAAAAAGCTTTGGAAACTTACTTGCACATGTTTCAAATGATGTTGTTGCCATGCCACATATGGATGCTTCCGTTGCCCAGTCCCAGTATTTTCTAATTGCAGCTGAAACACATGCTTCCTCTTTGGACCACCTAGCGAGCTAGACCTGCATCGTACAATATAACTGCAAAGAAAAAATAACTCTACAGTAGATAGATAGGCCACCGAGTGGCTACTAAAGACACAATCATACCCATGCAATTTTATTTACTATATTTGCTTCATGTCGAATATCAGCTAAACAACGTTATTTAATATGTAAACATGGAAAACAATAAAAAAAATCAAGCCAAAATCGAAAATTATAAATATTAGATAGCATAGCTAAGACCATTCAGAGTAATTTAATCCAACCATTAAACACATAATTAAAAAAATAAATAATAAGAAGATATAGCTACAGTCAACTTCATGCTTAGTCCAGGAATAGAGCTTGGTCCAAAATTGAAATCGTGCTTAAAGATTGCATGCACGCAAGCCGTCTTAGATGTTAATGACCGCTGATATACTTAATTATAGCAAGGCAGCTATCAATGCAATTGTTGTTTGCTATTAATAGATCATTTTATTTTAGTGGGCCACTACTTCGATTTTGTGGACATTTCTGCTAAGTACAACATAACCTCTCCTATTACATGTGCATGTATGGTTTATGTGTAAACAAACAAACACGTTCCTAGGGGAGAACTAAAACAGAAATGACTAATAGTGTGACATCGACTAAAGGAGATACTTAAAGAAGCTTTGCTGAATCAAAATGGGTGATGATTATTTGAGAGCTTGAATGGACATTGAATTTAAGGATTTAAGGTATAGGGGGAAATTTGAGGAATTGGTAAAACGTTAAAAAATGAAAGATGCATGGTCGAATCAAGTGGTAATAGGGGCCTAACCAACAGTGGCTCAATCTCAAGTAATAACCTTTACCAATCACACATGGTTAATTTTTATAAACTTAACAAATTATTTAGTAACTTAGTTAAATTTTTATAAAATATAGTTAATTTTTATAAACTTATTTAAATTTTTAAAAAATCAATCAAATTTTACAAACTTAGTTAATTTAGTTAAACATCTATAAAACTTGGTTAAACTTTGTAAAAGTTAGTTAAATTTTATTAACTTGATTACTTTTATAAACGTAGTTTTTTTCAAACTTAATTAACTTTTATAAAATTAGTTAACTCGATTTATTTTTATAATACTTAGCTAATTTTTATAAAAAAATTAATATTT
This sequence comes from Allium cepa, assembly GCA_030765085.1. Taxonomy (NCBI): domain Eukaryota; kingdom Viridiplantae; phylum Streptophyta; class Magnoliopsida; order Asparagales; family Amaryllidaceae; genus Allium; species Allium cepa. Next base: position 422,771,992 of record CM060939.1, read on the forward strand.
ATAAATCTTAATTAACTTATTGTTATTATAATAAATCTTAGGTAATTATTATTATAGAAGATTAAGTTATATTTTATATTTTTATATACTTAGTTAATTTTTATATACTAAACTTGTTAAATTTTATAAAACTAAGTTAAGTTAGTTGAATTTTTATAATACTTAGTTAATTTTTACGAACTTATTTAATATTTATAAATCTTAGTAAACTTAGTACTATTACTTGTTCAGAATTTTCAGACCAGTCATTTTCTATGGATATGATGGTGAATCGAACACTTTCTTGCTCTATGGAATAACATGGCTTATCCTTTCCAGTTGTAGGCATTGGGAAATAAGTTTCGCAAGCTACACCACTTCCTTGAAAGATTCAAGTGCCTCTGCGACAACTAATACCAAAAAATATTCCAAATAGACAAAGAAATAAGGACTGCAAATGACGGTAAGAAACAAGCATTCAACTAACAAGCAAAGGACACTATTTCTAACCTTGAAGGGATTTCTTCTCTTTTCTCATTAGGGAAGCAATAATGAAATATGGAATGCAAGATATACCAATGCATTTTACTTGCAAATTCTGCACAACCCACATGATGAAAAATTTATAAGTGAATACAAGCAAAGTGTTGAGTAGTTGTACGCAATGTCACATACTAAAGCGGTATAAAATATTTAAAAAATAAAAAGTGAAACTACTTGCTCAAGGAGATTAACCCACAAGGTTTTATGTGTCAAGCATTTGTTGGGAGTTGAAACCATTTAAAACTGAATAGATGCACCCTTCGAGAGTAGGTTAACTTCATTTCACCTGGTTATAAGATGGATGAGTTGGTTTTCCAAATTCCGATCATGTGAGTGAAGTTAAGTTAACACACTATAAGGTGTTAACAAATTTGCACTCCTACAAAATCGAAGGCATTGAAAGAGTGCATTCTAGGTTATAGTAATGCTAGCCTGATACCGTGCTTTAAAAAGACTGGTGCTTGAAATCAAAATTCAAGTACCTTGATATTACATGCTGCTAGTTTTATTAAGCCGACATGATTATATACTGAAATAGTTAACTACTAATACCCACTGATTGTAAAATGATACAGAACTCAAATATACAAACTAAAATTGGGTATTAAGGAAATTAGAAACATACAAACTAAAGGTTTAGGTTATATGGACTGTAGCAGCTAGCTCTTGCCATCCACTACACATCAGATATTGAATTTCACTTGAGTAGCACTCTTATCACTGATGCTTCTTTATCTGGAAATACAAAAGGAGAAATACATGCTATAATCTAATATCTGCCACAATCTTGTCAGATTAGATAGGCTAAAAAATGTTGGTATTTCAATTTATTGTTAGGACGATTGAATGACTGCTATTTAGAATGACTGCAGTCATGATTTAGTAGCGTAAATCATTTTAAATGTTTAGATGCAAAAAAGGGCATCTTTGAAATTAAATCATTTTAAATTATTTCCACTGCAACCCAAACAAGTTCTTGTCCACTTTGAAATTTCTTCCCATCTTCCCATCAAATATTCCCGAATAAAATGTTACACTGCAATTCGTAATAAGAAAGCCAGCTTACTATAAGGTTCTAGTTTCTAAGGTTCAACTTATTGAATATTTGCATATTAAGCATAAAAATCGAGAAACTTACGTTAGATGAACAGGTATAGCAAATTCCTTATATCTAAAGAATAGTTTTTGAAACTCCTCGGCACCAGGATTTATTATCCCAGCAATAAAAGGTGTTTCCCTACCGGTAATACACATTAACATATTAGACCATAAAGGCGTAACAGTTAAGAAGTTGCTACAAAATAAGCACACATGCTTCTTTTATAGGTTAGTACAAGGAAAGAAATAGCTCAAACTTATCACAAAGAAAATCAAAATCAAGCATCCTCTGGACTAGCAATTGTTTGTAATTGTAGAATAATGCCTAAGTGGTTTTCGAGAAAAGATTGCCAGTGGCCATGATTAAATGTCAACTTAATAACCTGGAAAAAAGTTTTATTTCTTTTATTCCAATGGAAGAAGTACTATAATTATCATGTTGATGGAATGAGACATAAAAGACTTTGTTTTTTTCTTCTCTTGACTTAATTTTTTTTGTCCATACTGTGCTTAACCGGACAATGTTGGTGAGGCGTGAATGCATGTGGAAATGAATCAAAAAAGTAAAAAATTCTCATACCTCATGCTAGTAACAATAGTATTTACTGTTGTTTGAAAGTTAAACTTTGCAACTTTAATTAACTTCGCATTATTTTGAAAGAACAACTTCTTTCGAGCATGTAATATTTTTATCCCCTTTAATCTTTTAATGTACAAATTTGGCCAACTGTGTTATGAAAGAAATTTACAGAAAATAAGAAAAAAACTTAATGGCTATCAGCAAAGAGAAAAATCGTCTCAAATAATTTAAAATACACACAACACTCTTCAGAAATGCTAAAAAAGGGCATCCAGCTTAGGACAACACTTAAGGAAATTAAACCAAACAGACATCACTTTCTGTCTCAAAATATTGGAACAAAAGAATCATTTTGTATTTTATATGAATTTCAACATTTATATATACTTGAATACTATCTAGTGTAAAAAAATCGAGGAAAAATGGTCTACTAATGTCAAGCTACTACAACACTATGAAGTGGATACAATATCTATCTTAGTATCACTAAGCAAATTCTCTAAGTATTTCTAATGTCCAAAACATACAATTCTTTTGGCATTCTTAGTTCCTATGAAAATATTTAGATATAATAAACTTAAAAATACCACTATAACAGCAATGACTAGGCATCTTGCCAGTCAAATTGGTGATACATATACCAACCAGAGGTTAAAACAAGTGCAGCACCGACAAGCAGAAATTGTCGTTTTTTGACAGCCAACATCCTTGAGAAAAATAAGATTCTTACCAATCCTTACTTTGCTCTCAAAATTAAGTTAATTTTAACAGGTGTCGATAATTTGCTAGTAATGTCAAAACCCAACTTACAAAGTGCTACAACCATTAAAATAGTTTTGAAACAGATGAAAGGTAATTCTAATTTAGCTATCGATGCAATGGGAACATAGTTTTTTTGGAAAAGGGGATGAAGAATAAAATTCATATCTTACAGGAAATCAATGTACAAGATGCAAATCTTCCTCTAAAATACCTTGGCGTTCCATTCTCTTCCAATACATTGAAAACACTAGATTTCGAGGATTTGATAAACAAACTTAATAGAAGATTAGATGCACGAAGTAGAGATTTACCAACAATCTTAATAAACTCATTAACATCAATTTACCAACAAAATGGATCCAACAAATTTTGATTTAGGGAAATCGAAGAAACGAATACTGAATTAAAAAAATTGAAATTACCGATTGATTAAACTAATTGAAGAACCGATTCAAACCTAAATAAAATCGATGAATAGTTGAAAATAAGTACTTATAGAGGGAGCAGCTAGCGGTGATGATTCGGATTTGAAATCAATATAATGGTGAAGGGAGATGTCTGAACGATGAGTAGCAGTGATAAGGCGAATTTCGGTGATTAGAAGAGAGGTTTAATTCGGTTTTAGGTGCTGGAGGTGTTAACGAGATGAAAGGCTAAGAAAAGTAAATAGGAGAAGTGGAAAAATGAGGCAGAAAAGTCATATTATTTAGGTTTTCTTAGCGTTTACATGTACAAATTTTTCCTCCAAGATTTTTGTCCATGGCAGTCAAGGGAGAAACGTTGAGAATAGCTGCTGTCAAATGTGTTTTTTTTGTAGTGAGAAAATTTCATAATTTTAATTTCTTAATGACTCACATAGGTTAATTAATTTACAAAGTAAACTTTTCTCAATTTGGTTGTTATTTATATTCTCTTTTACCTTTGAATATTCATTTTCTTTTCTATTTAGTTCACTTTTAAATATAAATTCCAATTCTTCCTTAACTATCTAAATTCCATAATAGCAAAAAATTACTAATATACTTATATTTACACACTCTATTTACATTATAACTACCTATTTTATTTATTTACATTTCCAAACTCTTGAAATTACTTTTAATATCAATAAAATGTCCAAATTAATTTATGAACACCAAATACAATTCAAAAATTCAATTTTTTGACTATATCAATTATTTACTTAAAATCATTCAAATTATTAATTATTTCCCTAATATCATTTCTTAACTAATTTAGTTATTTAGTTTTATTATTATTTATTCATAACCAATTGCTTCCTCACATCGAGTTGCTACAGACTTCCCCTCTAAGTAAATTGCGTCCTCCTAATTCTTAATAGGGAAAATTTGTAACATACCATTTAATACAAACTTATCTACGTCATTTACTTCTATTTAACAATGAAATAAATACATATCTGACTCATGTGCTTCAGTAAACAACTCAAAATAAGCCCTTTTCATATGCTCTTGAGTCTCCTAAGTACAATCGAATGGATTATCTGACCATTGCACCTTTACTAAGGGAAATCATTTGCTCTAGAGCTGTCAAATTTTTGAATAAAGTATCCAAATAAGATGTTGCACATAAGTAAAATCTGGAGAAATTTTGATCCCTTATATCTCTCTCGGCTCTACAATGATCTCAGCATCTCATAGACACTTCCTTAATCTAGATACATGGAAAACATTTTGTATACCAGCAAATTGATCTGGAAGTGCTACTCGATAAGCGACTCTTTCCACACTTTCGATAATCGAAAACTAAACAATATAAAGAGGTGCTAGTTTCCTAGATTTACTAAACCTCATAACTCCCTTACGAATCGATATCTTCACATACACATGTTCACCTACTTCGAATGTTAACTCTTTCCTTCTTCGATCTGCATAAGATTTTTGACAATCCGGAGCTTCTTTCATTTTCCGCCTAATCATCTCAGTCTTTTCTGATGCTTCTTTAATCGAATTAGGTCCCATAATAAATTTATCTCTGGTATCAAGCCAACAAGAAGGTGATCGACATGGCTTTCCATATGCTTCAAATGGATCCATTATAGTGCTCAAATGGTAGCTATTGGTATAAGAAAACTCATCTAACCAAAGGTTTTCTTACCAATTTCCACCGAAGTCAAGCACATAGGCTCAAAGTAAATCTTCATGAATCTTATTCACATACTTTCACCATCTGTTTAAGGATGGTAGGCTGTACTGAAATTCAACTTCATCCCCAAAACTTCTTGAAGGCTTCTCCAAAATCTACTTGTAAATAATGGATCACGACCACAAATAAAAGAACTAGGTGTTCTGTAAAGTCAAACCACTTCTTTTACATACAAATTTCCAAACATGTTGTGGTTCTCTTTTACTTCACTAGTATAAAATGAGCTGATTTTGTTAAGCGATTGACTATCATCCTGTATAGTTAAAGCGCTTAGTGGATTCAATGTGGCAGAGGTGCAAAAAGTCATAGAGGGGATATAGCGAGGATATAGCGGATGAGTCTAAAATAGCATATAAAACTCATATTGAATGTTTTTGCAAATATATAAATGGTAATTAAATGAAAAATTAACATTCGGTCTAACTACAATTAATACATATTTAAATAAAAACATGTGTAAGTTGTTTGCGCCAAAATTGGTGACAAACTCAGATGTAGTGAAAGCACAAGTGCTTATATACAAATTCTTAGTATCTTAACATAAATCTCAGATCCAGACAATGTAGAGAATAAAAATGAAGAAATAGAAAAATTAAAATGTTAGAAAGCAAGAAAGAACACAAGATTATAGTGATTCGGCTATCTCCGGCCTACGTCCACTTTGAATCAATCTTTTTATTCCTTTTGTATTGAGATTGCAATTACAAGCCTTTGAACATTAACCAACAAAATATTAGAGTTTTGATGTAAAGAGCAAAAGAAGATCCCCCTTTTAGTTGCTATAGGACCGCTATTTATAGGTGTAGATCCAAAAATATCCGCCCCAAAACCTTGAATACCTCTTCTCTTGCGTAGGTGGGCCCACTAGATCGATCCAAGGTGGTTTGGGATTGATCCCTGATCGATCCATATTGATTTCCTATCTATCTGGAGTCGCTCCGATAGGGCTAGGATCGATCATGGTGAAAGACGGTAGTGAAAAGTCCTTGCTCTCCAAATTTCATGAAGTTCTAGTTTAAAGTTTATGAGATATGATCGATCCAAGTATAAGATTTGCAAATAGGCTGGTAGCTTCGTATCGATCAAAAGCTTCATATCTATACCCCATATCCATGCTTCTAATATTGATCCGAGTCTCATGCATAGATCCACGTTCCGCGCCTCATCATGACCGCTTCCTTCGTATCAATCGATACAAACACGATTGATACGAAAATGGATCTTGATCATTCGCATCCATCAGTGTCCATGTCGTTCGTATCCATCATATTCCCCTTCTGCGTATCGATCTGAGGTCGCCCTGGGAAACACATTCCTTCATATCCATCAAGTCCATATCTATCCTTCGATCTGAGCTTTGCTTCTTCATGCCCATCGGTTGCTCCCTTGTTCGTATCCATCCCAAGCGTAGCATTTCGTAACGATCAAGAAAATGATCGATAAGCACTGTGATCGATCCAAAGCAAAGTTCCAAGTGCATTTCCGTTATCGATACCCGTATCGATCGATAAAAACATCGATCTAAATTGAACTGCTGAGTCCATCCCTGATCGATACGAACTACTATCGATCCAAAGCCATGTGTGTTATCCATATTTGCATCCATCTTGATGATATCAATACGAACGATATCCCTCGATCGATACGAACGATATCAATACGAACGATATCCATCGATCTAAAGTAATCCATGTTGATCGATACAAACCATATCGATCCGAAGGTATCGATGCTAACCATTTCTCTTCAACATTGACCCATTCAAAACTTAAGCATACGAACTCCGATTGACTCGAAATTTGAAACGTAGCCTTTTCAAGCATTGTTTATGATTCCCAATCGATCTTACCTTGATTGGAGCTCCGTCCAATTTTTAAGGTATTGATGATAGCCTTGTTTCTAGTCGATCTCCAATCCTGATATCCATCCATTTTAGCCAATGTTGATATCGTGGACTTGACCAAAAAGCGGGATAACATTTGCCCCCAAAACATGTCATATGATAGGAAGGCGTGTTTTGAATAACTTCAAGTCCAACATCCAAAGTTCATATTCCATTCATAGCCATACCATCTGATCCATGATCCAACCTATAACCAAGCCATCCTGTCCAAGTGCCATAGCCATGTTCTTATCCAATTGCATGACTACTTTGAGTCAACATTCAATTCTGTATCCAGTAAACAAATCCTTAGCCAATTGCACATCCATTCGAACCCGTCAACCGAGTTTTAATCTATCCATATCCATTAACCAATAACCAAATCCAGGACCTTTTTGGGTCAACATCCAAATTCGGGACCACTCCGGCCCTTAGCCAAATTCGAGATCACTCCGGGTCCATCCCCAAATCCTTAGCCATTCATGGCTAGTATCTAAATCCGTAACCTCTCTGGGTTCTGGCCAAGCGTAATCCACATTGGACGACCTATATTAAGCAATTCCATGGCCTAAGTCCTAGACCGATGGTGATCCCTGTTCAGTGTCTTTGAACGTTGAGTAATGTCGTGGCTTAAGTCCTAAGCCCAGTCCTGGTCACTACGTACCCTTGTCGAGCATGGTCCATACTCAACGATATGTATTAACATATGATTGATAACATGGAGCCTTAGTCCTAGGTTGAACTTGGTCCCTCCGGACCCTGGTCGAGAATAGTCCATACTCGATGACCCAAATAAGCTGATTCGCCATGCTCGGACGAAGCGACTTACCCCTTGCCAGGCATAATCCGTACCCGATGACCATTTACCAAAAACCAGATAAAAATCCAACCAAAATCCAATCCGAAATTTAGATAAAACCAAAAAACCAAAAACCCATATCAAAAATCCAAACCAATATCCAAACCAAAAAACAAGCATCTAAACCAAAGTCCATATTAGAAAAAAAAACAAAACTAGGAATTCAAATCAAACTCTAAAACTAAACCAGAAAAGAGAAAATGTCCAAACCAAAATTAAAAGGCAGATTTCATAAACTCGAGCGTCGTGGTTTATCATCATCTCAGAGATGCCTAAGGGTTATCTCTGTCCCCGTACATGAGTAAGTGACTTAGCCGTTTTCGTTGAGTTTGCTACTTATTCCATACCATCCCTATCAGTCGAAAACCAATTAACCATCATTCCTAGGCCTCATGCCATCATTATTTGAGGTACATGGTGGCTACTCCCGTTCCACCGCCACTTTTTGAGTTCCGACATATTACCGCAACAGAACACTCCTTACATGCTCCTCGATTATATCCTTTAGATGCCTGCAACAGTCATGCCTGTCCAAGCCATGAAAGAGATTATGCATTTTGAATGCCCTCTCACGTTCCGAGGGTTCCCTCTTTGCCAGCCTTCGGTAGGGAAGGCGATCCCGAGTTTCCATGTGTATCCGCTCCAACATTTTGTTCAATCCGGTGTAAATGGAGAATTTTGATTCTTCCTAGCGTTTCCTTGCCCTGCTAGAGTTGCCATCCAACTTCCTCTTTCCTTTATCCTTACTTGAGCTTTTCCCGAATGATTTTCTTCATCTTAACCACATTCACTTCCTTGAGCTTCAAATCTAGACTCGCATTCTCCTGTCGAAGAAATCTTTCGACCTCGTGAAAGAATTCCCCGAGGTCCATTGGTGGATCCCATATAAATGATAGTTTGAAATCCAAGTTGTTCCTGACTCCTGACATTGCCGCCATTAAAACCATTGATGGATCCGACTGATCTACCGAAGCAACCGTCGCATTAAAAAGGGTTAAGAAAGTCCTGAGCCACTCTCCTTTCCTATGTTTTACCGATGTTAGTGTCATCACATTTTTTGGCCTCTTGATATGAACCCAAAATTACTTCAAAAAATAGTCCACCGATTTTTTCCATGTCCTGATAGATCTATCTTCCAACTGCCTGAACCACATAGTAGCTATATCTATATCTGTCAAGTACAGCAGGAAACATAGGGACATAACTTCCTTCGATGCCCCCAGCACTTCCATGTGTCTCATGTACCTCATCTAATGGTCGGTAGGATCAGCCCTGCCGTTGTATACCACCAGAGTAGGTAGATTAAACTCTGGTGGATTCCTAACATTCTGATGTCATGGGTAAATGGACTCATGTTTACTCCTTTCAAATATTTGCTTGCTAAACCACCGTGCATAGTTCGCCTGATAATCTAGGCTAATCCAGTGTTTTCCACCAAGGATTTCCCTTTGAGTCCCCAAGGGAATTCTGGTACATACTCTTCATCACGTACTCTTGTGCTTCTGCTACCATTTGTTGTGTAGTGTCACCCAAAATCACCCCATGAATTGGCCCATCATTGCTCGGTCGTGTGTCCTCGAGTCTAAATCCATCTAGATTGATAGCTTTGTGTTGATTAGGAGTTGCGCCTTGTTGAGATGATCCATACGATTGCCTGTTGAGTCTACTATTCCAGCTCCGTGGATCTGAACTCCAGCAGCTCCAGCCGTTCCTACCTTTCCAAACTGTCTAAAAAGGTTTTGCATCATTTCCTCCTGCCTTTTCAACAATTCTTCCTTCATAGCTCCCATCATCATCTCCATCTCATCTTTGATGATGAAAACTGAGGCCTGATTTGCTTCTGAGGAGGCCCCTTGACTCCCTTCATGCTAACTCCTCTCCACTCTTTGTCTCCTTGTTGATTGCTTTGTCATGGTTCCTTTTAGATTGATACTTTAGCTTTCCAAATCTGAATTCCAAATCCAGTATAGCAGGTGCTAGTCTTTCTCAGTGAAAGCACCAAAGTATTTGCGCCAAAATTGGTCACAAACCCCAGATGTAGTAAAAGCACGCGTTTATACACAAATCCTCAATATCTTAACACAAATCTCAGATCTAGATAATGTAGATGAAGAAATAGCAAACTTAAAATGTAAGAAAGCAAGAAAGAACACAAGATTTATAGTGGCTCGGCTATCTCTGACCTACGCCACTTTGAATCAATCCTTTTATTCCTTTTGTATTAAGATTACAATTACAAGTGTGACCACCCACATTTCAGAAGGTTTAAATCGACAATAATCCACACATGTCTAACTTAAAACAATCCAGAATATAGATAATCAATTGGGTTAATTAAGAAAAATAAGAACAAAAGAAGAAAACAAACACAGAATCTCATAGCGGAATGATAAAATATAATAATCAAATAAATAGTTCATGAAGCTGTGTCTATTATACATTTGATTATAATTTATACAACACTTATCAGAGTTATATATATATATATATACATCAGAGATACATAAAGTAATGCAGCAGACAACATGATGCAGGGATAATAGTAGTAATAGTATACCAAATCTTCGTCTTTGTCCTCTAGGATAAATCTTCAGTAAGCTGAAAAACTCAGGACTGACCCGAGCGTATTGAAAAGGCAAAATACTTGAGTCAGGACTAAAATATCCTTATGTAAGTCAAATCAATATCACATATAACATGAGTGTAATGGCATTAGAGATGTTTACGGAATTTCACATCTTCTATCCAGTGTATAACGTGCGTGCAATAAATCAAGAGATGTTACGGGATTTTCCATCTCTTAAGGATCCGTTAAAATATTTATATGTAGTAGTATATGCTACATATATAATGTCTAATCAATAAAATAAATATTTTTCTTAGCGTTAAGGCTTTACATTGATCCCACTTAATGCATTTTTAAGCATGGTCGTACAATTTGCATTTGACACCACCAGTAGCACGTCGGTAGTCAAGGATGCGTCGTGATACGACAACACTGAACCAAAATCATATGAGTCTCATATAGGGATAAAAATATGATAAGGCACGTAAGGCAATGCCCAAGGTAAGATACTACCAGTTCGAGTCATGAGGCTGGTGGTAATGCATCATAGCCATGACCGTCCACCGTGTCCATCCATCCCATATCGAATCAAAGGGAGGCTATCCTAAATTAAGGTGCACCAATCGAAACCAATAATAAGAGTAATGATATGGACCGAGTCCAAGAATATCGAAGAACGGATGTTCGCTCAGGGTAATTAGCCCACCTGTCAAGCCCTCTTATTTTATTTATTTCAAATTGGCACAAGTGCTTGGGTCTATCCATCATCATTCTCTTTCTTCAAATCTAGCAATCGTCACCAAATCAAACCACTTCGTTTTAGAGTCTCCTCTGCGTACATAGTTGTTAAAGTAGTTCCAGTATTGACAAAGGGTATGCCCATATCCGGCACTGGTCTCTTAAACAACCAAACATCGTTTTACACACCGATTGGTACTTTTACCTTTCGAAAACAGTCCATACTTCATATCAAAATATCATATTCGCTTCAAAACCTAATCCATCTCGAAATCATCATATTTACTCAAAATATACTATTTCAATTCGAAATCATGTTCGTCTTCTTAATATCTCGATTTCAGTTCCAATTCAACACTGCTTCGAACTTCCATTTGGGTTATAACTTCAATTTAACCCAATTTGTAAATTCTTGATTTAAAAATAAACACTCCAGCCTTTGACCAGTTTGAATTTTAGAAAAATAGTTTAAAATTTTAAATTATTTAAAATAGATTAATATAAAATAATTTAAGTATTTAAAATGTTTTATAAGGTAAAGTAGTTTGGAAAATCAAAATAAATTGAATATGTAAAAAGTAGATTTTAAATAGTTTATATAAAAATAATTTATCTGAAAACAGTTTTAAAAGTCAAACTGATTCAATTTCCAAATCTTCTCAATTCAAATCGATTCCAATTTCCATTTAATCGATTCAATTTCGATTTCAATTCAAATCGATTTCGACTTCGATTTCAAATTAATCCAATTCCACTTCAAATCTAATTAATTCAATTTCAATTTTTATCGATTTCGAGCTTGATTTTTTTTCAAAATATCGATTCAAAACACTTAAATCAATTTATCATTCAATATTCAGTTTAAAACCCCATTCTTCAAATATAATTCAATTCCGAGCTCAATTTCAAACTATTGTTTTCATATCGCTTTTACTTAGCAATATTCAAAGTTCGAATAAAATTTCTATCTTTTAAAACAAAACGATTTCCAAAAATTCAAATCATATTTTGATTATAACTTCATAATCTCAATATTGATTATTTAAACAATTTCATTTACCGGATTAAAATTTTAACATTTCAAGCTCAAGTTCGAAAATAATTCAATTTTTAAAATTTGATTTTATTTCTTAAATCAAATCATTTAAATAAATTTCAAATAAAAATATTTGAAATTTATTTAATCAATCCGGTGTTCGTGTATAATTTTCTATCCTCTGGCCAAGTGATCGGTTATTTTAATTTAATTTCAAGGATGGATATATGTCATTTCAATCTAAATCACAGTGTCATAGGTATGTATCATTTCAAACTATTTCATAATTTATTCGAAATAATTCAATTTACAGTTATATACTGTAAATAATTTACCAGGTAATAATAGGGTATGTATATATATGTATAATAAATGAACATCCAATCATCCAAATATCAATCAATTGGCATCCATCACAATTAATTATACAAACAGACAATATAATTCACAACAATTTCATAGTTATTAATATCGGGTATTTTTTTAGCAATTCAATTCCAATTCAAATATGACGATCAATTTTAATTTTTAATAGTTAATTCAAATGACAGTTAAATTTATCAAACAACAACCAAGAAATTTATATCACTTCATAATTTCAAATTTAACAATCATAAAAATATTCTAGTACTTGTGAGCGTTATAAATCAGTCACCTTGAATTTTCAATTTTAAATCTAATTGAGCGACGTTCAATTTTAACCTAAATTTTGATTAGCTCCAAATTACTTCAGATCAGTTCCGGAACGTAGTGCTCGTCGCCACGATTCCATCATCGCTTGTTTCGTCCAATTTAGACAACGTATATGAAAGATGCACATTTTTAAAGTTTCACAATTTAATATATAATAAAATTACAAATTTCTTTCTAATTTTAAACCTAGGTGAAATTTGGTCATTCAATCTTCCATCAGAGAATCCAGGCCGCATTAATCTTCTTCTCCAATTCACGTTTGTTCCAAGCCATATGCGTACGAAACGACCCGTACACGCGACTATTTCGATCGACCTTGCTCCTCCATTGTGTGCCCAGAGCACGATCCATCACTGCCACATCGTAGCTTATCCCTATGCGCACCCACGGCCTAAACTTGGTCGAGCTCGGCTACACCATACGTTAGGATGGAAGCACTACCATCACGGCCACCCTGCTGCTTCTATGGTCGACGATAGCCAAAACCTACCGTCGGTGACGAGCTTGAGATGCTCTACGACTTTCTAGTTGGAGTCTTTGCCTGGAAGTCGATGGATAAAGAGATAATAGGGGAGGAAGAATCGAGCAATTATGTCCATTGAAATTTAAGTTGTGGCTAGCCCTAAAAATTTGGGGTTTTGGTGAATGAAGGACAACGGTCCTCTATTTATAGGCAATGTCTTAAAACACTATTCATCCGAATATTGTCTGAACTCCAAAAAAGCATACCCTCAGGCGTTTATAATGTTTTACCCTTATTCTTAACACAATGGAATATATATCGGGAGCCAATTCCATCATATTTGGAAGATAGGTTTTCGAATCGAATTATTTTAATTAAATTCACTTAAATAAACTTCTACATGTTTCAGCTTCGAAGGACCAAACCGTAAGTCCGATTGACATGAAATTTGACATCCTATAAAACATAACATTACGGATCCAATGAAACAAGTTTTTTCTAAATCCGAGACTTGTCAAAAATGGCTATTTTTACACGTCAATTAAAATATAATATTTTCAAATTTTAAATTAATCACTTAAATTCAATTTTTATGCGTTGAGAATCTTCATCCATATTTAAATAGAATTTAAATCAATTTTTGAAATCACTTCATTCATATTTAATTTAAGATTCAATTATTTCAAGATTAAATTTTAAACAATTTAATTTTTCAATACTCAATAAATTTCAATATTAGCTTTCACATGAATTTTAGTTACCAACCGATTACTTTATTTAAATCTAATGAATTCGACATTTATTATTCAATTCAATTATTGATTATAAACAACTTCAATACATAACATTTCCTTCCAACACTTGTTATTACTTATATCTTTGAAAGTTGTTTATTTTAAACTCTTGTTCACGCTCATATTCAATAACTATATTAATAAATCAGTAAAAAATTATTTTTAACCATTTTTATTCATTAATTACACTAAATTCAATAATTTAAAATAGTTAAAAATACGGATCGTTAAAATCTCCCCCACTCAAAACTTTTCGTCCCCGAAAGGGCGTTAAGTGAGAAATTTGACATTTAATATATTTAAAAGAATAATCGACTTATAAAACATAAAATCCATTAGAAAACTTCCACTACGTTTCTGCTACGCTGCTCTGATCGGCATACGGAAAATACAAGTTAGTAATCAAAACAAGTTATAAAAATTTTAAAACTTCAAAAATTTTCTAACACCCGGACTTATAAATTTTTTTGTCAGAGTCTCCTTTGCATGGCTCGATCGGAAATTTTTTACAGTTAAATATATAACCCAAATATACCAAATATATATCAAATATACATCTAATCTCAATGATGAGGCACCCCGTAGGGAAAATCTAAAAGCACGGTATATGATCCGAGATGTGTACCTTATTATTATTAATACGAGCGAGTTCACTCGTATTAAATCAGAAAAAGCATATAAAATTTGCATATACGTCCAAACGGTCTTCGTATGTACCTATCTCAACTCAATTTACAATATTATTTGCATATGGAAGATATAGAAAGCATATCTGAGTTTTAATATACTATATAACATGGATTTGAATCCAAACCATAACATAAGCATTAACATACGACAAACAACGATCATACACAATAAAACAGTTACAACAGCGATTCACAACTAAAGAAACCATTTAATTATTAATATTCATCCAATTAATCCAATTAACCTATACCTATGTTAATTTACATCTTCCAATGTCAATATTTAATTTATACACTCATTTTTCATTTACATTCACTTTTTTTATTAACATTTAATTGGTTATCTTCATACTTATTCACATCTATTTGATTTACCTTCAACTTATTCAATTTAATTATTAACTTCCAGTTGTTTCATTTTACATTTAGCAACATCTCTTATAAATTCATTTATTCACACTCATTTTCATAATTTCATTTAATAAAAAATTTATTTGTGAAACATTTTATTAGTCTTCACTTTAGTTTATAATCATTCTATAGAAGTCCGACTTCTTATATTTGATTTTATCTAAATTTACAGTTATCGCGCAAGTTGCAAATTCAATTTCGCAATTTCTTTGCAAATTTATATTTAGTTCCACAACCAATTTACAAAGATATTAATTGATACATTTGTATACTTTCTCAAGTTCCACTTACTTATTCCATTAGTCATTAATCATTTTATAATATACTAATTAAGTATATAACATTTACTATTATAACTAAATTTCCATTTATATACATTTTAACTATTTTTAAGTTTTGCTTACTTGTATAATATCACATTACCTATCCAAATCATCATTTTTAAGTTTTAACATTTGGTAGGTCTTACTTTATGTTATTAGAATTCAATTTGGTATTATACTAATTAATCTGATTCATTTCGTTTAATTAGGATGTTCATTATTTTAACTTGTTTAAATTTCTTTACTTTTAACTAAGAGTTCCAAAATTCAACTCCAAAGTTTCTCAAAACATTTAGCTTAGATTTCTTATTTCTCTTATTTTATAAGTTATGGTTATTTATATATTTCATTTCATTCGAATAATTTGAAAGATTATTAATTAACAGAAATTCAAAATTTAAAATATCGGGTCCATTTCAAATCATTTGAAATAAGTATGTATACTTATATCTTATATATATATATATATCAAATCAAACTTTTGGAGTTTAAACCAAAATATGTTTATCAAAACAATTTCAAAGCAAAGCTTTTCGAAAGTCTCCCCCATGTTGAGACTCGAAAATGAACGTCGATAATGCTGCGCAGTCATCATCGAAATTATTTTTCTAGGGATAGAAGAGGAAAGTACTGAATTCATTCCTTTTAAAAATCCTTTTTAAGATATTTTTCGCAAATATTTTTCAACTAATATCACTATATTTTTCCAAAACTTTGAAAACCATTTTCAAAATTTTTAAGTCTTAGATTCAAAACTTGTTAATTTAAACCCATTTTAATTTATAAGTCACATTTAGGAATTATACTTACAAACTTTCACTTCCTTAAAACATTTCACAAATGTTTTGTCATTGTTTATTTTATAATAACATCTTTTATTAAGACATAACAACCAATTAATGATAATAATCAATATTACTATTCCTAACAACCAAACACACTATATATACCATAATAATTTCTAAAAATTATTCCTTTATATACAAAATATAATCAAAATAAAATTATTTCATTTACACAATTTCAAAACAATACTATGATGAATTGTTTTGTTTAAGTGTTTAGAGATCCCTATCAATAATGTTAATTACTCGTATTGACCAGAATCCATAAGCCAGTTGGCAAATAAACCAACATAATATAAAATAATTTTACATTCACTAACAAATACGCGATCATAATATGTACACTCAAACTCATTCTGGGGTACTATTGATCCTATCTCTAATGAGTTAGCTAGCAAAGCCAAGGTTATTGCTAGACCAAAGCTCTGATACCAGATGTGACGATCCACATTTTGGAAGGTTTAAATCGACAATAATCCACACATGTATAACTTAAACAATCCGTAATATATATAATCAATGGAGTTACTTAAGAAAAATAAGAATAGAAGAAGAAAACAAACACTTGCAGCGGAAAGATAAAATATAATAATCAAATAAACAGTTCGTGAATCTATTTCTATTATAAATTTGATTATAATTTATACAACATTTATCAGAGTGTTATATATATATATATATATATATATATATATATATATATATATATATATATATATATATCAGAGATACAGAAAGTAATGCAGCAGAAAATATGATGCAGGAATAATAGTAATAGTATAACAAATCTTCATCTTCGCCCTTGGGGATAAATCTTCAATAAGCTGAAAAACTCTGGACTGACCAGATCATAATGAAAAGACAAAACATTCGAGTCAGGACTAAAATATCCTTATGTAATTCAAATCAATATCGCATATAACATGAATGTAATGGCGTTAGAGATGTTTACGGAATTTCACGTCTCCTGTCCAGTATATAATGTGCGTGCAATAACTCAAGAGATGTTACGGGATTTTCCATCTCTTGAGGATCCATCAAAATATTTATATGTAGTAGAATACACTACATATATAATGTCTAATCAATAAATAAATATTTTTCATAGCGTTAAAGCTTTATATTAATCCCCCTTAACGCGTTTTTAAGCATTGTCGTATAGTTTGCATTAGACACCACAAGTAGCACGTTGGTAGTCATGGATGCGCTGTAACGACCCAAACTTTTAGTCATCTTGAGTTTTAAATATTAATTTTTAATAATCAATAATATGGTCTTTTAACCAAAATAAATTACTGTTAAATAACAATTAGTAATAATATATCGTTTTAAAAACCAAGATAATATTTTGAATTTCAAGATTTTTATTTATAAAATAGGAAATTGATTTAATTGGAATTTCTTATATATGTATATATATTCAAAACAATAGAATTTGCATATATATATATATATATATATATATATATATATATATATATATATATATATTGGAAACAATTCATAGCAAATAAAAATGAATAAAAAAGAAATATTATAAATAGAAATGATTATGGCTTACGAAGAATATAGTGTATTATAATTAGAAAGAGTTTAAAATTGGATATTCTTATATACATGTACACATTAGTTAATAAAAATGTACATATATGTATAAGTTCAAAAAGGAAATTATAGTATTTATGAACAAATATAAATGGTATGTTAAAAAAATATGTAATAGTAAGTGAAATATATATATATATATATATGTACTAAATAAATATAGTTATTAAAAGTAAATATATATACATACATTGAAAAATGAAAGAAAAGATATATATATATGCGTGTGTGTGTGTGTGAAAATATAAGATGATAGGAATGAGAAAATTTGTAAAATCATTTTTAAATAAGAAATCTTTTACAAAAAAGTGTTTTGACAAAAAATGTTATTTAGAATGAAATAGCAAAAAAATTCATTAGCATTGAATTATTCATTTTAATATAAAATAAATGTAGAACAAAATGTTATTTTATTTACAAAGTAATAGCAAAACTTTTAGCATTTTGAGTAACGTATTTTTAAATAGCAAACTTTTATTTTACATTATAACTATAAAAATAATAAATATGAATATGAAGACTTGAAGCTATTATGATTATTACTACGTCATTTTCTAAATATATGAAAAAGCATATTTTATACAAAAAGAAAGTTAAATGGGTAAAACAAGGAAAAATAACCAAAATATAAACTGAAAAACTTACAAGTCAAATGAAACATGTGTATATATATATGCATCTAGTCAAAAAATTTACAAGTTAGAAAAGTAAATTTGCAAAGTAGGAAATTTAAAACTTTTTCCTAGTAAAAGTAAATCAAGTAAAAATCAAGTCAAGTTCAAACATAAATATATGAAAAACATCGCCTGGTCAAAGTTTAACAAGTAAAAGGGGTAAAAACATAAATTTTAATATATAAAACATGTTGTTCAAAAGAAGTAAAGACCAAAACATTTATTTTGATTTCATTTCTACCTCAAAATAATACATCACCTCAAGTCCTCTTTTTCAATCCATCAACCCGACAAAAACTTGTACAGGTCTGGGTTTCTCTTGAGCCAAAACATTGAATAAAATACATCATCACGTTTTATGTGAGCAAGTATACATAGGTGAGTATGAATGATATTTTGGGATATATATATATATATATGTATGTATGTATGTATATTGAACTTGTGTGATATGGTTGCTTATTAATTCGTTAATAAATTAAATTTCGGTTAGTTATGTGTACTAGCCTGAGTACGGCAATTTTGGGACGAAATTATTTTAAGAAGGGAGGAATATAATGACCCAGAATTTTTATCCTCTTGATTTTTGAATATTAATTTTTAATATTTAATAATATGGTCTTTTAACCAAAATAAAATTCCTATTAAATAACAATTGGTAATAATATATCGTTTTAAAAAACCAAGATAATATTTTGAATTTCCAGATTTTTATTTATAAAATAGGAAATTGATTTAATTAGAATTTCTTTTATATATATACATACATATACATACATATATATATTCAAAACAATAGAATTTATACATATAAATTAGAAACAATACATAGCAAATAAAAATGAATAAAAAAGAAATATTATAAATAGAAATGATTATGGCTTATGGACAATATAGTGTTTTATAATTAGAAAGAGTTTAAATTGGATTTTCTTATATACACACACACATTTGTTAAGAAGAATGTATATATGTATAAGTTCGAAAAGGAAATTATAATATATTAGAACAAATATAAATGTATGTTAAAAACAATATATGCAATGGTAAGTGAAATATATATATATATATATATATATATGAACTAAATAAATATTGTTATTAAAAGTATATATATATTGAAAAATGAAAGAAAAGATATATATGAAAACGTATGATGATAGGAATGAGAAAATTTATAAAATCATTTTTAAATAACAATCTTTTACAAAAAAATGTTGTTTAGAATGAAATAGCAAAAAAATTCATTTTCTTTGAATTATACATATTTAATCTAAAAGAAACGTAGAACAAAATTCTATTTTATTTACAAAGGAATAGCAAAACTTTTAGTATTTTGAGTAATGTATTTTTTAATTGCAAACTTTTATTTTACATTTTAAATATAAAAAAATAATAAATATGAATATGAAGACTTGAAGCTATTATAATTATTACTACGTCATTTTCTAAATATATGAAAAAGCATGTATTATACAATAATAAAGTTAACTACGTAATAGAAGGGAAAATAACCAAAAACATAAACACAAAAACTTACAACTCAAATGAAACGTACACACACACACACACACACACACACACACACACACACACACACACACACACATATATATATAGACACACACACACACATATAAATGCATCTAGTCAAAAAATTACAAGTTAGAAAAGTAAACTTGAAAGTAGGAAATTTAAAACTTTTGCTTGGTAAAAGTAAATCGAGTAAAAATCTAGTCAAGTTAAAACATAAATATATGAAAAACATTGCATGGTCAAAGTTTAACAAGTAAAAGGGGCAAAAACATAAATTTAAATACATAAAACATTGTTTGGTCAAAATAAGTAAAGAGCAAAACATTTATTTTGATTTCATTTCAAACTCAGAACAATACATCACCTCAAGTCCTCTTTTTCAATCCATCAACTCATCAAAACCTTGTACAAGTCTGGGTTTCTCTTAAGCCAAAAACATTGAACAAAATACATCATCACGTTTTATACGAGCAAGTATATATATAGGTATAGTTTGAGAATGTAGGCTTCTGTTTCTAAAGCTTGGTAAAATAAACTATAAAACCAAAAAAGCTCTATAAAACAAAAATAAAACACAGTAAGGACAAGAAGAAGCCTTCTTGCCCAAAACCAAAGCAAATATTTTCATGTTCAGATTATAAATTGAAGATCGAGTGGAAGCTTTGTAAAGATCTTAACAATGTGGAAGGTAAGGATTTAAGATTTGAAACCTGGAAGTGTTTAAATGCTCTGCTATGTTTAACAATGGCAAGAATATTCATACATGCTTAACTTCAAAAACCATTTCCTTTTAATACAATTCAAATTTGCTAATATTGTAAACTAGGAAATTATTTGTTTTTGACTATAGATTACATTAAAAATAGTTCGAAGTTTACTCATCTTATATACTATGTAAAATTGCAAATTTATATGACTAACACAGTTTTTTCAAATTTCAACATTTTCAAAACATTGCATCAAATTGGCAATTGGGATTGTATGATCAAACCATTGAATTTAATGAAGAAATTTTGATTTTTATTTTATTAGGTTGAGAGAAAATGGGGGTTGATTGTTTTTCGCAAAAAATTAAATTTTGGATCGGATTGGACGAGGCGACGGGTCGTTGGCTTTGGGGTGGTCGTGGAAGCCTAGGCGACGTTTCGATCGTGGGGTTTGTGTTCTAGTGGCGTGTGTTGGCAGCGACAAGGGGTTTTAGGGTTGGATGGTTTTAGGTTAGGCTTTGGAACGCGACGAACCGGGGGAGGAGAGGACTGGAGGTCGTGGCTTTTAGCATAAAGGTGGTGATGGGAATGGGCTTCCTAATGGTGGCGACAGCTTGAGTTCTGGTGATGGGAGCAGGCAAGGTAAGGTGAGTTTTGTGGTGATGGTCGAAACTAGAAGCCTCGGTTTTGTGGTGATGGTCAAACTTCATTTCAGTGGGATGGAGACGAGAAGCGCAGGCCCATCATGATGAGGGTGGAGAGGCGAGTTTGTTGGTGGGTTTCATGGGTTGAACCACAGCGAGGTGGGCTTGTGCATGTACATGCGTATCATGTGTGTACAAAACATCTCAGGCAGTGGATGACCGTGTCTTGGTTGATAGGTTGTCGGAGTCGAGTTTGGGTCGTGTAGTCACGTAGGCTAATGGGCCATCAGAGAAGAGAGTGAGTCGATCGGAGCTTTGGGCATTTGTTTCCTCTTTTTGGTTTCTGGTTCCAGGTGAAAAGAAAGGGGATGGGAAGAAGAAGGAGAAGAGGGGATCTGTCTTGGTCACGTGGATTTTAGCTTTGACCCAAACAAAATGATTAAGGACGTATTTTAAAATAAGTATTTTAACTAGATATATTTATTTTGTAAATTACAAATGTTTTAACTCGCCCATATGAAATCCGATTATCGTGAATTTTTTGCAATGGGTTCGTATCGTCGAGTATTTCGATGCCATGAAGCTTGTTGTTAGATTTGACTAAGTGATAATTTATGATAATTTAAAAACTTTCAAATTTTAAATATAAAATGTTAAATTATATATATGTTGAAAATTTAAAGTATGATAACTAGTTCATACGAATTCCAATTTATGCAAAACTCATTGCGATGGGGTCGCACTGATGAACACTACATCGTCATATGAATTGTTGTCGAGTTTGAATAAGTGAAAAAATATGGTACATTTAAATGGATAGAGATCTAATCACCCGATTTAAAACAAATATCGTCGTTTAAATTTGTATGACCTGTTTATTGAAGTTATTTGCCCATATAAAATAGTTACGATTTAATTTAAGTAATTATGATGTTCTGACATATGTTTTAGTGGAATAAAACACCTTCTGCTAATTGTATTTAATTGGACCCATGTTGGCAGAATAAATCATCAATCTGCCATTATTACTGAATATATGTGTTTTGGACATTTACTAGCAGAAATAAAACCCTGTTCTGCTGTCATATTTGTATGGACATCTAATTATTATCTTGATAATTATATTGGGCAGTATAATGTTGAATTGATTGTCAAAAAAAGATTGATGTGAATATCTGTATCTGTTATTCCAGGCTATAATGGAACAAATGGTAATTTGATTAAGTACCATTGAAATTAGTAAGCCTCTTTTCCAATTTGGAAGTTGATTTTGAAATCAAAGTTATTTAAATGATAATATTTATTTATTATTGATATTTTAAAGAAAATTAATAATTGTTTGAAAATGATTTAAAATTAGCTACTTTATTATTCTTAAAAATTATTTAAAGTATTTAATTATTGTTTCGAAGTTATTTAATTATTCTAATTGTTTAAAGGCATATAAATTATTTATTTATAATGATTCGATTAAGGTTAATTATTACTTAAGAATATTCCAGTATTAAGATAGTGCTATTAATTTAAAGATAATTTGTTCCGGTATTAAATTTTTTTTAAATATAATATATTATATAGTAAACCCTTATAAAAGAGTATTTTCCTAAATTAAACTTGGAAAATTTATATAGAAACTTTATAAGTATTATTTTGAGATAGTTATTAAATATAGTTTTCGGGAAGTAGCGATATACTTACATGGCGTAATCAGAAGCAGAGACTGCCTACAGTTGAGTTTAGATTTCTCTAGGATGGAGATGTAATCATTGAGCGGAAAATCCATGGTTGATACCACAGAGTACTTTCCATATTTATTCAAAAAGGGTTTTCAAATATTATTAAAGAAAACAGTTGGTGAATATACTTAGTTCGGTGAAATAAGTATATACCTTGTAATAAAGAGATTTGATTTAATTTAATTTAATTTTAAATTAAATAAGGCTTAGTGATTTTAGTGGGGAATGAAATCTTTGATTGAATGATTGTTTATTTGATAGTTAAATAACCAACTATCAAATCTGGGCCCAAAATATAACTTTGCAAATATCTAGTAGAAACATGGGATTATAGGGTACAGTTATCGTTCGAGGTGATATACTATACGTATAAACTCGTTTTGTTCTTCTAGGACAATTATAAGGAAATCCGTCCACTAATGGTTAGGAGATGGTCCCTGATCTTATTTTTATCTGTTTATTTCCTAAAGAACTGGAATCAGATAATTTATCCAGAAACCACTTCGATCCAATGAATACGTTTTCAAACTGAAGACAAGAGCATGGAATCGAAGATGGAGCATTGAAGTGCAAGGGCTAATTGCTACTAATCCTGAGGATGATTCTGAAACGAATGTAGTAGGAATAGCGCCTTCTATTTCATTCAGACCCTGAACAGACTTGTATGGATGAATGCTATCAGCACATTGCCATCGAAGGACAATGAGCGTTCCAAGTATAAATTCGTTAAAAAGGTAATCGTAGTCTCAAGCCTCAGCAACCAGGAATGGTTGAAAATCAGGGGAGATGTGGCAAGGCTAAGTGGGTCACTCCAACTTAGGGTACGTTTAACACCTTTCTAGACACCCTCGGATATTATTACTACGGTGCATGGAAGGAACTCGATAAGGGTGGAACACCCAGGGTGATAGCATATTCGGTACTATCCAGATTACGGGTAGTCTGGTCTTGTGTTGTAGGGGATCCCGGCGTGGTCCTCGGTACATTTTTCCAGATGTGTACCGTGATAGGTGGTACCCAGTGCCTAGTCATATGTATGGAATCCATTCTCCAATACGTGCCTTTACGGTTTTGGTTGTAGAGCCTAGTACGTTGGAATTTAATTAATGTAATAATTTTGACTATTTGAATAAGTATTTGTACTTAGACTCTGCTATAGTATCATTGGATTTTCAATAAAATTCTTGGTTACTGTAACGACCCAGAATTTTGAATAATTTAATTTGGAAATATTTAATTAATTTTAAATATTTGAATGATGGTTTGGATTGAATTTTCAATATAACTTTGAATTTGGCGATTAAATTATAGAATTTAATCTATTGAAAGTTGAATAAAAATTTGAATCTTCAATTTTAAGCAAAATAAAAATATTTCAAAGGCTTGTAAATTTTATATTGATAATATTGAAGATTATAGAAGCTTCAGGATTGAATTTGAAAGTGAATTGTTCAGTTTTAAAATTTTAATCGTTTGAATTGATATTTAAAAATAGCCGTCCGAGGCACAGTCTCGGAATTCGACAAAACTAGTGCCATTGGATCCGTAATATTGAATTATTGCTGGATTTCAAATTTCGTATTTTTCGGAGTTAATATGTGAGCACACGGTGAGTAAACGCGTTGAAATTGAATCAGATTCAATTTAAATTTAAAATTTAAATTAGTCAAACATCACGTTGCCTCCTTTTCTCACGCAGAAAATCATGCCTACAACTACGCCTAAAATCACGTATTCTCTGAAGCATCACGTTCCTTTGTCTCCTCCATCCCTCTTTAAATAATAACGCAATCTTCAGTTCAAAAAAAAAAATCGAACGATGATGATAATGGCCGAAGCCCATCTCGTTCAAAATAAAAATTCAATGGCCGATGGAAACAAAATCTCGTTCAAAAATAAAGCATGGCCGTTGTCTTCAAATCCTTAGCCGAAGCCTCGTTTTAAAAATCCCAAATCATATCATTCAAATCAAAATCAAAGGGAGCGACCGGGATGAGGATCGAATCGCGTTCGATTCATGGTTGGTTTCGCGAGCGCGTGAGGTGGCGACTGGCGGCGGCGGCGTGAGGACAGTGGCGATTTCGAGGAGTGGAGGGGCACGGCGACGATGAGGTGATGGAGTGTCGAGCTTGCGCTCGAGGCTGCGGCGACGAAGGCGAGGCTAGGGCACGGCAACACTCACGCGTGCGTAGGCCGTGGTAGGTGGAGCGGCGATGAGCAGTGAGGTATTCTCGACTTGTTTATTTTCGAATTTGAACCTGATGATATTTATTAAGAAATTACATACAGTAAAATATATGTATACGAATATTAAAATGTTGAACAGTATAAAAAAATAAAAATAAAAAATAAAAACTTACTGTGAGGTTGAGCTGCAGTTTTCCTTTTTCATGTATACATATGTATATTTAAATTTAAATGTATTTAAGAAAAAGTAAATGAATATAGTGGATTATAATATATGTATAAAAAAAATTAAACAGTAAACAGAGAAAATATTTGCAGTAATAAAAAGAGAAATTTGTTTAAAATTTAAGGTGTTATTTTAAAAAAAAAAAACTATGGGTTAATTTAAAGTATTTTTATTCACTAAAAGATATTCCTAAAAAATGGAATTAATAAATAAAATTAATTAAGTTATTAAATGGTAAGTGATTTTTCACTTAGTTCAAATATTCTATTTAAAAGGAAAAATTTATTTATAACAAATTTAATAGTTAAAACCAAAATTTGTTAGTTGATTTAATTTATTTAAGTGAGAAATTAAAATTTTCGTCTAGTTCAAATATTTATAAATCGTATAATGTTTATATACCTTAAATGAAAGTATCGAAGAAAATTTAGTTCTTAAATTAAATTTTTATTTAAATAAATTTATTGAAGAAGAAATTGGTTTAAATAAAACTATCGGTTAATTTAACTATTAAAAAGAAATCGACGATGAATCAAAATTATCAAATCAAAAATTTATTATTCGATCTGTTCGAATATTAATAAATTGTGTAAATATTTATACAAGGTATAAATCAAGGAAATCGAGTCAAGAAGGGAAATGGATTGCTAATAAAAAGCAAAGGTGAGAACTTCTCACTCAAAGGATTTATTTAAATTTTAAATAGTTAGATTTAAAATTGTTAGTTGTGTTGATTGAATGCTTGAATGATGATTGTTATATATATATATATATATATATATATATATTTATATATATATATATATTGGATGTGAATAGACCCTATACGTCGTTAGTAAGCGGAGGTTATTTATTACACACATATACCGCGATATTCCACCTTGAAGTGGAATTGGTATTATATTAGTATATAGCAATATATATATATTGGCATATGTATATATTGCAGTTGATTGATTTCCCGCATTGTATAGCGGATGAGACCCTATTGCGCCGCCTATTAAGCGGATAATAATTTATAAAATCCCATATACCGCGATATTCCACCTCGAAGTGGAATGAGTATTGTGCTAATGTCTGTGGATGCAGGGAAACAGGTTGGAGGGATCCAACTGGATTCCTCACAAATATTTATTGATTTCAGATATTGTGATATTTGATTGTTTATCATATCGATATATGATGTTTGAAAGTCGTGATTGACTATTTGATGTGTTGCATCATCGGATCCAATTTTGAAAGTTTAAAAATAACGATTTTGATTTTTAAGGGATTTCTAAAGTGACTTTTGAAAGTATACGTTTATAAAATATTTTTGGAATTGATTCATCTTAAATAAATAAACGACATAATTTTTAATGTTATAAAATTATGATTTTTGAGAAATATAGTTAAAAGATTGATTTTTGAAAATATAGGATTAATGATTTTATAAAATAATTTATACTGCGATTTCTGAATTTATTATAAAAAGTTTAAATATACGATTTATGAAATTTGATTATTTTATAAATCAAAATGATGAAATTATAAAGGAGTTGAAAGACGTTTTAAAAGAATAATATAAATTGATCCATATAAAAGATTTATAAATTGATATTTATAAATTAAAAATATTGGAATTGTAAAACGAGCTTTTATAAGTGTTAGAATGAATTGTGAATGAATTTCATAAATAAATGAAATTATAGAATTATAACGGTGAAGCTATAAATGGAACTTTATAAATAAAATTTGTAAAGTTATTTAGGGAATAGATTTGGATAAATAATTGAATCTTATAAGTTATAAGATTTATAATTATGAAGTTTAAAGGAACGATTTTTGCAAACAAATAAATTCTAAGTATTTAACTTATAACATGAACTTTTGGTTTATAATTGAGTTATAAATCGAATAGGTTAATAAAGGAGATTTGTAAAGGAAGTAGTTATAAACTAAATAGAAATGGAATTCATAAACATTGTTTTATAAATCCGCAAACTACTTATTTTGATAAGTAAATTGTTGTAATTTATTAATGGAGTTATATTCACGTTTTAGACAGTGAATAATCCTTTAAATTAAAAGGAATAGAAATGATAAAATTTGTTAACAAGTATATTCACGTTTTTGAATAGTAAATAATATGTTAAAGAAATGTTTTGAATGTGATGTTTTAAATAAAATTAAAACAATCTAAAGATGTTTTAAAATGTATTAACTATCGAAACCATATATTTCAACATTCATTGTTGAAATAGACGTTTTCGAGAAATAGAAAGAAATAGTAGATTATAATACTGTTGTTATAATAAATGATTTCCGAAAGGAAATGTTTTGTATAGTATTGGGATATATATATCTATTTTAATTTCGAATCCCTATACTAGTGATTTTGGGTTATCG
This sequence comes from Allium cepa, assembly GCA_030765085.1. Lineage (NCBI taxonomy): Eukaryota > Viridiplantae > Streptophyta > Magnoliopsida > Asparagales > Amaryllidaceae > Allium > Allium cepa. The sequence continues at coordinate 422,800,122 of CM060939.1, forward strand.
TAACGATGTTTTACGCAACATTCGTTTTGGCCCAAATAAATATGTTTAAGAGAATGATTTCCTTAAAGAGTGAAATATATACTTAATTTCGATTTAAGTATATTGAATATTTTCCAAAGGTTGAAAATAAATAAATTTGTGAATTACTTATAAAATAAATAAGTATGGAAATGTTTTCCAATATTAAGTGAATATTTTGAATTTATCTTTTTGAAGATAAATTGAAATTGAAAATGGAAATCGTATATTCATAAATCTTTTGGAAATGTAAATTCACTTTGGAAATTATAAATGGAATTTGGAACATGGGTTTAAAAAAAAAATATTGATTTATTTTTAAAGTACTGAAAATTTATATCTTGTAAAGATATTTTTGGAAAATTATTTGGAATCTGGTGATGTTGGCATATCTATTGATAGTTCAATGACCGACTATCAATATTTAGCTTGAATAGGTATTTGTTGTGATTTGCTTGAAATTGAATGCCACACTTATTTTTTAAATAAGCGCTCACTATTCGGGTTAACCGGGAAAGGACCTTGGGGTCGTATAACCCATTCCGAATATGTGATACGTCGTTATGAATTGCATTTGAAGATCGGTGTTGAAGACCGGATATTTTCGAAAACGAAAGGGTTTCTTGTTGATTGTCTCTGCACTGACTGATCCCCGGTATAGAGATCTCCATATGTGATGGGAAATTCGGACGTGATTAGAGATTATCCGGATTGCAAGGACTTCTTTGTAAGTGCCTTCGGTTCTGTTCGAGCCCGGAACAGACTTGTATGGATTGTATGTCTGACATTACAAATTGAGATATAAAGCCGATTTCTTTCAAATATATTTCTGTTGGTGGCGGAGAATTTATTCTCTTAGCTTAACACCCTTCTTTGAGACGTACGAGCTCAAAGGTTATGTAGTTGAAGGTTATCAGCAATATATTCCCAATTTGGTAATGTGACATGCTGAGTGTTGCTGTGAAATGATCATTGTGTTGATTATTTGTGATAGGATCATTTGTTTGATCGTCTATCTTGGTGATCATTTGTTGACCCAAAGCATGACTTTGTATAAAGCGTGTTTTTGTGGACGTGACTTCGTCGAGCCTCACACCCCGGAATGGTCAAAACAGGAAAGATGCAGCAAGGTTACGAGGGGTAGCTCCCTTTAGGGTATGTGCATTTCCTTCTGGAAAAGGGTGGTATCATGGTATGAGCCCAGATACTTATTCATGTGGAAAACACTCTATTTATTATGGTGTGATGTTGGTTATCGAGCGCTCGGTTAAAGGTCCCAAAGGACCGGAGGATGGCATACTCGTGTCAGTTGTTACCCAGTTAGGGGTAACCCGGCCTTGTGTTGGCAGAGATCCGGTTAGGTTCTCGGGACGTCCTTCCAGAGGCGTTTCCATGTGGCAATGGGAAGTTTTTTGGCCTGACCATTCGTTGGAAATCCAAAGAAACAATATGAGACTTGTACGGTTTTAGTTGTAGAACCTGCCATTTAATATGGTAGCTATAGTAAGCATACTATAATGGTACCTATGCTGGCTAAGATTTATATTCTACTTTCGAAATATTTTCTACACTATGCACTAGTAATAATATCAAAATTGATTTGATTTTAATGTGTATCAAGCATCTTTGACTAACATAAGAAGAAATCTCCTTCAAGTCTGCGTTTGCATTGTGTGTGTGGCGGGAGGTCTTATGGTAGTTTCATTTTTAAAAAGCATTGCGAATTGACTTTAAAAATATTCCTCTATTTTGATTTTAAAGATTAATAAACTGTTTTGAGTTCTCACACCAGTCACATGACTGACTCGGAGTTTATTGTTTTCCTTCCTAAACTCTGGGTGCCCACCAATTTTCACAAGGGCAGTCAAGAGTTAAGGTTTATCAGGATATTCTGGAATTCAGGAGTTGCTGGAGGCAAGATGGATGGCATAGCGTATTATTAGTACATAGTACTTCCTTTTCCGCTGCATTGTTGTTGTTGTTTGATGTTGTACACTCTGATGTAATGTAATGTAATGTAATGTAATAACTGATATAGTTCTTTGTTTAAGGATTATTCATTTATCTATTATATGTTGTTCCGTTGCGAATTGTGAGATTCTGATGTTGTTCGTTATTTCTGTTCCGTTCTATCTTCTTTTCTCTCTTCTTCTACCTCTTTCTTTTTCTTTCCTTCTTTCTTAAACCCTAATGGTTCGTATTTCCGTTCATCTTGAGTTAATCTATGGAGATTAGTGTCACTTCAAGGGGTACGGAAAAGCGGATTATTACATTTGGTATCAGAGCATATGGTTAAGCGACAACCATGGTTCTGTTGGGTATTACTCATTAGAGATAGAGTCGGTAGTACTCTAGAATGAGTTTGAGTGTAATAATAGATATGAGCGCGTATTTGTTAGTGAATATGAAATTGTTTTTGAATCGGGTAAATAAGATAATTTTGCCCAAAACTATTTTTGTATAGAAAAAAAATGATTTTCTATGAATTATTATAGTATATGGTTGCATGATTGTTAGGAAGTAATAATATTAAATTATTATCATTAGTATATGGAATTAACTAAGAAATAAAATGGATTGAATTCAAGTAAACTAACTTGATAAATTATTAATTCATGGACTAATGAATTGGAATTTGAATTGGTTAAAATTAAAGTTTAGTCGTGAGCTAAATTTGAAGATAAATTTGAATTTGTATATAAATTCAAGTAAGTAAAAGAAATAAATTAAAATTCTCTTTGTTAGTAATTAAGTAAATTCGAGATGAATTGAATATGGAAATTGAAATTTAAAATGAATAAGTGAATGTACTAATTGAATTAAATTAGTAAATGAAAGTTAATCGTTAGAATTCAATATTTAGAATTGTGAATTGAATTCAAATAGAATTGAAATTTTGAATTGAATTCAAATGAAATTGAATGAATTGAAATTGAAATGTGAAATTGAATGAAAATGGATATGTAACTTCAATAATGAAGTAAAAATGTATAAGAAGTATATATTGGAAATTTTGTAAATGAATTGGCAAAATGGTTGGAATGTTGGAATTGGATATTATGAATAGCAGGATATACAGGTATTATAAAGGGATTGGATTTTGATTTTGAAGATAATTTAAATGGCTCGACAAAAAGGTACGTATTTGAATTTCAGTATGAAATTTGATGATTTTCTTCTCCAGCCACTTGGCTTTCTCTTTTCTTTTTGATTCTGAGGGGCCGTGGTGCCATTCTGTAGTCGTACCGAGCTAGCCGCGCAAAGGAGACGCTGGCGAAATTTTTTGGAAATTTAGGGTGTTAGAAAATTTTTTGAGAAATTTTGAAAGTTTGAAATTTGAATTTGAATTTAAATTTGAATTGTTAGGAGAACAATGTTGTTTGGAACCTATAATTGAAGTTGGAAAGCTAGTTGAAATGATAATGAATCTCTAGTAAAAAGATTTGGTTTAGAAAGTTGATAAAACTATTTGAATTGTGAAAAAATAATAGACGGGATAAGGGCATTCTTCTTAACTTGTAATTTCGGGACGAAATTCTTTTAAGAGGGGAAGATTGTAACGACCCAGAATTTTGAATAATTTAATTTGGAAATATTTAATTAATTTTAAATATTTGAATGATGGTTTGGATTGAATTTTCAATATAACTTTGAATTTGGCGATTAAATTATAGAATTTAATCTATTGAAAGTTGAATAAAAATTTGAATCTTCAATTTTAAGCAAAATAAAAATATTTCAAAGGCTTGTAAATTTTATATTGATAATATTGAAGATTATAGAAGCTTCAGGATTGAATTTGAAAGTGAATTGTTCAGTTTTAAAATTTTAATCGTTTGAATTGATATTTAAAAATAGCCGTCCGAGGCACAGTCTCGGAATTCGACAAAACTAGTGCCATTGGATCCGTAATATTGAATTATTGCTGGATTTCAAATTTCGTATTTTTCGGAGTTAATATGTGAGCACACGGTGAGTAAACGCGTTGAAATTGAATCAGATTCAATTTAAATTTAAAATTTAAATTAGTCAAACATCACGTTGCCTCCTTTTCTCACGCAGAAAATCATGCCTACAACTACGCCTAAAATCACGTATTCTCTGAAGCATCACGTTCCTTTGTCTCCTCCATCCCTCTTTAAATAATAACGCAATCTTCAGTTCAAAAAAAAAAATCGAACGATGATGATAATGGCCAAAGCCCATCTCGTTCAAAATAAAAATTCAATGGCCGATGGAAACAAAATCTCGTTCAAAAATAAAGCATGGCCGTTGTCTTCAAATCCTTAGCCGAAGCCTCGTTTTAAAAATCCCAAATCATATCATTCAAATCGAAATCAAAGGGAGCGACCGGGATGAGGATCGAATCGCGTTCGATTCATGGTTGGTTTCGCGAGCGCGTGAGGTGGCGACTGGCGGCGGCGGCGTGGGGACAGTGGCGATTTCGAGGAGTGGAGGGGCACGGCGACGATGAGGCGATGGAGTGTCGAGCTTGCGCTCGAGGCTGCGGCGACGAAGGCGAGGCTAGGGCACGGCAACACTCACGCGTGCGTAGGCCGTGGTAGGTGGAGCGGCGACGAGCAGTGAGGTATTCTCGACTTGTTTATTTTCGAATTTGAACCTGATGATATTTATTAAGAAATTACATACAGTAAAATATATGTATACGAATATTAAAATGTTGAACGGTATAAAAAAATAAAAATAAAAAATAAAAACTTACTGTAAGGTTGAGCTGCAGTTTTCCTTTTTCATGTATACATATGTATATTTCAATTTAAATGTATTTAAGAAAAAGTAAATGAATATAGTGGATTATAATATATGTATAAAAAAATTAAACAGTAAACATAGAAAATATTTGCAGTAATAAAAAGAGAAATTTGTTTAAAATTTAAGGTGTTATTTTAAAATAAAATAAAAAACTATGGGTTAATTTAAAGTATTTTTACTCACTAAAAGATATTCCTAAAAAAGGGAATTAATAAATAAAATTAATTACGTTATTAAATGGTAAGTGATTTTTCACTTAGTTCAAATATTCTATTTAAAAGGAAAAATTTATTTATAACAAATTTAATAGTTAAAACCAAAATTTGTTAGTTGATTTAATTTATTTAAGTGAGAAATTAAAATTTTCGTCTAGTTCAAATATTTATAAATCGTATAATGTTTATATACCTTAAATGAAAGTATCGAAGAAAATTTAGTTCTTAAATTAAATTTTTATTTAAATAATTTATTGAAGAAGAAATTGGTTTAAATAAAATTATCAGTTAATTTAACTATTAAAAAGAAATCGACGATGAATCAAAATTATCAAATCAAAAATTTATTATTCGATCTGTTCGAATATTAATAAATTGTGTAAATATTTATACAAGGTATAAATCAAGGAAATCGAGTCAAGAAGGGAAATGGATTGCTAATAAAAAGCAAAGGTGAGAACTTCTCACTCAAAAGGATTTATTTAAATTTTAAATAGTTAGATTTAAAATTCTTAATTGTGTTGATTGAATGCTTGAATGATGATTGTTATATATATATATATATTTATTGGATGTGAATAGACCCTATACGCCGTTAGTAAGCGGAGGTTATTTATTACACACATATACCGCGATATTCCACCTTGAAGTGGAATTGGTATTATATTAGTATATAGCAATATATATATATATTGGCATATGTATATATTGCAGTTGATTGATTTCCCGCATTGTATAGCGGATGAGACCCTATTGCGCCGCCTATTAAGCGGATAATATTTTATAAAATCCCATATACCGTGATATTCCACCTCGAAGTGGAATGGGTATTGTGCTAATGTCTGTGGATGCAGGGAAACAGGTTGGAGGGATCTAACTGGATTCCTCACAAATATTTATTGATTTCAGATATTGTGATATTTGATTGTTTATCATATCGATATATGATGTTTGAAAGTCGTGATTGACTATTTGATGTGTTGCATCATCGGATCCAATTTTGAAAGTTTAAAAATAACGATTTTGATTTTTAAGTGATTTCTAAAGTGACTTTTGAAAGTATACGTTTATAAAATATTTTTGGAATTGATTCATCTTAAATAAATAAACGATATAATTTTTAATGTTATAAAATTATGATTTTTGAGAAATATAGTTAAAAGATTGATTTTTGAAAATATAGGATTAATGATTTTATAAAATAATTTAAACTGGGATTTCTGAATTTATTATAAAAAGTTTAAATATAGGATTTATGAAATTTGATTATTTTATAAATCAAAATGATGAAATTATAAAGGAGTTGAAAGACGTTTTAAAAGAATAATATAAATTGATCCATATAAAAGATTTATAAATTGATATTTATAAATTAAAAATATTGGAATTGTAAAACGAGCTTTTATAAGTGTTAGAATGAATTGTGAATGAATTTCATAAATAAATGAAATTATAGAATTATAACGGTGAAGCTATAAATGGAACTTTATAAATATAATTTATAAAGTTATTTAGGGAATAGATTTGGATAAATAATTGAATCTTATAAGTTATAAGATTTATAATTATGAAGTTTAAAGGAACGATTTTTTGCAAACAAATAAATTCTAAGTATTTAACTTATAACATGAACTTTTGGTTTATAATTGAGTTATAAATCGAATAGGTTAATAAATGAGATTTGTAAAGGAAGTAGTTATAAACTAAATAGAAATGGAATTTATAAACATTGTTTTATAAATCCGCAAACTACTTATTTTGATAAGTAAATTGTTGTAATTTATTAATGGAGTTATATTCACGTTTTAGACAGTGAATAATCCTTTAAATTAAAAGGAGAAATGATAAAATTTGTTAACAAGTATATTCACGTTTTTGAATATTGAATAATATGTTAAAGAAATGTTTTGAATGTGATGTTTTAAATAGAATTAAAACAATCTAAAGATGTTTTAAAATGTATTAACTATCGAAACCATAGATTTCAACATTCATTGTTGAAATAGACGTTTTCGAGAAATAGAAGGAAATAGTAGATTATAACACTGTTGTTATAATAAATGATTTTCGAAAGGAAATGTTTTGTATAGTATTGGGATATATATATCTATTTTAATTTCGAATCCCTATACTAGTGATTTTGGGTTATCGTAACGATGTTTTACGCAACATTCGTTTTGGCCCAAATAAATATGTTTAAGAGAATGATTTCCTTAAAGAATGAAATATATACTTAATTTCGATTTAAGTATATTGAATATTTTCCAAAGGTTGAAAATAAATAAATTTGTGAATTACTTATAAAATAAATAAGTATGGAAATGTTTTCCAATATTAAGTGAATATTTTGAATTTATCTTTTTGAAGATAAATTGAAATTGAAAATGGAAATCGTATATTCATAAATCTTTTGGAAATGTAAATTCACTTTGGAAATTATAAATGGAATTTGGAACATGGGTTTAAAAAAATAAATATTGATTTATTTTTGAAGTACTGAAAATTTATATCTTGTAAAGATATTTTTGGAAAATAAATAATTTGGAAAATTATTTGGAATCTGGTGATGTTGGCATATCTATTGATAGTTCAATAACCGACTATCAATATTTAGCTTGAATAGGTATTTGTTGTGATTTGCTTGAAATTGAATGCCACACTTATTTTTTAAATAAGCGCTCACTATTCGGGTTAACCGGGAAAGGACGTTGGGGTCGTATAACCCATTCCGAATATGTGATACGTCGTTATGAATTGCATTTGAAGATCGGTGTTGAAGACCGGATATTTTCGAAAACGAAAGGGTTTCTTGTTGATTGTCTCTGCACTGGCTGATCCCCGGTATAGAGATCTCCATATGTGATGGGAAATTCGGACGTGATTAGAGATTATCCGGATTGCAAGGACTTCTTTGTAAGTGCCTTCGGTTCTGTTCGAGCCCGGAACAGACTTGTATGGATTGTATGTCTGACATTACAAATTGAGATATAAAGCCGATTTCTTTCAAATATATTTCTGTTGGTGGCGGAGAATTTATTCTCTTAGCTTAACACCCTTCTCTGAGACGTACGAGCTCAGAGGTTATGTAGTTGAAGGTTATCAGCAATATATTCCCAATTTGGTAATGTGACATGCTGAGTGTTGCTATGAAATGATCATTGTGTTGATTATTTGTGATAGGATCATTTGTTTGATCGTCTATCTTGGTGATCATTTCCATGATCATTTGTTGACCCAAAGCATGACTTTGTATAAAGCGTGTTTTTGTGGACGTGACTTCGTCGAGCCTCACACCCCGGAATGGTCAAAACAGGAAAGATGCAACAAGGTTACGAGGGGTAGCTCCCTTTAGGGTATGTGCATTTCCTTCTGGAAAAGGGTAGTATCATGGTATGGAGCCCAGATACTTATTCATGTGGAAAACACTCTATTTATTATGGTGTGATGTTGGTTATCGAGCGCTCGGTTAAAGGTCCCAAAGGACCGAGGGATGGCATACTCGTGTCAGTTGTTACCCAGTTAGGGGTAACCCGGCCTTGTGTTGGCAGAGATCCGGTTAGGTTCTCGGGACGTCCTTTCAGAGGCGTTTCCATGTGGCAATGGGAAGTTCCTTGGCCTGACCATTCATTGGAAATCCAAAGAACAATACGAGACTTGTACGGTTTTAGTTGTAGAACCTGCCATTTAATATGGTAGCTATAGTAAGCATACTATAATGGTACCTATGCTGGCTAAGATTTATATTCTACTTTCGAAATATTTTCTACACTATGCACTAGTAATAATATCAAAATTGATTTGATTTTAATGCGTATCAAGCATCTTTGACTAACATAAGAAGAAATCTCCTCCAAGTCTGCGTTTGCATTGTGTGTGTGGCGGGAGGTCTTATGGTAGTTTCATTTTTAAAAAGCATTACGAATTGACTTTAAAAATATTCCTCTATTTTGATTTTAAAGATCAATAAACTGTTTTGAGTTCTCACACCAGTCACATGACTGACTCGGAGTTTATTGTTTTCCTTCCTAAACTCTGGGTGCCCACCAATTTTCACACGGGCAGTCAAGAGTTAAGGTTTATCAGGATATTCTGGAATTCAGGAGTTGTTGGAGGCAAGATGGATGGCATAGCGTATTATTAGTACATAGTACTTCCTTTTCCGCTGCATTGTTGTTGTTGTTTGATGTTGTACACTCTGATGTAATGTAATGTAATGTAATGTAATAACTGATATAGTTCTTTGTTTAAGGATTATTCATTTATCTATTATATGTTGTTCCGTTGCGAATTGTGAGATTCTGATGTTGTTCTGTTATTTCTGTTCCGTTCTATCTTCTTTTCTCTCTTCTTCTACCTCTTTCTTTTTCTTTCCTTCTTTCTTAAACCCTAATGGTTCGTATTTCCGTTCATCTTGAGTTAATCTATGGAGATTAGTGTCACTTCAAGGGGTATGGAAAAGCGGATTATTACAGTTACCGTAAGGGAAAAACCCATCGCATTTATGTGTGGCGTGGTCTTACGGGATACTTTTGGTTTTAAAAGGATTTTGAAAGTTAAATGCATAAAATTCCTTGTGATTTAAATTCTCACGCTGATTTTACCAGATTGACCCGTGCGTGGTTTTTCCTATATGCTTGGGTCAGACCAAGTATATTTCTAGGTTTAGCTGGAAGATTCGAACTTCAGGGAAAGGAGCTGGAGCCCAGAGATATATTTACTTAGATGATTATATTCCGTTGCATTTTAGTTGTGTTTATTAGAAATTGCAAGGACGGGTGTTATAACTATCCATGCTAAATAGGTTAGTATACTCTGATTTATGTCTGTATATGTATAAGTTACAGTTCGTTTTATGTAAAGATTTGTTCTATATGATAGATTATTCATTTTCGCTGTGAGATTCTGTGTTGTTTGGTTTTCTTTCTATCTTCTTTCTATCTACTTTCTTTTTCGCCTTTCCATTCAATTTGGACTGGACATATGTGTTAAATTGTTAGTTCAAACCGTATGGAAAAGTGGGTCATGACGTCGTGGTATCAAAGCTTATGTTGAGCAAATACCTGGCATTGGTAGGATTACTCATTAGAGATAGGGTCAATAGTACCCTAGAATGAGTTTGAGTGTATATATATACAAGAGTGCGTATTTGTTAGTGATATAAAAAATTTTATTGTGTTAATTGATCTGTTGAGTGGCATGTGCATTTTGGTCAATATGAGTAGCTAACGTTATTGATAGGAATCTCTAAACACTTGAACAAGGCCAACGGACACAATATTGTTTAAGAGGATAAATGGGATAATTTTACCCAGAATATACTTCATATATAAGAGGCAATGATTTTCAAAAATATATAATATTTTGAGGTGTGTTTGATAGGTGATGATAATATTTTATCATCTAGGATTTTGATTGGCTATAACCATCTAGTTTTGGGTATCCGTCTATTGCCCATTCTTCGGACTTTTTGAGTATCCGTCTATTGCCCATTCTTCAGACTTAAGTGTTGCCTTAGAGACCTGAGTCTTGTAGATGTAAGCCTTGGAAATTTTGACATTTTGAGTAAATTTTGTTTACTAAAGAAATTTGGAATATTTTAGGAAGATTTTTCATATTTAAAAGCTAATTTTATAATAATTGATTTATAAAAGGAAGTATTCAAGGATTAAAAACTCCAATGATTTCAAAAAAAATTAAACAAATTTTTAAGAAAGATGATTTGGAATTATTTAGGTAAGTTTTTTTTTAAAAAGATAGTAACTTAAAAGAAGATTTATTTGTAGTGTGTACCTATATATACCCTTAGCTTATGTAAATTCCTAAACCTTAGGATCTCATTCTTTGGTTTTGTTAATTGTTGTAGAGAACTCCCATCGTGGTTACAGTAGCTCTTATGCAGGCAAGGAGGGCTGGTGAACAGGATTTGGTTAACCGATTTCTAAAGGGTCTTATCTAGCCATCGATATATGAGGAGGAATTGAAAGTGGAAAGGGAACCTATCGAGCATTTATCGCTTCATGAGGAGGAGCCCGAGATAGAAATTGAAGAGGAATTCGAGGATGAAGAAGATGAATTCGAGAAAGAAGAAGAGGAATTCGAGGATGACGAGGAGGAATTTGAGGAGGAATTCGAGGATGAAGAAGAGGAATTCGAGGAGGAAGAAGAGGAATTTGAAGCTGAAGAAGAGCCCGAGTCGAAAAATGATGACGCTATCATCTGGGAAATGGGCGAGATTGATAATGAGCCACTTGCAGATGAGGATAATCTTATTAAGGAAAAAAACCCGGAGTTTGCATGGATTCCGGAAGATGATGTTAAATCTATGGACTTGGAAGGACAGGAAGCGGAGGACTCCGATGGAGAGAGTACACCGTAAGTGTTAGTTTGGGTTTGGGTTAGTTCACCTAGGATGTGTATCTTTGTAGGTCATATTAGTATAGATTAGTGGACGTTATGGATGTGCATGTGGATTGTAAATTGGCAAAGTATCTTAGTGGACATTTTGGTATGGGGATATATGCATAACTGGCTAGTGGCAATAGATATCTCCTGGATATGTATATGTATGTGATGTTGTAGCATTAAAGTATCTTAGTTGATACCCATGTATGACTGATATTCTGGGATATATATATATATATATATATATATATATATATTGAACTTATGTGATATGGTTGTTTATTAATTCGTTAATAAATTAAAATTCGGTTAGTTATGTTTACTGGCCTGAGAACGACAATTTTGGGGACGAAATTATTTTAAGAAGAGAGGAACGTAACGACCAGAATTTTTATCGTCTTGATTTTTGAATATTAATTTTTAATATTTAATAATATGGTCTTTTAACCAAAATAAAATTACTATTAAATAACAATTAGTAATAATATATCGTTTTAAAAAACCAAGATAATATTTTGAATTTCCATACTTTTATTTATAAAATAGGAAATCAATTTAATTAGAATTTCATATATGTATACATATATATTCAGAACAAAAGAATTTATACATATAAAAATAGATAAAAAAGAAATATTATAAATAGAAATGATTATAGCCTATGGACAATACAGTGTATTATAATTAGAAAGAGTTTAAATTGGATTTTCTTATATATACATATATATGTATATATACACATTTGTTAAGAAGAATGTACATATATATGTAAGTTGGAAAAGGAAATTATAGTATATTAGAATAAATATAAATGGTATGTTAAAAACAATATATGTAATGGTAAGTGATATATATATATATATATATATATGAACTAAATAAATATAGTTATTAAAAGTGTATATATATATATTGAAAAATGAAAGAAAAGATATATATGATGATAGGAATGAGAAAATTTATAAAATCATTTTTAAATATATTTTACAAAAAAATGTTATTTAGAATGAAAAAAATTCATTTTCTTTGAATTATACATATTTAATATAAAAAAGAAACGTAGAACAAAATGTCATTTTATTTACAAAGGAATAGCAAAACTTTTAGTATTTTGAGTAATGTATTTTTAAATAGCAAACTTTTATTTTATATTTTAAGTATAAAAAATTATAAATATGAATATGAAGATTTGAAGCTATTACAATTATTACTACGTCGTTTTCTAAATACATGAAAAAGCATGTTTTATACCAAAATAAATTAACTACGTATAGAAGGGAAAATAACCAAAAATATAAACGCAAAAACTTACAAGGCAAATGAAACAATACACACACACACACACACACACATACACACACACACACACACATATAATGCATCTAGTCAAAAAAATTACAAGTTAGAAAAGTAAACTTGCAAAGTAGGAAATTTAAAACTTTTTCTTGGTAAAAGTAAATCGAGTAAAAATCTAGTCAAGTTAAAACACAAATATATGAAAAACATTGCATGGTTAAAGTTTAACAAGTAAAAGGGGGTAAAAACATAAATTTTAATACATAAAGCATTGTTTAGTCAAAAGAAGAAAGACCAAAACATTTATTTTGATTTCATTTCAAACTCAAACAATATATCACCTAAAGTCCTCTTTTTCAATCCATCAACCCATCAAAACCTTGTACAGGTTTGGGTTTCTCTTGAGCCAAAACATTGACTAGAATAAAACATCACGTTTTATATGAGCAAGTATATATATAGGTATGGTTTGAGAATGTAGGCTTTAGTTTCAAAAGCCTGGTAAAATAAACTGTAAAACCAAAAGGCTCTATAAAACAAAAACAAAACACAGTAACGAGAAGAAGAAGTCTTCTCGTCCAAAACCAAAGCAAAGAAAATATTTCAAGTTTGGATTATTAAATAAAGATCGAGTGGAAGCTTTGTAAAGATCTTAACAATGTGGAAGGTGAGGATTTATGATTTGAAACCTAGAAGTGTTTAAATGATCTGCTATGTTTAACTGTGGCAAGAATATTCATACTTGCTCAACTTCAAAAACCATTTCCTTTCAATATGATCTGAATTTGCTAATATTATAAACAAGGAAATTGTTTGTTTTAGACTATAGATTACATTAAAAATAGTCCGAAGTTTACTCATCTTATATACCATGTAAAATTGCAAAGTTACAGTGACTAACACTGTTTTTGTCAAATTTCGACGTTTCTGCAACATTGAATCTAGTTGGCAATTGGGATTTTATGATCAAACCATGAATTTTAGTGAAGAAATTTCAATTTTTAGGTTATTAGGTTGAGAGATATTAGGGGTTGATTATTTTTTTGCAAAACAATTAATTTTTAGATCGGAGGTGGACGAGGCGGTGGGTTGTTGGCTTCGGGTTGGCAATGGAAGCCTAGGCGATGTTTCGACTGTGGGGTTTGTGTTCTAGTGGCATGTGGTGGCAATAGTTAGGGGTTTTAGGGTTGGATGGTTTTGGGTTAGGTTCTAGAACGTGGCCGAACTTGGGGAGCAGGAGACTACCAGAGGTCGTGGCTTTTGGCATGAAGGTGACGATGGGAATAGGCTTCATAATGGTGGTGGCTTGAGTTTTGGTGATGGGAGCAGGCGAGGCAAGTTTTGTGGTGATGGTCAAAACTGGAAGCCTCGGTTTGTGGTGATGGTCAAACTTGGTTTCAGTAGGATGGAGAACAGAAGCGTAGGCCCATCATGATGAGGATGGAGAGGCGAGTTTGTTGATGGGTTTCATGGGGTGAACCACGGCGAGGTGGGCTTGTGCAGATAAATGCATATCATGCATGTACAAGGCATCTCAAACAATGGACAATCGTGTCTTGCATGATGGGTTGTCGAAGTCGAGTTTGGGCGTGTAGCCAAGCAGGCTGATGGGTCATCGGAGAATGGAGCGAGTCGATCAGAGCTTTGGGCATTTTGTTTCCCCATTTTTGGTTTCTGGTTTCAGGTGGAAAAGAAAGGAAGAGGGAAGAAGAGGTCGGTCTAGGTCATGTGGGTTTGGGTTTTGACCCAAAAAAAATGATTAGGGAAGTTTAGAAAAAGTATTTTAACCAGATATATTTATTTTGTAAATAACAAATGTTATAACTCATCCATACGAAACCCGATTATCGCGATTCTTTTTGCGATGGTTCGTATCGTCGGGTATTTTGATTCCATTATGTTTGTTGTTAGATTTGGCTAAGCGATAATTTATGATAATGTAAAAACTTTCAATTTTTAAATATAAAATGATAAATTATATATATATATATATAAATATATGTTGAAATTTTAAAGTGTGGTAACAAGTTCATACGAATTCCAATTTACGCGAAACTCGTTGTGATGGAGTCATATCAACAAACACTACATCGTTATATGAATTTTTGTTGAGTTAGAATAAGTGAAAAAATATGGAATATTTAAATGGATTAATATTTAATCACCCGATTTAAAACAAATATCGTCATTTAATTTTATATGACCTATCTATTGAAGTTATTTGCCCAAATAAAAATATTGATGATTTAATTTAATAATTATGATGTTCTGACATTTGTTTAGGGGAATAAAACACCATTCTGCTAATTGTATTCAATTGGACCCCTGTTGGCAGAATAAATCACTATTCTGCCATTATTACTGAATATATGTGTTTTGGACATTTACTAGCAGAAATAAAACCCAGTTCTGCTGTCATATTTGTATGGACATCTATTTAACATCCTGATAATTATATCAGGCAATATGATTTTGAATTTATTGTTAAAAATATATTGATATGAATATATGTATCTGTTATTTTAGACTGTTATGAAACGAATGGTAATTTTATTAAGTACCATTGAAATTACTAAGCCTCTTTTCCAATTTGGAAGTTGATTTCGAAATCAAAGTTATTTAAAGGATAAGTTTTACTTATTATTGATATTTTAATGATAATTAATAAATATTTGTAAATGATTTAAAGTTAATTATTTTATTATTCTTAAAAATTATTTAAAGTATTTAATTATTGTATCAAAGTTACTTAATTATTCTAATAATGATTTGATTAAGGTTAATTATTACTTAAGAATAAATCAGTATTAAGATATTGTTATTAATTCAAAGATAATTTTTACCAGTATTAAAAATGTTTTAAAAATAATATATTATATAGTGAACTATTATAAAACAGTATTTTCCTAAATTAAACATGGAAAATTTATATAGAAACTTATAAGTATTATTTTGAGATAGTTATTAAACAAAGTTTTCGAAAGTAATGGTATACTTTCATGGCGGATCACAGGAAGAGATAGGATACAGTTAAATTTGGATTTCCCTAAGATAGAGGCGTAATCATTGAGCTATGAATCCATGGTTGGTACTGCAGAGTACTTTCCATATTTATTTAAAAAGGTTTTTCAAGTATTATTAAAGAAAACGGTTTGTGAATATACCTATTCCAGTGAAATAAGTATATACCTTTTAATAAAGAGATTTAATTTAATTTTAAATTAAATAAGGCATAGTGATTTCAGTGGGGAATGAAATCTTTAATTGAATGATTGTTTATTTGATAGTTAAATAACCGACTATCAAATCTAGACCCAAAACGTAACTTTGCAAATATCTAGTAGAAACAGGGGAATTATAGGGTATAGTTACCATTTGTGGTACATATAAACTCGTTTCGTTCTTCTAGGATGATTATAGGAAATCTGTCCACTAATGGTTTGGAGATGGTCTCCGATCTTCTTTTCGTTTGTTTATTTCCTAAAGAACTGGAGTTGAGTTTACCGAAAATATCGAAAGTTGTTTCGAAGATGCCGGGATTAGATAAGTTATTCGAAATCACATCTATCCAACGAATACGTTTTCGAAATAAAGTCATGAGCATGGAATCAAAGATGGAGCAATGAATTGCAAGGGCTAATCGCTACTAAGCCTGAGGATGATACAAAAACGGATATAGTAGGAATAGTGCTTTCAGTTTCGTTCAGTCCCAGAATGGACTTATATTGATGAATGCTCTCAGCACATTGTCATCGGAGGATAATGAGCATTCCAAGTATGTATTCCTCAAAACGGTAATCGTAGCCTCAAGCCTCATCAATCGGGAATGATTGAAAATCAGGGGAGATGAAACAAGGCTAAATGGGTCGCTCCCAATTAGGGTATGCTTATCACCTCTCTAGATACCCTCGCATATTATTACAATGGTGCATGAAAGGAACTCGAAGAGGGTGGGAACAGTCGGTGTGATAGCATATTCGATACTATCTAGGTTAGGGGTAGTGCAGTCTTGTGTTGTAAGGCATCCCCGCGTGGTCCTCGGTACATTTTTCTAGATGTGTACTGTGATAGGTGGTACCCGATGCCTAGTCATTTATATGGAATCCATTCTCCAATACGTGCCTTAACGGTTTTAGTTGTAGAGCTTAGTATGTTGGAATTTAATTAATGTAACAATTTTGGTTATTTGAATAAGTATTTTTACTTAGACTTTGTTATAATATCATTAGATTTTCGATAAAAGGTTTTTGGTTACCGTAAGGGAAAATCCATCGTGTTTATGTGTGGCATGGTCTGACAGATTTTAAAAGGATTCTGAAAGTTATAATGAATAAAATTCCTTCTGATTTAAATTCTCATGCTGATTTTACCAGACTGACCCAGACGTGGTTTTTCCTATATGCTCGGGTCAAACCAAGCATATTTGCTAGTTTAGTTGGAAGATTGGAACTTCAGGGAAAGGAGTTGAAGGGCCAGAGGCGTATTCGCATAGATGATTATATTCCGTCGCATTTTAGTTGTGTTTATCAGCAATTGTAAGGACGGTTGTTATAACTATCCATCCTGAATAGGTTAGCATACTTTGATTTATGTTTGTATATGTATAAGTTATAGTTTCGTTTTATGTAAAGATTGTTCTATATTATAGATTATTAGTTTCCGCTGTGAGATTATTCTATGTTGTTTGGTTTTCTTTCTATCTTCTTTCTATCTTCCTTTTACTTTCTTTTTCTTACTGTTCGCCTTTCCGTTCAATTTGGACTGGACATGTGTGGTAATTGTCAGTTCGAACCGTACGAAAAAGTAGGTCGTGACATCGTCGTGATACAACAACACTAAACCAAATCTTATGAGTCTCTTATAGGGATAAAAGTATGACAAGGCACGTGAGACAATGCCCAGAGTAGGATACTGCCAGTTCGAGTCACGAGGCTACTGTAACGCATCATAGCCGTGATCACCCATCGTGTCCATCTATCCCATATCGAAAAAGAGGATATCCCAAATCAAGGTGCTCCAATTGAAATCAACAACAAGAGTAATGATATGGACGGAGTCCAAGAAAATCGAAGAACGGATTTCCGCTAGGGGTAATTATCCCTCTTGGCCCTGTCAAGCCATCCTGTTTTAGTCATTTCAAATTGGCACAAGTGTCGGGTCTATCCATCATCATTCTCTTTCTTCAAATCCAGCAATCGTCGCCAAATCCAACCACTTCATTTTGGAGTCTCCTCCACGTACACAATTGTTAAAGTGGTTCCAGTATCGACAAAGAGTATGCCCATATCCGGGCCCGGTCTCTTTAACAATAAAACTTTATTTTACACACCGGTTAGTATTTTTACCTTTAGAAAACAGTTCATACCTGATATCAAAATATTATATTCGCTTCAAAATCAAATCCATTTCGAAATCATCATATTTACTCAAAATATACTATTTGAATTTGAAATTAAGTTCGTCTTACTATCTCGATTTCAGTTCCAATTCAACATTGCTCCGAATTTTCATTTGGGTTATAACTTCAATATAACCCAATTCATATTTTAAATCCTTAATTTTAAAATAACACTCCAGCCTTTAACCAGTTTGAATAATTTGAAAATAGTTTAATATTTTAAATTATTTAAAGTAGTTTAAGTAATTAAAATAGTTCGATATAAAATAATTTAAGTATTAAAATGTTTTATAAAGTAGAGTAGTTTGGAAAATAAAAATAAATTGAATATGTAAAACATAGATTTTAAATAGTTTATATTAAAATAATTTACTAGGAAATAGTTTTACAAGTTGAACTGATTCAATTTACAAATCTTCTCAATTCAAATCAATTCCAACTTCCATTCAATCGATTCAATTTCGATTTCAATTCAAATCAATTTCAACTTCGATTTCAAATTAATTCAATTCCATTTCAAATCCAATAAATTCAATTTATATCGATTTCAAGCTCGATTTTCAAAATATCGATTCAAAATACTTAAATCAATTTATCATTCAATATCCAGTTTAAAATCCCAATCTTCAAATATAATTCAATTCCGAGCTCAATTTCAAAATATCATTTTCATATCATTTTTAATTACTAATATTCAATGTTCGAATAAAAGTTCAATCTTTTAAAATAAACTGATTTCCAAAAATTCAAATCATATTTGGATTATAACTTCTAAATCTCAACTTTGATTATTTAAACAATTTCATTTAACGGATTTACATTTTAATATTTCAAGCTCAAGTTCAAAAATAAATTAATTTTTCTAAATTGATTTTATTTCTTAAATCAAATAATTTAAATAAATTTCAAAAAAAAATCATTTAATTTAACAAATCCGTATTTCATATATAATTTTCTATCCTATGGCCAAGTGATCAGTTATTTCAATTTAATTCCAGGGATGGATATATAACATTTCATTCCAAGTCACAGTGCCATAGTTTGTATCATTTCAACCTATTTCTTAATTTGTTCGAAATAATTCAATTTACAGTTTATATACTGTAAATAATTTACCTGGTAATAATAGGATATATATATATATAATAAATAAACATCCAAACATCAATCAATTGGCATCCATCACAATTAATCATACAAATAGACAATATAATTCACAACAATTTCATAATTATTAATATGAGGTATTTTATTGGCAATTCAATTCCAATTTCAAATCCAATGGTCAATTTTAATTTTTAACAGTTAATTCAAATGATAATTAAATTTATCAAACAACAACCACTAAATTTATATCACTTCATAATTTCAAATTTAACTATCATAAAAATAATCTAGTACTTATGAGCGTTATAAAACACTCACATTGAATTTTCAATTTTAAATCAAATCGAGCAACGTTCGATTTAACCTAAATTTTGGTTAGCTCCAAACGACTTCAAATATGTCCCAAAACGTAGTGCACATCGCCATGACTCTATCGCCGCTTCTTTCGTCCAATTCTGACAAAGTATGTGAAAGATACACAATTTTAAAGATTCACGATGTAGTGTATAATTGTGAAGACCCGCAAATCCGTACCCCTTGAATATACACTAATCTCAATAGATTAACTCAAGATGAACAGAAATACGAATTCTCAATGTTTAAGAAAAAGAAAAAGGATAGAAGAAGAGATAAGAAGATAGAAAATAGAGAGAAGAGAGAAAAGAAAATAGAAAGAACAAAAAGAAAAGAGAACATACATCAGAATCTCACAATTCGCAGCGGAACAACATACAATAAATAAATGAATAATCTTTAAACAAAGAACTATATCAGTTATTACATTTTATACATTACATTTCATTACATCATATCATCAGAGTGTACAACAACAACAACAACAAACAGTGCAGCGGAAAAAGAAATACTATATACTAGTAATTACGCCATGCCATCCAGCTTGCTTCCAGCAACTCCAGAATATCCTGATATCCTGATAAACCTTAACTCTTGACTGCCCGTGTAGAAATTAGTGGGCACCCAGAGTTTAGGAAGGAAAACAATAAACTCCGAGTCAGTCATGTGACTGGTGTGAGAACTCAAAATAGTTTATTTATCTTTAAAATCAAAATAGAAGAATATTTTTAAAGTCAATTCGCAATGCTTTTAAGAATGAGATTACCATAAGGCCTCCCGCACACACACACAATGCAAACGCAGAATCGGAGGAGATTTCTCCTTATGATAGTCAAAGATGCTTGATACGCATTTAAAAGAACATTTGATATTATTATTAGTGCATAGTGTAGGAAAAATTCATTTCGAAAGTAGAATATAAATCTTAGCCAGCATAGACATTTCGAACTATGCCTACTATAGCTAACTATGTTCAATAGCAGGTTACCGCCACATTCCATAGCAGGTTATACAACTAAAACCGTACAAGTCTCGTATTGTTTCTTTGGATTTCCAACGAATGATCAGGCCAAGGAACTTCCCATTGCCACATGAGAATGCCTCTGGATGGACATCCCCGTGAACCAAACCGGATCTCTACCAACACAAGGCCGGGTTACCCCTAACTGAGTAACAACTGACCGAATATGCCATCCCCCGGTCCTTTGGGACCTTTCACCGAGCGCTCGCAATCAATTCACACAATCATAAAGTGTTTTCAACATGAGTAAGTATCTGGGCTCCATACCATGATACCACCCTTTTCCAGAAGGAAATGCACATATCCTAAAGGGCGCTACCCCTCATAACCTTGCTGCATCTTTCCTGTTTTGATCATTCCCGAGGTGTGAGGCTCGACGAAGTCACGTCCACAAAAACATACTTTATACAAAAGCCATGCTTTGGGTCAACAAATGATCATAGAAATGATCACCAGGATAGACGATCAAATATATGATCCTATCACAAAAAATCAACACAATGATCATTTACAGCAACACTCAGCATGTCACATTACCAAATTGGGAATATATCGCTGATAACCTTCAACTACATAACCTCTGAACTCGTACGTCTCAGAGAAGGGTGTTAAGCGAAAAGAATAAATTCTCCGCCACCAACAGAAATATATTTGAAAGAAATCGGCTTTATATCTCAATTTGTAATGTCAGACATACAATCCATACAAGTCTGTTCCGGGCTCGAACAAAACCGAAGGCACTTACAAATAAGTCCTTGCAATCCGGATATCCACAATCCTGATCGGATTCACCATCACATATGGAGAACTCTATACCGGAGCAACTCGGTGCAGAGTCAATCGACAGGTCATCCTATCGCTCTCGCAAATACCGGGTCTTCAACACCGATCTTCAAATGCAATTCATAACGACGTATCACATATTCGGAATGGGTTATACGACCCCATGGTCCTTTCCCGGTTAACCCGAATAGTGAGCACTTATTCAAAAATAAGTGTGGCATTCAAATTCAAACAAATCACATCAAATACCCATTCAAAGGGAAATATTGATAGTCGGTTATTGAACTATCAATGGATATGCACAACATCACCAGATTCCAAATAATTTTCCAAATTATTTATTTTCCAAAAATATCTTCACAAGATATATAATTTTCAATACTTCAAAAATAAATCAATATTTATTTTTAAACAAGTTCCCCTTTCTTTTATAAATTCCATAGTGAATTTATATTTCACAATATCTATGAATATACGACTTCAATTATTCATTTCAATTTATCTTCAAAAAGATATATTCTCTAAACGTTTCATTTCACATTGGAAAAACATTTCTATACTTATTTATTCATAAGTAATTCACAAATTTTATTTATTTTCAACACTTGGAAAATATTCAATATACTTCAATCGAGATTAAGTATATATTTCATTCTTTAAGGAAATCATGCTCTTAAACATATTTATTTGGGCCAAAACGAATGTTGCGTAAAACATCGTTACGACAACCCAAAATCTCTAGTATAGGGATTCGAAATTAAAATAGATATATAAATCCCAATACTATACAAAACATTTCCTTTCGGAAATCATTTACTATAACAACAGTGTTTATAGTCCACCATTTCCTTTTATTTCTCGAAAACATCTATTTCAACAATAAATGTCGAAATCTATGGTTTTGAATCTTAATGCATTTTAAAACATCGTTAGATCGTTTTAATTCTATTTCAAATATCACATCCAAAACATTTTCTTTAACATATTATTCACTATTCAAAAACGTGAATATACTACGTTAACAACTTTCATCACTTCTATTCATTTTATTTCAAAGTATTATTCACAGTCAAAAATGTGAATATAACTCCATTAATAGGTTTCAACAATTTACTTCTTAAAATAAGTCATTTGCGAATTTATAAAACAACGTCTATAAATTCCTTTTCTATTCATTTTATAACAACTCCTTCTTTATAAATTTTCTTTATTAACCTATTCACTTTATATCTCAATTATGAACCAAAGGTCCATATTATAAGTTAAATACTTATAAAACGATTATTTTACAAAATCGTTCCTTTTAAGACTTTCTAAATTATAAATCTTATAACTTATAAGATTCATTTATTTATCAAAAATCCATTCTTCAATTAACTTTTCAAATTTTATAAACCTACTGCTTATAAAATTCCATTTATAACTTCGCCGTTTATAATTCTATAAATTTCATTCACTTATAAAATTCATTCACAATTCATTCTAACACTTATAAAAACTCGTTTTATAACTCAAATATTTTTAATTTACAAATTATCAATTTATAAATCTCTTATATAAATCAATTTATATTATTCTTTTTAAAACATCTTTAATATCCTTTATAATTTTATCATTTTGATTCATAAAATAATTAAATTTTATAAATCCTATATTTTCAACTCTTTATAATAAATTCAATAAATCCCAATTTAAACTCTTTTTATAAAGTTATTAACCCATATTTTCAAAAATCAACCTTTAACTATATTTCTCAAAAATCGTAATTTTTATAACATTAAAATTATAACGTTTATTTATTTAAAATGGATCAATTTCCAAACATATTTTATAAACGTTTTCTTTCAAAAATCACTTTGAAATCCTTTTAAAATTCCAAAATTTGGTCCAATGATGCTACATACCAAATAGTCAATCACGACAACAACGATATCATATATCGATATGATAATCCATCAAATATCAAAATATCTGAATTCAAAAATAAATACTGTTGAGGAATCCAGTTGGATCCCCCAACCTGTTTTCCTGCATCCAAAAACATTAGCACAATACCAATTTCGCTCCAGTACGAAATTATCGCGGTATATGGGATTTAAAATATTATCCGCTTAATAGACGGCGCAATAGGGTCTCATCCGCTATACAAATGCGGGAAATCAATAACTCCAATATATACATATGCCAATATATATATATATTGCTATTATATATAATACCAATTTCATTGTTTATGAAATATTCGCAGTATATGTTTTTAATAAATAACATCCGCTTACTAACGGCGCATAATGTCTATTTTAACAATCAATAGATAACAATCATCATTCAAACATGCATTCAGATATTTTAAATCTAACTATTTAAAATTAAAATCGAAACTGATTCGATTGAGTGAGAAGTTCTCACCTTGATTTCAATTTCCGTTTTAGCGATTTATTTCGAATAAAATTAAACGGACGTTTAATTTTACCCAAAATTCTCACTAACTCCAAACAACTCCAATCCAATTTCATCGCGTAGTGCTCGTCCATACGATTCCAACGCAACTGATTTCGCGCGTTTTCGACCTCGTATGAAAAAGTTATGAATTTTCAAAGTTTACACACGATTTTAACTTAATAATTACAACATATAATTTCTATTTTCAACCTATATTTTTTTCTGGCCATAGGATCTCACAGCAACAAATCTTGGCCACTCCCTGCTTCATCTCCCCCCTCACGTATCCTACAGGCCACAAGCCGCACCATAGAACCCATCTCTCAAGAACTAGGGTTTAATTATGCTTCTTCCACGCTTAATTAAAAATCGATCAGGGACTCCCATCTCGAAGAGCACGACACGAGCAACCTTCGGCTGCCACCTTATGCAACTCGGCCTCCCCAGGCACCTTGATTTTCGTGCCGACCTGATGCAAAACGCGAGCATGTAGCCTCCACTCCGTCACTCCAATTCCGATCATCACCGTATAGAATCAAAGCTCTCGTCGAGCTCTTCGACTTTCGTGTTGAACACTTTCTCTAAATGTTTATGGATTGGAAGTAATTGAGGAGAAAAGAATATTAATTTCTGGCCATTGATAGTTTAAGGGGGGGGGGGGGCGGCTGCAGATTTTAGCCCTAGGGTTCTGTAATTTGTGAAAAAAATGAAATATTAGGGGCTTTTATAGAAAATTCGCGCGACACTATTCATCCCGGATTTTCCGAACTCCAAACGAAGCGTGCCGGTTGGCGTTTCTAAGGTTTACCCCACGTCCCGGACACAATGGAACATGTTTCCGAAGCTAATTCGGACATCTGTGCGAGATATGGCTATAAACGTTCAATTTAAATTAAACCGATTTAAGCGATTTTCTAGGCGTTTTAATTTGTACCGGACAAACGGTAAATCCAATTGACACGAAATTTGAAACCTTACAATAATACCACATTACGGATCCTATGAGACTGGTTTCGTCGAAATCCGAGACTTTTTGAAAAATGGCTATTTTAACTCGCCAAATTAATATTAAGAACAATTCGACGCGTTTCGAGCTGCTACGATCAAACGATAACTCCGATTGACACGAAAATTGAAATCCGGTAATATCTAACTATTACGGATCCAATGGATCTGGTTTTGTTCAATTCTGAGACTGTTCAAAAATTGACTATTTTCACTAGTCGATTTAATATTAAAATATTCAATTTTCACAAATTAACTTTAAATTCAATTTTAAAAGTTCTATAATATCGTTCTAACTTCAACATGATAAAATAAAATTTTACAAATCATTTTCAATCATATTTAACCCAATTTTCAATTATTTCCATAATTTAACATATTAAATTATTGATTTAATTATCCAATTAATCCAATAAATCGAAATAAAATTTATTCGACTTATAAATTTCACTTATTAATATTTAAAATTAATTAAATATTCAAATTTTAATTATCAAAAATTTTGGGTCGTTACAATAATTAAATTACAATTTTCTTTTTAATTTTAAACCTAGGTGAAATATGGCCCTTCAATCTTCCATTAGATAATCCAGGCCGCATGAATCTTCTTCTCCAATTCACGTTCGTTCCAGGCCATACGCGTACGAAAGAACCCATACACGCGATTATTTCGATCGATCTTGCTTCTCCATCGTGTGCCTGGAACACGTTCCATCACCGCCACATCGTAGTTCATCCCAACGCGCAACCATGGCGTGAACTGGGTCGAGCTCGGCTGCACCATGCCTTATGGCAACATGCACGAATGCAATACCATCACGGCCACCCTGCTCCTTCTATGATCAACGATAGTTGAAACCTACCATTGGATATGGCGAGCTTGAGATGCTCTACGACTTTCTAGTTGGAGTCATGGCCTAGAAGTTGATGGATGAGGAGATAATAGGGGAGGAAGAATCAAACAATTATGGCCACTGAAATTCAAGTGGCGGCTGGCCCTAAAAATTTTGGTTTTGTTGAATGAAGCGCAAAGGTCTTCTATTTATAGGCAACGTCTTAAAACACTATTCATTCGAATACCGCCAGGCATTTATAATGTTTTAGCCTATTCTGAACACAATGGAATATATATCGAGAGCTAATTCCATCATATTTGGAAGATAGATTTTCGAATCGAATTGTATTAATTAAATTCACTTAAATAAATTTCTACGCGTTTCAGCTTCGCACGACCAAACCGTAAGTCCAATTGACATGAAATTTTAATCCTACAATAACATAACATTACGGATCAAATGAAACTGGCTTCGTCGAAATCCGAGACTGTGTCAAAATTGACTATTTTTACACGTCAATTAAAATATAATATTTTCAAATTTTTACTTAATCTCCTGTGTCAAAAATGGCTATTTTACACATCAGTTAAAATATAATATTTTCAAATTTTAAATTAATCACTTAAATTCAATTTTTATGCATTGAAAATCTTTATCCATATTTAAATAACATCTAAAAGAACTTCTGAAATCACTTCATTCATATTTAATTTAAGATTCAGTTATTTATATAATTTTCAAGATTAAATTTTAAACAATTTAATTGTCCAATACTCAATAAATTTCAATATTAGCTTTCACAAGAATTTTAGTTACTAACCAATTAATTTATTTAAATATAATGAATTCGACATTTATTATTCAATTCAACTGTTGATTGTAAACACCTTCAATACATAGCATTTCCTTCCAATACTTGTTTTTACTTAAATCTTCGAAAGTTGTTTATTTTAAACTCTTATTCACGTCATATTCCATAAATATATTAATAAATCGGTAAAAAAATTATTTTTAACAATTTTTATTAATAAATTTAATAATTTAAAATAGTTAAAATTACAGTCACTACAACAAGCCTTTGAACATTTACCAACAAAATAGCAGAGTATCGACTTAAAAAGCAGAAGAAGATCCCCGCTTTAGTTGCCATAGGGCCGCTATTTATATGTATGGATCCAAAAATATCCACCCCAAAACCTAGAATACCTCTTCTCTTGCACAGGTGGGTCCACTAGATCGATCCATGGCGGTAGTGATCGATCCCTGATCGATCCATATCGATTTCGTATCGATCAAGAATCGCTCCGATAGGGTTGGGATCGATCATAGTGAAAGACGACGGTGCAAAGTTCTTGCTCTCCAATTTTCATGAAGTTCCAGTATGTAGTTTATGAGATATGATCGATCCAAGTTTGAGATTTGGAAACAGGCTAGTAGCTTCGTATCGATCAAAAGCTTCATTTCCATAGGGGTATCCATGCTTCTAATATCGATCTGATCACATGCAAAACCATGTTTCGCGCCTCATCCTGACCGCTTCCTTCATATAGATCGATACGAACACGACCGATACAAAAATGGCTCTTGGATCATTCACATTCATCGGTGCCCATGTTGTTCGTATCCATCATATTCCCCTTCTTCGTACCGATTTGATGTCGCCCTAGGAAACACGTTCCATCGTATCCATCAAGTCCATATCTATCCTTTGTATCGATCCAAGCTTTGCTTCTTCGTACCCATCGACTGCTCCCTTGTTCGTATCGATCCTAAGCGTAGCATTTCGTGTTGGTCAGTAAAATGATCGATATGCACTATGATCGATCCAAAGCAAAGTTCCAAGTGCATTTCCCTTATCCATGCCCGTATTGATCGATACGAAACCATCGATCCAATTTGTACTGCTGAGTCCTTTCCTGATCGATACGAACTACTATTGGTCTAAAGCCATGTGTGTTATCCATATTCGCATCCATCTTGATATCCCTCGATCGATATGAACCATATCGATACAAACAACATCTATCAATCCAAAGTAATCCATTTTGATCGATACGAACCATATCGATCCGAAAGTATCAATGCTAACCATTTCTCTTTAACATTGATCCATCCATAACTTGAGCATACGAACTCCGGTTAACCCAAAATTCTAAATGTAGTCTTTCCAAGCCTTGTTTATCAATACCAACCGATCTCACCTTAATTGGAGCTCGGTCCAATTTTGGCGGTTTCGATCATAGCCTTGTTTTCAATCGATCTCCAATCCTGATATCCATCCATTTTAGCTAATTTTTGATATCCCGGCCTTGACCAAAAGGCGGGATAACAGAAGTATATTGTAAATAAACGTAAACTATTATTTAACATGATCAATTGAGTATTTTTGTATTTGAAAATATTTTAAAAAATTCAATTAAAAAATTAATTTCAATATATAACTTATAAATGACAATATTCAATTCATTTCTTTTAAAGAAGATATAGCAGAATAGCAAAATATTGCGGGTATAATAGGATATAGTAGAAATAACAAGGCTTAAAGTGGAAAGGCTGTATTTAAGGCTATTTGGAAAATCCTAAAGAAGGGAATCCTCTCTGGGATATAACAGGGTTATAGCGGGGCATTTACTACATAGTAATCACCCATATTTTATCACAACCGCTTCAAGAATGAGGTAATTCATCAATGAAATCCATGGATACCTATAAATGATTAATAAGGTTTGATATGAACTTAAATAAAGTAAATCACTAACACTAAATACTGAGTATATTTCTACCTGGTTCGGCTGTCATTGAGGAACCTCCAATGAATGAAGTTACCCACATGGTCTCTAATGCTCATCTTTAACTAACTGACATTAAATACATTCTTTAACATATTTTCCAATATCACACTTAATTCCAGCCCAATAATATAAGTTTTTTTTATTTCCATATACATTATACTTCTGCTTGGATGAATGGAATAACACGATTGATGATAATCATCCACTATCTCTTTACATATACCATCTACATCAAGAACTACTAATCTATTCTTCTTGCCCAAACATCCATGCGAATCAAAAGAATACATATTAAAATCTTCACCTTCTTCACCACTTTCTAATCTCTAAATTAATTCCAAAATGGCATTGATCTTTCCTTTGAGCCTCTATAATCCAATCAATCAAAGATGTCTAGCTACAAGACTTGCTAACCTTATACCAGGTCTGCCATGGAATCTTTAGCTTGAATTTCATACACAGAAAGTGTCTCGAGATCTTTCCATTCAGCAATCATTATTGAGACCACTTCTTGGTGCTTCCTGCTCAGCATATCAGCTACACGATTTCCTTGTTAGAACCCTAGTTTTATGTTTTAATGATGACAACTATATCTTTGTTAATATCTAGTATGAAATATTATTCAGGTATAAGGAGCTATTATCTCATAGAATTAAGGAGAGAGCAAGGTACATCGTTTACATTTCAAAAGCTATGAGAATATGGATCGTCAAATCAAATGTATGTATTTGATCCTAGATATACTAGTTAAATCTCCATGATAGTTTATATGAACACACACCTACATACAAATGTTTTTAATTATCAAAGTGTTAAACAAGCTTCAAAAAGAAAAAAATAATATAAAAACAGTTTTTACACAGTTCAATCGATTGAGAACATTTTCAGTCAACTAAAGGCGGTCAACAGAGAATATTACCAGTCGACTGAACTTCTATGTTTTATTAAGTAAACTTATTTTTAAATTTTGTCATATAATTCAATGTTCTTATTCAATAGACTAACTTATTATACCTAGTCGATTGTTTACCCTGTAATGGCTATTTTGTTGAAAAGTCGTCTCCAATAGTTGCGATCGTTCATGAGCACCTCTATGAATGGTAATAGCTATGATCGAACGATTTCAATTATTCGATATAACTCTTTGATATTTATATATAAAGATCAAAATATGAAATAATTTTTAACTTTTCACAATCTATATTTCTTGGTATCTATTCTCTTGAGCATATTTACAACTCTATTACATTAAAATTCAATTCCTTACTCAAAAATCGTCTGATTTACTTCCATAATCACAAAGCATGCATCTTGAATCATCAAGGAGATTGGAAGATGATTTGTACCAACAGTTAAAATCAGTGTTGTGAGAATACACGCTTGTTAACTCAGGAAACTCTGTTATATTATGTGTTCCCCTAGGTAAAACAAGGTTATTTGGTTAAAGGAAAGTTCGAAGGGAAGCATCGGGATCAGACGTAGGACGAGAGGTCCAAACCAGTATAAAATCTTGATGTGATTGCTTTTATTTACTTTTCATTACAATATTATACTAAATAGTACTACTTAGTTTAGAATATATATTTGAATATACCTATAAGCCATATTATATTGGTATTAGAGCAAGTTCATTTCAAATTACCATAACGAAGTATTTGAATAATCATTAGAATATGGCAAGCACTTTTCTATAGGGTCAATCAACTATACATTCTTCACTATTCATTAGATCTAACTATATTGTCGGTCTACATGTATGAGAATTTTTATGGATGCGGACGGTCTTGAAGTCTGGCAAGATACTCAAACTAAGTATAATGCTTCTGCTACTGAAAATGAGTACTTGGACAGACACTCAAAAAGACCGCAACAAATAATAATGCTAAAGCTATGAATGTCTTATTCTGTTCACTAGATAAAAATTAAGTTCTTAAAAGTCATGCTTTGCAAAACTGCATAAAATATCCAGCGTACACTATAAGTCACTCATGAAGGCACGAACAAAGTAAAACATACCAAAATATCTATTTTACAAAATCAATTCTCATCTTTCAAAGTGAAACAAATGAGACTATCGTAGATATGTATTTTAGAATTCAAACTATTCAACACGATCTCATGACAATAGGAGTCACTTTTAAATATTTTGATCTAGTCATATGTATTTTAAATTCTTTGACTATTGAGTTGGAAAGTCTTAGTTATCGAAGAAGCTAATGATCTTTATCAACTCAAAGTTAAAGAATTAATAGGAAATTTGATGTTATACGAAGCTAACTACTAGGCAAGGAAAGAACAAAATTAGGAGAAAAGGAGCGTAACATTCCAAGCTAATAACGATGACTCGGATTTGGACGATGATGAGATTATATTCATTGCCAAACACTATAACAAGTTCAAGAACTTCAAGAAGTTTACAAAGGCACAGAATAGTGGAAATTCAAACTCATGTAACCCGACATATATGAAGTTCTATGATGCGACAAATTTGGCAATATAAAGAAAGATTGTCTGCTAATAATAATGATAAGAAGAAAAATAAGTTCAAGAAAAAGAGAAAGGCATATCAGGTGACATGGGAAGATTCAGACTCATACTCTTTAGAAAATGATAGCGATAAATGATTCAGAATAGGGCATACGTCTTTTTTATAGCCACCACAGCAGAGGAAAGTCTTGAACACTCTCATAATGAGAGTTCGAAATGAGTACAGAATTAGATGATAAACTTCAAATATCTAAAGAAATTATATAAAGAAAATACAAGAATAGAGCTGAACTAGAAATTGGTTTATTAAAAGGTGATAAAAGTATTCTAGATGAGGAAATTGAAATTTCACAAAAAATCTTGTGAAAACTTATCTTCTCAAATTGCAGTTCTAAACGATGAACTTAAGGCTAGCAAACTGACAATGATAAGCTTAGCGATAAGAATTATGAACAAAAATCTAGTCCAGACTCAGCTAGAAGTGAAAATTTTCAACTGAAGCAAAAATTAGAACAAATTTCCAATAAAGTTTTGAAATTTAATAAAGGAAGCAGAAATTAGAAATTTTAACTAAAATTTCAAAACCTTCTAGCAACAGAAATGGACTTAGTTTCAAAGCTAAACAAAGTAATAAGAAATATAGTACTTTGTATATTAAGTTCAAGAAGTCAAAAAAATTGTTAAAACGGGTAACTCGAATTCAAAGATTGTGAAAATTTGTATTCCAAATAATAATAATTAATTAATTAGGCAAAAATATATAGATGGCTATCCAGTAAGTGTCGTTAATAATAGTAATTATATTTCTAAAGGGCCCAAACCCACTTGGTGTAGCTACCTTCTTCTACTAAAACATAGGACCCTAACGTATTGAAGTGTGTGCCAATGAAATTCCTATTCTTTTGCAGGTATCTAAATGCAAAAGCAAAAACAAGGAGAAATAGATAATCAATAGTGGATGCTAAAAGACATGACTGGAAATCTAGATATGTTATCTAATGTCACATATATTAATGGAGGTGCCGTGACATTCGGAGACAACTCGGAAGGATTCATAGTTGGAATTGAAGACGTCATCAATGTCGGTATCTACCTCTCCTATAATTTCAAACATGTTATTAGTAGAAAAAATTAAAACCAAATCTTTTAAGTATAAGCCACTTTACGATAAAGGATATAAAATAGATTTTGAAAAAGATAAATGCAACATTTTTTATCATAATAAAATTTTGATTTTTGAGGGAATGAGAAAACGTAATATATATTTTAAATATGAATATTAACATGACAATGACTTGTTCCTAATCGCCAATCACAATTCATGGCTCTGGCATAAACAATTTTGTCAAATTAACTTTAGGTATATTGATAAATTAGATAAGATTGAACTAGCTAGAGGATTATCAAAAATAAAGTCAAAAATTTATGTGATGCTTGTCAAGGGGAAAGCTAAAGAAAAGCTCTTTTAAATCAAAGAAAGAAATTTTGTCAAAATAACAACTTGAGCTAATTCATTTTGATTTATTCGGTCCTACTCAAGTACTATCAATGAATCACAATAAGTATGTATTTGTGATTAGATTTATTCAGTCCTACTCAAGTACTATCAATGAATCATAATAAATATGTTTTTGTGATTGTTGATGATTATTCGAGATTTACTGACTTTATTTTTGAAATAAAAGAGTGATATTTTGAAATGTTTAAAATATTTGCTAAAAGAATTCAAAATTTAAGAAATTTAAAATTTTAAAATATAATAAGTGATCATGGGGGTGAGTATGAAAATGATTTCTTTGAAGAATTTTGTAATAAAAATGGTATTAGTCCTAGTTGTTCTTTGTGACCCCCCGGCTCCAACGACCGAAATATCAAAGGGAGTTTACCGTCTGATAACTCGGATCAATGGATACGGAAGGAGCGAACTTTCGTATACACTACTTTGAGTCAACAAGGATACATTTAAAATACTTGTACATATCTAAAATAATACACATCTCATCTCAAATCAATGTAGTATGCATGAGTTCAAAGAATTTGTAACTAAATCACATATCAAGAATACAAGATACAATGGTTTCACAAAACAATGGAGCAAAAAATAGATATCTATGTATACATAGCATAATATTTGTACAACCAGACGTCAGAGTACCATCATATATTTACAACCATCACAAAAATGACATCCTAACCATAATCATTCAGATATATACAAGCTACATATCATCAGACCATGCACAAATTACTAACATAACTAATATAACTCAACGGACTCAAGATAGGTCTCTCTAACATTGTCTCGCCATATAACTCTAACTGTACCCCTAACACCTATTGCAAATGTGCATCCATCGAGCTCTAACTCTACCACTATCTTAAATTTGTACACGGTATGCCAGTCTCCCTCCATTACAATGTCATAGAAGGTCACTTCAGAACACAAGAAGGAGATCATCCTGCAACTCCTCGGTTTGACCCGAGGAGTTGTCACAAATCAAAACCTCGAGTCAAGCTAAATCTAGTTGTGAGTATAATAGGCAACAACGATTTGCATAAATGCGTGGAGTCGGGTTATATATATGTGATATTAAAAGAAATAGATATGTCACACACTCCATAATCTAAACCAGCCCACATCCCATTGAATTATTTGAGTTTAAATACACGTGTCATGACACTATTTAAAGTGAATAACAGCTGCAACTCTAATCAACCTGAATATCACATCCTATTCATTTATAAGTTGCAATCATTATTTAATAGGCATTTCACTGCCAAGTTATTCATATAAGAGGTCTGGAATTACTAGTGAATCCTACTCATTATTCACTCTTACTAGACTCTGTATCGAGCTGATATCGCGGCCTTTTTAATTTGTATATCTTTCGATCGTTGTGGGTGCCCCCACACGATCTATTACTTGCACTATCTTCTCTTATTCACTACTTGTGCTCACTCTGTTCTGCTATAATTTTCATCTTTGTTTCACCACATATCCATCAATGAGATTACTCTCAACTCTTCATTGTTTTCAGTTTGCACTGAGCCTATCACCGTGGTGGTGTCCATGCAACAGATCGTTTAGACAATAAGTGATGAGGGACCAGGTCATCATGGTTCAGGGTGTGATCCCAAATCTATTTGCAAGGATGGATTCTAACGTCCAGTAGTCTCACCTCGTCTCGTTTGCTTCGTCGGTTAAATTCATTCAAATTCTTTTGTATTTAACTTTCCAATATACCATTTATTCCCGAAATGGTATAATGTTCTATTTTATGTCACATATAGATGTCATGTTTGTGCAACTAGCATTAACCTGCAGTGTCTAACATCATACATAATGAACATTCACAAATATAACATATGAACATGACCTAGGAGAACCTCATCGTATTTGAATTTAAATTATAATAAAATGGACATTTCAAATTTAGACTTGATTTTTGATGATGTCGTTTTAATTTAATTTCTAGAATTTTTCCATA
This sequence comes from Allium cepa, assembly GCA_030765085.1. NCBI lineage: Eukaryota > Viridiplantae > Streptophyta > Magnoliopsida > Asparagales > Amaryllidaceae > Allium > Allium cepa. Next base: position 422,834,539 of record CM060939.1, read on the forward strand.
ATTTTTAATTTGAAAAATAAAATATTTTCGGTCAATGCATTTTGCGCAAACGTCAGTTCTTTTGAAATTTTACATAATAAGTTGATCGGCCTATTTTATTGCAGTTTTATGATTGCGTAATGGTGTTGTGCACAATCATATTTTCGATCGTTTGCGGTCCATACGCGAAAGGAATATTGCGTAGCATCATACCCTAATTTTTTTTTACTTGTACAAGAGTCTTTATGTTCATTTTGCAAGCTATACATTTTTCTTCTATTTGCATTGGATTTATACATTTGTCTTATAAATTTCAATTAGTGACAACCATTTCATTTCAAGGCGTTCCTTATTTAATAAAAGAGCATGCATGCACTATATATATATATATATATATATATATATATATATATATATATATATATTATACCTTATTCTAACTCATGTTGGTCATGGTCATACCTCCACACGCCTTCTATGACCGAACTGATACCATCGTCGTGTTCAGATATGCAATATGGTCCTACTGTTACCTTTCGTTTTAGTTGTAATGCTCTTATTCATCATATGGACGCCAACATAACGGTGTCATTTTTTGTCACCACGGAGTCCATTGACCAGACGAAAGCTAGTCATTTTGTTCTTTTTACGTCCCTCTAAATATTTCCTTTTAGCTGCATGTTCAGATTCGTTTTAAATTTCGGGTTATAGATGATTGAATCTTTGTATGAAATGTGAATCATATAATTTGTTCGTGTACTTTCACATATTTATTTCATTCAATGTTTACATGTGACTCACGTAACATCCATAATATATTTTACCTATTTCATATTTTTTAGTAATTCTGATACAAGCATACTGCATATTTTACATAGGCATGGAATAAACCTATATGCATAACTAGACCTTAACAAAAATATTGGTTATATTTTCCTGTACAAATATAAAGAAGGGCGATCCTCCCTGACAATGTTTAAAGCAACAAGTGGACTACGTAACAATAAAAATTTAACTTAGCGAGTTAAAAGGAAATCTATATTTGCACAAGTGATGAATATAATAATGAAATAGTGATAAGGTGATAATGTCAATTGTTAGGTTATGTGTCTACAACAATTGGAATATACTAGTTACTGTTATATTATTAGTCACTGGAAAAACAAGGAGCTGATGAAAATATAAAGGCAGTGAACGATTGCACAGTGTAGTAATTGAAGGTTACTGAAGAAAAAAAACAAATAAGTAGAAAAATTATACTCAGTTTGCTTTGCTCCACAAAACTATAGGATTGATAATGAAGTTGGCGTGATATTTTACTGCCTTAGTTGAAGTAGAGCGGAGATGTTTATGTAGGTTATACACTGATACTTTAGGCCTATGTAATCAAATAGACTAAAATATAATGATGAAAAAGATAAGCACGCAAATAACGGTCCAACTAAAATAAAGCCACTTATTTTATTTTTCAGTAAATAATTTTATACCCCTCAAATAAATTTTCATACCCTTAACCGTGATATTGCCCTACTGCAATTTGGTCTCCGATTACAATTCGCTCGTGGCGTTTTACTCCAAATTTTATTTTATATCCATAATGATTTTTATTTTCTTTTTTTTCAAAAAAAATTCATTCCCATAACTTAAAATAGTAGCGGGATATTATAGACTTCCTCCCTAAAGAAAATTGTGTCCTTGCAATTTACTAGGGAGTACCACAAGCTGTTCATATATTAAATATCGTGCTCAACCAATAAAATCCTAACATCCATGACTTGATGAATATATATATATATATATATATATACATATATATATATATACATACATATATATATATATATATGTATGTATAACGTAATGAGTTTCAGTTAACTCAATATGTGATTTTCTAATTTGCTTCTCAGTTTCCCAAGTGCAGTCTTTTAAATTATTTGACCATTGAACTTTGGTTAGTGGAATTTGCTTGTTTCTTAACTGCTTCATCTTTGAATCCGCTATTCTAGCTAGCTCAATGATGAAAGTCAAGTTTGGTTCAATCTCCAGTTCCTCTAGCTGCTTTGGTTTTATAAAAATATCGAAATTCCATTGACATTTCCTTAATTGGGATACATGGAACACGTTATGAACTCCGGATAGATATGCTGGTAATTCATCTCGGTAAGCAAGTCTTCCAATACCTTCATAACTGGATAAGGTCCAATATACCTTGGAAATAATTTTCCTGCTTTGCCAAATCTTACAACTCCTTTCGTTGGGGATACCTTTATAAAAACGTAATCTCCAATTGCGAATTCTAGATCCTTTCTACGTTAGTCAGCATAACTCTTTTGTCGTGATTGAGCAATCTTTATATGATCTTTGATAAGCTCTATCTTCTCAGTCGTTTCTCAAACTATATCTGGTCCTAGTATAAGTATATCTCTAGTTTCTAATCAACATGCTAGAGAACAGTACGGTCTTCCATGCAAAGCTTCAAATGGTTTCATAACTGGATTGAAAACTATTATTGTAAGAGAATTCAATCAAATGAAGATATTCTTCCCATGAACCCCCAAACTCTAAGATGTACATCCTGAGCAGATCTTTTACAACTTGATTTATTCTTTTAACTTGTCCATTCATTTAAGGGTGGTATGTTGTGCTAAAATTGAGTTGTACACCTACGACTGAATGCATGCTTTGCTGTAGTTGACTGGTAAATATATTGGATCGCATCACATACTATATTCGTTGGAATTCCATGCAATCATATAATATGTTTAGGAATATTCTGGCTAAACTTTCTGCAGTCCTATTCATTTTAACAAGAATGAAATGGGCACTTTTAGTGAGTCTATCAATTATCATCCATATACTTTCATTTCCTGACCTTGATCTGGGAAGCCCAATGAAATCCATAGAAATCCGTTCCCATTTACATTGAGGAACTTCGAGAGGTAATACAAGTCCATTGGGCTTTTAATGCTCGCCCTCTACTAACTGACACGTAATGCATCGTTTCACATATTCACCGATGTCCTTCTTCTTGCCTTCCTAATAGTACATTCACTTCATATCGTTATACATCTTTGTACCACTAGGATGTATAGAAAATAAAAATCGATGACATTAGTCTAGAACTTCTTTTCTCAAATCAGCTGTGTTAGGAACACACAGTCTTCCTTTAAATTTCAAGTTCCCCTTCAAGTCTAAATCAAACTAGCTGAGATCTTCTAATGCATTTTCATTCTTCAATTTATTAATTAGATCTACTAGGATTGGGTCATTTCTCTGATTAGCTTGAATTCGATCGACTAAACTCGGCTGAATATCTAGACTTGTCAACATGACTATTGTTTCTTTCACTCTTCTACACTAGAGGCTACAAGAAGATAACACTTTTAATTCTTTCCATTCTATCAACATTATTGATACTATAGCCTGGTGTTTCCAGCTGAGGGCATCTGCCACCTTATTACCCTTACTTGGCATATACTGAATTTCTAGGTCATACGTAGCTAGAAATTCCAACCGTCGTTGTTGTTGGATATTCAAGTCTTTTCAGGAGAATAAATATTTCAATGATTTATGGTCTATGGATAAAACAAACATTCTCCCAATAGATAATGTCGCCAAAGTTTCAAGGAAAATATCACGGCTGCCAACTCAAGATTGTGAGTCGCATATTTTACTTCATGAGGCCTGAGTTGTCTAGACGCGTAGGCTACAACTCTGTCTCATTGCACTAATACTGCACCAATCCCTGTTCCACATGCATCTATGTATATTACTAGATCTTGATTTCCTTCTGGAACTATTCATATTGGAGCATTAGAAAGTAATTCTTTCAACTTCTGGTAAGCCCCTTCGCATTTGTTTGACCAGACAAATTTAACTCCTTTCTTCGTTGAATTAGTTAATGTTGCAGAAATTTTAGAAAAGTCTTTTATAAATCTATAATATCCTGCTAAACTCAAGGAACTTTTGATTTCAGTTATTGATTTGGGTTGCTTCCACTTTTTAATAGCTTCAACCTTGGCTGAGTCGATTGAAATTCCTTTCTCTGAGACAATATGTCCTAAAATTTTCATTTTCTTCTGTCAGAAGTGACATTTAAAATATGTTTCTTTAAGCTTGTGTTCTCTTAATGTTTCTAACACCACTTTCAAATGAATCACATGCTATTCTTCTATCTTTGAGTAGATGAGGATATTATCAACAAAAACTAGGACAAACTTGTCCAAATAACTTTTGAAAATCTATTCATAAAATCAACAAAATAAGCTGGAGCATTTGTTAATCATAATGGCATTACTAACCATTCATAGGAACCATTTCTAGTTTGAAATGCTATAAGTGGAATATTTTACTCTACAACTTTTAGTTGATGAAAACCTATGGCAATATCTAGTTGTGAAAAGACCTTTGCGCCAATCAGTTGATCGAGTAGGTCACCAATCCTTGGAGGTCATTCAATTTTCTGTAATCTATACAGAGTCAAAGAGATTCATCTGCCTTTTTAACAAATAAAACCAATGCTCCACAAGGAGAAATACTTGTCCTAATGAAATTCTTTTGCTCAAGATCTTCTATTTGAGATCTTAATTCTTCTATCTCATTAGGGCACATTCGATTAGGTGGTCTACTAAAAGATTGAGTTTCAGGTTGCAAATCTATCCTAAACTCAACTGCTGGATGTGGTGGTAGACCAGTAACTGGTTCAAACATATCAGAAAAATCTCTAGCTGCCAAAATATGTCTTATTTCATCTTCTTTGGATTCCAAAGAAAATAAAAAATAATCTAAACTGGCATTTTCTCTTTTTAGAGCTATAAGGATTCGCTTGGGTTAATCGAGATGTTGGAGAGTGATTACTCGTTTCGAACGGTATAATTAAGCTTGATAGCGCTCGAGCCAGTCCATTTCCAAAATAACTTCATAACTCGGCGAATCCATAATAAACAAATCACATGAGAAAGAATACCCAGACAACCAAATTACGACACCATTACATTTCATCTCTAGGGTACCGCATCCTCCAATAGGATTGGCCACTCCAAGGGAATTGTTAAGAGAAGAAACATCCAGCTTTAACTTTTCTACTATTTCTTTCGATATAAATGAATATGATGCACCTGTATCGAAAACAATTCTAATATATAATCCATGCCATAAAATAGCACCTTCTAGGACCAAAGCTTGTTTTCCCTCATTTGGTTTCATTGAACTGGGACCATCTAGTGTGAACATTTTCCTTTAAGACTGCTTCTTCAACTTCGTGCATTGTCTCGCTATATTTCCCATTCTATTGCAATTATAGCATTTCTTCAGAGGACCTTGACCTATATTTCTACATTCATTGGCATAACGACCCTTCCTTCCACACGAGTAACATTCCACTTGTGCTTTAGCCTGTTGCTTCTTTTGGTCCTCTTGCTTAAGTTGGAATGGTCGCCTGTTGTTTTGAAATTTTGCATTGTTCTTTGAGAAGAATGGTTTCTTCCTTTTTTGCAGTCTTTTTCTAAGTAGATTGACTTTTAGAAACCAAATCTCGTTCTTGCACCATTTCAAATCTTAAAACCATATCCATAATCTCCTTAAATAGAAATCTGAGTTGAGTAAGTAACTTATCTCTCGGTTCATTATTTAGACTAATCACAAAATTCTCATTCTTTTCAAATGGGGTGCTAATGAGTGCTAATCCATACTTCAATAGTGCATTAAACTCATTGGCATATTCAGTCATAGATAAATTTTTCTGAGTATGGTCAATAAATTTTTGAAGCAATGCTGCCCTCTCTACTTCGGGTAGAAAATGTGCTTTGAAAATATTTTTGAATTCTTGACACGATATGTCTTCCTCTAGAGTTGCAACAATTATGGCTTCATACCAATTTAAGGCACCTGCTTGTAACTACCAAGATGCTAACTTTCTCTTATCCTGATCGGAGAGATTCAAATCTCTGAAGATTTTTCCACATGTTCTCAGCCATGCATGAACTCCCATTATGCCTTAATTTTCCAAGAATGGTTTACCACCTAGACTTGAGTAGTCTTTGCAGAACTTGGTAAACTCTGATCTGGGATTTTTATTATTGTCTATAAACATACCCATATCTTGAACAGGCCTCATGACTTTGACCCACTGATCCACAGTTAAAAGTACATTTTGATTGCTTGATTGACCATTTGGTGACTCAACCGTCGAGCCTGTTCTGGGTCAACTGGTCCTACCATTTTCTGATAAAGAATATTTATCATTTTGTTATATAATAAAATTTCACCAACAAATACGTTTGTAACAAAAATACATATAAAGTATTATCCTAATGTTTTCTCTTTAAAACACTCATTAGAACTCGTCTATCACATATACGAGTTAATCCCAATTCTGCGGGGTTATATTGATTGGGTAACACAATAACTTCGACTCCCTTATAGTCAATTGTGATCTGATTACTAATTTTTACAAATTCTTTTGAATCCTCACTCTGATACCATGATGTGACGCCCTGACTCCAATGACCGAAATATTAGAAGGAATTTACAGTCTGATGGCTCGGATCAATGGGCATGGAAATAGCGATCTTTCGTATACACTACTTTCACTGAACACGAGTACATTTAAATACCTATACATATCTGAAATGATACATATCTCATCTCAACTCAACGTAGTATACACGAGTTCAAAGAATTTGTAATTCACATATCAAGAACACAAGATACAATGGTTTCACAAAACAGCGAACCAAAAAATAGAGATGTGTGTATATATATACACACACATAACATAATATTTGTACAGTCAGACGTCAGTGTATCATCGTATATTTACATCATCACAAAAATGACATCCTAACAATACTCAATCAGATATATAAAAACCGCATATCATCAGACCATGCATAAATAACTAGCATAACTAATATAACTCAATGAACCCAAGATGGGTCTCTCGAACGTTGTCTCGCCATATGACTCTAACTGTACACCCGACACCTATTGCGAATGTGCATTCTTCGTGCTCTAACTCTACCACTATCTTAAATTTGTACACGGTATTACAATCTCCCACTATTACAATGTCATAGGAGGTCACTTCAAAATGCTACAAGGAGATCATCTTGTAACACATCTATCTGACCTGAGGAGTTATCACAAAAAAACCTCGAGTCAGACTATAAATCTAGCCGTGAGTATAATAGTGTGATAACGATTCGTATAAATGTATGGAGTCGGGTTATATATATACATGATATTAAAAGAAATAGATATGTCACACACTCCATAATCTAAACCCGCCTACATCCCATTGTATTATTTCAGTTTAAATACACATGTCATGGCACTATTTAAATTGAATCACAGCTGCAACTCTAATCAGCCGAGATATCACATCCTATTCATTTATAAGTTACAATCATTATTCAATAGACATTTAACTGTCAAATTATTCGTATATGAGGTCTGGAATTACTAGTGAATCCTACTCATTATTCACTCTTATTAGACTCTATATCGAACCAATATCGCGGCCTTTTTCATCCGTATATCTTTCGATCGGAAATTGTAGGTATCCCCACATGATCTATTAGTTGCACTATCTTCTCCTATTCACCGCTGGCGCTCACTCCGTTGTGCTGTAGTCTTCATCTTTGTTTAACCACATATCCATCAGTGAGATTACTCTTAACTCTTTCTCGTTTCCCGTTTGCACTACGCCTGTCACCATGGTTGTGTCTCGTGCAATAAATCATTTATACAATAAGTGACGAAGGACCACATCGTCACGATCAGGTTGCGAGCCCGAATCTGTCCGCTAGGATGGATTATAGCGTCTAGTAGTCTTACCTTGTCTCATTTGCTCCATTGGTTACATTCATTCAAATTCTTTTGTATTTAACTTCCCAATATGCTATTTATTCCCAAAATGGTATTGTGTTCTATTTTATATCACATGTATATGTCGTATTCATGAAACATAGCATTAACCTGTAGTGTATAGCATCATAATGAATATTCATAAACATAACATATGAACATGACCTAGGAGAATCTCACCGGATTTGAATTTAAATTGTAATTAAATGTATGTTTCAAATTAAGACTTGATTTTGGATGACGTCATTTTAATTTAATTTAGAGAATTTTTCCATAATTTTTAATTTAGAAAATAAAATATTTTCGGTTGACGTATTTTGCGCCAAACGTCGGTTCTTTTGAAACTTTACAGAATAAATTAACCGATCTATTTTATTGCTGTTTTGTGATCGCTTAATGTTATTGTACGCGATCAAATTTTTATTTCGATCATTCGTGGTCCCTACACGGATGGAATATTGCATAGCATCGTATCATAAAAAATTTTTTTACTTGTACTAGAGTCTTTGTGTTCATTTTGCAAGCTACACATTTTTCTTCTATTTGCATTGGATTTAGACTTTTGTCTTATAAGCTTCAATTAGTGACACCCATTTCATTTCAAGGTATCCCTTATTTAATAAAAGAGCACGCATGCATTATATATTTATATTAATTCTAACTTAACTCATTTTGGTCATGGCCACACCTCCACATGTCTCTGACGACCGAACCGAGACCATCTCCATGTTCAACTACACAATACGGTCCTACTGATACCTTCCATTTAATGTTCCCGTTCATTATATGGACGTGGACATAACGGTGTCAATTTTGGTCACCATGGGGTCCGTTGGCTAGGTGAAAGTTGGTCGTTTTGTTCGTCTCACTTCCCTTTATATATTTTCTTTTGATTGCACGCTCGAATTATTTTTAAATTTTGAGTTATAGATGTTGAATCTTTGTATGAAATGTGAATCATATATTTGTTCATGTACTTTCACATATTTATTTCATGCAACGTTTACATGCGACTCACGTAACATTCACAACACATTTTACCTATTTACTTTTTTTTGGTAATTTTAATACAACCATATTGCATATTTTACATAGGAAAAGAGTAAAACCTATATGCATAAGCGGACCTTAACAAAAATATGGGTTATATTTTTTGGTACAAATACAAGGAAGAGCGATCCTCCCTGACAATGTATAAAGCTAGCAAGTGGACTACTTAACAATAAAAATTTAACTTAGGAAGTTAAAAGAAAATCTATATTTACACAAATGATGAATATAATGATGAAATAGCGATAAGGTGATAATGTCGACTGTTAGGTTCCATGAATACAACAATTGGAATACACTAGTTATTGTCAATATTATTAGTCACTGGCAGAACAAGGAGCTGATGAAAATATAAAAGCAGTAAACGATTGCACAGTGTACTAATTGCTAGTTACTAAAGGGAAAAAAACAAAGAAGTAGAAAAATTATACTCACTTTGCTTTACTCCGTAAAACTATAGAATTGATAATGAATTAGGCGTGAGATTTCAGTGCCTGGGTGGAAGTAGAGCGAAGGTGTTTATATAGATTATACACTGATACTTTTAGGCCTAAGTAATCAAATAGGTAAAAATATAATGATGAAAGAGATAAGCATGCATACAACGGTCTAATTAAAATAAAGCCATTTATTTTATTTTTCAATAAACAATTTTATATTTCCAAAATAAATTTTCATACCCTTAACCGCGATATTGCTCTACCGCAATCTGGTCTCCGATTACAATTCCGCTCGTGGCATTTTACTTCAAATTTTTTTTATATCCATAAAGATTTTTCTTTTCTTTTTTTCAATAGAATTTATTATTATAAGTTAAAAAAAGTAGCAGGAAGTTACATTCTTTCTCATGTACAGCACAACAAAATGATGTAGTTGAAAGGAAAAATCATACTCTATAAGAATGTGCATGTACATGCTCAGTAGTAGTGGTTTACCAAAGAATTTTTGGGCTGGAGCTATTCCTATTGCTTGCTATGTACTTAACCGCATATTGATAACGCCGATGACTAAAAATACCTGTTATGGAATATTATTTGGAAAGAAACCGAAAGTCTCCTATTTTCGAACTTTTGGTTCTAATGTTTTATACTAAATGCTAAAGATCAATTAAGTAAATTCAATGCAAAAGCTGATGAAAGAATTTTTCTTGGATATTCGAAATGAAGCAAAGCCTATAGAATTTTTAATAAACGAACAGATACCATTGAAGAAAGTTTACTTGTCTGCTCCGATGAAGATTTCAAAAATAAAAGAGATAATGATGATGAGGAAATATCAGATATTAACCAATCTCCTGTCCCAGATAATAACAATAACAATAATAATAAAAATGCAAATATGAATAGAATTATTAATAATAACAACAACAATGTTTGGAGATCACCATCTAGAATTTTAAAGGATCCTCCAGTAGACAATATAATAGGTGACATAAGCACAAGAGTTACAACTAAAAATCAATTAAATCAAATGAGTCACATATCATTTATTTCTAATATTGAGCTGAAAACTATAAAGAAGCTGCTAAAGATGATTTTTGGAATTTAGCAATGCAAAGGAATCAAACCAATCTGAACGAAATAAAGTTTGGGAACAAGTACCAAGACTAGATGATCAATCCGTAATTGGAATTAAATGGTGTTTAACAAAAAAGCTAATGAAAATGGAAATATAATTCATAATTAAACTAGATTAGTAGCTCAAGAGTATAATCAGGAAGAAGGAATTGACCAAGAAGTGACATTTGCTCATGTAGCTCGATTAAAAGCTATACGAACTTTACTCACTTTTTCCTGTCACCATAATTTCAAATTATATCAAATGGATGTCAAAAGTGCATTTTTAAATGGTTTTATTAAAGGGGACATATATGTTGAACAATCTTTAATATTTGTTCGTGAAAAATTATTGAATCGCATTTTCAAACTTAAAAAGGCAGTACATGGTCTAAAACAAGCACCTCGTGCTTACTACGATAGACTTAAAAATCATTTGTTAAATATCCATTTTCAAATTGGTAAATAAACGGTACATTATTTATTAAAAAGGAAAATGATGATATATTAATTTTTTAAATTTATGTAGACTATATAATATTTTGATCTACAAATGAAAATCTATGTCATGATTTTGCAAATATTATGAAAAATGAATTTGAAATGTCATATATAAAAGAATTAAAATGTCTTTTTAGGTATGCAAATCAAACAATTAGAAAATAAAATCTTTATTTATCAAGAAAAATATTGTAGAGAGTTGATGAAACGGTTTGGAATGGATAATACATTAAGTAAACAAACTCCCATGATCACAAGTCTTCATTTAGATAAAGCTGAAATCAGAAAAGATTTCGTTCAGAAGTTATATCGTAGTATGATTGGATCACTACTATAACTTACTGCTAGTAGACCATATGTAATTGAGTGCTTAGCTAGATTTCAAACATAGCCTAAGGAATCACATCATTGAGCTATGAAAAAAATTTGTGTTACTTAACCAAAACTAAAGATTATAGGTTCTTTTACCCGAAAGGTAGCTCTTTTGAATTAGTCTTATATAGTAATGTTGATTTCAGAGACTATAAAATATATCGAAAGAGTATAAGTGGCACCTATCACTTTATCAGTCAATCTCTGGTTTCGTGGTTAATAAGAAAAAAATTGTGTTTCACTATTGACTTGTGAAGAAGAGTACATTTCAGCTGCTTTGGCATGTGCACATGTTATATACATGCAACAGACTCTCAAAGACTTCGAAAAAATAACAACTAGATCTCTTATATACTATGATAATATGAGTGCTATTAATCTATCAAAAATCCGATTAATAACTCTCGAGCTAAGCATATTGATATTCACTATCATTTTGTTCGAGATAATGCAGAAATAATTATTTCTCTAAAATTTGTTAATACCAAAAATCAAATATATGGTATATATACTAAGCCTCTTTATGAATCTACCTTTATAAAATTACATAGAGATCAAGGGATTTATTCACTAAACGGATTGATTTCATAACAATATTATTAATATGATTTCTTAAGTACAATGTAAATATATCTAAATTTGGATATAATATAAAACAGTGTTTAAAGATCTCCTCGTAAAAATAAAATGATATCTAAAACAATGGATAACTAATGTTTATAATTAGAAAACTCTTTGGTGTTTAATTAACTTGTTATATATATAAAGATGGTAAAATCTTGAATGGTAGAAAATTAATTAGCAACAAACTAGAATTCTTGTATTTCTATATTTAATAAAAACATAAATGTATATGTATATAACTACAATATGAATTTTGAACTACACAACAAAAACTATGGATTCTAAAATAACAAAACTATTAAAAGTAATGTCAACTTCAAATAATACATCATCATACATTAGAATTACCTCATCTCCCTCATAACATACCGGCTACTATCCAAAAGGAAAAAAAGGGTTAAGCAGTCAATCAAGTTCGAAGGACAAATTACTACCGTTCAAGATAAGCGTATTGATTAAATAGTTCACTACCAAGGGGAATCTATGAGACAACAGAAAGAACTTTATTGGAACAATGTCATCAGAGAGAACGTTTTAGTTTATAGAAAAATCAATAATGGTTTTTGCGGAAAATCACCAACGAAGTAGTGCATTCGCCCCATTAAAAGCCCCTCCAAATAGCTTACTCCTTCAAAACAGCCTACCTCATCGGAGCAACTTATTAGCCCGTCAAATCACTATCAACAAAAACATGAACTATATATTGAAAACTCATGGGAAACTGAACCGTCCGAAGAAGAATCGAGTTCATCAATAAATTAAGTCTAATGCTAAGCTTTTAATAATGGAAATATTTAATGAGGTTTTATACAAAAGTATATGCATATGCATACATACATATATGTATTGCAATAAATTTGTATGTACTTTTCACACATATGTAATACAATACATATATATTACATAAATAAGTTTTTTAATAAAAATTATATAAGCAGATAAAAATTCAGAGTAATGTATATTTTATAAATAGGGAATTAGTCTGAAGGAAAAAGCAGAGATGAATTTTAATCTGAAAGACGCAAGTTTAAAAATTTAGTCTAAAGGATAGCAGATTGATATATTCATATAGCTTTACACAAATACAATGCTATATTCACATACTATTGTATATGTGAATGTATAATGTAGGCTTATTAATTACTAATACGTGTATAATGTATAGTGTAACAGCAGAATGAGCACCATGAAAAATAATGTTGTACTAACTAAAAAGTTAAGAAATTACATACTTAGGAAATCATAAATATATTTTTTTGGATATGAAACTGGTTTAGAAGCATAAATATAATTTCGAATAAATGACTGGTTTTGAAGCTTAAAAAAAGGTTCATTAGCCCGCATGAAATCAGTAAAGAAAGATATTTAAGCAATAAATTTGTAATGACCCGAAACTTTCGAACCGAAAATTCCAGATAGTTATGAAAAAGAAGAAAAAGATAGAAGAAGAAGAAGAAGAACAGAATCATCAACAACTCACATTCGCAGCTGAAAATATAATAATAAATAATAACAGTTTACAAAAGAATACTATATTTGTCGATTTCATTTAATATACATTAGAGTTTCACACTTATCCAGTCACTGAATAAATACAACTATCATGTCTCAGATTAACAATAATATAAGTACAGCAGAAATACTCTATACGTTCTTGCCATCCAGCTTGCCTTCCGAGCTCCAGAAAGTACCTACCTGAAAATCTGTAATACTCGGTCTGACCCGAGCATTACACCAAAGTAACACCTGGGTCAGGCCGAAAGCCAGCATGAGTAAACCCAACTAATAAGGAATACAAAGCATACAACTTATATAGAACACGAGGTAACTCATTTCAATTCACAAAACCACAATTAATTATTGACATCACTTATTCTACTCATCCATTTCCTAAGTACCATGGTTTAGATTTAATAGTCTACTTCCTTCAAATCATTTCAACCCAGCCTATAGATTTCGCATGTCAATCTATAAAAATACGAAGTGGTTTCGTGTATTCCCTAATACCCGAACCCGGTCTCTTCGAGTCTTATATCTTCCTCACCAAAGTTATCCAAATGAAATACACAATATTTCATATCAGAGATATGAACTCATTCAAAGCATTTAATACCACTCAAACATCCATAAGCAAAGCTTAATCGCATACAAATCAATTCAATTGATTCTAATTGAATTTCAAACCCTCAATCACTTACATTCCTTCATTAATTAATTCCAAATCAATTAATTAATCAACCCTTCCCTATCCATTCATCTTAATTAATCACCCTGGATTAATTATCTTTCAATTTCATTCAAGTAATTATTTTTAATTCATTTCACGATATTAATTATTCTTAACCCAAAATCAATAAATAATCTTAATTACTTCATAACTTAATTAACAATATTAATTACATTAATCCTTAATTACTTACATTAATTAATTTCTCATAAGTCACTTATTATGGATTTATTAAACTTAATCAATCAAATCTTTAGTTTCTTCATTAATTATATAAATTATTGATTACCAATTATATTTCAATTTATCTCAATCTAAATTAATTATATTAATTAAACCACAATATTAATCATACTTGATTTATCTCCACCTGAAATTATCTACCTTTTATTTACTTCATTAAATAAATTAATTCTCCTTAATTAATTACCTTAATTTATCTCTCGATTAATTACACAAAGTAATTATATTATTAATTGCATTAAGTAATTATTTATTAAACCACCCAATGATCATTCTAATTAATTTAAACCCAATTAATTAACCCAAATCATAAATTAATTTAATTAATTAATTATTCATTAAATTATCCTACTTATTTAATGAATCACCAACCATTAAATCTTTATTGATTTTAATCTGAACCATTTTCTTATTTACAATTTAAATTTAAAATCATTTAAAACCCCAATGCTTCGAGTCAAACAACCATTAACTCGAGAACCAACCAAAACCAAAGTCGCTAGATTTTCAGCACACATTCAATCAACTCAATCAATCAACCAATTATTTAAATTTATCTATTTAAATTTAAATAAAAATCCAATAGAGTGAGATTTACTCACCATTGCTTTTATTTTGCAATCCATTTCAATATAGCTTTGGTTTTCCCGATATGACCCTGAATAAACAATTTATATGATTCTTATTAATATTTGAAATGACCTAAAATAATTTACCACTAAATAAATTCAATCAACTAATTTGTTCGATTTAAAAATTGATTTTAAATTTTAAAGTGTTTTAACCAACTAAATTCTTCCTTTGAAACCTCCGACCTTAACAAAATCATTCATACATAATTTCCAAACCGAGACATTTTTTTATATATATTTTTTTTTTCATATATAAACTAATAAAAACAAAAAGAAAATATTCTCACCTCGTCACTGAGCAACAAGGCCCCCCTTTTCCAGTCGCGACCAAAACCACGCAACGACAATCGCGATAACCCCAAGCCGACCACGATGTTGCCAACATCCCTCGCAGTCGCCTACTCTTCACGCCTCCAACCAAAGATGTCGCGCGCGCTAGCCTGAGCGCGTACATCCATCAAATTCCTAAACCCTAGACGCTTGCGAAGCCATCGCTACCAACCATCGTGACTTCCATTCTTCACTCGTTCATGCTCGAGCTTTCTGGTTGTCGATTGATTCCACTGAACGAGTCGTCATACTGCCGCCGTTCGCGTACCAATCGCGACCCACCTCCTTACTCGTGAGCAACAAACTCGAGTGCAAATTCTAGTTAACTGAAGAGAGGTGAAAATAAACTCGAGTTTCTCTTTTTTTTTCCGCCCTTTGTTTTGATTTCGATGTCGATTTCGTTTGCTCTTGGTTGCTGTCGAACGATAGAGATGCCATTTTTTTCCGAATAGATTTGGGCTTGAATTAGAAGAAGAAGAGGGGTTTCGATTCGAAGGAGGGGAGACTGAATCAAATCGGCCTCGGCCATTTTTCGTTCTCTCTGATTTTTTTTAAAGAGTTCGATTACTGCTATTGAGAATAGAGAGGGGATGCAGATGAAATAGATTTGGGAATAGCTTCCCGAGCACGATTGTTGGAAAAAAATATCTCTGACTAATGTAATTTTAAATTTAATTATATTATAAAACTTCAAAACGTCTCGTTAATCGCTAATTAAAATTTTGAACTCTTCTTAATAAATGCCGCTAGGGGATTATAAGGTTTTACCCGCGTTCCGAACACAATGGAACGGGTTTCGAAGGCTAACTCGATCATATGCGCGAGTTACGAAAATAAACGATCGATTTTTAAATTAAATCGATTAAAATAGTTCTAAGCGTTTTGAGTTGTCAGGGTCAAACGACAACTTCGATTGCTACAAAAATTGAAATCCGATAATAATTAACTATTACGGATCCGATGGAACTAGTTTCGTCGAATTCCAAGACTGTGCCTCGGAAGGCTATTTTTAAATATCGATTTAAACGATATATTATTAAAATTGAACAAATCACCTTTGAATTAAATTTCAACCATTCTATTATCTTCAATATTATCATTATAAATTTTGTAAGCCTTCAAATTATTTTTAACCGGCTTAAAATTCCATATTCAACATCTTACCCAATTTCGATTTATATAATTCAATAATTTAATTATCAAGTAAATATTGATATCTTGAATTCAAGTTAAAATTAACTTTTAAATATTTTAAAATCAATTAACTATTCAAATTTAAATTGTTATAAATTACGGGTCGTCACAAAATTCCACTTCATGTTACATGTATACATACATAATGTAAAAAAAATCCTCGTGCCAAGTTGAGAATAAGGGACACCTGCGACTATTTGTAAAATATGTTGTTACAAATGGAAGTGTTACATAACAAAAACCAATTCTGTAAACATATTATATATGCCGACTTCTGTTGTATTTAAGTGGTTTAATGGTTATAATGAACTTTGGTAAAAATGGTATTGTTTGTTCAAATATTAAAATGGAGCGACTACCAACATTGGATCTGTTTCATTTCTCTTATATATATATGTATGTATGTATAAGTTCTCTTGTATAATATAGGCTTATTAATTTCTAAAAATTATTAGGACAATAGAATATTATGTTCACAATAGAATGATATGTGAATATCGCATTATATATGTAATGTTATTTGAATATATCATTCCGTTGTCCTTTAGACTAAATTTTAAAATTTCTATCCTTCAAAATAAAATTGTTCACATGTTTTTCCTTCAGATTAATTCCCTCTTTTATAAAATATAACGATAAATTCAGGAAAATGCAAACAAAAATACTCAGAATCGGGTTTTCCACTCTTATGGTCGACTAATAAGTTTCTCAATTAACTGAATATTGGTCAAAACAAAAATAGTCAACTAAAAAACAATAAAACAATCGATTATTTACAACTTACTCTCTATTTTCAAATTCACCCAGTTTAGACGATTGAAAAAAAATCTGGTCGACCGAGATAGGGTGATTTAGTTGGCTAACTTTATTTTTTTACAATCAACTAAAAATTGCATTTTACTCTCGTGAAACCACTCTGTATAGATTCAATCGACTAATTGGTTTGGCTAGTTGACTGAATTAGTAGTTGTTTGTTTTTTAAAAGAAAAATCATGCCTTTTTACTCTCATTCCTTACTTTACCTTTTTCAAATTTCAAACCCTAATAAAGCTTTCACTAACAAATCCATGATTCAAAAGTAGAAATTCCAAAAACTACCCATTTTAAAGAAAAGACCACAAAATGACAAAGCTGCAGCTTCCCCATCTAGCCCTCTCATTCGAGTTTGCATTCGATAACCAAATCATACAATACTTGAATGTTAGCAAAACTGCACTAAAGCACTTCAACAAGTTGAACAACAAAAGGGTATTTCAAGAAACATTTTATAAGATGTTTGATTTTGAAGCATTTGGGATTAAAGTGATTGCTAGGGAATATGAGTTTCTTTCTTTGATAGATGCAAATCATAACAACGTAAAAATCTATCCATTTCTAGTTAAAATTTCTTATGCAAATATTTATGGAGATTTTTGCAAACCCATAGATAATGAAGGAATTTTATGGAGTAAAGTCTTAGGAATAGATATTGCATTATCTGTCAAAGATTTGGGGAATATTCTTGGTTGTTCTAGTATTGAAACGAATTAGAGGATATTGATCATAGTAATTTTTCATGCAATTCTACTAATTACATATTTCGTCTAGAACGAACGATAAAAACTTCCGTAAATCTTCGACTCCAAGCTAGAATTCTAGAAAAAAATGGTCATTCATACAATCTTACTCGTACCAGTAGTTATAAAAATGTATGATAACAACTACAAGGTCATGTATGCTATTTACAACAATAAGAAATTGAATTAGGCCAAGATCATTCATGATGAGTCAAGAGTCTTCATGCACAATCTAGACACATGATGTTCTTTGCGTCATACTTGACTAAGATTTTCATTCAATATTGCATTGATGTTAAAAGTATGCAATATTTCATTCTAATTATGGTGATGGACCAAAAATCCATCTCTTTTATGAAGCTACCATTGAAAATGGAACCTCATGTGCCATTCAACATTCACTTAGCTCGTACGGTTCATGAAGACTTACCTCAATCATCGTCTCAAGATCCACCGATCGAGTAACAGCTTATTCAACATGAGATTGCCAAAGAAATTAGTTGGAGTTCCGATAGCAATAAGGAACTTGCATTTATTAACCCATCCAAGAACATTTCCGCCAATGTCGCCTTTCTCAAAAATCAAGAAATCCTTTATAAACAACAGAAAATAATTAAGTGCCAAAAGACTTTCGAGAAGACTATGCTGGCTTTCTTGGAGAAGATATGGAACAAGCCCTCCTCATGCTCATGTCCTTCCTCACCCCATGACTCATGGGCAGAGAGTTAAACCTGCTTTTTGCGTTGGTAAGCTTTTTATTAGTGTGGTTTGGTGATGGCCTTGGCTTTCTTTTTTTGTTTACATCTTGTGTTGAACATGTGGTTTTTGTAGTTTTTTGTTTGCATCATATGTTGAACTTCTCGTACTTGTGATAATGGTTTGTATTTGGTCTTGAATTTGTGATGTATGTTACAAACTAGTGCGTTGGTCTTGTCATCATTTGTGTTGAACTCATGTACTCGTGTTTTGAACAATATGGTGTTGTAATTTGCTTATGTAGTTTAATGTGAAATCATGTTTGTTGTTACGAATTATTATTGTTATGTCAAACATATATGTGTTTATAGCCACTATGTTGCTATTTGTCACGACCGGTCCTGTACATCTATTATTGTTATGTTTTTTTAGTTTGTCAAGTATGTGTTTGTGCATTTGCTTATGTACTTTGCATTAACTTCCAATAAATGTTTGTACTTCATTATAATCCCATATGATATATCTTTATACATTATAATCTCTGTTGTATTCTCGCCTTTTTGTTGATGCCAAAAGGGGAGAGAATATTGACAAGGGGAGCATGTATTATGAGGGAGAATTACATATGTTTTTAATCAATAATTCATATAGTTTTCATCATCAAAAAGGGAGACATTGTTAGAACCCTGGTTTTATGTTTTAGTGATGACAACTATATCTCTGTGTGAATCTAGTATACAATATTATGTAGGTTTAAGGAGATATTATATTGGAGAATCAAGGAAAGAGCAAGGCGAATCATTTACATTTTAAAAGCTATGAAAATATGGATTTTCAAGTCAAATGTATGTATTTGGTCCTAAATACACTTGTAAAATCTCTTTGATAGTTCATATGCACACAAACACACCTACATACAAATGTTTTTAGTTATCAACAGTTAGACAAGTTTGAAAAATCAAATATATATATATATATATATAAACTATTTTTACATAGTTCAATTGGTTGTGAATATTTTCAATTGAATGAAGCAGTCGATTGAATATATTCCCAATCGACTGGATTTTATGTTTTATTATATAAGCTTATTTTTGAATTTTTCCATGTGATTCAATTTTCTTATTCAGTTGACTGACTATTTATACTCAATCGACTATTTACCCTATAACGGCTATTTTCTGAAAAGTCATCTTCAATACTTGCGATCGTTCATAAGCATCTCTACGAATGGTAATGGCTGTGATTGCACAATTATAACTATCTAATTTAATTCTTTGATATCTATATATAGAGATCAACATCTAAAATAATTTTTAACTTTTCTTAATCTATCTTTCTTAATCTTTATTATCTTTAGCATACTTGCAACTCTATTGCATTCAAAATCAAACAGTCAAAATCTATGATATGAGAACCAACCCTGTCAACTCAAGAAACTTTATTGCATTGCATGTTTCTCCAGGTGACCTGAGGGTACATGGCTAAAGGAAAGTCCGAAGAGGAGCTTCAGGAATGGACATAAGACGAGAGTCCAACTAGTATAAATATCCTAGTGTGATTGCTTGTATTTACTTTACTTTACAATATTTTTCTAGTTAATACTGCTTAGATTTAGACTATATACTTGAATATATATATAAGCCATATTATATAAGAACCATATGCACTTACATTCCTCTCCCGGACGTATATTGGATTTCAAAACCATATGCTACAAGAAATTGCAACCACCGATGTTGCCTCATTTTAAGATCATGTGCATAAATAAATACTTTAGTGATTTATGGTTTGTATATGACACAAACTGCTCTCTAAGTAAATAATGTCACTAAATTTTGAGTGCGAAGACTATAACAACCAATTTCAGATCATGAATAGATATCGAGTTTCATTTATTTCTTAATTTCTTTGATGTGTATGCCACTACTCTACCTTTCTGCATAAGCACAACACCTGATCCAATACCACAAGCGATAATGTAAACTTCCAGGTCCTGGTTGCCTTTTGGGCCAATGATGAGTACAGGTGCATTTGTAGGTAACTCCTTCAACTTTCGATATACTTCTTCAACTTAGATGTCCATTGGAATTTAGCACTGTTCCGTGTAAGGTTTGTTAGTGGTTGAGCAATCTTTGAAAAATCTTTAATAAATCACTGGTAACAACTAGCCAATCCTAGAAAACTTCTTATCTTTAAGATTATCTCAGGCCACTTTTAGTTCTAAAAATCTTTAACTTTGGTTGGGTCTACATAAATTCCAGCTTCTGAAACAACGTGGCCCAAGAACTTAACTTGTTTCTGCCAAAAATGACTTTAGAAAACTTGTCTTTCTTATTCTACCTCAAAGTCTCTAATATAGTCTTGAAATGCATTTCATGTTCTTCAGTCTTGGAATATACCAAAATATCATCAATAAATATGAGGACGAACTTATCGAGATGTTCTCTAAAAAATCGATTCATTAGATCAACAAAACATACAGAACATTCGTAAGTCCAAATGGAATTTCCGACCCTTTATGAGATCCATACCTAGTTTGAAACGCTGTCAGTGGAAGTTGTCTTCTGCAATGCAAAGTTGATGAAAACCTGTTTCTAAATCAAGCTGTGAAAAGATCTTGGGTTTGTGAGTTGATCAAACATATCATCGATTCGCGGTAAATAATACTTATTCTTAATTGTCGACTCATTCAGCTTACGATAATCTTTAGTTAATCTGAGTGATTTATCTACATTCTTCACAAACACAACAGCTGCACCCCAAGGAGAAATAAAAACGTAATAAAATTCTTGAAGTCCAATTTCGATAATTGCTTCTTAAGTTCTTCATTCATCTTTGTTGACGTTTGTATTAGAGGACGGCTAACGGGTAGAGCTCCAGTCCTAGGTCAATTCTTACTCAATCGCTCATTTAGGGGGAAGATCAGAAATAGGTTGAGAAATATTTGGATACTCCCTAACTATCGAAATACAAGCAATTTCATCCTAATCTTGGAATTCAAAAGAATAGAAAGATCCACACGAATTCTCAATGATATCTCTAAGAGCTAAACTAACTCGATCAACTGATTCTAGGTGACTGGGTGTTACAATTCTTTCGATACATAACGAATGTGCCTCATAACGAATCAGCCAATCCATACCAAGGATGATGTCGAACCCTAAATATTCGAATACTTGTAAATCACAATAAAAGGATAAGCCGCAAAGTACTAACTCGGCATTCTTGTACATCATGCAAGGTTTGCATATCGCTCGATAGGATTAGAAATCCTTAAAGAGGTGATTAAGTATACAACATCCAAATTTAACTTTTCAACCAATTCCTTAAAGATAAAAGAATGAGATGCACCCGAACCAAATAGAATTCTAATAGGTAAATTTCTAAACAAAATTGTACCTTCTAAATAAAGGGAACCTTTCCCTTCGCCTGAGATTAGTCACTAAAGTTCCAAGGGCATTCAGCTTACTAGTCTTCTTTGGGCACGTATATGCATAATGACCTGTTTCCTTACAAATATTGCACCTGATTTGAGATGACTGTGGCTTGGAACATTATCTAATGTAATGTCCTTTTTCTCCATAATTATAGCACACTCAATGCTCCTTAAGATGAATCTTGTCTCCTACTCCAGCTGATGTACCTTATAGTGGCTTTTTGCTAAAGAACTTAGATCTTTGTTTCTTCAATGGAAATTTCCGCTTCTGTCCATAGCTACTTTACTCTTAGGTTCCTCCTCTTCACTCTTTTTTTCCACTTCCTCGAGTCTAAGCGTTGTATTGACCAGTTTTTCAACGACAACGTGCAGTTGTGGAAGTAAAGCTTTAAGCCAGGAACAAACTTTTGTTTCTTCTTCAATGGTGTATTAATCATATTGATCCCATACTTTGATCAGGATTCAAAAGTATCAATATATTCACCAACAAACATACGAGCTTGCTTCAAATCAACAAATTGGCAAACCATTGTAGCTTTCTCTGCCTCCAGTAGAAACTCCTGCTCGAATTGAAGCTTGAATTGATTTTAAGTTATCTCAATTTCATCTACTTCTACCACTAGCAGGTCATACCAATCTAAAGTTCTCTCTTACAGCTAGCTTGAGGCAATCTAAACTTTTTGTTAATCTCTCATGCCCATCCTTGTAAAATAACGCTTGCACGTCTTCGACCATACCTAGATGCTAATCACTCCTTCCGTTTCCTTAAAATCCTTACCATCAAGACTAGCATAGTCACTGCATAGTCTGACAAAATCAAAACAAGGAGTAGGAGGATTAGGGGTTGTAGAAGCACTTGACTGGTGAATGCTCATAACCAACTCCATCCACTGCTCTATCTTCATAAATACTCCCTCGGTTCCACTTGATCGCTCAGGGTCAACTTGTCCAGAGCATGGTCCAAGCATTCTCACTACTGAAGAGGAATGAGGTAAAAATTAAGAATAACAAACAACACATATATCAAAACATACAAATAACAAATATGCACCAAAATGACTACTCCCTATAATCATCTTATACACCTAATAATGTTTATGTCTACCCAATACCCAGAGAATAGTGACTCCTAATGTCGTTCTAGGCCAATAACTCATGACTCTTAATGTCATGTATTATTCTAATCCACTCTGATACCAACCGTGAACACCCCATCTTTATTCCCATAATATTAAAGAGTATTACTAAGTAATACCATTGAATAATATAGAGAATGAGGCTATATGGGGTATACATGTGAGCATTCCTTTGGACTAACAGTGGTATTTTTCTCAAATCATAATATACTTATCACAAATGTACACGGTCTCATTATAAAGTAATCGCTACATGTGCATCCAAGACATAACAATAAACAATCATAAGAGTATAAATAGAGTTCGCCGAGTCAAAAAGCAGCAAATAAAATTTAACATACACAAATAATACATAACAGATACATAGTCATGCGGGTAAAAAAATGATAGTCCGATACCCACAAAAGACATACATCACACACTGCATAATAGATATATACATAATTACATCAAGGCTAAAAAAATGCTCTAGGGGATGCATCATCTTAAAGCTACTACTAGCCTCCAAATTCTTTAAGCTGAAGATGCTAATATGTTCCTGTACTTTCCACATCTCGGGGTCCTAACCGAGTATTATAAAACACATGAGTCAATCTATGTATATATAATTAAAATAATTATAAATGTAGAGGAAACATGTTATACTAAAATTATTATCAATAAGTGAAGTCATACATTAAGTAACTTATTACTATCTTTTAATTCTAATTTTTCCATACGACGTATCACACATTAGGTTCATATGTATATTTTAACATATACATTACATGACAACTAGTGACAAGCGATGACTACAGGATAAACACTAAGTCCCTAGTAGAATCATGTTTATAATATGTGAGGTCCATTATCAAATACTAGATCCAAATATGGGTATAAACAGGATATACCTATCTACCACTCCATTAGAATCAGAGGAGAGACTGATAGCATGAAGCCAGGACTACAGCCTTCAGTTACCTTAACAGTCATCATGACATGTATCCGCGTGGTACTCATCTATGCGAAGTCCAATTAATGACACTACACTTGCCCTTATATGTAATAAGCTGTTGGACTAAGTGACACAGGGACAAATGCACTAAATAAGCACTAAGCTATATCAATATGTAGTGTCATGGATCAAGGGTGCGACCTCAGGATCAGGCCACTATGGTGGATGCTAGCCTAATATGGTCCTATCTAATATCAAATAAAAGGAGTACATTTTGATAGAATATCTACAGAATAGTCACAAAGCCCAACTCATAAGCACTAGCATAAAGCTGGATGTATTTCTATGAGTCTCTCACATACACCTCGACACTATATCACTAATCTGTCGCTTAAGTGTGATTTACTTGCATAGAATAACCAAACAAATATCACTACTGTGTCTCATACTTCTATGTGATACTCAATCATTTACTTAATGCTCGTAAATTTCACTTATATCCATCGTATCTATGCCACAAGACCTATGTATAATCGAAGAAATATTACCGAATGCCTCATCCCATATAAATTCATTTACATCATATTTCTCATAGCATAGAACATCACCACAATTACATGTGATTTATAAAGCATACCAGTTTGAAGAAGAAAATATATTTTTATTTAGTTATTTTATACTAATTTATTTTAATATTCAATCTAATAAGTTCAAACATTCTTCTTGTATATTTACTAAATTTTAGAATTATATTCTTCTTATAGAAATATGTATAAATTTTCTCCCTCGAACCAAATTACATTCCTACCTAATAATTTTTGTTAAACTTATTTACATTCAATTTATTAGTAAACTTTTTAGTTAAGATATTTATCTATATTACGTATATAACATTAATTAATAGTTATATATCTAAGTTTATAAATGCATGTTTCGCATTTTCATTTATAAATTTCTAATATGTAAATTCCGTTATTCTTATATTATTTTACTTATATTTTATATAATTTATTTGTATTTTATTCATATTTATTTAAATATTTTATTTTTCAAAAGCGTAAAAGGCATGAGTCGATCGGTTGGACCACCGGTCGACTGACACCTATATATTATCAGAATCTTATGCTGCTTATTATCGTGATCGACGATTGAACTCTAGCCATCCACTACCCAATTATAACCTTCATTGCACAACGCTCAAACACATATCAACAATCTTCCTTTACATAAATTATTATGCATCCAAATATTATGTAAATATTAAAAAATGATCAAAATCAAAGTAAGGTTCACTGCTTGTAACCCAAAATTCTACCATCGTGCTGCATACTCATGGATTTAGTTGAAATTCATAGCTTAGTTAGATATAAATATGAGTAAATAACTCACCTGAAGATGCAAGACTTTAACTATTGGCTTTAGCTTCTTCTTCTCCTTGCTTGTGCACTTACTGTCAATTTATAATGCTCAAAATCAATGATAAATACTAGGATTTCTTCTTGCTAAATGATGTAGAAGCATGTCAGGAAGCTTACTTTTAAGTTTGATTATCTTTAGCAATTTATTTCAATTATTTATAATTTTTAAGGTAAGATAGATGTAAGGGTTTTAGTGTGAAGAGGATGGTTCATCTGTGTTTTTAGATTACATCATTCCTATATTCATATGCATGAATGAAACCTCTAGATTAAGAAAATTCCAAAATTTTAATTTTTTAACGGGTTACTTAGCTTAATTCATTTACGAAGTAAACTTTTCTAAATTGGGTTATTATTTATATTCCCTTTTACCATTTAACATTCATATTCTTTTCTATTTAATCCACTTTTAAATATAAATCCCAGTTCTTCTTTAACTAACTAAATTCCATAATCATAAATAATTTCTAATCTACTTATTTACACACTCTATTTACATTAGAATTTACTATTTCATTTATTTTCATTTACAAACTCTTGAAATTATTTTTAATATCAAAAAATGTCCAAATTAATTTATTAACACCAAATACAAATCAAAATTTCAATTCTTTGACTAATTTCACCTAAAATCATTCAAATTATTAATTATTTCCCCAAATTATCATTTTTAATATAACTTGATTATTTAGATTAATTATTATTTATTCATAATTAATCGCTTCTGATCATTGGGTTGTTGTATCTACCATCTCCCATCCCTCTAATATCCTAAGCTCAAATCTGATCAATTCAGTTGCTATCTGATTACTAGAGGTCAACGGTTTAAGGACTAACAATCTGCCAAATCGAAGAATGTTTCAAAGGGGAGAGTTCGTTCTTTCAAAATATGCTTCAAGGCTTTGGTTCTTAGGTATGATTTCCATTGAATTATAGTTTATAATCTTATGAATATATTTCATTGTATATATATATTATATTGTTAGTTAGGTGATGATTCTGATATGTATTAATGTTGTCATAAATTAGTCTGATTATATGTATATATATATACTTAGGCCTGTCAATGGGCGGGTTTTGGTTCGGGTATTTAAAAACCCTGATCTAAGCTTGGTTACAATAATGAAAACCTGAATCTAGTCCAAACCCTTTGGGTATATAAAAACTAATACCCGAGCCTGACCCGTCGGGCTTTTCAAGCCCACCGGGTTATACCCATATATCCAACCTGAAATATTTATGTTAAAACCATACCCTAAATTGCAATTTTTATTCGCACTCTCTCTATTCTAAATCTTCCAATTCTTTTTCTTATATCGATTGCAATTCTACATCTTATTTTTCCTTTGCTTAGGTTGTTAAGGATCCATGTATTCTACTCCTCAAATTTTCTATTAGAAGCCAAAATCCAAGAATTGGACCGATTACAAAAAAGGGAGTTAGATATGTTTTTGTTGCGGGGACATTAATTGCATGGCTAAGGATTGCCGCGACCGAGTCGGATGTTTTGGGTGCAGTTTCTATGGTCATAAAAAGATTGAGTGTTCGACGAACATCTGATGCTTTTTCTAATCGGCATAGTAACCTCTCTATCGTCGATCATGGATTTCTTTTTGTCTTAAAATGTATAAAACTTAAGAGAATATTATTAGAATATTTATGGAGTTAGAGGAAAGTAGGAATTGAATTTTTGGAGAATTTGTTCAATCATTTTGATGTGATTAATGCAGTAAACTCTTATAACAATTACATAAAGAAATTGGTGATCCTGAGGATTATTTTGGGAAATATGCTTCTTCTTTGGATGAAGATGACTCGGTTGTAGATATGATGCCAGCTTCTAATGTGAATAGTGGAAATTCAAACATTTTTGAAGGTTTGGAGGAAGTCTCAAATATTTCTGTTATAGTTCAAAGGGAGGAATCTAGTGCTCTAGGTCCATTGTTATTAGACCCTGATGTTTTGCTTTGTGGATTGGATTTCCACTCTGGAAATAAATGTTACAGTATATGATTATCAGTGTGCTGATAATACAAATGGTGATTCCGAGTTTTCATTATGTATATGTTAATTGAATAATGATTTCATTTATGTTAGTAGCAAAAGTTCCAGAACTAAAGTATCCGATATAGGGAGTTTTGAGTTAGTCACTGTTAATCGCCTTGATTGTCTTTCATCACTTGAGGACTTGGAAAAAAAATATGAATTGGTTCATAGTATTGAGATGGTTCCTTCATCTTCTAAACCATTGGTACATGAAGACAGAACTAAGAGTAGGATTTTTAAGTGCAATGTAACTTCTAGCAGTATGATCGAGGATGTTGAGGACAGAGATGCTAATATGGTAGATGATTATGGAGTTTCAAATAGTAATAACATGGTGGTTGATGACTAGAATAGTACATCTGACTGTTTGGATGAAGATAAAGTACATTGTAAATATGGGAAATTAAGCGATGATGTTGTAACGACCCGTAAATTTTCGATAATTAAAATAGCTAATTTAATAAGATTTCGTGATTTAGTGTTAGAAAAAAAATTGTAAGTCATTTGGAATAATAATAAATGTTGAATCTATTGGGATTATAATAGAGTTAATAAGATTTTTAAAACTGGAATTTATTGGATAAATTGAATAACGGGTTTAATATGATTAAAAATGATTTGTAAAATTTTATTTTATCATATTGGAGTTATAGTGATGTTATAGAACTTTTAAAACTGAATTTAAAATTTATTTGTGAAAATTGAATATTTTAATATTTAATTATCGCTTGAAAAATAGCCAATTTTTGAACAGTCTCAGAATTGGACGAAACTAGTTCTATTGGATCCGGAATAGTTAGTTATTATCGGATTTCAATTTTCGTAGCAATCGGAGTTGTCGTTTGACCGTGGCAGCTCGAAACGCGTTGAAATTGGTTAATATTAATTTGGCGAGTTAAAAATAGTCATTTTTCAAACGGTCTCGGATTTCAACAAAACTAGTTTCATTGGATCCGTAATGTGATATTATTTTAATGTTTCAAATTTCAAGTCAAACGGATTTACCGTTTGTCCGGGGCAAGCCAAAACGCATAGAAAATCGTTTAATCGGTTTAATTTAAAATTGATCGTTTATTTCCGTAACTCTCACATATGATCGAATTAGGCCTTGAAACTAGTTCCATTGCGTCCGGAATGGGGGTAAAACCTTATAAACGCCTGGCGGCACGTCTCGATTGGAGTTCGGATGATTTTGGACCTACCTATATAAATACGCACGCAAACCGAGGCAGTTTTATTATTTTTTTAATCCAGAAACCCTAATTACTTCAGCCCTAGCCGCCATTTCCTGAATCAATGGCCACGAAAATTCGAAACTTCTTCCTCATTTTCCTCTCAATCCATCAACAATTAGCAAAAACTCTCAACTACAAAGTTGTAGAGCACGATGAAAGCTTCAAATCCATACGGAGATGATCGAAAACGGAGCCACGGATCAACGGGAAATCACGTTCAAAGCTGCTGCGTTTTTCACGTTTTTCGAGGCGAGATGAGGGGCCGAGCTTCGAGCTGCTCCAGGCGTTGGTGGCTCTGGTGATAGGCTTCGGGATGGCGCTTCCTGATCGACTTCTGGACGCTCGTGGTGGCTGCGATTTGGAGCCCTAGTTTGGCTTGGATGGGTTCTTAGTCGCGTGTGTTCCTGGAGCAAGTAACGTGAACGTGAGGAAGAAGAGGGGTGCGGCCCAGATCTGCTATGCAGGAAATCAACGGTGATGATTGGGTGGGTTTTAAAAATTTAATTAAGCTGTAATTAATTTATATAAAAATTCGTGTTAACTTTAAACCATCATAACTTTTTCATACGAGGTCGAAAACGCACGAAACTTTTTGCGTTGGAATCGTATCGACGAGGACTACGCAATGGAACTGGATTGGAATCATTTGGAGCTAGAGAAAATTTTGAGTTAAATCGAACGTCGTTCGATTTGATTTAAAATCGTAAAATCAAGGTGAGTGTTTTATAACGCTCACAACGTACTGAATATCTTTATGCTAGTTAAATTTGACATTATGCATAGTTATGATTTTTATTTGTTGTTGTTTGATAAAATTTAATTATCATATTGATTGTCATTTGAATTCACCGTTAAAAAAAAAAAAAAAAATTTAAATTGACAGTTAAATTAAAATTAAAATTGAATTGCGATTAAATTACCTGACATTGATAAATATGAAATTGCCGTGAATTGTATTGCCTATTGGATGATGTATTTCGATGGATGTTATTGGTTGATATTTAAATGTTTGGATGTTTATTTGTTTATATATATCATGCTATGCATACATATGACACTGTGATTGATTTAAATGATATATTCATCCCTGACATTTAATTATAATAACTAATCACTTGGCCATAGGTTAGAAAATTATATACGGACACCGAGTTGGTTAAATTAAATGATTTTAAAAGTTGTTTTGAAATTATTTAAATGAATTGATTTTAAGAATAAAATCCAATTTATGGAAATTGAATTATTTTGAATTGGAGCTCGAAATGTTAGAATTTAAACTTGGTAAACAAAATTATTAAATAAAATCGAAGTTTAGATTTAAATTTAAAATTGAAATACGGTGTAAATTTTTGAAAGTTGATTTGTTTTGAAAGATTGGACTTTTAATCGAACTCTGAATATTTCTAAGAAAATTGATATGAAATGATATTTCAAGTTTGAGTTTGGAATTGAAAATTTATTTGAAATTTAGATTTAAATTAATTTGGAATATATGATGATTTTGAAATGATTTGATTTTAAAGCGAATATGATATTTTGTTATCAATCATGAATCAATTTGAAATATAAAAGAGCCAACGGTGTAATAATACGTAGTTATTAAAGAGACCGGGATCGGATATGGACATACTCTCTGTCGATACCGAAAACCACTTTAATAACTATTATACGCGGAGTGTTGATCCAGAATGAAGTGGATGGTTTGGTGAACGCGTTGACTGAAGAAAGAGAACGATATTGGATGACCCCTGACATGACTAAAACAGGAGCCGCGCCGGGCCATTGAGGTTCGCCACCTCTAGCGGACACACTTCTTCGATACCATTTCTATTACATTTGTGATGCGATTTGGGTGCACCCCTTGATTTGGGAGTGTTGTCTCGCGGTGTTGGGGTAGCTGCTGGCTATGCCCAACATCAGTCCGGATCACGCAACTACTAGTATCCTAGTTGGTATTGCCTCATGTACCTTGTCATACTGATTATCCTATTCGCGACCACTACGTTTTGATTTGTACCTTGAGTATATGGATTGCCCTCTGGTGACTTCCGGTTTTGGGGAAACTACGGTCTTGTATATGCTTTTGGGAATATAAAAATGTGTTAAGGGGGATTATGGTAACGCCTTAACGCTATTTTGATACTTTATATTACTAATAGGCATTATCTACTTAGCGTATATTACTACATAGTAGATAGTTTCACGGATCCTTGAGAGATGGAAAATCCCGTAACATCTCTTAAGTTATTGCACGCACGTTGACACTGGATAGGAGATGTCAAACCCCGTAAACATCTCCGACGCCGTTACACTCATATTTATTTACGATTGATTTAACTTTCATAAGGATATTTAGTCCTGACTCGAGTGTTTGTCTTTTCATTACGCTCGGGTCAGTCCTGAGTTTTCAGTTTAGGTTGAAGATCATTTCCTTGGAGGACGGAGACGAAGATTTGGTATATGATCTACTACTATTATATTCATTCCATTCCGCTGCATTGTTGTATGATATTTGCTGTGTATGTAACTCTGATAAATGTTGTATAATAATAATCAAATGTATTCATTTCAAATGTATTCATTTAATTAACAGCTTCATGAACTGTTATTTTATTATTATACTTTAGCCTTCCGCTGTGAGATTCTGTGTTGTTTCATTTCCTTTATTTCCCTTCCTTTTCTTTTCTTAATTACCCCAATAACTATCTGCTCTTTTAATGGTTTGGAATCGACATGTGTAATTGATCGTCGGTTTTAAACTGTCCAAAAAGGCGGGTCGTTACAGATGTGCATAAGGATATTGGCACTTTAGGTGATTATATGCATAAGGTTAATAATGTGCATAATGGTGACCGATTATGTGGTGTGGTGGGGATCTGGATGGAGCAGCAGGGAGTAGCTTGACAGAGTCTGGTATATTGTTGGATAGAGAAGGAGAAATTTTCATGGTGACCGATGATCGAGTTGCTGAAAGTAATAAGAAAGAAACATTAATCAGGTCTCTAATGCCTGGAATAATGATTGTTTGAAAGATGAAAATGTGCATTGTAAATCTAGTGAGTTTTGTGATGATATGCATAAAGGTATCGATCCTGTAGGGGTTGATATGCACAAGGTTGATGATGCACAAAGTAAATCTGATGTATCTGATGTTTTTTTGGTTAGAGATGGAATGCACAAGGATTTCCTGTTGGATGGGGATGGTATGCGCAAGGGTGTATTGTTGGATGGAGTTATAAATTGTGTTAATGCAGTTAATAAAAAAGATGTTAGGGTTGTAACGGTAGGTAAGATGATGTAGTTAATGATGCATGCAATAGACACATCAATTTCTGCTACAGTAAAGACAACGACACACATTTATCTTTATTGACAAGGAGAGGCAGGCACAGGAAATCTGTTGCTGTTAATGATGTTGTTCATTGTAGTGCTAGGGTCTATAGCAGTCATTCTTCAGTTAAGGGTGAGTCACCCGATTCGAGTGCTATAAGTGGCACTATGAATTCAGGCTTAGGTATGGTTTCTGTTTTAGGTAATGCTTATACTTCCTATGCTCTAGGTAGTTTATCCACCAGTGAGTTATGTCAGTTAGCTAGGGATACCGCTTTTGTTTTTATTAATGACGAATCAGATACTTCTTACATTAGGAGTAGGTAAATAGAGAGAGTTAGATCATCTGGATTATGAGGATTGTTAGTTGGAATATTAGGCGTCTTCATGATTTAAATAAACGTGATAAAATTAGAGCATTTTTTAAAGATTACTTTATTGATATCGCCCTTTTACAGGAAACGAAAATGGATTGTCTTGATCTTCATTTTTATAGAAGATTGGGTGGTTATCATCTTAAACATTGGACTTGTTTACCTTCAATTGGAGCTTTTGGGGTTTACTTGTAGGGTTCCTTAATAATTCTTTTAAACTTCTTCAACTATTAATAAGCAACACTCGTTACATATAACCTTAGTGATAACTCTTTATTACATATTTCTAATGTTTATGGACCAACTCGAAAATTGGTCATCGAGTTCTATGGAGCGAATTCTAAAATTTAGAACATTCACTTCTGGATCTTGGATTATGGGTGGTGACTTCAATGTTATGCGTTTTTTTAGGGTAACGATCATACCAGGGAGGTGATTTCTCTTCTATGGAAGAATTTGACCAATTTATTATTAGTAGTAAGTTGATTGAATTGCCTCTATCTAATAGAGAATTCACATAGAGTAATACTAGGGAATCCCTTTCTATGGATCTTTTAGATAGATTTTTCATTAGTGACGAAATTGAAAATAAATTTCCTATTTGTAAAGTCACTGGTTTGCCTTATACGTATTATGACCATTGTCCTATTATTATTACATGTGATCATCATAAAATTGTTAATAAAACTTTTAAATTTGAAAAAAATGTGGTTATTAGAATTTAACTCTCTAATCTAATTATAAATAAATGGATATTAGTGAAGTTTATAATATCAGAAGTATAGATAACTCAGCAAAAAAAATTATTTTAAAACTTAGGGGCCTTAGAAATTTTCTTAAAAATTAGAATAATAATGTATTTGGAAGTATTAAAATTAAAAAAGATAATTTACTTTCTGAAATGCTTAAAATTAATAAGATAGAAGAAACTAGACAATTAAATCTTGAAGCGTGTAACGTACTCGCTAATTTATAAGAAGAACTTAATTCAATTTTAGAAAAAGAAGAGGTTATGTGGAAACAGAGATCTAGACTCCAATGGATTAATGAAGGTGATAATAATACAAAAAAAATCGTAATATGGCTAACGGTAGAAAATGTAGTAACACAATAAATTCTATTTTTGTGAATAATGTGGAATTGTTTAACGACCCTGACTCGACCTTCGAAAATCGACATCCAAATACATCACCCGTATTCGAATGCCGTAGATTCAAACGTTGAGTCTGATTCGTCGGAGCTTATAACAACATTAAATGATACAACATGACGGAAACAAAAGAATAATTTAATTGATACATAACATCTGATACAACAATGATGCAAATGAAATGATCAACACATATCAGAGATACACAACAGCGGAAAAACAAAGTAGTGGCAGCAGCGGAAAGACAATATCTTCAATGCCAAGCTTCAAAGATTCCAAACCAAGAAGCTCGAACCATCATCGTGCTAAAGTGAAGCAAACTCGATCCACAAGGCGATCGCCAAACCAAAGAGTCCAAAGATTGCCAAAAGCTACACCTACTAGCTGACTATCTGAAAACCTGACTCTAGGCTGCCCTTGTGGAAAATTATAGGCACCCAGAGTTTAGAAAGGGAACAATAAACTCTAGGTCAGTCATGGGACTGGTGTGAGCAAACTAAAACCGTTTATTTTAACAAAAACAAACAAAAAGAATGTAAAAGAAATGCGCTATGCTTTTTATAAAATGAAACTACCATAATGCCTCATGGCACATACACAATGCAATCTCACACTTGGGAGAGATTTCTCCTTGTCAAACATGCTTATATGAAAAATCCTTTTGATATTATTATTAGTGCATAGTGTAGAAAACATTTCGAAAGTATAATATTAATCTTAGCCAGCATAGGTACCATTATATTATGCCTGCTATAGCTACCATCTGAGGTGGCAGGTTATACAACTATAATCGTAAAGGGCTCGTATTGTTTTGTTTGGATTTTCAACAAATGGTCAAGGCTAAGGAACTTCCTTCACCAAATGGATACGCCTCTGGAGGGACGCCCCGAGAACCTAACCAGCTCTCTGTCAACACAAGGCCAGGTTACCTCTGTAACTAGGTAACTATTGACATAAGTACACCATCCCTCGGTCGTCACCGACTTTTATCTAAGGCCTCAACACCAACGAATTCCAACAACCACATAAGTTAAATATCTGGGCTCCATACCATGACATCACTTTTTATGCATAAGGAAATGCACATACCCTAAGGGGCGCGACCCCTGTAACCTTGCCGCATCCTTGTTGTTTCGACATTTCTAGAATGTGAGGTTTGATGAAGTCTAGTCGACAAAGCTATGCATTACACAAAAGCTACGCTTTACACAAAAGCCATGCTTTGATCAACAAGTGATCAGCACCCAGCATGCCACATTACCAAATTGGAAATATATCACTAGTAACCATCAACATCATAACCTCTGAGCTCGTACGTCTCAGAGAAAGGTGTTAAGCTAAGAGAATAAATTCTCCGCCAGCAAATAGAAATGTATATGATAGAACCCAGCTTTACATCTCAAAGTGTAACGCCAGACACACAACCATACAATTCGATCCTAGGTCTGAATGGTACCGAAGGCACTTCAAAGAAGCCCATGCAAATCAAGATAATCCCTAATCACATTTGGACTTCCCATTACATAGGGAAATCTCCATACCGAGGCCATTCGGTGCAGAGACATTCAATAGGTAATCCTTTCGCTTTCGAAAATACCTGATCTACACCATCGTCTTCAAATGCTATCCATTTCATTGTATCACTATTCAGAATGGGTTTTATGACATAAAATCCTCTCCTGGCTAAACCGAATAATGAGCGCTAATTTTGAAAAGCTTATGGATATATTAGGATCTTAGTTAAGTCACAACTTTAAGCCCAAAACCTTTCCCTTTGAATGGTTTAAACAAATTTCCACTTTTAATCTTTTAAATAAAAGATTCACCCTTTATGATCCTTTTCAATTTGAAACAATGTTCACCAAATTTTTAACAAAGATTTATTCATAGTTTTCAAAACTATTTCCAATTCAAATTTGATTTACACCCAACTTGAAATCCTTTCAACAAAAACTGGAAATCCTTTCTTTATATGAAAGCAATTATCATTTGAAAACAAATGTTTTTCGTTTCGGATTAAATATGCTCAAGTTATAGCCTTTCAAAGTATACATTGGAAAATCAACGAACTGCCGTATCCCAACAAGTTCTATTTAAATTCAAATCTCCAAAATAATTTATTTAAAATACTTTTAAAATGGTTTAAAATCCATTATATAACCTTTACAACCCTTAACCATAGTTTTCAAATATATATGTATATAGAATTCAACTTCAAAATCTTGAATTCAAATTCAAATTAAATTATTTTAATTTCAAAACTTAAATAAGCCATTCAAAATAATTTTAACTTCAAAACTCCTTTCATATTAAACCCAATTTCACTTCCAAACCATTTTAGATTCAAAATTCAACTTTTAAAACCATTTTGAATAAAATAATATTAAATTCAAATATGTGTGACTTAACCAATTCCTTGTGAAATCCATATTTATGTATGTGTGGTGTAGTCCAGGGGTTTCACAGGAAATAAATAAAACATCACAACCATCATTAATTCAATCACAACAATATCGTAAGCGGTATAATCCTATAACACTCATCTTCCATTCACAAATAAACAAGTAAATTCGTCACAGATAAATAAATCATAGTTCACAGCTCAATCCACATAATTTATATCACAGAACATCACACACCGGGGATATCAAACAATTGAAGGCATTCAATAGAATTCAATCGTCCATAAGTAAGATCAATTTATCACCTGATTATAATTAATTTAAACCAGATTAATTACTTATGAATAAATTAATAATCCAGGTTAATTAGCATTAATTAATTACAAACCATTTGATATTAATTTACCAACTTTAATTATCCATCTTAAGTAATTATCCTTAATTACTTCATTAACCACATTAATTAACCTTAATTTAATTAATTAACTACCCCATAATTAATTATCATTTAATTAATTAATTATCCTTGATTAATTATTCTGTATTAATCACATAAATTAATTTATCTTAAGTTAATTACGTAATTAATTAACCTTCAATTATTAAGTGATTAACCCTTAATTAATTAATTAATTAACAAATTAACCCTTTAATTACTTTCATTAAGTAATTATCTTTTAATCACTTGATTAACTAACCTTTAATCAGTAATCAATTATCCTTTAATCATAAATTAATTATCCTTTAATTATTAAATAATTATCCTTTAATTATTTAATTATTTTTTTAATTACTTACATTAAGTAATCATCTTTAAGTAATTAATTATCCCTTCATTAAACTTTAACTACACTAAAGTAATTAACTTTAAGTAATCAAATTAAGTAATTAATCTTTAATTACTTACATTAATTAATTAACATTTAATTAATCACATTAATTAATCAGCTTCTAATTAAATAAGATAAACCATTTCTCTTAATTAATTGCGTATTTGTCATTGAAAATCTTATTAATAAACCTTTAAAAACAATTATCATTAACAAACAAATTGACTTAAGACCTTTAAGTAAATTAATAATTGAAAACATCTCTTCTTAATTAACTTCTTAATTATATCATTAAATTTACCTAAAATAAACTTAAGAATTAATTAAAATAAAGGTTATACATGTCAACACATTTTAAACTTAATTAATTGAAAATAGTTAATTTTAAAACCTTTGACTAATAAATTAAAACAATTATTATTTAAAAGCAATGGGTTAAGAAAATTGTTTAATTAAAACTTGATTTGTTTTTAAAAAAATTAAACCCGCAATTTCAAATACCCGAGCTAAACAAGAAAAATCCCAGAGTTAACCCCGAGTCACTCACTTCCACAATATACTTCGAGACTACCCACCATCATTCACGAGCCTGACCCAAGAAATATTCATCTTCCCTATACCACAATAAAAATCAGATACAACTGATGCCTTGTGCATGTGCACCGATGACCCAACACCCTTCGACCATCGCCAAGATCTTCGACATGTCATCGATGACCTTCCCTGAATTTTTGACCACCCAATTCGACACAATCGCTTGAGAAATGAAATTAAACTCAATCGATACCTGGAACAAACCAGATCAACAAAATCTCCTAGCCTAAGACGAACTCGTCCTCGAGCATCCATGCCGACCATGCCACAGCTTTGTCTCGACTTCCAGCTTCTATCCCCCTGGACCGGTCCCTTTCGGTACCTCGACGATGACGTACGAACCCAAAAAAACATCGCCGACCAAATTAACCATTAAACCCTAAACCGACTTTGCACCACCTCCATATTGATCTAAAACCCCTACGATTATTTTTCCTGTGACCACCGTACCTTTAACTACATCCACCTTCAGACCCGATGAACAATTCGTCGTTGTTCGTCGGCAATTGATGAAAATATAAAATCTGATCAACTTGCAATTTCTAACAAATCCCAAGCTTAGAAATCTAGATTCAATTATTAAAATTCATAAATTTGCAATACGAATCAAATTATAAGTTCAAATCATGAATTCCAGATCTTCGATTTTTAACTTATTTCTGATTATCACTGAGATTTATCTTTTTATAAATAAGTACTTAATATACACACTTGAATTCATTTTTAAAATTGATATTACATTGTTTTAATCATATTTCATCTAGAGATCGTTACCTAAAACAGATCGAGGAAAGAGGATTTGATTTTTTATGATTTTTAGCCTGTAAATGTTTAAACAGAGGGATATATGCATGTAAACAGACATGCACGGCTATATCATCATTTATACACACACACACACACACACACACACACACACACACAACATACAGTCATATTTATATTCATGCAAAACATATTTCATATCCTACTTCAAGGATTATCACATGATAACTCAAATACAGCAGATTTAAGAGTTTGCTCACCTAGAAATTGAAAGCAAGAGCCTGATTATTATTTTGATCTGGAATTCTAATTGAACTAAAGCTTGATCTCTATTTGTTTTAAAGCATTAAATCCTTGCTTTGCATAGTGGTTTATACTGGGGTGATCTTTGAATTTCATTTGCTAGTTCAGGTTGATGTTATTGTTTGATCTGTACTTGATTTGATTCACTTGAGTTTGAATTAAATTTGATCCTTATTGAGCTTGCATTAGATCAAGTTAAAGACTTGATGTTGTTATGGTTTGATTTTAATTTGTTTCAGGTTTTCATTTTCTTTTGAAGATGGGAGAAAAAGTTGAGAAATGAATGTGAAAAGTTTAGAAAATAGTCTGGTTTTCTTCTTAACACTTATTATTTATGAATTTAATTTAAAAGAAAATTAGTTGCCACTTGTAATCTAAGTTTACACTTGTTAATACATGTATCTATTTCTTTTATACTTGTTACAACAACTATTTTCATGTTTAAACCCTTGTTTATTAAATTATAACATATATACAAACTTAAAATTTTAAAAGAAAGAATCATTAAACCTTGTATTAATCTTATTTAAAATTAAACTCAAGTTGTTATACTTATTTTAATAACTATAGGAAAATACTAGTGTTAAAAATGTTCGCTTTTTTTACTTGAATTCAAAACATAATCTTCCAAAATATAGATATACATATATATTATAATTCCAAAAAAATTATTATTTTTAAATTATAGAGTTTCCAAATTCAAATTAGTTCTAAAAATATTTATTTTTGAATTTCAATTCCAAAATTCAATTTACAATCAATTAATATAGATAAACAAACACTTATCTTATTTATTTTGGAAAATTTCAAGTTAATTCACAATTTAATCCAAAATGTTATATTAAGTACCAAATTAAATTTGATTCAAAACCGAGATCGTTATATATACCACCCTTACGAAAATTTCGTCCCCGAAATTTTCTAGATAGGAAGACAAACAAAGAACAAATGAACACACAGAGAAATGGCTTTCCAGATCAAGCTAAAATATTTATTCTATATTTGGCTTACCAAATCAGAATATCATCAATAAATACGAGATCAACTTTATTTAACACTTCACGAAGTACTCGGGTCATCAGGTCTACGAAATATGTAGGGGCTTGGGTTAGTTCGAAGTATAAATATTCATTCGTAGAGTGAATCAGGACCCCCAAAGAATAGACAAGCAGATACAATTCAATTTAACTTCATATTTTTTTAATTTATTTCAAATAAAATTTCAGTTTCATTAAATTTAAAAAGAAAAGCTGATAGAAAACTGATGAAGAGAATACGAAATAGGAACCTTTTTACAACATAAACAAAGATTCGTAGGGCTACCACCGCACCAAAGCTTCTTTTTGTAGCTGCCAAGAAACCATCAAAGAATCTAAAGTGAATAATGATCAAAAGAGGTTGATGAGAAAAGATTATTCCTTGTTGCTAAGGGTATCGACCATTTGTAGTGGTACTCCCATGTCCTCTATCTTGTCCTCTTCTTGCACTCATTCTCATTATTAGTGAATAGTAAGAGAATTGACTGGGGCATATGGATGGATATCTTAGGGATATTCTCGTTCTAGGCCATTTATATCCCCATCTCCAATGAGACACTTAATGTGTTATACTCCAAAGCTAAAGTTCTTACTCAACCTTTAGCTCTGATACCAAATGTAACGGTCTAACTCGAACTTCGAAAATCGACATCCAAATACATCACCCGCAATCAAATGCTGCAGATTCATACATTGAGTCTGGTTTGCCGGAGCTTATAACAACATTATATGATACAACATGGCGGAAACAAAAGAATAATATTATGGATACACAACATCTGATACAACAATGATACAAATGAAATGATTAACACATATCAAAGATACACAACAGCGGAAAAATAAAGCAGCGGCGGCAGCGAAAAGATAATATCTTCAATGCCAAGCTTCAAAGATTCCAAACCAAGAAGCTCGAACTACTATCATGCTAATGTGAAGCAAACTTGATCCACAATGTGATCGCTAAACCAAGGACTCCAAAGATTGCCAAAAGCTACACCTGCTAGCTGACTATCTGAAAACCTAACTCTAGAATGCTCGTGTGGAAAATTGTGGGCACCTAGAGTTTAGAAAGGGAACAATAAAATCCAGGTCAGTCATTGGACTGGTATGAGCAAACAAAAACAATTTAATTGAACAAAAAAACAAAAAGAATTTAAAAGAAATCCGCCATGCTTTTTGTAAAATGAAACTACCATAAGGCCTCCCGGCACAGACACACAATACAATCGAACACATAGGGGATATTTCTCCTTATGATAGTCAAACATGCTTTATACGCAAAACCCTTTTGATATTATTATTAGTGCATAGTGTAGAAAATATTTCGAAAGTATAATATTAATCTTAGCCAGCATAGGTACCATTATATTATACCTGCTATAGCTACCACTTAAGGTTGCAGGTTATACAACTGCAAAATAAATTTAATTTCCACTTATTTACCTAACTCAAATTTTCCATTTAAACCAAATTTCCAAATTCCAAGTTAAGTCATATTTTAAGATACCTTTTTTCCATTTATTTATTTATACCTTTAACTTATAGAAAATAACTATACAATTCATTTAAATCCAATCTAAGCTAAAATTTCATATTTTAATATTTCAAAAATACTTAGTACCTCAAAAATAATACTTTAAAAATAATCACGGGTCTATATAATATTTTCTAACCTAGGTCAAGTAATACAGATAATATATCATTTCAATCCATAATTTAAAAAGAAAAATCCGAGTTCTATCATTTCAAACCCACAATCCCAAGAAAAATAAATACAATAAAAAAATCACTCGAGCCTATCCTTTTAGCCCATAATGATTTTTTCTTACTCTAAAGTCCGTTCGGGTATGTATCATTTCAACCCATAGTGATAAGAGAACTTGCAGTGTGAGATGCAGAAATAAAATGAACAGTTTAATATAACATCTCATATCAAATGATGCAACAATTATATAAACAAGATTTAACATCATATAATCACATCACATGCATATATGAATAACATATCAATTTATACAGATTCACTTCTCATCATTTCACAATAATATAAGTACGTAATGTCTAGAGTGAATAACTCACCTTTTTGAAGCTAGAGATCAATTAAAAGATAAAGATCCACACACCGCAAAGCACGAGAAGGCACGACAAGATTTAGGAAGAAGTAATAACCAAATTCAGATCTTGAAATCAAAATAATTATAAATATATGATTTACCAGAAACCGATATGGATTAAACCATGAGAAAAAAATTCAATACAAAAATTTTATCAAATCAAAGAGCAAAATGAATTTAAGTGAAACAAAATGGGGTGAATCATCAAGTGGGCTTGGCCACAACCCCTATAGGCATGGCCTCATCATCCATAGGCTCGGCCATGGTTTTTTGATGCAAGTTATGCAAGGTTAAGGGATCACAAGGCACGGTTATGGCATGGAAAAGGAAGGACAAAGTAAGTAGAGGCATAAACATGGATCAAGTGGAGATTGGCGCGGCCCTATGGTCTAAATGGCTCGGCCTAAGGCTAGACTTGGGTCAAATCAGATCTGAATCATGGCTAGAAAGTAGAGATAGTCACGGCCAAAGCAAGATGGGGAAGATAGGCTAGGGTTTCAAGGCAAACAAGGAGGGGGTTTGCATCCATAGGCTCGGCTAGGGTTTATAACTTGATTTGGTGATGGGTCTTCATGCTATGGCTCACAGCCTTGTTGTGGGTAGATGATGGTTGGTAATGGAGAAGGAGGAGAGGAGGTGGTGGTGTTCAGAATATGGTGGAGGCCGAGCATTCAATGAAGAAAACAAAAGAAAAATAAAAGAAAAGGTAAAAAAGAAAGGAGGAGGAGGCCATTGAAACTTACAGTATTTTCTCTCTGGAGATGCAAATGAAAGTGAGATGAGAAACTTACTTTTCTGTACGTGATTTGATAGGGTTGGAGGCAGCTAGGGTTTTAGGAATAGGTAGTGAACGGCTATGGTAGGAAATAAATAGGCTAAGAAAATAAAGGCGAGAAATAAAGCAAACGTAACTTATGCCAAAATAAAACAAAGTAACGTGCATCTAATTGATTCATTTCCTAGCCATTAAATACAAGATTTATAAAAGTAAAATTCAAAGTAAAATAAAGTTTAGACAAAACAAAATAGGAACAATAAAAGTTGAGGTAGAAAAATAAAATATAAATAGGCAATATTTACTGGAATTTATAGCGTACAAACCACTGAAAGCTATCCAATTTAAAATGTATAAAGAGGAATTTCACAAAACAAAAGGCAGTACTAATA
The DNA here is from genome assembly GCA_030765085.1 of Allium cepa. Taxonomy (NCBI): domain Eukaryota; kingdom Viridiplantae; phylum Streptophyta; class Magnoliopsida; order Asparagales; family Amaryllidaceae; genus Allium; species Allium cepa. The sequence goes on from CM060939.1 coordinate 422,877,642, forward strand.
TTAAAATTATATCCTGCTTCAAGTAAAAGATTAGAATTTAAAATTTTAAATTTTAAACTTTTCAAATAAAAGTCAAAGTTTGACCAGAATATCCATTTTTCAAAAATTGTTTATTTCATTCTATTTGGAAGATAAATTGCAAACACATCAATTAAAATTCGAAAAATTCAAATTTTAATGATTAAAATCAAAGTTTTCAAATAAAAATTTTTTAAATTATTTACAAAATCTTGGGTTTGTACACACTCCCCTACTCAAAACTTTTCGTCCACGAAAAGGAACGAAACGAGGAGAACAAAGAAGGATAAGATAGCAAAGCAAAAGTACCTGAAACAAACAATTCCGGATTTCGAAGCACGTATGCTCTCCTTCGTTTCCCAGGTACAATCTTGATCATCAGTACTCCACTGTACTTTGACCAGGTTAATAGATTTCCTTCTTAGCTGCTTCATACCTCGATCGACGATACGATGTGGCTTCCTCTCAACAGTCAGATTAGGCTCAATATCCAAACTATCAAGAGCAGAAGGCTGGATAATCAAGGATGGATCATGCAGATAGCGATGAAGATGCAATACATGGAATACATTATATACTCCAACGAACTTCTCACGCAAATCCAGACGATAAGCTAGAGAACCGATCCTTTCCAAGATACAGAAGGGACCAACAAACCTAGGAGCAAGCTTCCCTCTACGATCAAAACGAACCACATTCTTTAAGGGAGAGACCTTAAGGAAAACCAAATTACCAACAGTAAACTTCAAACTCCTCGATCAGCATACTTCTTCTACCTATCCTAGACAATTCTCATCTTCCTTTTAATCTCCTCAACCTTCTTCGAAGCTTCCAAAATCATATCAGGACCAAGAACAAACGATTACCGGATTCAATCCATCAAGATGGATATGTACAAGGTTTTCCATAAAGAGCAGCAAATGGAGACATCTCAATACTAACCTGAATTCAAAGATGAATGAGCAAGAAAAAAATTAAGATAAGATTAAAATAGAAGACTGAAATTATACCTAATAACTATTGTTATAGGTGAATTCAACAAGATGGAGATGATCTTACCAAGATCCCTCATAATCTAAAACACAAGCTCGAAGAAGATCCTCTAGAATCTGATTCACTCTTTCTGTTTGACCATTCGTCTGTGGATGGTAAGCAGTGCTCAGATTCAGACGAGTACCCAAAGATTCCTAAAACGCCTCTCAAAATTGACTGATAAAGATAGGATCTCGATCACAAACAATGCTGATAGGAACACCATGGAGACGAACAATCTCTCTCATGTAAATCTCGACCAGAGTGGGAGCAGAACGGGTAGATTTGACCGGGATGAAATGAGATGATTTGGTCAATCTATCCACAATAACCCAAATACTCTCATTACCCCTCCAAGACCTCGGTAAACCATCAGTAAAATCCATAAGAACCTGTTCCCATTTCCAATTGAGAATCTCAAGGGGCTGCAACAAACCAGGGTTCTTCTGATGATCTTCCTTGACTTGCTGACAAGTCGCACACCTACTCACAAAGATAGAGACATCACGCTTCATACCCTTCCACCAATAAAACTTCTTCATATCCTGGTACATCTTCGTCACACCAGAATGAACAGAAAGCCTAGATCGATGATGTTCCCGAAGTAACTCTTGCCTCAATCCATCAACATTCGGGACATAAATCCGATTATTAATCCTCAAAATCCCTCTATCATTGATCTGAGCTCCGCTACCATCAGGACTAACACCACCAACCCTGCTACGAACACTCCCCTTCATACGCCTAAGCATCCCATCCTCATCCTGCTTAGCTATGATACGATCCAAAAGAGGAGAAGAAGAAACAACAAGCTGGCCATCTTCCGACTCAAATCATCCACCATAACATTAGCTTTCCCAAGGGTATAGCTTATATCGAGGTCGTAAGAAGCAAGGAACTCAAGCCACCTAATTGCCGCTGATTCAAATCCTTTTAGGTAAAGATATACTTCAAAGACTGATGATCAGTAAAGAGCTCAAACTTAGCACCCAAAAGATGATGCATACAAATCTTCAAAGCAAAGACAACAGCACGCAATTCTAAATCATGAGCTGCATAATCGGCCTCATGGGTCTTCAGCTGGCGAATAGCATAAGCAATCACCTTCCCATGTTACATCATAACAGCTCCCAAACCCTCACGACAAGCATCTTTGTATACCGTTAATCCCTCATTTCCATTCGAAACGGTAAGCACTGGTGCGAAAGTAAGCTTACTCCTTAACTTATTGAATGCCGCTTTACACTTATCATCCCATATAAACTTGGCATTCTTTCGAGCTAGAGCAGTGAGAGGTGCAGAAATCCAAGCAAAATTCTCAATGAACCTCCAATAGTAACCGATCAGGCCTAGAAAACTGCGAATAATAGTTGGAGCCTTAGGAGTTTCCCAATCCAATAGTAGAATAGGGAGAAATAAGGACCTCAAAAAAGATAGAATGATCAAATTAAAGAAAGAGAAGAAAGGAAGGACTTACATTGATCGCAGCGACCTTGACTGGATCAATAGAAACTCCATCACTAGAAACAATATGCCCGAGAAATCGGACTTCATCTCTCCAAAAATGGCATTTAGAGAATTTATCCTTCAACTGATGATTTTGAAGAGTCTCTAGAACATATTTCAAATGCGACTCATGCTCTTCCTTTGTCCTGGAGAAAACAAGGATATCATCAACAAATACTAGAACAAATTTATTAAGCACATCACGAAAGACACGATTCATCAAATCAACAAAGAAAGCAGGAGCGTTAGTCAAACCAAAAGGCATAACCAACCATTCATAAAAGCCATTCTCAGTATGGAAAGCAGTTTTTGGAAGACCTTCCTCAGCAACTCTGAGCTGGTGAAAACTTGTGGCAAGATCAAGCTAAGAGAAAACAGTAGCTCCATAGAGCTGATCAAATATGTCATTAATGCGAGGCACAGGAAATTTGTTCTTCGTAGTGAGTTTGTTCAGCTCCCTATAATCAACACACATCCTCAAATAACCATCGGACTTAGTGACGAAAACCATTGTTGCTCCCCATTCTGAATAGCTTGGTCTGATTAGACCCTTGGAGAACAAGTCATGAATTTGCTTCCTTAACTCAACCTTCTCACGGGGTGCCTTCTTCTGGGTGGAAGAACTACAGGTTGAGCTCCAGGAATAAGATCAATACGGAAATAAATTTACCGTTTAGGAGGTAAAGAAGTGACTTCACCAAATACATCGAGATATAATTTGACCACATGAATCGAGTCAAGATCGCCAAGAGATGAATCAAGAGAATAAATAAAGCTTCCAGCAAAATCCTGGGGCAAACTACATTGAATCTCCAAAGAATTACCAAAATCATCCTCAAGAGAAACGGTTCGAGAACTACAAGAGATATGGGCATCATGCCTCAACAGCCAATCACCCCCACGTAATAGATCAAAAGCATCAAAACCTAGAACATAGAAATCACCAGAAAACCGATAACTAGAGTGGAAGAGTTTCACACTTCTATAAATCTTACTAAGGTTCGCAGGACCACCAATAGGATTTGAAACACATAGAGGTATAGAAGCAAACTCTGGAGAAAGGAGATGCTTAAATTTATTACAAAGATCAACACAGAGAAAGCTATGAGAAGCTCCAGTATCAAACAGAACGCGCACAGGAAAATAAAACAGCGAAAAAGTGCCCTGAAATGTACCTTGAAAATCATTAGGAGCTGGAACAGAAGCAGGTGCGGGAGGTGGAGCTAGGGAGGATGCAGAAGTGATAGCAAAAATGCCCGATGCCTTGCCCTTCTTATGAGTATGGCAGTCCTTCTTGAAGTAGCCAGGCTGTAGACAAATGTGACAGAGATCGCACCTGGTCAGCTTAGCTGGTGGAATAGCGGCACCACCCAAAGTAGGACAACTAGTAGCTTAGTGTCCCTTCTGATTTCATCTATAGCAAGTAATGGCAGACAAGTCAATCGACTGCCTCTAAGATGAAGATAATGACCCTAACCCTGGAGTCTTGTTCTGATTTCCCTTCCGATGGTGAAAATGGGACTTTCTTGTCTTTGGATTGCTAGAAGAAGACTGGGACGAAGCAAACTGAGTAGCAGGAGGATCCCTAGAGATAGGATTCTCGTATCTAATGGCAATATCCTTTAGAGTGGTGAAAGGGCTATGCACATGGGTGATGAGATGGTCATAGTACTCCGGACGAGCATCAGCAATGAATTTCTCATTCTTCTTGAAGAAGTGTCAATCAGATTAAGGCCAAACTTCGGTAGCTCATTGGACTTCCTCTCATATTCTTCAAAAGAGATATCGCCCTGCTTCAGATCCATGAATTCCCGATACAGCTGAGATTTCCCTGCCTCGGGCATCCACTTCACAAGAAAAGCCTCCCTAAAGCATGATAAAAGAGTATAAGACAGATTTCAAAGGAGAAACTGAACAAATTTGGAACAAATAGGAGATGATACCTAAATTGTTCCCAAGAAATGTCAGCCTCAGCAGTGTAAGCTGTGACAGTCTCCCACCAATCCAAAGTTGCTCCTTTCAATTGCCAAGATGCCAACTGACGCAGTTAGGCGTTAGTGATCTCAAGATCGGAGAAGATTCTCTCCAAATCCTTCAACCACTGTTGAGCTTCAATAATGCTCTCAGGTCCGATGAACTTGGTGCCACCAAGCTCAGTGTATTCTTTGCAAAGCATAGTGAACCTGACTGGGGCAGCATCACGTCCCATATCTCTTACATTCCTACGGTCCATCCTGAAAGATCAAGAATGAATTTTTAGGACAGAGGTAATTGAGAAAAAAAGACAAGATTAGATAAACCAAGATAAGATTCAACGGGAATTAAATATCCCGAACAAGGAAATTACTAAAAAGGTGGATAAGGGAAAAGAAGGACGTTTAGAAAACTTGTAAAGCAAGAAAAAAAATTTATATCAAAATACTCTTTTAAAAATCCTTTGAAAATCATTCAAAAATCATTTTATACTTTAAAATACGTTCTCTCACAAAGAAAGAATTCCAGGATTGATTTCACTCATTCTAGGGTACTTCTACCCTATATCTAATGAGTTTTTGCTCCATAGGCTATGGTTTGCCTAAAACCAAAGCTCTGATACTAAATGTAACGACCCACTATTTTGGACCATTCAAATCGACAATAAATCCACACATGTCTGACTTGAATACTTCAAAATAGTAGATTGTAATATAATTTGGAGCAAATAAAACCAATCACAAACATAGAAAAATCAGAATAACTCGTAGTGGAAATAAAAGTAACCATAGTGATTCATGAAGCCACTACAACTTAGGCTCAAAACAAGTACCAAAATACATAGTCTGAAAAACAAATACAGTTCTGAAACAAATATAGTAGAAAATCCCAAATACATATGTCTCTAATACATGAGCTAAAATAGAAATACTGAAACTGAAATAGACGACTACTTGATAAGCAGATAACTCCAAAAATCTCTATCTTCCAGAAGATAGATCCAAGCTGTGGTACTCAGGCTGACCCGAGTGTAAGAAAATAACACAAATACTCGAGTCAGGACACACATACTTATACAATATAAACCAACTCAAGTGAACTGTAATATAAAGGTACAAGTAACTTGAAGGATGCTTGGGACCGCTTATCCTCTAAGGATCCGTTAAACTATTTACTATGCAGTAATATACGCTATTATAATAATGTCTATTAGTAAAATAAACTTACTTTCAAATAGCGTTAACAGGTTACCCATATAGCCCTTAACATGTAATAGTCCCAGTAGTCCATCCAGTATCAGTTCATCTCCAGATCAGGAGACTACCCTAAATACTCCACGGGCTACGGGAGAAAACCAAACTTGTACAAGGCTCTCTAGGGTAGGTGACACGGCACAACTAGGCAATGCCAGGGTAGATATACCAATTACACTTCTGGACGGGTGGTAACGCGTAGCAGCTACTACCGCCCACCTCGAACCACACTCCCAAATCAAAGGTGCGCACCAATCAATCACAAAGTAATAGAATGGCATACGAAGAAGTGTGTCTGATAAGAGGTGCTACCTCCTTAGCCCGTCAATCGCTCCTGTTTTAGCCGCCTTATGCCAACTCACGGGAGTCGGGTCCATGTTCATACCTTAACAAAACGTCACCACCATCCTACTTCATTCTGGAATCTCCACCGCGTACACGGTTGTTAAAGTGGTTTTCGGTATCGACAGAGAGTATGTTCATATCCGATCCCGGTCTCTTTAACAAACAACGTTATTTTTACCCATGGTTATAAATTTCAAAAATGGTTTATATTCCAAATCAAAATAATTCTTTTAAACCATTTAAATATGAAGTAGTTATCCTTCCAAATCAAATATTCAAATTCCAGAATTTCAGCAATTTCTTAGTTCATTTGTTAAATTTCAACATTTCAAACATTGTAATTTTCAAAACATCGGCATTTATAAAGTGCTGCGGTAGGTATTTCTAGTATATATCAAAACATAGTTCCAATTCAAAAATTACTGCATTTCAGAAATGTTGTTATTGGTTTAACTGGAAATTTCAGCACTTAGTTCAAATTTTCTTCAACTGCAACACTTCT